>BSDF01000001.1:211571002-214024752 GCA_027925045.1 Hypotaenidia okinawae
CTAATTTTCAAAATCAACCCAGGTAATATCTGAAAAGACCAAGCCATAGGATAACATGCTCAGTGTTTCTTAAATATAAGACTTTTAATATGCCCACTACTTTTGCAGTTGAAAATAGGATCACCTTTAGTGGTTAGTCTCTTGCAAAATCATGTAATCCTTAATTTTTCTGAGCTTTTTTTTTTCTCAAATTTAGGATTCAATATTAATATGCATAAAATATTAGTAGACTAGGAGTCACATTAAATTAGGTCTTTTAATTAAGTGGCATCTAGTTAGTGGGAAATAAATAGTCTAAAAATGTGATGAATATGCAGTTCAGAGGCAAGAATAGCAACAGAATTTCTACCTGCTGCACTGTTAGTCTTAAAACTTGCATTTAGTCCTCCTAGTATGTATTACCAAATCAGTATAGAAATATAAGTGGATTAAAATTTTAAAAAGAAAGAACAAAAAAAAGGAAGAAGAATCAAACTCACCCAACTTTATGGGAAATGAATGTTTTTGTTCTTTAGCCAGCCTCACTCTTGAACTGAGATAATTATTTTAACTCATGATGCCATTACAAAAAGAAATCATATTCCCTACTATGGCTTTACTTACCCTGATAAAATAAGCATTTTAGTCTCCCATGGTAAAATAATTCTTCTTAAACCTTTCGGTTTTCCCTGAATTTATTTTCTGATTTCTATTGAAAATGTGTTGCTTAATGAACTTTAGTTTCACATTGACCCTATTCTTGATGACCTTGCCATGATATCTTTCACACATGCGATGATGGACTAAGTTCTTCTTTCCATGAAGTTTCTGAGTAAAAAGCTCTTAGCTCATTTTAGAAATTCTGATTATATATCTTCGACTAACTGGCACCCTAAATTTCTTTTAATTTCTGTTATTTTCTTCCTTTAATCTAATAATTCTTCTTTGATACTTAGGTTTTACTCCTGCAGTGCTGTCCACCTTTGAAACATCAGCAAATCCTATGAACTTACATTTAACCTTTGATGCCAAGATTATTAAGAAAGCTTTCATAAGACTGTTATCCGGAACAGTTCTTGAAACTTTTTCCTGGTTTCTTTACCATATTTTGTTTTTCAAGCTTACTTAAAAAAAAAAAAAAAAAAATTACCAATTCTATTATTTTTTTTTCCAATTTCTACATTAATTACACATACAGAAGTTCATGATGTGTTTCACTGGAGCCTCAATTAAAAATATTGCACTTCCTTTGCTAAGAAAAGAAGAAATGTAGCAAAGGACGGATCAAACTAGATATTTTGTTTATCATTCTGTCTATTAACTCTTCTTGGGCAAAACCAACTAAACTAAGCTACACAACTTAGCTAATTAAGACAAGGATTTTTTATTATGATGGTATCTCCATAGCAGTTGGAACCCTCAGTTTAACATTCCCATGCCTTAAACTAGTGAGAAAATTATGACTTATGAAAATATTCCTATACCAAATCCAGGTGTGTATTCTGTATATGTAAAGTGGACTGTGAAAAAAGGAGAATGAAAAAGCCAGATTGTTGTTCAAAGCTAAAAAAAAGTGTTTTCTTCTCGATCACTGTTTTGACATGATCTGGTGGTAATCTGAGAAAGTCTTCCAGTCTTTTTTTTTTTTTTTTTTTTTTAACTTTTTACTAGGAATAAACTCAACCCATAATCAGACAACCAAACACTTGTAGCTTTTGGAATTTCAATCCCACGGTTACAATTTATGGCTAGGATTCGTCTTGATTTTCCATGTACAAACATACTTTAAATAAAGCAATCTAAAAAGATAATGACTTCTTAATGAGAAAAATGAAGTAACACTTCACAGATTGCTTTACCTGTTCTTTTCCTTCTGATTTCTTTTCCTTGCAAAATGTTTAAGCTGTCACTTTTGTAGCACTGAAAACGGAGCTACTTCAGTGAGGAGTTTAAGCACAGGAGAACAAGAAGCATGGTTTATCTGTTTTATCTATACCTTGCTCCACATCTGGAAAGCTCTATAAAGAACATGAAGGAATAAGGCCTTGTTCATGTTAATCCATTCATACTTCTGTCTTGTGGCATTGACAGCAGTGATATTCACTGTATTTATATGCCTACCCAACTGATAGTAACTTCTTTGGGACCTCTGGCTCATTTCATTCAGTACAAAGCTATTAGAAAACAACTACCATATTGTGTCATTATTGACCTTAACTGTATTTGAACTGGTGTAACAGAGGGGAAAGGCTGTTCATCCCATTATCACAATGTATCTCTTGGGAAAATCAGTCCACAGAATTGCTGCAGAATTTGGATGAATGTTAGGATATAAAACTGGAGGAGCAATAAAAGACCAATGCGATGAAAAGAAAAAAAAAATTAAAACAGATATGAAACCTTCAGCTGTGAGTGCTTTGAGCATTTATTGTTTTTCAGTTCTCTTACTGTTTACCAGTAATGTATATCTTCCCAAAGCACTTCCCCTATATAAAGAAAAGCAACACAAAACAAACACCACCCCCCTCAAAAAAAATAAAAACAAAACCCAAAGAAAACTCACAGAATGTATCCTTATTTTTTTAATAGAAACTATAGTTCTTAATGGAAGATATGATTTCTCATACACAGAATGTTTGGTTTTATAAATCTACATAAAATTAGAGTTAATTAACCTTTTCTAGGCACTGATCATAGATTCATTAAGATTGGAAAAGACCTCCAAGATCATATAGTCCAACCATCCCCACACCACCTATATTACTTACTAAACCATGTTCCTAAGTACCACATCCAACCTTTCCTTAAACACCCCGAGGGATGGTGACTCCACCACCTCCCTGGGCAACCCTTACAATGCCTAACCACTCTTTCCAAGAAGAAATTTCTCCTCATTTCTAACCTGAACCCTCCCTGGGCAACCCTTACAATGCCTAACCACTCTTTCCAAGAAGAAATTTCTCCTCATTTCTAACCTGAACCCTCCCTGGAGCAACTTACAGCCATCCCCTCTTGTCCCATTGCTACTTATCTGAAAGAAGAGTCTAACCCCCATCAATCCAGCCTGCCCAGATGCCTTTGCAGAGCTTTCCTAACCTTCAGCAGATGGATATTCCTGCCCAATTTTCTGTCATAAAAGTTATAGGAAGTTATTGTTTGGTGTCATAAGTTATAGAAAGGAATGTGTGCCAGTGAGAAGGTGACTGGAAAATTCTGAGGACTGTGAAAAGATCAGTAGGAGGATAAACTTCCACAACAGAAAATCCCACTAATAAGTTTAATATAACCAGAGTATAGTATAATCATGGTATACTACATTTCCAATATGTTCAAGTTAAAATGGTGAGTTAGATTTTATTAGTTTGGGGAGAGACACATAGACACAACCAAAGAATGGATTTCTGTACACTAGAAAAAATTGAGGATGTCAAAACACTTTCAGCAGAAATTAGAGTAAAATTCCATCTATAACTTTATCAGATTGGTTTAATAATTTCATTTAGCTATTTTTTCATGTTAATATTTCTTCTTTTTTTAATGTAATATTCATCTTGAAACAAATATGATTCAAAATTATGATTTTTTTGTTCAAAGGAATTAAAATATAATATAATATTTTAAGTGTTTTACTTTCTGTACTATACCATACCATACAATTTTCTCCAAGCTGATATCATTTTACATCACAAAAAATTGATCCAGTTTCCTCTGAATAGCACCAAATAAGAGAAAAATATTTGCATGGAATTTTTTCAGCCAGCTCTTTTATGAACAACCTCAATTTCCTGTACTAGAGTTATAACTTTAATTAATTTTCTAAATGGAACTTTAATATAAAAATTGAAGCCATGCTGCGAATATGTTAGGAGGGGGACTGGTCAATTCTGCTCTTGCAAGGTGGAACTTCCACACTGTAGGGAGTGACACTAGTTTAGATCCTATGGCCCACTTGTCCCTGAGCAACTTACTAACCAAGGACAACAATTTTATATAAAAATAAAAATAATTGTAGAGAGCACAGAGACTATTAAGAGGATATGAACTCTGAAATGGATCAGAAGCATAAAGAAATAGGATGTGATCCCTCAGATATACCTCTGCAATTGGAAGGACAAAAATCCACACTTGCGCTTTTGTGCTTTTAATTAAAGATTTTCTTCATTTGCATGTGGTTCATTTATATTGGCATGAGATGACTCATTTATACACCCCCTATCTCAGGAGTTACAGGTTGGTTTTAGATCAGTGTTAAAAATAGAGTTTTTCTCTTCTGCAGGAAAATACAACACTTGTGTATGGTGTTGCTTTTAGGGTTGTTTTTTTTTTTAACCTTTCCCCTTATATTTAGTTTTTGATAGGGAAAGTAAAGAAAATTGGCAGATTTTGGCTCAGTCTCACTGGGATGGAGAAAATTAGAACGAAAAGGAAAAACTTCCTGTGGCATCTATAGCTAACCCATTGCCATAATTTGTGTCTGTGATCCTCAGCCAATGTAAATCAGCAAGATTCATTTCACTTTTATTCTTTAGCATTTTTCTTCTTGTCAAAACCTAGCTCTAACGAAAATCTGATGATTTATAACACCTTCCTCAGATTTTTAAGTGCTTGATTTTAGCAATTTACATTTATCTTTTGCAATGAATACTTTTATGCAGCATGCTATGTAAAGCAACAGAAAGATTGTGCCATTGAGAATTCTGTTCCTTCTGTTTTCTCCTTTGGCTAAGTTGTACATGACATGAGCAATAGGAGTGTGATACCACTTTAATGAGTGTAACTCTTACATTTTATTTCTATGAAACTTTCCCTGGTTCTGTGTACCATAATCAATTAACAAAAACAACAAACCATATTCACCTATAGACTGAATTAGAATGATGGCAGATCTTGACTGAGACCAAAGTTATTACATTTAAAAGGTATTTCAGGTATGTGAGTTTGATTAATATCAAACAAAGCCCATTTAATGCTATACTCTTTTCAGAATAGAGAGTCATATTTAATAATTATATGAAATGGCTTTAATTTTCAGTACCTCTTCCACACCTTTTTCATTTTCATGCGATTGACAGGATAAGAATACTTAATGCCCAAACAAGAACAGCTAATACTCATAGCCATCGAACTTTTTATATTTTCTCAGTGTAACTCCATGATTGAAACAAAAATTGTTTCCTACATTATTTCCTCCATTATGTTCCTTTCAGTATGGAAAAGAACAAAAATAATCCACTCTTTAAATGTGAAGATTTCCTTGTTCTACAAATGAGTAATCAATCCAAAAGATACCAAGAAGATATATTGAAGATAGAAAATGCCACCTAAAACTATTTTACAAGTAAATCAGTCTGTATATTTCTTTAATTTATATTTATTCAACTATCTTTTGCAATGATGAATAAGAAATATGTGTGTGTGTGTTTGTGTATCTTCCTATCTATCAAACTTCCGTATGTCAAATAGAAATCAACATATGAAACAAAAAAATGTTATTCCATGCTTCATTATAGCTCGGTGCTTCAATCTGAATATTTTATTTAGTTTTCCTGCTGTTTAGCATTCCAAACTGTAAACAACATCCCTTGAATTGACTGAGATGGCCCAGACACATTGCCTTGTAAAACCAGAAATCCATGCATTTTGGTGTTTGTTCCTCCCACTGCAGGTTGTGGTGTTTCTTCTGTAATCTTTTCATCTCGTCACATTGAACTAAAATTCACTAAGGGATGCTATGGACTGTCCACACATTTGATGTGTGACTGAATGTCACAAAATCATCTGGCCTGAAGGATGGATGCAGTACTTCTTCTGGAGTTTAGCTTCCTATATGAAACCTTGAGAAAATCAAGACACCTCTCTTTCGTCTTGGTGATTCCATTACTTGTTCAGAGTCTTTTCAAACCTATTGGAGGTGGACGGCAGAATAATAAAAACAAAATCAAAAGGAATGAAACAAAATAATTTAGAGAAGAAGTAAATCATCTTCTCTTATCCTAGCTCAGGTGTCCCAGCACATTCCTCAGCAAAGAGTTCTGTCTGTGTAGTGAACTGAAGTCTATGCCATGGAAGATGAAAACATAAAAATGTCTTTGGCGCATCTCCCTGTACTTTCCACACACTTCAGCTCCCATGTTGATTCATTCTTACTTGTAAGAAAAACACAAACTCACTTTTAATTCCCCTTCCCCACGTTTTCTGTTCTCCAGGCGATAAATTGGTGACATTTTTACTGGCAAGAGTTAAGAAACTGATCTGGATTAAATGCAGCAGCTCTGACGTCAATGTGTGGTTTCCATCTCTGCATTTCCAGAATGATTTTCTAATTTGCATTCTTTTGAAAAATTGTCTACTTTGTGTCTGTCTGACTTAAGCTATGTGTTGTGTTAAGTATTCTTGATTGGTCTTTAGCAGCAGCACAAAACACCTACTGAGTAGTTAATAATATTCTAATCAATGGGAAGGAAGTACTTTAGAGATATGGTTTAGTAGAGGACAGGAATGGTTGGACTCGATGATCTTAAAGGTCTTTTCCAACATAGTCATTCTGTGATTCTGTGAATAATGGTATTATAAGCAATGCGTTATTTAGAATACGTAATACAACCAACATGTAGAAACTTCTGATTTTCTGCAGTGCACCTTCCTTTGGTGTCTCCTTCACAAGATAAATTTGATTAATACCTGCTGAAGACACTGTTTTGTGATTTGGTCATACTGTTTGGTACATAAAGAGTGCTACATGTCACTGAGCACAGAAAAAAGATTGTCTTTTCACTGTATGTAAGCATGTAGAGGAAGGGTCTGAAAACAATAAGAGTACTGCTCACACTTGATGAGCAAAGAGGGCTGACTATCAGATGCATCATCTCTCCAAACACCCATGAGGTAATAATTTGAGAGTTCAGGAAGATTAGAAAAGTAGAAAGAATCACATGTTTTTTGGTTTGAGCTGTTTTGTTTTTTTTTTCTTTCCTATCTGTTTATGACCTTAAAATAATTTGTAAAGCAATATAACATGTAAGAAAGTGCTTGTTATGGAATAAGTTTCCTCATTACCAACCAATGAACATCAGAATTAGAAATACAAACCAGTACTTGCAGGTATCCTAAGTTTAACCTTCAGATGCATTTATCCACACACCTGAAATGACACTGATACAGAATTTATTGAAGCATCTTTGTTTTAAAAGTCTGGATGAAAAATTCTCTTTCATTAAGTACAACTACCTGAAAGGAAGATGCAAAGAGGTGGGTGTTGGTCTCTTCTTCCAAGTAACAAGCAATAGGACAAGAAGATGTAGCTATGTCAAGTGGTGTTAGGTAAGTTTAGATTGGATATTAGGAACAATTTCTTCACCAAAAGGGTTGTCAGTCATTGGAACAGGTGGCCCAGAGAAGTGGTTGAGTCCCCATCCCTAGAGGTATTTACAAGATGTGTAGATGTGATGCTTAGAGACTTGGTTTAGTGGTGAAATTGGCAGTGCTAGGTTAAAGGTGGACTTTGTGATATTTAAGGTTTTTTCCAACATAAATGATTCCATGATTCTATAATTCTAAGTACTAGAAGCAAAGAAATAAGATTAAAAGGGATTTTCTATTTTATGTTTTTAATTTTTTTCCCACTTGTTCCTATCTGGTGTTTTTCGCCAGCTCATTTTATATAATAATCCCAATGTTTGTCCTCTAACAGTTTTATTTTCAGGGTAGCAGACCCTGAAATGTTTACACATTTTTAAAATAACTCCACAAACTGAGACAGATTTTTAAATTTTATTTTAGTTATTCAATTCCTTTACTCTGAGGAGACTCCTACGAAATTAAATGTTTTAAAAAGATCTTTTCAATCATCAGTTGCATTCCCTCGAAATCCTCCATTTTGAGGATAAACTTTCATATCCATGATTTCCGTTCTTTGTTTGACACCTTTCACACTAACTGAAGCAAAACACAAACCCAGAAACATTTACCAGAAAACTGTTGTGTCAGCACATACCCAGAATATATATTTATATTTAGTATCAGATTTTGTTTGGTTTTTCTTCAACCTGTCCTGCTCCAAAAACTAAGTATACATTTCTGAAACTTTTAAAATCAATATTTATTGTGTCATATGAGCTGTTCTGGGACATGAAGCTGCCATTAAAACTGGAGCTTTTTGCATTGTTAAAAATGTTGCCGTTTCCACCATAAAGCAAGAGCATTATTAAGTATCTCATTTCTGTCACTTGTGCTAAAGGAAAGGTGTGCTGTAAAGGTTAGTGAATTAGTTCTCTTGGGTTCCATTCCTGCCAAATAAAATCTGAATGTAGTTATGCAGTGATTTTTATACACTTTATTTAGAAAAAAATGCTGAGCCTGCTTTCTCTTTTGTGAATAAACATCAGTCATCTGCATTAATCTATTAAGAACACAGAATTACTATTGGAACCAACCCTGGAGTAGCAGGGAACAGACTTAAATCACCCTCCATTCATCGCCTTTGAGATTTGGTAAACTCTGTTACAGAATTGGCTTCGCCTACATTATTGGAATTCTGTGCAGAGGTGCTGCCTCAGTCAGATTATATGTTACCTGGTGGACATGAACAAGTCCATTAATATAAAGAAGGGAAAATCATTGAAGGGAAAACAAACAAACAAACAAACAACCTTTGGTATTTCTTCTTTCACAGCCATCTCCCTGATTTGAATCTATCTCTTCCTGTCTTCTTATGAGAAATAATCTAGTTCTGTATCACTGGACCACATCTGACATCAAGATGGTGGAAGATGTCCAAAAAAGGGCTACAAAGCTGGTGAAGAGTTTAGAAGACTAATCTTATGAGAGATTGTTTAGTCTAGAGAAAAAGAGACTGAGGAGATACCACATCTCTTTCTACAACTACCTAAAAGGTGGTTGTAGTGAGGTGGGGGTTGGTCTCCTTGGTAGCTAGTGACAGGACAAGAGGAAATGGTCTGAAGTTGCATCAGGGGAAGTTTATGTTGGATATGATGAAAAATGTCTTTACTGAAAGGTTAGTCAGATATTGGAACAGGTTTTCCAGGGAGGTGGTTGAGTCACCATCCCTGGAGGAGTTTAAAAGAAGAGTAGATGTTGTACTTGGTGACATGGTCTAGTGTGGACCTAGTAGGGCTGGATAGATGGTTGGACTTAATGATCTTGAAGGTTTTTTTCAAGTGAAACCGTTCTATGATTCTATGACAGAATTTATTCTTCTTCATCTGAGCAGACCATTTTTGGCTTCATAAGTCTTTTGGGCACTGGAAACAGTTGGTGACAGTATATTATATTATATATAAAATATATTATATTTTCCTTTCCCTTGACCATTTCTTTCAGGTAAAAGGGCAAGGTGGAGCACCTATATAAACTTGTGTTCCACATATGGTTGTGAAGTTTCTGATTTGTTCAGGATTTTTATGACCACATTAATCACAGAATAGTTTGGGTTGGAAGGGACCTTAGAAATCATCTTGTTCAACCCACCCTGCTATGGGCAGGGACACCCTCCACTGGACCAGATTGACAAAAGCCCCATCCAACCTTGCCTTGACCAATGTCAATGTATTTATTGCGTGGAAATAAAACAAGGCAAAAATTGTATCATCTCTTTCTAGTATATCATGTGGAACAGCATCCTTGTAGCTGAAAAACTTATCCATAAAAAAAGTATTTTTCACAGATCCTACCAGGTAGACACAGGTCTAAGTCAGCCAGTGTTATAACACAGGAGTAAATTCTGAAGTCAGCCGTGAAGCTGGCTGTAAAAAAATCATAATAACATGTTAGAAGGTGATCCATGATGAACATTTTCCTTGAAAGGACTCAGCGAATCATTGCCAAGGTAGAACACAGTAAAAAATTGGTTCATATTATTATATGAGAGATTAAATAATAAGGAATTTCTGTTCAGCAACCAAGGAAGAAACAAATAACTATTGCCATGTATTAGTTCTAACCTTAAAACTCAAGCAAGCCAGAAAAATTCATCTTGATCTAAGCCAACATGACAAGAACCAGGCATGTATTCATAGATTACAATTAGTATGAGCATCTTTTGAATTATTTTTTCTTTTTATTTTTTTTTTTTTATTTTAAGTTCTAAAGTAGCTCTAGCAAGTGAAACTGAAATGACTGAATTTGAAAAGAAAAACAATAGTATAACAATAATATTTTTCATTACATGAACCCTTTCTCAGGCCTGTATGATTTCGTGACACCCACAGGTATTTTCGTCAATGCAAGAGTGTAGTCAACAGTAGCTGTGGCTGAAGGCAGAGATACATTACCACAGACAAAAAAGCAGACAGACACTTCTTATACTTGTTTTTTACATGAAAACATATACTATTGAACTACTTACTGTGAATGTAATACTCTCAAAAATATAGCGGACCTACTGGTAGCCAACATTTTCTATTCCAGCCTTATGAAGCAATTATATACATGTCTTTCTCATCAGTCATACATCTACTCCCTGTGAAAGTCAAGGAAGGAGGGAAAGAGTTCTTAATTACAACAATAACATCAGAAATTCAAAATTGAAATTACTTCATTTTTGTGACATGAGGTCAATAATCCTATTAGTTGTTAATGCATTTATACTCCCTAGGCAATGACACTGATAGCATTATACCTGCACACTCACAGCACTGGGTTAGTGTTGGTTGATAAGTGTATTGAACCTCCATTGTAATAGTGATTTACTTGTGGAACAGAATTAGTCTTGTTATCTAAATAGTAGATGAAGCTCCATCCCATCTTGTACAAAGGCACTGCTCTTGCATGGAGAGCCAGATCAGCAAGAAGGGGCCATGAAGATGCTTCAAGGTAAGAGGGAAGGAGATTAATAAACTAAAAATCTAAGATATATAGCAAACCCACCATTTTCAAAGACTCCTCATTTTTCCAAGAATCCTGCTATCATCTCTAGAGTCAAAGTGAAAACATCTATATTCTTTTATAGTTAACACTGGTAGGTTGCATCAGGGACAACCTGAGGACACACATCTGACACCGTGGATACAGGCACTTTTAGAAGTTAGCAAGCCTGAACATTTTTTTACTTTTCCAGCTATGTTACTTTGTTTAAAAAGAAACCAAAACAAAAAAATTACCTCTGACCATGATCTTTGTCCTGCTCAGACTTATTCTGCATGCCCTGTAGAGATGAGGCAAAAAGCACAGCATGGAAACTTTTTCTTCTGATAATCAAAATAGTATAGATGGTTTTATGCATGGATGGATGGATGGACAGATGGATGGATGGATGGATGGACATAATATGCATAATTCCATACCCTGACTTCCTCAAGGTTCATTGCAAATGTCTTCATTCTTTTTCTCAGGGGGCTATTATTTTCCAAGCTGATTTTTGCTATATATAATGCATCAGTACATGGGAAGGGCCCACTTCAGTAGGCATGGAAGACGCCCATGGTATTGGTTATGTCTTTTCCTATGTGATGCCATTAAACCTCAGTTAAATGTTGCTTTGGGCAAATACCATGGATTTAATATTCAGTTTCATGTTAGAAGGACAAAGTGGGCCTTAGCAAAGTTTGAAGACAGCGATAGCTTCTTCCAGACATGTTGGACTCTCATGAAAGTTGAAAGAAAAGCCATAACAGTGATGCACCTTGAACCATTACATTTCGACTTCCCTATTTGTTTACTCCTAATAATGCCGTAGAAAAAATGGAATTAAAAACAAATGTATGTAATATGACTAAGAAAGAAAATCCCTTCCCTTGGCGTAAATATGAATTTATACATGTATGTAGCAAATGGAGTCAAAAATACCCTTCTATCATTACAGTGGTGTACACATATGTTGAAAATGACTTCTCCATACAATACCAGGTAACGTATATGTAGTTGACAAGAAGTGTGCATTATGCTTAGAAGGGAGAAGATACAGGGAAAGGGGTTCACCATCTTTTAATCCGCTTCTTGAAACATAAGATATGTCCTACTGATGTTTCCAACACTTATTCTTTCTCCAAGAGTAGCAGTAGAAAAGGTGGTTTAGGGAGTTTATGAATCTAACCTTTTTATGCACATTACTTCATCTACAGTTAATGAATTATGAATATTATAGGGCATATTCCATATTCCTTTTTGTATCTGTTTAAACCTTGCTGCTGTCCATTTCATAGAGAAATAGAAAGGCTGGATGCAAGGGACCTCCGGACATCATCTAGCCAGCCTTCTGCACAGAGCATGAATGTTGCTAAAACTGTATCAGGTTAGAAACAACTGTTTAACATCTGGAAAACCTGCAGTGATGGGGATTCCAGAACCTCCCTTCCACCTGCTGCAATGCTGTGCGATCTTCCTGGTTAAAAAGATCTTTCTAATGTCTCGTCAGAACCTCCCAAGACACACCTTGTGTACCTTCCATTCTGATGCTACTCAGAAGAATTAGACTCCACTACCTTTAACTTCTCCTGAGGTAATTCCAAGGTGTCATTAGGCTCCTTTCACTCATCTTAGTCACACTAACATTTCATAGGCATTGAAGCCCTTAATCACATTGATCACTCTTTGATGAGAGATTTCTCCACATGCTTCCTGAATTTGAGGGGTTCAAGACTGAACACTGTTCCAAGTATAGTTTCATCTGCACTGGTGGGTAGAATAACACCAACTCTCAATGTTCTGAACATCCTCCTTCTACTGTACACAAATACAGAGCATACTTTCATTCACAGTGAGAGTGTCCCTGGCTTCCACTAAACTCAGTGTCCACCCACTGTGCCCAGATCCCTTTTAGCAGAACTATTTGGCCTGTTGGTTACCCACTATACTGATAAATAGCTTTATTCTGCTCATGTGCAGAACTTTACTCTTCTCCTTGTCAAACTCCATGAAGTTTCTGCTCACTCAACCTTACAGTTCATCAAAATCCCTCTAGAATGAAGCTCTTTTATTTGTTTTGTCAGTCACTCAATAGTGTAGTATTAACTTTGCTCATTTAATATCTAATTTGTCTCATCTAATTTGTCTGCCTAATTTCTCTAATCCTTTTTGAAACTCCTGATACTCCATGTCTCCTCAATCTCTTCGGGCAACAACCTGTCTAGCATGTTATTGCTTCCCTAATATATGTTTCCACCCTCAACAAAATCCATGGATTTTAATATTCATAGCGAAGTCTGAACCCTTTTAGGGATTATGATCACTAGAAGTTACAAAATATGTTGCAGTTTCCTCAAAATCTATTTAACTTTTTCTTTTTTTTCCCCCTTTTCCTTTTCTTTTATGATAACCATATATGCCTGTCATTAATATCTGAAGTCCATGGGGACATGATTCTCCAAATATGAGCTGTTCAGCTCTACTGCTTGTCTTTTGTAATTAAGTTCTTAATTCAACATAACACCTAAGCACATCCATCAGCATGTTCTGTACATGTTTTTTTGAATAATGATGGTGCATACATTTTAGTGCACTGCTGAATTAGGGCCTAAATGGTGAAACTGTTCATTTACCTTTAAAAAAAAAGAAAAAAAAGAAAAAAAGTTCCAGTGCGCATAATGAAACAAGTTTTCAACAGGTACACAAATCTTGTCACAACATGGTCCTACACCACAGCTACATAATTTCCCTTCTTTTAAGTCAACTTTTTTGGCAACTGAAGAAGGGTTTCAGTGCAGCCAGATACATCCCTTCTTTCTGTGCTAGGAAGAGAACAGGGAAATCATTAGGGTCTTTTAGAAGAGAAAACAAAGACAAAACCTTTACTTCTTTAGAAATAATTCAGAAGAGCCTCTACACTGTGGGGAACAGAGGATGCTTTGTGTCACTTACCCAAGTTGTCAGTAAAGAAGTTATTTCAACATCAAGTGATTCATCAGGAAAGGAAAATGTAGCAAGCCACAAATCTTTCCAGAAGGAGTGGAAATGATAGCTGTAACTTTTGATTCTCCAGATTCTATCACAAGTGTTTCTGAATGATATAAGGATGTTTTCAGTAAATACTCTCTAATCTGATCTTTTTTTTCTTTTTTTTTTTTTTTAAAGTGTTTATAAGCTCTAACTTACTAAGGGACAGTTCAGGTAAAAAAAGGCACAAATTGTAACAGAGAAATGAGGTGAAGGGAAAAAAGATGGAAGCCAGAGGGATTTTGACTCCACCATCATTTTCCAATGTTGTCCTTCAAAGGAAACCAGACAGGACAATTTTTTCCCTTGTTTAAACCCTTGACATCCTTGGAGGGTTCTGAGATGTCAGCACAGACTGAAGCACAAAGAATGGAAATAAAGCAAATACATGTTTAATTATGCTTAGTATCTAAACCTGACAGTCCAGGCCTGTTCATCTGACAGTGATAAACCACTCATGTAAATAAAGTATCTAAAATAAAATGAATACAAATAATTAAAGATCCACTTTAAGGAAGACTTTTAATATTTCATCACTTAAGGGGGTATGATAAATTACCTCACCCTTGCTGTAATAAATATATGAATTTACATTGATTTTATAAAATTTCTAGACAGTGTTTAAGTCTGAAACTGTCAAAAGCATAGGGGTAAATTATATGATACTGAAAGTCAACAGAAATACATGTAGTCTCAGAGTGATTAGGTTATATGGAATCTTTGGAGGTTGCGTAGTCTTACCTTCTTATGAGATAAGGGTCAACTAGTCCATTTCTCAAGAAATTGAAAACCCCCAGTTTCTTTGGGCACCTTTTTTAGTGTTTTCCTCTCTCTCAGTGGAAATATTTCCGACCCAAATTAGATTTTCTCTTCTTGCATCTTCCCCTTGTCATTCTGCAAGCTTCTTAGAAGGCCCTGGTTTTATCTTCCCTATGCCAGTCCATTACATAACTGAAAACCACAATAAGATCTCCCTTCACTTTCTCTCTTAAGTCTGTCCAAAACAGATTTTTTCAGCCTCTTTTGTACACCACACATTTTCTAGCCCTGAAACAACTTCATAGCCTGTTGCCCTATTTGCTTCTTTATATCAATACCTGTGCACAAATGATCACAGTCCTGTATATGAGCCCATGGAAATTTCAGTAAATTTAAAGTAGACAATTAAAATCACAACAAAAAATGTGCGAGTTTTGGTTTTGGTTTTGGTTTCTAATTAAAAGCAGACTTATATCACAAAGACTGATTCAAGAAACATGGCAATTTAACTTCATGCTTAAGAACATGCTAGAACTAGCAGTCTCCTTAATAGTTTTATGAATGGAGGCCTTGGTTAGTAATTTGAACTTTTAGCCACAGAAATAGTCAGAAGTTAAACTACTAGGTCTCAGTGTTTATTACATTTAAATGATTGAGTCTTTATTTGTTTTTAACCTAGGGAAACAAAAAGCAGGTAATAAAACCAAAGCCACCTGAAATATTGCTGGTTTACATTTTCTTACTCCAATTTCTCCATGCAAAGTCAAAAGTGCATTAAAAAGTAATATTGTGCTGAGCTCACAAATATGCGAACGCCTCTAGATATCTTGTCTCAATAAAGTTTATAGAATGCATTCCCAAAGGTCTGACAACAAAACAGAATAAATCGCAAGGCTCATAAAAAGATAATGCATGCCATTTTTTTGCTTACATAAACACAAACAAATGCAGTGAGAGGCAGGAGTGACTCTAAGAGGTATCTTCTATTCAAAATAATTTCCTTTATCATCACATATATTTGTAAAGAATTACCAATAACTAAGGCAAAAATAAATAGCAGCATCTGTGAAGCACACGGACATTTAAAAAAAATCCTGAATTCTTACAGGTTCTTTGGTAAATTATCTTTTCCTTTCACTTCTCAATTATTCGGATTAGCTGCTGAGGATCATATCCTATGGAGACCCACTCTCTGAAAGAAAGGGGAAAAAAAAGCAACAGAAAAAAATACCCGATGTTACATTACAACAGAAAACCCCCAGCAAAGTCCATGGATAATTCATAAAGAAATGAAAAAACATAGACTACAGTTACGTATTCAGACCACAAATATCCCAGGGAAACCCTGTTCTGCATCATAAACTGGGGAAGTTGCTTTATTTTTCTGTCAGTGGGAGCTTTAGTCATGCCAAGAGAGAAGTCAGGGTTTTCTTTACAGGTATGATCTCAGTCAAATGTGAATCCAGGAAAAATGTAGACAATATCTGACCTTTATCAGCTTAGTTATACAGGTCTGACAGGAGTTGCTAGCATGAGATTATGGTTTATTTCACTATGGATTTATACTTTCTAATTGTAGACTGTTTAAAATTGAAGGAACACCTAATTAGAGAGTTTTACCTCTAAACCATTTGCAGTGGGTAAAGATCCCCTGCTTGTATTTTTACCAAGGTAAATGCTGACAAGAAAGGGATCTCACTGCACCTAACAGTTGCTGTCAGAAACCAGACACTCAGTCTGAGCTCCTCAGCAAGATTCATTGAATCTCCCTTAGTTATCCAGCTTTGGACTGGTTGAGCAATCCCCTTAACTGAAAAGAGGGAGAATCTACTTAGATGGCTTAGACAGCATGCCTAATTTTTTGACACCTAAAATAAAGCAAGAGGAATTCAACTGCCATAGTAGCTTCATCACACTTTAGTAGCAGAATACCCAAAGCAGTCTATGTCTGGCAGCAGGCAGGGTACACCTGTCTCAAAGAGGGAAAAGGAACTTTGTACAGGAGTCAGCAGGGCTCACAGAAAGAGCTTTAAACTGTATTTGAATGGGGATAAAAGCAAGCTCCTTAGAGACAAGCCTGGGGGTGGCAAACCAATGTTTGTGGGATGGTGAGTCCTTCAGTCTGCCATCCACGTTGCAGAAAAGACAGAATTGTTATTGGTGGGTCAGAAACCATGCAATTTTGGCTAGGAATTGGGACTTCTTCCCTCAAAGTGCATCCACAAGGATGCACACAGCATGGGCAACAAACAGAAACTGGAAGCCATTCTGCAGCAGGAAAATGATGATATAGTTGCCATCACAGAAACATGGTGGAATGGGATAACTTGCACAATTGAGATGCTGCAGAGGATGACAACAAATTCTATAAAAGAGATAGGCTAGGAAGAAGGGGTGGTGGGATAGACCTGGTATCTTAAAGAGTATTACAATTACTTAGATCTTAATTATGTTAACGATAGGGTTGTTTGTGGGTAAGAATCATTGAGAAGGTGAACAAGGCAGATATCATGGTGGGAATCCATTATAGACCACCAACCGGGAAGAAGAGTCAGAGAAAATAATCTGTAAGCATCTGGGATGTCTCACAATTGCTAGCCCTTGTATTCATGGGGGATTTCAAACCACCAGATGTCTACTGGAAATTGAATACGGCAGAAAGGAAACCATCTAGGATGAGTGGACTATCCAGGATCTGGACAGCCTGGATACATGGGCTGAGGCCAGCTGTATGAGGTTCAACAAGGCTCAGTGCCAGGTCCTGCACTTGGGTCACAACAATCCCACACAGCACTACAGGCTTGGGGAAGAGTGGCTGGAAAGCTGCCTAGTAGAAAAGGTCCTGGGGGTGTTGCTCAACAGCCAGCTGAACATGAGACAGCTGTGTGCCCAGGTGGCTAAAAAAGCCAGCAGCATCCTGGCTTGTGTCAGAAACAATGCAGCTAGCAGGACCAGGGCAGGGATCATCCCCCTGTACTGGGCACTGATGAGGCCACACCTTGAGTGCTGCATTCAGTTTTGGGCTCCATACTACAAGAAGGACATTGAAGTGCTGGATCAGATCCAAAGAAGAGCAATGAAGCTAGTGAAGGGTTTGGAGCACAAGTCTGCTGAGGAGTGAATGGGAGAATTGGGGTTGTTTAGCCTTGAGAAGAGGAGGCTAAGGGGAGACCTTATCGCTCTCTACAACTACCTGAAAGGAGGTGGAGATCAATCCCTTCTCCTAAGTAATAATCAATAGGATGAGTAAATGGACTCAAGTTACATCAGGGGAGGTTTAGATTGTGTATAAGCCAAAAAAAAAAAAAAAAAAAAAACCCAAAAAATTCACTGAAAGGGCTATGAAGTACCAGAATACCAGAACAGACTGCCCAGTGAATTTGGTTGAGTCACCATCCCTGCAGGTATTTAAAAGACACATAGATGTGGTTTTCAGGGATATGGTTCAGTGGTGAATTTGGCAGTGCTCACTTAAGGGTTGGGCTCTATGAATTTAAGGGTCTTTTCTAACCTAAATGATTCTATTCTCCGATTCCAGTAAAACAGTGTCTTCATCTTATCTGCAAATATTAACTATGAGTCTTTGAGACACAGAAATCAAAGAAATTGGTGTCACATTGCACCTGAAGACAGAAACCAAGAGGCTTTATTAATTTCCATCTGACCCTCAAATAGAAGTGTTGTGAATACAAATATCAAATGAACACAATAAAGGACTTCTATTAGCTTCACCCTCTTAAAAATAAAAGTTATCTTCAAATTGAATCAAGAGATTCTAAACTATTTTATCTTTGCTTTTACTTTCTCTTGAGTTTGCATATTGTAAAGTATTTTTTCTTCATCTGTGTTAATTCCATAAGTCAAATGTGTATCTTTGCTGTTCTTTCTGATCTCATTTTTCACTTATTTCTTGATTGGCAATTACATGCCCAGAATGAGTGGAAGATATATTGCCAATTTTTGGTCTGCCAATAACATTATCAAACAGTCTTACATCCTCTAAGGGGCAGGAAGGGGAGGGGAAAAAAGGTTGAAGACAGAGAAGAAAGAGAAAAAAAAAATAATTTCATGAATCACTTTATCCAAGATTAATGTAGACAGCACTTTCAAAACTAGTTAGACCTAGATTACATGCAATTTTTTTCCCCATCATTATTTTCCGTAAGTTTCCTGTTATTAAGTATGAATTTTCATCACATGAACCATATGATTAGTATTTTAATACTGTATTTGTAGTTGTAGTCATGGAGCCATGAAGAGATGGGGGGTGGTGTGCTTTCTTGTTTGTTTGTTTTATTTTTCCTAACAATAAACCTCTGAGATATCACTATCTCCATGATACTTTTCAATATCTTAAAATATGTTTGGTGTGTTATGATTCTTCCATTCACACTGTAATAATCGCTGCAAAAGCAAGGCAATGTCAGCCTAATTTGCAGAGTTCTTGCTTAATAAGTACTCGTGGACATGCAACTTCCATTATCATCAGTAATGGAACAATTACAATGTAAATCAATATGATGTTTCAAAGTACCTGTAATTTGCATATTATGCGTGAGTAAACTTCCTGAAGGTATTAAAATTGAATTATAAAAGGGTGACTCAATGTTCTGTACTGCAAGTTGAGGTTCTTTCAGCAGCTGAATTACAAACAAGGAACTGTATCATTCAATTTTTAAGACTTCAAAATAACCTAATATAAAGCATGTCACATACATCTGTATAAATATGGATATGACTTGTGAATACATGCAGGTGGAAAGAGTTGTCCACTTTTTGCTACTTTTTAATTCCTATGCAACGGTTTGGCAGTGTCAATGGAGCTCATTGAGGTCTTTCCTCTTGCTTGTTTGTTGTGGATTCATGTTCACTAATATCTTTGTCTTGATCCTATAGCACCTTATATTCTCAGTGGTTTCTATACAGTTATCAGCAAGATCCAGGAGCCTCTGTGTTCAATGCTTTCAGTATGGAGTGCTTGTGGGCAGATATATCTATAAACAATAGAATAAATCTATACGTCTTGATTGAACTGCTTTAACCACCCCATATATTTGAAGCCCTTCAATAACACAAGTGAGGATATACTTATATTGGTATAAATGTACCAGAACCAAATTGACCCCTTCTTTATGAAGAATCTAAGATGCATCAATACAAAGTATTTCTGTAGCTCCATAACTTGCCTGTTGCAGGGATAGCACCCATTTATTGGTCAAAGATAACACTCATCAATAACAAAGTTATACTCAAATTGTTTCGTAGAAGGAGCTGAGATTTCTGTCTCTGTGTAAGAAACTGAAGTCACTGATTTGTGTTCGGATTGGTCTTTAGGGCCATTTCATGTTTTTGTGCAGCTGAAATCCTGAATAACTTGCTCTTCCAAGATTTTAGCTCCAAAGAATGGATGTCCCCCAAGCAATACACACAAATTCCCCACAAAATATCAATTTTTAAAGTCATGGCATAGTTCTGTGCTGTACAAATCACACTCAAATGTAGTTGTGTTTAGAAGCTAAATTAATAAAGACTTACTGGAGGATGCCGATTTGGTCTGAAAGACAACCCTATTCTTGCAATGTGTCTTTAGACTATGACATGAAGACGTCCTTCAATAGACCACATACTGAGTAATAATAAGTACCATATAATTATGGAGGAAGGAAAAGTCTTTGAGTCATTTCTTCAATAACATTTTATATGACAACATTCATTTGGCACTGGAGTCTTCAAAACACCTTCCCCGTGATTGTTCTCATCTCATGGTTTATTTCTCCTGTCCCTTCCCCAAAGGAGACTCAGTCCACAGTTGGCAAGGGACATATGCATCGGCTGGGGGACAGGAACAACCTGATTATTTTCCCTGCTCCATTACAATTTCCTTTCACTTTCTGGAGTCATGCAAATGTAGGACCATGGATCCCATTCAGTGATTACTGGCAGGTTTGATTATATAAACAGCACTCTGCAATTCAACAGAGTTGCAGGCAACAATGAAGGATTTGCTGGAGATGTATTCTTCCTTTGCAGTCTCATTTATCAATGTACAGTTTCTCACTTGCCATTTATCATCTGCTTCTCTCTGCTTCCCTCGACATCTGGAGGATTTGTAGTCTGCTAAGTGGAGCAAGGCCTTGTCTTGAATACCTTACCATTCCTGGACAGGCAACATACTCCTGATTTTTCCCCAGTTTAACTTTTCTTTAAATAAACTTGACAGGTTCAATATATCCTCACTGCAAAGGATATATTTAGAGGAATCATAAGTAATAGAGAACAAACTGAAAAGCTACAGCTAAAGGAAAAAGAGTAAGACAGAGAGAAATGTACCTCTAATGCGTGCATGAATTTATAATAACAAGCAGTTGTGATAATTGCATATCTTTTAACTCAAGAGGGCCATAAAATAACCTGATGGAATATGCACATGAGTGCCAGGTGGGAAGTAGGTCTTCCGTTTCACAAGTACTTCCAGGATTTAGAGATGTAGGATGTAAAGGAGCTCCTTGCTCTCAATAGTTATGACAACAGTGGTGCATCCTGGTACATTTGGAACATCTACAGGATATCTAAGTATGACTCTGCTTTACAGATGTTCCAGTACTGAATATTTGGAAACTAAGGAAGAAAGAAAAAACAAGAAAAAAAAAGAGCAATAAAAATGAACCTTTTCAAAGAAATCAAGTTAAGAATTCACTTTAAAAATTGTAAGCATTTTGTTTTTATGGTGACCTTTCAAAGTTTCTTTTATTTTCATTTTCAAATGTCAAATTGGGCCATTTTGACAAATTCAAACTACAATATATTTTCCTTAAAACTGAAATATGGTATTTTTCACAACTGGTTCCTTTTTGCAAATCGTTTCACTTTTGAAGAAAATCATTATTTTCAAGGGTGGGGAGGGAAAGCAAAAGATAAAGCATTTCTGGGAGATGATGATAGTCTGTATAAGTAAAACACATAGCCAAATGGAACTGTCCAGTTCCAGAAACCAAAAGCTCTGGACCCCTCAGGTGAGTAATAATCTATTGAACTTTGCCTGTTTGTCCAGCCTAAATGCAGTAGCAAAAAAAAAACCGAAGAAGGGCAAGTATGACTGAGCTGGGAACTGGCCTGCCCTGTGTCCATTACCAGGGCTAGCCAAATCCCTGACCTGGCCACCAGGTGGAGGAATTATACAGAACAATGTGTTTTCCTTTGTCATAGTTACCCTCTGTGTTGATGTTGAGCCGATTACGAAAAGTTTCTGAAGGTCTGATAGATTGTCTTGAACTGCATCACCGTGGAGAGGATATCTGACACTTTTCACTGAGGGTTTGGGATGAGCCGTATGAAAGATGAGTTCACTCTGTGGTTGTTACAGACTTGTGTGATATCGGGTAGAACATCTTCAGACAGTTTCACTGACGATCTTTCTGTGTTGTTGATGATGCACCTAGGCACACACTCAGCTCACAGGACTTTCACAGAGTCAAGCTGATGTTGCTGAATTACACCAAGGAATGAGCTGACTCCTTTCTAGACAATATGGTCCTCTTATCATAGGTCCTTCTCTGTTTTTTATCTCCAGCCTTTTTATAATACCTGCCACAGAGGTTTTCAGACACGCTTCCCATTTATCCTCAGAAAACATCCCCATTTAGTACTTCCATGCCCAAAAAATCTCACCTACTGTCTAGATAGGAGTGTAAAAAACACTATGTTCATGGATGGTACTCAGTTATTGAGTCTTGCTGCAGTTAAGTTTTAACGGAATGCCTCACCTACTAGCTTCTTTCTTCATCCAAATCCCCAATAAAAGTCAAAAATGGGTAATATTTTGAGATCTCTGTTCATCACTCTGCCTCTCTATTTGGGGTTTTGTGATGCTGCCTGTCATAGAAGTGCTTGATCTCATTACACAGCAAATCAATTAACAAAAGCTAGTGTCCCAGTGGACTGTGGGGAAGAACAACATGACAAAGCAGACTCTTAAATGGTGTCACATATGACAACTCCACCCGAGCTGATAGAAAAGTGAAGGTTTTCCCAAGCTGATGCATCCAAGATTTCCACTAAAAAAAATAATAAAATCTCAGAGCTGTCATCCCACAACCATCTCTTCAGAGTGTTCATACACCTTCTTTATGTATGTATTATGCTAAAAATTGTATGCATTAAAAGTACATGCAAATTCTTTCAAACTCTTCTAGTGAGGCAGAAGTACACAATTAAAAAGTAGGGGAAAAGTGTAATAGTAACAAAAGAAAAAAAAATCAGCAATGGCTAAGGTTAAATAATTTCTTGCCTCCGTATTAGCAATTAACATATTTGTCAGTCTCTTAGAGTGCATTTTTATCAATGGACAGTGGATTAGTCTCAAAGAAACTGAAAATGTTGTCTTTGAAATATCACCATTCATGGGTTCTGATAAGAAAATTAGGAAAGGGCAAATAAAATAAACAGAGATAGTTTTAGTGGAAAGCTTTCTGTGAGCTGCTTCTGTCTTTCTTAATCAACTAAGAATAGGCTGTGATTACAGTAATCATTACGCAATTAATCACTATAATTACTTTTTATTGGAATAATAGTTTAAAAAGCAACTAACATATTTTCTGTTCTTGCTTGACTGGAAGACATTAAGTGCTTGTCAAGAAGTTACTAAAATTATGTCCTTGTAATTTATTTCTCTTTTTGTCATCTTATTATGTTTTTTTGGGTTTTGGTTTTTTTAAAATGTAAAATAACAGTGCAAGTTTATGCATGGCATGTACAAAGACAACATGCACACAAAGCAGGGGATGTGCAGTTCTCCAGTGATAATAGGATGCTATTTTGGTGTACTTGGCATGCCACATGTTTTGTGTGGCATGTATTTACTTGTAGGTATCTATGATAAGGTCATGATCATAGGTGGGTTTGCAGCAATGAAAAAAAAAAAAAAAGCAAAAACCACTTCTGGTTGTGAAATTTTTATCCTACCTGGAACTTTTGTTATTATTATTATTACTTCAGCCTGAGCAGCTCTTAACATTTGAAAGCTGGGCTATGTGTTTGTAGCTTCTCTTAAGCTTGACAAGGTGACTCAACCCTACAATTCTTTCTTACCTTAAGTTTCATTGCAGTGAAGACAAGAACAGACAAGATTTTGCTCCACATCAATTACAGTTAGTGACATTATATACATATATCCCTATTTCCATATGTATGTTGTGATGTGTACAGGCTGGGTTGGGCTGGGATTTGTTGCTCCTCCTTCACTCTACCTCTTCTCTCTCTGGAACTGCTATCAGTCCCAAAGGCACAATCTCCCACTCTTTCTGCCACATCTGCCTCTAATCCCAGAAATCTCCCCCAAAGGCACAATCTCCCACTCTTTCTGCCACATCTGCCTCTAATCCCAGAAATCTCCCAGAAGACTCATCCAGGAACACTCCACCTAAACCCATCAGCCTTCCTGCCTTACACTGTGCTAGCTCACAGCCCAAAATGCTTTTACTGTTTAAAAGGTGTTTAATAAGATCTTTCTTATGGAGTCTTTGCACCGCTACAAAAAGGAACAATTCTTTTCTGTCTGGTTACACTGCTGTTTTATGCTGCCTTTACTGCTAACATGAAAAAAAAAAAAAAAGGATGATATGTAGTCCCAGAAAATGATGTGAAAACTGAGGGGACTGCTTCTCTTCATATAACTCTGTGAAATATAACCAGGACAATGCAGTATATATATGGAACCATAAAATCAAAGAAGAAAGCTTTCTTAAGTAAATAACTAATCAGTGCATGGCTGAATCCACTGACATTAACTCAAAAATACTTGACTAGAAAATGCAAAGGTTTCCAAATTGCTGAGGCATTCCATAAGTAACTCATAAGTATATTTCTTTGAATATACCAGACCCATAAACTCCCAACTCCTGGACATCACTATGTTCTACAAGGGCAGGCAAGCAAGCTGTCAGTGCCAGGACACTCACATGCCTCCTCATGAGCACAATGAAAAGCTCAAAATTTGTGTCTAATCCTGTCTTTTTAGCATGTATTAAACTGCATGGACAACAATTAATGTGCTAGATTTAACCATCCCCTCCATATCTACAGTTGTGCATCCCAGTTCACATCTGCACAGCTCTATACACCAAAATATCTCAGGGAATTTCACATAATGACTTTAAAAGACAGAAAAGGTAAAAATTAAACTTGGAGTGAAGTTACTTTTGCAGACACAGACACATTCTGACAGAACTTTTTTATTTGGACAGATTAACATTTTCTGACCTCTAGAAAACATCTGATTCTTCTAAGGGGAATAAAAATGGTTTGTCTACATTAGGTTTCTAACAGACATGAGTTACCACATCGTAATGGAAGAACTTTTCTCTGAAACACAACTGGCCATATAAGAGCTTCGGGTAAATCATAGAATCATAGAATGATAGAATTGTAGGGGTTGGAAGGGACCTCGAGAGATCATCAGGTCCAACCCGCCTGCCAAAGCAGGCTCCTTAGGACATTTCACTGAGATAGGCATCCAGACGGGTCTTGAATATCTCCAGAGAAGGAGACTCCACCACCTCCCTGGGCAGCCTGTTCCAGTTCTCTGTCACCCTCACTGTGAAAAAGTTTTTCCGCATGTTGGAGCGGAACTTCCTATGCTCCAACTTGCAGCCATTGCCTCTTGTCCTGTCTCCACAGACCACTGAAAAGGGGCTGGCTGATTCCCCCTGCATCCCCTGCTTAAGATAATTATAAACATTCATTAGGTCCCCCCTTCGTCTTCTCTTCTCAAGGCTGAACAGTCCCAATTTACTCAGCCTTTCCTCATAGGGGAGATGCTCCAGGCCCTTTATCATCTTCGTAGCCCTTCTCTGGACTCTCTCCAGGAGATCCCTGTCCTTTTTATCCCAGGGAGCCCAGAACTGGACACAATACTCCAGGTGGGGCCTGACCAGGGCAGAGTAGAGCGGGAGGATCACCTCCTTTGACCTGCTGGCCACACTCCTCCAGATGCACCCCAGGATCCCATTGGCTCTCTTAGCCACCAGGGCACACTGCTGGCTCATGGCCAACCTGTCATCCACCAGGACCCCCAGGTCCTTCTTCACTGAGCTCTTCTCCAGCAGGTCATCCCCCAGCCTGTACTGATACAAACGGTTGTTCCTTCCCAGGTGCAAGACTTTACACTTGCTTTTGTTAAACCTCATCTGGTTTCTCCCTGCCCAGCTCTCCAGCCTGTCCAGGTCTCGCTGGATGGCAGCGCAGACTTTTCTGCAGCAAAGACACAACTTTTTTTGTTTGTTTGGTTGGTTGGTTGGTTGGTTTTTTAGGGGGTTTTCTTTTAATTTGTTAAGAATTTGTTTTGGGGGATCCAGTTACAATGTTCATCACTGAGGTTAGAATAGCTCTTGTTTCTTTCTTTTGATGAATGAAGAAAACCTCTGCAATTTCATATCTGAATGATCACATATATTGTGGGTTTTGAAGCCATTTTGCACCCTTTTTAAAAGCTTTTCTTTAAAATAAATATAACTTGTCCTTTTTAAAAATTCCAGAATGAAATAAAAGTTTCAGAAATCACTACTTTTTAATCATTGGTATCTATTCGTAAAGTATTTTAGGATTTCACAAAAAAAATGAAATAGTTCTAAAATTAATTTTTTTCTATAATATTTTTGAAGAAACATGTGGGCCAGCTTTAGCCAAGTATGATGACTGATTTCCTGCTCTAGGATTGAAGCTATTTCATAAGCAGTTGCAAGGACACACAGTTCCACGGATGTTTGATGCAGGAAAAGAAAATGTGTCTCCATTTTTTTTTCCTGCCTGTTAAACAGCTGACTTTTTAAATTAATTATGCCTGTAGAGGGCATTTTTGATAATCTTTGATATTAAATTTGTTTAATTGTCATATGTAATTTCCCTTTTAAATACTGAAAAAATGAGATGTTTATGAAGTTTAGGTCAGCTCAAATTGTCACTGAACTTATTCAAGTTTCATGTAACATAATTATCTGAGTTTTACAAGTTGTGGCAGGAAGCATTACATTTCCACATTATCTTTAGCGCAAAATAGTTTGGGTGGACTGGATAAAATAACACATATTGGTTTCACTGAAGCCAGCTGAAGAACTTCCTCCTGGCTACACTAGCAACACGATTTTTGGCACAAAGTTTTTGGGATCTGTCAGCACTCTGGCACTCCTCTTACTCATGTTGTACAATACAGATTTGCCCAATTTGGTGAATTATCATTTCCTGTCCTTAAGACATTGTGTCCCCTTGCTCCCCAATACTGACCACTTGTACCCCTACAAATACTTGCATGGAAAATAAAGAAGCTTATTCTACAATGGTGGGAAAGAATCCCTGTTTTCAGAGCAAAATGTAGGACAGTTGTCCTCACTACAGCCCCTTGTCCACCCGTCACTGAAGGTGGAAGCTGTTGCTGGAGTGAATTAGGAGCCAAAGACCACATTATCCATTGAGAAATATGACTATTTAGCAGGAAAGTGCCAGTTCTGTTTCCATCTTTGCTTTGTGTTTCACAAGAGCATTTACCACTCCACAATGAGATTTACCACTACAGTGCTGTAAAAAATAAAGAATTTACCTTCATTGTGACAGAGCAAGAATATATTTTACCTTTGAGTCATGAAGGTAAATGCCTGCTAACTTTGGGATTTGACTTTGAACCTCATAAATGAAGAACATCATAATATTCTCAGTCAAAAAGGATCAGGCTCTACCTGGTTGGGACATAAGACCCAGAAGTTTGTCTCAACATAAGCTAAAGCAGAGGCTCAGATTTATTTGAAATATTTCCAGATCTTTTGTTTCCATTTTGGTGAGTTTGGGTTGATGCAGACATTCCCATGAAACTTGAATGACTTTTGGCTGGCTTGAGGAAATTTTTCAAAGGTTAAATAATAATAATTTTCTGATGTTCAATATATTTTAAAACCAGCATATTTTAACAGTTCTTTATCTCTATCTCTATTTTTGTTGGGGGTTTTTGTTTTTGTTTTTTTTTTTTGTTTTTGTTCATTTTAATGTATGGCAATTTAATTAGGCCTTGTAAAGTACCGAAGTAAACCAACTCCTTTAAAAATGCTTTGGGATATGCTTCAGTCATTACGAACTGGTATTTAGGAACATAATTAGCATGTCTGGGAATTACAGACACAAGTCCCTGCACGTCAATGAGATAAGAGGAAATATGTCATATTGTCTTTGGCTGCAACTTCTTACAGAAATATGCAACCTGGATTTTTGAAGGATTTCTCTAGCATTTTCTTTCTGCTCAATTGACACCTGCTGATGAAAGGGGCCTCTGAGTGAAGTTCTCAGATTTCTTTAGATCAGAACAAAACTGACTCTCAGTCTTTCAGACTAGGGCAGAGAAAATAGAATTTTTCTGCAAAGCTGAGCCACGCAGAAGGATGACTTTAACAAAAAGAAATAAGGATTATAGAGGAAAACTAGGAAGGTCTGAGCATGGCCTCTTTGCAGTGCTATAAAGTCACTAAAACCTCGAAGGTACCTAAAATATTTGATATTCATGCCAGTATATCAAAAGGTTTGGACTACCATTAGGTATTAAAATTTGTCATTTTAAATTGGTTTTTTGCCAGCACTAGCAATATAGATATTGAAATTTCCTCAGAAAGTGCTTATCTCATCAAGAGTAAAATTATAGTATATGAAATACTAATTACAGTATTATGAAGAAAGGTGAACTTTCCAGTGACATTTTATCTATTAGTAGAATACTAATGTTCCTCTTTCTTAAAGCCGAAGAAGCCAGACATTGTGGTTTCTGTTATTTTTCCACCAGAATATCTTTTTAATATATATATATGTGTAAAAAAAAATGATTTTTTTCAACCTTCTCAAGAATCATTCTCTGATTCCAGAGAAGCTGTTGAGTTTTGATCCCACCTGAATGAGAGTTCATCAGTATGCACTGAGAAATTCTTCATGTCTAGCCAGTAGGATAACACAAGAAACTCATCCTAGCTATGAAATTTCATGTTACTGAAAAATACACTATTATTTTGTTTTGAAAGATACAATATGAACTTCTGTTAGATTAGAATATGATTTTCTATTGTTATTTTCAGTGTCATTTACACCTATCAAGGAATGAACTGGTTTTGGTCATATGCAAACTTATTTCAATCTTT
The DNA here is from genome assembly GCA_027925045.1 of Hypotaenidia okinawae. Classification (NCBI taxonomy): domain Eukaryota; kingdom Metazoa; phylum Chordata; class Aves; order Gruiformes; family Rallidae; genus Hypotaenidia; species Hypotaenidia okinawae. The sequence goes on from BSDF01000001.1 coordinate 211,599,790, forward strand.
GCTTAGATCAGGTGCAGTTCTCTGAAACATGATTAACTTTGGTGGACACTGTCATTTAAATGTCTTCTTTTCTATGTGTTCAAACAAAATAAATTGATAGGAAAGATAAACTGTTTTTACTTCCTGAAACTTTTCTTGTTTCTTTAGTGCATTTTTTGTTTGTTCTTGCAGTGTGCTCAATACTGTCAAAGGCAGTCAGTCTGATCTTATGAAATGTCATACTGGAACTATAAAATATTAAATAAGTTTGTATAAGTTTTGGATACTGAAAGAAATCCACTTCATTATGTCTCAGCTGTATACAGTTCACTTATGATCTCCTTTGGACAAGCTGAAAATACATTTTTTAAAAAGTCTTAATAAATATTTTATCTGATAAATTTATCCTTTCTATCCATTCATATAATAGTATCCTTCAGTATATTAATTTGCTCACATAGTTTTTCACATGTATTTAGGATTCTTTTCCTCTCTATATACAAAGACAAACCTCAAATACCCTGTGTTCACTGTGTTAAATTCCCGCTTGCTGCCTAGAAGACATTTATTAAATCAGTCACAGAGTTTTGCTTTTAAGGTTGACAGAAAAAAAAGGCACAATCTATTCAACCACAAACACATTTTCATGCGGGTTTATCACTGTGGTTCCACGTACAACTTTAACAATAATTTTGGGTAAATATTTGACTGCTTATTTTACATGCAGTGCAAACACAATTGTGCAGACAATAAAAAAATGATTCAATGCATTAGAAAACCACATTTTTTTACACTCAAGATCTTTTAGATTGAAAGCAGCCCTGAGGAGAAGGATTTGGGGATGTTGGTGGATGGAAAGCTCAACGTGACCCAGCAATGTGTGCCTGTAGTCCAGAAAGCCAGCTGTGTCCTGGGTCAAATCAAAAGCTGTGTGACCAGTAGGTCAAGGGAGGTGATTCTTCCTCCAGCTCCAGGGAGACTCCCATTACAATGGTGTGTCTGGTTTTGGGGTGACCAGTGCAGGAAAAAAATAGGGCTGTTGAAGCGAGTCCAGAGGAAGCCAAAAAGATGATCAGTGGCCTGGAGCACCTCTGCTATGGAGTCAGGCTGAGACAGTTGGGCTTGTTTAGCCTGGAGAAGAGAAGGTTTTAGGGGTGACCTAAAGCCATCCAGTACCTGAAGGGGACCTACAGGAAAGATGGAGAGGGACTTGTTAAAAGATTGTGGAGTCATAAGACAAAGGGGACTGGTTTTAAGCTAAAAGATGGGAGATTTAGATATGAGGAAGAAATTATTCTCTGGGACGGTGGTGAGGCCCTGACAGAGGTTGCCCGAAGAAGCTGCAGCTGCCCCTGGATCCCTGACAGGGTTCAAGGCCAGGTTGGATGGGGTTTTGGGCACCCTGAGCTACCAGAGGGTGTCCCTGCCATGGCAGGGTCTTGGACTAGATGTGTTTTGATATCCCTTTCCACCCAAACCATCCTATGGTTCTATGATTGTATGACCTTTTCTTCTCTCACAGAAGTTATTCTGACATTTTCTGATAGTTTTCAGTCTCTGGTCATTTGGTTGGGTTTTTTTTTGGTTTTTTATGTTTTCTAAAATTGTAGTCTGTGTTCATTAAGCCTTGGAGTGGAGAAAGATTCTGGGTACAGATCCCTTACTTGTGGAATTTATTTGATTGCATATACCACGAAAAACAGAGTTCAGTTCCTTCTGTTCATAGAAAAGTAGTTTGAGGTGTCTTTAACTGGGCCAATGGGTCTACTGACAAGGGGTTTAGTAGCACACAGAATTGAAGTAAGAGTCCATTAATTGTTTAGAGATTTTATTGGTGAGTAGAGTTAATTTATTTTAATGGCTATAATGTGAGGTCCCTGCGTTCTGTGTGGCCAGTTCCGTATGAGGAGAACCCATAGGTAAGAAATACTCATAAAAACCTATTTACAGACCTTTTGATTGGAAATCTGATATGTTATGTTCATACCATTTTCAGTGGAAGGATGGTGACTGTCACAGCAGCAAGCCCCAATCTCTGAATAAATCAGATGCCATAAATTCCTTTCCTAAGTAGGAAGCATAGGAATCATGTGCTGTGTGAATGAGTTGCAAGCTGCTAATCATCATTCCACTGTAGTTCATCTCCATTTTTAGCACCTATTATGTAAAAAGGGAATATACTTTACTAAAACATTAGTTCCATTGATGGGAGTTGGAGAATTAAAAAGTGGAGATAACAAACCCAGCATCTTCCCAGCATTTGACCACACCACCATCCTCCAAGTCACTACACCAGCATTATGATCCTTATTAGTTCCCTCTGATCGATGTCAGGCAGGTAGAGCAGGTCCTTGTGCTGCAAGAGGGCCTTCTGCTAAATACAGAACCACTTCTAATAGCTCTGTAAATCAAATGCACTAAGATAATAGTTTTTATCTACAGATCTGAAGGTTGTTTATGGCAGAAGAAGTACTCAAAAAGATACACCATGTTATTTCTCCAAGTAATCTGTAGCCAGCAGCTAAATCCTAAGGAGCTATTCTCCCAGAATCCATTTGCTGTGAAGAAATGGCTATCTCAAACAATAAATAGAGACCCTGAATTCTTTACCTGCTAAGTAGACTATTTCCAGGGAAGACATGTGTTAAAGAAATAATGCATATTCTTTATTGCTGTAATGAATTATCACTTTGTATATACATAAGTAAAAAAGCAATATTATTGACACTTACATTTATGCCTTTCTGCTGAAATTTGAACCTACAGACAACACACTAGGTGATGTTTTCATACATCAGATAGGCATTTATCTGGATATTGAACATATTCCTATTACACAATCTGTCTTACTGTGACTTTGAGTTGTGTCCATCTGCACATATTTAAAAAGAAATGTGGTTAAGTGTGATTAAATGGAGAAGAGATTGATTTTTAGATTTAAAGTCTAAAGACAGTAAGTGATTTGACTTTCAAAAATTTCAACCTCAAATATGCTTTTCACCCCCGACTGCCACAGAGCTTCAAGAAACCTGTACATGTTTTAAGGTTGAATAGTTCTATGCCTATCTTTTCTAAAAATTTGGTTTTCTTCAATCATGGTTTGCTTCCTCTGTTTATCCTTTTTCTTTTCCTGCCTGGGTGGCTTTGGGCTGTGGGATGTCAGTGTAGAGCTTGGATGGGATTGCTGACTCTTATTACATATAAGATTTTCTTTCCAAAAATCTGTTTTAACAGTAGTTTCCCATTGAGCGAAAAGTGGTCTTTTTTATGTTTGGTTTTCATTCCCACTCAATGCATGGAGTAGTTTGAAAAATGCTGTTTTCTTTACTTTGTTAATAGCCTTTGGAAAACAATTCAAAAGAAAATGTAAAACTACTGAAATACTATTCCATATAAAAGATTATCTGCAGAAGTAAAACAAGAACTGATGCTTTCAGACATGAATATATTACCTGATAATCCTTCCCCCTTATCTGCTAACATTACCTCCAAGCTGTCTCCTTTTTCCCAACAAAAATTTATTTTTAATAGATCGGGACATTGTGAAACGCATGGGCTTTTTTTTTCCTTGGAGATGGTGAATCTTCTGCTTTTATCAAAGACTTTTTAAACAGACAGGTACATTAAGAAGCATCATTTTGTGAATATTATAGTAAGAGATTTCTACACAGTACTCTGGAAGTGCATGTGAAAAGCTGTAAAAAAATAAAAAGCATGTGCAGATGTAATTGTTTTCAGTTTGTATTAAGAAGACCCACATATTATGATAGCATATTTAAAAGGGAGTTCCTATTATCTGTCCTATATATAACCATTATAAAAGAGAATTCTCTACTCCAAAAATCATAAAGAGAATAGGACTGAAATGTACAAAGGAAAAAAATGGAGGGGTTAGACAGGTTGTCCTTCAAATGCGCAGATTATATTTTGGATTTTAAACTGTGAATAAATGACCAGTTATTTTTTTTCTTTTGCAAACCTTTCTGCATTGTAAGGGTTGTACTACACTGTATGTGATTTGGTCCTCAGAGAACAAACATTATGGGTAAAGGGAGAGCTCTTTCTCCCTGGGTCTCTGAACAGCCAGATCTCTGGGGAATTAGGAAGCAGTTTGGGGTCCGGTTTCCCAAAACAAGGATTGTGCTGACTGCATTTTTCAAGGCCTCAGGTGTGTTTGTCTGCAGAACACTTAAGATATACTCAGACTGCATTGCTGACCTCGCCATTCTCAAAGCCAGTTTCCAAAACATCCACTGCTTTGAAAAAGTGAGAGAAACAGGGAGAAGCACTGTTTTTACAGATTTCACTTTGCTGAGTAAAGACCACACCTCAACCTGCATTGCACATTGAGGATAAAACCTGTAACAACAGCTAGGTGCTGTGCTCTCTGGGAATGACTATTCACTCAGAGCTGTGGTAGAACAGACACTTGCAAGCAGGTGAACAAGACGTTTGATACCTCAACAAAGAGAGAGAGAAGGCAGAGATCCCAGCAGTATAGCTGTTGTCCTGGTTTCAGCAGGTATAGAGTTAATTTTCTTTCTAGTAGCTCCTGTAGTGCTGTGTTTGGGTTTAGGAAGTGAATAATGTTGATAACGAACTGGTGGTTTTAGTTGTTGCCATGTAGTCAAGGACCTTTCAGCTTCAGGAAGGGTACACAGCCAGGACAGCTGGCCCACTCTGACCAGAGTGATATTCCATATCACACCGTACAACATAATGTTGCATTCATAACTAGGGGTAGCCTGGGGGCCTGACTGTTTCGGCAGCTGGGCTTCTTGCACAGCACCAGGGGGTCGTAGGAGGGGGTCTTGTGCAGCATCAACTTCAGGTGGGGAGAAATTGCATTGTTTATCACTTGGTTTGTGTATATAATATTTATTATTATTATCATCATCATCTTCCTTTTTTTGTGTGTCCAATTCAACTTTGTTTATCACAACCTAAGAGGTCTCTCACTTTCATTCTTCTGATTCTCTCCCCATCCCACCTGGGTAAAGTGCACAAGGCATCAGCTCTCAGTAAGGACTAAATCTATCAGCATGGTCACATTCCTCCTGCAGTAAATTTGACCCAGATTCAATTATTTGTGAACAAATAGGCTCATGTCTGCAGTTAATAGGAGTAGCTGAGTATAAGTGAGCTTTTTGTGGACACATACGCGGTTCATTGTCTGTATGGGGAACTTCAGTTGTAATTGAGTAAGTCTTTCTGTGAATATTTGACTTATCATCTTTGAAAAGTGATTTTTGATTTAGATTTATATTGCTCAGATACAATGCCACTCTTTCTTCTTTCCACTACTTCACGGAAAATCCACTGATAACATCTATATTCATAAGTTCTGTGTCTTAAGAAACTGGAAAGACACTGCTGGGACACTTACCTATACATAATAACTGAATCTTCCAATTCTTCCCTTTTTTCTTATAGAATAATAATTTCTCTGTGTACAAGCACATAGCCAGGCATGGCAGACAGGACTGTTCATGCTGAATGTATAGTTTCTGTGTGTCCATTTTTAATCGCTGCACAGCACAAGTAGGCTGTGATGAAGCCACTTGTGAATGCACATATGTGATTGTATTTATTTCTCTGTGAAATCCATGGCATGTTGTAACTGGAAAGTCAGTTCAATTCCATGTTTAGTTATAAGAATAAAAACTGCAGAAAGGAAAAAAAAAAAAGGAAGAGGATACCTATTAAGTTACAGATCCCTAAATCTGTCTAGATGCTTGAGAATTAGGAAATTCTTAATTTAAAGGATGTCTTATTGGCTGAACACTTTGTCTTATTGACCGAACACAGAGCACAGATGAGCATATAAAAAAAAAAAAAACCAAATGTTTCAACAAAAGGCATTCTGAATCTATCACTTTTATGTTATGCTCATCACTGCAGTATGAGAGTGCCAAGTCTGCACACAGTCTCAGTGAAGACACAATCAGGTAGTGTAAGCAGTATCCTGTAGGAAAACTGTTCTTCTCAAGCTGCTGCCTGAACCACTGTAAAAAAACAAAAAAAGAAAAAGCCCTTGTGATTCTGGATAGTGATAGAAGTGCCAGGATTGATTATCTCTGAGAGCTCTCGGGCAGTAGGAACAGACATGTCTGACAAAGCAAGGTGCACTTGCCACACATTTAATTGGGTGTAAGATATGTAGCACAGACAACTGCTCCCTCCATTATTGCAGAATCCATTTCTCCTCTGGTCCTTTAAGGGGCAACCTCTTTACTAATGCTGAAAAACGAAGAGTTTCATATCCCAATTTACAGAGCTAGTTAGGAGCCTCTTGGCTCATTTTTATTTACAAACATCACGAGTAGATGTGCCCTTGGGATACATGATAGGAGAGAACTGCTGGGACATGGGCTAGAGCTGCTGCTGCAGAGAAATAGCAGAGCTCAGGGTGGTGAGGTCAGTTTAAGGGCTGGCTGTATATAACCATACTGAGCGTGCTAAGCAACACATCTGCCTATTGAACATTCATAACCTGCCAATTAACATCACTTACATTTTGGAGGGTGCCTTCAACTCCTGCTTGCTTTATTGAACAGAGAGGTCAGTAGCCCCTCAATGAGGCAGCAGGGTATGGCACCCAAGACCCCTAAAAGTTTCTAGCATAACTCATACATTCCACAGAAATAAGAAAGAAGAAAAGAGAGGAAAGACAGAAAGAAAGAACAGAAGAGCTAAAGCATGAGAGAATGAGTGAAAGAGTGAAAAAAGAGTGAGCAATGGAAAGAGCGATAGAAAGAGGGAAGGAAGGAAGGAAGGAAGGAAGGAAGGAAGGAAGGAAGGAAGGAAGGAAGGAAGGAAGGAAGGAAGGAAGGAAGGAAGGAGGAAGGGAGGAAGGGAGGAAGGGAGGAAGGGAGGAAGGGAGGAAGGGAGGAAGGGAGGAAGGGAGGAAGGAAGGGAGGGAGGGAGGGAGGGAGGGAGGGAGGGAGGAAGGAAGGAAGGAAGGAAGGAAGGAAATCTTTTCCACAACAAGGGTTGTGTTTGGTGCTCTTTTTTTAACGTCAACTCCCTTATTAAAGATGACTTTTAATATAGCAAGGAAATTTAAAAAATAGGAGAAAAATGTCTATTTACAGTTATAGAAATAGACTAATGAGGTATTTTATCAAGTTTAAATCTCTTTTCCATCTTCCTTGTTTTATTAATTGATGTTCAAACACAATGAATTTGCCTTATGACTCAGAAGAATACTCAGATCTGACAAATTAACAGCTAAATTGTTTTGGTGCAGTATTTCACTGATTATCAAGAAGACTGTTAGTCACTGATCAACTTGCTCAAGAAAGATGACAAACCTTCTTGTCAATCATTTTCCGACAGTTGAAGCAACAAGGAAAACAATCATGCTTTTGGCATCTCAGACCAGCTTTGGGGGTGGAGTGTGTGTTTTTGTTTTGCTGTGGTACCTGATCCACCTCAGACCTGATGCAGGAATGTGCGTAAGCACCCACGTCAGTGGAACTGAGCTTGAGGCGAAATTTCAGCATGTGGAAGTTTCACAAAAATAAAGTTTCCAATGAGGCAGGAAACCCTTGGAATTTATGTTGGAATGCTATGGAAATTAAAACTTGCTACTGAAATGGGGCCTTAGAACACATTTGCACACATTAAAAAAAATACAAAAAAAAAAAAAAAAGGAAAGAAGGAAAGGAAAGCCTGACATACATAAGATACTGACTTCTGTAAGCAACCACTGCATGGCACGCATGCACAGCATAGCTCCTTTGATCACCTGCTCTCTCCTACACTGAAGGCTTGTAATATATAGTTGAGGCAGAGATGAATCAAAATTCATTGAAGAGGTGGCAAAACCAAATGAAACTAGCATTAAGTCTAAAGCAAGTAACAGTTGCCTTTAGTCATTTTTTTGTTTGCTTTTAAGGGGTTTTTTTTGCACAATAATATAGAGGAGAAAAGGAATGTCTGTACCCCATGGAAGGTACCCACGCTAGAGCAGATTATGAAGAACTTTAGGCTCTGTGAAGGGCTCATCTTAGAGAAGTTCATGGAGGACTGTCCCCCATGAGAGGGACCCCATGCTGGAGCAGGGGCAGAGTGTGAGGAGTCCTCCCCTGAGGAGGAAGGAGTAGCAGAGACAATGTGTGATGAACTGACCAGCCCCCCTGTACTGCTGGGGGAAGGAGGAAGAAGAGAAACAGGGAGTGAATTTGAGCCTGGGAAGAAGGGAGGGGTGGGAGGAGATGTCTAAAGATTTAATTTTATTTCTCATTATCCTAGTCTGTTTGACTGGGTAATGGGTTAGACGAATTTTTTTGTTGTTGTTGTTGAGTCTGTTTTGCCCATGATGATAATTGGTGAGTGATCTGTCCCTGTCCTCAATTTGGCCTTTCATTATATCTTCTCTCCCAGGTCCAGCTGAAAAGGGGTGTGACAGAGTGACTTTGGTGGGCATCTGGCCTCCAGCTAAGGTCAGCCCACCACAGTGATTAACTGCTGACTTTGACAGCCAAAGATCTTAAGTACCTTATTCTAAGTAACCTTCTAAATTACCCATATTTAAATCTAGTCTTAAGATTGCATTACAAATTAGAGAAGCACAGTGTTTTGATAACTACTACAGTATTTTCCTATTACTATTATTGTTTATTTAATGATAAATTACTGAACTCAACCAAGATTATGGCTCTACAGTGCCTGATGCTTTATGTGTATAAGTTTGTATGCATTGATGTGTCATCAAGCATACAAAATGGAACTGTGATTTGGCTAAATGTGAAGTATTTTTAGTTGGTAGGAAGAAAATCTACAGGCTCAGTGACTAAAGAAATCTAAATCTGAGTGTGTAAGGCCACCGTAGCATGTCACCTAGAGTTAAAAACCTTGTAGAAATAAGCCCACATCTAACATGTTTTCCACTTGTGTGAAACATCTATAGCCCCTTTTGGTATCCTTCATGTCTTCTCTAACTTTCCATCAGTTCTGTCAGAAGATCTGACTAGCAATTATGTTTTTCTGCTAGATATTGTTTTCTTCAGAGATACCTTCATTACATAACATGTACAATGGCCTAGCTGGTCCTGGAAATTGTGTTGACTGTACAGATGTTGCAGAGTCAGTTTATAAAATGCAGATGTCAACATGGCTCAAAGTCCATGGTAAGGGTAACATAAAGGGGTCCCTTTAATGATTTCTTTCTCACACTGCCAGTTAGAAGAATATTATATACAATATAATTAATTTAAAATGTTAGCCAGATGTATTAGGCCTTTATATTTTGACTTATGACTCATATCTAAAACTACAAGTTATTTGAAATTATATTTTTACACAGAAGCTCATGCATCATATTTTCTTTGGAAGTTAAGCATATTCTCAAGTGTTTCATGAATCTTACTGATCTTGTTTGTTAACTCAGAGTTGAGAATAAATTTAAACTCTCTGGACATAAGATTATCTTCAGTATTTAAATCATAGAAGGAAACTAACGCATTTAAGAAATTCTGGTGTAAGTATCAGAGATAGTGGTCCTGGATGGGCACATAAAGAATTAACATTAAAGACTTTTGAGTATCATCCCTTAAAAAGTTGTTTAAAAACAAAAACAAAAACACAAAACCCACCCAAATCCCCCCAGAACAAAACAAACAAACAAAAAACCCCAAAACCCCAGCTGAAAGAGAAGTTACCTAGCCCAAGAATGGAACTGAAAATATGTCAGATGGTTTTGAAAATCTCAGTGTCTTTACAGTTACTCTTTTCATAAATGTGTTCCCCACCTAGTTTGATAGGATTCCACTGACGAGAGTCTTTGCTGCAAAAGTGGTTTTGAAGCTAAGAGTCCTTAGACTCATTGAACATGAAAACTATCTTTAGGGCAGGTAGTATTTAAAAAAAATCTTTCATGGCATAAATTCAGTATTTTACTTGTAAGTGTGTGTGTGTGTGTGCCTTATATCTATACATACTTCTTTAAAATTAAAATCTTCCAACAATACCCAGCCTAAATCTGCCTTTGCTTACAAACTTCTCAGTAATCTTACTTTAACTACATGTACTTAGACAAAATACTTCTATTTTTCTGGAAAAATACTGTGACCATGTTGAGATATCAACCAATAATGAAGTTGATGAGGATACACAAATGAGTTCTGATTTGGCTCCTGCTATCTGTATCTGGTGTGTCCCATCACGTTACCATTTACTTGACCTACAGCATAATATGATGTGACAACTCTTAATGTCAAATGAAATGACTCAATGGAATATGACAACAATGTAAAAAATACACTGTTCTCAGACAGGGTTTTTACTCTTCATTCCCGATGCTGCATGCAACCTAGAATAACCCAAAGTGATGACATGACAGGATACAACAACTGTTCTAAATACCTAGGAAATAATGCAGTCCTGCCATCTCACCAATGTGTTTTAAGGCAGCTCAGATTAAATATTTCTCTTGTAAGCATTGTGTAATCTAATTATCACTTTAAGTTGCATATAGCTCCTGTGTAGCTTGACTGCATTGAGTTCATTATGGTTTTTAACTTGATGGGATTTTCTTGAGGCAAAGCACAAAGAATAAAGTTATGAATGAGGGCTGCATGTGAATAGCAACACCATCTTAAACTTCAAACAGAGGCCTTCCAATTTCTTAGGTGCATCCAGACATATTGTTGCAGTTTGCTGTAGCTCTGCTGCTTAGATGTCTTTTCCCAAGCAGCAGTTACAGTTTGTTGTGAGTTCCCAACAGTAAACAAGAGCTAATTCAAGGCCAAAGTCACTTGTGATGACTCACAGAAAGATTCATAGCGCCTATTGTTAATCACATATTTTAAAAAAACCCTCCTGTCCGGCGCACTTTGCCACTGGAACACAGAGTGGGAAGATGTGACCAGCTGCAGCGATAGCCAAGGCCAGGCCCTGAAGGAGAGGAGGGGGAAAGAATGTGGAAAGAAAGTTTCCCCTGCAGCTCGTGGAGAAGACCATGGTGAAGCGGGTTGTCCACTCGCAGCCCATGGATGAGGACGGGGAGCAGAGACATCTACACCCTGTGAAGAGATTGATCCACGCCTCAGCAGGTTTGCCAGGGGACTTGTGACTTTTGCAGGGAGCCAGGCTGGGGGAGCCTGGGCCCAAGTGTCAGAACCCTATGGAAGGGAGTCCTGCTGAGAGGCCTGTGGTGAGGAGATGACTCCCCGATGGAGAGGACTCATGCTGCAGAAGTTCGTGGATACGACTCCCGCGTGGGTGGGACCCCACGGTGCTGTAAGGGAAGAGTGTGTGTGTGTGGAATGCCCACCCCCCCACTACCCCCCCAGCTGAGACAGAAGACAGCTCGGGCGGAATGGACTGAACCCCCCCCCAACTCCCCATTCCCTGCCCCTCCTGATGCTGCAATGGGAGGGAAGAAGGGAGCGAAATTGATGATTAAAGCTAAGGGTGCTAAGAGGCGAGGGGTGGGGGGGAAGTAGAAGTGTTAAGATCTGGGGAAGGAAAGCAACTGGTACTGCTGGAACCTCACTCCCCATTCCCTGCCCCTCCTTGCGCCATGTTGGGGGGAAGAAGGGAGTAAAATCGTGATGAAGTTTGAGTTTGCTAAGAAGGGGAGGGGTGGGGGGAAGGCGCTTTAAGACCTGTCCGCTTCTTACTCTTATCTCATTCTGGTTCACTGGGTGTATTAGTTGTAGTTGGAATAAATCACTTTCCTTTATTCTGTGTCGAGTCTGTTTTGCCCATTGCACTAATTGGAGAGTGATCCTTCTGTCCTTATCTCAGGGCCTAAGCCTCCAAAAACATATTTTCTCCCCTTTTCGACTGAAGGAGGGATTGAGCAAGCAGCTTGGTGGGCATTTGGCCTCTAGTCAGGGCCAAAACCGGACACCGCACATATCTAAATAACATGTGACCACATGTCCTTTTTTTGTTATAAACTCTTTGTAAGGTGCTTCAACAGACCAGGGTGTCTTTCTCCAGGGAATAAAATAGTCCTCACTGAGAGGAGAAGCACCTTCAGGTCTGATTTCACTCTCAAATTGTTTTGGAGCAAAGACGTAGAGACACGTATACCTGTGTTGTAATAAAGCAAGGGTTTGAATAACAAATGGTTTGGAAACCAAAACTACATGTTCTTAATTCTCATAAAGATGTATCAAGTTATCTACCATGCTTTATAGGTCTTTGCTATGAGCTTGGAAGGATGTCTGGCTTTCTTAAGGACTAATGCAGGCATTGGAACAAATCTCTGGTTTTTTCACATTATAAAATCTTTGTTTCCTCTTGGAAGCACAGGAGTTTGACCTCTCCAGTAAATAGGATTAAAGTTCTTAGAACCTTGCAGGCATTTGTTAGTTATTACTCACAGCATCCTACTAGGGAGATAAGAAATTGCTGTTGCTCCATTTTATATGTCAGGAAAAATAGAAGCACAGAAAAGCTAAGGTATTTACCAAGTCTTTTGTCTGTGTCTCACCTAACACCAGGGGATGTGGACAGCAGATGCTGAAGTTATGTGATTACATCGTAGTTGAAGTAAATACAAAAAACCCCAAACATTTATCTTTAAAAGACCAAAAATAGTGAAACACTTTTTCATCTTAAACAAGAGCAATTATATTAATACTGTTAATGTTTATTGCATTGTTTTATTTCTGAGAGTAAATAGATGCATATTTTATGAACTCTAAGGAAAATCTAAAGATTTACCTCTGAGAATAAACTTCACAAATGTGCACAGTCTTCCAATGCTTTGAGCAGTGCTTAATCTGCTAAATATTAGCAGCAGTGTTAATGTTTCTCTGCCACTGAAAAAGTCTCTCTTGTAATTTTCTAATAGGAATTTTTCTGATTATTATTTCTCCCTGAGTGGTTTTCTGCAGTCATTCATAAAACCTACCTTTCAACTTTAATCATTTAGCAAACATACCCCTCACTGCTACCTGCTAACACCATTTCTGTTTTCAGATCAGATTCCCTTCATCAGTGAGATTCTTCCTTCTTGCCATGCTTGCTAGTGCTTGCCATGAATATGGCATCAAACATTCAGTGAGAAACATGAGATTCTGGAGGAGGGATATGAAAGCTTAAGAAGAGAAATAATACTGAAACTTCCTTTCTCTTGTGATATGGAACATCTTTTTCTCTCTCTCAGATCCTTCACATCTGTCATAGACTATTTGATACCCGTGAATTCATCACATAGTGTACCTTAGATCAAAAGCCAGGGAGTTCACATCGTCCCAATTCATCACAAAGCCAAATATGTGTCTTTGCAATGGGGCCCGGGAAATGCAGGCTAACAAACCCGACAAAATATAGTGAAGTATTTGACACTGCTGTCAGTTTATGTTCCAGGAGCAGATGGGGCTTCGTAACTTTCATGGTGTGGAAATTTTTCAAAGGAAACTTAATCCAGTGGAAAAGTCCTGGTACCAGCGACTGCTCCTCTTTTCATTCACTTGTTCCTTCCTTTCCATTAAGTTTGCTTGTAGCTCGTCTACTTCGGGGACAAACACTTTCCTCATATATTCTACTGGAATTCTGAATTGGTGGAGTGTCTCAATCTGTATTTCAGACAGCCAAAACAGGCTTTCTAGATACTCATGCTATGACTATTTTTTAAGCATTATACACATATATATATGCTGCCTTTTTTTTTTTTTTTTTTTTTTAAAATTAGTCATTAGCAGCAGAATATAAGAAACCAGTATTTGTTTTCTTCAAAACTCTTACAAATGATCAACAAATTCTGAACTATGTTTTATTACTAGGTGAGATTAGGCCACCAGTATTCCACAATATTAATTTAAAGGGGTTTTACTAGCTGTGCAATCCAGAAGACATGAAAAGTTGAGAGTATTGGGAAGGGTCAGATTTTGGGAACCAGCTGCAGAGGAGCAAATGCTCCATCAATTTAACCTGAGATGAGGTTCTCATCTTCTTCTCTCCCACAAAGAGAAAGGAGAATTTATGGACCTCTGGCTCTGAGGGGAGTGTATGGAGTTTATTGGATGTTATTGCATGCCACAAAGCCAGGTATTTTTTGCTAATAAGAAAGGGGAAAGGGAGATAAGACACTGTGAACCAGGAGGAGGCTAGTATTCAAACCCTTTCTTTTATGGACTGTCTGAATTTCTCCATTTCTAAACTTCACTGCTCTGTTACATTTTCAAATGAAAAAAAAACCCAACAAACCCACTTTGCAGTACTGAGTCTTTTGAAGATTTTTGAATGCTTTTTTTAAGGAAATCATGCAGCAGATCCTTCTCAGAGCTCTTCCTGACTCCATGTCTTAACAGTCCTTTGTCTCAAACTGATTTATGAAAGTTTGCACACATGTGGATAATATAGACCTGGGGACGTAGCCATTAGATTTGGTCTGTTTCTTCTTACGAGCTGTAAATAAGCCTGAATGTTAAAAAAGAAACCACAAAGCAAACAAACAGAAAACAAACACGAATTAAAAAAACCCAAAAAACCCAAAACATAAAAATTAGCTAGTTTTCAATATTTTTAAGAGGTCTGAAAAATGTGATATATATACAGTGGTATAAATCATCTTGTGTTTATATCTCAGCATTTGTTTATCAAAACGCTCATAGGCTTTAAAAATTGCCTGTACGTGCCATTCATGTGCAAGGTCATTCTATCATCACATCATCTAATTTTATCCATATGAAAGTTACTCATCAAAGGTAATTATCTACAGCCAGTGCAGAGAATGTAGCACCTCCATAGGCAATCCATCCTACACATGGCAGACATGTACCCTTGAAAGGAATGAATTGCTCAGTACTGATGCCTGTATCTCTTCATCAAGTTTGCAGGGAATTTAAGCAAGTCGGTTATAGTTGCTGCCCAAATTTTTTTATGACCAAAGTTAAGCAAAATAAATGGTAGTTGAGGCAGATTGGCTTTCAAGGAGAGATTGAGGTTTCACCTCGCCTATGTGAGGTATAGTGATTACTTGAAGACCTTAAGTATCCACTGAGAGATTTGCCTTGTAGGAAGCCCTGTCCATTTTGGGTTGCTGAAGACTGTAAGTTTCAGAAGGAGCCTTTGTGAAAATAGCCTTCAGAATCTACAGTGAGGAGGGGATGGGTTCATGCATGAATGCATAGATACTAAAGGCTGTTATAAAATGAAATGGCTAATAGAGCCTGGAGGTTTTGAGTGTTTAATGGTAATAAACAACACCCAGGAATAAGGCAGTAATTTGAACATGCCAAATTTTTGAGGTTTCTTTGATGTGTGATAGAAAGTAATTTGAATCAACATGAGAGTCTGAATCAAGCAGCGTAAGCTTTACCATAACCCGACAGGGCTAGTGTTCTTCTGTCTTTATAAAAGGTTTCTTGAGGCATTAAGTAAAGTCCATGGGGGGTGGGAACATAAACACAAACCAAAGTCACTGAAATGGCTTCCCTCTCAGATGTCTTTCTTCTCCCCATCATCAGTTTGTTATGAGGTACTTAGCTTCACAATGTATAGTAAAAAAAGAGAAATATATACTGAACATCTTGGAGAGAAATTGTCAATGATGGATCACTTGTTAAGGTTAATACTCTATCCACTTGTAGCAAGACATAAATATTTTCAAATAGGACCAAATCCTTTTGAACGCCATGGGTTTGGACACATCAGTGTAACCCAGGTTCAGCAGCCTCTGACAACTGAAAGGCTGTTGTTCATCTCAGGCATGTTGGAGCTGAGGTGGAGGGAACGGCCTCCATCCCCCTTCCCCCAGGCACAGACCTGGTGCATTCAGCCAGATCAATGTGAACAATAGCCAAGGGGCATCTTTTGGGGTGGTTCTTTCAAGACATGTAGCTTTTGTCACCGGAAAGGGTGAGTCATATCAGATGCAGCAGAAACTGCACACAAAGATGCTAGTTCAAGTGGAAAGCTTTAGCTGCTGAACGCAGCATAAGAGCAGCTTAACTTTAAAGACCTGAGATTATATAGAGCCACCATGTTTAGGGCCTTTAGGGAAAGAATACCAGACAAGTTAGATCACTATGAAAAATGATCGCTAGGGACTACAATACATAATAAGGTATATAAATAAGTGTCACACAAAACTGCTGTAGAAAAATAAGAAACAAAGCTTGCAACATTCTTCCACGTAATGGCTTTATAGAAACATTACAACATTACACAAAGCTTGGAGTACATTATGAACCCCTGCAGACTCTGAAATGTGGTAAGCTGTAGGGTACAAGAACCCACAGAGCAGCAAAAGCAAAGGTTTAATGGTGTTTTAAATGTTATGACTATACAGAAGGAAAAATCTGTACTATAATCCTTTTCAGAATTCTTTGCGCAAGGCGTAATAGGCGGGAGCTCTGATGCTGTCCTCTAAACCTGGCTGTGACCAACCAAAGAACAAATGCTGGTAAGGGCAGCGGTTATGCGAAATAGTTTGCAAAGGAAGAGCTTAGGAGATTACCAAGGATATTATTGATATATCATGCTTTTGTTCTCAGTGTCCCTCTTATTACAGTGTACCATTGACACATGCACACATTTCCATTTTAAACATACATTCACTCCCCTTGCAATGAATACATTTTGCTTCCACAAGGAGGAAAGTTGCATCATATGCCTTAAACTGAGATTTACTCCTATTGGAGGTTCCTGGAAACCCAAAGGAAAGGTCTAAAATGGAGTGCTGCTAGGTAAAAAGAAAGTCATCACAAGACTTAAAAGTATTGTATAATTGCTCCAGTTACCATGGAGTTTCATTGGCTGGAATTCAGACAGCACTAATGCAAGGAAAATATTTTAGTGATAGTTATTGTCGTCTTTGCTGCCAGACAGATCTCCCTGCATGGTCCTGTAACCCCTGGGCTTTCCTTGGTCTGAGTCAGATGGGAAAACAGGAGAGGGCTCATCATAAGTAACATGAAAATGCATTTAGTGTGCTAACATTCCCTTTGAACATTGCTGTCCTTTTACAACTGACAGATAACCGAAAATGTTCTTGTTTTAATTTCCATTATAATAATTTCTGATTATTTTTTCCACATCTAAGATTTGTTTCAAATTTATTTTCAAAAATACAGATCTGAAGCTTGAAGGTAGAAAATTCAGATCAACCTAAGCTGTTCAAGAAGAAATAAAAGGAAACCAAGAAAAATAGGAAATAAGCCACATATTTGAGAAGATTTATTTTATTGACTTGAAACGAAACTTTGTCTGTCACAAGTCCTGTTATTAGACAGCTGTTTAGTTAACTGAAATATTGATCAAGCCTGTCACACTTTCTTTGTCTGTCAGGAACAAGAGAAGGTGCTGACCCTCCGCAGGAAACTGTAGCGACAGGTCTGTAATTTGATAATCGCTTGTTCAGGGAAGATTTCACTTTGTTCCCTGATGTAAGCTCTGCTTTCCTTTGATATTTTTGTTTTAATAATGTTAAGCTTAGCCTCCTAAAAGCCTCAGAGTTAGATAAAGAAACACAATATGATTATCACTCTTGCAGAGTACACTTTCTAGATTTTGTCTCTGTTTAGTCGAGGTAACGATGCTTATTGGTGAGAGGCTATTTCTTTTTTTCTCCAATTTCTCATCTTGTGAGAAGATTGCCTACAGAAAAATCCTATTGAATTGCTTCTTTCAGATTTAAGCTATAACTGAGCAGCCCTTTCCTACAGACTTTCTTACTCTTGGATATGAAAGTGTCCTTCCACTGCAAGGGGCTTTCTTTGGAATTGGGTATTTCCCATCTTGTAGTGCTTGGGAAGTTCAACAAGTACCTTCTATGTTGTGTTTTTGGTGTTGGTTTGTTGTTTTTTTTTTTTTAATCTGGCCATGATTCAGGACAACTTTTCTGTTTCTGATGTACCTCAGGAGAATCAAATGTCCAGGTTGTTCAGCTTTGCTAGCAGAGTTTGGGAACCCATAGGAGCAGGACCGTGCACCATGCAGGGTAGAACATATTATCTCTTGGAATTGTGAATAATTGAATAACTAAGTTAGGCAATCCTCCTGTAATTATTTTGTTCCATTAAATGTTCTATCCATCAGAAATTAATTGTTGTAATTAGCAACAGAAGTATTCTCTCTCTTCTTTCTATGTCACTGAAATGATCTTCTGCATGCCATTACTTGGCATCATTAACTGAAATGAAAACTGTGTGTCTTCGTTTGATGAACAAGGCTGTCACCTTCTCTGGATTTTTTCTTTATTTTTAGTCTCATAAAAAGCAGTCAAATATTTTTCTCCACAGCTAAACTGCAGTAGCCTTGCTCAGAGGTTACATACTCCCGAAACTGAACTGATACTTCTATGGCAAACTTTAGTTGCCTCTGAGGTCAATAGAATAAAATTTGATACTGAAGCATGCTATTAAAATAGCCCAAAATTAGAAAAAAATATTAATTTGCCACTCTACTGATTGGTACCTGAACATGATTGATTTTTGAGCGTGTTAGCAGGTTCTCCTTAAAGGAAATTTTCCAACTAGGGTGAGAGAAAATTTTACCCAAATCCTATTGTATCTTTGGGAAGGGAAGTTCATCTTTCTAGAATCCTGCAATAATCTTGAGAAGCTATTACTTTTCAGCTACATGGGTTGTTTTATTCTGGAGTTCCCACCTGTTCACTAATGAGCCAATTCTGTCCTCTTACAGATTATCTGAGACTTGAGGCAGTCCATTTTGTCATATTCTAGCCTTCAGAGGTTAAGCATCACCACATCAATTAATTTCCTCCTAAAATAAGGAGAAAGATTTAATCAAAACTTAGACTGTGAAAATGTATATAGGTAGGCTATACTGGGGTTCCTTCTGCACTCAGTGGAGAGAGATGCCACTTAGAAAACCATCCTAACCTGAGTTTTTACAATAATAAGCGTAACTATCCATTCTGAGGATGCATCTCCTTTCCTATTGACCAAAGCCAGGATCTGAATAACTTTAGAGACCTGAAACTTGATGAGGTAAATCCCAGATTTACTGACAAATATTTCCTTATCCAATTCAAGAGACATGAAAATAGCATTTTTCACATCTAGGAAGCATCTGTGATTCCATGGCAACCTCCTCTGCCAGAATCTGCGGATTAACATGTCATCTGTCTGCCTGACGTAGAGCCTATCACAGAAGTTTGCTATTGCTTCCGTAGTATCCCGAGAAGCAGTTTAAAACTCCTTTCATTCACACTGAAGCAAAGCAAGTGTAATTCAGTGAACCAAGAAATAACTCTTTGTGCAAGAGCAGAGTTAGATTTAATTTTTTTAAGCTCACAACAACAGGTATATCAGGCATGTCATGTATACATCCTCCTAAAGACATGAGTTGAAAAGTTAAGGGGAAAAGGGGAAAGAAGAAAAAAAGTGTGCCATGTAGGAATGATTTTGGTCAAGGTTATTATCTACGTGTTTCAGTAACTATTGCTGTTTCAGTTTACTTGTTTAATTAGGTAAACAATTGCCTTTTTTTTTTTTTTTTTTTACTTCACATTAATAGCCTTTCTTCTAAGAAGTTAGTGGTCTCACTGAAACCTTGCAAAAAAATAAACAGAGGACCTCTGCTTATGGCTAGAGGTTGCAAGGCTTGCTGAAGATGATCTTTTTTAAGGTGATGCAATGAAATGGTATCTTAACTCCTGATCATCTGTTGTAGCTACCAGCCTTCTCCTACTAGCAGTGAATTCACTCTTTCCCTGTGTCAGTGAAACATTTTCTTCCTCCTTTTCTTTAAATAAACTGCACTTAGTAACACATTTTGTGAAGTTCTATCTCACCTTTCACCCAAATAACATAGGAGAATAATTTTGTAACCCAAGTTTTTTACAGGAGACCCCTCCTCCTATTACTGCTGCTTCAGCTTCTCTTTGATAAATATATATTTAAATAACAGACTGTTTTCTGCTGAGCACAGCCCAATGTTGTTAATGTTGTGGGTCTGAGGAATTTTAGCAACCATAGATGGTGCTGTGCCGTAATTCTTTGATTTATTTTTTTCTTTAAGTAGGTAAAAAAAACATATAGACCAGCAGGAAAGAATCAGTGGGCTTAGTTTTCAGACCAAAAGTATAAAATAAAATAAAATAAATTAAAATAAAATAAAATAAAATAAAATAAAATAAAATAAAATAAATAGGATTAGTTCAAAATAAACTCCATGGGTGTTCTGCTGTACTTCTGAATACTCAGCTTCTTTTACTCTCTTTATCCAGTAGATACACATTTATACTTCTGTTTGTTTCCTTCCCACAGCTCTCCCCTGACAGCACCACCACCTCTGGCTGTCCTTTTCATTCTGGGTAGTCCATTTTATGGGTATGACCCAGCTTGACACCTTAGTTTATTTTGTTTATGTGCAAAAAAAGCATCATCGAAGAAACTATTGTTCAAATTTAAATTTATCTTGCCTATCTTTTTTGTTGATGTCTATTAATTATTCTTTGTGTGATATGTGCCTTTGAAGTTCAACTGGAAATAAACTTAAAATCATGAAATGGAATATTGATCCAGAATCTGGTTGGAATTTTTCTAGTTAAGAGGTAAAGTGATTTATCAAACAAAAAGTGCAGAAGCTTACCTGAGCCCTTTGAAATTTGACATTGCCTCCATAGTACTGAGCAAGAATTTTCCTGGGAAGGCCACTTCTGAGAGGCTTTCTGGTTTAGTTCAGCAGAAAAGGTCTGGAAGCATCTTATCACATGATATGACTCTGAAAATTAGTGCAGTGACTATTATTTATTAAAGTCTCATTTTTTTAAATATACCCCCTCCCCAAACTCCCCTTAGAATTGACTTTTGGCCCAAGATTGGCTCATTACTGTGCCTTAAAATGAGTGCCTCTATTCCTAGGTGTTGCAGGGAAAAAAACCTGCTGAATTCACATGGCTTAAATCAAATCAGTACCAAGGCGGTATGTCGATTCATTAACGACACATCATTACCTTGCAATCAGTGAGCTATACAGTCAAGATCAATGCAGCAATAAAACAAATAAAACCACAAAACCAGACACTTGCAAAATGCTAACGAACGCCTACGCGTTTCAAGACATCCTCCTGTAACTAATCCCCCAAAGTTGTAATCACGCCCACACGCAGCCATGCAGACACAGCGTTGAAAACACACAACTTCCCCCTGAGGATGTGGGGGTTACAAGCACACATCCCATTCCCACACACATTCTCAGAGGTACTTGCCCCATTTTCACAGCCCTCTTGTCTGAGATGTGATGGCCATACTCATGAGTACCCACACCAGTATCAACAGTCCCCTAATCCTCACCTCACCTGTATGCATTGACATCTGCACGCATCTAGGACAGGTCTTTCCTTAACTATCCCTGCTCTGCAGGGTGGGGGTTGAGGGGGTAAGGGAACCTTATGACATTTATCTTTTTATTATTTTGTTAGTTTAAGGCAGCATGTTCCACTTTTACTACCCGTTCTTACAAATATGCATGCACACTGGGTGATTCTTCCACTGATGTATGTTGCAGCACAGTGCACACCTTGGGAATCCTACTAAGTGCTTGGCTGGGCTATTTTGTGGCAATGAGCTCCACATGATCATTGCTAATTAGTTATTTACATCTCATCTTCCGTTTAGTATAATCAAAGAAAGATGCACAGCATTTTCTTTAAAATTCCTTGAAATTCAATCCAAATATCACCCTGTCTGGCCTCAGTTTACAGAAACTCTTGGTTTAATAAGAAAGGGAAAAAAATTATTCAGAAATCTACTGTTTTTTTCATACAAGAATTTCAGAACTGCTTTCCCTTTGCTTCCTGCTTGGCTAAACATCTTCATTCTTTTTCATCTTGCAAGCACAAGAATATGTCCAAGCAATTTTTTATTTTTTTTTTAAAGGAAGAGCTTGGTAAACACCAACTGGACTCAAGAGAAGCTTTGTTTTGATTTTAATAAATATCCATTTTGGACACCCCTGAAAATGTCATGGAATGCAATAATATTCATATTATTTCTGCTCGTGAAATAAAATGTTCTTATTTGAGAGCAGAAAAACTGTGACTTGCTAGAAGTGAGCAGAGTCTATATCGTACTTCTCTGGTCTTTTTTATGGTTAACATCATTAGAATATCTGAGTGTGTAGCAGAGAATAAGTGGGCAAAGTTCCACTCAGGAAAGGATAATTTTTATGTGGGGATAGTTGTAACTAGTTTAATTTTCTTTATTCACAGTATCCTAGAATGATTTATGTTGGAAGGGACCTCAAAGACCATCTAGTCCTAGCCCCTGACATGGACAGGGACACCCTCCACCAGACCAGGTTGCCCAAAGCGCCGCCCTTTCAACCTGGCCTTGAACCCTGCCAGGGATCCAGGGGCAGCCACAGTTTCTCTGGGCATCCTGTGCCAGGGCTTCACCACCCTCATGGGGAAGTATTTCTTCCTTTCATCAAATATAAATCTCCACTCTTTTAATTTAAAACCATCGCACTTGCCCTATCACTCCTGCCCTTGCAAACAGTTCCTGCCCATCTTTTCTGTAGCCCCTTCAGGTACTGGAAGGCTGTTATAAAGTGTCCCCAGATCTTTCTCTTCTCCAGGCAGAGCAAGCCCAACTCTCTCAGCCTGTCTTCATAGCACAGGTGCTCCAGGTTACTAATCATCTCTGTGGCCTTCTCTGGACTTGTTCCAACAGCTCCATGTCCTTCTTGTCCTGGGGACCCTTGCAAAGCCTGATGCAGCACTGAAAAGGGAGTTCTCACAGGAGTGGAGCAGAGGGGCAGAATCCCTCCCTTGACCTGCTGGTCACGCTGCTGGGGATACAGCCCAGTACATGGCTGGCTTTCTGGGCTGCAAGCACACATTGCCAGCTCATGTTGAATTTCTCATCTGGCAACATCCACGAAATCCTTCTCCTCAGGACTGTTCTCAATCCATTCTCTGTCCAGCTTGTACTTGTGATCGAAGTTGTAGTTAATATGGTAAGATTTGATCATACAGGATAACCTCTTGATGCATTTTGATTCAGTGGTGATATTTTCTGGAATCTCAGTCAACCCGTTCATCTCCAATGATTTTATTTTCTTTCTGCCTGCTGTATGGCATGTGCTTAAATACATTAAAAAATATTCCATTGGTTGCTGAAGCACCTAGAAGGAAAATCTCTAAGGTATTTGCAGCCTTATTTATGAATTACTTTGATGAGCAGAGTTCACTGACAGCCAAGGGAGCAACAGATACGTGTACAGCTCATCTTGATACATGGGGGAGGTCAGTAACCAGTTGAGACTGCACATTATTTTCTTACATTCAGCAATATATGCAATGAAAAACAGCAGTGCAGTGTAGAGGTGAAAAACACACATGTCACCATAACTACCTTCTTCTGTGGGAGAGTGAGAAAAGGATTCTCAGGTGCTGGATATACAAGAAGATAGGATTAATAATACAATACGTGGCTAAAGGGATGTGTTTCAATGGTAAGAAAGTGTTAGTGCTACAGAAAAAGTCTTTAAAAGACCCTACCTGCAAATATGAACTTGAGTAGGAGCATGTGTGTAGACTAATACTCTAGAGGTCTACTTTGAAAGTCTTCTGTTGTTTTTATTAAGGCAAGAGATCAATTTATCATTGCCCTTCAAAAATACACTGGATGGGGAAGCATCAGAAAAAGAAGAAAAAGATCTAGAACTACAAGGTACAATGGGTCATAAACTCATGATAAATGTGTTTTAACTAGGAATCTAAACACTAGACCAGAACTGTAGAAGTGAAATAAACTCTGAGCTGGTTTCAAGATGTAGCTTATGTTCACAGAAGGGATCCTGTGAGACAGACTGTGCAGAGGAATGGATGCACAATTCCTCTCTGCTGACATTCATAATTTTTTCTTCAAAATTTACACTGAATGAAAGCCTAACTGATCTTTTGCTAGCAACTTGCTCTACAGGAATATAACATGGAGAACAAGTTGGTGTGGTCCCTCGTGTGGGTGACAGATTTCAGGGAAGAGCATTTCATAGAATCATAGAATCATTTGACTTCCTTGTATAAGAGAACATAAAGATCTTTTACCCGAGTCTTTCAACAATGTTCTGGCCTGTGGAATTCCACATCTCACTTTAGAAACTTACAATCACAAGTCTTTCATTTCTTTCCATAAATATGTTTGTATTTCACTCTTTTTTATTGAGCTGTGGGTTACTCTCCCCACTTTTAAATGCCTTCTCCAGAGCTGCAATTTTTAGCACTCAACTCAAGCTATTCCTCTTTTTATCTTTGTCCTGATTTTAAGTTTAAATGCTGAAATCTATATGCAATTACCACCCAATTACCTTTACTTGTTATAAACCTTCTTCCTCCCACCTACTTTCCTTCATCTCTTGTTACGATTCTTGTTTCTCCACTTTGAGCCAGAGATCGTGTCTTTTTTGTAATTTCTGAAGAGAACTTCACAAACATAGGATACTATATAAATGTTTCTTAGCGAGGATAAGCAGTTGGAGTAAAATTCTGTAAAATTTTAGAGCATGCTGTGATAAGCTCAGCTTTCTCGATCATCTAGAAAAACTTACCTTCTACAGACCTTTCTGGAGAAAAAGAAGAAAAATGGGCATTAGGTCTGTCACATTCAAGTACCAAGTTCCAGATTCTGCATATCACTTTGTTTACTGCATGCCTTACTCAGCCATGTCATAGCATATTTATCTGCCTAGGTGGTTATTTCTCTAAAAGAAAATTGCAGCAGCTCTAGGAACTTTTTTCGACTTTTGTGTGGTAAATATTTACATACGTATTAAAAAATGAAATATCTAAATCACACAAAACATGTAGAAAAAATTTTTGATCTGCTTATGTAGTCAGACAGGATATTAAAAATAATATAATCAGGTTGAATAGCATATCTAATCCTCCCTGAAATTCAGCTTATGGAAAAGAAAGTATACTAATAGATTGTTTTTCTTCCCAGATTAATTCAATATAGGGCAAGTAAATACATAATTCCTTTTTGACAGGCTGGAGTACTCTACAGATATAGAAAATTTACTATAGGGAACCAACTTATATGAAGATGAGATTTTACATGAGGAAAGATTTTTTTTACAGCTTAGATTTTCAGTGGTTCTCTTAGTCTTATCTTAGTTCCACAATTCCACTTGTTAATTATTCCTTCTAATGTATCGAGAAGATCACAGTTCTTGTGTTTATCAACAACAGCAGCTAGTTTTGGACACAGCTATTAAAATGTAAACTCTTCCTCAAACACATCATCTGCCACTCTTTAAAACTATTCTAGACTCGTCATTGTCGTCTCAAAAGATATGCACAAATAAGTTCAGTGGATGCATCACATATTATCCCTACTTACAGAGCAAGTTTAACGGAAAAGCATGCTATTAGTTTTACTTCAAAGAGTACCATTCACCCAAAGAGGATGAAAAACACTATTAAAAAAATATAAAATGATCAGAAAGAAAAACAGGAAGAGAAAGGGCACAGAGAAGAGCTATAGGACTCTAGAATTTACTTTAAATTCTCTGCTAGAAATCCTCTGCTATTTTTCAGTCATTCTTACAGCACAGTGCACACCCAATCAGTCATACCCAATGCATCAGGACCCCCATCACTCCACAGCTGCAGAACTGCTGAGCTGCCACGGGTTCACAGCAAACCAAGTCAGCACTTCAAACCCTTGAAGCTCACTCATGTCTCCTTAGACCAATATTTGTGAAACGTTCAATTAATAACTGTGACCGATCTTGTGCCATTACGGTTATACCCCAGGAAAATGCAAACACAAAAGTCCCACACAGGGAGGAAGGGAGTTTGAAAGGTAGGGCTACTGAGAAATGTAGCATAATTGAATACCCTTTAAAAGACAAAACTCCTTATAACATTACTTAGGCAGTAATTTTGATTCAAATAATGTCAGTAACATTATTTAAAATCCTTTTAGATAAGAACACCCACCCCCGCACTCATCTCTTCATCAACTGACACCTGTCAAGAAGAAACTGTGGGGGGAAGGACTGCTCTTTAAAAGGAATTTAAATAATGTTAATACATTGCTCAACAATATTTGGCAGACACTTTTTTTCTTTCTTTCCTAGCAGATCTCATCTTTGCCCCCCACATGCTTATGCAACACACTTGCAGAAGAACCAGGCAAATATAATAATACTTCCGTTGTAGTTAATAATTTATTTTTGTTTATTTTGAGGGAAAAGGGCACATGTGGTAAAATAATGTGAAATTACTTTTCTTGTAAAAAACTACACTATGAATTATACAATGTATTTCTTATTATAAAAATATTGCGTGTGTGAACATCAAAGTCAGTAACAGTACATACTATATACAGTAGTGGTGTCAAACATGCTTCTCAAAAAGTGTGTCAGTATTTTAATCAATTTGTTCATTGCTGATGAGGAACAGGGATTAAATTAGAGAAAGTTGCATGAAAAAGAAAAAAAGGAAAAAACCAAGGACCAACATGGGTTAGAAGCATAAGCAGAAACCAGCAAACAATGAGTCACTACAGTGATTTATATACAAGAAATAGTCCAATAAAAGAAAGGAGTAATATTAAGGTACAGGGAACGTACATTTTCCTGTTGCATGATGTTCTATACAATAGCATTTGTAAGAAAATTGATATTAATATATAGTTTCACAGAAATTACTGTAACCTTCCATATTGACTTCTTCACATAGAGTTAGGGCAAAACAAGAACAGTAAAGAAGGACAGATGAAGAAGTTTGAGGAATAGGGGAACGGTTTATTGGAAAAGATTAATAGGAATATATTTTCATATTGACGAGCGATGAAATAGCATCAAGTAAAACCATGGGATGTTTAGATTGGATAGTAAGAAAAACTACGTCACAGAGAGTGTTGGTAGGCATTGGAAGAGTCTGCCTGGGGAAGTGGTGGAGTCTCCATCCCTGGAGGTATTTAAAAGATGGTTAGATGTGGTACTGAGGGACATGGTTTAGTCATAGTTGGCAGGTTAGGGTAGTGGTTGGACTTGTTGATCCAAAGGGTCCCTTCCAACCAAGACAACTCTATGATTCCGTGATTCATTATAACTGAGGGACAGGGACACTCCTGAATACTGACACCTCTCAGAGATTACTTCAATTTATTTATCTTTGGTAATCTAAGCTAGTCCATATATATAATAATCTATGCAAGAAGTCAGAGTTGTTCATGCTAGCCCAAAAGAAAAAGAAATGAATCAGTGAGCTGATAAGTTCATTATTAGGAATGAATTATTATTCGGATTAATGGAGGTAATAATAGAAAGTTAAGTATTACCTTCAGCAATGAACACAGATGACAGTGTGGAAATAGAGGCCTGATTTTTCGTTAAAGTCAGGTGCATGGAGGCATGGAGGACCAAATACTCAGAAGTCCTTCTTCCATTACTACCTTCTAGCAACTAAATGATTTCCTTACAATGCTTGAGGCCTGGTTCTGTTTACCTTCCTGAGCCTCTTGGTTTCTTTGGGAACATGAGTAGATGAATTACTGGTGGATCAGTAGCATCGACAGCAATTGCTGGCTGAAGGCTGAGCCACACACCTGAGAGGATAGCAAGCTCCAGGCAATAGCCAAACAGGAGATGGGAGAAGAAGCCAGCAGCAGCAGCAAAGACACATCTCTGTCCCACTTTTCAGTGCCTTCATTTGTGACATATCAGTTTGCCTGTCAGAGCCCCCTAAAGGACTTTCACTGAGACAGTTTTGCAAAGTCAAAACAAAAAGTTTATTAAAACGACAGATATAAAGAATTGTTGTTGCACTTACTGCAGTAAAGAAAATATTTTATTATGATGCTAGTAAAATACTATCCACAGTATTCTTCACCAAAAGGGTGATCTCAAACCAACATTATCTGTCCCCTCGCTGGGGTGATGTTTAACATGATTTAGATGGAGAGTTGATTCCTATAGTCATATATGTTTAGCATGCAATCCTTTAGGCTCATTATCATAATCAGGGGTGTCAACTTTAATATTCATTTTACAGTTAATGAAGCAAAAGGTCTCACTCCTAGCACCTTCAAGATTCTATCTGTTTATTCTGCACTCTTTAGCCAAAACAAAACCATTTTACCACCATAACCCTTCTTCAGGTGTTTCTCATAACAACCTTGTGGATCTCCATCCACAATGTTTGCCTAAGAGATAAGCTGGCATCAGGTTTTTTAACATCTTCTGTGAAATTTGCATGAAGGCTGGAAGGCATGCTCTATGAGGAGCATCGAAGAACTTTGGGGTTTTTTTTCTATTTTGGATAAAAAGAGGCTGAGGAGCAATGTCATTGCACTCTACAGCTTCCCGAGGAGGGGATGTGGAGAGGGAGGTGTTGAGCTCTTGTTTCTGGGATCCAGTGACAGGAAGCATTTCTTAACCGAGAGGGTGGTCAAACCCTGGAACAGGCTTCCTGAGAAGTAGTCAATGCTCGAAGACTTTCAGTGGTTAAGAGGCATTTGGACAATGCCCTTAACCACATTACATAACTTGTTCTGCCCTGAATTGTCAGGCAGTTGGACTAGATGGTTGTTGTAGGTGCTACTATGAATCTGTTCGGTTCTATTCAATTTTATTTGGATCTAGATTTTCAGATTACAGATCCAGTAAGCCTTGTATACTATTTGCTACTCTGCCATCACAATTAATTACTGAGCTTTGATCTGTTTCTACTCTTGGGTTTTTTGTGAGTTAAGAGCAGAAAAATTAATATATATATATATATAAAGAGAGAACATATTTTGAGGGTTTAGCTTTTCTGAAACATACAGGCAGCTGTTACATGAGCTTCCAGATGCCATCCTGGCATACTGCCTGTGCTATGTAAGTTACAATACACCTCTGTTCTTTTCAGCGTGTTTGGCGACAGCCATACCACATTCAGCTCCTGGCTCTTTCCAGAGCAGAGGCTGCCAACAGAGCAGAAATGTGCCAGGTATGTGATGTAGAGAAGAATGGTTTACATTTGTACTGCTTTCCTTTCTCATTACCCTTTTTTATGACAATGAATTTATGACTGGCCATTTCCTATTCCATCAATCTTTGCCAGGACACTGAAGTATCAAAATTGTAATGACTCATGCAGTCTGGGAAAGATAATGTGAACATATACTACTTTGACTTTATCACTGCTCTGTAATTCAATTGCCTATGGTTTTTTTTTTCCTTCTCTTTGTTTTTGACCTTCCTGATCTCATAGAAATATAAACTTACATTGTCCAAGTGCAGGTGTCTGAAGTTCCTTCAGTCAGAAAAGATAAGGAAGCTGTTCTGCCATACTCCTGAGTGACCAGAACTGTTCAGTTTCATGTTCCGGTGATTACAGTCTGTGATGGTGAATAAAGACCTCTGTGCTTGCATCTGTATAAACACTTAAGGTTGTCCCTGTCTCTCAGTACAGAGGATATACGAGACAGCAGGGACACGTGGTTTAGAGTCTGGGACTTGACATGGAGAAACTTTGACATAGAAAGACGCTGTCACCATACTAGTATGGCTTAGCTTCTCAACAGTTTTACTCTAGGATTCCCACACAATCAAGGGAGAAAAGGGGACCTCGCTAGGAGGAGAGCATTGTTAGGGTGCAATCCTAGAATCACAGAATTTCCTGAATTGGAAGGGACCCATAAGGATCATTAAGTCCAACTCCTGGCTCCACACAGGGCCTGCCAAGTCAGAGCATGGGACTGAGTGCATCATCTAGATGCTTCTTGAACTCAGCCAAGCTCAGGGCTGTGACCACTTCCCTGGGGAGCCCGTTCCAGTGCCTGATGCCCCTCTCAGTAAAGAACTTCTTTCTAACATCCAACCTAAACCTCCCCTGTCACAGATTCATGCCATTCCCTGGGGTTCTATCCCTGGTCCCCAAAGAGAGGAGATCAGTGCCTGAACCTTCACTCCCCCTCATTGAGAAGCCATAGACCATGATGACGTCTCCCCTCATCCTCCTCTTCTCCAGGCTGAGAAACGCCCCCAGGGACTTCAGACTCTCCTCATTAGACTATGCCTAAGGTTGTTCAAGCAAGCAGTCCTGTAGCTCTATGGCAAATAGAAGGGGATTCTAAATAAGATGCTGTGGATACAGACGTCTAAAGATAGTTGAAATAAACTCCAACCATGGATATCAGAAACTTGCTGGTACCTCTGCAAGGATACTCACTTAGGCCATAACAAACATGTATAATACAAGATCATTTATTCTGCCAGTGGATCCGTGACATTGTATTCTGAAGTGGATATGTGCACGAACAGGTAGCTCAGAGAACTGCAAAGCTTTCCATGTTGTTTGATTATAAAAGAAGAGAAAACATTTAAATGAAGCACAGATATACAGCTTAGTAAGAAAATTTGAACTGCTTTGTATTACTTCTCTTAAAGAGATAAAATTGATATTGTCATCATTAATAGAAGCAAAACCCAAGGAAAAAGATTGGAAACCATTGAAGTAGGGCAATCTTTTTACAGTGGAATCAATTAAATACATGCTGCTCTCTTAAAATGCACCACTTCATTTTAAGGAGCTTAAGGTATGAATAACAAGGCCATAAAATGTTAATAACTATAATAACTGTAGCTTCTACGATATTTTTTAACTGTGCGGAACTGTAATGTGACAAGTAACAATAAAAAGAACTTGCAGAAATTACTTGGGTTAGGAAAGGTTGAGAGATTTCACTGAAAAACCTCAACTCTTTCACCTCTTCGACCTTGAATGAACAAAGGTCCGGACAAGTGAAGCGACCAGGTAGTTTTTTCAAGCCACACCTTCAGAATAGCCATCATATTTATTTTGTTACTGCTGTTTATATTACTGTAATGCCCAGAGGCCTCGTCATGAGCTATTGTGCTAAGCACTGAAAAATGCAGATTAAAATGACAGTCTCTGTCTCTGAGAGCTCATATGTGAAGTGTGAAGCAAGAGAAAACACCCTCATGCAAAGAGACAAGACAACACAAGGAAACATTGTCTTTCTTGGTCAGTCTGATAAGCAATGGCCAATTTCTTGAGGGTTTTGTGGATTTTTGGGTTGTTTTGTTTGTTTGTTTTTTTCTCAGCATACTCCATGGTGAAGCGCTTCATAAGGGATTTGCCAGAAAGTAGAGCTTTATGGAAGTTTTTGGAGGGCGTTTGTCAACAGAGGAGGCTGTGTGATAGGGGTGCCAAAAATGTCTTTTACATGTCTGGAAAGGAGAAGATATGAACTGAGCACTAGGCTGTGGATCTGAGCTGATCCCGAATGAGGAAGTTTCTCAGAAGGGTACATGGAAAATACAGAACAAAGGGAGTTGGGAATCATCAAAGACAGTGAAGGGTAAAAAAGTCTTCAGATCAGCTGAAAATGGATAGCATGCCAAGGAGAGCTAAATGAGGTACCCAAGGCAGTTTCTGACAGCTTGGAAAATGCTTAGCATTCCCTCTCTGCTCTGCTGCCTGTGAGGGCAGAGTTGTAAGGAGAGAGAGACATTGTAGGAAACATCACCACTGTTTCAGTCAAAGTCAGAGGAAACACAGCAGACTCATTCTGCCTTTGAGAACTGCCTGTCCATCACCAGGGAGAAGCATGTGAAAAGCACACTCTGGAAGGCCTGTTTCACCCAATTTTACATGCATGCTGTCTGGGGTTGTGGAGATCAATAACCCAGTAGAGATGAAGAAGATGCAGCTCTATGTTCCAAGGTCTATCCAGGAGGTAGTTTGGGAGTGTATACCCAATAAGCACATGCCTGGGTGCACGAAACAACAGTCAGGTAGACTGAGAATTCACATGAACACAAACGCCACCAACAGCTTCATCCTGCTCTCTAACTAAGGGAAAGGCCATTAATCAGAAAAAAAGAGTCTATATGCATAGATAAGAGAATGTGGATCTGTCCAGTAAGTGGCCTGATAGCTACCCCTGGATCTCCAGTCTCCTATTTTCCCCCTTTACAGACACACACACACACACAACCCATTCTGTCAGTCACCTCCCAAACCCTACAGTCTCTCTAACAGTTGGCCTGGACCTCCAGTCCCTCCAGTAGCCAAGTCCTCCAGCTGTCTCACTGCTGGTTACACACACAGTCCACTGTCTCCCGACCACTTCACCCTGCTCACCAGCTATTCAGGCTTGATATTTGTTGGCAATGACACACTGCCATATGCGCTTGCACTCACTGCAGTTGCTGGTACCCTAGACACAACGACCTCCAAAATCCCGATGATGTTATACTTTGTTATTCTCTGGGATGCCTCCAATAATATTTGCATACATCTTTGCAGAGGCAATCTTAGAAAAGCTATCCATTGATGGACTGCTGATTCTTCATCTGTGAGGAAAGTATGGAGCTGGTTCTTATTGCCTGCAGATGTGTCTTCTGGAAAGCAAAAGCAAATGAGAAGTGTTATTATACTTTCTGAGGGGCAGCTGCAAGCAATGCTGTTTCTGCTGTCACCTCCAGTATTTAATAATTATTTGGAAAAATAGTGGTTGTAGGAAAATAAATGTACATCAGCAAAATCAGATGAATTCCACTGCTTATATTCAGGTCTTTGACTTTAAGAGGTTGAGTCCTAGATATTATTTTTTTTCCATAGAACAGAAGACAGGAATGCAGGAAGGAAAGAAGGGTTTCATTTGAAAAATAATTCTTAAAAATCCTCATTTTACTTTTTTTTTTTGACATTGACCTGCCTATCAAATGTGCAAACCCAAAGCATTGTTCATACTTGTCTTTCTCCCCTTCAAAACTCCTGTGTGACTGTACAGATTTTTTATCTCTCACTTCAGCTCTGGCATTTCCAAGTTGACTGGCCTTCTGCCTCCTCTCACCCCATGCCTATGGCTGTAATTCACACCTGTTAGGTTCCTTGCCCTCCTTCCAAGTCTCCAAGCAACTCTGCTTTGCCTGTGACCTGTTGGCCATTTGCCATTTAGCTGCAGCATCTCCCTTGCTCAAATCCCCCATTTGTGTGTGTTCTGCAGCATGCAGAGTGAGAGACAAGCACACGCTGCCTATTCACAGGCAGACCAAAAACTGCATGGCCAGGTGGGTGGGACTCAAAATTCAAATTAATCTAGAACTCAATCTCTTTTAAAATCAATTAATTCATGCATCTGCTACTAGGTTCAGACAAGGATAATATGTGTCCACCCACTGTCTATGAGAATGTGAACTGTTTCAAGGCTAGAATATGTTTTGACCTTACTAATAATAGTAAAAATCTGAGCAAACTTGGTGTAAGACAAACTCTGGGCCAGTTCCTCTAAATGACCTTTACATACTTAGCAGGTTTGAGTATGGGCAGAGGCGACCCATGATCATGCCACCTCTCCATAGGACTAATCAAGTACTTATTGTGCTGTGGCAAGCACTAGGATATTACTTTCATGCAGATGACAGGCAGATAAAAGTCTTTTCTTCACTACTCTTGTCCATGTATCATTTTTTAAGTTTTTAATGTCACGAACAAGTACTTGCTAAATACCTAGGCAGATAGATTAGATACATCCCAACCCAAAGAGAAGCAACCTCCTCTTTCTGTAAGAATTTGTTTGCACAGGAGATAGCAGGGAAATAATTCCAAATTAATTTTTAATGGCTTAACAAAGCAATGTAAATACATATTATTAGGAAATTAATGTGGATATAATTTAGCTTGTTTAAAAACACTTAACATCCAAATAGTTATGTAATTTGGATAAGTTTTTATGTTTCTTGATGTAGAGATGAGCCTTGAGCCTTCCAGAGGTGAGGTTTCCCTTTAGTACCATGAAAAGCCATGTCCCAAAATTTTAAGAATAGATGCAAAGATGTTGTAATTGAAAATTCCAATCTGTATGTAAAAATAGGTATTTGTGTAAACACAGAAAATTTCCAGTTTCAAAAAACAAAATATCCAATTTGAGGAATTTCAGTAGCAACTTATTTTTTCTGTGTAACCTTTTAAAAGACAGTATCCATTTTTTCTTTTTTTTAGTTTGTTTGTTCTGATTTTTGCTTACCACAAATTTATATAATAAGGGAGCATTCAGTTAAAATAAGACATAGGAATTTTTAAGCCACACAGTTTATAAATCAGAATAAAACTAATTAAAAGACAAAATTATCTCTTTTTTACTGCCATTCAATAATCACTAGCGTTCTTGGAACAACTTATTTCATTGGCTCTGACCATTGAGAGGGGATTTGAGCATCAATTTTAAGAACTCTACCTAGATAAATTGCCATATTCAAGCAGCATTGCCTCCAGCTTTCTGCTTGTTAATTTTGTTTCTCATGTGCTTACTGGAGAACTGAGTGAAATGGGCACATCTCCTATGGTGCTGAAATACCCATTGGGCAAAAGAAAGCCTGAGGGATATGAAGACACATTTCTTTGCTCTGAGTGCAAAGCTTTACTCTTAGGAAAGTGAAATTTAATAAATAAATAAGTAAATAAATAAAATATATTATAGGAATTCATTTGTATTTTTTTAAATCTTCAGCTCAAATATTGTTTGTCAAATGACAATTGGAGGGACAATGCCTGCCTCTCTAACATGAAACAAAAGAGGAAAACTGAGAGAGCAAATCTGCCACAAAATCGTCAGGAAGAGGAAATAAGAGAAGGTCTAATTCTCCTTATCACCAGAAAATCCAGCTGTTATGGTAGTCACAGGTCAGCTGGGACATTAGAGTCCCCGTAATGGATTTAGGAAAAGGGCCACCAGCAAATTCGGTTATTGCGAAGGGAGGAATTCACATGACTAATGTAGACACTCAGAGTGTGGGTGTCTGCACCTGCACTGGCCACATTAGGCTCATTTCACAGCAAATGGACATTCCAAAGGTTCAGTTCATCTCATCACAGACATCCAAGAAAGGTCAGATGAATCACAGCATAGAAATATCTCTCTCCAGTGACAAAAAAGGGAGCTTCAGTAACCAGCTAAGCAACCGTGCAGACACACCCCTGATGGATGCAGACAGAGAACAACAGTCTCAGCCTTTCATCTTCAATCACCCAAACTGAACAGTTCAGTATGTCTGAAGTCTAATTTTACATTATTTTTTTAACAGTTCTTTCCATCTTCTCTATAGAAATGAACATCCTGCAATTGTGGTCTGTAAAACATCTCATTAAGATCCAAGGATAGTGATTTCTTATTCAGAAGTAATTAAGTGAGTTTATTATGTGGAAAAGTTACAGATGGGCATTTAGTATTACTGCAATGGGAACAGAAAATATGAACAAAGAATTGCTTTTGGTTTCTGATAAGGGTGGGCTTTAGGACAGACACCAAAAAAATTCTGCTGCTGCAAGGTCATCTATTCAAACTTTGCTTAGCACAGGTGAGCTGTTGCTAAGTACTAGCTAAAGTTAAATGGTTTACCATTATTATTCAGCTCTTAATGGCCACCACAATGTTGACAACATTACCTGTTGGGTTTCACATGCCACTGTTCCCTTCTGCCCATAAATTAAAAGATCATGAAATAGCTTGTGGTTCTACCTTGCATTATGCCATGTGGACTACAGAAGTGTCTCCAAGAAACTGTACGTCTTAAATTTGGATATTTGTGGTGGGTTGAACCTGGCTGGAAGTCAGGTGCCCAACAAAACTGCTCTATCACTGTCCACCTCAGTTGGGCATAGGAGAGAAGATTTAAGAAAAGGCTAGTGGGACAAGATAAGGACAGGGAGAGATCACTCAGCAATTACTGTCACAGACAAATCAGACTCAACCAGGAATAAAACTAATCTAATTTATTACCCAATGAAATCAGACAAGGATAATAAAAAATAAAACCAAATCTTAAAACACCACCCCTTCCCTTCTTTCAGGTTCAGATTCACTCCTGAATCCTCTCCCTCATCCATGCCAGAAGCACAGAGGGACAGTGAATGAGGGTTGGGGTCAGTCCATCATGTTGTCTCTGCCACTCCTTCCTCCTCAGGGAATGAATTCTCACATTCTACACCTGCTCCAGTGTAGGATCCCTCCCATGGGAGTCAGTCTTTCACAAACTTCTGCAAAGTGAGTCCTTCCCACAGGCTGCAGTTCTTCACCAACTGCCCCAGAGTTCATCCCTTCCATGGGGTGCAGACCTTCCAGACCAGAATGCTCCAGGGTGAGTCCCCCAGGGGGTCAAATATCCCTTCAGTAAACCTGCTCAGGTGTAGGCTTCTCTCTGTCTCTGTGGACATCTGAAAAAAGAAAAGGAAAAAAGTAACCCAAAAATTCTGTAACAGTGCCAGAAACAAGTGAGGAAGTCAATGCCATTTCTGAGCAGCTTTTGCATGAACTATACGAAGCTTAGGTATTACCACACATTTAGTAGTTTCTTTTAAGTTCGTATCTTTCTTAGATTTACTACTGGGAAAAAGAATTAGAAGGGTAATGAAAAATAAAAAAGAACTTCCTGCCCTTTCAGTACCTTGGGGTGATAGGCAAAGGCAAATGGAGAGGAGAAAGATTACGAGATGCTTTTCTGTCTGTGTTGCTCTTTTTTACAAAATGTAATCAAGCTGTAAAGAAAAAAATTCTGTCTGAAAGATTTACTTTTACTTGGATTTATATATTCACAGAGCATAATTTTGTAAAGACTGTTTAGCAACAAAATCTTTAATACAAAAGAAATAGATTAATTAATACAACAAAATCTAACTGCCAGCAAACTATCAATTAGTGGCTTGCTGTTGTGCCTAAGTGGGAACACTGTACTCCAGCGGCGGGTGTACGTGCTACCATTTACCAGGACAACTGTGTAGTCACCACTGGTATCAGAAAAGTTCTAATTAGCCTTTTATTCAGTTTTCATAGATTTGTTTTTTTTTAACATCAGTGAAACACTCCTGCCTCTTTCTTTTATTCTTGGTTGTGTTTCAGGGAAAATAATTTGCTTGGGAGACATGGGAATTACTGATGTATTCCTGTGGGACCTTTTAAAAATGGAGGGAGGAGAGAGCAGCCAAAAATTAATTCCTTCAATTGAAAGAAAACAAAGCAGCAATGACTGAGGTGCTCCAGCCCTGAGTTGATATAGTTCTTCTCTCCAAGTGTCTCCACTCTGAGAAGAGATGCATGCCTTAGCCTGCCAAACCCAATCCTATATTCTATGATGAATATTGCTGAGTGAAATGCTGCAGGCAATGACAACAATGAAGTTTTGTGAATTCAAGACAATGTTTCACCAAAGTTCACTGAAAAATAGGATTGGATTTAGCAGGCTAGAGCATGCATCTCTTCTGAGAGTGGAGACACTTGGAGAGAAGGAGAACAGTATCAGCACAGGGCTGGAGCACCTCAGTCATTGCTGCTTTTGTGCATTTCAGACAAGGCTGCCATCTTTGTTTTCTTTCAATATTGTCACCCTTGGCTCGCTTTGGAGGATAAATCTTAAGGGTACAAACTCATCCTCTGAAGGAAACTGTCTCTTCCCACAAAGAATATATTTCACCCAACATTTTCCAGACACGGTGATTTAAAATAAAATAAAATTCTTATCTCTTTTCAGTATCAAATATCTTAAAAAATGTAGTAGGTTACTGTTTGTGCTAAAGAAAGCTTTGTGGCTATGCAAAGCTGGTGAAACAATTGAGGCATGTCTGATAAAGGACTTTATA
Source organism: Hypotaenidia okinawae (assembly GCA_027925045.1). Lineage (NCBI taxonomy): Eukaryota > Metazoa > Chordata > Aves > Gruiformes > Rallidae > Hypotaenidia > Hypotaenidia okinawae. The sequence continues at coordinate 211,637,306 of BSDF01000001.1, forward strand.
CCTTTCTTACCCATGTCACACACATGGTGTGATTCTGTTCCTTAAACTTAGTTGTCTTGTACTATTTAAAATTCCCTGGTATATTCCACTTTGCATCAAGTTGCTGTTCCTGAAGATGCCAACTCTTATCTTCCAGCTCCATGAGAATGCTTTGGATACCCTGGCATGTGTAAAGCACCACTTCAGTATCTAGGCAATTGAATCCCTTACCTTTTTTCCAACCCATCACAATAACAACATCCTCATCAACAAGACAATTTATGAACTGAATGATGAGACGCATATACTTAATAAGGGTGGGAAGAATGAACTGTAAGAAGCAATAATGTCAATATTTATATCCAAGTCCTGATTCATGGGCAGCTACAGTCTCTTTGTCTACCTCTGAGCTGTTTCAGAGCATGGAGCACACCTCATGACTATGAAATGAACTGATGTCTTTATAACAGTTTTTACAGAGTCCATCCATGTGACATGAATCTGGGTGGTGTTGCTGGTGTCTTTTGAGGAGAGGCTTGAAATCAAAAATATATGTGTCTGATAAGGCTTTTGTGCCACCATATGGGCAATTTGCAGTCATACGTTACCTGTCCTGTAAGTCTCGCTCTCACCCTTGTCTTACGGCTAACTGTTCATACACAGTTTCTGAGAATGGCATTTGTGGTTTTTCATATACATATTTATACAAGACTGCGTACAGAGAAAGGTATGTTTTGAGACTCCCCAGCGATTACCTTCCTTTAAGAGTGGGTGTTAATCCAGGAAATTCTGTCCAGTTTTATAGTACTGCACATGCTTTGGATCTTCAGGTAGGGATGAGGAAAACAAAATTGTCCCAGTCCTTTTGGAATGGGTTGTATTTGCCCCAAACACAATACTGATTACTTGATGACTGATCATAAGATAAAGTGCATTAGGTGGCCTGTAATAGATAGGAAATGCAGCCCAGTAACAATGGATTTAACAATTCCTTGTGACTGAGGCAAATTCAATGGATGGATGTGAAGGGATGAAAGTATCTTAGAATCACAGAATGTCTATGATTGGAAGGGACCTTTAGAGGTCATCTAATCCAACCCCCCTGCAGTAAGTAGGGACATCTTCACTAGATCAGGTCACTCAGAGCTTCATCAAGCCTGAACTTGAATATCTCCAGGGATGGGACCTCCACCACATTTTTGGGCAACTTGTGCCAGTGATCCACCACCCTCATATTGAAGAACTTTTTTCCTAATATCCAACCTAAATCTCCCCTTTTTGAGTTTAAAACCATCACCCCTTGTCCTACTGCTACATGCCCTTGTGAACAGTTCTTCCCCAGTTTTCCTATAGGCACCTTTCAGGTACTGGAAGGCTGCTATAAGATCCCCCTGGAGCCTTCTCTAGGCTGAACAAGCCCAACTGTCTCAGCTTATCTTCACAGGAGAGGTGCTCCAGCACTCTGATCATTTTTGTGGCCCTCCTCTGGACACGCTCCAACAGGTCCATGTCCTTGTGCTGAGGGATCCAGAGCTGGACACAGTACTCCAGGTGGGGTCTCACCAGAGCAGAGCAGAGAGGCAGAATCACCTCTCTCCATCTGCTGGCCACACTTCTTTTGATGCAGCCCAGGATGCGTTGTGCCTTCTGGACTGCAGATGCACATTGGTGGCTCATGTCCAGCTTCTCAGCCACAAGTATTCCCAAATCCTTTTCCTCTGGGATGCTTTCAAGCATATCATCTTCTAACTTGTATGCATAAGGGAGGTTGTCCTGACACAGGTGCAGGACCCCACACTTGGCTTTGTGGAACCTCATGAGATTTACCTGGGTCCACTTCTCCAGCCTGTCCAGGTCCTTTTGGGTGGCATCACATCTCTTTGGTACTTTATCTTAATCACACAGCTTTGTGCCATCAGCAAATTTTCCGAGGGTGCATTCAATCCCAATGTCAATATCATGAACAAAGATATGAAACAGCACCTTTTGCAGCACAGACCTTTGAGGAACTCCAATTGTCACCATCTTCCATCTGGACTTGGACCCATTGACCACCACCCTCTGGCTATGACCATCCAGCTAATTCCTTATCCACTGAACAGTCCACCCATCAAATCCTTATCTCTTCAACTTAGAGAGAAGGATGTTGTGGGGGACAGTGTCAAAGGCCTTGCAGAAATCCAAATAAATGATATACGTAGCTCTTCCCTTGTTCACTGATGCAGTCACTCCATTGTAGGTGTCTTATGATCTTAATTTGGATCCAACTTTGTAAAAGAACAAATCAAAAGCTGGTAGGCTTTGCTCCTGTGGTAAGAGACTTCTTGTTGCTGGAGAGTCAGCACTGTCATATACCTCATGCCAGAAAGGGAAATTTAATTTCATTGCATGAGATGATGTAGGACATGATAAAAAATATTTCAAATCCTTATTTGATTTTATGTGCATGTGCTCTTGTAAATTATTTGCACTTAATATTTCCATAGCACTTTCATTTTTAATGGATATCTTCTAAAATAAAGCATAGATTTTTATATATACAATTTCTTCTCTACAAATCACTGGCCTATCCTAAGTAGGGAGACAGAGTATACAACTAGACAAGTCCTTCCTGCCTTGAAAACTGTTAAATTATAATAAATAAACATGGTTACAAGTCTGGGAATGTTCTGAAACTGCGGTTTATCAAAATGTATTAACTCTGCAGAAAAAACACATGTAAAGGACCAAGAAAAATAAAACCCACAGGCTGAAACTCTTATCATCCAATGGTAATCAACTGGATAGAGTAAATGCAGGGAAAGAAAACATTGTACTCATATTACCTAATCATAGACAGAAGGGTGGGATTCAGTTACCTGCATATGGGTGTCTGGTGATATGGTAGTTGTGCAGCGCATCCCAGCTGGACTCCAGCCCCTGGTCAGGGTTTCCTGTGTCATGTCTTCCAGGTGACTATGTAGGGTATTCCCCACCCAGCACCCTGACAGGAATCGCAGCAAGCCCAGGGAGCAAATTCAGAGGATGTTGGGGTCAGCCTTTAATGTCTGTTATGTCTTTTCACTTAACATGGCTGAGAAGCAGGACAGGAGGATGCTACACCCCAGGATGGGGAGGGTTTCTTCCAGGAGGGTGACAGAGGACAATAGGGCAGATGGGGATAGACATGAGCTACTGCAAATACCTGGAGCCAGGGAGGAAAAGACACAGCCAGGGGTCAGAGTGATGGTAAGAACAAGAAGACTCTTGACCCAGAGATTTTTATGGGAATGTGGGAAGACAGGGGCCTCTTTTATGAGAGACACAGGACAGGGAAGAGATTTGTTTCAAACCCTTTTACTTTTTTACTAAACAAGCACTGTGGCTTCTCTGTTTTATAAAATTTGAAGATCTCCTTTATATCTTTGTCAAGCCCTCTTGGTGGCTTCTGGGGCCCTCTCTTTAAAGAAGAGGTGCAGACAGACCTAGATCCAAGCCCTGAATGACTCTGGAACTCATCAGAGACACTTTCCAAACCCACGGAGAAAATTGTCCCCTGAAGCAGGAGGCAGTAAAGCCACTATAAATATCTCCATTTGCCACTCCACTGTTTGTGCTCCCTACCTCCCATTCCTTTGCCTGTCAGCTCTCAGTCTCCTTTGCCTTCCCATTGCTGCTTCTCCTGCATGCCAAGGACTCAGGTCTACCTGGGAATGAATATAACTTCAATAAAGTTTTTAATCATATTTTTTCTATAGTCCACCTCACAGCCTTAACGTCTCACACTGCTCTGAGATGTTGTGAATGGTTGCATAGAAGGAGGGGGTGTTTCAAGTGAGTCTCCTGAGCCAACCTGGTGTGGTTGCCATAGAGAATCACTAACCTGTCATTATGGAATAAATAACGCAAGAGTCTGGAGACGGTTATACTTATTCTCTTTCTTTTTGTAAACTATCTTTAAAGTGTCTGGTCAACGTCACATCTCACCTGCTCACCTAAAAAGCCTTTTGCGTTTCTCCTCTATCTGTTATGACATGGTGCAGTAAATCTGCAAGGTGATGCTGTCTCCATCGTGCAGCTGTAGCATTGCCCTGTACCCTTGCTGCCTCCCCAGACAACTATTCTGTGTAAGAAAAGCTCTCATTATTTCTACTGTAAAGCAGTTTACATTTAAATAAGGATTTTGTTATCTTTACTATTTAAATTCTTTATTGCCTTCCTTTTTGTACAAACAAATGGGCACTGGCTACTGAGCTAAAACAGTTTCAATAGGATATTTAACTAAAGAAAACATATATCTGCAATAAAGAAATATTTTTCTTCCACTCTTGATCACTGCAATTTCCTTTCAGATTTTTCAATCTATTATCAGGTTTGTGTTCCAGCATTTTATAACTAATACTGCTGCCAGTGTCATGAAGTGCTTGTGTTTAAAATTATCTCTGCTGGCAGATGCACCTGAGACACTCAAATTGTTCCTCAAAAGAACTAAATAACCTGGTATTTACCCTTTATTTGCAAAGGGGAATTGACTTTCTCCAGCTTTTCCAGGCAAAAAGGTTATTTTATCCTTTACTTTCACATGCTTCATCTGTATGAAACCGAAGTAGTCCCCTAGGACAAAGAGGAGCAGTGGTTACTGCCTGTCTAAAGCTGGTCATTGAACAGCAGTATCAGTCCATGAAGCTGATGTAGTTTAGAAACCTGACCCATTTTAACAACAAAAGATTGGATTGAATTACAACTGGACTAACTTTTGCAGTTGGGCTGGGGAGTAAAATTTCATTGCTAATTAGAAAAAAACCTGAAGCACAATGTATCATGCATCTGTCTGATGTTAAGTGGCCTGCACCCTCCAACAATTGTGGAAGTTTTCATGTTTCTCCCCCTGCAGATAAGTCATCAGGCAGCACAGAGGAGTTTTTTGAGGTTAGAGGATTTGGGAGTGAGGAGATAATTTCCAAAGGATTGATACTGTATTCACAATATTCACACTTTGAAGGAATAACTATAGCCAAATACAGGAAGAGGAAAGCCTTTAGAAGTTCCAAGGACTAATACTCATTATAAGTCTTGTAGCTCTGGTTTGCAATAGGAATTCTCTTTCAGAAATAAATAATTTCAAAACAGTGATGGTGTTTGAAATGGAGAAAGTTAAAATTAACCCTATAACGTTCAGTTGACCCAAAAAGAATATAAAGTGGCTTAAATTCTATACATAATATATACACACATATTTTCTGTATAATGTTTTTTTATTTACTTAAATCTGGGTGTTGATACACACAGTCTCTCATTTCTACACTGTGAGTTAACACAAATGTCTTGAGCACACAAGATGGGGGAAGGGATTTGTGAGTCCGGTTTGATTGTGTCGGTTTTGGAAGCCATGAGCTACGTTCAGAATAATACACACTTCTAACCTCTGGATACAGAGAAATCTACAGAGCCAACTTGTTGAATCCTTCAGGACAATACTTCCACTTATCCCTTTGATGGGGTATTGTGATTGAAATAGATGCTTTGACTGTACAGCTGGTAACTAATGCATGGTTGTCTGTAAAAGCCTGAACAAGGTTTAATGGAGCTTTATTGCTTTTCATAGAGCTCTATTGTTTACAGCTCTATTGTCCTATATTATCGACTAAGATTATTTAAAATACTTTTGACACTTTTGTTAAAGGAAAGACACATCTGTTAGTCTTTCAGACCTGAGAATTCCTCCTCTCCTGGCCTGCCTGATGTATGGCCACTGCTTTTCCCATTCTGGAGTCTAGTCATCAATGAGGTTGAATGCGTAAACCCAATGCACACATTGGGTTCAGATCAGTTCAAACAGGGAATCACAAGTTTACCAACATTTGGGGGTTGGACCCTATGATCTCTTGAGGTCCCTTCCAAACCCTACACCTACGATTCTGTGATTCTGTGATTCTGTGATCTGCAGAAGTACAAGCAGCAGAATGCCACATGGACTTTATTGGCATTGATGGCCCCACCCTGTCCTTTTTTCTCCTGTTGGTCAGGCTTTGAGTTTATTAGCATTGTGTATCACACAATTTCTCTCTGCTGGTTCTTCATCCAGTTTTTGTCCTCCCTTTTCACAAATAAACAATCCACACCTGATTGTTTCTCTCTATTGGCCAGTTTTGCCAAATCTAAACACAAACATGATGGTTTTGGTATGGTTACTCATGTAATCTCAGGCTACCTGTTCTTACTGCTATGCAGGCACTATGTGTAGCCCTTGCAAGACTGCTCCCCAAAAGATCCTCAGCACTGCTACCCTTGTATTTCTGGGGTTAGGGCGCCTTTTACCTAAATCCTCCTTAACCACCCATGAAATCCATCCATCCCTGCAAGCTTTGGATGATTTCTCACAATGTAGTTTGTTACATCCTGTGATTTTTTATGTCATGTCCAGTGTTTTATTTCTTGCTCATCCTTGGGGCAGACCCTAGTCATCTTGTTTGCAAACCTTAACTTCTTGTCTGCAAGTTTTTATCACCTAACTTTAAGGTTTAAACCAAACCCTACCCTCCTCAATAGTTGCCTTCCATGAGCCTTGGAGTGAATCTTTAATGCTACTGCCTAACTTTGAAAGATAAGTGTGAACCTTTAATATGAAACAAGCAGAGTGAGCAATTTTTTGCCACCATCTGGGGACAAATATTTTTCTCTGATCAGTAGAAGTAACCTTCTACCTGAAGCAATTCCACTAATTCAGAATCAGATACCAATTCCATCTGCTTAATGTGTTGATTCTTTGGTTTGACCATCTGGCACTCAGGTAGAGGTGGATTAAAAGCATGATCTCAACAATAAAATTGTTTTCCCTTGGGTTGATTTCCCCAGGTAACTGTAGTATCATTATTTTTACAATGTCTGTGTTTGACTTTCAGGCTAGAAAATCCTTATTAAAAGCTGTATAAGCTATATATGTATTACAACTGGTTTTCATTACTTACCAGAAAACAGGGAAAATGCTTATTTCTGACATGCCATGCAAGAATTCCACTGATTTCTCAGGGAACAAGAGTGATATCAAGGTATCAGAACCTCTTCAGAAAACAAAGCTAATGGAATTAATGTTCTGCATTGACAAGGCTGATTTCTGTTTAGTTGACATTGCTGTATCTGCAAGGTTTCTATGCAATTGACTAAATAATTTGGACATAAGAATACTACCTAATTAAGTACACAGAGTAGTCACAGAAACTCTTTAGAAAAATGTTTTTTTACTCAGAAATCCCATTTTATAAACTGCTATTCATTCAAAATCAGTTAAATTATTTTTCTTTGTGGATAAGGATAGTGTTTCCAGGATCAGGATTTGGCTGAGATCAGAATCTATTTCTGGTGTCCACAAGAAAAATTGGAAAAGACAATGCATTGGGTGAACTCTGACATATTGATTTTACTTCTTAATCTCTTGGCGTTGATGACATTACACAGCCCTGTGCTTTCTAAGTGCAGTCCCCTTTCCCCTCTTGCCCTCTAAAATTGGTAATGTAGTCTTTAATATATTAACAAGGAAAAGAAGCACTACATCATTAAAAGCAAAGTTACTCTTTCTCTTTTGTGAAATGTTATATTCTGACATTTCTAACAATTCTCTCTTTAAACAGAATTTGCAAATGTTTTTCTTTGCTTGTATACGTATCAAGTTCCACAGCTTTGTCATGTTTGGATTCTTGCCATAAAAAAAAAAAAAGCCTATAAAATAATTAGAAGTACACAAGCTAATAATAAACACTAGATTTTTAAATGGACTTAAATTACATTATTGTAATCTGATTATATATGTTGAAAGTCACTTTTTAGGAGTAAGCTTTTTCCTAGATGTGGCTTTCCATACAGGGAAAAATAAATACAGAACACTAAACAAAAAAGACACCATCTTCTGTTTATTGTCAGGGATTAAGTATTGCAGAGGAAGAATTTTCTCTTCCTGATAAAATATTAACAAAATGCACAAAAGGAAAAAGCCTCTGGAGAGAAGCTTTTCACAGACTGTTGGTGAAACTCAAGTTTAATCAGTGGAAAAGGTGTGGTAGGTTCTGGATTCCTGCTATTCAGTACTGAAACATAAGTATCTTGATTACAGAGGGAGGGTTATAATGAGTCCAAGAAAATACAGGCAGGAAGAGATCACATCTGAGATTGAGAGCTGTACAGCTTGTCCAGACTGGGATAAATCAATCTCAGTTAGTTTGTGTTTCTAAGTCTAGACAAAGACTCTGTGGAAGGCAGTAGGGGGTGGAATAAATGCTCAGCTAGATGACCTCAAGCAAAGATGTTAACTTTTGTGAGGTCTGTAGCAACAGGGACCAGTTTGCTCATAAATGAAATGGTGAAAGAAGGAAAGCTAAAGAAGAAAGTGCTGATAATAAAACAACAAGTGTCATGCAGGAAATCTGAATACTGCAAATATAGGACATTTGCAATGGTCTTAATTAGCCCAGATTCAGCTAGAAAGGAAACGGGGTGGGGGTGGGGTTTGCATGTGTGTGTAATTTTCTCTTGCTGTATGTCATGTACAGGAGTACTGCCCTACCAATGATGGTAGATGGTGTATCATACAATCATAGAATCCTAGAGTCTCCTGAGCTGGAAAGGACCCATAAGTCCAACTCCTGGCTCCACACAGGGCCAGGCAAGTCAGAGCATGGCACTGAGTGCATCGTCCAGATGCTTCTTGAGCTCAGCCAAGCTCAGTGCTGTGACCACTTCCCTGGAGAGCCTGTTCCAGTGCCTGATGCCCCTCTCAGTAAAGAACCTCTTCTTAACATCCAACCTAAACCTCCCCTGTCACAGATTCATGCCATTCCCTGGGGTTCTATCCCTGGTCCCCAAAGAGAGGAGATCAGTGCCTGAACCTTCGCTTCCCCTCACCAGGAAGCCACAATGAGGTCTCCCCTCATCCTCCTCTTCTCCAGTCTGAGCAATGCCCCCAGGGACTTCATGCTCTCCTCATAAGATTTCTCCTCCAGACTTTTCCCCATCCTCGTTGTCCTCCTCTGGACACTCTCTAATAGTTTTGTGTCCCTCTTGTACTGTGGCACCCAAAACTGCCCCTAGCACTTGAGGTGAGGCTGCATCAGCACAGTGCAGAGCGGGACAATCCCCTCCCTGGACTGGCTGGCCATGCCATGCTAGATACACCCCAGGATATAGCTGGCCTTCCCGGTTACCTGGGAATGCTGCTGGATCATGTTTAACTCATGAATCAAGAGAAGCCTAGCTGAACTCTACAGACAATCTGGTATTCAAATTTGCAATGAAGCATGTTTAAGAAACAAATGCAACCCATTTTTTTTTTTCCAACTCAAGTACAGCCTATGTAGAGAGTGGACATTGAAGAGCTGTCCAGATGTGTGAATGTTAGATGACTAGATATGGATGCTCACAACCTTGCCATGCTTCAGCAGAGATAGGACACTGTCCCTTGTTGGCATTGGAACCCTTTTGTGTTGTGCTTCAAAGAGCATGGCCAGTTATCTTCATAGCCACTCTTTTCCATCCTGGGTTTCCCAGTTGATAAACCAAACCATCTGAATTCTGGTGGTTCCTTCTTCCTTCTCACCTCATTATCTTGTATCCTCTGGTTCCCCTCCCCAAACACACACATACTTTCACACATCCGCATTTGCTAAGGTCTATGCCAATATTATGGTTTGTTCTGCTGATGATGACATTTCAGGCTTGAGATTCAGCATTCTTCTCCCTCAACCCTCACCGATCTCACTGCTCAGTTTACTGAGAGTCATACAGGCTCACCATCATTCTTCCTGACTGTGGAGACAAGCGGCACATCTCTGACAGCCTCCAGGAGCTTTCCTCTTCAGCTAAGTCTTCTTTTCCAAACACACAACCAGAATTCCTAAGTTATTTAGAGACAAGTTACCCAACTCATTGCACTTTTAAACACTCAAAAAAATCTATAAAATGAATGAGGCTTGCAGTATACATGATGGGGCAATGAACTGTCAAGTTTTATCAGTGCATTTTTACAGAGAATCTACTATTCCCAAGTATGCCATTTTCCCAAATCCGTGCCACTGAAAACCTTATGCTGTACAACACTTGTACAACTCATGCTTTTGTATAACTCCTCCTATCAATAGGTGCAATGACTTACTTCTTCAGGTCCTGTAAAACCACACTAGCTCATTTAATTCAGGGGAGCATCCGAACTGCCTGAATCCGACGCTTAAAACAAGAGTGTACATTTATAAATGTGTACAACAAAAAAAACCTCTGCAAATTAATTCAGTTCCCCGAGGGGTCCCTTCTAGACCAATGTTCCTAAACAGAATTCATTGTTTGCAAAATATTTCACAGATCTACACAGATAAACTGTTCTGGTTCACAGTTTAAGATTAATGATTAGGACTGTTGCTTTAACTTTTAATTGAGTATGAGTGCACTACAGAACTTGCACACCTTCCTATTCCAATACAGAAAAAATAAGGAAGTGCTAGGAATTCAAATTATTTTTTTTACCTCTTTCTCTTTCAATATAATAACATTGGAATTTTTAAGAAAAGGAAAAATAACCATGTTATTGTAACTCTTAGAGTAATCTACTTTAAAAAAAAAAAAAAAAGTAAAAAAGCAACACACTGTTCTTAATACTCCTAATAATCCTATTCATGTTCTCAGATGAAATAATAAAGGCTGCTAATTTTTTTCACAATGTTCATTTTGTAATCAAAATTCCGCTCTGAAGAATTATCACAGAGATGCTGCCATGTTTGTGAAATGTAAGCCTCATTGTATTAAGATAAAAGGAGGTTCCTATTCATGCCACAGATTGCTTGTCTTTTGAGATATACTTTGTAGTCCATTTAGTCCATTTCCATAGCATGAAAAGAACAGAGAATTGTAATTAAGTGCAGTAGCATATACAACACTATAATCATAATTGCTAGAATTATATTCACAATTTTCCTCACATGTTTTGCAGATGCATTCTCTTTTATCCATATGCCATGTAGTTCATGTTCCCATTTTGTAGAAGTTGCCATCAATTTGTTGCCACATGTTTTATGTGTCACCGTGGTGGGTTGTTGTTTTTTTTTTCCCTCCTTCTTTGTGGAGCAGAACAAGGGTCTGAAATGTCCTGTGGATTCCATTGTTTCTCTGGTTCTCCAGGCCCCGAGGGGTACCTTTCTTTTTGCATCTGGTTTGTCATTTGCTCAGCCGTGTACTGGATTATCCACTTGAAAAGAAACTGCACCAATTTTGTTCTCAGCCCATCAGCCTGAAAGTTCAAAAAGTGCGAAGTACTTCTCCCCGGGAACAAGCTGCAAAATGTATTTGAGATCGGAGTTTTTATTAATTACAAGTGGCATTTGTAAGCCTCCTGCTGAAGCCTGCCGTAGTGCTATAAGTGGCATTATTTGTGCCAATTTATAATGTAAAATGCAAGGTCTCCATCCAGTTTTAGTATTAGTTACAGAGTACTAGGTGGGACTTTGTTATTCAAAGTTCATAATATCTCAGGATCATGATTTTCTTTCTTTCCTTGCTAAAACAAGTCTACGGCAAGTGGAAATGATGCTGGTCTCTGGGCTTGGTTGTTACTACTGGCTGCTCACCTTCTTGAGGAGGACAGGCAGCAGACATTAAGTGGTATGAAAGGGTAGAGGGAAGATGTGCAATTAGCAGTGTAAAGCATCATGTGGCGTCAATATCTCACTCTGACACTAGACCTGGACCAAAAGTCTGGTGCTATCATGTGTCCAAAGACCTGGAATCTTTCCACCATATGGCTAAGACCTTTTGTTCAGTGAATGAAGAGAACAGGCTACAGAACTTTCTGCATCATTTCTGTTTTCTCCTTTCTACCCAATGCGTAAAATGTTCTGGATATATTTTTTTATATAATTTGTATAATTTTTTTAATATATACATATATATGTAAAACCTCTCAGCCAAGAAAAGCAACAGTGCCAGGATTTCCTTTCGTATCCAGAAAACTCTTCAAATATATCAGTGGTTACTATTTTGAGGCTTTTTTAATGCATCAGGTTTACTAGCTTCAGAGCTTTTGAAGCATCTGGCACAAAAAAAAGAGACAAGTGTTTCCAGCATCTGACTTGCCTCCCAGTCCCTGTATGGCTGATGTAATCATAATTTCTTAACTTCTTCTTCCTATCATCTCTGAAAAAAAAAAAAAAAAGAAAAAAGAAAAATAAATCAAAGGTTACATGTGCATCTTTTAATGGACACATACCAGCCTTACTTTCACTTCCCTGAGGTATCTTTTGTACAAAGTTACATCTTTAAAGGTTTGCATGTTTTCTTGTTCTGCTTTTCATTTAAACTTTTGACTGGCAGGTATTTCCTTAGGTACACCTTTTATTCTCTTAAGAAATAATTTGTCAAAATCAAAGCAAAATTGGGTTTTCACTGAGCTGTTTTATCCTTCAGGAATGCATTCATGTTCCATGTTTATGTTCTTTATTTATCATAGTTAAGTGCATAAAATATTAACACTGAAATAGGATCCTTGAGGGAGAGCAAGTTGAAAGAGTAGTTTGGGATAGAGAGAGGGAAAGCATCCAAGAACAGACATTTGATTTACTTAGTTACTATAACAGCTGAAAAACAGCAAACATTTTACAAGGAGACACAGTCCAAGCAGAGCCCCTTAATAGGTTAGAGGAATTGGTGTTCACCAGAGCTGTGTACTTCCAATATCCTCTAGAATGTGTACTTCCAATATCCTCTAGAATCAGACCATATGGTTGGGTTCACTGGAGAAGGTCCTGATGGGATCCTGACCTCACACTCATCAGGACTCGGGCTCTGAACTGTGCCTTCAGCATCTCTTAAGACTGCATCATGTGAAGTGTAATCTGTGTTGAGGTAAGCACTTTGAAATAATCAAAGGTAATTTTCAAACACATTAAGAGTAGAATAGGATCGTAGTTCTATTTCTTGTTTACATATATTCAGCCTTCAGCTTTTCCATTTTTAGTCTTCAATCTTAACCTTTGCATGTGTCCTCTAAAGCAGAAAAACACTTGATGCTATTTTACAAATAAGAATAATTAAGAAAATGAAATCTGTTTCCTACCTAGAACCTCAAGGAAATCAGCACAAACGCTGGCTTGCGATTCCTTACTCCCAGCCCTACACCTATGTCACCTCACACCCCTCCTTAACAAGGTATAAACAACCCAATGCTTCTGCACTGCCAGTCCCATCCTTATCCTCCTTTCTCAGAATCCTATACAGTGGAAACCACAATAAAATACCCATTGTAGCAGCCTGGAAGTAACCTCATTTAAAATACATTTGCCTTTGTGTCTGCATTGGCCACAGAGATTAAATAGGAATTTATGTGTAGCAATTTTCTGCATCACAATGCTGCTCCCTTAGAGGTAAAATTTTCTGGAACTTAACCAGGTATTTTGTGTTGCCACTGCTGACGGGAAATTTGGGAAGGAAGGAAGGAAGGAAGGAAGGAAGGAAGGAAGGAAGGAAGGAAGGAAGGAAGGAAGGAAGGAAGGAAGGAAGGAAGGTAGGAAGGAAGGAAGGAAGGAAGGAAGGGAGGGAGGGAGGAGGGTTATCCACAGAGAAAGATTTGTCTCTACAGGTTTTTGGGTGGGGTTTTGATTTTGGCTTTTGGTTTCTTAATCCCAGACTCTGAAGTTAGCAAATCTTTAGACTACACTAAATAAAAGGTGCTTCTGCTGCATTCTGCATTCGGTCAAAACAAGGAAAAAAGAGGCTGCATTTTCCTCTGTGAAAATTCACTAAGCTTTTTTTCGTTCGATGGTACAGGATTTTAAGCAAAATAGTTTCATAGTATCCATTTCATCTAAGAATGAAGAGAAATTTCAAAGCTAAAACCATCAACTTTTAGTTTTGCTTCATTGAAGTGACCTGTATTTTGACATCACATCAAGCAAAAAAAAAAAAGAAAATCCACTTTTCCTGGCAGTGTGTGGAAAGGCTGCCTAATGGAAAGAGGTCTGACCTGGGGTTCAGAAGATCTGTATTCATTTTCCCCTTCAGCTACAGACTGGGTGTGTTTTCATCTAACAAATACTCCAAAACATAGCACAAAGGGAGAAAAATGCAGAGAGTTCATAAAATCATAGACAGTTCCCAAGAGACTGACATAATCCATATTTAAATAAGAAAATACCATCTCCAAGGGTGTCTAAGACTTACAGCCATCCCTAGTCTCCAATATAAAGTTGGGTTCATTTTCATTTTTACTCTCAGACTCCATCTGGGACCAGAAAAAAAATTATCTTGATTTATTTGAAGCTGGGAGTCACACAACTGTCAGGAGTTTCACTTTCTCCTGAGATTTCTGCAGACTTGGGAGGTTTGGATGTGCTCCACAGGAGAGGCTCAGCTCTTGGGAACCTATCTGAATATCAGTGACTATGTGTCTACATGGTGAGCAAGAGCAACCTTCACGAGATGCTTAATAATCCCTCCTGCATCCCACTCTTTGGTCACCCTTTCTTTGTGGCATCAGTACGCATTTACTTACCAGGGTGTGATCAAAACACAGGGTTGAAAGTTATACCTAATTTAAAAGAAGTATATTTAAAGGTGATGTGATTCTTTGAAGGGCTAAAAAACTTGGGTATCTCACCATTCCCTGGGTTGATGGTGATGTAGCTCATCCTCCACTGAATGATGAGGGCAAATCTCAACATGATGATTTATCAATGGGCTAGGGAAACCTGTGCCAGTTCTGAGTTAAGTGGGGATAAAATGAGTGGTAGAAAGAGCAGTTATACTGAGACAAAGCAGGGGCGTAAGGTGGTAGCCCTACATATAGGCAACTTGCTGATGCTGCAATACTCTTTGCAGTTCTAGAGTCAGCATCACGAATTTTTCATGATTCCTATACCACAGAGCAAGCATGCTCTGAATTTCCAAAGCTGTCCACGTGTAAACCTAGATTGGTATGATGTAGGGTCTGCAATCAAAAGCAAAAAATTTCCTTTACTTTCTCTGTACTGGAGAGAGACAAGCTGGAAGGAAGAAGCATCTAATTGCTAGTATTGGAGAGAAGACAATCTAGGTAATTAAACCACAAAGACAGAGCAGTTGCACTGGAAGTGGCAGAAGGAGAGTATATATTGAGAGTAAATACAGGGAGGTAAGGGAGCCTGGTACTCTGCATCACGGAGGTGTGGAGCACAGGAGAAGGGTGTAACAACACTGCAGGACCAGAGTTGCTGGGGAAACTGAGGTCAGGTATCAAACAAGAGGGAACAAGATGGGCCATGAGAAGAAAATTAGTTGGTTGGGATTAAGGCTAATGGCAGGTATGTGAAAGCAAGTTTGGTGGGAAAAAAAGACATTCAAAAGGAGATGCTGAAACTGAGTGAGAAAGGACAAAAGTAGAAGTTTGTGAATAGGCACAAGGAAAGATGCTCTCTGGTCAAGAAGCACTAGAAAAGACTGAACAAGATCCTTGCATAACAAATGAGGAAAAAGGCTGATAGCTTTGGTCATACAGCCAGCCCACTCATACTAGTGGCACCTGAATAGAGAATCAGTCAGCGCTTGGTACTATCAGCCCATGTGCATTCATCAGCAGTTGGTTTACCAGCGTGTTCCTCCTTCTCACATCCTTCAGAGACTCCGTCAGTGGGAACTCTGCAAACCATAATTACAGCATAGAGACAGGGCTTGCAAGCACCCCTCAAGAGAAGTTTTTATCCTATTGTAGTCATCTCTTACTTTAGTGACAGGGGTCTGTGAAAGGAAACTAAAGTTTCTAATCCTACCAATGAATCATTTTATAATATGCCAGGGAATGAGATATTGTTTTTTATTGATTTCATTCTTGAAAATCTAATAAACTACATGAGAAAATTATCCCTTCAAATGTAAGTATAATATCCTTAAGAATTTAATCAGGCATGCAATAGTTAAATGCACAAGAAACCTTAAATCATATTGTTCTTTTCTTCCCCTCCATCCTGCACTATAACACAGCTGGAGTTCATTAATAATTTTAAAGCACTTAATGTGACAGAATATCCCATATGGTAATGAATGGAAAAGTTTGGCTAGATAGCATTCAAGGGGAAAAAAAAAACCAACCCAAAAAACCACCACCACCAAACCATAGAAAAAAAAAGCCCACAACCCACCACACACTGCATAAGAAAGAGGAAACAACATACTGTATCATCGCATTTCCAGACCAAGTAAAACCAGGTCATTCAGAGAAATGCTACACACTTACAGTTATGTGTATATATATTACAAGTAGCTACTAAGATCAGCATGAATCCATAGACCTTTGTAGCTTGTTTCCCGTGTTATTTAGGATACATGACCTATTTCAAGGACTGCAGATGGTTCCCATGTCTGCTTTTTACATCAGCTGTGATACGGGGGGAGACATGCAACAGCTTTATCTTGAGCTAAAAAGGCATCTCCACAGCAGCTTAAATGTTAGAAACTGCACAAGGCAAACTGAGAATTGTCTCATTCTGGTATCTCAGTGAAATGACATTATGATTAAAAGAAAGAAAGTATATTTCCTAGTTCCAGGTCCACTTCATTTGCAGAATCAAAGGGAACAAGTTTTGAGGTGTAAAGTCACCAAATAGTGAAGAACTTTGTTTTCTTTGTACAATGCAATTGTCTAATGATACAACTGAAATATGTTCATCTACAAATCAAGGATTACAAAAAAACACTGTATAATTTTTCATCACTGTTGTATTTACTATAGATTTATGTGAATGAGTATATATAAAAAATGCAAATGATACCTTCATGTGCAATACCAAAACCTTGAACAAGAAAATGTTCGTTTTCCAGTATTTCTTCCCATGAGGTCAAAAGGAAAAAATAGAACACCCATTGACAATGTCTCTCGTAATGTTTAACTTCACAGTACGAAGGCACCCAGCCTCCAAAGTGTAAGATTAGATCTGCCACCCGAAGAAATGAAATATGGGGTTGGTCTTTTTTCCAAAGGTATTTCTGATTAATGTTGACAGATCACCATGGCACTGATGATCACTTAGTTAATGTTTGTACAGTACTTTGGAGATGTAAAACTCTTTTAAGTACCAAGCATTGCTATTATTACGAGTACACTTCAAGATCCTTAGGTAACTGTTGGGAGTACAGTAGACATGATCTTAATCTATTAATAGCCCTTTATAAGTGCAGTTGTTCACAGACTGCCAAAACATCGCTATTGTAGTATAATTATTTTTTTTCTCTTTTTTTCTTCTTTTTTTTTTTTCCAAGATAGCATAGGTGTCATGAATGTTAATAGCAAGGAAGCAAAATTGCTCCTGTCATCTTCTTCCCATTTTTGTACATACAGCATATGAAAGAGTCTGTCTCCTTAAAATGACAGGAGAGAATCACATCCCCCTAAGACTCCAATCATCTGCATAAGGTCTTTAATTTGGGATTTGAGTGCCAGATAATTAGTTGTTGAGGTAGAATCACACTGCTTTGTGAGTCCCCTGGCCCAATTAGTAAATCAGATTGTAAAAGGTTACTTGAATGGGCCTTTAATCTTACCAGTGTTTTACTGTTATTGCATGTGGCAGACAGAGCATCCTGTATCAGGGACAGGAGGAAGGAGAAATTTAGTGTCATAGGAGATAATCTGCTGATCTAAATTGGTACAGCTCCTTATTTACATCTGCTGGGAACTTGGCTCCCGGCCTTATAGACACCGTATGTAGTGCCTGCAAATTGGTCTCAAGTAGCCAGTGAGGGTAACTGAAAATATACACAGTGAGGATGTTCACAATGAAAGGCAAAAATTAATAATGATCCAAAATGCAGCAAGCTTTCGAAGCAAAAGAAGTCAGTATAAACTCAATTAAGTTCAGGGAAGAAAGAACAAGGAATCAATTAGGGAAATAAAAAAATATTTTTGAGTCATTCTCTATTTCTTCACATGAATCACACCCTCGCACTCCCAAGTATGCATCAGTGCTGATAATTTTTGAGAGGGAGTTTGTCAAAGAGGTGCATTCAGAGACCAGGTGGAGCTACTGTGGGTAGAGCTCACCACATTCCTGATTTGAAGCTCACTCAGTCCAACCTGTCCTGAGAATATCCTTAAGCAACACCAGGGCAGGTTCAGATTAGATCTTAGGAAAAAAGTTCTTCACTGAAAGAGTTGTCAGGATGTGGAACAGGCTGCCCAGGGACAGGGTTGAGTCACCATCCCTGGATGTGTTTAAAAGACAGGTAGATGAGGTACTTGGAGATACGGTTTAGCACAGGACAGGAATGGTTGGACTTCATGATCTTAAAGGTCTTTTCCAACCAAGTCATTCTGTGATCCTGTGAGAAGACCCCACACCTGAAACAGGGCCAGCAGAAGGTGGAGGGACTTGCTGCCAGTCTACACTGATGGGAGTGAAAGTGGCAGTCAGAGGTATCCCCCAGGGCCAAGAAAGTGGGAGAAGCGTGGGTCAGGAGAGGGGCACCCCATAAGCACCGTGTACGTTAGCATTTCCAGTCGTGCAAGAGGTGTGCAGGGGGAGGACAGGTTGACAGAGGTGGTCCAGCAGACCCCTACCCAGTACATCTCTGCATGGTCTTGTGCAACCACTTCATCTTTGTTGCCTGCTTGCTCCTTCTGCAAAACGGAGGTGCCACCTCTGCAAAATGTTGCATGAATATGAAATATGAGCAGCACTAATTCTGTTTACAGGAATATTTGTTCCTCTTAGTGTTACAGAAGCCTGCTATTAGTCTCCAGCTCTCTACTCAATGCCATCCACACAATCACCAGTTCTCATTATAAAAATAATTGCTGCCTGTATCACTGTGGTTTTGTTTGATAATGTATTTCATGTTCAGGAGGACCTGTTAAAATTATCTAGTCTGGCCTCCCACACAGTGCACACCTTATACTCTCACTAAGCCATTCTTACAACAAATCTCTCAGCAGAGCTGTTGAAAATACCAGCATATGGTCATGGGCCAGGGTGCCACTGTACCAGACACACAGCAAAGCATCACCCTTTCCTCAGAGAATTCATAATTTAACTGGTTTGTGCAGGAGTGTGAGAGGAAAGAAACGTGACTGTCCTTAACATCATTAAGAGAACCTGTGGAGGATATATATAGTTCCCAGTATATTGTTTTACCCCCACAGCCACCTTTTTTTTTGATGAATAAAATGAAAAATTCTTTTTTGATGGTAATTCTCTGTCAATTTTAGGGGGGTTGTTTGTTGGGGGTTTTTTTGTTTGTTTGTTTAATCAGTGTAATTTTTTTAAGACAGTATTCAATTTATTTCCCTAGAAGGTACTGAGCCTTTAAGTCCTCCTTCCAACAGCTGAGGTCCTTAAGAACATCTGTACTGGTGTCATAGGATTTCTGCCTGTGCCATGGTCTGATCTTTCCTGATATTACACGCCACCCATCACTGTCACTGCCAGCAAAGCAGCCTTATGAAGATGGAAAGCCTCTCATGTTAATTTTCAGAGCCGTGCTCTCAACCTGCTAACACAGGGCATTAGCCTCACCACTCCCATTAGCCCCCACTGTGTCGAGTGAAGAATCAAGCATATAAAGGATGTCAGGCATTGTGCACTCATGGTAATCAGATTTGCTGGTCATTTAGCCCCAGCTGCACTTAATAATATGCGTTTAGAATAAAAATGCTGGACAGTAGCAAAGCTGAAATGCTTGACAGCAGGGGTTTCTTTTTAGGCCACATAAAATATACTTTAGATGCCAACATACAAGGAGAATCACCCCAGATTGCTAAAGTCGTGTTGGAATTTGAGCAGGCTTTTACCAGAGCAGATGTTGGTACTGTCACAGCAATTAAACTTTCCAGCTAGACTTTCCTGCTTATGTGGAGTTATTTATACGATTGTTTGCAGTGTCCTGAGGCCACAGCTTCTATCAGACCTCCATTGTGCTGAGTGCCGGATGAGTACAAATAAAGAGACGGCCCCTGCCCTGTTGAACTTCCAGCCTGCAAAATAATGTCATTACTTCTCGGCTTGGTGTCACAGTTCAAGGAGAAGCACCCTGGCTGGAGGGGAAAAAGCTGAAACTGCAGGAGTCAGTCCGGCTTCCCCCTGCTCTCATGGAGGAACATAACACATAATAACAGCCGGCTCTTTTCTCCTCGCCCTGTGCTCCTTGCTGTCAAACTCTGCTTGCTGCCGTGGCATCTGACAAGCAAACCTTTCCCTCAGTCTTACCTTGTGGGTTTTGTTGGTTTTTTTTCTTACGGAAGCGCATTATTAGCAACATAAATTATGGTCTGAGGTCAGTGTTATCGAGCACATGGGATTCAAATTACTTGCTTTAAAATAAAAATGTCAGTCTGGCAGGTGCACCTGGCCACCAGCTCTGGGGACTATTTTTGACAAATAGGAGATTCCTCTGAAAATAGAAATTTAGAAGAGAGAAGTTCCAACTTAAGAAACTATTGGGAATATTTATTTTTTTTCCTAGACATTCCATAATTTCTTTAAAAAGAGATCCTGAGAGAAAAGAAAGGCACGTGAAAACTTTAAATGACAAATGCTATGGCAATAAAATAGAGCATTAGAATTTAATTAAAAATTATGTAACATAAAGTTTACCCAAAACTAAGAAAAATATTTGGAGGGGAGTGGAGGAAGAGGGGGGAATATACATGGGAAATAATACTCTTAAAGCTTAACTCTCACTTGAGCTTTTTGGTTTCTTTCAATGACCAAGGCTCAGAAATGCAGCAGTCATCCAGCTCTGTTTATTATTTGAATTTTAGGGCCATTCTTACTTAAACGACTGGGAAAGGCGTTTCAGAGAAAGGTCATTGGTATTTAGAGTTGTCCAGACACAAATTCCCAAACCTAAAATAACATTACAAAAGGGTTAAGGTCTGAGGTCAGGTTTGGGTTCCTCTCCAGATGCAATTCAAACCCCATGGGCTTGTGCAGAGTGTTTAGATTTGCAAATACAACAGACAGAGAGGAGCTATTTAGACTACGTCAGGCTGGCAGTGGGGCTGAAATGAGTACTTTCTATCTAGGTTTGGAAGTACTGCACATGTTATAATTACAGCTGCAAAAAGTGTGGAGGTCTTCATCTCTTCCAAGGGACAAAACAGCTCTGCTCATTAACTGTTTATTAGCTGTGAAGCTGCCATTAAAAGACCATATGGAAACTTCAAAATTCAAATGACAGTACAGACCTCCTGTTTAGCCCTTGCTACACCACCTAGCAAAAGATATATATTTTTAAAAATTTATTAGTTTTTGTGTGTCCTTACCTTTCATACAGTTATACTGATACCTTAGGGAGCTCAGGATAAGAACATTAGAAGAGTACTGTGCAGTGTCTAAGGGGTAGCTTGGACATTCTTGAGTCCTTTATTTAGGGAGTGACAACATTGATGGTCGTAGGTCACTCTGCTCTCTAAGTTCCTCACCTTGCTTCCCCTGTCCCTGCTTAGATGGCCAAAGCAAAGGTGATAAACTAGAACAACTTATTGTCAGAAGTTTTAATTCTACTCTTGTGTCTTATTAATTATTCAGAAAAGACCAGCAAGTGTCACTCACTCTATGGTAAGGAAATGTTCCCAGGCAGCAAGGGTAGAAATTTCTCTTTTTATTAGTGACATTTGTACTTGAATTTGTATATGCACAAGCTGGAGTAGATCATAAAGAAGCAGTAATCTTCTTTCTGGACTTGCTCAAAGGCTCTGGCAGCTCTGCAGGGTGTCACCTGGATGTTCTCAGTGGCTGTTGCAAGATTATTTCTAAGAAATACTTTGCAGCCTTTAATTCTCACTCAGAGACTTGCCCTAGCTGCCTCTTAGCTTGTGCTTTGGATCCAGCCCTGAAGTGTGTTATTTTTTCCCCAGACCTATTGTTTGATGCCATCACAAACGTGAGAGTTACAGAGGTAGGAGATCAGAATGAAAAAGTCACAGGCACCTATTCACAGGGTTTTGAATGTTCAGCAGAGAGCTATCTGCAGGTCTGTCACTCTTCTGCTATGTCTTCAACAAATTTAGGGAATATAAATGAATATCAGGTCTATTTTCTGTGTCAGAAATAGATTGAACACCACTAATAAAGAGGAATACCAGACCACTTGGTTACAACTAGAGTCCTATAGCTTACCGTCAATAAAAAAGTCGCACTTGGTAGGACAGAGGGCCCCCAAGGCTATTGAAAAGCAGTCATAAACATTAGCCATAGATGAGAACAGCGGAGAAATTCCAGACAAACATTCTGGTGATGATCAGACCACACATGTTTTTTCTGATAGTTGCAAGAGACTATTTCTGAGAAGCTGTGATTGCAAGATTACAGCTGGATTTTGCTGACAGCATCTTTGGCTTTTTTCTTCCTTCTACAATCATTGCTAAATATGAACAAAAATTTGTTCTATTGTCTATAATTTGAGGCATATGAAATAAGAGTATAATCTTAAGAGAAAAACAATTCTGTAGGGGTTGAGTCTCTGTTCCAGTATCATTGTTTGTTTTCTCCATATGTAAGAACCCTCCTGCTCTGTCTCCAAAGTTTCCACCTATTTTCTGCATGTTTCTCAACATTTATATCCAAAAATTCCAACTGACTTGTCGACACCCCAGGGCCTTAAGTCATTGGTAGTCCATGCAAGTAGGACTTCTACAGGCATGTCAACAAGGGCTGAGGACTGACAACTGCGTGACAGATCCTCCTGCAGTCCAAGTCAGCCCAGAACTGTTCAAACACACTGACTTAGGTCTGTGACTCACTAATGAGTCCCACTGTGGTCTCAGTGTTGGTTTTAATGCTTTCAGAGGACTTACCCGTCAAAGCACATTCTGTAATTACGCACCTAAGCTGAACTCAGACTTCTTCTGGCTCACGTTTTGCCATCAGAGTGCCGCACCACTGTGACTGATTCCACTGGGGCAGGCAGAGGTTTCATTCACAGATGCGTAGCTTGGGCCAATTTTCACTCCTTGGCCATTAGAGTTTTGTTAGTGGAAGCAATTATTAAATAAATAAATGGTCATTGCTTCATCTTACAAGGATTCAAGACCACTTGAATGCACCATCTTGCTTGTCTGAAGCCCCTGGTAAAGCACACAACCATATGTTATGTGACTTAAAGTGAAATGCAGGCTTGATTTGCTGGATGTGGGCCCCTGGGTAAGGCTAATAATCCCTGTGTGTATAACATCAGTAAGGCTTGGGCTTTGTTCCAGTACGGGAATGGATATAGTGCATTGGATAGAGTGTCAGTCTTATAACCAGTCCTTACTGTGGTGTGATTTCAATTTCCATATCAGAGAACATAGGAGTGGCTGTTCCATGTCTGTTAGATTCAAAACACAGATGTTTTCTGTTCCTCTGCTAGCCTGGAGATCATTTCTATTGGAGCACAAATCTCATGAGGAGCATCTGAGGGAGTTGGGGTTGTTCAACCTGGAGCAGAGAGGCCTGAGGGGAGAGCTGATCGATCTCTACAACTCCCTGACAGGAGTTTGTAGTGAGGTGGGGTCTGGTCTTTTCTCCCAAGTAACAAGTGATAGGGCAAGAGGATATGGCCCCAAGTTGCATCAGAGGAGGTTTAGACTGGGTAGTAGGAAAAATTTCTTAATTGAAAGAGCAGCCAGGTGTTGGAACAGGCTTCCCAGAGAGATGGTGGAGTAACCATCCCTGGAGGTGTTCAAAAAAGCATGCAGACATGGCACTCCAGGACATGGTTTAGTTGACATGGTGGTAGTTGACATCAAGTTGTACTTGATGATCTTAGAGGTCTTTCCCATCATTAAAGATTCTACGATTCTGTGATTCTCTTCCCATATTGCTGGGGTAACCCACAGCTGTCCTTGTAAAGAAGTAGAGAGGTTTGCAAGCCATGGTTTTCTATCCACAGATAGTGGAATGACTTGACATTTACACCAGGATATCCACTCGAAGACACTAGTCAAAATCCATGTAGTAGAGTGCAAGCCAGCCTGTTCCTGTATTTTGAGGATTTTTGTGTTCTTTCTTTTTAATACAGGCTCACATGTTGTCTCATAATTTTTAATACTGGTTTCTGGGCAGTGCTAAACAAAGGAAAATTCTACTAATATGCGATTACCTTCACTGCAAAAATTATTCAAGAGTTTAAATGCTCTCTTGTAAGATCTTCTTTAGAAAATTTACCTTTGTGGATATGTAATAAAGTGGGTAGGCAATATCTTTGAGAAAGCTGAGTTTGCCTTTTGGGAAGAATTAGACAATCTGAAAATTCCTCTCTGAAATGTCTCTTTTGTTGAGCAATTGAAGCTGCCATAATTAAGCAGTGTTTTGTTCTCGCACAGGTTTGTTTACATTTCAGAAAATGCAATGGAACAATTAATTTTTAATAATATGGTAAATAAGATCTGAATAATTTATTCAGAGCAAATAAAATGAATGTTGTTGATCACATTTTTTGAGGCTGGAAGAAAAAACTGACTTCTAAGACTGTACAGAAATTTTGTTCTTTTGTTTGGAACAAAAATGTTTATATTGGATCCATCATCAAAGAAGATGCAAGTATGTCTATTTAGGGACAGAAGTACATGTAAAGCAAGAACTCATGTGAAAACACATAAACTTGAAAAAAATAGAAATGATAAAATGGTAAATAGTGGTTTTGAAATATACTATGCCAACTTTTTCCTAAAATTAATTCTATACGTATATATGTACTCTGTTGTGTAGTTATGCATTTCTTTATACTTTTGCAATGGAAATAGCATAGAGCCCCTGATTTTTTGCTATTAACAGTAATAGGATCTGTACCATTAGCTTCAATAGTGCATGACCATGACTATTATCATCATTATTCCTACAAAGGCATCTAGAAGCTATAAATAAATAAATAAATAAATAAATAAATAAATAAATAAATAAATCAGAATTGCATTGTACCTATGTATAAAGGCTTACAAGCTAACAGCACACTTTATTATACAGATTCTACTACTTCTGATGAAAGCCTTTTTCCCAACAATATGGTTTTAGGATTTTTTCTCTGAAATACTCTGAAATAAGTCCATGCATTTCCCATTCATTTCACAAAATATTTTCTCTCTCATAATTACTTACTTACACAATCTCTAAATAAAGTCTTGCTTATATTCCTCCAAATTTATTGGTTTTGAATACAGAGGAATACTTTAAATACAGAGGAATAGTTTTGGTGATTTGCAGCTCAAATTAGTACACTCAGAAAACTTATTCATGGCCAGTTTCCTAACCCTGTAAGTCCTGGGTTTGGGTGATTTGTAGGCCAAAAACAGCAAAGAAAAATTGTTTGCCCATTTTTAATATAAAAGAATAACAGCAGAGTGCCTCAATGAAAAGCAATAGGAACAATCCTTCAGAACTTTGCCCAATCCTGCTTTCAACATCCAACAGCCCAGTGCTGTAAATTTAAAGCATAGCTATGGGTTTGAGAGGATGTCTAATCCAACAGAGTAGAATTATTGCTGCAACTCTGGGGAATGCAACAGTAACAACTACTAAACCCATAAAATGCAGAGTCGAAGACATATGTGGACCATCTGAGGTTTAACATTTCCTGTAACCTGTGGAGAATGTGATGCAGTGTACAACCGGGTCATGGATGGAGTGAACTCAAAAGCAGCTTTCAGACAACACAGAACCCCAAGAAACTTAAAAAATAGCTGATCCCATACAGTGTTTTTTAATTTAAGGGCTTGGTCTGTCTTACATAGAACCTGGATGTTGTATTACTTATTTTTGGAGATTTATATCTAAAAGGAAAGAAGAAAAACTGAGGCCAGTAGCATTATTTCAAGCTATCAATAAAAACAGTGAGTCTCTCAGACATCTGCTCAAATTTCAGGATTATTTTTGGTCCTTGCAATAGTCTGTAATATATACTGTGTGACATCCACAGCAACTGACAGAGTTATTCACGTAAATAATGAAAGAGAAAATAAAAGAGCCCGTCTGATGATACAAAATGATAAAAAAGAATAATCAAGACTACTACCCAGGATCAAGATACAAAGGGACGACAGGAAAAAGCAGAGGGGAAAAGGAGATTCTGATCAGGTTATACCACACCTGCAAGTACTGTTTGTTGACATCTTCAGCCTGCTGAACAAGTGTCCATTTTGAAGCTATTGCCTTTCTTGCACAGAATCACAGAATCACAGAATCACAGAATCTTAGGGACTGGAAGAGATCATCGGGTCAAGAGATCATCAGGTCTAACCCCCGAATTCTTGTAACCCTCCATTGCAAGAATGACATACTTTGCTGTATGGCCTACATGTGTATTTTGATCCTGTAGTCACTCAACTAGGTCATTCCAGTGTTGTGTAACAGATTTATAATCATGTCTAGTTTGGAGGGTCTAAGCTGAGGGAAGACCTGATCTCTCTCTACAACTACCTGGAAGGAGGTTGTAGCCAGGTGGGGGCTGGTCTCTTCTCCCAAGTAACAAGCAATGAGATGAGAAGACTTGATGTCCAGTTGTACCAGGCTTAGATGGATATTAGGACTTATTCCATAAGTCCTTCATGGAAAGAGTTGTCAATCACTGGAACAGGCTGCCCAGGGAAGTGATTGAGTGACCATTCCTGGAGATGTAGATGTGGCACTTAGGGATATGGTTTAGTGGTGGACTTGACTTGATGATCTTCAAGGTCTTTTCCAGCCTAAATGATTCTATGATTCCATGTTAAAATGGAGAAACCATCATTGCTGTTGAAATAGGCAGTCTTGTTCTTTTTATGTCCTGTTCCTTCTTCCTTTCTTCCCTGACACAGTCCTCTAACCTGACATTAATTTGGAGATAGAAAACATTAAAAAAATCAACCAAACAACCAAAAAGACCCAACCCCATACCTTGGTTTATCTTATTGCCCAGCTGCACAATGGTTAACATTCAATATTTTGGTGCAAGTTTTCCCTTTTTAGTCTCATAAATGAAAGTGTAGAACTGGGATCTGCAAAACCCTACTCAGTGTATTGCCAGGCAAATATCTGGGAAGGGTATGAAGGGCAAAAATACCAGGGCAGACCTCAGAGAACTTGAAGGAAACACCAACCTACTGAAAAAACTGAAGTCTACACATCTCCTCTGGCAGTACTCAACCAGATCCCCATTACTGTTGTAACAAGTGAAAAGAGCCTTTGATCATGCATTATCTATATATGCCCAATGATATTTGGGGGTTGGACCCGAGGATCTCTCAAGGTCCCTTCTAACCCTTATGATTCTATGATTCTATGATATTTATCTAGCAAGATCTGTCCAGATTAGAGCAAGAACTGAGCCTCTGTGATAGAGAAGAAGGGTTAAAGACTCATTCTCCATCAAGGAGGCTTAGGGAGTTTGAAGAACAGATATGAAATGGAGAAAGAAAGGGGGTCTTCACTCCATAGTTTCTCTCAGCATAGTGTGAACTAGCTGCTGCTGAGCAGGAGGACAAGTGCCATGAGTGTACATACTCACAGAAGAGGTGTATGAGATTTGACACTCCTACTTTCACCAGGCTGGAAGAAGTCTTTGCTGTGGCTACCCAAAATGGTAACTTTGAAGCTTCAAAGTATAAAATTAGAATTCAGACTTAACAAACTGCATGGTAAATAATCCTTTCTGAAGTCCCCAAAAATCTTAGAGCTACTGTTAATGATGTTAGCTGAAGTAAGCTCATTGTGGTATTTTTTCTGTCTTAATGCAAAACTCAAGGCTTAACATATAGTACCAAATCTAATAATGTTAGACATGCAGTGCTAACTGTCTGAGGCTACTAAAGCTCATTAGCTAACTAATAGTCATTTTATTAATTGTTGTAAAGCCCATAAATAAAAAGCTCCAATCATCCATTAAGTATATAATGTAAAGTATTTGTAACTCTGGAGCATGTCTTTTGTAAAGCAAGATGTGTAACAAGAATAAACAGCAAAACCAAAACAAAAACTCACTAAGAAACTAGTCTTCTCAGCAGGTTTTATTCTTTCTCATCCTTCACCACTAAATCTTGTGCTTTATTCTACGAAAGTTTCCTTTTTATTTTTTTAGCTCTTCACTATCAGTGAGCAGAAATGCTTCCTACAGATGAGGAGATATATTTTTTCTCTCTCTGTTGAGACATTTTCTTTACTGTGCTCTGGAAATTTGCCAAAAGGGAAGGAGATAACACTTCTGAACATGGGGTAGATGGCAGATGTAAATCCGATGGAGAGATGGACTATAGCAGCTGACTGATGATGCAGATACTTCACAAAGGCTGTGTTGTTTATACTTTGAATCTGAGATTTTCTTCTTCTATGTCTGTCAGTAAGAACAAAGATAGTTCAAATCACTCAATATAGGAAGTGTAGGGTTTTATGAAATAAGTGAATTTTGTCCTTTTTTGTTTTGGCACTCTAATTTAATGAAAACAGACCCTACCATAGCAGGAGGGATTAATGACTTTGACCTATGTAGTACTTTTTCGCAGGTTTGGATTACCCCTTCCAAATCAGGTAGGTTGGAGGTCACTAAACCCAGAATGGTTGCTGTCTCTTTCACATATAACATCTATTCCAGCAGCAATCAAATTTTACCCCAGGACATGGTGTGATACATACCTCAGTGGTTAGTGGGGAATCTTGTTAATTATAATTCATTTGCATTAAAGAGCAAATACAGGTACTAGTCAGGCACAGCAGGTTTCATTGTGTGGTGGCTGCTATGGGTGGATGATGCTCTTTTATTCACTGTCTGAAGGACTAGGTCTACCTTCTGATGCCTAGTGGGAACCAATGAAAAGGCTCCCACTCTATCAGACCTTTGTACATTAGATCCTTTCTGCAAAATTAGAAGTAGCTCCTTCTCAGCGAAAGAGATGAAAGAAGAAAACCATCTCCAAGAACAGATAAGGATGTTGTTATGATTTTTTTAGTATTATTATTATTTTTTCTAAGGGCTGCTTTAGGCATTGTGTTGAACAAGTATATAAAAACAGCCTCTTGTGACTTGCAATTGCTATATATTTCCTTATAAATAATGATTTGCTCTTTGCCTTAAATAGCAAAAAGAATTTTATTTTTTAATGATTTTCTGTTAAATTACTAGCAGAATGTGAAGTTTAAACATTGGCTTAATTTGCTGGGGAAAAGACTGGGGTGCTGTGTCTCAGTCAGCCTTTTTTTTTCCCCCATTTATGCTATGTTTAATCAAGCTTTTTTTTTTTTTTATAGTGCTTGGCTTGGACAAATAGCTATCTCTAACTCTTACTTAGCAATTTATGAGAATAGGCGCTTCTTTTACTGTCCACTTACAAGCGTTCAGTGAGGTTACTTTTCATTTTGTAGTTGTCTTTGCCCTCTATGATCTTGTTACATATACCACTGAAATTTCCTCCTAGTTTCCATGTGTTATTTCTACAGGGATCATATAATTAAATAGTAGAATGACAACATGAATATATATTTGCCTAACGAGGTCAGTAACAATGATGGTTTACCAGCACAAGCTGTAAACCCAAGTCCTCTGTCAGTAGATACATCATGGAGTTGCATTAATAGCCCTTTTGCAATTTGGTTATGACAACCATGCAGAAGTAGCCTTGCAACCTGAAGATGTCAGGTCCTTCTTTCTTGCCATTCCCACTTTATTACAGTAGCTGTGGTGACTACACAAAGTTGACAAATAGCAAGCTGTCCCTTAAGAAAGAGCAAGAACAATTATCCAGGTAATGGATGCCACATCCTTCTCCCAGATGTGCCTTTAAATTCCTACCCTGTGCAATCCTTTGTCTCCCAGCACCATTACTGATCGCATCAGGTCTTGTCCCACTGAAGGCAGGATCAATAAGAGCATCTGTGCAGATCCAAGACCTGGCTTGGTTCAGGTGCTGGTTGCTCATACCTGTTATAACTGCATGACCTCTAACATGCTTTTTATTGTCACTATGAGGCTCACAACACTTTCTAGTATTTCTTCCCTATATCGTAACAGGTCTGTGGAAACTGTTCTGAATGATCTGCCAAAAGCAGGTGGGGATTAAATAAGAGCAGTCATGGGAATTATAGAATTGGCACCCAAATCAGAGAAATCTACTGCTTGTAGGAAAAGTAAGCAACAAGGAAAAAAATCAGGAAGGCTGTTTTTGGGTTGTGATTTATTTGGGGTTTTTTTTGAGCATGTGGTAGAACTACACACTGTGGGAATTAGCTCAAATGTGTCACAGTGGTGCAGTCTCAGTAGGACAAGGAACAGGTAGATTAGTGGCATACAAAAAAACCTCCACAAAACTATGTTTACACAGTTTTTGTACAATAGGTACATGAAATTTGTGGTAGGTTTTGAAGGTACATGTGCCCTGAGACATGTCAGGTCTCTGCATTGTTTGTAACTCATGAACTGCTGCTTGATCTTCTATTTTACCTAACTCCAGATAGAAGATTTAGATAAATACTCTGTGAAAGTGTAAAAAAAATCACTTTATCTAAAGCAATCTGCAGTGACAGGAATCATGACCTGTGAGCCCACTCAGCTTTCATTGTGGAATGAGTCCAACTTCCCTGTCACAGCAGAAAGGATATCGATATCAGGGACCCTGCTGAATCTGGGAGCTCATTGAGCTGGGAAGTTTATAAGAGGATGACAGCCCTGATGTTCCATGGAGTGGACAGTAGAAATAGGTAAGAGGGAAGAAGTTTGGATGAGAAGGAAGTTTAACTTAATCTTATTTGAGGTGATATTTTTATTAACTTGTACGTCATTCTGAGTAAATTATTTCCTAGAAATAGTAAACTCAGAACTGCACTGTGTTTGCACTAGTATCCTTAAGGAATCACCTATTAATAAGGTGCTTTTATGAAGCTCTGCATAAGCAGAGGCCCACAGCTGGACTGAGAAGTCTTTCCTGAGCTGGATGGTCCCAATTTGAGTTGAATTCAGGGAGGAATCAGGTCTGTGAAGAAGCAGGTTTTGGCACTCTTGTAACACAGAAGAGAGGTTAAGTGTTTATCATTTGGGGGTACACAACCAGCCACTTCAAGAAATTATATTATAATCCACAAAAGTGGCCACAGAACTAGGCTGTGCTCAAGACTAGCTTGAGCCTTAAATATGCGTGAAAGCATACAAATTGTAGATTTTCCCCTCCTCAGACGTGCTTTTGCAAAAGATAACATGATTCTAACTTTTTATAGTGAGGATCATTCACCAGAAAAAAACAGGCATCTGGTAAAACCATCCATGAAAGCTCTTTATAACTACTTTTTCACCTTGACCAGCTGCTAATAGGAATAATTTCATTCCCTATAGTTTCTGAAGGAAATCACTAAGTTAGTTTGAGATATCAAAATAAAAGCAGCATGCAATACAATACAAGCAACAGAGGAGTTTGATGAGGAAATTATTTCTAGATTGTTGAGTGGGGTCTTTCTCTGATTCCACCCCACACACACCTTACATAAGTCTGAGGCTGGCCAGGAAAGGTGGAGTAAGAACTGTTGGCAACAAGTCATAGCAGTATCAATGGGCATTTCCATTTTGCTTAAAGACCAAGAAAGATTTAATGACAGGGATAAAGTGGTGTTTACATTTCCCTGGGTGACCAAGCCAGCAACCTCTGGGGAGCATTAGGTTTCATGTTGTGAAGCTAATACACTTTGTCACAAAGCAGAGCATGTACCACAGTCCCAGCTCACCAGGGTTTCCCCCACTTCACAAAAACAATCAAGATGATTTGTTCCAAGCTTCACTTGAGAGAAGCTTATTTATTTTGCCGCTCTGGAAAATGAGATATGCATGCCATTTAGGAGAACATCCTGGAGACACTAGTGTGGTCAAACTGATCTTGAGCAGAAATGGGACTAATAATAATACCTTTAGATAAAGCTCACTGTGTAAAACTGAGGTAATCTTTGTTACTGAGGCATTGTCTACTTATTTTAAGTAAATAGAGAATTACAGAGGTATGTGAAGGTTTATTTTAGTGGGAAGTTTTTAAAGATTTGTATGTAGCTAAGTCCTCCATGACACAGCGGTTATTGCATGATTCTGAATTGGGATTCTATGGCTGAAGGTAGGTTAGATAACTGAAGTAGGAGAACGGACATAATATGTCACCCTCCAGCTTAATTAATGAATTGTTTTGTACTAAGGATTTACAGCAGTGTTGCTTTCAAGTCTCTCTGCCCCGGGAATCTTGTGGTCAGTCCATTTTTCAAGGTTCGGCACTTTCTCCCTTAAGTCTTTTCCCCAAAAGCCAGACTTATCATACCTCCTCTACAAGCTCTAATCTGCACCAGGTCAAAGCAATTAATTCACTTCAAAAAACTGTAGCTGCACAGACCCATATGGCTGCTTCCCATGTGACTCTGTAAGCTAATTAGACTTGACTTTATTTTGCCCTCTTCCATTTCCCTCTACCTGAGGACCCAGTTCTTCAGTGCCTCAAACTCTACACCCATATGCAACCCCTCTGAAGTCAGCTTCTTGCCACTAGGAAGTTTTCCCATGTATTCAAGTTAATTCTTTCCTATATTTAATTCAATTACATTGTTTTAATCATGCCTTTTTACATCTCATTAAACAGCAGGGTTTGGCACAGGTACAAAAATTGTATAACTGAGTAGATTTAAAGGGACTACTGTGACCATCTTTGTAGAGGAATGGGTTGCATTTATTAATGCCGTGGAGCTGGGTTTAGGGCAGAGATACCAGGACAATTCTCCAGGTTCATAAGCGCTTGGGGTCAGTAGGCCAAGTTAGACAGCAATGGGAATAATCCAATGTAGAAACAGCTTCTGCTTGGGGCAACCATGTGTCCCATGCAGTTATTCCTACATTGCAACTCATTTGTGAGCTGTGGATTTCTACTGGCATAGTTGTGTCTGACAATGTTGTGCAGGTGTTCGGTCCCTTATCAACACCACGGCAAGGCCAGGATTACTACCGGCAGCCATAGGGTTTGCTGGCAAAATTATACTTCTCCTGGCACACTTTGTTTTACCTCGATGAAGACAATTTTATTTTATCAACATAGAATGCAACACTGTTGATTGAACATAGATGGAATGCTTTTAACAGTCAATATAACAATTTGACTGACTTGGCAAATGATTCCTATGGTTGATGTATTAATAGGGCAAAGTGAAACTTTGTGTTGGCTTCTAGGCAAATTACATTGGTACAGTTAACAGAATAAAAGGCACATTTCATAGAATTTCTACATTTGATCAGAAAAAATGTCTCATGGAGGTGCTGATTCCTTTTACAATGGCTTTTATTGTCACTAGCCTACAGACAGATAGATGTCATGATCTTATATAGTCATCATGATTTCAATAATTTTCATTTGAGGCCATGAAAAAACAAAGATGCCATTCTTATTATTGTCGTATTCCTAGATGGTGTTCAATTTTGTGATAGGAAGAACTACAGAACTAGGATGGAAATGAACAACTTGTTTAATTTGTGTATGGCATACGGTGGTTTAGATAGCAAAGCTAGAAAAGCCTTTTATTTCATCCTCATGACCTCCTACTGCAGGATTGATCCCTTTATTATATTTTTCAAGCCCTTTGTACATTTCTGTTTTAAATGCCATGGTGAAAGGTCACAGTCTGAGAGATTTCTCAGGATATGAAGTTTTCCCTTGGGTCAGGTTAAAAAAAAAAAATCCCTCTCTATGAGTGACCTTCTCCCCAAACACTTTCCCTCACTCTTTCTGTCCTCCAATGGGACACTGAATGCTGCCAAATCCCAATTGAAGTCAATGGACTATTAAATGCTTTTGGTAACTTGCCACAATCAGCCCTTTGATATTTAAAGACTATGCATTTTGTAGACTAGAATTTGGTATAAAAAAATTCTGATTTGTATCATTGGTGTTTCCAGAAACTTGAAAAAAAGAAACCAAACCAAACACAAGCATCTTTTTCTTTGACCTATCACATCACGTTTCATTTCAAGCTCTCTTCACCATTTTTAAATTCTGTCTTTAAATAAAGAAAAACCAAAAATAAAACCAAAACCAAACCAAACCAACCAACCAAACAAACACACCAAATAACCCCCAAAACACCAAACCTAAAACGCCCTTAGTTTTCGCAAGAAACAGTTTTTGGAACAGAAATGTGAAGTCATATATTTTTTGATGTTGAAAAAGAGCATGTAGGAAAAGAGCATCTAGTTCTTTCAGAGCTTTTTAGATGAGGTAAGTTTAGGTTTTAGCAGAAATGGGTAAGTAAATTTGCAAATGTTCTGACCAACCTGAATGTGCACACTTCAGACAAACATATTGCCTGCTTTTAGACTCTAATCCCTTAATAGTGTTATAATGTTGGTGGGGTTGCTATTAAATTTTGAATATAAGCCAGTCCCTGTAGCACTATCCTACCTACATTCAGCCTGCAGAAGACAGATCCAATGGGATCAAAGTTTCTGGTTGCAGCTTATGTCACTACCTACTCATTCAAAACTCTTCCCCCAAAAAAATTCTGAATATCCACTATTGTTTTCTGTGATAAAGACAGAGGGGATGTGAAACGATGTATTAGGTATGAAATAGTTAACACTCTGAAGCCAAAATCGTCATCTGAATCCCAATATACCTCCCATTTAATCCATCTGCTGAAGAGGGATGCAATATCGTCAGTCATCAGGCAGCAGGATTTGAGCTATGCCCATAAAAATACTTGCACGAGTTCCCTTAGCTAAATGTTAATTAAAACATGGGCTTTACAAGAAGTGGCCTGGGAACTCCAGTGGTTTGCTTTGCTATGTCAGGAAAATGACTCTCCCTAAATGAAATGCTTTAAAAAGATTGCTGTGACTTCGAACTGCAGGATAGGTGGTCACTACACCCGATTGCCATCATGCCTGTGCCATGGAGAATTTATCTGATTTATCTTCCTTCTGATTTGGGTCTCTCATGCACAAAACTCCTCTGACAGTACCTGCCTGCTCACTCAAGGGCACTCGCTATGAGGCTTAATTAAGAGATGCATGTAAAGTCGTCTTGAAATCCTTGGGTGAACAATAGATAACAACATAACAATTGAGTTTATAAGCATCAAAAGTACCATTTTAGACAACCTTCTAAGGGATGCTCCTGAGTAAAAGAGGTTCCTAATTGTTTTCCTTCTGCTAACATAAACTGAATGCAGCAAAATTATTGCATACGCTTGCTATAAACCAGCAAACAACCAAATAAGCTTGACTGTTTGGTGCCAGAAAGTATGCAACATTCAAATTAGGTTTCCTTTTAGCTCTCAGAAACCTTTTAAATAGGAAAGATCTACCTGGGAACTTTCAAGAAATGTGCTTAGTTATGGGGATTTTTTGGTGAATTTTATTTCTTCTGTTTATTACTGCAAGAATATAAAAAGAAGCAATTCTTAGAAGTTTCCATAATAGGTTTAATTTGTTTTCATTTACTGAGTTAACAAGGTGATTTCGAACAGAATGCTTTCCGGGTATGAGTATAATAACTGACAGTTTTCCAGTTTTATAGCCTCACATATAGACAGCGCTAGAGAAGTCATAATGTATACAGTACAATAACACTATGCAAATAGCCTGGAAGTCCCAGAACTTACGATATTTCCTTGCCCCGCCATTATTTAAAAAGCAAATTGCTATCTCAATCTTCTAACGACCCAAAAAGCCTGATTTAGAAAACTCTATGCTACCTTATTAAAAATGTACACAGTTAATTACCCTGTGCAGAATTTACATAACAGAATAGTGTCACCACAGCAGATCAAGCCAAATTAGTGAAAAGGAATAGTATCAAACCTTCTGGCTTAATGAGTTTTACTTACAACAAGAACAAGTGCTGAGACCTCCCCCTCTTTGCCCCCATGTATATAATTGACCATAACATCGCATGGTTAATTATTTGAACATTTAATCTCTCCATGAAAAAAATACAGAATACATTACAACTTTTTTTTTTGTGAACAGCTTTTATAATTAATATTGAAAAGATTAAAATAACAGATCCCAGCTTATATTGTCAGAGAGCTGTTGGTAAAAACTGTGAAGTTATTAGAGTCACTCGATTCCCTTCATATGTGACTCTGTTTCACAGCTCTTGGTATGTTATGGTGGCTCATATGTCTTTTTACATGGACAAAATTTTCCCTATCTTTATTTTAGCTAACTTAACACTTGCACTACTTAGTTTCAGACCCCCTTAGAGAGTAAGAAGAACATGTATCCTGGGAGATAAATTGTCTGCCTTAGGTTTAGGAGGCTGTGAGTTGAAACCTTAAAGGATTTTCTTTATTAAACATTCTCTGTGTCTGTTTTCCTCTCGCTGCAATAAGGATGGCTACATTCACACCACATAATTATCTTTATTGCAAATAAACTAGCTGCATCTGACTTGAAAATTTCAGGGTTTTGGGGGGTTTTTTGTGTTTTGTTTTTTTTTTTCCCTGGCAAAGAAACAAACTCTATAGTAAATTAAGTCTGATTTACATGAAGTTTCATGAACATTTAAAGCTTGGTATGTGTTTTGTTTGAACTCTGTAATACTGGAATAAAATGCTTAATTAACCTCTTTTGGAACATCCATAATAAGTTTCCATTAAATTCATGAGGCTGTGTGGGCACAAACTGCTGGCTAATTTACAAGAAAATGTTTGCTTCCACCTCCCAAAATGCTCTGTGTAACCTAGTGGATGATACTAGAGGTAGATGATGTTATTTCTAGTTTTGTTGTTGGCATTTATATTGAAAAAAAATAAAATAATCATTTATTCAATGCAGGGACATAAAATGTCTCCTTTACTGGTTTTTTTTTTTTGCTTGAGTGTTTTTTTGGGTTGGTTTGTTAGATTTTTTTGTAAGATAATAGTTAACAAGATAAAGCACTTTTGCTGGTACCAGACTGGAGGTTTCTTCTGCATTAAACCCCTTAATAGCCAACCTTGCTGTGCCTTGATGGGAAGCACACAGCCAGGAGCACATGGAAGAGCTTCTTTACATGTTACCTCCCCTAAGATGTGCTCAAACCACCTTCTCCAATGTGGTCCCCCAAACCTTGGCTCTTGTGCTTTCCCAGAGGTAAGAGACATGCCCTCTCCTTTTTCTGTGCTAGGAGAGGAAGGATTTACCAGAGAGATATTTTTAGAGGAAAACATGTACTTGTTTAGAAATTATGGGCTATCAAGAAAAGCAAAAAATAAAGATATAAAGAGGGAGAACAGATGCTGTGAAGGAGCTCTGTGTGCAGCTCAAGCTGTGTTAACTGGGCACAGGGAAAGCAGGAATAGGAGTGATTGACATGGAGAGAATAAAATAATTTTAAAATAAAAATAATTTGTAAAACAGTGACCGCTTTCCAACTGAAAAGCAAGGCTAGCCACGTTTGGGCCTTTATGTGGAATTTATTGCCTCAGGACTTCCCCTCTGCCAGGAAGTCATAAACCCATAAAATCACTAAATCTTAGTGATTAATTCTTGTTGAATGGGGAGGGAGGCAGATGGATAGAGTGGAAAAGAATGAAAAATCAGTACAGAAACTTATAAAAAACAATTAAACATTTAGGAGAAGGATAGAATTTAGGAGAAGAAGATGAAATTTAAATAACACTGAAAATTTGGAATCATGTTTCAGCTTTTTCAGCCAAATCTCTGTCCTGTGTTAGTCTGCTCTGGGAAGACCTTCCCTTATCTTTTGGATAAGATTTAAAACTGAGAGTCCAAGAAATTGACATGCTGCTACAAGGAAAGTTCTTTGTGTTATGGATAACTTCCAAAATACCTAACATTTCCACTACTATTTTTATTGGCTCCAGCATTACTTCCTGGCCAGCATTTGAAGGGGAAGATGGAGACACAACAGTTGCATGCATCCTTTGACCTCCCCGTGAGCGGGTGAATGTGTTGCTAAGGATTCAGGCTACCTGTAACAGGGTGCAAGAGCACTATCTAGTTCCTGGCACATTGGCAGTTATTCCCAAAATGGATTTCTCATGCCCTTACATGGGAAAAGTTTAAAACAGCTGCATGTGAATGTAAATCTTGAGAGCACTTCCAGGGAGGGCATTGGCAATGGAGAGCCTTCTGTGAATTACATTAACTTTAAAATCTCCTTTTAGAGATGTGAGTATAGAATTACAGAATCACAGAATTGCAAGGTTGGAAAAGACCTTAAGATCATCGAGTCCAACCATTCCTGTCCTA
The DNA here is from genome assembly GCA_027925045.1 of Hypotaenidia okinawae. NCBI lineage: Eukaryota > Metazoa > Chordata > Aves > Gruiformes > Rallidae > Hypotaenidia > Hypotaenidia okinawae. The sequence goes on from BSDF01000001.1 coordinate 211,675,406, forward strand.
TGCTAAACCATATCCCTAAGTACCTCATCTAACCATCTTTTAAACACATCCAGGGATGGTGACTCAACTCCCTCCCTGAGCAGCCTGTTCCACATCCTGACAACTCTTACAGTGATTTCTTTTTTTTTTTTTCCTAACATCCAATCTGACCCTGCCCTGACACATTTTCCCCTTGTCCTATCACCTGTCATGTTGCTGAAGAAACCATCACCCACCTCTCTACAACCTCCTTTCAGGTAACTGTAGGCAGTGATAAGGTCTCCCCTCAGCCTCCCTTTCTCCAGGCTAAACACCCTCAGCTCCCTCAGCTGCTCCTCATATGACTTGCCCTCCAGCCCCTTCCCCAGCCTGGTTATCCTTCTCTGAACATGCTTGAGAACATCGACGCCCTTCTTGTAGTGAAGGGTCCAGAACTGCATGCAGCACTCTAGGTCTTACCTCACGAATGCCTAGTACAGAGGCACAATCACCTCTCTGAACCTGCTGGTCACAGTATTTCTGATAGGTGATATGTTTTTCCAGATATACTGTCAATTTATTAACTCTCACATATATCAACTGCTATGGAATAGGGATAAGCTATTTTATTGACAATTTAATATTAAACCGTCATAAAAATAGGAAAAAAACATTCCCATGGCAGTGAACTGCAGCGTGACAGCCACAGATGAAGCAGCTGACCACTGTTCAGTTGTCACCAGTGTAACAAGGCACCAATATTTCTTACAATATCATTCAACAGGTCAAAGGGAGGGGAGAAAAAAAGGGATTTTTATGCCAGTGCCTTTTGAGAAATTTCATTAAGACCAGTGTTGCATGCACTATGGGCATCTTCTTTCAGTCCCAGAAGGCTACACTTTATATGACTCACTCCCCCCAGTGCTAAGAGCATCGCCTTTCTCGGACTTTCTCCCATTATCAGGAAGCCATTTCTCCCTAAATTTCCCCAGCTTGTTGCACAAGTCAACATTACTTTTTTTTTTTTTTTTTTTTTTTAAATGTATTTGATTCCTTGTAATCACATGGAACTTCCCTGACTTGTCCTGCCGCCAGCGAGCATCATCAGGGAGCGCTGCTGCAGCACTGGTGCCGTGTTTGGACCTGAGATACTGTGCTGTACAGCATTTGCAAAGCTATGTTGCCTCCCTTCCCCACGCCTGCAAGCTGCCAGAAGAAATATCCTGATAATACTTGAGAAGGGCTTAGTCTGGGACCAGCTGCAGATTGTCGGTGGCTGGTTCTGAGTACAAGGCAAAACAGGAGAGGATTACGCAGCTGAATGAGCAGCAGCGATAAGGGAAATTCAGGATGAAAAAAAAATTGCCTTATTCCTGAAAAACCAGGCAACATCTGAGGCTGAAAACAGACCATTGGTATGAGAATCTCAGTGAACAGAGAGAAACAAGTAACAATAACTACCCTGATGCTGTCTGCTGCCCTTAACTGCTAATGCCCTCTTCCTTGTCAATTTGGCATGGAAAAATCTCTAGCTGCAGTGCTTTGCATGAATATGTGCTGGTACGAAAGAGATACTAGCTAACATGGGTGTCTGAACAGGAGCCTTCAGTCTGAACAGGAGCAACAGACACAGAGCTCATCTGTGCACCCTGGTAAAGGCTAGTCCAAAAAGCAGCGTGGTGTAAGGAACTTTCTGCAACTTGGTTTTACTTTTCTTTTTGAAGAAAAAATGTGTGACACCAGATGGATGAGGTGAGCCTTCCACTGAGAATATGCCCCCCCAGCCTTGCCTTGCTCACGAAGCCTCAGCTGAGGGGTCTGAGCACAGGATTAAGCTCTTCATCCATCTGCTGAGCATCTGCAGGATGGTGTTTGAGTGTGTATTTCAGCACATCGGGGCCTATAGCATATACTTAATGTTTGGCTCGAGAGAGAATGTGCCGGTACCTTTCCTGTGTTGGGGTTTACAGCTGCAACTATAAAACTGCCTGGGCACTTGAACCAGTGAGGTGATTCACTTATTCAGGAGCACAAAAAGCAACAGGCAAGGACAATTCATGCAAGACCTTCATAACCCTTTAGGAAATCATAAAAACCTATGATCCCCAAAGCCTATCTACCTTGTAAAACCACTGAGACATTTCTTAAGTGAGCTTTTGTTTGGGTTTTTTTTTCCGTATAAGCTTTGGCCAGCAATTCACAGATTCACAGATTTACAGAATTGCAGGGGTTGGAAGGGACCTCCAGAGATCATCAAGTCAAAACCCCCTGCAAAAGATGGTTCCCTAGGACAGGTCAATCAGGTAGGTGCCTAGACATGTCTTGAATTTCTCCAGAGAAGGAGATCCTACAACCCCCCTGGGCAGCCTGTCCCAGGGCTCTGTTACCCTCACCATGAAAATGTTCTTCTGCATATTGGTGCAGAACTTCCTATGCTCCAACTTGAAGTCATTACCATTTGTCCTCTCCCCACAGTCAACTAAAACGAGGTGGTCATTTTCCATTTGTCTCCCACACTTCAGATATTTGTAAACATTAATTAGATCCCCTCTCAGGCTTCTTTTCTCAAGGCTGAACAGCCCCAGCTCACTCAGCCTTTCCTCACAGGGGAGATGCTCCAGGCCTTTAACCATCTCCACGTCCCTCCACTGGACTCTTTCCAGGACATCCCTGTGATCTTTTTTGTACCAGGAAGCCCAGAACTGGACACAATACTCCAGGTGGGACCTGACCAGGGCAGAGTAGAGGGAGGATCACCTCCTTTGACCTGCTGGCCACGCTTCTTTTAGTGCCCCGCAGGATCCCATTGACCTTCTTGGCCACCCAGGCACACTGCTGGCTCATGGCTAACCTGTTGTCCACCAGGACCCCCAGGTCCTTCTCTAACAGGTTATCCCCCAGCCTGTATTGATTCAAGTGGTTATTCCTTCCCAGGTGCAAGACTCTACACTTCCTTTTATTAAATTATTTTAGGACAGGATGTCCCAGAGGCTTCTCAATAACTTAAGGGAACTTTTTCTTCTTTCCCTCTATCTGACTTGGAGATACATCAGCATTACCTGTTCAAGATTATAGTACATTGCAAAGAGCTGAGGTGGTTTTTGATGTTCCTGGCTAGCAGATAAGGGCTAAACCATGGGTAACTTCATCAAACGCATATCACGTAAAATGAAAAAAGGAGGCTGGCAGAAAATCTATAGAAGTGAAGTACCAAACCATACAGATTCAGGCAGAATCTGGGACTTAGTAGTAAGAAAAGTGCAGGAGAGACATTAAAATTCAATAAACTGGAAATTACAATGAGCACCACATGAAATGTAGCTTAGTATTATTTTCATGTGAAAGAATATCTGATATATAGAGTGTATCAGTGTTATTTTTAGGCTTCACATGTGATACATCTGATCTGAAGCGTATGTTACTGGTATAATAAGTGTACATTCTGTATGGGTGATAGGCCGGCTGAGAGCAGGCAGAGCTGATATTTCTGGTCTAAAAGGCACTTGCATTCACTTCATTATCTCCAAACTCTTGGTAGTTAGCAAACAAACCACGACTTTCAGGCACTTGATGGTACTTTTATTGCCACAATCCTTAAGCTACATCACAGCTATCCAGAAAGCAATCACTGTGTTCTGATAAGGCTAAATTTTTTTTAGGTAGGACTTATTTTACACTTCTCTCTCATCAAAATGCAAGCAATCAAGACCCTCCTTGCACTCTGAGTTTGTATTACTGGCGAACACCAAAAATTTCCATCATGGAGGCTGAACAAGCCCAACTCTCTCAGCCTGTCTACATAGGAGAGGTGCTCCAGCCCTCAGATCATCTTTGTGGCTGCAGAGCTACATGTAATACTGAAGGGGGTCTCCCCAGAGCAGAGTAGAGGGGCAGAATCACTTCTCTTGACCTGCTGGTCACACTGGTTTTGATGCAGTCTAGGATACAGTTGGCTTTCTGGGCTGCAAACACATATTGACAGGTCATGGTGAGTTTTACATCAACTAACACCCTGAAGTCCTTATTCTCAGGACTGCTCTCAATCATTCTCCACCCAGCCTGTATTGATACTGGGGGTTTCTGAGACCCGTGTGCAGGGCCTGGCACTTGGCCTTGTTGAACCTCATGCAACTATCATAATCCCACCTCTCAAACCTGTCCAGGTCCCTCTGGATGGCATCCCTTCCCTGCAGCATGTCAACTGTGTCACACAGCTTGGTGTCATTGGGAAACTTGCTGAGGGTGCACTCCATCCCACTGTCCATGTCTCCGTCAAAGATGTTAAATAGTGCTGGGCCCGGTACCAACCCTTGAGAAAGGCCACTCGTCCCTGATCTCCATTTGGATATTGAGCCCTTGTCCACAACTCCTTGAGTGTGACCATCCAGCCAATTGGTCTTATCCACCAGGTGGTCTACCCATCAAATCGTATTTACAATTTAGAGACAAGGATGTTGTGCAGGACAGTGTCAAATGCTTTGCACAGATTAGGTTGATGATATCACTTTGCTCTTCCCTTGTCCATCAGTGTTGTAACTCCATCACAGAATAACACCAAATTTGTCAGGCATTATGTGGCCTTAGCGAAGTCATGTTGGCTGTCACAGATCACCTCATTTTCCATGTGTCTGAGCATAATTTCCAGAAGGATCTGCTCTTGCCAGGCACAGAGGCAAGACTGACCTGTCTGTAGTTCCCTGAGTCTTCCTTTTTTTCCCCTTATTAAAAATGGGGGTTATGTTTCCCCTTTTGCAGACAAAGAAATGACCTTAGGATGTATAATAACACCCGATAGGCAGTATTTGGAGCAAGTCAGCTTTAACCTGCATTCCACCAAGGACGAATTCCTGGTAACCTGTCTTTACAAGCCTTTTGAAATGGAAGTGATTTACTTTTTATAACATGAACCATAGTTTTGCCCAAGATTTTGGTCACTGACCTACTTACATGCAGGTCATGTGTGATAAAACACAGTTAATGCAAAGAGCCTGCTTTGGCTCATCCAGCTTCTTTCTATACTTTTTACTTACATATGTATTCAGTTTTTATTTACTTTTAAATACTCTGCTGATTAAGTATCCATTTGGGGTTTCTCTTGAATCATTATTACTGTCTCCCTTACAAAGTCTTGCATTGAAGCCTGCATGTATTTTTCCCAGTATGTTCTTTCACATTGCTGTCTGTGTTGTGCCTACTCCTGCTTGTGACACCCAGGGTGCTGCTGCTTGTGCAGTCCACAGCTGACCATGCAAGACATTCCTGGGCAAAATGTTGGCTTTGTAAGAGGATCGCTGTCTTTCCATGTTTTACATTCTTTGTCCATTGGCTTCTGCTCGCAATTATTCTGGCTTCATGGCTGCCAAAACACAAATAGTTTCAGCTTTTGGTTGCTGTTTCCATTCTCTAGTTCACATAGATGTAGTTTTGGAAGGATTTCTTAAACACAACGTATCATTTTCACTCAAATAAGCATAATAGTTAATACATCAAATTCCACATAGATAGTGTGACTCTACCTCCCAGAAACTCACATTTCTCTATGGCGTCTTTCCTTCAAAAAGAAGCACAGCCACACTGCATAGCTATGCTTAATTACTGACAAGACACAATTTCTTATTATTTCCTATGGTGCATGGAAGTTTTTGCCTCTCTTGTGATTTAAAAGCACAGTATAAACAAATTTTAACCTTTTTGACTTATATTTGAAAACTGTGAGACTAGTGAAATTGCAAGGCTTGATAGGATATGTCCTCAGAGATGTACAGTATAGACTACAAGCATAAAACAATGAATGGCACAGGGAAGGTAAAACACATTTCAGAGTATCTTATCACATAACAAAGAAATAAGGAAGTAAACCATGAATTGAAAAGGAAACAGAGCACATGATATAAGGAGTATATATAGCTGGTGAAGCATGATGCCAGAAAAACACCATTGGGACTGGGTAAAAAGCTTGGCAACCCAGCTGGGCACATGCCTTAGCCACCTTCTGAATGTATATTGAGACCGAGCTGCATCTCCCTTCTTTTTGGATACAAATTTTCTGCCTTACGGCAGGGGTGTATTCATTAGCTGCTAGAATAATTTGACCTATACCAAAAAAGACTTTTTATACTTTCCTCAAAATCAGTGTGTGCTTGCTACTGCATTCTGAGTGTGATGAGCCAGTGGTCTGACTCAGAGCAGAAACCCCTTTGTACCAAGAACAATGTATTTATGTATGGTTTCATAACGGTTCCCCTCACTGGCCCCAAAGATCCTGCCTTTGTTTTGACTGTGTCTGTAAAGGTATGTGTACAGCCAGGCTTTTCCTAACTTGTGGCTCCTTTCGCCAGATAACAGCAGGAGGAATTTCAGGGCTGCACAGATAACAAAAGGAGACTAACATATATGCAAATATATAGCCAGTTCAAGACTCCTCTCAGACTAATCTCCAACCTTTAGCAGTGTCTTTTGCAATCAAAATTAGGCTTCTGTCTGTCGCAGAAAGTAGATGACACTTGACACTGCCTCCTATTATAAACTTTTCAGGACCACAGGCTCCAGTGACTGAGGCGGCTTGTCAAGTCTCAGAAGGTCAGATACGTTCCCGCTCAGAAATTTAAACTGCGCTGCTCGCTCACTGCAAACAAGAGGAAGAGTCTTCTGTTGACACTCCTTTTCATTATTTTATTTAGTAATTGGCTCTAAAGTATTGCACTCACCTCCAAATTTTGACACTTTTGTATTTCAGGTGACCATTTTTGGTAAATTATTAGTAATCTTTTTGTGCAGATTGTGGTATGCAAATATACAATGCTCTGCCAACACTGAATTAGGGCTTAGGTCACGAAGAGGTAAATGCCCATGTGTTTGATTAACCCTCTTTAATTTTTTGTTTGTTAGCTTATCTGACCTTCTGGGAAGTGCTATTATATCAAAGCATTCAGTGTGTATTTGTGTTGATGGTGTGTGCAGGGCAAACGGATTACCCAAGGACTCAACACCAAACCGTGGTCAGCGTTCAAGGGTCTTTCTTTCAGGTGGAGGAATGAAATGAGGAAAACAAAGGAAGGCTGATAGAAAACAAAGATATGACCATAAAAAAGATACACAGATGTGTAATGAAAGAGAATTAGATAAATATGGGGTTTTTTTAATAGTTTAAAAAAAGACTACTGAAGCTTCAATGAATATTACAAATAGCTTGTTTAAGGGATTTGATATTTTAATGATGATTAGACTAGTAGAAGCAGATTTGGATATATTGCTTGATATCTTAGTTTAACACTTTGTTGAATATTTAATGGTATTTGCCCAAAGCCATTGTTTATTCCTAACATTATAGATGTGTATGGAATTTGAAAAACCAAATTGTAGTCAAGCTCTATGCCCTGAAGACTTTACAGTCAGAGTCCACAGAGTGCAGAGAGCACATCAAGAGAGTTAGACAGTTCTCAACATCTCCAGCACTATTAGCTAGCACACCATGTTTCTCTTTAACTAGATTTATTCTTAGGATAAAGCCTGAATTAAAGTACCAAGACAGACACTGTTGTGGTTTTATTAAAAAAAAAAAAGAAATAAAAAAAGAAATAAAAAAGCCCATCAAAAAACAACCAACACAAGCCCAACAACAAAACAAACTGCAAAAGCTGCAGAATTACCAGCTACAGCTGCCAAAAAACACTGGCAAAATAAGGTTAATCTGTGAGTTCAAAGAGTGGCAGGTTGAATTTCAGGAAAAACAAGCCCTCCTGTGTTCTTTGGCAAAAAAACCCCGCAATGATGTTCAGAATAAACATTCCCAGCAATGCTAAGTGCACGTTCCCTTCCCATGCTAAGTTGGTGAAGATACCAGGCAGGCATGTACGAATTCAGCTGAGCATGGAAAATGGACACTGTCATGGTGATGGCTCGGTGTCTGGAAAAAGAACTTTTTCCATTTAAAAGTTAGCCTTTTCATATTGATTTCAGCAAATCTAAGGAAAAAGATGAGTTTAGTTGAGGGGAATGAGTGACTTTTGAATATGTTCTATTGCTAAGTTTCAGCCAAGATACCTTGTTGCCTTATGTCAACGCTTACATCCATGTGGAGAGGGCACAGGGAGGGTAAAATGCTCACAGATAATTACAACAGCTTTTTACACTTGTTTTGCACCTTTTAAAAATATCTCTACAAAGCCAAGGTAACAAGGAACACAGGTCAGAATCCACAGGCTGACTTTTTCCCTGATTCCACAATAACTCATCTTTGAAAACATAGCCAGGGGACTTAGAGAAGGTAATATCCAATGTTTCTGAAAATACACACACCTCTGTGTTATTGTAGGAAGAGAGAAATTACCAAGTCACAATTAATGAATGGGGAGTTTGTGGCTTATATACATACCTGCACTAGCAGTGTGTGGAGTCCAGAATATAGTTTTATTTCACAACTTTCTAAAGCATGGTGATACAAAGACAGTCTCTTGCATACTTGAAAGTTTAAATTCAGGTTCTCTCAGTTTCTGTGGAATTCAGTCTACTGATGAGTGCAGAAATGCTTAGCTACTTGACAGTGTGATAGGTATGCTGGGAAGCTTTGATGATACTGAAGTTTGTCAGTGGCAATGGATCAGAGGAGTTGCTTGGCCTCTGTTGCCTGCTATGCCCAGAGACCATTGGGCACAGAAGGTGCAGGAAATGGGGTGGCTTAGGGAGTCAGCTTGCTGATTTTCAAGCTGTCTTTGGCATGTGTTAAAGGAGCCTGGGGACTGTTTTAAACAACTCCAGTTGGGAATAAGCCAAACACAGTAGTACTCTGGCCAAGTCCCGGCACTCTCCTTTCTCTAGGGCCAGACAGGATTGATGGTATATTAGCAGGGTTCATTGACTGCATGCCAGCGAGGGATGTTATAATGCCAAGAGAAATCTCAGCTGGTGAGATCTGAAGAGCTTCCAGGCTTGAGGCACTGCTATATGAAGTTTATCTGAAAAGCAAGTCCTGATAGTGTGAGGTTCTGGGTATCATGTTAAAAATGAGAAAAAGACAGCAGAAGAAAAAGAGAGCAAAGGGGAGGAGGCACTTGGAAAGTTCAGTAATAATAATTGCCACTTGGGAAAATGTATCATGAATGAACTAGGAGAGCGTGTAAAGAGCTACGTAGTCAGTTTGAAATGGCACTGTCTTGGAAAGGAGACTAGTGAGGCCATCCAACAGCCACCCAAGGGACAGTTGATTTGCTGCTCTCTGGTGTTATTGTCATGGTTTAACCCTAGCTGGTAGTTGAGCACCAGGCAGACACTCACTCGCCCCTACCCCTCAGGGAGGGAGGAGGAGAATGGAAAACCTTGTGGGTTGACATGAAGGTAGTTTAATAACATAGTAAAGGAAGATGGTGATGATGATAATTATAATAACTAATAATGTGGTGGATAAATACAATTATTCATCATGTGCAGAAGGAAGAAAAACAAACAACCCAATGCCCATTTTTTTCATGAGCAGTGAATCTGCCTCCTGGCTAGCTTTCGTAGTTACATGCAGAGCATGATGTTATATGTTATGGAATATCTCTTTGACTGGTTTGGGTCAGCTTCTGGCTGTGCACCTGGCAGGGCCTGAGAAGCTGAAAAGTCCTTGACTTAATGTATACTCTGCAACTACACAGCAAAAATTAAAAAATCAGTGTGCTATCAACATCATTCTCATGCTAAATCCAGAACACAGCACTATACCAGCTACTAGAAAGAAAATTAATTCTACATCAACTGAAATCACAACAGTTATATTTAAAAACAAACGTCCCTCCTGAAGCTCAACCTCAAATCATAGAAGCATAGAATCATAGAATCATTTAGGTTGGAAGAGAACTTAATGATCATCAAGTCCAACCACAGCCTAATTCTACCTAGTCCACCTCTAGACCATGTCCTCAAGCACAACATCTACGTGCCTTTTAAATACCTCCAGGGATGGTGACTCTACCACTTCCCTAGGCAGCCTGTTCCAATGCTTGACAACCCTTTCAGTAAAGAAATTCTTCCTGATATCTAACGTAAATCTCCCCTGGTGAAGTTTGAAACCATTTCCTCTCATCCTATTGCTTGTTACCTGAGAGACTGACCCCGCTTTCCTACACCCTCCTTGCAGGTAGTTGTAGAAAGTGATAATGTCTCCCCTCAGACTCCTTTTCTCCAGACTAAAAAGCCCCAGTTCCCTCAGCCACTCCTCACAGGACTTGTGCTCCAGCCCCTTCACCAGCTTTGTTGCCCTTCTCTGGACACACTCCAATATTTCAACATTCTTCTTGTAGTCAGGGGCCCAAAACTGGATACAGTACTTGAGATGCGACCTCACCAGAGCTGAGTATAGCAGAATTATCACCTCCCTATTCCTGCTGGTCATACTATTCCTGATACAGGACAGGATGCTGTTGGCCTTCCTGGCCATCTGGGCACAGTGACAGCTCATATTCAACCAGCTGTCAACTAACACCCCCAGGTCCTTCTCCTCCAGGGACCTCTCCAGCCACTCTGCCCCAAACCTGTAGTTCTGCCTGGGGTTATTGTGACCAAAGGGCAAGCCCTGGTACTTGGCCTTGTTGAATCTCATAAAGTTGACCACAGTCCATCGATCCAGCCTGTCCAGGTCCCTCTGCAGAGCCTTCCTGCCTTCCAGCAGATCGACACTCCCACACAATTTGGTGTCTATCATCTGCAAACTTACTGAGGGTGCACTCAATCCCCTCATTCAGATCATTAATAAAGATGATAAAGAGGACTAGCCCCAGCACTGAGCTCTGGGGAACACCACTTGTGACCTGCTGCCAGTTGGATTTAGCTCTGTTCACTATAATTCTATGGACTTGGCTGTCTAGTCAGTTTTTAACCCAGCCAAGAGTATACCTATCTAACCCACGAGCAGCTAGTTTCTCTAGGAGAATGCTGTGGGGAACAGTGTCAAAGGCTTTACTGAAGCCCAGGTAGACAACATCCACGGCCTTCCCTTCATCCACTGAGCAGGTCACCTTGTCATAGAAGACATTAGGTTGGCGAAGCACAGTATCTGCCTTTCATAAACCCATGCTGACTGAGTTTGATTGCCTGAGTGTCCTGCATGTGTTGCATGATGGTACTCAAGATGATTTGTTCTATCACCTTCCTGAGCACTGAGGTCAGGCTGACAGGCCTGTAGTTCCTCAGGTCCTCCTTCCAGGCCTTCCTTACTCTTCTTATTGGAAAGCTATTCAAAGAGATGTTCAGGAACATCACCTTGTTCCTGAACTGATAAATATCTGACTAATATTCACTCCAAAGATGACTAGTTTGTTTGTGTTCATATTGAAATTTTCTTAAATAATTATAAAGATCAAAGCAGGGAAGTATATGTTGTATAAGCAGCAATCATATCCCACATCTACCTTTATCTTGTTAAGCAAATAAACTATTTTAGTCCCTCTTCATGAAATAGCTTCTCTGTTTTCTGGCTATCTGCCCCGCTTTCCTCTGCACCTGTGTCTATTTTTGAGGAAATTTCAGCCACTAAACCTACTATTATCTACCTCTGCAGGTAATTCTGTAGCCATAGGTTACAAGTAGCTGAGCATTTATGGTGATTGGCTGTCATGTAATTATCCCGGTTTTAAGTTTAAATAATAAACCTGCAGAAGTCGAGGGCTCTAAACCACAAATATAGACTGGAACTTTCCCATTGTCAGTTGGGCAAGTCCTCTTTACCAGTGAATTATATTTCAAACCTGAAAGAACGTCACCCATTTTACATGTGTTGAGGCTTTGCAGGTGTCTGGCAATCCACTGAAGTCCTGGCTAAGCTGCCAGATAGATAAGAAGTTTATGTGCTCTTTTCGTGTAGAGTTCAAGTCAGCAGTTTGTTGTTCACACAGCAAGTATGGTGCTTCCTGGAGGCACACCTCCTACTGTGTAGCTTCTAGCAAAGTTAGCTTGGCACATACAAGAAGTATAGGAGACATTTTTGTTTATGTGCACAGTTCAGTTTCAAGAGTACTGTAAATCCGACTCATCCCTAAGCATCAAATTTACCACACATAACCATCAGCTCTCTGAACACAAATACAGCAGCTATAGACACCGGCAAGGAACACGCCCACTCGAACACATCAACTTTCCACCGAAGACAGCAGCTGTCGATATGAAGAAATGGTTCAAGCCTGAAAAATCCATTCCTGAAGTCTAAAATGGACAGATTAGGTTTTTTGCCTACATGTTTTTGATACCTCAATCATGTCCTATCATTTTCTTCAGTTTCTTTACTATTGCTTTGGCAGATTTCATTGCTTGAACTTTTTTCTGTAGTTTAGTACACCTCTCATCACCACCATCAGCAGCAACACCATGGTTATTATTGTAGCTATTATTTCAAATGGCTATTCCTTACCTCCTACCAACCTTTGATTAATTACTAAGGATCAATTGCACCTACAAGAGCTAGCATTCCAATTCTTGGCAATGCAAGCACTAAGTAGAGTGTGCATGTTTTAGAAATCTGCAACATGAAAAAGTAAGAGCTTTTAATCACATTGGCATGTTGCATCATGTAAAGGGCTTCTCCAAGGAACAGATTTTTAAGGATTGTGCTAATTAATGATGGCAATTATCCTCAGAGGTAAATCATTGCATTTAATTCTGGAGGAGAACTGTCCTTTAAGAGTACCTTCTGATGAAGATCATTATTACGTTTGGTATTACAAAATATACTGTACACACTATATATCTGCAATATATTTTTTGGACATTACTGTACCACTTTTCCTAGCAAGAGGCAACATTTCAAATAGATGTCCGTTTCTTTCCCACATTCTCTTTTAGTTACCATTTTCTTTCTCCTTGTACCCAATGGGAGTTAATCCAGGGTCTGGTTCGGCCCCAGAGGATTTAGTAGCTTTGTGATATTTCACTGAATTGTTTCTGGAAGCCTGGTGTTAATTGAAACCTGTGACTCTGGGAAAAGAGATCTTTGAGAGGCCATTGTGCTTCTTGGGTAATGTGGCAAGCTGAACTTCAGCTTTCTTTGTCAGAGGATTGTTCTCACATTTTTGAGGTTTCGTTTTCAAGTTCTATGCTCCACCTTGTCACTTTCCAAATGCATTGTGGGACTGAGTGGGACTGACTTCTAAGCTAGCAGTAAGATCTGAATTGGGCTACATGGCTAACTGATGCTGGATATTTTATTAGACATGTCCCTAATAGTTTTACATACTCAGAAGCCTTGCAGGAATCATCATATCCTGTAAGATATCCTCCTGTATGACTCTCCCATCCATTTTCCCTTGTCACTAACATGAGTGTTTCATTAGTATCCCTCCTAGACATTGATCATGTTTCAAAACTCCCAGACATAAAGAATCAACTACTTCATTGCTCACTGCTATGATTACTCAATGTTCCAAACTTCCACTTAGAGTCCCTGCTGATTTAAGTTCCCTGCACTCATGTTTTGCAGTTTTCTAGTATTTAAAGCTTGTGTAGGAACATGCATGATCTCTTTACATTCTATTGATAGTTGGTTCTCCTAACAGAAAAGATCAGGAATTCTTAGTAATTAGGTGGGTACCATTGTCCTTGAAAGGGCTTAAAAACAGGTCTTAAAAGCCCTGTTGACTTATCTCCAACAATACCTGACAGACAGCTCAATAGTATTACCGTGGGACTTTGTGGCACAGCATGTGCCATTTCAACACAAGAATGCTATGTGATCAAGTGATGGTTTAGAATCTTTTAATAGATACTACTCCTATGATTTTCATAAGTTGTAGAATGATAGACTTGTAGGATGTTTTAGGTTGGAAGGGACCTGAAAGTCCATCTAGTCCAAGCTCTTGTCATGGGCAGGGACACTCTCCACTAGCCAGGGTGCCCAAAGCAGCATCCAACCTGGCCTTGAACCCTGCCAGAGATCCAGGGGCAGCCCCAGCTTCTCTGGGAAACCTGTGCCAGGGCCTCTCCACCTGCACATTGAAGATTAATTTCCTAATGTCTAATCTAAATCAATTGCCCTTTAGTTTAAACCCATTCCTCCTTGCCCTATCCACTCCCTGATAAAATAGTCCTCCTCCAGTTTTCCTGTAGCACCTTTAGGTACTGGAAGGCTTCTCTATGATCTCCTCCAAGCCTTCTCTTCTTCAGGCTGGACAACCCAAACTCGCTCAGACTGTCCTCACAGGAGAGGTGCTCCATCCCCTCTGACCATATAGCCCTTAATCAGAACGTTTCCTATGTGTAGATGTCCAGGTCAAGCAGCTTTGGTTCCCTGAGAAGGATGAACTACTGGCAGCAAATTAGCTATTGCTCTGCCTTCCTAGGAATGCTGGGTGAAGGAGACCTCTGGAGGCCATTGGTTAAACTTCTCACATACCCTGGGTCTACCAAAACCAGTAGATGAGGTCAGTCATAACTTAAGGCAAGTCTAGAAAAATCTCCAAAGGTTTGGATTCCATATCCACACTGGGGAAACAGTTTTTCTTCCCACTTTCTTTTCAAAAAGCTGCAGGCTGCTATTGAACCTCTCTTCTGCCTCTGTCAAACTACACAAGACCAGTTCTCTCAAACTCTACTCATAAATCACTTGCCCTGGACAATAATGATCTCTGCAGCATCCCTTCCAATTTCTCTCCTCAAAGAGGGAAGTCCAAAATTGGACCCATTTTACCAGGTGTGTTCTCACTGGGCTAAATAAAGGAGTACACTGATTTATTTAAATTTGCTGTCCTAATGGATCCCATTATGCAGGTTTTTTTTCTGTATTCCTGATGCAAATACACTGACTCACGCTCAGCTTTGTGTTCACCACAACCCATAGGCCTTCTTCAGCATCTCCCATTCACATGAGTTCCATTCTGCCTGATGTGGTCACGCCATAGTTCAATTATTTGATAGCTGCCTTTTTGGTCTCGTAAGGAACAATCTGATAACTTTTTTTTTCATTAAGGATGTTTCTTCTATTCAGCTCCTCCTGAAATGTTTTGTTTTTTCTAATAGTTGCAGTAATCTTACAGACAGTCCTTCATTTGCTCCTGTATACCATTAAACAAAGACATTGGTCTTCAGATTCAAGGATCTTCATGACCTATCCCCTACCCACTGTCTCTTACTTACCAGCTAGAAAAATCCACACTCAGCAGTTAAACAGCAGACTTTCAAAAAGACACTTTTGTGCTTTTCATCTGCTGTTTTTTGTGGGGTTTTTTAATGAGTGGAAAGAGGTTCTTCCAAACCTCTGTGAAACTCTATAATGAACAATTGTGTGTGCGTGTATACAACCATCTGTAAAGATACAAATATAATCAATATATTAAGAATCTAAGATTCATTACGCAAATTGATCATAAAATTTCTGTGATGCCTGTTGAAGATGTTGAGTTGGAAATGCTGTGTAGTTCTGGGTCTTACACCTCTGTAGCAAATCCATCTCTCTGCATCTCAGTTTGGTTTCTTGTTTCATCCTGAGATGATAAGCACTATAGTCAGAAGCTGATTTTCTTTTCTGTGTATATTTAGACACTGACTAATACAATTTAACCTGCTGCTTGAGCAGGTGTCCAGTCATTTTCATCATAATAATGATAATAATAAACCTAAACAAGGCTAATTTTACCAGACACCTGAGCTCAGCTTTTTGAAAATTAATCATTCAAAATCTTAAATATATAGATTACAGTCTGTCTGTTTTTCCCTTGCCATATGTAAAATGGGGATAAAGTACTTATCTACTTCCCCGGAGAGCAAATATATTAAATAGTGCTTTTATATGCCACAATGACAAGTTCTCATACCTAAGAATGCAAATGAGAAAGCCCCTTTCACATCAAGATGTGTAGGCTAGTCCTTTCTCCTTTAGCATTACAAAAGAAACCTGAACAGCTTCCAACTCTTCCTGCATTTGGGTTGGTGCTGTAAAACTTTGCACCTTGCTTAGGTAAAGTAAGAGAAGGAAAAAAAAAATAACACTGAGCATTCCAAGCAGAAAACTGCAGATTATTTTTTATATACATATATATATTATTTATTTATATACATGTATTCACATATATTCCCATCACAATATATATAACACTTCTGAAGCAAGCATGCAGCCCAAAGTAGATAGAAACGTGCAAAAAATCAGTCCCAAGAACAGTCAAGAAATCTAGAAGGGTGAATGTGGGTAACTGGTATCTAGTGGTCATAAAATACAGACTTAACTCTTTTAAAGTTCTTTTTACCCAAAGATTTCTTTTTTATTTATTTGTTTTAGATGTAAAAGAAGCTTCCAAAAAAAAAAAAAAAGTAAATTAACTAAGCACTAGAGATGGAAATAAAATTTAAAAAAAAAAAAGTTGCCTTGAGAAACATTTTGATATTTCAGTAATTGTTCTCATTTCAAATGTGAGCTGAAACAAACTAACAAACAAAAAATCTCAAGGAACAGGAAGTTAAAAAAAAAACCAAAACAAAGCAAACCAATTTGTAAATGTGTGATTTCCTGACATGTTTCTTGCCAGCTTTCAGAAGAACAGTCTTGTGCAGTGAGAAAATCAGTCTCCTCTTCCATGAATCTTTCCTTCCTTCTCCCGAAAGCAGTTTTGAACCCTTTAGCTAATACAGCCAAAGGTTTTGGAGGCTTTAAGTTTTTATAAGTTTAATTGAGATTTAGAGAAATAATTTAATGAATGTGACAATGAGAACATGAACTGCAACATGAGCTTGGCAGTCATGTGCTTATTGGTATCCCTTAGTTAATCAGACCCTGGTCCTCACTGGCCAAGCAGCATGTGCTTATTTTAGAAGCAATGGCAGCCTGTAAATTTCACAATATAGACATTAAATTATTAAATGCAGGTAGAAATTGAAAGTGTGTAGAATGGAAAAAAGCATAAGGAAGGTGTTAAGGATTTTTTTAGGCAGTGGATTTAAGAAAGAAATCTCTTGAAAATAGTAATTTATTTTTGTTCTGTGCCCCCTAAGAAGTTTGTTTTCAATTGTCTTTTGCAACCAATTGAATTAGTATTGAAAGGGAACACTAGATTTCTGTTTAAATGATCCAGAATGTTTTGTTTCAACCACATTTGCATTTTAACCTGGGTTGCCTGTTGACTTTTCCACACAAGATTGCCATAGCATCTACTCAATGCATTGTGGTGTTCCCCTCTACACAGTGCAGAGGAGGACAGTGCCGTGTGCCCTGATATATTTAGCTCTGTATTCAAGGCATCACCCATCCAACTCGTCAGTGGACCCACATTAAGTTGCCTGTAGAGAATATCCATGATATGCAGTCTGAAGACCTGTGAACTCTATGCAATTTCTCTGTCCAGGAGTCCAACACATTACTTTTTAAGTTATGTCCTTTCAAGTAACAGCGATGTCACATTTCCTACCAATTTTTCAATTTCAAAAAGCTGTATTTTTATAAAAAATAAAATAAAAAATTCCAGCTCTAAACTCTCCTCTAGACCTAATCAATAGACTGAATTTACTTGCTAGGTGAGTTATCTGAGACTGTAATCATATCCCGATTTCACTTTCATTGACATAAAGCGATACTGACTGCAGTACAATCAATTGAGTCACACCAGGGAAAAGCACCTTTAAAAAATGTTGGAACTGGTCCCAAAGCCAGCTTACTTGCTGCTAACCCAGAAGCTGTTGAAAGATCAGGATTACAATCAAGGAATCCAGTCTCACAGGTTATTACTTTAACTGCTGATCCACAACAGAATTCTCTGGGTCTATTTCCTTTGTTATAATTATGAAGTATATATATATATATACATATATATATATATATAAAAAAGCATCTACCTCCTGTGCAGAGAAGATAATGCCTTCTCAATCAATCTGTTTGAAGTCCTCTTCTACTTTCTCATAGAAACCTGTTTCACAGCTTTTTTTTTCTTAAACTACCAACCGAAGGACACAAATGTTCTTTCTTATTATTCAGCAAGTAACATTTGGGAAAGCAGAAGCACAGTGACAATGTTTTGTATGTGCCCAGGAAGTAAGAGGTGATATTACAAAGTAAAGTTTTGGAAATCTAAAAATGAGCAGTGTAAAGTATGAGAAAGCAGATGTAACTGTCAGTTTAACATCGGTGACCATATTGTAGGATTTACTGTCATGATAGATGAGTTCAGCAGTGATATTTAAAGGTTTCAAAGGAGGAAATTCTTCTTTGGAAATAATAGCTGTTAATTGCTTATGTTTCCAAACTGCCAACCAAGACTATGCAAAGCACAGTAGGAGTTGGGGGGCAGGAGGGTTGGTGGATGCCTGAATATTGCTCTGCTATCCAGGGACAGCAGAGCAGGGTCTCATCAGTCAGGATGTCTAGGCAAGTCTCCTAAGCCCTGAAAATCATAGAAATATTAAATTTGGAAAAGACCTGCAAGATCATGTAGTCCAACTGTCCTCCTACCACCTCTATTACTCACTAAACCACTTCCCTAAGTACTTCATCCAACCTCTCCTTGAACACCCTAAGGGACAGTGACTCCACCACCTCCCTGAGCAACCTGTTTCATAAAATAAGCTGTTGATTCACAGACTGCCTATCAGGAACAGTCCTTGGACTGTACTTGACCATGAGCAATGCCTAGTTGTTGTCTGGGAAGATTACACAGGGACTGTGCTGAGAACAGAAGAGATCTTTTTATGCAAGGGTTCAAGCCTGGGTGTGATAGAACAGCTACACAACCATACAGTTAGCTTCTAGTAAGGGATCAGTTTAGGATTGAGCTTGACCAGGGGACCTTCACCACCTGCACGGATCATGATAGCTCATTCCCCTGGCTCAGATCTGGGCCACTCACATTCACCATTGTGAGGATAAATCCTCTCAAGGTGGCATTCACCATGGACAGATGGTTGAGCTAGCATTAGTGGTATAAATACAGCCCTGGTTTTGTCTGTACCTGTGCACGCATCCTGTGTGTTGCTCTATCCCAGCAGTTAGGGCACTCCTAAAAAAAGGGACAATGTCCTCTCTAATCCCTTCTCCAAAACATTGTATTGTAACTAATGATTAGCGTGAAAATGTGTCCTGTGAGAGCAACCAATTCCCAGGGTGCATCTACCCACGTGCTTGCTCTTACAAAAAATACAGGTAATGCCAATTACAACTGCAAAGCAATATTAACATGCTTAATCCTGCTTTATTAAAAGATTATTTATCAAATGAATGATACTTTTTTTTTTTTTCTTAAAGAACTGGTATATAATAATGGCTATCCCAAAACTAGTTCTGAAATAAATCTTCAAAGCTCATTTTTATGAGCAATTGAAAAAAAAAAACACCTTGGAGTGTTCTAGGAATAAATTAGCAGTTTCTGGCAGTCATTGTCAGTCCTGGATAAAGCAGAACCTGTCTTAAACCTGTTTCAGACAGATGAGGAATTACATAAAGTATCCAGAACCGTAAAACAGAATTCTGCTTAGTTATAAACTAAATAACGTGCTCATCTATGCAGTGTACTCCCATATATACTTGTGCCTAAGCAGGTTGTTTGGCACCTATAGTGTTCCCTCTTCCCTGCTGTAGAAAACTATATTAACTTCTTTAAAACTGCACGGGAAGCATTAAAAGTGGGTCCCTAAGTGCAGCATTTTTCTCTCTGAGGGCAGGGTCCAAAGTCTGCTGGCTGAAGCAGCTATACTGTACTTCACAGGAGGCCCTTAACCTGGCTCCTGATATTCTGCCAAGCAGCCCTCTTCATCCTTCTTAGAAAGGGAATAGTCTTCCATGAAATCATTTGCAGTTTTAGGGGAGCTTTAGAATATTTGTCCTGGTTTTGGCTAGGGTAGAGTTAATTTCTTTCTAGCAGTGGGTGGAATGCCATGTTTGGGAGTTAGGATGAGAGCAGTGCTAATAGTACACTGGTGTTTTAGTTGTTGCCAAGCAGTCAGGGACTGTTCTTTTCAGGTGTTCATATTTCCCTGCTAACAAGAAGGTGGGGGGCACCCAGGGAGCTGGGAGGGGACACAGCCAGGACAGGCGACCCAAACTGGCCAAGGAGGGTATTCCATGCCAATTCTCATGCTCAGCATAAAGGGGGGCTGGTGGAGGGAGGAGCAGGCAGCTTCAGAATGCATGTTTTTGGGGATGGTCTGGTTTCGTCATGGCTCTGAGCTGTGCGGTTCAATGAGACACTGCATTGTGTATCACCGGTTTCATATATTTTGCTATAAAGTCCTGTTATTATTATATCTATCTCTCTGCTATCCCAGTAAACTATCCTTATCCCAACCCACAAGGTTCTGGTTTTCTGGTTTTCTTTTCCCTCCCTTTCCCCCTCCCTCAATTCCACACCCTCGCTCCCCCTTGAAGAGCGAGTGCTTACATGATGCCCAGCTCTCTGCTGGGGCAAAACCATGACAATACTACACTCCACACTGAGTCTGTTCATCTCATCTGGCTTCAAGGTTTATATGCAGTTAAAACAACCTTTGTCCTTTGCAAGCAACCTTTTTTTTTGCCAGTAATTCACTCTGCTACTCTGACCTTATTTGCTGATGGCATAATTTATCTTGCAACCCTACATAAATACACTACATCAATAACATTTTCTCAAGGCTATTTTCCCCTGAACCACACAAGAGTAAATTGGTTATTTTTCTTTTCAGCACAGCAACAGACAACATTATAACTTTCCTTGAAAGGTTCTAATGTAAAGCAGGCATGCAGACAAGGTTTGTTTTGTTTTTATTTCTATTTTTAACATGAAGACAAGGTGGTAAACTAGAGCAAAAGTTGGTTGGTTGGTTTTGGGGTTTTTTTAATCTACAATTGAAGATGACATTCTCCAATCTAATTGAGTTTGAACAGAGGAATAATTTCCAAAGTAGTATGGGAAGGAGTAATTAAAATTAAAATTTTCAAAAATAATACCAAACTTGTATTTTAGCCTCTGGAATAAAATTCAGGCTTAGTCTTCTGGAGAAAGGCATAGGAAGCAAACTGCAGTTGTGGGAAGCAAAAAGTAGAAATCAAATCAGACTGGTCTTTCTAAACAGCCATGGTTTAAAGTAGCAGTGTTCTCCCTCAAAGTTGTAGTTTCTTTCATTTTCTTTATTGTGGACTGTGGACTCCTATGAAGGGGACAGATTCCACATCTTAGTTGGCAAGAGCAAAAGACATTAGATTCTTCCCTACTTAAAAGTATTAGTATATGGTATCTCTGCAGAGTAAGGGGAATGTGGTGACAGTTTTCTGAGTAAAGTCATCAACCTCAGTCTCTTCCTAGAGTTCTCAGCCAAAACCTGCCCATTGGCTATGCCACACAGCAGTTTCCACATTGATAGTCTTGCTTAAAATGTCCTAGGCTTAGGCAGTTTCCTCCCAGTGTAAGCATAGGTCCTCGGGAACAGAGCTGCGCAAATTTTGCAGTCTTCAAACTGAGAGCATGTGCTGGTCTACCATGCCCTCAGGTTGATGTGTGCTTCCACATGTGCAGCGTCTGTAAGATCAAGTCATGCCCGGGATGTACTGCCTGCAGCTGAGAGACTGCAACCTCCGGATAATTATAATATCTGAAGTTAAGCACATATAAGCTGTAAGCTGGAGTTTTAATAATAGCTCAAAGGATATTTTTTGTTGTTTTTTTTGTTCACAATGAGAAGCAATCTTCCAAATTAAATGTGGAAGTGCCAGCTAATTTTCTCTGTATCAATAAATACCACTCATGGGTTTTCGTGGGCTTAAGGGAACACTCTGATTTTATGACAAGTTCAAGTAATAGGAGTGGCATACACTAACTCCTGCCTAAAGTGAAACAGCCAGAGCTGAAATACAGCATGTGGTATCTGATGAAACCAACCTCCAATCCTGGCTTTGCAGTTTCCAACGATGGAAACTTCACCACGTAAGTCAGAAATTTATTCCACTGATTAATCCCCTTCACTGTTAATTTTTGCCATTTTCCTGCTGCATTTAAGTCACCTTGGCTTTCTAATATTGGTTTTGTTTTGCTGTAGTATTCTAGATTGAAAGTATTTCTGTTGAATTTCTGTGGTCCGCACAGATGTTTAAAGACAACACCAAGTCACCCCATGGTTTTCTCCTTGAAAAGCTGGAGTGCCTTCTCTCCTGGAGACATCACACCGCTATCCAGGTTTTAGTTACTCCCCCTATTCCCCCACTCAATTCTTCCCAGGTTTTTAGGATCTCTCTTAATGCAAATTATGTCGGGAACGGTTTCATTATTGTCAAATGCAGATGTGTTATGGTCTCACAACTCCTACTCACTATTCCATATTTCTATCCATTATTCCTTTTGACTGCAATGTCACCTGGGATCTCATTATTAGTTGATTATCCACCATGGCCCTAAGTACTTTTCAGAGTCACTTTTTCCCAGGTTACCATTATTGGAGCTTACATTCTCTATTCCTATATACATGGCCCTTGGCCATATGGAAATAGATACTGTTTCACTGAAACCAAACTCTCTATATTGTTTCTCATTAACCACTCTCCCTCCTCTCATGTCAACAACAGATTATTCTTAGTGGTAATTTTCCCAGTCATTCCTAAAAGTCCAAATAACACAGAGCAAGAAGGTTCTCTGATGAACCCAGGGGAACACAGGTACTCAGATACAATTCCATAGTAATAATGATGCTTTCAGACCTATAGTTTAAGCAGCTTTTAATATATTGTGCATATATTAGAGGTTGGAGGGGGGTTATTGTTTTCAGAGCTTTGTCATTTGAATTTATGGAACAGGATTTCTCATGGTACCAGGTCAAATGTCTTGTAGAAGGCCAATATATTACATTAACAATGTTTCTCTATCAAAACCAGCATCTGAGTCTGCTGACGAGATCTATTTTCCTTAACACATGCCAATTACTTGTTTGTTTGGGCTTGTGGGTTTTTTATACTCTATTAGATGAGCTCTGTATCTGTCATTCAATTGCTTGTATAGGTTCATTGCAATACAGTATTTTTTCTAATTTGGATTTTTTCTGATTTGGATCTTTCCCTTTTATAAGAAAAGGCCTGTAATTAGAAAATCTGCTCCATTCCTTTTTACTTGACTTCTAAGGTAATATGTTGATTATATAAAATTGCTATTGTTTTAAAATTAATCTTAAAATAACTGTAACTAAACCCAGGTATTCAATTGATCCTGTTATTATCTTTTGCTTGATCATTGTTTTTTCTTGGAAAAACAACCTTAAAAAAATAGTTGTATAAATTTAGTCTGAAAAATAAGTCCTAAAATGAAAATGAAATATTCAAAGAACTAAAAGATACAACCCAAACCAGAAAAATTGTTACTACAAATTCTATAATGTTCTCATGAGATGTTTGTATCTACAAAAATGTTTGTACCTATGAAAACAGATTTTCTGCAAGATAAGAGTGATTAAAGCAGATTTCTTCCAGAATCCTAAATACCTCGGTATTTCATCAACATGCATACCCCATTAACATTATTATTAATGGTAATCACAAATAAA
Source organism: Hypotaenidia okinawae (assembly GCA_027925045.1). Taxonomy (NCBI): domain Eukaryota; kingdom Metazoa; phylum Chordata; class Aves; order Gruiformes; family Rallidae; genus Hypotaenidia; species Hypotaenidia okinawae. The sequence continues at coordinate 211,698,806 of BSDF01000001.1, forward strand.
GAAATAAAAAAACTTATTAGTGAGCTGATCACTTTTTCATAATTCTGATGATTCTGCACAATTTGACCTAAAATAAATATTTTTAGAACTTCTAGTCATGTTAGCAATTTGAACCTCTATGTCATTGCAAATCCCTTATGTAAAACCTCAAATGCCTTATTCCCCACATCCCCCCCTCCCAAGATCTGTTGAGAAACCAGGAGTTTCAGTTGTTTCTTCAAGTACCTGGGACTCAGTTAAAGATCCCTTTTCTCCACTTAAGAAATGCATTCAGGATGTCTTTTTTTTTTATTTTTTTTATTTTTTTTCCTAAACCAATCTTTCTCTTCAAAAGCAGTACAGTGAGGGTGGAATTAATTTGACATAACTATGCATCCCCTCTATAGATGTCTCCATCTGAGATTATTGTCCTGGCTTCCATTTATAGTCGATGGAGGCGCTTTTAGGGCTCAATTCATCTGAGTTCAGATGTCTATTTTAGGAGAGATGAATTGCACTTAGCAGGGTCTGGTTTTCTCACTGATGGGAAAGGCAGTCTGGGGTTACTGGCTCAAACGCTGCTATATCCACTGCAGATCTCTCACATTAGGCACTGTGTTTTGCGGAAGGGCTCATACTGAGACTTGCAACTATACACACTGCTATTGTTCTGCATGTCCATAGCTTAGGAATGTCTCTCTGGCATGTGGAAGAAAGAAGGGAGAGCTTACTTGCTGATATTTTGCTAACAGTTTAATTAACATGGAAATACAATGTTTCTTGTTAATTTTCTCCAACTATACCTAGATAATAAACATATTCTTGGGGTGGAGGAGATGATAAGGATGCTCATTATGATTAAAATCCCTTTGTGTTGCCCAGCTGTTGAAAAGGAGATAGGAAGAAGTATAGGAAGGACATTTAGGTGCTGCAGAGGGTGCAGAGAAGGGCAGTTAGGCTGATTGGAGGTCTAGAAAACAGGTCTTATGAGGAGAGGCAGAGGGAGCTGGGGCTGTTCAGCCTGGAGAAGAGGAAGCTGAGGGGAGACCTTATCACTCTCTACAGCTCCCTGGAAGGAGGTTGTAGTGAGGTGGGTGTTGGCCTATTAACTAGTGACAGGACAAGAGGGAATAGGTTCAAGTTGTACCAGGGGACGTTGAGATTTGATATTAGGAGAAATTTCTTCACCAAAAGAGTGGTGAAGCATCAGAATTTGCTGCCCAGGGGGATTCACCAACCCTGGAGTTTTCAAAAACCATGTAGATGCAACACCTTGAGAGATGGTTTAGATGTTACGGAGGTTGTAGTGCTGATGGTTGGACTTGATGATCTCGAAGGTCTTTTCCAACCTTGATGATTCTATGATTCTAATGAAATTAAAAATTGCCTTAGGTGGACAAGAAGCTGATTTACACCAAGTCATATCCCTTTAGCTAATGTACCCTAGAGAAGATTAACAGGTAGTAAATGTGTTGTAAGGCTGGAAGGTTTCTCGTGACAGAAGAGTTTTACAGGAGAATTAAATGCCTAGAAGTTGAAAGCATGCAAATTCAAAGTAGAAACAAATAAAATATATTTAACGTGGAACTGAATTTATTATTTAAGCAATGTTACACCCAAATTGGATTTAAAGGCTATACACCAGTATAACGAGAAGCAACTCAGTGAAGATATTGCTAGATTGATTTCTATGGTGCGTTTACGCAGATCACAGTGGGTGACTACACAATGGTGTCTTTCTAATGCAAAGTCCTATTCTTACAGAAGTCATTGACAGAACACCCATAGTGTTCATTAGGAGAAGAATTGCAGTGTTAGTCTCTATTATACTGTACCTAAATGTCTCATAATATCTGGTTTCTGAGCTTATGTGAGCTTTTCCAGGGTCTGTATAGTTTATAGATGGATTTATTTTATATTTTTGAGCTACATTTTGTACACTGATACCTGGAGAGGGTGCTAGAATGTGAATATATAGAAACTATTAATGTCACAAAAACTCAGTTGAAGGGAAAAATAGGAACTACTGAGCAGTATAGACTGCTTATTACATTCAGTAAACCTACAGAATTATATAAAATGGAACAGACTGCTCATAATTTGAGAAAATTAGAATGCATCATTTAATTTTTTGTCCTGAATGCACCAGTCACTGAAGTGCAGACTTTTGGAATAACCTTAGACCTATGGTCATAATTAAAAAGCAGTATAGATTTCTGCAATTCTTTGAATATCCATCACTTCAGATGAAGATGGAATTAGGACACATTAGCATACAGCATAGCATGTGTTTGTTTCTGCCTGTCATTTTGATTGGTATTTGTCTTCAAGTCCACATGGAGATGGCTTCTCTTTTTGAGCAGAACACAAATGTTTTCTGTTATATTAAATATCATCAGGTGTCCAGGGCTGCACTGAATAGTCAGTTTTATATCTGCCTGTGAAGAACAGGTTTTGGAAGAAAAACAAAGGAACTTCTATCTTCTTTATGTAAGTTTTTTTTTTAAATTACATTTTTTTTCTCTTATTTTTTCTGTCTATATTTCCCTCCCTCCCATATATATATATATATTTGAAATTGCACCATAAGGGAAATGTCAGGATTTTCCGAATCAAGATAGAATAACAATAAGCCCCATCCATTTCTAGTGAAGGCAGCTGGTTTATTTCTGTGTAGGCATGGAAAGTGGATTCTCTATTAGCGCAACATTCATAATAACATTTGAACAGACTTTTTCTAAACGTTCTCTGTTACACTATATATCCGAAGCATTCCTTATGGGAGAAAGATGGGGGGGATAAAGAAACTCCATGGCAGTTCTCCTTTTGGTTCAGTGTGGTATTCATGATGCCATTTGAACAGACTTTCTCCAAATCGTGCATTGCTTATGTATGTTGGAAGCTTTCCTAATGATGAAAAAAGATTATTTTTTAACCTTTGTTTCCAAAGTAGTGGGTGGTGTCCTTGAAATGCAGGCTCAACTCCCCCTTTTCTTTGTTTATGGATTATTCTTCCACATGGGAGTAATTTAAACAAGTCGTGATTGGACTGTGATCCAGAAAGAATTGAACCATGACTCCTACCTTGACTTGTGTAGCGTCAGGATAAAAAAAAACCCTGCATTAGAAATAGCCAACATACTTTTTTATTGACTGTATTTTTAACAGATTAATTCCTTTTTGTTCTGACCTGGGAGAAGCCATGCAGAAAAGCTGTTGCATTTGCACGCTGGGAGAACTGACACAGGCTTCTCTGGTAGGTGATAACTGATGGGTAATATCATCAAAGAGATTGAAGGGGGATGATAAAATAAATAAAAATGATAAACCAATGCAAAACCAGTTACATGAAACCCAAGATTTTATATGTGGGTCATTCCGAGTCTCATCATAGCACCAGAGGGTCATAAGAGGGGCAATTGGAAGGGACTTGTGGAAGCCATCTTCAAGATCAAAGAGGACTATAGCCAGGACTAGACCGCAGACGCCAGGGCATTACTTAATCATTTTACTTAATCCCACATTCAGATGTGGGCATATATTCTAGGGTCCAGGATGGCAACACTGACTTCTTCACTCCTGTTGATTAAATGTCAATTAAAAAATATATACCACCTGTGCTATGTATCAATACACATTCTTTAAATTGGAGGGGAAACAAAAAATAAGAAATATCTACTGAATTTCTAGATAATAGAAAGGATTGTAGTGGCTGCTTCATCTGTTACTTAATTCATCTGTTTTATTAATCTTTGCATTATGCTGGTGATTGAGAAGAATTTAGCTCTTATTCAGCACTCCATTAGTAATGATTGAATTTTTTTTTTCTGCGTAATGGTTTATAAATTTTGTTGCTATGTAGGTATTTTAAGTTTGCGTCATCTAACCAGCTGTAAAATGATGAGATATGCTGCATGGAATCTACTCCAATTTTGTGTTAATTACTGTGTAATAAGAAACTGAAAAATTGCCTTTTTAAGTATTTAGAGTGTTCTCTACATTAGCCAACAACATTTCCTTTCAGATCACACGTATTAGAGTGCTTTCCTAAAATCTAAGATATAACGTTAAGCTTTTCTGAAATATATCCTTGATTCAATACAGCTAATTATGAGAGATCTTGGAAGTGGTTGAAACTATAATGGAGTGCTAAAGAGCATAATGCAAAACACAGCACTTCAGAGTTCATTTCAAGAGGAACTCCTCACAAAACCTTACATATATGCAGAACTGGCTGAATCTCTTTGCTTTCCCACCCCCCAAACATAAATCTGAGGCTCAGCAAATTGGAATACAGTTTCACAACTTTAAAGATATTTTAAGAAGGGGTAGCAAAGCCAAACGAATCTGTAATGAAGGTGGGTTTTGCATGAATTCAAACATGTTGTGTTATGATGAAAATGCCATTTTATTACTGATTGGTGGTCTGTAGGAATAATGTGTTGGTTTTCTTTAGAAACTCCTTAGATGCCTGGTGCAGAGCAGGCCTTGTGGATGTTTCACCAGGATCTCCCATTTTCTTGGTGCATGACTCAGGGAAAAACGCTAGCTGTGTGGTACAAGTCAACTGTGGAAAAATACAGCCTAAGAACATTTTTAAGAACCCCAGCTGAGGCAAAAGTGGCTATCGTGGGGCCTGTGAAAGGCACCATGGATAAGTTTATTGACACAATTAACACCTTCCTTCTAACACAATTCAGCGAGCCACAGATACAACTTGTGCATAAAAACCTGCTCCTTCAGTAATTTGCAAATCCCATAAGACCATCATTCTGTCAGCCACGGCTGCTCTGTTAAACAACCTTCCAAGTAATCAGCTGCAGGAAACCTGAAAGATATATTATGATGCTACGCGTTAATTTACCAAGTTCCTTAATAAGCTTTAAATAAACAAAGTTATCAAGCTAATTAGCATTCAGGGAAAAAATGATGTTGCTGAAACCTCTGAAGTTCTAAGACTCGTTAAAATTTGTTCAGAAAATAATAATAATAGTGAATATCCTACTAGGAGGAACAGTCCAGCGGTCTAGAAAGCAGAAAACCAATATTAACCATTTGACCTAAGATTTTTGCAACAATCTTTAAAAAAAGCTAAAAAATGCTTGATTTTTCTAAAGTCATTAAGAAATCACAGATATAGAGAGCTTTTGTGAGCATTTTTAAGCAACTCTGGTCTCCAAAATCGATGGTCATCAGCACTTTAAACCAGCATGAGGGTTTCTGAAAATTCTTTCAAACTCAGAGGTGCTTAGTCTGCTTTTCAGATACCCTGAAAACATTGGCTGCCATTTGCTCTTCTAGATCCTTATAGGTGTCAATGTATAGAATTACAACAGAGATGTAGAAATCTGTGTTAGAGGATCTTGAGCTTCTGATCCTCTTGTTAGCCGAGTATACTAGCACTATGGTTTTTCTTCTCTGGCCTTAACAAGATACGAATTTTGAAGAGGTTTGAGGCCCTGAGGTATTACAGGAATTGTGTAAATAATTAGAATAGATACTGAATAAGTGTGAAAATTAAACTTGTTTATAAAGTGCACTGGAATCTCTAGATTACAGATCTACATAAACATTTTCTGAGAAATATGTGATAATTTATTACACCTATATATTTCCTGTCACTTAGTCCACCTGCATAAAAGTTCAACTTTTCCACTAAAGAACAACAACAAAAAAAAGGCAATTCACTGTGCCCTGGTGAGACCACACCTATTGTCCAGTTGCGGGCCCCTCAGTTCAAGAAGGAACATCTTCCTTGTGAGGAAAGGCTGAGGGAGCTGGACCTGTTTAGCCTGGAGAAGAGAAGACTGGGGGGTGACCTTATTAATGTTTATAAATATGTAAAGGGCAAGAGTCAGGAGGATGGAGCCAGGCTCTTCTCAGTGATGGACAGTGATAGGACAAGGGGCAATGGGTGCAAGTTGGAGCAGAGGAAGTTCCATGTGAATATAAGGAGGAACTTTTTAACTGTGAGGGTGGTAGAGCCCTGGGCCAGGCTGCCCAGAGAGGTTGTGGAGTCTCCTACTCTGGAGACATTCAAAACCCACCTAGATGTGTTCCTCTGTGATTTAGTCTAGGTGATCCTGCTCTGGCAGGGTGGTTGGACTAGATGATCTTTCAAGATCCCTTCCAACTCCTAATGTTCTGTGATTCTGTGATTCTGTGAATAATTTTCTGCACTAATATATAAACTGAAAATAAATAAACTAAAAAAAAAAAAAGTAGTTTTCTGTTTTATGCAGTTAGCAGCTGGTCTGCTGAGGAAAGATGTACTGCTGAAAGTGGGTAGTGGGCATGGGAAGAAATACACAGAGGAGGAGGAAGAGGTGAAGGGATTCAAGAGCTCCTTGGGAGAGGTACTCTCATGAACTAACAGTTGTGGAAGTACTTTCTTGCATGGAGTAGCAGTGTAATGGTGTTACAAAACTGTAAGCGTGTTGTAATCTTTCTTAGATTTCTTACACGGGATATTTGCTCTCTGAGTGTTATCTGTGGGCAGACAGCACTACCTCAATGCTCTTCATCCTGTCCTCTTGGGGGTCTCACGGGATCTCTGCACTCCTATTAAAGTGCCTGTGAAAGGCAATTAAAAAGCAAGCCTATTGGCACTAGACTTACGTTTACTAGAAGGCAACCCATATCCCTGCAGGAAAAATGAGCAAGGTGCTGAAAACTGAAAGATGTTGAATATCATTTCTCTGGAGAGAAGGGAGTCATCAATAACCTTCTCATTTATTTTCTGACTTAAACACTCTCTTGTCTCTAGGCACCCGTTAGTTGCATTACGACATGGATCACATTCCTGCTAGGCTCTTATTTATTTGTATTAACGATGGCTTAGGATGCTCTGCTTGGTCAGCCTTTCAAAACAGTCTTGCAAAGAGAGCTTAACAAGTTTTATCCTAACCCAGCTCTGACAAGCGGCTCCCATACTAATCCACATTTGTCTATGAGTTTTATGCCCCCCTGAGCAGTCTGTAATTCTCATAAGTAACCAGAATTCCCAGCTTTGCTTCAGAGGTGCCCTGTTCCATCCTTGGTTGTAACTTACTTGATGATTGGTGTACACTGGCTCATTTGTCTTTCACCTCTCATTTCCTTTCACTCTTGTATGCAAATGACGCAGTAATAAAGGATGCTCATGTACAGAAATCCCTGGAGAACATATTTCAGGAAAAATGGTTGCATTAACAGGGCTACACTCCAGATTAAATATAATTGCCATGAGAAAAGGAGAAAAAAATATTTATTTTTAATACTTCACAAATCATTAATAGATTCTTGTGCATGAGCTTTCCCAAAAGTTACTAAACCCCTTCTCAACTTATGTTGCTCCCTAAATCAAGCAATACTCAGTAGATAGGACTAGGACTGTTTTTTCTTTCTGATGTAAGAACTCTGAAGAATTTTGCCCTGTTCTCTGAAGTGAACTAGATTCTGTTTTTTACCGATTCCTAAAGGAAATAAAATCTATTGGAACAATTTCTCAGTTTATAACATAATTTCTGTGAAATATCCCAGGGGAGACATTTCTCGAGGTGTCTGAATGACACTGTCCAAGGCGCTCAGCATGCTCCACACTGCTGATGTACCCTCATATCTCACACCTTGTCAAGCACCAGCAGTGCCCAGAGAGATGAGAATAAGCCCATCATAATTTAGATGTGCCATCGACTAGACTCCCTGACTCTATCAGCCTGCAAGCAGATGTAGACAGGGCTGAAAGCATGCAAATCGTTTGCAAAGAGTTCAAGAACTGTTTTTCCATGCAACAGTAATTCCTTGCCTATGTATGTGAAGGCACAGATTCTTCTTTGCTTGGAATTTTTTGTCCTTCAGAGCGATTGGCACTACCTAAGAAATATCAGTAACTGTAAAACTAATCATGTTCCATTTAACTTTTGTGCCATCTCCATTTAGCAGTGGAGATCCAACCCCAACCCAAACTGTTCTACGATTCTATGATCCAGCAATTCTCGGTCACAAAATGGACATCAGTCATGCAGCAATTACAAGTAAAGTCTAAATAAATCTGATTTAATGAGCCTTAACTTCTAAGAGAGGGCCACAGATACGTTCAGGAATATGCTTGGAACCTGGTTGAAGCTGCTTTCTGAGCAGGCTGCCGTAAGGATCAAGTGCCATCACTTCTGTTGAGCTGGGTCCATAATTTAGGCTGCTACTTTTGGGATTGTTTCCCTCCAGAAAAGCTACATCACAAAATTTAAAAGCAGGGGCTTATATACAGACTATCTTTAAAGCGGTATTAGTGGATCAATCTAGGACTTCATTTCAGCATTTCAAAAACACACACACTGTCAGTGTCTAAATGGCACAGTGCAACGTAGAGCTTGTAATAGACCAGATGCTGCTTCTTCTTACCCATCCGCTATGCTTCCTTAAATTTTATTAGAACATAATAAGCTCAGCTAAAAATATGCTTTAATATGTCTGCATTAGTTAACAGCCTGGTAGGAATTCTAATTATTATTGAGTTGATCATGGAGTACTACAATATGCCCTTTCTTTAAATTTCTAGAGACCACTTAAGCTGCAGATTGTTAGCTGTATAAATATTTGTTGATATTTAAGATGCATAATTCATTTGTTTTTCCCAAAAAGCTGTGTAGATGTTTATTGAAATACTGCTCAAATGCTGCTATTTTAGTGAAAGCTATGCCACTTACCCAGTTAGGGCTGTTGCAATTCTAGTGGATAAAAGAAGAGATGGGAATGTGGAGTTTGAAAGATAGCTCCGATAATGGTTTTTGGTTGTGTTGGTTTTGTTTGGGTTTTTTTTTTTAATTATTCTGGGATATGCACTGAAGTATTGTGATTTTGTTCTTTTTTTAAAGAAAAGATATAAATCTTCTTGTAAAATGTAAAACATCAGATGTTTAATTGACTAAACAATAAAAAATTATCAGCCACAATGACTGCTCGTCCAGATATTTTTCCTCATTGGGCACAGCAGTACTCTTGATATCTGCACTTTTCCCCCTACAGATGCTAGGAATCCAGTGAGCTGTTATTGATCAGGATTAGAGCAGGAACAGAGAAATTATCTTAATTCACATCTAGCTATCAAGGCAGGAACACTTTTTGTCTTGTGCAGTGTAACACATTCCGCAGAAAAAAAAAATACAGTCATGAGGCACCTTATAAATAGTATTCCAATTAAAAATCATAAACCGATTAACATAGCTGCAAATCAGTCCCAGTGGTTTTTTTTCCCCTAATGTCTGTGGAGCTTTCCTTTTTCTTTCAGCCTGGATTTATCATTCCATACTCTGTTTATAAAGTTTAATTCAAAATACCACATATATTTTATTCAAGTCCTGACACACTCCTTTGCCTAGTGCTGCTACCTCATTCTCCTAACCTTTATATTAGCTTCTGAGTTGCAATCTCCAGTGTGATCAGAGACACTGTGCCCATGCTAGCATCAGATGCTTTCTTATGGAGTCCTCTGTGCGTTCTTTTTCACCTTTGTACCTAGAAATGTGTAAGATAAAGCCTGTGGAGACAGGAGAGAGAAAAAAAAACACAATAAAACAAAACAAAACAAAACAACCCAAACAAACAACCAAAACACCAATCAAACCCCACAAGCAAACAAACAAACAAAAATACATCCCCAAAGAGTGCAACAGATAACCCAACCCCCAAAAAGACCACCTTCCCAGTATTTCATCCTGTACAGAGCTTGTATTATATATAAATATTACTTGCCAGCTATCTGAGTCTTTAATGTAGCAATAATAAACTTCTCTTATTTCATAGAATCATAGAATTGTAGGGGTTGGAAGGGACCTCGAGAGATCATCGGCTCCAACCCCCACTGTATTTGGTGTATTATCATATGTTCACTCTGATCACTGGCCCTGCTGACCCTTTCCAGTGCAAAAATTGCATTTTCATTTCTCTCTTAATTTTTCTGTAAAACATATATATAAAGAGAATATAAAAGATATCAAAATATATAGAATATATATTTAGCAGACATGTCCTCTGTTGTGAAAAAAACCACAATAAACAAATGAACAAAACCCACAAAAGTGAATAGAATTCTTGCATATCAGCCCTCAAACATGCTAAATTTCTAATCCTAGGTGTTTTCCCTCTCCTTGGCTTTCTCTTTATTTGAGTGAAGTTTCATTAACACTTTCTTGTTCTTTCTCTCCATATTAGCAAATTTCCCTTCCTCCATCTCCATCCTATCAACTTTCTTCCGTTAGCAAGACCTGATTTCCAGCTCCTTTTATAATAAACAGGAAAATCCACCAAAGACAAAAATGGAATGTGACATGAGTAGGGTTGAATTATCAAAGGAATGGAGAGAAGAAAAAATATCACCAAATATTTCTCTAATGGAACTTGTCATTTCTTAATGAAAAGAGTTGAAGGAATTTCTCACTAAAATTGTTTTGCCTATGAATGCATATATAAACTATTATTTAGGAGCAAAGTCCTCTCCTCTGAATCCCACTTATTATAATAAATGTTTAATTGCAATGTGTTTAGCTTCCTTACTGTGAGCTGCCACCATGTTTCTTCTCTTCTTTTGATGTTCAGTTTTAATCCCCCCCTCACCTAAGTATTCATTCACTGTATTGGTTTTTTAGGTCTTTTCATCACATCACTGAGTTGGGTTCTTGTTTTTTGGGTAGTTTTTTGTGGGTTTTTTTTTATTTCTACCTTTTTCTTTTTTTTTTCTTCTAGTCATTTCTTGTCTATTTCTTGTGTCTTCTCCTATACTTGTCTCCTGAGAAATGTCATTAAATATAAATTTGCTTCCCACTGTGCTGAGAAATGACAGACTCAGACTTCTGCCTGTTGTCCAAATCAACTCCCACCAGCCTGTGGTTGTGCCTATAGTTGACAATTCAAGATCAACATGTCTAGAGCAGGGTTCTCCATATTTCCAAAAAAAGTTATCTTGATACTTTCTTTCATGACTGCTGGAGATTATTGAAACTCCCCACCATGCCTCACTACCAAAACCTTGCCAACACAACCAACCACGTGGACATAAACAGCTCATTATAAAGGCAAAAGTAAGTCAACAGTTTGCGAATCAAGTCTTCTTTAGATAGTTCTCAGTTAATAGAATTTCTCCATACATATTTAGGGTAAAATTTTGCTCTGAGTGCTTAATTCTCTTTTCTCCTATGAAAGCCTAGATATAAAATCAACAGAAAGGCTATGGTACACTTTCTTGCCTCTTGTCAATTTCTGGGAAAATCAATGTAAGGTTTGAGTTGACCTTGCTTTAATACATTGCAAAAGTATGTTCTTGTCCAACAATATGACATTGTATTTTCCCCCTTTTAAATTGCAGACTATATAATATTGTGCCCTCATGCACTATTTTGTGTACTCTGTAGAAAAAAAAATAATTTAAGAAGCATAAATTAATATTTAACATAGGTACATATACATACTTTTCTATAAAGTTTGCTGTAACAACCTCCAATCTGCCTACAAAAAAGATCCATTGAGCAATTTTATACTTATTTTTCTAACCCATGAGCAGTTTCAGAGAGGAGAAAGTCAGTAGGGCTTTGTGCCTCCCATTCTCAATGTTGTTGTTTTTTGGGGTTTTTCTCCTGTGATACAGCAGTGGTGTGAATATGGTAATCTCAGTTTCTAAACTGAGGCTAGACCATCTTCATACTGCATCATTCTATATGGTCCTAACAGATCAGGTGACTCTAGTTTCTGGGTATCTTCATTGCATTCCTTTCTTTGATGACCCTTGCACATTGTGGACCTCATGGAGGTTGTCCAACAGGAATACTGGACCTATGGGTATCAACCCAGCAAAGGTAGAGGTAACGTGATTATCTCACCTTTCATAAAAATCTATGAACTGCAGAACTAAAACAAATAACATAAATGGGATTTAATTCAATTAATAGAGTTGTTGGAGTGTCAAACTGTATGCAATATATGCCACATAACAATCATGTTCTAGCTGGATGTGTGATCAGCCTGAAGGAGCTTATGTACAGCAAATGTGTTTTAGCAAGTGATGATCAAGACTCAAAGTCTCTTGGAAATCCAAACTAGCATGTAAGCTATTAAGACTTACACCTCGTCCCTCTCTTCATGAAATGGATTCCTAATAGGATTAATAGAAAGATAAGGACTGAAGTCTAGGAGCAATTAACATACTGGAGACAAGAACAGAATAGCCACAGAGTAACACTTCCCATCTAGCCAGGAAACAAGATCACCACTAACACCAAGCAGTCAAAGTCAGATTTTCATACATACATCTTCATACTAAGCAGAATGAACCTTCACTTAGCAGACTGTGCTGTGGTTTTGCACGCTGTTTTTCAGCCAGGAATTATTTCCACAGAAAAGAGATGTTATTTTTCATGTAGGTAACAGATGGACCTTGAAATTCAGATCTTTTTTTTTTTTCTTTCTTCATCTTCGGTGGTGTGTTTCTTTTTCCCTTATTGCCTGTTATCCCTAATGGAAGTCTCCACTCTTACAAGTTCAGTCTTAATATATTTTATTTATGCATAGCATATTTATGCATAGCACCTTTTCCTTAAGATGCAGCTGCTGTTGGAAAGCAAAATAATTTTGAATAAATAAGGACAGGAATGGACAACAGCATAGAATAGATTATGCCATTCTTCATACCAATGCTGTCCCATCTTAAATGTAGATGACACTGCTAGTCTCACAGTGAATACTGCAGAAAAGACAATTTAGAATAAATGAACAGCATGGAAAAAACTGAACAAAAACATAGAATTTCTATGGTGGAAAAAAAATTATCACTGGGTAGTAAAATCAAACAAAATAAATAACCGTCTGAATCTGGAATGGGATATCAGATTAATCAGATTAAACAACAAAGTGAAAACATGTTCTTGACATAAGTAGAATCAGGTTATCAAGTGATTGGAGACAAGAGGAATTGAACTGCACTTATTGCCAACAGGAATATCCAGAAACTATAGATAAAGTAGGAAAAAAATTATAAGAAAATAAAATTACAGTGTTTTCTTTAGGCTTTAAATCTCGAAAACATTATGTCATAGAGTCATTTTAGTTGGAAGGGATCCTTGAAAACCATTTTGTCCAGTCTACAGCTCAGAACAGGGGAAACTTGGATTTCTTGGAGTCTTTTCCATCTGAATTTTTAATGTATCAAGAACGGAGATTGCATGACCTCTTCATGGCACTGTCTCCAAAGCTTTATTATCTTTACCTACTCTAGGTGATCCTGCTCTGGCGGGGGAGGTGGACTAGCTGATTATTTTGAGGTCCCTTTCAATCCCTTAAATTCTGTGATTCTGTGATCTTTCTTATTAATGTTTCTCCTAATATGTAACAAGAATTTCCCATGCTGCAGCTTGTCCTTTGCCATTTGTTGCTCTGCTCTGTATCTCTAAGTGTCTGGTTTCATCCACTTTACTGTCTTTGATTGGATAATTATAAAAAAAAAACTAATCTCCCTTTAACTTTCATTTCTCCAAATTGCTGAAATACAGTTCTTTCAAATTCTTCTCATACAGAATCGTAGAATCACTGAATCATTAAGGTTGGAAAAGACCTACAAGATCATCTAGTCCAATTGTTCCCTTACCACTTATATTACTTGCCAAACCATGTCCCCAGGTACCTCATCCAACCTTTCCTTAAACACCCCAAGTGATTCCACCACCTCCCTGGGCAACCCATTCCAATGCTTAACCACTTTTCCCAAGAAGAAATTTCTCCTAAATTTCTAACCTGAACCTCCCCTGGCACAACTTGCAGACATTCCCTCTTATCCTATCATTACTTATCTGCGAGAAGAGGCTGACCTCCAGCTCACCACAACCTCCTTTCGGGCTGAATAGAAGGGATAATCACTTGCCTTGTCCTTCTAGCTGCACTCTTATTAATACATCCTGGTAACTGCTGTGATGTGATTGGCCTTCTTCAACACAAAGATTCACATTCAACTTGTCCACCAGGATTCCCAGGTCCTTTTCTCTAAAGCTGCTCTCTACACAACCAGATCTCAACATGTCTTATTGCATGGGATTATTTCATTTCACTTCTGTTACTGTGCATTTACTTTTTTTTGGTGAATATCATGAAATTTCATTGAGTCTGTATCTCCAGCCGTTTAACTTCCCTTTGAATGATAGTCTAGCCCTTGAGATTATTGAGGGCACCCATCATGAAGTTGGTTTCCCCCAAAATCTTGCTGAGTTGCACTCTGTCCCACTTCCCAGAAAACTGACTAACTCTAAGTAGAATAGCCTTCAGGTTTGAACTCTGAGGAATGCTACTAGCAATCAGCAGTTGTTTGGACTTCATGCTGTTGCTCACAACTCTGGCCATTATTGTTAGGGTTGCATATTCTTCTACTGGATCTGGTGCTGAGCAGTTCTAGAGAAATCTCTGAATACAAGAGCATTAACCAGTGATCCAGTATGATCTTGTAAGAATTTCTTGTGTCTGTCATGATTTAGTGGGCTATTAATCAACTTTGATCTCTGGAACCATATGTTTTCTAATGCAGACCTACTTAAAAAATTAGAGTAAAATGCTAGAGTAATTCTCGATGCTTTCATTGAGCTCCCCATTGTTTTCCCCAGACATGGTTGATGTTCAGATTTGTTTTCTTCTTACAGAATACTGTGAAAGTTATTTTACTTATTTTCACCATGAAGTTTCAATCTCTGAGAGTTTGGTTTTTGTTGGGTTTTTTTGTTTGGGTTTTTTTGGGGGTTTTTGTTGTTGTTGTTGCTGTTGTTGTTGTTGTTGTTTTGGGGTTTTTTTTTTAAATACTGCAGCCAGTCTCTGTAAAAATTGAATTAGTGTGATTTGCTCCTCTGCCCCTGATTTCTGTTGTACTGCTGTGAAGTTAGCTCTTGGCAAATCAAAGATCAGGTTATGAGTATTGCAAATCAGATTTGGAAAGTGTTAACTTGGGGGAAATTTGTACAATTAGTACATTACCTCATTCTAAGTCATGATGATTCATTCCGTGCTCTTCAAATAATGAGAGAAAATATATAAAGCTACGGGTGATATTCTGATATGCTACAATAAAAATAAAAACATTCTAAAGAAAAAAAATCACGAGCTTTATTGTTTCATGTAAGAAATGTGAAGACTGATTGGTCATTTTTTGATACTCTCTAGTAGTGTAGCAGCAGGAAGTAGGATGTTGGCTCAAGAAATATTCTGCTGTCATGATGAAGAGGGTACTTCTTCCAGTAGCATCTGCTGCAGAATTAGTAAGGTGTGATTTTGGGTGTTTGGGGTGGAGTTTCTTGGGGGGAGGGAGTGTTTGTTTTGTGGTATGTTGGGTTTTTCGTTGTGAGTTTTTGGGTTTTGTTTTTTAATTCCAAGTAAGCAGATTATTAGCATTTGTAGTGAACTTAAATTTGTTCAGCATCTTTGGCATGAATAATTTTCCAACCATAAAAGTTTCACTATGGTTTCATTTAGTAGTATTTGTTGTTTTTTATTAGCATGCCTAAGATAGTGGGAGTAGAAAGTAGAAATCTTAGCTTGAGTGTCGAATAAGGGAGACTTTACATTGAGAACAGCTTTTCCAAGATACAGGCCAGATGGTATATTTGGGACTTAGAAGATGAGAGGAGTAGCTGGAGCTGTGTCAAGAGAAATAGTTAAAAAAAAAACCCAAACCTAAATTCTAGAAAAAAGCAAGGAAGAGAGATTGTCAAGCCAAATTACCATAAGTAACTATTTGTACTACCATTCTCACAAATAGATGTATTACTCATATAATAACCTAGCAAACAAATCTAAAGCAATGATGACTGACAAGGTGGACGTTCTAAATATTTGGATACCCCTATATAAATATAGTTCATTCCATTCATCTGTGAGATATTGTCAACATATTGACATCATGACACAACTTTCCATCAAGTTTGAAGGAGGAATTGATGCTGTTACCTATCTAAAAGTATAAGAAAGGAAAGCATGATGCATTGAAGGGCAAGTGGTTTTCTATATGTGGACGTAGAAAACTGCTCATACCCTGATATAACTATACTAGTCTGAAACCTGTCCAGAACAGGGACAGGGTTGGTGCAATTCCAGCTTCATATTTCAGAGCCATCTTAAAACACTGAAGGATAATAAAGTGCTAAAATGTAAATAACTTCCAGATTATGGAACTTTTCCTTTTTTTCAGACCTGACATTCTCAGCCCTCACCCCTAGCAGTTAACCAGGATTGCCTAAAATTCTTTCTCACCCAGATATATAGCATTGACCATAGTTACAGGTTCACAGAATCACAGAATCATAGGGGTTGGAAGGGACCTCCAGACATGATAGGGTCCAACCAGTCTTCAGCAACAGCTGACAGCAGTCAAACCATGGCTGTTGTAAGTTAGCTGTCATTGTGCTATACCATCACAAAGGAGAAAGATATATCTCCTCATTTCTTATGGAAAGTGCCACAAAATATACTATAGGTATATATAAAAGAAGTTTACAGTCCAAGCTAGATCAATCCAAATCAGGTGTATAGCAAACACTTTTAGTAGCAGGCATTGGCAAGAAGAGGTAGCCTTAGCTGAACACCATTCAAAGCAGGAATATGTTGTTGCTGCCATGAATTGATCTCAAAACTAGTGACAACTATTTTTCATTCTTGAAACATGTTCTTGCTGGAGGAGACATTCCAGAATAACAAGTCTTACAACAATTTATGGATCGAGAGAGAGACGAAAGATGCTACAGGGCTTATTGAAGCTAACTGTAGCTTTTAGCTAATTGTTTAACACTGAGTTTTCTTGTAAGTTCATGGGAAAAATAAACAGCAAAGGTTTATGCATTTAACTTGTTTTGGATAACAAGAGAGGATAACAACTTGCAGAGTGAGTTGGATTCGTTTCATACATAGATGTGTCAAATCTTTAGTATTTAGATGATATTTCCTATCTACAAAACTAGAAGGGGAAAATCCCTTATTAACAGAAGATTGAACACTGCTAGCTGGAAGGGATCCACAGAATGGATTTTCTTAACAGGATTTTTAAAACTCTTTGAGAGACCCTAACTGCTTTCATTCTCAGTAGACAAGAAGTGATGTGTTTGGGAGATTTTGGAAAATAACCTGTTAGGAGGCAGAAAGAGAAGAGGAATTTTACAGCTAAAGAATGTAAAATCATGCCTCCCTTTTCTGAAATAAACTGCAGGCTCAGAAATTCCCTGTGTATGCTGACAAAGTATTTTAGTGCACACTTCTGCCTTCACTCCCTGTTATTACGTTTCAAGAAAAAACTACTGTTTGTGAATATTTGGTTTATGATGCACTAGAGAGGTTATGAAACTCTTTAGAGAACATACTGGTATATTTGCTACCTAATAACTTCAACAAGCAGTTAATGTATTTTAAGTAGATATAGTAAAAATTCTCAATCAATTTATTTTATAATGAAGTTTAAGAGGTGATTTCATCATGGTCTACAAGCACTTAAGTGAGGAAACCCATCTGATGGTAATGGTTTTTTAATTTACTAAAAAGTCATAATGATTTTCAGTGTGTGGAAGCTGATGCCAGAGAAACCCAGACTACAAACAAGATAGATATACTAAGTAAAGATAATTGGAAAAGCTTTCTTAGGTGTACGGTGGGTTTCTTACCACCTGAAGTCTAAAAAAGTGAGACTGAATATCATTCAAATAAGTTAGTGATGCTTCGAACAGAAGCTCTGAATTTGATAATAGAATTAGTGAATGAAATACTTTGTGGTGTGCTCATGTGTTTGCCCAGACATCAGGCAGATATTTAATTATTTTTTTTTTCCGAGTTTAAATCTGAGTTTAAATTTTCTATGTGAATATAAGGAGAAACTTTTTCACTGTGAGGGTGACAGAGCACTGGGACAGGCTGCCCAGAGAGGTTGTGGAGTCTCCTTCTCTGGAGACATTTAAACCCTGCCTGGACGCATTCCTGTGTGATTTAGTCTGGGTGATCCTGCTCTGGCAAGGGCTAGGATTGGACTAGATGATCTTTCGAGATCCCTTCCAACTCCTAATGTTCTGTGATTCTCTGATATAGGTAAATGTTGACTATATTCCTTTATATTGGGCAATCTGGTCTAGTGAGGTTGTCCCTGCCCATGGCAGGGGTTGGAACTAGATGATATTTGAGGTCCCTTCCAACCCAAAGTATTCTATGATTCTGTGATTATTCAGAAACTCCACTGATATTTTCAAACAATGAGATTGCCTCAACAGTTTTGTGTAAGGTCACCAAGGTAAGAAGTTGCATATCAGACAAAGCACGTTTCCACCCTTCTTAACTGGCTTTCTAAAACTGGTTTCAAGACAGTTACCTGGAACACAAGAATTAAGTCTCTTCTTGTAATGACACTCCAGAGTGCAAGATAGATAAATGAGTCTTCACAATACAGAGGATGAATGGACAAAAACACCAACATTTATTTTCCACTACCACTTGATTCACTGCTGTATTTAGCTCTGGTCACTGTTGCTATATCTTAGACTGCAATCCCTAACATGTTTTCCTTTTTTCCAATTGAGGAAAAAAAATGTTGGGATCAGAAACTGTAGATTTGAGAGAAAGTTATGCCTGAGGTTTTTATTACAAGGACAGTATCAATAAGCCTGTATTTTTTTCTTCTTCCTTTTTTTCTAATTTATCTAATTATAAAATAAAATAAAATCTCATTATATTTAGTGTTGGACTTTTTGGATGAACACACAGTCTGAAGACTTAAACAATGGAGTAGAGTCACCATCCCTGGGGGTGTTCAAGGAAAGACTGGATGTTGTATTGAGGGATATGGTTTAGTGGGAGCTAGGTGAATGGTTGGACTGGATGATCTTCTAGGTCTTTTCCAACCTTAAAAATTCTGTGATTCTGTGATTCTGTGATTCTGTGAAAAATCAGAACTTTTCCTTGCTTTTTTTTTTTTCAGTGTCTGAGTGAAAGAGTATGTCGTGGTTTCACCCTGGCTGTGGGTTGAGATCCACGCAGCTGTCTGCTCCTTAAAGTAAAAGAGCAGGGGAAGAGGGAAAAGGGGGGAAACAAGGGAAGGGAAAAGGAAGGGGCAAATAACTCCAAAACCAAGAAACTAAGAGGCCCGTGGGTTGGGATAAGGATAGTTTACTAAGATAACAGAAAGATAAAATACAACAATGCTAACAGGACTTTAGAGCAAAAGAATATGAAACTATTGATACACAATGCAGTTTCTCACCGAACCACACAACTCAGGCCGTACCACCCAGAGCTGTCCCGGAACCGACCGTCCCCCCAAGAAGCACGCGTCCCGAGACCGCCCCTCTCCTTCTTCCCAACAGCCCCCCGTTTTTCCTAGGCAGGACGTAATTGGCATGGAATACTCTCTTTGGCCCATCTGGGTCACCTGTCCTGGCTTCGCCCCTCCTTTCTCAAGAATAGAGAAATAGAAGAAGCTAAGAAAGTCCTTGACTGTCTGACTGCAACTAAGAACATCAGGGTGTTATCAGCACTGCTTTCATTTTAACTCCCAAACACAGCATTCCATCAGCTGCTACAAATGAAATTAACTCTATCCTGACTGAAACCAGGACATTCCACCCCTTATTCCATACCATTTACGTCATGACCAGGTCCAACCAATGTTTCAGAAACACATATATGTATTATTCCCTTAGTCTATGGACCATTCATCTGAGTTTTGTTGAGGAAATGATCTAGTCCATGATTTTCAGGCTCCATTCGTTGTAACAGTCTCTCATGGTGTCAGTATACGTCATTGGTTCGTTGCATGCTGCATCTCGGACTCTCGATCGATGCATCTGACATGGTCCATGGTCATAGTCTGTGAATCAAAAGCGTTCATTTTCAAAGGGGAAGAGGAAAAGTTCTTATGATGGCAGGTCTTGGTCCCATCATTGTGGCAGTCTTCCTTCATTGTCGTGTATGATTCCAGCTGTAACTCCATTGGTACAACAAACAACAACATACAGCAATTATAGTAATAATGAATATACAGTAATGGGTTATTTAGTACTTATTATAATAAAATTTCTACCTTACTAATTACATTGGCTATTCTCACCTAAAATCAAATCCCTTTGAGGTACACATCGAACTTCTCCATCCTTCTGCATTACCCACCAAGTACAACCAGGTCCTTGAGCAAAAACAATTCCCGACATAGGTTTACCTTTACCTGAAGCAGGGATGACCCAAACCGTCTTCCCTAATATACTCTTCATATGCACCACTGGGACTCTGTCTCCTTCTACAGTACGTGGAAATTTTGACTGGGCAGGGCCAGCCCGATTGGTAGAACCCCTAGAGTTAACTAACCACGTGGCTTTGGCCAAATGTGTATCCCAGTGTTTGAATGTTCCACCACCCATTGCTTTTAGGGTAGTCTTTAAGAGTCCATTATGTCTTTCAATTTTCCCAGAGGCTGGTGCATGATAAGGAATGTGGTACACCCATTCAATGCCATGGTCTTTGGACCAGGTGTCTATGAGAGCATTTCGGAAATGAGTCCCATTGTCTGACTCGATTCTTTCTGGGGTACCGTGTCGCCATAGGACTTGCGTTTCAAGGCCCAGGATTGTATTCCGGGCAGTAGCATGGGATACAGGATATGTTTCTAGCCAGCCGGTGGTTGCCTCCACCATGGTAAGCACGTAGCGTTTGCCATGGCGGGTTTGTGGGAGGGTGATGTAATCGACCTGCCAGGCCTCCCCATATTTATATTTCATCCACCGTCCTCCATACCAAAGCGGCTTCAACCGCTTCGCTTGCTTAATCGCGGCACACGTCTCACATTCATGGATAACTTGTGCAATAGCATCCATGGTTAAGTCCACCCCTCGATCTCGAGCCCATTTATATGTTGCATCTCTCCCTTGATGACCTGAGGAATCATGAGCCCATCGAGCTAGGAATAATTCACCTTTATGTTGCCAGTCTAGATCTACCTGAGCCACTTCAATCCTAGCAGCCTTATCTACCTGATGGTTGTTTTGATGTTCCTCCATGGCTCGACTCTTAGGTACATGAGCATCAACATGACGTACCTTTACAACAAGCTTCTCTAATCGGGCAGCAATGTCTTGCCATAAGTCAGCAGCCCATATGGGTTTGCCTCTACGCTGCCAGTTGTTCTTTTTCCACTGTTGCAACCAACCCCACAGGGCATTAGCTACCATCCATGAATCAGTATAAAGGTAGAGCATTGGCCACTTTTCTCTCTCAGCAATGTCCAAGGCTAACTGGATGGCCTTCACCTCAGCAAATTGGCTTGATTCACCTTTTCCTTCAGTAGCTTCTGCTACTTGCCTTGTAGGACTCCATACAGCAGCTTTCCATCTTCGGTGCCTTCCCACAAGGCGACAGGAGCCATCAGTGAACAGGGCATATCGCTTCTCATTCTCTGGCAGTTTGTTGTAAGGTGGGGCTTCTTCAGCGCGTGTCACCTCCTCATCCTCTGGTGACATCCCAAAATCTTTGCCTTCTGGCCAGTCTGTGATCACTTCCACGATTCCTGGGCGATTAGGGTTTCCTATTCGAGCCCACTGAGTAATTAGTGCAACCCACTTGCTCCACGTAGCATCAGTGGCATGATGTGTAGAAGGGACCTTCCCTTTGAACATCCAGCCCAGCACCGGCAGTCGGGGTGCCAGGAGGAGCTGGGCTTCAGTTCCAATCACTTCTGAAGCGGCTCGAACCCCTTCATAGGCAGCCAGTATTTCCTTTTCTGTTGGAGTATAATTGGCCTCAGATCCTTTGTAGGCCCGACTCCAAAACCCCAGCGGTCGACCTCTAGTCTCCCCTTGTGCTTTCTGCCAGAGACTCCAGGTAGGTCCATTCTCCCCGGCTGCAGTGTAAAGCACATTTTTAACATCTGTCCCTGTCCGGACAGGCCCAAGGGCCACTGCATGGACTATCTCACGTTTGATCTGCTCAAAGGCTTGCTGCTGCTCAGGGCCCCATTGGAAATCATTCTTCTTCCGAGTTACGTGGTAGAGTGGGCTCACAATGAGACTGTAGTTTGGGACATGCATTCGCCAAAAACCTATAACACCTAAGAAAGCTTGTGTTTCCTTTTTGTTGCTTGGTGGAGACATAGCTGCTATTTTATTGATAATGTCCATTGGGATCTGACGACGCCCATCCTGCCATTTTATTCCTAAAAACTGGATTTCTCGTGTAGGCCCCTTGACTTTACTTTGCTTTATAGCAAAACCAGCTTCCAAAAGGATTTGAATTATCCTTTTTCCTTTCTCAAATACTTCCTCTGCTGTATTGCCCCATACAATGATGTCATCAATGTACTGCAGGTGCTCTGGGGCTCCACCCTATTCCAGTGTGGTCTGGATTAGTCCATGGCAAATGGTAGGGCTGTGTTTCCACCCCTGGGGCAGACGATTCCATGTGTATTGGATGCCCCTCCAAGTGAAAGCAAACTGTGGCCTGCACTCTGGCGCCAGTGGTATTGAGAAGAAAGCATTTGCAATGTCTATTGTGGCATACCACCTGGCTGCCTTTGACTCCAATTCATACTGGAGTTCCAACATGTCTGGTACAGCAGCACTCATACCTGGAGTGACTTCGTTTAGGCCACGATAATCCACTGTCAGCCTCCACTCTCCATCGGACTTCCGCACTGGCCATATGGGACTGTTAAAGGGTGAGCGGGTTCGGCTGATCACCCCTTGGCTCTCCAGTTGACGAATCAGCTTATGGATGGGGATCAGGGAATCCCAGTTAGTACGGTACTGTTTTCTGTGCACCGTCGTTGTAGCAATTGGCACTTGCTGCTCTTCAACCTTCAACAACCCCACAACAGAAGGATCATCTGAGAGTCCAGGCAAGGCACGCAATTGCTCAATGCCTTCTGTCTCCAAAGCAGCTATTCCAAAAGCCCACCGGTACCCTTTCGGGTCTTTAAAATAACCTCTACGGAGGTAATCTATACCTAGAATGCATGGAGCTTCTGGGCCAGTCACAATTGGGTGTTTCTCCCAGTCCTTCCCAGTTAAGCTCACTTCAGCCTCTAACACAGTCAATTGTTGTGACCCCCCTGTCACTCCAGAAATGCTGACAGGTTCTGTCCCTACATGATTCGATGGCATTAGAGTACACTGGGCACCAGTATCCACCAGAGCCTTGTACTCCTGTGGGTCTGACGTACCAGGCCATCGGATCCACACAGTCCAATAAGCGCGGTTATCCCTCTCCTCCACCTGGCTGGAGGCAGGGCTCCTCTATTGTTGCTGATCATATTGGCTGCTCACTGGTGCAGCCTTCTTCCTGGCAAAATCGCATTGTCTTTTACCTCGCAGCTCATTTACTCGTGCCTGGAGGGCTGAGGTGGGCTGCCTATGCCACTTCCTCATGTCCTCACCATGGTCACACAGTTCAAACCACAGCTGTTGTCGCAGCGTGTCTCGTGGTGTGTACCTTCTGCATCCTCCCTTCTGGGACGATGGACGCTTTCTCCCAGTAGCTGCAACATTGCCCCATACGGGTTGGGAGTTGCACAAATTTTTGTCAAGTCGTTCGACCAGCTTCTCTACCGCTGCGATCACAGATTGGGAAACATTGTCCTGATATTTCCGGAGTCGGCAGGACACTTCACTTACAGTTGGTGGATACATATTATCCCAGTCTATTGATGCTAATGAATTGGTGTGCCCTGCTGGTGCACTTCGTACAACCTTACGCCACATATCTGCGGTGCATACAACTTCATCAGGGTCAGAGTGCCATTTGCCCAGATCATAATAAATGATCTCCCGTACAGCTAATTCTCTCAGGTACTGGATAACTGCCTCTATGTTGTTACACTTGGGTGACTGACATGTAATATAGTCCTTTATGGGATACCTTTCCTCCACACTTGACAGTAGTCGCCTCCAGAGGCTGAGGGTTTCTGGCTTTTTCCCAATTTCCTTGTCAATGCCTCCTTCTCTAGCTAGGGATCCCAACTGCTTGGCCTCCCTGCCATCTAATTCCAGACTATCGGCCCCTTGATCCCAGCATCGGAGCAACCAAGTGATGATGTGCTCACCTGGGCGGCGGCTGAAATCTTTTCGAACCTCACGCAACTCACTCAGGGTCAGGGATCGTGTGACAACCTCTGATTCTGCCTCATCCTGAAATGCCTGAGATGGCCTTGCTCTATCCTGAGGGGCTTGAGATGGCCCTGCTTTATCCTGAGGTGCTTGAGATGACCCCGATTCATCCTGACATGCTCCAGATGGCCCTGATTCATCCTCATCCTTCACTACACGAACTGATTTCCTTTGTTTCCTCTTTTGTACAGGAGCAACAGACACTGGCGGGGGTTGGTTTTTTGTTTTATCAGCAGTATCTGCTGTAGGGGTTGCAGTAGCTGCAGCATCAGTTGGACAAGTTGCAGTAGCCACAGTGCTAGTCATAGTGGCCTTAGTGCTAGTCACAGTGGTTACAGTAGCTGCAGTGCCAGTCATTGGGGTTGCAGCAGCTGCAGTCTTTGCTGGTCTGTTTTCATTCTTTTCCTTCTGACAGTGCTGACAGTACTGACAGTGCTGCCTGTTATCAAGCAATGTTTTGTAAATAGTGGCCAGGGCCCAGCACAGTGCAGTAAGGTGTGTATCTCTGGCAAGCTTAGAGCAATTTCTTTTCAGATATGCAGTCACTTTTTCAGGGTCTTGTAACTGCTCAGGAGTGAAACTCCAAACCACCGGAGTTAAGAAAGTGCCTAGGTACTTGCCCATGCTCTGCCACTTGCCCTGCCACTCACGATTATCTGGCCTCACAGAAAAATCTTGAGTGGTATTCATAAACCTCTGCTTAATATTTGACAACAACTGAACCGTCTGCACCAAACTGAAAAACAGCAAAATGCTAGTTGGAATATCCCAGGGATACTGAAAGTTTTTAAAGACTGCTAGCAGAGCTGTTGTATTTAGCCCAAAGGAAAAGAAAGCAGAACTCCCACCATGCCAGCTGCCATTACTAAACCCTCCCTGTCCAAGGAATGGACAGGGCAGCAAGCTCTCATAAAAATACCAGCACAAGTTCACGATCCTCAATATTACTGTATCATAGATTGTCATCACAAAAGACAAGAACCAGACCAGGAAACGCAGCCTCGACATGGTAAAAAATCCTGCCAGGATTGCAGCCAGCGTACGGTAGTTTCGCGGCCACAGATGTGACCACAGCCATGTGAATAAATACCACAGCATCGTGATCGGAGACTGCTTAAACAACAGTACTTATCACAACTTTGTCTTAATTACTATAGGGTCAGATCTACCGTTATCCCAACCTTTCGTGCCCCACGTTGGGCGCCAAAAAGACTGTCGTGGTTTCACCCTGGCTGTGGGTTGAGATCCACGCAGCTGCCTGCTCCTTAAAGTAAAAGAGCAGGGGAAGAGGGAAAAAGGGGGGAAACAAGGGAAGGGAAAAGGAAGGGGCAAATAACTCCAAAACCAAGAAACTAAGAGGCCCGTGGGTTGGGATAAGGATAGTTTACTAAGATAACAGAAAGATAAAATATAACAATGCTAACAGGACTTTAGAGCAAAAGAATATGAAACTATTGATACACAATGCAGTTTCTCACCGAACCACACAACTCAGGCCGTACCACCCAGAGCTGTCCCGGAACCGACCGTCCCCCCAAGAAGCACGCGTCCCGAGACCGCCCCTCTCCTTCTTCCCAACAGCCCCCCGTTTTTCCTAGGCAGGACGTAATTGGCATGGAATACTCTCTTTGGCCCATCTGGGTCACCTGTCCTGGCTTCGCCCCTCCTTTCTCAAGAATAGAGAAATAGAAGAAGCTAAGAAAGTCCTTGACTGTCTGACTGCAACTAAGAACATCAGGGTGTTATCAGCACTGCTTTCATTTTAACTCCCAAACACAGCATTCCATCAGCTGCTACAAATGAAATTAACTCTATCCTGACTGAAACCAGGACAGAGTAAAAGATACGTTAGGTTTTTTCTTCCTACAAGAATACCCATCAGAATCTGTCCTAATCTTTATGTTTAAAAATACAGTACAATAGCATTTAGTTTAGCTCAATTGATACACAAACATTCTTCCCACGTAATATTCTGGCCTCTGATTTCTCTCAGAAAGGATAGAGAATTTAGATACTCACCTGCATGTAGAAACAAGTGATCTTCTGTAGGTGCATTTTGTAGATACAGGAACTAACACGTCTTATTCACTTTTTAGAGATGTTATTTAAAATGTTCAAGGACTTTTCATACCAATCAAATGCTAATTATGCTTATTGATTCCATTTAATGAGTCATGAACAATTAAAAAAAAAGAGTCAGACAGACCTGAACTGGGCTATTTGGAAGTATCTAGAACTTCCAATATTTTAATTTCATTTCTTTTCAAGTATGCACCTGAAGAGCTTCTGAAGTCGTCATAGAGAACAATGAATAACACAATGCTTTACATCTATGGATGTGAGTTGGATTAGACCTGACAAGTGTTCTGTGTTATTCGGTCACTGTTTCACAGCACTGTACATCCCCAACTTTTCAATTTCTGTTAAGAGAGGCTATGCTGGTAGAGAACCGGAGACCATCTAGCACAGTGCCCCTTCTTCAGCACTGGCCGCAAAAAGACTGCAAGAGAAAAGACCAACCTGGACATGAATATTTGATGCTTCCACTAAATATTTTCCCAGCCTCTAATGATCTTCAGTTCAGGCGATTTCCTGAATCTGTTTAGTTTAGTTACTATGTAGTTAATCACAGAAGATCCTTCTAACAAATGCTTCTTCAAGGACCATTATTCTTATTTCTTGAAAGTGTGTGCAGAAGATCCAATCTTTTTTTATCTATTGGTATGGATGTAAAATACCATATCTTAAAAATAAATAATAATTGTGAGCACTCTAGCTGGTGTAGAACTGTATGAATAAGCAGTAATAATAAGACATATTTTAAGAACTCCCATATTCCAAAGAATTGAACTACAAAGGTCATGCAAAACTGGGAGAGGGAAACTCTCCCTATGTGAATTGAGATGTCAAGGTAGTCACTGAGGAATCAACACTAGGAGTCCTGACAGATATCTCTAACTTAGTGAGACCTATTTAGTAGATATATTCTGTTCCATTAGGTGAGCTTTCCAAAATACTGAAAAAGTTCAAGCCCACTAAGTGCTTATTCATCAGAACTGTTAGTAAATCTGACAAGAAAAGATGAATTTCATTTATTTAGCTAAATATTATTATTAAGCAGTCAGTTGCATTGAACTCAACCTCTGTGTTTTTTTTAAATGCTGTGAGGAAGCTTGCCTTCAGTCAAACATTACTGTATGCTGAACATGGCAG
The DNA here is from genome assembly GCA_027925045.1 of Hypotaenidia okinawae. NCBI lineage: Eukaryota > Metazoa > Chordata > Aves > Gruiformes > Rallidae > Hypotaenidia > Hypotaenidia okinawae. The sequence goes on from BSDF01000001.1 coordinate 211,726,117, forward strand.
CTGATGCTGAGGAATGTAGCCCAGGTACACCATGTGTACTCTGGTTGTGTTTCGGTGTAGCAGAGGTAGGCTTTCCATGCTTCATCTTGAACATCTACTATCCGAGCTAGTTATTCGAACTCCAGTTTTAATCAAAGAAGAGAACCTGGACTTAAGGGTGAAACACATGTCATCTCAAAGAAGAAGTCTAAAAAAGACATATGTCTCGTACTGTAACAGTGCTATTCACTCTTGTTGACTCGAAAGGGAGCCTAGGGTGAGTAACTCAGATGCAGATGTCTAACTTAGGTGTGATGAATCTCTCCCTAGGGTGTCTGGTGTCCCTCCTTGTTAACTGTAGAAATAATTCTTCTTCAGATTGAAAACATTTGGAAATAAGCCCTAAAGCCTGATATCTTTAGGACTTTAAACTATTATTAATAAAAATGCCATTTCAAGCATTTGTGAGCAGTGATGAAAGAATTTTGAGCTGGAAACCACACTGCTGTAAACTTTTGCCCTACACAGGTATCCTTAGAGCTTTTTCATGATTTGAAAATAATCTTCTTTTGTAATAACATTTAATTCTTTTTTTCCCGCTTTCAGTGTATGGGATGCTATAAACCACAAGAATGCTCACAGAAGGATGTAAAATTGCTGAGATTTTCTCAAAGAACAAAAAACTTCAGTTCACTTTTCACTGGGTTCATTGTTACCCTGCTCCTTCTATTAGTGTTTTCAATTACTTGCAATTAATATCTTTATGTTACAATTTTTTCCAAGTTAAAACGGCCTGTTGGACTAATTTTGATATGAACACGTATCACAGAGCTTTAGTCAATTTACAGAAAAATAATAGAGAAAATAAAATTTAAAAAAAAAAAAACAGGAAAAAAACGCTGAATTTAGGAAATGTAGGACTTTGGATTTAATTTTGTAAATATGTAGCACATGAGATGCTTGCTTTCCCTGTCTTTGCAGCATGAGTGACAGGTTTCTAACTATTCCAAACTAGAGACTAGCTGCCGGTAAATATATTTTATGAATGGGTTGTTGATAACTGACACCAGCAGTGCCAGTTAGCAATATATAACTGAATCATTACAGTGACCAGATACTTCACCACATGCAGTTTGTCAGTCCCTCTCTTCCCATAAAATTTATACAGAGTTTGTGTGAAGATCTGAGCTGCTGACAAGGAGCTCAAGAGTTTCTGTTTAAAGCACAGATGAATCCTGGAAATGAATACGTGATTCTTCACATTACTTGATAGCTAGATAAGAGCTGTCTTAGCAGACATGGTTTCACGAGCATTTTTACCATGCTGTATGGAGCTCCCAGGAGAAAACTTCTTTTTCATATCAAGGAACAGCAACGGCATGGTGAAAGGGTTTCATGGAGTACAGGTGCATTGTTCTTTACCTTCCTAATGATCACAGTTCTTTGGATCTCCATGTGGATGTATGAGTTCAAATAATGTTTATTTTTTTAGAGTTGTCCAGTCCCTTTTTTTTTTTTTCCCTATTGCTGTTTTAAGATTTTGTCTTCCATGTATTGTTAGCTCAGGAAGCATCATCCTTAACCTGGCCTTTCATTAGACATAGAGATCTCTAAAAATGACCACCTAGAGAAGTAGGTGGAGCAGGGTTTGACTTTTCAATGTAGTGATGCTGAAAGATGTGATGCAGTGCTGATTCGAGTGCTGAGTGCTGCTTAAAACAGCAATCCTGCTGTTAAAGTGGTATTTTGCAATATAATTGTAATAACTTGAAAGGAATGGATGCTACTGTGAAAGAGCACTGAGGATGCCCAGCAGGAGACCAATTTTATGCAGTCTGTATGTTTGAGGTAGGTGTTTGTTTGCAAGAGAATTGACTGAGGATGTCAATTAGTCATCAAATGATACTCTTTGGGGGACAGTCAGAAAAACTAATGAAAGTTAGTCTCCTAATCTGGATCGCTCTCTGGAGGATCACTTCCCTCAACTGACTGTAATGGAAGCCTGGGGAAATTACTTGTCCAAGTCTTAAGTTAGCCTTTGTGAATATCCTTCTGTGAGATATATCAAAGTAATATGTGTGAATACCTGTAGTTAGGGTCTTTAAACAGTAACGGTTCCTGGCTACCAGACTTAATGTAATACACAGGCAAAACAAATGTAAACATAAATTTGTTTTGAAGTACACAGACTTCTAATATTCCTTTGTCAGCCAAGAAGCCTGAAGAGGAATCAAAGTGCAGGTGACCTGGGTCCCTAGTATAACTGGATGACAATAGATAGTTGTGTGGATGAAGAGAATTGAAGGCCAGATTTCAATTTCTTTCCTCTCACTTTAAATCTCTAATGTCTTTCATGCTGTGGTCCTAGTCTATCTTCTTTTTTCTCCTTCTCCAGTGTGTGTGATTTAATAACAAAGTGGATAGGAGAAATTAGGTGCCTAAATGAGAAGGTGCATGAGAATGATCTACATATATACACGCATGTTGATTTGCCAGGTAATTATTTCAACAGCCTTTCAGTTTCATTAGAGATTCTGGTACAAGTCACAATGTCACTTATTTTTATGTAAAGATTGCAGGAAGGAAAATGAGAACTGACATCTTCTGCAAGCAGGCGGGATTTATCCAGTATCAGATGTATCTCCAATGTTGCTCAGAGCTACATTAGTTTGGCTTTTGTCATGGAAGAGAACTTTCTTTCACACTTTGCCTTGCTAGTTCTGCTTCCAATATTTCTCTGATTACCAATTGTATTTCTCTGATTAGTCACTGTGAATATTTAAGTGTCATACATGGCAACAGTACCTGTAAATCCTGATCATCTTGATAATTGAGATTGTAAACTCCATCCAAGATAAACATTATACAGATCTGATATGTCTTAGATCAGATAATATATTACAGTATAAATCTCAAAGACAGCACAAGCACCAAATCCAGCATGCTCCTCCAAACTAAGGCTCTCTGGGAATGCCTTTCACTGAGTTGCAATCTCAGCATAACCAAGACTTTTTCCATACTTCAAGACAATATATTTTTGATCAGCCTCATATTATTCCTTTGAAATACAGCATATTCAACATCCTACTCAGCTTATTCCAGAAAGTTGTTTGGGTTTTGTTTTTTTCTTTTCTTAGCTCACAAAGGAGAAATACAGTCTGTCCATCACTATGATAAATTCTGTTTGATAAATACTTAGAATCTACAAAAATATATATTCCTTCTAAGCAAGCATTCTTATTGACTTCTTATGAGAAAGTAAATATGTAATTTCTCCTTGTCTTTTCAATTCAGCTGTTTGGTTTGGTGTCAGAGTTTTATTTGTGTTTGGTTTTTAATTAAAACTACTTCAAAGTGTGGAAATCACCTCCTTTGGTTTGACATACATCTTTGATATAGATGTGAAAGAAGTTTGATATGGTTGTCTAAGGATGCCCCAACTGTGTGAGATGTGTTGGCCCTCAGCTGCCTCACCAAGAGGATGTTTTTCTGCAGGTCTTGTGTTGTATCTGTGACATCTCTAAAATATCTCAATTGATTCTATTTGTTTTTATTAAGGGAAAATTGTATCGAGCTTTCCAAGTGGTATTTATTTTCATGTTTAGATACCTATAAGTCAGATGCATGTGCATACTTGTATCTATTTCTAAACCAGATATAGCACAGGATATAACACTGGGTGATATGATGCAGGATCTCTGAGCAATGTTCTCTCTAGGAACCGCAGCTGAAGGACAGGAGGATTACCATATCATGTTTGTAGTGGCAGAATAAAATAATGCTAAGGCAACTGGGTTAAGTCTTTACTGGCCAGTCAAATGAACTGCTTTTTAGAACCTCTGAAGTGACAGGTTGACTTCTGCACTTAAGAAAAGCCTCCACAGAATTTCTATTTCCTAATTCTAAACTGAGTTCGTGTTGAAATTACATTTCCAAGCAACAACTTACCAGGGAAAAGTTATTAATCCATCTTCTTAACCCCATTTTAAATTCTGTCCTTGTCCACATGGCAAACAAGACATCTTCAGTAAATGACTGTCTGTAAGTCCCAAGAATTCACAGCAAAATAGTCAATAAACATGTTCCATACAACAAATACTAAAGTTTCTTGTAGTTACCTTGTAACTGCTGAAATCCATGGCAAAATTTATGTTTTTATTGCTTCCTTACAGCTCAAAATTCTTTTTCACCCCTTCTTGGACTCTACTTGGCTAAGTTAGTTTTTACTTCAAGCTGTTGGTACAAATCTCCACTTTCTCTGAAGGTCAGGGATGCTATTTTAGGAGGATGGCTTTCTATTTTGTGAATGATTACCATTGATAATGGAAAATGGCAGCTGGTTTTGTACTCAGTGGGATGTATCTGTAAGTAATTATTAAGGAAGACGTAGAACTTGGTATGGCTGATTGTCTCTTCTTTTGAACCTATAAATAAAAACTGAGAGCAATTAGGGCTAAAGGGCAATCTGGATGTAATTTGTGTGCAATGCCTAACACAGCAGGATTCTAATTCAAATTAGTGTTATACACAATGATATGATATTTCCACAGTTCTGTAATTCCCAGATTTGAGCAAGCAATCTCAAATGCTATAAACAGTTATTTCTAACCAAAATGGAAACCTAGGAATATTTGAATTGTGTGATTGCATTCTTTTTGTGACATGTACACAGGTTTTCACATACAAAGCTTAAAGCTCTGGCAAGCATGTTTTCAATACATCGTTACCCAAAATAAAAAGCCATCTACTTTAAGACTATCCCACCTATACAATGCAGCCACCAATGCAAGGTCTGAGAGACAAAAATAATGTATTGAGAAGTTAATTATCTTGAATAAAGCTGTTAGACTGGCAAGAAGAATATAAAGATGTAGGAAACCCTCCAGCAACAGTGGAAACACTAACAAGAATTATTTATCATAAATAAAAGACATTCAAGATGACATGTCAAAGTACAATAGCAGGGACTAGGCTACCCAATTATGCAACTCAGGTTGGAAACAAATGGCATCTCATAAGGCTCCTGACATGTTGGATACCTAATTCTGAACTGTGAAATGCCTGATTTTTAAAATTTGAAATGCAGCTGTGTCAATTAGATGCAGCATATAGAATTTACAATTTTTAGTAGTACAACTGGGGAAACAAAATCCAACTGCAATAAAAAAAGATTGTATGAAGATGCAAAACAGTTGATAGATACCTTATGTACATCCGTGGCCTGCCGCTTGTCTTCAATTTAAAAGATAGAATAGAAAAGCAACCACTAAACAACAAACTTTGCAGACATACTTGCATGTATATCTGCTCTGCAATGGCAGCGATCACTGTCTTGTTTCACTCGGCATTCAGATGACTTTTTCATCTTCAGAGCCTCTTTAGCTCATTTTTAATAGTATAAAGCAAGCTGTAGCATTTGGAGGTGAGTAGAGGTGAATCTGTTCTTTTGGGCCAGCAACAAAACTATGGATTTAGGCCTTTGCTCAAACTCTCACATTCTCACCAGAAAGACAAAAGACTTTCAATAAGTAATTTGGGGTTGCTGAAATTTGTGCTTGTTGTGATTGATTTCTGGAAACACGGAGGCAGGTCAATTATCTCAGCTGCCTCAGCTCAGCTTCAGATGTTTTAATGTACAGGATGAAGTACATCCCTAATGTCCCATTTTATGCTATAATGACTGTCATAGACTGTCTGATAAAAGCGCATCCTAAAAAGGTCTTAGTGTGCCGTATTCCTTTGGGGCCGTGCTTGATGCACATCTTACCCTGTAGTCTCAAGGAGGAGAGAGAAACGAGCTATTCTCATTAATTTGAAATCTTACTTGTTTTCCTTTCTATCTTCCTTCCCTCCATTTGAAGCTTGCTGACATTGCTCCTTAACTTGTGAAGCCCTTTCTGGTTTGGGTGCAGACAGCAATTCAACCTGCACCACTGCAGTGAGTTTGCTCTATTTCTCATGGTTATAACTCTTTTCCCTCCCTTCTTTATCTCTCTCTCACCTTGCCATGTGTGTATATGCTTCATCAAACTCTCATGGCTGAAGTGAGGCATACCTGGTTTATGCAAGGACCATGAGACTTTTTGCACCTCCCACTCAGCATTAAGAGGGAATTTTTTCTTTTATCTGGAAGAAATTCCTCACATTTCTTAGTACCTATAACTTCTCCTATATAGTCTCTCACATTTTCTTAGGTAAAGCCTAATTCTGTTCACCTTTATCAGACCTAAGAAACCTGGTAACTTTAGGTCTTCCAGTGCCTGGTGATGGCTGGATCTTTTCAGCAATGTATATGTTGAAAATATATGTGTAGTGCCTTGTTACCATGCACCCATAATTAGTACAAGAAATGAAAGCCCTTCTCTTCACTGCACGTTTAAAGTGTTTTAAGAGCTTGCAGTATCAAGGAATCAAAATGCTATCTGCAAGTTTTTTGGCCTTTAAGTATCACTGGACAGATTTCTGCTTTCTTCAGCTCTGCAAACGTAGTACTCCGAGAGCTGCAATGCCTCTCCAATTTTGTTCCGGAAAGGGATGGCAGAAAAAAAAAATAAAACCATATATTTCTCTTCCTAACTACTGACTGGCTGCTGCTGCTGCTTAGATCTGCCAATGGTGATGATCTGAGGCAGGGTTGGTATGCTGTCTCTAATTTATTTTGACCATCTGCTTTTCCTACTTCTAATTGGTGCGTGTTAAGAAGGAGAATACTCTTAAAGATCATTTAGGCTGAGGATGCTCCTGGACTCACTGAAAACAGATTGAAATGTAATATTTGTTCTTCGTTGGGCAGACCAGGCTGTATCTCAGCAACTGTCTCATATTTGGCAAGATTATTCTTTTTGCATAGTTACACGTGCTAGGGTTGTTATTGGTATGAAGGATGCATTAGTAAAAGTGAAAGAAGATCTTTTTCAGCAGCACACTTGTAAAATATTTACATTGTACCCTGCATATGCAGCAGGTTTTCTGTAAACATGGAGATTTATGTGTACTGCTAATGCTTAAGATATGAAAAGTTTATCCAAATAGGGGTCTGGAATAGGGGGTTGTGCACTCTGATCCCTCACTCAGCAACACCAGCCTTAAGATTGGTCCATTTGCTTCTCCTCTCAGTGGAGACCTTGAGAAAGATGTCTGAAGTCTAGTCTGCAGTACTCTTCTGATCTTTAATTGTTAGAGAAAGCTAAAGCCTGAACTCATCTGAGAGCAGAACTTTCCAACCATGCACAAGCTTACTCTCTGAATCACTACCTCATTGTGAATTGCAAGAATGGTAGACCCCTGAACAAAATTGACATAAACCTGACAGTTTCATCTGCATTTGTTCGTTGTTCTTGTTTCCCCTACACTTTCTGGGTGGGACTCATGTTGTCTAACTGAACTGGCTGGCAGTCTAGTCTTGAACAGACCTTCTAAACAATCTGTGTCAAGAGCGAAGCATCCCCACAGGTGACCTGATTTACACTCAGAGATGCTTCTCTCTCTCTGCTAAGTTCAGAGGAGGGTCTAATAGGTAGCTGAGGCTAGGCTTTAAGGAAGTAAAACTGAGCAACAAAAATCATATATTTTTTTTTAAACAGTTTTGAGTTTTCTAGTGATATTGCCATTGTATTTCAAGTAGCATCAAGAAAAAGGTCTGCATTCAAGTAGTTGTATACGATACAGGTTTTCTGTATTTCATATCATGAGTATTTTTTCTATAGTATATATTATCCAACCTTTCTTGACAAAGCAAAACCTACCCACCTGTAAGTAATTTGCTGTGCTATATTCAAGTGTTGTTTTGCAAATAGTTATTTTACTTAAAATGCCTTTTAATAATAGCTACACTTTTCAAGGTGTTTTGATATGTGAAATTGATAACAAGCAGTATTTTTTACTAATACTGCACTTATTTTTTTTTCTTTATAATATTCTTCAAACAATTATAATTTTTTTTGTCTTTATCATTGTATAGGACACTGATCATTCTATATGGATTCTGTTGGAGATGAAATGTATAACTAGCAAACAGCCTTGCTGGTAAGCAGCTTGCATATTCTTTCTCTTCTTTTCAATATTTTGTGTTGAGCTATGCAAAGGAAGGCTTATATTGTGTTCAGGTAGGTGTTTGCTAAAACCAGAAGACATTTTACATATTTACAGTTCCCTTTTCCTTTACCAAATAGCTTCAGAATCACGGGATTATATTTCCACCATCCCTTGAGAGAAACATCTTCAGCTTCCATTATGTGCCATTGTGCATTGTGAGGTTTTATAGGCTGTTTCATCTACAGGTGCTACCTCCTAAGAAATGTGCGATGTTCAGTTTCATAGCCTCTTGCAAGAGTCAGAAACATTCTATTTTCCAACCCTTTTTCTTGGATTATTTATTTATTTTATTCTGTTTTATTTATTTGAGTGTTCTGGTTGTATGCACTGTAAGTGTTGCAGTATTGGTTTGTTGTTGGCGCTAAAGAGTGCTTGTGGGGCTATAAATGTCCATGGAGTTTTTGTTTGTAGCTGTTTAATGTATGTGAGATATTTAAAGTATTTAAAAAAAAGGATATCAAGAGAAACACACTTCATTTAAAAGATTAGATATAAGGTCACTGGCCAGGTACACCTGAGCTCTATTAGTTCCTCTGGTTTATTGTATGACCTTGAGTGAGTCATTTCTAAAGAGGGGGAACTGCATTTCTGTGAGGGGATACAGTAATGTATGAACTGAATTACTCTTCTTTACATAATTGGAGAGCTCATTAGGTAGCTGTTAAAAATGACTAAAACCCATTAAGCCTGATAAGACTTATTTCTTCCAAAAAACTTAACAAAAATGAAATAATGTAAAATATAACTTTAGTTTCTAATGGAGTTGCTTTAACTCTTACCTTTCCAATGCTGTTCCTACTGCTACTTGCTACTCCCATCAGTTGGGTGTAAAATTTGTGCCTGAAAAGTTCTAAGGGGTTTTGTATCTGCCAATGAAGCAAAGATTTATGGATTTAAAGTAAAGAAGCCCAAGGTGAAATCACCAGATCTGACTTGCCAGATTGCAGTACAAGGAAATACGTGTTCTAGAGACTGATGAAGCCCAATGGCATTTTATTTGGTGGTACCCACAGTGGCTGAAATACTTGCCACTTTGAAATGTCACTGCTTATAAACAAATGGGTCTTCTCTGTAAAATCTTTACAAGAGACAAAGTGTCTGAGAAGTGAATTCGCACTGTATTTTCACATATTACCTGGATATGTACTGGGAAGAAGGGATGAAAATCTTTACTTGGCAGAGGGGCATTTATTTCCACAGCATTCAAAACTCCACTGGACAAATCCCACATTATCCTTCCACAGTTAGATCTGCTTTTGGGCAGGGGTTGGAGTAGACATGGTATCTTCCAACCTGACTTACTCTATGGGTCTGTGAGTCTGTGCAGTTAGGTGATATGTATGATGATCAGAAATCTGTTATATTATGTACACGCACCAAGGTCTTTACTTAATCTTCAAGAGAAATATCCAATGGATGAGAAGAACTGAACTCTAAAGACACTGAGGGAAGATGGGGAGCCATAAAAAGGGAAGAGGGATTACTTTAGTAAGGTTAGGATCCAACTGTGGGAGATAATTAGATGCCTAATACCATAGGTGTGCATATAATTTGTCCTGTGGTTTCCAGATTTTCTTTTAAATGCTTTTGTTTTAAAGTACAACCTGCTCTCTGAAGTCTGTATGAGCACTGACTGCCTTGATCACTGGAGGGCACAGATTTTTACATGCTGGGCAAAACTTAAGCTTACTTGGGGAATCATGACTGATTTTAAAGAGGGAACTGTGTGTCCTGTCTTCCTGGCAGGGGATTATAAAACCCCACTGGTGAATATGAGCGTAGAATACTATGTGGCTGTAAAAAAGGACAAACATAATTTTATTCTGTGAAAAAAGTACAGTCTGAAAAATGCAAAATTACTATTCCTGCTCTGTTCTGCTTGGTACAACTTCAGGGAATGTCTAGTCTGGGGTATTCCAAAAAAGCTATGGACATATACCTCTGAGGAGATGAACTATGAGAATTTCATGAGGGAGACCTAAAAGAAAGATGGAAGTGCTTGAGATGGTTTACAATGAAAGGAGCTTGATGAGGTTCAAATACATGATAGGCTGTTAGAAAAACAATTAGATAGTTTCTTCTCTTCACCATATTCATAATGGAGACAGTAAAAGGCAGGGAATTTAAACTCAAGCTCATTCAAGGCAGGTAGCAGCAGAAAGCTTGGATAAACTGGGAAAGCACAATGCTGGGATAAGCTGCTTGTTTGTGTTGTGGAGATGGTCACTGTAGGGCTTTCAGACTAGACTGAAGAAACTTCTGCCATGTATTACTCATCCTCATTGGGATAAAGGTGGGGATTAAGCTATCTCCTGGGGTCTCTCCCAGCCTTGCTTATTTCTAATTGGTGCACTTGGCTCTGGGGCACAAATTATCAGATGGGAAATTGCTATTCTTAAATGAAACAGTTGTGTAGAAAGAGGGGTGGAGGAGGAGGGAAGGGAAGCTGTAGATAAACTGACCTGGATAATGTACATTATAGTGGGCAACCAATGTGATTTGTACCAGATAAAAGCTGTATTACTTTAATTAGGAGTAAACAGTACTAACTTGTGTTCAGTACAAGCTGAATCCCTGGCAGGAGCCTCTCATTTACCATCAGAAAGACTTCTAAAATGCACTCTCAGCGTGTTAAAAACTTGGAGGCAATATCTAGTGTGCCTGTTTATTTTAGAATGGTATGGCATATATGCCCTATCTGAAGTCAACAGCCTCTATATTCCATACATTATCATAATTTATTTATTGACTGATTTAGGTTGTAGATGGATGCTTTTAGGATCTAACCATTGCCTTATTGGGGATCTTAAGACATCTGCACACACCACAAAAATATCTGTGATGTACATACAGCAATTGTACCACATACACGGGCACAATATTGTTTGGGTTATGCGGAAAATAGTTTTGTGGCTGGAAACAAAATTATGATGAACTCAATAGACCAATTACAAGAAGTAGTAGATCTGTTTCCAAACACTAGGAATCATAACCTCTTTAGTGAATAATCATGTTGTTTATACGCTGTACTCTTAGGTGTATGAATTGACAGATGACACATTTCTCTATATCTCAATTGTATAGAAATGTAAGTAGCAATAATAGTCTTTTGCTGTGTTACTAGTAGAATCTGAAACCTCTTTGAAAAGGGCTCTTTAGGCACTGAACTTCAGTTTTTCATTTTTATGCTCTTTATCTGTACTTTACCAGCTTGAATAATGACAATTAGAGCTACTGCTATACAGTCACCTTTTAATTTTCTGCTTCTCACGCCTTAACATACTCACAAATTTGGGTGTTGACTGTTCTGCTGGATTGTTTGAATAATAAAATAAAAAAAATCAATTTAAGATAAAAATATGTGGGGTTTTGTCTGAGACATTTTTGGCCTTAATACTTTTGATGCTTATCCAGCACAGGTGCTCTACTATGTAATTACTGGAAACAGCTTGAAATAAAACACTGAAATAAAACACTGGCAACCTTGAAAATATTGCCATTACATTAGGAAACAGCAATTACAAGCTTGCATATGTATCATGTTCTGGTCTTTCACTGCCTGATGACTGAAACTGTAGCAGTAATACTGACAAAATAAAAATTCAAACATCCTTTCAGAAAACATTTTCTCAAGTTGTAAATGATTGGAGAGTGGAGTTAAAAGTGGAGTTTCACTGCAGAAATCACAGTCACACCCGAAAGCCTTTCAAGATTGAATCCATTGATCAAAAAATGCTTTTAACATTCCCATTTCCTTATAGGTTAAACAATAATAAATATTGAACAGATGCAGCTGGAGCATTTTCAATAAATAAAGAGTTTAATACAACCCAGGGCAGAGAGACTGGGAGCTTTCACCAATACTTGAATTCTACAAGCTGGTTTCTATTTTATAGCAGACCCCAGGTCAAGAGAAAGTATTTAATCCTGCTTTTGCTGGAGAAAAAGGTATAGTTTTCCCCTGGAATTATTTAAAATTGCAGTTCTACTTCAGAAAAGTTACATTCATCATCATTGCTGGTTTCCTGATGTGACTATGCAGGCATTTGTTGCATGGTGATGAAGAGTTTCACTCTCCAGTGCAGAATCACCTATAGAAGTCTGGTTTGCATGAAATTTTTTTTGGAATTCGAGTCTTTGCAACTCCTTTGAAGTACCATTACAGTTGTTCAGATCAAGCCAAGAAGATCTTTCTGTCTTTGGCATTGCACATCCTCATATTGCCAAACAGTGAAGTGTTCTGCTTGCTATAGTTGACACAGTGGTATTGGACTTGATTAACTCAGAGGTCTTTGCCAACCTTAATGATTCTATGATTCTATGCATTCACACTAAGGGCAAGTTGTGTTTCTTTAGTTCGTATTAGTGGGGAAGATAACAGGTACCAGTTAAAGTAGAGCTTCATGACCCTGCAGGATATTTCAGCATAAAAGTGAATACATATTGTTTTCAGTTAGACAAAGAGGGCTGATAGGATCAATGCTGGGTTCCAAACTGAGCAGCCATATGATTCCACCTATTATTCAAACACAGGTTTCTTGTACATTTTGCCTTTTACCAGCTTCATGTTTAACCAAAGAAATCCAGCTCATCAAGGAGTTTTCATTCAACTTGAAGAAAATTGTACTTTTGTCTTTTTTTTCTGGATTTTTTTTACCAAGTGATAGTGAAGATATCTGTTCTTGAGCACGTGCTATGTATAAAAAATCCAACTGTTTCCAGTCTATGCTGATGGGTATATGGCACAGTGCCAATTTTTTTTTAAAGGTGTGTTTGGATTTGTATTTTGGTCTTCTTGAAAAGCAAGTTTGTTCAGCTCAAAACAATACAGCAATTAACGAAATAACTTTCAACAGATTCTAAAAAGTGATACTCTGTACATTTCCTGATTCACTCAAAAATAAAATAGTTTAGGCTTTGACAGGTTTTGTTGTTTGGGTTTTTTTTTTAAGAAATTGGAGGATTTCTTTGAGGAGAAGTGAAAGAACCTGGTTTTGGGTCATTGTCTGTTGGGCGTTTTTCACATTTTAAACCTGTAGGAAGAAAAGGTAATCAAAGGAGAGGAGATTGTGTTCCACAGTGGTTCACATCAATGTACCAACTTAGAAGAAACTATTTGACTGCTCAGGATTCATGTGACCCTGTAGTGATTCAAGTACAGAATCACAGAATCACAGGTGGGTAGGGGTTGCAGGGACCTCTGGAGACCTTCTAGTCCAACCCCCACACACACTAAAGCAGGATCACCGACAGCAGAAACAGGATCACCTACAGCAGGCTGCACAGGACAGCATCCTTCAGGTTTTGAATGTCTCCAGTGATAGAGACTCCACAACCTCTCTGGCAGCCTGTCCCAGGGCTCTGTCACCCTCAAAGTGAAGTTTTTCCTCATATTTAGTTGGAACTTCCTGTGTCCTTGTTTGTATACCTTGTCCTGTCACTGGACACCACTAAGAAGAGTCTGGCTCCATGCTCTTGACATCCACCCTTTAAATATTTATAAATATTTATGAGATCTGCTCTCAGTCTTCTCTTCTCCTGGCTTAACATCCCCAGTTGTCTCATTCTTTCCTCATATGACAGATGCTCCAGTTCCCTCATCATCCTCATGGCTCTTCACTGAACTCTCTCCAGAAGTTTCCTGTTTTTTCTTGAACTGGGGAGCCCAGAACTGGACTCAGACCTCAAGATATCATCTCACCAGGACAGAGTAGAGGGGAAGAAGAACTTCAGTAGGACAGAGTAGGGGGAAGATAACCTCCTTTGACCTGCTGGACATGCTCTTCTTGATGCACCCCCAAGATACACTGGCCTTCTTGGCTACAGGGGCACAGTGCTGGCTTATGCAGAGCTCATTGTCCAAGTACTCCCAAGTCCTTCTCTGAAGTGCTGTTTCTCAACAGATCAAACACTAACCCATACTGCTGCTTTGGCCTATATCTTTGTAACAGATTTTTTCTGGAAGTAAATGGTAGTGGTGCCACTATTTAGCTTGGCAACCTGAAAAGTAAATTTTATAGAATATACACTCCTTCCCCAACTCATCTTGAAAATTTTCTAACAAGAATTGAGGAAGAGGGGAGAAAGCCTACTTTAGATGAGATCTTATCCACCTGGGAAAAGAATGTGTCTTCTAAAATTGTGGACTTAACACAGGAAGCCAGAAGAATGTGCAGAAAATATGAAAGAAGGGGAAGTGAGGTAGTGGTATTTTGCTTTTCTGCATTATTTCAGAGGTCTGAAGATATTAGCTGAGATTTTAGATTCATTCACAAGGAAGGGTGGCTCAATCTCACAAGACATCTGTTTCTGAAATTAAAAAACCAACAACTGCAGGATTCCACACTGTTAGCAATCTTTGCTTAATAGAGATCTATGTTTCAAAGAGATATGCGACTTAAAATCTACTCGGGAGCATGAAGCAATTGATAGTTGGAGCTTTTTATAGAACCTTTTATCCAAGGATCTCAAAACTCTTTACTGACTTTAATTAGGCCTCACTCCATGCAATATCCACCTGGAATAGAGGAATGTTATTTTTTCCTTCTGTATATAGAGGAACTTGAGACACAGAGGTTAAATGACTTGACAATGATCATGTAAAATCAAGCAGTAATGATAGGAATAAATCCCAGACCTCCTGCCTTCCAGTCCCATTTGTTCTATCCACTAGCCAATTTTTTTTTCCTCCACATTAAACTCTGGGCTTTTTCTTATCTATCCTGTAACAGGTGTAATTTTGATGACAGGATCAAAACTCAGGCAATTAAAAAGACTTTCATCCTTCCCAGAAAGAAAAAAGACAACTTTTGAAACAAATCAGTAAAAAAACACTTTCTGCTCACACACAGAGGAAGAACTGTTCTATTTAATGCAGTAAGAACTGTGAAAGATAGGGAAGAGCAGACGTTAGACGTAAACATGCTGACTTTGGAGATAATGAATAAGGGTTTGTGGTTTTGCCTACCAGGAAGAACAGTTTGGAATGGGTGGGGTGGTTTTTTTTATACAGTATAAAATAAGAAGAATGATGCCTGCAGTATACTCAGGAATTCAACCTCACAAAAAAAATCTTAAGGGAGGGAGGTAGTCTCCTAAGAAAAAGGAAATAGGGAATCATTTCATCCAGGTATAGCACTTCAAGCAGGGAAGTGTTGCATAAGAGAGATGGGCATCTATCTACTCATGCAAGCTCTTAAATGTTAGAGTCCTTGGCAAGAAGCAGGGGAAAAGGAGGTCAATATGATTAAATTAGCAGATAATGGAGATAATTCTGTTGTTGTGTCTCTAATAGCAACTTGACTGAGGATATTGGATCAGATAATATGATTTGTTTCTTGTACTTTAAGGGATGTTTTGAAAATGGTAGGAAAAGGCAAATAAGCAAAAGAATTAGGTTAATGCTAGTTGCTTGGATAAAAGCTGTGTTGGTTCCTTCTCTCAGCAACCTAATTTCAAAGAGCCTGAAGTTTTTATTTCTAGAATTGGTTGCTCATCAGATGCTGATAATGGTTATTGACAAGAGAGAACCTAGGTCAGACATTGCACAGAGAAAAACAGGTGGTTCAGGAAAACGTGACTCACTGGCCTGACTAGAGACATCTCTATCCTTAGCTTTATGTCAAAACCTGGAAGTGAGAATCCATTGTTTTTCTTCGTAACTGAATCTCACTAATTTCTCCATAATAAACTACACAGAGTACTAAAGCTGGTCAACCTGTGTAAATACTTTTTACAATTTTTCAGCACTGGAGTACATAAGAACAGAAAGAAATATTCCATCAAATAGTGAGTTAGAATAAATATTGAAACACTTGTGTTGATTGAAGCATTCACCATCCAAGTGATCCCGAGCGCTGTTACACAGTCAGGGTGTAACAACATTACCCAGGCAAAACAAGCTATCACATTCTTATTTCAGAGGTGATGCTATGAATTAATTCACAAGGGTTTTCTACGAAAAGTTACTTGCCAAATGCTCTTTAGGAATAAGCTGAAATACTAAAGGCACAGGTTAGGAATTTAGAAATTGCTTGCGTTCCACTTAGACGCAGAAAAAGATGGCACTGAAGTGATTTCACTATTCACACTTCACAAAATCTGCTGAACATAGACTTGCCTTTTAAATAAATAACCAGTCTTTGCGATTCTCATCATGGATTCTAAAAAGGCAGATGCAGCCATTGCAAATGATTTTTCTCGGTGTTACATTTGTCAAAAGCTGTCAGAATGTAGTAAAAAGGTGTTTATACAGAGTAATATGCTGCTTGAACTCCTGTATGTCTCCAAGACTTGAGATTTTAGATTGCTGCTTTGTAAGAGAAAAAAATACTTCCAAAAAGGCCTGTTATTTTCTGGCTTTACTAATTTATACACGATGTGCTTCTACAAATTTACATGTCTACAAATTACAGCCAACACTCACAGACTGAAAAAGGAATCTAATCAGATAGAAAAAGACCAATCTGGTTCACACTGAACTATGGTTGTGTAGTTAGATGGTAGGAATTGTGTACAAAATACTGGTTATTTTACCCATAATTTTACATGCCTTTAAGCAAGGCTAAAAGAACTTTGTTCAGAAAAGAAGTCTGTGTCAAGACAATGAAGACTGGGGAGGGAGGGGAGGGTTTTGGTATGTGCTAAACAACAAAGTTTACAAGAGATTTGCATGTAATTGGGAGCGCTTACTACCTTCTGCATTGTTTCTCTGATCCACTCATCAGGCTTACCTGTCCTTCAGAACAAACAAAGCCAAATCAAAGCTATTGAGTTCTAGAGGATGTCCCAGTTAAAGTGAATGGTTCAGAAAACAGTGTATCACAGTATTTTCATATGGAGCAGGAAATAATATATTTCTCTGGGTAACAAATAAGAAAGATGTATGCTGCTGGTGAACAGATGCATGCTGTTTTTTCTGGGTGCTGACTGAATGAACACTACAACCAACACAGTAATGCAAGCTTTATTTTTATTTTTGTGAATACCATTAGCTGAAAACTATTTAATAAATCCATAAGCTACTGGCAGGCAAACACAGAAACCAGAGAAAAGTTGTCAGGAAGAAAGAGATTACTTACTATTATATTTCGCCAGCTCGTCTAGTTTTATTCATAAGCATGAATGAATGAACTGGTAAGAGGAAATAATACTTTCAATATCACATATGAACCAGTCTTCTTTAGTATAAAAAAGCATTAAAGATGCACCAGTGCTTGGGAATTAGGCTTTACTATGTTTTTTGGGATGAATTATAAAAATGAAAGTTGTTTGTGGTTTTGGTAGGGTTTTTTGAATTACTAGAATATGAACCTGCTAACACAGGTTTTTTTCCTCTTTAAAAATTTGGAGCACAAGGAGAAAATTACATTTGTCTTTTGATAACCTCCAAAGACACTACGTGATTGTCCTAATTTTTCTGAGATATCCTTGGCCATGTTGCAGGGGCAGAAAGGTCTCAGAAGTCTCTGAACTGCAAATTGCTAGAGATTAGGAACTTATTGGGGGATGAGTTGGAAATATCATGATGGATCTGATCTATTTTTATACCTCTGCTATAACCATACCATGGTGGACACTCATTCTCTATTGCAGAAATTAAGACTGCCTTTCTTTTGAAATGCTCAGCATTTTCTTCACTTCCTCTTGCATTATAACATGTTGACAAAGATGACATTCTCCAAAGCTTTCTATTATAAATAAATTTCAGAGGGAAAATTATTTTCCACCATAACCACAGATTGGAAATCCATCACTAAACTTGATTTGTTTTTAACACTTTCAAATTCAAACACTATGTTAGATTTGAAAAAAAAGTACTATGTCTTCCCAAAATTACGTATCTTATTTCATATACACAATAAGCCTTCTGAAACTCTGCAAGTTAATCTTTTCAAAGCATGGCCACATTTCATATCTTGTTTTCTATCATTGTAATAATGTGGGCCTTTTCAATTTCTCATATAGCTAAAATGCACTACTTTGTGAGGTGATTGCATTTGAATAAATTGTTTTAAGGTTGATGGTTTTTTTTTTTGCCATTACTCTAGGTCTTTTGACAGAGGGTGATGAATAACATTCTTAAAGAGAATTTCATGATGAATGACTTCTTCAGAATTTCTGTTATTTTTTCTTATCTTTAATGGCTGTGCTGCTGTTCATAGCCTAACTCCCTGTAGGTATGATACCAGGATACACAAACATCTTTCCATATCCCTCCTTTTCTTTGGAAGAAAACAATACTGTACAGCTAGGGAATAAATTTAGCTGTGTTCTATAGATTGGAGGTCATGGGGACCAAGACTGCAAATTATAGTGTGGATGAAACCAATAAAACTGAACACAAAAGCCCACCTTCAGGATGACCACTTTCCAATTAAAATGATTTTTTAAAATGTGAGAGTCCTAAAATTCAACGTAATCTTCCAACTTGGACAGTTCCTTTCTCACTGCAACCATCAAGGATAATTTTTACAAATTCTAATCTCTTTTGATTTCTTGCTGAATGTTCAATTAAATCTGTCATTGGGGAATCGTTAACATTTTACGTTGTTTTCAGGAGGCATCATATCTAGTATTAGTTTAAGCATTCACACACATCGAAAAAAACAAGAGCAGCAGTTGTTTAGATATTTTATGGACATTTCCATGTTTCATAAATAATAGAATTTTGCTTTACTTTAATTTTGGACACCAAAATTCACAACTTCTAAGATAAATTCACAAAGATATTTAGGTTTCCACTTCCAGCTGAAGGACTTCAAATCCTGTATCCAAGAAGGGCTCTTTATTCCCTTTGATGCAAGAAAAGATATCACAGGTTGTAGGTCAGACACAGGTGACAAGTGGTGTGCTGAAAACAATTCCATTTTAGGAAATCCGAGCTAATAAAGCTCAAGTTTCCTCTCCGTGCTATAGAGTTTGGACTGGACTGCTCAGAAGAAACTATTGCACATTTGCCTGATGTACCTCTGTGTCATACATACACAACCAATAGCAAAGAAATAGCAATATGATAGGAAGAGAAACTACTGAGGATGGGAGCTGGATGACCTTAATGATCAGAGAATATTAAGACTACCAAAATATTGGAGAATATTAAGGCTACCAAGCCTATTATAGCCTTGTATTACTCTCCTGGACAGTAATAGTCAGAGATTCCCACCAGTCTTAGTCATATTTTATTTGTTTCATATTTCTGTGAGCATTATAGAAAGATCTCCTGAATTCTGAGACCATTGTCCAAAGCAAAACATACCACATCAGTTATGGCAAAAACATGGTCAAATACCTCAGCTGGGTAAAAAATTACAGCAGACACTCACCACAGAAACACATAAGTAACAAATTCAACCTAAAATATCACTTATAATGCAGGCTTTTTCTGGGAACACAAGATGCAGAAGATAAAGCAGCCCTTTCTAGAGGTGTGCCTGTATGATATAACATGGTTCTTTTCATGTATTCACTAAACATATCAACCCATTTAGCGCTACACAAACACTTTTTACTCATTCCTTTGAAGATTTAGTAGCACTTTCAGTTCTAACATGTTTGAAATGCAATGAAAGTGTAAGGCATCCTTGATAGAAATAAAAACATGATTAAAGATGTAGTGCAGTAACTGTCAGTCATGTTTTGTAAAGTCATTATCCTGATGCAGACATCTGTTTAAGAGACCTATCTCTACCAAAATATACATAGTTATTATTATTGGGGAAATATAAAGGACGTTGTTTTCTCTTCTGACGAATTTTTGTGGGTTTATGTGCGTGTGTATACGCACGTCCCTGTCTATATCCACTTTTCTTTCCTCAAATTGAAGTTTGTAAGGCAGCACTCTAAACCAACAAAGCAAGTCATAGGCATCTAAGAAATTCTATCAAAAACTTGGTTTTGAATCAGAATTATTTATCAATCAGTTATATATATTAGTTATTCCAGATGATGGATGCAATAAGAAAAAAAAAAAACAAACCCTTATTTACTCAAGAAAGCATTTCTTAAATAATATTAATAATTAAAAAACATGTGGAAAAGCTATTCAGTGTGGGTATTTCCTTGAACTGATGAAAAAGATATGAACTTAAGCACATGTGGCTAAAATTAAATCAACTGCTTTCAATTCGCTGCATTAGCTGACTCTGCACTGCATTAACTGTGGAAGCAGTACCAATTCCTCAAGTCAGACCCTTTGTTAGTCAAACCCGGTGCATCTCCGCAGCCTTTGAAACAAAATTGGATGTCTATGGATGCTGCCTTAGGAAGCGGTAAAAGCCAAACATTATCTACAGGACAGTAGCTACAAAAGCAGCACACAGGGTCACATCTCCTTAAACCCAGGCTGTTCACAAGAAATCTCTATTTTACTACCTGTCCTTGTTAAAAAAGTGTTATATTCTACGAACATTACTATCCAGAAGTGGGGCAGAATGGCTGGTTTGTTCTTTCCATAGAAGAAAATGTGTCAGAATACTGAATTTATCCACCTGCATTTCTCTGAAAGACACTGCAGAGGGAGAGGAAATCATATTTTACATATCAATCTCATACAAATTTCGAATTCCATAAATAGTTGCTCAAAATGACAACACTCTATAACATCTAGCTAGTAAGTTAGAGCCCCTTGCAGTGCAAAGTAAGAGGGAGAACTTCACATTTTCCCTGGTGAATAATGCTCTATCAGGAAGCTTCCTTTCTCAGGAACTCAAGTATTTGAACCACAAAATCACTAATAAGATTGATGAGATTGGGAGGAACCTCCAAAGCATCCAACCCATCTGCTCAAAGCAGGGGCAATCAGAGCAAAATCACAGAACTGTAGGGGTTGGAAGGGACTTCAAGAGATCATCAAGTCCAACCCCATGGTTTCTCAGGGGCTGTATCCAGTCCAAGTATGAATATTTTCAAGAATGGACACTCCGCAATTTCTCTGTGCAACCCATTCCAGTGTTCAAGTACTGTCACCATAGATGTTTTTCTTGTTAAACATATTTGTATGCATTTCAGCTTTTGCCTCTCCTCCTGTCACTAGAAACCAATAAGAAGAGCTTGGTTTCATCTCATTTACTCCCCTCCTCACCCAGGTGAGGTATTTATAGACATCATTAAGATTCTCCTCAGCCATCTCTACTCCAGGCTGAACAGTCACAGCCCTTTAAGCTTCATCTTGTATGTCAGACTGTCCAATATCTTAATTATTTTCACTGTTCTTTGCTGGACTCACTCCAGTATGTCTTTGTCTTCCCTGTACCAGGTGTTTCCAGACCTAGGTGGGCACTCAAAATGTGGCTTCACCACTGCAGCTCAACCTGCTCATGACATTTGCAATCCAGTAGGTTGGAAGGACACCTTTCTATCTCATGTTAAGCTTAATGTCCACTATGACACACAGATTCTTTTTCTGCAGACCTGATTTCCAGATGGTTGACCCCAGCTTGCCCTGGCACATAGGGTTAGTCATCTGCAGGGGGCTGATTAGGCATTCACCTCTGTTGAACTTCATAAGGTTCCTGTCAGCCTATTTCTCCAGCATCTTCAGAACCCTCAGGATGTCAGGACAAACTTCTGGTGTATCAGCTTCTCTTACTAGTTTTGTAATACCTGAAACCTTGCTGAGGGTGCACTCTGTCTCAAACAGGTCATTAATGAGGATGTTGAACAATGTCCATATCAGTATGTACGTCTGGAATACAGCACCAGTGACTGGTCTCCAATTAGACTTTGTGCCACTGATCACAACCCCCTGAGCCTGCTCATTCAGTCAGATTTGGGTTCACCTCAGTGTCCATTTATCTAGCATAGACTTCATTAGCTTTTACAGGATATAGCACTAAACCCCGTACTAAGGTCAAGAGAAATAACAATCACTGCTCTCCCCTCATCCGTTGAATCAATCGTCTCCTCATGAACAACAATCAAGTTGTTTAAGCAGGATTTCCCTTCCATAAATTGATGTAGACTAATCTGGATGTTCCTTCTTATCCTGGAAATGGTGGGGGTTTTTTTGGTTTTGGTTTTTTTTTTAAAAAAAAAAAAGCTACTTTTCATTGAGATTAAAAAACTTTTTCACTCATGGAAGGATTCAATTTATCAGGATTTTTATGAAGAATGTGGTGTAACATCATATGGGAAATCATTACTTAGAGCAGTGAGGATGAGGTTACTCTAAGTACTATGGTGGGTAAAGAACTGGCTGCTGGGATGGTTAAAAAAGCTGTATTGGAAAAAGCAGTATAGTCCTAGAGGGAAGATATTCATGGAGTAGGTAGGATTTAGATAGTGGTGTTCTTTTCATGAATAAATTAAATTACAAGAACAGTCAGGTGATGTACTGACATCAGTTCAGTGGTTGGATAGAATATTGTGCAATCATTTTGAGGATGGGAAACACAGAAGTGGGAGGAAATATAGCAGTAGAAGTTAAGATCTAAGTCTTTAGAAACTTGGAACAGGAAGTACCGCTTCAAAATGGACACTTCTATTTTATAGGGATAGGACAAGTCTTGTTTCTTCCAGTCAATCACAGGACACCATTCAGTAAGATGTGTAATATGGCAGTGAAAAATGTTGAATGTGATTCTATAAACACTTGAAAGAAAGTATTCATACTACCATGACTTGAGAATATCAACATACTTGCAACAGGTGTTCCTCTACTAGAATATTGCGCATAGTTTCCTTTATATTTAACAATTTCCAGAATAAAATGGCTATGCAAGCAATATAAAGAACAAAGAAATCATTAGTTTGGTTCATTAGGTCTGCCAAAATGAAAACTGACACAGGGCATGGTTTCCTCCTACAAATACGTCAAAAGTACCAGGGAAAGATAAGAGAAGATATTCTGCTTACAAATCAGCTTGAACTAAACTTTAGGAAAAAAAACCAAATGGTATTTCTTTGAAGAGCTTACATAGTAGCAAAACCAAAATATTTAATCTTCACTGGCAACCTCACCTCCCACATGTATCTAGTGGATGGACTGCAAGACAGGGACTGGGGAAGCTAAGACCCTCACAGTGTAAGAAAAGCTTGGGTTCATGACTGGGAGAGGAACCTGAATATAAAAAAGTCCATATGACCTCACAAGATGCATCCCTGAATCCCGAGGGAACTGGATAATGTAGTTACCAATCCACTCTTCATGATATTTCAGGAGTCACAGCAGTCAGGTAAGGTCCATGGTGACTGGAAAAAAGGGAAACATTGGACCCACTTCTAAAAAGGGTAGAAAGAAGCATCTTGGGAACAACTGACCTGTCAACCTCACCTCTGTGCCTGGGAAGATCATGGAACAGATCCTCCTGGAAGCTATGCTAACGCACATGGAGGCCAGGGACATCATTCGAGACAGCCAGCATGGCTTCACCAAGGACAAGTCCTGACTCACCAGCATTATGGCCTTCTATGATGAACAAAGGAAAAGATACATATGTCATCTACCTGGGGTTTTATAAGGCCTTTGCCACAGTCCCCCACAACATCATTCTCTCTGAAGAGAGATGGATTTGATGGATGGACTGTTCAGTTGATGAAGAATTCACACAGAATCACTAGGTTGGAAAAGGCCTTTGAGATCATGGACTCCAAATGGACAAAGTATCAATCTGCTGGAGGGTAGGGACGCTCTTCAGAGGGATCTGGACAGGCTGGATCAATGTGCCGAGAGCAATGGGATGAGGTTCAATAGGGCCAAGTGCGGAGTCCTACACTTGGGATGTAACAATCTCCAGTGCAGCACTACAGGCTTGGGGAAGAGTGGCTGGAAAGCTGTCAGGCAGAGAAGGACCTTGGGGTGTTGGGTGACTGCTGACTGAACACGAGCCAGCAGTGTGCCCAGGTGGCCAAGAAGACCAAGAGCATCTTGGCTTGTATCAGAAATAGCCTGGCCAACAGGTTCAGGGAAGTGATTGTACCCCTGTACTCAGCATTGGTGAGGTCACACCTTGAGTGCTGTGTTCAGTTCAGAAGGACATTGAGGCCTTGAGTGTGTCCAGGGAAGGGCAACTGGGCTGAGGAAGGGGCTGGAGAACACACTTTATGAGGAGCAGCTGAGGGAGCTTGGGGTGTTTAGCCTGGGGAAGAGGAGGCTGAGGGGAGACTTTATCACTACCTACAATTACCTGACAGGAATTTGTAGAGAGGTGGGTGTTGGTCTCTTCAGCCAGGTGACAGGTGATAGGACAAGGGGGAATGGGCTCAAGCTGCGCCAGGGCAGGGTCAGGTTAGACATTAGGAAAAAGTTCTTCATGGAAAGGGTTATCAAGCACTGGAACAGGCTGTCCAGGGAGGTGGTTGACCCTGGATGTATTTGCAAGACAGATTGATGAGTGCCCAGGGAAATGGTTTAATAGAGGATGGGTATGGTCAGACTCAGTGATCTCAATGGACTTTTCCAACCTAGTGATTCTGTGATTTCTTATGTTTCTGAGGAAGGTAGATCAAATACTTCATTGAAGATAATGTTATTTTCAACAATTTGCTAAAGAGTTTGTCATCCTTTGTGTAACACATTGGGTCACCTGATGTAAGGAGTAAAGCACAAATGGACCATTAGCTCAATTCACGTGGTAATTCTTGTGAGAGAAAGATATTTAGAAAATCTTCTGTAATACAGTCATCAAGGATGCTTTACTGTTGTTAGGTTCTCTCATAGTTCTGAGTGCTGGGTATGATTTGGAGATCCACCAGAACGATGGCTGATGCTTTTTACTCCTCAGGGTGTGTGCTCCTTTTTCTATCCCTGATGCTTTGTGATGCAGCTCGTCACATAGCGGACAATGATGTGGTAGAGGAAAGGGAGGGGTTGGAGAAGGGAACTGGGGGGAAGGTGCCAATATTTTTCATTAGAATGACAGGTCTTTCTATCTGATCAAAGCTAAGAAAAGTCCTAACTGTCCTGCATTTGCACTGAAAGAAATCTTTATATCAGCTTATTGGCATATATCAGTGGACAGTCACTCAGGCAGCAAAGCTCTATTAGATCACTTCGTTAATCTCTTTGATAATGCAGTATTGTTCCCTAATGTACATTTCTTCACCTTTTCTTCAGTCTACTTTTAAATGTCAAGAAATGGTGCTGATATTATTCCCCTTTGGAGATTACTCTACAGATTAATAGGTCTCACTCTCTTTCTTCCTCTTCTTTTCCCACTTCTCTCAACACTCAGTCATTATTTTCCATTTCTCAATTTTATCCCATAACTCATAGCCATACCCATTACTACACTAAATTAATTCTTACCCTTTTTTTAAACTAAAACCTTTCAAATATCTCTAAGCTGTTACCATTTTCCTCTCCATGTCTCTATTCTCTGTTGCTGTTTTTGAAACAGTGAATAGAACAGGGATGGAAAGCAGCCATGTGGTGACTATAGATCTTGGGTATTAGATTATTTTTTAGTTCACCACACATAAACTATCCTTGCAAACAAGAGATCACTTATGCAAAATGTGAGAATAGGGGTAATCAATTGCTTACAAAGGTGATTTATATGGTAACAATATGAAAAATTGCATTTTGCACATCTTATGCATAAAAATTGCAGATGTCCCGTAGAAATAATCTAATGCCTTTCAGCATAATCTGCACACACTGCCTGAAATGAAGACTTCCTGAACTTTTGCCCCCCCCCCCACCTCTCCCCCCTTACTACCTTGTAATTATAGCATTTAAATTGCTTTGCTTCAAAATCTACAGCTGTCACAAATTTATTATTCCCCTGGAAAGAAATAAATTCATTCAGTCTTAGTAAGTAAAATTCAAAAGTGAGACAGAAAACTGGTACACTTTTTTACAGTGTAGGCAGTCTCTAAACAATTTACAGACACATTGCATTAGATCCCAACCTGCTTTTCTTTCAAATACAAAATGGGATGTATCAATGGATGAAATCAATGGGATAGTGTTTATTTTGGTTGTTTGGAGAGAGTGAATGTATAATATAATCTAATAAATATGATTTAATATGATATGCTATAATAATAGAGTAGAATAGAATAAAATATATAGTATCTGATAAGCAGACAAAACCTATTTCTGCCTTCTATATTTATGCTCTTATAAAAGGCTGTTAGTTCCTTTTTTTCTACAGAAATCCCTGCTAATGTTCAGGCTCTCAGGTTCCATAAGTCATTAATAGGGATGCCATATTCTCTTCTTTATTTTAGAGAATGAAGGATTCTTGACTTTTTGCCTTAACTGTCTTTGTAGAAAGAGAATCAGAAGAGCCAAAAAAGCAGAACCAGACTGTTTGTCTATATATACATTTATACACAAACATAGCTGTGTATGTTCTTGTGCGTGCATATATATACATATATATAATGTAATATAATATGCATTTTTAAAGTCTGATTCTGTTGATTGTATAGGCCAAATCAGCCTCCTCATTAAATCAATTTCAAAGGGAAATGAATATATTTAAAGAGTGAGACATGTCTAGCATTTCTCTTGATGAGCTAAATCCATTCTAAGTGTACTAAAGTTATCAGAGTTACTTTGGGGATGCAGTCATCTTGGTGTTTGCATAGCATTATGAATGTACGGGGCATTTGCTAAGTATTTTTCCTGCTAATTACACTTGCTACTTTTCATTTTCAAATGCTGGAAGACTAAGCTGCGCTCCAGCTCACAGCAGTAATTATACCACTGGTTTCGACTGGGTTTGTATGGATCTGTCTGCAGAAATAGAGAAGCCATGTAAGCAAAGTGTACCTTTAGGAGACAAAAAAAGCTTTGAAGACTAGGCTTTGAGGAATGTATATGCCAGGAATAAGATTTGCTTCCACCAAAACCCTTGTTCAAGTTGGTAGGGAAGCAAGACTCCTTCGTTCTTCTTCTTGCCTTTACTTCCCTTTACTTACACAGTCAGAAAAAGGTCAAGAATGCACATTAGAGAGGGACTATACTATTATGCTTGCAGTTTGGTGGAGAATGAATGAAGCCCTTGTTTGTCAATTATTACATACAAAACAGGTGTGTGATCTACCTTCTGGATAGCAAAAAAAAGTACCAAGACCAAATATCTGAGACCAAATCAAGGTCTCAGATACTTGATCTTGGTACTTTTTTTGTTGTAAAATCACCCTCATCCTGAGAAAAATGCACAGTCTCCTGAAACATGGATAAAACAATGGCTGTGACTGAGACATCCTTTGCAGGAATTTTGATAGCATTTAGGAGCAATGTGGCCTAACATTGGAAGGGAGGATTCAGTGTTCAGCATAGGTAGTACTTTGTCCAGTATTTTAGAAAATCAGAAACAGTGCCTGCCTGCCTCCATGAAGGGCTTACAGTTTCAAGGTCAGAGATATAATAGAGAGCAAACATGATGCATAACACTCTTTTTTTTCCAAGATTAATGGATAGTTATTCCACCTTATGTTTAAATAGAAGTTTAAATGGTTTCTATTAGGGAAAACAAACCAAAACCAAACCAAACCAAACCAAAAACAACCCACAAAAAGACCCAAACATCTCTCTCCCAAAAAAAAACAACCACTGACCACACCAACCAACTGACCAAACAAACAAAAACTCCTTTATTTCTCTTCCCAGCACTGGTAAGATTCCATCTTTATTTATTATGTTTTTTCATTTAAAAATGAATAAATCACTGTGAAAGTATTACAGCACAGGAACAGGTTACCCACAGAGACTGTGGAACCTGCATCCGTGCTTCAAGACTCTCCTAGATGAAGTCACAGGGCGTGCCTCACCTAGTAATGGGGATACTGACACTGCTTCAAGCAGGAATTAGAACCAAAGAGTTCCAGAAGTCTCCTCCAGGCACATTTCTATGAATTTATTGAAGCTGTGTTTCTGCAGTGAATACAGTGAGTCTAAGTAGAAAAATTATCCAAGCTAATAATTCCTTTTAAGATGGTATTTTTCTGCTGTGAAATTAGATCCTTTCCATTGTTAATGCATATAAATTATGTCATATCTTCGGGTGAGGAAATTAAAGCAAATCACAAAGCTTGTTATAAACATGTGGAAATCCTACTTGTGAATATATTGGAACATGAACTACCACAGCTAAGGTGCAAATTTCAAATAAAAAGGACAAGGAAATGGTAGGGTCTTAATTAAGGAGACAGTAGTACAGTATTTGGAGAACAGGGTCATAAGCTCTTCAAAGAAAAATAGTGCACCTCTAACCTGTTCAGATACCTTGAAAAAGTTAATAAAACAGTACATAAATGTGACTTAATGGACATAACTTACTTTGATAGTTCTTTATAAGGAACTCTCAGAGAGAATAAATCTCCACAGGGTAAGCAGCATACTCTTCCAGTGGATTAAAACTCACTTAAGTGAAATAAAACTTAAAGAATGACTGTGAGGAGAAGAATTCTTGTGTTTCATTCACACCGGATCACTTTCGTAGGTCCAGGTGGTTTGAGGGATTGAACAAGACTGAGTATGAAATATTAGCCCCTGATGTTAGTCTGTCTTGATTAGTAAAAAGTACCTACAGATGAAGAGAATTATTTGGTGCCCTTAGAAATACAAATGCATTAACTCTCATAATCTACACTGCAGTAGCTTCTAGTAGCCTTCACTGCTGCTACCTTGCTGAAGTAGACCCTGTGCATTGCAATGTAAAACCAGTATTTTCAACAAGTTGTTGTCTCCCATAAAGGGACCAGTTTCATGTCAGTAGGTGGAATTTAACCTAGCACTACCAAACATAGTCAGTCTTTGTTAAGGTTACTCCTGGGCTTTAAGCTGTTAGGATTTTCATAAAGAAAAGGGATGTGATTCTTCATTGCTTGAACTACATATTGTTCAGTGGTTGGGAAGACACCTGCCACAACCATGATTTGGCTGTATTTCACTACCACTTGAAACTGTCTGTATAAGACCAAAGCAGGAAGAGCACAATCTCAGAACATCAGTATTAAGGGTTGTGCAAAGGTATTGGTCTTTGTGCTTGGTAGTTACAGTAGAGAATACTTGCTCAAAATTCTCAGGTCTTAAGAATAATGCCACACTTCATGAATAAACACTGGGGGATATTCATGCAGGACTTACTTTGCCCTTTTTTACGTAACGCAAGTAAGTTTTCTGTCCACTTTTTCTATATGTCCATGGATATATAAACAACAATGATTCAAGTCAATCTACTCAAGGTCAGGGGACATGCTGACTCTAACAGGTGCCCAATTCAGTACACAGCATGCAAAAACACGTCAGCCACATCAGTCAAAGACACAAATTTGGACTTCCATAAGACCCAGATGTGAAAATGATTCTGTTGCTCATCACTGAACGACATATAATGTATTTTCCAATACATGCTTATCACAGAATCACAGAACTACAGGGTTGGAAAAGACGTTTAAGATCATCAAATACAAAGCTTTACCACTTCGGAGCAACTTTTTTGATCCAAACAGTGGTCATAAATATAGAAGGAGAAGAAAATTCAAGTCTGTTTCTACTTCCCCCTACTGCATCACTGAATCATTTTTGAAAACACTCCTGCTTTCAGATTTTTGTTTGACTGGTGGTGGACAGTGGGAGGTGGACTGGAGGTTGGCCATTAGAGATACAGTCTAACAGAGTTTTTTCTTGAAGGGCGTCAGGAAAGAGGTAGAACAGTTGTTAGACTTTGTCAAAATTATATCAAGTTGCATTTTTTGGCCCTAGCCCAGGGTGACAGGACTGTCTACGTGTTTGATACATGCTACAGAAATAAGTGCAGATAGTTCTTATCCAAGATATTGTAGAGAGGAGAAAAAGGGAGAGTAGATTATAAAATTCACATTTAAACTACTATATTTATTGTATAACTTCAGAATTAACCAAGGGTAGGATGTCTGGCTAATTTGTAAAATGTTGAAAACACTTTCCTTGAGCCTACTGCCTAAGAAATGGTTGAGATGAAAACAGATTGCCAAGGCAGTTCAAATAAAATTAACTTGCATCTTGTTTTCCCTTCTGCATTCTCCTCTGTTTCTATTTTGTCTGTTCTTCCTCCCGTCTTTTTTCTCTTGCTTTTGGAGGTCAACTTCTGCAGATTTCCCCTGAGCTACTCTCTTACTTGGCTTAATTTTTCAAGGTGCATGTAGTCTCACTGACTTTACATAAATCCATGTGTCTCTTTTCTTGTTATTCGTCATTCCTGAAGATCAAGCACCTGTTTCTTCTGTGATTACTTCTTTTGCTTTTTGATTTCTGTCATCCCATACACAAAGATCTAAGTCACACTGAGCTTTGCTTTGACTTCATCTGAACAGTTGCTGAACAGTCTTAGACACAGCTTAACAACCAGCCTGGTTCTACAGCTATCGGCTTCCTGGGTAAGTAGAGCAGGCACCTGCCAAGCAATTTTAAAATTTATTTACTCCTTTTCCTTTGTAAAGTAGTTGGAAGATACATTCTCTATATTCCTTCTTCTGTCATCTCTTTTCCTTTATCGTGTAAAGATCCAGAGGTTGAGATGAACTTTTGATAACTCTCATACAAATGAAGAAGCAACCCAGTCTTTCCATGGAGGTTAACTACTTTGCAAAGTCAATGGAAACTAATGCATACATCTGAAAACTTCCGTTTCCATTAGGCATCACCCTCATTTCAGTTTCTGGAGAGTTTTCCATTTTTTGTACTGGAGGTACACTGCTGTGAAAATCTTGCTATAAATTTGTACCTGAAAAAGCATGGTAAAGACGAGAGAAAATCTATTTGTGTTTACCTGAAGCGTTTTATTTTTGCAGTGATGGTGCACACAGCTCTTTCTGTGGGTAAACTGTAAATCCAGAAAGAATAAAGATGAAAACTTTCACTCCCAAGACCTCAGTCTGCATGCATGACAGAAATGTCCATGCTGCACTACCAGATGCTTTTCTCAATATATAATTAACATGAAAAAAACACTAAATTGTCCCAACTTTAGAAGAAACTTATTTCAAGAGAACACAAGAAAGCAGGGCACTTCCCTCTTCTAAGTAAGAGGAGTAATTTAGGTGATCTCCCAAGTAAGGCAAAGTAAAGAGGCAAGCAAACAGTGGGTCAGTCACCAAAACCAAAATCTTCATGGAACTTCTAGATTAATTTATTTTAGTGCTCTCCCTTTCTTCTTTTCTTTTTCTCTCTCTTTTTTTTTTTTTTCCTGGTAAAAAACTTTAACATCAATAAAAATATAATTTAAACAGTAGGACAGTTCAGACTAAGTGACCCCAGCTGACATTGTGAAGAAAATTTTATTTTCCTATAGATTAAAAACCTCTGTTTTGCTGTGCAGCTATTGAATATTTATTTATAATGTTGGTCAGGACAAGGCAGTTCTAAGTAAAAGTAAAAATTAGCTGGGAATTCTCCCCCCTCCCCCAAATATAGGGTTTTTTCTCCCCTCACCCCCCCAAAAAAAACCCCAACAAACCAAAAACAAAAACCCCAAACAAATATATATATATATGAAGAAAAAAATAGCTGGAACATTCAAAGATGGAGAGCTTCATTCTGTCTCATGAATAATCTCACAGATATTTTAAAATTTATTGGCTGAATGGGAAAATTTTTATTTTAGTTGTAGTACACTTGCAACAAACAAGAAAGTTAAAAAAGGAGTTTTGCTTGTTTTATGATCAAGGTAACTATCTGAAAAAAAGAACAACCCTTTGGAGGAAGGCACTGCTGCATGACACCTTTTTGAGTGTAGGATGATAGACCTGTTTCACAGGAGGCTTCCTGATTGACATTAGAGTGGGTGCAACATTAAAAACCCTTGCTTCTAACTTATGGGTTGCACTGTTGTGACAGACGTTGGATGTCTTCACTTCAGAAAGTATATGGGGAGGTATGTATCTTGTTATTTCTCTGGACTGAAACTCAGGCCAAGATCCAATCCTGCTCTTCAGCAAAGCATTCCCACCACGTTCATCTACAGATCTTCCATGGGATTTAGGTGCATAATTTTCATTTGGATTCGTAGGTTTTAGTGGAAACAGATTTTTTGAAGACTCCTAGCTCTATCAATTTTTTAAATGCCTATAAAATTGACTACTGGCTCCAGCAAGATGATTTGGAGTGGCCATGATATCTTCTGAAATTCAGTGAAGGTTAGAAGCTACCTAAAGTTCTCTCTAAGGAGTCCTAGGACCATAGATTTGCTTAAATATCTGAAGTTTAGGCTGTATATTAGCTTTATTCAGCCACTCCAGATTGCTAGAGCCAGGTTTTCTAGTGATTTAGATACATGAACAGGAAACTCTTAGTAGTTGTGTCACTGTCATTGATGTCAGCAGCAGTAGTAGAATGAGATCAAGAAGGGGAAGTGTTTCTCATCTTTTTCATCAGGTCTTAGCTAGTTCCTTTCCAAAATAAACTTCAAGACCTTACAGTCCAAAAGGGAGCATTAATTTTAGGTTAAAAATAAAACTGAGATTGAGACTCAAGTGGGAAAAGACGAACATCTATCTCTGCAGTTCAAGTTGTACCACAGTGCAATCAGGAATGCAATAGGTCAAATAAGAGAAGACAAGATGAAGCATAGCTTTGCATCCCAAAAATAGGAAAAACTTGCCTGGGAAACGTTAGCTTTGAGTTTTGGTATCTGCTCTCGGAATAGCTTCTACATTTTACCTTCAGGAGTCACTGGATTAAATGAAGAATTTGTATATTTAGCGTGTTGCTAAAAATGTCCTTACCACAATCCAGAAACTAAAAATGCCCTTGCCTCAAGCTGTATCTCTCTCATATCTGTATGGCTCACAATCAGCTATAAAACCTTTTTTTAGACATAATGGAACATAGTAAGTAGAGCCTGAAATCTCTAAGCCCCTCTTCTGCCTGAAGGCCTGAAGTCAACTTTTCAAGATGGAGCGTGACCTTCATTCTCAATAGACCTTCATCTTTACGTAACATCTTTTCATAGCAGTGACAATCATTTCCCATGCTATTCACTGTGGAGTGAGCACAGGAGAGAATATACAGTGTACACTGAAAAGGACCTTCTCTCACATTGCCATCCTGTCCATTTTATGGAATGGAGCACAAACAAGGCTAACAACAGTGATAAAATCAATAAGGATATAACACACAACGTTGTCACAATTTAAACAGCCACAGGACAATCTGTTTTAAATTAGCACATGACAGGTCTTATAGTAAGTCTAAAATGCAGTGACTGGCTCATGGGAAGTTGCTCAAGACAGGTTTAAGCCAACCCAGGCTTCAGGGTAGCTGTGGCAGCATGAGGCCTCCTGTGAGTGACCATCAGAGTCCACAGACCTTGAGAAGGTTTCCCAGTCTGTGCTGACCTGTGGTCCTACTGAGATCTGGAAGGTAACTCAGCTAGTTAGTTGGGTTTATCTTGGCTTATCTGGGCTCCATAGCACTATAAAAACATGTGGATTCTTCCAGAAATCCTCACTGATGAATTCAACCAAGAGAAAACTGCAACTAAGAAACCTTTCCACCAGGTGGCAGAAAGTATCAGACACTGGGATGACTTTCGCCATCAGGAACTTAATTTTAACTTATATTTTCAACTTGTAAAAGACTTCTGTTGTTGTTTTAAATTGAATTATACATATTCAAGCTGAAAATGGCTTTTAGAAGGAGGTAGGGACCCAAACTGTTTATGAACTGGTGGTCTCCAAGACAATTGGCTTGTGCATAAATACAGAAACATAGATTTATGAAGGTAACACCAAGCCTGAAGTCTGAAAGTTCACTAGTTTAATATTTGATTAAAAAGTTCCCTTCACTTATTCTGTTTAATGCTGTGTCTGGGTCCTGAATTCCAGTCAGTGGACAGTCTGGTTATTATATAACACCAAGAAGGTGGCTATAAGACCATGGGGACAGTACCAGTGGCACTTATGGATTGGAAATGGATGTTCTTTGACAGTAGCTTGGCATCACCCTGTAAAATGCATGTAGAAGAAATTAAGGGAGATTATGAATGATTGAATTGCAATTGGCATATGAGTAAGGGTTTTGGCAACAGCAGGAGTGTGATGGAATAAAGATAACTTCTGGCAGCACTCCAGGCAAAGCTGTATGCGTGGAAACAGGATAAAAAGCTGTGAGAAGAAAAAATAACCTCAGAGTCAAGGGCAAATCTTGGAATTTCCATCCGTGAAAGCAAAGTGAAGAATGACAATCACAGCGCTAGAAGCATCAGACAGCAATAACTCTTTATCCACAGTACGCCTTCAGGCTTTGAAGGATTCAGTAGGAAAAAGTTATGGTGTAGCCAAGAGATGACAGAGCCGAGACAGGCAGATAAATGGGAAACTGAAGGATGGAAGAGTAAGTCAAGGAAGATATAGAAATGTGTGTCATCTGAGGAAAAGTGATGGCCTGTATATGCCATCTGTGGCCAGAAGACTATAAGATACTTCCATGAAGTTTTCAGCATATATTATCTGGAGCCTTTTCAACAGTTTGATCAAATACCAAACTTAGATCTTAATATTTCACATTTTTATTAAATATGACAGAAGTTTCAAAATCATTGCATATAATATCCTCCAGAACTCAGTTTGTCATATTTTGGGGGCACATTTTACAGTTAGACAAAAGGATGATACTGGACCAAAACATTTCTTGCTGTAACCAGGTTTACTTAGCAGAGTTATAGATAGGGTGCCATCAACTCTGCCTAAAATTAGAAAAGACAATTGCACTTATCTTTTACTAAGGATTCTTATATTCAAAGAACTTAAATTTAACATTTACAAACCTCCATTAAAAAACAAAATAAATCAAAACAAAAAATACAAACAGAAAAAAAAAAAAAATAGAAATACAAAACCAAAATATCCCAACAGAGTCAGAGATACGTAAGAAGTTAGAAAAGTATTAGTATCACACGTGGGACTAAGGTCTCTAATTCTCCATGTCTTGATCTGACATCAGTATATACCTTGCTCAGATTAATAACAAAAGGAGGGTCGGGGAGAATCTCCAAAGTTTTTTGGATGCAGGGGTAACCATTGTGACAGAGGATGAAGAAAAGGCTGAGGTACTTAATGCCTTTTTTGCCTCAGTCTTTAGTAGTAAGACAGTTGGTCTCCTGATACCCAGACCCCTGAGTGGAAAAATGGGGATGGAAAGCAGACTGAAGCCCACATAATCCTCAGGGAATTGGTTAATGACCTGCTCAGCTGCTTAGATCCACACAAGTTGATGGGTCTGGATGGGATACACCCAAGGGTACTGAGGGAGCTGGTGGAAGTGCTCACCAAGCCACTTTCCCTTATTTACCAGCTGACTGAGGTGGTTCCGCTGGAGTGGAAGCTGGCACATGTGACAC
This sequence comes from Hypotaenidia okinawae, assembly GCA_027925045.1. Lineage (NCBI taxonomy): Eukaryota > Metazoa > Chordata > Aves > Gruiformes > Rallidae > Hypotaenidia > Hypotaenidia okinawae. The sequence continues at coordinate 211,761,462 of BSDF01000001.1, forward strand.
CCATCTACAAGAAGGGTCGGAAGGAGGACCCAGGGAACTACAGGCCTGTTAGCCTGACCTCAGTGCTGGGGAACATGATGAAATAAAACCATCTTGAGTACCATCATGCAACACATGCAGGACACTCAGGCAATCAGGCCCAGTCAGCATGGGTTTATGAAAGGCAGATCATGCTTGACCAACGTGGTGTTCTTCTATGACAAGGTGATCTGCTTAGTGGATGAGGGGAAGGCTATGCCTATCAGGAAGAATTTCTTTACTGAAAGGGTAGTCAAGTATTGGAACAGGCTGCCCAGGGAAGTGGTGTAGTCACCATCCCTGGAGGTATTTAAAAGGCATGTAGATGTTGTGCTTGAGGACATGGTCTAGAGGTGGACTAGGCAGGGTTAAGCTGTGGTTGGGCTCAGTGATCTTAAAGGTCTCTTCCAACATAAGTGATTCTACAATTCTATGATTCTATATGACATAGAAAATCCTATAAGAATATGAAAATCCATGTAGGTAGCTGGCTTGGAATCAATACAGTACATGCTTTCAGAAGTCATCTGATACTCAGCATCTGCTTTACACTAGGGTTGATCATGACAGCCACATGTATACAAGTAAGCTGTAAAGGAGAAACATTCCCAGGCACTGGACATCATCTGCCCTCTTACACAACAGTTAGATTGGAGTCTAAGTACATTGTTGTTCCTCCAAACTCTTTCTGGGCATGGTTCAGGATTTATTATGCATCTGGGACCATGGTCAGTTTGTATATGTCTAGTCCCTTCTGGAGTCTTCATGTCCAGCTGTGGCAATGCAGGTACCTCCACTCCACGGGATCCTCAGACTCTAACAGAGTCATGTACCTACCTATTTGCCCCTATTTCTCCAGCTATGGTTTACTGATCCTTGTTTTCTTTCTGTATAAAAATAAACATGTTCATGGCACTAGAGGGTACTCAAAATAATTTATTTTCGTTGCTAGGAAATGACCCAGCTTCATTTCACTATGCAATCAGTAACAACAAAGACGTTGTCTTGTGTGTTGCTTTAAAAGGTAAGACACAACCTTCAAAATTCCCAGAACCATAAAAAAACCCCACAAACCCAGCAAAAACTGCAAAATAATTCACAATAAAAAAACCCAGAGTAGCCAGAGGCTCCTGCACAGGCTTTGTCTCACACTTAAGAGTTTCTTCACTCCCTCTTTCACTCAGCCTTGTCATCCCTGGTAGACCTGGTTTTTGCTTTGTCACCTGGAGCAGCCACTCTGCCTTCCGCTGTCTCATGGATTCAGCAGCAGCCTTCAGATCTCTTCTTATGCCTCAGTTCTCTCTCCCCTGCTCCTCCTCACTTATTTATGATTGAAGCGTGTGATTGTATTATTTATAGTAAGTCTGTAAAACTCTTGTGGAAACATCTTCCTGGACAGAATATCTGAACCAAATAATTGCATTTTAAGTTCCTCTCAGATTCCTTGTGGGAGATGGAAATGAACATAAATATACAATTTACCTCATCTTCTTATTTCCTTACCTTTATAATCTTAGACAGAAATATTAAAAAAGTATTTAAGTTTCTTCTGGCTGCACAACCAGAGGTCACATTAACCATTTCTTCCAGGGATTTCTGTGATGTTCAACAAGACACCTAAAACTCGGTGCCCGAAGTTCATCATTCAATGGTATTATCATTTTCTGTCTCAGAGGACTGAGCCCAAAGCACTGAGATGAGTGACAGTATCTCTAAGTTAAGCCTTATTAGTAATAGAAACCATTTCGAGTGTCTAATAAGGATGAGCTTCCTGCAAAATACAGACAAATAAGAACAATAGGAGGAGGGGAAATGATGTATCATAGTTGTCAACAATAAAGCAGTCTATGAATGCATACCTGATGATAGCAGTGAACCACCTTATACACTCCATTTTAGACTCAAAGTATAAAGACAATAACATTTTCAAAGGATTGTTAGCTCCAAAGAATTGTATCAACAGAGAAATGAAAAGGAATTAAAGAAGAATTAGAAGGAAAACAGCAAGGAATTTATAAGTACGTGTCAGTGAAATGAGGAGGATGGACAGAAAGGTTTCTCTGAGACATTATGGGTAGCATAGTCTGTGAAAGCATCTCTGTGGGTATAAAGATTCCTTGTGAGATGCAGAGCAACAAACTGTAATGCTCAGAATCTCACTGGCTGGTGCAATGCTCTCTTAGGGAGACAATCCAGCATAAGTTGTCCATCAAATTGTGAGATGTTTGTGAGAGTAAATTCTGCAGGCAAATGAAGAGGAATGCTAAGAGTGGGTGGTTGAAAACGTGTTGCTGAGCATACGAAAGGCAGGTTTGGTATCTGCGAACAGTGTTTCATTGATCTGTGAAAATGTCTCTGGCGTGTCAGCATGCCAGAGATGGGGCAAAGGAAGCACACTTATTTTCGTCTTCTTTTTCTCAAAAATTCTGCAGTTCTGGCACTGTCATTGCTTCTTGAAAATAAAAACTCTCCCCAACTCATTTACTGTTTCTTGCGCATGTCGCAGAGGGAGTAGCTGGCCCTGGCAAATTATGAAAACAGGCTTGCCAAAAATCCCTGTTGAGTTGGTGGACAAAGTCTGATTCTGTTGTTTTCAGAAAACTGTCAAGTTCATCTGAGCCATTTCCTCTATAAATATGAATTATTTTGTGAAAGACCTCCCTTTTGACATAATTCCCATATATAAATTTAGATTTGTTTATAAATTAGTTTGTATGATGTATATTCTACCACAACTGTGGGTATTATTTCTAGATGCAGTTATTAATTCAGAGCATAAAAAATAGGGTTTCATTTATATATTACAGAGAGTTTCTTCCAGAAATACACATAATCCTTTTCAATATTTCTAATATATTTGTTATCAATATCAAAGATTTAAGTATTATTTATCATTTCCATGGGTTGGTTTTACATTTGAACCATAATATTCATTGTCTTCTACTTGGTTACTAATAAAAATGGCATAATATAACTAAATTCACTCTTCATTGCAGCCTCAAAACACAATAAAAGGCAAAAAATAATAAAAGAGTAATATTCCTAAAAGTGATTACTGATTTGAACTGCTGATTTAAATGCAACTTGTTATTGATGTAGAAGAAAAATCTTTTTAAATCCTGAAAGACCTTTTTTTTATTATCTAAAAAAGAAAGAGATAATGCTGGTCTTTATAAAGCAAGTGTGCTCACTGAAGTAACCAAACCAAACTGATATTTAAAAAAACAACCCTAAAAATCATCAGATTTCCATCTGTACCCATGTGTAACACCAGTGGCTTTGTAGGCACCCCTCACACATGAAAAGAATAAGTACAACAATCTCTCAATCTCAAAAAATCGGGAAAATTTTTAAAAAGTAACATGGTAACATATCATTGTCTACTGCATACATAGAGTAGTAAAATCCATGTGTAGTTAATTATTGCGATCCCCTTATATGCACCAACCACATACTAGACTTGGAGATGGCTGAAGATGACTTTAATCTCATTCCTTCTTGTTGCTCTCTAAAGACCATTCTAGGACTGAGGAAAACTGAAATCTGGGCACTCAGACTTCTTGAGCATCTTTTTCTTAAACCTTTTTTTCAGCAATATTGTAGCATTTCTACTATACAGATTTTTTTATACTACAACAATCATCACTCTGTATCAAGTCGTCCTGTCCCAAAAGAAGATCTAAACAGGTCATTTGTAGGATTTTTGTCTGAGTCATTTGCCTATCTGTTTGTCCTTGTAGAACTGAGCCTTAAAATAGCAAATAGAAATGACTGAATGGAATACAAGCTGAAAGGGCCATTAAAAAAATAGTATGTGATGCTTGCTGTACTTAAAGTTGCATGAAAATACTCTTACACACCTGCTAGTCATTTTCTACAAGTATCATTGCAGAAAGATCCTGAATTTCTACAAACACCTGAATTAATAGAGCTTCATACGTCAAACGGTTGGATATTTTGATCTTATCATCAGTGTTGCTGAAGAAACACAGGTTCCAGAAAGTGAAGAAACCTGACAAATAATGAGTCAGAGTAATAGTCCTAAGTCATCAGCCTAAAATTTTGCCTCGAAGCACAAGATCAAATAACCTAATAGCACATGGTACCCTATGATACCTTTCCACAGCTGTCAACACTTCCCAACTTTGCAGACTGGGCTTTTAGCTTCAATCAGTCTTGAGTGTGTTTGCCATGAGGGCATCTGTCATATTGAAGTCCCACTGATGTCTCGGTGGTGACAAGATACTAGATTGGTGTTAATCACGAGGCAAAGGCAGCAACCGAGGGAGAAGGGGAGGCAACATTAATCATATGCATAGATAGCCTGCTGAATACAAATAGATGCAAAGCCACGCTTAAATTCTCTCCCCTTCGCTGTTTGCCATAAGAAAATTTCCCCACTCCTGTACCTGTGGGGAACCATCAAACCAAAATTCCTCTTTTGTATAGTGCATTCAACGCCTTCTGTGAATCTTTCCACATAGTAGGATTAAGATGGAATCATGTCATGCTTATGTGTTGTATTATTCTGCACAAATATTTCGATAAAATAAAAGCTCACTGTAATAGAAATCCTGGTAGTCACTGACAAGCACCTGCAACACATCAAAATGAGATAAAACATGAAATCAGCATGCACCTCAAACACCTAGGAAGATATGCAAATGGAAGAGAAGCTACAATCAGAGCCATTGCAAAATCACAAGCAGCAGGATGAAAGGACTGGGTTTGTAATCTAGTCATCATGCAATGATTTTCTTCCTGCTGCATAGCTTGTTAATTACAAATCTATCAATTATGATGCTTGAAAAGCCCTACCTCCCTAGTACTCAATGAACATTTTCAGAGGCCAAATGCCACTCTTATCTCCTAGCAGAACAGAGAAAATCCTTGTTGTGAGTTGGAAGTTTAATACCACTCATCAGCAACATTTTTGCTGTCCTGATAGGGAAGGGGAGTCTTCTCAATGCAGGACTTTGACCTGTGTCTACTATTTGCACTGCTGTGAGATCTCTCTATTCTCTCTGGGAAAAATCCTGAGCCTGTGGAGATTAATGGCAACCTCACTGCCTTAGTTCCCATCCTAAGATATGGAGATGGCACACAAGGGTATTGTAAAAAGAAACTTGGGCTACACATGTACCTTAATTAACAGATGCAGAGCTTCACTGCAGAGATTGCTGCATTTAGTCATAAGTGGAAGTGCTCCTGTATATGTTCCTCAGCTCATAAAGTGCTTTGGGGTTTGGGAAGTAAAAGTTTGCATAAATCAATGTATTTTTATGGTGTGATACAGCCAAAATTACGTACTTGCACTCCAAGTCTGGAATCACGGAAAAAATGTGTAGGGTCATTTCTTAATTCTCTTATTAAGGCAGTGTTCACTTGCTCGTAACATGATATTTATGGGATGCTTCAACAAAACAGACCACTATCTTATTTCCCTCTGTCAAGAACCCCATCATCACTTGAGCATCCTCATATTCAGCAAGCAGATGTGCACTTCCCATGAGCTGAGCACTGAGCTTTGACAGGCTATAGTAAACATCCACTCAATATGTGCATGGGAATCTTTTTGATAGATGGATGAAGAAAATGGGTTATGCATATTCAGAACGGACAGGAAATACCAAGTCTCAAAGAACTATAGAGAGTCTTGACTGTTCCTCAGCAAACATACAGTTTACAGCAGGATTTTGCTCATGATTCTCTGTCTAATTACTGCCTGCAGTAAAATAATTAGTTTTATTCATAACACTGAGGTCAGGAAGAATTCTCTGGATGTACAGTGTTTCTGAGTGGCATTTGTGTTAAGGAGATGAAGGAAATACTTTAAAAGCCCAATTTAAGTAACTAAGTATCAGTCTACTTAGGGTTTACTACCTAACAATTTTTTCCTTGATTTAGTTTTACCTTTGCCCAAGAACAGACCTACCAAAGGAGTTATTGACTATGTTGTGGTTTGCGGGGTCGGCGGGGTTTCTCTGGCTTTTTTTTAAGGGTTTTTTTTGATCATTTTCCATTACATTGAACTGGCCAATCAGATTTTGCTGAGATACTCATATCAAAAGTAAGTTCTCCCACTTCCTCTGTGATGCTCTCCCAAATCCGTGCTTGTGCGTGCATGGTTTTATGTGCGTGAGTAACATAGAGGAAAAAAACAAAGCTGTAGTTTCTCCTTCACATACACAACACCCTTCTCCTCAGCTGTCCTCTGCTTTTGACATATTGCTGGGACAATTCCAAGGAGGCTTGTTTTCTTGTTTTACATTTAAGTAGGATTTGCAGCAAAAGATTTCATGACACTTTCACATAAGGTACGTAAGACTACAGTGCCTTGTTTCTTAAATAACAAACAAACCAAAGTGAAACATGCTGAAGTACTTTCACAAGATAATATAGTAAATCAGCTACAAAAGCTGGGTCTGTTTTCACTCCTAACTGTAATTAAGAGTAGAAGAAATGTCATTTCAAACACAGGAAGATTTATTCAAATCCTTTTTTTTTTTGTCACTGAAGGCATGGGAATGAGAAGACTAATTAGCTTCTCAAGGTTAATAATAAAAATTGGTGTCTGAAGTATATTCTTTCCTTGCCATGTGCTGCAAATGTATGTTGGTTTAATAACTGGTGAAAACAATGGCAGCACTTTCATAGACTTCAGAATGCCATATCAGACACTTCTTATCAAAGAGAGGAATTACAATTAATGTCTAGTGTGGATCAAGTGGAACATCCACATCCACAATCAGCCCTTCTCATTGCAAGGCTTTTATTGTTTTCATCTTTTGATTCAAGGGTGCTGAAGAAATCAGGCTGATCCTTAAAAATCACTCCTAACTTCATAGAATGACAGATGATTTGGGATGGAAGGAATCATAAATATCCCCTAGTTTCAGCCTCCCTGCCATGAGTAGGGATACCCTCCATGTTGATCTTCTCATCTACCAACTCCCCCAAATCCTTCTCAGGGCTGCTCTCAATCCATTCTCTGCCCAACCTGTAGTTGTGCTTGGGATTGCCCCGACCCATGTGCAGGACCTTGCACTTGGCCTTGTTGATGGGCCCACATTTCAAGATTATCAAGATACTTCTGGATGACACATATATGTATATATACACACACATATATATATATAAATCCATTTTCTGGTAGAAAAAAAGAAGCCAAACTATAATGCAAATGTAACTTTTGGCATAGAGACCATGTTAACCCAAACAGACTAAAATTAGTTGATGATGTTCCAAGTACAAATTTACATATAAAAAGAACAAAGCAGTTCAATTCTGCATTTGCTGACTGGAGACCAGTTTACCCCAGAGGGAAGAGAAATTCTTGAGTGTGGCTCTTGTCCAAATTATTATGATTAGGAGGAACTAAATGAGATTTTACATTGGTCATGCAAAAAGAGCTATTTTTCTTTTTGGCACCTACCTGATGAGTAGGTTGCAAATTCTGTATCCAGTCAACTTTAAATAGTAAGGATCCATTAACAAGATTTAGTGATAGTTTCTTACCAGGAAACTTGTTTGGGATTGCTTTAAATTCCGTGTTAGCCATCAAGTTTATGCTAGCTAGCAATTGTGATAGAGTTTTGTTCAACATTTCATTGTTTAGTTCTGTATTGCCACTAAAGAGACCTGAATGTTGCATGCTTTGGTCATATTTATAGCAAGGTATAGTGTAGACTTTTTTTTCTTTTTACAGAAAACAGTTTACAGGAAGAAAAACAAAAAAAAAAAAAAAAACACCGAACACCCCCAAAACTACTTCACCTGACATAGACAAAAGCAAAATAGTAAGAGAAAAGGTCATGTTTGCTTTTCTTTGAAGAGATTTCACATGGTTCCAGGCAATGCCTTCTCACTGTAGAAATGGATCATGACATTCTAAGTGAAGGATAGGGAATTGACTGGATGGTTGCACTCAAAAAATTGCAGTCAATTGTTCGATGTCCAGATTGAGACCAGTGACAAGTGGTGTTTCTCAGGGGTTGGTACTGCTTAATATACTTGTTGGCAACTGGACAGTGTGATTGAATGTATCCTCAGCAAGTTTGCTGATGACACTAAGCTGTGTGGTTCAATCGACATGCTGGAGGGAAGGGATGCCATCCAGAGGGATGCTGACCAGCTTGAAAGGTGGGCCCAAGGTCCTGCACATGGGTCAGGGCAACCCCAAGCACAACTATGGGTTGGATGGAGATTGGAATGAGATTAGCCCCGAGGAGAAGGACTTGGGGATGTTGCTGTATGAGAAGCTCAATATCAGAACATCAGCCATCCATGTGCACTTGAAGCCCAGAAAGCCAACCGTATCCTGGGCTGCATCAAAAGAAACACAATCAACAAGCATGTGAAGGGAGGTGATTTTCCCCTCTACTCTGCTCTGGTTAAGACGCTCAACCTTCAGTTCTGTGTCCAGTTTTGAGGTCCTCCGTACAAGAAAAATCATGGAGCTTTTTGAACAAGCCCAGAGGAGGCCACAAATATGATCTGTGGGCTGGAGCACTTCATCTTCTCTAAGGAGACAGACTGAGAGAGCTGGACTTGTTCCAGAGAAGGCTCTGGAAGACCTTATTGCAGCCCTCCAGTACCTAAAGGGGCTAACAGGAAAGCTGGAGAGGCACTGGTTACAAGGGCAGGGAGTGATAGGACAAGGGGGAATGGCTTTAAACTAAAAAAGGGTAGACTTAAGATTAGATGTAAGGAAGAAATTCTTTACTATGAGGGTGTTGAGGCGCTGGCACAGGGGGCCAGTGAAGCTGTGGCTGCTCCTGGATCCCTGGCAGGGTTCAAGGACAAGTTGGATGGGGCTTTGGGCAACCTGTTCTAGAGAATGATGTCCCTGCCCCTGTCAGGGTGTTGGAAATAGATGGACTTTGAAGTTCATTCCAATCCAAACTATTCTATCATTCTATATGTGATGTATGTATGTTCTTTTATTACAAATTTGTACTTATGTATTTAACCCTCTGCTAACTATTTTCTCTACGGTATGGAGATTCCCAACATACAGAATTAATGCACAAAGTACTCTAAAATGGGAATTTCACTAACAGCTAATTTCACCACATCAGCATTAAATTACTTCATTCTTTATAGTTGTACTCTGCTTCAGACAAAATCCTTAGTGTGCATATAATCAACAAACCCATTAAGCTTTGCTTCTTGTTAAATGTAACAAATGAACTTCTCCAACTGTGGAAATTCTGGGTTATATCAATTATAGATGGACTTGGAATTGACACAAAAACACTTACATAAACCCGGGAAAAACTCTTGCAGTCAGGAAAACAGCCCTTTGCTGTTAGGTGGCATACAATAAATAAAAAACTGCCTCAAAACTTTGTGGTCTCCCTTCAGAACTTCAGAAATATTTTAGCCACCATCCACTCTGTGTATCTCCTTGCTATCATAAATATTGCTGTGAAATCATGTTATGCTTTTATCACTTAATTATTTATTTATACCAAAACTATCTCCCTAGTTTCTTTGAATAGTTGGAAAAAAAAACCCCACAAACAAACAAACAAAAAAACCCAAAACTAAAGCATTTTGGAACTGAACTTGAGTCACTATCAGTAGGATTCATGTCCCTTTGAAAAAAGAAATCTCATCTATGAGTTCAGAGCAAGTGTTCCTAGTGTTTCCTAGTTGTCTATGCAACATATATTTATTCTTGATCCCAATATCCAACAAACCAACACTGGAAAAGCATACTTGGTTTGTTGAGGGTTGTTTGGTGGTTTTTTTAGTATTATTAGTTGGATTTTTTCTCCCATTAGTTACCCTTTCCTCGTGATTTGAAAGGCAATGGTGAGGAACTGACCGCTGACGAGTTGACTGGTATCATTGCAGTAAGCTGTTGAATATTTCAAGAGTTGCAGCATAAACAGCACTGAGAAAAGAGTTTGATTAAGCTGCATAGTTGTGTTGGATTTTTCATTTAATTTGTTTTGGTTTGCTTTTTAATCTCAAACAGACCATTTGCAGCATTCTTTGGCAAAATACACTGTTTTAGAAACACAATGCTGAGAATAATGTTTTCAATGAAATGTGAGCTCAACTGACTACCACGTTTCAGATATAATTGCAAACTGGTATCTCAGCTGCACATCTTCTGAAAGCTGACAAATCTTTTTAATTTCATGAAACCCAGGTCATCTTGTGAAAATATATGCTGAATGCAGAATTCTACATGGATTTGACATGAAGCCAGGCAAACAAAGGCTTTGACAAGCTTTCTTATTTTCAGTTCCAAAACTCAAACAAAGCAGAGGGGAAGGATCATAGACCCATGAAATCTAAAACCTATAAAAATATTCACAGGTAGTCCTGAAACCAGAAATTGCTGGACTGTGTATAACCAACCCCTGTAGATAATTGATTCAACGCAATGAAACCAAATAGTGAGATAAAACTATCAACCCTAAGAACATCTCTACAATGCACTTAAGGTAGCATGTTATAACTTTAATGTGTTTTATCAGGTACCATACAGTATCTCTTCAACAAGCAGAGAAAGTGTAATTCCTACTGAAGAAACTCATTGGTAGGGGTAGTCAGCTCCTGCAGGGTTCAGATTTCTCCATTTTGCTTATCCCAATTACATAAAAGATTACTGTCAATTCAGAGATTCAGCCTATCTGACTTTCAGATTGGAAAGTCGAGGAGACATGCTACCACACAGATCATAGAATGTTTGAGACTGAAAGGGACCATTAGAGGTTTTTCTTGTCCAGTTCCCGAAACAAAACATATTTTGGCTTTTCTAATACTTTTTCAGGAATATGGAAGAAGGTTTCTGTTGAATTTCAAACACAAACTAGATAATCTTCAAATATCCCCAATTGGGATTATTAACTTTTATAGCTTCCTGCTTTTACCTTGTAACCCACTATGTCTGGCACAGAGAATTATAATATTTATATATGCTACATGACACTGTCCTACTAATCCGAGGCAGAGTTACCTGGTCCTATTGTAATAAAATAAAGGATTACACACTGATATCTGGTCTAGATCCAGGTTTTTGCAGCTGATAATGGACTCACATTCTTTCTCTTTTGCTGGGCAGTTACAAGAGGACATCACAGGAGAGGACACAGGAAGAGAAAAGCTAATAACATGCTTAAATGACACTTTAGTGCTCTTTCATACATTTTTTTTAATGATGCTTCATGAATATATGTGCAGTAATCAGAGGTGTCCGGCCTATGGATAACAGTTGCATACTGCATTTTGTGTATTCCAGATATGTGAGACAGGGAGAGAGTTTCATTGATTGAGGCTCTGTATTTTAAGTGTTACTATATTTACTAGATAACAAATTAGAGATTTGTTAGACAGCAGGCTAAGTAGCTGTCTGTGAATCATGTATTTATTATGCATGACTCTTTCAGAGTCATTAGAAGTTGAAAAGAAAGACTCACTAGAATGTGAAGGGGAATTCAGCTTGGAGCTGCTTGGGGACCACAGTGATGTGTCTAAGCAACAGCCACCGTTAATAGCAGTCCCCAGGTTACAATCCTGGTGCTTGTATATGAAGTTTTCAGATATATTTGCGAACATCATTATTATTATTATTATTATTATTATTATTATTATTATTATTATTATTATTATTGTTATTACACAAATCGATAGACCACAGCACATAGAATCTTAACATCAGTATCTTCAACATCAGTGCTATTGGATACAGCAGAGAACACTGTAAATCTGATTTGCATTCCTTTTACTCCTGCTAGATAGTGTATTATATTCACTGTGTGAAACTTCTTGAATGTAATGCAATGGCACCTGGACACAGAACTGTAAACCTGTTCATTTCCTTCCCTTCATATTTTGATGTAACAAGGAGTCTCATTTCCTGTCTTGAATAATTTTGGGATCCTGCTCACATTGGTAGTGTTCAGCTCTGAAGATAGCAACTTGGTACAGGCATGCAATGATGCTAATGTTAAAGCTAGGGAGAAGTAGGAAAAAATATTGTTGAGTTCACAGGAATATAGTTTTAACAAAAAAGTAATTACTGCCACTGGAACAGTGCCAGAATACTGAAGAAAAATCCAAGAAAGAGCACAGGTTAATCTGCTTTCTTAAAGCAAAAACAGTTCAAGCAAAACAATAGTTCACGGAGAATACAGTAGTCATACAGTTTCATAGCTAGCTTATCTTTCCTAACCAGAAGCCATAAAGTATCTGATTAGCAGGTCACTTGGAGGTGATGCTCTTGGTCTTCTTGGCCACCTGGGCACACTGCTGACTCATGTTTAGTCGGCAGTCACCCAACACCCCAAGGTCCTTCTCTGCCAGGCAGCTTTCTAGCCACTCTTCCCCAGGCCTGTAGTGCTGCATGGGGTTGTTATGTCCCAAGTGCAGGACTCTGCACTTGGCCTTGTTGAACCTCATCCTGTTGGTCTCAGCCCATTGATCCAGCCTGTCCAGATCCCTCTGAAGAGCGTCCCTACCCTCCAGCAGATTGACACTTCCTCCCAGTTTAGTGTCATCTGCAGACTCAATCCCCTCATCCAGGTCACTGATAAAGATGTTGAACAGGAGTGGACCCAGGACTGAGCTCTGGGCAACACCACTTGTGACCGGCCTCCAGCTGGATTTAGTACCATTTACCAGCCAATTTTTTACCAAGCAGAGTGTGCACCTGTCCAGGCCAGTGGTATCCAGTTTCTCAAGCAGAAAGCATTCTGCTTGAGAATGAGCATTCTGAATGAGAAACTGTGTCAAAGGCTTTTCTGAAGTCAAGGTACACTACATTCACAGCCTTTTCCTCATCCACATACCTCAGGCTAGACCTTTTTTCTGTTCAAATTCCATAAAAGTAGACCATGAGCCAAGATACAGTAAGTGTATGTACTGTAACAGGATATTTGACCTTTGGCAATAAAGTTCCAGTATATCTATTATAGTAGTCAGGTAGGTAGAATACTCTGAGGACAAAATGACTGACACATTCCATCCACAATTGTTACCAGAAGAGAGTGTAAAAGCATGTTAGGGCTTAAAGTGGCCTAAAATGCAACCTAGTTTGTATGTCAACCTATAATTACTTGAGGTTGAGAAGGGGAATGGATAGAATCACAGAATCATAGAAACATTTAGGTTGGAGAAGACCTTTAAGATCATCAAGTTCAACCATAAAGTGAGCTGAGGCATGGCTCTTCTGTGGCTGATAGAAAAAAATGGTCTTGAAAAGACAGGTTTTGGAGTTAAATGTCTAGATGCACACAGTAAAGAGGTGCATAGTCTTTAAACTGTCTTTAAGATGACACCGGTAGGTGAGAGGTCTGCTACCTCTACAAAGAAATACACAAATTGATGAATTTGAATAGGTGAACTTAGATATTTCTAAAGGTCTAAGTAGCTCCAGATTGAAAAACACAAACATAAAAGTGATTAACTAATTAATGGAATTGAAATATTTTCTTTTAATATGGTAGTAACGTTCAGTGGGATATTTCAGACAGATAAGGATCCTTCCATGGTAAGTACTTGGCTGTGATGGATTGATCATTGCTCATAATTAAAATGGTAAAAATCATGCTACCTGCACTATCAAGAGACATAAAGTAGGGGGCAGAAAAAACATTCTATGAACAGCTGGGAGAAGTTTCAAATCCTGAGCCCTTTTCCTTGTAGGGGACTTCAACTTGCCAAGTATCTGCTGGTAATACAATGTAGCAGAGAGGAGACTGTCTAGGAGTTTCATGGAGTGTTTTGAGGATACCTTCCTGACACAGTTGGTGAAGGTGCCCTGCTGGGCTTCTTGTTTGCAAACAAAGAAGGGCTTGTGGGGGATGTGAGGGTTGGACTTTGTGCAGAGTGACCATGAAATGATAGAGAAGCAAGGAGGACAGTCAGCAGAACCACTACCTTGGACTTCCAAAGGGTGGACTTTGGTCCAGGGGGCTGGTTGACAAAGTCACTTTGGAGGCAGTCCTCCAGGGCAAAGGAGTCCAGGAAGCCTGGATGTTTTTCAAGAAAGTAATCTTAAAGTCACAGAAGCAGGCTGTCCCCATATGCTGGAAGACAAACTGTCAGGGAAAAAAACCCAGCCTAGCTGGACCTGCAATTTAGGGAGAAAATTAGGTTTTATAGACTTTGGAAGAAAGGGCAGGCCCATCATGAGGGTTACAAAAAAAGTTGTGAGGCTATGCAGGGAAAAAATTAGAAGGGCAAAACTACAAGTAGAACTTAACCTGGTCTTTTATAAATACATTAGTAATACATAGAGGACTAAGGACAAGCTCTGTCCTCTAGTAAACAGAGTCAGTAACATAGTGACAAAGGATGAGGGATGGGCTGAGGTGCTGAATTACACCAGTCTCAGTCTCTATCAGTAAGACCAACCTGATCTTCTTCTATGACAAGATGACCTGCTTAGTGAATGAAGGTAAAGCTGTGTATGTTGTCTATCTGGATTTTAGCAAAGCTTTTGACACCATTTCCCACAGCATTCTCCTAGAGAAACTGTCTGCTCTTGGCTTGGATGGGTGTATTCTGAGTAAAAAACTGGGTGGATGTCCGGGTCCAAAGAGTGGTGAAATGGAGTTAAATTCAGTTGGTGTCCAGTCATCAGTGGTGTTCTTCAGGGCTCTGTGCTGGGACTAGTTGTCTTTAATATCTTTAAAGGGGAGCACCCTCAGTAAGTTCACAGATGACACAGATGAAGGTCCTACAGAGGGATCTGGACATCCTGGATAAATGGGCCAAGGCAAATGGCATGAGGTTCAACAAAGCCAAGTTCCAGGTCTTGCATTTGGGTCATAATAACCCCAAGCAGTGCTACAAGCTTGAGGAAGTGTGGCTGGGAAGCTGCCTGACAGAGAAGGACCTAGGGATGTTGACTGACACTTTCAGTAAAGAAATTTTTCCTAATATCCAATCTAAACCTTCCCTGATGTAACATGAAGTCATTTCCTTTCATTCTATCGCTTTTTACTTACAAGAAGAGACTAGAGAAGAGATTAAATGTTACACCCACATTCTCTAATTTTGTAATGGATGCATCTGACACTGTGAAGTGAGGGTCTATAAACAGAAGAAGTCAAGTTAGGAAAGGATGGTAGAAAAACATCAGTTCACAAGGTCTGGAAGTGGTATAAAGATCTGTGTCTTACCTGTTAAAGAATATATATATATATATATATATACACACATACACACTGTGGTGTCTCACTATCCAGAAATCAGAAATTCAGAGTGACAAAATTAGAGTCATAAGGTTGGAAAAGACCTTTAAAACCATCAAGTCCAACTGTTCCCATCCTAAGCTAAACCATATCCCTAAGTACCTCATCTATCCTTTTTTTAAACACACCCAGGGAAGGTGACTCAACCACCTCCCTTGGCAGCCTGTTCCAGGCCCCAACAACTCTTTCAGGTTTTTTTGGGTTTTTTTTCTAGTATCTAATCAGACCGTGCCCTAGCACAGCTTGAGGCCATTTCCCCTTGTCCAATCTCCTGTCCCCTGGCTGAAGAGACCATTGCCCACCTCTCTACAACCTCCTGTCAGGTCAGTGTAGGCAGTGATATGGTCTCCCCTCAGCCTCCTCTTCTCCAGGCTCAACACCCCCAGCTCTCTCAGCCATATTGAGCATATTCAATATAGTCTTTATTTATGAAAGTAAGGAGAGTGCTGTGTTTTATCCATAAAAGTTTAGAAGAAAGTTTAGAAGTTTAGATTTTAAAAATCTTCACTGAATGCTGAAATCAAAATGCTTGTATTGGGTTAGAACAATGGTGTCTTTATCCCATCACCCTGGCTCTGAAAGTGGCCTGCATAAGGGGAGGGGTATAGGAACAGACCAAGTGGATACTCTTTCTAGGGTATCTTCATAGAAGATTTTATTTCCCCCTGGATGATTTTTTCAGATCTGGAATCTAAAATTGCCAATTCAAGTGTAAAATAGGGATTTTAAGGTTAAAGGCAAATCTAGCTGTGGTATCTCTACAGAAGCTTCTGCGATATTGCTGCTCCAGTAAAAGCAACCAATATGCACTCACAATTTCTATTGAAATCAATTTGATTTATGCATGAGTGTCTGAGGGCAAAATATGCCCCTGCAAAATTTCTCATCAATATATAAAAGCAGGTGCTTTCCCAGAAAAACAACTTCATTTATATATCTGGGATGCTAGTATAGTCATTTTTGGTTTAATCTTTTCTGGAACACTGTTATATTAAAAACCTTTTCAGCAGCATCTAGGGGATTAATAATATCTGTCATCTACAAAGACCTTACTTTCATTACAGGTGATAGAATATATAGTATTTTCTTGCATGCATACATTGCATTTAATACCTAAGACATTTTTAAAATAAAACTTAAATGAAAGAATTGCTTCACCCATCAATGAAATGAGCTTTTAGGGGTGGAACACAACAGCTGTTTAACATCACAAAGCAATATCATTGAATAATTTAGATCACAAATTTGAGAAGAAAGGAATATTTATTCATGGGAAACTCCAGATGGAATTTAGGAAAGCAGATTGTCATTCCAAGCCAGTGCTACAATTTTAACAAAAAAAAACCCCACAACAAAACCAACCAAAAAAAAAAAACCCCAAAAACCCAACAAACTAAAAATACAACCCAGTAACTCCTGCAATAATTTATTCTTTTATAATGTTCTATAAAATGCTAGAAAGCAACGAGATTTTGTCCATTATAACAGAGCATTGTAAGTCTACTGTTCTAAGTCCAGGCAAACCTATCCCTTTTCAACATGACTCATAGGAGTACTACAATTTCTGTCAGAAGTTTTAAGAATTAAAGGATAAATAAAGTGGATTAGATCATTAGTCTATTTAACCCAATATTTGAGGTTTTTTTCTGCAGTAGTGGCTAGTATCAGGTGTTTTTATATCTAATACTAGATATAAAAATTTCAACAATGTGTAATCTACAATCATGGCATAAATTTACAGAAATTTAATCCTGTTTCCCAACAGGTAGCTGCTGACTACCATTTAGTGTATATCTTTTTTCTGTTTTAATTCTCTCTAATGTAACTGTGAATATTATCATAAAGAGCATAATATCACAGAATCACAGAATCGTAGGGGTTGGAAGGGACCTCCAGAGATTATCGGGTCCAACCCCCTGCCAAAGCAGGCTCCCTAGGATATTTCACTCAGATAGGCGTCCAGACGGGTCTTGAATATCTCCAGAGAAGGAGACTCCACCACCTCCCTGGGCAGCCTGTCCCAGGGCTCCCTCACCCTCACTGTGAAAAAGTTTTTCTGCATGTTGGTGCGGAACTTCCTATACCCAACTTGCAGCCATTGCCCCTTGTCCTGTCTCCACAGACCACTGCAAAGGGGCTGGCTGATTCCCCCTGCATCCCCCGCTTAAGATAATTATAAACATTAATTAGGTCCCCCCTTAGTCTTCTCTTCTCAAGGCTGAACAGTCCCAACTTACTCAGCCTTTCCTCATAGGAGAGATGCTCCAGGTCCTTAATCATCTTTGTAGCCCTTCTTTGGACTCTTTCCAGGAGATCCCTGTCCTTTTAATAACAGGGAGCCCAGAACTGGACACAATACTCCAGGTGGGGCCTGACCAGGGCAGAGTAGAAGGGGAGGATCACCTCCTTTGACCTTCTGGCCACACTCCTCCTGATGCACCCCAGGATCCCAAAATATCACAGGAATATGAATGTTTGTGGCCATTGAGCATATTCCATATAGTCTTTATTTATATTACTTATGCCCCTGTAGATGTATGCAACATGGGTTGATGAGGAGTTCAGTAAGCAATTTACTTGCATGCAGAATTTGATCCTACTAGGACATGCTTCAGCTTGATAGACCTAAAATGAACTTTGACTATGCCTGAAACTTGAATGGAAACATGCTCTGGAAAATCTGATGGTATATTAGGTCATCAATTAGTGAGACCAAGGCTACAGTGTTAAGAGCTTCAGCTAGTCATACCCAACCTTGCTACTCTGACAGGAAAGTGCATCTTTTTAATTCCAGAACTTCCAGTAACCAAGTGAATCACCAGAAAGTTATTTAAATAGAACTCTTAAAAGCCTTGAGGCATAGAAAGTTATTGTGCATTATGGATTCTTGCAAGAGATGAGAGTAGCAATGGAGCTTTAAATCAGACAGAGAAAAAGACAATTTCAGAAAAATTACATGTAAAGTTTTTGAAGTAGGGATCTAAAAAAATGCCCAGAAATTTTTTAAGAACTTTAAGGATGTGTGGGTAAGGGAAAGGGAGAGTAAAAGAAGTTCATAATCCTGGAAGGATGAAAAGAAAATGGATATGTAAGCTGAGTTTTAAAAAAGTGCCAAGATCTATAACGGAAATTCTTGTGTTGTTTGGAAATCCTGATGTTTGAAACTGTCTGTATATAACCATAAATCCGATTTTTTTGTGTGTTGTGCAAAGTTTCACCTAACCTTTGGAATTCTTTGAATTCTGCTCCTGTCTAAACTTTTTGGGAGCTGTGTTGGGCTCTTGGGTCATTCCACTTGAACAACTTATACTTACAGTTAGGAAATTCAGAGGGACTTTGTAAGATCAGGGTCTTACTGTCTGCAAGATTGGAGGTGATTTTAAAACAAGTTTCCAGGAGAAACGTCCTTCAGTTCGTAACTAATGTAAATTTAGATTTGGAGGGCAACAAACATGCAACATTAGGTGCTAATATGATTACTTAATCTTCTGCTACAGTTAGAGAGAGGGTAACTTGTAGCACAAATTGGTTCCACATTATACAGTAGTACCTGAATGGTACTTCATGCACCAAAGAGTTTACAGTCCAAGGTATGCAGATACCACTGAATACAATGTCTGGGGAAGCAGAAAATTGTAAAGAAATGATCATCAGTGAGATAAGCTGATGAGTCATAGCTCATCAGTTCCTAATCCAAAATATAAGATGCTATCTAACACTGTCAGTATCAGACAATTCATCATGTATGGCTCTGCATTGTGTTTAAAGTCCTGAAAATATGGACAATTGTGGGCTGTTGGAATTTTCATCTATTCCTATTGTTGAATGAAATTTTAGTCATCAAAGGAAAAGCAAAAGAGAAGACCTTAAATGGTCTTGAAAGACGCAGCAGGAGTAGGGGGAACCTATGCTGATCAGAGCCCAGACCGTTTTATGTTTAAAGGCCTGTAACTATCACTTAGTTTTGTCATCAGAACAGAGATTGGCACTCTGTTACCAAATAATTTCATGGGGTGATCTGATGTTTTCTTCACTTTTTTTGAAATCTCTGAGAGTTGCTCCCAGGCAGATCACATCACTTTTTTCTGGACTACTGCTAACAAGTCAGAAAAAATGAAAAATGTCCATTTCTAGTAGAGGTGCTGTGACTTCCTGGTTATCTCTAAATAAGAACAATACAAATAAACTCCTTTCTATAATATAGCTGCTGAGGTGGTGTCTCCTGTAACACAAGCTCTGAAACTGCCAAATACATATAAATCTAGGTATGGGAACGATCCAGTGGTTTATCTAGACAAAGCCATGAAAGAGGACCTAGAGGTATCGTTTAGGAATATGCTGAACTGTCAGAGGTGATGAGATATTCCAGGGAACAGTCCAACTGCCCCAGCACTTTGCAGAGTCTCAGTGTTACAGGTGGGAGGTGAGCTGAAAGGGCTGTTGGAGGAATTGAGCAGAGCAGGTCACATGGTGGACAAAAAATATGACAGTTTGTTTGCAAAGACCTTGGAGAGGCAGGATCCAAACCCCACACTGTCTAGCTAAGGACAGTTAGAGCTATGTCTAACTAAGAGGAGGATTCAAACTGCTGCCATGGAAGAATGGAAGTTTGTGGCTTTTACTTATGGAAAGGCGGCTTTTTGTCTGCCTGCAGATGTCAGATGTACACTTGCATATATGCCTGTAAGAAGTGAGGAGAAAACTCCTTCAGGGGAGGCATCTGGGCCAGCAGACACTGATCCATTTGTTGGCATTCAGATGAAAGCATGGATGGTCATGGCTACAGACTTCTGCAGAAGACAGAAACACTTCTCTGCCAGCCAGACTTCTTGTCTCAGGAGGTTCATCGCTTGTTGAGAATTGAATCTGGGAAGTTGCATAGTCTGCTGAAAGCCATTCAGACTTTAGATAGCTACTTGTAGCTCCTCATCCTCTTGGGCTAATACTGCTGAGTACCAAGTGAACTTAAATATATAAACTGTAAGCTTCTAGGAGGGAACAGAGGAGGCAAGGGATGTAGTCTTTATTCATATAAGTCAATGGAAAGTCATAGATAGGAGTGGATGTTATCCTTCAGAACAACACCTGGTTGCACAGCTGGTTTCAGGCAGATCTCATTACTAATGAGCAGATCTCATTACCACGGCATCCTCCTGGATGAAAAAGGACTTCAGGGGAAAAATGGGATCCATCTGACAAAGTCACAGAATCCCCCAATCCCAGAATCATAGGCAGGTAGGGTGTTGGAAGGCATGTCTGGAGATCATCTAGTCCAGCCACCTGCTAAAGTAAGATCACTTAGAGAAGTCAAGCAAAAACATCTTCAGAAGCCAGCTTGCTGTCTCAATGAGTAGGGTTTCAAGTGATGACCACAGACTTATGAATAGAGACATAACAAGTCTCAAAGGAACAATATGATAGCAGGTCTCATCGGTCTCACATTTTGCTTGAAATAGAAAGATGATGGATCTGTCTCAAATACTCTATCAGTGAACCTATACAGCTTTGGAAATAACAAGAGTTGTTAGTCTGCAGGCTGCAGACTTATGATGTCACAAATATGGAGGATAGGTCTTATGGCTGGAGAACTGACATAGACATTTAATATCTTACAAAATACACAGGCAGAAGGGCAATGAAAGGGTGCCACACCTCCTTCAGGGGGAAAACCAGCTCATAACGCATGGGGTTTGCTGTAGAGTTTATGACTAGGAGCTTATTGGCAAGGGTCAGAAGAGAGACCAAAAAGGTTAATAACATGAAGGATGTCTGTCCATAACAACTGAGCTAATAGGGAGTAGATAAAGCTTTCTTAAGATGGATGGAAAAAGCATCACTGGCCCTATTCAACCATTCTTACATTGCCTGGAAGGGCAACCTGTGGCCCTGTGCAGCATAGGAGATTTTCAGAGAGCATCAGAGCCAATTTTCTTGGCACATGAGATCATCGATCTGAGGAAAGAAGACATCTACTGGGTGTGCTTTACACCAAAAAGAAGCAATTCATTCAGGGCACGAAAGTTAATACCTTATCCACTGAGTGGTCTATCGGTCAAATCCATGTCTCTCCAATTTACAGGCAAGGCTGTCATGCTGGACAGTGTCAAAGACCTTGCACAAGTCCAAGAAGATAATGTCCATCATCCTTCCCTTATCCGCCATCTCTGTTACTCCATCATAAAAATCCACCAGATTTGTCAGGCACGATTTGCCCTTAGTGAAGCCATGTTGGCTGTCACCAATCACTTCCATATTTTCCATGTGCCTAAGCATAGTTTCCAGGAGGATCTGCTCCACAATCTTGCCAGGCACAGAGGTGAGACTGACTCTGAAATACAGGAAAGACACAGACATGCTGGAGTGATTCCAGTGGAAGGCACATAGATATTTAGAGGGCTAGGAGACATGATGTACAAAAAGAGATTGAGATTGTTCAGCCTTAAAAAGAGAAGGCAAAAGGGACATCCTATAGTTATCTAGAAGCAGTTGTTAGTAAAGTATATAGGATGCAGAGACAGAGGCACAGTCCTTCACCTTCTCTACTCTGTCCTGGTGAGACTACACTTGGAATATTGGGTCCAGTTCTGGGCCCCTCAGTTCAAGAAGGGCATAGAACTCCTTGAAAGAGTCCAGAGCAGGGACATCAAGATGATTAAGGGAATGGAACACCTTCCTTAGGAGGAAAGGCTGAGGGAGCTGGGCCTGTTTAGCTTGGAGAAGAGGAGACTGAGGGGTGACCTTATTAATGTTTATAAATATGTAAAGGATGAGAGTCAGGAGGATGGAGCCAGACTCTTCCCAATGATGGCCAGCAATAAAGCAAGGGGCAAAGGGTGCAAGCTGGAGCATAGGAAATTCCATGTGAATGTAAGGAGAAACTTTTTCACTGTGAGGGTGATGGGGCACTGGGAGAGATTGCCCAGAGTGGTTGTGGAGTCTCCTTCTCTGGAGACATTCAAACCCACCTGTATGTGTTCCTGTGTGATTTAGTCTAGGTGATCCTGCTCTGGCAGGGGGGTTGGACTAGATGATCTTTCAAGGTCCCTTCCAACTCAGAAATACACAGTGTGATTCTCAGAGATATACAGTAATAGGATCAGAGCCTATAGAAGCAAGTTGCAACATAGGAAATTTTGATTAGAAATAAGGAAAAAAGTTTTGCACCACAAAGAGTGAAATTTTGTAAAAGGTCACAAAGCTGTTAAAGAATCTCCAACCTTTGAGATATTTAAAACTCAGTGAGATCCAGGGAAACTGATCTAACTTCAAAGTATTCTATAATTGCATGAACTTGAACTGAAACTGTCTAGAAATATGGGAACTGATAGAAATATGTGAAACTGAAGGCATTGACTGCAAGCAGTCACTGGCTACAGCAAAAGCAAATCAAAAGGTTTTGTTTTTCCAAACTGAGTTTTCTAGAATCCTTCTGATTCAATTATTAACTATGAAAATATGCTTCAGAAGTGAAAAGGGTGCATTGTACTCTATGCAAATAAGAAATATTTTCAAAGTATTTAAAAAGGACCATGAGCTTTCTTAAATAAACCAGCTAAAAATGAAGATGAAGAGCCTGCCTTGCAGTTTTTTGATTGGCCTCTGATAAAAGGTTGTGTTATGGCTAGAAGAAAACTCAGAAACTGTTATAAAAGTCTAAGTTAATTTTCCAAGAAAAAGAAGTGACTCAGTTCAGAAGGAAGCATATGGAGGTTACTGACGATAGTAGCATAAACATGGATGAAAATCTGTATTGCTGAGAGCTGGAATCTTGGGAAATTTAGAGACAAACAAGAACAGCACATGAAGCAAATGCTGAGGACCAGTACAAGCTAAGACAAGTTTCAAGCACTGTATTGGGCTGTGAATAGCACAATGCTAAGGTAGTGCCCTGTAAGGAGGCAGGTAGAGCTGTGACACAAGTTGAATCGACTACCAAAAATTAAATGGGACACTTACACTTTTAAGACAGATGTTAGTATAGAAGCCACTCTGTTGATAGAAGGATTCTGCAAACTTTAACAGAAGACCTACAGATATTAGAAGGGTAAATAAGTTAAATGTGAGTGAAAGCTTACATTCTTTAAAGGCTTATGTGTCCTAGCTGTATGTGTAAATAAAAACCAGAAAAGATGCAATCTGTAATAGTACTACAGTAGAGGAAAATGATTTTGGGTTGAAAGAGCAACTTACTGATGTTCTCAATAAAACGATCGTTGTTGAAGATGAGATTTGAGAAGAGTATGAAAAAGGTGTATTCCTGGGAATAGGTAGCTGTTAGCATAAATGAGGCTAAAAAAACCTAATCTTCATTCCATGTGGACACTTGTCCTTATATAAAAAATGAGAGTTAAAAGAGGAGATACATAGGCTTGTTTGCACTAAGAATGGCAGGGCAAAGTTGAAAAGAAGTGCACCTGTTATTACAGAGGGAGGAAGACTTTTGTCTCACTAAAAGAACTATATGAATATTTAAGATATTATTCCTGGTTTTGACATGTTATGTCCAATAGGAGTCTTGTCAGGTGCTCTTAGAAAAAGAGACTTCACATCTGTGCAAATTCAACACTCTCTATGGGACGTATGTTTTTCCCCAAATCTCTATATGGGTTTTCTGAGGTACACTAGGTATTTTTCTTTAGAAATGTGACTTTCTGAAAGACTATCCTTTATCACCAAGGGCTCCAAGGTGCTTTGGCATAAATCAAACAAATGATCACGTAGGATAAGCAGCATGTCTTTGTGTATTTGTGGCCAAAACTTCTATGTCAGCCTTACAGGTAAAAAGAGAACACATCTATTCCTTGAGATAGTGAACATTTTAGTAGATACTCACAACTAATCTGAAAACTTCTGGTCAACAGATTACCGTGTCTACCTGTTCCACTGGATATGATTTAGACTTTAATAAAAGCCCAAAATGAAAGATACACAAGCCATGAAGTATTGACGTGATACCAGACAGATCTGCCTATGAACATAATCTTCTTAAGATACAGTTCTCTTTATCTTTATCTTAAGATACAGGGTTTTCTTTATTACAGGAGGTCACAGAGCCTATGTGTCAAAGCCAACAAATAACAATGGAGTCTTTGGCCTCATCTTATGGGAGATGCTCTTAAGCATCAAGATGCTCTCAAGGCTTGCAGAATAGGCTAGAAACACAGACTGTGCTATGGTAAAGGCACTGATAGATCATGAGAAAGTGGTAATTGGAGAAAAAGTGTCCATTCACTGTGTGCTGAGATAAAACCAGAGTTAAGACCTGGAAACTGTTTTGAACTGACTTAGTTTCCTTGGTGAGGAGATAATGAGTCCAGTTGAGTCACTCAAAGTTTGTCTCAGAGTGGTGTCTCAATACAAGTCCCAGTTGCTCTATGTCACGCTGTCAGCTTTCTACTGGAGGCCAGCAGCTGGGTAGGCATGTGTTGGCCAGGACAAAGTGCCATTCCCTGTCAGCTTGATTGTCTGTGAGAAAGTATGGTGGCCTCTCACATCCCCTTCACAGACAGGTTTTGATCTCTGAGGTAGACAGCCCAGGGAAACTCATGACCTGACATCCCCCATATTTCATGTGATGTGTGAAGA
Organism: Hypotaenidia okinawae; assembly: GCA_027925045.1. Classification (NCBI taxonomy): domain Eukaryota; kingdom Metazoa; phylum Chordata; class Aves; order Gruiformes; family Rallidae; genus Hypotaenidia; species Hypotaenidia okinawae. The sequence continues at coordinate 211,786,280 of BSDF01000001.1, forward strand.
CAGCTAGTAGTGCAGTAACTATACAGACACGTGATGCTGGGTTCCAAACATGAGCAAGGTAGAAAAGTGGATCAGGGAATAGGGTGGTCAAGTCTGCCTGTGGTGCTTACCTCTTGTACTCCTTGTTCATTCTCTCTTTAATTACATTTTGAGGTAGATGTTGAGTCTTTATATACAGCATGTCATCCAGTGGGGCAGTGCTGAGACAGTTATTAACATGAGTGATTCCTGCACAGCAGACCTTCCAACATTGCGTGAAGATAGGAGCAGTCAGATACAGTATAAATCATGGACAACCATAGCTTGCACTGCAGAAAATATGAAGATCTTTTCTTCCTAGATCATAGAGATTCTCTTGCTCTATCTCTCTGATTCACTCTCCAGTGTAATATCCTGGGTTTTAGTCAGCTTGGTCATACATAGTCTATCACTGTTGAAATTAGCTTCATTCACTGCCATGACCAGATGAGACATATTTTGAATATAATGGAAAACTAATCATATTCACCCACCATATTTCTCTTAGGAGAAAGCTAGCCATCTAACTTTTTAAGATTTAAGATTTGTATGACTAGGAAAAAGTACTGTTTGAACCTTTAATATATAATAATGTCTCTACACCACAGTCTTCAAGACAGTAAATCAAACCAACACACCACAAGGAATCTGATATATCCCCTTGATCCAAAACAGTAATTTGAGAATTGATGCTTTTATATTGCCCCTGGAACAACTATTTCCCAGGATTTTCCTGAAAAAGATTTGACAGATAGTAGGAAAACTGTAAACTATATTTCTCAGTGTCACCATATGTAACCCTTCAAGTGTTCATGTTGGGTGTTTGCTCATCCATTACAAGTTCTCCCCACCCATGTAGGAGAAGGAAGAATCAGATGCAAAATATATAAATAAAAGAGAAGTGGGGGGGGGGGGGGAACAACCAAACCCCAAAAAAACCCACCCAAAAAAGCCCCCCACTTTTGCTACCAGAAACCTAGATGTGTCCCACTGTGATTGAATCAGTTCCTGTCCTCATTTTCACATGCACAATGAGAGGTCTGTAGTCAGGAAGGGTAATTGGGTCAGTTCCCCCAAAACAGAATTCAGTGTAAACAAGCAGACAGGTAACTCTTATATGACCAGAAAGATTATTACTGCTGGATCCATCCTCTTCCTTTTCCCACCACTGCTTGTCCCCACCTTTTTTTATATGAGCCCTTCATTTTGTGCTATGTCCAACATTAGAGTCAGCTTTAGTAAGGCCGTGTCTTACTAAATTAAGTGCCTGGTGTGCTCTTGTAAAATGCTTTATCAGCTGAAATGTGCTTGAATACAGTGTTCAGATGGTATCCAAATGCTCCAGAGTTCACAGAGCATGATAGCTATCACAAAGAACGAAAAGGATCTGACAATTCCCATCTGACGTTCAGGCTGGGATATTTTATAGCCCGTTCATCTTTCACAAAACAACAGAGTATCCACCCATCATCTCAATTTTGGATCCTTGCAAGTGTGTCAAGTTGGACACTCAGAACAGCCTTTTTTTTTCCATGCCTTGGCCAGTGTTTTGCATTCTGCATCCAGTTTACTGCAGCTGCAGTAAAAGAGGTCTAATATGTTGGCTTGTCTGAATAGGGTTTGGTTATATAAAAACATGGATATTGTGCTAGCAAAAGGTTTACTGATTGCATGAAGAATAGAGTGGCCAAAGAACAGAAATGTTTAAATAATAGGTACCAAGAAATTACTCAAGTGCAATGATGAATATACTAGAGCTTTTATGTGTGAAGGGGGAGTAATGTTGAGTTTGTTCTAAGGGATGTGATATCATGGATATAGCATTTAGTTCAGAACAAAAAATGTTTTGAAAAAGCTTTTTAAAAAATTTCTGCTGCTGGACCAGGCAGAAATGAGAAGAGATATCTTTAGACAGTACTAATTCTGCCTCTAAAAGCTGCAAAAATTTTTGTCATCGGTCTATGTATGGGATATGACTGTGTGAAAGAGAATGGCTGAACTGCTTTTAAGGAGTTACTGCTTTACAGCAGCAGTGAACAAACAAGACATCTGTTACAAGGATTTTAAGTCAGTTTTAGGCCAAAAATCTTAGTACGTCACAAGATCTTCACTGACTTAGCTGTTCTTCCTTCCTTTTAACTGCTTTACTCCATACAAGAGCCAGAACAAGACCCAGACAATATTAAGTCATATTTGAAATCCGCAATTCAAAGTTTTTGGTGTGATGAGATAGCAGTGCACTGGAGTTGTTATAGCTCTGTGCACACCAAATAGCTTTCACTCTTCTTGCAGAGAAAGGATTTGATTTTATTTGATTTGCTACTGACACATAAAAATATAAAAATAGTCATCATAAAGAAATGCCTCCTTCCTAAGTTTACCAAACTTAGGAAACTTCTAAGAGAAATTCAATATAATCAAAATCAGGAACATAGTGTTTCCCATTACCTTTTACCAAGATAAACATAACTCCTACCCAATTAAAACAAATTCTTGGGCTTCTGTGAATTGGAAATCTTCTGACAACTTGTAAAGCAGCTGGTGAATGTGTTTCTGGTTATACAAGTGAACAGGGTTGTTCAAGGGCAGGTATACATGGCAGGAGCCATGGTTTCACCTTGCAAAGGGCTTTGTCTAAATATGATCTTAAATTATTCCTCATGCACTCTGAAGCACGTCCCACTCTCAGCTGTGCCAGAACTGCTGTGGGGCTGCTCTAAGTGGGAACACAGCCATGCTTCTTATTTAGCGGGGGAAAAACATCCAACCAAAAAACAAAAAACAAACAGACCAAAAAACATCAACAAAACTGCAAAAGTGCTTTTCATTACGTTGTTTCCTAAAAGCTAAACCAGTTGTCCATGCCACTTGTGAGCACAGCTGGCGTTATATGTCAGAGAAATGCTTTACCTTTCTGTAGAAACACGAAAGTGTTGCAGGGCTGGGATGGAGCAAGGCTGCAACTTATGCCATGAGGCATTTCTTTATGATGAAACTGTAACTTAATTTTGAAGGTACTTGAAATATTATCATCAGGACCACAGAAAGTTTGATATTTCTATGTCCTCACACCTGTACAGCTTCTTCCAACCACCTCCTTCCCCTTCATCATTGTTTATCTACTGCTGATGTAGCTGCATTAAGGAGCACTATAAAACACATCCCTCACATATCCCAGATTAAAAGTAAGCGTCCTTTCCTCAGAATGGTTTAGCAAATAAGTTTCCAGCCAAGTTATAAGAATGATTGTGTGGGCTCAAACCACCTGCCCCTTTAGCCCTGGCAAGACACATTAGGCAACAGCCCAGAAACCTCCTACACAAGCAATAAAGGCGTTCATTTCCCCTAAAGTTATTTAAGCACAGCTGTGGGAAAGGTAAAACACAGTTTATAGGTGGAAACGGGACCATGCAGAAAGAAGAGGGCAAAAACATCAATCTGTGTACCACAGCTTTAGCTTTGGCAATTTTGGACACACCTAAATGGAAGAAAGCAGTTGTGCAAACTGGCTACTATTGCTAGTATTTATTCCAGATATTATTTTCTTATTTGTAAAAATGCTTTGTTTGTAAATATCTGGGATTATGAAAATTTTATTAAAATTAAATTAAACATTACTTTCTCTTCAGTTAGACTAGAGCCTGGACACTAAATCTTACCTATACTGCAGAAATTCTGGGAAAAAAAACCATCAATTTTTTAATGTAAATGTTCTTTGCTTCCTGAAAAACTGTTAAAACCTTTGTAGATGGGAAATGTATAATTCTTTGAGACATTGCAGACACTGAAAATCTCTAGCGTTTTTCATCACCTTTGACTTTGAACACTTCATGTTTCTGCATGTCAGAGCAGAAGTTGAGGAAGTATGGAGAAGGGCAGAGTTAAGGAACACAGTTTTGAAGGTAACTTCTTCTCAAGGTCATGGGTCAAAGAAGAAGCCAGAGCAATGTGAATGTTATTGAATCTTCTGTAGTGAAAGCCATCTTCTAAATATGTATATATACATGCACAGGCTGGCTGCAGACTGAGTGTATTATCATTCATTACCCGCCCATTGGGGACGATTGAGATAGTCTCAGAGAAAAGAAGAACGGGAATTGTAATAAGACTTCACGACTGTGACGCCAGGCGAACAGTACAAGCCTTGCTGAAAGCGCAAATTACAATTAGCTCTTCAATCTCCAGGGAGCCAAGGGGTAAAACTGATGAAACGTCTGAGGAATGCTTCCTGAAAAGATAAAAATCATTCAAAAACCTTGAGGAAATTCGCTTCCATTTTTAGAAAATAAGAGAAAAGGTTATTTTCAGAATGAACATTTTATTAATTTAACCATTTTTGTTGCTTTCTTGAAGGTGATGCTGCTCAAGGCCAAAGTTTTGACTCCTTTTTTGAGTCTGTGAATTCCACATGCTTCCTTTATAAAAAAAACAAGCGAGGGAAAAAAAAATAAAAATAAGAAAATACTTTTTCAGCTTTGAACAGTGAAGCCTATTTTGGATTTGCTGTCACTGAAAAGTCACTAAATCCATGAAAAAGAAATATTTCAGTTGTGATTTGTCAAAAATGCATAATACTTTCATCCAACTCTAGCAATTACCATCTACTGAGAAAGGTAACTTGTAAATGCTGTTCTGAGAATTAATACCTGGGGTGTGTTTCCATTTCTTCCATTGCGTGAAGCTGTAAGTAAAAATTAACCCTGTTCTTCCTCACTGTAACAAGAGTATGTTCTGCATACTGCAAAGAGTAGTCCAGACAGACAGGGGCCTTTCTGTCTCTCCAAAGCATAAGTTCAAAGCATGATGTCTTCAATTAATTTCCTAGTGAAGTGAATAAAATCATGGCACTGAAAACTACAGCTATGGAAAATTAAAAAAAAAAAAAAAAAAGAATGCACTTTAAAAAATAATGAAAGTAAACAATAGAAGTCACTGAAAATATATTGTTAAGAACAAGCATGAATATAGATAAGCAGACATCTCCGACTGTCACTTCAAAATCATGTAAAAATTGTTATCTTTTTTTCTTCTGGTGACTGATACCGAACACCAGAGTAACAAGGCTCTCCTGCTCTGCTCGCCATGAATAATGCAACTAATATATTTCCTGAGCGTACAGAAATATGAATTTGTTCAATAAATAGCATAAGTACCAGTGAGAGACAAATTAAGAGTTAAGCTTCTGAAATGTAAAGCAGCACAGGGACAGCACCTGCTACTAAACTAGCTAACATTTTCTTTCATAGCTCTTCATTATCACGTGTTTGAAACATTGCTGTTTTCACTTGCTTTTTCCTATGCTTGGCATTTGCCTTGAGTGCTTATAGATGTAGATTTGAACAGATTGGCAGCAACAAGAGGATGGTACGGTCTGCACTTGGTGTTTTTCTTCCAGGCTAAGGCTTTTTTATCATCAGGCATGAATTTTGAAATTTAACTTCGTGAGCCCAAATACAATATCATTTTTCCAGCACTTTACATAGCGTATTTCATTATTAGATTCGGAAAATTAAAGCTCTGATAAGGGAGGAGATGGGGAGAATGAAAGGGCAGGAGAATGAGGAATTGTCTAGATTAATTCATTTACCCGCATCCAAGGGGTGGGAGAAGAAAAAAAAAAAGAAAAAAAAAATGTTTACTTATCATATAAATGAAAAACGGCCTATAAAAACTATTTTATTTACCTGGTGCTTTCCTCCATTAAAAATCACAATAGGATAGCTGAGTTAATGCAGTTATCTCCTGCTGTAAATAGAAAGAAATGCTCCATTATTCTAATCTTTCTGCATTGGCCAGTGTTGACTCTTTAAATGCTGAGTACAATTTGTCTGCTCTTTGATAGAAACCAATACCTCCTCAGTACTTAGCTGTGTGTGTCAAGATTCAACCTAGAATTGATTTTCTTGCAGCTATGTTATAAAATCCTACAAATAACATTTTTTTTATTTTTCCTGGAAGAAAAGTTGACAGGTCCTTAACTACATAGTGCTATTGAATGCCAATATAATTAGCTGGGCAAATCACACAAAGTATGCAGACTGTCATTCATTTCTGGCACTACTCATGTTATCAGGCCTTACTAATTTTGCACCTGTCTCTTCTGTCTTCTCGGCTGGAGACTAATATTGTAGATATTTTGACTTACACTGCTGATAACTCCGATTGCCATGAGTTGGTATGAAGTCCATTGAGAAAAAAAAGCCACACTGCCACAGAAATTGCTATTCCTGATAATTTTTCTATCCATGTTTTCAAACTCCTACTATTTTTGGTAGGAATTATAACCACAAAGTTTGTAGATTATTGATATCCACTGGTTTTCTTTTGCTACTTTTTCTCCTTATGGGTATCTCTAGTATAACAATAAGCAATACTTCCAGAGCTAACCAAACTCCTTTCTAGACTTAAAGAAATTAAAGCAGAAGATATGTAGCGATAGGATGAGGGACAATGGTTTTAAACTAGAGCAGGGGAGGTTTAGACTGGACATTAGAAAGAAGCTTTTTGCTCTCAGGGTGGTGAAAAACTGTCTCAGGTTGCCCAGAGATGGTGGAGGCTCCATCCCTGGAGACATTCAAGGTCAGGCTTGATGGGGCTCTGAGCAACCTGATCTTGTTGAAGTTGTCACTGCAAGGGGGTTAGACTAGATAACTTTCAAAGGTCCCTTCCAACTTAATAGAGTCTGTGATTGTATGATCCAGTAAGACATTTCATAATTTAAATGTTCATTGTGGGTTATTCAACTTCTAGAATATAGATGGTCCTGAAAATAATGAATGCGGTATCAACTGAAACAGAGAGGTTACTCTAGTACATCAAGGGAAAAAAAGGCACTATCCACAGTGTAAGACACTTGGTATCTCCTGAATTACTTTTATTTCCTAATTAAATAATTCTACACTGTAAGTATGATTGGAACAAAACAGAGAATAAAAACAGTTTCCCTAAGAATATTTTTTGGTATCATAAAAGTTGTGGGATTTTTTTCCATATCCTTTCTCCTGTTGGGCAAGAAGTTTAGGAGGCCAACACACAAACAAAGCAAACAAAGATTACCAAATAGCCAGCCTATGGGCTTCAGGAGAGATGCAGGGAAGTTTATTTCTCCTGCTTAATGAAATAGGAAACTGCAGCAATATTCGTCCCACTTCAGCTTTCAACCTTCCCTAATTTCCTCCAGCCAAACCTTTGACTTTGTCCTGTTTACTGTAGTTATCTACATTTGCCTGGTAGGGTGTTAAAGGGAACGAATGTAATTTGGTCTCTCTCTGTGTGTTCTGTAAATGCCGTATATGCAAGGCTTTGCTTACACAATTTAACTACATTGTATATGTGAGCTATATTTAATCACTTTACAAAGCCAAACAATTACATTTTCAGTTATTTTCACAATCATGTTCTTTTAACCCCTCTGGAAATACAGCACGGACTGTAACAAGAGAATGTTAACGTTCCTATAGAAAATTAACTTCCTTATAGAAATCTTTTTTAAAATATGTAATCTTTAATAAATTCCTTTGCCCAACTTAAAATTGCACAGAAAGGATCTCACTCATTAAGTGTTTTGTGTAAAGGGGACTATTTCATCTTTTTTGCCTTAAAGACTTCTGTGTTAATTTTGTCTTAATCTCTTCCAGAGTTTTCTATTTTGTTCTAGACCTATTAAATTTTATGGGACTCTTTTTTCATGGCAGAATGAGCTGTGTAGACAGACAGCTGCTCGTTGTGCAAATTTTCTTCTGTTGAAATGTTGCTCAGTAGGATACCACTTTCCGGATTCTATCTGTTCCTTTATTTTCACATTGTTCCCAAAAAAAGCCCCACATTAGTAAGGTTCACCAAACATTTCCCATTCTTCTCCTCTCTGCATGGTTGCTCACATCTGAATTTGCATCATCAGTCAGATACATTGTCTTTCTCTTATCCGTCACAGGAGTGAGGCACAGAACTGCAGGATTAATGAATCCTAATTAACTTTGTCTTCATTGGTTTGGAAATGTCTGGTAATGGGGATTCTTTTTTAATTTTTTTTCTTTTTTTACTCTTTGTATGGTTAGTGTAATTGGGAAGAATAAAGTCACCTTATCTTTTGATAAACATTTGCAGATGCTAAGTTCTGAATAAAACACAGAGGACGATTATTTGATTATTTTATGTTCATTATGTTTTTTGCAGTGAAATGTTTTTGCAGTGTCTTCAGTAAATTCTTCCACACACATGGATTTGATTTGCTTTTTCAATAAAACACTGCGAACTTTAAAATTTTTGCCCTTATCTCATCCATATGGATTAGGCATGCCTCCTTTCAGCCAGTAAAGCATCCCTTGAATCAGCAATAGTGGGTATGAAAAAAAACCCCTACTCATTTAATACAAATAAACAAAGATGTTTGTAAGGAGAGGGAAAGGTGTGTGGGAAGATTAACTCCAAGAATGATTCATCTAAGCTCATCTGAGCTATCCCCATGTTGAAGCAGAATCTCTTGACAGTCCACCTAGATAAAACCTATCCTCACATGAAGATTTTAGCTATGCCTGGAACACTTTGAATGCAGTATAGATGCTTTAAGTGCTTATATAAAAGGGAGAAGGGACTGAATTAAGGCCTACTAGTGTTCAGAGAGCATTTGCCTCCTTCACGTCCCAAGGTGACTTTCAGGAAAAAAAAAAAAAAAGTGTCAAATATAATCTTATACTACACAGAGTCCTTTGACTATAGATGCTGTGTGTGGCTCTAATCTGCAAAAATGTTAGGTAGGAGCAAGAGCGCATGGTCAATTCAATTATATTTTCAATTAGTTGTGAGCTTGTGAAGATCAGAAAACTTGCTTCAGTTTAACTAAACTAATTTGGATCTGAGCTAGCCCAGTAGCACAGATGAATTTAGGTACCTTTTAACCCTTGCTTCAAATGCTTTAGGAAAGGTAAGCAATAGCCTCAACCATGTAACCAACATCACTAGATCAGGTCTCTCAGAGCCCCATCAAGCCTGACATTGAATGTCTCCAGGGATGAGGCCTCCACCACTTCTCTGGGCAACTTCTACCAGCAATCTACCACCCTCATATTAAAGAACTTTTCCGAATATCCAACCTAAACCTCCCCTTTTCAAGTTTAAAACCATCACCCCTCATCCTATCACTCCATGCCCTCATGTTCTTCCCCAGCTTTTCTATAAGCACCTTTCAGGCACTGGAAGTCCACTATAAGGTTCCCCGAGGAGCCTTCTGTTCTCCAGGCTGAACAAGCCCAACTCTCCCAGCCTTTCTTCATAGGAGAGGTGCTCCAGCCCTTTGATCTTTTTTGTGGCCCTCCTCTGGACATGCTCTAACAGGTCCATGTCCTTCTTGTGCTGAGGGCTCCAAAGCTGGACACTGTACTACAGGTGAGATCTCACTCAGAACAGAGCATAAGGGAAGAATCCCCTCTCTCGGTCTGCTGGCCACACTTCTTTTGATGAAAACCAGTGCGCCTTCTGGGCTGCAGATGCACATTTGTGGCTCATGTCCAGCTTCTCAGCCACAAGTACTCCCAAGTCCTTTTCATCAGGAATGCTTTCAAGCATATCATCTTCTAACCTGAATGGATAATGGGGATTGTCCTGACCCAGGTGCAGGACCCTACACTTGGCTTTGTTGAACTTCATGAGGTTCACCTGGCCCCATTTCTCCAGCCTGTCCAGGTCCCTCTGGAGGGCATCCCGTCCCTCTGGTACATTAACCTCACCACTCAGCTTGGTGTCATCATCAAACCTGCTGCTGATATGCTCAGTCTCATTGTCAATATCATTAATAAAGATATTAAACAGCACCAGTCCTAGCACAGACCCTTGAGGAACTCTGCTTGTCAAAATCTTCCATTTGGACTTGGAGCCACTGACCACAACCCTCCAGATGCTACCATCCAGCCAATTCCTTATCCACCGAGCAGTCCGCCCATCAAATCTATCTCTCTCCAACTTAGAGAAGGTATTGTGGGGGACCGTGTCAAAGATCTTGTAGAAATCCAGAGAGTTTTAAAAATCAACTCCTGCTGCAAAAAAAAAACAACCCTCAAACCACCTTAAAAAGAAAAATAAAATTAAAAATGGTAAAACTATGATTGGAAGATCATTGCTGTTCAGCCTGTTGCTCTTTTATCCCTTTCCCATTATATTGTCTCTTTGGAGACTTGATTCATGGGCTTTGGGGGTGGAAGGAACTGTTAGATCACAGGCTGTGGACTCAGGCTCCACAGCTGCATTACCGTACTTTAACAAATTATCCCCTATTGTGAGCCTCAGGAACAGTGGTGGGGCATGCTCTTGGCCCACCCTAAAAGTGATGTAATGCACTGAAGCTTAAACTTCATTGAAAAAGGTTTAAGCTAAGACACATTACCTTGCAACTGGGACAGATTAGGAGCATGCACACAGGCAGTTACCATCCAAAAGTACATCTCATCTAAGAGACAGTAACCTATTAGGCTCCCATAACTCCTTCATGTGCTGAAACCATAAGTCTTGTTTCCTTTATAATGTAAACCATAAAATTTCAACTAGGTTCTCTTGTACTAGGCCCAGGTAACCTCTCTGGGACAGGAAGCACCATCTCAGCTGCAGTTGAGTGTCATTGCATCCCACACACTAATGAGATAATCCAGAGCATCGTGATGTAAAACAGACTGCATCTGCAAGTTACAGGGGATTTTTAGTCTGGTTTTTTTAGGAAAAAGTCTGCTGTAGTCACACTGCATGTCAGCTCCATCCTTCAGTCTGCTTTCTACAGTAGCCTCTGTACTGATTGGCTTAACTGAGACAAGGTTGGTATCGAGATAAAGGATAAACCTTTTTTTTTTTTTTTTAGAAGATTCATGCAAATAAAGAGCTATATAATGGAGTGATGCCCTAAAAATCCCCCTGCTGAGAAGAAGGCTAAGCTTTTAGGTCAAGCCCATATTAGAAACTAGAAAATCCAGTCGGGAGAATATGTTACAAATTATCTGATAGGGAAAGACTTAGCAGAATTTGCATCTTATTACTTCTCAGTGAATATGCAAAATCTTACGCTTGAGATAGCACAAAAAATATGAGTCAAACTTCTCTAGTACTCAGACCTTCACTATGTTTTTCTCCTGTTTGGATTGCTTAATAACTAACATGATGGGTGGTATCACATTGTGACTTGGTGTGGTTTGCTGGCTCTCCCTGACCTGATTTAGATGATACAGTATCATCAACAGCAAGGAGTGTGCAAGCAACACTTTGACAACATTGTGCATGACTGTGGGAAAGTTTGAGATGCCTGTGTCACTGGAAGTCTTGATTCATCACTTCAAACAAAACTTGGGGATTTTCTGGCAAAATTAGTTGTCAGTGATATTATCCAAGCTGAGCAACCTCTCTGCTGCATCATAGCCATGCCTGTGCCTGGCTCCTGAAGCTGGATGAGTTGGAGTGCCATGTTTTTCAATGATTTTGCAATGCTCCGCTTCTAGGATACTGCCCCGTGATGAATTTGTCATTCACTACAGATGCTAGAAACATCCCTCTATGAAACAACCAGCCTCCATAATTACAGGGTACTCACAAACTATGCGTAGGCATCAAATTTTGGCTGGCTTACATCATAGAAAAAAAATGGTATATATATAATTTTCTTAGAGGAACTTTAATTTTCCCTCAGTGAAATACAGGTAAATTTCCCAATGCATATATTAATTTCAAAATATTGATGCATTGAAATTCCATATCCAATCTTTTATTTTGAATAATTGGAACATTCTTAGTTGTATCGTTTAATTATTTAATATAGGCGTTCCCCCAGCATGAACTAGAACTACAAATATCACTGCACGTGACTTCTGAGATGGGGATGATAACCCTACTAAAGAGCTGAGGCGTTGCTTGTTCCTTACCTTTTTGTTTGCATTATTTTCAGACGTGGGGTTAAAATATGGCTGTGTGGAAAGGTGAAGCGTGGCTTTGAGAAGAGCCGATCATACAGCTAGGAGCATAAGGTCAGGTAGAAACTGCTGCTAGGAGCCTTCAAAATTCAAGTAACTTTAAGTAGGTGATTCTTATTGTATGTGTTAACCTCGAGGGGCAAGTGTTGCAGAATACAACTGAAATCAGTAGCATATAATAGGAAAAATACATTTAGCAAACAGTATGTATCTCAGAAATCAAAGGGTCTACATATGACCTTCAGGCATCCTCTGTGTGAGCGGGTAGAAGATAAAACATCCCAGTGTACACGTAGATGTATTAGCATTGATTTTGTCCAAGTCTGTAGAGCAAGGGAAAAGCAACTTTCCTTTAATACTTGCTTCTGTTGCCAAGATCTACCAAGTCTCCGGTCCACTGAAAGAGGGGAAAGAAATAACCTTGTATAATCGGTGACTTTGAAATCTCACCATTTAAAGTGTGCTCAGGCACAGTTTCAAACACTGAGGAAGAGCCCACCAGGCATCATTATAACGAACAAACCCTTGTACACTTGATGGTGTCGAGTTTTGCGTGTCACATCTGCTTCCAGGCCTCTGGTAGCGAATTTTAGATTGATTTAGAGAGTTCCCTTTTGTAATCAATTGTTCCATTCCATGTTCACAGTGGGGGGGAGAGGGGGAAGCTGCTGCTGGCTCTCACAGCACAAAGGACAAAACCATGTATTTGGATGGTGATGTTAGCAGATGTGAGGTTCCTATCTTTCTCAAGATTCGCTGCCAATCTGGGTCTTGTCTTTCAGAGGGTCTTGTCTTTCAGAGGGTCTTGTTACTGTTCCTTTTCCTCCTCCTGCCCAACAGTCATACTGTGCCACTGTACATTGAAGGTCATCTAATGGGCTGAGCAAATGGGCTTATACTGAACATTCAGTGATCAGGAGTCAGTTTACAGGTGATCTAAGTCTGCAGAGCATGGTTTTCAGCGGCCATTTGCATCTGCATCTTTCCTCAATATTTATGATAAACCTTATAGCCAGGACAACAATGAAGGTAGCAAGAAGACTATTAGGAAACTCTGCTTCAACAAATTGGAAATTGAAGACAACTGGAGGCACATTTCCCCAAGGTTTGGGGCATATTTGAATTTCAGAGAGCAAAGATGTTTGGTCCCGAAGTCTGCAACAGCAAGAAAATTAGATGCCCTTGAAGTTCCCTTGGCCCGGTCAAAAGATAATTTCACCAGAAGGCAACATAATTGCAAAAGCCATCAATTTTGCTAGACCAAAAAGCAAATATTGCAGATTCCTGCCAAGTGAGGGAATACACCTTACAGATGCAGTTCCTGAGGCATTGAGGGTTTCCCCTACTTTCTGCTCAGCAGCATGAGCTACTGTGGACCCAGAGACTTACCACCTCATACCCAGGTGCCAAAATTCACTTTAGATGCATTTTCCACTAAAAGCAGGGTCTCAAGACTTGCATCGTGTTCTCATGAGAGACAGGGTTTAGTGCATTGACTGGCATGCTTAAAAAATGATATGCCAAGAGGATGATGAGGACTCTTGTTTATAGGATTGCAACTAATAGCAGGGATGGGATAACCTTCTGAAGCACGGGGACCTTGAAAATGGCTCTTTGAATCTTGTGGAAATAAACCTTCAGCAATAACTGGTTAGATCCTGGCTGCTGTATGCTGAGAGCTGCTAGATCAGTAAAGAAGGCATTTGAGGCAGTGAAAATAGGCAGCCTGCAGGCAGGTGATGGAGAACTAAAGCAGGTCAGGGCATTTAAAACTCTGTTTTCGTTCAGTGTGCTGTTTCCCCATGTATCACACAGATCACACCTGTGATAGCAAGGGTTTAGAGACCTTTTTTTTTGGGTCCACTTCTCATAAAGTGGGTTTGCAGTGCAAAACTTTTTCTGAATCTTGCAAGGACAAAGCATTGGGGATGCAGCAATGTGGAGAAACAGAGCTCTGGGCTGAGTCACCATCTCGTCCTCAGGAAACTCCTGTAAGAGCTGCTCCATAGCCTGGCACTTTAATGAAGCTGTTAGGTAGGAAGCAAAGGCCTTTTCATGTATTTTAAAGCTGCACATGCTCATTTCCAACAAAAATAAATTTTGTAAGTATCTTTTTTCATGAAGATCACAGCATACAGATATGACTCGTGGCTCGGCTGTGTATTTACCTATTCCCCTGCCCTTCTAATTGCAGAACAAGCCTGTGCAGGAACTGAGGGGAAAGAATGATCTTCATATTCTTCATTACTCAGTTGTAGCTTCACCTCCCATGAGTTATGACTCATTTTCTCACTCCTGGGACATCTCTCATATAAACCGATCATACAATAATTCACCAGAGGGGTGAAAAATTAACTTGTCTTCTTAATACAGAAGTTAAGAAAATAGGCTAATATTTCATTTCCCTAGAAGAGACCGATGTAATAGGAGCAGGCAGGTCATACTCCGGAGTGCAGCCCAAGTGAAAACATACCTCAACTAAACCAAGTGACCAGTGGTAGAAAACCAGACTGAGTTTGCTGCATACTCCCAAGTTACCACCATATTTACTTTTACCCTATGTTTTTTTCTTCCCCCATCTCTCCCCATGCTTTTAGAAGTTACTCGGCTGTGGCAGCACAGTAAATTGAAGCCTCTTTCCAAGTGTGTGTGTATGGAAAATGTAGTCATTTGGCACTGAAATGTCCCACAAGAGACATTGTTTCTGCAGTGGAGACAGGTGCTCCATATTCCTTTTTATTTTTTTTTTCTAATGTCTTGCATCATTCACCATGGGAGGGAGATATTCGATTGACCTGCTGTTGGTTTAGGATGACAAATTAATTTCATGTCAGCCTCCAAATAGCCCGTTAGCAGTAATCATCTGGGACCACCTCAACCAGCACAGAAAAGGCATTTAACTCTTGACAGAAAGGCAAAAGTTTCCAATCCACATTGCTGAGCCATCCAAGCCCCCTTGGCTCCATGCTCCACATTGCCAGGGAGTACTCCTGGCATTCAACCTAGGTCCTAGCAAAACTTTAGCTTCTGAGTTGATGTTTTACACAAAGAGGAAATTAAATAATGAGACTTTATTGTGAGCGAATACAGTCTTGTCTCTTCCTATTTATTATATGCTCTCCCTGGCGCGATTACACACAGCAAGAGAAGTCTTGCTGCTTCACACCACGGATTGCTGTGACAGAGAAACACCCCTCACCAGCACAAACCCATTAAGTTTTCATTAGACCCCCTTGCCCTCTTTTTCATCTTTCCTGTCTCCTGCCTTCCCCATTCTCTTTTTATATTCTCACTTATTCCTACCTGGTAATGCTTCATTGCTCTCAAGCCACCGCAAGTACCTTACCTCCCCTTTGTCTTGGCAATTGGTTTGTTGCCCATTTCAGACCACTTTCACAGGCAATGCCCACGGGCAGTCTGGGGCTGTTGTGACAAACCTTGACTGCTGGTCTTGCTTGAAACGTCGGACGTTAGTAGATGCTTGTGACTTTGTTTACCTGGGTAAAAAGTAGAGGTGAAAATACTGTTTTTACAAACAAAATTGTTGCCCTGGGGGCGGGGGGGAGGGGGGAAGTTGTTTGGTTTTTTTGGGTTTTTTTTTAAGATATGTACAGCAGCTCATATGCAAAATAAATCACAGCAAAAAATACAGGTTCTTCCTACTGTCATTTTAAACACATCTGTAATAAGATTGTCCCCCAATAGGACCCAGAAACCCTTGCACAGGTTTTGGCCACGTCATGCTGTGCAAACATAACAAAAGGCATTGTGGCTGAGAAAGGTGCAGAGTCACACATGCAGCCCATAGTGTTCGGGGGTCTATTGTACAGTTGCTGCAGCTATTGTATGGTTTGTGCAGTGCACGCTCATCTCCCAGATAGAGCATAACTGCTGTTTGTCGACATGCAGCAATAATGAACTGTCACAGAGACACAAACGGGAAGAAAAGCCTCGTTCAGCTCTCACTGCAAGGGAAATGTAGGTCAGTGGAATACCATTACTGAAATGGAAATTTATCTGGGACATTGGGGCTAATAAAACTCTTGTCGGACAAGTGCTGTGGCATCATTAATAACCACGAATCATCATGACAGTCTCTCCTGTCTCTGTACTGAGAAGTTGCCTTTCACAACTAGAAGGCCCCAGTTCAATACTGGGTTGCATTTCTTGGTTCGTTTCCAATTTATTTACCAAATTGCAGGTTTCTTGAACCCTCTGGCTGTCTTTCATGCATATGCTGCCCAACCGTGAGCCTTCTTAGCTCTGTGTTATCTTACAGGATCACAACCCTCTTCAGAATGACCTATATTTGGGTTGTTCTCCAGAATTTAATTTTGAGCAGTAAAAGCTAATTTTCTTTTGTGCTGAAAGAACATATGGGTTCATTGTGAAGGAGAAGTATTGCTTGAGCACTCTATTGAAGTCAGATATTTTTAGGTGCGTGTAAGATCAAAGCTCTGATATCTCTTGGTTCAGTAATACATGTACCAATATGTAACAGCAAAAGAATCTTTTTCCAAGTCTCCATTCAGAGCATTTTCACTACATTTTAAAGCTGCCTTTGACATTTTTGTGCCGTATACAGCTCTTTAATGCAGCATTAGCTGATGTGAAGTATGCCAAGCCCATTTGAGCACAGAATGTGCAGATACAGAATGAAACAAGTTTTATCAAGAGAGAGCAAACTTCAAAGTTTCCAGAGGCTGAGCTTAGATAAACCTTATTAAAACATGATAAGTGTTGAAATAGGGTTCAGAATTTCTCAAGCAGTTTTTGGTAAAACTTGTTTCTCAGAATTCTGAAATACTGGTTAAGGGTATTTCACACATTAATTTCTTCTGTCTGCTCCAAGTCCTGGCTTCAAGTCAATAGAAATGCATCCAAGCTGTCAAGTTTACATCTAGGCTTTGCCAGAGTGTGAAGTTGTTTATATCCAAAGTTCTGGAGCCAGCTGACATCTACACACTTAGGAAAATTAATTCAAATTAATTGGAGGTGTGAACTTAGAGCATCGCAGTTCAAGTATCTTAAAACCCCATGTGGAAACTCTTATTCAAATGTAAAGTGTCCTCAGTTCTGAATATAATCTTCCTCCGAGATGAGCTATATCTAAATTCACAACTAAAATCTAGTATCATCTTTTAAAGCACAAACTGTTGACAAGGAAATTTTGCAGGTGCACCAAATAAGTGATAAACAAACTACTTCAGATTTAGGACTGGTTTGGTTGCCATGAAGTCATAAAAACATCTCAGTTTTTATTCAATCAAGGAGTTTTCAACTATTCCAAGGGAGATAAAATAAAGGTCATGTTTCGTGACTCATTAGTGGTCATACTTTTAATCTGAAATGGTTTGAAATATGTTTTGTATCTAATGAAATAAAAATAAGTTGCAAATTTTTCAGTACCAATATTTGAGTTTTTCCATCTAAATTACCGATTAGCAAATAATAATAATAACACCATTCTTTCAGTGCAATTGTTATTTCTTTAATTTCATGATCTAGCAGGTTGACTAGTTTATCACCATGTCATAAATACCTAAGGTAGATCTTTCTTTTGAATACTTTCTAGATCACATGTTTGCTGGTAACCATAAACCTTTAGCCTGGAGTCTCAGAATTGTCCCAGGGTTGGAGTCCCAGTGATGCTTTCACAGAGCAGATTTCCTGCCTGGTGGTTCTCTTGGAAGAGGGAGGGAAAGAAGATATTTTTTTCCCCTTACTCTTTGATTCCATATATCTCTGTCTCACTGAGGGTGTTCCCCCCATCAACCACATAAAGAAACAAATCCATACATTGAATCAGCAAGGAAATAGGAGGCATCTTAGACTCCAAGAAGATATACTTCTATATCTTCTATGATGATCTTGGAGTAGCAGATCTCTTGAGTAAAGTCCTGTGATTGACAGGCAGGGGAGAGACTGCAGTTTAACTATACATTTTGTCATGTACATCTCAAACTATTAAACATTTTAGGTATCCATAACTTCTCCATGAAACTCCATATAGTACAGAGTTCTATACTGTTCTTTCATCTCAATAGTCTCTGTTCCAGCATCCATCCTCCAGCTGATGACCAAAGGTGAGAGCTCTACTGTGAGGGCTGACAGCTTGGTTGTCATAGCAGCTGTGAAGCACCCATCTATCGAAACAGTTCTATAGGAGATCCTGGAAACTACAGGCTGATAAGTCTGACTGCTGTCCCTAATAAAGTGCTAATTTGTAATAAAGAATAAAATCAATGAGCTACAGATAAGCATCACCTGTAGGGAAAGAATCAGCATGACTTTTATAAAGCGAAATTCTGTCTTACCACAGGCTGGTGTTTTAATATGAATTTGTAATCACCTCAATAAAAAAGATAGACTGGTCACAATGATTTTGAGAAAGAAAAAAAACCCATCTTCTGCAGAAAAATCTAACATAACTGAGCAAAGGGGCTGAAAGTTGGCAGAGGAACCTCTGTTTATAAAAGAATACAAGGTAATGAACGTACCTAGAGAAAATAGTCTGAAGTACAGAGACATGATGCTGAACTCAGAAAAGACAGTTTCAAGGAGGAGATTTTGGAATCACTATTAACGTTTCCCTGAAAAAAATAATTTTAACAAGTAATGACACCCAAAGAAGTCAGTAAAGTTTTCTGCGTCATGAGGAAGGGGACAGAAGACAAGACAGAGAGCATTACTTTGCTGCTTTACAAAGCTGGCATGTACCCACATTGTGAATACTATGTGAAGGCCTTGTTTCCCCAGTCCAAGAGGGGTATAGTGGATGTGGACTACAAACAGAAAAAGGACAACTAAAATGATCATTGGAATCAAGTCACTTCTTGAACTAATGAAGAGAGTGGGCAAAGTGAATTTAGAAGTGCTGAAATGTAGCAATATGGGAACTGGAAGACACTTAACCAAGACAAGCAGAAGGTGAGTTTAGCAGAGATAAAAGCCTTTGTTGAGGCCCCGGGCAGGAAATTACTGCAGCTTGCTTTGTGGAAGGTCATGGAGGCAACCAGCAGCAGGATCAGAAAGGGACTGGATGAATTGAAGTCCATGAACAGATATTAAGGGGAATAAGCATAGCCATGCCTTCCAATTTCCCTAATGCAGAGATTACAGCTGCCTGGTGACCACAGTGGAAATGATCTGCCATGACAGGCCAAGTACGTATGCTCTCCTTATTCAATATCACCTGTCACTCATCTTTTCCTCATCAAAGACCTTTAAAAAAATTAAATCATCAGAGTATTGAAAGGAGCTAGGTATAACTATATACCTGTAGAGTACATACTTGTACAAGGGAAGATTGTTAGCTCGTCACCTGTACCAGCACATAACCTGCCTAGATACCTCATGAAGACCACTGCCTTTGTACCTCTTCAAGCAAGGTCTGCTTGGATATTGCACAGATACCTGCAAGAGGAATAATAACAAAACCTCACTTTGCCATTACCTGCTTCTTTCTATGCTGGAAAGAATCCAATGTCCTGTTTCTTATGGATGTATATTCTCCTCAAGACATCACTGTCCTCTACCATTAAAAAGATAGTTAGCAGGGGGTGAAATATATGATTTTAAAAATGTATTTAAAAAACCCTTAGAAAACAAGAAAAGCTGTAACAGATTTGGGAGGAACAATTAGCCCTGAAAAAACCTTGTCTTTTTTCCATTTAATTATATTTGTTCATATGTCTGTTACATTGCAGTTTTAACAAATTGACCAGTATGTTTTTATTGATTTGTGGTTTCCAATACCTTCTTTCAAATAAATGTATCTTTTTCTTTTTTTTTTTTTTTTTTCTTTTTTCCACACTGGCATCCCATTCTTGTTGTGGGTGCTCTGTTTTAGGCAAAAGATTACTCAGCATAATTAATAGTTCAGTAATTTCATACTTGAGTTCTTGTGGAACTCTTCGGTGAATACCATCTGGGTCTGCTCATGCGATAATGCTAGTTTTACTGATTCACTTTTAAAGCTTTTGTACCACTACTTCAATTTTGAAATAGATCTTCACCTCTTTTTAAGGAAAATTTCTGATATAAGAATCTCTCTAAACATATCAACATTGAACATGGAAATTTCTTTTCTTCTAAAGCCCTATCTTCTCTGTATGATCTTTTTACTTCTTGATCATCTCTCAGTCCTACAAACTCTGTCAGATTTCCTTATTCTGGTGCTGGGGAAAAAAGTTTTCATTTTTATGGTTTTAGCAATATGTTCTTCAAAATGACTTTTTTGCTTTTATATTTAACTAGTTCTCTTCTGTTTTCCTTTTTTTTATTTATTTTTTTTAAGGTTTAATTCAGCTTTCTGAGGGACACCTTTTCAGTTCAAATAGTTTTTTTCACTTTGCTTGTTTAACCATATCATCTTTGGGGTTTTGGTCTTCTTTTTTTAATTTTTTTAATCTTTCTAGTCTTTTTGATAGGTGAGCCCTTTCACAACAGTCTCTATAATTCACCCCCAACCACGATGTGAAAGGACAAAAAAATCCCACATCCAAAATAGTGTCTGCAGTCTGACACAGATACATATAAAAAGACCCCAATTTCAAAAAGAACTCATAGGCTGCACAGAAATTCCCTGCTGAGCTTTTAAAATGATTCTCACACTTGCCTTACTATGGAAATCATCTTCTTCCAAGGACCAAAATTAAACAGTAATAGGTTCCCTTTTTAGTTGTTTAGATATTTGACGGAGGTGCTGTTTCTATAAATACACACTGCAACTGCTTAAAATTGATTCCATTGCTTATTTAACAACTTTAATTTTCACTGAGTGCAGGGCTTAAAATGCTAGCACATGCCGTGTTTGCCTGGGTCAATTTTAAGAATAACTTGATCTGCTGTATTTGCTTCCTTTTCAGTTTGGCTTTCCAAGTGCAGGTTGAAACCTGCCCTTGAAAGCATGTATGGCTCCCATTAATGTCAATGGGAGCCATGTGTGTGCACTGAAGGACTAAATACTAAATTTACCCCCTAAGCACTTCCCCCATAATGACTGAGTGTACTATTACAAAGTCATCCTTTAATTACCATTTTTAGCACAAACTTTTTTTAATATATTCTAACTGATGATGCAATTAATTCTCCGAAGTAAGTGTCATTGCATAGTAATTGGAAATACCATTAGTATTTTTATGCACTTTCCCCAGTCAAACTGCTTTACAAATATTTGCCTACTTTCTCTCGCAGCGTTTTTTGGACTACAGTGGTGTAGCTAGGTGAGCTTTTCCCAATTTTGTATTTTAATACCTGCCTATAGCTAGTGCCCCAGAACTGTGGCAGAATACATAATTTTACATTGGCTCCAACTTTTTCCTGATTGAACTTGGTTTTGCCTCTTTGTGTTTTTACAGAGCTATGCCACAGCCACATCTGTGTTTTCATTCTGAATTGGATTCCTTCACAATCATAGACACTGCTTGCAATTAAATGCATAGGACCTGCTGCTTTAATTGAGTTCAGTCCAATTTGTCACTTCAAACTTTGGAAAATTATGTGTAAGGAAAGACTTACTTGCCAGTTTGATTCAGCTAAAGTTGATGGAAAACCTTTTGATCACTCAGCCATTAAACACATTTCAGAGTTGTGCCAAGCTAATTGCTTGAGCTTGCTTGAGTTTATTTGTATTTAAAACAATCTAAGTTAATGTTTTCCAGGGCTGTGCAAACCATCATCTTTGCATGCACTTGTGTTTCCTTACTTAAGAGTTTTGAGAGTCTGATCCTGCTCTTACTCACCCACTGGTGTAGATCAAGCAAAACTCTGTTCTCTTTGGGAAAGCAAGGGGGAAATGGTGCAGTAGCAGGTGCCAACCCGAATTTGTATGTCCATCTGTTAACTGGTGCAATCAGAAAGTGACAGAGCCACAGCAATGTTTATTTGTTGAGGAGCACCTGCTTCTGGTTATGACAATAAATCCAACAGTGCCTCAGCAGCTGCAGTGTAGACATGCCCTTTGGGATCTTACTGGACCGGGGTGGAAGCATCCACTGGGAGCACAGCTGTAGATTACTAATAACAAGGCCTCCAGCTTTAGGGGTTCGTGGTCAGCATTGCTGCTGCCTTGCTTCTAAGAAATACAGCGTTTGGTTTTAACTGCATAAAACCGTTACAGGAACTGCAGACTGGGTTTGCTTTGGTCTCATTTCTCTATATATATGAAAAGCCTATGTTAAATTCAAAGGGTTGTTGCAGGGCGGAGGCTCTTCGTTTTTAAGACTTCACTGCAGAACATGCAATGACAACTTCAGGATATTTTGTAGAACTGTATAAAATGATTCATATTGTCAGGCCAGTTCCTTGAAGAAATATAGTCACAAAATAAAAAATTGAATACTTAAACTGTGTAGATCTTACAAGTGGGCTGGTGCTTCTGGGTTTTACAGAAATACATACGATAATCATCCAGGTTGAGACACAGAAGTGTGAAATGTGTGCTCAAGAGGAGGTGGAGGGAACAGCCATTAATGTTCTGAATATTTCCATTACATATATTTCTGAAAATAAGGACTAGAAACTACCATCACTTACCTGAATTTCAAGGATGAGGATAGAGTTTGCTCCTTATCTGTCAGTGGGTTACAAGTTTTAAAGGAATTTGAAAAATTTAACTCTCACTGGATTCCCTTAGAATAATGTGAAAATTATCCATCTAGCAACACAGGAAATACAGGTCATGTTGTTCTCTTGTGGTTTTTATTAGCTGATCGATCACTAGATTTCTCTGTCCTATAGCCGCCTTCTTTGTAGAAGGGAAATAACACTGTTTTCTTACCTTGCAGGTGTGTTCGTATGGTCAGGGAAGATTTCTCAGGTCTTTAGATAACACATAAGGTCATTCAGACCGCTAAGTATTTTTCACCTCAAAATCCCCTTCTGTAAAACTGACAACAGCAACACAGATTAGGGCTCTGAAGTTCAAGAGCAGATATTGTCTCAACGTGCTTCATTTGAAATTTTTTTTGTTCTTTAGTAAAAGATAGGCTACCTCATTGTCTTGTTGGTCCACAGCTAACGTGAAAGCACATTGATGGACACATCGGGTCTCAGTAATTCAGCAACTGAAGTTTCAGTCCTCCCCCTGACCCTTAAAAATTCAGCATAAAGATATCATGTGAAGAAAAAGGTAATTCTTGACAGTGACATTTCTGTGGTTCCCTTCTCCTTTGATGAAGTATGAAGACATTTCATTAGAATTGCAAGTAGTCACCCTTTGGCATGAATATTCTCCAGAGAGACACTTTCTGTTCAAGGATCTGTGTAATGGAACAAGCTGATAGGAGTGGCATAGGAAAACTAGTTTTAGTCAGAGTTCCTTAAATTTGTTAAAAAATTTATAACAGTTTTTAGATCAGACCTGCATATGCAAAGGTCTGTGCAGACATCTCCTTTCATAATTTTTTTTATGGATGTAAAAGTACAAATAACACAAGAACTAATGTTATGTATTGTTTCAGACTGGCATTTACTCTGTGTAATCATTAAGGTTCTCTTCATGTTATTTTAGATTACGATATTTATATTTATAGTCTTGATTTCCTAGGTATGATCTCTTAGGATACACTTGACCTAGAGCATATCACTTAGAAGTGAAGTTTTGAGCAGTTAACTACTATCATATAGGTTATCTAAATTACCCACTCTCCAAAGGCAATTGTGCTTTGAGCCCAGGGAAGCATCTGGTAAAATGTGCTTAACAATATTTGCATTTTAACTAAATAAGCAAGTGTTTGCTAGGCACAAGAGAAGGAAAATAAAATTCTGGCTGCATCCCAGATTATCAGTCAGCTCAAACTGGTGAAGATAAAATAAAAATATCTTGGTCTGGAAGACTTGCAAAAAACAGCCTCTCATATTATTTTTTAAGTCCCCTGAATATCTCAGAATCTCTAAACAGTCCTTGTTGTCAGTATTTCTTGATGTCCTGCTTGGGTTTCTTTTTTTTCTGTTCTTCTTTATCTTCTGTTATCCCTTAAATAAAATCCACATCAACAAACTAGGAAATTTGCTATAGCAAAAGAGAGGGCTGGAGCACCTCTCCTACGAAGACAGGCTGAGAGAGTTGCAGCTGTTCATCCTGGAGAAGAGAAGGCATCAGGGAGACCTTATAGCAGCCTTCCAGTACCTGAAGGCACCTACAGGAATGCTGGGAAAGACTGTGTCCAAGGGCATGTAGCGATAAGACAAGGGCCACTGGTTTTAAATTAGAGCAGGGGAGCTTTAGATTGAACATTATGAAGAAGGTTTTCATTCTGAGGGTGGTAAGACACTGGCACAGGCTGCCCAGAGAGATGGCGAAGGCCCCATCCCTGTAGATATCCAATGTCAGGCTTGATGAAGTTCTGAGCAACCTGATCTAGTTGAAGGTGTATCTGCTTACTGCAGAGGGGGTGGACTAGATGGCCTTTAAATGTCCCTTCCAACCTAATGCATTCTGTGTTTTGATGAATCTATGATAAAAGCATGTAACTGCACATAAGGATGAGACTTGGTGCAGCTCAGTTCTTAGCCCCCATGGTGAGCCTGCTTTGGTGGGAAAGTGGGTATATCATCTATTCAGAGCAGGTCTGGACAGTCACGTGGTTAAAATGTTGATTTGTCAGCACAATAACACTACTCTTGCAACTGTAATTATATCTTGCATTTAGGAAGGTTACAACAGGACACTTGAATAAAATGGTAGTTTGAAAAATACCAGCTGACCTTTACAGACTCCAAATGCTTGCTCAGATCAGAGATTATGGTGTGATTTACCAGGACATCCAACAAAGCACATATACTGGAGAGTCACCTGTCTTTGAGTAGAAAGACCTTCTCATGAAAGGTCTTGCTAGAGGAGCAGGCACTGCCTTTGGAACATGGCTTGATTTCCTCCCCCTTTACTCTTCCCTGGTAAGGCCACATCTGGAATATCAGGTCCAGTTCTGGGTCCCTCAGTTCAAGAAGGACAGGGACCTACTTAAAAGATTCCAATGCAGGGCCACAAACATGATGGAATGGAATGTCTTCCTTATTAGGACAGGACGAGGAGCTGGGTGTTTTTAGCCTGGAGAAGAGGAGACTGAGAGGTGACCTCATCAATGTCTATAAATATGTAAAGAGTGAGAGTCAGAAGGACGAATCCAGGCTCTACTCAGTGATGTCCAGTGATAAGACAAGGGGCAATGGGTGCAAGCTGGAGCAGAGGAGGTTCCATGGGAACATAAGGAAAAAACATTTTCACTGTGAATGCAGCAGAGCTCTGGGACAGGCTGCCCAGAGAGGTTGTGGAGTCTGCTTCTCTGGAGACATTATGTGACTCCCTCTCTGGATTCATGTCCCTGCCTGGCATGTTCTTCTGTGACCTAATCTAGGTGATCCTGCTCTGGCAGTGGTCTGACTAGATCATCTTTCAAGGTTCTTTCCAATCCCGATCATTCTGTGATTTTCTCTAGCTTTAGATGTAGCTCAAACTAGATTAGATGGCTCTGTAGCTACATAGTCCCTACATGACAATGATCATGTAGGAGCCTGTCCCTCACTACCCACTGTGGTGGGCACGTTCCCTGACTTCTTCATTACTTCCTTTAAGCCAGTATTTTATTTTTATGAGGTATTATAGATTTATCTGTGTGTGTACTAGGAGATATTTTGTTGTGTATTGAAGTTGAAGGAAGAGTTCTTTGTTTTGTATTATTGTTTTTAATAATGTATTGGGCCTCTATAGCCAAGTGTTACCTTCTACAAGAACAACAGACACTTTCCTGTACAAAGAAAAAAAAATAGAAGGTGGGAGAGCCAGACTAGAGGATCAGTTATAAAGAATTATCATATATTTCTGAAAAATTAGCAATCATATGTGCGTGTGTATGTATAATTGTATGCAGAAGTGGTTGTGGCTGTTTTAATGTTAGATCTACAATACATTCTATGGTTTTGTGTGTTAAGAAGAGGCAAAAATTAAACATCATCATTGTCTCCAGGCAATTGGCTCCATTGGCGTACTGCCTGAATGCCAAACAAGGGATGTGATGTTCCATAATTACCTATTTCAGAGCTCTTTGGTGAGCTTGGTATGCAATAGGCTATCCTGGAAAGGTCTGTTGCAATAACTGAGCCTACATTGGTGCAGTTTCCTCAATTCTCACCTCCCTAGAGAATTAAGATAGCTTTCACAGGAGCTCTTCTGCCAGCAGGAGGAACTTCACGACCACATTAGTCAAAGTTTGCATTACTGAATGTTTTTGTGTAGACTGTTTGTCATGCAGACTTCAGTGCATCTGACATACTCTTGGGTGGAGAGCAAGGACCCTACTGCAAGCTCTGAATGAACAAATGAAACTTCCTTTCTTCCCGCTCCAAAATAAATAAGCCGCCTTCTTTCTACTGGAAAACCAGTTTTAGTGGCTTCTAGGCAAGTTATTCTTGGAGATGACAACTGCAAAACTACAAAAAGATTTCAAGATAACAAGTCTTTCAAGATAAAGCCTGTCACTAATCTGAAGGATACTTGTACAAACAAGGAAAATCTTGACTTCATCACACTACTCCGTTAGTACCTCTAATCCACAATAGAATATGCAGTCCCATGACCTCTATGATCCGTAGTCTTGTCTGCTGAAAACTCACCATATAGGAGATATGGAGAAAGGAAAGTGAAGTCAGCAGTAACATCTTCTGGTTTTCCTTCTTGGGATTATATTGGTTAGTGGCATCCACATTTTCAATGTTCTATTAATTTAGATACATACATGTATTAATTTATATCATGTTTATGATATAAGGGCCTAATTCCACAGCACAGTTAAAGCTGCATAGTTATTTCATTATCCAAGAATGAAAAGGATGGGGTTAAAAACACTAAGTTACATCTGTGACTATCTTCCAGCCACCCCGAAATGGATGTTAATGTGGCCAGTTAATTCGCATTTTAAGATTTCTCTATGGACGTGCTTCCAAAACAGCATCATTTAGATTTTCCATTTAGCTTGCTCAGAGGGAAGGTTGATGGCAATATATCTGCTTCCCAAATTATTCTTTTTCATAAGAAGGCCATGGGCAGTCAGAATATATAATGGGAGTTGTGTAATGGGAGTTATGAGGACTATAAAGCACCTCTAAACAAATTAGACCTTTAAAAAAAAAAAACCAACAAAAACAAAATACAGGGATTAAAAAAAGAAAACAACCAAAGCAACAAAAACCATTAGCCTCATTAATTTCATAGCATTCCTGAAATAACTAACAGGAGCAAAGGGACCAGCACTGATGAAGTACTGCCCTGATAAGGAGCTTAAAAGGCACGTTGCAGAGAGACCTGGAAACTGAATTTATCACTTTCTTCTTTGCAGTAGGAAGTGTGAAGCTGCTCTCTTTGCACCTGTGGATAATTATTATAGCTCTAAATTGAGGTTGCAAAGAAGAAGGGAAAATGTGCCCAAGAGAAGAGTCTGAACCACAGAAAAGTGAGGATAGAAGGATAGAGAAATACACCTCCTGAATGCCAAATCCAGGAAAAGATATGGATGGAAATCCTGGCCCTGTTGAAGAGTATTGGGTTTAAAGGGCAAGTTTTTGATAGGGGGAGGGCTGCAGGGGTGGCTTCTGTGGAAAGACACCAAGAGCTATCATCATTTTGGACGGAGACAGTTTCAGCTGGCTTTAATGCAAACTGTCCAAAGCTAGACAGATGAACAACGTTGGTGGTGTCCCTGTAGTAAAAAATGCTGTTCAGTAGCTGTGAGAGAGGGGAGTGGGGAAAAACGTGAGAAACTACTATGCAGACACCAAGGAGACAAAAAAAAGTGGGAGGAGGTGGTCCAGGTGCCAGAGCAGTTTCTCTTGCATCCCAGGGTGAGGCAGGATCTCCACTTGCACCCCATGGAAGACAACAGTGGAGCAGACAATCACCCTGCAGCCTATGGAGAGTCCATGCTGGAGCAGGTTCCTGCCAGGAACTGTGGCTCATGTAGAGGACCCTAGAGGGACCGGGTTTTCTGGCAGGGATTGTGTTCCACAAGGGACCAGACCATGCAGGAGCAGTCTGTTCCTGAAGACCTCTGCCTTGTGGAAAGGCCCCACGCTGGAGCAACCCTTGAAGAACTGCAGTCCATGTGAAAGACCCACATTCCAGAAGTTCATGAAGGACTGTATCCTGTGGGAAGGACCTCACAGTGGAGCAGGGGAACAGCATGAAGAAAAAGAAGCAGCAGAGTTAAGTGTTATGGACTGATCACAGCTTCTATCCCCCTGCACTGCTCATTGGGAAGGAGGTGGAAAAGTCAAGGGAGGTTGAGCCTGAGAAGAGAGGAGTGGGTGAAAGGTGTTTCTAGACTTGGTTTTATTTCTCACTATTATTAATTAGCAAGAAATTAAACTAATTTCCCCAAATCTAGTCTATTTTACCTGAAGGTAAATGATGAGCCTCTTCCCTGTCTTCATCTCAAACCATGAGCTATTTTTTGTATTTTCTCCCCATACCTTGCTGAGGAGGGTGAGTAGATTGCACCTTCGTGGGCACCCAATGGCAAACCAAGGTCAATCCACCACTTGAAGTCAGTAAAAAACCTACTATCTGATTCCCAGAGACATGGTCTTGGTGGCTGGAGAAGAAACAGTCTGACGGATAAATTGTCCAGTGGAATTAGCCCACAGGAAAAGCCAGGCAGGTAGGAAGCCCAAACCTTTGACTTCATGACGATGGGCACTCATTGAGACCCTGCTTTCCATGTAGAAAAAGTGAACACAGAGGATGTCTGCACTGTTACACATCAAGAGGACAACTTGGGGTTGGACCCGATGATCTCTCGAGGTCCCTTCCAACCCCTACATTTCTGTGATTCTGTGATTAAGAGCAGACTTAAACCCTTCTTTCCCTGGAAGAGGCTTTGCTTCCTGCTTTACCTGGACTTCTGGATTTCCTGAAACGGGAAGAATCTGAGCATGTTTGAAGACTTCATTGCAGTTCTTGCCCTACAGCAGGTATGATGGATAGAGGCAAGGGTGAGAGTGCTCCAGAAGGGTTGCATAGTTTGGTGGAGTTTGAATTTCACTGAAAGACCATTTGGCTCATAACCAGCAAATGGTGGTTGCTGAGGGAAAAGCAAAAGGACAAGGCAAGCATAGAGCTGTGTATCCTCCAGCTACCAATGATCTGCAGAGGCAATTTCTGTATGTCTAGCAATCTTCAAGGTTCCCTTTATAGTCAACAGAAATAATTAGGCTTTTCTAAGGCCTAATTATCTCACCATAAGGTAGCTATTTGAAATCAGTCAAATGAATCATTCCCTAGGAGGACTTATTTCTTTACTGCGACTGTAAGAAGGAGAAGGTGGAAACGAACTTTCATGCAGATATCTACCCTGCAGATGAAGTGAAGTGAGGTGAGATGACTCCTACAGCTGGGCAGTCAGCAGGGTGGAGGTAAACCTTCTTGGGACCAAAAATGTTTAAATTGGTGCAGAACTTGCAGGATGGCAGCTGCTGATGGACTCCCTATACACATTCAATCAGTCAAGGAATATTTTATAGCCATCTTTGCCCTGAGCACATTGGAGGAAAACTAGTAAAAATAAATTAGTGTTGTCTAAGGAAAATGTGTAAAATATCTTTTTTTGTAAAGTAGGTGGAGAACAGTGGGTTGGCAGAGTACCCAGCGAAGAGTACACAACTGTGCTGTTCCTTGAACTTTCAGGGGGGCAAGATAGGGCTCTGTGTTTCATAATTCATCTGAGAGTTTGTCTGCAGTCAAGGCAGAGAAGAGATCAGACATCTTCAAACTCTTCTGTTCTATTAGTAGTTCCTCTGATCAGCACTAGTTTCCCCGCAGTCCCTCCCTCCCTCTCCCTGTATACTTCATGTGATTTAAAGAGTAAAATTCCTGCTTCCTTAACTCAGAGCAGCAGGGGGGCTCGCTTTCCCAGCCAAAGGATGCACAGTATGGGGGTATGCTTTGCCGATCTTTTCCTTTTGAATGTGTTTTCAAGACCAATGATGTGATTTTTAGCAGGTTTTCTCTATAGGACCTTTCAGAGCCTGTTGTCTGGTGAGTTTTGTATTTGGGTGATTTGAAAGCAACTATTTGGATCCAGGTGGCTTGTTGCAGAAAAAAAAATGCTGATATAAAAGGAGGAAAAAGAGCAATTATTTTAAAGTTTGCTTTCTCTCCTGTGCCTAATTCACCCAGTTATAAGCTGATGACTGTTTGCTTGGTTCAGGAAATGGGTCAATGAACGGTTTCCTACAGGCACAAAGAAAAACTTGCACTTACTTTAGATAAACAAGAAAAAAAAAAAAAGAAAAAAGAAGTAGTTACAGACTGTTCTACCAGCAAAGTCTCAACAGAGACAAGTCCGGAAAGATCAGCATTGCTGTCCTCCAGAGATCTGACTTGTAAAACAAGCTCTTGATGTTAGACACTATCCTTTTATTGTGTGTTTGGGAAATGCTAAGGACTCTGGATCCACAACCCGCATATGAACTTTTAGGTAATTTCAATATAGGAAAAAATATAATAACAAATCAAGTATCTGCATTCTTGTTGGATAGCATAAGTGGGGTTCAATTAAATGAAGTGAGACTTTTATTTGCTTTCAGCTTCAATTGACGAAGCAGGACTAACTCGATTAGTTCAGAGGCAAATGCCACACTGGGGTGTGTGAATAGGATGAGTGGCTTTGAGTTGAATGCTTGTTCATATTTTCTTGGCTTCATTCAAACCTAAAAACCTAAAGCCATAAGAAAGAGCAAGAAATGAAAAGAATATTTCTCTGGCACAATTTTAAAAGCTTGGCCTGTTTTCAACTTAATGCAAGAAAACAGTAATTTAAGCCAATACAGAGTTGAGCAGAGAAAGGAATGAATGTGAAGAGGCTGAGAAACCATGTGCTCTCTCACCAAGATTTCAACTGCCACCTTTGCTCTCCCCTGTATCACCTTTCACTCTGGCGACTCACAGGTGACTCTTAAGTTTGTCTCAAGTCTTTTCACCTCTGCAGAAGTCATGTGTACATAATTAAACTCTTGTAGTTCATTAAAGCACACCAAGGTGAAGGTAACTGTAATTGTATATAATTATCTTTTTTTTTTTACTGATCCTTAATGGTTGAAATTATGGATATTGTTTCCACAGTTTGCAGTAATGAGGCCTGAACTCTCACTTTCTTTAAAAAATAGGATATAATAAGGCAGCTGCTAGATGGTTTATAAAAAAAAAAAAAAAGTACTTTCTTCTAGATGACTGTGTCTGCAGAAAATTCCACCTTGCAGTGGAGGTGGGAGGATTTCTCCTCCACAGATATGCCCTGCAGACTAGACCCAAGCTGATCATGATGAAGCATCATAAAAATTAGTAGTTCATGTAGGTGAACTTACTTCAAATTATTTAAAATCTACTGCATACACTTCAATGTCTCAGGAAATCATAAGAAATCCCAGAACTACTACAAAAAATAAGGAAGAAAAGGAACAATAGTAGGTGTTAGCCAATTGCTGCATCATTGTTTCAGGGTCCGCCTCAACTAGGCCCAGTGGTATAGCCCAAAGCACAGTTAGTTTTACTGCCTGTAAGTGTGGGTACACTATACATCAGTGTGCCTGAGTCTTTTAATTCACCCATCATTGCAAGGAACCTGCTCCAGAGCAACAGAAGTTGTGGGAGTTGTTCCTCTGAGCTCAGCAACTGGCCAATTCAGATAGCTTGGCTTCTTTCTGATTCTTTTCAAGGTCTTTTAAGTGTAAACACGATCGTTAAACATTTAATTTGACATTTAGTACCTTTAAATATTCATAAGCATTTGAATATTAAGGACACACCTACTGCAGAATTCAAGCCTGACTGAAATTCTCATTTTCACATGTGAAAGCTAAGGCATGAGCACCAAGCAGAGTTGTGGTGTGTGTGGTGGAAGTCCATTTCATAACTGAAAGAAATGGACTTTTCTTCTGAAAGAGCTGAAGGGACAGCTGGAGTTCTGTCCTTCCCTAAGGTCTTGTGATGCCCATCTAAGAGATCCCTCTGACCTAAGGACTTCACTTAAGTACTGATAAATGCGTAACATACTTTGTTACGTGGATGGTGGATTTCCAATTCTTTGCAAATCTTTTAACCAGCACAGAACCTAAATCATGACATAGTCTGGGATCTCAGCGTACAAAGCTAAGTATAAATTGGAGCTGCCTAAGGCCATTCTAACTTATGCTGGCAACCAAACGAATTTTTGAAGTATAAATGTGGCATAAAGCCTAATTTGCCTTCAACTCATCCCCAAGAACGCTATGCCAAATGCTGTGATGAAATCAGGATGGAATCAAGGTCTCACAGTTGAAAGTATCTCTCTGGCTTTATTGCAACATTTTCCATGTGATAGTATTTATCTATTATATTTTCTTACTATCACTCATTTGGTTGTCTCAGATTCTCTATCTGCTTGAGTATTTTGCCTTCAATGTAAAACCAGCACTCACATGTCCAGCAACTTTTTGGTTTGAGTTAGTTGTGTTTTGTTGGGTTTTTTTAAAAAAGCTAGTGGAAAAGCTTTATTTCCTTGGATAATTGGGAAAAAAATATACAAAAAACCCCTCAAACCCCACATGAAACAGTATCACCTGTTTTTCTCTGTTGAACAGGAGACAGTTAAATGTGTGGGATGATACTCTATAGATTAGGAAATGTAGATTCTTCTCAGTGGAGAAAAATTTGGATGCATACTAGAGTAGGCATGTAAACTGAAAATGATTAATCCTGAAAGCTGAACCAAGCAACAGAAATCCAAAAATATTCCACTTTAAGAGTTGTTTGCTATAATCAGATTACAGGATTCTCTGTAAGATTTCAAAACCTTTTCAAAGAAGCACTTCTGCAAATGAAGCTCTATAGAATCCTGCTAGGGAGGATCTTACAGACAGCTATTTTGTTTTAGCACATAATTATATGTAATTTGTCTAAATATTTTGTTAATTGTTTAAGTTCTTAACATATTGCAGTGTGTGCGTTCCTTTTCAGTGCTTTCCCATTCACTTTTAAAATAAGACAGAAAATGTCATGTCTGGGTTCCTCTTTTAAATATACTCCTTTTGTACATGATAACTTAATACCTTTGGCTTAAAACACCTCAAATTACAAAGCATGTGCATTCTTCAGGAAACACATACACCCCCACACAGAGTATATCAGATGAAATTGCTTTAAAATAATCCTATATTTTTTCCCAGCAA
Organism: Hypotaenidia okinawae; assembly: GCA_027925045.1. Classification (NCBI taxonomy): domain Eukaryota; kingdom Metazoa; phylum Chordata; class Aves; order Gruiformes; family Rallidae; genus Hypotaenidia; species Hypotaenidia okinawae. Next base: position 211,819,441 of record BSDF01000001.1, read on the forward strand.
TGACAGATTTTTATTTAAAAAAAAAAAAAAAAATGCTGTTCCCAGGAGACATTTTGATAAGAGCTTTAAGTTGATTACTTTTTATATCCTGTGTCCTGTTTGGCTGATAAGCTCCCAATCTCCATCCTTTCACATTGTTTTTATCTTCCTGCACTGAACCCATCTACTCAATGTCATCTTTCTGTTGCGGGCGTGAAGGTGGCAGTGGAGGCAGGGGGGAGAGGAAACATGAGAGTGGCACGGTCCAGCACCAAGTCAGAGATTAGGGGTCAGTCTGCCCACACAGATAACTGCTACACTCTCAGGAATTAAATTTGTTAATCTTTGGAATGCTGTTCATCTTTCATTAATCATATAAGCTATAACAGTGTCTTTGATCTAAATGCAGCGTAGCCAGAAACCTCCTGCTTCTTTTGGCTCTGATCTATGAAATCTGAGTTGTCTGGAGGAATGCCTTCCCCCCTCCCTTCTTTTAAACCTGTCTCCTCAACCTCTCCCACTCGATTTACTGAGAAATAGAATGGTTTCATGGCTATGTCACTCTGCTGGAGTTTCAGCCGTCTGAATGTGGTGCCTGGCCCTTGGCAAAGGCTGCCTGCCAGAAAAGTGATTCTATTGATCAACGGGTGTCTTATTCACTGCTGATCTCTGCTGGATGGCATCTGAACTGCTTCACTTGGTAGGGTCACCTCCATCAACTTGTTTCTGGCAAAAGCATTGTCTTCCCAAAAGAGGATAGAAGTCCTGTCCTGGGTTACACCAGTACGAATATGCTTTGACAGAGGTAGTGACTTGCTTCATTGGTGTTAAAGAGAGAGATGAGATGTTTGGAAGGACCATGTTGTATGATTACCTTATTAATTGCATCACAGAACTTTAAGAGATGGAAGGGACCTCGAAAGATCATCTAGTCCAACCCCTGCTCCAGAGTGGGATCACCCAGACTAAATCACACAGGAACACATCCAGGCAGGATTTGAATGTCTCCATAGATGGAGACTCCACAGCCTCTCTGGGCAGCCTGTCGCAGTGCTCCATTGCCTTCACAGTGAAAAAGTTTCTCCTTATATTCACATGGAACTTCCTATGCTCCAGCTTGCACACATTAAAGATGGGTTAAAGAACCATCAAGAGGGTTCTCTTCCTAGCCAGAAAATAAAAAGGGAAAAAAAGAGATCATGATTAACTATGAGGTTTGCTAGTTAATCTTTTGTAGATTAATACACCATCTAGCATGGCTTCCTTGGAGCACAACTTGAATTGTTTGATGGTCTCTGTTTTGTAAATGTATGATATGACAGCACCATGAAATTGAATCACAGGATCTGACACACGACTGGCACTCAGAGAAACAGACATTATTTTGTTATGAATTGGGTGTGGATCACTGACACAAAAAAATACAATTACATTGGGTAGCTGGCAAAAAAAAAAGAAAATTAAAACAACCAATCTCACAGTATGTGCACGTATGCCACAAAATCCCTGCAGGAGTGTCTTGGTAGAGCTTCACGGACTTCTGAGGGACTCCAAACTTCTTTCAAGGCTCCTGATTCCAGCCCCTTGACTGATTCTGTGGCTTTGAAATGTGCAGTTCACGATACATATGGCAGGGTGATAGGGCCGAGGAGATATGGAGTGAGAAGAGGGAGAAAAAGTAACAGAAAAACTTGCAAAGAAGAAAAACAGTGGAAAAAATCTGTGACAGCAGCAAATGAACTGAGCCAGTACCTTCCAATGTAAATGCTGAGATAGATAGAAAATGAGACTGACACAACTCATTAGCTGCTAACACACATAGGACCCTCAACTCTTGCTTGGGCAGGTTCTGCGATCTTCCTGACCTTTCAGCCTTGTCCCCTGTTCCACCAGAGGCAACCTCCCAGTGCAAGAATGGTTATGCTACATCTCTACACCCTTAGCACAAATTTATTGAGTAAATTGTCACTGCCTTCCTGAAGTAAAGATGTACTGTGAGACATTACTTGCATTTGGCTAACTGAGAAGCAGAGAGACTGTAATTTGCACAGGCTCACACAATTAGCAAAGAATTAAATCCTCTATGCCATATTCCAAACTGTACCCTTAAATGTGAGTTATTCTTACTGAAGATTTTCTCCCCACTCTCTGTTGTGTAGATAGAAGCTCTGGTCCTCTAGGAAGAATGAAACTTAGTATTTAATTTCGTACTTTGAACTATTTACTTTAAAGATTCAGTCCTTTGATCATATTCAGCAGCTATAATAAATAGAGGCCCTTGCTAGAACTCTGGTTCATGGAAAAAATATACATGTGCAGTCTTTTAGATTGTCAAGTAATATAATCGATATTAATTGTTGTACTGTAAAGTAAGATTCATTCTTCACTATGAATGGGATGGAATATGAGTTTCATTAAATCTTCTCTATTTCAGTGCAATACAACAAAAGCCAAGTTAAACTGCAGCTTTGAGAATTTCTGCAGATGGTACAAATGGAATATATAAGAACTTAGTAAAAAAAGTCATGTTTCAAAAGTGTCAAAACATAATTCAACATGTTTAGAGTGTCCCTGTAGAATGACAGAGAGAGAGGAAAATATAATCAATTGATTCATGATAGAGACAGAGTTGAGACCATCAGGTTTACACTTGGCTCTGCCACTGTTTTCTCCGAGTGACTTCGGTCCAAGCCACTTAGTTTCTTTATGACTCAGTTTCCCAGTTGTAAAACAAGGAGTGGTTGTGTGCCTACAGCACCCAGCTGTTGTGAAGATCATTTCTGCAGGATGCTCGGATAAACTCAGATGCATGAGAGTCCTGTAAGGTTGGCAGTGAGCTTTTTGCAGTTTGCCTGAATCGAGGAGAGACAAGATGATATGAAGAACAGAGGTGTTAAACATCCTTCCTGATTCCATTCTGCTGCGTATGTTTATGGCACTTTCAGATTTGGCAGAATTCAAGGCATGGGGGTTTTCTTAAATATCTGAAGTATATTCTTGAGTTAGGAAGAAAAACTTCTGAGTCAGTGTTTATTTTATCGAATCAGCAGCCTAAACTCAAGTCTTTGGGATACGCATGTTTCTCACCTGTTTTTGTTGGGATACTTCAGTCTTAGAGTTTCTTATATAATCATTCACCAATAAATTATTGATCTTTTATGAGATAAAGGTAAATCCCAAGACAGGAAACTAGGAGTTGTTCTAACAAAGGAATGCAAAAGGGCAAAACAGGGAGAGATATAAATAAAGAGAAGAAAGGCACAATAAGAACAATGAAGAACATAAAATCTGTGACTGTGAAGGTGAAAATGCCTTCAAATATTGGGGTAATTCATAAGATACTTTTGTTATTTATTTGGATAATGATTTTTTCCTGGCCTTTACACAAGCTCTTCATTGGCAGCAGAGGATGACTGACCTTCCATGTCAGCATGGGTAGTGTTAATGCTATGTCACTGTGGTTCACAGAACTCCAGCACAGAAATATTACTCAGCCTTCCCTAACAATCAGTTTAAAATTGCTGACAAAGAATAATAAGTTCCATGAGCCAATGAAATACATCGAATTCTGCTGCTGTTTCCACTCTGGAAAAATAGAGTCAAATATTCCTGATTAAAATAATATTTTTGAGTGCTGTGATTAGGGAAAAAATTCTCTGCTGTGAACATATTGGAATGATAACAAAAGCCATCAGCCTAGGTTGAGATCCAAAGTACCCACAAACCAGAGCAATACATCCAAATATATTAATCTGTTCTTTGTATTTGCAGTATCTATTTAATATTTTCTCCATATTTACATATGCAACAGAACAAATCACATCAGTTGTATTTTGCAGCACAGTAGTAATATTTCTACTATTTTATTAAAAACAAAAATTGGCTTTTTTCTTCTTTCAGAATTTTCTGTTTGCATACCACCTAGGTGGCTACCATGTCATTTTCATCCTCCTGAAGAAGTAGAGCTCAGTAGCCTGTTCATGGAAATAACAGGCAGAAGTGCCTAAATATCTTTCTCCGGCAGCCTCCTTGTTAGACACTGTGAAATTTGCTCTATCTCTCAGTATGTTATAATACAATGGATGATCAGAGGTGAAGCCTGGAGGATTACATCCAGGAAAGATTCAGGCACCTAATACCTACCTTACACTGAATTTTAGTGCTAACATCCCTGTGAGTCACCCAGAAATCAAATCAAATGACAAGCTGTCTATGCTGCACAAAAGAGAGTGGCAGAGGGAAACCTGCACCAAATCTGAGATTTATCTAGCTCTTTCAGCACCACACCTACAGTAATAAGGCCATTTTATGCAACTAGTGCAGTGAGAAAAAACAGAACAGAAACTGGAACTGAGGGCTTCTCTGTCTCACAAGGTGTTCATGTCACTGAATGACCATCAAACCCTTCTTGCTTTACCTCTGGCCATCCAAAATTTTCTTTCTTCCTACCTGTTGGTCTACCTTCAACAGGGAGATGTAGCACACCTTTAACAGCCTTTTCTGTACTCAAGGTACTCTGCAGATCTATGAATTGTAGTTCCCACAAGCCGACATGTTCCTTTAACTCAAATTTCCCACTTGCTGAACCAGATCAAAGTTGGCCATCACCCTTGCTCACTCACTTGTCCACAACCAAAGAAATAACTAAAGTGTTAGAGCATTGGAGACAATTTTGGCACCAAATCTCAGTCACGTGTTGGCTCAAGCCAGCAGTGACATTCATAAGAGCAGGATTTGAAATCTTCCATCAGGCTTTCTTTTTGGCTCATGCAAACCAATCCTGGCTCAAAGATGTGAATTGTGTTATTATGGGTTGAACTCTGCCTGGTGGTGTTTAAGATTTCTCTTTTTACCATATGACTTTTAAGATAGAAGCTTTTTAAATTAAATGGTTGAAAAATAGCATAGTTAGTTGTTATTTCTTCTTACAATACTCACATTATTAGTGGCACTTCAGCTTTAATGTTTCTTCTTAGACTGATTATTTTTTCCTACAGTCCTAGTGGTTGCTGAGCTGAAGTACTAAATGAAACACAAAACCAGAGGAATCCTAATGGAAAAAAAGAATATATTAAACAGTGGAGGAAAACGGAAGTCAGGCATTGTTCCTTGCATGTGTTAGTTGTACTCCAGAATTAGGAGAATGGGTCATTTCCATTAAGCCTACTGACAATGGAGCTAGAGAAGTGCCTGACTAAATACGGTTATGTGGCAAGCTGTGTTGTATGGAGACTGAGCAAACACAAAAAGAAAGCAAAGCCCTGGCAGGTCATCTTAGAAAAATACGGTGATTAAGAAAACGATTATCTGGAATGAAATACTGACATTACATTGTTCTTGGAAGCTGGATCAGAAAGGGAGATAGGAGATGTTTTCCTCATATATAAAAAGTATTAAAAGGGATTACCATTGTGACCTGTAGCTGAATATACTCTTGTCCTATAACATAAATGTGCAGACTCCTGGAAGTTAAACTGAAATGGCAGCAGGCTTGTTATTAGTTGAATGAGAAAAAAAAAGTCTTCATGATACTGCCCTTAAAAGAACATATAGAGGAACACATGGTAAAGATTTGCCTTGAGTTGGATTGGAGTACACAGCATTAGCCTGTGGTAGCTGAATTATGGGCATTTGCTGATCAACTCTGTTGTATGACTCTGTGGAGTCTGAATCTGCTCTCAGTTAACAGACACATTAAAATTGGAGTAGGGACCAATGCCTGTTTTATCATTGTAAAATGTTTTTCATTGCTTACCTGTAGCAAGACAAATGCAGCTTTCTTTGATTGATTTGAGAGGGATTTATGTTGACAAGAGAAGAATCTGAGGTTGATAAAGCTAAGAGACTAGAGGTCTACATTCTGTCTTGCATCAAGTTCCAGTTGACAGAGTGAAAGCAGGCTGAGAAGGAAGAGTGAGGGCAGTAAGGATTCTTTTGAAGAACTGTCTTCAAACTTAGTATAAAGATTAATGTTTCTTCTTACAGCTAGTGATGGCCTCTCAGAAGTATTTTTTTGGAGTGTGATCCTACGTTACCCCATTTGCCCTCACATGCTCACATGGACCTGGTCCCATATGGGATGTTAGAATTTTTATGCTGATAACTGACAAAATTTCCCTCTCCAGCCTGTTCTGAGGATATTTTTAGAGAAATTAAACATACCTAGAAAGTAATGTGTCCTTAATTAAGGCAGGTTCTATCCATTATTCTAAAAACTGAATAATTTAAAAATATTGACAGGCAACAGATACAGCTGAAGTGTTAATACATTTACATGGGGTTGTAGGTTTTAATATCGTTTCAGGTATCTGTAGACACTACTGATACTAAGGACTGCATTTCCAAAACAACTAGTCGTTTTGAGTGTCTAGACCAAAATACTTCATAAATGCCACTACATTTTATCAGGGCAAAAATGGACTCACCCTCCTCCAGTATCCAAGTTTAGCTCCCAAAAAGCTATCCAAGTTCATCAGTATTTTGAAAATGTAACCTCAAGTTATGCAGTCCTACTTTTAAAGCCCTGCTTTTTTATCACTTGTTGAGAAACATCCTTTGTGAGAGAGGCAGGTTGTAGCAAGGATAAAGCTAAACTGTTCCACACTGCTCAAAACATTGTGGGATAGAATTAAACTGAAATCGGTTGTTGGTTCACTGAATCATAGGAAGACATTCAGCCTTGGGGTATTTTTTTTTTTACCCTGTCTGTAGCCACATGAAATTTAAGTATCTTATCTAGTCAGAGAAGATAGAGAGAGAAATGTAACTCCACAGGATGGTATCTCAGGTCGGACTGACTGTTGTGTGTATGTAGCTATCTCTCTCCATTGGTCAGTTTTGATTAGATTATTTCTCAGATAAGTATTTCTAAAGACTTCAGGATTGTTGCCTTGAGATGCTGCAGGGGAAGTATCATAAGCTACCAGGAATAAGATTCGCCACCCCTAACTTTAGTTACCTAAAATGAAGGTGACTGTATGTATGCTGGTTGACTAGACTCCCTCCAGAGTAAGTCAAGAAAAACAAGATGAGATTCATCTCACTTATTTCAGAAGTTAGTTTTAAGATGAAGTGATTCTGCTGCTGGAGGCATATTTCCTCGACAAGAAATCAGAGAAGTACAAAGGAAGCCTGGGTTGGCTAATTCAGATGAAGACATTGTAGATTTGCCAAATATTCCTCCTCTGCAACAACATCTATATTCTTAGAATAACAGAGTACAATAGCTTCCCTACCTCTAAATGCAAAAGTTAAATAACTTGTAAACTGTGCTTGTTTTGGTAGATCAATAAAGCTGTTATCCCTTGTGTAAATGCTTTATCATGTAATTTTTAAATTCATGCAATTTGTTCAATAGATTGTAATGTAACCTTGTACTGTCTTTACAACCTGGATTGAAGTGTATGTAAGTACACAATGCCCAGCATACAGACCCAGCTCTCATTTAACATACAAACCACATGAATTCTGTATGTCACCATTGTGTGAAGTGTGATTTAATCAGGACGTTTTTTAATTATGAGAAATATTCCAAGCCACTGATTGCAGCCAATGCCTCAGAGATATTACTTTACTATTTTCATGTCAATGTGAAAGAAGTAGAGGTGTGGTATCTCTTGTATGTAGCACCTACTATAGAAACCAGAAAAAGAGTCAACTACATCCTCATTCAAAATTATTTTTTCTTGATGTTCCACAATGCTGTATCAAATACCAAGTATATAGAACATTAAAATAAAGGAAAAAAAAAGAAAAAAAGAAGAAAAAAAAAAAAAAAACCACAAAAACTTGCTGAATTTTAAATTTGACAAAGTGGCCATGTAAACTAAATCACTCCCTACTGCCAATATAACGATGGTGGAAAAACATAAGAATGCTTTCTAGATGAGCTGCTTTTAGTTTAGTCTATAGAAAACCAACTTGGGTGAAGTTCTGGTACCACAAAAGTGATCCTACCACTACTGAGGTCAAAAGGGCCAAGACTTTGCCTTCTTCCTTTCTTTCCCTGTACCTGCAAAAGGTGGAATATTAATGAACATGTTGATTAATGATTGCTTAGGGGGCAATGTACACCAAATTTCTCACTAACAGAGACAAATATCAGAGCTTGTGTCCCCTCCTCATCATGGGAAGCACTTTTCATTCATTGCCTGCCATCTCTGCACCATCTATGGGTCACCTGAGTTGTCAAGCAGCAGCACTTCCATCAAGTAAAATTATTTCTCCCATCCTAGAAATTAGTCAAAATCATCCTTCCACCCTCATTTCAACCTTCAAATACATTTTAATCTGGTTTTGCTTCTAACACTGTGGGGGAGGGAGGGATAAGGCTAAAGGGAAAAAAAGCCAAACTGCAGAAAAGGGGCACAAGCAAATCAAATTCCATAGTGGCAGGTAATAATTACCATAGAACCATAGAATCACAGAATGGTTTGGGTTAGAAGGGACCTCAGTCAGGGACACCTCTCACTAGACCAGGCTGCTTAAGGCCTCATCCAACCTCGCCTTGAACACCTCCAGGGAGGGAGAATGCACAACCTCTCTGGGCACCCTGTGCTAGGGCCTCACTACCCTTTTCCTAATATCCAATGCAAATCTACCCCCTTCCATTTTAAAACCAATGTATTTCTAGATGTACTGTGAATGTATATATCAGGCTTTGGCATGAGTAGATGCCTCTGCAGCCCTGTTCCTGAACCCCTGAGAACAAAGCTGTTTGGAGGAGGTGCTCAGGCAGCCCTTAGCTGGAGCAGCACGGAGCTCTGTGTTGTGCCAGCATTTCCCCCAGCGCCTCGCTCTCTTTCCATACCGTGTAGGATCCTGTGAGTAATTTTGAGTGAAATGTACTGGGGTGGAGATGACAGAGTAAAACAGAAAGTGGGAGAGCGTGCAAAGCTCTAGGGAGTATATAAATATATTATAAATCCCAGGAATACTCAATAATTAATCCTGAGCAAGAAGTCTTTATCACTTTTTTTTATTTTTATTTATCCCCTCCCCCTCATCCCCATTCCCAATGTGTTAAGAGCAGCAAAACAAAGGCTTAGGATTTCTCTCCCACTAAATTCAGTCACTAAAGCAACAAAGAGTTTAGTTTAACCCTTCGTATACATAAAGTTATCTTATCTGCTACTTGCTCACACACTGTTTCCCTCTCTTCTCAGATTGCCTCTCTTTTATTTTTAACCCTTAACAGGAGACTGACTTGCCTCCTACTTTCTGGTTTCCCTCATGCTGTGCTACCCAGGTTTTAATCAGAATTTCTGGAGCAATCCCAAACTCTCTCTTGTCCTTGTTGCGTCATGCAGTTTAACCTTCCGCAGCGGCTCTTTCTTTCAGCAGCGCATGCCACGGTGATATCTGCATCAGCTTTTTTGCTGCTGAAGAATCCAGGTCGTCTCTTTTTCTGTTCTCCGTCTTGGGTTTTGTCCTCTTAATTTAACTGTGGGCTGCTAAGGCTGCAGGGTGTATCTTAATGTAGCTGCTCCCAGACAAGCTGATGTGGTTATGTGACGCTGGGAGATTTGTCAACTGCGATGCAATGGCGAGATAGCGGCATTTGATGTCCCTGGGCTGGCACTGGATTGTCTTCTGCTGGTCCGTGCTGGACTAGGATGCAGACTTGAGAAATCCTGAAACAGGAGACACAGACTTCAGAATTTGGTTGTCTTTTGAGAGATTTGGGGTGAAATACAGTTGGTCCATCCCAGGAACCACCGCTTGGGTGTCCTAAACTTCTTCCTGTTGCTTCTCAAGCACACAAGTGCATCAGCTGAAAATGTCTCCGATAGTTTAATCAAAGCACAGATAATGGAGCAGCTCTGTTAACTGTCAGAGCATCCTCCCCAAAATAAGCTTCATATCAGCAGTGCTTATCACTTCCTTCACACCAGAAAAATTCCCTGAATCGTGTCTCCCTTTACATTGGGCAATGAGAATAAACCCCAGCCCCTGGCCTGAAAAACAAACAAGCCAAAAAAAAAAAACCAACCCAAAAAGGACGATGGCAGATTGAATAGATAACAGGCAAAAGGGGAAGGAAGAACTTCTGCAGAAAAGAGTGGAAAGAGGAATGTCTTCAAATGTCAAGTTAGGTTTACAGCCAGCGCTGGTACTTCTCACTTTTCCTCAGTTTTTGTTGAATCTACCTTTCTTTTGTTTGTGGGTAAATTCTACTGTGTGGTCTCTGCTGATTCAGGGCTTGGAAGGAAGGCTGAAATCCACTGACTTGCTTCAAGAAACAAATTTGTGATGGTTAATGGAAAAGGGGAACTGGTCTTCAGTTATTAGCCAGTTTTTTCTTCAAGATGGCCCTGTGGTATGGCTGTGTCAGTGTTGCACTTGCTAAATAAAGGTCTGAAGGGGTTTAAATGCAATAATAGCTCCCCCCCAAATAAAAAACAAACAAACAAAAAAAAAAAAAGAAAAAAAAAAAAAAAACCCAGGTCAGATTAAAATAAATAAAATGAAAATTACATTAAATTACATGAAATAATAATAATAATAAAAATTAAAATGAAACAACCCCCCCCAATAAACTACAATAAAAACAAAGAAACCAAACCAAACTAATAAAAATAAAATAACATAAAATCAGAACAGCTTACTATTGATACAAAACACCCTTGTCTCCTATTGCAAATCAGACTGTCCCATTAGTGATAACTGAAATTAATGTATTTTACCCACAGAAGACAAATTTATACATAAAGCCTGGTAATAACTAAAGATATTCTTCCTTTTTAGGGATGCTAACACTGAGTATAATCATTACGTTCATTGTCAGGCAATGGAAAAGTAAGTTGAGGATAAACTGATATGCTAATTTATTCAAAACTAATCATAGCATAATGGTATTTGTTATTACCAGAGGCATTTCCATAGCTAATTTTTCTGAAAGAGTATGTAGTGTAATGAACCTAGATTTTGCACAGCTCACACCCTTTGCCTCATCTTCCCCATACATAAAACCTCTGAAATGACTCTTAATTTGGAGGAGAGGGGGTTGTTTGGTGAATTTTTTTATTTTTTTATTTTTTTTAAGTACTTGGAGACTTAGTGATGAAAGCCTCTAATAGGAAAGGTATCATAGGGACAAATTCTTTAAATTTAAAGAAATTCAGAGAAAATTCAGAGAAGAAAAAATATTGACTTACCCATTGATTGGCTTACAGCAAATCCTTCAGGAAGTTAACAAGTAAATGCAGTGTGAAAGGATTTTAGATCACTAAGTTGAAAATTCAACCTTATCAAAAATGGTTATTTCTGAATGAGAGTGTTGTGGATTTTTTGTTTTCTCTACAGCGATAACATGGTCAGCCCTGTAAAATGTGCAGCATTGGTCAAAAGCCTTTGTTCAAGATGCAATAATACAAATAATGTTGCAAGTGGCACCTGGACTCCACTAATTATTCAGGACATGGCAAGAGGGAAAAAAAATGGAACTGTCGTAAATCAGGGGGAGAGCTGGAGCAATGTGTAATCCTCATTTTTACCAACATAAGCTCTTTAGGGATTAAGGATTGTTATTATATTTGTGTCTTGTTAAGCTGAGTACCTTGACTGCGTCGAATAAATAAAAAAATAATCAGTGAGCATCTAAAACACGAAGGAGAGCAGAAAGAGTGAAGAAAGTAAAGGTGAGGGTTGTAATTTTTTTAAGTTATTCAGTCGCAGTTAGAGTCTTGTGGGAATTGTGAGCTTTTAGGGTTTTCATATATGCAAACTAAAGTGTAAATGTTTGATTTGGGCTACTGAGGATGATTTCCCCAGCCCTGTGTATTCAGCTGAGCGAATGAATGAAATCAATAAGTGTGAATGTTTGTCAAATTACATTTGGACCTAATGAGAGAGAAAGCTGATCATCATGCTCAAGAGAGAGCAAAGGATATAGACTGCAAAACATGAGGGAAAAAGAAAGAATTATGTTCTGCTCTGCTTCATACCCAGCCTTTATCACTGCACGATCTGAGTGCTTTCCAGTAGCGCATTAAGCAGTATGACTAACATCTGTCACATCAAGATCTGTTCTCCCTGTCACTTTTTCCATCACCACCACTCCTCTTGAAAAGTGGGAGCATTTGATGTGCAGGAGACAGTTCCAATTTGGTAAGGTTTAGGAGGGGTTTTATGCCTTTTTCTTTATTATTTTTTTTAATGCACAGCCAGCTCTCTGTTTAGGATGAGGGTACAGTGGAGTCACGTTGGAAATAAAGATGGTGAGGTCTGCAGTGGCCTTGCAGAGGCTCTCAAGCACTCAGAAGTTCCTAAAAGAAGATTCTGGGTAGTGCTACAAACCTGAAAATCCCATCTGTTCTAAGGAACCTACTTTGGCAGCGGGGCTGGACTCCATGATCTCTTGAGGTCCCTTCCAACCCCTACAACTCTGTGATTCTGTGATACTGTGATCGATAGGATTGGGCAAAGACTTTAGGGAAACTCCGAGGATGGGTCAAAACTTCAGCCCTTAAGTCCTGTACAAGTCAGGAAGAGTTTTGCTGCAGGACGAACAGACTCAAAATTTCACACTTTGGCCTTGATAATGATAGCACTGATAAAAATCCAAGGTTTGTAGATATTGATTCTGCTTTACTGTGTTCTCCACAGATGATAGTGCTGATGCTGATTCGAACTGCATTGGCATTCATGAAGTTATTTCTCATTTTAACACTCAGATAACTGGAAGCAGGACCAGGACATCTGGGTTTCAGATTTTCTCTGAAATGTGGTTTCTGGGATTTGTGTTGTTGATTTTTTGAGAGAATAGAGTATATTCAGCCAGACTGTAAAAGAGAAAGTAATCCATTCCAGTGAATTTTAAACTTCTTTTTATAATTTAAGAATTATTAACATCCTCAGTTGGAGTTACTCTTCTCTAAGAGATATCACCTATTTGCATTTCACTCACTTTTTATCACCTTTTTTTTTTGCAGATCTGTTAGAACATGCCTACAGATCCCATTGAGGTCTGTGGACTGGTGTTGAAAACCATTGATCTGTCAGTATTAAGACTTTTATAGAGATTTCACATGCAAGATACTCACTGTAACCCTCATGGTTCTACTGAAAACTTTTGCTTTAGTCAGCCATTATTTTGTTGTAATTTGCACCTTCAGAAATCATGACTCTGTATGAAGACCTGAGTTTTCGATTCTGTAAAAAACAAAATCTGAGAAATGGCCCCAGTGGAGCTTTTCTATAACTTCTTGATGTTTTCAGGTAATTAATTCATGATTTTAAAATACTCAGGGTTAACCACACAACACTATGCAACACTGGGAGCTGTTATAAGGAGAACAATGCAGCTAACCTCTCTCTCCTTCCAGGAATACCAGGAAAGCTTGGGATAAGTAAGGTAGAAAGTGTAGATGATGCAATTCACTCAGAAAAAGAGGCATGAATTGGAAAGCATCTGGGAGCCCAAGGTATATCCTATGCTTCTAGTCTTCCAACTCCTCCCAGTCTATGTGAGTTGACTCCTCACTATTATTGATATTGAACGTGAAAATGGGAATGTGTTAAGGTGAAGAATGGAAAATTAATTAAAATTGTGAATGATGAAGACTCAAATAGTAGAGGGAAGAGGGATATATTGTGAACTGCTGCAATATTAAGGGTCTGGCAGATAGTAGGTTAGAGAAACATACAATTATTTCTCATTGGGCATTTTGGTTGGAGGGAGAAAGGTGGCTACACCATCTGGCAGCTTTTTTGTTATTTAGTCCCAGCTGGTTCTAATAGTGAGGGCTCCCAAAGAGACTAGAAAGTTGGCCTTGTTCTCTAGAAACTGTTGTGAGTTGGCTCATATGCTCAAAGCCAGAAGAGGCTGTTCAAAAAGCAAAATTTTGGAGGCTCACAGAGAAAAGTGCAATGATTTTCAAGCCGAATCTCATGACTTTGGTGGTTCATCTCAAAAGTTCTGGAGTTCTTGAGATTACTAGTTCTTCCTCACCTGGAAAGGCTTAAACACATGCTTGGGGCAACGCACTGAATTAAGCTGTACAAACATTATGCCATGTATGCACTTTAACGTGTCTGTGACTCCTTGCAGAACTGCAGCCTTCCACTATAGTCTTTATCAGAGATGACAAAAGTTCATATGAGATGATTTATTTCTATGTTTATACGGACAGAGTAGTGAAAAAAAGGGATGTGCCGTAAAGCACGTTTCCATTATTTCCGTTATTGTTTTATTGTGTCATAAAAATTCCTGTCATGTCAATGTGGTGGAATGAGGGATCATCCAAATTTGAGGAAGTAGTCACCATGATTCACTACCTGTGTGGTTAGCATTCAACTACCACCCCTCCAGCTCATCTCCCGTAACTTCCACTGTACGTTCAGCCCCACCTTAACACTGTCAAAGCTGCTGCAACTAAAGCCCTCATCATTGTTTCCTAGTACAGACTATTCCCTTCTCTTTTCATCCTTAAAACCATCTGCAGGATCCAGTTGCTTTGCACCAATTTGAAGCACATTGTTCAGGAGCCCACACAGCCCTCCCTGGCAGCATCTCGTTTCAGATCATGTTATTTCGTGTGCGCTGCCTCTTGCACCTCATTTCACTCTCATCTCAGAGCAAGCTTCAAGCAGTAAATCTCCCTCTCCTCTTTCATTCTCCCGCTTTCAGGCACACCACTCCTGAAAAGTGACCACCTTCCTCTCAGCAGTCCTCCCTCGGTCACTGTTGATGTGGTAACAATTCACTAGGGAAGCATAAATTAAGGATTTTAAAATATTAAGAGTAATAGAATAATTAAATCAAAACAGTGATCTCTTGTTTTCCTCCCACTTTCTTCTACCACTTCTCCAAGAACACTCAAACCCCTAGAGCAAGGTAGAATTCAGTAAGAGAACAAGGTAGGGGGCAGGGGTGGGGGGATGTTGCAGAGTTAATCAGAAACGTAGTAGCGAGCCCTGCAATCTAGAACCAGGAAACTGATACATAAGGACACTCCTCTTTACATCCTAAGAAAATAATGACAGTCCCTTCTCACTCAGAGAGCCCAAAATCCTGTTGAATAAGAGTCACTGCTTGTCCATCTGTTTGCTTTTTTTTTAATTAGTTAGACTGACAAGAATCTGCCTGCCACATTTTGTGTTGAATTCATTCTATTTAGCATGGGTTGGCTGCAAAGCAACTCCCTGTTTCAGTCAGATGGAGAGACCTGGCAGATGGGACATCTTTCAAGGTCATTTTTGCATGTGTCTGTGGGTATGTGTGGCCAGAATAACCTTCACTGTGTCACTTTTATTTAAACACTTTTTTTTCTTCCCCCTTTAGCTGTAATACATTGAAAATACTACAACTTAAAAAATATTCTGCAAATACAAACTAATTTTCATAGCCTTGACATCTTTTAAATATGCCACCAAAGTTGATTTTGCTAGCAATAAAACCATAAAATGTGATAATTTATGGAAGCAGCAGTGTCAGGGTATGAAGTTAAGGAACAAGTGGTGAGTGGAATCAACAAGAGAACCAAATAGTAGCAAAGATACCATTTTTTTAATCATTTGCAATCCCATCAGGCTCTGCCCTTAGGCTCAGACACAGCAGCAGTAGCTACTCAGTAAAGCCGAGACATCAGCTGGCCTGAGAATGGCCAGTCTGCCCGGAGGCTTTCATCTTAGACTCCCCTCTACTGATGTCATTCCTCCTTTATACAAGATGCTTGTTAGAGTGAAGTTTTCCACTGGAATCTACCGAGTTTTATGCCCTTGGTGGGGAACACAGTGTGGCTTGCAACCTGGGGTCCTTCACCATCCTCCTTTTGTGACTGTCCAGATTTGTTTGAACCACACAGGGAGTCTGCAGAAGAGTCCTTTGGATGCCTACAAAATACATGAATGGGGTTGTGCACACATGTACACGTCTACTGACCATCCCATAGCACGTCCATACACACATACTCTACAAAAAGGAAAAAAAAAAGATAGCAATTACTTGTAAAATTTATAACAAGTCTAGAAGCAGAACAGCTTTTCCATTCACAGACAACAGTGAAAGAATGCAAAGCCCATTCAGTTTATGTGACTGAGCAGAAAGCTGATGGATCATCACTTTTTATGAAGTGCAGATGTAGGTAAAAGTTATAAAGATAAAGGTTGTATCATCTTGAGTCTCTGAGAGGGAGTCCGGTTGCAGCTGACCTGGAAATCCCAGGGCGATTCTGTGTGTCCCCTGGAAGGTCAAAATCTTTTGTGCTATTTTCATCCTGTAAAATAGTACAGTATTTCATTGTAATGGGGTGGCTTATGTCTGAAACAAAAAGCATTAAGGTATTTGTTCATTCTTAAAAGTGTTTCCTGCAAATCTACTCCAAGCCTGCTTACAGTATTTGAAAATACTACAGCAGGTTCAGTACATACAATGTCAGTCCTTCTCTGCTCTTCTGTTTTTAGAACATACCCATCGTTGTTGAATCTGGTTTTAACACATCAATACAAGAAAACCCAAATCTAATCAAATGGATTACCAAGGATTAACTAAAGTGGATAAGGACCTTTTTGTGGGTTCATAATCACTTCTCGTTGCATAATGTGCCTATTATACCATAGCAAAATAATTTATTCATGCTTAGAGAGCTGCATAAGCTTTTGTCTGAGTATTTCCCTTCTATCCAACAAGAAAAAAGGATCACACATTTCTACTCAGTAAAACTTAGTTTTGTCACAGTGGATGAATGGATAAATAAATGGATTATTTTAACATTATTAATAGCCAGTTATAAGTCTGAATAAAAAGATCTGTGCAGGAGAGATATTTTAGGACATTGAAGAAGTAAAGAATTAAATCCTATCTGTATACACATATATATATATATATATATATGCACGTGCACACACGCATATACACACACCAGATAAAATTTTGTTTTCCTTTTTGTCTTCCAGACAAACACTGGAGAGAAAAACAATGTTTACATTTGAAGTATTTCTGATAATACTGAAAACTCACTAACTGCAAGCATACAGAATTGTTGAGAATATTTATATTCTTCAAAGAAAATTTTAGCTACAACTCAATTGGGTTTGGATACCTCAGCCTGTAAGAATAATGATGGTGTAAAATCTGATATAATCTCTGTGCCTCTCTAAAGTTCATTCTGTAAATGTAGCTTGAGATGGGCTTTCTTCCAGACTACAAAAACAAGCTGAGTACAGCAGATAATTAACATATTTCTAATCACCGCTTTTTACTGACTAAAGGTGAAAATTGTATTATTTGAAAATGTGTTATCTGCTACAGTTAAACAATACATTTTCAAGATGTACTAATCCCTGTCAATGCTAAATGGATGATGATGAAAAAAAGCGAGCATCAACACATCAGGTAGTTTTCTGAATAGATGTGTTTTTCTATTCTGGGCTGAATCATTAAGTATAAACCACTCCGGATCTGAGTAAAAGAAAAAGGAGTTGAATTGTAATATTTAACGATGCAAAATGGTTGTGAATGAGAATCAGTGTGATCCTCTGTTCTGAGTTTCTGACAAGGGAGTATGAGGACAATCATCCACCATGTGGATGGTGGGAGAGCTGAGCATCTCCTCGTTAAGCCTTGTGTGACAGCCACAGCGCTGGGGCAGACAACTGTCAATGCACACACTCAGACAGAGAAGATGGGTGTAGAAAGAGGGCACAGGTCCCTCAGCTTTTGCACGGTGCAGAAAGCTCTCACACGCTGCAGGAACACAAGGGTTGGAGCCAGGTATTTTCTTGGATGATAAGCTGTGTCTGAATCTCCTGTGTAAAGAATTTGGAAGGAATCCACAGTCTTGTGCTGCGGGTATGGATGAGCTGCCAGAGCTTCACCAGCAGTAAGGACACCCTCAGTTTCTCCCTGTTACTCTGTGCAGTGATATACTTGTCCATGGGGGACCCAACGCTCTGGTACATCTCTTCCAGTTTTGTGCTCTTCCATAACATAGCAGTTAGCAACTTCTGTGCCAATCCTACAGACTCTGCGTGCGAGTCTTTCATTTTTCGAATGGGTATGTTGGAGCTCAGTCTTAAGTTAAACAGTTTAACTGATGATGGACTGACATGAAATCTAGATGCACTCTTTGAGGAACTAATCACACTAATGGTTTAGTTAGAATTTATCTAGCTTCATCTTCCAAACACTGGCTGGTACACTTTGTTTTCACTTCTTTTAAATTAAAGATCAGTTTACAGTCACAAAGCTCTTCAGTCTCTAAGTGCATATACCCCATGACCAGGTCAACTCTCGGTCATCTGCAAGTATACTAAATAGATCGGGGAACTATGATTTCCCCCTACAGGCATCTTTCCCTATCCTTGATTATCCTTTTAAGATAATTTCCAAAATCTTTCTTAATTAATATCTTTTTTGGAAGTGTGCTAGCTGGAAACAGTCCAGGCAAAGACTCAAAAGTCCTGTCCCTTACAGCATTTCTATACTCTAACTTGATTCTTAAGCACTCAAAGATTTTATTTGCTTTTTTCGTAACAGCTTCACATGTTTGGTTTGGGGTTTTTTTTTACTTTTTTTTTTTCAGTTGGTTATCTAGGAAGAAGCATAACATATTCCTGTCTTTTAAGTTTGGTCTGTATCCCTCACTCCTGGATGCATTTTCCTGAACTGAAATACACTCTTAAAAAAATATTTACAAGGGTCAGGGTATCTAAGACCCTCCCTCTCTCCCAGTCTGCTGATTTTTTTATCCATAATGAGACTGAATGAGTGGGAGATGAGCTTTAATGTTTTTTTGTAACTTCTTAAATTCATTTCACTATGTTTAAACAAGCGCTAAACTTAATTTCCTCTCCTTAAAATGATGTAATCAGACTATCGAGTCTATGACTTGTTTAGATGGTAGATAGTCCTTGATTATTATTAATGCAAATGATTTAATATTCCCTCGAGCCACAGCCAACCTGCATGGAAAGAAATGTTTCTTGGCTGTAATATCAGGAAAGCAAACTGAACTGGCCTCCTCATTGTTAATTTGAAAAAGAAAACAAAAAGACTTGCAGCTGGCCACAAATTTCTCATTTGTACCCCAAGCAATGTTTGAATGCTGCGTTTTCTTTTTATAAAACTGTAAGTAAGTGTGATCTATTAAAACTCCCCTCAAACTTCCTTTGAAACATGTTTATCTTTTGAGGAAGGCTTTTATTTTTTTTCATCCATAATAAAAATATTATCCAGAGGAAGCAGTTACATGCATTCAACAAATTTACAAGGTGATATTGTTAACATAGATTTTACTACCAGAGGTCTTGCCAAGGGCCATACCTTTTCTTCCTGCTTATATGATTTCCTCTTTGTTCAGCATACTCCAGTCCCTTCTTCCTTCTGGTGTCTCTGCAGCCCGTTTCTCATGCTGTTGGTCTGCTGTGTGAGCTCCCATTTCAGGCAACATAAAGCCTGCCATGGGCCATGTGCTCAGTCCTGTCCTGCTCTATGAAACGACTGCCCAAGCTGGCACACTAATCTAGAGGGATGAAAGTCTTTCATTTTCCTCCTCAGTGCATACAGTTTCTGCACAGTGAGTGTTTTTAGAATAAATAAATAAAACTAAACCAACATCTTTGTTCACTGCATTCAGTCCTTGCCCTCAGCCAGAGGAAAGTGCTTAGAGTTTCCAGATGACCAGGATAGACACCATGGCTGGTCATCATTTACGAAGTCTTCCCTTACTTATTGTGTGGCAGAAGGTTTCACCAGCACATTCAGAATTTTTTCTGGGGTGCATGGAGAGACTGTAAATGCTGTGATGAATCCAGTAGGACATATAAGAAGCATAAAGTGGGGTTAAGGTCTTTCTGTTTTTTAAAGGTGAAACATAGAGAAAACCACCACGAGCTTGGAGTAGAGAGGTTGGTGTGTCGCTCGTGTAGACATGCCAACAAGTCTGTACCATTTGGCTGACATGAAACTAAGAGAGGTCAACAGCAACTTTGCTAACTCGGCATAGGGGCTTTTACCTTACCAGACTCTAATTACTTAACTTCAGGGCCACTTCCATGCAACCCATGGATAGGGGTCTGAGTGACCTGATCTAGTGAAGATGTCCCTGCCCATGGCAGGGAGATTGGACTAGATATTCTCTAAAGGTCCCTTCTAACCTTACACATTCTATGATTCTATGAAACAGATAGAGTGCTTTGATATCGGTGTGGAAGTGACCACATTTTTTTCTCTTACAAAGTCTTTTTAGAAAATTCTTTTAATATATTTTTCAGTCCTCACTTACTACTTTTCCATGCCTCACCATTTTTCCCTTTCCTTCCTCATGAATTATGTTTCTTGTCTTTCTCTGGAAAGAACCGCTTTAGTAAATAACACCCATGATCCACCACCTCCGCAAAGAGCAACGAGAAGGTTAAGTGCTAAAAGAAGGAGGATGCATGCAAAAGGAGCTCAACATATTTCTACATTAAAATTAAAACTATTAAAATATTTCCATATCCAACACTGACATTCTGTATCATTTGATGAGTCTGTGAAGTCAGAAGAAAACTTGGGGCTTTACTTATAAGTCCCCAGCTTCTCAAGGCCATAAATACCTTATTGTCATCAATATGGTTTCTTATGCTCTAGGGGTTTTATTTCTGAATTATATAAATAAGGATCGATGCTGAGAAAGGCTGTGTATCTTCAGTGGTCATTGACACTTGTTCAACCAAGAACCCTTGGTCTTTGCAGGATCCAGTTACTCACTGATCATTAAACTGACAACTGCCTCTTCTTAAAGTTGGACATTTTTCTCGTAGTGCTGACCCTCCAGACAAAAAGAACCAAACCAAACAACAAAGACAAACATATATATATATATATATATAAAAGGATAATTATTCTCAATGGAAAGAAATATTAGACTAGATTTCCTTTCTGTGATTCCTCTTTATTAATAATTTAAAAAATTGGAGTTTGGGCTAGGAGTGTGAAAACAATGGATAATAAGGAGGCAAAAGATAAGAACTGTCATGGCACTTTTTCACTGAACAGGTCAGAAGTTCAGGTTATGTGCAGCTTAGTAAGCCTCTAAAAACCTTATCTGAATTAAGGAATATTATCAAGAAGTTATCCCCCCTTTTCTGCTGGATATAGTAGCAGAGTGTACACCACGGTAGTACATAACTCTATGTTTTTGAGGTGAAACAATTTTCACCTCTAAGTATTTGTCGTGGTTTCACCCCCGCTGCGGGCCGAGATCCACGCAGCTGCCTGCTCCTTAAAGTAAAAGAGCAGGGGAAGAGGGAAAAAGGGGGAAACAAGGGAAGGGAAAAGGAAGGGGCAAATAACTCCAAAACCAAGAAACTAGGAGGCCCGTGGGTTGGGATAAGGATAGTTTACTAAGATAACAGAAAGATAAAATATAACAATGCTAACAGGACTTTAGAGCAAAAGAATATGAAACTCTTGATCCCCAATGCAGTTTCTCACCGAACCACACAACTCAGGCCGTACCACCCAGAGCTGTCCCAGAACCCGACCGTCCCCCCAAGAAGCACACGTCCCGCAACCGCCCCTCTTCTTCCTCCCATCCGCCCCCTGTTATCCTGGGCAGGATGTAATTGGCATGGAATACTCTCTTTGGCCCATCTGGGTCACCTGTCCTGGCTTCGCCCCTCCTTTCTCATGAATAGAGAAATAGAAGAAGCTAAGAAAGTCCTTGACTGACTGACTGCAACTAAGAACATCAGGGTGTTCTCAGCACTGCTTTCATTGTAACTCCCAAACACAGCATTCCATCAGCTGCTACAAATGAAGTTAACTCTATCCTGACTGAAACCAGGACATTATTTGATCAGAAGCTTTGGTAGAGAAAGAATTGGGAAAGAGGACCTGCTGTTTTGAAGACCTCTTGTTTAGCTTATACTCAGGTCAGAATATTACTCAGGCATATGAGGGCAAATCCTATGAGGAGTGGCTGAGGGAGCTGGGGACATTTAGCCTGGAGAAGAGGAGGCTGAGGGGGGACCTTATCACTGCCTACAACTACCTGAAGGGAGCTTGTAGAGAGGTGGAAGATGGTCTCTTCAGCCAGGTGACAGGTGATAGAACAAGGGGAAATGGAAAAAAGCTGTGCCAGGGCAGGGTCAGATCAGATGTTAGAAAAAAAATTTTTACTGAAAGAGCTGTCAGGGCCTGGAACAGGCTGCCCAGGGAGGGGGTTGAGTCACCTTCCCTGGATGTGTTTAAAGAAAGGGTAGATGAGGTACTTAGTGATATGGTTTAGCATAGGACAGGAATGGTTGGACTCGATGACCTTAAAGGTCTTTTCCAACCTTGTGATTCTGTGAGTCTGTGATTCAGGCTTATCCCAAAGGACTAGGAAATCTCAGTTTCCCGGCTATGCCCTGTCAACTCCTAATAATTTTTCCATGAGTGAAGTTATCTTTAAATCATGAAAAGGCATGGTTTGTTCTGTGGGATTATTCAACCCATTTTCTCCTCATCATTTACCTATTATAAATTCTGACTTTTTAAGAAAGTTTGCTTCTATTTTTTCCACCTTCTAATTCCACCTCTTTTCTACTCTGTGCAGTGGCTCAATATTCCTTTTTTTCCTCTTCATTTTCACACATTTTGAACATTTGGCATTGATTAGCATATCTTTGTCCTTCATCAAGATCCCATTGAAACCTCTCTGCAAAACCTCCCATAAAAGTCACAAAGAGCCAACACAGTTCCTTAGTCATCACTTTCCCAAGTTACTCAAAGGCTGTTTCCTCCCAGATCAGTCCTCCTACCTCTTTAATTGTTTGAGTGGATGCCTCTGAAGTGCCTCCAGCTCTTTCTGATAATGAGGTGTTTCAACTGAACACCTTTCCAGATGTGTGGCACTAGGCACAAAGGAGTGGTTGTTACCACCTTACAAAGAAACATGGTGGTGATTCTGTTTATGCACTCTGGAATTAAGTTTTAATAGAGGTTTTTGGAGGTTTTTTGGGGGTGGGGTTTATTAATTTTTTTTTACCCTGTTACTTATCAATGGCAAATTTATGTCTAATTTGCAGGTTAGAAATGAGCAAATGACTTGAGCAAATTCTCAACAGCTGCAACTTGCCAACTGAGGTGGTTGGATTTAATTTCAATGTTGGTTCTTTTCCTTCAAATTGTCACTTGAGCTGCTGTTTTAGAACTGCAGTTGCCCTTAGCTTTCTGGTCATCATTTTGAGGATCTGGCTGAAGCACTTAACAGGGTGAAGATTGCCCCATGGTGATGCTTGTCTTGTTTTTCACAAATGCTTGACCTTTTATTTGACCTAGGTGACTAGTACAGATCAACTCTGAAATAAATACTTCATAAATTTTAAGGCCAGAAGGCAACATTATGCTAATCTAATCTGACATTCTACAAGCAAAAGGGCATGGAGTTTGACAGGTAGCTCCCATCTTCTGGATTAGCTCAAATATGTATTTTAGAAAGCCTTGTCTCAGAGATTTCCAGAGATAGACAGTGTGCCTTAACTCCAGATAGGTTATTCCAATGACTAATTGCCCTAACTGTAAACAAAAAACAAAAGCAAAAAAGAGAAATTATGCTGCATATCCATAATCAATTAATCCAGTTATAGAGTCCAGTCATTAGATCTTGCTGTTTCTTGATCTTTGAGATTGCTGTAATAAATCTTTATACCTGTGCAAGTAACTGCACTTGCAAAGAAAATGACAAACTCAGGCACTTAGATATATTGTCTACAGATGTGTGTTAAGCAATAAAAAGAAGATTTAAGCTGAGGAAAAAATAAATATTAAATTGTTGATCTGTTTGTGGAAAATGTATTTTCCCCATAAGGGTATTAAAAAGAGTGGATAAATTGCACATCATAAATATTTGGACAAGGGTGACTAATGTCCTGAATTTCCTTTGCCATTTCTGTTTTCCCCCTCCTCTTGAAAGATATTGCCTCCAAACATGGGGGCCTGATTGATTGGTGGGGTTTGGGGGTGTTTTGTTTTCCCCCACATATAATTTGATTCAATGATGATTTCCCAATGAAAGTGGTTTTGTTCTGAAAAAGAAATTGTGAAAGAACAAATGAAATAAAATGTTAATTTCTGTTCACATAGGCTAAAGGCATCAATGAGAAGTAAATTTGAATAGAAAGTAATTCATAAGTACAGCAGGGTTCTGTTTTTCTGTCACCATGGAATGTAATTAAAATGGAGCTTCCATAGATACACATTTGTAGTAATCAGAACTTTCCATCTGTTATTGCGCCCATTTCTGAGTGGTTCCAGAGCCAGAGCATCTAGCTTCTTCCAAGACAACTGTCTCTTGAGTAAAGCAAGCTTCCCAAGCAGTGGCCATTTCAATTCAATTGCAAGCTACACAAAAATTCATCATTTACCTTGAGGTGGATTGTCAACGTAGGTCTTTTCTGCAATAAATGGGATGAGTGTGTGCTGATTGTGTTTCCTCATGGTATACGGTTTCATAGTTTGTTCTGGATCTCTGTAGACCCCCTTGTATTTTGGCAAATGGCAAATATGTCAGCCTCCAAACTCCATGCCAACATCCTGTGCACAGCCTGCCAAAAGGCGATGATGGCTTGAAGACCAGCAAAGTGATGCAGAGCAGATCCAGCATTGTGACTCTTCTGGGCAAGAGGGAAAATTGCTTGGGGTTTTCATTTTTAACAGCTCAAACACATGCCCTAAAGCCCTGGGTGGAAACATAGGGTGATCCACTAATCAGAACAGCTAATTGGTTATGAGCCTCCTTCCATTTGTGCACTGGGCAAATGAAGCAATCGTGAGGACCCTGTCCCTAACCCCCCGCAACAGATATTAAAATATGAACAACCAGCAGAGGAACTCATGAGGATCACTGGAGAGACTGGCAGTACAAAAGATGCCAAGATCATTCACAGAGCATAAAAGACTCAGCTTTTGCACTATAATTAGACTGGGTGCCTGTGATTTAGATATACCTGCAAGGACTCATTAGCAAACTTTAGATAAAACAACGTTAATATGATCCCATCACGTCTGCCACCATTCACCGGGCCATGAGATTAGCCTGGGACAAAACACCTGGAAAGAGACTTTGATGAAAGCGTGTTATGAAAATTCTTAATGGGTGGGATTTACACCCAATGGATTACAATCCTTTATTAACAGCTCACCTGTAAATCCTGATGATTTTCCTTTCTGTGAGTTTTCAGTATAATATTTGCACACCCTGATTATAAATTTTGAAGAAATAGCATATAACTGTGGTTAAAATGCAGCATTAAAGCAGCTAAACAGCCTCCTTATTAGCATTAGAACTATAGTCAAAACACATTATACTTGGCTAATAAATTTATTTTTTATGTAATGGAAATGCCATCAAAGCATAGTTAATCTGAATTGAATTGGATTATAATTGGAGCTCTTGTGCACAAGGAATGAAAATTATTCTTTATTGTTGCAGACTGACAATGCAGCATTTGTTACTCCCTCCTCACTACCCTTCTAAGTGGCAGCTGTAATATTAGTGTGCGCATCTCGTAAGCCGTGCATATAATATTACCATGTCTCTGAGCATGGAGTTCAGCAGCAAGACAGAGGGAAATGTATTTCTCTGGGTGTAATTCATCATGCTTTCACTCCATTCATTCAGAGGTGTTCGTACTCGAGAAACAGACGTGTGTGTAAGGATCCTCACTTTTTGCCCACACTTCTGGCTACATATGTTAGTGTGGGCGGTGTGAATATGAGTTCCCAGGACTCAGAGGGAAATCTCAGATCCTCTTTTACAGCCCTAAAGGATGAGTGGTAAATATGCACCCCCAGGGCTTAACCATAGTCATCACTGACTGCTCACCCAAATAGCTGAAGTAATTTCCCCAAGACCCATTTATGTGCAACTTGCTTCGCTAATGAACAGGCCATGGTAAACTGGTGATCATGTGATAGAGTTTCCACCATCTGCAAGGCACAAGGGAAGGATCCACACACTATTGTAGCGTGCCCAAGAGGAAGACACACTGCAAAGAGGTGATGGAGCAAGCGTTGGATATGTAGTGTCCTTATAATGGGGATTTTTTTTTTGCCTAAGAGCATGTATGGGATGGTGGGGACAGATATGCTCCTGCTACAGGAGGAGAACTTGTCACAGCATCAAGAGGAAATCTGATGCTAAAAGCAAAGGGTAGATGTCCCCATTCAGGACACTACCAAGCTCATCACCATGGTACCTAGGCATGTCGTCAAGGAAACAATGTTAGGACCTTTCTAGCAACAACTATGTTTAGTGACACTTACACTGTCACTAATATAACTCTTCGCCTGGTGCAGGTATGAGGTCTGGGAAGGAAGAAGAAGCAAGCAGCAAGGATTGATTCTCTTTTTCCTTCTTTTTTCTTTTTTTTTTTTTATTTTTTTTTTTGCTTATTTCCGTATATTAAACTAAAACAAATGAGCAAAATGCACTTTACCAGCTCATAAAACCAATTGGTGTTGTGAACAAAGACAAAGCAAGATATTAATAAAGTATAACTCAGCTGAGAGTGAAGGGAATATGCTCTGTAAGTCTGTCTGATTTGTATGTCATCTATCCCAAATTTACAATGTGGCAATTTCTAGTTGCTTATAAACCATTAAAATTTCCAGCACAGTAAGAAGCTAATGTAATTTTGCCTGCAAGTGGTATCATATCTTGGATCCGCAGGGAGATTGGCATGCTCGTGCCTTATCATTGCCTTCTGCGGTAGGTAAAAGTGCCCAGTGCTACTGGGCTTAGGCCCAGTGTGAGTTAGTTGAAGTTCATTACTGACAACCTGGGGCTCAGTTCCACTTATCTGCAAGTTCTCATTTAGCTTGAATCACCACAGTATCAGAGCATCTTCCAAAAAAACACGTTAAGCAATCAGATTAGTACCCAGCACATCTGGTTTTATCTCTCTTTTCTCTTTTTCCTTCCCAAGAGCAGGACAGGGCAAAGAGGCACTTTACTCAGAAAGATGATGTTGCTAACAAAAACTAGAATGCATCCCAAGCCAGCCTGGCAGAATGCTGTTAGTGCTTCAAAGTCAAATACTGAAAAACTTAGAAAATTGAATATCAAGATTGCCTGTGAGACATTTTATTTAGTATGCATTAAATACACAGGTTTTGTTGGTAGGGGACTAAATTTTTTTGACTCCCTATTTCATGCAGTACCTTAAGAATGCTAGGATGTTTTGCTCTTTATGATTTTGTTTTTTCATATGTAGAAATTATTATTGTAAACATAACGTACATATATATATATAATTTTCACTTCTTTGTAGCTTATTGACAAGATGTAAAGAAATTAATTTGGCTGTGTTCTTTTCTGAGGTGTTCAGCAGTTTGTGTCCCCTTGTCCTTGAAGAAAGTTAATTAACTGATATTTATAACTTTCTGTAATGTAAAGGAGAGGTGTTAGCTCCCATTTTTTCCTCTCCAGTGCTTGATGTCTCAAACCATGATGCCACATAGTGTGGCCTGGATTCACCCTTGCCATTCACTGTGTGCTCTTCCCCCCACTGATCCCAGCCCCACTGCTGATACCAGTTACTGTTTTCTACTTTAATTCTTCTTGATTTGGTTTTTTCCCATTCTGCTTTTCATCCTTATGGATTTTATGGTGTCATGGGATCAAGATAAATATAGCTCCTGACCCAAACAGGGAGCAGTTGAGTGGAAATTCTGGCTTTACCCTATAGACCTGCTTTGAAAATACTTAGCCAATTCTCCCCAATGTGGTGTTGAAAATCTGGTCACTGCTAGGAGCTGTGAAAAGAACTCAGATGGCAGAGATAGATTTTTCTTGAGCAGGAAATGATTTGCTATAAACTAGAGCAAGGTGCAGAGGCCATCAGCAATGGAGCTGGATACCTGCTCAAAGATACTGAATGCCTTCGGCTACTACTCTTGACTTCAGTTAATGCAGCATTAAGCTCCGATTGTCTTCAGCTCTCATGGACATGCATGAGAAGTGGATTTGCTCAGCATCTTGAAGGGACTCACCATAGAGAATCCATTTCCAAATGCTGTATGTTATTTTCTAGAAATGATTTTACAGTGTGTTTATATAACTCTATTAAATTATTTTCTTCCCAAGAAAGTACCTACTGCTCATCCAGTGGCTGGAATTGATTGTCAAACCAGTTTGAGGTTTTTTTGTTTTGTTTTGTTTTAATTTTTTTGTTATTAGCTCAACATACATAGGAATACAAACTGGGCAATGGCAGAAAAGGTAAGATTAATATAAGGGGCAAATCATCCTTTTCCGGGCAAGAGCAAAAAAAGTTACATGGATTTTAACTGAAGCAGAATGAATTTATGGAAAACTGTACCATGAAAATCCTACCTCAAGTTTCTTCATATATCCACAAGCTGCACAGCTGCCCAGAGCAAGAAGATGCATCAAAAACTCATGAAAGAACATGCTCCATATGACACCCTCCCATCACCAGCAGTCCCTGTGTCTGCACCTCCTACTGTAGGGCTTCAAACTATTGAGCCAGAAAGTCTGTGCTGACAGAGATAGCTTAAATATACTCAAAACCCTTTAAGGATAGATATCTGAAATACATTTCTGTGTCCTTCCTATTGCAAATAGTTGGAGTGAAAGAGTTTTAATAAAACCTTTGTGGACACCCAAAACAGTGTGAGGAAAAAGGTGCACCAGCTCTAACTCTGGCAAGAATAATAGAATCATAGAATTGTAGGGGTTGGAAGGGACCTCAAGAGATCATCGGGTCCAAGCCCCCTGCCAAAGCAGGCTCCCTAGGACATTTCACTCAGATAGGCATCCAGACGGGTCTTGAATATCTCCAGTGAAGGAGACTCCACACCCCCCTGGGCAGCCTGTCCCAGGGCTCTGTCACCCTCACTGTGAAAAAGTTTTTCCGCATGTTGGTGCGGAACTTCCTATGCTCCAACTTGCAGCCATTGCCCCTTGTCCTGTCTCCACAGACCACTGAAAAGGGGCTGGCCAATTCCCCCTGCAACCCCTGCTTAAGATAATTATAAACATTAATTAGGTCCCCCCTTAGTCTTCTCTTCTCAAGGCTGAACAGTCCCAATCTTCTCAGCCTTTCCTCATAGGGGAGATGCTCCAGGCCCGTAATCATCTTCGTAGCCCTTCTTTGGACTCTCTCCAGGAGATCCCTGTCCTTTTTATACCAGGGAGCCCAGAACTGGACACAATACTCCAGGTGGGGCCTGACCAGGGCAGAGTAGAAGAGGAGGATCACCTCCTTTGACCTGCTGGCCACACTCCTCCGGATGCACCCCAGGATCCCATTGGCTCTCTTAGCCACCGAGGCACACTGCTGGCTCATGGCCAACCTGTCATCCACCAGGACCCCCAGGTCCTTCTCCACTGAGCTCTTCTCCAGCAGGTCATCCCCCAGCCTGTACTGATAGAAACGGTTGTTCCTTCCCAGGTGCAAGATTTTACACTTGCTTTTGTTGAACCTCATTAGGTTTCTCCCTGCCCAGCTCTCCAGCCTGTCCAGGTCTCGCTGGATGGCAGCACAGTGTTCCTGCGTGTCAGCCACTCCTCCCAGCTTTGTATCATCGGCGTACTTGCTGAGGGTCGATGCTATTCCCTCATCAAGGTCGTCAATGAAGATGTTAAACAGGACTGGACCCAACACCGAGCCCTGGGGAACACCGCTAGTCACAGGCCTCCAGTCAGATTCCACTCCACGAATCACGACCCTCTGGGCTCGGTCCAACAGCCAATTCTCAACCCACCTCACTGTCCACTCATCTATCCCATGCTTTCTCAGCTTTGTTATCAGGATGTCATGGGAGACAGTATCAAAAGCCTTGCTGAAGTCAAGGTAGATGACATCCACTGCTCTCCCTCCATCTACCCAGCCGGTGATGAGATCGTAGAAGGCTATGAGATTGGTCGAGCACGATTTCCCCTTGGTGAATCCATGCTGACTACTCCTCATGACCTTCTTCTCTTCCAATTGCTTGGAGATGGCATCCAGAACAAGCTGTTCCATTACCTTTCTGGGGACAGAGGTGAGGCTGAAGATGTGTAGAACTTCATATTGCATATTTGCTTTGCTACTTACAGATAAGTACCTTTGCACGGGTTCTGGTCCCAATGAACACTAACAGCAAACAATCCCAGTCACTGGAGACCTAAACACTGCTACTGGGGATTGCTGAACCCTAGTTTGTGGTCTTGGCCACAACCATGGACTATGTCTGTGCCTGGGAGAAGCTTTGGCATGAAGTTTCATCTTCAGCTGTGATCCTGCCCCTAGAGTCTCCTGCTGCACAGAGCCCATCCAGTGTAAGTTTCAGCTGAAATATGTTTAACCTGTTAGGTATAGATCAGATGGAGCTGGTCAAATGATAGCAGCTCTGTACCAGCAGCCATCTGGGGTTGCAGCACGGAGGATGCTGAGATGGAATTATACAGTGGGTACCAGCAAAACAAGACTCATACATCACTTTGATAAGCTGGTGGGGGTGGGAAGGTCTGGGAAACCTCAAATCTCTTTGTGGTCTTCACTTTTCAGTGTCTCCATTTAATCGCCCCCACACACTACTACTGTCTGTCTTGTCTAATTTAGAGTGTAAATTCTTCAGGGCAGGGACTGTCTCTCACTGTGTGTTTGCGAGGTGAGGCCCTGATCCTGATTGGCAGCTCTGAGTACACTACAAATCTATTTTAATATAACCCCAAATTGAAAATTCTGTATCTTGAGCCTTAGGGAATGTGGGACGGTATTCAGGAAAGCAGAGGCTCTGAAAAAGTACTGAAAGGTCATTGCAGAAAATGTACTGAATGTGAACTATGAATGTGGACCTAATCGCTAAGAAACCAGGATAATTTTGCTCTTGGTCAAATGCAGGCAAGTTGACCGGGATGATGGAGGCATCACTAATCATGTATTAGGATGTTGAGGGAAGTCAGGTCTGACATGTGTCTCCGTTTCTCATATCTATCCTTCTAAAAACCCGTTGAGAACATACAATGGATTTTAGAAAGAGATAAAAGATGATTTAAGGGCTGGGAATCTCATCAAACTTCAGTCACTTATATGAGGCATCCAAGTGAAGGTCATAGTTGCCCTAGAATAGTTAAATAGTTACTGGAGAAAGACAGACACCTTCAGGGGATGTTCACATTTGAGGTTAGTTAAGCTGCCTTCTGGAGGAGCCTCCACTGATTGCAGATAGATGCTCAGGCAAGTAGGCACAGGTAGTTTCCTGAATTTGGTACCATCAATCTTCCCACTCCAAGAAAGGATAATTTAAACACTGAATGTATTTAGCTTTTTCGGAAGAAAGTTAAGAGGAGACTTGCTGACACCATGTAAGTACCTACACAGGAAGAAGGTTCTCAATAGGATAGGGCTCTTTAATCTCTCAGACAAAGGTATAACAAGATCCAGTGGCTGGAAGTCGAAGCCAGACAGATTCAAACTAAAGATAAGGTGCAAATTTTAGCTGCAAGAGTAATGAACCTTGGGAATAATTTACAATGGAGGTGTTAGATTTTCCATGACTTGAAGGCTCTAAACCAAGATGCGATGTCTTTCTGAAAGATACGCTGTAGCTTAGCCATTAGTTATGAAACTACAGAAAATGCTAGGTGATATGTAGAAGGTTACATTAGGTGGTCATAAAAGCGCTGTCCAGTGATAAAATGTACTAATCTAAATAATGGTACTAAATGTTCCATCATAACAAATTGATTTTGCACATACTGTACCAGCTCAGTGTTACTCAGTTAAAATTTCCTGCACTGTTAGAGCCTGATGCAAGTGGACAGAGAACACAGCTTCCTCAGCACCCCAACAACAGGAATACGTTCATCCCTTCCTACAGACTGTTAACAGCCTAATCTGTCATCTCTCCAACCCTCCATTTCTCAGTGTAAAGGCTGTAATATTGCTCATTCATATATATATATATATATATATATATATGCATACACATGCATGCATATATCGAGACTGCCCTATGGAGTTTGTTAAGAACCACATTTAGGCTCCTGAGAATGGTTTTGAAAGCTCAGGTCCCTCTGGTCTGAAGGAATTGACTGCTTCCCGGAGATGCTGTAACTCTCCCCGACTCCACTCTTCACTCTTGATAGAGTATATGAGGGCAAGCAGCTTAAAGAGCTGAAGTTAGTGAAACACTGAAAGTGAGGAACATGGTTCTTTGAGGGTTTTTTTCAGTTGAGATAGCTCAAGGAGAAACATAATCACGGGAATAACTTGCAATATGTCCCACTCCTCCACTGCTACAAGACCCTGATAGCTATAGATGGGTTTCATTGCCCAGGTGGCTATAGATGAACCTGAAACATCCACTGGATTTGAGACAAGACGGCATTTGCTCTAGAGGGTACCTGCTCTAGGTGGGTGGCACGGTGTGTGGTGCTCGCCACTGAAGCTGTCAAAGTACATTCATCTGTGATATGGAAGATTAAACTTCATTTTGCCGTGCATGCAGGACAGCTGTCAATCATACGTGCCTGAGAGGTGTGCAAGGTATTCAGATAGGAGGAAGTCACAGCCAGCTATGAAATGAGAACAGGATCTCAAGTGCCAGGATACTCTGAATATTCATTACTGTGGTTTGGAGTTTGGTTTTGTTTTTTAAGAAAATGATGAATTTGAGGAAAATTGAGCAAATAATTGCTGTCTGTGACAGCTGCAATTAATGTGCTAATAAGGTAAGGTTTCTGAAGCCCTTCTTTTCCAGTAACTATGAAATTTCTGATACTTACCACACTGCTGCATGTTGTCAGTGATCATTCTGTAGGAAAAAAACCCAGCTATTTGGGGAGCGTGAATGCTCTGGAAATGAAAACTAAACCACAAAGAAAAGTTTCCTGGCAACGTCTATTATTAATCCAAAAAGGACATTATGGCAGACAGGAAGGAAGTTCTTATGTCTAATTCACTAACCTGGACAGAGGGAGATGTGGGCTTCATCACAGCTTCTTAAACATATACTTCTGACTCTTGGTGATACAGCTCAACCTCTTACTGCCCACAGCTCCTCTGAAAGCACTTGTTTTCCACTGCCCTGGTTTGAGAGCTCTGTGTTGTAAGCACTATCATGCTGCCAATCA
Source organism: Hypotaenidia okinawae (assembly GCA_027925045.1). NCBI lineage: Eukaryota > Metazoa > Chordata > Aves > Gruiformes > Rallidae > Hypotaenidia > Hypotaenidia okinawae. Next base: position 211,852,473 of record BSDF01000001.1, read on the forward strand.
TTGCTATGAGGCTTACCATGCCCAGTTCTGGACAGTCTCAATATCAGGTGTTATACATTGTATTTATGGAAAATAGTAGGAAAGGGTGCTACCATTTATGCAAATAAAAACTTAAACACTGCAACTAGCAGAAAAAAATATGCTTGGGTTTACACCGCTGGAAGGGAAGGAGCTTCTCTCCATGGAGAGTGTGAAAACAATTAGCAGTCACCATAATTTTCATCCCCACATCACAAAAGTACTTTACAAAGGCTGATAAGTACCATTAACCCCATTTTACAGATGGGTGGGAAACAGCATCATGGAGCAGCAAAGTGAGTTGCTCAAGGCCATGTAGTAACTCAGCAGAAGCTATGCAAATAGAAACCAGGTCTCTTGATGCCAAGCCTTATTCCTTGGCCCACACAGCTGCTACACAGGAGACCTGACCTAATTCCAATATCCGTGAAAGCGGCATCCTCCTTTGCAACAAGCCTAAGCAGGTATACGGAATGAATGAATGAGCCTGCTTCTCCAGTGCTCACCATTCTTGTGCAATAATTGCTCTGCAGACATTTTTGTGAGCTTGATAAATGTTTTATTTACATGGAAATGTCTCAGCTAACACCCACAGTAAACACGAGGCGGTAGTCAAAACGTTACTACATCTATTATCACAGAGAGTGGGCTGAAAGATGTGCCTGTGTCTGCTGTGAGCAGGCCTGATTTTATTAGCTCTACGATACTTCACAATTCGTATGGGAGATGAGCCATCCACTTTCACATGATGGTGACCGTGATTTAAGGGCTTGCACCCCCTGAGGCTGCTTATTTCTCCTCTCTACATTTAAAACCTTTTTAAAATGAGATTTGCAATTAGGTCGCTAAGGAGGATGCTTATTGGTAGGGATAGTGCACAGTAAATCGGGTGTCTGGGTTTGGCAGTGGCTTGGGAGATGCTGAAGGTACCTGGCACAGGAGTCCTTCAGTCAGGCTTTTCTCTGCAGGAAACACGGTGTGATCGCTACAATGATGGGCAGGGAGCCGAGAGGCTGTTTCTAGTCCTGGCTTTGCTACTGTGTCTGCATGAGTCATGTAAAGAGGGATCCACCCTGTTCCACTTCAGGTGCTTCACCAAGCAGATTTTAGACTCTGAAGACTCTTCTGTAGTTGACAGATCCATAGGATTTCCATCTCCCATTGGAGCTGCCTGTCTATATTGATGGACAAAAAAACCCAAAAGCCTTTACACTCATAGTTTGGTCCTTACAATTAATTGATTTAATGTAATTCCAGCCTTTGATGATATGTTTTTTGACTGTGTCATGCAAAATTACCAGGTCTCTTCCATGAAATGCAAGGATCATCACTCTCAAAGTTTTGCAAACTGAATACTCACAAACTGAGGACACCGGGACTTTATTTCTTTGGTATTTCCCCTGTGTTTTTCATATGTAAATGGGAATAAGGACTCTCCATCTAATTCAGTGCAGACCTTCAGCACAAAGGAAGGGAAGCCTGCATTACTTATATATTTGTTCTGACACAGACTTTATAGCCCAATTCCTGTTAACAGCATTTCTGTAGGATAAGAGTAGGACTGGTAGCATTTTATTTAATGATGACCAACACCACATACTCCAGAAGACCAAAGAACACTTAAAGTGTTTAGGATTAAAGGCAGAGTGGTTTCCTGCATTGGAGAACACCAACAAGAAAAAGCATGGGTGCACAGAAAGCTGCTGCCAAAATACAAGTCCGTGATGGATGGAAAGTGCTATGGAAATGCTAAGTAAAATATTATCATTTGTTATTACAGCTGCAGTGTAATGTAGCCATTTTTTATACAGGAGCATGTCATCTCTTTTTCTTCTTTTGTCTCACTGTAACTTTCAGGAAGCTATAGCTGATCTGCTGGCTCTGTGTCTGTGTGCCTGAGTATGTAAATGCATAAGTACAGATACTGATTTGCATGAAAGAAAGCAGTAGAAGTCTTTTATATTTAATGTAGGAAATATAGGTGTAGGCTGCTTCATCAGCAGTCTGAAATGCTTTGGAATTTGTCTATTCAAGGTAATGAAAATATTATCTAAGAAAAAAAAAAAACACCAATGAACAAACTATAAAAAAAAAATCCCCAAAAAGCCAAAAAAAAAAAAAAGAAGAAAAAATAAACCAAACACAGAACAACACCAAAATTATCCGCATGAAACTATTCCCAAATATAGTAATACCTAGTGTTGTGATTGATAGACTGGGGTGGGGATAAGGTGTGGGGATGGTCTAACATGATTTGAAAATTTCCCTATTAATGAGAAATCATCTATATGATTCATTCCTAGTCTGTCTGAGTTTTATTTGTGGATATTTTTTTCCCCACTGACTAATACCTACCCATCTCACTTGTTCTTGTTTTAACATTGCTAACACACCCAGAATCTCTGCTGCTATTTCACAGAAGAAAAAAAAAATCCCTTTGCAAAATTCAAGAGCTTAAGAATGTTTTAATATCGTAATAGTGCAATATTTCAGTGCTATTATTTACCTCAGTACTGATACGTATGATCCCACTACTCATACGTATGACCCCAGTACTCTGCTTACCAGCTAAAAATGTGGGTGATATGGATGAACTTCAATTTGTCTGAGAGTATAAACATAAAGGGACAAAGGGGAGATGAAAAAGAAAGCACTGGGTCAATCTTCTGAACATTTTAAATGGTTGTACACTAATGTAAGATGTATAGGGAATAAGCCAGAGGAACTGGGAATCTTAATACATAATTAGAATTATGTCTTAATTGGCTTAGCAGAGGTTTGCTAGGCTAATTCACATGACTGGAATACAGATGTAAAAAGGTATGGCTTGTTCAGAGAGGACAGTGGAGAAGAGAGATGTGGTTTATAGATCAAGGACATATCATTTGCTCTGAGAGCCAGAATTCAGTGTGAGCTGGACATGCTGAAACAGTTCTGCTGAAATAAAAAGGAAGCCAGCAGAGTGGTGGGATTGGCTGGTGGTGAATGTCAAAGAAGGCAATGAGATGAATGCCTTGAACAGCTACTAGAATATTTTAAACCCCAGGGGTTGTTATCAGTGGGGGTCATTGACACCAAATATCAACCAGAACAGAAGCACAGCAAGAATAGCAAATTCCTGGCTTGCTCTGGGAGTTGTCTTTTATCCTCAAAAATCAAAATGGTTGACATGAGAAAAAACTCCTGTAGGGTCTCTTCTGATCAATAGATATGAATTGGTTGAGAAAATAAGAAGACAGTGAGAAGTGGGTGAATACCCTGATTCCTAGAATGATGAGAGAGAACAAGAAAGTAAAAAACAAAGAGGATTTAAGAAAGGATACATCAATAAATTCAACTAGTTGGTAGAGGCAATCTTATTGGAAGCAAATCCAGGGGGAAAGAATTCCAAAAAAACCTGACTTGGACAACTCTGGGGCCCAAATTGTCATGTGGAAAGTGTGAGAAGGTTAGTAAGAGCTTCTCTGATGCATTATCACCATCTTTCTATGAAATTTAGGAAAAAAAATTACAGAGAAAATGGAAGGTAGGTCAAATCAGTGGGGAATAATATAAGCACAAGCACATAGGAACAAAATCAGAATGGATAAAATGTTATGCAAAGTATGTGCAGCAGTATAAAAGCATATTTGGTATGTCCATTAGAAGAGGAAGGAAAGAGCATGAAGAAATAACCCAGCAAAAACATGTTTATTTTTAACTTGAATCAGTTAATTTGTTCACCATGTGGTCCTGCAAACTGTTGTACTGGCACAAATGAGTGGTAATGCAAGGGAAAGGGGAATGGCAAAGGGAAAGGAGGAGGGACTGGGAGTTGCCTAAAACAGTTTTGTCACTAAGAGAAATCGAAGTGCAGAACCATTACTCAATGGACAAAAAATGAAAATAACTAATGATGGGGCTGAATCATTTAACACCTTTTTTGCTTTAATCTTGCCTAGAAAGATTAACTGTGATTGGATGAATAACAAAATTAATACCAGAGTTGAAAAACTGAAACAAAGGAGGTGTGTTAAGAAATTGCTTGGATCAGTTAGATGTTTTCATATCAGCAGAGCCTGATATAGTTCATAGCATCATACCATCACAGCATCATAGAATCTTTGAATCCCAGACTGGTTCAGGTTGGAAGGGACCTCAAAGCCCATCTAGTTCTAACCCCCTGCCATGGGCAAGGACACCCTCCACTAGATCAGGGTGCCCAAAGCTCCATCCAACCTGGTCTTGAACCCTGTTAGGGATCCAGGGACAGCCACAGCTTCTCTGGGCACCCTGTGCCAGGGCCTCCCCACCCTTCACAGGAGGAATTTCTTCATAATATCTAATCTAAATCTACCCTCCTTCAGTTTATGGTCATTCCCTCTTGTCCTATCACTCCCTGCCCTTGTAACCAGTCCCTCTCCAGCTTTCCTGCAGGCCCCTTTCCTTCAGGTATTGTAAGGCTGCTCTGTGGTCTTCCCAGAGCCTTCTCTTCTGCAGGCTGAACAAGACCAGCTCTCTCAGCCTGTCTTCCTAGCAGAGGTGCTCCAGCCCTTGGATCATCTTTGTGGTCTCCCCTGTACTCACTCCAACTGCTCCATGACGTTTTTATGTTGGGGGCTTCAGACCTAAATGTGGTTCCCTAGTAGGGATCTTACAAGGGTAGAGGGGCAGAATCCCTTCCCTTGACCTGCTGGTCATTCCCAGGGTGTAGTTTGGTTTCTGGTCTGCAGGTGCACATTTCCAGGTCTTGTTCATCTCTAAACCCTTTACTAAAGACACAAGTATTACTGGGTATGGACAGAACAGTGGAGCAATACTTTCCCAAACATGTAAAACTGGATTAATATCTGGACCAAAATGCAAGTCCTTTAAATTCTTAGGTACGTGAAGCCACCACTGCTTCTGCCAGCACAAAATATATCTCAGATAATTGCTTGTTGGATTTATCTCCTAGAGGAAAGGTTCGTCTAATACATCCTGAGTCTGCAGAACTGACTAGGATGTGGAATATGTGTTTTGGTACATGCTGCTTTCAGGAGGAATTTCTGAATAATGTCCAAACCATCCTTCATGAGATACTTGGCAATCATGGTCCTAAACCTGACACGAAGCCAAAAAATATCATAAATTGAGATTTTTTTTCCCCCTTTTTTTTTTTTTCACAACATGTTGTACTCTGATGATTTGAGCCAAGTCACTCGATCTGGTTTTTGATGATAATTTTTTCCTATCTCTAAGTAGCAGTATAGAGTGGAGGTTTTTTGGGGGGAGACAGGGAGGTGGGGATGAGGGATCGTAAAGGTGAATATCTCTGCACTGCCCAACAACAAAGCTGGGTTGAAATTCAGAAAGATTTGAGCTCGGCCGTAAGGGACTCCCCTGGCACATGTTTTATGGCATGGAATTCTTTTTGTCAGAAAAGCATATATGCAACTCTTCACAACATGTTAACAGGCAGACATCCACAGCATTACCTATCATGACAGCAACAGTGTGAACTTTTGTCTTCCCACAAACTGGCTTGCCACCACCAATGTGGACAGTATGGCTGAAAGGGAATTGCTTCTCTGGGTCCATACACAATTCATCTCTGCAGTCTGAAATAGCCCAGACTTTTGCATGGAGGCTATTTGTATGTGCAAGAATAACCACTGAGGATCTTGCTATGATCAGTGGAGTAGATAAACTGTTGAAAGCCAGAGGAGATTCGTCTGAGGGCAGCTAGAGCTGGGAAGGTCTGAATATTTCCCTGTGTGTATACCTGCCATATCTTTACATACTTGTGTGTGCGGGTGTGATAGCTTTCATCATGAGGAAAGGAGAAAGATATCTTTGAAGATACCTGTCTCCAACAGAAGACGAGGGACAGAAAGACCTGGCAAACCGCAAAACAATCCATCCTCTGGGAATTTCTTGCCTTTTACCAGAAAAGCTTCCACAAAGTAAAAAGAAAAATAAAACTAGTGTCTGAGTTAATTTACATGTATCTAAGACAGGTATGACCCTCTAAACAATAACACTACTGGCCCTCTTTAAAACTCTGTTTTCAACATCACTGTTGCAGAAGCAGAATAACATGCTGGTCCTGTGAGACTCCTGCAAATCCCAGAAGCTGGAAGCTTTCACAGCACACTGTAAGATTTCTGGGCTTTTTTTCTGAAGTTTTGGCCTATGATTAATTGGTTTAATTTTGCTTAGCAAAGTTCAATTTATGCTTTACAGGCACCATTAGTATTTGAGTGCCTGCTTCTGTGGTGATGGATGCCATGTAGACTTGGGTGGGAAATGGTTTTCCTGTCCCTACAAAGATCTTCAGGATTAAAAAAAAATATTCATACTGAAGTCAAACCTAGCCCTCATAAGAAGAGGGGGGAAAGGAGCAAGTAGGCGTTGTGCTGTTAGTAGTGATTTGATTTTCTGAAAAAGCCTCTTTGGGCATCAAGGTTCTCCTGGGTCTCACTGAGGTGAGTCTTTCCCTCACCCTCTGATGCCCAAGTTCTTTATGTGCATAAATACATGTTTATCGGAGCAAGTACTTCATTGCATAGATTTCTCACGTCCCAGATTAGTTTTTAACCATGGGCCTAAAGAGCTTGGCTCTTTTTTGGATGAATGAATATTTCATTATTTGTACAGCTGCAAGAAGACCTTGCTGGTCACCAAGCAGCCAGATCTTTTTGGGGTGAGTGGCTTTCTGCTTCACAACCCCATAGCTGCAGCCAGAAAGCTTTTGTCTGACAAAAGTTTAGGCTGAAGTTGATGTGTTTTTTTGTGACTGGTGCCAGTTTCAACAAATTAATATTTTCACATGGATGACAGAAAAGGAGATTACATCAAAAATTTCAGGCCAGCAGTTGTATTCAGCAGCAGGTCCCAGGCATATCCATGACAACAATGGTTTGGGTTGCCAAAGCGTTATAATGTGGATTATCTGGAAGTATAATGGACATACACAAAGCTCACAATAGCCAAATCTAGCTGTCCTGAGGCATTTGAGAATTTCTGTTCTACAAAAACCTGAAGTGGGGTGGATGTGGCAGGTTCCTGGTACAGCCTCAGCCATCTCTGTGAGCTCCATCCTGTTTACAGAGGAGTAGATCACTTGCTCTTTAACTAAGAAAAGTAGTTAGGAGGTGATCGCATTTCATGAATGGCTAGAATCCTCAAGTGGCAAGATGGTTGGGTGAAAATATGTTTTATTTTTAGTACATTGTTGCTGTGCTCAAGTAATAAAATGCAAAGTGCAGGAAGGCAGCAATTTCAAGGGGATCATTTAGAAAGGAGAGCTGAGGGCTGTTTTCACAGCATTACTAAATTCTTGTTCCTGTCCAAAAACAACATGATCTGAAACGTGGTGGGGATTGATCATTATTTATCTATTTATTTACTTGTCATGGGATTCTCAAAACTTTTATTTTGCACAAAATGATTGACTTAGCACAGTTGACTGCAAAGTTTTGATTGCAGAGTCTTTGCATTGCATTAGCACCTAGAGACATCAGCTGAGATCAGGACCGTATGTGCATACAAGGCTATAGTGACAGGCAAGCCTTGCCAGATGAGTCAATGATTTATTCCAGCCAAAAGTTCAGGAATATCTTTTGATACCACTTTTTTAGATGAGGAAACACTAGTCTCATAGAAATTCATCATAATAGACAGAAACTGAATCCAGGTCCGTTTTTCCTTTCCTTTCCTTTCCTTTCCTTTCCTTTCCTTTCCTTTCCTTTCCTTTCCTTTCCTTTCCTTTCCTTTCCTTTCCTTTCCTTTCCTTTCCTTTCCTTTCCTTTCCTTTCCTTTCCTTTCCTTTCCTTTCCTTTCCTTTCCTTTCCTTTCCTTTCCTTTCCTTTCCTTCCCTTCCCTTCCCTTCCCTTCCCTTCCCTTCCCTTCCCACTTTTTTCCTTTTTTTATTTTCCCAGTGGAGAAACCTACCTGAGGAATGAAGAAAAGACACATTCAAAATGTTTGTAGCTTATTGAAATTATCTGAGATGGTCCCAAGGCTATCTTTTCTCAGGACATGTTAATAGAGAAAAACTAGCAGCCACTTAAATTGATTAAAAATAATTAGAGTCACAAGTGTAAACATGTTTCATATCATGAGGTGTAGGAAGATCTAAGCACTGTGGTTTAAAAATACCAATAGCTGTGCAAATCACGGCGTCTTTCATGGGGTTCACTGAGTCCTTAATCATACAGACTCCCAGGGTTTTAAGAGCCATTCAGTCTGGGAAAACAAAGCTCACTCTGAAGGACAGAGGTTTCCCTGGTAAACGTCCCTAACCTCTCTTTATGAGGTGTGTGTGGAGGTCACCAAACCAAATCAGGAAATAGAGACCAGGGGATAGGGTACTAGCCAAGGAGTTCAAGGAATTGAAAGATGGCTGTTGAGAAGAAAATATGTAATAAATCCAGGGAAACTCAGCTGACACCTAAGCTTTTTGGAACAACAAGTGGTGCAACTCCAGAAAACGAGAATCATGGGCTTATTGGAAGAAAGATCTGAGGAATTTTTTTTTTTTTTCTGTTGAATTCATTGAGGGGCAGAAACTCATAATAGAGTTCTTGAAGTTTATTCACTTTTCAGCCAACCCTTGGGGGTGTCCTGCTACAGGGGTTTGCTTTAAGGAGAGTAAAGAGCGAACGGAGGAAACTTTGCAAAGAGGATCTGAAGGTGAGAGGAGGTGTTGCAAAGGCAGTCTCAACAGCAAGCCCAGTCATAGAAGAAAGCTAGGCATGGCCAGTTTTGATGCAGGATGTGCCCTGAGGAAAGAAAGGATCTCAAGATGTGCAGAGCCAGGGGCTTACAACATAGGTGTCAGAAATAAAAAAAAAATAACCTTCAAAAATACAGTAAATCTGTAAATTCCATCTGTGTCCTTATCCCTTTCTGCCCCTTTCCCCAGGCAGAACTGCAGCTTAGGTGACAGTAACCGCTGCCTGTAAGAGTTGTAGGCCAAGGATCCAGTAAGTTTCTGTTCTATGAAGACATGCAGAGAGTGGTGGGGTTGTTCAGCCTGGAGAGGAGAAGGCTCCAGGAAGATCTTTGAGCACCTCCAGAGACCTTTGAGCCCTGAAGGGGCTCCAGGAAAGCTGGAGAGGGACTGGTTACAAGGGCAGGGAGAGACAGGACAAGGGGGAATGGCCTTCAGCTGCAGCTTGAGCCTCTTATTTAAATAAGATATGAGGAAGAAATTCTTTACTTTGAAGCTGCTGAGGCCCTGTCACAGTCTGGCCAGAGAAGCCATGGCTGCCCATAGATCCCTGGCAGGGATCAAAGACAGGTTGGATGGGGCTTTCGTCACCATGGTCTAGTGGAGGATGTCCCTGCCCATGGCAGGGGAGTGGGACTAGATGATCTTTAAATTTCCTTCCAAATCAAACCAGTCTGGGATTCTAAGCCTGGACCTGACAGCCGTCCAAAAAGGTTCTCCAGTCATTCACACCTTTATTTTCTGCCTACTTCATGGCAGTGTCACCTTTCCTGAAGTTCTATTTATGCAGTTTGAAGTTACAGTAGAAACCAGAAAAAACAAAACAGAACAAAGCAAAACAAGCAAACAAACTCAAAAAAACCCAAAAAACCAAAAAATACCCTGGCTCTGCCACACATTTGGTCTCAGGCATTGAGTAGTCTCCTAACCTTTTCATGCCTGTGTTGACCCATTTATAAATTAAAAGCACAGTAATATTTATCTCTGTGATGAGATGATGCCATGAGGTAGAATTCATGAATATATATCAGGTCTCCTGAGCTCCTTAGCATACAAGCTTCATGACAGTCTAATTTTTACTCTGGGTTCCTGAAGCCTTATGCAGCTGTTCCATCCATCCATCTGTTTATCAGTCCCCATACTAACAACTGCAACCATTGTTGAACAAGGGCTAGAAATCTCCAAGAAAATATAAGGAGGTACAGATAAATTTAATGAAAATTAATCTATGAATTACCCTCATTTTTGAAAGGCTGTGATGGAACTTTTTTCCTGCTTGTTCTGACACCACACAAGCAGCCTGTAGGTAGTGACCAGCCAGTTATCCCATGTGTATTTCGGAACCAGCCACAGCATGTGGTGCCTTTTGCCAGCCGGTAATTGCTAGACTTAGAAGAGAGCCTGGAGGCATGGAGGGTACCAAGGGGAAATGATTATCTACAGGATATCTGCAAGCTTTGGAAGTGGGAGCTGAGATCACAGGGAAATCAGGAAGGAAGGAAAAAAACTGGGGCATTGAGGTGGAGGGGAGCAGATAGAGTAGAGAGAGTAGAACAGAACCTACAAACAGTAAGTTTGAAGGTTCTTTTAGCTCCCCTACTTGCAAAAGTACGTGCTAGTTATTATTAGAACATCTGTTTACTATTTTCAATGCCTGATTTCAAGAGTTTACAGAATGAAACAGAAATCTGAAACATTTTTTATGACACCCAACATTTATATCTGAAAACACTCATTAGTAAAGGAAGCCTCAGAAACACATTTCAAAAATGTATATTTAACTCAAAAGCCCAAAATATAGGAATAAAATCAGCTTCATCTTTGATACTGACATTCAGCAGACAACTTTGAAACCCTGTTATAGAGGAAATCTGAAAAACACAATAGCTGTTAGCAGTTTTTCAAGAAATTAAGCCATTGTAGCTGTGGGATCAGGTACTGCTCCTGCTTTGACAAGGAAAGATTTGGGATGTCAAACATTCTGCATGCTGCAACTCATATCACATGTTCAAGTGACGTTCAGTCAGTAAGGAAAGATAATTGCCATCAGGTTTACAACTCTATACTTCCCTCTGTACAGTGCCAAAAAACATCAGCATTACTGTTGGCTTACAGTGAGTCTAAATGCTCACTACTTTATGATAAGGGAATAAGAAGTGTTTGGCATCAAAGCTGAACAGTAGAGATGAAGCTAGATGGTGATGGTGGTGGTGGTTGAATGGTAAAGCTTAGTTTTCAAGAACAGAAATAATTTTATGTCCATTACCTCAACTGGAAAATTATTTCCTGGTTTGGTCTTATCAATTTTTAAAATTGCTATTACAAGTATGTAGAACTGGTTTTGCAATGTCTGTAATAGTCATATACAGACCTGGTGATGACATGTCAAAACTGCCAAACCAACTGAGCTGCTAGGAAGTTTGCTATGAGAATCAGAGATCACAGATTAAACTGAATTCAAATAATATCAACCTCTATGAATAACAAGGACTCCTATGCCTTGTTCAGAATTGCCTTTATTCTAAATTCAGATGGAGGATTAAGCCCAATATAACCCTATGGTTTTTACACTTCTAAGTAAAGTGGAAGGCGAGGAAGAAAGAGGGTGGCACGAACACTATCTGTCCATCCTTGGTTTCACTTTGACAATGTGAGGAAACTAAAATAGCAGTTCATGTTTATTGAGCCAAATGTCATGTCATTAGCTCCTGTTTATACAGTGTGCAAATGTTTATTTCTGGGATAAAGGCCACTCATAGGATCAAGAATTCAGGTTTAGCCAAAACATGCTTCCTTTTTTCCTTAATAAAGTAAATCAACCAACTTACTGCCTCTGTGAGGAGGTGCGCGTGCATGTAATTTATTTTACACTGTCAAGAAGACAGACTGTCAGATTCCTAAAGGCTGGTAACCTCTTTGATTTCTATAAAGCAAAGTGATCCATATGATTTCATAGAATCACAGAGTACCAGACTGGTTTGGGTGGGAAGGGAACTCAAAGCCCATATAGTTCCACTCTCTGCCATGGGCAGGGACAACCCTCCACTAGCCTAGGGTGCCCAAAGCCCCATCCAACCTGGCCTTGAACCCTGACAGGGATCAGGAGCAGTCCCAGCTTCTCTGGTAAACCTGTGCCAGGATCTTGCCACTCTCCCAGGGAAGAATTTCTGCCTCAGATCGAATCTAAATCTCCCCTCCTTCAGCTTAAGGCCATTCCCCCTTGTTTGATCACTGCCTGCTGTTGCTGTCACCAGTCCCTGTCCAGCTTTCCTGAAGCCCCTCAAGGGACTGGAAGGTGCTCTAAGGTCTCATTGGAACCTTCTCTTCTCTGGGCTGAAGCAAACCAACTCTCCCAGCCTGTCTCCAGAGCAGAGGTGCTCCAGCCCTTGGATCATCTTTGTGGTCCTTTACTTTACTCTCTCCAACAGCTCAATATCTCTCTTGTCCTGGGGACCCCAGAGCTGGACACAGTACTCCAGGTGGGATCTCATGAGAACAGTTCCCTTTAACATTCCAGTAAAACTTTATTGAATTTGCTTTTGAGGGGTTTTTTAGTAGCTTATCAAATGCCCTGTTGTTTCATAAGAGACACAATGCTTCTAATGCTCTGGTGGCTTCTTTCCATGATGTTCACAGACCTTCTCATCTCTTAAGGTTTATTTTATCATTATATTTGCCTCATTCTTAGACTATTTCTATTCCTCAGCTTCTTTTACCCTTTTACCTAATTTTTCCCAAACTCTCCCTACCAAGGAAATTTATCTGAAAATGCTACCAAAAGAACAGAAACTTTCAGAGAGGTTCTTTCAAGAATCCCTCTTCTTCAAACTTTTCTTCAACTTCTTCACATTCAGAAAACAGTGACTTCTAAAATACACTATGTCTTGGCCAGGCACAGGCTTTGCCTTCAACATCTTCACACAGAGGAGTTCTTCACAAACCCTCAATTTACATGAGCAAGTGCAAGGGCAGCTTTTTGCACAGATTTTTCCATTCAGCCTTGCCAAGCAATTCAGCATTGCCCTGCCCCAGGGGCATCAACATAGGAACCTCTGTGTCACCGGGTCTTTCACATCTATAAGCATTTCCATGCAGAAAAGGGCTAAGGTGTACTGTTGAAGTTGTCTGGAGGAGTTTCCTCTCCTAGTGTTTATACACTATTTCTTTTGAAGAGACAACATCCAGGAATATCATTTTCAGAAGTCTTCAACACCACTTTTTATTTTAAATTTTAATTAAATGGGAAAGGGGAAAAAACAGGTAAACCAACTAGAAATAGAATACAAGGAGGCAAATTGGGGAAAAAATAAAATTACTTTGTACTTTAGGACTGTTTAAAATTGGCCAATGAGATTATCTTGAAATCCTGTGTGCGTAATATACATATGTGCACATGTATGTGTGTGTGTACGTATCTACACTTCTGTAAATACAAATACATGGGAATCCTCAGGAGTTTATACAACATTTTTACATTATCTGTCAAGGCTATTTTCCCCTTTATTTAAGCTGAGTTTAAGTTCATGAATCCAAGGCATCCTCAGAAGTATCTGCATATGTACTTGAGACAAGTCCTAAGGGAGACTTGCATGGCATTTGCACACCCTGTTGACATTTAGAACAAAAGTCAAGCCCTGAAAACATAACAAAATTATGGGTTAGCTCTCTTTTCAGTGCCTGTATAAATTAACAATACTGTCAGCCTTGTCATTTAACACTATGACTGCATCAGCATAGAAATTCATATTAACAGCACTGATCCACTGTCCATTGAACCTTAAGAACAGGCTGCTGTGGCTTTGCTTTAGAGATTTGAACAGAGCTGAAGCAGCTACCATCAATGGATCAATGGACTTCTCAACAAGCAATCAGTGGTGATGGAGACAAATTAAAAATACCAGACTCTTTTTCTTTCTAGGAAAACATATTTACTCTTGATTTTATTAGTGGCTCCAAATCTTTGTTCAGATTCTAGATTTCTACCAGATGAAGAATGCAGTCTTCTTACAACCTTAACTTTGACATAATGCTTAACATTGATCCTTCTGATTTTAGTGACCAAAGAGAGCTTGGAGAAGGCAGCTTGTCTTCTTGACAGTAGTCCCTTACTCCTTGGCATGCATTTAAATTATTCTAGCTTAGATAGGGAGCCTAAGATTTTCAGCATCCTTATTTTAAAAATGTGCTTCTGGAAGAGCTTGGCTCCAGCCCCTTTAGCTGCCCAAATTATATTTATAGTCACACTTGGCATCTACCTGACTCTTCCTGGCCACAGGTCTTTAAGCAGTTTTACAAATCACTGCTCTCCTCAGCTTACAAGGAAGTGAAGATGGCTTGGGTGCACCGTTGCTTGGGAGCAGTTGTCCAGACTCCTGGTCCAAAGAGTTGTTATGAATCACAGTGTCCCCACAGTCATAGAAACTATATAGTCTGGAACAAAACTAAACAACTCTCTCTTGATTCAATTTGAACATTACTGTGGTAGGTCTAAAGAGGGGGGTGGGTGGGAGAGGGGAAAGAGGTATAAATATAAGCATACTGATCCTTTTGTTAGAACGTCAGTAAGGACTTAAATACTATATATAAGGTGTATATATGGTATAAAGGAGAGGGGTGATTTTTTTCTTCTTTCAATACATAAATCTGTCTGAGTGTAATAATAATTCTCAGCTGGGCCTACCTCTGCATAGATGGCTTACAAATCATTGCCAGTGTTTGTACAGAGCAAAGCACAAGACACAGATGAATAGAAAAAAGCTGCAGGAAAAGCCCAGTCCTGAGCAGTGAGACCTCCAAAGAGGCCCTGACACGTCACACTACGCACAGCTAAAAGAAACAAGGATGGTGAAGTCGCGTTTAGCTCCATAATATTTATTGCAGGTTTCAGGCTTGGTAGAGCTTTACAAAGTTGATGGTCAAATGCTGCAGCTCTTCTGGAAACTGGCTTCTCTTGTGGATGGGAAAACCTTTGGCATTAAATATTTTAGCAGAAATAGCCTCCTTCCTAGCAGAACTAGCCTTCTTTCTAGCAGAGGACAGCAAAGAACTGTAAAAGGTTCAGAAATAGGAATCATTTAGCTTTTCTAGGTTAAGTAAACTGACGTTCAGAAATGCCCTTTCTAGGGAAATTCTCTGTTCATACTCCTGTGATCATCATGACTCCACTTGTTGGAAAACATATGCTATATTATTTTCTATTTCACATTACAAAAAACCACTGTGGGTTTCTTTTAGGTTTTTTCTTTTGTTTTGTGGTGTTTTTTGGTTTCGCTTTGGTTTTTTTAAAATTTTATTCTCAAATTAACTTAAGGAATGAATAGCATCTTTGGAAACAAAATTAAGGTCAATGTTCCCTCCGTAATCAGCCTCCCAACCTTATTCCTTCTCCAGCAGGATGATGGACTAGTTGTAGCCCTGCCAAACTTCTCTGTCCTCAGCCAAATGTGACAATCCCTGGGAAGCTCCTGGTCCAGTTCTTGCTTTGCCTCAGGTCTCTCCCTCCATCACTGTCCCTGTTCAGGCTCACCCTGTTGCAGACAGTCTAACGAGACAATAATATTTGATTTTTCTTCATTCCCTTTGCAAGAGAAGGTGTCACTGAACTATATGCCCTTTTTGGTTTTACTTACATACCTGTTATGTTTCCTGGTCAAGGGAGAGTAATAAAGACAGGGAATTCTTGGAAAATATGATGGAATTCATTCTGAAACTTAGAGGGGTTTAAGTGTTAGTATCATTTCCAGTACCAAGGCCTAAGTGGAGGGACATTCATTGCCAGATTAACACATGCAGTGGGATATGATCAGGGGCATCAGACCAGGATCAAATGCTACTGCAAATAAAGTGCTTGTACTGTGATTAGTATGCTCTATCAGTTATCTTTCCTTGCTTGAAGTGAGAAAATCAGAACTTCTTTATCAGGAAGAGGGAAGAAAGAAGAAAATCTGTTATTCCTTACCCGTTCAGAGTGCAGAACTTTTAATAGACTTCTTCAAATATTCTGGCTACCATTTGTGCCTTTGCTTTTTCTTTTCTTTTACCTTTCTCCTTCTTCTCCTTCTTGTTTATTTCTTTTCTTTTTTGGTATTAATAAAGAAGTGCCTATGGAGGGTGTCATTGTTTTGACGCAGTAAGTGGAAGCCTTACTTTCCACACTTCCAATGAGATTTACATCTATCCCAAAGGCACGAATGGCTGCTGTAGACTAAACTCATTCCCGTAATTTGTTTGGCTTCAGTGCAGTTGTACATGGGATAAATTTAGTCCATTATTTTCAAATGTGAGCTAATAACCTGTATTTTCTGTTTTGCACACTGCCATTGCAAAATTTCAGGAACTTCAGCATTTAACTGGTGGAAAAGTGCTTAGATAGATCATCATCTTCTTCCCTATTTTTTCCACTCCTATTTGATAGGTTTTCTGTGACAACTCCTGTCTGTGTCATAGATCACCAGGAGGAATTCTGCCTTAATATCCCAGAATATCTTGATATTCTGTGGCTTTTTCTCTTTCAGCTGTCCTCTTCTGTCATTGCAACAAGATCTATCCTACTAGTTTAGCCCTCTAATCTCTGTAGAAATGCGAGCATGGACATAGCCTAGGTTGCCATGGGCTGACCTCAGTGGTATCACCATTCAAATGTCCCTCAGGCTGTTGTTTTGGGCTTTATCACATGGCTTTCTTGATACTTGAACTTGAGTGAAGAAGAGCACTTTGACTTCTAGTCTTCTGAGCTACAGCAACATAGTACAGCATAGCAGAAGCAGATTCATAGGCTGAAGGTGTTTATTCTGAAGACCTGATATCCCCATTATAATATTTTTTGTAGTTTAGATCAGTGTCATAATTCCTTTTTGGGAGGCAAAACCCACCCCTGTCCTCTTAAGAATAAAAGTAGTGACATGATGGAATCTCTCCATATATGTCCTCATTTCCCATTTTTCATACCAAAGGGATATTTGGTGATGTTTTAGTGAGGCTGGATTTACAATTGAAGGACAGGACAAGACTTTCTCAGCAGCATGGAGGTAGCATGGTGGGCTAGTCTGCAGCCATTGAAATTGTTAGGGAGAAGACACATCCTTTACAAAATCCACTTCTTTAAGGAAACTGGTAGGTAAACAAGGAAGGTTTGTGCACAAAACACAAACTTGCCTTTCTTTTTACTTTTTCTAATTTCTGTCTTTGTCCTCAATGCAGAGCTTTCCTCTCCAGTTGTGTATCTTGTTGTGAAACAAACCTCAGACTCCTTGCAATGTCTCTCTGGATCTTAAAAAAAGTGTCTTTATAGTGTTTAGTATATTGATGGCAAAGTGCTACCAGGTTATGACTCCTGGGATCTAGGAGTATCAGGAGGAGATGTGGAGGCTGCTGGCCAGCCCTTGCTCACCAGCACTTTCCCACTACCTGTATTTTTAAAGCCTGGGGTTATCAGTGGGGTTGCAAGGGTGCTGGTCCAGTTGGATCTTTTCCTACAGGATAAATGGAGCAAGTCACGAGTATGTGTCTAAGGGGAAATATAAGACCTTAAACATTAGGAAAAGTTCTGCATACCTGAGATAGGAAAAAAAAAATCTAATTCCATACGAACTGTACATAACATCCTATAGATGGCATTGGTCATAAAAACACTGATGTTTACAATCTGTAAGTAAGGGATTAGGTGAGGAAACATATCAGGTATACAGTATCACACTAGGTATTTTAATGCCAGAAGATGATGCAAGAGGGGAGCAGGGAAGACAGTTTGCAGACCAATTCTTTTTCTCTCCACCAATTTATTCCATCCCCCACATTCCCCTGACCTGTGATCTTGCACAAGACCTGAAATAAGCCTGATCGGTGCATGGTTATAAGGACATCAGCATATTAAAAAAGGAAAAGCCAAAACACTTCCTGACTGATGCTGCAAAGAGTGTTGGTGATGGAAGGGATGTGCGTGGCTGTGCAAAGCTGTGAGCAATCAGACAGTTCATTCCTCATTTGAGAAGTGTTCCATGCCCAGTCTGTGGTATTCTGGCTCCTTTTGAAACGTGCCAGCTTAAACAATCTCTGCAGCACACATCCCTTCTCCTCTACCTCTGCGCTTTCCTGTGTGCTGCAAGAGCCAGACTGCTCCAGCCCACAGTTGCTGCTGAGATTTTTGTATAGACAAAAGTTACAGAAACAATTCGCGGCCTAATACCTCATCATCGCTGCTGTGCTGGATGATAGGGGATGGAGAATTTTCGGTACGTATACGAACATCCTCGGATGGAGGGAGGCAGGTAACAGTCTGGGCTGCCTCCAGCAGAGGGAAGTGGTACACACGCGCTTCCCAGCGTGCTCCCTCAGAGCAGCCGGCAGAGATGTCAAAGTCTTCTCTCTGCAGAGCTGGTATTTCCCTCTCCTCACCAACACAAACGCCTAATTTAGTCCCCTTTGTTTCCTCAGCTGAATGGCCTAACCCTCCACTTCCCCCAGAGCAAGAAATGAGGTTTCTCCAATCTAACTCTCATGCACATCCCCCTCCCCCAATAAGACTTAGGTTTGATTTTGGGTCCCTCAGTAAGTGCAGGGAGACACAGGTACAGCCAGGGTTCCAGGCACAGTTTTGTTTTTAAGCCTAATGCTTTAATATTATACTCCAGAGGCACAAACCAGAACTGCCTTTTCTCTGAAACTCATCATCAGGGATGACAGAGGGGGAGAAAAGAAGTCTTGTACAGGCGGCCCCAGTGCTGCCTACAAGTGAACCTGTCTGCAGATGCACAATCATATTCCCACATGCCAACACACAGACACACAACCTGGGGGTAGAAAGGGCTGGGGGGTGTCCGCTCTTTTTGCTTGTCACATTCACATCTTTCTGTCACAGGGTCCCTCTTGGGCGTACACAAACACACGTGTGCTTATGCAAAGGGAACAAAAATGTCTGTGTGAGAAATCCTTTGACACTTATGTGCTTTTCAAATATATTTGACTCTTCTCTTAGCTTCTCCGATGTTAGAAAGAGTAGAAGCCTGCTGGAGATTAATTTATGTGGAAGATAATGCCCTCAACCTCCACTTCCCTGAACTGCCTTAATACTGTTTGCAAAGCAACCAGGTGACTTTGTCTCTCCCTCACCCCATCTAGAGCTGCAGGGAGGCAAGTTTTGCCTCAAGCTTTCCACCTTTTGATGCGCGGGCTTTCCACGCCGAGCTGCCGTAGGTGGGTAACAAGAAGATGCTATTAAAGTGAAATCAAGTAGCAAAAGGATTGTCAGCTCAGCAAGTCAGGATTGTACAATAGCTATCCTTCCTTCGCTGCATTCTTTCCTGCTCACTACAAGAAAGAAAGGGGGGGGGGTGGGGGGTGGAAAAGGTGGTAGAAAGGGGAGAAAAGAACAACAGAGAGCAATAGCAGCACTGGCGATGCCTTGATTTTTGTACGTAGGAAATTAATCGTTGCTGCTAAAGACACAGACTCTTTAATGAAGAGGCTGCTGCAATATCATCGCAACAACTAGCAACCCACATGTTCGATTACAACAGGTTGAGCCAGTGCACGCTCCCCTGTGCCACACTCAGAAAAAAATAAAGCAAATGTCTATACCTGAGGCTGCCTTCATTTCCTACGCAGAGATCTACTCTAATGCAGGCTTTTTGCAGTGCCTTTCTTTGCCAAGAAGGGGCTGGTGGTGGCTTATTTACCTACTTGCCTGTCCTTGAGCTATGTGGCTTTTATTTGAATAAATTAAACCGGCTGTTTCAAGTGATGCTTTTTAGCCTCTTGAGCCTGGATCTAATTCTCAAAAGAATTTTTGCTTAAAACCCGTTTTTCAAGTTTTCAGCCAAGTTATCAACAGTCTGCGGGATGCAGTTCTCTGAAAGGACCTTGGTGCCTATGGGTAAGAAGAAATATCATCCTCTCCTGCTCCCTTCCTTGCTTTTAGGTTTCCTACGTATATGTGATAGACTGAAAGCTGAACAAAGGCTCTCTAAAACAAGGAAACGTGTCTTTTCTTGTGAAGTTGCTTTGCCTGTTTGCTGTCTGTGTTGATGGGACCAGATTTTCAGCTTTTCGGGGAGTTACTTTAAATCCACTGCTAGCAGATATGGTTATTTTTTAATGCTGTAATAATACTTTTAATATTCCTGAGTGGATACACACATTAGCACTGCTTTGTGGGAGCGATTCTATCTTCCAAGATAAATACTTGGAAAAACTTACAGTTAGGAAATTTTATTTTACTATCTGAAGGAGAAGAAAATATCTCAATTTCTATTTGTTTGTGGCAGGATTTTTGTTGTTGTTGTTGGTTGGTTTGTTTGGGTTTGTTGTTTTGCTTTGTTTTGGGGAGAGGGGGTTATAATTTATTTTCCAGGATCTCAGCAGCAGCAAAATTTCAGGGACCAAATGCTCAGCTGTGTCAGCTGATTTATCTCTGAGGCAAGGAAACCTATGGTTCATCAGCCTAGCTGGCTGTTGTTAGAGACATGGGGTGATTTTTTTTTAACCTTGGGTGCCTAGAGGAAAATCATAAAAATAAAAACCAGTGTGAAATAACTGGGGGAAAAAAATCACTAAAAGTTTGTGTAAGAAGATGCCTTTTCTTTTAAATACACTGTGGGAAGTTTCTCAGCTGTTGACCCAGGCACACTAAAACATAACATATTAGATCTGGCACGCTGCTACAGTGAAATGTTTCTTCTCTGAGTTTAGCATTATTTGGTTTTTCTCTCCATGCTGCATGTTGTCACTGTATACAAGCACACTTTGTTTTTACATATGCATATACATTTCGGGGGGCGGGGAGAAATGAAAGCATCAGGATTGTAGAGAGCAAAAAAACCAACCCAGAGGTCCCTTTTGTGTCTGGAGTTGTCAGGCATTCATCAGGACCAGGGACCAGTAGACACCATCAGAGCTCTCAGCAATGCTCAGAAGCACAGAGAAATATCTAAGTTCAGGCCCTGCTTCAGGAATGTAGGCTCACTATTTACTACTGTGAGTAGCTAGAACTCATCGTACACCATGCTGGGCTCTTCAGTGACTGCAAAATGGTCCCTGACTAGAGATCTGCATGCTTCATCCCACATAAATTTGGGATAGCTCTGTTGCAGGCAAGACATTTATTTCAGATCTGGTCTGATGCACCTGAAATCAGATTTTGAACCTAAATAGAATAGTTGTTATTAATATTATTATTATCATTATCATCAATGCTATTATCTCTAAGTAAACAAAATACCACATACCATGATGAAACTGCTGCTTTTATCTCGCTCTGTAATGCCCCAAATCCTGTAATCTAATTGTTACACATCCTTGCTCAAAAGAAAGGCTCAAATATTAGCTTAAGGTTGTAATAGCAATTAGCACTGCAGAAGCTTAAGCTATCTGTGTAGATCAGAGGGTTTGCTTACCACATACTTTATCAGTAGGTTAGCTTGGGCGCCTTATCACCTGACACTGGAACTCCTAAATTCAGCCAGTTTTTTAGGTGTCTGTCCCAAATGATTGTGCTTTGTATTTTGTGCTATGGGTGGATATGTGTTAGACACAGAAGGGAACATGAGGGGTACAGGAATGGGAAAAAACAAGTGTTCTGGGAGTGGGACAGCACTAAATAGTGACAAAATGTTTTTTGAAAGAGGGATGGCAGCAGGGTCTGCTTAACGGATGGCAGGACCAAGCCAGAAGTAGGTTTTCATTCTCCACTGTCAGACCATGGGTAATAATTCACTCCCAAACACCACAGCCCAAACGTCAGCTGAGCTTGGAGGTGAGCAGAGCAGCTCATTTACACCACCAGGTCCGGGAAATTCCCAGACCGTGGATTTGGGGACTTGATGCTCTGACTTCAATGGTGCAGCAAATTTACTGCATGCCTTCACTAAAAGTGTTTTAAATTGAACTTTTGCAATGTAATTCAATCTGTCTTCTGGTGACTCCCATTCCTCAGCTGTGGGGAGGGAATAATAGGCCTCCTTCCATAGGTTTTTCTCTGCTCATGTCCTGTTTTTGTCCTCTTTCCTTAACCATCCTCTATAGCTATTCATCCAAAACAAGGTGTAGGGTTTTAGGGACCTTTACTTTTAACCAGAGTGGTTGTTCTTATGCTCTGAATGAAAGAGAAGAAAAGTCCTCACGGAAGAAGCCAAGTCCAACCCTGTCCTTGAGCACCGGAGGAACAAAGCTGCTCCGTTAGCAATTTAAATCACAAATCTCTCCCCCACAGAATCATACCCTCCGCACTTACTCTGCCTCTCCACTTCAATAACACTGTTTTCTCTTTGACCTCAGTCCTTGTTGTGTCTTCATTTCCATTTTTTGTCTACCCTTGTACATATTCCCTCTGCAAAGGTCTCCTCTCCTTTGCTGGCCAGATGCATTGCGTGAATATCCGAGAAGTCTTGAGTAGGTAGCTGAGCTGGCCACTTTGCACGTGTTGACTGGCCAGCTGGCAGCCCCAGCCAAGCAATTAGCTAACGAGCTTATACCACCACCTTTCACTCAAACAAGTTGTGCTTTGTCGTTCTCTCCCCCGCACGACTGATTTTCATAGAACACGTGGGATATTTATATCTTTTAAGCTTTTGCCCCTCCAGAGAATGGGGTGAAATTAGCCACCAGAATATAGTGCTGGGTGCGGGATTGACAGATGGGGAGCCAGATGGACAGACAGAGCTCCTATAAAAGCCTTATTTCCTTCAGAGAAGAGGCCGTGGAGCCTAAGCACTACTAGTATGTGGCTACAGAATGGGGGAGATTATGACCCTTATTAACAGATGTCATGTGTCAGGCACCTTTGCAGAGGACAAAGAGAGTAAAATACCTTGCTTTCTTTTGCAGGTGAATTTAGGTCCTCTTCTGCCTTCAGTAGATTCACAGCAAACTGGGGTAGCTCCTTCTTCAAAAGAGAAAGAAAGGAAAAAGTAGGCAGGTTGTTCACTAGCTCCATTACTCCTCCGTGCATTGTCATTTAAAGACATTTGTGTGTTTTTTCTTAGTCCGACCGAATAGGCTCATGAAACCTTTTCTGATGGTTTTCTTTACCTAGACCAATAGGATAAAATAAATAGCATATTAAGACTGCAGTCTCTCATCCTGCAAATGACTGAACCCATCCGCTGACCCACTTGCATTCTGAAAATGGCTGGATCAGGTGTGATCAAGCAACACAGCCTATATCTGGGGATTTCAAACAAGAAAAAAGATCATTTTGAAATCTACCATCTACTGAATCCCTAAACCACCACTGAAACATCATTCTCTACATCTATTGTCACTAAATGTGAAAACGCCACGGCAAACATTCAACCTATGCAATCCTCTCCAGGGCTTAGTAGTACAGTAGAAGTTCCGCGTTTGGAATCTTTGGACCCTGCTAAACTCATCATTGAGGAACAACCATAATCTATAGGTTCAACCACTTATTTTATTTATCCTCTTAGATAGAGTTAGTAATTTTTGTAGCATCCCTCCTTAGTAGCATCCTCTGGAGCCCTGTAAGCTGATTTGTGAGGTGGGGAGTATAAAGGAAGTAAAAGGAGAAATGCTATGGTTGGGAGGACTGTCCTGTGCAGAGTTGACATGAGAGCAAAATCAACCTGCAGTGGTTATCAGATTTCTCCCCAGGGAAAGTGGAGGGAATCCTTGTTTGAGCCCAATTTCCTGCTTGAAGAACTGTTGATCAGCAAAGATGTTTTGAGTTGTCCTCCCTGCTGTGTATATCTGAAGTCTGGATGCTTGTTTGTAAATGTTGGCTGAAGTTTGGGGCACTTCTAAAATGTAAAGAGCAAAAAGTTTCAGAAAGTAATGTCATTTGCTGTATTTTTGAAAAAAATGAAATTATTTATATTTTATTTAAATTTGTACAGAGCTATGAAAATATGTGAAGGTCTTAATGCTATAAAGTCATCACAGCTAAAGGTGTCCAGTACAACAAAATAGGTACAGATGTTCCTGGAGCATTTCAGAACAACTTTTATTCCATATTTTCCAGTAATCTGATCCACCTTCTGTGTTAAGAGCTTTGTAACCACCCCTCTTTCTTTTCCTTCTCTGCTGAAGTTCCTTTTTAAAAATCATCATGTCCGATCTTCAGAAATATTCACTGACTTCTGAGGGATGTTCTCATCTCCCTGAGTTTGAAGTTAGTGTAGAAAATTTACTTACATAGGATGGCAATCCAAATAATCTTACTTTCTCGGAAAGTATACAAAGGTCATATCAAAATTTCATTGGAGACCCATCCTAAGAAAAAGAAGTGGCTTGCCTATGAAACTCTTTTCTAAATGAATTTCACATCTGGTCCCTCAGTAGTACATGATTGTTTCTTTGTGACCCCTTGCAATGAATAAAAGCCGGAGATGTGAGTAGAGTTATGCAAGATTAGATCCGTTGCAATTTATATATGTTGTTTGGGGTTTTTTTTCCCTATGGCATTTTAATGATAAAAGACCAATTTCTGCCCTTGTTTAACCTCCGGCAACCCCACTGATTTCCTTGTTCGCTCCAAATGATAATGAATGACTTTACACGCTGGAGACCTTTTATTCTTTCTCTTCCAGATTGAGTGTCTCACCCCAGACAATGGGCTCCTGCCCACACGAGCGTGCGATTGGGCTGAAACCACTGACTTCAGCAGACGTGCTCCATTGCGACTGAGGGACGAAGCTGGCCTGTGAGAGACAAACTTTAATGGAGAGCTAAGCCAGGGAAGAACATGCAAGTAAGCACCGTTTTTAACTCCTTCACATAGTTTGTGTTTGTATCAGCCCTGACTCATGGTTTATATACAAAGGGTATGTATTAAATATCGCTGTACTGGCACTACATGTATCTATTGGAGATAATTATGGCTTTTTGTAGTACTGGTGGGACTTACAGTCTTTAATGCATTTATCCTCACAACATCTGATAAAGTGGGGAAGTATTTTTATCTGTATATTATATAGAGGAAACTAAACCCTAGATCATTTTTTGCTACACCGGGGAACAGGACACGGATTTTCCGAGTTGAAAGCCAGCACTCAGACTGCTGGTCTGTCTTGATATAAGCAGTACAAATAGGCACAGAGAACAGCACTTCTTGTAAATTTGGGATGCTGAACTACTTGTTTGTGATACAGCGGACATGATAAATTGCTTACTGTTAAGTAAAGTGTTTGGGAATTGTCACGTAGCTATGGAGAGGCTACGCTATTATTAATGATGCACGAGGCATATATTTCAGCTTATTCTTCCATATCCATATTGACTCTGAAATGCAAACAATAATACAAGCTAGATTTTGCTGGTAAACTAACACAATTTATCTGGAGGACAGAGCAGAAAGCAGGAGCAGAGCCCGATGGCTCCCTGTTCACATATGGTGGTGTCTGCTGATGGAGATGGTCCGTGCAAGGGACAGGAGAAATGTCACTATTTACTTGTCTGGAGAGGATTCATCAAGACAGTCTCTTGGTTGAGCCCTAAGAGATTAACAAGCGATGAAAACATGTATCAGAGCCAGTGATCACACTCAAGTCTGCCGTGCTGTCACCATGTTTGCTCCTCAATTGTGCAATAATGTGCTTACTTCGCTGTCTCAAAGGTCAACGATTGGTTCAATGCATGGAAAGGAGGTGGCTGCAGTGAAGGTGTTGGGGAAGTGGGGGCTTTATTCTGCTGTCTCAGAGGTAGTTCTTTAAAGGGGAAAGGAGGTGCGTCTAGTTCAGACCTGTTCTTTTTGTAAGGCCAGAGGTGTCTCTGAGTGAAATCATTGGATTTTCTTTTCCCAAAAGCATCCAGCATCCGAAAGAGACTATTTATATGGATTTTGCTATTGTGGAAGAATAAGTCTAGAGTGACTCGTTTAAGGGTAGTTGAGATACATGACCTTAATGGGGAGTAAGGAGATATTATACAGTTGTCTAAACCAGCAGATTTCATCAGAAAAAGTCTCCTTCACAGTGACATTATGGCTTGAATGTGAGTGCAGATTGGCCTTCCAAGTTTTATTTGGTTCCAAATATTGTTTGATATGCTACAGTATTTCACTGCAATTTAACAGTAATTCCCATTCACATAGCTATTCTAAATAGGTTCTTATATGTACCTATTACCTTGGTAGCCAAGTTTCTATATCAAACCCTGAACATTTCATTATTATTAAAAATATAAGAGTCATCTCTTCCATCCATTTTTCACGGTGAGGTGAGCAAAATTGGATGTGAAGTCACAGTGCGGTAATAGGGTAATTATTGTTTGGAGGTTCTTCTAATATACTTATGGCCAGTTGTATTGAAGATGTATTATATTACAGTTGTTCGTGGCTGTTTTATCATGCACTGCGGATTAAGAAATATTCTACCCTATCCCACAGATTTAAAAAAAAAAAAAAGCTTTAAATTTTTAGAGAGGAATATATATCTATGAAGGAGCGTAATTTGATCCTCTGGGCAATTTATACTCTTCTTGACATGATCTGCAACTTCTCAGTGCACATCTTCTTTCTCCATCCTAAGACATCAGTGGAATTTCTGGAGACAAAAGAGTCCTCGTTCTACTTCATTACAGTGAATGACCCAGTATCTCGTTTGAAGTTGGCCACATATGGAACAAGCAGCATGTTTATACAATACTGGAACACGCACTTGAAGAACAAGTGCCTTCCATGAAAGCAGCCTCTGAAAAACGCTTTCCATAGTTGATTCTTTTTTGTTTTGGGTTTTGTTTTCAGTTTTGTTTTGGTTTTTGTGGGGTTTTTTGGTGGTTTTCTTTTTTTTTTTTTTTTAAATGACACATTTGCAGAGTTAAAATATAAATAATTCATAGGGAAAATGAAAATAATAGGCTTAGAGAAGGGAGAATAGAGACCTATACACTTACAGGACCCTCCATCTGATTGCCTATAAATAATTGTCTTGTACATATTACCCACAACAGAACATGCTCTCTGACAGTGTTATGAGCCTGGATGTCAGCTGCAGAGCTCAGCTGCTGTTTGTAAATGGTCTTAACTGTGCTCTTGATTTTTCTGTGCTTACTGTATATAGTTTTGTTTTATTGGCACTGTACTGTAAGCATATTCTGCACTATGCAAATATAAGAGCTAAGAAGCATATGGGCCGAATCCTGCTACACTTGCTCAGGCAAATGTCCAATTCACTTGATGGGAGCTTTTACTGAGTAAGCAGTGGGAGCAGACTCTCAACTGCACTGTATATGTCCCCTAATTTCTCAGGTATGACAAGAGACACTGGTACCTTGCAAACAAGAAAAAAGTGTATAAGACCTACTACTGTGGGTAGATGCACAGATTTGCCCTCCTTAAGCCCTGACATCCACTGGGATGCTGTAAGTGGCTCAGTCAAGACAGCACGACCTCCCTCCAGCCTTTGGCATCCTACTAAAACTCAGCTGATAAAAGGAAAAGCCCTTTAAAGTGATAACACTTCTCCATCCCCACTCTGGTGTCCATCCACCTCATGATATCAGCAGTGGAGATGTCCCTCTGAGCCAATGGAGACTGAGTTAAGCTCTGAGTTAAGCTAAGTCTGAGGAAGAGATGGGAAATCCCGCATTTTATTGAAAGTCCCTGTGATTTCTGCCTCAGCACCCTGCTCAAGAGCTTTGGCAGAGACACCTAACTTAATTCACAGTGGGAACTTCAGGATTCAGGTCTGCATCTAGCTCTGGTTTGACCCTGTGATCCATTGTAGAGGAATGAGGTTTCAACCCTCATCTGTGCAGGTGGCAAAAAGCTCTGTCCCATGTCCATGTGTGTTACTTAGCCCATTCTGTGGTGACAAGAAACATGTTGTGGACTTCAGGTCCCAGTCCTACAAAAGTGTAGAAGTTAAGTGTAGGCATTTAAACATATGCTTAACTTCTGATTTAACTCCAGTTTTGTCTACACTGCCCATGACAACCTGATACATATTGGAGAAGCTGGATTTCTTCAATCTAGCTACCATGGGAACCAGTGCACCAATGATGCTGTAGTACAGACTTCAGCATGAGACCAACAGGGACCCTGGCTCCACACCTGAGGCTGCTAAAGTGTGCTAAGGACTGGGTTGTGTGTTTTTGGTGCTAACATCACCTATCTAGACTAACAGTTCCAGTGGTACTCCTATCTTCCTTTGTCCTGCAGCCTCATCCTTTCAGTGGTGCCTGAACAGAAACTTAAGCCACAGCCATTACTTGCACGCCTCATCCTCATGTGCCTTTAAACAAAAAAATATCTAATTTGAATAGATGCTTAAAGGTCGAACCCTCCAGACCTGGTTTTGCAAACCCCTTTGTACATGGCTTTTCCCTGTGTCTTAAGAAAAAAAAAAAAGAAAAAAAAAAATTTAAAAAAAGAGCTATTCTCATCAGGAAATGTTGGCAAAAAGGGTTTAATTACAGAAATCATTTTGCACCCTATGGAGAAAGCATGAAGAATGGCATATTTCCACATTTGAATTGCACATTCATCAAGAAAAGAGTGATTTCCCCTTAAGAATGTTCTGGAGGAGTAGAAAAGAGCATTGAACCCTGGGGTGTGTATTATTTTATAGTCTCTGAAAGGCAAATGGTTTCACTTCCATTGATTAAAATATATGAGTTTTTCCCTCTGGATTACTCTCCTGTAAGTAGGGAAAAAAAAAAAATAAAAAAAAAAAGTCTTTAGCAGTGACTGTCAACTAGCACAGCACCTCTGGCAAAGGGCTTACCCAACCAACCAACCAAAGGCACTTCTGCTGCTGAACCTTCAGCAAGAAACCTTTGACCACTCAGCTGTTCTCTTTTACAGATGGGGACTTTACAATGGGTGTTTTCTTTGTTTTCTCAGAGCAAATGTCAATATGGAAACGCAACCCGACATCAGGACTATTAAGTGCTAATTTGAGCGGCAGCCCCTGGACTTGCTCTCCTTGTCTCCTAGCTCGCAAGATCTAATAGGCTCATGCATTAGTCTTTTCAATCACCTTCTTGTTGCACAGATGTAGCTACCGTACAAATTCTGCAGATAAAACCCACCCCACACTATTTGGGAAGAGAGTTTGGCTTAATAGCTTCTGTTCACAGGGAGCGTTCCAGCTGAGCAAAGCTGCTGTGGTGCAGGACACGGGCACAGTATGGCAGGCTGGTAAACACCAATATTTGCAAGTGTGCACCTTTATAAAAAACACTCCGAATTGGCACGTGGCACAGTTCTGCAACCACAGTAATTCACTGTGAATTGAAACGGGGCAATTTTCCTAAGCAAAGTTGTTTTTTCCCATTAAACTGCTATTGTTCTTTTTTTTTTTTTTTTTTTTTCTTTTCTTCCAAGAGCATCATTGCCTTGTTCAGTTAGCAGGGAAAAGCCAATTACACAAACAGCGCTGATCTGCTAAACTTGGTTTTACCAACCAGAATTCAAAGAAACAGTATTTATTCTTCCCCATGCTTGGATTTACTAGTTCTTTTCTAATGGTGGTGGTGGAGTTCAAATAAATAAATAAATATATGTGGCCAGAGTGAACAGGCAGATCAAATGGAAGAATTTCGAAACTGCAGGAAAGTGCCACAAACAACTAAGAGCAGTAAGAACAAGAAAAAGCAGAAGTTATATGCAATTGGAAGTGAAGATGTTCCATTTCCTTTCTAAAATCAAATGCAAACAGCTCATGTGACTGATTTAGTATTGAACAAGAGAGGGAAAATTGCCTCTTGGCATTTAAATGGAAATGTTTCTTGTTCAGAAATTTTGGAAGCTTGCATACTGTATGATTTTTGAAAGTCTTATACAATTACCATTGAATTTGGATGAGGTCTATTCCTAACAATATAAATATAAATATATATATATATATTTCTCAATTAAACTTTGCCCTTTCAGAGACCTAAATTAACTTTGTCTAGAGTCTAGGTTCCTGATGTGGAATATAATCCAGAGGCAATATGGCCAATGCAAATGTATTTCATTTTTAATATGTATGACTGGGGGGAAAAGAGAAAAAGAAAAACAAAACACCAAAAACCAGCAAGCAGCAGCAGCTATTTTGCAAAGCAGGCCTTTATGTCGAGAACTCTGCTGTTTAAGATAATGTTCTGATTTGCTGTGTGCCTTTTTACCCTAATTTCTGGGCTTGGAATAAAACACAATCTTTCTTCTTGCTTACAACAAAGGCTGAAAATTTTAGGACAAGACAAAAAAAAAAAAAAAAGCAGAATATAGCAGACTTGCACCTGGCTGATTTAAAGGTATGCCATGAAGAGGACGATTCCCATGTAGCTCAAAGCACTGCATGAAGTACTGCAGTCCATTATGTTCGACGCTGTTCTTACAATGCAGTTTTAGGGCCTAATCCAGTATCGCTCAAAGATTTGTGACACTGATGTAAGTCATACAGAGCCTGTTGCTGAAAAGTTTTGTAAGTTTTGAGGAGGAACTTGAAACAAACAGGGTGAACGAGAAAATGATAGGCTGAGTGTAAACGGCACAGGGATGAATCCTGGCAGGGATAAGTTATTGGGGACTTGCCCAAGGTGAGACAGTGAAAAAGTAACAGAGCCTGATGGCAACACCACAACCCTTTCTCCCTTCAGACCATGTTTGGTCCTGGAACATGTTCAGAGAAGGGCAACCAGGCTGGGGAAGGGGCTGGCAAGCAAAGTTTATGAGGAGCAGCTAGGTAGCTGGGGATGTTTAGCGTGGGGAATAGGAGGCTGAGGGGAGACCTTATCATTGCCTACAATAACCTGTAAGGAGGTTGTAGAGATGTGGGAGATGGTCTCTTCAGCCAGGAGACAGGAGATAGGACAAGGGGAAATGGCCTCAAGCTGCACCAGGGCAGGGTCAGATTAGAAAAAAGTTCTTTATAGAAAGGGTTGTCAGACATTGGAAAGGCTGCCCAGGGAGGGGGTTGAGTCATCAACCCTGTATGTATTTAAAAGATGGGTAGATGAGGTGCTCAGGTATATGGTTTAGTAGAGGACAGGTACGGTTGATGATCTCAAAGGACTTTTCCAACCTAGTGATTCTGTGATTCTGTGAATAGCAGCATTAAATAGCCCTAATTTCCTGTCCACCGCAGATTAAAAAAAAGAAAGAAACAAAACGCCAAATCCCCACAAATATTTCAAAGGCAGAAACTGGTAGCATTGATCTTCCTCCCAGAAGTAACTTTAAATTATGAAAATGAAATCTTGCAGGCCTGCTTTCAGAGAATTTTATTTTAATTATTAAACACAGTTATGTTGTAGTAGCCATAGTAGTAGTAGTAGTAGCAGGAGCAGCAGCACCAGCACCAGCAGCAGTAGTAGTAGTAGTAATAACAATAATAACAACAACAATAATGACAATGAATAAATCACCTGACATCCCTTGTGGATGATGTTTCCTGACCCCAAAAGCAAGATATTATGCAAGTTGCCTACCTAGGGGCAAGGGAGGCGCAGAGGTTTCCTCCTCCTCATCACACGTGCTTAAGCTGGAGCCATCTGACCCTTGGAAGAGAGACACTCAACAGGACCAGGACACAAAGGCACCACCTGAAGCAGCTCTCCGTCCTATCCTTGTCCCCACCCCAATGCCAATCCCATTCCCATTCTTCAGCCCTTCCCATCTCATCCCTGTGCCTATTCCATGCCTATGCTCAATCCGTGCCCAAGCCCAACACATGCTTATCACATGCCCAAGCACGTCCTCTCCCCTCCCTGTTACCTTCTATAATGCTTATGTCCTCACTCTGCCCATTTTATCACCGTGGCCATGTACACCCCTTCCCCATGCCTCTGTCCATCCCTTCTACACGCCATTCTCATAGTTTCCCCACACCATGTCCATGTCCACATCCTCTCCATGCCATGCCCGTGTCCATGCCTATGCCCATCCTTTTCACATGCTTAGACCATGCCCATGCCTTCCCCATGCCCATGTTATAATCATCCCTTCCCCATGCCATGCCCACGTCTATGTCCTCACTCCTCCCATGCCTATGCTATGCCCATGCCCAGCTTCCCGCTATGTGCATGCCACAGACGTTTCTACATTCGTCTCTGTCTCACACCTATGCTATGACTGTAGCGTGCCCATTACTATGTCCTTCCTTACACCATGCCTATGCCATGCTCATTCCACAACCATGCTATCTGTGTATTATTTCCCTGCCCCATGCTTACACCATGACTATGCCATGCCCACGCCTATCCCCCCATCACATGCCTATGCCATGACCATACTGTGCCACTGACCATGCCCATGCCCATCTCACACCAACGCCCACCTCCTCCCCATCCTCACTCCACCACATTCCTACCCAATGCCCATATCCACACCATGCCCACCACCTCCCCCATGCCCGTGCCTGAGCCGTTCCCACGCCACCCCTGTGCCCTTGCCAGGCCATGCTGCAGTGAGCCATGGCGCAGCGTGGGGTAGTGTGGCGAGCCATGCGTGGTGTGCTGTGCCGTGCTGTGGCAAGCCGTGCTGTGGCAAGCCGTGCTGTGCTGTGGCGAGATGTGCCGTGGCGAGTCGTGTCGTGCCGTGCCGTGGCGAGCCGCCCGGCGGTGCGCAGCAGCCGGCCGCATGTGTGCCTGTCATTCCCAGCCCGGGAGCGCCGGCTCCTGCCTCCCATTCATGTAACCTGTGTGTGTCTCTCTTTCTCTCTGTGTGTAACAGAGAGAGGGAGAGAGAGAGAGCGAGGCAAGGAGAGGAGGAGGAGGAGGGGGGAAGCTTTAAATAAAGCCTTTGGATTGCAGCTGCTTATTTTGGGCAGTCCTACCAGGGACGATTCCTGCCGGGAAAGAAGCTGGACCGGTCTCTTTTTTTTTAATTATTATTATCATTATTTATTTATTTTGATTTTTTTTTGGGGGGGTGGTGGTGGTGGTGGTGGTGGCGGTAGTGTATTGCCGAGCCGCCTGCTGAGATGAGCTCCGGTGCCTGGCTGTAGTTGCCCACTTTGGGATCGCTGGACACATAAAGTGGCATTTCGGTTGGGGGAAGCCTGCAGACATGGTAAGCTTTTGCGTTTTGCTTTGAAAAGTGCATTTGTGCGGTCGCCTCCCTCCAGTTTTCCCTTCCCCCTTTCCTCTTCCCACCAAGCAGACAGGCACACGGGTTGGGGTTGGGGAGAAGCTCCTTGAATCCCTGTTATGGGTTTTCTGGGGGTTTGTTTGTTGGGGTTTTTTTTAAACCTCCCCACCATCCCTCCCTCCCTCCCTCTGCCCAGCTCGCTTTTCTCCCCTCGCATCCCAGCCCTGCTGCTCCCTCCGCGCACAGTTTGCAGCAATTCAGCAGGAGGCAGAGATGCTGCTGGAGGCTCCGGGCTGGGGCGGTGGGGACCAGGCACCCTCCGCCCGGCAAGACCTTGCTCCGGGGTGTGTTTGGGGTGGCTTCTACCATCCAACATCCTGCCCCCCAGCCCTTCCCTCTGCACCCCGAGCGGTGCGGTTAGGGTGGCGGGTGGGGGAGTGGGGGAAAGGCAGCAGTGCAGATTTGGAGGCACTGGAGCAGGGATGCAGCTTTAAGATCAATCGGTGTTATTTATGTAATAGTAAAAGCTGCGGGGGGGGGGGGGGGGGGGGTGGGGGTGAGAGGTGGTGGAGAGGGGGAAGGAAAAAAATCCAAGAAGTGCCTCGGCATTTCTCAGCTGTACAAAGCTCCTTTTGCTCTGTCTGAGCCCTCCACCCCGTCCCCGTGTCCTGCTGCAGGGTGGTGCGTGGTGGGAGTGTGTGTGTGTGTATGTTTACATTCGGATCTGTGATAGAGTCAGGGATGGGGTCTCCCATTTTCCACGGGAGGGTGGGTTTGCCTCCAAGGGGGGAAAAAAAAAATTAAAAAAAAAAAAAAATGCGCTTGACTGCAACTTGAGTGACAATTCTGTTTCTCGGGCATTAAATGTTAAAGCCCTGCTTCCAGCCATCCATGCCCTGCCGCTACTAAAAGCTCCCCCAAACACTGTGGCGTTTGAGGAGAGATGCTGGAGTGCCTGAGAGAAATGCGGTGGTTCAGACTCGTGCTCACATTCTCGGCAATTTGCATTCTGAAATACAAATTTTGGCTGTTGAACATAAAAGCAGGCTGCTACCAAAGGGTGTTTATTTCTTAGTAGCTGTTTTGATTATTTATTTTTTTCCCCATCTTGATTTTAAATACCTTTTACTTTTAAATAAGTAGTAGCTAAGGCATGCCAAATCTTTAAAAGAAATAATTTTACCCCCCCCCCCAAACTTGAAAGTATTAAAGAGGCAGTATGTATTTACTTTTCCTCACCATGACCATGCTTGGAAATTCACAGTGGTTACAACCATGTAAGCACATGATTTTGGGAAAAAAAAAAAAAAAAAAAGCCACAGTCTTCCTTGTCTTATGGGATACACACTCTGAAATATTGTTTTCATACAGCCAAAACAGAGCGGATTAAATACTTGTTAACTAGATAGACAAGACCTTTCTTCATCTTGACTGCATTTACTTATGGCTCTTCCAGGAAAGTTCAATCCTTTATGATTAAAACCCACAAAACCCATGAATCAAACTATTAAATAATCTCTCCACCTCCACCCCACCTTCCTTCTTAACTTTTTGCAGTGAAACTTCATGTAGAATTTACAGCTGCTTTTTTTTTAATTTTATTTTTAAAAATTGTTTTCCTAAGTCCTGTGTGAAGGTAGGGACATAAGATGAGAAAATGAGAGCAAAGCTTTGAAGTTTGAAACTGCCTGCACACTTTTTATAGGTAAACTTCTGCTGCAGCCTGGCAAGTTGTTAGTGTGCTGCTCTCTGCTCTGGGGCACAGGAGTTGGGCCAGGGAACTTTGGCAAATCCCACCCTATCCCAACCCGATTTCTTTCTGCTTCGCTGACCCGAATAAAATTTCTTGCTAGTAGGGTGGCCCCTCCCCTCCTATGGAAAGTGCTCTGCTCCCAACATGTGCGCCATATGTGCCTGCAATGCCCAAGGTTTACCGCGTACGCCTATACTACACCAGTGACCTGCATGTGCCGCGAGGGCAGGGTACTGGGGGAGAGCAGGGTACCAGCTGTCAGACACCCCAATATCTCCCCTGCTCGCTGGGGGAGTCTGAGGCTGAGCCACCGGTGTGTATTTAATTTATTTCATTGGCCTCTTCAGAGCCAGGCGCCTCCCACTCGGTGTCTCAGCCTGTCGCACTTTCATAGGCGCGGATGAAAAAAACAGGGAGCATGTACATATATAAATATATATATTTATAGTACAGTGTGTGTGCGGTGAGGGGCATAAGGGTGGGGAGACACGCATCTCCGTTGCGCTGTTTTGCAGGGAGACAAGCCTCCCAAGCAGCTCTCATGGCTCTGCCTGTGGTACAAGGCTGGAGGAATACGCTGGTTCGTGGCCACTGCTGGCTGCCCTTCCGTTCCCAGCTCCCAGCCTCTGCCACGCTGCTGGATCAGTCCTGAATGGTGGGGGCTGTTTTGTAGCTGTGAGAATTCCTCTCTACCATCATCCCTTAAGGCTGCGACCCCGCCAGCCAGTGCACGGGCAAAGAAAATCAGGGTCTGTTCTGGTTTCCAGCAGGTTTGGGGATAGGGAGGGGAGCATGAGGTCGAGTTGTGTGGCCAGGCGTTTCTCAGGTACACGAAATTGTTACCTCGCTTGTGCTTCCCCAGAGAGCAGGACCACTGCTCTACACCGGACCACCCTGGGAAGGGTGTTTGTGCCCACAGCTGGGGCAGGGAGAGAGGTGCCTTTGCAGGCAACCTGTTTAAGTTTTTAACACCCCACC
The DNA here is from genome assembly GCA_027925045.1 of Hypotaenidia okinawae. Lineage (NCBI taxonomy): Eukaryota > Metazoa > Chordata > Aves > Gruiformes > Rallidae > Hypotaenidia > Hypotaenidia okinawae. Next base: position 211,887,882 of record BSDF01000001.1, read on the forward strand.
CCACCCCCCAAAAATAATAAATACCACCAGAATTAGAAATCATTGCCCCATGGCTGAGACATATCTTATTCCTGCAGGGACTCCTGCCTCTGCGCTTCACCCTCCCTTCCCATCCCTATGCGTGTGCATGTGTGGGTATCTTTACAAGGGGAGATTTTCAATTCATCTGTCATTAATTTGCGTGATCTGGAGAGAAAAAAAATCATGTTTTGGTGGAGAAAGAGGGTCCGGGGTGTGCAAAGGGGTTCTCAAGCTGTCCTTTAGCAGGGGAACAGAGGAAAGGGAAAAGGAGGTGAACAACTTAACTTCATAGCATCCTTTTTTTACTAGTAAGTGGTCCTGGTTTATGCAGGTTTTTCTGGATATAATTTGCTTTCTCTTACTTTAAAGGAAAGGGAAAAACTACTGAGAGAAGAAACTAAAACTGCTTGTCTGGTTTTGGGAGGGAGGGAGGGGAGATACCACCCCCCATCCCCCATGATTTATATTATTATACAGGTGGAAGAAGTTAGATATCGCTTTGTTTTTGATAGATCTGGGGAAGGAGTGAGATTTGCACAGAGAAGACTGGGGTTTTTAAGTCCTTGTTGCTTAATTATTTTCCTTGTCTATTTAAATTAGATGCTTTCCTTTTGTTTTGGTGAGCAGATAGCACACTGGCAAAAGGAAAACGTTGTTCTCTTTTGTTTTACAAAGTGAGGAATTTTTTTCACTTTCATTTTATTTGATTGGTTTCCCGGAGCACACAATAACTAAAATGTTATTTCATTCCCTTTACAACACACACATATTCCAATTAAGAGCCCGCTCTGATTATTTTTAACCTGGTAGTTTACCATTCCCTTGCTCAGGAGAATAAAACATTGAGTTCTTGCACTTTAAAATAGCTGAGGTGCTTAAACAAAACTACCTTTTCCCTGGGAATGTCATTTCCAGTTCTGTTTGAGTTCCCGCTTCACTGGTTCATTTTCTGACAGAATCACATCCTTGCAACTATGATCTTACGTAACTTGATGTTTCCAGATCAAAAGTTACAAATATCTCAGTAATAGCACGATGAGAAAGATTTGGCAGGATAAATATTGCATGACATATGTGATTTATTAGTAGGATTCCAAATCAAGGTGTTTTTAAAAAATTTATGGAGGAGAGGGGGAAGAAGAATTTAAAAAGATGAATAAACAGAAACTTGCTCGTTTGATATCTTCTTTAACGTCACTTTCTCTTTTTATCTTATCTCCTTAGGCACTTGAGACTTTATTTCTTTTTCTTTTTTAAAGCAAACTCTTCTGTGCTTAAGAAACATGTGACTTTAATACCAAAAAGTGAAGCGGCTTGAAACATCTCCCCTTTCTCTCTCTCTCTCAGATTTAATTCAAAGAGATGAAACTGTAAATCGAAGTCAATTCAGATTTAAAGCCTGGCTGTTACCTGCCCTGTTACAAGGTCTATCAGCATAGCTTACTGTAACCAAATGTTGAAATATTCTGTTTCTCCTTCAAACTGATTGGCATCACTGGGCACCTTGGCAGAGTAACGGAACGGGTGCTACTCGCCAGCGAACTGGGTATTTGTGGACCCTTGGCAGATGCTTCAGAGAAAAAGTCTTGTAACAAAACATTTTTAAAATTATAAATATATATTTCCTCTTTGCTGCAGGTTGAAAGGAAAAACAATCATGGAGAAATTTTCTATCTTGACTGTATCTGTGTAGCTCGAGGACTGGCGCTGTGGTGTGACTGTCAGACTTACAATTCTACTTAGAAATGAACGTATGATTTGCATTCCTCTGTGCTGTTTTGCGGAGCCGATAGTCAAATAATTTCCTTACAAATGTGTTAATTTCTTTCCTTGCCAAGCTGTCCTGAGACACTCATCCTGGAGCATCTTTAGAGGCAGAGTTGAGATCCTAACAGGAGATCATGCTTGCTTGTGCAGGGACAAACAATTCTTCCAGAAAGTTCAAATTTCTTGGGAAGTCTGAGCCTTACTGACAGAAATGTTTATGCCTTTATGCCAAATATCTGCGAGTGAAGCTGTTTGTGCTGTATGGGAATTCAAACTCTTATGGCATATTGTCCTGCTGGGTATCAGTGGAGGTGATACTTTGAACGTAAAAATGTCGGTGAAAGCAGGAGACACAGAAATCTATGTTCTCCCAATGTGTCAGCAGCCAGGAGGAGGAAAATGTGCTATGGGATAGAGAAGACCTGGCAGTTAAGTTTCCTATTCCAAGTAAGACTTGCTTTCTAGAATGTGACACATCCTTGTTGTTTTTTTCTTTTTAAAGGGGGAGAAAAAAAGAGTTGCTGATGGTCGATTTAGATGGAGAAGCTTGCAGAATCACATTTATCACTCCATTTAAATGGGGGTGATTCAATTAGATTTCACTGATATCTCCTCGGGCTTCAGTGAAGTAGTATTTACTACAGTCTAGGAAAACTGCTGCGGTCCCGAATCCCACTTCACCGTCGTAACTACTGCTGAAGGCACCAATGGCAGATGTGCTATCCAGACAGCAAGAGAAAACGTGAAGGTAGGAGGTGCCTCACTGCCCCTTGATTCAGGTTTTCAGCAATTCTTCAGTGAAGGTTTCTTTTTAAACACTGAGCAGAATTTGCATCACTTGCCTGCTCATGTGTCTGCACACGCCAAGTTTTCAAAATATTCTGGAGGTTGCTCAGTTAAGCATCCAAAAGCTTGAAAACAGTAGAATTAAATATTATTTGTATTATTTTAATTCAGCCCTATGTCATGTACACAATAAGGGCTCGTAGTCTTTCTTCCCCTCAAATTCTCAAATTTTAGGTTGCGTACAAAAAACATTAAGATCGCTCAAAACTTTCAGTCTAGGGTTGTACTTTCTAGGGAATATCAGGTCCATGTGTAAAATCAGTCTTGGTCTTCTATACCATGCTGTATGGAGGGAAAAAGGAAGACAGGATCCCGTGCCTGAGCAGGAGTGTCTTCAAGTATTTGTCCACACAAAAGTAAAGTCCTGGAGGTCACCAAGTCATAAAATATCTCTTCCACTGGGTTCTCTAGACTCAAATGGCTTCTAAAATCTTCTAAATGATCTGAACTCCCCAAATTTTAGTTTTCTGTATTCTGCTAATTCCTTTTGTATGGCTTCTGTGTCTCCAGATGTTGAAAACAGTTTAACCAGCACCTATGTAATGCAATGAAGGATAGGAAGGGAGAGTTTGGTTAGTCAAAAAGCCCTTAGTACTTACTGCCAGAAGTGGTTGGAAAAACCGATGGTGCATGAGAGATGCTGGAATTTGCTTTCTGCTTGTTGATACACGGAGTATTGGCTGGTTGGGCTCGGTGCAGTACAGATCCAGTCAGCCGTGAACAAGCAAATGCTGCTGTTTCCAGAAAATTGCCCTTTGTGTGGCTGGACTTAAGGTGTGATCTGCTTTGTTTGGCATTGGCACAGATCTCTGTGCTAGAAAGCAGAGAACAATCTTGAGAGCCAATCTCAGGGTGCATTCCTGCAGATAGGGCCGTGGTCGGGGGTTCCTTACGGTGCTACAGCAAAGTTCACACAGACTTTAATTGCTGTCGTGGGCGTGTGACACATAAGCACAGCAGACTCCAAGCTATCAAGATGAGGTTGCAACACACTTAGCTTTGAGACAGTTATGAAATGTTGGGTTGCCCAACATTGCCCACGGTCTTAGGGCATCATTTGGCTGTCTTAATCTGAAATACATTCGCCCTCCTTCCTCTGTCCTCTGCTTAGTCACTACAAACCTTCCAGCTGTGCAACGGGTGAGGCAGGGCTTGTAAACCTCATCTCCTACTCCTCGTGTCTCACTGCTTCATCTGCAGGCTGGCTTGGACTAAACAGGGTCCTGTGAATAATGGCTGCATCGTAATGAAGGCAGATGGGACGCTCGATGAAGATGACTTCCACTGTTTTTTCTTGAGCTCTGGGTCTCAGATACATACTTTCAAACATTATTATTGGTCTGTGTGTCTGGTCTTTGTCAGATACATTTATTTGGGCTTTTTAAGTCTCGCAAAAGCTAGTAGCTTCATTGCATTTCATCATCTTGGTATGTGTCAGTGTCAATTAATGGGTCATCTTTACTGAGTTTAACAGAGTACGCTGCTCCCCTAAACAGATTCCCTCCTGCACCACCCTACTCGGTCTGGTCCTCTTCTCACCCGTGCCTCTCCCATCCTATCCTGCAATCCCATTTTCATCCTTATAAATCACTGCTCTGCAGACGTCTTGCCCCAAACTTATTCAGCTCCTCCCAGCTGGGGATGGTGTTGAGCACCAGAGGAGCATCTCAGATGTCAGTCCTGATGCTTGGATGCAGACCTTCCACATCCCACAGCACAAAGCATCTTGTTTAGTCTCACACAGGTAGAAATGTAAGTGATGAAAACTGGCAAATGCGTATAAATGCACCCAGGAGCACGTAACATCACTGTTTTTGTCAAAGACATCTAAACTTGGCCAAATTCACACAGATTCACAGAAAATTCATTAAAAGAAAAACAATTCTCTCCCAGGCAAATTTCAAGCCCTTCCTCTAAAGTTCTAGAGATCCCAGAGGAGGATTTAGAGATAAGGCTAAAGGCATTTTTTTTTAACATGGGTAAAACAACATATTTTTTCCCTAGCCTTGTTCTCAGAATCTGCTGAACTGTTTTGACTGAATTTTTCCAAAAAACTTCAGCCTGAGGCAGACAGCTGGCATGGAAATTTTCAGCCCAAACAATTTGCTTAGTATAGTTATGAGAAACTGCAAATGCTGTTTTATTATTAAAGCTGCCTCACTCTGCCCATAATTGACAGCGCTACCAACTTTGCCTTTCCCAAATAAACAGATAACTAGAGATTTTTGTCACAAACTAATTTTGTGCTTCTGTGTTTTATAGATATTTTTATATATTGGGAATTTATTATAGGACTGACACATGCATTTCAGCATATGTTAACAGATGATGAAATCTCAAGCTTCCTGGAAACAAAAGTGAATACAATTAATGAGAATCCCACAAAGCTGCATCAAAGTGATACAGTGTTGCAGGATTTGTGGAATGGGATTAAAACCAAAGAACTCTCAGGAGATGTTGCACTGACAGAGAAATCACATGGATTCCCATGTATCCCACCTTTGGGTTCACAGTCCTGGTAGAAGAATTCTGATTTAATTTAATGTTCTCTTGTAACAATGAATATTGCAAATAACAAGCAAAAAAAAACCCAAGGGGTGGAGGGAGGAAACCCCTAAAACTGAAATAACAGATAGTTTGGGGGTATTTTTTGGTGTACTTATAATTGTTCTTTTTTTATCCTCATCATGTGAAACTACAGCCTTAGCTGTAGCCTTAGCTGAGAGCCAACCTCAGGACCCATTGCTATGGAAGGAGAGGGGTCCTCCTCCTCCTTCAGATTATGTTTAACCATTTAATTCATCATCACAGGAGAAAAAATAGCCCCATCTTTTTCTAGGAGTTTTGTTTTCTGTCAGTGACTTCTGTTGAGTCAGTGTGGTGGGAGCACGTGCTGAGGAGAAGGGACAAAGAAGGAGGTGCAAACAGCTTTTTGGGGATGATGAGTATTTTTTAGGCTGGTCTCATGACCCAGATTTTTTTCCTGGCTTGCCAGTAGTTTACAGTAGTTGTATCGTGCTTACATTAAGGCTAATTTCACTGATTAGAATACAGAGTGAACCTTTTCATTACACTCCTCTATCTTCATGGTAGTCTTTTGGACCATCCTGCTCAGCAGGCACTGAAGCAGTTGTACTCTATCGATCTGCTGGGTTCTTTTTGAACCCAATATTGAGTTCAAATGGACACAATATCCTGTAAAAAATGTTTTGAAATTTGAAATTATGCAGTCAGGGAAAAAGTCTTCATTTCATCTCCTTTAAACTCACAGTTTGCTAATTTCATTAGGTGACTCCTACTTCGTGGGTTACAGACATCATGATTTAATAGAGGTCTCTTCCTCCCACTTTTTTTGTTCTTTCCTGAGCTGAAAATCCTTACTCCATTTCACCTGCAAAAATCTCTATATATTCCCAATACTCTTTGCCAACCTTTTCTCCGTCTTCGTTCATTTTACTATATATTTTAGAGATGGGCTTACCAAAAATGCATGTTGCAGTGAGATAGGAATGCATCATCGGCTTTTATGGCATTATCCTGATATATTATTCCATTTTTGTTTTTTCCTAACATATCCCAAGATTTTCCCTGCATGTTTAACTAGCACAGTCAGAGAGCCAGTATTTGTAGAGGACATGCCATGGCAATTCCCCAGCCACCTTCCTGGGTGGTTGTACTTAATTTAAAGCCCACGTTGTGTATGTATCATTAGAAATGGTTTTCCCTTTATGCATTACTTTACTTTACTCTGCTTTATTGACACTGAATTTCATCTGATGTTTTTATCACCCAGCTAGTTACTCAGTATTGCAAGAGTAGGTTGTGGTGTAATTATTGGAGGCTTCGGGAGAGGATCAGGAAGCCCAGCAGTGAAAAAAGCTCTCATTTTGACTTTTATTCTTATCCTGGGGATAATCTAAACAAAAATATAACCAACAAAATACACTTAAGAACAAATAAGAACAACCAGCCTGCCTGTCTTGTGACATCTGACTGTGAGGTTTTCTGTGGCTCAAATGCTTTTGCCTGTCATCGACGGCATCTGAGTCTCTTAGTCTTCATTCGAGTGAGCATTGGCTCTTCCATCAAACAGCAAATTATGTCCCTTGTTTCATCCAGGCTGGAGCACCTGAGTCCGGAACAAGGGGACAACTTAATGACCATCTTCTCACAGCCTGACATGTTTCCTCTTCATCTCCATCTCCTAAATTTCTCTCCTTCCTATCCTAAAAATCCATGCTGTGTTCATGCAAAAAATGCCTAGGATTTGGAAACTTCTAATACTGTCCTGTTTTTTGCTGTTATCTCCCAAGAAAGTGTGAACAGATGAACCCACCTGTCTGTCACTTAAAACCCTGCTTGTTGATGGTCATTTGTGTCTACCTGAACAGTTCTTGCCTTAGGGCTTGGATTTTATAGCTTATTATTGCTGGTGCTGTTCACAATATTACTTGGGATTGGAGAGACACACAAATGACTCATATAGAAGCTACAAACTATTGCTTACATCCCTGCATATCCCCATATGCTTTAAAATGTCATCTGTTTGTGGCTCTCTGTGCCAACCACTGCTGATCACGGGCTCCAGAGAGCAGGGTTATTGTACACCTGCATCACTTAGTTTTGCATTATTTTATACCTTCTCCATAATTAATGAATTTTATGTACTTATTTGTTTTTGCTTTCTACGTTTTTGGAGGTTGTCAGGCAGCAAGTGACTAGTTGAGAAGATGGTAACAGGAAAGAAGGGGATGTTGGAAGCTGATACTGGGGAAGGAATGTGGATTTCTTTGGGAAGTGGCATTGGGAGTGAGGAAATGGGGGTATACCAGGAATGGAGGGACCTGTGCCAGCACTTTTGGTGCTAGAGCTGTATTGATGCAGCTGGTGCTCTGTTGTGCTCTGTGCACTGGAGACGGGTTGAGTTTTTTTGTTTTGTTTTGTTTTTTCTTTTGGGATTTTTTTTTCCCATTTCAAAGCATGGAAGGCTAAAAATTCTGCAACATCTCTACTGTACATAAAATAAATAATAATTTTTTAAAAAAATCAAGATACTTTGTATTTGACAGTGGGTATTTCATTTCCCCACACCCAGCCCCAGCAAAGCTATTGATCAAATGAGGCAGGGGAAGGTAGGGGGAAGAGCACATATTTTTTATCTGTGAACACTCCTGTTCGTTTCTCTCTCCTTCCCTCTGTTCAAATGAAAATACCTTGAGCTAACTTCCCACAGACTATATGGTAGCTCACCTTGTATCATGTTTCCTTGAATATTTCATGAAGGCCTTTTTTTAAAATGTGCATTGCTCTAGCAGACTGAGTGTTTGGAAGTGGACATTCCCAGGGACAGACATTTTTGGAGATAACAAAAGCTGGTCACATCCAATCCTGCTTGAATCCCCAAAGAACCAGAGCATTTTCATCTAAATAAGGGTCAGATCCAAGGTTCATTACTGTTAATTCAGAGGCTCCTGTTGGTTTTAATGGGCTCTGGATCAGACTTTTTAACTCCTGCTGTGGAACTGCAAGGGCTCCCCCAGTGCAGAAACATGAAATGACCATGAAAATTGAAGGCTGGTTTGGAAATGGATGTCGTTTCGACTGCTGCACTAATTGAGCGTACAAGGCTGGGAGGGTGATAGGTTTGGGGTTTTCTTGATGTTTCCAAATAAAGTCAAAAATTCTTGTAATGAAAACATGGAGAGAGGTGTTTTGTAACTATTTTTATACCTACATCAGACTTGATGTTACTGGCTTTGAATTATTTAACATTTTTCTTCCTCAGCTGTCCTCTCCAGTGAGTTTCTGTTGCAGGGCTTCAGGAGTTGTGTAGGGAACAATGCAGCAGCCTGGCATTGTCTGTTTGGGGCTGGGAGGGGGGGGGAGGGAAGAAGAGCTGTTCCTCTGTTTTGTTTTGTTCCATTTCTTTTATCCTATTTTATCCTTCCTCTTGCTGGTGAGAGGGACATCAGGCCGAGGTATTAAATCATACTGACCAGTGTGGGCTGAAGATGAAGTACGTGCCAGCTAAAGACACAAATGGGGAGTTTTCTGCTTAAACCACTGAGCGCTAATGTCTGTCACATAGGAGGAGCCAACTATTTAACATTCAGTTCATTCAAAAAACATTATTATGTCCCAACGGTAATTTAAAACCACATCTGTTAGAACCATATGTGGGGGAAGTATACTTTTTTCGTGGTTTTTTTTTTTTTTTTTTTTATTGTTTATAGGGTTATCTTCAATATAGGCTTTCTTTCAAAATTTCAGATTGACAGCCTTAAAATGCCTGGAATAAAAGAACTAAATGAATTGAACTCTTATCTTCTTCCCTTTGTAATTAATGTGTGGGCTTTTACTGGATATCTGCAAGTCAACATCCAGCTTTGAAAGGAAACCTATAGATTGGGATCATGCCTCACGCCTCTGTTGTCTATAACCTGATATTTGTTTTTATAGCTAAGATATTGGATATTTCACAGTTTTCTCAGCTTCCCATTAACAATTAATGTGACCTCTGAAAATATCTCTTTTGGGCAATCAGAGCATCTAATTTTTACTTTGTGGAATCCCCACTGGATTTTCCTGTCCTTAATAATAGAACATAAAGTATTGTTTTCAGAGCATCCCATCATTATTATATGACCAGCACCAGCTGCAGAATCTTAAGACCCTTAACCCTAAACAGTGCTAACAGCATATCTGACGTGTCTAGTGGAAGTAGGCTTCACAGAACCCTCAGGTCAAAATCTCTGTATCAAAATATCAATAGATCCTTCATTATAGGGAGGGGGAAAATTGCTCTGTGTCACCTCTATATTTAGAGCAACATAGAATGTGGTAGGTTGGAAGGGACTTTTAAAGGCCATCTAGTCCAACCCCCTGCAGTGAGCAGGAACACCTTTAACTAGATCAGGTTGCTCAGAGATTCATCAAGCCTGGCCTTGGATGTGTCCAGGGATGGGGCCTCCACCACCTCTCTGGGCAACCTGTTCCAGTGTTTCTCCACCCTCAGAGTGAAGAATTTCTTCCTAGTATCTAATCTAAACCTTCTCTGCTTCAGTTTTAAACTATTGCCCCTCATCCCATCGCTCCATGACCTTAGAAACAGTCCTTCCCAGCTTTCTGTAGATCCCTTCAGGGACTGGAAGGGGCTCTGAGGTCTTCCTGGGACCTTCTCCAGGCTAAACAACCCAACTCTCTCAGCCTGTCTTCATATGAGAGGTGCTCCAGCCCTTTGATCATTTTTATGGCCCTCCTCTGGACCTGCTCCAACAGATCCATGTCCTTTTTGTGTTGAGGGCTCCAAAGCTGGATGCAGTATTCCAGGTCTCACCAGGCCAGAGGGAAAGAATCCTCTCTCTTGATCTGCTGGCCACACTTCTTGTGATGAAACGTAGGATGCAGTTGTCCTTCTGGGCTGTGAGTGCAAATTACTGGCTCATGTCCAGCTTTTCATCCATCAGTACCCTCAAGTCTGTTTCCACAGGGCTAGTCTATCACATCATTCCTCAGCCTCTATTGATAACGAGGGTTGTCCTGACCTGGGTGCAGGACCTTGTGCCTGTCCTTGTTGAACTACATGATCTCAACATACTTTGCTATGTCTCTGTGTACTCAAGCCCTGACTCATCCCAGCTAAACATCAGTGCCTGAGTGAATTGCTTTGAGAGAGGGTAATTGGTGGCAAACAGTTGTACTTCCAGACTTCAAGCATATAAGTTAAAGGAACTCCTTATGCCTTCACCCATTTCACCCTATCCTCTGTCTGAGAAGAGTCTTTGGTAAAATCCAGACAAAGCTGAATACATGAGGGGCTGATGAGCATGGGCTTTCTGTGCTTGTTGAGATTACTCACTGTGGATTGGTAAGGAACATTTCTATCACGGTGCCCTCTTCTCAGAAGACCACCTTTAGATGGTGATCACAGAGAAAGCTCTGCTTCAGTTATAATGGTCAAGCTCTAACACCAAATGCTAGTGTTCAAGCTGTGATCCCCCGTTGTTAACTAAAATTGTGCGTGTTACATGATGAATTTAGAGCACTGTCAGACCTCAAGCTAACACTCCAAATATCCCTCCATAATAAACAGCAAATAACTGCTCTGCTGAGCTTTTTATGTAAGTGCCAAATGCTTAGTCTTGTTGTCCTGGTTTCAGTCAGGATAGAGTTAACTCCATTTGTAGCAGCTGATGGAACGCTGTGTTTGGGAGTTAAAATGAAAGCAGTGCTGATAACACCCTGATGTTCTTAGCTGCAGTCAGACAGTCAAGGACTGTCTTAGCTTCTTCTATTTCTCTATTCTTGAGAAAGGAGGGGCGAAGCCAGGACAGGTGACCCAGATGGGCCAAAGAGAATATTCCATGCCAATTACGTCCTGCCTAGGAAAAACGGGGGACTGTTGGGAAGAAGAAGAGGGGCGGTTTCGGGACGCGTGCTTCCTCTCGGGACGCGTGCTTCTTGGGGGGACGGTCGGGTTCCGGGACAGCTCTGGGTGGTCCGGCCTGAGTTGTGTGGTTCGGTGAGAAACTGCATTGTGTATCAATAGTTTCATATTCTTTTGCTCTATAGTCCTGTTAGCATTGTTATATTTTATCTTTCTGTTATCTTAGTAAACTATCCTTATCCCAACCCACGGGCCTCCTAGTTTCTTGGTTTTGGAGTTATTTGCCCCTTCCTTTTCCCTTCCCTTGTTTCCCTTTCCCTTTTTCCCTTTTCCCCTGCTCTTTTACTTTAAGAAGCAGGCAACTGCGTGGATCTCAGCCCACAGCTGGGGTGAAACCACGACACTTGTGTAGAGTCCCACAGAAATCTTGGCCCTTCCTTGAAGTAATGGATTTCCCTATTCAGTGTGTCCACATCTGTTTGCAGCATCAGGCTTTCTACTGTTTGTCCTTCACAAATAGGCAGGGAATCTCAAAGAGAAATAATCAGAAAGTAAATAGATAGGCATGCAAGTTATATTCATGAAACCCCCGTTCACGTGCTACACATCTTTCCGGCAGCATTTACAGCGCAGCGTATTGCACATCTCCCTCCAGCTGTGTTTTAAGCACTGAACAACAAATTTCTTGGCTAAACAGGATATTAGTGATCCCGATGTACAGAGCACCTGACGACCCAAGAGTTAAATATGCAGCTATAAATAGCATGCCTATTTTGATGGGATACTTTGTATTGTAATTTTAGCTCTAATTAAAGTTTGGTTGTAGGCATGAAATATCTCAGTCTTTCAGGAACATGTGTAAATCTCTGAAATTAAGCTGGGTTTTGTTGTCTGAATGTTTTGGCACAGTTGTGCCATTGCATATGAAGTTTTATGAGCAGCAATATAAAAAAAGATGGTTTTGCATGTCAATGAGCAACCTTTTTGATTCATTTTGGGTTAATCAAGTGCTAAAGTTAAATCAGAAGGCATTAATTTCTTCTTGGTTTAAAATGAAACTCTACTGTGCCCTGAAAAACTTGTGCCTTCCTGTAGTGAGTTTGATGTTGAAAACGTTCTGTGGAGTTGATTGCTTCCAGATAAGTGGGAAAGTAGCTATGCTGGAAAAAAAATATAAAAAAAAAAAAACAAAAAAAATTGAATGATGTGCCTGGAAAATGTGGGAAAAAAAAAAAAAAGAAGAAGGCTACAAGGGAAACAACACGTTTTATGTTTTTGGCACAGTGTATTTCATATTCCTACTCCCTGTCCTTGTGTGATCCCTGAGCACTTGATGGATGAGAAAGATAATTGTTGATCATTTCATGAAGCTCTGCCAGTAACACATACCAAATATAATTAAACCTCCAATTTTATGATTTTAAATACATTTTTCACCAAATATGGAAATTAACCACTTCTCTGTCACAGCAGAAGGAGACAAGGCATTTTGTGGCATATTTTCTGTCCACACTTACTGCGACATGTGGTGCTTTTCAAAACAGCTCCCCAATTCTGTTAGATGATTTCACCTTTGAGGTTTCATGGAGGTCATCCTGGAACTTCAGCAAAATTACCACGAACCATGCTTTTTCTTGCTAGACTTCTATGCATGGTGGACTTGGACCAGCTCCAGTAATTCCTGTCTCACTAGGTAACAAACCACGAGACTCCCACAGCTGGGATGAGCAAGGGAAGTTTAATGTCATTCATCTCTGATTTTAACCCTACGCTTCCAGTGTAGATTTCAGGCTAATTCCTTGGAAGAAAGTTTGGGTTTTTATTAAATATAATCGGATAAATAAAACGGATTCATTTCATGAAGGTTTTATGTTCTTCTGCCTCTAGTGTAAGAAAAAAAAATTGATTGTAGTCAACTTTGATTCATCCGTGATCCTACTCCAGGGGAAAGTAGACATTATCCTTTTCTCTAATAAATGAAAATACTCAAGGAAGTATTGTTTCAGATAGCCCTCTACCTTTCAGGGAAGACCAGGGGGAATGAAAGTTAACACCCAATGGACACTCAGAACAGCCTGTCTTTGGTTGTCAGTCTCTGACTGTCCAGAGCCCAACTCCTCTGGGAACAGGCAGCACGATGCACTTTGCTCTCTCCTTGAGCATGAGGGCACGCTCCATTAGCTGACACTTGTTTTTACAGCATATGTGCTAGACAGCTTGGGCGGGAGCCGGACAACCCCCAGCTTGCAGATCATGTCCCACAGGACAAGTTAGCTGATCCCTTTTCCGTCACTATTTCTTGGTCATAGTAGAGACATCTCTTTCCTGCTGCTTTGTTAAAGGATATGCTCCCAAGCCTTCCTTTTCCAGTTCCCTCTGCTTTAACACTGGGTGGATTGTAAGTTTCAAATATTGCTATAATGCAAGTCTGAATGTCCTGATTAGACTACATACAGTTGTAGTTACTCTAATTAGTCATTAAGGAGACGATAGTTTGACTTTAATAGGTAGGTAAAAGGGACATGGGGACTTCTGATCTGTTTGCAGCTCCTCTCGTGACCCAGGAGAAGCAATTTGCATTTTTGCCTCTTAATTTATCTGTCTGTAGAAATAGTTTTCTAATAGCTTTCTAATAACTTCCTGTTTCTAATAACTTTGTTTCCTCTTTGCTGAATCATTTTAAATTTTCAGCACCTCTGTGTCTCATTCTCCCTTCCTTTAATGTATTACTGCAGTGTCCTGGGAGCACTCATTTTAGGCTACAAAAAATCAGTCCATCATTCTCCATACAAAATCATTGAGTGGGAATCACATTTGCAGTCCAGCTGGGAAGTAGAAAGCTAGTTGACCTGTCTTTTTGAGCATTAATTTTATTAGGTTTCTACATGTGTTTCCTTTGATCTTTTCAATGCTCTCCTAGAAGACAATTCCAGGCCAGCTTGTAAAAAAATCTCAGTTTCTTCCAACATGTGCAAAAAAATGTGTCAGATCTTCTCAGTTATAAATCCACTGTCCCGTGTGGAGGCAGAGAACTGTTACATCCATTTGGAAAAGGTTAGTCATTTAGCTGTCAGGGTCTCTCAGGATGCAACCCTGTCTATAATGTCCCGCTTTCAGTATAGATGCATACCCAAATCTATGTTCTTTGGTCTGAATCTTCAGTTTAAAACCATTACGCACTGTCCTATCACTACAGGCCTTCCTAAGAAGTCTCTTCCCATGTTTCTTATAAGCCTCCTTTAGGAACTGGAAGGCCACAATAAGGTCTCCCTGATCCCTTCTCTTCTCCAGGTTTAACAATTTTAGCTTTCTTCAGCCTGTCTCCATATCAGTTGTTCAACAAAGGCAGTCTTGGATGCAAAATCACCCTTGGTTATTGAATTTTCCACTTTCTCCTCCCAAGGATAATCTTAAAAGAAGAATGATGTTTCCAAGCTACCCCAGATCTAGCATTGGCAGAGTGTTAGGTGTTTACCCGGCTAGATCAGTTTATACGTAGTCTCCTCATGTAGGATGTTGATAGTTGGTAACAACATAGTTAACTTTTCCAACTTGTTTTATCAGCAATGACTCAGTGTTTTCAACAGATGTAAACTGGGGTGGAGACAGAAAATGCAGAGTTCAAATAGAGAAAAATCTGCATTTCTAGATGAAAGCAAGTCCCTTTATTGCCTTAATTTACCCTCGTTGGTTAGACTAAAAGACCACATGAAGGACAAAATCAAACCACAGTTATATTAGTTGTTTGGTCAAGTATCACTCATTGCCAGGATGTTTTCTAAATGAAGGTGTTGGGACAAGTATGCAACTGGGAGGTGGAGAAAGATTCAACAAGTCTAAAAGTTTTCTATAACTTCAGATTAACTGGAGCAACTGATTTACTAAAGTCACACAAATCAGGTGACATATAAAAGTGGCATGCAGGATGACTCTGATCCATTTATATGAAAAAGAGATCAGCTCTTCAAACTGAAACAGAAGGAAGCATAGAGAAGGGATGTTCCGAAAGTAAGCTGATAAAGCCTAAATGTTTTCAAACCTTGCTCATAATAATTACTGTTAGTTTAGACATCCTTTTGGGGAGCCATCCAGAGAAGAGGAAGAGAATAGGAAAATATTTTTTAAAAGGTTAAACCTCCATCTTTTCTTACAAGCTGCACTGGGAGATATGATGAAGACAGATTACGAAACACCCCTGAGGCAAACATGCCAAAATATTTTTCAGTATCTGTCCAGTTAAAGAATGTATTTAGTGAGCCTATCCAAAGCAGATGCTGCTTTTCTCTTTGATAAAGGACTGTTCAGGAGCCCCTGATGCGGACTATTACCTTGTGGTCACCAGGGAGCTGCTTACTAATAGAAATTAAAGTTACCACCGCAGCCCAACAGATATCAAATTCACTTTCTCCTTGTCTTATTTAACTTAGGGTGAACGTGGTGAGGAAGGCTTCTGTGACAAAATTCATCGTGCTAAGACTCAAAAAATCCTGTAGGTTTGGTTCCTTTCTTCTTGAGATCTCCTTGGCAGGAAGCTTGTGTTGGCCGAGGCCCAGGGATTTCTAGCTAATAAATTATTATATTGGAGGGACTGCTCACCCTGTAGCCATGCTAATTAGGTTCTTACCAGCAATTCAGGTCAGTTTATATTCTTGACATTAATGTAGGACAGGTGGGACTGCATGTTGCAGTTTTTTCTTATTTGCAAAATAAGACAGAGCCACAGTTTGTAAGGAAACCCTTGTCAAATTCTCAGTTTTCAATGTGTCTTTGCAGCAAAACAGAATTTCAGTAGTTCCCTGTCATTGCTTGTTATTGGCTCTGTATCTTGATGGTCCTAATTAGAAATACTTTATGACTGATAAGATAGCTAATATCTAAGAGGGAAGGTATAAGAATGGCATGGATGTCCTTGGTTTACATTCTTCACACCCCAACTACTCTTTGAAAAGCTTCCATACGATTATTAATAACTCCAAGGCATATTATTTCCCACTTGAGGAACAATGACTGAAAGTCAGAGATAAAGACAGAGGCACTGCCAGAAAATATTTTGCAGGAGGACATTGAGTATATTTCAATTAAAAAAAAAAAAAAAAAAAAAAGAGAAAGAAAAAAGTTCACAAAAATGTTTTACAGTAAAGGGTGTAGTTCTTAGAATTGCCACAATCTCCAGTATTGCCAAGGATTTACAATGATAGGAAAACTGCTTTAGTAATCAAATTATGTAAGAAGAAAACTAGGAGGCTGAAGACCCTTCTGTGAGATGAGTAAGTGTGGAATGGTTTCAGTGTTCCTGTTTCTCATCTTTAGTTATCTGCAGGTGTCAGCTGACTCTTAATAACTCCAACACATTAGTTCAAAATATTTTTTTGTCCTTCATAAAGTATATTGGATATAGCAACGTGGATTAACTACTCCCTATCTCTATAGGGCTATTTCTGACTAAAATTCTATTCATAAAGGGAATTGTTCCAGTACAGTGTGCAAGTCCCTATCCATAAATTATTACTGATATTTTTAATTTCTTATGTGTCTTTCCAACTAATTGCTGCCCATGTTTATCAATTACCTGGCATAAAAAATGTGGCCATTGTCAATAGTTTGCAGGTGACCTATGAGTTGGGTGAGTTTGTAATGGAAGAGTAAAAGACACTGACAGAGATCTAAGTATTTTATATGCTACATACAGACAAGTAATCTCTTTAATGTAGTGAAATGTAAACTCATACATCAAAGAAAAGGAAAAAAAACCAAGGCATACTGCATTGGGGATACTTGAGATTTCAAAACACTTCTCTGGCATGATGGATAATTAGGCAAAAAAGGAACTTTCAGTTTAATATGCACATTTACTTGTGTGTATGAACGGGGGAGTCTCATGTAGGCATGGTGAAACCACCTCAGTATTTGGCATAGGTTAACTGCTTTTGAAATGCTTCTTTAGTTTGGCGCCAGTGATAGAGGAAGTATGTTGATAAACCAGAGAAAATGTAGAAAACAGATATAAAAATGATTAAATGCTTGGTAAGAGATCATACAGCAAACTGCAGGGAAAACTCCCAGTTGTTTATCTCCTCAAAATGCAAGTTTAGTACCGATGTGATCGCTTTGACCACCGACAGCAGCAACAGAAATTCACTGGCAGGGGACTCCTCTGAATATATGTGACAAAGACGCAGCAGTAAGAGATGTCGGGAAGCTGAAGTTAGGCAGAGAGACCTGAAACAAGCTACATATTATTTACAACAGAGGGAACTTGAGGAGGGATATAGTGATGCTCTAGACATGGACTATATTTTGCTGTGTTGTATGTTTAGTAAATACTTTTGTTCAAGCTGGAGTTAGCTACACTCTCCACTCTGTGTTGCAAAAAGGGTTTAACTACTTGTCCCTCTGTATGACTTCTGCGTAGACAATATATGTGTATTTTGACATTCAGGTCCTCATTCTTACAATCACCCATGTGGATAGCGGTGGTCTTCTTTACGGTGTGCATATTTCAGAGATAGTGACAACCACATTTCTCAAGCAGCACTTTGATTTCCAAACCAATCAGGGATTTTAAAAATTCTTTTTATTCTTTTATTTCTTTTTTTTTTTTCTTTTTGCTTATCAAGAGCTTGATCAGAGGTCCTCACACATCCTAAATCTGAATATAATGAAACAGAGCATGTTAGAAAGCTGGTTTGCTTATGATCATCTGGATTGTTTGCCATTCTTCACCTTTTGTACTAATCTGCATCTGTACAAAATGAATGCAAATCACTCATAATTTGATAGCAGTTTGCATCCCTATATACCCCATATGAGATGAGAGATAGAGAATGCGAATCACTAGAGATTCAAGTGTTTGCTACTGGACCTATATCAAACTGGAATTTATTAGCAGATACAAAGCAAAAAGTTCTTTAAAAAATGATCAGCTGTGGGGGAAAAAAAAAAGTTTATTTTCTAGTTTTGAGGGGGTTTAAGTGGAGAAAGCGTGGATATGAACACATAGCATTTATTTAATCTGAAATTCTTTATGTTCCTAATCCAGAGAAATCTCAGTATAAGCAGCTGGGTCCCATTATGCACCAGATTTGTATTTTGCAACCTCTAGTTCCCTCTTAGTTTTCTGAGTTGACCCAGCCTGCACCACCACCTTTAATTGTACAGAGATGTGATTTGTTTTATGAGGAACAAGATAACAGATCTCTTGATCTTATTATCAAGCAGAGGAAGAAGGAAGGGAAAGGAAAACTATACTCCTTCCTTTCTTTTATGTTACTGAAATGGAAGCTGAGCTTCTGATCTGTTCCTAGCATTGGTCCATATGGTCTGTGTATCCCTTAGTGGAAGTCTGATTACATCAAAGTTAAAATAAGGATCACCACAATGTAAGCACTTGGGATAGCTGCAAGCAAACATGTGGACAGGTCTGGAGGAAGAGATAGGTGCTGGCTTCTTAAAGCTAGTGTTTTGATAGGATTTGCTGGTTAAATTATAATTTCCTTAAACTATGTCCAAAACAAAGCAACAATAAACAATTTATTTGATACACCAAAGGGCTTCTCTAATTCAAATTGTTGAAAGCAGATGAAAACTGGATTAATGTGGCCCCTGGAAGGAGGAAATCATGGTTCCTCACCAGTCTTGCCTTTTGCAGCCAGTTACAGCAATGCAAAATAAATCCTAAGAAATAATATTGGGTCACAGTTGCTTCCTAAGGCTCTGGATGGTATGGAGTCAGCTCCCTTCATGTACAGAAAGTTTAATAACTTTCTGAAGTGCAAGCTAAACAGGAAGAAAGTTTGTGAATTGTGGCAATGAGTTTGCATCTGTTGATCCCTCAATGATTTTCATACTTTTAGGTCAAACAGGAGGACAAGAAAACCCTAGTAAACTGGAACACAGAGACTGAAATATTCCTCCCAGTGTGTCTTTTCTGCTGTTACCATTTCAGTCCTTCCTGAGATCAGCAAGGCTTTGTAATCTGTCAGAAGCAGTATAAGAAGTGGGGAGAGAGTGGGGCAAGGGCTTTGGATGTGTGGGAATGGATGGGAATCATAGACTCATAGAATGTGTTAGGTTGGAAGGGACCTGTAGAGGTTGTCTACTCCAACCCTCTTGCAGTGAGAAGGGACATCTTCAGATCAGGTTGCTCAGAACTCCATCAAGCCTGACTGGGAATGTCTCCAGGAATGGGGCCTCCACCACCTCTCTGGGCAACCTGTTCTGGTGATCTACCACCCTCATATTGAAAAACTTTTTCCTAATATCCAACCTAAATCTCCCTTTTTTGAGTTTAAAACCATCACCCCTTTTTCATACATCCCATCCCTCTGGCACATTAACTTCACCACTCAGCTTGGTGCCATCAGCAAATTTGCTGAAGGTGCACTCAATCCCATTGTCAATATCTTGAATAAAGATATTGAACAGCACCAGTCCCAGTACAGACCCTTGAGGAACTCTGCTTGTCTTCCATCTGGACTTGGAGCCATTGACCATCCCCCTCTGCATGCGACCATCCAGTCACTTTATCCACTGAACAGTCCACCCATCAAATCTGTACCTCTCCAACTTAGAGAGAAGGATGTTGTAGGGGACCATGTCAAAAGTCTTGCTGAAATCCAGATAGACGACACCCGTAGCTCTTCCCTTGTCCGCTGATGCAGTCACTCCATTGTATAAAGCCACTAGGTTGGTCAGGCAGGACTTGCCCCTAGTAAAGCCTGGGAGTGGGTGGGCTTTTTGGAAACTGAGGTGTCAAGGACAAACTCAGTGTTATGAGAACATGTTATTTCACTCCCAGAAAATCATTAGGCTCTGCAAAACTTAGCAGACCATTGGTTCATGAGCATGACTGCAAGTAATGGCAAATTACAAGTGTGTTCAAGGCTTTGTTCCTTTTTCTTTTCTTGTGGGTTTTTTTTAGTGTTTGGTTTGACAAGCTTTCCTTGCAGCTTGAAACCCCTGACAATTGATTATTGAACCAATAGTTGTGGCATCATAAAATACCCACTCCTTGAATGAAGCTTTCCTTATCCAGGCTTTGCTGACACTCCAGGCTTTGCTGATATGGGGCCAACTCTATGTACTTACGCACGGTCTTTTAGTTTTTTTCATTGCATTCCTGCTTGAACAGATAATTCCCAAATCACTTAAGGAAGTGGAGAATTAATGAAGAATGATACAGAAGTTTCCTCCCTTTCTGAGGGACACTCTCACAAATTTGGACCCGAAATACCTAATATATTGATCTAAGAAACACGCTATTTCTATTACAGAGTTCCACTAGCAATTTTAAAACAGGATGGTTAATTTGAAAAGCAATTGTTTCTCTCTGATTCCTTCAGCCATATTTGTCACTGCTTTTATCTTTGTCATTTTCCTTTGTCCCAAGAATTGATTCTTCCACATGAAATTTAGCCTCTTCTCCCTGTGCAAAATTTCCCATGAGTAAAACTAATAGTAAAGGCTATTACCCAACATATTACCCAAGGCTGAGGTAGTTATTCTGACTGTCTATTTTTATTTAATACTATATATCTTTTTATCTTTACCCATGGGATGAGTTTTCATTCCCATTATAGCTGAGTGTGACTCCACTGACATCACTGGAATTATATGCTCGCTATCAGTGGTATTATCGAGTGGTGAATTCCTATACCCTGGAAATTCAGCTTTGATCCACACAGACCATCCATGTTAAGGAATGCAATATAGTCACTCATGCAGTTACTTATGAGTCTGCTATAGCAAATGAGAAACAGGCTTCAGATTCATAGGTGCTCTTTTCATCTCTCAAAGATGATTGAAATGAGAGTTTCATTGAGCACGCCTTATCAAATCACTGACCATCACTGTTCTCTGCAGTGTCTGTCCCCTGTTTATGGGCAGATCTGTGAGAAACAGAAACAAACCCTGATTTCTTTGCGGAGTGAAGATCATTTGGTGGGTCTGGTATTGAAGTTTGGTGAAAGGGAGTCCTTAGATTAGTTTGCTGTTTGTACTATAATGACCATAAGGGTTAAGGTTATGAAGAAATGTTTTGTAATTTGTGGCAGGTCTGCAAGACCTTCTTACACACAGGAAAAATACTTTTATCTATCAGCTATTGTGGATTAACCCCAGTCTGCAGCTAAGCCCCATTCAGCTGCTCGCTCACTACTCACTGCTGGGATGGGGGAGAGAATCAGAAGAGTAAAACTGCAAAAAATTGTGGGTGGAAATAAAGACAGATTAATGGATAAAGCAAAAGCTACACATGCAAGCAAAGTAAAACAAGGGATTCATTCCCCACTTGCCATGGCAAGCAGGTATTCAGGACAGCAGGGCACCATCACATGTAACGGGGACTTGGGAAGACAAACACTATCACTGCAAATGTCCCTCCCCCTCTTTCTTCTTCCCCACAGCTTTACACACTGAGCATGATGTCATACGGTATGGGATGTCCCTTTGGTCAGTTGGGGTCAGCTGTCCTGGCTGTGTCCCCTCCCTACTCCTGGTGCATCCACAGCCTACTCATTGGTGGGCTGGGATGAGGAGCAGACCTTGGTTCTGTGTAAGCCCTGCTCAGCAGTAGCAAAAACATCCCTGTGTTAGCAACACTGTTTCCAGCACAAATCCATACTAGCTACTATGTAGAACATGAGCCTATGTTCTACTATGTAGAACATGAGCCCAGACAAAACCAGCATATAAGTCTGAAGATTAAATGAGAGGACAAGGGAATGGAGGCAGGGGTGGGTTCTGTATTAAAACCTGGGTCTCAAGTGGTCTGGACCATTATCTCTAGCATGTTTCTATAAACTTTCGTTGACTTCAGTAAAGTTATCTGATTCATGTCCAGCTAAAACCTGGCCAGAAATAAACATTGTTGTCAGTTTAGATAGTCTGTTTTTTAGGACATCTGTGAACTTTTGTTACGTGGTAGCAGCACAGTCCCACAGCACATGATGTAAAGTAACCAAACTACTGAATTACCTTTGCAAGTGGCGACTGAATTCTGCTATGATCACATCTTAAGCCCAGAGGCGACACTGAGGTTAACCCTCTCCCAAATATTTGCCATGCTTAACTCACTTCCAAAAATATTTTGGGATTCACTCAGTCTCAAAATATTTGCCATGCTCAACTCACTTCCAAAATCTCTCGGAGAGGATGTTGGAACAACAAAGAAAAGTGCGGGGGCTTGTGTTCTTCCTATGGAGCATTGTACATTAGAGAGCTGCAGCCAACAGCCATTGATCCAGAAGCTTGTGCAATATATGTTTGTTCGTGTCACATCAACAGCGGAAGGTCACATTTAATTTTCTCCCAGAAGAGCACCCTCTGAGCTGACACATGGAGATAAAGATACTACTCATTAGAGTGGTTGTGATTTTTCTACCCAAATAGGCTGTGTGGGAAGGAGATCAGACTCGAGTCCCCTGAGTGCAGAACAATCTATACAGTAGCCCTCTCAGCTTGCTGAGCCAGCAGAGCAGCTCCTGTTTGCTTCCTAATTTCAGATAAGAGTTGAACATAAATAATAATAATACCAAAAACTCTGATTATCTTGCAAAACAGGTTAAGTGCTGAATATAATCCTTGCAGAAAAGAAAAAAAAAGGAAAAAAAGAAGAAAAAAAAAAAAAAAAGAGAACACCCCACCCCCCTCCTCCCCCCATCAAAATGAGTATTTAATTTCCTGGTACCAAAGTATCCAGAATTTAGTCTTCTTTACATCTAAAGCTATAAAATACAAAGCAGACCGCTCTGAAAATATGTGGGAAAACGTTGCTTTTTTCAGTTATATTCAACACTTCTATCTCAGGGACAGATCCTGGAGTGGCAGCTCCCTTACAGTCTTCTAAAAGATATTACACTTTTTTTAATACTAGCTGAGGATCTCATCTTGTTAGAAAGCATCTCCTGTGATTTTCCTAAATAAGTCGTGCAGTTGTCTCATGGCTTGCCATCAGGACTTCCCCCATGTCTGTTCATTCCGGCCACTTCTACTTTGTCTGCAAGCTTGGCAATAAATAATTACCTATCAGACACCCAGCATGAATTCTGGAAGTGTTTGAGAAGAGGGATACAAGTGAGAAGAACAAAAGAGAGGACAATTAATGCAGGATTATTGGGGAAAAGAAAGAGAGCAGATCTAAAAAGATCTAAAAAAAGAGGTTAGAAGAGTTGCTTCCATAAGCAGGGAACAAATTAATCTCTGGGATGGGAAGATTATTTCCTTAATCAGCAGCAGAAACTGGGGGAGAAGAGGTAAGAAGGTGGCAAGTGAAAGAGTAGGAGGAGAAGAGGCAGGTTCCTGGAGACAGCGAGGAACATGCTCACAACACAGGGAAGGTGGCAGAAAGATTGATAGGGATCTATAACCAGTGGTGGGGGACTCAAGATTTCACTTCAAGGCAAGCTGGTGGGCAGAGGAGCCTCAAAGTCTTCGTTCTTCAGCATGCCTGTATTAGGACATGGCTTTATTTCCAGCTTTTACTGAGAGCTTTTACATGATGTGTCACAATGTTAGACCTTGAAGGCCAAGTGACTTTCTGCTTGAAAAAATGCAGTAATTCCCGGAAATAAGCTGCCTGGGGAATCTCATAGCCTTTCTAAAATAGAATTTGTACATAAAAGACAAGGAAGAATAGTCAGGTCTGCATCCATGGGACAGAGCTCCTGAGGAGCACAGAAAGAGAGAAATGGACTGGTAGTTAGGTATGAGCTGCCACCTGTGTTCGTAATGCTAGGAAAACAAGGTCTTTATTTCTGTTTTTTTGCTTCTTGCCTGTAAGTAAGAAGGAAGAAAAACAGAATGTTTTGGGAGACTCTGAAGTTTCTCTTCCTCTTAGCCTGTTCCTTGGATCCCCGTTGACAAACTTCCATGTGCTCCTCAGGCCTGGAGACATAAAGAAGAATGCCAACACACCAGGGCTTATCTTGGAGATGATCTTCTGATTAGAGGGAGACAAAACCTTTCTTTCCCTAGAAGGCAAAGACATTTTTCAGTGGGAAAGATGCCAAGTTGGGTGCTAGCAGTGTGGTGGGACTGTGGTGGTGGTATTGCGACAGCCTCCTCCTCCATTCCCTGCACACAAAAGCTGGTGGCGCCAGGAGCCATACCCACCCATCACTGTGGTATTGTTAGCTAAGTGCTTAAATACAGAATCGCTTATGGACCCAGCACCGTGCTCTCACAAGGCGTGAATGTGGAAAGCAGAACTGTGGGTTTGTTTGGTTTTTTTTTTACATATTACCTCTCTTTTTCACAGTTCTGGGCTTAGGAAAGGGAATGAACGAGTGAAGAGAATCTTTTCTCTTTCATTGCTACATGTGGGGATGATTCCATAAAGTGTGTAAAGTATTTTGGATTCAGAGCAGTATAAGAGCAGGCTTCAAATTGAAACGCCTTTTTTTTTGTGTTTGTTTTATTTTTAAATGCTTTTTTCAAGGTGCAGTGTTATTTGCATTTTTTATATATATATATGATATGCTTACAGTAGCGATCATCTGGGTTTCATTTGAACATTTAGTATGGATAGTTCTGTGTGTACTTTCTTTTTCTATTTGTGCATGTGAAGAGTAAGTGTTTAAAATGGTAAATTCAATAGATTTGCACTTAGCAGACTTGAGGAAATGAAAACACTATCATGTAGAAAAATTCTGCTTTAAGCTGTTCTCTGTAGTCTGACATCGCGTAGTCCAGAATTGACAATCATGTTCACTGTATGCGTGATTAACGACTAAGCAATGAAGCCTGGAAAAGAAAAAGAAAAGAAGAAAGATTGCAGTGTTTTTGCTTGTCTGTGAATGTCCATGGGGGAAGAGGAGGATTTTATTTTTTTTCCAAATGTTTCTCAAAGTTTTAACACGAGATGGCAGCTCTCTAAAACATGAGGACTGGGGAGGAGGACATTAGTTCAAGCAATGAGAAGCCTAGAAAGCAAGATGCACCAAACTAAAAGCACCTTCATTTTTTCTGGAGATCATGGAGGGAAGAGGTGCTTGTCTAAAAGGCAATGAAGGTATTACTGAGCAGGGAGAAAAGCCAGCACAGAACCATCTATACTATTGGCAGGACAAGGGGGAATGGATTGAAGATAAAGGAGGGAAGGTTTAGATTAGATACTAGGGGCAAGTTCTTTACAGAGAGAGAGGTGAGGTGCTGGAACAGGCTGCCCAGAGAGGCGGTGGATGCCCCATTCCTGGGGATGTTCAAGGCCAGGTTGCATGGGGCCCTGGGCAACCTTGTGTAGATCCAGGCCTGGAGGTTGGTGGCCCTACCTGTGGCAGGGGGTTGGAACTGTGTGATCCTTGGGGTCCCTTCCAACCCAGACCATGCTATGATTCTATGGTTCTTTATTTTCCAAGATGGAGTAAATGCATGTTGCCTCCCCACTGCCAAAGAACAATTAAATGGTAGTGTTTCTGTCTTAATAGTTTCTGATGGTAATGCCTCCACTCTCTGAATATAAAATGTTTAGGAAAAATCACAAGTTCAGCAAGTCTAAGTAGGGGGACAACGTGCTCTTTTGTTGTGATTAATATCCTGCAGTTGCTTACATATGGTCCATATTGAATGAATGGGCAAAGGTAGTCAACCTTGAAATCAGTATGCAAAAGTAGCCTTAATTAGATGTTTCAAAGATCCCATTTGCCTGCCCAGGCACCACTTTTTTTTTTTTTTTCTGATTGAACTTTCCTAGAAAGTCAAGGGATAATACTAACAGAGTTGGATATTTATGATGCAAAGCAATATCCTAGAATGGCTGGGTGGCTTTTAACCAGAAAGCAACAAGGGGAACCCAAACCAAAAAGATGGGTCTATCAATTGGCTTACTCATTAAGAGTTATAAGGTCTTATATCTCTGTGAATAAAGGAGGAAGGTAATCCTTGTTGGTGCGTGCTGCCCACAGAGTATCTGAAGTGCCTGTCTGTTGCTCCCGCTTATTTCTCTTCATGGATTTCCCATGGGGAATGATGCTGAAAGCCAAAGGGGAAGGTGGGGCAGAGAGGGCAATACTGAGCAGTGTCACCAGCCTACTAGAAAGCAAAATATATCATCTGCATTTCCATAGGGAACAGATGGGATGTAACTGTGATTGTTTGGTGTGCACTTGATGTTTATTGCAAATCCTAGTGCTTCCCTTCATCACTCAGATCTGCTAAACCCAGAGATCTACTAAGCTGAAGATCTATTAACCTTTCTCTCAAACATTTACTTATGTTTAAGGGTATCACTGTGGTTCTTTTCCTCACCTTCCTTTCCAAGCTCTGTATACGCATTTGAGTGGGGAGGACAGAAGGAGCTTATTTCTCTGCCTTCTTTCTTTTTGTCCATTAAAAAATGATGGCTGAGGAAAGAACTTGAGAAGAGGAGGAAAATTAATATATTCAATATATTCCTTCAATTGAAGCCATCATTGAAATCAAATCACACTATGCTTTTTTCTGTCTGGTACATCCTGTTTTCTCATTTATAGGAAGAAGCACTATTCCCTGTAGCCCCCAATACTTACCAAGCAACGACACTAAAATGATAGGTACTGCTTTCCCTTGGTCTGCTAGTGTATCTTCTACAAACGAGGTTTTTTCACCTCACTAATTTTGATAAAATGAAATAACAGCCTGGAATGCCCATTTTTAAGGGCATTTTTAACTTTCGTGAAATATTGAACCATGCACTTACCTTGTGTTTCTGCATAGGAAAAGATAGAAATAAAATGCACATAGTTATGCCCTCTACTGTAAAATAAATTAAATATATAAAGTAAAATAAAATAAATAAAAAAAAAATCTCTGACTTTTACGTAGACATCAAACTTTGAGCAACCTACTAGTTCAACTCTTCCTTCTGCTGAGCATCTTCTCTGCAGCCAGGCAATACTAAATTAACTGTTTGCTAAACGAATTTGAGTTCACCAGAGAAAAAACACCAAGTGAATGTGTCATATTGTGAAGCAGGGGAATATTCATGAACGGTTAACATTACTTAGGAAAAAGAATACCTTGGCAGACCGACCAGTAAGAAACTAGCAGACCTTTGGCACCACTGACTGTGGCACTTCTTTCATGAGTGATAGAAGTTGACAAAGACACAATGAAACAAAACACGTGCCCCACAGTTCCTTTTGTTTAGGGAACAATGACTTTCACAGGCATCTAAAGGCAGAGGCCTGGAAGTTGCTGCTTATATGGTGGCCACAGGGTTTTGTGTCTCTAATATACCTCCTCTGCTTAATGAAGTATTCTTTAAAGAATATTGTAAAGGTGCCTTTTTCCTTTTTGTTTTAAAGTATTCACTAGAAAATGGACTCAATCGCACATTAATGCTATTATTAATTCACTTCTAATCACATGTATTACAAGCTAAAACCTGAGAAGAGATTGAAACATGATATAAAAGGTGCTAATTTGATAATGAACAGCAATCCACAGTATGTCTTCTGTGCATTTTTCTCATATAATTCCTCTTGATCCCTTGAAATATCACGTGCCAAGCGAAGCAGCTGAGTTAATTTTAATTCCCCATGTACTTTTCTGATGAGGTTTTTCTTTTGGTCTTCTCAGAAATATTAACTGTGGCTGGTTTTGATGCTGTAACAGCAAATGTTTCCTGATGTAACGTGTGGATGAGAATGTCAATTGTGGCTGCATGTACTGTCCAGCCTATCACAAGAAATTCTGGACCCTGGAGCTTTCAGTGGTGTTTGAGCAATTCGTGTAGACTGTGTACCCCAGGAGGCAACATTTCCTCTTTATTCAACTTCACAAGTTAAAGATGAAGGTGGCTGTCAAGTGGGGTACTGATATTCAGTGTCTTCAGCAAATCACCCCTGTATGTTTTAGAAGCACAGAATACTCTGTCCCTCTTTCTCTGTCACTATCTGGCTCCCGGCAAACTGTCAGCACAATCCACATTTGGGCAAAATTTGGAGTCTGTAGACTAACTAAAAACTCTATGATAACCAGCTATTGTAAAGTGTAAGTGGAGGCAATCCCAGGAAAAGCTTTTCTCCACTGCATTGAAGGCTTTATGTTCCTTTCAAGGTTTCTTGCATCTCTAAAAATGACTACCTGGGAGACTCCAAAAAAATACAGTAAATACCTTCTATGTCCTACCTTGTGGAGACACCTCAAATAGGTATCAAAAAGGTATCCAAAATATAGATCTAGGTCTTAGTGTGGCAAGTTCTTCTTAGGGCGTCATCTCCTGTCTTACTGCTATGAGAGTCACTTGATTGTTGAATAAATATTGCCTGGTATCTTCAGTCTCTTATCACTTGCCCCTAGTACACAGGGGCAACTACTTCTACCATTGTTTGGGAGTATGTTACTAAATTTGGTGGTAAAACACAACACACAAAGACTAGAGTCTTTGTCTCACCATCCTGGAAAAAAGATTAGGTAAATCCTTACAGTCTGGTGCAAGGGATGTGGTTGCCCCTTCACAGTTCCCCATGACCCCATTTGGTCATGGTTATTACATTTTGGGACCTTGTCAGTGAATGTGTGGGCAATTGTTAGCATGTATGGGAGGTACCCTTACTTTCTTGGGAAGAATATTTAACATCCTGTAAGACTACAGTCTTAGAAGCATTAAGGGAGGTGACAAGTTATTTATCATTAGAATTACAATTTGTCATTGCATATTAAGTTGACAGCTATGTCACTGAGATTCTTCATCCAAGAATATGCCTCAAAATCATCAACAGGGCATTGCGGATCTTAGAAAGACAAAAATCAACTCCAGAGAACTCAAGCATCCGAACTTATGGATGTTTTATTCAAGCCAATCAATGGGTCTCCTTAAAGGTTCACAAGCTCTCTGTGTGAGCGCAATCTTTCGAATACATTCATTGTAACAAATCAATAGCAAATGAAAGAAGGGCTAAGATGAAGCAGGATCCATGGTGTGGTCTGAGGAGGTGGCAGCAAAGAGTGGGAAGTACCGTCTTTTGTTCCTGATTGCACTACTTAGTTGTGTAGCAGAGCAACTGTAATGAGAAGTCTTGCAAAACAGCCTTGGGATCAAACTTAATGATTGTGTTTCTGTTCCAAGGAATGAAAATCCAGGATGTCACTAACCCACTGAACATACAGTAGGCAATGCAAAACAAAGTATCATAGCAATTTAATCTTGTAGAGCTGCTACCATTTGGTGCTATGTGTGAGCCATATTTTCTTTGTAAATGTCGAACGTACCAAAATTTATTAAAATCCTGGCCCCAGGGAAGAGTTCAACCAAAGCTCCCTTTGCCCTCAGGAATGCCAGAATTTTATTTATCCAGAACCTTGATTTACCGATGTTCCCCGTGGAGCAGAGACACTTGATGAGGAGTCAAGTGTGAACATTGACAAAGGAATCAGAATGTGCCCCCAAGTGCAAAACAGACTATAATTATTGCCTGTTATCAAGCAAGTGTTTACAGTACTGTGGCAACACCTCTAGCAACTCTGGACTGTGCTAAACAAGCATTGTCCAAACTGTGGTTACAACCCATCCAAACATTTAAATTTCAAATTCTCATACATTTTGCAGCTTCTCTTATTACCTATTTCACATAGCACGAAGACTAACAGCAGACCTGAAGACTCAAGTGCTCATCATGCACCAGAGTAGTGCATTTGACTGTCAGCAGGATTGCAACAAAAAATGTTTTCACCTGCATATATTATTCCCATCAAGGTCTTTGTGAAAAAAATATGCTGAATTTTTTCACAACCAAGTATAAATCCAAATTACTTGTGTAGGTTAGAAAGCCTGTCCCAAGAAAGCACTGAAAAAGCACTGATTCTGGAGAATCTATCCTTCCATCTATAATCCAAATGTAGAAACAAAGGGAAAACATGCATAGCATCTTGCCCACTTTTCACATAAATCTATATTGTTTTCTCTAGAAATAATAGATTATAATTCTGATTAGTCTGACATCCTTCTCCATCTCGCAGTCTCCAAAATCTTTTTGCTTCTTTTCCAAAAATCCATCTTAACTGCTGAAATATTTTTCCTGTTCTCAGAATGTCCTATATTTCAGTAACTACAGCTTTTATCTCTGCCTTTTAACACTACCGTCTCCCATATTACTCTATCTAAAACGTCTCTACTGAAGTTATCATACAATCAGAGGGTCATGTGGGTTGGAAGGAACTTCAGGAGGTTTCTAGCCCAACCTCCTGCTAACACCTGGGTCAGCACTGAAGTCAGACCAGATTGCTCAGGCCTTTCTCCACTTGGGTTTTCAAAACCCCAAAGGATGGAAGTCCCACAATTTGTCTGGGCTTGAATATCTCACACTGGATTTTATTTTTTTTCATTTTATCCAGATGGAACCTTCACTGTCATGTGCCTCAGCTTGGTTCCATCCTCTTGATAACTTGCTCAGAGGTGCTATAAGGCTGCTGTGAAGTCCCTGCTGAGTATCCAGGCTGAACAAACCCAGCTTTCTCAGCTTGTCCTTGTACATCATGTGCTCCAACCTCCTGACCACCTTGGTGGCTTATGCTGGACTCCCTGAAGTTTTTCAACAGCCTTCTTTTGTTGGGGGCCCAGCTGGATGCAGAATTCCAGATGTGGCTGGATGAGCACCAAGTAATAGGAAAAAAGTACTTCTCCTGAAATACTAATTTTCTTTTATTCCAATCACCTTTTATCTCTAGCTTCAGATCTATCTTTTTTCTTTATTTTAGAAAACAAAATACGATCCAGTAGGCATTTCTGTTACTCTATATGTTTGCTGTTATTTACCTTATTTGCATTTTACATTTACTTCTCCTACCACTATTTTTCTTCCTACTTGTTTTTCCCCTTGTTTTCTTCCACTGTTTGACAGATAATTTTTTTTGTGCTTTTTTGTTCTGTTTTCAGGCCATTTCTATTTCAACCCATGTACCTCTAGCCATCTTCAGAGTAGTCACAGGAACTGTTCGAGCAGGCACTGTCCTCCCCTTTCCAACAATGTTGCTCATTTCTGAGTATTTACCTTCCAAGTTTAAATACTCTCACCATCCTTCAACAAACAGCATCCAATTCACAACATTCTCAATATGTCAAGAATATAAATACTCATTTGTATTTTCCTCCTCAAATCCCTGCGTCTCTATGGTATCTTGTGGAAGGAGCTCCATGTGGAGCTGGCTATGGAAAATGTCAAGTTTCTTGATGAAAGCAGGAGGCTGTCCAGTTGAGAAGAGAGAATTCCAGTTTTCTACTCAGCAGAAGGCTTGGGGATTGCAGTTCCTAAGCAGACATGGGGGTTTGAAGTACTATGATTTCTCTCCCCCAAAACACTGTCGAAGCAGGCAGGAAAGTAATTAGGCCTAGCACGCTTTAATTACTTTTTCCATTTTTTAATTTTTCTGAACTTCAGGGGTGCTGGCATCCAGTGTAATAAGAGAGTAACTTGTTCAGCAACAGATCTTCCATGTGTCTCCTCATGGTATACAGATGAGGAGGTAACCAGATACTTGCTGGGATAGTGCTCGTTATTTCTTCTTAGCTAAATTAAAAGCATAATATATTTTCAAAGTTTAGATGAACATGATTGTGATAATGGCCTCAGGGCCAGAAGAATATCTCAGTAAATGAGGAGATTCTTATATTTGTTATTGTCTTTATAGATACATTTTTAGAATTGCATCATCTTTGCAAACGGAACATCTGCAGATAAGAGATGTATTTTGGTGGTAAAACTGAGTTTTGAGCTGTCTTAGCCATGATTTGTTTGAACTCCAGAAGCTTAGCTCAACAGGAGTCAGTGGGAACACAGCAGGCAGTGAAAATGGCAAAGCTCAACACTGAGTTGTGGTTTGTGCTTCCTGAGTGAACTTTGCTGTTGTACATGAGTTCAGCTCTGACAGAAGAAGGTTGAAGACACTTTCTCTGGTTATCTTCCTCTGAAATCATGACCTATATCTATTATTATCAGATCTAATCTATTATTATTAACTGCCTTTGGGTTCAGTGAAGAATGCAGCCTGCAAGGATTCTGTTTACCAGTTTATGATTCTACCACCATATGTTCCCAAATTCCCTGTCCCTTTGCTTTCCCATTTGGAAAACAATGATAAAGAAGTTTGCCAAAACTTGAGATCTACAGCTGAAAATCTCTGAATATTGGATTAATTTTTTACCTATCCTACCCTGCTGCCAAGGGAATGATTTAAGTAAAGAGGCAGCACCTTTGCTTGTGATCTGAGCATGCTTTTCTTGAAAAGATTCCCAGTTCCTGGCAGTTTATCCCTCTGCCATTTCGTCTCATCTTCCACCATTTTGCCTCACAAAGACAGAATTGGAAAAGAGGGCACTAAAGGGAAAGACAGGGAGAGAAAAAAAGTTTAATTAGGGAGTTGAAGTGAGTGGGTATTTTTATTCCCTTTTCTCTTTCAAAGCAGGACACTTGTTGAGCTGTGAAGCTTAACAAGGAGCAAGTTGGGGAGAAAAATAAAAGCCTCCCTTCTTTCCTACCAGTTCTTTCAGTATTCTGCTAGACTCTGATTTGAGTGGCTGCTAAAGAGAAGCACTTTTCTCTGTTCTCCCCATTTCTTTGTTTGCCCCCATTTGTCATCACTGGGGAAAGGGAGCACACAAACTGAAAGGAAGGATGAAAAGCAATAGGTGATCACAGGGATGAAACTTTCAGACTGCACCTGCAAGAACAGATTGTAAACACTGATTTCACCTTCCTCTCCAGACAGGAATAACAAAAAGCATACACAGAGACAGAGTCAGCTTATGTGCCTGCAAGTGTTTTGGTTAAGTTTCTAGCATTTCCTAGCCTGAAAATTGTTTCTTCCCTTTCCTTTGTGATGTTTCAGAACCCTTGGTTCTGGGTGACCAGAACTGCTGCGAACATACCTAAGTATTTTACTTTAAAAAAATTGCCCATGAGGAACTTCCCTGTTGTATCCTTAGGAGAGGGGTTTGGCAGAGATTACAAAAAATGAAGAGAGAGAGAGAGAAGTGAAAAAAATTGGTGAAAGCGCATTCTGGAAAAGAAGTTTTGCAAAGCATTTTAGTGATTGCAAGGGCAATAAACACCTTGAGGCTTAGGCGTACAGGGGCTGTGCATTCATTTCTTCCAGACCCTCTCTGTCTACACCTGTTCAGCCTCCCGCACACACATTTTCAATCTTCCCCTTTTGTATCAGGTGGATAAGAGAGAGATGAGTTTACAGGGCCTGAACATGGTGCTTGTTTCTTGCATCAGCAATAGAAATTCTTTTCTACTTC
This sequence comes from Hypotaenidia okinawae, assembly GCA_027925045.1. Lineage (NCBI taxonomy): Eukaryota > Metazoa > Chordata > Aves > Gruiformes > Rallidae > Hypotaenidia > Hypotaenidia okinawae. Next base: position 211,921,118 of record BSDF01000001.1, read on the forward strand.
CATTATGCCCTATTGGGGAAAGAGACTCAGTCATCACAGATATTAACGCTACACAAAAGCAACTGGGAATCTGTGAAGCTAGGAAATACAAGATCCCCCCAAAAGGCAGCTCAATGTCATCACAAATTGTTGCTTTTGCACAGGCTTTGGGGAGAAAGAGGGATCCTTGTTACAAGCGAACTGTATTAATTTCATCCCTCTTCTGTAATCTCACTCTCTTTATTGCCTGTTCTAAACCTTTTGACCAGACAGAATAGATAATAGTTAACTTTTTATTTTTTTTCCTTTTTAATTGTCTGTTTTCTTTGCAAACTGCTTCACCCAGCTGTTCTTCCAAAGTTTTAGCACAACTGACTTGTTGCCATATAATCGATCCCAGTCCAAATACTTCTGTAAACTTGAATGGTTTGGACCCACTTCTCAGTTTTCGGGCTGTCCTAGTCATGAAGCAGCTGATAATCATTTGGTCTCTGCTTAATAGATGCAGAGAAGAGTGTGTCATGTGCTGCGTTTATTAGTATTTAGCTCTGCTGCATGGAGAAAATCTAGGTTAGCCCAGTTTGTTAATACTTACTTTGTATCAGACTCCTATTGGGATATGATATGTAGTGGAGAGGAGCTGTATGCTGAAGGCCCCTGGACTGAAGATATTAAAGACATAGCTATGAAATTCAAGGGCCCACTTCTTTTCCCATTAGTTTTACATCACTGAAAGTTCACAGGTTTCAACTAAACTGTTCATGATTTATGCTATTTAATCGAGAGTAGGATGAGGCCAGTAATTTCTCCCTGGTTCTGCACAAGGCAGAGACTCTGATAAAGTTCCCTGAATAATAAAATAATGTATAGATAGGCACTTGTGGGTAGATCATTTATACCATTATGCCTTCCTTGTAACTCTTCAAAGTCTAATACTACTGGTAAAAATATGTAAATATCCATTTCCCTCCGAGAAAAGCTTAGCAAAGAGAAATAGTCCTTCTTAGCTCATTGACCAGATCATCTTGTGGGCCCTGAAGTTCTTGGAAGTAAGGATGTGATTCAGCGAGGCACGCCAGCACATGTTTTTAGCCGTAATCTCAGCTGAAATGCTAAGTAGCTCAACTGCTTTGCAGGCTTCAGCAAGATAAATCAAACCATCAGGTGAGGGATTCTGATAAATCTAAATATTCAGGATTGCATGAGATTTTGGGGAGAGGGGAAAAAAAAAAGAAGTAGTGGCAGCTTACATCTCTTTGCATCTCCACATCTCAGTTGAAACTGGCTGTATCCTTGCTTTCAGTGGAGTTAAATTTCTGGTTTTCTTTAGTGTTAACAAGAGGACAGAAAATCCTGCTGACTGTGTCCCACGTAGCCCAGTCTTAAACCACAGACATAAGTGGCAGCCAAGATACCAATAAAAGATGCTTAGTGGGATGGTGTGAGTGAAGGAACTATAATAGTCTCAAGCTTGCTGGTATCTGTATACGGCCTAGATAGTATGTTGTATTGAATCCAAAAATACCAGAGCACTGCTCAGGCCTTGACAAAGCCTTAAAACTTCCATGTGATTATGGTATTATTTATACTCTGTAGAAGTAGCATATAGACTAATTGATTTTCCAGCAGGGAGGAGCACAGCCAAGGTGACCGTCTCCATATTCCTGTGCCATAATTATAAGGGTGCTACATTATATTAAATGTAATTAGAATAGATGATATGCAAAGTAGGCCTTCTTACAACATTCTTCTACTATGTTAGCTTCTTAGTGCTGCACCACCAATACTGTACTGATCGCTTATTTCACAGTCACCAAAACAACCCTTCCCCCCCCCAAAAAAAAGCTGCCTTGACACAGTTTAAATATTCAAAATAAATCATGAGTTTCTGTCATGTGGAAACAAAAAACTAATGATACAGTGAAAGGCTACATTTCCATAACTCTGACTCAAATCTACATATTTCCCATTTGAAAGTCAATGGAAACCGTGTGGCTGAGTGCCATGTGATTCGGAAAAACACAAAGGCAGCCTGCCTCCTCCTTGGCAGCCACAGCTCTGTCCTCCCGCAGAGGAATCACCTATGTGATTTGCATCTGATTTCCTTGCTAACCTGCAAGAGAACTGGAGCCAAACAGTAGGAGATGCACCAGAGGGATCTGAATATTTAGCAGCACGGGAACGAGGGGTAATTGATTCCCGTCCTGGGCACACTGGTGTAGCTCCTCTTTGCATAGTCAGGAGGGAAATGGAGTTGGGTTGAGCTAATATATTCATCAGCTGTGATCTTCTTCCAAGAAGGAGACTTTTAACCCCATAAATGTCTTCTTCCAAGGAGCTTCAGATCAACCCTTCACATATGGAAATCCATTTTTCTGTCTGTAACAGGTTGGCCAACACCTGGACAGTGGGACAAGGTTCTCTAAAAATGAGTGGTTGAATAATAACATGACGCTTGGATGCAATTCTAGTGAATATAGTTGGTTTTGTCCCACCAGAATTCCTTCATGTCTATAAGACGTGAAGAAAATGATAAAATATTCAATGTGTAGATAAGCAAACTAAAGGCAAAATTTACTTCTACGCTCTGCAATTTTGCTTTAGGTAACATCAAGCTGGTTCCTTGAAGGTGCACTTTCAAATTGTTTATTTTTTTATTCATTAGAGGAAAATCAATTTTGGATTGTGCACACTTTGTCCTGATTTCTGTAGTAACATTTGATTAAAAAAAAAAATAGAAAAAGAAAAAAACCCACAAGTGTTTAAAGCTTTTTTCAGTTCTTTTGAAAGCTCTGTACAGCAAGGGAGAAATACATTAAATCCCTGTTGCTGCAGTGAAGTCTAACCAGCGACAGGTACAGGCTTTGCCAAAGACAAGAATCCATTGCTGAGGACCATGCTCTGGTCTGATGGTCTATCTGGTTGCTCCTGGAGAAAATAGAAAAGTAGAAACTCTTAAAGTATATGAAATGCATAAATAGGAAAAAAAAAAAAAAAAGCTTCATTTAGTAAGTAATATGGTTTATGTGAACCCACTGCTCTCCTAATATGGGTTCTGTTTCTCTTTTTGCTTGTGCCCTGACTACCATTTCTCAGCCAAATAACAGTCACAGAATCATAGAATCATGGAATCATAGAATAACCTGAGTTGGAAGGGACCCATAAGGATCATCAAGTCCAACTCCTGTCTTCTCAGAGAAGGTTGGTCACGTCCTGCAGTGAAGGTGACACTCTGGAGCACCTAAGCCGGGGGTGCTCAAGAAAAGCTCATCCCTTGCAAGACAACAGAGTGTGATTTCCAGAGAGAGATGAAACTTTGACTCCAGCTTGAGTGCATCATTTGAGATGCACCAGTAATTAGTTACAAGACTCAGCTCCATAGAAAAATGGGTTTCTATCAATTTCCATTGAAATCAGCTTTTCTGGCCACAATCCTGCCTCGTGCTGTAGTGGATCTGGAGGCAGGATACAAGCTGTCAGGTTTGTGTTAATGCTGTGGTTTTAAGTTCTGCTAAACACAAATCTCTGATTACTTCCCAGGGTGTTCTGAGTGATGGTGAATTAATTTTTGTTTAAATGTTTTGAGATCCCAGGAGCTACACAGATGGGAAACCTTTTCATTCATAATGTAGGGCCCCTGACTCAGAAAACCATTCTGCCCCATCCATTTACTAATTCAGCATCATTACAATTTCAAAATCAACATGCATTTATAAAATAACCTGAGTGACAGTCAGCAATCAGGATTGTTATGGACTTTCAGGTTACCAATTAGGGAATTATTAGCAATGTGAATATAGTAATTTAAATTGTTTGTGGTTACTGTTATTCTTTATTTTCCTATGGTTAGTTCAGCAGATGTAAAAACAACGAGCATTCAGCCATCAAAAAATAAAAAAGGGAATTTGAGGTTCCTGCTTGGAAATCTGCATAGTGGCTTCAGCTATTACTGACTGATTAAGCAGAGCTGCTGGAGGACTTCTGGATTAGCATGTCACAGGGCCTCCTCTTCTAAGGCCCCTTGTAGGGCCACAAAAGATTAAAAGAAAGCTGAGGAGAGGGCAATTTCACTGCATTTAAACCAGTCTACTTTATTCATCATTCAAGTGGATATGTTGTCCTTGAAATTTTCAAGTAGTCATTTCCTGGGGAAAAAAAAAAATCATTCCTTTTAGCCTTACTACCTTATTTTTCATTTTAACCTTCTATCCTTATTTCCCTTGATTTTAAAGCATAAATACATGCTTCCTTGCTTCTTTGGGAGTGAAGTGCACCTTGCTCTGAAACACTCCTTTAGTGCATTTATGGATGATCAGAGTTACTGTTAATGCTTCTGCTATTAATTTTACTTTAGCACTGAAGCCCTTTGCTGGTGAACAAGGGATATTAAGCAAGCAAGGAAGCTTGCCTTGAGGATCAGGGGATCTGTCTTCTAAGCCAAGGAGGGAGTCCCCAGAGCAGAAAGGACAATATTAATTGCAGCCTTGGGATCTGGGTGGGCTTAGGTTGGTAGCCTTTGTGGCAAGTACTTCATTATTAATTAAACCTGCAGCCAGTGGTATTGTTTATGAAGGTGCCATCTTGCACTCAGATCCCACAGTGGGACAGAAGATTACCCAGCACCAATGAGAAAGAGCGGGGAGGGTGGTTCCCTAGTGCGCAGCTGAGGTTTTGTAAGATTTGTCATTGTGTGAACACAGCTCTTGTACTTTTTTGGCAGTAAAGGGAAAGCTTTGCCTTTTGGCAGTATGTTCAGTGCACCAGAGAGCTCATCTTTCTGATTAGTTCCATGTATTACACCAGCAAAACTGTCGCCGTAGAATCACTGACTGATTTGGGTGGGAAGTGACCTCAAAAATCATCTAGTTCCAACCTCCCTGCAATGGGCAGGATTACTCCCCTCCACCAGCCCAGGGTGCCCAAAGCCCAATCCAGGCCTTGAACCTTGCCAGGGATCCAGGGACAGCCCCAGCTTCTCTGGCCACTCTGTGCCAGGGCCACAGAACTTTCAAAGTAAGGAATATCTTCCTCATATCTTATTTAAATCTCCCCTCCTTCAGCTTAAGGCCATTCCCCCCTTCTCTTATTACTCCCCACTCTTGTAACCACTCTATCTCCAGCTTTCCCAGAGCCCTTTGAGGAACCAGAAGGAGCTCTAGGGTCTCTCCAGAGCCTTCTCTTCTTCAGGCTGAACAAGCCCAATTCTCTCAGCCTGTCTTCAGAGCAGAGGTGCTCCAGCCCTCGGATCATCTTTGTGGACTCACTCCAACAGCTCCGTGTCCTTCTTGTCCTGGGGACCCTTGAGGTAGATGCAGCACTGTAAAGGGAGATTCTCACGAGAGCATAGGAGAGGTTCCCTCAACCTGCTGGTCACATTGTTTTGAATGCAGCCCAGGACATGGATTTAACCATCATGGTTACTTTTAAAGAAAGTTGAGAAAAATACTAGCTTGCAGACTACAAAATGCCCTCCTGAGGCTTTACAGAGAAGGTACAGTGAGAATTGTAAGCGCCTCTCTCCCCTTGAATTCCCTTTGAGCTCTGTCAGTTCATTTCTCTACTAGCTGGGCTGGAGGCAAGCAGTGGGACAAGGCTGGCTTCCACCATCACCTTTTTCTTTGGTGAATTTCTTTCAGCTTTGAAAGACTCACCTTCAGGTGAACTGGACAGTAAAAGCATGGAAACATTTTTCTTCATGCTCAGCCCTGATTAGAGTCCAGGAGTTCACCTGTATATTTAATTAAATTGGATTTCAACTTAAAATTCTTTAGCAAAAAACAGATGGAGGAAAAGTTGCAGGAACACCACTGATCCAGAAATCCTTGTCATTGTAGAGACAAGGCAAAATCAGGTGGCTGCTGGGTGGATGTGAGGTCCATGCAGGTGGAGATGCCCAGGGTGTTAAAAGCATCCTTCCCCTGTACAGAGAGAAGGACAACCTGTAGAGTCCCAGCTCAAAACACAGCTGAACATCATGAAGTCATGGGGTTTCCAAAGTGGTTCTGGCACTCATTCAGTTCTAACACACACATATCACTGCCTAAATCTCAGAAAAGGAAGGAGAGGAAAGGATAAACATGGGAAGGCACATCCTGAGGTCTGTAAGAATTGAAGACTTCCCGAAAGCCTCAGTTGGGCTGTCCGGCCCACTTCAGAAAAGATGTCTAAGCACATAATTAACTTTAAATGTGTGCTGAAATCCCACAGACATCTTTAAGGCTTTGAAGATGCCTTAACATCTAGAGATTTCCTTTGAAAACTGTATGACTGCTTATAGCTTCCCAAATCACAACTCAGATGTTTTCTTGCACACAAGTCTAAAGGCACAAGGTCAAATACGGCCATTTACACTTCCCCATTAGAAGCCAGACGTTTAAGGGAGAATATTTGCTCGTTTAAACCAAGATAAATAGACTCTAAAGTGCTTTGTAGACTTACTTGTGATTTGGGTCCCTCGTGGTGTTTCTGGTTTTGCAGACCTGGGGATCACACAGTGGTGAGTACACCACTCTTGTCCTCAGGCAGCAGGTCCAATGAGGGTGATTCCCCACACATGCTTTTATTTGTATATACAACCTGCCAGAGTAGAAAATATAATTTTGAATATGGTAGTTGCCTTATTTAATGTTTGAATACAGGAGACATTCTGTTCCATTTCTAATATTTTCATCTTGCAATCACAGGGTGTTGTCACCAAACACCTTTGATGGTCCAGGAATAAGGTATCTAAAAACCACAATATTTATCTTCTAAAAGAAAGGTCTACCTTAAACCAGAGAGCACCATAGAGGTTCTCACAAGTTGATGAGCTTCCAGCCTATGAAATGATGGGGGGAAAAAAATTCCAGTGGTTTGCAGAAAGTTATTTTCTGAACAGAAGTGCAGATAGGCCATTATTCCAGCTACTTTTGAAGAAGCACAGGCAAACAAAATTATATTGTAAGGGAGTATTTTTCTCAACTTTCTTAAAAAGTAACCATGATGGTCGAAACTGTATCCTGGGCTGCATGAGGAAGAATGAGAGGAGGAGGGCCACAAAGATGCTCAGAGGGCTGGAGCACATCTACTAGGAAGACAGGCTGAAGAGAGTTAGGCAGGTCCAGCCTGGAGAAAAGAAGGCTCCAGGGAGACCTTACAGCCCCCTCCAGTCCCTCAAGGGGCTCCAGGAAAGCTGGAGAGGGGCTGGTGCCAAGGGCAGGGGAATGGTCTTCAGCTGCAAGAGGGCAGCTGGAGAGGAGCTGGGAGGCAGAAATCCTTTTGGGGGAGTGGGGAGGCCCTGGCTCAGGGTGCCCAGAGAAGCTGAGGCTGCCCCTGGATCCCTGGCAGGGTTCAAGACCAAGTTGGATGGGACTTTGGGCACCCTGGGCTGGTGAGGGGTGTCCCTGCCCATGACAGGGGGTGGGACTAGATGATTTTTGAGGTCCCTTCCCACCCAAACCAGTCTGGGATTCTATTTAATATGTCAATAAAGGTTTACTGAAACTGAAATATTACATTCAGCAGACCTTCACAGCAGTGTACAACTGCACAGTGCAGATGGTGTCTAACAGTGTCTCCTCTTTTCTCATTCCCCTTTTCACACGGTGACCTGTTACAGGAAATCAAAACGCAATTTTGTTATGTATAATTTTTTTCAGTGCAGGCATGTTGCAAGATTGAAGCAGAGATACACATTCTTTGCTATCTTATTCTCCAGATCTTGTTTACAAGATAGAAACAAAATAATTAGCTGATGATTCTATCCATACTCTTTGTAGGGAGAAAATTATAATAAAAAAAAGGTATAAATCCTCCCTTCAAATCTGTGGTTTGGAAGAAAAAAAATCACACAGAAACAAGGCTAAAACTAAATTCCTTTTAAATCTTTAAAGACATCCTGAGCAGTGTTTCAGTCTACAGCCAGAAATGTTACAGACCAAAGCTTCATTGGGCTCATCTTCATAAAACTCAAGATGGAATGCAATTCCCTGGGAAGCTCGAGAGACAAGGGCAAAGCAATTCAACAGTGGCACGTACATTTTTAGAAGCTTTTTACAGCCCTGGCTATTCTGACCTCTGCAGTGGTCATGCTGTTGTTTAGGATAGTGGTCATGATGTTGTTTTGTCCCTGTTTCAGAAAGTTGTTTATGTGATATGCTGTTTTCCTCTCTTCTGGATCATGTTATAGAATCATAGAATCAGAATGACTTGGGTTGGAAGAGACCCTTTAGATCAAGTCCAACCACGGCCTAACCCTGCCTAGTCCACCTCTAGATCATGTCCTTAAGCACTTCATCCACACACCTTTTAAATACCTCCAGGGATGGTGACCACCACCTCCCTGGGCAGCCTGTTCCAATGCTTGACAGCCCTTTCAGTAAAGGATTTCTTCCACATATCTAACATAAATCTCCCCTGGTGCAATTTTAAGCCATTTCCTCTTGTTCCGCTTGTCACCTGAGAGAAGAGACCAACCCTGACATCTCTGCAACCACCTTGCAGGTAGTTGTAGAGAGCGAGAAGGTCTCCTCTCAGCCTCCTTTTCTCTTGCTCAAAAGCATTTCCTCTGTGCTGCAGAAACTGTGGGGCTGTAAAGGAAACAGGCTGGCCATGATCAAGGCCAACCACTTTCATAGGTTAGTTAAGTGTATGTCATCAGCTCAGAGAGCGCCAAGGAGTCCACACATTTCTTCTGAGGGCACAGAAATACTTGCTGCTATTATTTCTCATATACTTATTCCAGTTCAGACTCCAGTCATTGCCAGAGCTACCAAGCCATTTGCTGTCCCCATTTGCGAGCCATTTGCTGTCCCCAACACACTGTGAGCTAAGAGAGAAAAACAACACAGGGGTTAAGTGACATGACAGAGGCTCAATTGTGCATCGGTGTCAGAGCATGAAATAAATCTCACGTCTCAAAGGATAGGCTGCTCAGCACCTTTCCTGCTATGCCTGGTGATGGTCACTGCAAGGGGGATGACAGAGGTCTTGGGACTAGCCCAGCTGTTCCCAAAGCATTTCGGCCACAACGTGGCCTGCGACTTGCCACAGCCATTCACCCTGCTTGACTTATCTTTGCCATGCATCCAGCAGTAGGCGTGAGCGCCTGAAGGCAAGTAACCTGTAGCCTGTGTGGTTAGACTGTAAAGTAGCCTGCATGCTTTGGGGTACTGTAGCTGAGGCTTTGAAAGATGTCTGTGGCAATTAGTTGTCCAGATGCCATTGAAAGTCAATGAGAACTGGGTGAAATCCTGAGAATGGGTGAGCAGCCAAATGCTACCATATGCTCATACGCTTTTCTTTCGTCTAGCACAGCGATCGGCACAAAATGGCAGCCGGAGTAAGGCTTAGGGCTGTGAATAGCGATTGAGATAATCATAATAAATACAAAAGCAAGTGCCTTGCTCCAGTTCATGTGTAGTGGGCTAAAGACAGGATTTTCAGTTCAGAAAGTTATGTGTTAACCCTGCACTGGAGCACGGGGTTTACTGGCATTGCTTTTTTTTCCATTCCTTGCTTTGGTAGCAGTAAAAGGAAAAAGAAAAAAAAAAAAAAAAAAATCAAGCTATCAAGGTGGCTGTGTAAGAACTTGGTTTGCACTTCATCTTCTCCCTCCTTGGGAGCAAGAAGCAAATTGAAGCAGGACAGAAGCAGACAACACATTGTTCTCACTGTCTCTCATTTCCTCCTCAGGTACAAAATTTGGTTTCCATTGAAATGATCCTAGTATTTATTCCATCAAACACATATCAGGCACAGAAATTGAAGACATGAAGATTTAAAAAACAAACAAACAAACAAACAAAAACAAAGGTAAATTTTGTATTTTCCATTCATTTAGAACATACTCCTTCCTATTCTATTTATTCAGGAAGCACTTGAGAAAAACCCAGATGAGTTTAAGGTGAGGAGAGACTACAAGAGATCTTTTTTTCCTCCTTGCACATATGTTCCACAGCAGGGGAAGGATGGTTCACTGTGCCATAAACACCTTGCTTTCGTCTTGCATTGTTCCTGCAAGGGGTTGCATCATGCCTTGTAAAAGTGACACCGCTGGAATTGTGCTGTGCAAGTACAAGGCAAAACGAGAAAACACAACCTGGAACTTTAACTGCACATGTCTGACAGCAGCTTATTAAGCTTGGTGCAGTCATCAGAAAAGAGAGCAAAAATGGATGAGGAAAAAGAAAAAAAAAAAATGTTGTTTCTCACAGCATGAAGGAAAAACGTTTCCTGCCAGTGAAAGGAAACAAGGTGAGGGAAACAGTCCCTGAGTTGGGGGAGATGTTTTTCTGTGGAACTCAAGTTTGGGATGTCACTTGCTAATATGGTGTCTATGATTTAAATCTCCATCAAGCTCATCAGCCCAAATATTTGCACATGATAATTTGTTCAGCTGAGGCCCCTTGATCTGTCATATTCCTGTGAATTATGTTTTCTGTTGGCTCACTCTTTAGGACAGCTTGCCTCCTTTTCGATTTGTTATTAAAAAATAATATTGACTTAGTTTCCTTTACACTGAGCAGCCGCCTTGTCTCCTAAACCCTGCCTTGGCGTGTGCATGAGTGCATGCGTGCATGTGTGTGTGTGTGAGACAAGCTGCTCTCAGAGACTCATTTCCTGCTGTTCTTAATGACAAGAATAAATAACATCTTCTTCCCAGGACTACTTGGTGTCCTGTGTCCCGCTGGCATGTCATGTCTGCTAGGACATCAGCCTAGATTCGAGCCTCTGCATGAATTTTGGGACGTCAAAGAAGAGGTTACCTGCACTTCCTCCTCCTGATGCCAGTTTCTGCTGTTTGCCAGCCAGGTGTTACAGAACCTTCAGTGCTAAACTTCATTGCACTGGCAACCCTCAGTGGGCTAAACACCATCCAGCAACTCTCTGCATGCAGGGTTCTGCCTCTATCTACTGTCTTCTGCTCCCAGAAACCTCTGGTCTGGGGAATGCTTCAGCTACATCTTGATTGCACTCAGATCTCTTGTCCTGAAAACCCCTCCTCACTGACTGCCAAAATTGCTACTGACTGCCCTACCCAGTGCTGGGGCTTCATGCTGCTGCTGCTCCAACTTTCTCCCATACTCCCATGTGCAAGGGCAGGACCCCAAAGAAATGAGTAGTGGAAACTTTCCCTGTCCTTCTGCCCATTATCTGCCAGCCCATATCCAGATGACCAGGGAAGGTGATGGCTTAGCTGAGCAGCAGCACTGTCTGCTGCTGCCTCGTGCTCAGCTATCACCCTCACTGCAGACCCTGAAGGCCATAAATTGTATAGACTGACAAGTAGTGATTCCCCCCCACACACCAGTTCTATCCTTGCACCGGTGCACTTAGCACGCATTGTCTCTCTCTCTGCCTGAGATTTCTTTATGTTGTGGTGGAAAGCATTGGAGAGGAAAGATTTAGGGTTGCCTCTCCTCCTGGAGCTGTGAGGATGGGCATTGAGACTTCCCTCTGTGTAAAAGAAGCGCACAACTCACAGCACATTTCTCCCTTCTGTGCCCTGTTGTTGCTGCCACATGCTTGGCAATAGGACCAGCAGAACCCAGGTGGGGTGCAGATGGGGATGTCAGGAGTTTGAGGACTGATAAGATTGTTGCTTACATTTATTTTAAATTTTTCCACTTTCATTACCAACAACTTTAGATTACTTAAGTTTTTTAATTCTGTGATTTACTATGTGGTTGGGCTTGGGTTTTTTTTAAATTTAATTTATTTTAATTCAGTTTTGCCCATAGCTTTGAGCCCAGTTAGTTTCAAGTCTATTTCTTACTGCTCCCTGATTATATCTGGGAAAATGAATGTGAAATTCTCATATAGACAAGAGTATGTAGAATTGATTCTCAGAAATAACATAGGTCTGAAGTGTCAGAAGACTTCTTTTTTCCCCTTTTTTCCTGTTATTTTTTTCAGGGACACTGATGAAAGCACTTAGTTCATTTGGATAGTGGTCTCAGCATCCACATAACCACATAGAGGGCTTCAGTTATCTCTCAGGCTCACTCCCTGTTCACACTCTCCCTTCTTCTCCTGGGGGAACCATAGTGTCCACTAACTTAAAAGACAATTCAAAGGAATCACCCAACTTTATTCACTTATCAAAGAAATGTGATGAAGTTCACACTCCCTTTCTTTCCAAAGCACAAATTTTGAAACCAAGTTGCACAGGCTGCGTAGGAGTGAAATTCATTCAGCACATAAGTTCCTCAACAACAGCGGGACCCATCCATTTCCGTCAGCTGAAAAACACAAATTCAGATGGAGAGCTCAGAGAGGTCATATTTACATCTTGCCTAGCGGCTTGCTTTTCCTGGGATACTGCAATATGCTTTGCGTTTTGCTGAAATCATCCTCATTCTTCAGCTTCTTTTCCCTCACTCCCAGACTCCGACAGAAAACCAGCCCACAGAGCAAGCATACAATCGCTGTGCTTCACTGGATGCAGAAAAATAAATAACTTGTCTCCTGCACCCATTACTTATCCTTGCTGTGTGTTTTTAGCCTACCTCCTATAAAAAGGAGAAGCTAATTTATAACCATGCTGTTTGTCGGGCGTGTTTGTTCACATCTGTCTGTCGGCAAGTTTTATAAATCAATTAGCCCCAGACAGACACACTCTGTAGCTTTCTGTGTTCCCACACATGTCACTTACTCAACAGTAGGAAAAAAACACACCACTAGCCTTTGCTGTCTCCTAATTTGGGTGCACGTGAAAAACAATTATGTCTTCTGCACATGTGTATCAGAAGTGTTCCTGTTACCTGGCAACCAACCGAAAAACTACTCTGGAAAGCCAAACACCTGAGTACAGTGCAGAACCCCTTTGCACATATGTGCATCCATATGTCTGAAGAGAGTTATTTTAGTATTAAAGAAGAAGGACTTGGGAAATTCCTTAAAACAACACAGTTTTAGTTCATTTCTGCTTCTGTGAGTGTGAAGTGAGTAGGGGAGAATAAAGCCATGCATGGGATGGGGAGGGATTTGGGGATGCCATGGGGTGTGCATAGCAACCGCAGTGGTGTACTGCAGCCAGAGGGATTTGAGGGGGGCAGATGTTGAAGTGGCAGGTAAGTTTACAAGCGGTTGTGCTGGAGATAACTGCCCTCAGCTGGTGCTTTACAGTCCTACTGACTTCTCTAGTTTGCTTGAAGACTCGTAGCAATATATTGTTGTTGCTCGGTACCTACGGTCATGGATTGATCTCTCTTTGGTTGCAAAGCACATGCTGTGAGAAGCTGAGGCTGGTCAGCCCTTCACCTCAATATTCTAGAAACAAGAGATAATGGGAGTGGGGAAGGTATGGGCAAATATCTCTGTCCAATGTAAGTGTAAAAGGCAGAGGATTGTATTAAAACACTGGTTTTCCTGAACATGGATAGGTGTGTGGTCTAAGAGAATGGCAAACAGTGGGATGTTCGATGAAGAGGAGGATGCAGAGCAGGTGGAATATGATGGAGAGACATGAAAAGAGGAGAAGCTGCCCAGTGGTAGGTGTGCAACTGCAGTCTTTGTCCTTCTTGCCCACAGATAGAGTTAAAAAAGAGGATATGGGTACAGTGCTGGATGAACACCTGTCCAGACCAAGTGATAGAACCAGTCTGTGAACCTTGGGCAATCAGCACATTGCGTGATGGAAAGAAACAGATGTGGTGGTCATTCCTGTGCATTGTCTTCTCTGATTTTGTAAGCCTACTACTTCCTCACCTTGATTTTACTATTTTGTTTCCCATAGACCAGTCGGGGGGTTAATCTTTAATACCATGCAGTAATAATACAGTTTTAATTAGAATTAGCTTGGAATGACAAGACTACAAGTAATTAAGTTACACTGGGATCTAGTTGGAATGAAATTGATACCAGGGGAGAGCATAAACATAAATCAGCATTTAAATAAACTGAAATCAGATTGCTATAATTAAAAGGAAAATCCATTGGCATTAAGACATAAAAATAACAGATACAGATTTAATAAACATAGTGAAGGAGGGGGAGAGTGCCTGGAAAAATGTATATTGTTCCTCTCCACATACCTGCCATCATGAAAAGAAGATAAGAGATTACTGTTTGGTTAATATTAAGAAAATACAATTACATTGGGCTGGGGGACAAGTTAGAAAACAGAGAGAAGCTGTTGAGTGCCTATACAGAATGTCATTAACATTAACCTGATGCATTGCAAGTGAGTTCTAGTTATAAAACTAATTACTGGCTACCAAACCCATCTGGAATCTGCAATCAAAGGACAAAGAGAGAAGAACGAGTTGAGGAGAAAGTGATTATTTCTCCCAAGTTAAGTAAGGCACGTGCAGTCAGGAGCCAGCAGCAGGCTGATGCATTTTTTTCATGCTATAGAAAGAGCCAGCCAGCATATGCCTACCAACTCCTACTGTTTTCTTTAGGCTGCTTACCACTATAGGACATGGCATTTTTGTATGATTAAAAGTGATTCATTAGCCTTTTGGATTATGGGAATCATGTATCTTCTTTAAATGTTATGGTAATTAAGATACACTAGATGAAGTGTCCAGGTTTTTTTTTTTTTGCAAGAGAATAATCTCATTTTAGGGAATAAAGGATTTCACAGAATCACTAGGTTGGAAAAGACCTGTAAGATCATGGAGTCCAACCGTTCCTGTCCTATGCTAAACCATATCCCTGAGTACCTCATCTACCCGTCTGTTAAACACATCCAGGGATGGTGACTCAACCCCCTCCCTGGGCAGCCTGTTCCAGGCCCTGACAACCCTTTCAGTGAAAAAATTTTCCTAACATCTGATCTGACCCTGCCCTGGTGCAACTTGAGGCCATTTCCCCTTGTCCTATCTCCTGTCCCCTGACTGAAGAGACCATCACCCACCTCTCTATACCCTCCTGTCAGGTAGTTGTGGGCAGTGATAAGGTCTCCCCTCAGCCTCCTCTTCTCCAGACTAAACACCTCCAGCTCCCTCAGCTGCTCCTCATAGGATTTACCCTCCAGCCCCTTCCCCAGCCTGGTGCCCTTCTCTGCACTCGCTCAAGGACCTCAATGTCCCTCTTATGGTGAGGAGTCCAGAACTGGACACAGCACTTGAGGCGCAGCCTCACTAATGCCATGTACAGCAGCACAATCACCTCCCTAGACTGGCCACACTGTTTCTGATACAAAATTTGATATCGAGGAATTAACGTAGGAAAGAAAATTAGGAGAACTTGGCATGAAGCAATTCCTGTTCAGTTGTGACCACTCAGGTAAGAAAACCCTACCTCAGCTGTGAATATCTCCCTGAAAGCACCCAGGCAGGTTGTGGTGAAGGTCACAACACAGTAAACATTGCTTTATGCCTTTCTGTAGACAGGTCTTGCCTTCTAGTGCGGAGTCAGCCAAGACGAAGTTGTAAAGGCCGTAGTGGATCAATACAGACAGGGAATAGAAACACAACATTATTTATACACTATGCGACAGGAAGTGTCAGGCAAGCTTTGTAGGCAGGACAAAGATGTGGCTGTGGTTAGAGCTGTGCTGGTTAATGCAAAAGCTTCCTCAAGGCTAGACTTTGTCTCTGGGGTATTTCTAGTCTGTACAGATGGCCTGCACAGGATGTGGAGACCCAATATATCCCACCTATTTCACACTTACTGCTCCTGCCATGAGGCCATGGGAAGACCATGTTTCATAGGGCTGAAGTATTTGGGATTGCTGAGGTTGACCACATCTGTACTGTACCACTGATGTGTAGATATGTCCAGTAAGTCTGATATCTACTGTATGCATTAGACTAACTGTTTACACGTGAACACAAGGTACATGTAGAGTAATAGGGGCATCCCAGTTGAGTTAGATTCTTTGTGCATCCACCAAAGAGCTGATCAGGTGTAAGGACCTGAAGTGGAGTTTGTGTCACTTATGTAAGGTGGTACATGCAATCTGTGGGCTGATGGTGGTAAGATGGGGTGAAAAGACCAAGATCTGACTCTTAAAATTGAGGTTAGAGAAGACAAGGATTGTAGAAAAACGGAAATAAACTCTTTGGCAGTGGCACAACCTCATTTCCTTTTGCTTACTCAAATGTAAAAAACCATGAAATTACTGGATTTTTATGAAAGTGAACAATACTCATCCCATTCTAGTTACTGGGAGTTTTGCCATTAAGTTAATGGGACTGAGGTTCCAGTTCCTGTATTTAATCATCAGAAATATAATTTTATTGAGGAGTAGCAGAGCAATTTTGTACCACATATTAGATGTCACTTGCATACATCAAAGCTGTTCCTTCCACGATGATCATATTACCTAGCCCAGAATAATTAGCATTAATAATAGTGTTGTCATTTACAGGGAAAGAGTCAGGATCAAACAGAGAAATTAACAGAATAACTTTTTGACATAAATCAAGAAGACATTACTCAAACTTACTTGACCACATATTCACCTCCTCAAACTAAATGACTGCTCAGAATACAGACTGGCTAGTTTAATATCAGAGCATCAGGCTTAAGTTGCTCTTTGCAGATCAGTGGATTTTTCTAGACGTATTTTTGCCCCTGGATACATAGAAGGGAGCAGAGGAATAGTCTGATGAGGGTCCTTCACTTGTTTTTAAAATGACAACCCAAGGAACCATCAGCTGGCAAGTGTTAAGTGGAATGGTGAATGATCATACCCTGGTTATGATGACTGTGATCTTGCATCTGCACAACCCTGTCTGGAACTTGTCGTGTTTTACAGACGTCGCCAGCAATGAATGTATAATGTGCCATGCTCTGTACTGCAGTCACCTTATGGGTGAAACTCAGCAACTGACTTGACAGCATCCTACCTCATTATGTGAGAAATTTGGAGACAGAATGAGAAATTCTCCTGCCAAGTGACAATACAGGGCCAATTCACCTAGGTCAGCTGTAATCGCCAAATCTAACATGGGATCGGGACAACTAAATGAATATCATTACACACAGTGAGAGAATGAATGAGCCCACTCTTTCTATCTTTTCTTTCAAATGGAGCTTGTTTGCAGTATGAGATCAGCTCCATCAGAAGGAACTAGGACAGTTTCTCAGTTCACCTTCTTTCTGTTCCTCGCACACTCAGTGTGAAACAATGGACTGACTCTTGTGTACCCTCTGCACTATCCCTGTTCTTTTACAAATCCTTTGTTAAACCTACCATTGCTTTCTTGGGAGATTTCACAGAATCATGGTTTGCAATGATAAAGTTGCAAAATGGATGGAGTTACCATTTGCTGTGGTTTTTCTAGGGTGGAAAACCAGGTGACAGCTTTCTGCAGGGCCACTCCTTCACAAGAGCATCAGAAAGTCATATCTCACAGCATTGCCACCTCATCTGGAGAGAGCTGCTATCTTTTTTCTTGTGTGAGGAGGTGGTAGCACAAGCTTATCACTCTCTATATTAAAAAGTTCAAGGGGAGCAGCAAGAAGCCAGGTTTCCTAGTAGAAGACACAGAGTCCCTAGAAGGGTGGGCCCCAGTTCCTTCCTGATAATGCTCTTTTTGCCATATCAACTCCCTGTTCACCAAATGTCTCCTGCTGTTCATTTTTAAAAAGTTTATATCTTGAGTCTATCTAAAAAATATAGAACAAAGCCTCCTACTGAAATCAGTTACATTGACAAAGTGTCAACAATCCTGAAATAGTGTTTTCATCCCCTATGGTGCCAAACAACAGAGTATGTCTAAATACACTGCCAGATCCTGAAGTACACCCTGATGGATAATAAGGACTTGTTGCATGGAAAAGAGACTTACTCATCCGAGAGTGCCCTGCCTTATAATACACAAATCTAGAAGTTATCATCAGATCATAACTTTTGAGCGATAATAGAAGTAAGCAAGTGGTCCTGTCTATCACTGGACCACAAACAATAATACTAAGCAGCATGAAAAAATACATCAAAACCTGTCTATGGGGCAGTGGCTTATCTTGATAGATGCATAAAACACTGCTAAGGAAGGTAATCGTTAGGCTTCAAGATCAGATGGAAGTTTCTGGGCAAACTTTGCCTTTAGACCTAAATGGATTGCAACACAAAAGGCCAAATAGAATAAAAATCTTCTTCACAGAAGGAATAGTGCCACCAACACAAAAATATTAGAGTCAGTTGTCAGTTTAATAAAACTGGATGACAGTAGACGGGCTTTGCTATGTTAGATGAAAGCAACATGTCTTGCAATTTTGCAGATCATCCAGTTTGTTTTCTGCTTACTTGAGTTGAACTTCTTCAGCCAGGTGGGCTTCTCCTCTCATCTGCCCATTCTCCATTATCAGAGTGAGAAATGATTGCCCCATCTAGGTCTAGTGAAATAAGCAACAGTGTCTTGTTGCATCACATCCCACATCTTTAAGTATCTCTCTGAAGATTAGGAAGAGCGAAGGAACCTCAGAGTGCTCCATCTGTGACACAGCTATGTCATGGACAACAACACTGCAAGAACATCCAGTTGTTGATATCAACAAGGCTACCTGAATGTTGCTGAGTGGGAGGTGGTTTATTTTTAAGATACTGGCTATTCCCAGCTTTGCCACTGCTGCATGACCTTGGTCAACTCATTTCACTTCAGCATGCATCAGATGGACAATATGTAATGTCGGAGGGGAAGGTGGGGAACCATGCTTGAAAGTCTTTTTAAGTTTTCTGACATCCATGGAGAATGAGTGCAATAGGCAAGCTGGACCTTACTAAGCTATGGCCTTATGCCCTCTTATCTCAGAATGCTGTGTGGTGAAGCGTGCCACAGCTCCTGTTTGCCTCTGTTCCCTGTTTGCCTCTGCTCCCTGTTGTAAATGTGGTATGCATGGTGAGCAGTGGGGTTTGGCCTCTGGCATCTTCCAGGAGGCAGCAGAATTTTTTCTGTAGTTGCAGGGTTTTGCTGAAGGGTTACTTGAGCTTTTGGAGAGTATGACAAACGCATCTTACTCTCTCCTTCCTGCTGTCTTGCCCACTGTGTGAGTTTAACCACAGGGCATAATGTTTTCCTCCTTGCATCTCACTGATGTGTGAGAATCGAGTGCCTCGTTAGAAAACGGTTGAGCAGCCATCAACAGCCTGCACGCAGGGAAATAGGTTCACTGTCATCGTTGTTGTAGAGCATGCACATGCCAGAGAAAAGGAGACTCCACACCTTTTGGGAAATCAAATTAAGGTTGCATTGAAATGTGCAAGCTGTTCATGGAAACAGTCTCATTTGGGGAGGGGGTGGGAGTGTGGGAGAAGAGCTGGTGGGAGGAATGGAGGGCAGGTATGAGCTAGAATTAAGAAACGATTTGTCAGAAAAAAGACATGTCAGTTAAACCACTGAGTTCCTTTGCCAAGATGGAAAAATGTGAAAGCTAGCCTTGCTCTGCTCTTGTAAATCTCTGGATGTGGAGGCCATGATGGGGGGTGAAGTGTTGTGCAGTGGTGGCTCGGAGTTGAATCAATTTCTCCATGTGGATTTTTATTTCCCTCTATGTGAAATTGAAATACTATTTCTTTCAGATTTCAGTTTTCCAGTCTCTTCTCTCGGGCTCATTTAGGAAAAAAACAGCACTTCCCCCACCTCCCTTAGCAAGTCCCACCATCAGGTGGATCTGGCTCTGCTCCCAACTCTTGAAAAGTAAATCTCCCCAGCCAGGCCTGCTGACTAGCTCTTGGTTTCTTTTCTGCATGTTGTTGTTTGCCTTGTTGATCCATGCCGTGGGATGGAGCACAATTAAATGAAGAATAATGAAAATGTGGTGCTATGCCAGACAGTTTTGCTGCCGTCTTGCTGATTATGAAAGATGAGCGTGGTTCTGGGCAAACAGACAAGAAGGGATAGCGCTGTGTCCTTGATGTACTTCTCCATAGGCGGCTTCTTCAGACCTCTGGTCCTTCTCCAGGATCCATGGGAAAAGTGGCAGCACTGATGTGGTCGGGAGCTGCCCTTGTCCCTGGGCTTGTTTATTACAGGTTTGGTCACAACCTAAAATGTATGATAGTTCGGTATTCCATTACTTTGAGGTACATCTTTGTATAGGATGTAAATCAAACCTGCACTGAAAAAAAGACCAGTGTTATTTGCACAAGGATTTTCCTGTCATAAAGCAGCCCATCTTCTCCTGCTGAGCCTAAAGTTTCTCATTCTCTCAGCAAAAACACAAGCTCTCACATAAGATCTTAGTACTATTATTATCCATTACTATTTGCACACTGGCTTAAAATTTATTCCCACGCCTTTCCTCCTTAAAGGCCTCAATTTTCTTCCTCTCTCCTCCTCACTCCTATTTCTACCCCTACATCTGTCTCTTGTGTTCCCACCATGCCAGTTTGGGAGGATCTAGCACCACTTTTTACCCTCAAATCCTCATTAGTGATTGCCTGAGACCGCTTATCCTCCATTCAGCAGCTGCCTTCTTCTGAAAAGTCTCCCTTCCAGGTCTCTGATCTTCCACAGCCATGTTACCTCCTTAATTCTCTATTCCGAGCCCATCGTCCATGCACCCAGGCACGCATGTACCCATGCATCCACGTTCTGAACTCCTGTTTGCCCCAAACTACCTCTCTGACCTGGGCTTCTGGTTCTTGCTGCCCTGCAACCAGTGTCACTTACCTCTCAGCTTGTGTCTGACACCCGCCCATCTTACTTTGGACGGGAAGGTGCCAACTGCATCCTGGGCTGCATCAAAAGCATGAGAGTCCACCTGCAGTGCTGCATCCAGTTTTGGGGTCCTCAGGACAATAAATATTATTGAGCTGTTGGAGCTAGTCCAGAGGAGGCTACAAGGGTGATCATTCAAGAATCATTCAAGAGTGAGGTTCTAGCCACTCTGCTCTGCTCCTCCAGAAATATTTGATGCAATGCTCACCACATTTGTGAATAGGAAAAAGGAACATTTGTACTGGCCAGACTGGCAGGACTGTTTGACCTCTACATTATCTCAGGACAGCTGTATTTGGCCTGTTTAGAAACAGCACCATATAGTGCACATATGGACTGGGTGCAAAGGGTAATGATCTTTGCATGGAGTACTATCAGATTTAGAACTATATCTGTTGGATACCATGGTAGGACCTCTAATTCTGAAGTATTATGGCAAAACTATTTTCTTTATTTGTAAAATGACGATGCTTCCCTCATCAGAAAACAATTTAAGACTCTGAAACTTTGGACAAAAAAGAGAAAAAGTTTGTTAACAATGATCTGAAGTATTCTGGGGATTGCTCATCTTGTGATACACTATGTGCTGGGTTTTTTTTTTCTCCATCTCTCTCAGTATTACTGGTGCTAGCTGAAAGGAAGAGATTTCATCTCTAATATGCTCTAGATACATACATCAGATGTAAGAGAAAGTACCAAGAAATCCAGATTATTTCTTGTTCTTTTCTCATCCTAGAGAAAAGAAAACGGAGGGGGGATCTTATCAATCCTTTAAAGTACTTGAGAGGTGTAGATCAGGAGGATGGCACAAGAGGCAATGGGCATAAAATGGAATATAGGAAGTTCTACCTAACCATGAAGAGGAACTTCTTTACTGGGAGGGTGGCAGAGCCCTGGGACAGGCTGCCCAGAGTGTCTGGGGAGTTTCCATCTCTGGAGACATTCAAAACCTGCCTGGATGTTGTCCTGGGCAGCCTGCTTTAGGCAATCTGGCAGAGGGTTGGACTAGATGGTCTCCAGAGGACCCTTCCAACCCCTAACATCCCGTGATTCTGTAGTAAGTGGACAATATTTGGACATGTCTCAAATATTTGGACATGTCTCAACTAACAAGATGATTTCTTACTAGTCTGAAAGACTGCCTGCAACCCAACCTGCTTAAATGAAATATACATTTAACCATTGGGTTCCTGGGGAGAAGCCACGAATTTTTACTGTTGCCCTTGTTCAAGTTTTTGGGAAGCTCTGTTGCTGCATCTCATCTTGATTTCCCATCTGTAAATGACGTATACAAGGTGGCATGTACAACTCTTGGAAGTCAGGTGGTAACTGTAAATACACATTCTGTCTAATTGATGTTGTTAAGTGCCAGTGGGGATGGGACAGGACAATGGAGGAATAGCTACAAACCATACATTTCTTAAAAAAATGTATGATTTTACAAGAGCAAATATTGTTGTGAAGCTTGGCTTGTCACTTTTGAGAAGAAAAAAAACAAAACAAACCAGTCCACTGTTATTACTGAAAAGAAAATAATCCTGAACTTGCCAAGCACAAATTAGGGGCAGGGGAGAATTCAGCAACCTGACAGCCTGCACCTTGATGTTATAATTGTAGCTGTGGCAGAGGAAAAGGAGGCAGGAACAGCTGTATTCACATCGCCGTCAGAGGTATGCTGTGGTACACCATTACAGCGTGCAATTGTATTATTGTGCTGCCAGGGCAGTCAAGTGCTTTACAGAAACTTCTGAGTATGTTTGCCTCATATTCTCCATCAAGGCAGCAGTTGATATGACCTAAAGGAAAGGCAGAGGATTGCTTTTCAAAACAAGGGGGCGAGGAGGAGGAGGAGGGGGGAGAGTCTTATGAGAAAAAAGAGGTGAAGAAAATCTCATTCATTTTCCTTGGTGAATCATTTCCTACTTCTTCAGGCTCACTCAGACCCTGCTGCCGTTTTGACTGTGCAGGTGAATGTGTTTGTGTTTTCCTTCAAAATACCACCTCCCACAACAGATGATTAATCTTTAAATAACGTTCTCTAATGCTTAAAGCTGGCTTTGAAGCTTTCATCCCTGTGTGATTTCAGCTGCAGTCACAGCCGTACCACATCTAGGATTACCCACCACCCGCCAGTCAACATTCTTAGAAATGATAATAGGAAAATTGGGTGAATTTGCTGCTGATGAAAGATATTAGCTAGACATCTGCTGTGACTGGAGTCCTTTGCGCACTGAGCAGGTACAAGGTGATGAAGATATCTTCCTTTTGCTCCTCATTCTTGTGCTTTGGTGCCAACATGGGGACTGGCAAACGAGGATGTTGGAATGATGAGAATTGGGTGCAAGTCTGTGGCAACCACTTTTGGATATTGGCAAGTCACATAGGGCTGGGTGGAAAAAGCAATGAAATCACAAAAGTGGAGGGCTGAGCTGAGAGCATCCAGCACAGCACAGGCTCACCAGATGTTATGAATGCAAGGCACAATCCTTCTCTCTTACTGGAAAAGCCCAGGCTTTGGTGGGGTCCCTGGTGCCCCAGAAGCTTCCTCTTCTCTACAAGGTCTCTCAAAAGAGCTGTGTGACTGTCATAGACACTTATGCGTGGGTGACACAAGGTGTGATGAACCCCACCCAGATGGAAGCACTCACTCAAGGTTTCTACTTGGCAACAGGGAGTGTCTCTTTTGGCTGCTATGGCCAAAGAATAGTGGCTTGCTCCCTGTGCTCTGTGATTTGTGGGCAGGGGGAGAGATGGAATCTAATCTGATCTTTATATGGTCATAATTGCTTATTGCCTGTGTCAGGAATGGTGTGACCAGCAGGAGTAGGGGAATGATGTTCTATTATACTCAGCTCTGGTGAAGCCTCACCTTGAGTGCTGTGTCCAGTTTTGGGCCCCTCACTACAGGAAGGATGTTGAGATGCTGGAGCATATCCAGAGAAGGGCAATGAAGCTGGTAAAGGGTTTGGAGCACAAGTCCTATGAGGAGCAGCTGAGGGAGCTGGGGCTTTTAAGAAAAGGAGGCTGAGGGGAGACCTTATTGCTCTCTACAGCTACCTGCAAGGCGGTTGCAGAGAGGAGGTGGGGGGCCAGTCTTTTCTCTCAGGTACCAAGTGATAGGACAAGAGGAAATGGTTTCAGACTGCACCAGGGGAGATTTAGGTTGGATATCAGGAAGAATTTCTTTACTGAAAGGGTTGCCAGGCATTGGAACAGGCTGCTTGGGACTGGGGGGGGGGGTGGTGGTGGTGGTGGTGGAGTCACCATCCCTGGAGGTATTTAAAAGGTGTGTGGATGAAGTGCTTGAGGACATGATCTAGAGGTGGACTAGGCAGGGTTAGGATGTGGTTGGACTCGATGGTCCTAAATGGTCTCTTCCAACCCAGGTAATTCTATGATTCTATAATTGTGACTTTGCTTGTGGTTGTCTACCCTCATGAGTCTCTTGTGACTCCTTGGTCAGAAACTCCTTGATGTGGCATGGCTTCTGCACTTTTCTGCTGCAGCATGAAGGACTCTCAGCAAAGATACACTGGGCTGTAGGGGATAAAAACAGGATTTTTTTAACTCTACACCACTCATAATCTCTGACCTGGATAAAGTGCAACCAGTGGATGAAATGGAGAAACTGATACATCATCGCATGGCAAATAGAGTTTACAATAAAAGCAAGTTTCTCATTTCAGCTCTGCTTAAGCAGGGTCACATTTACTCATGGGTGTTAGTTAAGGCATTAGTGAGGACTCTTTGGAAATCCTACATAACTGTTTGTTGAATGTCTCTTCTATTTATTTAACATTCATTTTATTTATATTATTTAATGCTTTCCAGCCTCATGTGTATGTCTGAGTGTCATCATGAATGTATGCACATAAGAAATGCACACAGTCAGCTCTCAGCCAGCCCTGCTTGTTGAGGCATAAATTACAAAACCGAAATTAATGTGATTACAAACCCAACTATTTTTTTTAATTACTCGGAGTGAGTGAGACTTGCAGGCACAAGTCAAGTTTTAAAAATGAATTTGTTATGTGCTCGTAAGTGTTATCTAAACCTACGTGACAGTTTTTACTCAGAGTTTGTTATCTGGAAGATCAAGTCCCCTCCAGCCTTGAAATCTGTGAATTCCTTTGCTACAGCAGTTCAAAAACATAAGCCCTCTGAACAGGGTTATTGCTTCTGCCTCTCCTTCAATACCTACACTGTTTTATTAATTTAAATAACACTTGGGCATTGAGCCTTCCTTCTAGAAATCTAAATTATTTAAGCCAGAGAATTATGCATGCCCCAACTCATTTCCTGAAAAGTAGACAGTAACTCCTTCAACGATGGAGAATTGAGGATGCTCAAATGATAGCAAAGGGAGCAAGTATTAAGCTGATAGTAAATCGGGAATAGGATCTTGGGTTCATGTCTAAGAACACTGTGTCAATCCAAAAGCCATCTTTCCTATCTGGGCAACCCAGAGAAGCCCAGTTCCAGCAACAATCTACAGCCCGCATGCAATTATCACTCTGAGTAGTGAATTCAGACAGAGCTCTCTCATGCATGAAGATGTGTTGCTGTTGATATTTCTCCCGGCCTGGGCTCCGACCAGAATTAAAACACAACTTTTCCTCTTCCTTTTCCCTGAATCTTCTCCTGAAATTTTCCTGGAAGCAGAGTATTTTCTGAAACTCTGACCAAACCAGTCATTTTTCTTCTTTCTCCAGTTTGTAATTTTTGATTAATTTTCCTTCCAGATCCTGGTACTTCACCATGTCCTATGTCATGAAAGACATCTCATACTGGAAAGCTCTACAGAAATGAGCACATACTAAAATATGTTAGAGGAGAACTTATAAATTGTGTTTCTAGCTAGACAGGTAGTTGGACATGAAGAAAACACTGATGAAGGACCAGGTATAGAGTGGCTTTATTGTGTGGAGTGCAAGAGGATCTTGCAGCATGGTCTGCAAGATGCAGCCAGTCATCAGCAGGATGCTGCACACATCTGGCACCTGCCAGGTCTCAGTCTTCTAGAAATACAACCACAAGAGTCAGTTTTCCTTCTACTTGTGAGACAGGAGAGAAATGGATTTCTGGGGGAGGGGATTAAGTGCTGGTTGGGTTGACTTGATAGCGTGGAGCAAACAGGGTCAAAAAAACGACTTCAGCTTAAAAGTGATGGGTTTGTCTGCATCACCGTGAACAAATTCCCCATTGTATTCACCACAAATAGGCTTTTCTTCCCATATCAGCCTGCAAGGGTGTTTTGTTCTAAAGGTTTTTTTTTTCTACTGTAGAACAAACATATTTATTGTCAACACTGCAAGAAAACCCTGCTTTCCTTATGTCTGAGTTCCCATGTGTCTCTCTATACAGTATCCCAGGGCATTGATAGACTGTAGGATCTTGTTCCAGGGCCTTATCTGGTTTTCATTTCAGGAGTCTTTTTTGAGTCTACTCCTATACAGCAACTTAACCGTGTATCTGTCTGACCTTCTGCACCAAAAGCCACTCCGTCCTTTAAGCACCGAAATAGATTTCGCTTCTTTCATCAGCCTGGCATGTGAAACCCCAGACTTTGCCCCTAGTCCCAGCCCTGTAGCGTTTATAGCAACATCACCAGCAAAGGATGTTGAGGCAATGGCTTTCCAGGCCTCAGCAGTGATATGATCAGGCCATTAACATGAGTAAGCTGCATCGCTATACCTGCGTATTTTGACACCTCCAAGTTATTCTTGCAGCAGACAACTTCCTCTTTGTAGCTTAGTAGCTGCTCCATGCACTGGTTACACATTTGCTTTTTAGGATGTGTAAAGCTTATCTGCTTTACCCCATGCACGTATCTTTTATGTTCTTTTTTTTTTTTTTTACTTTTTTTTTTAAAAACTCCCAGATCTCCAGTTGGTGTAAATGCAGTCAGTGGAATTGCAGTGATTTACAGGAGCTAGCTCCCCAGCCCCTGTTTGGAGAGCTGTTAACCATTTGCTATTCTTCGGAAACAATTAAGTATTCTAGGTAAAATGCAATAGCATAACACATGAAGCAAACCATGCATTTAACAAAATGCGTTCCTAGTAATGGGTGAATTTTAATAGGATTAAGAAAAAACATTTCTTCATGTGTCTGGGCATCTTAATTACTGTTTGTAGGTAGGTGGGAAGATTGTCCCTGTGTTGGAGACGCTCTTTGCAACTGATTTCCTGTGTGTCTGTAGGTTCACTACCTGATTCTATTATATATTTGAGTCTAATATATATTGAGTCTAATATATATTTGCAAATTTTCTCAGTTCTTAGAGTAAAAGGTGACCCATATGAAACTTTTGACAGAGCTATGTCTTTGGGTGTTGGGATTTTTTTGTTGGGATTTTTTTTGTTGTTTTTATTTTGTAGCTTAAACAAGAATCTGCTAGTTCTGGCTTACAAGCTGGTAATCCATTTTAAATCACATCAGCCTTACTTATTTGGATGAGATCAGAAAGCTTGCTACCCACGTTTAATTTGGGTGCCACAGTTTCTTTTCTTTTCTCGGTGGATAGGGCCCATTAGGATCTGGATGGCTTGAGTAGTTAATGATCTGAATTGCTTACTGCTGAGGCATCATAATAGTTACAACACGGAAGAAAAGTATATAAAGTAGTTGTTGTGCATATGGACTTTGGCCTCAGTTTTACACTTTGTGAAATTTTCCTTCTCTCTGCTGGAGGGTGTAGGCTCATCCAGGTACAGCTTGTGTCTTGGTGGGCATTGTGTGGAATAGGAACTCCCCATGGGCTGTATAACAGAAATGTTGGTACATGTTGTGAAGGTGTCATCTTTCCCCTCCCGATGCATGAATTTAAATCCCTCATCTCTAGAGATGCAAGTTGTTTTTGTCGTACAGAGTGTGATCCTGGATACGTGATGTTAGATCTGAAAGGTGACTCTGCTGTTTGATCTCAGCAGACGCATCGTTGATCTGAAAAGCATGGTCTCCCTGCTTAGGCAGGCAGCACTCATCATTTGATGATTAAAAGCAAGAGAGTGGCTCAATCACCAAGTGAAGTTGCAGAGAGCTACAGAATCACTGCAGAGAGATGTCTCACTGCAATCCAGCATCTTTCTTTACTGCTGCAACATAGTGTTGAAAACATTGCAGCACATATCAGGTCATTTTGCGTTTTCAGCTCCCTTTACATCTCATTCCAGCAGCAAGGATGCAGGGAAGGATCAAGTCCATCACCACAAGCTGATGAACACAAATAAGCCAGCTGCTGATCAGTTTACTTTAGCTATTACTGTTCTTCCCTGCCTGTGCTTAAACTTTATGGGGTTGCAATGCTTTACCTACCCTCGAGCCAGATGCCTTCTTTTTAATGTCACTACATGTTTACAAACCTGTTGATTGAACACACAAAGGTTGTGTTTCACAACTGTGGAGCAACTGTATTCTTTGAAATCAGGTAGAATTCACTTATATGAAATCAATTACAACCATTATAATCCTGGTATACGCCTTTTGGCACACAAATAGTTTTCTAAGAGCAAAGAGGCATACTTTCTCCTGGATCCAATTACAGGTATAGGTTAGAACAGCCTCTGGTCTTCTTTAACATATGTCCATTCATTGTGACATTCAAATCTGCCAGCTGAAGGCAGCATTTTCTAGCCACTCCCCATGCTGAATGTATGAGCTAGCTCAACCAGGCTGCTGGAACACCTGGGAGGGTAGGGTCACATTTTCCTTCAGTATTTTAATGTGTCCAGAGTGGAACAAGAATATCTGAAACTCTGAATACAAACCCTTGGATACTGAGAAAGTGTGAGTGTCTGTCTCTATTCATCTCCAATACAAGGTGGGGTTTGGCTCTCAAATGGTGTTTAGAAGGTGTTTGAATATCATCAATGTGATGCTAAGTGCAGATCTCCCTACAAGGGCATCTTTTAACCACTTTGGAGCATCCTTAAAATGTCTGGTACAGTTATATTAGGCTGCTAAGAAAACAACTCTATGTAAACCAGCATTTTCGCTGGTCCCCAGAGAAAATCTTCAAGATAAATTTTGCTTTCCACTGCATGTTGCAGTAGTCCAGATGTTTTTTCTCAGGCAGATGTTTCTTTGCCCAACACCAGGCATCGTTGCTCCTGAGCTGCTATTTTGTGTGTACACAACGTCTGTTCCTGGAGCTGCAAAAGCTGCGAGTCAATGATTTTTTTTTTCCCTCTCTCTTTTTGTCATCTATACTTCCTGCACAATTCAAATAACCAAACGGTTTCCTAGTTAGGAAGCACAGTATTTAAATGATGAGATTTGTTTAAAAACTTCTGGAGGAGGAATGAAACCTTAGACATTAAAATCTCCTTTTTTAATTTTAATAGACTTCTGAGTTCCACAGCACAACTACATGCTGTGCAGCATAACTAAGTGCACACAAATCCCCTCCCTTTGGTTTCAACCTGCCACCTGGCTTCATCTGCTGTTTGCTAAGTCTAGCGTTGAAAGGGACCGTGAAAATATCCAGAATGTGTCTCCTGCTTTCACAGGTCTCAGTCATAGTTCCTCTCAGCTGTCTGCAGCAAGATGAAGAACCTCAGTGTGTTTAGTTGTTCCTAACATACAAGCCTGGTTATACCTTTGCTCATTGGCATTTCCCTTATGATTTCTGGTTCTCACATTTTTTGGCAGAGAAATTTATGCTGTTTGTCAATCTGTATTTTGCACATGAGGACTGGACTGACTGTGGCTTTATTCAATGACATAATAATATTTTTGGGGATTTTTTTTTATTTATTTACTTGTTTCTGTGGTGTCCTTTTGCTTTTGCCTTGTGAGTTGCCACAGGGTCATAGTCATTAAAACTCCCAGACCTTTTTAGCAAGTCCAAGGCCATACTTCATGTATACAAAGAGAATTTTCTTCACAGGGCAGCTCATATCCTGGCCTGATTTGCCCTCCTGAAGGGTAATCTCTTTCCATAGACTCTAGTCTGCGAAGTATCAATGATGGGCATTTCATTAGGTGCCTCCAGTTATATAGGATGAATCCAGATCTACATGGTTTAGTCAAACTGAATTTTTGAAATTCATATGGTGTAATGTTTAAACATAATGGCTAGTGACATACATGCAGTCAGACAAAATGATCCAGCAATCTCTTTTGGCTTTAAATTATGTGTATATGTGATTACCAAAGTAATTTTTAGACTGTGTTTTCAGACCTTGATTCTAAAAGAGTAGGCAGATATCTAAACCAGCTAGCGTCAGTAAAAAGAAGAGCAGTGCCTGAATCAGTGCCAGCCAAAACACACTCTGAACAGCCACTCTTGGATAACAAAGACTGTTTCTCAGAGGATAAAACTAAAGGGACTGAAAATACTATCAAGAAGCTGACAGCCATCCCCTGTCAAGTCAATACATGACTTGTGGGTCTCCTTGAAGGGGTATAAAATTTTCATCCAAGAAAATTACAGGAATGGTTCACAAATCTACTGCATCAGCTGCTAGGAGGAAATAAATTTAAAATAGAGGGAGCCCATCAACATAAAAATCCATGCCAAGAAATAGTCTCCACACCTGGCTCATACTTCTCAGATTAAAGAAGCAGTGCTGTGTTGAGTTGTTGTGAAGGGGATCAAACCTCAAGAGCAGAAAACTTTCCCTCTAAGAAATATTTTAAGGAAGGTTATTTTCCTGCTAAGGAAATATTGTTACACGATAGAAACAGCATCACTGTTTGGAAAATATGAGAAATGGAAATATTTAATTTTTTTCTTATTAGGCATATGCATCTGTACAGCTTTAATGATTACATCAAGTTAACAAAAAAAAACCAACAAACCTAACACATTTTCTATAACCTGTCAGTTAAAAAAAATAAATCCTTGAGGAACATTTATATACTAATGGTATGTAACTTCTGTCTACCTCAGTTCTTCACTAGTTTTCCAATCCTTAGAGTGACAAGTTTTTTATTATTAGGGTGCCTTTAGTCCTCTTTTTAAAAGTTGATTAGAAAAATTGTAAAGAATAATTGTGGAACTTATATTCTGTAGATGTAGCTCTTGATATACATAAGTTATAAGAACCAAATGGTAAGAGACATTAGTATCCCACTCCAAAACTTCTGATTCCTCTTTCATAATATCCTTGTATTTATCTGTGGCTCAAAGACTCATTGAATACTTGCATTTATAAATTATTGCTTTCATCAGATCATGTATGATATGCAGGTATGTTTCCAAGAACCAGAAATCTAAGTGAAGAGTTAGCTGTCATATAAAAAGGCAGAATTATTTGCTCTTTCACAGAATATATCCAGCACTGTTTGAAATTAGAGATTGTCAGCTTGGCTAAAAAAAAATAAAATATATATTAGGAGAATGCAAATGGCTATTATGAAGTGATACTTTAGACAAACATTTTAAATGACTGATTCTGTACCTAAGTGATCAAAACAGAAAATGACAACTGAACCTCAAACATATATATAACACAATAAAAAGTGAAAGGGGAAAAAAAATAAAAATCAATTGCACAGGCTTTTTGAAGAACCTTAAACTCCCAGAAATTACAGAAGGAAAAAAGTACATTACGAAGCAATAATATTCACTTAAGCTCCAGGAAACCTTCTAATAGAAAATTTTCAGGACTGGGCAGCTTGAGCATTGAGTTGTATAAATCCTCCCTGTAACCTCTGGTGCCTCAAATATTTCAAATCTTCTAACACTCCATTGAGCAGGGAAGACTGCCCGATTCCCTCTTGGAAGCCAGTAGATTATCATTCTCTTAACCATTATCATTAATTAATCCAGGCAATAATACATTGCAAACATCCTAGCAGACCAGATATCTCTTGGACTGCAACTGCTAATTTCCACTGAACCAGTATGGCTTTATTCCAAGTTTAAGACACAAATTCTTGTCTTTTGTAAACATTAAGTATAATTCACTATATTAAGTGAAGCAGCCTTTTCTTAATATTTATTTATGTCTATACATATAAGTGTGTGGTCATAAACACATACATATGCAGATAAATTTAAAGTGAAGTTTGGCGTTCTGTTTTGAAGGTATAAAATTTGTGATCTCCAACAAACTCTTTTATTGATTTCTAAATGTATTTCTTTGAGCAAATACTTTCTTGTTTAGGAGTGACAGAAAACTTTTCCTACCACCTCTTCTATTTTTTTCCAGTCCTGTTACAGATCCACAGCAGCTCATGCCTTTTCTAGAACTAGAACTGTGACATCGGGGTTCACAGCTAAAAATACATTATTGCATCAGCTGTAGACATAATGCAGAAATGGTTTTCATTTAAGAAAGACTGTTGGAGTCCAGAGGAGACCATGAAGATGATCAGAGGGCTGGAGCACCTCTGCTATGAAGAGAGTTGGTGTTCAGCCTAGAGAAGAGAAGGCTCTGGGGAGACCTTACAGCACCTTCCAGTACCTAAAGGGGCTCCAGGAAAGCTGGAGAAGGGCTGGTGTCAAGGGCAGATTGTGAAAGGACAAGGGGTTTAAACTAAAAGAGGGTAGATTTAGATTAGATATAAGGAAGGTATTTTTCTTTCCAGGGGTGGTGAGGACCTGGCACAGGTTGCCCAGAGAGGTCATAGATGGTTCATTCCTGGGAACGTTCAAGGTGAGGTTGGACTGGGCTCCGAGCAACCGGATCTAGTTGCAGATGTCCCTGCTTGCTGCAGGGGCTTGGATGTAATGACCTTTAATGGTCCCTTCTGTGATTCTATGGTGTGATGATTATGTTGGCTTTGTCACAATTAAGCATAGTTTTCACAGTGGTCCTTGCTATGGTACTGGAATGAATTGCTTCTATATCGGGGCAAAAGCAAAGATTCTTTCTCTTCTTGCTACCAGGCTTTTGATAAGAAATGTGATGCTGCTGACACACACATGTTGTCCTACCAGGGTGAGCTGAATAGCCTTAGGTCACCTTTTTGCAGTTCTGCCAGGAAGATCTCTTACTCTGAAGTCCTAAAGACCTCAGCTTTTGGGAGTTTTTGTTTATTTGTCCATATGAACCACTTGCTGGAAGTTAAGAGGCAGTAAGGGTTGATGTCAAGCAAGTAAAGCACTGAGAGGGAAACCAGCTTTGTAGACACCATATTCTCTAGGTGATTAAATGACTTTAATGTGCACTGTGCCTTTCCCCGCTCCTCTTTTTACTTGTCACAAGTTGTGAATTTATCACTATTACCTGCAACTAAGGAGAGTCATCAAAGGCAAACAAATTACAAGTTGTTTTCCACACCAGACGGGCTTCAAGTTTCCTGAGGGCTCTGAGTGTTTGTTTCTTTCCCAGAAAGAATTAGGTGGTTAATGCCCCAGCATTTCTTGCTGGTCTTTTACATCAGCTTCTTTGATAAATCATTTGGGACATCACATAATCAAGTGCTGCCATAAAACCTTTTTACAGATCTATAAACTAGATTACATTGTGGGAAATCATTAACCTCCTCTGCTTGAATTGTGCTCTTTGTACTAAAAAGGTGCAGATGAGCATGGGTTCAGGACAGTAACTTTCACATTTATCCTGCAGCTCAAGAGTTAAATCCACTCGGCAGCATCACGAGAGGAAACATTTGGAAAGAAACACCTGGTTATTCCAAATTCCCTGTTGGTTTTTCCTGATGGTGGCCTTGGTTGGGTTTTAATCTCAATTTTCTCTGCCAAGCCCTTTCATCTGTGACAATGGGAGAGTTGTTCTGAATAATTAAAAAACAGTGCATTACTGATTGGCAACTACTTTAATTTAATATTCCCAGGCCATCCTCCACTGGCACAGTCAGGGCATGTATTGAATAATTTTTTTCTCTATTGTAGATGTTAAAGCTCATCTCACTGATGGGGCTGTTAAGACTATCTCCAACAAGTAAATTAAATTGTGCCCAGGAACAGTCCCAGGAATTAGAACACAATCATTTCTTCTGTGGCACTGTTAGAAACATCTGTGACGTTCTGTTTTCCTGTTGCAGCTAGTGCTTTCTCAAATAATGCCCAAGTCTAGACCAGGAACTACAGAAAACCAGAGGTCATTCCCACCAGTCTCTTCTTATGCATCTGTGTTGGCTTGAAGGCTAAGAGAGGTTGCTAGCTTAGACACTTCAAGCTCTGTGCCTGCTAGCCTTGGTGCTCGTGAATGATTTTTTGTGCACTGTGTAGACTAATCTAGCACAGCCCCTGTGAGAAGGGCATTCTTGGGGCCAGCCATCCCAACTGTGATAAGCAGAGTTCAGATGTCACCCTTGGGCAAAATCTTGGACGTATATTCCAAACTTCATAGCAAAGATTAGTACCAAGGAAGTGAATGAATAGGCGTTTGGTTCAGCCCTGGTTTACACCTGGTTTTCTGCATTGTTTCTGGCGGAATTCTTTGTAATTTGTTCCATATAATTTATTTGATAAATGATGTCTCCATCTTTGGGTATTGCACTGCTATTGATAACTGTAACATTTTCCCCATTATACAAATGCAAACTCTTGACTGATAGAAAACTATACTTACAGGGGTGTTATAAATGTCTAGTGCTCACTCAGGGAAAAAAAAATCCTTCTAACATAACATGAAGTTTGTTCAGAACATGGACATGCCCTCTACCCCTCACAACTGTGACTCCAGTAAATCAAATAACAGCAAAATAAAATCACTTACACAGTAAAATCAATCAACCATCAAAACCACAAATCAAAGCAAGAGCAAAAATGGAAAATTCTCCCTTCTAAAACCTAAGAATTATTGCCAAAGAGAGAAGCCATAGCAACACCATGAAGTCCCAGAACTTTTCTATTGCTCTTGGTTGCTCATGAAATATTGTGTGGGATTTTTATTTTTTTTCCAGATCCTGTGATGATGAAGAATAGTATAATGCCTTAAAGAAAGACAGATTATTGCTAGGTTGAATCAAGCCATTAATATTTATGTTCTTCATGAATAATTTCATTTACTCTTTTGAAAACTTTACAAACATTCGCCACCCTGTGGAAGAAACAGCTGTTTTCCTCATTTAATAGAAGGGAAATGGGGAAAGAAAATATATGCCATGCTTTTTGTCTCAAGATTGGAGTGGAATAGGCTGTCTCCCAGTTCTGCATACTGAAAGACAGTGGTCGAGCTTCTTGATAGATGACATAATGGTGTAGCACAGAACCCCTTTTGATGTCAGATCTACATAGAAATACTGGCCCATATAAAGTGAAACATTGTTTTGTTTATATAATAAAATATTTCAAAGGTACGACACATTGGTAAGTGCAGAGCAAGGCTGGCAATTTATATACACATGTGGAATATAAAGATAGTATTGTACATTCATAACTGCAAACAACTGCTGTTGGAATTGTGTTTCCAAGCGGATTGCTTATCCCCATTCCTGTGCAACTTGCATGGGGAAAACATCGTTCTTTTTCCTTAGGTTCTCCTGGAGCCAATCTCTATGCAGCACCTAACACAGAAAAACCTTAAACTGCTACATCTCATTTTTCATATTAATTTTAATAAAGACCTGAAATTTAAATAACAACCTATGAGAAAATGTGTCAAAGGCTTTGCTGAAGTCAAGGTACACTACATCCACAGCCTTTCCCTCATTCACTAAGTGGGTCACCTTGTCATAGAAGGTGATCAGGTTAGTTTAGCAGGACCTGCCTTATGTAAACCCATGTTGACTGGGCTTGATCATTCAGTTATTGTGCACATGCTGCGTGATAGCTCTCAAGATGACCTGTTCCATGATCTTCCCCTGCACTGAGGCCAGACTGACAGGCCTGCAATTTTCTAGATCCTCCCCCGACCCTTCTTCTAAATGAATGGGTGTAACATCTGCCAGCATGAAGTCAGCTTCCTTCTTAGCTAACATAGATTATGCAGCCTGGAACATTTTCAGGGATTGAAAGAGGATGTTTGCAACATATATGTGAATCTTCCTCTCTCTAATAGACCATAAAGCCTTATAGGGACTATTTCCACCTGGAAACCACTCTGTTGTTTCCACTAGGATGCTGACACCACTCTGTTCCTGGGATTTTTCAAAGCAGATTTGTCCCCTCATACTTGAGTAGAATAAACTATCCCTCATTCTGCCCAAACTACCAGTTTTCCCAGTAATCTTGCTTTCACTGTTACATCCCTTTTACACACAGGCATTTTCAATTTGGGGAGTAGAGGAAGGAGTTGATGAACACTCATAATGTCACCATCCAACCAGTCTTTCAGAGGTGAATATATTTTCTACAAGGCATAATGTCCTTGCCTTTTTCAGTTCTCCCTAGTCTGCTGAATTGTCAGCAGGGTAAATATTCACCTTTCTTTGAAAATAAGTAGTGGCTTTGTATCAGACCTAGGCCCAGCCGAAGACCAGTAAAGCTTTGAATAGCCCTGGAACAAACCAGCTGCACAAATGTGAGAAGCTCATGCAATTTCTTCTGATTAGGATTCACTTTGAGGTTGTTTACCCACCCTTAAACACAAACAGGGAAGGTCTATTATTTGATCAGACCTGACTCTCAAACAGAGATCTCATTATAGTGGCTTTCAACAGCGCAGTTGTGTTTTCAGGCTTTGAGAGGTGCAGCAGCTCTTCATTATTACCGAAATGGGGGAAGAAAGAGGGGGAAAAAAAAAAAAGGGATAGTCATCTCTTTGATGGTTGTTGAGCGACAAATCTCCCTTTCTTTGCCATGCCTCGTCAAGGATTGATCCAGAAAGATACCTCATGTCCCACTGTGCTCTGGGAGATCGGTAGGCGGTTTCAGATATTCTGGCTGAACACTGTTTTTCATGAAACTACCTGCATTCTCATCAGAATTATTGAAGAGGGAGGGTACCTAGCACTTTAGCTAGCACAGAGAAGGCTACAGTCACAAACACTTCCCTGGTACTACCTTAATTTTGTAATCAATCTTCTATAAATCCCTCCCAAAGCTAAAATGTTTCTTTCATTTCCAACCTTTCCTTTTCCTCCAATCCTAATTCACCTTTGCAGATGAGATCAGGGTCTTTGGGAATAAAATCTCATTTGAATTCAGAAACCAACTTTTAAGAGTAACTCAGTGCATCTAGTGAGACAACATCTGATCTGTCCAATCTCTAATCGATTTAATAGGGGCAAGGGCATAGTCAGGCAGGACTTAGGATTTTTCTTCTTATTTCCACGGAGTCCTTCTGGGTATTTCACAAAGCTGCTAAAGTTCACGTTCTAGGACAAGGTAAAATGTCTTTGAGGCATCGAGTAGCACACATTTAATGAAGATAGAAAGCCAATCACTTAACATCAGATGAGGAACAGCAATTTCCTTCAGTCTGGCACTTTGTGTATTGAACAAAATTGCATGAGAGCTTTGAGCACTAGGAGAGCTGTCAAGCGGCCGTTTGTCTGGGAGCTGGAGCAGTCCCCTTGGAAACAGCTTAAACCTTTTAAATGAAAGCATTACAAAATGTACATCTGTGTGTAATATATTGTCCATAGCCGCAACTGTCAAGGGCCAGGCAACACAATGTTTATATATTTTTTTTTCCTGATAGTCTTTTCATGCTTTCACATGTAAACAGACCCTCCTTTAAGACTGCAGAGTACTTGGCTACTGAATAAGCAAGCATCATACAAAATGTTTGCTCTTAAAGCTGGTTCAGCTGGGTTAT
Organism: Hypotaenidia okinawae; assembly: GCA_027925045.1. Taxonomy (NCBI): domain Eukaryota; kingdom Metazoa; phylum Chordata; class Aves; order Gruiformes; family Rallidae; genus Hypotaenidia; species Hypotaenidia okinawae. The sequence continues at coordinate 211,958,313 of BSDF01000001.1, forward strand.
CTGACCTTATAACATTTACCTCAAAATTTGTGGTATTCCCCGGGCTTCTCTATTGCAAATACAGAGAGATTTCTTGTTAGGCAAGTCAAAACGAGAAATCTGACAGCCACTCTGTACATTAAATTGAGAATTAGTGTGTTTGGGGGGAAGTAGGGGGCTGTTAATGGGCATGCTGGTTGCCACATGCTACTGCCTGTATACAACACTGGTCCGAATTTAGAAGTTTGTATTATACCATCATAAATGATCTTTGAATGCAAATTCTGGGGAAACATTTGTTTTATTTTCTTCTCCTTTTTTTTTTAATAAAGTAATGCATTTGCTTTATTTGTTGTATATTTTTCTGGCAATTATGAAAACCGCTAGCAAAATAGAAACAAGAATGTAAGGATGATAGGTGTTATAAATATATATTCCCCTGGAACACGCTTAATCTCATGGTCTCATAACTGCTGTAAATGTGGGGCAGCTCTTCTGAAATCAGCTGAGTTTTAACAAGTAAAACTGCTCTAAGTGAGAGGAAAATCAAGCCTGTTTTTTTTCTAGTCCTCTCTCTGTCTCTCTGAGATTTCCTTGATCCTCTCCCCGCTCATCTTCTCCTCCAAAGCCTGCTTGCAACTTGTACTTCCAGCAGCCACTTTCTTTAATGAAAAGTAATGCTGAGCGCTGAGCAGATTCCACTTCAGCTTTGACACTAGGAAGTGGATTTAAAGTATCTGACAGAGCTGCAAGCTACAGCTGATTGGGCATTTTGGCAGTTTAAAACTATTGCTTCTCTTTCTTTTTCTTGCCCTTGGCATCTCACTTTTTTCCCCTCACTGCTCCCATCTATTGTTATCCCATTGTAAGCCGTGTCTTGTCACCGGCTTCCCCCAGAAGCATTTGGTACCAGATATTCTTGGCTTTCAGCACACCTTGCCATACCTTGCTCAAAATTCATTCCATCAAGCAGGCATTTGGGCAAAGGGATCATAAATGTGTGCACTAAGATCCTGTTAATGCCATCTGGTGTTTCATCATAGGATCCTTTAATGTACAGACTGCAGGTGTTGGTCCACCCAAGAGGGATGCGTTGACTATCCCCTTCCCTATATTTACAAATGAGCAAACATTGATGATGGGATAGGATGGAATAGGATAGGATGGGACAGGATAAGGGCTAATGGTTTTAAACTAAAAGAGGGCTCATTCAGACTAGATATAATGAAGAATTTTTTCATGATGAGGGTGGTGAGGCACAGCCACAGGTTGCCCAGAGAGGTTGTAGATGCCCCATTCCTGGAAAGATTCAAGGCCAGGTTGTATGGGGCTCTGAGCCACCTGATCTAGTTGCAGATGTCCCTGCTGTCTGCAGAGGGGTTGGACATGATGACCTTTAATGGCCTCTTCCAGCCCAAACCATTCTGTGATTCTATGGAAACTTATGAAAAGCATAAAATGGAGATATCTTCTGTTACCAGAACAAGGACGTATTTTCTACTGATTTACATTGAATTTGATGTAAAATAGGAAAGGGAAGTTCATTGAAGAAAATCCCATTCTATCTCCTTACCCCAGAATAACTGTAAGAAGTGCATGGGGTGGTTATATGTTGGTGATCTTCATAATGAAATTTTGATTGCTTTTTGGATCCAAGAATGCAACCCTTCTCTCATTCCCCAGAATGGCTTTCCTATTGTTTTTCTATGATGACAGGGATACTAGTGATTAATTTGGGAGAAAATACTGTGAGAATTGGTCCAGTAGTTCACAGAAGAACAGGAGAGCTGTACTGCTGTTTTCTGAGAGTTTTTGTGATGATAGATGGGATTGTGGTTGCTGTTTTGAAGATATTATTCATGCCATGACACTGATCCGTTGGGATCAAAATAAATCCACAGCAGCAAAATAAACAAGCATAAAACAGGTCTATTGTAAGCAAGTGTGGGAGATAATAATAGTTATATGACAACTGTGTAAGTTTTAGAAGTTGAAAATTGGGAGAGCCTCCAATCCATGATTTAAAAGATAGCTACTGCATGGAGTAGGAGTTTATAGATCAGCAGAACAAGCTATCAATTTTCAATAAAATATTAGGAGTAGTTTAATGTGATTAACCTCCTGGGAAGTGTCATGGACCAAGTTCAGAGGTGCACTTTGAACAGAGACTTGGCTCCAAGCCACACCTGGAAAGTACGGTTGTTTGCTGGATAGAAAGTAACCACATCTTTTTTTTTTTAATTCCATTTGTTCCTCAATTTCTTCTCCAACCGTTAATCTTCATTTACTCTGCTCTCCCTTAAAATAATCTGACCACTGATCCAGCCTCTCCCAGGAAGATATCCCACCCTGCTGACTTGCAGAGGTCGTTGGAATAGCATTCAGTCTGACAGTTCTTGTGACGATACAGTTTTCTTCTTCTGCAGAAAAAGAGGATACCATCCAATGCCACCAGGAGTAAAAAAGCAAAATTACTGTAGAACAGTGAAAAAATATAGAGGTTACAGAGTGAGTTGCTTCTTGCTAAATTTGGCCATCTGAAGATTAATTATCTAACTGGTTGTGGATGTTTTAAGCAACTTCATGGAGAAGCATACTTTGAAAGCTATTAATCACAGCATCTCTTTCTCTGACTGAAGAAGTCCCTGAGTCACAATTACTTGGATTCTGGGAGAATATTTGGCAGACTTACCTCTCATTACGCTTCTCTGTTCTTGTACTGTTTTTCTAGAAGTCCTTGTTGGTCACTTGACTTGATGAGTCACTGATCCAAGCCTGTATAGTCATTCCTAGGGGAATCACTTGGGCTTCCTTTATCATTAATAGAAAGAAAATAATTTTCTGGAGGTGTTTCTCAGTGCTCAATTTTAGAAGAGACCAAGTGACTAACACATAAGGTATACCTGTTTCTGAGGAATTTATGACTATCACTGGCCATGTGTCATGAAAAAGAGCTGTTATGTGGTGGAGCTCTTCAGATGTTGGAGGACTAAGGCAATGGAGATGGGGGAAAGTTTCTGAGGGTTGCAATCCTTTAACTTGTAGATGTCAAAGTCCTTTTAACACTGACAGTTTTCCAGCTGTGTAAAATGGTTTCTTTTAGATCCTGCCACAATTACTATTTGCACTGCAGTAAATGACAGTGACATTGCTTTGCAGTAATGACAAGCCAAAGAGTTGAACCTCTCTTTGGGAGACTTAACACTCTTCAAGGGACTAAAGACAAAGTGCAGTTGATGCGATGAGCCAGCCAAAATTACAAAGGAAGTCAGTGGCAGAGGTGGGAAAATGTCTTTTGACTCCCAGGCTACTGGGAGACCGTTGTGTTACCAAATCAACAAAGATCGTGATTCTTTCTGTGCAGCAGTATTTGTTATTGAACAGGTCTTTTTTGGTCCACTCAGACTACTTGAAGAAATCTGAAGGGAGCTGCCTGATGGAGAAGGACTTGGGGGTGTTGATTGACTGCCTAATGAATATCAGGCAGAAGTGTGCCCAGGTGGCCAAGAAGGCCAATGGCATCTTGGCTTGTATCAGAAACAGCATGGCCAGCAGGTCCAGGGAAGGGACTGTTCCCCTGGACTCAGCATTGATGAGGCCGCACCTCAAGTACTGTGTTCAGTTTTGGGCCCCTCGCTACAAGAAAGACATTGAGGTCCTGGAGTGTGTCTAGAGAAGGGCAGCCAGGCTGGGGAAGGGGCTGGAGGGCAAGTCATATGAGTAGTGGCTAAGGAACTGGGGTTGTTTAACCTGGAGTAAAGGAGGCTGAGGGGAGACCTTATCACCACCAACAATTACCTGAAAGGAGGGTGTAGAGAGGTGGGAGATGGTCTTTTCAGCCAAGCAACAGGTGATAGGATGAGAGGGAATGGCACTAAACTGCACCAGCTCAGGTTCAGGTTAGACATTAGGAAAAAGTTCTTCATGGACGGGATTATTGGACATTGGAACAGGCTTCCCAGGGAGGTGGTTGAGTCACCATACCTCAATGTATTTAAAAGATGAGTAGATGAGGTGCTCAGGGATATGGTTTAACATAGGATGGGAATGGTTGGACTTGATCAGTGATTTCAAAGGTCTTTTCCAACATAATTATTCCATGATTCTGTGAAGGAAAGATCTAGTTCTTCCCTGGGAAATAGTTTACAGTTTTCTGGATATGAATGGATTAACTGTCCATACTTCTTCCTTTTCTAATTTCACCCGATCACATTTAATTCTCCACCCTCGAGCAACCCTAAATAATTCCTACATGAACTACTGTTCAGTAATCTAATAAGACAGTAAAGTGTGCCTTGACATGCTAACGAAGATAGTAAATATTTAATATAATGCACTCTATGAGAAGCAAAGTAAAATTAAATGAAAAGTCAGATAAAATGAGCTTAAATGAAATAAATACCAGTTACTATTCAGTGCTGAGAAGTTGCATGTGTATTTGTTTCCTCTCAGTTAGCAGTATTGGCAGCCCACTTCTTTGTGGTTTTGAAATGGCAACAGACACCCACTTACAAGTCTGCTTCATCATGTCTGTTAAATAATTACTGACATTATTTGCTTTATTGTTTGCCATCCCAATTTTTTTCTTTTTTTATTTATTTTTAGTTAGAAGCAGGAGGTCCAAAAATCTGTGTTGCTGGATTAGTTTTCTTCTTTTTTTCTTTTTTTCTTTTTTCTTTCATTTTTGGTTTGTCTGAAAGAAGACATAGAAAAATTGCAATAAATATTGGGTAATTACTACGTTTTATAAAATATATTTGGAAAAAAAAAAGCAGATTTAATCCAGTTCTTCTTTGAATCTGTAGGTAGAAACATTCAAATGCAAAATCTGCCCTGATGCTTTCATGCCCCCTTTCAGCTGGGTATAGCATTCTTTATTTATTATTCCATATTACTAGGTATTCTACATCAGATGTTGTGCTTCACCCAGAACCACCTGGGTTCTTTGCAACTTTGATATTTTCTCTTGGGAAAGTAAATAATTCTTTTCAATTCATCATCTAAAATCTGAGAAATCATTTCTTGGAAGAGGAAGTTTCTTGCTAGTACATGATGAAGTTCAGATCCAAATTAATCTAAATTAAGGACTGTCAGGGGAATTTTCTTTAATCTTCAGTATTCAAGATCAACTCTGTTTAGATTCTGTACCTGAGAGAAAAATATTGTCTACTGATACATGCAAATAACGAATATGTCCTGCTATCCAATAGAAGTATGCAAGTGCATCAGTTGGTTTAATTATTCTAATTCTAAAAGCACTGAAAATAATTGAAAACTCTTAGCTTCTTTTATCAGAAATTTAATCCAAATTGCATTTTTCTGTGGAGTGATATCTCATGTTTCAGACTGATGTTGGGTGTTTCAGTTGCAAAAGTCAGCTTATAAAGATGCTCCTGCACACCTATCCTTTCCATGGATCATAATTGTTTTTTAGTCCTGAGGGACATCGTGGCCTTTCTTCTGGTCTCCAGTGATGCTCACTCCTTAAGAAAAAAACAAAATCTGGAAAAACTTGTCCCTTTAATAAAGTTCCTCCTAGGCTGACTTCCCACAACACTGAAAGTACCCCATTAATCGAGAGGTTTCAGGACTTGCTCTCACATGGAAAATTTTGAACTATGAAAGTAGTTTCCTACAGAGTGGTCACTTGCAGTAATAAAATAATTGTTTCTAAGATGTTATCAGTAATTCTGCTGTTAATTAGTTCAAGGAGATGTTCTGACCCTGCCATAGGATCTTCAGATGCCTTCCTCCATCATTAATATTACTTTCCAGTTACAAGTAAATAAATAAAATGAGCATCACATGCTTTCTATACCTTTAAATTTGAAGGTCAATCTACTAAAGACTTATACTGCTCTATATTAGGTCAGGTTTTTTTGTTCATAACATGGTATCTTACACTCAGACAGGATTCTTCCAACCTTTCTGAATGAAAGACACTTTAAAAGGGTAATTTTTCACTGATTAACCCTGGGTAAATACTTCCTCTTGGAATGATGTACTCATTGGTAGATATTCAACCCCCCTGTACTGCAGATTGCTTTATATGAGTACAATTATTTGTAGCAAAATTATTAGTTATTTTGAGGAGGCACACATAGAGATGGAGTCTAATATAGATCCATGTTGGAACTGAATAGATAGCTATGCAGCAAAGATCATCACTCAAATCAATAGGGAACAAGCATGCCGAATAACACCTTGTTTCTCTGCAGTCATTGTTCATTTTAGCACCACATATGAATTCTTCACAAACCCCCTCCCAAAAAAACCAACCTTCAGGTGTTTAAAAAATATGCTGCTTACTCTGTAAAGATAAATTTTTGAGACTAATGAGAAAAGAGAAACCCACCACTGGTTTGTAGAGCTACTTAATACATGGGATTTGATATCTTCTAAAAAGTATTGGTGGAAAATGGGAACATGTCTAGAAGAAGGGAAAAAAAAAAAGTTTAAGAATGTCATTCCAATGAATTCCCAGGAGGATTAGGTAGAGGACTGTAATTAAGGTTTTTGATTTTTATGGAATGTTCCATGTTGTTAAACAAACAATAAAATTCATAGTTATTTCTACAATAAAACTTAAAGAGATTTCTCTTGTTGATATAAAATTAATGTACAGTATCATATAGTGGGCAAGTGTCTTCATATTTGACAGGTTTAATGGGATTCAGGGATTATGCCATGGCAATGTTCAAGAAACCAGGTTTTAATCAGAATTTCACCTTCAACTCTTAGGTTTGTAATAGATTAATGAAGTTGAAAATTTGTGGAACTGTTCACTGCTGCAGATATATTGTGGTAACCTGTCTGAACTTAATGAAGTAGAGGAGGAAACACTTGGAGACCATTGCATATGCCACAAAAAGTAGTATGACCTACATAGAATTTTTAAAGCAGATAATAGATGAAACGATTGGTTGCTTCTGTGTTGCTGTTTGGTTTGGTTTTGTTTTTTTTTTAATTACGATTATTCATTTAAATAACAGTTGTATGTGTTCATAACACCACTGAGATACAATTTGATAATGAATACCAGAATATCATATTTTTGTCAGTGATCTGGATGAGTGAATTGAGTGTGTCCTCGGTAAGTTTTCAGGCAACAACTTGTTGGGTGGGGGTGTTGATCTGCTTTAGGGTAGGAAGGCTCTACAGAGGGTTGTATTGATGGGCTGAGACCAACTGTATGAGGTTCACCAAAGCCAAGTGCTGGGTCCTGCGCTTGGGTCACAACAACCCCAGGCATTGTTACAGGCCTGGGGCAGAGTGACTGGAAAGCTGTCTGGTGGAAAAGGACCTGGGGGTGTTGGTTGACAGCCAGCTGAACAGGGTCCAGCAGTGTACCTGGGTGGCCAAGAGCAAGACCATACTGGCTTGTATGATCAATAGTGTGGCCAGCAGGAACAGGACAGGGATCATTCCCCCTGTATTAGGCACTGGTGAGGTTGCACCTTGAGTGCTGAGTTCATGTTTGGCCTTTTATTACAAAAAGGACAATGAGGGGGCTGGACCATGTCCATAAAAGGGGAACAAAGCTGGTGAAGGGTCTGGAGCAGATGTCTGATGAGGAGCAGCTGAGGGAACTGGATTTTTTCAGTCTGGAGAAAAAGGCTGAGAAGAGACCTTATTGCTCTCTACAACTACCTGAAAAGAGATTGTAGTGAGGTAGGATCTGGTATCTTCTCCCACCTAATAAGTTATAGGACAAGCAGAAATGATCTCAAGTTGTGCCAGGGGAGGTTTAGATTGGGTATTAGGAAAAAATTCTTCACCAAAAGGGTTGTCAAACAACAGAGCAGGCTGCCAAGAGAAGTTGTTGAGTCTCCATCCTTAGAGGTATATAAAAAATGTGTGGATGTTGTGCTTACAAACAGGGTTTAGTGGTAGTCTTGCCAGTGGTGGGATAGTGTTTTGACTTAATGATCTTAAAGGTCTTTTCCAACCTAAATTACTGTATGATTTTGTCAATAGTGGGATTTGGATTAAATTAGAAAGGATGAAGGACATCAGTGGATATTTGTTGCAGGCCTTGAAATGAAAGAAATTATGAATTCCTTAGATCAGTTTTTTAAAAGCTGTATAAGGGATATAATATTTATATAGTAATTTAACTTCCTAGACTTCCACTGGGTAAAACCCACTGTTAAACATCGACCATCAAAACCACTACTATGTTACATGGAGGAACAAAGAGAACTGAATCTAAAGAACCTGTTATGTTTTTACACTTTAGTGGTTAGAAATAAATGAATGTGTTAATCGTGAAGCCAGCTGAAAAATATGTTTATGGATGTCTATAGCTATTTACATATCTACAACTAGGTCTGCTGGGCTCTCTCCATGGGCATTGAAAAGAAAGAAACACTTCCAGAGCATAATTTTTTTAACTTGTTTTTGATGCTGTCCTGGTTTAAGTTGGGATAGAGTTAATTTTCTTCCTAGTAATACGTATAGTGCTGTGTCTTGGATTTAGGATGAAAGTGAGGTTGCTAATGCGCTGATGTTTTGTTTGTTGCTAGGAAATGTTTACATCAAGTCAAGGACTTTTCAGCTTCTCACTCTGCCCCACCAGTAAGTAGGCTGGAGGTGCACAAGAAGCTGGGAGGGGACAGAGCCAGGACAGGTGACACAAACTGGCCAAAGGGATATTCCATACCATATGACACCATGCTCAGAATATAACGTGATGGAAGCTGGGTGGGGTGTTAGAACATAATTTGGGAACTATCTGGGCATTGGTGGTCTGTTGGTGGTAGAAAACTGTGCTGTGCATCACGTTCTGTTGTTACTATTGCTATCATTATTTTACACCTTTTGTGTCACATTAAACTGCCCTTATCCCAGACCATGAGTTTTACCTTTTTCCCTCATGCTATCATGCATCCCACTGGTGGGTGGAAGGTAATTGACTGTCTGTCAATGTCTAGTTGTTTTAGCTGCCTGCCTGGTTAAACCATGGCAGATGTTTTTTTCAGGATGAGAGTATTTGTAACCTGAACATGTTTGTGTGGTTTGTTTTTGTTTGTTTTGGGTTTTTTTTTTTTAATTCCCTTGACTATAGGAGAGCTTAAGCTGGTTCAGGTGTGTATTGTCTACTTTGTAGGTACCAAAAGTTAAGTAGGATAGTTGGATTATTTTTTTCTGGGCATCATACAAGGATAAGAGAGTGTTCCAGGGCTGTCTTCCAGCACACTCAGTCAGTCACACGGACAAAAAAATGTGTGTTGTAGCAGTCAGCAAGAGTATAGCACTCAGTAGGATCAGAGCAAGATACAAAAGGATAAAAGGACTAAATTACTCAGATCAATCCCTACACAAATCTTAACAAGAGCCTCCCAAATTCTGTTGCAAAATAATAAGTGTTTAATTACCGAGAAATAGCACAAGGAGAATGGGACATGTCAGAAATATTGTGCTTCAAGTAACAAAATGAGATTTGACCTAGAAAAATGTAGGCTAATAAATCTGAGAAGGAAATAATCTAAAACACAGTTATTAAGTCAGACAAAGATACCTGGAAAGCACAAATGTCAAAGGAGACCTTGGGGTTTTAGCAGACAGCAAATAATATATATGCATGGTGGAATGCTAGAGGATGACAAAAAGGGATGGTGTGATTTGGGTCTGTACGTGCAGAGTCTTCATTCCTTTGTCCACAGGGAGGTGATTTTCTTGCTATACAGCAGTGATGAGATTGCACCTTGAATCTAGTGATGGATGTTGACAAATTGAAGGGAATTCCGAGAACAGCAGCAAAAATCATTAAGGGGCTGAGCAACCTGACTTGGTAGGAAAAAGAAAGTCATGCACTCAGAGGATAAAAGGAAAAGATTGTTTCTGTTATCCCAAGGTGACAAAGACAGGCATGATGGGATTATGTAAAACAAAAGAAAATTTGAGCTGTAAGGCAGGAAGAAATACCCGCTGCAGCATGATATTAAGAATTTTCTGAAGTAGATGTTGGAATACATTTATGCAATTAAAAGCGAATGTCAGCATGAAAAAGTTAATCAGAACTTAATTTGTACTGGCATTTTTTACAAGTAACTTTTGTCACTATTAAAATTAAATTAAATGAGATTCAGTAACCTGTGTTTTCGGATTGTGCATTTTGTGCATCTGATGACATGTGGTATCCTGCAAATGTCACTGGCTTATTGCTAGTTGCACTACACATATCGTGATGACCTTGCATGAAGTTATTTTTCTGAACTACTCTGGGGGACAAACATTAACATCAACTCCTTGTGATCTTCCACCTCCTTCTACTGGCAGTTCAATTCAGAGGTTTATGAATTGGCTCCTTTTAGCTGATGTAATGCACTTTTGTATTCAGCAGCATAGGTTAATATTTTTCCTGCTCCTGCACAGGATTTTTGGCTGCTACGCGCTCTGCTGGAAGCCCAGCATCCTTTTTATCTTTTTGATGTGGTGGTGACACTGTCTTAAAAAAGAAAAGTTTTGGATATGTAAGCCACTTTGTGAATAGCAGAACTCATAATGTAGTTCTTGTGACATCAAGATGTGGATAGAAATTATCAATTTAGACTGCTTTCCTGTATGGGCCTATGAGACCCCAAAACTCCATGAATAGTCAATGGGGAAAAGCACTCAAATTGTCGAAATCAGACATTCAAGGAGGTGGTTTGAACAAGCTCCTCTGTATTTACTGACTAAAACAGCATCAGTGCTAAAGAAAATGGGAAGGAAGCAGTTAGCTGTTCACGTTGAAAAGAAAGGATAAGGTCTGTTATTTGCATTGAGCTCAAATGCCTTTCTAATACATAATATATTTATAATTGTGTATGAATATGTAACACAGAGTACATAAAGACTACTTTCTGAGGGAGTTTAAAAAAAAGTCAATTAACAGCAAAAATTCTAAAAGATTGAGCTACTTTTAAACCTTGTTTGAGTGGGATATTTCATCGCATGCTTCATAGTTAGAGAAGAATTTGCAGCAGCAAGGGTATGGATTAATCCTTCACAGCAAGAGTGTATGGCCAATAATACAGGAATCTAATTTCTTCCGCTATTTAGATATGAAAAATTAATGGCAATTAACTTATAACGAGTTGACAGGAAATAGAACCTTAATGCTATTAGAATCTTAAACTATGGAAGCTCCATTTGCTTTTTTATCTCATAATCTGTTAATCTGCTTTAATATTTATGGGTAATGATAGTTATATTAATTTCTCATTATTATCACTGTCTCACTCCTCCCCCTTCTTCCCCTTGTTAAGTGAATCTGTTTCTTAAAGAATAAACAAACTCATTTCTGTAGACATTTCCTGAATATGTATTTGACAGAATCATCAGGTGAATGTCTGCCACTCCATAAATTTTATCTGTGCGCATCTCAGGAACTTCACTGCCCTACTGTCATATCCAGGGCTGGGGTCAGATGAGATCTGGAAGGGAAGGAAGAAACAGATAAGGATCTGTTCCATGGCTGCTCTGCAATCAGACAAGCAATAGCAAGGGCTGCTGTAATCAATGCTCATACTTGCTAACCTCCTACACCTCCTAGTAAATCTGCTTCTTTACAGAAAGATCTCATAGGGCTTTGAGTCAAGTTCATGGAGTTGCGTGAGTTTTTGTGTAAATTTGGTCCGTGGTTTTCAGTGTACTGTCTTTATTACCAGAAGGATTTACTGTAAAAGGGGGTGTCTCACATTCATTAGCTTATACTTTAACTGAAAAATTTCTACTTCTCCTAAGAGAGGGAGCAAGAGGCTGTGCATAGAATATGAAAAGTGGCTCAGCAGCCAAGCTGACTAGGACAAATTTAGTGGACCTCTTTCATTAGTTGTGAAGGTCATATCTCATTGACTTCTGTGGCACTGCACCAGCATAATTCAAAGCACAATTTGTTCCAGTAAAGTTGGACTTGGTTTCCTGTTGCAGTCGTTCTGGCTTTTAAGTCATTTAGTAATGTGAAGTGAGTGCAAAAGTTGTGCAGGGCTGATTGGTGATGATTTAAGGTTCTTTATGCATTTACTTTCTGGTTCATAAATGACTGTTCAAGGAAGGCAACAGAGGAAGGGCGCTTTAATTTCATTCATTTGATCACCGCTTGATTCCACGCCATGATAATTTCTAAAGGAATTTTCTCACGTTCTATACATCTGAAAATATTTAACTTTAAAATATTTCCCTCTTTTTACAGTTTGAAAGGTGTTTGAATCTATGTCTTTGCTAGACTCCCTTTAGAATACGATTAGGTTTAGCCCAGAAATTAAATTTCACATGTAAAACAGACACCTTCAGGTGGAATACAGGAGCAACATGGCCTTTCACAGGTTTGTCCCAGCTTATCTAATGTTAGGTAACTATATCTAATCTCTTGTGTTTTGGTCTACAATAAGTGGGAGGATAGTTTTTAACCCACAAAAGGTCAGTTTATGTTGATGGGATGAATCCATCTAAGAAGAAGCACAGTTTTGTGCTCTGGACTTCTGTCTGCCAGGGCATATTTCTGCCTCATGTCTCTTTGGTTTAGAACTGTAGGAGTGCCAATACCTCTTACTGGAATACCATACAGGATTTCCTAACAGGAGCTTAAAACCTAATTATTAGATTTTATTTATTATTTTTTTAACGATCCACTGATTTGTCCAAATTGACTTTGCTAGTCTTTGCTGAAGAACTATAAGGCTTTGAAGCACACTGAGTAGTCTAAAGAAAATCTAGTAATGGTGGCTTCAAAACACTTTGTCGAAGTCCACTACCAGAAAAACACTGTTGCCTGTTTTATTCAGATACAGTCAAGTTGGATTCTTGTAGCTGAACACATACCATGTGGTTCAGCCCCCTTGTTTAAAAGGTAGACCAGCTCTTTTGTTGTTTTTGTTGTTGTTGTTGTCGTCATTGCTACATTAACCTCCAAGAGGTTTTGTTTTGTTGCCAGCCTATTCCCCCGATAACTGATTTCAAGTGGAAGGGGAGGTAAACCTGACAAGAAAGCAATAATTCATAGAGAAAATGACAGTTATAATGAAGTGCTACAGTGGTAGAAAGGTTTCCCCAACAGAAATGTGCAGCTCAGCTTGCCTGATGGAAGTTCATTGACTTCAATGTGTCTCCTCCAGACTTGACATTGGCCCGATGCATTTTCCTAAGCATAAGGCCAGCTTGCTATTTCAGAACACTAGCTTGTTGGCAAAGTTGACTTAAATATTAACAATTGTTATGTGAATCAGTTCATAACAACTTATCACCTAAATGCTGTTGTATCAGAAATGATACAATAATGCAATGAACTGCATTGTGTATGGCAAGAAGCAGCGGCCTTCAAAGCAGAACCATGAATGTGAATTGTTTGTTTGCATGAGCTGATCTTTTGGCAAAGTTACAAATGAGAAGAGCACTTCTATAACAAGGACCTAAGTCTTAAAAAACCCTTACCTTTCCCTGTCAGGCCATTCATTCTAAGGAAAGAATCAGAGGGCTATAATTCTTCCATGAAAACAAGTAACAACCTTTTAATAAGCATCATTAAGTCTTTAGATTGAAATAAGAGGCCATCTACCCTTTTATCCCATATTATGTTGCCCAAATTCCTCTTTGCCATCTTCACTGTGGTTAGATGAAAGCCCCCTGTTTTCATATTGATCACTAAAAGCACTTTCCCCTTGTACCAGTTCACTGCATCACTTCTAAATGCAGTTCATTTGATCTCTTTTACTTTGGTTGCTGCTAATTCAGGGCTACAAAAACTGTAGTTTCAGTCAGGTCTTGGAACCAGATGATCATGTTTCTTACCTCATTCCAGGGGATAACATTAGGATCTTTGTTTAGGTGGGATTCAGAGCAAAAATAAGGCTCACTGCTTTCCCATGCATGCCCACACACGTGCACACCTATATATATGCACCCCCTTCTTTCTCCACAAGGGTTATTTAAAGCCAGAACAGTAGACATCTGTGTAGTTTTGTGCCTATTTCTTTTCAGTAACACACTTTCCGAAGGCTAGGTGCTGGGGAAGTGTAACTGCCCTGAAATGTTACCCTAGGTACAACCTAAGCTCTTCAGAGCTGTGGACTGAGTGGTTCTCAGAGTTATTCTTTTTCACTGGAAAAGAGAAAGTTGCTCTTTGACAAGGAAATTAGGTGATACAGGCAATAAAGTTATTTGTTTAGAGGGTACCAAGAACTTACTTGTGAACAGGTCTTTGCTTCAGTTGCTCTGTTTCCCTAGTCACTTGCATGTGGCTGTAGCTCTTATTTCCACTTGCAATTTTTGTGTGCATGACTTTTTTTTTTCCTCCAGTGTAAGACTCAATGGAGCACTTATTGTCTGTTTTTCTTCTGCCTATTTTATCCCTGTCACACTAGCACAAAAAAAATCCATATCCTACATTGAAGGAAAACCATCCACAGTGATAAAAAACAATCTCACATGCCAAATACATTGGAAACTAAGAACAACATTTTGGGGGACTGTTCCTGGACTAAAACGAAGTGACAAGCATTAACTCACATGGCAGGCTGGATTTTATGAGCATACGTCAGCAGGGTATCTGCTGTGTTCAAAGCTGTCTGCAAGCTGAAAAAAAACAAACAAAAAAAAATCCCAGAAAACTTGTTTTTTAAATAATTCAACTTTTCTGTAGTTCAGTTGTTACCAGTCTAAGGTGGTGCATGTCTTCATCTTGTTTACATTGTTCCCCTCTTTAGTGTTCCCCAGCTTCATGTTACGACAACGCAGGGAGCACTTTCTCTCCCCTTTTCCTTGTGGGCAAGTGTATTTCTGTATGTGTCTGATACTGTGGATTAGTCTGTCAGTAAATGAGAACGTTAACTCCTGGCCAGGCTTCACCCTCCCTTCTTTTCCCACAAGAATTAATCGATCGGTTTCATCATATGCAGCTTAACCTTATGCAAGAACGTGAAACGGCATATGGTTTCCATCCCAGAAAGATAATTGACACCCAGATGATTTCAGTCAAGTGGGAAGTAAAAAAACATAGCGGGGTTGTTTTTGGAAGGGGCAAGAAAAAGAGGAAGAAGGGGAATGATTTCACCTCCGGTAGCTTTTTGAACTTTGAGCCCTAAAACCTTAGGTTTGATGAATGCACTCAATCCACTCATTATGGTGGGGATGAAGCAGGTCTCAGGGTCTTCTGATCATGAAATTGATGCCCTACGGCACCATTTTACCCCATGCTTCCTACACCGGGAAGTCCAATTGCTTACTCAGCAAAGAGCTCGCTTGTTCTTTACTGGCCCAACCACAGAAGCACTATCTCTCTCTAATAATGTTTGCGATTAGAGAGATAATATTGTCCCTGGCTTCCCTTGCCTCCTCTAGGGAGCCAAACTCCACAGTACTCCATTGGAAATTCAGTGTAAATTATTTTACTTGAGCTTCCCTTCTCCATTTGCAAGTTATAAGCTAGTTTTTTATGTTTGTTTCCTCTACTTCGTGCTTTTCTTTCTGTGACATTACATCTGTGCTGTACTGGCTGATGTATGACAGGAGAAGGGCTGTTACATTTCTACATCAAATCTTATATCCGTAGTCTACCCTACACAGTCAAAACATATTTGTAGGCTTTCCATCTGATAAAGGTCATCTTCTGAAATGTAGAGGTGCAGAAGAATCTTCCTGAGTCTGAAGACAGATTAGCTGCAGTGATCTTTGCTACAGTTCATTTCTTTTGCAGAAGGAGGAGACTCAACATATTCTGGATGTGTTCACCATTGTTTAACAAGAACTGTGCATCATGTCTATGTTGCAGTTGCCGCATGGGAAATTTTGAGCAGAAGCAGGGGCAGGTACTGGAAAAGTTCACAATGAAAAAGGATGTAAGAAAGTAAATTAACAGTGTGGCACAAAGACCTGTGTCCTTTCTCCTCTGTCTTCCACCAGCTTGAAGAAGGAAAGGTGCAGAAAACAACATTCTTCTTTAACAAGTTCAGATGGGAGACAGAACTCCAAGTATGTCACTTTCCTGCTATAGGTAGGATGACATGAAATATGAAGCTGTCAAGCAGGGGGCAAGACTGATCCAAATCTGACAAGTCAGACATACTGAGCTTAACAGTCTTGACTCCCTTCTCAACAACCCCATCAGCAAGGGTTACATGTCAGGTATTTATGGAGCACTGAACCATATATACCTCTCTTATAAAATGGTCCCTGGCACCAAATGCCAGGGTGTCTAGCAGACACAAGGTACCTGATGCTGTGGTGCTGGGGACCCTTGCTCAAAGACCAGCTGAAAAGCACATCTCCTCCTCTTCCAGTTACCACTTTATTTGTTATACATACACCCCTCTTTCTTCACAAGGGTTATCTGAAGCCAGAATGGTAGACATCTTTTTATAAAGGTGTGTAGTGATAAGATGAGGGGCAATGTTTTTAAACTAGAGCAGGGGAGGTTTAGATTAGACATTAGAAAGTTCTTCACTATGAGAGAGGTGAGATACTGGCACAAGTTGCCCAGAAAGGTAGTGGAGGCCCCATCCCTGGACACATTCAAGGTCAGGCTTGATGAAGCTCTGATCAAGTTAAAGGTGTCCTTTTTTACTGCGGGGGCGGGGGGGGGAGGGGGGGGGGGGGGGGGTTGAACTAGAAGGCGTTTAAAGATCCTTTCCAACAAAACTCATCCTGTGATTCTATGATTCTATGATTGTGCATTCTTACTGCTCCCCCTTGTTCTCACAGTCTGTCCTGCTTTGAGGCCTGGAAGGGACAATGCTGGAGAGGTCTGTCCTCTTCCTTTCAAAAAGTCATAGAGCCAAGGTTGGAGATGCTGTCCTACACCAGGCAGTTGTGCTTAGATCTCTCTGTAAGACCATCCCACACTCATTTGCCAGATTTACTTCTGGCTTGGAGACTAAGCCCTTTTGAGTCACTGAGTCCTGGCAAATGTTTCAAGCACCTGCCTTGCTTCTGGCTGAACACTGAGCAGTGCTACGGTTGAGCTGTTGCACAGTGTCTTTCAGGCTCTGAAATCCTGGATCGTTGAGATGTTTCTCCTGCAGCTCCATGGGATGCTCCTTTTGTCACCAACCATCTGCCAGTTCCTTTGGCTGTGCAGGTATAAAACATGCGTGCCAGGCTGACATAGTGTCAGCACTGAAAATTCCCCAGTAGTGTGTGTTTTGTGTGCAAACAAAATGCTTCACTCCAAGTGTGGAGGAAATTTTCAAACATTCAGAGAAAAAAAATCCCCAAGTTCCCTGGGGTGAGAGGAAAAAAAACCCCGTCATTCTCTTTCTTGCCAATATCAAGGGAGGGGGAAATGTCATTTATGATGAGATCAACACAAGGTTAGTCAAGAAGCTATATGGAGGGGGGATGATGACATAAAATCTATGTGTATCAAGTGCAATCGTGGTTGCAGCATTCTGCCACTGGGTAGAAATTAATCGGTACAAAACTCAGGGTTTGGACTAGATCAAGGTCTCTTACAATTCCTAACATTCTGAGATTCTGTGATTCATTGGTGTTAGCAAAAAGTACCTGACCCAATTGGTCTTTCCAGAGTCTCAGGGAGTGTTAAAGTAGTACTTTTGAGCTCTTCCTCCCATAAAATAGTTCACAACCATTTATTGCTATCTGAAGTAAAAGTAGGTGAAAGCCACAGTTGAAAAAGCAGTTTGCCTCCACTACTTGCAGTGTGTGGTCAATACTCCAGTAAAATTATCAACGTTTTACTTTTCTTATTCTGATGCAGAGCTATCGGATTGTATCACTGCATCTGGGTTAACCAAGGTGACAAAGGTGACAAGCAAAACCATTATTCTAATCTGTCTGGAATAATACAAGATGTTTCCATGGCAGCTGTGCTGGGTAGGGTCAGTTAGATCCCATTTTACAGACAACTTCACGTAACTGCAGGGAATTCTGCAGGTAAAATATTAAGAAAGGGCCACTGGTTCCTTTTCACATGACCACATGGTGAGCATGCAAGCAAATTTGCATAGAACTATCTCAAGGTGAGACTTCTCTTGCCATGGTTAGGCAGCTGGCAAAAGTGGCTCACAATGAGTTTATTGGCTTTTGTGTGAGTACCTGGAAGAGTCAGGGACAGAACCCTGGGAATCCTATTGCATGACTTCACCTTATGGATTCAGAACCACAGAATATCACAGAATCTGGAAGGGACCTCGGAGACCATCTAGGCCAACATGTGCTTCTCAAAGCAGGGTCAGTTACAACAGCTCAGAGTTATGTTCAGTCAGGTTTGAATATCACCAAGGATGGAGACTTCACAGCTTCTCTGGGCAACCTGTTCCAATATTCGGCCACTCTCCCACCCTCCAGAAGTGTTACAGGACTCAAATGTTTTAATTTCTCTGCTGTTGATTCCCTGATAGAGAAGGCAAATATGTATAGAATAGCAACCTCTATTCAGTAGACCGAAAAGCTCTCTTTACAAGGCTTGGTAACCTGTTGGTGCCTTAATGAGTGAAGTATCCATAAATAATTGAGCTTTCTCAGCTGAATCAGGGCGACCCTTGGCCTCAGCATTATTCATCTTATTTAATAAAGGATGTTCTGGTGGTACAAGAAGATCAAGAAGAGTTTTGCTAATGCTGGAGGACAGCACTGGTATCATAGCCAATTAATGTGCCTGTTTCTACTAATGATAAATAGGTCTGTCGTCAGTTAATCTGGCATTGTGCCTTCAGCTTTAAGTAATCATTTGTGGATATGCCCAAGGGTTTTGGTAGCTAACATTTCTGCTTTTACAGGTCATCAAAATTCTTCAGGAGAGATGGATTTTGTAAATAGTAGTCTGTAGCAGAAAGCTGGAGGTGAAAAAAAATATTCAAGTGAAGATAAGCTCTGTAAAATGGGTCAAAAGTTGTCTGAAAAAGAATCTTTTTGGTTCTGTTTCAACCAAAGTTCAGGAAGAAGAGAAAAAGAAAATAAATCTAAGGAACACTGGTGGATGTGGGCTGGTTTAGCCTTCATGGATTAGTAGCTCATTTGAAACAGACATTTTCAGTGATTCTGAAATTGCAGCAAGTGGTCTGAGGCTGAGTGGGAACTCATGAAAACATAATTTCTAGGGAGAAACTGAGGTCTTGCAGTTCTGCTCTGGAGGAAACACAAGCCACAGATTTAAATTCCCCACAGTTCCAATGTTTGCAGAGAAGCTGGTGGCTGGAGGACTGAAATCTGAGGAGAGTAGCAGAAAATGTGAAACAATTTCTGTATGGCTCTGTGTGCGCAATGTTGTGCCACAGACCCAACAGCTTTTGTCCTTTAGCCAGGAATCTGAGCTGAAAACCCCTTCTACGAGGTCTTTGAAAGTTGCATAGCAGCTCTACCATTCAAGGATTTCATGTTAAAAACCAAGTTCATGTTAATTCAACATGGAAATATTGGGATGTGGGGTTTGAATTGTTTTAATGGTTATCAACCTCATTTAGATAATGGCTAGGCAGAAGAGCTAGGTAGGGAGAGGTTGCACTCATCTTGACATCCCACCAGATGAGAAGACATTGATGGCCGTGCGCAGCTTACACTACTCTTGTTGCTACTTCTGATGGTTTTCTATCCATGCACTCACATCTCAGAGTTATGGAGCAGCTGTTCACAGAGACCAAAGCTCACCATTACAAATCAATCCCACCAAATCACCAGAGGCACAAAAGTTAGCTCTAACCCAAATTTAATCAGCAAATCTCCCTGGAGTCAGTGGAGAGAGGCACCTCTGGAGGGCAATTCAGAGCAGGAATCTGACTGCAAGGGCAGCATTAACCTTTATGACTCTACTCGCTTTGCCAAGACTCAATGGGATCAATTCGTAACTGAGCAGAGAAGACTTAGGCTGGCTAAGAAGCAGTCCCAGTATCAATAAAGCTACCACAGTGTGTTCTCTGTATCACAGAACTGCCATATGTCTCCACTTATGGGGATTGGGCATGGGGGCTGTGGAGGGAATTGCTTTTCTGGGCAGGTTAATGTAACAAAAAATGAGCAGTTCTGCAGACCTTAATCTCCCTAAAGCCCACAATCTCAGCCCTCCTGTGCTTTACTCGGTGCTATGCTTCATTATGGAGTCTTTAAACACCTAAGCTAAAGATAGAGAAAGTAATTTAGAAAGAAAACACAACCTTGGCTCCTTATAGTTGGATTTTTGGAGAAGTAAGGTTCCTCTTGGGTTAAAGTTATTAGATTTTTGAAATTTGTTTATATAGTATTACAAAGTCCAAGCACTATGGAGTAGACACCCAAAATTAATGCCCAACTATAGAATATTTAATAACTCATGATAAATTTAGGTATTTAGAATTGTAAGTTTTGAACATTGCGACATTTTAATTCTTTTTAATTTTTCTTCCAAATATGGAATCTCTATTTCCAATTTAGTAACAAAATCTGTCATTTCTGCTCTTATTTTTATAATAATTGTACATACTGAAAGTACTCCAGGAGCTACAGATTCCAGAAGAAAACATAAACAAATTCTTGGAGCATAGAAAAATACCTAATTTTAGGGGGATTTTTTTTTTTTATCATCAAGAGGTAATTTTCTTCATTTTATTTATGTCTGCAATATACTGCTCACTGTAAACAGAGCACATAGTTATTTAACACGCAAATTTTAGCTGAGGTATTTGAAGTAGCCTAGTGGGCTAAGATACATATTCTATATTTCCATACCATGAAGTTTGTCGGGACTCACCAGACCCATTTGAATAATCTCAACTTTTCTTTTCACTGTGACTTTTCTTCTACTTATTGAATTAATATTATAAATACACTAATGGAGGAGCTGGTGGAGAGAAGATACACTCTTTCAGTTCGTTCACTCCTGTAAATCAGCATAGTGCCATTTACATCAGCAAAGCTACTATTTACCCCAGCTGAACATCTCCTCCTCCAGTTCTAATATTAACTCGGTTAAAAATAGGAGATTTATATTTAAAACTCTGCTTCCTGAAGTGACAGTAGGTGGGCCAACTTGTAACATGATCAACATTTACAGCATTATCTCTACTGGAACCCATTTATGTCAGCTCCCAGCAATCAAAACATAATGGCTCTTTGGAATTGCTATTGCTTCAATTTTTACCAAAAATCAAGAATATTAATTGAAAAATCAAAATGTGAGCTCTGATACAGCATGCACACACGTGCATAAACAGCATACGACAAGGAAGTGTTGGCATCCTGGTATGTGACCAGAAAAGGGATGGTGTGATGGTGTTATGTATGGGGGAGTAGCAGTGGTGAGGTGGGGGGATCTCAGAGTCCTGTTGTCAATGCATAACTTGTGATTCAGTGCATGATTTAGTTTTGTAATAAATGTAGAGATATTTGAGGTGCCTAGAGCCATTTGAGATGCCCAAACTTATTTAAGAATCTGGCAGGGAAGATGCAGGGTCTGCAGGAAACCCATGTTTTTCTGAATGGCAGATGAAGGACAATCAGAGTAAGTAGGGCATCTCTAGTGGCACAGGACAGTTGTGTGGACAGCTGAGCTGGGCTATGTCTTACATCTGCGATCACAATTTTTCAAGATATTTTTTGATAAGGCTGAGGGGCATGCTAATTGTGACCTATCAGAAGCTGTTGGCCTTTAGCAAGATCATACCCTGGCTCATTTTCACTTCTGTGCCACAGATTATACCTGTGAATGTTGTCACTAGACTGAGTGACATTACTAAACACAGCGCACAGGAAACTTATATACAGATTTAAGTGCCTAGAAAACTGAGACTTGTATCCAAGTTCCCATTAAATATTGAGCTGTTAAGAAAATGCTCAGGACACAACCAAATTACATTTAATATCTCTGAAAAATATGGAGCACTGTACTGAGAGAGTAATTTTTTTAATATGTTGAAACAATCAGATTTATCCAGATGTCGTATACAGGAGTCTCTCCTCTAAATTCTTAAAAAATATCAATACGAGTCTGTGAAAACTACAATATTTTAGTGATAAACATGCTTTTTTACCAGTAATAAGCATGACATCTAGAAAAGGAGGAAAATAGTGTTAGGTTTGTCCGATGAAAAAAAAATTCTCTTTTTCTCGAGGTTTAAATATGTGTGCATAGTACCTTGTAATTTTGTTCCACTCAGCTTAAAGCACCTCACATTTAGTGCTCGCAGTTGCTCCTTACCCAGACTTTGAGACCACATCTAATCTATAGGTGACGGACTATCCTGTGTATCTTGTGTGGGAGCAAGCCTGGAATGTTCCATAACTCTGGTCTGGTTGGTCAGGTTGCTGGGGGAATGGAGAAATCAAGGCATGGGAAGGCAGCTTGGGTGCAGCTGTCATGCAGATACAAAGATAGTTCTCAATGTCTCCATGTCAATATAGACATAAAGAGAGATACCATTTGCTGTCTGATGAGGCGGTAGCCTGGGCACAACACACTTCTGATGGAGGTTCTTCAGTTAAGTACTCCACAAACAGGAGGAATCTGGGTCTTTGAACTTAATAAGGATCCTATGTGGACAATCCTGACACCTGCTATGCAAACAGCTTGTAAAAATTCTTGCTGATCTTTTCTGACACCCAACACCTGGCTCCTTTTCTGTAGTGAGAATGGCTGGACCATTGCAGTGGCGCACTGATTTTTGTGGATGGTGAACACAGAAAGGGGATTGAGAAGAGTCCACGTGAATTATTCTGACCCTTGGCTGTGTGCTTTCTATTCTTAGACAAATCAGGATCTGAAATATGTAAGTACACTCTCATTGTTTTTTTTAAGCTTTATTGGTAAAACTGAGACAAAGTAAAACTCTTAATCTATCATGGGCATAGGATTTATACACTTATCACTTTCTTTTGATGTATGTTCATACTTAAGTAGAGTTGATAAATCAAGCTATTTCTCGTGATATTTTAAAGCATCATTGTCTCTTGATTCCATCCTTTGTCTTTAATGAAATTAAAAGATCAAAACCCATTAGATTATATTTACAGTGTCATCTTAAATTTGTTGCCTAATAAATAGTGATCATTTGGAAAAATCTATTTTTTTTTCTGTATTATTAACAAGAAATTTCATCAAAGTGATTGAATCAAGATGAAAAATGATCCCAGGTTCCTGAAATTTGAATGAATGGCATTGTCAATGCTAATGTGCTGCTCTGGAAGTTCATTGGAAGTATAGAAATAACCTAAATATCATTTCATGGCAGCTCATATACTATTTAGCATAATTTATTCTTTACTATAGAGCCTTCACTCTCTGCAGCATTTCCAACTCACCAAATGCCCACCACCACTCACCTCCATACTCTTCCACATTCCTGATATAAGCAGAGAAAACACTTTTTTTTTTTCACCCAACAAACATAAACTATATGTTAATTCCAGATTTACAACTTTATCATGACTTTCACCACTTTTGCTGACTGAGCATAACTGATTTTACAATTTCATGTGGATCTACTACTTCTGACTCATCTAACAATGCTGCATAAGATGCCTTTTAAAGCTCTATTATCCAAAAAAAAAAAATCCCCACAACACATTATTTATATTTAACAAATAATAAATAGAACTTGTCAGCCACAGAAAACTGTAACTTAGTTTTCCAAGTGTAAATCTCAAAGCATTTCAAAGGGGACAAAAGAAAATAAAAAGAAATTTGAAGCAGCCTTAGAGTGCGACATATACATATACCAAGGCTTTAACCAGCCACAGAAAAAAAGATTTAGAAGCACAATTAAGCTGATTTCTACAACTTCTAGTCAGGAACTCTGTACTTCAATGTACAGAAACAAATCAGCAAGGGCTGTAATGACCAGACCTGAAAGGACAAGGCTGAGCCCTACATTTCTGGTTTTGAAATCCAGTGCAGGAGAATGTCTTTACTTGGACAGGGTTCAAAGCATAGCTTTATGTTTCAAAGATGTACCAATTCTCCTTTAGTGTTAAACAATAAGCATATGGTTGTATTCTTCCCTGGGTCCAGGCTATAATTACATAATTCAGATTATAGTGTTTATATAGTAATGAGACTAGCCTGAATTCTTGCAGCTTTGGGCAACTTCTTGAAAACAGACATTTTAACAGTGACAGACAGATTGTTCTTGATATATCTGTATTAAAATAAATCTGTTTTAAGGAATGTTTAGGTTTCTGACTGTAGCTGACTGATTTGGTAGAGATTGGTATAGCAATAATGACATTATATCAAGGCTCTTTTTCTTTTGGGGATTCCCAGAGATATTTCAATAAAAGAAACTACAACCTAGGCATCTCCACTGAGTTAGATGGAGAAAACAAGTTTTTTCAGGAGAAATGAAGAATGTGGCAAGGCAATAGGGGAGCGATCAGATTTCTTTTCAGATAAGAAAAGATACTAAAATCTTCTGAGTGGTAAAGTAGAGCAGGTGGAGGTTTTCTTAGACATGCAGATATGCATAGGGTGTTGATGACACCATGAAATATCTGAGTATCTCTAGATAGGAGCTTTTGTATCATAATGGGTTCAGCAGCTATTAAAACATCTCATTAATGGAAGAAAAAGGCCTCATAAGTGTCAGGACTTTCTTAAAAAGGTGAGCAAAATCTCAATTGCCACAAATCATACTTTTTAAGAGACTTATCAACCTAGCCCAGACTTTTGACAGCTATGGAAACAAGCCAAGATAATATTAAAAATCGGTATTGTGCTTGGGGTAACCATTCCCTACCAGATGTATTTCATATACCCAGCTGTGTGCATGGATATTTATGGATATGTCTATACAACATATTCAGTCAAGGAAAAAAAAATAAATGGAAAGGTGTGCTAATATCTGATTGTCCATAGCTAAAACATACCATGTTAATACATTGTCCTAGCAAATGAATGTGAAGGACATAAATGAAGGACTATCCCCAGAGTCACTGAGTAGTTCAAAGATGTTAATCAGTGCTACATATCTGCTGGAAAAGACTGAATGGGGGACCCGTTCCTCCTGGTTTCCCATGGTTACTATCTGATAGCAAA
The DNA here is from genome assembly GCA_027925045.1 of Hypotaenidia okinawae. Classification (NCBI taxonomy): domain Eukaryota; kingdom Metazoa; phylum Chordata; class Aves; order Gruiformes; family Rallidae; genus Hypotaenidia; species Hypotaenidia okinawae. The sequence continues at coordinate 211,983,229 of BSDF01000001.1, forward strand.
TTACATCCATCACTACCTCTATGGGGAACCCTGACAACTTGGGGGAAATCCAGTTATCAGAACCATGGGTGTCCCCACATGCTGCCAGGGTGGGGATTTACATTTGAAATAGGAATTGGTTTATAACCTTGCAGAAACACACAAGATTAATAAATGGAACTTATCAGTACATCTAGCCAGTTTTTAATTCCTCCAGAAATGTTGCCACATAAGGATCTCCTCTGAGGTACTCAGATATCAATGTGATTAGCCTGGTAGACAGACCTCTGCATTGGGGGAAGCAAGGTCAATGATCCTGGGACAATAGGAGACATAAAAATTCAATAATAATAATATCTTCTTATTCTGTTACATGATGTCTGCAGAACACTCCACATTTGTAATGTGAAGGACAAAGAATGCTATATATATAGTAAGGGGGTAAAGGCTGACATTTCTACAGTGCATTTAATTAACAGAATTCCATGCAAGCCTGGCCTTTGGAAGAAAAATAATCTCTGGTTGCACACTGGTCACATTGAGCTTCCATAATAAACACACAGGGAACCCCTGTAGGGCATCCACTGAATCAAGGCTGTTGTTTTGCTGGTGCCATGTCCTCAAAGACCATGAGGTTGAAAGACCTTCTACAGAAGTGAAACCTGTTTTGCTTACTACAAGTAGGGGGTTGATGGAGACAAGAAACAGCAACAATAATTGATTGATTTTATAAACAGTTCTTTTCAACATGTCGAGCCCTTGACATGGCTGATTTTCAATGAGGAGACAGAATATGTCTAGGTAGGAGTATTTTCCCCAAGGCAGTAGCCTTTGTAGGAAGTGCTGTAGTTCCTTTTGCTAAAGAGTGGTCAGATAATCACTAGTTAGCATATTTTTATCGGTTCTTACTAAACAGTTGACAGTTTCTTCTCTGCTGATAGTTACTATCACCTACCCTGAGACACACGGTGCTTCAAGGTACCCAGACTGCCAGATAATGTGTACAAAATGTGACAGGGTTTACCTCTATTGTTATGGAAAAGAAACACAGTGATCAGAAGTGATCATCAGACAATGTCCCTAGTTCACACATTGTATCCCTCATGGTTTATTCTCTCTACAATATAATTTCCATTTTGGATCCTGCTCTGGAGCAGAAAATTAATGGTAGTCTTGTGGTTGGGCATGGAGTCCACAGGGCTGAGATGTGATAAAGTAAACTTACAACTACCCCGGATTTACAAAACTTTGATAGATTATATCATTCTGTCTTGCCCATTTGTACAGTGAATTTAATGAGATTGGCCAATATTCATAAAGGATGTTGAGAGAAATAGAATAAAAATACCCCTTAGTAGTTGCATATTTTCAGTATTGGTTTTGTTTGTTTGTTTGTTTGTTTGTTTTTCTTTAATGATACCCTTTTTTTTCCAAAAGAAATGAGCCTAGGATGGAAATAGGTGATATACTAAGACCTTTGCAGCCTCCACAATATAAATTGATTTCCAGCACCCTGTTATTTAGTTGAAAACATTAAAGCACACTGCCTGTTTCATTAAACATGGATCATTTCTATAGTGCATGGCTGGCATCACTGTGATAATTTATCAGAAATCTTTGGGGAAGGTACAGGATGCCAGAAAAGTGGCAAATAAAGCTGATTCTGTTTTTAGAGGTGGGACAAGAAAAAATGTATTTGCTGATATGCACAGTAATTCTTTTCCTCGGATAGAAACCTGTTGGGATAACAACATTATGAGACATAGAGCTCTCCTATAAACCAAAAACACCTTTAGAAATTGATTATTTATAACTGAATTAACAAGACTGGTGCTGTGGTAGCTTCAGGTTTGAAGTCATTATCATCACCACTCTATGAGAGTATAAATTTTATAATAGGTGCAAGATGGTTTAAAAAAAAGCAGAAGAAAAAGTCAAACAAATAAAAAAAATTTTCAATATGAAAATGATCAGATGTTTGAACAGGTTGTCCAGGGAAATTGAGTGACTCTATCCTTGGTGACTTTTAATTAGGGACAGGTTCTTGAGCCATCTAATCTAACTGAACCTGGTTTTGAGATGGAGGTTTGACTGTAGATCTCCAGAGGCCCTGGTCAAACCTGATTATTTGGTGATTCTAGGAAAGAAGGTCATCAATGCAGAAAGTTCAAAGGAAAATCTGGGAAATCCATCTTTGTCATTATGCAAAGGCAACTCTATAGCTATAGATGGGAAAAGTTTTTATGTTTATCTACTTCTGAGAGGAAAGGACAAGTCCACCTTCTCTGACAGCTCTTGGAAACAGTGTGAGAGGTCAGCTGAATTTGCTGACAACCACATTTAGCTCTAACTAAATTTTAGCAGAAGTTTCCTGTCTCCATGTCATCACTTTTGTAGAGGAGATTTAGCATTGCCTATTCTGCACTAGATATCCCCATGCAAAGAAGTGGAGTGAGATTCCTGGCTGGAGGTTTTTCCATCCTTATAAATTCCCTTTGTATGTAATGCCATTGCAGTTGCTATAAGTGAACACTGAAGTGAACTGTTGTCAGCTACTTCAGAATATCCCTGCTAAGAAGGAAGTTAATCCTTCTGGGTCTTCACCTCAGGTTACTCATATAGCAATATGATAAACACCAAAACCAAATCCAAACTGCCTGAGGTGTCAGAATACGGGCCAAGTCACTTCTCTTGTTCTTGGATTTTCCCACACAAAATGCACTGTTATTGCTTCAACCTGAAGTCAGACTTACAGCCAACAGATAGGCCATATGGACAAAACTGACGTGCTCACTGGGGTTCTCCTACCATCTGCTCCCACCTTTCTCACCTTCTCTCAATCTCTTTCCTTTATCCTTGCTTCCTTATCTTATCTGTAGCACGAGTGTGGGAAGCAAATTTTTCTTCTTGTCTTCTTGTCTTTGTACTACAAGAAGGCAGGGTTGTAGGTCGGAGATCAACACTCAGTATCTCATGGCTGTGGAAGGCGACTCCATAATATTCATTATATCTATCCTGTCCTCTCAAGTAACTGCTTTGAGACAAAATATCAACTTCAGGCTCTTTAACCCTCACAACAGTAGGATTGCTATATTGCATTTTCTCCTCAGGTTTTACTGAAGTCGGATCTAGGTAGCCAGACTGCTCTTCTCTTGGCCGCTGCCCTGAAGAAGACTGCACATCGTGCTTTCATCTATGTATCTAGATGCCATTTTTGGTGGCTCCGACTACTATTGCTGTATGAGATGCTCCTTGAAAAGTTTTATTCTGCCTCTACAAATCCATGCTTGCTGCAGGAGACACAGGTCACCATATTATAGGGGAACATTCACAAACTTGGGAAGAATGATGTGTGTGGCAAAAGATTGTCTGAACCACTGTCCTTGGTAGTGTCAGCTTCTACATCGCTTTGGTGACCTTCAGCTGGTAGGAGTGATTTGAAGTTTCATGCCATTAGAAATAGTTAAAGAAGCTCCCACAGTGAGAATATCCACTGAGGAGCTCACAAAATAGATTTTTAAGCAGTTTTCTGAGCATTCTTTTTCCCAACCTGTGTGGCCTAGATAGCACAATCCTCAGTGTATCAACAGATAAGGCAATTATGTATTTTAAGCTGGTCCTTAAAAATTCATCCAGCCCTGTACAAAAACCTTTACTTTTTGCATATAATAAGGATGCAAGACCTTTCCACCTGCCTCTTATCTTCCTATTGCAGATAGGGCAGAGGGAAAGAGGCCTCCTTCCACGAGAAGGTGAACTCTGAATTTGGTACGTGATCTGCAGGACAGAAACAGTTAATACCTCTGAATGCATTCCTTTCAATAGAGGTGGCTTTTGAAAACAGAATTTAATGAAATCCAGTGTCCTTTTCATAAAATATTTGAAGGAAGTCTTGTTCAATAGCACTTGTCAATCAATCCTTTGCTATTGTTCCTTTTCACCCCTCCCAGCCCCCCTTTTTTTAATTGCCATCTGTCTGGAAGGACACAAACAAATCCCAAGCTAGTATCTTAACTAGGATATTGTGGAACTGTTCTCTTTCAATCATCAAATTTCTCTGCTGACAAAGATAAATAAATTGCAAAGTCTATATTAATAGTGTAAGGGGCAAAAGCATGAGGAAAGCTTCAGAAAGGATACTCAAAAAACGTTCTCCTTGAGTACATTGAGAGGATGCTTTTTGAAATCGTATTTATCCTATTACTAATAAGATGTCAAAATATATGCTAGATTTTGCAAACTCTAAAATCATCAGGCAATTAATTTGCCTTTTCTCTACAATAAGTCACACTCATAATAATCAGATATTTAACCTTTGGACATTTTATGTTCCCTTTCAGTTAAATAGCTGTGGTATTACTAACAGTTTCCAAGGATTTCATAGAGATGCTTTAGTTACAAGCTTAACACTTTTTTTTAAAATCAGGCTTAGAACATGCATAAACATCTATAGCAATATTTCCTATCAACTTTGCCACCCATTTACATTTCACTGTGGTGTGAGACACTAAGCTATTTCATACTTGGTGTTCCTGTAAAAGGTGTAATGCATTTATTGTTTGGTTATCTGGGACATACCTCATCATAGTCAGTTAACCGCACACAATTATTTAGCTGATATTTAAAACTCATGGTACACAACTTAAATAGGAGTTCATAAAGACTCAGCTTAAGTAAATCAAGCAGGCTGTTGTAACAATAGGATAAAGTGTATGTATGTCCTAAGGATTGATGAGTACCTTCTCTAGCAGGATAATTATTATGCACAAGAAAATAATTTTCTTACCAGGCTGTGCAATGGTATCTTTTATGATGGCATTTTCTCTCAATAGTCATGTGAGATAGAAGGATTCATTTTAAATTCAAACACTACAGCCTGCCAGATTAATAAACCATATTTATGAAATAATAATAACTCCCTGGATGTGTTTTTTAACTCAGGAGATTGAACAGTGATATTGAACAGGTTTCTTTCTTCAGGATCTGCGCAGTGATATATGGCATGCTGTTTGCTGTGGTATTGATGCACAGGGAGACAGACTGAAGGATGGGGCTGGCACACGTAAAGCCTGCATGTTTCTACTGCACAGGAAAGTTGCATTGGGCAGATGTTTTGCTGAGAGATTCTTAGGATCTTAGATCCATGTTTTCTCTTTTCTTTGTGAGTTGAGTTGCAAATGAATGTAAAGTCTTAGGAAGGTCCTTCAGAGGTCTTTAAAAAACACACACAAGTGCGCACAAGTGCACAAAAGTCAAGAACACCGAAAAGCTTAAAAATTCCATAATTGTTAAGATAGCATAAGCAGGGATGCACGAGGTAGGCATCATCAGTATCTAGTTTTCTCAAGAGAGTTGAGGAGGCAGAAATTTCTGGGGGAAAATAACTGACGAGTCAAAGTTTGTGACAAAATATTAAAAAAAAATAATTTTCAGAGTGAAAACTAGAATACCTTTTCTTCTAACACTTGCTCACATATTCAACTTCTCAACACCAATATGGAATTGAGACTACTGTGCTCGCAGTGACCCTAAAAATTACTACTGATTTTTAGAGTTTATTGTAAATGAAATGGACTATTCCATTGTGGTTTATGCATAAAAAGCTCTAGGTGTGACCAAGGTTATTGCATCTTGATTGAGGCATTCTCTGCACTTCAAAGTTGGTGCTTTTGTTGTACCACTGTAGGCAAAGAGACGTATCTCTTCCTAGTGGGAAAATTGTGGGAATAATTGGCTACCACCATAAATATGCTTTATGCCACTGCTGCTGCTTGTCCCCTATACGAAAAGGAATAAGGTACAGGGAGTCATCACTCTTTTAAACGGGTTTAACTGTGTTCTTTGTGTGTATAGCCATAGACATAATGAGCCACCTTCAAAATTGACCAAGATATGTACATAAAGAAATGTGGGGGTGGGGGCATCCACCACCTCCATTGGAAACCTGTTCCAGAGTCTCACCACAGTGAGACTTCACCTACAGTGAAGAATTTCTTCCTAATATCTAACCCTAACCCTTCCTAATCTAAATCTAACCCCTTCCAATTTAAAACAGTTCCCCTTCATCCTATCACTCCATGCCCTTCTAAGCCCCTTCAGGTACTGGAAGGCCGCTATAAGGTCTCCTCTGAGCCTTCTCTTCTCCAGGCTGAAGAACTCAAACTCTCTCTCAGCCTGTCTTTATGGGAGAGGTGCTCCAGCCCTCCAGTCATCTTCATGGCCCTCCTCTGGACCAGTTCCAACAGTTCCATGTCCGTCGTCTTTCTGAATGATGCAAGAAAGCAATGATGGGGATATGTAGCCCTGTCATTTCACCAGGGAGCTTCAGCTCCACATCCATTTTATAATAATTTAAAACCATGACTGTCCAATAGTTTTAGAAAAAAAAATAATAAAATGTGACAGACCTTTCAGGATTCAGGGTGATATTTGGACTGCAGTGGAGCACCACTGTCTCTGTAGGTCCTAGCAGACACCCTGAGAGACTAAGATGCTTTTAGTGAGGCAATGTATCTTTCAACATGGAAATACATATATCCATGTGCCTTTTTTGCTGCTGTTAAGGAGAGCACTACATAATTATGTCTGAAGGACAAAGTGGCCTTGGGGTTTGATTGGCTGCAAACCATCACGAATCTGAATCTGAATTAGTATTTAATTGTATCAAACCCACTGCCTGGCAAGGCCTATCAGCAGGTTTGGTTTTCTTTCATCAAGCTTCGAACATTAGTACTGCTGACAGGCAGGGAACAAAGTGAAAGGCACCAGGTCCCCAGCAGTGATGGCCAACAGAAATTGAAGAAGGGAGACCTGAGAGAGATGAATTTATAAAATAAATTATGAAAGAAAATTTGGACAGGAGGAACACTGCAGAAAAGAAAGGTAAAAGAGAAGGCAGTAAGAAAACAAAAGGGAAGGAAACGGCAAGGAGGGCAAGATCAGTGCTGAGATGAGAAACGGTGAGGAGACAATAGGTACTGTGAGGGGGCCAAAGGAAAAGAGAAGCTGAATTTCTTCCCATATTCTGCAGCTGCTTTTAAATTAATAAATACATGGATTGTGCCAAAATAAAGCATTGAATGCTTACTTTCACCTTCTGTGTAACAGGATCTTGTTGGTTAAGCCCATGTTAAGCCTGGCAGTTCACGCCGGCGACCTTTTTTTCCGCAGACACTGTCTAATCACCGCTCTTTGGAGCCAACACCTTCCTCTTCAGTTGCCCACAACCCTTCCTTTAGGAAGGTGTGGAACCAGTACTGCAACATTAGTGACAGAAACTGATCCCGGAGGAAAATATTTTTAATGCTGTGGGAGAGGTGTTCAGGCTGACGGCTGACTTTGTGGAGGCACATGCGTGCAGCCTGGGCACCCTTGGCATCCATTTCTGCCTCTTTGTTCTCAAGTGAGGGTATTTTTGTTCTCTGTTCTACACAAGTACATGAGCAACAGGCCAGTGCAAGAAGACAATATAGACAAATAAGATGCTGCGCTACCACCGAGCAGAAATAAGCAGACTCTTTACTTGATCTTGCTATTCCAATTCTGCCTTCATTTCACACTGACACATCAATTCTCAAAGGTGAACTGGCCTTGACAATCAGGAAAATCCGGGTGGTTTGGATTGTTGTGTGACTTAAAGAGACGTTTGATGGGACAGACTAAAATCCTGTTACAAAGCAACCTTGAACTCAAGATCTAAGTCTTACTTTCATAGATTTGGCTCATTTTTAACTTCAGTGGACAATCTTCAGTACAATCAGATTTGCCCTAAAGGTTGAGTAGTTCATTTGTGAACATATTCTTATGTCACGTCTGTCCAAGTTGACTTAAAAAGCTGGTTTAGCTTAGTTTTTCTCTTGTTATGAAATTTCTAGAACCTGATCATTAAAGAATTTCAAATTATTGCTTTCACTTGGGTGGGCATATCTCTGCAAGAGTGTATCACTTTACCTGCATGTGCAAAAACACAGCTGACAAAAGAAGCATCAAGAATGTTACTGGATAGACTGTAGAGAAGGAATTCAGCTTTAAAATAACAAGTAAAATGAAACTTAGAGTTCTGGGAAGAATGTCCATCTTTAGTATTAATAATAATTCCATTTTTTTAAATTCACTTATAATTACATAAGTTGATTTTTCTTTATTGCTGTTGATTAACAAACATTTAATTGATTTAGCAATTTGCTAATGTTCTTGATGACAAAACACTTAAAGATGCAGTATAGAGAATGGCTTTAAGGGATTTCAAAGGGTTTTTTTCAACGTCGTAGTTACTGACTGCCACCCAGCACTCACAACCTACAAAACCCCCTTTCTTTTTGAGAAATTATGTCTTGAAAAATATCTAACGGTTAATTATTGTATCTATTTCAATGTAAGTGTGGAGCCAGGAGTTGGACTTGATCTTTATGGGTCCCTTCCAACTCAGGATATTCTATGATTCTATGATATTAAATTAAAAAGCCTGTATAAAAAACCCCACAACTCAAAATGACTCAAATAGAAAAGCAACCTAACCTAACTGTTTCATCATTTCAAAGATTTTTGAGGTAAGAGTAGCCATTATCTCTTCCACCTTGACCTCTGTGATGGTATGCTTCCCCTGCTGCCCCCACCTTTGCCTGACTTTTTCCCATAAATCTGGATTAATCAATAACCATTGGTGATGGTCATGATGACTACATTTACCTCACAGTGTTTTCAGAAAGACAGGTAATAACACAATAACCAAGGGCTCTCCATGCTAACATGCTTACCTGAACAGAGCGCTGGTCAGCGTCTACCACTTGCAGGTAAAATTTAATTTCTAAATTACTCCATAAATATTGAGCAGCCCAAGAGCCCTTTGAGCTCTCCTGAGATGACAGTGAGTTGCATGTCAAGATGTCCCCTTGAAAGGGACACCTCTCAAGGTGACTCCTCAAGGTTGAGAGAGCGCTTGCTGCAACAGATCTGCAATAGATCCTTAGTAAGTGAGTTGGGAATAAGTGCACTAAACTTTGTGATCTTAGATAAGAAGTATAAAGGATTGATTTTGCATATGCAATCCTTTAGACCCTAAACCATTGACCAAGTCTGGGACTAAGACTGGATCCAGCCACACCTAGGCTCCTCTCTGAGAAGGAGTTTAGAAAGCAAGGGGTTCCTTTCTGAACCTCATAACTCAACAGAAGGGTCTCCCTGACCACTTCACAGAATCACAAAATCACAGAATTACAAGGTTGGAAAAGACATTTAAGATCATCAAGTCCAACAATTCCCATCCTATGCTAAACCATATCACTAAGTACCTCATCTACCCATCTTTAAAACACATCCAGGGATGGTGACTCAACCCCCTCCCTGGGCAGCCTGTTTCAGGCCCTGACAACTCTTTCAGTGAAATTTTTTTCCTAACATCTGATCTGACCCTGCCCTGGCACAGCTTTGTGCCATTTCCCCTTGTCCTATCTCCTGTCACCTGGTTGAAGAGACCATCACCCACCTCTCTACACCCTCCTGTCAGGTAGTTGTAGACAGTGAGAAGGTCTCCCCTCAGCCTCTTCTTCTCCAGACTAAACACCTCCAGCTCCCTCAGCTGCCCCTCGTGATTTGCCCTCCAGCCCCTTCCCCAGCCTGGTGCCCTTCTCTGCACTCGCTCAAGGACCTCAATGTCCTTCTTATGGTGAGGAGCCCAGAACTGGACACAGCACTTGAGGTGCAGCTTCACCAATGCCAAGTACGTGGGCACAATCATCATCCTGGACCTGCTGGCCACACTGTTTCTGATACAAGCCAGGATGCTGCTGGCCTTCTTGGCCACCTGGGCACACTGCTGCCTCATTCTTTAATGTCCCAACACCGCCAGGTCTTTCTCTGCTTGAAAGCTCTCCAGCCAGTCTCCCCCAAGTCTGTAGCGCTGCATGGGGTTGTTATGTCCCATGTACAGGACTCTACACTTGGCGTAGTTAAACATCATCCCATTGGTCTCAGCATCTGACCCTGATCTCTATGCATTAAATAAACAAGATTACCTTACCATAGATCATTGCCATGCTTATTATCAAAGACCCTGTGTTTTATATCAGTAAACCTATTGCTGCCTCTCTCTTAAGAGTGAAGTGCCATCCGTCTTATCTCTCCATCTGCGACAACCTCCCATTTAATAGGGATAATGGAATTTCATTCATTCCCAGTTGGAGCCTAGCAACTTCTGTGAGGACAGCTCTTATTTTCCAGAGCCTGAAGCAGTGAGTACATTCAGAGATAGACATCCTACCATTCCTATCACAAGTGTGTGTGCTTAAGTGTTTAAGTACATTCACAGTTAAGCATCTGTACCTTTTCTTCTGGTGTGAATTAGTTTAGCTTTACCTTTCGATTCTTGGTTTGTGCCTTTCAATACTAAACAGAGTATGCTCTGGGGTCTGTCTCTTCCTCTTGCATTTATTTGTGCACCTGAATAAATTTTTCTCTTCACTGTCTTTCCCAAGTGCTTTTACTTTTCTTTGCATTTCATTTACCTGGGACAGGGGAAGTTAATTGATCAATTCCTCTATTGATTTCAGTCTGCTTCTCATTTTCTAACACAACACTGTCTGGCAAATTCTGAGGACTTAATTTTTTTAGCATTTTTCTTTTTCTAACATGATAAAGCTATTTCAGTTTCCCCCAACACAGCTCTTCTCTTTACTAACAGCTGCTATTTAATTTTGAACTCCTGGACAATATCTTTATAAAGGTAAACCAAGACCCATCATCATGATGCAGTCCCAAACAAAGCCTGTCATTTAAAAAATACGTTTATGGGTCACCTGCCTCGCTCCTACAACTGCTGATAACAAGCAGATGGGAAGGAGCTTACTTTAGCCAACTTTTACCTTCAGTCCAAGTGTTTCCCATTATTGTCTAGCTACTGATCCTATGTGAAAAGAATTCTTTTCTGATATTTCTGGTTGAGAACCACAAGAGCCATGATTTAATAGACGTGCTTATAGCACATTATACGTTACAGGCATCTTTTCAAAGATTTCAAAGCCACATCTTGACAGTTTCTTTTTTTTTTGAGACATGCCTTTAATAACCATTTCTTGCTGACTTAAGAAATGAGGGAGGAAAGTGTAACTTCAAAGTGTTGGCAAAATAATACGAATTATCCAAATGTGCTTGTAAAGTTGTTTCCAGTTACAGTAGGAGTAATTCAAGACTGATAGCTGATTTCCCCTTTCCCAGCTGTTTCCAATTTAAATTGGTATCTTTTGGAGTTGTTCCACACTACGTTGTTACTCTAGAACAAACCAGTTCATTCAGTTGTATTTTCTAAAAAAGTTGGAATCTAAACAAGAAACAAAACAAAAAACCCTCCACTAAATAATATATTAAGTAGGTATGATACTTCCTTTTCTTTTATCTAGAAGATGTAATTAATGTGATTGGAATTAAAGATATTTATAAAAATTTACATTAGAACGTGAATATCTATGTGTCTACAGGGTTGAAATCTACAAGTAACTTTTATATATAAGCTATTATAGGCAGCAATGATGTTTTCTACCTTCTGTGCAATACAGCAAAATAAGAGAAAGTAATAAAAGATATTAATATTTAAATAGTTAATCATACATTATTAATAGACCTGTAAGTGGCATTAATTAAGACCGTTACATACCTTTTCCCATCCCCTCTGTATGTTGCTGTCCAGACTAATCATGTAACCTTACTATACCATTGACCTTTGACCAGATGCATAATTATTATTAATTATTATTCTCACTGCTGGCACTGGGCCCACTAAACTTTCTCCTTCAGCACTTCTTTCAGAGTTGCAAAATTCTGAGCTATTGCACATCAGCCTATGGGTCCTTTTAGGGATTTTTCTTTTATTCCACTTTTTCTCCTTTGGGTATTAATTCCCCCCCCCCTTGTATATTCTCCTGCTGTTGATCTGTCCTGCTTCTTGTCTTACAACAGCAAGGGTGGATTTATAACAATGGGAAGGAAAGATTTCTATCCATGAGGACATGAAACACCAGGCACAGATTAGCTGCAGTGGCTGTGGAGTTTCCATCATTATGAGAGCAAGTTAAATAAACATCTGTCAGACATGACCTCCCTGTAGTTAAGCCTGCCTCGGGGCAAGGGGATGGACTAGATGACCTCTGAAGATCTTTTATGACTCTAAGTTTCTCTGAGGGGAATAGAGCAGGCTGCGCTCACTCCCATGCATCATTACGACTATGTCTGTCCTGTGCACGTGCTCACATGCCTTGCACTGTTGTGCAAGCATTTCCAGGGAGCATGTCCAGGGAGCATGCTGACCCTGCCTAAAACACAGAACTTACCCAACTGCTGCTCCTGGGTCCTGGACATATATTTGTCTTGAAAAAAAGAGGACAGAACAATGATTTTAAGTGATCTTCTGAGATCGCTTTTCAACATGTTTATTTTTCCTCTTGGTCATCTGCAGTACAATTTATAAAGAGAAATGGCTTGCTGGGATTCATAGAAACATCACAGAATCCCAGACTGTTTTGGGTTGCAGGGGACCTTAAAGCCCATCTACTTCCAACCCCCTGCCATGGGCAAGGACAGTGTCCACTAGACTGGAGAATGAAAACAGAAGCCCACTAATCACCCCACATGTTGTAAATACTCTAAAGGATGTGTTCCTTTTAATGGCAAAAGATGTGTGTCATCCAGTGCACAGAAGAGAATGATACCCTCTAACAAGTCTCACTTGTTAAGTATTTTTTGCTAGCAAATATCTTGTTTATCCAAACCAGTCCCCTTCCTTTCTTCAACAGCAATACCTGATCCAGTTACATGACATGAGTATTTGTATCTTCTTCATCTTTACAGACGCAGTCATAGCACTTATTGAAAAGAAAACTGTCCCAGTTTCTCTATTGCAAAGTGTCTTGGCCAGCTCCCCTTTTGCCACTTCCACACTCTGCCCTACAACAAAGGTTAATGAAGAGACCAAAGAAGAAGCAAAGCTCAACTCCCCATCCCTGGGGTCTCATGACAGAGGCAGGTGTTGCATTATGCAGGGGCAGTGTGTTCCTCAGTAATTTTATCCTGGGAATTATCTTTGAGAGATTGACCTGTGAATAATAGCCAAGCCTCAGGGTTAGCGGAGCAGTAATTACCTGCTAGACGTTTCCACTAGCCGTATCCTTTCAGGTCAAGAGGCAAACATGAGGACTCACATCCATGCTTCACGGCAAATTCTTATTCAATTACAATGACTTTGAACCCCACCAAAAGTAAATTGAATTGTCCTTTCTTTATGATATTTTTCTGTACCAAAAAAATCCAGGGAATTTAAATTGCAAGATACATTATAATTTCATACAGAGACTGGGACTGTAATAAAATGCTTTAGAAGTTTTACATCCAAGCCGTTTTTAAGGGATCTGTGATACACAAACATAGGCAACTTGAGTTATTTAGAGTTTGTCATGAATTAGCTTGCTGAAGAATGGCTAAGGAGTCACCCTAGTCCAAGCATCTTCTTGCACACAGAGGATATATTAGGAGCATGAAATAGTCCTGTTGCAGCAAGTCATGAGGTTGGGGTTTATCGGAGTTGGAAGGAACCTGTGGCAGTATTTTCTTTCCACCAATAAGAGGAGTCAAGTGTTCATGTGAAGATGTCCTCGACATTCAAAGTTCAATGAGAGATTAATCCTATCTTACTTATGGTTCATAGTGTCTCCTTGTACATTCCAGTCCTACATGCAATTTTTGCCAAAACTTGCTGTGTTAAACCCTATTTGTGAGTCAGTTCTTGGAGTCTAAGCCCTGATGGGGTAGGGTACCATAGCTCAGTAAACCAATAATGTCTATACACTGCCAAGGGAAAAAGGGTTAGCTGTTGGTGCAAGAACAAGAGCCTTATGGTAGCTCTTTCACTGTGAGAGAAAACATTTTACCATTATGATAAACAGGCAATAGAGAGCTGTACCTGGCTAACAGCTTTTGGGCAATATAACTTTCTTTATTCCATTGAGATTGTCAGTGTGAAAACATGGAAAAGAATCCTTAAAGAGATGTAATCCACTTCAAAACATAACTCACAGGTATCTTCCTTAATCTGACTTATTGCAGGAATGCCTTAGACCATGGAGAGTGAATTTATTTGAAAATGCACTTGACTTGTTGTTAGTTATTGATATTCTGTGTTTGATTTTACATGCAGCTCAGCCTGGATGGGAAAAAATCAATAAAATCTGTTTCAGTTTTGTTTATAGTCTGTTTCTCCCTCTGGCTGTCCAAATAGTGGTGGTTAGATTTCAGGGTCTATTCTGGGACATGAATGTCTAAACCAAGGAGGTTTTAATTTTATTTATTTTTTTTTTCCATCCAGGATTTTACAGAAGTTTTGTTTTGACATAGTATAAAACAGATTTCTTAATGAAATGCAAGTTTTGTTTGGAAAAGAAGATGATAAAGTATACAGAAAAACAGCCTGGATTAGGTGCATCTGATCAAATGTAAATATTCACAGCTGAGACCGTCACCACAGATCTTTTTTAGTCAGTTTAGAGAAACAAGCACATCCAGGGTGCAATCTTTTAATTTAAAAAGTCACACCTAAAATAAAAACACATAATGCTTTCCCCACAAATGTCTACATCACTTTGGAGATGAGAAAAGGAGCCCAGGGCAACAAGTTGGGACAGACACTGGAGATGACTGAAGTTATAAGAGTTTTTTTCCTATCTGCATGGGATCTCCTCTATCACTCATGCTGGCATTGCTCCCCTGTGCAGGAAAGACACAGTCCTTGGGTGAGAAATCAGGGCTGCAGAATAGTCTTCTAAGCACTAGACTACAAAGTATGATCCCATTCTTTTGGGTAGTTTGGATGCCTTGAATTCTTGCCTGCAAAGTTGATAAAGATCAGCCAGAAGGAAAAAGAGCATCCTTTTCTACAAAGCTTTTAAACTGGTTCTGACATCAATCAATGGCAAAGGTCCTGTGTTAGGAGAAACCCTTTCTCACCTATGCTTGAAGAAGCAAATTTTGAACCTAGAACTTCTATTTCTGTTGTGAAGTTCAGGTCAATAAGTTACTCTATAAAAGAGTAGGGAATAGGGCAATGCACTGTTGTCCATGTCTTGGAAGAACAAAGAGAGTTAGTGAAAGGTTGGAGGAAGGCTGGCCAACCTATGAACCACAAGTTTAGATGAGCCAAATAATTTCAGTTCTTAAGGCATGAACATGGGCAGAGCCTAAGTGATACAGTCTTTTTAGAGATATCCTCTGCTCCCTTTCTGGAGACATCTATGATTCTGTAAATCCTAAGAACTCAAAAGGTAACAAAGAAAAATAGACAAATACATTTTTAGTGGACTTTTAGACATGACACAGAGGTCCTTGCTGTGGTAGAAAATCTATAGGAGGTTGCAGAAGAATTGAAGTAGAAAATCACTGTTGCAGAGGAAGTGTAAAGAGACAATGCTCTTACCATAAGTTCATCTTTTCTCTGCCAAGAGATAGACAAGATGACTTTGTACTGCATCTGCCCGACTCTTAATGCCTTGCTGCTGCTGATGGAATGTCCTGATCTTACAGTTAAATGACCATATAAATAGAACTGCATATAATATTTTGGAGTAGTCTGTTTGCATAGTGTGGTGTGACATCCATATATTTTAGCAGCTCTCTCCCCAGAGAATGAAAAAGGAAAATTAGAAAAACATTGACATGAAAGATTTCAGTGGCTTGGTAGAAACTGTTGGTTTAGGCCTGTTGGCCCAAAGACATAAAAATGTAAAACAAAGAAGTCAAACTCCAACCTCCACAAAGGGAAACATGGTATTTCAGTCCAAGTAAAATGTTTCAGTTGATCCCACTCTTTTTTTTCGCTTTTTTCTTTTTATTCTGCTCATTTTTGCAGCTGCTTTTTTAGTGAAAAGAAAAACACTAAGAAAACTCCTTCAGGTCAGCCCAAGATAAAGTTACTCCTTTTTTATTTTTGGGATTCAGCTTGTGAATCAAAAAGTGAAATGAAGCCAGAGTCTTGCAAAACTCCTTTAGCAGCATAAACCAATGGCCATAACATGAACATCTGAAGCAAGGTAGAACATTAATGATAGTGTGTTTAGCATTTGTTTTAATTTTGTGGTGAAATACATTACTACTTTATTTCAAACTTGAGCCAAAGTGTATTATCCTCTTACACAAGCTTTTGGTGGATGGAGTGAGTGCTTGGATGAAGTCCTCTGTGTAGGAATGCTGCCCTGAAAATATGGGAAATGTAAGGACAATGAAGACAGCAGTGACAAAAAGCAGGTAGAGTAGAAGTCAGTTAGTGAAATAATTTCAGAATTTAATTCACGTAAGTGGTGTAAAACTATGTCATATTACACATGGACATGGGGAATGCTTATTACAGGAGAGTTGAATTAGTAACAGTAGTAATTTTCACCAGGAATTCTGATTCTATAGCATTAATATTTAATAACAACAACAACAACAACAATAATAATAATAATAATAATGATGCAGCCATCAGACATATGTCCTGGCTAGATTGTTTGTGAAGTGAGCTGATCTAATCAAATTCCCATTGGAATGATGTGTAATTGAGCTTTTGAATCAACACTTACCAGTATGATTTAAAAGAAAATTAAAAAAAGAAGAAAATGGTTTGACTTTCAAGGGAAAGGAGAGTAGAACTGTTTCTAATACTTAGCGTTCAGGTCACTTGATTGTTTGTTTGAGTTTTTGTGTCTTAATTAGTAAACAAAATCAATTCTATTTCGGTGAGGAAAAAAGTAAATGAAAGGTTAAACTTTAAAAAGTAATATGTGAAAGCTGAGGAGGGAAGAAGAAGACATGATAGCTCGGAGGTTAGAAAAAGCCTCATTGTAAGCTCCACTGGTTAAAAAAATTGAATTTTTGTAATTCTTTGGCTGTGTTATCAGACAAGGCTTAAAGTAATCCTCCCAGAAGGTAGATTATCTATAGGTATTTAATGTATTCAGGAAAGTTGTGCAGGGTATTGGCAAAACTCAGAGCCTGGAGTGGGGAGTTCCCAAGTGAGCATTGCTGAGTCGGGGCCCCCGTTAACTTACAAATCCAGTGTGCAGTAATACATGTAAAGCAGCATCTGTGCTAAGCAACTGCACTGTATATATCAACACATGTCAAAACCAGGCCTTTTGTTAGTTCCCACCTCAGGCTGTGTTGGATACTCATGGTAACAAATGTCCAAAAGTTGAACATGACTCACAAGGAAACAGGTGAACAACCTTGACACTATTGCTGCCAAGCCTAGCAGAAACTTTATTCTTCATGACATATCTTGTGGTGGGACTCAAGCTCCTTTTGCCCTCTGCAGCAGACTGTAGGCAAAGCCAACATTGCAGCAATGTAGGAAAAGGTTGCCTAAATTTGTCAGCTAAAAGGATGACATCTTTTTCTGTTTCTCTGCTATTAAACTTTTTTCCTTTTGACTTCCGCTGGATGTAGGAGGGATGGAGGTCTGTGTCCAGAGAGTAGGACCCTGGGCTGAGAGTCGGGAGATGGAGGTACTTATTTTCTTAATTGTAATGTAGGGCTTTCCAATGCTGTTAACTCTTTGACACCCACCAAGTCCTGATTACTCAAGAGCTCTGAGAAGTTAAATATTTGATCTTACCCTGATTTCTAAATTACTATTTAATTGATTTATTTGCAAGCCAAGAAGCTGAATACCTCTTCCATATTGTCAATAACTAATTAGAGAAGCTGTGAGGTTTTCCAGCCAGAAGATAGTTTATCGAGACAACTATGCTGAGATCTGTAACCCCACTACAAGTAAATGTTCCTTCTTACATTGATACCAAGAGTGGTGATGCTGATGTAAACCAGCTGGGCCTGGTCTTACAGTTTATTTAACAGTAAACTATCTAAAAATATTGATTTGCACTGTCTGTGCTTCTGCCCTCTGCCTCTGACCCGTGGCCTCCTCTTATGTAAACACACATTCTTTGGTTGGTGAGAGACGTAATGATGGTCTGGTTCCATAAGCTGAAACTGGGTTTGTTTAAAAAGCCTCTCCAAGGACACTTCACCCACTGATGGTCCTTATAAATCTGACACTAATGACAACATTGTGACCCGACCAGCAACTGTGATAGTGCTGACTGAAAAAAGCACAGGCTCAAACAACATGAAATTCATTTTAACACATTACCATTTATACACCAAGACATTTTAAAGTTGAGATTGCAGTGTAGAAGAACTTCACTGACATGGACCTGCAGTGGAAGGGGCTGGCTCAGTACAGAGAGCCAGCACTTTGCTTGTCCATGTTGTGCTTCTTGCAGTGGCATTGCTGAGCCAAAGATAAAAGGAAGTAGGTTGAATTTTGAGAGACCTGTTTCTCTTCATCTAAAAAAATTCAGGACCCATGTGTCCTGGTGAAGTGACTGGCCCTTTGGCACCTCAGACTCAGTCATAGAATCATAGAGTATACTGAGTTGGAAGGGACCCATAAAGATCATTGAGTCCAACTCCTGGCTTCCAGTCCTGCCATGAAACCCAGACCAGGACAGGATAACTAAGTGATGCATGGGAAAAGGGATTAGTGTATGTCCTGGAGTTCAGACATTTAGGAATATTTAGGATTTATTTCTATATTCTCTGCAAATATGAATCTATGTCTTGGTGAGAGACTGTGCAATGGACTAAGGTTAGAGTTGGGGTTGTGAATTAAGAGTTGGGGGCATCCAAAACTGCTGGCAAATGGAGAAGAAGAGGTTGATTTCTGTGCTCAGATGAGCCTTTTCCAGCTAGGTCCCTCAAAATTTCCCCATTTTTTTCCTTCTATAAAGAAGTGGCACTTGCTTTTATCAGACAAGGCCATAAGGGCATTATGGGATGGGTGAGAACTAGACCATGGCTTAATTCTCTCTTGCCCCTCAGCATGGTATCTCTGTACAAGGGATGTAAATCATCCCAGCCTACCTTATTTGCATTTCAGGCCAGGCTGTGCACACATTTCAATGCTTACAGAAATAATCAGTCTCTCCAGATTTTTTTAACGAGGGATGGTCTATCAACCTCCTGCTGGAGCCGGTTAACACAGACTGCATGTCTCTTACTAACTGGGAGCTGGGATCTGCAGAGGGCTGTGAGTAACTCCACAGTTTATAGACTGAAGGTACAGCGTGGTTCATTTGGGCATGTAGAACCTCACACCTTGAGTAGGAGTTGCTGCACAAGCCAGGGCACATAAGAGAGATGCATCTTGAGAGAGATCAGATCAGTTGTCTTCTGGAGGTGCCTGTTTCCACTAGTTGCAAAGAAAACCAAAGGACTAGCTTATACTCAGATGTGGGGTTATCAACAACCTGGAGAAGAGAAGGCTGAGCAGAGACTTTTTCACTGTCTGTGGCTTCCTGATAAGGGGGAGCAAAGGGGCAGGCACTGATCTCCTCTCTTTGGTGACCAGGGATAGAACCCCAGGGAAAGATGTGAAGCTGCGGCAGGGGAGGTTTAGGTTGGATGTTAGGAAGGGGTTCTTTACTGAGAGGGAGGGTCAGACACAGGTACAGGCAGGCTCCTGAGGGAAGCGGTCACTGTCCTGAGCTGGGCTGAGGCCAAAGAGCATCTGGATGATGCACTCAGTGCCATGCTCTGACTTGTCTGGCCCTGTGTAGAGCCAGAAGTTGGACTCCATGGTCCTTATGTGTCCCTTCCAACTCAGGAGATTCTAGAATTCCATGATTCTATTAAAAAACCCCACATTATGAACATATGTTCTATTCATAGGGTTTTTTTTAAAAAAGACATGGGTTCGGGGTTTAATGCCCCAAACCATTGCACCTTTCTAAAAAGATCAGCTGGATTAAAAGATAAGTGAAAGTGATACGTAACATTCCTGGAAATGAAGCAGGCTTAAGGGAAGTGGCAACTGAGCCAAATTCTTGAGTATTAGGAAGGCAGTGAAATTCTGTTCTCATATGTGAATTTCAAGCCAACCAGTGAAAAGTAGAGCTGACACCCTTGTAGCCTGCTACGGAGACACTGAGATCCTTGTCACTTATTAAAGTTTTATTTTGTTCCCTCACGAACAAGGCAATTAATTATTTAGGATACCAATCAATCAGGGGTTAGATGTACTAATCAAACACATTCCAGCTGCTAAGTATTGCTCACTTAAGACATTGATCAGCTGTAGGATGCTCTGTAGACCATTTAGATGAGTATTTTCTGACAATGTGCTTTAAACCCCCTTGAGGTCAAATCTTTGACACCGTCTGCTGGACCATGTGGAAGGTTGAATGCCAGACTGTCTGACAGACTGTAATTATTTTCTGTCCTGATGCCCTTTCTGCAGTCATTAGGGGATCAAATTTCTGAGAAAGCCAGAAAAGTTCCTTGTACTGCAAGCAGATAATGGCCTGAAAATGAGTCTCTTTTGTTATGTTGATGATTTGCCACTGGATGTTTTTTGAAGACCAGGATCGATCATTTAGAGCTAGTTCCACTCCTTCATCCATTCTTGGTCTTGTGCTGCTCTTTGCTTTCTTGGTGTTGAAATGCCTTTGGTCTGCTGGTGGGGCCTTACCTGGCTCTGGGAAAGATAGATGTCAAAGGGGAGCCCCACAGGAGTCCTGATCCAGGGCTCTTCAGCTAGATGCTGAATGAGCACAAGGAAGTCTAGATTTTCTGTCTTTCAGGACAATGTCCCAACTGTTCGCAGAAATAGCTAAAAGAAATTAAGACGACATTTCCCAATAAATAATTGAAGAATGAGACACATTGTTTGCGGTCTTAACATGACTGCAAATTTAGGCTATTGCCTAGCAAGTTACTATACGAATTCCCCTTACGTTGACCCCTGTGGTAATTGGAATTTCAATTATTCATTTTCAATTACAAGCATGGCATGATGATCACAAATGTCATTAAGTATTAAATTACATCTAATGATAGATGGATGGAGGGATAGATAGATGCTTCTCCAGATCTTTTCTTTATTTAATGGCAGTAAATCAAGACCATGTTTTTTATGTAAGAACTTTTTAAAATACCAAAAAGATGGTAAAACGCAATTTATTTGCAGCAGATAAAACCTCTTTAATGCATATTGCCTGAGTGCAGCATAAGTTTTCATCGTCTGTGTGATTAAGATGAGTGGTGCCTGGTGTGCATGTACACAAAGGCGGGTATCTTGGTCTGCAGCAAGCGGCAAGGTGAAAGGAGGCCATTTGCTTCCTGCCTTATTAGAGATGATATTCTGGTGCTCATAATTAGGATCTTTAACAGCCTGCTCAGTGTCTTTCCATCCTGCATTTGCCTGTAGACTGAGCTCCGTCACATGCCATATTTTAGCAACCTGGAAGTTGCTGGAAGTGGTGCCATAAATTCACTTGTCCTGTGTTAGGTGACCTGCGTACACTTGTGCTAGTTTTCACAGGCAATTTTTAACCTGTGATTCACAGATTCACGGAATTGTAGGGGTTGGAAGGGATGTCCAGAGATCATTGAATCCCACCCCCTGCCAGAGAATGTTCCCTAGGACAGGTCACACAGGTTGGTATCCAGATGGGTCGTGAATATCTCCAGAGAAGGAGACTCCACAATCCCCTGCAGAGCCTGTTCCTGTGCTCTGTCACCCTCACTGTGAAAGTTCTTCCTTGTATTGATGCAGAACTTCCTGTGCTCCAACTTGAGGCCATCACCCCTTGTCCTGTCCCCACAGCCCACTGAGAAGAGGCTGGCCATTTCCCCCTGTGTCCCACACTTCAGATACTTATAAACATATACCTTCTTAGTCTTCTTTTCTCAAGGCTGAACAGCCCCAGTTCATTCAACCTTTTCTCATAAGCAAGAAAGAATTTGAAGAGAGGGTCCAGGTTTGCTTTGAAACAGCTTGAGAACTGAGGGGATAGTGGAGAGCAGAAAACCAGAGGAGTGGCTTTGATTTGAAGTGTATCCAAAGGGGCACTTACCTCCTGCCTCAGGTACACTTGGCTTCTCTGCCTGTGGCATTCAGCCCATCCCAGCAGGAAAAATCTGCAGAAAGACTCTGGGTAGATAGTAGAAACTAGAGCTGCTCATAGGACGGGCAGGGTGATGGTTGCAGTGAGTTCATGCTGGCTGGCTGGGAAATGTGGACATGAAGTTATGTTTTTTGGGGTCACCTAGGCCAGCAGGCTTTGAGAATACTGGAGAGGCTGGCAGCTGAAATCCAAGCTGGTTTAGCGTCTGTGAAAGGCAATGAGTATTGATGGCTCTAAGATAGACACAGTTTGAGACTATGATCACTTGCATTAGAACTGCAGACATTCCTATCTTATATTTGTGGTATTTTATTTTTAAGGAGACATGCGATCACACTTTAGGGAAATCTTCTTTCCACATTGTTGCAATGAGCTGCTGAATAATCAGGCACCCAGTCTAAATGAGGAGCCTTGTAGTATTGATTTTAACATGTGTATGAATGCCAAACTTCTTATGATACATTTGTTGTGACTTTCCCCATTCCTAAAAAACAACTATACAATTTATTCATAGTGCTGTTGTGATGCTTAATTATCCCATAACCCTAAGGTACTTTCAAAATGATACTGTATGGTCATAAGTAATGGCTATGAACTGCTTGGAGTGCCTGATATGTTTGTCCTTTATGTGAAACAGAAATAAGACTCACAATATTAAAAAAGCTTGCCCACAGCTGCATATTGGCAAAGGCATTGTCAGAGTAAAGCAAGAGCCCCAGATCTTTTGCTTCTGTACCCTTTTTACAACAGTCTTCAGTTTTTCATTTGTCCAACAGGAAGGAGACTATTCTTGCTGAATTTAGATGTCCAGAATTTGCATTTACCACTTCTGTTTACCCATGACCATTCTGCAGTAGCATCTTTTTTCACAAACTCCACTCTTTCTGCCGTCCAGGTATTTATTTCTATTTATGTTTTTCTTTCTTCCCATTTCCACTGCCATCTTCTCTCTCTTTCCCCTTACCTCTCTTCTACTTTTGCACACAGATGTCAATCCATCTCATCACTTGGAGCCATTTTTCTGCCACTTTCAAGCTGTAACCCCACTCTGTTACTACTCCCTCTGCCTGTCTTCGTTAGGTCTTCTTTATATATTGATCCACCATCTCCTTCTTCATCCCTCCTCTTCTCAGAAACTGCCTTCTGCTTTTCCGAAATCCTTCTTGCAGTGCTCGTAGCAGCAGTTGGGGAATCATCCATCACCGCAGCTGTGTCTCTGCTCCTGCAAGGCATGGCTTTCACAGCACTGCCCACAGCATCCTGAAGCTGATTAGAGTTGCAGGGGCCCCGTAAGGTTTGTGCTGCTGCCAGCGCTTCCCAGGAATTGCTACTGTGCAGATTTTGCAGATGCAATCTCACATGAGTTGATGAATAATTCCTTAAGGTTGTTTGGTAGGTTTTTTTTTTTTAATTTTCATTCTTTTTTTCCCCCCTTCCCTTTGCTCAGGTGAGTGGCAAAAATACTAGAACAGGCACACTTTTCTTAGTCAGAGTTCAGCACATAGCAGTATTCATCCTGGGATATATTATTCCTGGGTTTCATAATTTTAGTTGCAGCCAAGGCTAAACTTCAAATCGCTTAAACAACCTGAATCTGAGACAGCTGATTGCAGGTTGTTTTGGTTTTTTTTGCCCCTGAGATTTCCTGATTGCTGAGTACCTACAAACCTGCACCCCTAGTAAAAAAATTTGGTTCTGTTTGCACGGAGGGAAAACTTGTATACATAATAGATCCATAGTGGTCAAAAAGGCAGGCACAATATTGCATTGTATCTCCACCAGCGATAAAATACTTAAAATATTGTGAAACAATGGTATAATTTTGCATGCAGTCTGTATTAGCTTCAGACAGATGCAGCAGAAGTAGCAGAGAAATTATGGAATTGGCTATAGTTGACTTTCTGCACAAGAGGAAGAAGATTGAAACAGTAATTCAGAGAGAAAAGGCATTTGATTAGAGTTGAGTAGAAAAAGTTTTGTCCTGTGAAAATGAATCAGATTTTTTTTCCATTTAACCTGACAGGAATCATATTAACAAAGGAAGACAAATAAGTTATCGAATGAATGTTTGTGGCAGTAAATTTAAGCCTGATAAATAGATTTAAAAAAGCAAACAACAAACAAAACGCACATAATAAAACAATTAACCTCTGAATCTTGGGAGTGGGAGAAGTAAGTGAAGTTAAAATCTCAGAAAGAGACAGTAAAAAATCTGAGATTTGTGTGGAGAGCACATCATCCACCCTAAAATAAGTAGAATTGTTTGAATCTGTTAGAGGAGGGCAGCCTTAATGAGAAAGAAAAGATGGAGAAAGAAAAGAGTTGTTTAGACAGCAAGTGAAAGCCAACAACAAAGCTTAGTTCCCATTCTGCATGTTGAGGGTCAAACCTTACCAGACCCACATGATCCCCCATGTGTATTCCAAGCCCAGGGTGCCCTGCAGTCATCCTTGCCTGTGTCTTATATTGAGCTGGATGACGAAGGGGAGACCTTCAGAATATTGAGACAAAGCTTTAAAATAAGATCCAGGGAGACAGACAACATGATGTGGAGGTTAAGGAGTTCACTGTCTGCTGTTTATCAAAGTGCAAATTGACAGGGACTTGGCTTTGGTATGCAAACACCAATACCAAGATAAACTTTTAGACAGGGAGGTCTCTTTTGGTCTTGCAAACTAAGGCACCAGATTCATTGGCTGGAAGATGAAATTAAACAAATTCAACCTTGAAAGAATGTGCAATTTTCTAGCAGTGAGGGTAATTAAACATTGCAACACCTTACCAGGAGAGGTGGCAGACTCATCATCATTCTGTTTCTTTAAAACAAGATTAGCTATCTTTCAGAAAGGCTTAATGCATCTCCTGGGAATAGCTGTTTTGTCTGTGTGTTGAGATCCCTCTGGCTTTAAAACATGTTCATCTCTGAATTGTTTGGCAGATGATGAGGCATCAAGGGTAAAATTCATCCTTTGCAGAGTGATATGGCTACATTCTTGTACTGCTTCCACCCCTCCCTGTCCTGAAAGGAAAAGTGATGTTGCACTCATGGGATGTAGACACCCTGTTTGGTACTTGTCCCAGGAGATGTTGAAATCCCCAGTGTCTGCCCTGTCCCTGGAGACTGCCTGAAAGGCAGGACCCAAATGACTATAGGTGACACCTTAGGATGAAAATTTGGTAGCAGGTTGGTTTGATTAGCTGAACAATAACCTGAGTCAATTCAAACAATGCTTTTTGTGGGTTTTTGGGGTTTTTTTTGTTAAGCTTGATCACTGACAGAGAAGTGATAATGTGGGATGGTTTGGCTATCAAACTTACCCACGTGGCGCATCTCTTAAGTGCATCTGTAAGTGTATTCTTCCACCCATCCTCTGTCTTACCTGACCTTCATTCTCAAAGGCTGAGATTCATCTTGCATAAGCTTAGATGTCTACACCTCAGCTGGGCAGCTTGGGCTCTATTTATGCTCTGTTAAGAAGAGGTATTATTCAAGGAGTCACATCTACTGTAGATGTCACCTTTAAGATGTGAGGAATCATGCCCTAGCAGTGCTGCTGTTTCTCCAAAGGTTAAAGAGGTAATCTAAAGTAGAAGCTTGCTGGTCTTAATTTGGGCATGTGAACCCATCAAAAATATCTCAACACCTTTGGAAATTTAACCTTTACTTTATGTTTGGTTAGCTAGTTATTATAGATTAACGATAATAATCAACTGTGACCCACATTATTTATTCATTCTCCTGCTATTCTGCCTGCAACTAATTCCTGCCTGGAAAATGAAACATTTGGATGCTTAAGATTCTCTGCAAATACTTTGGTTTGGCTTTTGAGAAAGGTCTCGGTGAGACACAGCTGTGCCAAAACCAGATCTTCATCTTGGCTGTTGCTGTATTTTGCATCCTTGTGTGGCACATCCAGTTATTTCCTGAACTTTAAAGGGAATCTGTCATTCATTGTTACCAATTAGATGCCTTTACAATATGACCTGGAAACTGTTTTCCCGACAACTCGGTGTTACTAATAACATGCACTACAGCTGGGGCGTGCCAGCAGTTCAGGAGTCACAGAGCAGCATGACAGTTTAATTTGGTACCCTGATGAGATTTCTGCCTGCAAAGTTGCACAGAATATAAAAGACTCTGCCAGTGTGCCATTGGTGGGAGCACTTTAAAGAATTTCCAGACTGCCTTTACTTGCATGAACACATGCACACTTAGTGATTAAAAAAACCAAACATGCATTGTAGATTAGAGAACTGGGAGGGACAATTCTGATCAATCTAATAATTAATAACATTAAGGATTTTTATTACTACACAGACATTTGTTGAATAGACAAAACAGTTACATCAAGGTAACTAAGAGCCATTATTTCTTATGCTTAAATGCCATACATCCCAGCACTGATGGAGTACTCTTCATGAAGCTGGAGGTTTACAGGTATCAGGTTTTCAGTTATCAAGCCTAGGATGCAAGGCAGAAGAGCTGCAGGTATACCAAAGCACTGGATAAAGTACATCAGTGGAGCAAAAGATGTTTCAAATACTACTGTAGGCCATTCTGTACAAAGCATTCCAAATTTGGCAGATAAACCACAGGTTATTCCAGACTGTCTGCTGCTCTGGTGCCAACCCACATTAATCTCACTGTGATCAGTGGTTTTGCTGTGGGGAATCCTGTGGCTGGGGTCTTTGCTGTGACTGGGACTGCTGACCTACTGTGATGAACACTGAGCAGAGCAGAAAGCAAATCTCTGTTTCATCTAAATCATTTGGCAATTTTATAAAAGCTGCACACAAAAAAAAAACCCAAAACAAACAAACCACCCTTATACAACAGTGCTGTTTGGATAATGAAATATAATTTCAACTCAGTTAACAGCAAAATGAAACCATGTCTGGCCTGAACCATTTATGAAGAAGCTGGGAAAAGCTGGACCATTGACAGATTTTTGTCTAACCATTCACTACAGAATATGTTTTAACAGTGAGTCTGTCAGCATCTGCCCAAGTCTGCAAGAAACTTTGAAAGCCTACGAGTTTCTTTGCATTGTATGCCAAATTTGAAAACTAATTCAGCACAGCACAGGACTTTTTCCAAAGTTTTAGGAGGAGACACAGGTGCCCAACTCCACATCTTAACACTATTAACTGTGTCACTACTAGATAGAGTAGCAGAAATACAGCCGTGAAGTGACTATCATCTCTAAGTATTACCTAGATATTTCCTGTAGTAGCACAAGATAACTGAGCCCCCCCTAAGAGCTTTTGAAAGTGTCAAGGAAAATACTGGTGGTAAAGTGTCATCCCATATAGGCTTAGAAAGTTTTCTGAAAGTTTACAGCTTGCAGCATGTCAAAAGTAAACAGAGAAAACAAATGAACCAATGGGCTGATGAGTTCCCCTTTTCCCTCTCTTTTCTGAATGAAAGCAACTACTGTACTTATTTTCCAGCTGAGAAGTGAAATTAAATTGTCTGGGTACTTGATAGCCCACTGTTTTTAGAAAGTTATTAAGATCCTGCTATCAAGTAGAGGACAGCCTTCTTGACCCTCTTTAGTTCGCTTATCTAGTGGCCCCCTGAGGACTTCATCACTGCGCAGAAGGCGGATCACCAGAGGTGACCATGCTTAACAGTGTCTTCCTCTAAGTGGCAATTTAGTGAGTGAGTGAGGCTCCTCAATCTGGTGGCTGGGGGGCGGGGGAGGGGGGCTCGGGTGGAGGGTGGACCTGAAGGAGGAAGGGAACATTTTGTGCTGGTTATCTTGTCTCTAAGGAGCACAGTGATACAACAGCCTTTCAATTACTCCGGCTCATAGTTTGTCTGGGACTGTGAATTAGAAACACTAATGATAACAAGTCTATCTAGGATCAGAATACCAAGCAGAAAAGTACAACTCTTTCTAATAGAGGTTCCATGGTGAAAACAGGGTTTTATGTAAATATTGTCTCTTCATGAAAGATGTAGTTCCCAGCACATCATTCTTAGCAGATACTTTCAATGCTGATAGTGGACAAGACATGATTTTGCTAGTGAGATCAGTCAGTAGAAAAAAATTTAAGTCAGGTCTTGCTTACTTTGCCTGCTCCTTTATTAGTCTTCAGTAAAGGGAAACCTAATTGTTTTGGGTGGGTTTTTGGAGGGTTGTTTTGTTTTGTTTTGTTTTGTTTTGTTGACTGAGAAAGGACTTTAGATAAGACTAATAAAGATTTTATGTTCAAAGGAGTGGAAGTTTGTTTATTTTTTTCTAGTCATGTCTTTGGCAAACACATTTTGATCTGACCTCACTTCAAGATCCTCACTTCAAGCTCTGAGTCCCCAAGATCCCTGCTACACTTCTGCCAGGGGTAGTGTTTCCTATCAAGATGCTTGAGCAGGACAGGTTAGCCAGGTTGGCATAGGGTCACAGACAGCATCTTACATTTTAGGTCAGCACCCAGGATACACAGATGTGGTTTTGAGATTCTTTCTAGTGTCTGGAGATGGCTGCTTCTCAGGTCACAAATGCAAACGCAACTGCTCTGGCACCTGCCTCCACATGTAAGTCAGGAAGAGGTTAAATGTGATGCTTCAGGGGTGTTTAAGTGCATAGTCTTGTGTTTTCAACAGTTAATCAATGAGTGAGACACAGGTTTTCTCTCCTGGACACACAACACTTCCTGCTAGAGGTGTTTTCCCTCTTCTTTCTTTTATTTTACTTTCTGGTCTTTAGTAAATGCTGTTTAAAGGGCATAAAGGTTCACCTTAAGGGGAATGGTGGCAGATAACAACCATTTATCAAAAAGAATCCCTTTCAGAGACAAGGGGAAGCAGAAAAGACAAAGGGCAAGAGACCCTCTAGGCAAATTTCTGGTTAAATACTTCTGGGGGCCCAAGTTCAGAGGCTCATTCTGGGAGCAAGCAGCCATTCTCATGTCCCCTCTTTCAGTGTAGTTGTTTGCTCACAAGCCACACAGGAGCCCGAATTTTGTGATCGTGGAATGGATGAATGATTGTCTTCTCCGTCCAGCTCTGAACCTTTCACTCAGGATTTCTGAACCGTTATTTGCAAAGAGCAAAAGCTGCCCATCAGACAATGTCAGCAAATGAACCAAAAGGAGAACTGGTTTCACTCTGAAGTGAACCCATTGTGTGGGCACTTCAGAGAGCGGTGACAGCAGCTTAAGATGCTCCTTTATTTTTCCTTCTGTAGATTGTTCTTTTTAGAAAGCTAACCCCACATCCGATTATTTTTTATGATCTGAGGAAAGGCATGGGGAACTATTTATCTTTTTGTGTTTATATAAGTTCTCTAATCTAATTCTAACCACTTATCCATTCAAAAGCAAAAGAGACTTTTGTATTTCTCTGAGAAAGGTCCTTTCCTTGTAAATCAGCATATCACCATTGAATTTCAATTAATTTCACCCTTGGCTAAGTAGACTGCAAGGGATCTAGGTAGCTGAGTGATCTGGTCTTTTGGTTTAGAGGATTGTAATATACAAACTTGTAGGAAATAAAGCAATGGATATAATTATAGGGCATTACTCTGAGATAACATTGCTGTATATTTTATTTGAGCTCTCCAAGTATATTGCTCCACAGTACAAATTCTTCTTTCTTCCTCTCTCTCTTTTTTTTTTGTAAAAGTCATTACAGATCCAATTTAAAGAAGGTAATAAAAATGAAGAAGAAGAAAATTCTTTCCCTATAATTTTATAGGAATGCGGCCTTTGGAGCAGCAGTATTCTTCAAACTCAGACCACTGCCTTGCATTGACATGAGTTGCTTTCACAGTGGAAATATTCTTTAAATGCTTGGCTGCAAAAGAAAATAGCCATCAACTCATTGAATCCATCCCTCCTTCTTGCTGCACAAAATCTAGCCATAAGTAGCTTTAATAACCTAGAAGTAATGGGAGGAACCTTCTTAATATGGACACTCAAACACAGTTTCTGGTTCTGCATGGGTTTCCATTCATGAATTGGTTGTAAGATCAGGCTCGAGAATAAGGCTGTGAGCTGTGCAGCCGAGTTCTAACAGAAATAGCAATCAGAAGGGAAAAAAGACAAAGAAAGATGATAGAGTCTTTGTCCTATTCACCACAGACACATGCAGCTCTCACGGTTGTGTGTAGGGGAACAACATCTGTAGAATTTACTAATTTTAGATGATTGACATGAAAGTTGGAGGGATTTTTTTTCCAGGAGACCAGGTCCTTTGGTCTCTGTTATGGTCCTTACTGCTTGCTGCCCTAATTATCCAATCCAAGCATCATTGTTATTCATTTTATTCACTGAGATTTTCACTGAAAGGATGTCCACCATGGACTCTCTGGTGTGATGTTGTCCTTAACTCTGCCCAAACCCCAATCCAGAATACTCTCCTGGCAGGAAGCAACAACTTTTCTCTCCTTTGCCCTTTGCAGACACTAATTTGAGGGGGAAAATGTCACATTATAGCTGAAGTCAAGGAGAAAATTGGTCTTTCGATTCTGCACAACATCCACACACATAGGTACATTAGTCAGAATCTACTTCAAAAAATTAATAGTAATAATAACAACAACAATAATAATGTGCAAGTGATTTGATCACATTCAGCTGAAAACTCGCTAGTTTCCATGGCAGTTAATGGTGTTTAGTGTGGCTCATCATTGAAACAGTCTCAAGTTCAACGCAGGACAAGGAAGAACCAGAAAAATGAGGACAGATTTAAGACTGTGTATTGAGAGGATCTCAGAAGTGGTCCTTCTCTATCAACCCTGACCGCAAAAGCAGAAGTCCAGCTGTAATTATGAATACCAGTGTAATTTCCCAATAAATTCAAAAATGTGTCTCCCACCACACATACCTCAGTAGGGACAAACTACAGCGCAACATCCCAACCCCACTCAAGTCAAGCATACTTTTTTCTGTGACTGAGGGAAACCAGGATTTTCTCTGCTTTTCCAAGTCCAGCCTTGACCTGGCCAAGAGTCTGGGCTCTGCTGGCCAACCATGTGCTACATTGTGGATGAACTTGCTGAGGTCAGGATAACTATGAGCAGTTCCCAGATCTGTTTTCCCCACCCAAACACAAATTTCTAACAGTCTAATGTCTGCTGTCCCTGCATTAGAGAAGATTGTTTCCTGTGTACGTCTATGTTATTATCCTCTTGAAAAAGAGATAGAGAATGCCAAATATTTAATTAGCTTTAAAACTCTTTTTTGATGCTATGTCCATTGTCCTCTTCCTAGTAAGTCTCCTCAAATTTTCCTTGCTAACTCTTCTCCATCAGTTTATTTACGGCTAAATCCACAGTTTCCTTTTTCACTCTTGTTTTTTATCAGATATTCAAGGACTTTCTCTCCATTTTTGCTGGCAAACACTGCCAGAGCCCAGGGAAAGAAAGGCACAAAGAGGAAGATTAGGCCAGGAACTTTGGGCTGGGAACTTGTAGTTCAATTCCCCTCTCCTTACTTTTCCACTGTAACTTTAAACAGATCATTTTCTTTCTCAATATCTTTTTTCACTGATTGTAAGTAAGGAATGCTAGTGATTCCTCTATACATCGGAGATGAGAGGCAGCTAGCTTGTCTAGCAGTAGGGAAGGGAGAAAATGAGAGATGTTTACATGCTATCATGTTTGATAAGATAAATCATACTTGTCTGCTGCAACTGGAGGATGAAAAGAAATACATTCTTATTTTGCAATGAATAATCAAAGCCGGTTCACTTGGGTTTTTTTTCCAGCTAACTCAAAGCAATGGCACAGTAGTTTTTTAATGACCCAGAGAGGAGGACACTGACCACAAATGTGGGTTGGGATCACGACGTTATTGTCTTTCTTTCTTTATTTATTTCAGCCTCCTTAAACTCCCTAAGGTGGTTTTTTTTAAGCCTTTGTTCTCTGCCTTTCAGCAGATAGTCCTGTTGTACGGTTATAAATAACTTTACAGGCTGTTATTACTTACACACACGCACACTACATTCTGCAAAGTGAATGGCAACACTGAAATCAAGAACCATGCTTCTCCAACTCCAAACAAAGGCGCTGCTACTTCTAGGCAGCACCAGGATTTGACCTGGGGGTCCTTTGGAGCAGAGACAACAAAAGATTAACATTTCAGTCTGCCGAGCCCACCAGCGCGGTCTTGCCTTATCTCATAAGCTGTGCTGGGGGAATGAATTACCCTAGTTCATTAAGACTCGTTTTGAATTGTGGTGAAAGGTCACCACATAAGTCACCTTCAGTCTATTTTGCAAATAATATGGATTATGATAAAAGCCAGCTGGGGGTTGAAGCCCAAGGATTTTGTTTTCTTTATTCTTCAAGGTGGGTAAAATACAGGGTGGGGAAACCCTGATCTGGACATTTCCTAACACTGCATAGTAGACTATAGAAAAGTCCTTTTTGTTCTTTTTTTTTTTAACCCATGAATGGGTGACCTCTTGATCTCTCTGACCCCTTTATTTTTGCGATGAAAGAACTAAAACTAGTTGTGCCCACACAAAATCTTCTTTCGCTTCAGTTTTCTCATGATTAAATTCCCTGCTGTGTTTTTGTTTAAGTGCTCTGACGCTGCCCTTTGGAATTGGGCAGATGTTTGACTCTTTGAAAAGGTTTTGTTGTTTCGGGTTTTTTTTATCAGTGGTCTACAGTTAAGGCATGTTCATCTACACCAGGAATAAATGAGAAATGTTTCTGTAGTGGCATTCATTCTAAAAGTACTTTACAAGTGATACACGGGTATACAGTAATTGATAATCTGCATCAAAACATACTTTGATGCCCAGAATGTTCTACATAATAAAACAAAGGGTGTGTCCGTGTTGGGGTGATTACTGGGAATTCATTAATTACAGTTGTAGACCTCTTCAAACCCAACCATGTCAAACATAAGTAATGAAGGGTAAGGTTGAAGGCAGATGGCATATGATCTACTTTAATAACTTGCGTAAATGTGAGTGGAAGGCAGTCATCAGGGAAAATATGTGGAAATAATGTTGAAGAAAATGAATGTGATTCAAATATTATAAGTTAGTTCTGTACATGCATAATCCCACTGGCTGTGTGGGAGCCGTGTTAATTCATTACTGAAGAAATCACAGGCTTTAGGAGAGGAAAGGTAAACTTGAATCATGTTTAGACCCAGAATTGGAAACACAGTTTTATCAGGATTGAACTAAATCCAAATTCTCTTGTACCTGACCCTTTGTCAGGCCTCTGTAGACTGTGGTTATTAAAGATGAGCATTCATATAGCATTAGCCACTAATTGAGATCAAGGCATCATTTTGCTACTTGCTATACAAATAGAGTGAATTTTGTCCCAGAGGAAAGATAGGCTTAAGATTTACCAGAAGTCAGTAATATACCAGCTGAGCTAAGTAATTCAATGCTCAAATTTTTCAATGCTGGACTTAGATTTGCTCTGAAAAGATGTATGAATCTCACTAGATGTGGGCATAACTTCCCACGTTGCTCACAGAAGTGAACCAAGCCCTATGGCATCCCTCTTCACCCCTCTCTTGGCTGCATTTCAGAAGTGCATCACACTACTGAACTTAATGTCTAGGTGTGGCCCCTGGTTTGATTTGAGTATCCAGGACTATGTACTCCTCTGCCCCATCTTCCTCACCCATGTGAACAATCCAAGTCCATATAACTTTAGGTAGTGCCTATTACCCAATTGACTTTCAGTTCCATGCACTCAAATACACGCCAAATAAACCTGAAAAAAATAACATACAATCTATTAAATAGACATGTACTGGCAACCAACTTGCAGTAAAGGCCACTCCCCTTGGGGACAGTCTGGTTTAATTATCCACTTGAAAATGTGTCTAAGGTTTCCAGCTCAATTTTTTCAACCTTTACTTGAAAAAACAAATTCCACAAAAGGACTGATCCCTCAGGAGGGTGCTCAGGATAGGTTTCAAAATGCAAATAACATCCAAATATTTTAAACAAGAAAAAGATGATTTCATATTAAAAAAAAACCCACAAACATCCAAAACTCAACCTCCCATGCTCTAGTCAGAATGACTCGCATTCAGATTCATCTTTCCATGGGATACCCTTATTGGCAATATTAAGTAGACACGAAGGGAAGCATAAAGAGGGTTCAAACCTCAGCAGACAGGGCAAGGACAGCTCCTGTTCACCCTATACCTAATGATATATACCTATGTCAAAAGGAAACAATGTCAGTGAGATGTGACGCTGGGCAAGTTGAACAGATCTGTAATCTCCTTCTTCCTCCCTGTACTTCTCAAGAAGAAAGATCATTGTCCTTTCCCCAGCTCTGGCTCGCAGAAGTGTGGATATGAGGGAAGGAGAGAGAGACAGAGAGAGACTTAAAATGTGTCAGCTTTATCCTGGGAATGGCTGCAGTGAAGTAAATTATTGCCTAGCGGTGAATTATCATTTTTGTGAGATCTTAAAAACCAACAGCTGTGAAATTGACTTCTAACCGATTTTAATTGAGATGGGCCAAAACTTAAAATATCAGAAATAAAAAGTCTGGATGCTTATTCCCCTAGCTGATGTGTGAATTTCTTTATATCATTTACTGTATGCCTATTTCTTCCAGATATACAGAGGACATGCATTTTGTTATGAAGTAGTACTTCAGACATCTTCAAACTGTGCTGAAGTTCAGAAACATTCTGGCAACATTATATACAGCATTATAGCAAGATATCTATTTCTTCTCATCTGAATTTGTTATTAAATAAGTGTTTACTTATTTAATTTTATCTGCCTGTTTGGAAGTTTCACAGTCCAAAAAAGGATTTCCTTAAATACCTGAGCACACAAAAATTTAAAAAATGGTCACATAACATATATAGTTTATATTTTCTATTCCTCTCACCTACCATACATTCAAGCTAAAAATTAAATCTATCCCTCAGTTATACAGAATCATAGAAAGTTTTGGGTTGGAAAGGATCTTCAAAGATCATCTAGTCTAAAACCCCCTGACATGGGCAAGGACACCCTCCACTAGGCCAGGTTGCCTGAAACCCTATCCAACCTGGCCTTGAACACTGCCAGGAAGGAGGTATCCACAAGATTTTTGAGTAAGTTGTGCCACTGTCTCTCTGCTCTCGTCATAAAAAGTGTCTTCCAATTTAAACCTACCCTCTTTCCATTTAAAATTGTTGCCCCTTGTCCTTGAAGAACCTCAGAGGTGACCACTGGCCATAACCAACATTGTTGAGGCTATAGTAGCTGATGTGATCCCAGTCAGGGGTGATACCTGCCAGTCACTGTCCATCTAGCTTGAGCTATCCCTGGTCTAAGAGGCAGCTAAAGGTATAGGTAACAGCTGGATATTAAATGCTCTCTTTCAGATCATTTATGAATCCTTGTACTTTCTATATACCTGTTGTAGAAAGTGCTGGTGTGTTAAGAACAGGATCCTTTTCATTTTGGTAGGCTTTCAGGTGTTTGGCTGTTTCCCTCTTCCATACTCCTGGTTGTTCAGTCCCCTGTCAAGTGGGACAGGAATTGCTGGATCAGGCTCAACTCACCATGTTCCACATCTTGGGGTACACTCCATTACCAAATGTTGCTTTGGAAACATTATTATTTTAGATAATTATAGATTAGCTTCTGTAGAGGGGAAGGCTGTTATTACTTGATGCTGTTAAAGATGGATTACCTTCACTAACATCCCAAGTAAGTGTTTTTTTTGGTGACAAGACTGAATATTAAAACTGGGTTTGTTTCCGAAATTTGTAAAATTTGAGAGATCATACTTAATCTTAGTATATTTTTCAGAACATCTATGTAGTAGTTATAGTAGATATTGAGTGCAAATATGAAAATTATAAAAACAGGGTAGTAAGTTTCAAAGGTTAATGACACAATGCCTTCTTTAAGAAAATATATTCCAATTAATTTATTTACTATTGTCTCTTCAGAAGACAGATTAGAATACCAGGTTTTCCTAAAATTCTAAATTGTTTTTCTCTCCAGTATCACCAAAAAAATCCCCCAAACTCAAACAACCCCTCACAAACTCAGCACACAAAGTTGGTAGTGCAAAAAAGATACCTGGATGGCATTTTTCAGAGGTTAGTAAATCAAATAGAAATCTGGAATCTGGATGGCATCCTCCATGGATCTGTAGGCTTCCATGCAAGCACTTGCATTTGTCATTGCATTCAACCAGAGCTGGCTATTCCTTCTACCAAAACAGCTTTCCTAGGTATCCAGATGGCTACTGCCACTCTCCATGAAACACTTTCTGTTTTGGTTTCATAACCAGAACACATGACAAGACTGTAATAGAACACAGATGGTGATTCAGAAATTACAAGCAATCTATTAATCTTTGGGGGCTAATATCACAAAGTAAGGAGTGTAACACTACTCCCAATCTAATTGAAAACTCTCTGTATAAAGGACAATTAATGAGAAATGAACAATTTGGTGTTTCAGGAGAGATTAAATGATGGAACCTCTGGGTATACCAAAGATTTAAGGCTTGGATTTGACTCTCCAGTGACAGGTGGGAAATGACTTAGTCATACAGATGTATGCAGTATCTTATACTCTTTGGTATGGTTCTGCAAAACAGCCCTAATTTCACCCTCTTGTGCTCTTTTTTGCCCTCACTCTCCCCTCAGCATACATTGATGTCAGTAAAAAAAAAATAACAAGGTTGTTAAAACCTTTGGAATTGATGCCATGAAGAAAGCTAGGTTTTGCAAGTTGATTACTAGACCTAACAATGTCATTGCTGGTGTTTTACAACTCACCAGGTTTAATGGGATCCATCTTATACAAAAAGGGTTTATTTGACCTCCTTTTATGAAAGTACCTTAGAAAAATAGGACACAAAAATGGTCTTCTGAGGAAAGCTTTTTTTTTTTTTTTGGTAGTGTTTGTATGCAGGAGCTCCTAAGATTTCATGTCTCTCTCTTAATTACTGTATTTACCCACTGCGACAGGATGGGACACATAGGAGCTAAATCTAGCAGAGCAGGGTGGAATGAGGACTCATTACTTAGTTTTGATAGCTGCAAAAAGTTTGTCAGGCTTATTACTTTAAATGTATGATGATCAGCTTTGGCCCAAATTTTGGCCCCTTTTGACTTGGGTAAAAATGCCACCTTTGATTCCATATAATCTGTGACAAAATTCATTGGACTGGAGACTTTAGAGAAATAAACAATTTCATTGAGCATAGTGCTTCTTTGCTAGTACTTTGTTCAAGGACAGCATAAGCTTTTATGAAAACTAAAAGACAATTTCCATTCATTTCCTCCTGGCGTACTGTTCTAGAGGAGGTCAAGCAATCTGTTTGGACATCATATGCTCTCACTTCAGATTTTTTTTTTCTGATTCAAGGTGAGGAAAGATGAAAAGCCATGAGTGCAGGTTATTTTGAATAACATTTATTTGGCAGCAGTTGCTGCTTTTTGTTCTTCACAAAGAGATTTCTCTGGGGGGAAAAAAAAAGGCAACGGAATAAACTAACCCTTAACATACAATAGGAAGTGTTTAGATTGTTGTAAGGTGGAGTCTGTTGATTGTGTTACATGTTTGCTACAAGTTTTGGAGGGGCACTTGTATTTCAGTACTCTGTTTTCAGTGTACCGTCCTTGGTTCGCTATCTCAGATCTATTTATTTGTAAGTATGCATGGGAGGAATTTCATTAGAGCGTGATAAGCTGGGAGATGAGTTTGAAGGAGAGAGCACACATTATCAGGATGAGGTGAATGTAGAAATGGGGGAAGTGTTTTTCAGTTTGAGAAAAATGCTCTACTTACTATCTTCCTGAAAACCCGCACAGCAATCAAGGCACTGTGTAGCTTTTGGCTGCCTTGTAATATCAACAGAGGCCTCTGTAATGTCACAGTGAGAGCACTGCTTTAGGTAAATGTGC
Organism: Hypotaenidia okinawae; assembly: GCA_027925045.1. NCBI lineage: Eukaryota > Metazoa > Chordata > Aves > Gruiformes > Rallidae > Hypotaenidia > Hypotaenidia okinawae. Next base: position 212,021,052 of record BSDF01000001.1, read on the forward strand.
CCGGCAAGCTGTGCCTGAGTTGTTTCATTGCTTCATCTTAATATGCACATGCACGCAAATGACCTGGGAATTGCCATGTCAAAATAAACGAATATATATATATATATATATATAAAAACAATCATTGGGCTGGATTCATCTGCATGTTCAACTGCGTGAATATTCAGGTTTTATGAATCCAGTTGTGAGCCGGATGGAGCAGCTCCCTTTAAACTTGATCTATTCAATGCGGGGGCAATGGAGTCTAGACAGCTATTTATCAGACCCTGGGGTAGACACCTGCATTTGTCCAGCCAAATGGCTTTCTAGACTCCAGTGACTGTGCTGATTAGGTCTCCTCTGACTGTAATTGAAGTGTAGACAGACACCTGCCTCTCATGCAGAGGTCTAATTTCAGGTATCCGAATCTGGACCTTAACCCAACTTTGCTCTACCAGAGCTGAAACAAATGAAGCTGCACCTTTCAGAACAAAATAAAATGGTTTATACTTCATGACAGCCCTGCTATTTTCTCCTGACTCTACCTGGCCGTCAACGTACCACCCAAATCATGAAGAGCAGCAATTTTTAGCGCTGTTTTAGTGGCTGGTTTATCTGAGAATCAGCCTTTGATGCCATTAACCTTTCCTTACTGCCTTTGTGTACATCCAGTTTACCTGAGACATACCAGGCTTCTCTAAAGAATTAGCAGATTTGGGAATAGTATTAGAGTACCAGCTGGGGCTGGGCCAGCAATTTGCAGCTAAAATATATGGTTAAGCTTTGATCATTAATGATGGTTCCCATTAACTCTTTCAATGACAATTTTACAACAAACCCAGATATTTTGCTTCATTTCCTTCTGTTGTATGTGTGCATTTTTGCACGTGTGCCTGTGTCTTCATCATTATTTATGTTTTTACATGGTGAGGAGAATAGATTGTGAATTGTGCTTAGAACTATCAGACTGCTTCTTGAAACCTTGTCTCTTTCTGCTGTACTTTTTACTTACGGTTTCAAGCCCTACCTACAACTTATTATGTTAAGCAGAAAACGTTACTGTCTGTTGCTTCTGCAGTGCATCTGTTCACTACATCGTTAATCCTAGATTTGCACAGGAAGACAATTGACATTTTTCTTATGGCAGGATAGAGTTACTAAAAGACAAGAAACACTGAAACTATGCAGACAACAGGATTTTAGAAAGCTGTTACATTTAAACCAGTGTAGAGATGTTATTTGCATTTATTGCTTGACTGCTGCAGTCAGGAACTTTCTAAAATGTGGCTGCTAATACAGGCTGCATGTTGTTTTAACAAAGAGATACCCTATTTGTTTTGTACCCTTCTGTGAGTCCATGCACAGATCAGATGATTTCTTATCTTATGGTAGCAAGAATATACCAGCCAACAAAAAAGCAGCTTCTGAGCTGACCTAGGCTGAGTCCCATAACATCTTTCTCAAAATAAGGTCCAAATTCACCTCACTTGTCTTCAACTGCATTAAGACAGGACGGCATTTTTCAAACAGGCATTTCACCAGTTGATAAAAAGTTTAACATTACCATACTGGACTGAGGATTTATGTATCCATATCTTCCCATGCCACAAGAAGTTTAAAAATTATGTCATCCAACAAACTAAAACTGAGAGGATTTTGATTAGTGCCTCTCTGCCACCCAAAAGCCGTGCAACAAACTCAGGGGAATGACCCAGAAGACTTAATAAAATATATTATAAACATGTTTATAAGTGTCTGAAGTGTGGGACGCAGAGGGCAATATCCAGCCTCTTTTCAGTTGTCTGTGGGGACAGGACAAGGGGCGATGGCCACAAGCTGGAGCATAGGAAGTTCTACAGCAATACAAGGAAGAACTTTTTCACAGTGAGGGTGAGGGAGCCCTGTGACAGGCTGCCCAGGGGAGTGTAGAGTCTCCTTCTATGGAGATATTCCAGCCCCGCCTGGACTCCAACTCATGCAACCTGCCCTAGGGAACCTGCTTTGGCAGGGGGTGGGACTCGATGATCTCTAGAGGTCCCTTCCAAGCCCTACAATTCTGTAAATATTGAGATGCTTTTGTTTTGCCAAGCAAGATGATTGATGTCCATGCATCAATTGTATGAACAATTCCAAAAGCAAAAAGGGGGCTTGCATCCCAGAATCCACAAAAAAGGCTTTATCTTCTTAACATGGTTGCTTGCTTTTGGCTGACTGAGCAGTTTGATGAAAACAAGAAATTTCAAAGAGCCATCTTGTAAAGAGAAGCAAGAAATCTAGTTTAAGAGCTATCCCATAGAGTAGGCTGCCTTCTTGAAGTATATATTGCTTTTCCTGAGTGTTATATATGTCAGATAGTCATCTATTGGATATATTAATATCAACAAACATGAATTATTTGCTTAACAAGGGGATGGAAATGGCCATATGAGCTGTGTAATGTTGCGGGTTTAAGTTTGCTGTAGCCGGATACAGGTTATTTGCATGTGCTACTTAACGAAGTTGAGCCTGTTAGCTGCAAGTGAGCTCTCATTACCTCAAATGGATTCTTAGTCATCAAGAACCTTCCCCTTTTAGGAATCGTAACATATAAAAGTTAACCAAATGTTCGCGGCTGATGCACTCTTGGCTGTGAATACTGGTGTATAAAGCTTTTAGCTGTAACCTGATTCACATCTGCTCTCAGCACTTAAGCTGATGAAAAGTGACAAGCCTGAACCACTGCCACTGACCCAGCCTCTTTCTGTCTTTTTGTTAAGTAAATGGCAAAAAATCATACTAATTATTGATAACAATCTGTAATTTCCCAACTCTTTGTAGCATTATGCAGGCCATTTTCTGTGTGTTTCTAAGCGCAAAGTACTGGTTCCAAGGGTCACAGTCCAGTTAGTCAAGAAAAAGCACTGTGACTCATTATGGGGATGTATGCCAGATCAGAGAAAGCCGTGGGTTTTTTTCTCTTCTGGCAGCCCCAAAAAAGCCAGAAATGACCCCTAACCTTCTTGGGCTTGAAATGGTTATCAGCATAATTTACTATCTGATGTTTGAAAAATTTTGGGTTACTTGAAACATGCACATGAACAGCCTTTCAGCTGTATTGATAAAAGCAAAGCAATGTACTCTATGTGTCCTGTAGGTAGTGCAAGTGCCCAGTGTTCAGATACATGCCAGTTGAATGTGCTGAAGTGTAACTGTTCATTTAAACCCCATAATAACCAGATAAGCATGAACATACTCATTTGGACTCCGAATCTGCAAGATCTGCTTTGCTGTTTCTCTTCTCTTAATGGTTTTTCTTGAGTGTCTCTTGATTTTGGAAACAACTCTTATTCTCTTTTCCAAAACGATGGGTACCCAATCATTGCATGTTGTGGTGTGCCTCCTGCTGTTCTCTGTATGTAGAAGAGATGACTCTTCCTTGACTGCCATTTGGAAGCACAAAGTCTCTAAATACTCTGGTGCCAGTTCCACTTGTGGGTCAAGAAGTCTACAATTCTTTCTGCTTTATGGTATGTTGTGGGTTCAGCTGCGCTCCTGGGATCTGCAATTCCAAGACACGCAGAAGCACTGTCACCATGTTGCATGTGGCCAAACCTATACAAATACGTATTAATGGGATATACTATCTCATTACCTTGCCAACAGAGTCACGCTTTTTGACCTGGAACTGAGCTGAATTCTGTAAACAAAGAAATATCCTATCTGTTCAGAATGTATTGTCCGGAACTATAAGCATTATGAAAGTTAGTGACTGAGGGGACAAAAAGGATCCTGTTTTACCTGGATTCTCCCTTTTCCCATTACATATCTGTCTGTGCAAAAGTTGGAAAGTATCAAGGAGCAATTTGCAAAATTAATCCCAAACGAGTCAGCTGGCATGACTTACCCACAAATTCATTGTCACTATTGGTTCCAATGGAGACAGATTATGCTTCTGGTTCATGAAAACATGGCTAGAGTTCAGATAAAATGATTAAAAATCCAGATTGATAGCAAAGATTTTTAAACCACTCAGGATCTTTGAGGACCTAGTTCATGTTTTTAGATGGTTGGATTTAGTAAGATGGTGGTGGTTTTGGTGGCAAACAGTTGCATGTAGATTTGATGAAAAACTGTGAAGAGTTTCAAAAGTTTCCATTTCCTATCTCCTGGATTCCTGCAGCAGTGAGTTCCGTCCATGATTCAAGGCTTCTGAACTCAAATTACTTTTGAGATGAGTACTGGAAACTTCTCTGATGCTCTTTCCTTGGATGCTAGGTCATATCTTGCTAAAATTCCTAAGGACCATGAAAGCTAACAGGATAGGGATAGTAGGAATGCTGTTCATGGAGTCTGTGACATATCTTTAGTGCTAGCAAGGGAGTGTTTACTGCCATGTGATTGGGTGTGCATTCAGCTCTCTGCACTGCTGCTGTGAGCACAGACAGCAAATAAATATAAACAAAGAGAGAGAAAAAGGAAATCTTTGTAAAGACAGTTGGATGCTCTAGCTGAATGATGTTCTCTATGATTTAAAGACAGAAAGGCAAGCTTCCCTAATAAAGACAGTAACTTTCTACTCTCTGTCAATATGCTCCAAGCAGGTGAATCTACTGACAAGGCACCTATTTTGGATGAACCGTTTTGTCATTGGTATTTTGATGGCTTCCTCCCCTAATAACCTCAGTATTTCCATTTCTTAAATACATCCACATGCTCCAAGTGTTTTGTACTATTTTAAATAGCTCCCTCGTCTCAAAGCTGCTGACATCTCCCAAAGCCTGTGTGCTCTTTAGACACCTTCTTTGTCATCATATAGCCACGTTCTGTATATTTACCTTCGGAAGTCATTCCTCGCTAATGAATCCTTATACATTCCTGTGAATAAAGTGCTACGAACGGTGACCGCATTTAATGAACCCCTGCTGTTTTGACATATCTTTAGGCTTCATGAGACTTGTGGTTATGAATGCAGCAATAGTCCCAGGAGGCTGTTGCTCCTCATGATCTTCTGTGGATCATCAGAGCAGGATTGAAAACAGACAATGAAACTCTGACAAATACAGTCTTGGGAGAAGAGGCTCCCTTCTTGCAGAAAATCTTCGGAGATTTTCATCTCTTACTCATTCAGATGTCAAGGATGAATGAATTCCTGCCATAGCTTGAACCAATTATTCACTGATCCAGAAGATTGAGATGCACAATCAGTAAACTATCATACTTGTAGTATCTAAAATGATTGCACTTTAATCTTAGACAGGGAGCATTTTCAACATAATCCCAACATGTTTATCATTCCAATTAAGTAATAATGTCAACTTTCAACATGATTAGGGTTTTCCAAATAATCTTTTTTTATTATTGTGATTATTTCTAGTGCTTTTTTTTTTGGTTTTTTTTTGTTAGTGTCTCATTGGCAAAGTTTTCCACAGTGACCTGCAGTTCTCAGACCTCTTGGCCAGGACTGGAAAACAGTAAAACAGAGTATTTGCCGCACAAAGGCATGCTGCAGAAAAGGGAGCTTGGGGGTGGGGAGGAGGTGTGTAATGAAAACACATTTTACAAGAAAAACTATTACATCCAACCTAAAAATAATACAAAGGGCTTTATTCACCTACTGCTGCAACTCAGTTGCTAATGCTGCTGTATACAACTCTTACACTTGGATTGTAACTAAGTAAAGGGTCTTGAAGTGCTTTACATATAAATAAGGAAGAGTAGTCCATTTTGTATGAGGGGAAAGAGGTGATGGTGAGGTAAACTAATCAGTAAAGTGAATGGCAGAGAATGCACAGCTGAGTTCAACATACAACCTTGCCCTCCAGTACTTGAAATATGTATTTTAGTCTTTGTAAATGTGTTTTGGGAGGAGAAATAAAGCTCTGTTCCTTTTCACAGAAAATCTCGGTGTTTGGTTTTTGGTTTTTAGTTTGTTGGGTTTTGGGGTTTTTTTTCAATACCACTGCTTTTATGGTATGCAAAGGGTTGGCTTTGTAACAGTGTGAAACTTTCATGTGTTTGCATGACATTTGCAATTGAATTCTTTCCTCTAAGTGGCTACACTGGCCAGGAAAGAGAAATCTTCATTTTCCTCATAAAGGAAGCACAAAATCAACCTGACTTTTTACCCTCTTTAAAATAAATATCCTAAAAAATGAGAGTTTAATTATAGTTTGTATATAGGGCCTTAGACTAAGAGATAAAGCAAGTGTTGCTAAATGTGTAAAGCATTAAAGAGTGTGTTCTGGTTGATTTTATCTTCATTGTCTTTGAATCAATCATACTGGATTCTTATATATTTCTTTCTCTGAGCCACCTCTTTCTCTGATTACCTCCAAGCACTGCAGCCTGACTTTTAATTGCTTCTTTTTGCCTCTTCTCTGTAAATTCTTGACACCCTCTAGCTGACTGAGGTGCATGACTATATAGCAAATGTCAATCTCCTGTATGTGCAAAATAACTTCACAATTATTTGGCATTACTGAATTAGCGCCAGACTTAGACCACTGTAGCAAAGAAGAACTGGAGCCATAGTCATCCCCATGACAAGATATGGGTAAGAGATGAAACATCTTTGCAATGCAATCCAGTTCTTAGATCTAAGTAACGGCTTGATTTCTCTTCAGGCACAAATGCACAGGGCTACATCCTCACATGCATTTATAATTTAAGCATCCATGTGTAGACCTTGATATTTGATTATGATTCATTCTAATGGTAAAAGCAAATAAAGCCCCATGAAGAAGAAAATCAAGGTGCTTGAGGGTATATAGTACAGTGCTTCTCTCTCATGGGAGAGCTCTCCACATTCAGGTATCTGCAGGCAGCACTAGAAAATGGCTCATGATAACCCACCTTTGGATGAAAATTAGGACCAAATCTCTCTAATATCATTATGTTTTCTCCATAGGCACTTATATAGCAAAAGATAGTAAGCCTGATGTAAGATTAATTATGACATAAGAGCATTTGAGGGTGTAAATGTGATTTCCTGCTCTTTTAAGAGTAATCCTTTCAGTGTTGAATATGCAAGCAAGTTTATTGCAAATCCAACCATATCTGTGACTCTTCAAGTCTTGCAGTCAGATAATTAGACAAAGACCTGAACTTCATCTGAAAAGAAAAAGGTCCTCAGATATTCTAGTCACAAAGAACTACCTTGAAAACTTGCCCTAATTCCAAAACAAATTGTTAAGATCCAGGGGAAATACTTTTACATTTTTTCTTTATTCCTCCCGCTCCCCCTTTAATGAAACTGCTAATGGATATAGGAAAACTGTCTTTTGTAAGAAAAGAGGGCGTTTGCTGGTGCCATAATTGTGAATGTGGAATGTGTCAACCCTTGGATAGCAATACCAGCACAAATGGTCTCTTCTCCTACTTCTTAGGCTTTCTCTCCCTACCCTCTCAGCTCTCCTGACTGTCAGAGAAGAAAAATACAACAGGTCATCCTCAATGGATAATAAGACACATGGCCTGCTGGACTTCAAACTGGCACAGCACTGTGGCTTCTTTGCTGGCAATTTAGTGAGTTAGCTCCTTCTTTCTGACTCAGTTTCTTCATCTGTAAGATGTTGTTCTTCCTCAAACACTTTTTAGTTGTGCTGATTGCTGGAAAAACTGAATATGAAGAGTGGAGCTGAGATGTTAGAGAGGGAGGATAGTCACTTTAGCAAGGAAAAAAGGGGAAGCAGGGATTTCTTAAAGGTGTCATTAGAAAACTTGAGTGTGAAATGAACTAGGGAAGGAAGGAAGTTGAAAGCAAAGAAAATGGATGAATGTGAGAGATTACTTTAATGTGGGGACATTTAGAGGATGGTAACTAAGTAACGGAGGAAACTGTATTGATCAGCTCTAAGGCTACAGAAGGTACATCCATGCTGGCAGTTAATAATAAAGGAATCATAGGATCATAAGTCTGGAAGGGACTCAAAAGACCCCAAGGCAAAATCAGCTGTATCTCTGTCATTTCTGGCTCATGCTTCCATAATTTGTTCTGAAGATTTCCTTTGATGGAAACTCCACAGCCTCCCTAGACAATCTATCTCTGTGTTTTCCTTACCCTTAGAAAGTTCCTCTTAATGTCACTTCTGAATCCTCCTGATTTTATTTTAAAGCATTTACTTATTCTTTTGGCCTCAGCATATGCGAAGGAGAAATTATTCTTTTCCTCTCTGTGGCAGCCTTGCATGCATTTCACCACAATACTTCTGGCAATTTTCTGAGTCTTCCCTCAAAATGCTAAATTCTGGAATCCTTCCAGGTGATCCACATCTTATTTAAAGTAGAGGACTCGAAACTGGACAGGGGTTATTTCAAGCCTGTTCCCATGTTGAGACTTGTCAACCATCCAGTTTACTTATATACCAGAAGGTGCTCAGATGGTATTTTGGGGTCAGTGCTTTTCAAGGACATCTTGAATATATCAACATCTTTCTTAGATGGGCCCAGGCTTTCATACCTACTGCTGTTTGGATAGAGAAGAACTCAGTCCACTGACAGGATCCAGGATGATCTCCTGTGCAAGCACTGGTAACTGACCATGTAATGTAAAGTGTATATCTGTGCTACTGGAACTAGCCATGAAGGCAGAAATTAATGTCAGTTAGGGCTGAAGGATTTTAAACCTCCTTGTGCCCTGCTTATTGACATATGATAGGTCAGGGAGCAGAGTCAGCATGTATCATCCTTAAAGATGGACTTTGAGAAAAGAAAGCCACCTTTCTTTTATTTTTTTTCTCTTTTGTTCTTTCATTCTGTCTTTCGTTCTCTTGTTTTTCATTCTCTCGTTAACTCTTGCTTTGTAACCACTTTGTAAGAAAAGAACTGAAGGAAGCTGTTGTGGTACTTTCTACTTCTCTGACTCTTATGCAGGACTGTGTGGAACCCCCAGGAACAGGCATGTTCATAGGAGATTGATTCATCCATCCTGTTCACACATCGCTTTGTTTTTCCAGACACTGAATTGTGAGGTTTAAAGTCATCGATACAAACCAAGTGCCATCCACAGCAGCATCTAACAGCAAAGCAGTCTTACCTGCACTCACTGTGGCTTTAAAGTACTGCATGTTTCATGCCAGCAGGCTCTAACCACAAAGGACCCGTAAAAAAGCTCTTTCTGTCCGACATGAATTAGGACGCTCAGTTAAAAATTCATAGGAAGATTACATAAAACCATATGCTGCCTTTATTTTTCCCCTTTTGCATTAAAAATGTACAGCTGCTCTGCATTAGACATTCCATTAGCCTGTGAGTCTCACAATCTGGACTTTGTAGTTAACGTTGGGAGGACGACTAACAGAGAGGGGAGAAGGAGGAGAATTAAAGTGTTTCAGGCATAATATTCAAGCCTACCTTAAAAAAAAGTAGCGTACAAGGTGGATAGAGAGTTTAAGTGTGGGAGTAGAAGGTCTGCTGAAGAGGAACTGTTTTCGGAATTATTGGCTTGCCCTCAGGACCTCTGAGCAGCATCAGCAATAATTAAAATGATATAACCTGTTTCCTGTGGTCATTTGGGAAGAAAATAAAAAATCTATATTCCAAATGGACTCAGGAAATGTTTAGACTCCTCTAACAGTGTTAAGTCGCAGAGAGTTTTATGGCCACTCCGTTTCTTCTGCAGGAGACCCTTTAATTTAGTTGGAAGACTTGAAGGATCCAGTTTTATTATTAGATAATTGACTGTGTTGAGCGGTTAATTGCCTGGGATTGAATATGTGGCCACTTAATGTACTGAAAAATTGAATCATTTTGCAATAATTTTTCTATACATTATAATGAGATGCATTCCAAAGAGTCTTCTAGACAATATAGTGTCAGTAATTGTCCTAGAGGGCTCTTTATGCAAGCTTGTGAAGATTCTGCTAGGTATAGGTGTGTATGGTGTAACACCGTGTGAGACTGAAGTCTACTTATTCACACACACCAGGCCTGAATCTGGTTTTGCTTATGAGGCAGAAGCAAAGGGGAAAATTGGGATCTTCTGGATTTGCCAGAAGGGATAGTTTTTGTTTACATTGTGAACTTGGCTACATGTATTTAGGTATTCCAAGTGGCATCTTCCATCCCCATACAAAAGAAACCCCAACCCACAACTCACATCAGATAATTCAAACAGTGTTTAAAATACACTCAGTAGACAACAAAATGAAAAGAGTGTTTTGTTCATAATTAATTAATTACCTAGGCATATTGCCTTTTTTTGGTGTTTTTTTTTAATTTTACATTAAACACAAAAATTATATATAGCACTAAATCCTATTCCCTCCTCACACTGTTGATTGCCCCAAAGACCCATTTTCTATTTTCTTCATACATGTATTTCTTCTTGGTCTTATACCATATTAAAAATCATAAGCACTGCACCTTCTTGGATTGATTATAGTTCCTCACACTTGCAGGAGATGAGAAAACTGAACAATTCTTTGGTTTTGTTTTGTTTGAGTCACAAATGAAATTTTAATACAAGGCATTGTGAAATGTGTGAGGTAGTCACCATTGCTAAGCTGAATGTTTAATTAACCACTGCCTGAGTGCAGGTACTAGGCAACCAGAACACAGGAGCACATTAAAGTGTCTTAATTAAATTATATGCAGTATGGCCATATTAAATTGTACACAAGACATACTTTCTCCTTCTTTTTATTTCTACACGTTTTTATTTTCTACATCATCAAGAAGGTGGAGTAATTTCAAGGTAGAATTTACTCACAAGAACATACAGAGATTATTCCCACATTTTGTGGTGTTGGATAAGATTTATCATGGTGTTTTATTTCTCTAAACATGCTGCAGGATGAACAGACAGCTATAAAGAGGATCACAGTGAGTAGCAGGAATTTAGACTTGGAATTTATACTGCATATCAGGCATCAAATACGGCTCTATGCATTGTCATCTTGGTCTAGGAAATAATTTTATACATGGATATAAGCAATGCCTATGAACTTGTAGCTCAGGACTAGTTCTTTTATAGCTTTACACAGTCTGATTGGTTTCTAATAGTTAAGTATATATTTTTAAAATTTGCAGTGCTGAAATAAACACTGCGGGTAAAGCAGGTATTTCAAAGCTTGCCCTAAAAATTGAGGAGAATAAAAAGAACTGCTGGGGAAGGCTGAGACCTTAGTTACAGCCCAGAGCAGATGTCATAGCCAGACATAATCTCTGCTTTCCCAGGCACCACAGCTGATGTGCTGCAAAACATCCAGCTATGAAAGCTGTGAAAAAACACCTGTTTCTGCAGGTTTTAAAGAAGCATCTTGACCTTTGTGTCTTGGAAACATGGCTTTTTGTAACTGTGAATCACTATGACCAAGCTGCTGTGGGCCGGTGAGATGCAGCACAGCTGCCCTCCTTCAGGTCAGGGCATTGAAGGGGGAGAAATGCTGATGTAAATTTTATGTAAACTGAGGAATTGTAGCAGGGCCTGTTTCTGTCAAGCTTGAATTTGGCCACAGTCTTAAAACTGGGCCACAGTCTTAAAACTGGGCATTTGGTAATATGAGTTTTGATCAGATTTTCTCTTTGTGCTACAGGCAAACCTTTCCAAGGCTGGTTACTCCCAATATAATCCATAGAGCAGTACGCTTCTCAGCACCTTGGACCTCTGATACAGCATTCTGTGCCTCAGTCTTGTGCTTGCAGCAGCATCATCTCAGTCCCTTTAGAACCACAGGATCAGTTTGGTTGGAAAAGACCTTTAAGATCAAGTCCAACCATTAACTCAGCACTGCCAAGTCCAACCTCTGCAAGCACAACTACATGTCTTTTAAATAACTCCAAGGAAGGGCACTCTGCCACTTCCCTGGGCAGCCTGTTCCAATGACTGATAACCCTTTCAGCAAAGAAATTTTTCCTAATATCCAAACAGATCTTTCTTTCCCAATATCCAATGCCTCCGTGGAAGGACAGAAAAGATAAACATAAAGCCCTCCACTCTTCACTGCAAATACAACTTTGAATGCTGCTCAGAGGGCTTCCACGAAGCCCTTCCAGCAGTGTGGTCTGGGAAACATGATGAATAGGCCCTTCTTTGTGCTATCTCAACCCTGGCTTCTCTCCAGATAACCTCTCCTATGCTGGAGCTTGGCTTGACCAGTCATGACTCAAAGACATCCCCAAGAGTGTGGGGTTGGAGGTACCTCTTCTCTGGTAATTTTACACACAACTAGCTCGTGGCTTGCATCCCAGACAGAAATGTGTGGGGCAGGAAGCAGAATAGAGGATGCAGTGAGTCATGGATACCTGCAGTAAAAGTGTTGAGATGAACAATGATGGTGGCATGTGAGGTTTTGTCAGATGGACGTTATTCTCAGTGCGTGAGATTTCATATGCTGCTGCACTCCTCGCACAAACTTTCTTAGGCTGGTGTTCTGGAGAGTAATGCTGGCCTCTTAATCTTTGCAAGCACAGATCTGAAATAATAATTATTATATTGGGAACTTCACCCAATGAAGCATTAGTCTCCTGAGATGTCAAAATGGGCAGCGGTGATATGAAAACTCCCCTGAAAGCCTCCATCCTTAACAAAGTTTAAAGAAGCCTAACATTGTACCAATGCTTTGAAAGGGTAAATGGAACAACCCAAGTAATTATAGTCTTGTCAGATTGACATTGATTCCAGGCAAAATAATGGAATGGCTGATGCAGGGCTCAAATAGTAAAGACTTACAGGAGGGTAATGTAATTAATGCCAATCAATGTAGTTTTCTGAAAAAAACTATATATCTTGTCAAATCATCCTGATGTCTTTTTTATGAGATTACAAGTTTGGTAGAGAAAAGTAATAGTTTTGATGTAATAGACTTGGACTTCTATAAGGCTTGACTTTGTGTTGCGTGACATGTTGATTAAGAAAACAGAATGATACAAACTCAAACCAGAACTTATTAAAAGGATAAAACCTGGCTGAATATTAGGTCTTAAAATGTATTTGTGAATGATTTGTGAATGGGAAGACCAAACAGGGCTGTTTCTTGTGGGCCAAACACATGTGATTTGCCAAGACTCTGCTGCTTGATATTTCTAGGAACGACATGGAAGGCGATGTACTCATTACTGATAAATATTACAGATTTCACCGTTTGAAGGAGTGATAAATCATGAATAGGACTGATCACTGATACAGAACAATCTGGACTGCTTGATAGCAGGGTTTGAGACAAAGGTAGAGTCAAATGTGTAGGAACAAAGGCCACAGATTGATTCTATTTTCAGAGGCAGTGATTCAGATTTATGTTTGAGGGGTCCTGGTTCATCATTGAACATTAGTGCCAAAAATAAGTAATGCAGCTTTTGGGGGATCTTGAATAAAGCTAACTTGTATCATCTTCATGTTCTGTGCTGACGAAACTGTTATCAGAATGTTGCATGTCGTATTGATAGGGATATTAAGAAAACAGAGATGGTTCAGGCAAAATTCCCAAGAACAATTAAGTAATTAGGAAACATGCACATAGTGGGAGATTTTGGAATAGTATCAATACGGTTTGAGTTAAGGAAGTAGAAAGAGACTTGATTAGGTCCTTACATATACTCTTGCAGAAAACAAACATTGCAAATGGGTTTAATGTCTTTTGAAAGAAGCTGTGAAGGTCTCGATGCAGTTTGAACCTAGACAACCTCATCCTTGAAATTAGGCATCAATTTTTCAAGGGTTATGTTTAATCCTGTGAATAACTGGGGATTTTAAAATCAAGATGGGATATCTTCTTTAAAAATAGGATCTAGTTCGAAGCCATTATGCAGAACTAAAGAATGGTGATTGTAAAAATCCTTTAAAATCTGTGATTCTCTGAGTATCAGTGTATAACAATTCTGTGCATTCTTGTCAGTCCATGGCAAAATTCAAATTGGCTTCACTGATGAAAGATCCATGCCCTCCTATATATAAGCTTTTATGTTATCTCATCCTATTCGTCACACCGAGACCCCTTCCGTGGCCACCTGTGTGGAAACACATCACTGCATCCCTTCCTACTAGGGGAAAAATTGACCTGTTCAAGAAGGTAGACCTTTGAAGTAGCTCATTTTCCAGAAAGACTGAAAAATACAAAGCATTAAATAAAAGCACCGTTGGATGCTTTTTGCTCTGGGCAAGAGCCTTGCCTTTGACTGATAGAGCTGCATTTTAGCCTCTGGTACCTCTTCCTTTGGACGCTCACTTTTTCTCTCCTTTATGGACCAAATTCTGTCATATTTGAGATGAACTCCTAGTCTTCTGACTGTACCATAGAGAAAATCAAGAGAACAAGAGATCAGAGCTAGTGTCTATTACCCTATCGTGGTTTAATCCCAGCTCACAGCTAAACTCCATGCAGCCACTTGCTCACTACCCCCTGATGGGATGAGGGAGGGAATCAGAAGAGTAAAAGTGAAAAAATGTGTGGGTTGAGATAAAGACAGTTTAATAGATAAAGCAAAAGAGTGCATGCAAGCAAAGAAAACCAAGGAACTCATTCCCCACTTCCCATGGCAGGCAGATGTTCAGCCATCCCTAGGACATCAGGGCTTTATCACATGTGACAGTGACTTGGGAAAACAAGTGCCATCACTCTGAACATGACATCATACAGTATGGGATATCCCTTTGGTCAGTTGGGGTCAGCTGTCTTGGCTGTGTCCCCTCCCAACTCCTTGTGCACGCCCAGCCTACTCACTGGTGGGCTGGGATGAGGAGCAGAGACGGCTCTGTGCAAGCACTGCTCAGCAGGAAACAAAACATCCCTGTGTTATCAGCACTGTTTCCAGCACAAATCCAAAACACAGCCCCATACTAGCTGCTATGAAGAAAATTAACTCTATCCTAGCCAAAACCAGCACATGCCCAGATTTACCAGTGTTCCTTCAGCTGTCTACCAAAGACTGTTCTACAGAGGACTAAATCCATATAGTGATGCCTAGACTTAATGAATCAGTTAACTACACACAATCTCCTAACAGTAATGAGAGCTCTTCTGGAGCAGATTGCTGCTCATATCATATCCCTAAACCCCTGATATATTCTTGGACTTTAGCAGAAAGGCTTTTAAGCTTGTACCTAGAGGAAAAAAAAATCATGTGGCTGTTGGGAAGTAGCTTCAGAAGGCATTACATTGGGTATTTTTCTATAAAAGCATTCTCTGTTTCCCACCCTTGATGCTTCTCTTTCTGGGAACCTCTGCCCTTATGTATGAATGTTCAGCAATAATATTTAGCTCTCATGACATCAAGTGTTGCACACTTTATCTCCAAAGCACTTTGTGAGCATAAATTAATTAAGTATCTACATCCTGACATGTGTTAGGGATTCAGATAGTCGTCTCCTTACTTAGCAGACACAGAAAGGTTGAGATTGGCTGAGGGTCTCCTCAGTAACCAGTGTCAGAGGCGTAATTAATACTGTGGGTTCCAGTTCACTGTCCTTTGCTCAGACCCTTTAAAGCCTCAATAGTGTCATTTAGAAAAAGAGGTTTGGAAGGAACAAGGTAGTTAGCTGATGATGAGAAAGAAAAGTCAATCTCTCTGTACCTCTGCTGTGCATTTTGTCATCTCCTCACATTATCGCTGGTTTTGTTTGCTGGGTTCATATATCCCTGAAAACATGTCTGGGCTTTGTCTAGGAGACTGCTTATTTTTATGGACCAAACCCAAACCAAAGAGGGTGCTGAAATTAAACAATGGGGGTAGTCATGCTTGAGTTCTCTAGCCCAAACCCCATCCCTGCTTAATTTAATGGAGTAGTAGCTTTTGTGTCTGACTTCACCATTTATTAACTTGAGGAATACTTTCAGCCCCATGTGATTTGATACCATAAGAAAATAAGAACCTTGATACTAAATAAGCTGGATAGCTGATATAAGAAAGGATGTGCTTTTCTTTCTTTTTTTTCATTTTGTCTGCACGTGCTCTGAAGAGCCATGTTATTCCTCCTTGGTGCCACACTGCTTGCCCCTGCTATGACTTTGAGGCTGGATCGCAGCAGTGTGCATGATACTATCAAAAGCCAGGGACAGGTCTGGTAATTTGAGACTCATTTTCCTTCGTCTGTGAACAGGAGCAGACAATTATCAGCTTGATCCAGGGCTGTCTGTATGTTCCATGCTGCCCATCTGCGGCAGGAGGGGATTCCATGTGGATATTTCTCTTCATTTCTAGTTTGACTATCACAAGTACTCATTTTGGGTGCTAGTCACCGTCGAAAAGAGCAAAGCTACCTCTATCAGAAAGGTATTCAGCTTATCCCAGGGGTCTTTTGCTAAACAAGAAGGTCATGACTCAAATTTCCTCTTAGCCTATCTTTCTGTAGGCAGGGAAGTCTGGGAAAGGGAGAGGAACATTTCTAATCCTGGTCCTCATGTCTCTCCTGTTGCTAGAGATGATATAGCAGATTAAATGACCTTTTTCATGAAAGAGAAGCTGAGCCTGATAGCAAGTGATGTGGGCTGATGGAGCCTGCTAGCCTGTTTCCTGCAATGGTGGATGAGAAGAGCTGTTCCTCTGCCTCTGCCACATCTCTTTATCTTTACTGATGCTGCACGAAGCAAGGTAATTCAGAGCCTTAGTGTTAAACTCTTGGTGCTGCCATCACTTCTTTTATACCCAGGGTTCAAGTTCCCATCTGTACCACATAGTTGTTTAATTTTCTTCGAAGCAGAGCCTGGTGTGGAGGGGCAAAGAGGAGAAGCAGCATTATGCAGCCAGTGAGAACCACACTCTGTGTCCATACAGTTTCACAAACTCTTATATAGGTATTTTTTGCCTTTGAGTTGAGTTGTTCTTAAATCATCTTGTATCCAGGAGCTTGGAGATGAGGTAAGACTGAAAAAGCAGTTGATAAAGGTCTCTTCCATTCTCTGGGAGGCCAAAGGGCCATTGTCTATGCTGGAGGTTTGGCTTTTGTGCTCAGAGATGCAGGATGGTGTTTGGTTTTTTTTCTGGACAAGCTAGTGATCCTTATGCTTTCTTTACCTATTGCCCATGTGAGCATAATCATAGACTCGCCTAACCACCTGGACTTGGACTGATGACACCATCAATCCTTATTACAGATAGCAGAGAGTGGCAAGTAACTAATAAAAACTTCTGGTTACAGTGATCCTGGGATGGATCTGACCTCTGCATCACCTTGCAAACCTCAGACTATCATGGCTTCCTCCTACAGTTATTCTAATGAACTGAAAAAGTGGTTTTGGACATACTTTCAGAGTGTTGTGGAGCCATAAATACCCACTAGGTGAGGAGTGCATAATGTTTTCTTGTTTTGTGCAAAAAAAATAATGGAGCAGTAAGACAGTGACCCAGAGGTGAAAGCCTTTGCATTCCATATTGCCAATTTATTACAGATGCAAAATTTAAGTATATAACTTAATTCCAGTGCAGTTACAGAGCTTCACTGCGATTTCTCTAGTCTACTTTTCAGTAATTTTTATTCTAAGCACTCCTCTTTTCAGCTTGGTAGTCTGCCATAGAACAGCCATGTGTCTTTTACTAGTGCTGGGAGCTTTTTGTTTTACAACTGCTGATGACCAGTCAGTCCCACTTGTCTGTGCAGTTGGTCTGCCCTGGCAGTTAGACAGCTCAGAGATGTTTCTGCAGATCTGGATCACACGTACTCCTGACTGAGCCCAGTCTCCTGACTTCGCAGTGTCTGAGCCCCTGAGTTGTGCCTACAGACATCATCAGCTTTAAGGGCCAGGTGGAAATCAGTCAATGGCTTAGTTTTATTTGGATCAGGGGGTAAAGGAAAGCAGAAATGAAGCTTCAGTATTTCTTCCTGCCATCTTCCAGGCAAAAATGCCTGTGTATAGCTGAAAAGCATGCAAACAATAAGCCCAACACTTACAGAAGACACTGGATTTGCAATGCACGTGCTGGACACCTTCCCAGGTGAGTCCTGTGTGTGCCTGGTGTTTGCTGTGAGAACTGGGTGTACTGCTTTTGCAGCCTGCAACTACGGAGCATGTGTAAGTCTGGCATTTCCATGGGGAAACATTTCTTTCCATACCTGCACCACAGAGTTGTTCTGTTCAGGCAACGTGGAAACTGATTTCCAGACCTGAGGCAGGTGACTAAGTCCCACATCTCAGTGGGGCTGACACACATCAGAGATCTCAGAGAAATGTAAAAATCCTTAACCTTTTACCTTTTTTATTTTTTTCAGGAGAAAAAACAAATTACTCTAGACAGATTATAGGTCTAGCAGAGACAATACCTATGAGTTCATGGACATTACTTTTATCCCAATCAGCAACATGTTTTTGCTGTGGTCCTGGGAATAGGGCCCCATACAGATTCTCTAAGCCACCAGCCCTTGTTTTCCCCTCTTTTCTCTAACGAATTTGTCACACTGCACACTAGGAAACATAGACTTGGTGGTAGAGTAATGAAAATAATGCCATGGGCTTTGGATTGAGGCAAATTTGCCTCCAGGGTTTAGGAAAAAGCATCATAGGTAGACTTTAGGGTGGGTTCACTGAACTAACTGAGAAATGGGTCACCTTGCAGTTGAGGCAAGATATCAGATTTAACACACCAGTGGTCTGTTTCTGCATGACAAATAGCCTCTGTTCTTGAACTACAGCAGTAGAACCAAGTTAATAACTCTGCAAAAGAGAACCACCTCAAAAGAAAATAAAAATATCCCCTACAACTTGTGGTTTGGGAGATAGTTCAAACCATGCCACGTCTCCAGGAGAAATATTGCATTTACGCATCCAAATTCCATTACATTCCCAACCTTTTGGAACGCTTTCTTCCTTGAAAGATGGCGGGATAAGAGATGAGGAAAGAAACTAGACCTCTCACAAATTAACTAGCTACTATTTTCTTCTGTGAGGATTTGTAAATGGAAGACTGTGTAACCACAGACCCTGTCGGGTAACTTCTCTTTTCAGTTGATACATACCTCAGTGAAAGTGATGGCTCCTAGATATTCACATTTCAGTTTTTTATGGCCCAAACACCACTGCTGTAAACAGTATTACTTTAGTTGTTGTTAATAAAACACTCTAATGTAATCATTATTTACCTGTCCCGTGTCCTCCCAGCAGCAGCTCTGGGTAGACATGTCTATGCAATTAGAATTAACGCAAACCACTTAAAACTTGAATGCCTAGTTTATTTTCAAATGGGAAGGTCAGCATCATTATCCTTGGTGGATTCAATTACCAAATCCTGCATAATCACAGAGCGTGCTTCCTGTCTGCTAATCACGACTTGCTCTGCATACATTATGTGCAAATATAACCAAAACAAGTGATGGCATTTCCATATGTTTTGTACCTGTAATTACTTCTTACAGGTTGTGTTTAACTTTCTTAGTATAATGTAAATTCCTTTTATTGACTTTGTTTTCTTAAAAGAAACACAAAGAAATAAGAAAAAAACAGTGTCAAGCAAAAATAGGAAAGCATCTGTATGCAATTAATCCTTCTGCTTCATTTAGACCCCACAGAATCTGTGAACGTAAGTCACAACAGTAGAACAAAGTTGTTAGAGACATTGTATTTGGAAATGCCTCTCAAGAAGAACAGCATGTGTAATTAATGGCTTTGGAATTACTTTGTTGGTTTTGGTTTAATTTTGCTTAAGGAAGAGAATTCTAATAAACTTGCATTCAACTTTTTTTTTGTTGTTATTGAAGTGTTCACCGCTATTGTAAACAAAAACCCTAATGACAAGAACAGGGAGAATTAACACACAGTAAAAAAATACAGTCACCTAATTAAATGTAAACATCTTCTAATGAGAGAAATTGCATTCTTGTACGGAGAACTTGATCTATAACCAGTGTGAAATCAACAGGTGTCTTTCCCAGAGCTCCGTCAATTTTGAGTCAGAATTGTTAAATATGAGCCTTCTCTGTGCTATATTTAGTGTTAGAAATGAGTAACTTCTTATATTCCTGAAAATATCATTGCCCCCATCCAGTCTATTTGTGTATTCATGAGTGTGTAGATGCACACATGTGTAGATGCACAGGCACACTTTGTTGATCTTGGGACTGAAGTATAGCAATTTGCTTCATTTTCTGCCTTAGACTCTTGTTCCCCTGACATCCTCTGGGCATGTGAACATCCTCCCTTTTGTAACACTGTGGTAATACACAATCTGGATGGAAAGCATCATGTGCTAATATTAGTGCACAGCATATCTCCAGTTTCTACCTTGCCCTGACAGCTATCATGAAGTTTCTATCACACATGGTTTTATTCTTCATCGATGTGTGGAAGATTTCTCATCCTGAAAACTGAAGGGAAACCAGCTCCTGTGTTTGACCAACATGCATTGCCACACTCCGGAGGTCCCCTTTTCCCAAAAAGTTCCTGTTCTTTGGGGATTACTCCAAAGCCACCCAAGAGATCAAGCTCAGCCTGTGGGAGATGCATCACCACAGACATGGCCCCAGCACTGCCCTGGTTTCTCACCAAAGTAGTCGAGATGTCATGTCCCCACATACCACCCAACATGCGAGACCAGCTGGTCATGAAGCTTCCCACAAGAAGTCCACTCACCATCATGATGAAGCCACGCTTTAGGAAGCTGGGTGGGCTGAGAAACAGGCTGCGCTCAGTGTTGCCCTTCTCATTACCCATCACAGACAAAGAAGCCCTAATTTAAGGACTAAAATGCAAAACCAGGGAGCTTGGAAATACTCTTACTGACTTGCATCATGGAAAAGCAAGGAAATGGTGATGACTGCTGTGGTTTACAAACTGCAGGCAATGCAGCAGCTAACATGTGATACAGCTTAGTAATACTATTCTGAGAAATTACTTGTAAGAACTCTTATAAGCAGGTTTAGATACTTAGATGACATATGGCATTAGGACAAAAAAGTTCAACCCCAGCAGAAGGATAAAACTCCCTCAAACAAGCACAAAACAGATGCTTTATTAAAAATATTTTAAAGTTTCACTACAGAATTTTTAAAGTTCTTTCTTTGCATTATCTAAACAACATTATTTTTCTTTTCCTGAGATGAGGTTGTGAGCCCAAGATAACAGCAGTGATTTAATCTTACATGTGAATCTCCTCTGGCAAGAGATTACACCAGAGGGGTACTGAACATGTTTTAAATGTCCAAATGAGAGGCCAAGGGTACCAAGTCATAATTAGCAGAATTAAAAGAACATCAAAGGTGACATTTCATAGGACTTGTCGCCTGCATGGCATCAATATTTGAGCCATTTTGAGAGATGAACATAGGGAAAGCTTAAAAATTAATATGGAAAGGAACAGGCCTGACTTTGCGTTTACTTTAGTCATATGGATTTTGGTTGTACTGCTTCTCCTTGCATTAGGATGATTTAGATGAGAATCGGACTCATTAGCTATGGGATTTCGCGTACCAGAGAGTGGGACCATGTTTAGCAACAAGGAACAAACAGTGTTCCTTTTTCTTCTAAACAGGAAACATGAAACTCCCACCAGGTAGTATCACTACAGCGTGCAAAGACTTTCATTGAAACCGAGTTTCCAACATGTCAATAACTTTTCAAGCCTGGAGGAAGAGACCCCCTAAAGCTTTGCAGTCTAAATAATTCCCTGCCTCAAAGAGTTTCAGAGAAGAGCTTAGACAGCCCTTGGGAGAGATTAATTCTAGGGTGGGATTTGCTTCCTCCAGCTTCAGATGTTTCAGAGTAGCTTTCTGCATGTGAGCTCCTCAACTAAACTCCTGCAGTCTATGGAGTGGCAAGAAAGACACTTTTCATATGTGATTTCTCTGACCTGTTTTAGATGTCCACCTTGGGATGGGATGAATTATGCCCCAGAAGCACCTTCCTTTGGTCTAAAGTGAACATCAAAGGACTGGCTCAGACGCAGAAATGTACTTTGTAGATGTCTAAAGATAGGAGAGATGAATCTTGAACAAATCCACGAAACTTGTAGTGTTCTGAACATTATGATTAAATTGAGATGGATAATGTCCTTTGAAACCCATGCTTTAAAATGGTCAGGAACCCCCTCCGAGGAGGGTGGTGAGAGTTTCTGTGGCAAATGAAAGCCAAACAAGAGCTTCACTGTTGTATGACATTAACTCACCTGGGCTGTAGTTTTACAAACTGGAGTGACACGTTGGCAGGTAGCAAGTTTGGCATTATGCTTGCCCACACCCTCCTAACTTCTGAATTTTCCAGGAGGGCTCTTCGCAGGGTCTGTGGCATTCCTTTTATGACCTTTGTCTGAAGACAGCTCCCACTTTACTCAAGATCATTTGTCTTGTCAATGGTTAGGGATATTTCTTACCCCTGCTGTCCCCTTCCTCCTCACCTTGCAGTCCTAGCTACTGCTTCTAGCTGCTTTCACACTGACTCCTGACAGGGCCATCTAATTCAGTCATGACTGTGAAGCTGTTGTATTAATATCAGTGACAAACAGATGTTGGTGCACTGCCTCGAGAAGGTGAAAAATTCCCTGCAGTTACTTCATGGCGAGATCAGCAAAGCCCTCTTTCTTCTAGTGTCATCCTGCTCCCTCTGGCCCTTGGTGCTTGATGTGGTGTTGGGTATCCATCTGGCCTCGTTCATCTCTCTTTCACAGTGGGGTCAGGCCACTTCTCAGCAGGAGTTTACTCTTGATCCTACGCTGTTGTGAAAGGAAGGCAGGATGGGGACTTGCTTAGAGCATAATATGTTTTTCTACCGGTAAGCAAGTGTTTAAAGAGAATGAGATTGTTGTGGGAAGATCAGATCACACAACTTCGCTTGCTGGGGTAAAAAAAGAGAAATTCAGCTGCTTTTACAGAGCAGCTTATGGGTTAATTACAGTTCATACCATGTATTGCAATTAATGCTGCATATGCAGTTTTACTGTATGTAAACCCAAGACTCAGGACCCCTCTGCAGATTGTAGGTGCTACCTGCTACCACTGCCTGGCCAAGGACACATTCCAGTTAGTCATTCAGCTTCAGCTCCAGGTTTGGTTGGTTGTGAACAGATTAATGACACATGTCCCATCATTACAGAAATCTCTTGGGGTACTAACCCTCATTTTCCATATATCTTTACAAGCAGCCTTACAGCCGTGCCTCTTCTCTTTTTACCAATGCTTTGCACGTCATTTTTTTTCATATATGCAGCGTTGTGAATTGCTGAATATTGAGAGATACCAACAAAAAAACCCCCAGTTTACCAGATCATGCCAAAATTTCCGAGTTAATTTCTCACCCTCTGCCTACTTTACATCCTAGCAATGTCATATATACTCAAATAGCCTAATGTACTACAGGGCTAAGTTGATTTGCCCTTGCTTCCTAACTTAGGGAGATGATTTCAGCATGTATTTATTGACTGGCAGGGCTTACCCGTTCCTCTGACTTTACCTTCTGGGGCATTTACAATGTGTTTTAAGCTACACAGAGCACAGAGCACCTGCAACCTAAAACCTACTTGTTCTCTTGTAACCACTTGATCACAGGGAGAGGGTGATGACCTTAGCGCTGGTCCCATACATGATCAGAAATATTCAAAATACTGTTTTTTGAAGTATTCTGAGAGACTGTGTCTTCAGCAGCACAGTGGTCACAACATATTGTGCGTGGACATTTCCTTCTTCTTAATCTGGGAGGAAAGATGTTACTGGCTAGATAAACCTGCTAGAAAAAACCTGGGGACCGAATTTTTAATAGGGCCTGTAGTGACAGAGAAGGGGTGATGGTTTTAAACTAAAAGAGGGTGGATTGAAAGTAAATATAAGGAAGAAATGTTTTTACAGTGAGGGTGGTGAAACCTGGAATATATTGACCTGAGATGTTGTAGGTTCTCCATCCCTAGAAACATTCAAGATCAGGTTCTGATCAACATGATGTAGTGGAAGATGCCCCTGCTCATTGCAGGGGAGGGTTAGACTAGGTGGCCTTTAAAGGTCCCTTCCAACCCAAACCACTCTGCGATTCTACGAAAATGCAGCAGGTTTCCTCTCAAGGCTTAGCTTTTGGCATTTATTGGGCTACTTTGAAGTTTTCTGCCTCTTTCCTCTGGTGATAGATTCCAGATTTTGTGCTATTTTCTTGACATACATTCCTGGGGTGGGTGGATTGGATGAGCAGAACAGAAGCATGGGTTGGTTTTGCTTCATTTGGTTTTCGGCTTGTATACAACTTTCTTATTTTTGTAATTGAGCCATCTTTACCGGTTCTCCTGCTCTCATGACACTACAAGAAAGCTGTTGAATTCCCTTAACATTAATTTGCTTGTGCAAGGGAGGGGAAAAAAAAAAAAAAAGGAAAAAGATTTCCTGTGTTTCTATGCAAACTGTGCTGTCTTTCTGGTCTGCACCAATTGGAAAGCATTTGCAAATGCTCCTGTCTCGGTTGCTGAAAACTGCCTCCCCATATGTTTCCCTGATTAAGAAATTCAGTCCACCAAATGGCAGAGTTTGCTCAGCTGGAGTTGACTGTTTGGTTGGGATTAATAAGCAGTGTTCCTCTTCCCATACATCTTCCTGTTTAGCATAAAAGAAAACAAATTACATTGGAGCTTTCCTGATTATTTGTTGCTACACAAAAAGTGTATTCTGGGAGGTTTTGCAGTGCGTCTCCCTCCTAGAACTGCAACATGAAAGCAATGTGCAAGCTGTCTCCATCGGCCGTCGCTGCCTAACAAGGTCCTTGCCTGGGCAGCGCGAGAGCCAGCTGGTTAAGCCATGAATGCTGAGGGAGAGAGAAATAACTGACTGATCTGGGTTACACAAACTCTTACGGGGATTTATTGGTAGATTTTCTTTAACAAAGACAAGAAGCAGCAAATTTAGTGCATGGATTGATTGCTCAGGAAGCTGAAAATCCTTTGAGGAGAGGACAAGCACTGCCCAGGCCAAGTTAAGCCATCATTTCTCATGCTGTCTTATATATGTGCCTATTTCTTTTTTACCTTTTCCCATATGGCAACTTCTTTATGGACTCCAAAAGTCTTCTGTTCTGTCTCTATTCAGCTTTGAAAATGTCTCCAAGTTTGACAAAAGGGTCACACATCTTTCTAAAAAAGCAATAAATGGCCAGAAATTTAAGGCACTGACACCTACAGTTGGACATTAAAAGGGTTTATAGCTCTTGAGTGTCTCAAATCCAGCCTGAACCCAACAGAGTTGGGGTGTAGAATGCTAACAGGATTCCTGTCAGTTTACGAACTTCCCAAAATTCTGTCCTTTGGGACTGCTGACCTGACCAGGTCCACCAACTGTGAGTGGTACATAGTGAAAGTTTTAAAAGATGATAATTAGATGCTGGTTTGATAGATATTTCTGGAATTTTACCTACTACTTAACTCTACATTTCCTCCTTTTTATAAAATGATGTGTTGATAATCTTGTTTTCTGAATAACTTTGGCACGTTATTACATGCATGTATGCGTGCGCATGTTCAAATATACAAGGCACATTTTTCTGTCAGAGCCCACTGTTATATTTCAGGTTACAGATGTTTCTTCTTTATAATTCCTTATTCTTTTTTCTGCTGATAGTTTCTGAAAAGATCATTGCATGAAATGAAACTTTCTGAGGCTGGCTTCTGCTCAAAGGTGTTTTTCACTCCCAGGTTAGAGAGGAAATTCTTTTCAGACTTTTCCTCACATGTGGAAAATCAAGGAATGAAAAACAATGTCTTGTTGTCTAAATAAGCTTTGAATTCTTTTCTGAACAAACTATAGAGACTTTGCTAAATGCTTGCTTAAGTGTGGGGTTTGAGATGAGAGCTGAGCCCGGAATCCTCACAGTAAAAATGATGTGCAACTTGTAAGGGGAGGCTCACCTGAAAGAGATTTATCTTCTTGACATATAAATACCTTTGCACTTTAAAAGACATTATTTTAGGATCTGTATTTTCCAGTGGTATCCAGCCTCTGGCTGTATAACTATGTTTGATGGGGATATCATGTTGTACAGGAGACCTGTTAAGCCCTTGCAAAGGGTAGATTTCGCTAAACACGGAGGTGCCTTTTTCTGAAAGACATTTTAACTGGCCCCAAACATCCCTGTTAAACATCTGTTTCAAAAGGCACCCAGCGAATGCAATATTACAAAGTGCTCCTTTAACACCAGACCATACAAAGAGCTGTACTGGGTAAGGACAGAAGTTGCCAGGGTGCTAACCCAATCTCTGTCGTAAGGAGATGCTGGTACAGGACGAACGCACAGTGCAATTCCCCTGGAAAAGCTCCCAGCTCCAGCAATCTGCTATTCTGGGACTGCTTGAGCCAGAGGTGGTATCTTTGTGTTTAATAGTCCTTGATGGATTTTTCTGCAGCTGTCTGCTCCTATTTCTGGCACACATTTATGCAAAAGAGCAGCAACAGAGAACAGCCATAGTGTCTCATTATACACTGGCCAGGAGGAACAGAAAATAGCTCTCAACCTCCAAAGTTAGAAGGTTTCCAGACTTTTCCATTTCCAGGTCCCATTATAATTCTAGCATTTAACCAGCCACTTTAGAGCACTCATATTCCTTGCCAAGCAGCCATGCAGAGCTGCCAGGTTTCATTCTTTTGACTTGAGAAACACTTATGTTTTGTTGTGCCTCTTTATTGAAGGTAGTGTTACATGGGTGTTTCCTAACATCAGCTGTGTTCAGGAATCTCTGTTGTACAATCAAAGGATAATTTCCCCTTAAGAGTTACACTAGTCTTTTGAAAGGCTATAATATTTCCTGTTTCATCTGTCTGTAGCCTGTGGCGTTCTACAGGGGAGAAAAAGCAGCAGCAGCCGAGCCAGGTAAATTCTGATATATGGGCTGTTTGGCAGACAGCGCGGGGTTCATGCTGTTGCCCATATGTAGAAGTGAGCAGCGAAGCCCTGCTGATGCACTGGTGAATGACCTGGAACTATCTTCTGAAGGATATTTCAATACAGGACACAGGTGACCAGTACAAATGTTTTCAATGAAGTGCAATGCAGTCCACAGACTAGCTAAATGAATCCCTGTTTCCCTTCTATCAGGGCAAACCATCTCTCTCTAGGTCAGCAGCTCTCTCTGCTACAAAAGCACCAGCAAATTTTTTGTCTCTCAGATTTTCTAATTGAGTACCACACATTCATTAAACTTAAGGACATAATAACCCAATATGTTGCCTTTGGCACTACGGCCACTTAAGAAATTCTTGTCCTTACCTTCTTATTTCTTCCATGGAATCTGCTGGCCCATTTTGTCATGCTGTTTGTAGACCATGTTGTGTTGTCACTGAAATAATTCAGATTAAAAATAAAACCAAAACAGATCATTTAATACACTTCTATAAATCACAGTCATGCAGATGTTGGTATTGTCCCAACTCAGAGAACAAACAGTAGTGAGAATCTAGCAGGACCAAGTGCCTTGAGTATAAAGTTTTATGCCAACTTTTCCACAAAAGTATTGTGAAATGACAACTTGGAGCAATTATTCCGAGTTTTGATTTAGCTTGACTTTTCTTTCTTCTGCTTCAAGCCTGAGCATATGCCTGAGTTCATGAATTTTCTCCCAGTTTACCTGTTGGACTAATAAAACATAAAATCTCTCCTTCTTTCAAAGCGTATTTTCACTTTATTTCAGTGTTTGTTGTTGTTTTCTCACAATAGCTACAAAAACCTGAAGGCAACAGGACTGTGAACTATTCATGTGTGGAGTTTTAAGAGCAAGCACTGGGCAGTATTAACACCGGATGAGGATTAATTTGTGGAAGTCTGAACTGAGGATACTTTATAAGTGTAAGATCTTCAGTTCATGGTGTTATAAGTGACTAACTTGAGCCAGGCTCAAATCCTGTTTTATGGCAATGAATGCTTCACATTATCAAGCCCCTTTGGAAGCATCTCAGCTGGAGCAGCTAAACCCCGAGGCCCTATAAACAAACAAACACTTTTGCAAATCTTGGCTTTCCTCTGGATCCTTCCTCATGACAGCCTTTTCCTTTCTGCTCTATTCTATATCACAGATGCATCTTCTCCCTATTTCTATTTGCCCTCAGGGAAAATACTGTCTTTTATCTAGGTTTGTATGGTAGGCACCAATAATGCTGTTTTGAGTCTCTAGGCACTGCTGGAATGTGCATAAATAAAATGAGGAGGAATCGGAACTACAGATTTACAAAACAAAACAATTTCAGGAATGAGACAAGTTGTGGAAAAGAGGACAGCTACCTAATCCAGCTGGAGGTTGTTTAAATCATCTGTTATAGCATAAAAAAATGGCATTTCTAAGGTCTTCTTCAGCACTGTTTATTTCTCTAGACATCTCGCTATATTTTTTCTCCCCCCAGAGTTATAGAAATGGAAGTTGAAAGACCTACATTAAAACATAAAAAACCAACTACAACCAACCAAACAAAACATTTGCAATGCGTTTGCAAGCATCTCCATGCATTCTTCTACCTGCTGACAGTCATGCTTAGGGAAAACTTTACTCCTTAAATCACAAGTACAGTCCTACTGTAGATACCTTTGGAAGTTGTCCTTCACTGGCTGTTAAAGAAGTCCTAGCCATCAGCCAGCTGTAGGCCAGCTGTGACATTATAACATGAGCACTGTGCTAGTTTCGTTTCCTTGTGCTCACCCTTCTCCTTGCCTGTTTTCACTTCTTATCTCTTGATTTTTAATTTTCCAGTGACAGGGTTACTCTCTGGAAAGGGATCTCCTGAATTTGCAGGTGATCCAGTGGGATTCAGGTGCATCACCATGCCAATTTCCTGCCTTTGTTAGAAGTATCTGAGTTATTCCCTTTGGAATGGTAGCCATGATGCAGGATCCATAAGACATCCACAACGTACTGGGTTGGCAGATGGAAACCAAACAGGATAATACCCACTATGTCTGACTAAAGAATATTCACAGTATGAGTAACAGTTAATAATTGTACCATGGGTGTATTGGTAAGGACCTATTTATAATGATTGTTTGTATTTCCTCACAGCTTTTTGGCAGTTCTACCACATATATCACAGTACTTGTTCCCTTCATTACACAAAGTAGCTCTGTCTGGAGCAGTCCTTTTTGTTTATGGTAAAGATTATCCTCTGATAGGGGATTCCAGACAGTTAGACTTGCCCAGGAGGCATGAGCTCTCAAAGGAAGTGTCCTTGTCTTCTTTGTTTGAATAAATGGGTATGATTTTTTACCAAAAGGCTTCCTCTGTGTGGGGTCTGACAACAGAATGGAGCACTATTTGATCCTCTGTAAGGAGGAATGACCTGAGTGAAAATCCCAGAGGCAAATAGCTCTGAGAGTTGGGAGTAATTCCAGGTGGGATCTGTATTTTGTGCAGGGGCAGTAGTCTCCCTAGCAATCAGTAGTTAGACAAAGGACCACCAGTATTTAGGCCCTCAGGCTCACGAGTAGGGGGCTTTTTGGAGGAAAAAAATCCCAATCAAAACCAAACCACATAAGCTCATTTTTATTTGTTGTTTCATGTCTGGGTTTTCTACCAGAGGCTTGAGAATGGTCAAGAAAGGTGAAAGTACTGTACAGATGAATGCAAAGTGCATCCTACCATCCAGAGCGGCTGCATAGCAGAAGATACAGTTTTCATCCCTGCTCATAGCTCAGCAGCCGCTGGGTGCATTGATTCAATTTGCAGTGGAAAATGATGCAATTGTTTTACCAGTTCCACAAAGATAAATGTCTGTATTTCATCAGAACAAACACATAAATGAGCAACAGCTCTATAATCTATCCTTCTTGATGGCACTGGAACTGAACACATTTGACTCTGAAGTTATTGGCTTAGTTACAATGGCAAGTCTCTCATTTGAACAAAGACAACTTTAAAAAGGCAAGCTTAATAAGCCATTGGAAAGTTCAACTTTCTTCTTCTTCCCCCTCGCCCCTCTCCCCTTCATAGTAAATCAAATACATATTTTTATTCTGTTTTTCTTTCTGGAGTATGTTGCATTTCTTTAGGTTAAGGATGAGCATTGTAAGCTTTCTTGGAGCCAAACACGTCTGCATAAGTTGGCTTTAAGACCATCCTTTGCTGTAACACAATTCCAGATGTTGCCATTCCTCCCATTCAGAGTGGTGTGCACTTTCCATGTAAGATGTGGCTTCAGTGGCTCTTTTTTCTTAACACTTCTTGTTAACCACGACCTGATAGTCAGCCATCTGGAGAGATTTAGGAAGATGAAGTTGGTTTAGACAAGTGATGTGTTTTAGTACCTGACATAAGGGGGATTGATGTCAGTTTAATATCTTTCATGAACAAGTACTTTGGCAAGAGTTTCTTCTCAAATAGGAATGACTGACCAGTATCAGAGTCCTGCTGGAGACCTGTGACTAGTGGTTTTGGGTCCGGTCTTTTTTAACATCTTCATCAACGACCTCAACGAGGGAATTCCACCAATATGCAGAAGAACTTTTTCACAGTGAGGGTGACAGAGCACTGGGACAGTCTGCACAGGGGGGTTGTGGAGTCTCCTGTGGAGATATTCAAGACCCGTCTGGATGCCTACATGTGCAATATGTCCTAGGGAACCTGCTTTGGCAGGGGTTTGGACCCAATGATCTCTCGAGGTACCTTCCAACCCCTACAGTTCTGTGATTCTGTGATCTTATAATAAGAAAACCTTCAGGCAGATGAATACCAAACATCTTTGTATGGCCCGATGATCCAAGTCAAGGTGAGATCATGCCAGACAGAAAGCTCCCAGGAAATCAGTCTGCAGGGATAATTTTGAGTAAGTATTTCTGTCCAGAATTGGGTATCTGATCAAATCTGTTACATGACTGCAGAGCAGGAAAGGAAAGAGAAGGGTAGGACAGGTCTGCCCTTATAAAAAAAGGAGGAGATCTTATTGGAGGTCTGCAGCCCCTATTGCTCCTCAGATAATCCTGCCCACTCAGCATGTCTTCTGCGCAAATTGTATGCTTACTGACCGACAACAGATCTTGTCAAACAAGGCTTGCATGAGAAACAAAGGCTATATTTTACTTCTCTCTTATTGCTGCCACTTTAATTAAAGTCTTCAGACAATCACAGTGTCTCTGGCTGCATAGGCAGTTGTCTTACTTCTCTGATGTGCAGTGTGTTTTGCAGAAGAGGACTAATATTAATATAAGAACAAACCTCTCCATTAGGTAAATAAAAAAGAAGATGGGTAGATGTGATACTTTGGGATACAGTTTAGCAGAGAACAGGAATGGTTGGACTTGATGATCTTAAAGGTCTTTTCCAACCCAGTCATTTTGTGATTTTGTGTGTGCACATAGTAATTAGGGAACCATAAGTGGGTTCACTGTGCTTCGAGACAGATGTCATTAAACTGTGCTGTGTGAGCTCCTGATACTATGCATTAGGAAGCTGCTAATATACCACTGCTGTATTATATTCAAAACTGGGTAATATTCCACTGCATTATAATTTCTCCATTAAACAGCATGATTTTTTGGGGGGATCGGAACTCTATGATCCTTGAGGTACCTTCCAACCCAGACCATTCTATGATTCTATGATTTGCCCAGGAATAAGTTTGGTGGTGATAGCTGAGACAGGGGATTACTTATGAAACGAGCTCCCTGACTAAGATACGCAAGAGAAAGCTTTGAGAAAACATCATCTCTGGGCAATGCCATCAGGTCTGCACAAACACAAGTGCACGTAACACAGAAATCTATGCACATGCCAGATGTCTGTGTTGTCACTAGTCTTAGCAGAAAAGCCAAGGACTTTGTGAAAAATGACTCTTCCCTGGAGCTATATTTTGAAGTGTTCGGCTCCCCTTGGTCTCCAAATCAATCCCACATCAGCGTCTAAATAGAAACACACTGACCATAATGTTCAAAGTCACTGATTTCCAGTGTGAAGCTCATAGCAAGATTTTCAAAGGACTTAAAGAGCAGTGGGAATGTTTGGCCTGCGTTTGTTGGTATATAGTAGCATGTATTTTCAAGCTTAAGGGAAATCAAGTTTGTTTTAAAATCCAGTCCCAAGTGGGTGCACTGCTTCAGGATGAAATTTTCAAAAATTAAAAAAAAAGAAGGAAAAAAAAAAGGTAAGAACTGATGAGCTAAATTGTGTTGGTAATTCAGAAATGCCTGTGGTGCTGGAGATTTAAGTGCAAGAAATGCTGGGAAAGCTCCAGCCAGCAGCATTTCCAATCTCACCCATCCTGTAGATAAGCAGGGGACATCCTTCCCCACACCTTCCACACTCTAGACCTTCACTTGATTTTTCATTCATTTGGGATGAAGCCTGGGTTGTCACTTCCTATCCTGCTAGATGCCACCTTGCACAGTGTGGCCTGAGGACAGTGTGCTGGCATGGGTGCCAAGTGCTAAAAACACTCTGAGAGAAAAGAGCAAATAAAATCGGAGCATGGAGAGGATGGCATGAAGGGCAAATCTCCAAACAGCAGTTAAGGTTAATTATCTGGGTCATCATGGGAGTACTCTGGGCCCCAAGAGTTAGATATTAAATGAATAGATAATATTTCCTTCTTTTATAAGATGGGACAGAGGCTTTTTCGCTCTTGAGGTCTGGAAGAAGCACATCTTGACCTTAACTGACAGCATCTGCTTCTGTTTTGACTGTATTGATGAATAAGACAACAGCAACGTGGTGGTGTGTAGAGCCCCGGGGAATATTTATAAGGCACATTAGTATGGCAATGCAAACTAAAACAGCTATTGACAAGCATGAAGTTCAGAAGCTGTGATTTTGCCTGTAGCCATGACTGCTCCCCCCGCCTTGAAAACCCTTGTCAGGACCGATCATTACAACATAAGGAGGCAAGAACAAGGTGCCATTTCCATGAAACGAACCCAGCAGTATGGGGAAGGACAGAAAAGGGCTTTAGTAGTCTTAATGCTAATTCACTGGGAACACAGGCAACAGGGAAGAGATGTTTCATGTCTAGATCCCTTCTCATGGGAGAGTTTAGGAAAGAGGTCACTTGAATTTTTTGGCAATCTGTCACGTGTAGGAAATTTCCTCTGCGTTACTTGCCTTCTGCACTTCTACTTTTGTAGTTTTTAATAAATGTTTTGCTAGAGTATTTAGTCATAACTCTTATGTGGAAGCTTATAAGGTGTTTTAAAATCTCGCAGTAGAGATTTCTTTATTAAAATAGTTACTAATGTAATTTCTATAGAAACCAAATTGCACTTCAGTAGACTTTCAATAGGGAGTATTAGACCTTTAATAGAGACAAAAGCAATATCATTGGTCCTTGTATTTAGGAATCTTGTCAGACTCACTACAGTTACAGACACTACTGAAAGATAGGCACAAAACTCAAGAGGTAAGTAGGCTTTGTTTCTAGATTTAAATATGGGTTAACATTTAATTTTTCTATTCTTCAGTTTCCCTATGTATAGAGATCTGTAGTGAAGATAACCACAGCGAAGGGATGTATTCTAAGTCGCATTTAATTCTCCAGTGATTCAGATGAAATTTTATTTTGCTGCAGTAAAAAACCTGTGAGTAAGAAATACCAGAGCAAATTACAGGGAATCTTCATTTGCATCTTACAAATTCTTCAAGTTCGCAAGTGAGTACATATTCCTAAACAAGTCCCTCTGCTCTGCAAAATGTAGTGTCAATTGTTTTGGCAAGCCTGGCTGACTTTTAATTGGTTTGGGTAATTCCTCACTGGCTGTTTGTATGTTTATTTTCTCTGGTATTTCTTAAAGAAAGGAGATCTCATAATATACGGAATTAGATTGAGTGTAAGGCACTTTATTCTACTTTCACCACTAAGACCCTGACTATCACTCAATCTTAGCATTTTCTTCCTATATAATTAACCTCCCCCCAAAAAACCCCCCAACAAAAACCAAACAAACCCAAACAAAAACCAAGAAAGTAATCTTTAGGCACACTGATGCAATTTACATGCTACAAAAATATTAACTCCAAAGCAAAAGAAACCAGGGGAGTCCTTACACATAGACTTTCACTCATATTTTTGGCTTTGCAGATTCCAGCTACCAACTACACTGCTGAATAAAGCAATGGGACAATTATCGGAGCACAGAGATTTTTGAGATGGTTAATAACATCTTTTCACATTAATGCACCGAAAAGTAAATTGAAACTCATTGTGCCAGATAATTTTCTCATTTTGTGATCTCATTCCCTCATTTTCACCCTTCTTCTTCCTGTGTTTACATAATCCCCTCTCCAATCCAGACAGTACATACTGTTTGCAGAATACTTTTCTTTTTTTTTTTTTGAAAATTTGTCTGCCCAGCATATGGAATAAGAAAGCCTTGATTCTAGATTGTTCTTCTTTGTAGCTATTAGAAAGTGAAGGAAAAAACCAACAACAAATAGATCTTTAAATTAAAAAAAAAAAAATGAGAGGATGACTTTTTAAATTGCTAACAGCCCAGGAAGGAAAACAGGTTAGAAAAGGAAATTTAACTTACCAAGTTACAAGTTCTCATAGCATTCCTATTGTTCTCAAACCAAAGTTATGGTGTATTTGAGTAGCTACCTTTATCATTCTTGTCATAAAGTATATAAATCCTTTACTACACGTGTGCAGCTATACCAACCAAAGAGAATAAGACAATTTAAAAAAAAGAATTTACCCACCAACTCTAGAAAAGATCTGCTGCATACAACAGTATATTACAAAGCACACACTCACTGTGCACAGTTGTTCCACTAATCCTCTAGAAGTTTATAAGCAACTTGGTCTCTCCACTTCTCTGAAATTCAGTTTGGCAGGAATCTATTTATTGTTTTTACTCCATATTTGAACGCCGCCTGTGCATCGCAGCCATAAATTCATGTCTTTTTCTTTTGAGCCAAATTCCCACTAGCTCCAGTAGGAACCGATCTGGCCACAAGTGAGGAAGGATTAACAAAGGATTTGTCAGAGATTAGTAATAGATCAGTCCGTGTTGGTAGTGGTTTTGAAAGGTTTAAGTTAACAAGAAAGAGGGGGGATGGCAGAGAGTGACACTGATAACATG
This sequence comes from Hypotaenidia okinawae, assembly GCA_027925045.1. Taxonomy (NCBI): domain Eukaryota; kingdom Metazoa; phylum Chordata; class Aves; order Gruiformes; family Rallidae; genus Hypotaenidia; species Hypotaenidia okinawae. Next base: position 212,055,872 of record BSDF01000001.1, read on the forward strand.
GGCACCATGCTGCCTGAGCATATCAAGAGTAGCAGATAGAGTAATCTCATTTGCTGCATTAACTAACATAGGGTAAGTTGCTGAGAGATACCACTGAGAAGAGGAACAGGGAGAAAAAAAGGAGGTGTTACAAATGGATTCCACTCAAATTACATCAATGCTTAGACAGACCACCCCACACAGGAGTACATTTCGTGAGGTGTAGACACATACAGACACAGGGTTCCCAAAAGAGTCCTCAGCCTAAAACAAGTTAAGAGGTGGACAGGAGCAGATGCACAAAGGTTGTCTCAAGGTCTAACAAATAGTGAGTGTGAACAGGAGCTCTCTGTCTTGTAGTCTTGCTCAGGCTTAAGGAGTCACAGTCAAGAATGCCAGAAAAGCTCACAATTGACAACTATTTTGTTGGACTATTTTGAAGCACTACAGTATTTCCCTGAAGAGGTTCCTTTCTGAACTACAACATATTATGTATCAAGTGTGGTGGTGAATTTCTCACCTAGTACGAGAAAGTGCTAGTATTTGTTACTCTAATGGAACTTTTGGCAAGTTCTTAACTACTCTTACAGTTCTAGGAGTTTAAATAGTTTTGGTCTGAATTTATCTAGCTTCTGCTTTCAAATAATAAATTTTGCTATCACTTCTTTTGATAATTCCCCTGTTAGCAAATGTATTTCACTCCATACTACAGATATTTCTTTGTGATACAAGTTAACCCTGTAATGAAGGAACAGACCTTTGAAGTTGGCATAGAAACAGGAACTGCTTATCAAGAACTCTTCCAGGGTTCAGCTATTTTCTTAGATACTGGACGGAATTTGTTGATTTAAGTGAGTCTGAAAAATATGTCCAAGAATAAGGCCTTTTTTATCCTGTTGTGTGCAGTTTCTTCTGTAATTCAGTTTACAGACAAGTATTACTTCCTGAAAGAGTCAACAGGTTTGTAGATCCAGATTTTTTCAAACAAAACTGTAATTAAGTTTCTGTGTTTGGTGTTCGTTTTGGCTAAGTCTCCCAGAGCATGTGGCTGATAAACATTTATTATGTTGGATGCCGACATGGGTCCAAGTGTCCACAAGTTAAGACAAAGGCATGGTATTCAAAATGTGATTATGGAAGATGCAGAAGATGGAGTTTCTTCAGTAGTGGTCAAAACATTAATCTTATTTTTTTCCTTTCTTGTTCAAGTTCTTTCAGATGAATTAATTTTTATTATAGTATTTTCAATTTCGTAAACTGTCTTGGTAACCTTCAATAGAAACATGTCAACACAGTCAGTACTTTCCCTCATCTCGTGTTTCTTTAGATGGTGAAAGCTTGTGACTTTTCCCAAATGAAAAATAAATAGATTGATTTAGTGCATTTGGACACCTAGAAGAAGTTGCCTTTCCTAGAGGTGATTTACATTTGCATTTGTTTTTCTTCTCAGAGTTATGGAACACTTGACAGACTTTATATGAACTCCCCCAAGAAATTATTTGGTTTGGCTATTATGATGCTTAATCCTTCCCACTTTGGGAGTCTATGAAGTCTTTACTAGAGGGTATGTGTTCAAATTTTTGCATTCTGTCAAGATAATGCAAGTTGACAAGTATGCAGGGAGATGATAAATCTAGACTTGAGGTCTTTTTCATGGTAGGTGAAGAATGAGCTAGGACTGTTTTCATGGAGAGGATTAAATCTCTTAGTGGTATTTTTTCAGGCATCAGACAGTGTTGTAGTCATGTGTTTGCCATGAAAAACAGTGTGAGAGAGTCACATGCCTAATAACTCCTACGCTACAGTTCTTCAAAAATGCACCTGCGGTTCAGTGCTTTAAAGATATGGGTTCATGTTAGCTGAAAAGGGTTAGAGCCTGCATTTCCTATACTTGCGCCACATTTCTGGGCTTGAGGGGAATTCAGAGCATCCAGAAGTATGCAAGGTCTTAGGGTAAAATTCCAACAAATGGGTATTACCAAATTTTCATTCAACCACGTGGTCAGAATTAGCTTTTTTGTGGGCTATATACTTTTAAGAAAGTTGCCTTGAAGCTTCAGCTTTTCCCTTCTTGATCACAGTAACCTCTTCCCTGCCATATCATATACTTCTGTTTTCTGCTCACTCTGGAAATTTCTCTTCACCCTTGTTAGGCTGTAAAACATCTCTTTCCCATCTCTTTCTCCTTCATCCACCTTTTATCTCTTTGACAGCTCCCCTTCACACCACCTGATGTTCAAACCTCTTGTGGTGTTCAAAGCCTCTGCCCGCCTCTCCCAGATGCCTCAAATATCTGTCCTCCAATGTCTCTCTGAAGACCAACTTCTATCACTGTGCCCATATGAAATGGATTGAGATCAGCCACAGAGATAGCAAAAGGGACCTGCTGATATTTCTGAAGTTGAAGTGACTGACATGCAGAGATTTAGCTTAGATAAACCCTTGCTTTTATGACTTTGACCTTCTCCACAAAGCTCCCTTGTATTATCTGCTTGAAAAAGTTATGCTTCTGTTTTTCCTATGCAAAAAGTCTCTGAAACTGAGGTACAGGTTTCTTTAATTTTTTTTTTATCCTGGGAGAAAAACCTTTTTTTTTAACCCACTGGAATGTGAATATGGTAAGCTGAAGCATTTAATCTTTGAGCTTTACCTGTGTCTTCTGGATGTGACACCAAATGAACAACTTGGCTATATATGAAAAACATAAATATTGTATCATCCTCCGAAACATTGATTTTTCTTTTCACATTTCCTCTCTGTCTACCATGTCTCTAAGACCACATTTTGCTTGCAGAGCCACACTTGGGACACTCCAACAGCTTTCACATCCAGAGTGGAACTCCCATTGATCTCCATGGGAGTTCGGTGTGGGATTCCAGCACAGGATGAGCAGGAGGAGAGATAAGAGGGCGCCTGATAAGAGTTCACATGTCTGATAAGAGTTCTGCAGTAGACAGGAGAGCAGCATTTTCACCTTAATTATCAGTCACCTTCTTTTTTGGTTCGATGAAGGATGCTCCATTTTAATAGAACATCAAACCAGGCATCTAGGAACTGCTTGAAGTTCCACAGAAAATGGCAGATACCATCTTTAAAGTATGCATCTCCTTTCTGCTGTGAATTTTAAATAAAGCACTGTGCATCCTGGGCAGCACTCAGCAAGCAAGGGAATATTGAAAAACTCAATGATCAAACACAGGTTTTGGTGATAATCTCCAGCAAACTAGTTCAGTGCCGAGCAACAGACCAAGGAAAGTCTTTGGAAAGGATTTACTTTTTTAGTAGGTGCATTAAAAATAAATTCCAATATTTCAGTTTGCATGACAGAAGCATGGAGGGGTTTTTTTCGAAAGGCAGTGGTGATAACAATAGGCTTATTAATACTAAAAACCGAGCTATATAATTATAATAAAACCGTTGAGTCTCATTTCTTTTATATAGATGTCAGTATGCAAATAGGGACCCATCCGCCTCGATAACTGTAGAAGCTATGAAATCCGTATTTGAAGAATTTCAATCTGGCTTTCCTATAGCATTCAGTAGTCAAAGTTAGAAAAGAAGCTCCCCCTCCCTCTCCCCTTTTCTTTCTCAATATAACAATGCATTTTAAACTGCTCCAAAATTGCAAAGCTATTTCACAGTTTCATAGAGAGGAAATGGCTTGAGGGAACCATTTGCTTTTTTATGCCTGGAACATCAAAATAAAATACCAAATGGGAAAATGAATTCTGTTGTATAAAGGATGGGAAGAGGACAGAAAGGGCTTTATGGTAGAGGGTGAGAGAGCCCAAGTGGGACTGCAGAGACTAACAAGGGACCTCAAAGGTTGTCTTGGATATGTTGAGGCTGTCTGAGCATGACAGGAGACCTTATAGGGAATCACAGTTCTCTTTTCTGTTCATCTAGGGCTGTGTCCTGCTTGGTCCTCATCACAAGAGAAAAGCAGGGTATGTGGGTTGTTAGAGATCTCAGCAATGTGAAAGTCAGGAGAGTTAGACAGTCTGTCTTTACTGTTGGAAAATAGGGGATCCTAGACAAATCCTTTCACTTCCTTATGGATTAGTTACCTCTTTGCTTTTCTTGTGAGCAAGGAGCTCTGCTTAAAGCAACAAACCATCAGAAAATGCTAAACTTCCTTGAAAACTTCTAGAGGTTCATTGCTCCAAACTAAAAAGTAGCTAATAAGCTTTACTTATAGTGGCTTTGTTAGAAACAAGCATATGTTTAGACGTCTCAGGAAAGAGAAATCAAATGGGAAATTAATTTCAGGATTAATAAAAAGTTTGATGAAGCATTCACTGGTGACCTGTTAATCATGCATTAATCAGTGAGAAAAGCTCAGAGCTTGTCTGCATCTTTAAACATAACTGCTACACATTGGCCAGGTTTAGGACACGGGGCTGTTCTTGTGTTCTCTTGCTTAGGCAGAGGCTTCAGTGAAAATTGAATGCTCTTCTTCTCCAGGTTATAGCACATATAGCTTAACAGTCTAATTTTGAGTGTCAACCTACAGAGTGACCTTGGGCAAAGTTCTTTGTCTCTACTTTTCTTGCTCTTTTGTGCAGATTGCAGAAGAACCCTCACACCTCTGAGCATCCAGAATTGTTGTCACAGGCAATATATAACAGATTACTGTGAATGACATGTAAGCACCTCTCCTGAGCCAGCTGGACAGACTTGCTTAAAAAACTTACTGTATTGTCCTAGGGATCTTCACCTCTGGATAGACAAAGCCATCCTGGTCAAGAAAAAGAAGTGTTCCCCTAAGGTGTAGTACATTTTACCCCCGGATTTGCTACGTTTCCAAAGGTCTTGAAATATTTCTCCTTGGGTTTATCATTTATTCGAAAGACTAACACCGATTTACTTTATCAGAAACTCATAAAGGAGCTGTAAAGGGACTGTTCACAAGGAAATAGAGTGACAGGACAAGGGGAAATGGCCTTCAACTACAGGAGGACCGATGGAGAGGAGATGTGAGGCAGAATTCCATTCTGTGGAGGGTGGGGAGGCTCTGACATAGGCTGCCAAGAGAAGCTGGCGCTGCCCCTGGATCCCTGGCAGTGTTCAAGGCCAGGTTAGATGGGGCTTTGGGTAACATCCAGGGCTAGTGGAGGGTGTCCCTGCCCATTGCAGGGGGTTGGAACTAAATGGGCTTTGAGGTCCCTTCCATCCCAAAACAGTCTGGGATTCTGTGATAAAGTGAAAGGCAATGGGTATGTTCAGCTTCTTAAGTAGCTCTGAAAAGCTATGACATTCTTTTCCATGTAGCTCCTCATATTGTAGGGAAAGGAAATCCTTGTATATATGACACAGTTTTAGAGATATCCATGGGACTTGTTTTGCCTTTGAGGGCATTTGCATGGTCTACACGACAGATTTCCTAGTATACCTGTACCTACAAATGTGATTTATGACAACATATGTTTATACTCAAGTGATTTGACCATTTAGTTTAGAACTAGATCCCTGAATTTTCTGTTTTGGTTTTGTTTTGTGTTTGCTTTTTTTTTTAATACTACTGACAAAAGTGATTTTAGATGTCATACCTACAGCATGGCAACAGGTTTATGTGGTATAGTTTAATAACATCAAATCACGCCCTATTTATATTTATATTTAAATACATATTCCTGTGCATGTTCCTGTACATAGGCAACTACTGTGCATGCAGCATTTTATATAAAATATATATATATATATATATATGTGAGTACATATTTGTATAAATCCATGCCAACATACATTAGAGAATAACATTTCCAGTGTTCAGTGCCCTCCCTTGCCACTGGACTTCCCTGTTAAATATCCATGTTTTATAACAAACTCCAGTTAGAAAGAGTTTTTTTCACACATGCCTCCAGAAATGTCCTTCAGCTGCACTTGAATTTAGGCCACCAGACCTTCAAAAGCACCAGGCAGTAGCACTGTGTCCCAGAACAAAATGATTGTCACAGTTTGGTTCCTCTAAACAGAATAGACCTTCTCACACTGTGGTACCTTAGAAGAAAAAGGACACATGAAAACAGATGAATTTTGTTTCCCTGCAACAAGTGACATCCTGTCTAAAGAATTATTTTTCTTCTAAGTACGTGAAAAAAAGACAATTAAAAATATACTTAAATTAAATAGAAAGATGTTTTAAAGAATTGCATAGGTATAAAATATGCTATTTAAGATTCCTGCGAAATTTTTGGGCAGTAGTAGTGAACAGGGCAAAAACTGTTAGAGGTCCATGAAACTTCTTGGTTTTTCCCCCTGTAAGCTCTAGATCTCAAAAGGCAGCCAAAATTAGATTTTATGACTCCTCCTCTTAATGACTTGTTGAAGAACCTCTCTTCAAAAACCCCAATTTATGTTGCCATTTGTCAATACTGAAAATATATAAAAGCTATATATTCAAATATGGCTCCGTTCTGAATTCTCCTAATTTTGGACTGCAGCAGTGACAAGTGGTCTTTGCAACTTGTGCATTGAATCTGAATTCAAAAAACTTTAATTTGGCAGAAATGTTACTAAGGGCTGGGTTTTGGGAATTCCTGAGTTTAAAAGTAAAGAGACTGGGAAGAGAAACAGGTAAAAGGACAGAGGACATTCACAAGAGGGCAGAGATTAGGGGAGAAAGTGGTTGAGTTTCAGGACCATGGTATCTGAGTTGAATGGGAAAAAGGGAATTGCCAAGATATAGCTTATACATAGATAAGGAAAAATGGAAATGAAAGACTTGCACTGCAACGTGTATCCTGGCTCCACACTGTCAGTGGGAGACTGACCTTGAAATCTGCTACCACACAGTAAAGGAGATTCATATTGATTCTTGTATTCAAGGTGAAAGGATGTTTTTCAGTTTGGTATCATGATTTCAAATGGCTGCAGTTCTTCACAAGCATTGAGAAGTGCCTAATTCCAAGAAGACAGATGTGTTGGAGTTAAATACAGGAGAACTTGAAGTCAATTGCAGCTCTACATTGGCTGCCCATGGGTCATAACCCACTTGTGGATACTTTTCAGGTTTTTTTCTCCTTCCCATATAGGCATTCACAAGCAGTCCTTCTAAACTACATTCAGATGCTAAAGTTTAGCTGTGTCCCAACAGTGAACTATTTTACAGATATATTTTCACAGGCTTGTAGAAGACATGACTTTTATTTATAATTTCATGGTCTAGTTCAGAACTGAACCTGGCTGGAGACATTTTTCTACATCCACCAGCTTGCTTTGGCGAAACTCAGATTAGTAATAGCAAGTTAGAATAATAAAACATATTGCTCTGGGATTCATCACATATTCAACATCCCAAATGAGTTACCAGATAAATATCAGTGTTAGCTCATCATTCATGTTAAAGAAACCAAAGAGGAATGAGAAAACATAGGTCCAGCATTTCCCAAGCTAGGCTCTGGGTTGCAACCCTTGGGCTCTCTGCCCTGTTTGGCTGTTGACCTGGCTCTGGCCAAATCACTTGAGTCCTTAGTGCATGGATTTCATCTCACTGCTCTTAACACTCAGACTGGGAAAATCATAGGGCCATCTAGCCTCATATTTGCCTCTGACTGTAGCCACTTGTGAGAGATTAGGGACATGCTTGAAAACAGGGAATAAAGGTCATGGTATTTCCCAAATACTCTTCTAGCCCTTTGCCTGGTGATATTATAAACTCTCAAGGACAGAGGAAATGGCTTACACTATGCTTCTACTACTGGATCCCAGTCAATTTTGAGGCCAGCTGGAGTTCATGTCGTATAAAAGTATGGTAATTAGTGGCCTGTGACTGGCAACTGGCACTAGATTCACAGCTATGTGTTGGTTGTTGCTGCTCTCAGGCAGGATGGGACAGTCATTTCCACCCCACAGACAGCTTACTGCTCTGTGCCTGTCACAGGAACTAACACACGGTGCTAGCAAGGACCCACTGAGGGTCTGAAAGTGTTACAGATGATAAGTGTATAACAGGAAAGTCAATTATCAGCTAGTAGATTCCAGCGTTACCTTCCAAGGCACAGAATTATGACCTGCCACTTGCCTTTTGCAGGTCATCTTTCACCGTGTTGCAGACCCACATTAAAATGACTTGTGACTAACGACAGAGCAGGGCTTAGTGCCTCTTTATCACTCTATGGTGAAAGGAAGGTCTTCTCTTTAATATTGCAGAGAAAGCTTTGTGATTGAGACTTCAGGCTGGCTACAGAAGATTTGCATGGCTAAAAAGAATAGCTTGGTTTATGTTTTGACAAAATCCAGCTCACTGCTTGCATTATTCACGTGCCTGGCAAAATCCATGTCCTATTTTTCATTTTCATCGTTTTACACACACCATAATAAATGTTTGCTTTGGTCTGTTACCTGCTCGGACTCACCTTTGCGGTATAAATCCTGTATTAAAACATTCGAAGAATGAAGGGTTTCTATGATGAATTTTAAAAAGTAGGTCAGTGGTGCAGCCTCTGTAGTATATGCATTTAAAAAAAAAAGATTAAAAAAAAACAACCCCAAACAATCACAGGAAAGAAAGACACTGAGAAATGTGTGCTTGGGGAAACCTTCCCCGGAACAAGTTGGCTTGTCTGTGATCTCTACAGCAGGTTCTATGCTGTAAAAATAAATAAATAAAGAAAGAAAGAGGGTTATGGACTTAGCCATAGCCTAAAGGACAAGTGGAAAGAAAGTCACATACTCATTGCTACCCCTAGAGCAGATTTGTCTCAGTAAGATCCAGCTATAATGGTACAAAACACAGCTATGGAGCACCAAGCAGCAGTGCCAGCAGTCGAGGAGCCTGTGGTACCTCAGATAAGACTTGCATTCATCCAGACATCAGGGTTAGAACCAGGGCCATGCTCCGTCTTGGTGCAAGTCAGCATCTCCCTGTTGACTTGTTGAGTCAGTGGATTTGTACAAATATCCACCAAGTGTGAGAGAGTCATTGAATTTAGCGCACATCCCTCAGCAAGGGCTGCACATCATGACTCAGTTACACCAGCCCTGAAGAAGCCATGAAGCACTACAAAGTGTTCATCTCTGAGTCATGATTTCCTCCACTCCTGGCTCTTTTCTCCAGCTAAAGCAACAAATAACCAAGCCTTCATGTGCCACCTGTACGTACCAAGAAGTGTTGAAGGGGAGCTCAGGCTCTGTTCAGGCACGCTCTCCCCAGCCTGAAGCAAACAGAGATGAAGCAGTGCAGCTGTGCAATAATTCTGGGATCCACCTAATGTTCCAAAAATAGAGGGCAGAAATATTGTGTCAAGCATACCTAAAGCAGGCATATAAAAGACTGCTTAAGGGAAAGAAAAAAAAAAACGCATTTATTGGGCATTTTGATTAAATAAAATGCCTTAATTTTTTAGAGTTTAGAAGTGTTTTGAAAAAGAATATTATGAATAATCCTAGTTTGAAATAAGAATGATCAACTTCTAGACCTGGGGACCAGATATCACCAGCTGTTTTTGTGGGTTTTTTTTTTTAAATTTGATTGTCAGTTATTAGGTTATGAATCACAACTAAAACTGGTCTTTTGAAGAAAAATGACCAAGTTGTTAAGATTTTGGGAAATCTACAGAAATTTATAAAGACCAACCATTTTTGATCTGCTGATGAACTGAAAATTCCTTCACCAAACAGAGTATTTAATGTAGCATATATGCATTAAAAGAAATAAACAAATGTTGATACAGTGAATATATTGCACTCACCCTACAGTGCACATTAACAGTGGACTTTTCACAGATTTCACTGCCTTGCTGCTAAGCAGTCATACAGAATTTCCAGAGTTAGTCATATTGCTGTAGGACACTTCTCCACAAATTTCAATTTGTAAAGTTCTTCAGGATTTTCTGAAATGAAAGGAACTCCAGCTGTGTAAACTGTTAATATCATTGCTTTCACAAAACTAAAACTGTCCTAAACTTCCTAATGGTTTTCTCTTCTTTTCTTTTCTCTTCTTTTCTTTTCTTTTCTTTTCTTTTCTTTTCTTTTCTTTTCTTTTCTTTTCTTTTCTTTTCTTTTCTTTTCTTTTCTTTTCTTTTCTTTTCTTTTCTTTTCTTTTCTTTTCTTTTCTTTTCTTTTCTTTTCTTTTCTTTTCTTTTCTTTTCTTTTCTTTTCTTTTCTTTTCTTTTCTTTTCCTTTCCTTTCTTTTTCTTCTTTTCTTTTCTTTTCTTTTCTTTTCTTTTCTTTTCTTTTCTTTTCTTTTCTTTTCTTTTCTTTTCTTTTCTTTTCTTTTCCTTTTCTTTTCTTTTCTTTTCTTCTCTTCTCTTTTCTTCTCTTTTCTTCTCTTTTCTTTTCTTCTCTTTTCTTCTCTTTTCTTTTTCCTCTCCTGTCCTGTCCTGTCCTGTCCTGTCCTCTCCTCTCCTCTCCTCTCCTCTCCTCTCCTCTCCTCTCCTCTCCTCTCCTTTCTCTTTTCTTTCTCTTTCTTTCTCTTTTTTTCCTCTTTTTCTGAACTGCAGTTATTGTTTTATACCATATGGGAGGAATGTAAAGAAAACAAACAACCCAAACAGTGCAATACCAAATCAATTGCATGGTGCAGCATTCACAGGCTGGTCTTAATTCAGATCAGTATTGGCAATATGTTATTTAGGAAGTACTTTCTGGACTCACTGGCCTAGGGGATTAAATTCTAAAATCCTATCAATGGGCCATATAATGAAGAAAGTGTAGCCATAACAGAATTGAGTGCATGCATGTAATCTGTCTACAATCTGGAGGTATTTTATTTATGTTCCTGCTCATCAACGTCCAATTAGGCAGTCCCTAGTGACTGAGGTTATTGTAAAACATGCCCAGCACGTGGCTTGTAATTCAAACACTGAAAATGTGATCCTGCTAGTTAGAGGTCCCAACTCATGAAGGTATTTTTCTCCCTCAGCCCAGCTTGGTATTAAAATATATGTGTCCATTCACTTTGCTTTTGTCCTTATAATGCTCTATTGGTGGGAACTGCCTTCTGATGTGGGAAAAGGTTCATCATTATCAATTAAGAATATTACAAATGAATTGATAATGAATTTATCCAAGCTAGTGGCCTTTCCGTCCTTCCCTTCCATTTTGCCTAAGTAAATGCCAGTATGCAGTGGACTTCTGGTTACAAGTAAGTGGTGGATGAAGACCATCCCTTCCTTAGCTGTGCAACACACCCAGCCGTGAAACAACCCTGTAGTGAGAGATCAGAGTATCTTATGATTGAATGAGGAAGTCTCTTTACGCTGAGCTGAAAGCAAGTTGCCTTTCATCCCAATTTTTCTCTTAATGCAATATCACACAAGTATCTCTAGACTTCAAGGAGGAAGAGATGAGTCTATCCAACTATATCTTTAGTTTCTCAAAGCAGCACATTTTTTAACCATTTGCTCCAAGCCCAATAAGATTTTATGACAAGACTAGCTTAAGCTAATGCTTCCCTCCTAGGGGGAGGAACTCCACCTCCTATCTGGGCAATGACAGAGCCAAGTGAAGGAGGAATAAAAGCTGCACACAGCCATGAGCAACAATTGAGATCTGCAGGTGCTCACAAGGGTTCAAAATCAATCAGTTATTTCTGTTTCGGTATTCCTCATGCACAAAAGAGGAAGTAAGAAGATCACTTGCCACAACCTGATGAAGGAAGACAAGTGAGGCTTCAACTCAAGAATGACAGAAAGGTGAAGAGGGCTTTCAGTCACTTCAGGAATAACACTGGGTCACGTGTTATTCAGGAATAACTCTGTGGTGGTGACCTAAATATCAAGGAAGCAAAGAAGCCAGAGAACTGTGTTCTGGTATGACCAATGTCTGCCATGGACTTCACCCTGTTCTGGCATAGAGACGGCATCAGAAAATAGAAATTGAAGTTGTTCACTAGCTTCTTCCTATGCGAGCAGTTGGCCCACATCTAGAATAATCCCATGGAAAAGCATGAATTAGGCTTGGACTGAATCCTTTGCTGTTTTCCTCAATGCTTTCTGATGCTGTCATTTCATATTTCTGTAGCACAGCCCAGGTGCCACATCTGTCACACCTTCTGCACTGAGAGTTGGCCGAAGACTGGAAAGCAGTGTTGAGTAACACTCCACTGTTGATCCAGACTTATTACAGTCATCCTTTTGTGCAATGTGCAAAAGACTGTTTATTAAACAGTCTAAATTGCTATTTATCATCTTTACCTTGATCATGTCAGCTTCCTTCTCCCTAGAAAGAACTTTCAGTTTGTGGTAAGCCCTCATAATGATTAAAAAAAAAACCCAAACACAACTTTTTTGATAGGTGTTGAGACTTGCATTGTGAAAAGACAGGAGAGTCAATTTGCCTTCAGTTATAACTCACTGCAGCACTGAAGTGGGTCAGCTAATGCTATCACTGAACATTGTGATGAGAAGGAAAGTTAATGCTGTCTTTGTGTCCCACAGGCTTTTAGGAGACAAAAGAAAATCAGCTGAAGAAATAAAATAATATGCTGATGGAAATAAATATTTTTTTAGCTGAGGGTCACTACATCTGGCAGAAATTGTGAAGGCTCTTTTTTTTTCTTCTTGTCTTCAGTGGTACAGTGAATTTTGCTTGGAGGAAGCCAGCTGAATCCAGGTCAATCTGATGGGAACAAATAAAATAGGCTTTGGGTATGATGGAAAAGAAATTTGCCCCAGCCCTTAGTTGCAAAGGGCACAAAATCTCTCAAGCTTGTGCAGATTGAAGCCTGAAGAGCAAGGCTGCAGCCACTTCCAAGTTATTTAAATACCCCAAGGTATTTAAAGTTATTTTGATCTCTGTTTCTGTGGTAGAAGTCTGAAGCCTTCACTGGAGTTGTTCAATATTCACGGCAGTGTAACGAGGATCCATAACCTGTCATGTCGGCAGCATGATGGGATGTAAAACACCATTGCCTGTACAGCTCAAACAAGGTCAGATTATTAAAATACAAATCAATCTGTTATTGTTTAATGTGCTGCTGTTCACTGTGACTCACATACATGGCTTACCAAGAGAAGCAGGTTTCGTGTGCGAGTCATTTTAGGTAAAGGCAGCCCATCAGGGACAGGATGGGGTAAGGAGTCTGCACTTTTTCTTTTCTGGGGAGGTGGCAGAAAAATAAAATTTGATTGACCTTCTTGTGAGAAATTGAAGTAAAAAATATAACTAGGTAATGATTTATTTATTAAAAGTACTCCTTGGCACTTTCATAGCTCTGTTTATACAACAAATAAAAGCCAGCTAATTCCCCTATGCACTTTGCATGGTGGTTATGTAAGCATTGTCCCCGTTTTGCAGGTGGGAAACCAAAGACAGGAAAAAAACCCTATCACTTCCTGATGGGAACAGTGCAAAAAACTGGAATCTGACTGCAGGAATTTCACATGTCCCTTTGTGTTGCTCTTATATATACAGGATGTTCCCTCAGTGGTGATTTCTGAGCTCTGTGTTTGCTTGATTCTTTCTTCTCCCTGCCTTAAGTGACCCGATTTTATCTTTCTTAACGTGGAGAGAGAGGCACAGCAGCATCTCTTATTTGTGTGCATGGGAGGCTTAGAAAAGCACCACAAATGTGGGACATCTGTGGTTGTAACCATTCCTTGCCCATGCTGCTTCCTTCCAAAAAAATGCACACATACACCTGCCTGGCAAATCTATCTAGAGTGCTCTGTCAGAAGCACTTAGAAAAACAGGGAAAACTGAAGGAAGGGCAAATCTAGTGTGTGTAAGCTCATCCCACACCAGGGATTTTCTTAGAGGCTTGGCAGTTTTGTAAATTCTCATTGATTGACTCCATAAGTTCAAGAAAAAAACATAGTATCTTCTTCTATCATATCAACCTGTTTTCTCTCTCTCCCACTTCATGTGATTATTTCACCCTGAAGAAGGTTTTTCATGATCAAAACCCTGCTGCTCACAACTCTTTGTAGCAAGGTGTAAACACCACGCTGGCAGCTTTACAGGTTTTGGGAGTCTTTATTCTGGAAGTGTGAGAAGTGAGGAAGAGCAAAGGAGACTGTTATACACTCTTGTCCTGGTGCAAATGAGGAATTTTCACCCAGCCCACATGCATTTAATTCTCAATAACACCTTTCAGAGAGGGGTTGCACTTTGTGAAGGGTTTTGCTTACCTATTTGCATGCGCTTCACCACTTTTTTAGATTACTCTTTATGGAGGTAATCATCAAGCTTGATGAAGTGTAATCTCGAAGTAGTTTTCTGGGCACAATGTGCATTATCAACCAGTTCCTCAGCAGGCCATCTTTGCCAAATACCTTCCCAAATCCCTCTTGTTTTTTTACCAAATGTCCTATCAAAGACTGCGATTTAGCTTAGGAGTCCACTTGGAGAGGCATCACGGAAGAGAAAGATGTCAGATGCACATTCCCTGCCAAAGTGCTTTGGAACTTATCTGTCCTCCAGAGCTAATGGGACAGAGCTCTAGGTTGCTTCGGTTTTAAAGATAACACTGGATCTCTTTTCTTAGAACAGGCTATGGGTGCTTGGGGAAGTTGCCATGAGTCTGACCAAGTCTGGGAGTCAAGTGACTCCCAAATGACTGTGCTTAGAGCTGGATGTGAAGAAAGCCCTGAGCAGAACCTGCCAGGCCAGCCCATGTGCAAAGCACAGAAGCCTCGTTTCTTCCTTCTTCCTCATTTCTTTGCTGTTGAAAGAGAAACATTAAATGGGTAGATTGGAGTTTCCTTGTCTTAATCAAGGATTTGGATGGATCTTCAAAAGTTCCCACTCTGGAAGCTGCCTCTCTGCAGCTAGATCTAATGCTTGCAGTGAAATGCATGTGGAGTTGGTGTCCCAGTGGTACACATAAGGAAGGTGACTCCATCATGCAGGTGCAGAACTGGCATTAGAGCAGAACTCAGTGTGCTTTATCTGAGGCATTAGGCAAATCCCAATTTATGAGGTTACAGTTTTGAAACTCCAGTCTACAAATAGGAAAAATCTTAAAGACCCAATATCCAAACCTAAGTTGGTTTTATTTTCGGGTTTTTTTTTTCCTACTGCTTGCTGTGGGTTGAAATGTCTAATTTGCTCCCCATGCGGCAAGCCAGACTGGGTAAACAAGCTGCACACTGGTCACACATTTTCATCCGGCCTCTGCAGTGTTGTGTTTTGTTCCCTGAGGACTGACTGCTACTGTAATCCAAGCAAGAAAAGGAAGTTTCTTGCAAACTCTGCTGTCTCATAACAAACTAGCCTTAGGGCGAAACTGTAGCCCAGTATAGACTGAATCAGGTACCCAGACATGGGCATTCACTGCTGTGTGAGATGCCAAAAGGTATTCCAAAAGAAGTGCAGGAGACAGTCAAGAAGCTGTGGGATACCCCAGGATAGCTCAAACAGGACTAGATGTTCCTGCTTAAGCAAGTGTGTGACTCTTGGGGTTTTACTGTTGAACTCATCAAAGCTAAGCGTTTTTATTTTCTCTGCATGTCATTCACATAGTAAATATATGGCATAAACCCCAACTTTCAGATAGAAGTAGAATTACTTCAGATTTTTTAATAGTTTTAGAGTATTTCCCTCCTTATCCTCAGCCACTGTGGGAAAGATGAGGTGGAGTCTGAGTGTGTGCGGTGATGGTTTGGTGAAGCTGATGGAGGGTGTTGAGTTAACACCCCCAGCCTTCCCAGACTGCTGTCTGACACCTCATTCATCTGAAGACCTCTGAGCATATAAGGTCTGTGATAAACAAAGGGGGTCTGTATTGTGCCTCCGGGTTTCCAGTGGCTTATTAAAGATCGGATTGTTTAATATTATCCTTTAATGGTGAGATATTTCTTTGGATAGGGAGACTCCTGTGTCACCACACAAGAAAGAACAAGGCTTTCATGTTACTTGTTTAAACCATTAAGCGCTGATGTTTTGCTGTTTGACATGCCATTGTGTCTTGCTTTTTCTAACCAGTCCCGTTTCTCCATTCCTTGTGGTTAATTATTGCTCTCCTCTCTTTCCGGCATGGCTTCTCCTGCTCTGTTACTGGATCCGTAGGGGAAAAGTGACTGAGGGAACTGAGCACAGGACCAAGGAGCTGAGGATTAACAGTCCCCGTGGGAAGCTTGAGTTACTAGCTGCCACATATGCACATTTTCATTGCTAACAGTGAAGGAAAAGCTAACAAAGAGCTTGTCACCTACAGCAGAATACAGGGGAGTAGGGAAAATTTCTGCCAGTAATTTGTTTTGCCTACCCATGACAGCACAGTGCATGTCGTTCATGTCCGATTACTGCTTTTTATCATTCGTTATTTGCATTACAGTAACATCCACAGGTACGAGTCAGGATTGCAGCAGCATTGTGAGAGATTCTGCTCCAGCACAGACTGGCTGAGTGTTGGAAGTTTTTAGCAGTATGTCAGCTGAGAATAGAGGTGTCCTACTAAAATAACTATATCATTACAAGCCATACTATTGCATCACAGCAGACCTGCCTTCTACTTTTGCAGCTGATTCCCCTTCCCACACAGGAAAGATGTGATGCATGTGTGAACATTTTTTTTCTGTCATTTTGAGTATTTGTATTTGAATGTAGCTGCAGCAGTTTGATGCTGCTGTAGTTACAGGCAACATCAGTCCACAAGTAAAGACAAGCAGGACAGACCCTACCCCAGAAGACATCATGTCTCAGTAAGCAACAAGTGGGAAAGGAATCAGGTATAAATGACTCTTAAATTTTTGAATGGTAACACTGGACAAGATGCATGTCTCATTCCTGGATCTGTGCAGTCTTCACTTTAATTCCTCATCGGTGTCAATGTAGGTCTGAAGCTAATGAAAAGCCGGGGTAATTTCAATTAGTTCTCAGCTGTATAAAGGCCTGGTTTTTTATCTTCAACACTGGGGAGTTAATGTGCCAGGGCCTTCTCAAAAAGCAGCTGGCTGGCACCTTAGCTTTGCAGCCTGAAAGAGAACTTATAGCCTGATCTGCCTTGAAGAGTGTTTTGGGCGTTTTCTTCCCAATCACTAAAATAGAAATAAGAAGGAATTCAGATCCTGTTAAAGTTTGATATAATCTCTGCTACATTCTACCACCAAGCAAGTTGGCTTCAACTTCTGACAAGAGGTGGTCAACAAGATGTGATAAAAAATGCTCCTACAGAATTTCTTCCACTACTCAGTGTGACAAATAAAACAGTCAACTTCCCTTGACTTTTTTTCCTCCAGAATCTCAGGGCAGTGGCTCTGAAACTGGCTGATGGACAGCTCTGGAGATCGCTTCTCCTGCAAGTGTGCTGACAACATTTTTTTGTAGAGCATGTAGTATTTGCTAGTCCTTCACACATCCACAAAACTTTGTTCTTGAGATAATTTTGTTACTATCAATCAACTGTGTTCTCTGGATACTCTCTTTGAGGTTGGCACTGATGATGTAGGACTCTTTGCAGTAGGTGTTGAAACATAGGGAAAGACTGAACAAAGCAGAAATGCCAGGTTGGAACACCTATCTAAGTTTTACTGAGTTCCTGGGATGTTCTGTTTGAATACAGCTATGAAAGCACCAAACAGAGATTTATAAAATTTTGGTGGCACTGTGAAATATTTTTATGGATCTTTATGTTTCCAACAACCTGTCTGTACATACGTATCACAGAATCACTAGTTTGGAAAAGACCTTTGAGATCATCAAATCCAACCATTCCTCTACTAAACCATATCCCTGAGCACCTTGTCTACCCAGGGTCACATCGAGGGTCGGTGACTCATTCACCTCCCTGGGCAGCTTGTTCCAGTGCCCAATAACCCTTTCAGTGAAGAACTTTTTCCTAATGTCTAATCTGAAGCTGCCCTGGTGCAGCTTGAGGCCATTCCCCCTCATCCTATCATCTGTTGCTTGGCCTAAGAGACGACTGCCCACCTCTCTACACCCTGCTTTCAGGTAATTGTAGGCAGTGATAAGGTCTCCCTTTAGCCTCCTCTTTTCCAGGCTAAACAACCCCAATTCCCTCAGCCACTCCTCATAAGGTTTGCAGTATGTATCAAAGCATATAGATTCACTTGTTTTATCACTTCCTGATTGATTATGATCTCTATAATCTAATCAATAAACCTTGTAGGTTTAAAAAGCTATCTATCTGATCCAGATTTCTGTAGTCTAAGGCAGAGAAATACATGTCAAAGCTAAAGTGATAAGTTAATTTGGTAGCTGGTGGTGATGAACATGATTGAAGAGATTTTTTCTATGGATTTAAAGATGGGAAAGCAATGGGTTGAACTAACAGCATATGTTATGGCATGGTATTGAGCTAAACTGTGTGGTGACATGTTTGCATGTGGCATTTCAAAAAACATCAGGTATGCATGATAAAGACATGCAGCTGAAGTATAAGCAGATACAGGAACAAAGAAAGGCAAATCATCAGTGGGAGAATGATTGTCACAGTGTCATAAAAATAAATAAATGACTGCAAAAAGAACTAAGTTTATAATCTTCAGGCTAAACTGTTGAAGTAGAAACCTCTTGAGATGCCAACATCCCAGTGCTGTTCAGTACTGTAGCTCAGGAAAATGAAACTTTTAGAAACATCTGAGCATCACAAAAGTGTCCCTGATCTTGGGAAAAAGAAAGAACTGCTGGAACAACTGATTTGGACTAGCAGATGGACAGCAGCACCCTCTATTAACTGGAGTGCCAGCAAAACAGGACTCAAAAGCTGTGGGCTAATGTCCCTGGAAAGATTAACATATGGAGGTTATTCGATATAGATCCATGTATCCTGCTTCCCAGTTAGTGCTCTTTCTCTGGGCAGGACTGGCTCTTATTACCTCCTTGTTGAGAGTTGTTGGTGCATTCACACCATCTGATTTTAAATGTTAGTTAAATGTTAGTTTTAAATGTTAGTTTATCTGGAAATGTCTCCATTAACTAGGCAGAGGATTAAGGTTCTCACTTCGGGTGTTTTGTGTTGCATGTAATTAGGTGCCTAAAAAATTCTGAAGTGTAAGATATGAATTCTTGCTTACTGCATCTGTTATGATACATATGGCCATCTAGCCAGGAAAAAGTTGTCTGAAACCTCCACTTACTACACACTACATTGTTCAGTGATGGTGAGAGTAACTCCTAGTCTGCTTGAATAGGTCCTAGGTTGTTTTCTTCTCGCCAGTGCTCTGATAACCACCAGTGTGGACACTGGAATATTTCAGGTCTAGGTCTACAACACTGCAGAAACTGGCACAGCTGGACCTGTTGGACCACTTCCAGAGGAGGGCTACAAAAATGATCAAAGGGCTGGAGCACCTCTCCTATGAAGACAGGCTGAGAAAGTTGGGCTGGTTCATCCTGGAGAAGAGAAGGCTCCAGGGGGAACCTTATAGCAGTCTTCCTGTCCCTGGAAGGTGCCCATAGGAAATCTGGGGAAGAGCTGTTCACAAGGGCATGGAGTGATAGGATGAAGGGTAATGGTTTTCAACTAGAAAAGGGGAGATTTAGGTTGGATATTAGGAAAAAAAATCTTCACTATGAGGGTGGTGGATCACTGGCACAGGTTTCCCAGAGAGGTGATGGAGGCCCCATCCCTGGAGACATTCAAGGTCAGGCTTGATGGGGCTCTGAGAGTCCTGATCTGATGTGAATGTCCCTGCTCACTACAGGGGGATTGGACTAGAAGGCCTTCAAAGGGCCCTTCCAACCTAAAACAGTCTGAGATTCTATGATTCTATGAAAGGAAATATTGTGGAAAACCATTCTTTGCCTAAGGAAAACATACCCAATCACCTGAACATTTGCAGAGACCCACCGACTCTTGTGCAAGATTACTTTAAAAAAATACATCTTTTTTCTTGGCTACCCATTTACTGTCTTAACTGTGGGCAATGGTGGAATCTCCCTTTTTTCCAGGGCACATAATATGAGAGTGTGAGCAGAACAGCACAAAGCTTGTTTATTGGGTCCAGATCCTTTCAGTGGTGACCAGCTCCTATAAAGAGGGAAAGGGAAGAAAAGGGCTCAAAGTGAGACATTGCTATTGCTGTGCCAAATAGAAGACAGTAGCCGACCACAAAATTTCATCTGTGTTTAAAGTCATCTATGAAGCCTGAACTTTGCACAGCTGAGTTTTGAACTGATGTCTAGTGACTAGCAACTACCTCGAATCACTAGAATGTAAGAGCCTAAATCAAGCATTAGGATGCTAGGTCAAATTTATTTTTAATAGTAGCAGTAATTATGGCATCTTTCTCTTTCTTGCATAGACCATGCTGAATCACAGGCCAGAGCTGATTTTAATCTCAGGCTGATTTAACTCAGAAGTTTTTCTGCTGCATTAGGTGAGGCCCGATGCACCCAGGGGGAGAGGTCCAGTATCTCTAAATGCTGCAGTATTTAAAAATATTTCCTGATTTCAGGCACATTTGGGGACCCCACCATTCCAAAAACTGGCTTCCTAGATTCTCCATATGTAATCTACATACTCTATGGGCAGATGGGGGATCAGCTATTCGCTACAGAGCCTGAAATGCCTGAGGCTCTTGTCTCTGCTTATATCCATTAGAGGTAAACCAGGGCTGATTATAGGGAACACTGTACTTCTGATCATGTCAATGAGCATAGCTAGCAAGTGTACTGGGGGCAGATTCTCATCTCATTTGCATTGGTGCAAATCAAGAATAATTGAGTTATTTCAGATTGAGAGCAGGCAAACTGCCCTAATAGGATTTTCTGTCTCAATAAAGATATTATTGAACTCAGTCAGTGATGCTGTTTTGTCACTGTTTTCCTTTGATTTTATGCTGATATGAGGTGTTCAGTCCAAAGCCCACAGCGTGTGCAAAGAGAAGGTCACTTAGGGAGAAAATTCAGCTGAGTCCCAGTTCTGGGACCACTTGTTTGCAAATAGAGTTTGCAGTATTTATTCCTATACCAAATTGTTTCTAGCAAGTCACGTACCTTTCTGTTGGCCCTCATCAAATCCAAACTCTGAGGAAACCAGTAGCCCTCCTGCACCACAATCACTCAACGCAGAAGTGGGTGAAGAGTAAAGCGACTCATGCAGCAGAATGACATTAAGCTGAGATAAAAGGTGCTCCTTAAAAAAAAAAATAAAGGAAATAACCAGCTTGAAAGATGATTTAAAAACAGAAAATTCTTCACATGACCCTTTAAGACAACATAAGCCCCTTTTTGTTTCCTGCCTATTTCAGTCTGTTCCTGGTCAAGAACACCACAGTTAATAATTGTGTCAGAAAACCTTCCTGCCTGAAAATAATCTCTTCCTAATGGATAGATGATTCCATATGGTTTCGCATGTCATAGATGGAGAGAGAACATATTGGACGACTGGCCACAGCTGGCAGCTTGTGTTAGTGCCGTGCGGATAAATGTATGAGCTCTACTGCGTTGTGTATTTCAAGTAAACCGTTTATCTAAGCAGGTGCCGGCCCACTGGGAATGCGTTTTTATGGTCCAAGGTGCAGCACTAACCACTCTGTTCTCCCCTCCTTTCTCTGCAATGCAAATACAAGACACTTCGGTATCATTTGACTCCATTCTGCATTGTACTACGTAACTCCATCGGCGTCCATAAAAGCACACCTGGGCAGACCCTTTGTAAATAACACCAAAATCTGTCTCTCTCTCTGGCATAGATATTAGAAGGCCAGCCTCCAAAATCCTCTTTGGGAGCCGTCTGTGATATTCACTTCCAGTAGATATTGCTGTATCGTATACAGGAGACTGAAATCACTCCATTTGTGAGGCTGCATAAATACAGCATCAGACTTTCCACCTCCCCGAGCTACTGTGCTCCCTTCCTGTTTCCAGTTGAAATTTTTGCACTCCTTTTCTCTCCATGCAATAATCGCCTCTTTGTCTAAACACGCTTCATTTTGGAATTCCTCTCGCTTGCATTCCTAATATGTGCGGTTCAAGGCACTTGCTGACTGATTTACGCTGGGCTTGTGTGGCTCCCTTGGAAATGGAGCAGAGCACATTCCATCCACCTGTGTAATAAAACCAGCCGGTGCAGGGTGGAAGTACTCAAACTACAGCAGAAATAATCTTCACCTCAGTTTTGACTCAGTTATCAGTCTCTCCATCAATTCTTCCGTTTGTCTGTGCTATTAAAATCATGCCTAGGGAGCAAACCTTCACAAAGAAAAAGTCTCTAATGATGCTGTTTATTCCAGAGCTGTGTCACTGCCAGCACAAAAAGACTAGGGTGAAGGAAAATGCCTTGTCTGCATTTCTGAGAAAGAGTGCAGCCCTATTAATTTGGTCCTAACATCCAAAAAATTATATCAATTAAACTCTCTGGGCTTCTCCATCTCTTTCCATCAGTTTCTTTGAGCCATGAAACCCTCTTGCCTTTATCACAGGAGGTAACATATTACACAAGAGGGAATTAGGTCAGTTTGGGGTTAAACCAATCTACAGTCCAAAGCTCAGACTGGTAATTTCACTAATGAGATCTGAGCTGGGTTCTCCGTTCACAAGTGTACAAATGGGCAGAGAGTTGGGTTGGGTAGGAAGCTTGGGAATTCTGCAGTGGTTGGAGGAATAGGCCTGAAACTCACCCCATGTTTTTTCCTACTCAGTAGTTTCACATCACTAAGAGTTTACTCCTGCTCCTGGCGAGGTGAGAAAACCAAGTCAGCTTCAACCCATCAGAAAGAGGATGGTGGCACTAATTCTTATCTCCCATCATCTCCCTAGCTGTACCCACATCCAAGGTGCATGTTTCCTCGCTTCAGTTTATTTCTGCTGGTATATTGTAAACATTAGTTAAGCTTTCATAGCGTAACAGTAATAAGGCAGCTTAAATAGCAAGTTCTCAGCTGTGTTTGGAGCACACTGTGCTGTGGGAGCTTAAAAAGAAAATTGGAAAGTGCGTGACGGAGATTAAGATGATTCTGAATCGCTGTGTATAAGACTGAGTCCCCTTTGTGCCTCTTATCTGCTGTTTGAAGTACCGTTACTTAAGCTCAGTGTTGGGGGGTGGGGGGAGAAATAAAATCTTTCTGAGAGGATGTGAGCAGCCATTTCAAAAGATGACGCCTCTCCAGTAAATAAAGCACAAAAGTTTCAGGTCAGCACTGAAATGGTGGATGAGATGGAGTTGCACCCGAAAGAAAGCTTGTTCATCCAGGAGGCTTTCAAATCTCGTCGCTGAGATAAAGAAGATCAAAGTGTTTAAACACGTTGATCCAGTACTGAGGAAAATTTAGTGCTGGCAACAGAAAGCAGCTGCACTATAGCTGGCGTGTCTAAACTCACAGCAGGGGACTAATTGCTCCTATGGATATAGGTTTGCTTTACAAAAACAGGTCTGAAGGAATGTCATTCTCATTCATCTCATTCTCCAGCGATGGAGATCTATTGATAAGGGGTAAAATGTGGATCTACAGTATTCTGCATCGATGGGAGGGATGGAGCTGCTGGGAGCAGAGCTGCGGGGCGGGCAAGGGTGTGTGTGTGTGTGAATGAAGATCCTCTGCTTTTATTCAGCTGCTATTGTGTGGAGAAATATCCCATCAGTTTGCTCAAGATTATAACATTACCTTCAAGCCCCCTTGAGATGCATTAACTAATGAAATGAGGAAAAGTAGCTCAAAGTCAAACTGAAATGCCATTTGTACATTTTTGTCCTGGGAGGTAGGGAGGGGAGGGGGCTAATGCCATCGGAGAATTCCGAATTTCCTATTAAAAAAATGAAACAGTATTTTTATACAAATTATTAATTGTTCAGAGGGTGGACAATAATGAGGCTGGTTATACTTTATAAAAATAATCCAGTGAACTATCCATGGCACAATCACAGCTGCAAGATGCTTGTGACAAGTCTGCTGGAGAGGCTGTTGCAGCATCTCATTAAACAGGTTCCTTCTTGCAGTCCCAGCACTCGACAGAAGGCGTGTTCCCATTTTATTAAGGAAATGAATAGCAGTTCTGAAGCAAGGCTTAGTGGTGGGGCTTTTCCCATGACACAGAAGTTGTTTCTGGCAGAGGGCGGAAGTGAGTGGGATTTTTGCATCTGGGTGTGAATATTGAGAGGTTTGAATTCTGTAATATCTGGAATATTGTGTGCATTCTGGGCTCCCTGGGTCAAGAAGGACAAAAACTTTTTGTACTGGAGAGAGTACAGAAAAGGACTACCAAGATGCTGAGGGGACAAGAACATCTCTCTTACGGAGAGGCTGAAGGACTTGGGACTTTTTAGTCTAGAGAAAACTGAAGGGTTATCTTATCAGTGTTGATTAATCCTTGAGGGATGGAGGTCAGGAGAATGAGGTCAGTCTTTTATCAGGGACAGGACAAAAAGCAACGGGCACAAACAGAAATAGAGGAAATGCCACCTGGACATGAGGAAGAACTTCTTTACTGTGAGGGTGGCAGAGCACTGACACAGGCTGCCCAGAGATGTTGTGGAGTCTCCTTCTCTGGAGACATTCAAAACTTTCCTGGATGCTGTCCTGTGCAGTCTACTCCAGGTGATCTTGCTCTGGCAGGACTAGATGATCTCCAGAGGTCCCTTCCAACCCTGACAATTCTGTGATCCCGTGAATCTGTGAGTTCTTCTGTGTAGCTAATACTTCATCATGTCCTTGCCCAAGCCGGCCATTCTTTCTCCCCTCTGGCAGGATGGGAGCGAGAACACCCTTTTTTTATTCTTCTAAGGGAAATTAAGAAAAACCCTGAAATTCTTCCTCATGAAAATATAGCCTTTAATATCATCATAAGCATTCAATAAAAAGTAAAGGCAGCTCAGCCACCTCAGGCTTTCCAGTTGAAAAGAAAAGACATTTTGACTCTGGGAGGAAATGAACTACTCCTATGCTGTCATTACAGTACAGTACAATATGCCAATCTAGCTCCAGCTCTTCCACCCTCATTTGATATTTGAAGTTCTTTTGATAACAGCAAATTTCACTATGCATATATACGTATGCGTGTATATATATATATGTAGATACATGTGTGTGTGCATGGCCAGCCACATGAAGAGTTTGCTTTGACCTCTTTTAATAGCACTTCATTCTTGGGACTTCCCAGAAGTATCTAAATTATTCACCATGGGCTTCCAGGATAGCCAAAGAAAGAAGAGAAAGGCATTTGGAGGCCACAGTCCTCTTCTGTGACCACAAATGAAAACCTTTTCATAGCTCTAGCCTTGATTGCTCCTTTGCAGTGGGGATCCTTGTTAAAGCCATTCAAATGTCAATAAGCCACCTAAATGCAAGGTGGAGGTGAATTCTTCCATGGTTTCCAGGGAGGAC
Organism: Hypotaenidia okinawae; assembly: GCA_027925045.1. Classification (NCBI taxonomy): domain Eukaryota; kingdom Metazoa; phylum Chordata; class Aves; order Gruiformes; family Rallidae; genus Hypotaenidia; species Hypotaenidia okinawae. The sequence continues at coordinate 212,081,020 of BSDF01000001.1, forward strand.
ATCACAGCATGCCTACATTTACCTCATCACGACAGCCAGCAGAACAGGCCACTAAGCATGCTGCAAGAGGGTATGCATAGCACGTGGTGAGCTGTAGAGAAAGAATGTAGTTATAAAGTCATTTTCTGATGGATTAAAGGTTTGATTTATGTCACTTTATGCCATTTGGGACATCCTAGGACATCTGTCCTGGCCTCTCTGCTGGTTTGGAAAGGTGTAGATCTTTCTCAAGTATTGTGTCAGACTTGCCAGCCCAGGAGATGCATCAGATGGTTGTGTCTGTCATGTGTTAGGGTATGATCACACTGAGCTGGAGGAGAAAGGCTGTGGCAGAGGTCCCAGGCATATGAAGAAGTCCCCACATGGTTCACCTTGAGTGAATTCCATTCTTGACAGTCTCCTCAGCAGTGTTACACTCTCAGAAAGCAAGGAGACAACAGGGAGGAGCACATCCTCCCAACCCAGAAGCACTAAATTTAAGGAACAGTGTGCTTGCTCTCTGCTCACATGGTCTCACTAATGCAACAACCAGTTGATTTACACCAGTAAATCAATTACAAATTAAGGAACAGGTTATTCAAACCCATCTCAGACACAATGTGCCTCCAAGTAGTACAGAACTATCTAATCCAATCTACCTATTGGTTTGCTCCAGCCGCTGCAGCATATTTTAATTTCTGACAAAATGACTTATAAAAATATATTAAAAGATTATTTATTATCCATTTCATGTACGAGTAATTAGTTACTATGTTTATACTGAGAGTTTTTGCTTTGTACACCTTGATATTCATTGGTGCCTGGCATTTTTTATGCTTATTGTGGTCTTAGGAAATTTCCAAACATAAAGGTTTCACTCGAGTTTTTGTGTTATCTGTGGCAGGTGGGATAAAAACATTGCAAGGAAGTTGCAATTTTCCTCAAATCAAGCATTTTCAAGCCAGGACACATCAAAGTTCAGATGTACAAAACCCTACAAAATGACCAGATAACACATATAAGGTGATATACAGCAGTTTTTAGTCAATGAGAAGCATGGGCTCCACATAGCTTAGCTCACAATAGCCAGCCTTTATCAGGGTCAAGTTTTCCATCCTTGAGCTCAATAGCTCTGCTCCTGTAAACTTCTCAATGTCAGCTTACCTACCCACTGGCAAAAAAATAGGGGCAGCAATTACCCTTCATTGCAAAGTGTTTGAAGGGGTTTGGATTATAGATCAACATTGGATAAAGGGAAAGATTATGGCTTCCATTTAACAACTTTAACGAAAAGTGTATTGATGGTGAGATTATGTTTTATTGTCGGTGAGACTGTGCTGAAAGACCTGAAGTCGTTACAGGACAACAATTGAGCAACAATTATAGAAACATCTGTCCTGAACTGAGAAACACGCTGTGATTCCTAGGCAATACAGAAATTCTTTCTTCTGGAAAGACATTTTTAATATACAGTTCAAATGGGCCAGGAGGAAATGTTTTTAGTTATGAAATGAACCCAGCAGAAAAAATAGGGTTTGGTGTTTGGGGTTTTTTTTTTCCCACAGAAAAAGGAGTAGCTGAAAAAATTATCCAGAAGCCAAAGACGACATTTTTGTTTTCACAGTAGATCAGGAAAATATTTATTTTGGAGATGCCATTGCACAGAAGACATATTTCAAAGCTTTGAATTTAGTGTTGTGGATTATGAGCAATTCAAAGTGAATTTTGCAGTAAGCTCTAGAGAAAGGTTTTACATGTGCAGGAAAGCTGGCTTTCTAAACTGCTTCTCAAGCCCTGATCAGATGGGTATCTTAATTTTACACTCTGTAAATAAAGGACCAACTTCACTATGAGAAAGAAGCTGTTGCACTCTGGTAGAGTCACATACGTCACCTGAAATCTAAAATCAATGCATCAACGTGTCCAGTTTCTTTGTTTCAGCTGGCAAACATGGGTTATTCTGTCCCTAAATTCTCCTGCCTTGATAAAACAAGTTTTTTACTGAATTTATTATCGTGGTCAACAATAATGTGTTGAATAGTGTCATTACTGAAATGCTGCTTAGTCTTTTCAAGGTAACGTTACAATTACTGGTACTAATTTACAGTGTGAAAACAGCTTTGTGTGAAACTCATTGGTCATTAACTTATGGAACTCAGTATTAAACATCCAAGTGAGTCTATGTTGATAGCACTTCAACATCTAGTATGTAGATACCTAAAGTTAGCTGAGAGAAATCTATGATGACCAAAGCATATGCAAGCAATGTTGACTTAGATACTTATGCATGATTAAAAGTAAAATCTTTTTTGTGCAAAGCATATCAGGTGTTCTTGCAACAAGTGGGGAAGAGCTCCATACACAAAGAGCACAAGGACAGTAATTCTTTGATGAACATTAAGATGTAATTCTGCCAAAGCTCAACAGAACACATCACATCCTTTACTTCTGCCTTCCCAGAAATCCAATTTTTCACCTGAAATTATTACACACTGAGAAAATTAGCTTAATTCTGAGAAGCCTCCACTGTGAAGCCTTTTTCAACTTGCTCTACAAATGTAGTCCTCCAACTGCTTAAAAACCAGCATCACCTTTCTTAAAAAAAATAAAAGACAACAACCAAAAAAACCCCACAACAGCAGAGAGAAATATATTGTGAAATAACCCCTACGACACAATTGGAACAGAATGGGATGTGCAAAACACCCACTCTACTGGGAGCCATCCTGGTTGATGAGGTTAAAAATTGGTTTGATATGAGGGCTAAAAAGAAGAGGTTCCTCTGGAAAGAGCAGCTCTTCAGGCTTTGCTTTTGCAGTTCCTCCCCCAAGAAGGCTTAGCCTTTAATGTTCCTCCCTCCCTTGTTTACTTTTAGTCAAAGAGAAGGAAGGATTGCAAGCCTTAACTCTTTCCCAACTGAATCCATGTCTGGTGATATTGGTCCCTGTGGGCAAATCTTGCCACCTCCTATGTGTTGGTGACAAAGGACCGCCTGCTAGTGTTCTAAGCTTGCCTTCCCCATGCATTTCCTGCCTAGGGCTGACTGTGTGGATGATGATCATGATACTAATTATAATAATTTGTTTTATTCTGATGACAAGCTGTCAGTGTATGGCAATGAAACGTTAGGCCAAAGCCAATAAATATTTCATAATTTCTACACATGGTGTCAATTTATTGTGAAAAGAGAGGATGTGTGGGTCTGGAGCATGTTTATAAAGTCATAGAATCATAGAATCATTTAGGCTGGAGAAACACCTTTAGGATCTTCAAGTCCAACCATTAACCCAGTATGACCAAGTCCACCACTAAACCATGTCCCTAAGCACCATGTCTACACATCTTTTAAATACCTCCAGGGATGATGACTCAACCACTTCCCTGGGCAGCCTGTTCTAGTGCTTGACATCCCTTTTGGTGTAAGAAATTTTTCCTAATATCCAATCTAAACCTTTCCTGGCACAACTTGAGGCCATTTCCTCTTGTCCTATTGCTTGTTACTTGGGAAAAGAAAAAAACGACACCCACCTTGCTACAACCTCCTTTCAGGTAGTTGTAGGGAGCAATAAGGTTATGGTGGTGGTTGGGCTTCAGTCATTGCAAAAGAATATGCTGCCTTACAGAAAGAGATCCTTTGACTCTGCTGAACCCAACAAGAGTCGCTTCTTCTTTCATTTGCTGCCTTTTGGAACATCCCTATGATGTTTGAATACATCAGCCATGCCTTTCCATTCTCCACAGGGGAACAAAATAATGAGAGGTTGTCCTGTGAGCAGGGCTACATTCGGGTGGATGATTTTCAGCTCATTTCTGCACTCACTGCCTCCGTTTCCAGATTCACTCCACTCAGCTCCTGTGATAGGCAGCAAACCCCCAGTCATTACTTACAACAGAGGGTGATAATGGAAAAAGAGATAGAGAGAAATGTGCAGCACAGAGGCAATCAGAAGCAGCAGTGACCAGTTTATACACGTATATAATTATTTAATCGTGGTCATAAGTGTCTCCAAGTCCTCAGTCTGTCCCTGTTCAGCCACGGTGCTCTGAGGGAACACTTGACCTCAGGTACATATTGAAGCTCTGCTAACTTCACTGAGACTTAAGCATGTGTTTAATGGTAAATGTCTTCTAAAAGCATTATTTGGGGGGTGGACTGCAGAATATGTCTAACTGCTTGTAGATCCTCTAGCTCACATGCAACAGGCCCAGAGATGGGGAGTAACATAGTCTTTTCCAGAAAGGCATAGTCAGTACATCCTTGGTGAGGGCACAACCATGACCTCCTTCCTTCCTTCAGTCTCCCAACAGCAGCCAGGCTATCCACAACCATGTTCTGTTGAGGATGGTGCTAATTACTGCCATCTGTTTGCGAGGTCATGTAGCAGTAGGACGAGATGGTAATAGTTTTGAACTAGAAAAAAGGACATTTAGATTGGATATTAGGAAGAAATTCTTCACTCTGAGGGTGATAGGTCACTGGAACAGGTTGCCCAGAGAGGTAGTGGAGGCCCCATACCTGGAGATATTCAAGGTCAGGCTTAATGGGGCTCTGAGGAGCTTAGTGAAGGTGTCCCTGCTCACTGATGGGGGGTGGGACGAGACAACTTCTTAAGGCCTGTTCCAACCTTACACATTCTATGATTCTGTGATTCTATCTTGGGGAGGGCTGTGTGGACAGTCATTAGGAGAACACTGTCATTAGGAATTCAATTGGTGCCATGTTAATTCAGGGGTATCAGGGACATCACATTTACTGAGTTAACCAAGGATGGACCAACACAGCAGGTTAGCCCAGAAAAGCTCTACTAATTCCAGTGTCAACACTCCTTAGACCCACCCCAATTGCTTTTTGAATATATGATACATTCAGAAACAACATATCCAAAAAGCCCCCAAGCAAGCAAACCCCAAATCAATCCAACCATCAAAAGTCTGGATTAAAGAGTACAGGTGGCAAGAAACTGTTCTCAACTTGTGTGTGGTCCCTGACGCAGGCACCTTGTTTAAACAACACTGATAATGAAAGCATTTTTATTTTTGGATGCTGTTTAGGGTTACAGTGTACTACACCAAAATAAATGATTGCATCATATGGCTGTTACAAAAGCTGGTGCACCAAACGTCAAGGTTGCTTGCTTGGGTTAATCAATGAATATAGCTAGTTTTACTACACAGTGTTGAGGAGATAAATGGAAGTGAAGGGGGAAACGTTGAACTGATAGTAAGACACAAATGCATATGTAAAGATTCAATATGTTTGTAGACATTTAGAAATGACATTGTTTCAAGTAAAGATAAACCTGTGCTTTAATAGAGAAATCGTATTCCATTCTCCCCTCTATTTTCACTTAGTAAATTAATTCAATAATCATCATGTTTGAAAAGGCATTAATTTCAACTGCTGTGGAAAAAACTTCTGATCAAATCATGAGCGTTAACTTCAAGGCCACTCTTCTTCCTATGAGACAGGAAGTATCTGTGTGATAAATTAACTATGGGTGAATGCTAAGTCTTTAATGGGAAAAAAACATGCTCTGTTGAATTCAGCCTTTCATGTGAAAGCTGTTCGGGACTTTACTGAAAAGAATGTGTTAATCAAGAGAAAAGCGTAATTACTGTCTTGTCAACAGACACAAATGGGGAAGCCTCGTGAAAATGAGGTTGAAATTAACTCCAAAAACCACACACACACACACACAAAAAGAGTTTTTTCTATGAGGTTTTTGGAGACCTTGTGTTACACTGCACAGTGATTTATGACAATTGGAATATCACTATTTCTACAATTAATATTGCCGGATGCTTCCTATTCAGAGCAATGTTAATCATCATAATGCAAATGGAAGTATTATCATAGCTGTGCCTCAGAGTTCATATTTCATATTGAGCCAAAGGTTCAATATTCAACATCCTTCTCATTGGAGGATTCCTATTGTATGGATAGATGAATGTGCACCGAAGGTAAAATAACTGACTTAATATAAACCGGAATAATCTGTGGCACACAGCTTCTCATTTTCCCATTTTTGCTGTGATTGTTCAGGCTTTATAAACCAATGGTAAATTATTGCAATGCACTGCTAATTACACCTCACTGAAGTTGTGTATAGCGTAAGTTGGACCGGTGATGGAGTTAGATTAAGTTTCGTGTGCTTATTTTTTCGCAAGTCTAAGGCAATTCATTGCCGACTAGGCTGTGTTTAAAAGTTTGGAGTGGGAAAAAAAGGTGCAATTATTTCCTGACAGAAGGAGAATATTGGTGACAAATATTTTGTCCTACATGTCTTTTGGCACTAAATGTATTAATGAAAAAGGCAGAAGCAAGACCGCATATTAATTTTTACATGTTTAAAAAATATAGTATGTATTTATAAACTTTGCTCCTGCAAATATTTTATTAATTTTCTTCTGCCTGTTTTTACCTCCCTCTGTGCTCCTTTAGATCATTTCTTAGTTCATGATTCATTTTTCTATGGCTCCTGATGTTCCTGGAAATATTTGCTCCTTTTCCTCTTTCTTTTTTTTTTCCACTTTTTTTTTCACTCCTCCAATAGTTTTGATCGGTGAGAAGGGTGTGAGGGAAGAGTATATATTTGTAATTTTTAGACTCCTTCTGTCTTTCATTAAAAAAATGCATATCTTGAAGTTTCTGAGAATATTTCAGAGCTGATTTAGAATCATCAACTTGTATTTCAGAAAACAAATTGCACAAGTAAAGTAAGTCCATACTACCAAAGCCTTTCCTAACCCTTCTTCTCTGGAGCAGAAAGGTGGTTTTTATTTTCAGGAGAAAGGCGGTTTTTATTTTCATCTGAAAGGAATGTAACTATTGGTTGAAAACTTTTTATTGGGAGATGACAGTGGAGAAAGTTGGGCATGTGGACAGGATGAGACCCTACTTTTTGGGAAATAGAGAAGTGCAGCCATAGAGCAGGGACTAGGGTTTAAATGTCCACCACAGGACATTATTATCCTCCTGATAGGAAAGGTGGATAATGTATTGTAAATTTTGCAGATCTGGGTTCAAATCCTGTACATACTTTCTGTACAACATCAAAAGGACAACACATTGTTCCAGGTCTTCAGAAAATCTCCACAACCAGATGAATGAGAAGAAGATACCCAGATAACTTTTAGGACCAGATTCAACAGATATTAATATATGTCATATTCTATATCCTATTAATATATTCTATATTAAGAAGTTGCATGCTCTGAGTACCTGATGCTCTTTTTTTTTTCTGGCACCACTTCAGATCTGGTTGGGCTCAGCCTTTCAAAATGTCATTCAGATTGCAATATAGATAGGTATACATAGACACCTCCAGAAGAGAGATTTAAATTCAAAACCAAGTGTAACCTCTCAATCTGTAACCACAATTGCTAGTGAGCTGATCACCTCCTCATTGTCTCTGCTCTGGAGCTTATTTACAACAGTGGAAATAATAGCACATTCCTACCTTGCCAAGTAGTTTAACAATACGTGTTTTAAAAATTAGAAGTATAGGTATTATGGTGGTGGGGCACCATAAATGCACCAGAATCCCAAGAGAGAAAAATGTATTATTTATTCTTACCTCCTCCTCGTACCCAGATCTCCCATAAAAGCATTCTGGTGAGCGATGGCCTCTTCAGCTTTTGTTTTCCTCTCATTGAAGTGAACACCAGCGAGAGAGGAGACTCACTAAATTAATTCAGATTGGCTTAGATAAGGACCCTATGATGTTGATTAAAAACCATCCACAGAGCCATTAGCAAAGTGAGATAATAAATGAAGATGCCTTGAATTGCATGAGTTTTCATGTGGGGGAACATCAGGGAGCAGTCTTGAGTCCAGTCTTCTTTAAACATCTTCATTCATTAGCCAAAAGACAGGAAAAGAGTACATGTTAATTAAAATCACAGATGATCCAAATTGGGAAGCACTGCATAAATCAGTGAAGATAGAGAGATTAGAAACCTTAGGCAGGAAATGACAAAATGAGATGCAGCTTCAAAAAATGCATGTGGGGAGAAATAATCTGTACACAATCAGCAGAAAAGAGGGCTGCTCAAGAAGCAGAATTAATGGGAAGAAGCCAAAGGATGTGGACCATGGAGTAAAGGGCAATGTAGCAGTGCAGTTATTTAAAGGTGACCTTTGTACCTTTTCAGTGGCTAGCTTGGATTGAAATTAATTTAAAATTGGCAAGATTAAAAGGTCAATGTAGTTTTGGATCATATATGCAGAAACAGGATTTCCAAGGAAAGACGTGGAAGGCTACCTCTGTAATAGCCTGCTACCGCACCATTCAGACTTCTTAATTATTTCGGTTTTTTCAATTCTGCAAGACCCAAGTGTATGCAAATTAGATGCATATCAAGCAAAATGGGTAGTCTGGGAGAGTTGCTGGTCTTGGCAAATATGGCTTTCAATGAAAGGAGGTTGTTTCTCCACCTCCACAGTCCCCATAGGACTTTGTTTCCCCGAGACATGGAAAGGAATTAAGAGAAGGGGTTTGAGGCTAATCAGCTAATAAGAGGCAGCTAAAGAAGAGGAGCCTCAGTACTGTGCTACATTTTCTTTGAGACTCCTGTTTGTTGCGTGACATGTTTGTCATGCACGCATCATTTCTTTTAAACTGAGGCTCTTCGATACCACAAGCAACTCAGATAAGACAAAATTTTCTGATGTGAGTGGAAACAGGAAGAAGCATCTGTGTAAGATCTTACAAAGGTAGAAGACTTAAGAAAGTTAATGTTTTGGGTAGTGACATAAATAAAAAGTTTTTTCACCTTCTAAGGACAGTAAAATCACACAACAGCCACCATGTTAATTGGAAACCCTTGGAAGTACAAAACACAAATCGGTAAAATAATCTTCTGGCAAATGGATGGATGTTTGCACAGATATCCAAGCACAGGCCGTTAATTCTAAGTACTGCATAGAAAGCCTTAGTTAGTATTTAAAAATATGTATTTCTTTCCATGAAATTAATAAGCATAGTCTAATACAGTGCTGAAATGCCATTATGCTAGGAACCGTGCATGTATAGATGACTGTTTATACATGTCCTGTTTAACCATTAGCAGTTGTTTTAAATTCATTTAGGATAGCAAATAATTTAAAAACCACTAAACAGAACACTTTTTTTTTGTCTGTATCTTTTACAGGTAGACTGAGAATAACACAGGTCCAGGTTAAAACCACATCCGCTGAGAAGTATTTGATGGATTATTCCTAGGTATTTCTAAGAAAGTAAATACAAAAAGTGAGTACCAATTCTAGCACATGGGATGTTTTAATTATGTTTTGTTTACTAAAATCAATGTATGATAGCCACATCATTTCTTGTGCAGATTTATCTAATTGGAGTTGTAAGGAATTTAACTAATTTCTTTAGAGCATGTCTATTATTGATTTGAGTTTATTTTTATTATCTGACAACAATAATTTGCTTTACAGTCCCAGTCAAGAACTCATTTTTACTGTGTCAGGCACTCTAGAAACACAGACATTCTCTGCATGAAATTACTTACATCTAAGTACAAATCAAGAAGCTATGGACAGTGACAGACAGATGGAGACCCGTGGATGTAATAAGAAAGTGCTAGTCAGTATGACAAGCAATGTTAATAAAGCATTTGTAGCCTAGTGCTTTCCAGATATTACGGCAGAGAGAGGAAGAGAGTAAAAAGGTTATTATATAGATATTTATGGGGAGCAGCATGGAGGAAAATAGCACTCATTTGAAAATCCAGCACATAGACTGTGGAAAATGGTTGTTTGGGTTGATTTGATGCAGACAGGCTAGTTTTGATATAAATGTGGAAGGGAAATCAATACTATTCTGGGAAAATGGCCTTTGCATAAAAGGGATATCATTAGGGTAAATTGACATCTGTGAATGGGAACCAGAGAATGGGACTCTGCAATAATTAAGATGTTCAATGATAAAAAGCTGAGATAAAAGATTTACCTGGATGGGTAGATAGAGAGGAAAGAAATTACCTTAAGTATGTTACACGAATTGATCTGCAAGACTTCCATGCAACTTGGAACTGGCATCTGAAAGAGGAGTATGAGTTGAAGCTGAGGATAAGGTTATGAGTATGTGACAGGATGGTAGCAATGTCCAAAGTGATAGAGAAGGATGGTTGCTTGGAGGTGATGTCTAGGACTCCTCAAATGGAAAGTAAGCAAAACTGAGACTGTTAAGCACACAGAAAAAGACAAAGAGGGAGTAGAGAAACAGAAAACCGTGAATCAAAGAATCACAGAATATTTTAGGTTGACTAGGACCTTTGGAGATCATCTAGTCCAATCACCTGCTCAAAGCAGGGGAGGAGAAGAGAGGAAGATTGTTAACTGGTGTTTATGGAATTAATGTATTTAACTGAAAAGTCTGGTGGGTTTCTGTGTGTTTCTGTTTTCAAAAGTCAAGTGTGGAATGGAGAAAATAGGAGGTCCAAGAAAGGAGTATGAAAAAGGTGCTTCATCTCAGATGAGAAAGTAAAGATGAGGCAATCAGAGAAAAGGATTGGAAAGTGACACATAATAGGAGCCTTGTTATGTTAGAAAGTTTTCTCATGAAGGAATCAAGTAAAATTCTGTACATAGAGAGGGGAAGACAGCAGGACTGTGAGGCTCCAAGGGCAGTCAAAATGATACAAAGTTTTCAGAAGTTTGCACTTAGTCTAGAAAGCTAGGGTGGATTTTAAGTGGGTCATAGGCAAAACTGAAGAAGAGAATGAATTAGCAGTTTGGAAAGATGATCTGATGAGATTTCCCCCAAGATGCTGTGTATTTGGGTATTTTGAAAATGGATACTGAGACCTCTGTTAAGTCTTCTATTCAGGCAGTGAGACAATGTTGGATCTCTCTGAAATATCTAGTCCATGTAGCACATGAAATGCTTGTAGAGAAGTCACTCTCCCTTGATTTCTCTTTCTTTGTGGACTACTGTCTAGGGCAACTAGATGCCTGAATTATGCATGGCCGGTGCCCAAAGCTAGATGGGATGATTGCAGGAATTAATGTTCCTAAGCCCTTATTTCTCATCTGTGATGTGGGGTCAAAGTTCCCCTTTGATACTTATCTTCCCTATTTGGATTTTAAGAGCTTTTCACCTGGAAGATATGCATACAGCACCTAGCACTACAGATGAGGACCGGGGCAGCTACATGCTCCTGCCATGCAAAGAAGAAGGAAATGTTCACCTCAACCTGGAAAATCTTGACATGAATGATGAATGGAGAAAATGAAATGGTTGTTAATGAAAAAATCTATGACAATTTTAGGGAGGAGCTCTTAAACTCATAGCCCTGAATATAAAGTTATATTTAAATGAAATTGATGTGGAATTATGTTGACTTGCAAGATAGAGTGGAAGTGGTTAGCAAACACCAGTGCTTTAATCACCAATGTTGTACAGATACTGACATAACTAATAGGAGGCAGTTCTCAAAGTATGGTAATTCTGCCTGCAGGTTATGTCCAGGGGTTTGTTCCTTACTCTTTGGGGAGGAAGCAGTTGCTGCTCTAAGGGATTGAATTGTTTTTTCCATAATAACAATGAACAGGATGAATTCATTAGGAACTCAGAACCTGTCTCCTATACATATATATGTGTAGGATATATAAATATGCATATCTAGCCTACTCAAATCAAATATACAGTGTGTTGGGGTTTGGGTTGCTTGGAAGTATTAGGGCTGGTGTGAGCTGAAATGTTTTGTCTGTAGCCAGGATTCAAAAAGTTGAGCTTTGAGAAAAATCTCACAGCAAGATAAAGACTATGCATCAAAGAAAAAGAAAAAAAGAAAAGAAGAGGTGAAAAACTGTCAGAAAAATAAGTGTTTTCAAAGTCAGGGTTTCATGGTAAGTGGTAACAGTATAATGAGGTGACAGCCTACAGCAAACTGAGTGGAGTGAGGAAAAGAAGAGCAAAACTCTAAAATAAAACTCCCAAAATTGCTGGGAGTTGCTGAACATGACAAGCTCTGTTTGCTAAAAGATGGGTGAGTTCACAGGACATATCTTAGATGGCTTTTTACTGCAGGTAAATTCTAATTTGTCTACCTAATCTGAAGAATTTGGGGTTGTTTTGGTTATTTTTTGTAAAATACTACTAAATTTGTCTTAACTTAGATATGTGATCCTCCCCCTCTACTCCGCCCTGGTCAGGCCCCACCTGGAGTATTGTGTCCAGTTTTGGGCTCCCTGGTATAAAAAAGACAGGGATCTCCTGGAGAGAGTCCAGGGAAGGCCTACGAAGATGATTAAGGGCCTGGAGCATCTCCCCTGTGAGGAAAGGCTGAGTGAGCTGGGGCTGTTCAGCCTGGAGAAAGGAAGACTAAGGAGGAACCTTATTAATTTTTATAAATATCTTAAGTATGGGATGCAAGGGGAAATGGCCAGCCCCTTTTCAGTGGTCTGAGGGGCCAGGACAAGGGGCAATGGCTGCAAGCTAAAGTATAGGAAGTTCCCCACCAACATGCGGAAGAACTTCACAGTGAGGGTGACAGAGCCCTGGGAGAGGCTGCCCAGGGGGGTGTGGAGTCTTCATCTCTGGAGATATTCAAGACCTGCCTGGATGCCTATCTGTGCAATATGAGCTAGGGAGCCTGCTTTGGCAGGGGGTTGGACCTGATGATCTCTGGAGGTCCCTTCAAACCCCTATGATTCTACAATTCATACCCTTTTTGTTGCCAGCTGATTTGATTAGTGGTCATAGGGTCAATAATAGACCCCAAATCAATAAATTTTCTATGGAATCATGGAATTCTTCCCCATAGCCTTATCTCAGGTATGCCATGCTGGTTGGTTCAGTGCTGTCTGCTGAATGGAGTTGGCAGGGGCAATGTGCACAGAAGATGAGCGTGAATGGTACAAATAATAGAGAATATTATTTTACTCTCTTGTTAAAAGGAATAAAATGCCTCAGGGTAGGTAGAGTACTTCTCAGGGTGCTTTTCAGCCAACATCTTTTCTTTGGAGCAGCCAACATTGATCTGGAAACGGGCTGAATTTCAGAGCTGCTGATCATTTATGCTTTCACGATGAAAACTGCGTCTCATTGCCCATCAGACTATTTTTACTCAGGTGAGAAAAGATAACTTTAGCTGGCTGGCATTATGATTCCCAGTTTGAAAACACTGGCTGTTGTTGGCTTTCATGCTATGCTGCTGAATCCCGTGAACTCTTTTCCTATCTATTTTCTAGGTATTATCCCAAAAAGCAACTCTTATGTCTTTTGGGGTGTTTACAAGCACTTTATATGAATGCATTTTTAGGTATAAGTTTTTGTAAATAATCCCCTTTGTCCTGTCCAGCTAATCAGAAACTACTAGATAGATAACATGTACATCTTCTAGAATTTCCTTAAGTCCCTCTAAGTTTTCTTAGCCTTGATCAACCTGTTACAAGATGTACATGGTATATCTTCTCATTTACACTACAAATCCAAAAAAAGCATCTTTACGATCTGTATATTTATACAGTATCTAGTACGTTGGGTTAGTGATGCACTTGAAGCCTCTAGGTGCTACAGCTATAGAGATGTTATGTAATAATAGGGAGCAGATCATTCTCCCACAAGGCATCTTGTTTCAACCCATAATAAAGAGACATTAATTTAAAAGGTTCTATTTAGTCAAATCAATCTGTCATGCGATGTTAATTAAGCATTAATTGATACTTATTTCTCTGAGGCACCAGATCATCATTTTTTCTTGAATAACCCTTGAAGTTTGGCTCAAGATACTGGAAGAAGGATGAAGCAGGCTTGTCTTTGTGACTACTAGAGGCATTATTTAGTTATTCATTTGCTTATTTATTTTCGCTGTCAAGTGTATCTGTCTCCGTAATCCTCTTTCCCCCCTTCCCTTGTTTGCCAGAGGAGGAATTGGCAAAACAATAGGAAGGATGTAATTAACAGCTTGGCTGTGGGGTGTGTGAAGGGATGGGAGTAGAAACCAGTACAGAATCAGAAGTTTCATACGAGAATGTTTGTACGCTGTCAGTCAATCGTTTTCTCCCTGTTTAGATTTGTGTGTGAATTGCAGATGTATTTCTTGGACACATCAGATTTTGTTTTTCCTTTGCTTTGCCGCAGAAAGCTATTTTCAGCCTAGGTTTTGTTCCTCCTGTTGTGACATGCAGGAGATATGATCTCACACCCTCTAAAGAACTGATACACAACAGCAATGCCACAACAAAGATCCTGTCGTTACACTGTTTGGTAAAAGAAGTAACTTCATAGCAATGGAATCACTTTTAGCTGCGGATATGAAGCATCTCAGAGAAATCTTCCCCTGTGGGTACTTATTGCTCATCTCCTTGTAGCTTAATAATACACCAAATACATCATAGGATCTTCCTTCTGAAAACCATGTGCTATTTGGAGAGCATTAACGACACAGGTTTAACCGACAGCCTGCACAGTGCAACACTGTGTACACATACCACCCACCCTCACAACCAAGGTGATTCACCCAGACGCTCTAGCACAGTCTTGCTGTTTGGGGGACCTTAACGAGTTGCATTCAGGGTTTCCTTATGCATCTCTGTATGATATGCAGAACTTTTTCACAGTAAGGGTGACAGAGCCCTGGGACAGGCTGCCTAGGGGGGTTGTGGAGTCTCCTTCTCTGGAGATATTCAAGACCTGTCTGGATGCTTACCTGTGTGATCTGTCCTAGGGAACCTGCTTTGGCAGGGGGGATGGACTCAATGATCTCTGGAGGTCCCTTCCACCCCTACAATTCTGGGTGTCTATGAGTCTCCCAATGTGCATTATAGGCAGATCTGACCATGCCACACAGGAGGCTGACATGGACAGTGGATCAAAAGTGCTGCACTCATAACCGCTGACACAGCATCCTCTGTTCCCTCTCCATTGTTGCTTATCTGTCCCCCTTGTCACAGATGTGGAGCTCTTATGAGCACTGTAACAAGCCTGAATCCCACTTTAAAGCAGCCAAAACTCCTTGACAGTCTTCACTTTGCAGCTCTGATTGAGCGGCACAACCCATGGTGCCCTGAGCCACCCCTGGAGACGGTGCAAGCCCTGGCTTGTCACCCACAGTCACTGTACAGAGTCAAGACTTAACTGTGGGCTCCAGTGGGAGCTTCCCATGCAGGGATTTACATCCCAGTTAATTCTTGTTTGTCCATTTTGGCCAAGGTAAGCTCATCTTGTTCGTGGCAAAGCATTAAAATGCCTGGCTGTCCCAGGCTAGACTTGTTTTAATTTACAGATTCTAAAAAGACCTTGATTGTTAGGATGGGGACGACAGTGTGAAGAGGGAGCAAAATTTGCTTTGGATAATGTAAGCACTGTTCCCTGTTCTGCAGGAGAGCACAAGATGTTTATGAATGAAAAAACCCTCTTCTTTTTCATATGATTTTAATGCTAATCTTTGAACTGTGTAAGAGTCTATCCTTGGCTCTGCTTCTGGGGAAGTCTGAGTTTTTTCATGCTTTCTCACTGGGATTAAGAAGCCACTGCATATCATGAGGCAAAACTAACAGGAAAGTGAGCAGGGGCATTCATCTCTCATGCAACTGGATAACCCAAAACACAGAAGTACGGAAAGATAAATGAAAGTGAGTTATGGGATCTGTCTTCACCTGGTACGAGAAAGCACTCTTGAGTACTGCTGCTGCAAAACTGTTCAGCATGTGTTTAGCTCCTGTGAGGAGTCCTATTAAGTCTTAACATGAAGTGCAGGCTTAAATAAGGCAGGCAATTTAAAATAGACTTCAGGAGGCGACATCCTTCCCCTGACTCCATTTTGTAATAACAGGAGAGTATTACCAGTGATAATAATGGACAATCATAAATTTGATAAGGTTTATGTGCCTTTGAAGAGGAGCAGTCACTTCTTTTCACCATGTTGCTACATTACGGCTAGTTTAGTTTTCTGCAAGGGATGCCAAGTAGATATGACTCTTATCTGTTCTAGGTAAAGCAGCAAGTTCTTTATTTTAACACATTTAACCTGTTAAGCAGGGATGGACAGTCTGACTCAGCTGAAAATGCTATCTTGAGCACTTACTATTAGCAGTATATTACCTTAATGCGGCCTTTTTTTGGAAAGTCAGTGTATTGGATTTTAATACAGAGATCAGCACCTCTGAAGTACAGCTCAGCTCAGAAAAGACAAGTGACAGCATGTAGCAGCCTTCACAAGGATCTTCCAAATGTAGCTGAAACAAGAAATACAAGCACCTGTGAGAAGAGCAGCCCAGGTATAGGGAATTTGAAGGCTGGAGAAATGTTTTTTTCTGAGCTGCACATGTGGCTCAAGGAGGTTTGTTCATCCCTGCGTGATGGAAACAATTTGTTTCCTCCAGAGGCTGCTAAATATAAGGTGCTTGTGGGGAGGGGAAGGTGAATACGTGCCTAAGGCATGCACTCACATCTACAGAGCATTCAGTCCTATTGGGAAAATAAAAATTAGCTTGGCCAGCCTCGCACAGGGTTTGCTGCCCTGTTCAAGGCAAGCACACAATTCACCTGTGATCCTCAATTTTCACTGTCACTGCTGGGGAACTGGTGCTTTTAAATGCAATTACCAGGCACTAAGGAATTGTTCTTCTGGTAGTCCCATTGAGGGTGGAGAAGCTCCCTAAGAATGCTTCTTCAACAGGTGAGCAAAGAACATTCTGCTTATTTTTGTACACACGATCTTAATTCACACATGTTAGGCCACGTGTAAAAAAAAAAAGTGCTGCTGTGCTAGACAGAGCTCAGGCTGCAGAATTTTCTCCAAGTGACTTAAGAGTCGGCCACACTGCGAAGGATGCTCACAAAACATCTCTGTTCTCCATGTAATGTGCTCTCTGTTCCATAGGTGATGGTCTTGATGGTGTGAAAGGACTTTTTCAGCACTCTTCTACATATTTGGTTACAGAAGAGGCCACCCATGACCCTGAGAGTCTGAGAACTGAGACTAAAGCTGTCACTTATCTGGACCATGTTTTTGAATTTCACTTTCTTTTCTTTTCTTTTCTTTTCTTTTTTTTTTTTTTTTTTTTGCATTTTAATGGTGTGACATTTGCCAGGGAAAACATTTGCAGCAATAAATCTCATCAAAATCTCAACCAAAATCTCATCTATTGCTTGACATTAATTTTGATCCTTTCCACTGCAGCTGCCTCCCTACAGGTTTCATCTTTGTGCTGGGAGACAGGCATTTGCTCATCCTACTCCATCTCTCTCAGAACAGCCTCTGGGTGTTACATGATGGGAGGGCACAGAGAAAATTATGTATTTTTGTAGTTATGGATGCGGTGGCATAATTTTCCCATTGTTCCCTTTTGCTTGAACCATTCTGATCTCTTTAACCAATTCCTTACCATTCCCTTGTTGATCTGTTAGCATGCTTACCCCACTCTCAGAAGCTCCAAAAAATCTGAGAATAAATCCATTGAAAGGCATGCAGGTGGCCTGTTTTCCCTGGTTATTTAGAGAGTCTGCAGCAGCAGCCTCCATTCCAGGTGGCTCTTGGAGAGAGGGCATTGCCTTCCTCCCTCCCTCCCGTTGAACTGGCCAACTATGGTAAAAGCAAAAAAGCATTTGTGCAACGACAAAGACAGAAAGGACATAGGCAGTGGCATCATTTTCTGTCTGAGCAGGAGAATTGTGTAGCTTCAGCACTGAGCTGTCCAGGGAAGAAAGCAGGCAGATCTGCTGTGGGAGGTCAAAGAGCTGATAGCATCCTGAAAACAATCCTAGCAGGCATTATTCTGTTACCTTGTTTTGGAAATGAACTCAGCTAGAAAGCTCATGCAATAAGTGTAAAACTGAACACCTTAAAATTGTTAAACATTGAGATTTGCTGCCAATGCCTTGGGCAGCAGACAGGCCCCTCTGGGTTATCTCTCAGAGGAGCATTCTGCTCTCCGTGTCGGCACACCAGATTCCTCTTCACCAAAGGATGTAAGCTGGACCTGCCACATGTTGAAAACAAAGCAGCAGAATATCCCAAAGAAAAACAAATAAAAAGGGCAGGAGCTTGCTTGTTTGTTTCCTTGCTCAGTTTTTTTTTTTTACAGACTGTGGTTACATCCAGGGGGAAAATCAAGGGATACAACTGCTTTGTGATGGCACGACTTGCTGAAGCGATAAAATGCATGACGTTTCCTGACACATGCATATTCTTAGTAGCTGCTGATGAGACAGGATGAGTGGTAGTGTAAATGTTTGCTAACTTGGGGATGGCTTCTGATACAGAAGGTATGCAGAGCTATCTTTGAAGCCTGTAATAGCCAGGCACATATGTAACTGGGATCAGCAGTGGGTGTTCATTCCCCAGGGACACCTCAAGGAATGCATCAGGAAAACCCATAATCCTAAGGGCTGAAAGCCTCCCCAAGACATAGTCATCTTGGAGGTCTGAAGGTCCGTATGGATGTAGAGGTTGCAGGAACTCATGTGTATGCTATAGGTTTTCAACACCCAGCAGCACGATGTGCATTTGGGAGTTGACCCCAAGCCCCACTTTGAAAAAGGGTATTTTTGTTTCCCCTGAGTTGTTTTTCCTTAGTGATGGCAGAGGAGCCATAGTGGAAACGTTAAGTTCATGGCTTTCTGAGACAGCTTGGGCTTTCTGGGAAGACACCTGTATCTTTTATTCCTCTTATTCTTTGGTCATCTCCTTTATTTTCCCAGGCTTGCGTCCAAACAGCACAAGAGTTTTGAATCTTAGGTTAGTTACTCCCTGGTGGAAAGAAATGCATTTAGAAAATCATCCAGAGACCCAGATCAAATATCTGAAAAGAAACCACTGCACTTCAGCTCACCAAAGCCTGGACCACTTGTGCCTCTTTTACTTTCTTATGATCTTTACAAGAATTTCTAAGAAAAGGTGGCTGCTCTCAGATTAATAATGCTTCTCTCTGTGTCTGTCTGTTAGATGAGGATGCTAATAGCAAAAGAGAGATAATTGGGCTTTAATTGGGTTCTGCTTGTTCAAAGAAGGAGGGGGCAAGGGATGCCTTTTGGTTCCCATGGCCTTCTAGATAAGTTTCCACATAATGCCAATTAAGAGCAAAATAAAGAGTATGCAAAACAGATGACAACTGCTGCTCACCAGGAATCATTCTTTTGTGACTAAAACAATGGGACCTTCAACCAAGGGTGCGCTTTTTGCTGCTTTAGTTTCCCTTGATTTATTATTGCGTTTTGCATAAGATTTGCTGCCGAATGGATCAAGCCTGGAAAAGTTTCAGATGAATACGAGAGTGGGAGCCTTCCAAGTGTGTGTGTGTGTGTGTGTGTGTGTGTCTTACACTTGTCAAAAGCAGAAAGGTAAGTCAAATTAAGTTATTTTTTTCCCCTACAAGTTATTTTATTTTGGTTTTATTTCAGAAGGAACTATTGTATAGAGGGAGGGGTCAAGGGTTTTTTTCTTCTCTTTTTCTGCATTTTTTTTCTTTCTCCTTGTTTGTCAGTTTTAAGGGTAATTATTCACCAGGCCCTTTTCAACTGTCAGAAGCAACAAAAGGTAATCCGGCCTCTTTGCTTCCCTGCCCCACACCCGCCTTTTCCTCCAACAAAAGCAGTCTTTGTTGGGAAGGGTCATCATTTCACAAGGATCCTTCTTCATCCCACAAGTTAGAAACTCTCTTCTACTTTATATCAAGGCGACCTCTCATGAATGTTGGGAGACTTGGGATGTTGCAACTGATGCTCTGTCCTGGGTGATGTTACCCATGGACAATTGCCAGCTTGACAAATTAGGCTCTGATGGATGCTCTGAATGCTTTCTTTTCCTTCAAGCAGGATGTCTAACTTACTACATGAGCTGGTTATCAATTTATCTACAATACATACCCTGGCATTAATCAGTCTCCATCTAAAGGGTGGTCCTTAACCACTGGCTTGGATTCACAGTTCCATTTGACTGGGATGAGCCCTGTGACTTTTGAAATTACATTTTCTTCTTTCTTTGCATCTCCTTGCTGTTGAGGAAGCACATAGGGGAAAGACCGCTGTTCAATGCCAATGCATTTTGCAGACAGAATTGCTACTTATCAACAGATCGATATATGCCAATCTCCAGTTTCATATAAATATTTGCTTAGATACTAAATTGATCTTGGCCTAGATTTGCCATAATTTAAGTCTATGAAGCTATAATCAAGACTCCTTGATAATAAAAAGAACCCATCAGCAATTATACTCATTCACTTCCCCATATTCAAGGCTATTTCGGCATTTTGCTGATAAACTCCTGTTTTCAATCAAATTTGCAGTGTGAAAATCAACATTGCACACCAGTTAATGATGCTGGAGTGCTTCCTGTGTGGCATTTTGAAGTTATATCAGCATGGAGACACAAGTAATTTCTGAGGGGCTTTTATCTGATATGAAAACTAGATTTTGCTAAAAAGGTACCTAAAACCTTGTCTCAAAATTCAAACTGAGTATTGCCCTTGGAGATTTGAATGTAGTCTAAAGTTTCTGTAAGTTTCCAGTAGTAAAATATCTTTGAAACAGAAGCACCTAAAGATGTATGTCTCATCTATTTCTCAACACCATGATTACTTAGAATTTTTAGTATAGAATTATCTGTCGGTGTGTTATATCAGAGACATGCTGCGCTAAACGCTGGACTTTTCAACAAAATACTTTCATTCTATATAGAGGAAATGGGCAGAAAAGCAAACTTGTTAAAGAATGCTATTTCTGTGTTGCAAGGGGGAACATCATCTGAGCGACATTCACACTCTAACAGCATCATAGAAGAAGCCTTTTAAGGAAATAAATTCAGGCATCCCAAGGTTCATTCTGGTCCACATTGTAACATGGAAATTTTGTTTACAGATTAGGAAAATAGTTTTCACCATCAGTTTATTCAAACACTGGCACAGGAGGAAACTCCATTCCTGGAAACATTAAAAACTTGTTTATATGAGGCCCTAACTCTCTTGATCTAATTCCCCAATTAGCTCTGACCTCAGACTTGGTCCTGCTGTGAGCAGGAGGTTGGACTACATGGCCTCCAAAGATTCCATCCAACCTAACTTGCTCTATGATACTCTGAACTTCGGAAGTTCCCCTTCTATCAGAAGATATCTATGCATTAAAAACCCAAAGGAAGGCATATCTTAATAAACAATAATAGGAACAGGTTTGTAGATAAAGGCTGATAGGGAAATCAGATAACAAGAGTTAGGGGTTATGCTACCTGGAGGAATGAGCTGAAATCCCTTCACTCTCCCAGTGACTATGTGCCTGACCATGAGACAAAGACCTGTGTACATATGATTTCTCAACACTGTGATTATTGTTATTTTGAAGCAAGGCATTTTTGAAGTTAACACATTCATGGTTTAGCCCTGGTAGGCAGCAAACCCTTACACAACCACTTACTCACTCTCCTGAGGTGGCACAGAGGAGAGAATTGGAAGGGTAAAACTGCAAAAGGCCAGTGGGTTGCAATAAAAAGAGTTTAGCAGACAAAGAAGCAGCCATGTGCACAAGCAAAGTGAAATAAATTAACTCACTGCTTCCCATCAGAATGGAGATATTTAGTGAACCCTGAGATAGCAGGGCTCCATCACACAGAATGATTTCTTGGGAAAAGAGGCATAGCACCATGCCAGGTACTGTGGAGAAACCTAACTCTATCCCAGCCAAAACCAGTACACCCATCACTGGCTGGTTTTATTTTTTTCTGAGCTACACTTGGCTTCATAGGATATATACACAAGAATCTGAAACATCCCTCCTCACCCATAACCGTTTATCCTGTCCAAGAACACTTTACAAATAGATGTGTTAAGTCATCCAAAGTGTTCATGCCAATATTTTGACACATGTGGTCACACCAGTCATTAAAATTGACCTATTTTGGAGTACTTGTCCTGGGTTCAGCTGGACAGTGCTGTACAAAACCCATTGAAGAAAATGAACCTTTTAAGTGAAGAACCACATGGGTAAGTGAAAGTTTTAGATAGGTCAGAATATTACATAAATAATGAACAAATTTATAATTAAATCAATAGCCTCAACACTTTCTTTCCTGTTAAAGATTCCTTGGTATATTTATAAGCAAACCAAATAAACTTTGTTTTGATGCCTCATTTGAAATTCTTTCAGACTCTACTACAACCCTATAGTGTCCTGATTCAGAAAAAGTATCTGTTCAGGACTTGTTCAGCCTCTTTAAATTGGCATTAGCATCCTATATGGAACAGATACATATTGTATACCGCAGAGTGCACCTGTACTCACAGCCTTTTTATAACTGCTTGAGTATTTCATATTTTCTAAAGAGCTTGAAGCATCCAAACCCAGTTATAAAACAAATACATTGTGGTCCTTTGGAGAAGAGCAAATAGAATTGTACCTATTTTACAGATAAGAAAACTAAGGTCATTTTCCAGCTGATGCCTGAAGTTTAGCACCTCTCTCACCACTTTTAACTGTAAAATGATCTAACCACTGATGGCCCCACACTCCAGGCTCTTTACCTTCACTTTTGATGCCCGAACGTTCAGCTCCCGCTGCCTCTTGCTCAGTCCCCAGTGGCAGCTGTCACAATATTTCAGGCTTAATTGTCAGGAGAGCAGAGGCCCCTGGTAATCATCAAGCACAGTGGATGTACAGCACCTTCCGAGTCCATTTAATGCCTGGCTTTTTGTGTAAGCTGAAGGTCACTTTTCTCAGGGTTGTCACCCGAATGTGCTGCAGATAAATGAGCTCCAGCCAGAAAAATAAGAATTGCAGAGAGGTCTGGAAACATTTGCTCACTTGGTGTCTGAAAGGATTGCAAACTGTGTTGCTGATAATGTGAGCAAATTGGTATTTAGGGCCTAGACTCTAAATCAAAGAAAACACATGGAAAAGGACCTAGTAAGTAGCACTCATTATCAGATTATCACCGGCTCCAGAGTCTGTGCAGCAGGATCGGATTCTGTTTCCTTTATCAGTCCCGCCAATAGCTGGAGCCAACACTGATGTAGAGTTATCCCTCAGGAATAGTTGCCACCTCCTTATGGCTGATCATAAAAAATAGAAGTAACACCCTCCCAACAATGTATTTCCATAGGAAATGATTTTGACTCTAGTTTCTATACCAGCATGCTCAGGGCAATCAAGAGATGCTGCTTGTAGGTGTAGAGACAAATTTTGCATAGCTATTAACACCTGCTGCTGCAGAGATTTGTGTGCGTGTGTGTGTTGCATCACATCAGCACAGCTGTCCTGTCCCCCATGCCTGACCCCATTTTCTCTTGTTGGCTCCCAAGCAGCAGTGTTGGTACCAGAGATTAGAAATTCAGCTGTGGAATAGCAGGTAGAGGGCTTAATACTTTATTGATGTTAAAAGTATATATAATTAAAAAAAAAATAAAAGCAGATTCTTTCTGACTGCTATGGGTGAGCAGTTATCAGAGAGGAAAGGTGGAAGTGATAAGGGTTTGTCATCACTTGCATAGAATCATGGAATCATAGAATTGTCATAGACCATCAAGTCCAACCATCATCCCAGCCTGCCTATCACCACTAAACCACATGCCACCACATCTAACCATCTGTTAAGACCTCCACGGATGGAGACTCTACTACTTCCCTGGGCCTTACAAAATGGACAGTGATGTCTCCTTTTGCAGAGCAACCACATAGCCCTTGGGAATTGAGCAAGAGGAGAGGGATGTGTTCAGGATTAGGGATGTAACACATAGGAAAGCAATGCCAGAGTCCCTTTCAGTACATGTCCAGTATTTCTCGTATAATAGAATTCTTATGACCATTTCCATATAGGATTTTAATATCCCTGTTCTGATTGGAAGAAGCAATGCATTTCCATTTTCACAATTCCGTAAAATAATTAATAGAAAAGTTACAGCCTGGAATTACCCCATTTAATCCTATTTGAGGCAATATTCATCTCACCTAAAAATGCCTAAGGGTCTCATATAAACTTCAGAAAGTAAAAGGCATTTTAAATGGCCGGTTCTTACTTTCAGTGAATATATAAAACAGGGTAGCTAAACTGACCACAAAAGTATAACTTTTTTGTCCATTTTCTATATGTTTGGAAAGTCAAGAAAATGAGCAAGAGGCAGCTGTCTTGTGAGATGAATCCTATTTCCTATATCCCTTGGTCTTTCTCCAGATATAGATCCCTTCAGAGGAGATTCGTGGTTCCTAATGAGGAAACCACCTTTAGAAGCTTCAATTCTGTCTGCACCAACCAATGGAGGAAAATTACCAGGCTAAACTGTCTTCTTGCCTAAACGCATCAACCAGTTTGGGTGAGATGAAACTGAACCCTACATTGCCAAAATGTGATGCAGGCATGAACACCTCCATGGAGTCTCCACAGAATCATAAAATCGTTTAGTTTGGAAAAGATCCTTAAGATCATTGAGTACAACTGGTCTTTGCCTTGCCCAAGACGAAGTCAACTACTTCACACTTTATAGTTGTAGAGCCAGCACTTTTGGGAATGCCATCTCTTGGTTACCATATAGAAAAAAGTAATTTAAAATTAAACTTTGTGATGAGCATTGCACAAGGATTGATTGAAAAAAAAACCCTATAAGTAAGTGATGGCTAATGGGTTTATTAATCATAGAAGAACACACAACTTGAGAAAAGATAAAGGCCCTGTTTCAAACATAGAGAAGGTGAGATCAAAATTGACTTGTCTTTTCATGCCCAATGGTTTTAAGCGGATGTCATCCAAAGAGAGGAGAATTGGCACCACTCAGCATAGATTATCTTAAAAAAGAGACTAAAGAAAACAAAAAGCAGTAAAAATACCAGAATATGATGATATAAAACCCTGATCTTTTCTTAGTGTCCTCTTTAAACATATGGAGGAATTCAACTTGGTTTTGAAGTCTTGTATTTCATAAATTTATATATTCATCCCAGAAAAACTCATGATCTGCAGGTGTTAAGCTGAACATTTTTTTTCAGTTTATTCAAATAATAAAATACCAGCATGTTGATATTTTCTGACTTTAAATAACTCCTGTGGGCTTGCTGAATGTTTACAAGACCCTTCAAAGTTTGGGGAGCCAAGAATTCAGCAGATTTCAAACAGCACTTGGTGATTCATAGGGGTAGAATTCACTTTGCCTTATTTTTTAGGTCTCTGCAGTGTAGACATCTATGTTTTGCGTAGTCACTCTGGACTTCATCTGCAGCCAATGAAGGGAAAGAGACTTCTACAAAGCTCTTTAGCTGACGTATTTTATTTGTATACATTAGGATAAGAGGAATTGCACCTGTAAAACTCACTTAGATAACTACACCATAGATATTTTAATGTGTGTGGAAAATTTGCACCCCTTTCATTATTTGAACTGTGGTCTGATGTTATCATTGTGTCACAGATGTGTGGGCTTTGTAGTCTACATTTCTTTTGTTGATTTCATATCTTCTAGCCAAACAAAAGAGTCCATTTTTGATGTCCAATTACATTGAAGAGTATGGCTTGTGCCTTTGTTCTTTATCTCAGCCTTGCTCTTTAACCTCACAGGAGGCTCAATATTAATAAGCATTGCAGTTCCTCATAAATTTAAGCCACATTAACTTCTATGTAAGTTTGTAGTTGTTCAGGTCATTCTTTGCTTCTGCATGGATGGATTATATAGAATGAGAGAACTTGAGGAGTTGGAGAGTTTGAGGGACTCACATTTTGATGGTCTGAATAAGAGCTGAGAATATTATAGCAAACAACCTATTTCCTGAGGAGGTGGGAGAAAATTTTCCTGAAGAGTTGCCACTTACAAACTATTTTCCTCTCCACAAGACTTAAAAAGAGGCATTTTTAAATAACATAGCACACCTCCTCTTCAGTTGGGAAGTTGAGATGCAGTGTGGGTAAGTGATTTTGAGAAAGCATTTTCCTGAGTTGGTGTTGGAGCTGCAAACAGTACTGAAAAGAAGTCTAACTCCCGGTAACAAAATTGCTCTTTTTCTGTTGACCTCTGTGACCAGTCACAAAACCAACGCACATGAAGATTTCCAACACTTTATGTTAGAAAAGAATGCAACTAGCTGAGCTTCTGTGATTCCTTGTAGGTAGTGAGGATTGGATGTGAATTTAAATGCCCATTTTGTGGAATTAGAAGGATGGATGCTGGATTGGATGTGCTGATATTAACTGCAGAGTGTTGTGGGCTCATGTTTAAAGGGTGGGATGAGCATTGCATGCTGGGAGATGAATGCTAGATTGAGGGGCCCCTCTCCCCTATCCAAATTTGGTATTGATATGATGGCTAGTCCTCCACACCTTACTAGGAAGTGGTTTAGGAAGAGGATTCTTCCATTAGCTTTGCTACAGGGCACCATATGTCTTCTCTGTGGAAACAACAGAAAACATGGCATATGAGACACCATCCCATGGGCCACATTCAAATGCTGGGCTATCTTGACCTAATATGCTGCATCAATGTCAAGTCATGGCTTTGTTAAACATTTACATATACATATATCTATATGGTGTAGAGTCTTAAATATACAGACACACACCAAAAAATACAAACCTTTTTGGCATTTATACAGATAAGGCCATTTTTATTGGCAAATATTTTGCTTGGCACTGATTCAGCATGTACTAATAGCTTAATAATTTTGGCAGACACACCAATGAAAAATGTTACTGAACCAGACCCAATTATATGTATAAAATGTAAACAGTTGTGTCTGCTGGGGATAACTGCAGTATGTTGTCAAGCCACGGCTGTAAATTACATATGGTAGATTGCTCTAAATTTGTTTTTGACAAACGACCGTCTGATGAGGTTGTTTCAGGGCCACACAACTGATGGAAGGACATTATCAGCAGACCGTAATACCAGCATGGCTTTTGTTTCAGCTCTTCGTCCAGCTTTCCAAAGTTTGGCAGCTCTTACATAAGTTTCAGGCTTGTTTTCTGCTGTTCGCTTTCAGTAGACCCGCCACAGTATCTTCATGCTGAAGTTATAATGAGTTAATTCCTGATAATTAATTCTTGTTCTCCATATTAACCATCAATGGAATAGCTATTTAGGCTATTTCTTACCCTGGAAAAATTCCCCTGACACTGAAATCTTATAGTAAAGCTTTGAAAGCTCAGCAAAGCCCTTTCTTACCTCCTTTATGCACCCATTTTGCTAAGCTGGAGATTCATATGCCATTGAAGTTACCATTCAGCCCTCGTATCTGAAAAGCAACTCTGGAACTGGCTAAAAAATGCTTTCAGGAAGATTTTAAGTTAAGCCTGGGCTACAATTAAAGAATTGCCATGGCAAAGGTGGGATGTGGTGGGCACTGGGGAAAGGGGAAAAAAATAATGAAGCTTTTCAGAAGATGGCATTGAGGAGACCCATCCAGCACTGCACCTGGTGAAACCATGGAGTGTGCCCTCCCACCAGGTTAAATTAGAGTAACACTGCAAACACAGCGGGCTCCTACTAAAAACTGTCATGGAGGGAAGAGCCTTAAAAAGAGCCATTTCTGATGCAGTCAGGTAGAAGAGAGTAAAGTAAATAATGAATGCTGAAGGGCAGGGCAGGAGACCGTGACTTTGCATTCCTTTCATGCCTGCTGCCATGTTGCTGAAGAAGAGCACAGCGAATAACTGCCAAAGGATGCAGTGCACTCTGCTCTGGCTTCACTGAAAACTGGCATCAATGGAGAAAGGAAGTTTGAGCATCAGCTGTTTGGAGCGTAGCCGCCACCAATCATTGCCCTTATCAGAGTTCTCCAGAGAGCCTGTAAACATGCACACTTCAGCAAATGGCATGTTATAAATATGGGTGACTTACAGCGTTGGGGTGGAAAACAGGCAATTATTTATCACCACCTTTCTGAGATCACCCTACTCTCATAGTAGTAGGTAGTTGTTAGGAGATGTTATTCACAGGGCTTTGTCAAGCTTCATATGAGTAAACATAATATTTAAATAACAATGGCTTATTTATTAAGTAGTTTAAAAAGATCTCATTTTCACTAAAAATTCCCCAGCTTTAGAAGAGAATCTGCTTCTTTAGTTCCAAAGCGTTGTTGTGTTAGTTGAAAAAGCAAAGGAGAATTATTGGTATGGTTAACAGGAAAATATGTTTTTGGTATTGATCCAATTGGATTTTTATTTCTAATATTATCATACACATTGTAAAATACATCTGTAATAAGGAATGAAAACTGCATGTGGAAAAATAATTATATGGAACATAAAATATAGAATTGGCTTACTTGCTGTTGAGTTAAATGTTTTTTGAGCCAGATGAGATAAGAAAAAAATAAATAAAGTTTAGGTTTGAACAAACGTGGTCCAACTGTCTGAGTGTTACTGCTACAGAATGAGCAGTCGTGATATGGGATGATTTAACTTCAGGCAGAGATTCATTAGGGAAGATAGGACCAAGAGCAAAATACTTCAAACAGAGGCAGTTGTTTGGTTAGTGAGGTTGACTTTAATGCAATCTTCCTCCTCCTCCATGAAATGATGTAAAATGACTTACAATGTGCTCTAAATGCATGTCTTTCTTGCCTTGATGCACTTTCACTTTTGACCTAGGCTAATGAAAAATTAAAAGTAATAATACTACTGGACTTTCCTGAGGCCACACTTTCAGTTTGCTCTTGTGTTCTGAATCTTTCCTACATTGACCAAGAAATTAACTCTGAATGAAAAACACATAAGTCAGGACTCCTGAATCTGATTTCCTCTGTCATCTTGGGAACCGATGGGAACAGTCTCTACATCCTCAGTGCTCAGCCAGGGCATGGAGCAGGAAACTAGGCAGTTATTGCAGCTGAAGGATATGTCTCACAGGAGTTCATTGAAAGACCAATACAGAACTGCTTTGAATATTGCACAGTCTGTATGCAGAGCTGCCATTCCAAGCAGATATTTTCAGGATCTAGGAATCTAGGGAATCCCCCTCTCAATCAAAATTCAATGAGGAGTAAGACCAAGTTCATCTGCAGTGGCTTTCTTGTCATTTAAAGAAATCTGAAATTTGCAGTGTGGTAGTTTATTTGTGATTTTTCCTAAGAGAAAGAATGTATTTAAATGGAATAGTAACTTCAGGCTTAGCTTCCTTGTGGCTCATCACTCATGGTTAGCACCATCCTGGAACCCGCATTGTTTCATTTATTCTATCCCAGAGGTGCAAAGATGCTGTTCCCACTCCCAGTGTTCCCACTCCCAATGGAGAAATGCTTAAGTGCACAGGAGTTAGAAAATTCTACGTGGCATCATTGCACTGGCTTAATCAGAGCTATGTGTAACTATGAGCAGGGTGGGAGACAGGGAAGGGAACAAGCCAGTATCAGCATAATGACTTTCAGCTGCTATTTTAGCTATCAGTGCTAAATAGATTTTATTTGGATAATGTTTGGACTCCTGTTATTTCATTTAGTCTTGGATTTCTTTTTCACTTCTGTTATTTCATCTCATCTGTTCTGCCTTTGCAGAATGGGCTTCACGTAAATATTTTTTTTTTTAATTGCTTCTCATAAGTATATTATAGAATTACAGAATCATATGTTGGAAAAGACCTCTAAGATCACAAAGTCTGCTCAGTGCCACTTTGGCAACTAAAACATGTCCTGGAATGACATATCTGCATGTTTTTGAACAGCTCCAGGGATGGTGACTCCACCACCTCTCTGTGCAGCCTGTTCCAACATCTGATCACTCTTTCAGGGAAGAATTTTTTCCTAATATCATATATAAACCTCCCCTGACTCAACTTGAGACCATTTCATCTCTTCTTGTCATAGAATTACAGAATGACAGAATATTAGGGGTTGGAAGGGACCTCGAAAGATCATCTAGTCCAACCCCCTTGCCAGAGCAGCATCACCTAGATTAGGTCACACAAGAACACATCCAGGCAGGTTTTGAATGTATCCAGAGAAGGAGACTCCACAACATCTCTGGGAAGCCTGTCCCAAGGCTCTGCCATCCTCACAGAGAAAAACTTTCTCCTTATTGTTCCCATGAAACCTCCTATTCTCCAGCTTGCATCCATTGCCCCTTGTCCTATCATTGGACATCACTAAGAAGAACCTGGTTCACCTTCCTGACACTTGCAAGTAACATATTTATAAACATCAATGGGGTGACTCCTCAGTGTCCTCTTCTCCAGGTTAAAGAGACCCTGCCCACTCAGCCTGTCCCCATCATTTTCGTGGCTCTTCACTGGACGCTTTCAAGTAGTTCCCTGTCTTTCTTGAACTATCACTAGTTACTCAGAAGAAAAAAACGACTCCCACCTCCCTACAACCTCCTTTCAGGTAGTTGTAGAGAGTGATAAGGTCTCCCCTCAGACTCCTTTTCTCCAGGTTAAACAATTCCAATTCTCTCCAGGCTAAACAACCCCAGTTCCCTCAGACGCTCCTCATCAGAGACCGGCATCATTCCCTCAGCATGGCCTGGGGAATAGGGAAGTCCTCCTTGTGATTTAAGTTCACTTCTCACTTTCACAGCTCTGCATAACTTGTCAGTTTCCTTGTCCTTCAAAATTTATTCCTTTCATTTCTCCATCCCTGCAAAATCCCTGTCTTTTTCCTATTGCTTAACCTTCATCTCCAGTACTGACTTACTCTAAATTTAGATCTCCATTTTAATTGGGCAGACACCTTTTCTTCCAAGTATTTACATGTGTTTATATGAAACTACAAATTCATGAGGCGACATTAATAATAGATCTCTGAAAGGCAAGAAAACCCTCAATATTCTTAAACTGGGGAACTAGACTGTCATATAACATTTTCCCAGGTAACAATGCCAGAGCTTAGAAACCTTGAGAGAACTGCTCTAACACCAGAATCTAAATCAGATATATTTCAATTTAACATATGCAAGGAATTCGTATACTGTTTCAGATTGTGGAGTTGGACTAGCTTAAGGTTACTGACTAGTTGTTTTAAAATTAAAAATAATGTTTGTCTATATAATGTAGTTATAAAATATACAGATTAAAAGAGGAAAATCCAGTAAAGAAATATATTGGAAATAATAAGCATTACTCCTTACCTGACAGACAACTTAATTCATTTCTCTGGACCTCATACATGGTGCAGAAATCATTAGACTACTTGATATTTTCTGGCCTATAGTGGAAGAAAACTTATACTGTACTAGATTATAAATTACATTGTTTTCCATCTCTGCCATCATAGCAGCTTCTGGTGGCTATAACCTGCTAGACTGAGCTGTTTAAGTAGGGACAGATGGCAAAGTCCATCAGGGATTCACAAATAAACGAAGAATATCTGATTCTAGAGCGACCTGATAGCACAATGCAAACATCAATAGGCATCAGCAAGAATGATTTGCAATAAGTCTGAGTCCCATTCCTTTGAAGAAGCTGATATTGCTGCCTAGACCTACAGCCATTATCCTATATTAGCTATACTGATTTATTATTTTTTTAAAAGAAAGATCAGTAGAGATTTTTCATGAGCTGCTCACTTCTTGACCTGCCATCATTTTTACAAGTAAAAAAAAAAAAAAGGTTAGATACAGGAATTTATCAAACACAGGAAAAAATATCTGTAACAGAAGAATGCTCATGGTTCTTTAAAGTTCCCAAAAAACAGACAAATCTAGTGACACTTTAATCCTCATCTGGGAAAGAACAAAAACACACATCCAAGGAGCTGTATGCAACTGAGTTTGTATCAGAAACATGGAGAGCTGACCAAGAAACAGAGATCTGCCAGTGTCTTCATCCATCACACATACAGAAGTTCAGCTCCTCTATTTGTAAATATTGAAGACCTAAGTCGGACTTGATCTGCCTATTTCATGATGAAATTATTCATCTGCTGAAAATTCCTGTTCCAATTTAAACAGTGTCTCTAGCCTGAGCATATCTCAAATATAAACACACAACTTCTTGACATGTAAACTGGAGGATCTGAATCCCGCCTAATTGTCCTGGAGATGAGGTATGCCCAGGAATTTCTGACTTGCCTACAATGGGAATTGTGCTTTAGAAATATATTTACATCAGTATTTGGTGACCTGCTGTGGATCTGAGGTATCCCCCAACATCCTTTCTTCCTCCTGCAGATTGTATTTGAAACTAGGATGTCTGAAGGAGAAATTTTGCTGCATGGTGCTCTGAAGTCGGTGGGTATTTTACTAAAATCCTAGCAGATATGCAGTGTAATTAAATCACAGCCTGGTCATGCACTGCACTAACTTATAGTAAGACATATCTGGCCTTGAAGAACACATAAGATAAATAGGATAAGGTTTGAATTCAGACATGAAGGCCATGCAAGGCTGTAGACAGTAGCACCCCAGGGCTAAAACCAAGTCCTCTGGGATTCCTGGTCCTATCCTTAAGTTTAGAGTGCATCACTCATTAAGTGGATTAAATGTTTGACTGGAGATTGCATCTTTGGCAGAGCAAGCTGATGTGCCAGGGACATTGAGAGTCTCCCAGATTCATGGTGATATTAGCAGGGGTGACAAAGCTTTTCTGAAAAAAATGGTGAATGGTCCACTGAGACATTTTCACAAGATATTTCCTGCCCTTTACAGGGGATTTAAAACGATGGCCATGTCCTTAGTCTGCCTTGTTTTTAATGTGTGTCCCAGTGTAGATTTCACCTCTTGTAGGTACTGAAGGTCTTTGCATTGTTATACTGCCTGGAGAAGTGATTTATGACTTGTGCTTGGTGAGTGCAAGTGTGTGGGCAAGGGCTTGGCTTTGTTGCTGAGTAACTTGTTGTTTGCATTAGGATCCTTCCTGCCAAATCAGGCATCTTTGAGGTAGGGTTGCTCCGTCTCATGTGGGCTACATTAATCCCTGGGGGAAAGATGGATACAACAACTGAGTGCCTTTATTTAGGTGGGTTTTTTTCATTTGATATAATTGCCTGTGACTGTAGGGGCCTAGACATGAAGGCAGTCCTTTCTGGTACTCAGGGTGATAATGATGACCTATGAATGGTGCTGCAGCTCTTTTTTACCCAATTCTTTCTCTGTTTGCTAAAGAATAAAACAATAGAGTGTGGAGTTTCAGTTCTCTCATGAGTTTAACCAATTACTGTTTTCCTTCAAGCTATATAAATTGTGTGCATTTAATATTTAGTTATCTCCAGACTGTTTACACTAATTTTCATTTATACAATGCATCTAGTAACAGAGGTAGAGTGCAGCTCTTTTTCTATTTCTCTTTTGAATGCAAGCCTTGAGGGAAGCCCACAGTTTTTGATCGTGCTCTACTTTGATGTAAGCAAATGTTTAAGTTATGCTCTGGCAGAATGTCTGAGACTCATGTTCATGAATGATGCAGAATTTGTCCTCCTTCCTCGGCGGCTCTATTTATAGACATGACTGTTTTTATTTTCCATGCAGTCATGAGAGAGAAGGTGAGGAAGAAGCAACTGCAAGTCCTTTGTCTAAGCACAGCTAAGTTTGTTCTCGTGTTTTGCTGTATTTTATATTATTCCATGCTGTGTTTCATCCATCTATCTATAGACAGGATAAAGGTCTTTTCCCAGCCCTGGGCTCCAGGGACCCAAATCGCTACTGCTCTGTACTCCACAGGATCACATACTCTACAGTGATGTGGCTGCAAAGTGCTGCCAGAGGAAAACAATGAACCTATTTCTGTGTTCCCTATAGCACGTTCACTCCCCTGACCTATGTTTTGCTGCTGGTTTTGCCAGTGTGTAGATCTAAACCAGCCTACATCTACACTCAGAAGAGACAAAATCACACATTCTGTGCTTTTCCAGAATGGGTTTGGGTTGGT
Source organism: Hypotaenidia okinawae (assembly GCA_027925045.1). NCBI lineage: Eukaryota > Metazoa > Chordata > Aves > Gruiformes > Rallidae > Hypotaenidia > Hypotaenidia okinawae. The sequence goes on from BSDF01000001.1 coordinate 212,114,717, forward strand.
GTTTCTTTTTTTATGTTTGTTTTTCCCTTTCAGAGCTGTTCTTTGTCCTGTTAGACAGGGACCCAAGGATATGTTTGGATCAGAATGGTCCATGTAAAGGGCTGGGATGTTGTGATAAGATTGCACAGGGTGCTAGCAATAGATATTCGTTCTCTGGGGGTGGATGTGCAGTTCTGAGATGCTGCAGGATAGCAGGAAAGGAGACAGGATTGCTCCCAAAGTGCACATCTTTGGTGGGTTTAGTGTGTTGTTTTTCCAGCGTTTCATGGTAAAGCTTCCACTTAGCTCCCACAGGGAATGAAAACTGCCTATCCCTGGCAGACACCATGAAATATGGTAGTGTACTAGTAGGGAATTAGCTCCTGTGCACCTGGCTCTTGTCAAATAAAACTTCTGCTATTCCATATCTTTCTCTGATTCAAGATTGCTATAAGTGTCTGCACTGATGGTATATTGGACTCCAGGAGGCTGGATGTGGCCAAGACATACCTTTAGAAAGGGTGATATATAATGACAAAAGGAGACAAAATGGGTTGTGCTCAGCTCACAGTCAACAGTCAGTTCCCCTAATCAAGGCAGAAAGAGGTGGAGTTGGATATATCCACAACACGTCTTTTTCTTCAGGATAAGAACAGTAGGAAGTAAACTATGAACATACATGGTGCTTTCAGGGACACAATAGAAAGATCCAAGAAAATGTGGCAATTAGAGGCTTAATTAAAAATAAATGACTCAGAAATGCGAGTTAGAGAAGAACCCAACAATTAAGTTGTATGTAACAGAACAAAAGCTTTGCAAACCCTGCAGAGTTTGTTTTGCCAGGATGCTGTCCTTTTGAAAAAAAGGAGCCCAGCCTGATTGTGTGAGTGATCAGATCTGTGCCTGGAGTTTATAAGTGAATTTGTTTTCCAACTCCTTTATATTTCACCACGTGGACTGCCTTGTGCTTTGGGAATCTGGGTTCCACTAAGGCCAGTTCTCAGATCATATTCTGTGGCCAGGGAAACAGCATCTTGGATGGGAACTGGAGACAGCCTCAGCATCTTACAAAGCCTGTTGTCTCAGGGCCAGTTTTAAAGAATTCTCAGTGGAGACCCAGCAGCTAAGAAGATATTTTACAATCTCACATCTCAGGAGTTTGTGGCACTAAAAATTGCACACATTTCCTGAGCACAGTGTATTCTAGCTCTTCACTTTGTGGGTTGTGTTTTAGTACTCTGCATGGTAGCTTGACATTTGAAGTCTCTCAGTTATCATATTTCCTAAAAACTTCGGACCTGACTTACTATATCTCAAAATTGTGGAGGTTGTCTTTCATTTAAACAGAACCATTTAACCTTTGTTGCAACTTTTTGAGAATAATTCCAGTCTCTTAGGATTGTTTCCCGTCCTCTTTTTCCCCACCTCCCTTTTCTTTATGTGGTGTTCTTCAAATTTGGGAATGTTCTTGTCCACTTCATTATTACTACTTGGGTACAGTTCAAACAGACTATTCCCATGCCAGTGAGCAGCAGTTATAGTGACATTTATATAAAATCCACTATTAAATATTGGAAAATACAGATTTTTAATGCTACCCATTTGCTATTGACTTGTCCAAGGTTAAACATTGGTGTACCCAGGATGCCCTGTCTTTAAAAATCTTTCTTAAAGCTCTGGCTGGCAAGTGAGAGGAATCAGGTAATGAATGAATATATAAAGCACACAGTGAGTGTAGAGTCATGGGTAGGATTTAAGTAGGACCTTCTTTAGGGAGAACTGGTGACAGGCACCTGCTGTAGGGAAAGAATAGATACAGGCCTTAAGAAGGACCATGAAGCAGATCTTGGGTTCCAGAAGGGGGTAGTTACATTACCAAAGACTTATGATAATAGTGAATTGAGCCTCTACATAAATCAATACTGCAAGAAGTGATTGAATTTCCACTGATATGGGACTTGCTATTTAAGGTACTGTACAGTAGGCCAGCCCAATGGACAATACAAAGAACAGACCCTCATTTCCCCTTCCTGCTTCTTTTCTTTTCCCAAAGGCAATACTAATGAGCGCTCATCAAGCAATAATAGTGAGCAGAAGCAAAAAGACACAGACTTCCCAGCAAGCACAGCACTGCCTTTGATATTAGACCACCTCTGAGATTTGTCTTACCACTTTGCAGCTCTGTGAGAGTGAACCGCTGTGTTTTCCCTCCCCTCTCCCTTCTAATACAATAAGATACAATAAGAAAAATTAGTGAAGAGAAGAAACCATGTGGGAAAAGAAAGAGGGAGAACGTTCCATGGGCTCTAGAGACATCAAGGCTCTGTAGATCTGAGAGACAGGGTTCTCTAAGCCTTGCAACTGTAGCTGCTGCACCGTGAGCGTACTCAACAGGGTTCTACTTGAGTTTCAGTCAATATAATTTTAGAAACACTTTAACGCACTGAAACCCATTGGAAGTAAATCTGAAGTAACCCAGTGGACTGATTATTCTTTCACCACCTTCCACTTAAAAATAACATACACAAACATCCAATAAAAGGGGGCTAGATGCTGTTTCCATTTACACTGGTGGAATGAATGCCAAATGATTATATCAGTAAATAGTATTAAAATATTCAATAGTGTCACTCAGAGAACTAGATAGCAAAAAAGGTTTACTGGGATTTTTTCTCTCATGCATGTTTGGATTTTTCAACTTAGTGTTCCCTTGCAGTAAAATATAATGATGAAAACAACATGAATAAGAAATCGAATTATTTACATTCACAACCTTCCTAAAGCAGGACAATTTAAACACAGGACTAATACAAATGTGAATGAGGGTACTTGATACACTTTGTTTCTCAAATATATTCCTAGGGAGATCACAGATCCTCTAATCCCTCTATTCACTTCCATGTCTTGGTAATAATACTCTGTGGTTGTTCAATACATAAGTGTGATGACACTTTGTTCGTGTTTTGAAGAAAGCACACAGAGTTAGGGATTATTATATCAAATTTTACAAGACTCATGTAACATGTCTGCTTATCTTTCATTTACTTCACATTAGTTGAACAAATTACCACTCTCTATAGTTTAATCAACTGCTATGGATCACACTATCAAGCTAAAAAGAAATTAAGGTGGATTAATGAAATAGTCAAGGAATATGTCCAAACACTCAGCTGGCAATTTCTTTTTTTAGTGTTTGTCTTCCTATATCATTGAAAGATCAGTGCTGTACTATTGAACTTCTATTGTAAAACATTACACTTTTTTACCATTTTCCCATTTTCCCTTTCTTGTGCACATTTCCTTTTCAAAAACAATATACAAATCTATCAGATAGAAATGGTAGACAAAGCCTTACTGTTTGCATTTACCATCACCAGCTACATGGCTTTGTTCTCCTCCCCGCTCTCCCTGCACTGGGACAGCTCCTCCCCATCCCTTTCTGACATCAGAAGACATCACAGATACGTAATTAAGCTCATTTTATTATTCAGACTGACCTTTGTTGTCCTCTCTTTCACCAGGTCAGAGGTAGAACAACTCTCTCACATCCTTTTTTTCTTCCAATGCTTTCTAGGTCTTCTCAGTAGCACAGGAGTGAGCTTGTCAAGGGGTGTCTTTAATTGCTCTCACAAATCTCCTCATGCAAATTTTACATGTTACACTTAGATTTTGTGTACACAGAATGCTTTCCATATGAAGCTCCATCCATAGCCAAGTTTGGAGGATCTGGTTGCCATCACTACTTTACTGGAAATTCTCAATCTTTACAGTGGCTGACTTGCATCTAAGGAATTATGTCTTCAATTCATGTGGCAGGGAGTGATACACCTGATGCTGAGCTGGGCTTGTCTACAACTGTCTCCCAATCTGCTGTGAGTGCTTTCATGTAGTTGAAGAGCCACACTGAATATCAGATTCTGCTTTCCTCTCCAGTAGACACAACATCTAGTGATGAAAATTTAAAATAATATCAAACAGCATATAGTTACCAAAAATGAACTACTGGTTACATCCCATTTAGGCATGTAATAAAGGCACAAATCAGAATATGAGGATATATTTTCAACTCCATGACTGCCTCACTCACTCCAGCCAGTGGAAAGATTTTCAGTGGAGCCACAATCCAGAGATAGCTAGAGATAAAACTCTTCAAGAGATAGAAGGTGAAGAAACATTTCTATTTTGTTGTAAATATTTCAGCAAATTACATGTCGTGGTCATCTGGATAACTTATCTCAGAGGTGGGTTTATGTAAAAGAAAGGATGTGTAGCTTTGCAAGGCTGAAATCTACAGGAAGATTGAGTCCACAGAGTATCAGTGGAAGGATAAAACATCCTCTTCTTTTCCTGGCCAAAGACTATTAAAAAAACACCAACCCACAACAAACAACCAAGAGTAAATGTCTTCTTTTGCTAGGCTGGGAATAGAGTTACAACACATTTACACTCCCATAAATGAGATCAAATTTGGCCCTTCTTAATTAATCCTGGGTCATAGTGAGACTTTGCAGTTCTTTACTCTGGAAATCTTGAAATAACTTCAAAGAACATATTTTAATTGACAAGCGTATTCATTGCCAGAGAGGGGTGTAACATGAAAAGGGGATTAACACCCAGCTGTGCTCAAGAGGAAATTTAAGGCACAGACATACAGTCGATCAGATAAAGTCTGCATTAATGCTCACAAATGTGAAATTTCATTGTCTTCACTAATGCTAAGCAGTGCACATCTGCCAATTAAAAGTCTCCCCATTCTGGTGTCCTCTCTGTAGTGGTAGGTCTGTTCACCCTGACTCACTGTTGCTATTGAATTACTGCAGTTATAGCTGCACATCTTCATAGTCAGCAGAGTATTTGCTTCCTCCCTGAGGGTACTACAAAGCTGGAACAAGCTGACAGTTTCCAGATCTCCAATGAATATGCCTCACAAAAGCAAGAACACTGGGATATTCTGAAGCTTAGTGATGTTACTCAGTGGCTCTGATTCTCCTCTCCGTCAAAGCTGCTATGAGAAGCATCTCCTGCCTTCAGTCAAGCTATCATTTCAACCGCCCTCCTGGGCCGCCTTCCAACAGCTGTTGCGATAAGTTAAGGATTATTTAGGGCCCATTAAAAACTGCTGGGGATTGCCATTGAGTAAGGAATCTGGCCCACGCTCCATACAAATAACAAGCAGATGTTTGAGGGGTGAGAGGGCTTGTACAGCAGTTCTGAAGCTCCAGAAGTTTTCCTTACAGAGGATCGATCCTTCTAATGCCAAGACTAAGAATACAGGCTTGTTTTGGGTCAATGAGTTGCATTCTGGTTGTATGGAATGTACCCCAGCATAGTGATACAGATTTCCATTAAGTGGAAAAAGCTTGCTTGTTTTTTCATAGAATCACAGAATCCCAGAGTGATTTGGGTGGGAAAGGGCCTCAAAGCCTATCTAATTCCAACCTCCTGCCATGGTCAGGTACAGCCTCCCGTAGCCCAAGTTCCCCAAAGGCCCATCCAACCTGGCCTTGAACCCTGCCAGGGATCCAGGAGTAGCCCCAGCTTCTCTGGCCACCCTGTGCCAGGGCCTCATCACCCTCACAGTCAAGCATTTCTTCCTCATATCTAATCTAAATTTACCCTCCTCCTTTGGCTTAAGGCCTGTCTTGTCCCTCCCTGTCTTTGCAACCAGTCCCTCTCTCTCTTTCCTGGAGCCTCTCAATGGACTGGAAGGGGCTCTGAGGTCTTCCTGGAGCCTTCTCTTCTCCAGGCTGAATAAACCAAACTCTCTCAACCTGCCTCCATAGTGGAGGTGCTCCAGCCCTCTGATCACCTCCATGGCTCCTCTGGACTCTGTCCAACAGACCTGTGTCCTTCTTGCACTGGCAACCCCAGAGTTAGATGCAGTACACACAGTATCACAGAACCACAGAACATTAGGAGTTGGAAAGGACCTCAAAAGATCATCTAGTCCACCCCCCAGGCAGATCAGGATCACCTAGACTAAATCACACAGGAATACATCCAGGCAGGTTTTGAATGTCTCCAGAGAAGGAGACTCCACAATCTCTATGGGTTGGTGTCTCACCAGAGCAGAGACATTTTTCTTTTACGGTGCTGAGTGGTGAGGAGTTTGACCCACGTCTGCCTGGGCTGAAGAACTGAGAAACAAAGACAGGTTTATACAATCACTGATACAGATTTGCCGCCCCCCCCTCCATGAATTATCCAGTAGAGCAGACCCAAAAGTAGAAGGCTATTCCCCTTCCAATCCAGCATAAGGCTGCTCGTTTCTACACAACACCATGTTTCCATAGCGCTTTGGGAAGTCCAGTTTCAGATGTTTGATTTTTTTTTTTTTGTAATTATTATTATTATTTATTTTATTCTACTTCCCTAAGGAACCTAATCATTAGGAAAATATTTCATTATATTAATCACACATTTCCTTTTTCTTAATCAAATCTTGTTCTTCTTCTGAACTAAATAATAGCACTGATATCCACGGCTTCTTTGCCTTGATGATTGAATCCCTCAGACTTCTGTGGATTTTTACCACCCTTTTGTTTCTCCTGCTTGCCATTCTGTATGTGGGGTTTTTGCAGATGTTTAATGGATCAGTTCTTACCCATTCCCTTTATGCTTTTCTTTACACACACTTTCTTCGGCATATTGATGTATTTTCGGTAACCACTGGGAATATACGAGACAGGCTAATCCTGCTCATTGAAGTGTCATCTGCAGAAAGACACACTTCCCTGCTGTAGGCGGTACTAATGAAAGTGGAAAGAGTTAGTAATGACACCAGGCCTGTGAATTAAATAGGACACTCTGAGTTCCCCACCTGCCTTCCCAGGAGCACCTTACTTCACAGAATCATACAGAATCACATAATGATTACCTCCAGCAGGCTGCACAGGACAGCATCCAGGCAGGTTTTGAATGTCTCCAGAGATGGAGACTCCCCAAACTCTCTGGGCAGTCTGTCCCAGGGCTCTGCCACCCTCCCAGTAAAGTTCCTCCTCATGTCCAGGTGGAACTTCCTCTATTCCTGTTTGTGCTTATCACCTTTTGTCCTGCCACTTGACCACAAAAGTGACCCCACTGAAAGAAGACTGAATCCATCCTCCTGACCCCCACTCCTCAAGTATTTATAAGTACTGATGAGATGCCCCCTCAGTCTTCTCTTTTGTAGGCTAAAAAGCCCCAAGTCCCTCAGCATTTTAAAATGCTGGGGCAGCAGTTAAGACATCTACTGAGAACCAGGAGACCTTGGTGTACTCTCCCCTTTGGCCTGAAGGGACTAAAACTCACATCTCTCATCCAGAAAATCATACCTATCAAGAAGCAGTAGTGCAAGAAATGTGGAGTTGGGATTGTCTTTGGGAGAAAGAAAGACAGGGAACAATTCATGGAGAAAAAGAACAGCTGTGATCTGTGCTCTGCACTGTGGAGCACATTTACAGAAACAAGCAATCCTTGGTTCTGGATTGATTTTAAGATTGCCTCCTCTTTTATTACATAAGGAAGGTAAAAGCAGATTTTCAGGCAGCCTTTTGCAGGTATTGGGCTATAGAGAGATAATGAAATCATTTTAATTGTATTTGTAATGAGGCCTGGATTTGCATGTTCAGCACTGGGATCACTGAGACTCAACTGAACTGCACGAGGTCAACATTTACTGATCTGGGACAAGGCAACAAACCTTGTTGGATGGATTAAGACCTTCGAATATGCCATGACAAGCTCAGGCAGTCTACTTCATCTGTTTCTTCTATTCCCCAAACAAATCCTTCAGTACGTGCACCCTTATGCCCACCTTAAGCTAAGATAAAAACTAAGTTTTGTTGCTGATATCTTTAACATTTCTGGTATAAATAAGAAGCATGATTATCACATTAGTACCTTGCTATCACTTTTCAACATGAATTTCTGTGGCACAGGTCATAACATAAGGCAGGTTTGAAGAACATTGCAGCAGGCATAGATGGATTATCTCAACTGCAAAGCCTTTTCCAGGCTTTTCTTCAAGGTTCTATTCTCTCCAGCAATGATTCACAAAGCAGTGACACAAACAGCATGGGCTACATGGACCTTCTACTCCACACAAATCCCCCTCTCTGTTTCATGGCCAGCATCCCCAGCCAAGCATGACAGAATTCATCTGACCCATTTATCAGCCAGCTAGCAAATGGTTATCAGGGCTTGCCAGCCTCAAGCTGCTTGAACCTTATAGAAACGAGTGCTCCTGATGCACATATCCCAATTCTGCTGTCTATTTCTTCCATCATGCCAGACCCTTCATTAGGGCAACAATATCTCCCTCTCACAAATCCAACATCAAATTTTTCTTGTTTAGATTTCAGATCCTGGAAACTACAATTTTTCTAGGTTCCTATGCACCTTTGTGTCCTACTTGCTCCTTTCATTGTTCTGGAGGCTGATTCTCTTAATTTGGTAAGGTAAACTCCATGGTTGATATGAGTCCACAACTGTTGAAGGTTTCTCTTTAGCTTCCCTTGTTTAGGATGTCCCTTACTATTTCTCTGTGCCTGCCAAATGAGCAAGCTCCTTTAGCCTTTGCATAAACTTCTCAGATGATGTGAAGATGTTTCCCACTGAGGTCTGGAGCCTGCAGACAGGACCTTCAGACATTGTCCTGGGACCACAATGTTTGATCTTCTCCTCAAGAGAATTGTGTAACAGGACCATATCTGGAGGATCCTCACAACCGAGTCACCATGTGCAGGTGTCACACAGAGACAAGGTTGACCTTCAGATGGTCTTTAGAGCTAATCCAATCCGAAATAGCAGCCGTTGTTTCACTCTGTGAATTAGGCTGCTTCTGACTTAGGAAGTTGCCCAGTCCCCTGCTGTCAAACTAGTGTCTTTCCAGAGAGGTAAAACATATGTCCAACAATTCCTGTCTGGAGTCTACATATTAAATGAAGCCTTAAAAGCAATACAGATAAAAATAAATGTCCAACAATCCAGCTCTGTTTTATTTAAAAGACAGTTAAAGGAAGAAAATGGCTTAATAGTCAAATTTAGAAGGAACATGTGAAGTGACCACTGAAATACCCACTCTTGAGTTCATTGAAGCATCTGCATATTTGAATACACTTAACTGGGAAGGAATAAAGCCAAGAGATGTAGCAAGGGGAGGGCGGAAGGCATGTTAGCTGTTAAGCCTTCAAGCTTGGAATGACGATTTGCTCTCAGCAAATATTGCTTGCCCTTCAGTGACAGAAAAGCTTAAACACCTCAAAATTGAGACCAATCTAACTGTAAGACCTAGACTAGATTTGGTCTGGGAAGCAGAAGATCTCTATTCAGTTCCTGATTCTGTGGCGAGATGAAGCATCAAGTGATTCACCACACAGATCTGTCCCTCAATTTTCTCCCTCTTTGCCTCTACTTCCCCAGCTGTAGCTGGAGCTCTGCTTTCCAGTGCACTATCTGTGCTCATTTCATAGGCTTCTTTACTGACAAGGCATTTTTATTCATTACATGGACAGCTTTACAAGGAAAATTCTATCACTAATGAGTGCATTGTGCTTTAATTATTCTATCTTTCTGTTTCCCTTGGTGTGACATCCATATTTCAGAATGATAAAATTGATAAAACCCAAACAGTACCCCATAAGTAGAAAGGGTTTAGCCAGAAAACAAGCTAGACCTTTTTATGGTGATGGATAAGCAGGAGCATGGGTGATTGCTAGGAATAGCACTGTTCAGCTGGCTGCTCTTTGGCCAGGGCCAGAGCATTTGACCTGCCTTGCCCACACTTTCTATCACTTTGTGATTCATGATTAATTCACTTGATGGATGGCATTTCACAGATGTCAAGCAAAGTCACTGCCCTGTCCTTCAGGGAAAGCCCACCACTATGTCAACAATCCTGAAGATAAACAGCAGCATAAATACTGCTGAGTTAGATAGTCTTGATCCTTTTAGGTCTCTACTAAGTGGTTTTTTTCATAGAAAACTATACAAAGAAGCCAGGCTTTTATTCATTCATTGGTACACCCACACCCACACTCCACACACCCCCAGTACTTGTTTATTCAGCTTTCATTTAAAAGAGTTATGGTAATTTAGGATAAAGTTTGGAGTTTGGCTTCAAGACAGGCATTCAGAATAAGGCCACCAAACTACTCTGAACAATCACAGAATCATAGAATCATAGAATTGTCTTGATGGTAAGAGACCTTTCAGATCATCAAGTCCAATCATCACCCTAACCTGCCAAAACCACACCTAAAACATATACCTAAGCACCACATCTAACCATCTTTTAAATACCTCCAGGGATGGGGACTCCACCACCTCCCTGGGCAGCCTGTTCCAATGCCTAACAAACTTCCCTGTGAAGAAACTTTTCCTAATATGCAATCTAAACCCGCCCTGGTGTACCTTGATGGCATTTCCTCTTGTCCTATCAACCATCACTAGGGGGAAAATGTTAGCACTCACCTCTCCACAGCCTCCTTTCAGGTAGTTGTAAAGAGCAATTAGGTCTCCCCTCAACCTCCTCTTCTCCAGACTAAACAACCCCAGTTCCCTCAGACGCTCATCATAACATTTATTCTCCTGTCCCCTCACCAGCCTTGATGCCCTTCTCTGGACATGCTCCAGCACGTCAATGTCCTTTGTGTAGTGAGGGGCCCAAAACTGAATTCAGTACTCAAGATGTGACCTCACCAGTGCTAAGTACAGGGAGAGGATCCCTGTCAAGGTCCTGCTGACTACACATGACTGTTTATCTTGGTTTTCCTCTAGGAAAACCATGGCTGGCCAATGCTGGTTAAAAGGCCAGTTTTGCAAATATGGAGAGATTGAAGTTCCCTCTTCTGATGGAGTCCAAGTGCTCATGGGCTTCAAAACCAATTGTTCATAGTGCTCCTTATTAAGGTGAAAGCTTGAAGGTAGAGAGGACAGAAGGGAGGGAAAGAGAAGACATTTGTTCCAATGTGTAATGAAATCATAGCCGCGTGCAGGTGCGGGTGAGATCAAGGCATGCTTTTAAAATATTAACAAAATTGCAAAACAATCCCTAGGGGTGCTTTAGAAATATCTGATTTGACAACAATGTGATTCCAATTTGCTCTTTGCCAAAAGCCAGGAGAGATAGCATTCACATCCAGTAATCCCCCCAAATGGCATCTTCCTTTCTTAAATACCCCTTCATTATTGTTCACATTGTTTGTTGATTTGCAGGGCTTCATGTAATACCTTGAAATCAGCGATTAGAGTCTGGAGGGCACCCTGTCTACATTTCCTCTCTGGCTGGTATTGCCTTCACTCCTAGACAATGAGCTCTATATGATATCCTCTACATTGATGGACTTCTAATGAAAGATCAGTTCTATTTCATGTCGGGTGTTTTTGAAAAAGAAAAAGAGGAAGAAAGAAAATGAACTTAAATGCTCAGAAAAATTACACTGCTCAACAGTTTTAGGATGAAAGGGAAGGAACAGGCATTTCCTTAAAGAAACAAATAGAAATTCTCAATTATTGCCACATTTGAGCCTGCCAGCTGTGAGACTACCACCACCTAGTTCTTCCAAGGTCTCTGCAATGCACATAAGGCAATGCTGGCATGAGTTAAGGAGCAAGATATCACAATGATTTCATGGCTTGAGTAATTAACTTACAATCAAACCAATTTTCTTTCACAAAGGAATCCAATGACTACTGTAAGTATGGAAGTACCTTACAGTTTGGCCAGCTGCGGTATTGGCTCTGTCTGTGTTAGTAAACTAAGCAATACTAGGCAGTTATTGTTTATGTTGTTAAATAAAGGCTAAACAACAACTAATAGAGGTTCCTGGCAATGCTTTTACCTGGGGCAAACAATTCTGATCATGGTTCAGGCGTCAGAATGGGCCAGGGACCAGTCCCAGAAGGCGGAAGATTACAGCTACCTTATTTTGGATACTAGGAGGTTTTATTACATAGATGAAGGTTTCTCCATGCCAGTTGGCCTCAGCACCAGGGAACAGTCCCAGGCTGTTATTTACTGTAATAAAATATTTAATGTATTAGTCTAGGTGCCTCTTTTGTGTCTTCGGTTTCAGCAGAACCATTCCCAGCTTAGACTGGTGAAAAATCTGTCTGAAGACCAACACATTTTTAGCATTCTTCTTTAGCAATAAATGCATCCATCAAACCACTTACAGCTTTTGTTGCTGTTTGTTTGTTTGTGGGGGTTTTTTTTTGCTTGTTTTAAAAAGAAATAATTAAATAAGTTTGTTTCCAAACTTATGAGTTACTGAGGCCTTTTCTTATGTCTCACTGAAATGATTTAATTTCAGCCTTAGTCTACATAAAGCCCTGGGCCAGCTGGAAGGCTTCTGCATTTCTCATACCAGTTTGTAAAACACAAGCACAGGCCAGAAGAGGGGCTGGAGGTGTGGGCAAAGAAAGGCACACAGAGAGGTTAGCTACTAATATTGACATAACATACTGCTTAAACACTTCCTGGAGTGCTTCTCCCTCTGCAGCCCTATGGAAGAAAGTGTTGGACAGACCCTGAGCCCAACACCGGTATCCCAACCGTGGCCTCTGCCCCTTCCCCATTGTATTTACCTGTTTCCAAAACTCTGGAGCCAGATGCATGGTCTACACCTTCTCTCCTCTTTCCTCCATGAAACAGCTGCCTGCTCTGATATGGATCAGCTAATGATGTGAGCTGAAAAGCATGAAGCAAGAGAGCCACGGGCATGTTCGCTTTAGGCCAGGATCTTGACAGTGTCTGTCTGGAACCCTAACACTCCTTCCCTGTACATTTATGCAGAGGCCTCCCATTGAGAGCAGCTTTGCACAGCAGCATAAAATTAACGGCTTAAAATATTATCTAGTCCAGCTCTGCTTGCTCTCTTGCTGTTGCTGCAGCAGAGATGATGGAAGGGATTGTGGAAGGAGACTCACATCTACCATCCTTGTGCTAACCCAGCTTATGCAGGGTTAATAAATTGAATGATAACACTGGGCTTTACACTAATGAGGCTCATGGGTAGGCACATTTATTTATTCCTGATGTCCTTATAGGACCATTAACCTTTACAAGAAAGGGTAATGTGGAAAACTGGGCTGGGTGGGAAATACTCCATGTTACTGCAAGTCTCACCAGATCATCTCTGTCACACCCTTGGTCTCAGCTTTTGGCATCAATGTCAGCATGTGCTTTCAGAGCTGCAGCTGGCAGGCCCTCAGCAGTGCAAGATGACCACTTGGTGTAACTTCTTGCTCTTTATTTGCCATCCAAGGAAGTGCCACAGCTTTCACCGACTGCTGCAGAAGCCCTAGACACGTGCTCCCAGCATGGCTGGTGCCTTTCCAAAGTCACTTTATCCCCTTGGTTTCTGCATGTTCTTTTTCCCCCTTCCTCAGAGGCAACTACTTAAAAAACAATCCTCTCCAAATCTAGGCCATGGAGACCTCTGCTTGTTTCCATTAAGCATATAATTACATGTAGGATGTTGTTTGACTCATTGGCTCCAGTCCAAGCCAACGCACAGACACTAAACAATGCCAGGGTAGGAGGTAAAACACATGTGAATAAGATTTCCATTTACAGCTCCTTGCTTTGATGCTGTACTTGTGTCTCTCCCCCTTACACACATCCTTCCCTGAATTACAATTTGCAGCCTAATGCCCAGGAGACAGCTCAGCTACAGTCTTCTCCTCCACATTCCTGGATGAGCTGGGCTATGAGGGAGGAAAAAGATGCTTAAAGATCCTCCAGTCAGTCTAAATTCTTCACACCTTCTCATCCAGATGTTGCAATGTCTGGGGAGGTTATGCACACTGGAGTTATGATACGGTCCTGACCAGGACAGCAGGATGACAGGGACGCCGGACCTGCCTTTCCCTTAAACACAGCATTATGGTCCCCCCATAAATCCTCCCTCAGCCCAGAACTTTGTCCAAGAGCAGATCTTGTCTGCCCTACATCCAGCCCCACCATGCAGCAGTAAACCACATTGTAGGCCTAGTCTGCAAAAATGCATTTGATTTATTTAATTTCTGAAATAATTTTATACGAGATGACAATCACAGAGGTTCTTGTATTCTCTCAAGGCAGGAGGCATGCATGAGTAAAACTAGCCAGCCAGGGTGAGTTAGGGAAGGAAGGGTCTTTGCTTTAATTTTTTTGTCTATGGAAATATTCAGAAGACTGCAAGGTGCACAAACCCTGTGGTGCCACAGGACACCCAAAAATTTGAATATATGGTTACAGGAAATGCAAGTAAAATTCAGAGTTTCCCATCACAGGGAAAAGAAGAGAAAAAGATTTGAGATCACTGAGATGGCGGGGAGGAGAAATCTCTTATTAATTATATTCATTCCCAGACTAAGGCTCAATCAACTGAGCTACTGATTTGGCTTTTTATGAGATTGCCATCACCAGGACATCTAAATGCCTCAATCTTGTCCTTCGACAGAGGAAATAGATGAATACTCTTCAGTTTATGTCACAGCACTACATCCCCAGCACATCTGCTGCAGAATGACTGGAGATACTGAACTGCAAGCAGAAGCCAGATCAGACTCAGTTTCCCTGAGAGCAAACCAGAGTTTTAAAAGATTCGTATGTTCTTCCTTTTCCTTTTAATCACTGCTTGCTGGGCGCATCTGCCAACAGCAAAGCTTTGCATGTGGGCACGCACACACAGGGGCAAGGGTAGTATTTACACATCCACACACTTCAAGAAAACTGCAAAGACATCCCAGTCATTGGCACCAGCTGGGCTGAAATATTTCCCTCTGCTTTGGGAATGCACTAATTGCTCTTGCATGAGCTGCAAAGTGCCTGGTACGTGTTTCCCACCTTTAGCAACATTGCTGGTGTTTGCCTCCAGCCTGCTGTGCCTATCAAGAAGGGGAGAAGCGGTTTCTCTTTCATTTCCATTCCCATTAATACAGTTGTATTTTGTGAGGTATTTGTTTACACGAGTCTTCTCCGTTCACTCCTCTCAGGGGAGCCATTAATTTATCTGCTTTGCTTTCCGTCAACAGGAGTTGACAGAGGGAGTTATGGGTTAACTGCTCTGTTTAGAGCGAGTGGCAGGTGCTGGTATCACTCAAGCTAAATGAAAATATAAATATCTCTTTACCTACCCAAGAAATCAGCTTAAATGCACAGGCCCCGGTGTTTAGGTTAAACCTGTTTATAAGCCTAATGACCCAACGCGGCATTGGACATGTGTAGTGACAGCTTGAACGTGAGGCTGCCCCAGAACACAGCTAAATATAATTATGAAATGAAAATTTCAAAAATGCCTTAATTATAGGAGGCACTATGCTTATAATGACTGAAAGGAACCTAATTTTGGAGAAATACCTGCTCTATCAAGCCCAGGCCTCCTTGAAGGTCCTCGGGAGGGAACCCTGCAAATTGAAGGCCCCCAAGGTCACATCTAAAAAATTACTGACGTGCTTTATGTTTTCCTTTGTGGGTTCATTTTGGCTTGCTTTGGGAAGGAGATTTCCAAAAGACTCCAATACCTTAATTTTATTCCTTTTCATCCTCAGCACTGACACTTTTGAAGGCTGAAATATGATGCAGTCCAGCCCATACCATAAATGTGAATGTTGAAAGTTTTGCACAGGGAGCTGAGCTTATAAAGCCCCATTTTACTCCCCCAGCAAAATGAATGGAAAAGACTTAATGTAATTTAGCAGGCTTTGGATCAGTTCACAGAAGACATTGCTGGTGTAAACCCCAATGCCAGTCCAGGAGATGACACAACAAATTCACTCCTGACTGGTCAAAAATACAGGGAGGAAAAAAGGTGGTTTGTTTTTCTTAAAATATATCTTACATGCAGCACCATTTCCAAAATAAAAATCTCCAAGACTGTAGGGAAGATCTAAATTTTTTTGTTTGCTTTTTTTCACATTAATTTCTCCTACATGGGGTACCAATAATTGGAAGGAATCAAAAAACGAAGAAAATGCTGGGTGTATTTGACTGCTTTGCTTCCAATAGTTTTCAGTTCTTCTTGAAAACATTGTGGCAAAGACATAGCAGAGAGAATAAAAACATGAACAGAAATTCCAATTAAAGACAGAGAAATTTCTGTCTATAAGCAAGAAGAAATGGATGAGGTGTGGACATGAAGCAGAGGGGTCTCATCAAGTAGGCTTCCACAAAGCAGCAACAACTCTCTTGGCAGAAGGGGAGTGATATTATGTCTCAGAGTGACAAAATATACATCTGATGATGGGTGGTAGGAACCAGAGCTGGAAAAGATGTACTAGAAAGGTTATTAGAACCTCCCTGTCCTAATGCTTGAAAATGTGTTAGAAATACAGATTTTTTTAGATCAGGAGTGCTACTGCATGCCATGACCTGAAGTGGATATGGTTCGATCTTCAGTTTAGGTGGTGGGAAGAAGTTTCCCAATCCGTTTTTCTTCCTGCCCCAGTGTATTACCCTCTTGCCTGAACCAGTGCAACTCCTAGTGAAACCACACTCTAAAACCAGATTGATTTTAATCTATCCCAATTAAAGTTGGAGCAGGTTAAAAAGGTAAAGGTTTGGCAGATAAGGGCTCCTTTTCTTTTTATTTCCAGACCATTTCCCTGGTCTGCTTCTGCTCGTGGTGTGGTTTTACGAACAGCTGCATCAGTATCCCCAGGGAGGCAGCAAGCAGCAGGGTGGCAGAGTCCTAGCAGGAGGGAACATCTGAAGCTGGGTTTGTCATGAGAAACGTTGAAACGTAGAACCATTCTTCCACCAAGGCTGACATTTTCAAACCCAGGAGCCTGAACTTTGGTATAAACAAAGTTAGGTTTAAAGGATTCTTGGCAATTGGATTTCCTGTGGATTTCTGCATCCAACAGATGTAAGCATTGATCCAGCTTCACTTGGGCAATGATATGTACAATGAGACATTTGGCTTCAGGAACTTATGACTGAGGATGTTGCTTTCTCCTCTGTCTCCATCTGTACCACTTCCTTCTTTGCAGATATAATTGTTAGCTAATAAATTAACATTTGTATACTGCTTTAAAAAATCATGAGCACTAAATAAAAGTTTTTATTAGCTCATATCCTGGCAAAATATTTCTTTCATATAAATTACTTTTTTTAATTGAATTATCCTTTGCAATTTTTAAAACAGGCAAAGTGGTTGGACCTCTGCTATTTATCATTCTTCTCTGCAAAACTTTGCCAAGGTAGGAAGGAAATTGGGTCAAGAATTTATTGCAAAAAAGCAGATAAGCATTTTACTTTAGGATTCTTTTATGTTCATGATTCCGACGAGCCTAATAATCTTTGCAAATCATTCATATGTCATGGCCCAGAATCCATCCTGGAACTGTATGATCTCACTTAATAAGTTTCTTAGACTTATAGACTCTCTCAGTCATCTTCTTAATAGTGATACATGTCTCATACATTATTTATTGAAGTGACTTGTTTAAAATCATCAAACAAGAGCCTTTATTTGGCTGTGAAACAGCTACGAATGGTTATATCTGTTTTTCATAAAATGGGTCCCAAAGGTTAAATGCCTTGTCCAGGATCACACAATAAATTAGTGGTATAGCTAGGCATAAGAGAAGTTAGCATAGTTTCCCAGACCTTTACTTCTCAGTAGTAGACATAACTATCTCACCATCTCAGGAACGATTGCATAGTCCAAAAGGAAGATGATTTACTTGCTATTTAAACCTTGATTTCTTAAATTCTCTTGAGTTTTGACCTTGTGCAAGGTCAGAAATGCACACAATATATTGCAGGGATAGCAGCCTCATGATAAGCATCTAGCCTTGGTATTTTGGGTGTTTTGTTGTTGAGTTTCTGTGGGATTTTTAATTTTCAAAAAAATAACCTTCCAGAAATTCACTCAGTGACTTCAGCTGAAAAGTTGATGATTCAGAGATAGCCACTGAATAAGACTCTGTTTTCCAGAACACACTCTGCTACTTCTCAATTAAATGGTGGGGAGCCTGTTACTGAGTTTTGCTTTTTTGTCTTTTACCTTGTAAGACATATAAAAGATTGTGTTTGTTGCTTCTGTTTGAAACAAATAGTAATAATTAACATTTATATAGCATTTTCTGCTTTCTAAGCGCTGCACAAACACTAGCTCATTACTCTTAGTTTAGTGTAAATTAATGTAATCCTACTCTGCTTTACAATCTATTTGCATCTTTTG
This sequence comes from Hypotaenidia okinawae, assembly GCA_027925045.1. NCBI lineage: Eukaryota > Metazoa > Chordata > Aves > Gruiformes > Rallidae > Hypotaenidia > Hypotaenidia okinawae. The sequence continues at coordinate 212,132,848 of BSDF01000001.1, forward strand.
TTGACTGAGAGCTAGTTCAATTGCTTCTAATCTTTGGTCTAACTAGTCATTAAAGATATGGCTAAGAAGAGCCACTTACATCTTCAGTTGCCTTCTCCTTTCCCCAACCCCTCGTTTTCTTTTCCCTTTTCTTTCCTCAATGTTTTGGGGTTTTTTTCCTGAATATTCCTCCAGCTGGATTCCTGAACATGGCAGCAATGCTTTCTTTGAGCAGACCAGTGACCCTTTCCACTCATTTAGTTAAATGATACAAAAACTTCCTCTTTGTTATAAGAATGACCTAATAAGTGATTCCATTTTGTCACAGAAAGTCATAAACAAGACATTTCTTCCCTTTGAAAATCAAATGGCTTATCATTTAGTCACTAAATTAGTGATCTTGGCAGAAATAGTTTAATTTCTAGCTTGGCCTTGGGTAAACCACTTAATTTCTTATCAAGCATTTTATCTATTGAAAAATGTAGGAAAGAAAATATTTGGCTTTCATGAATACTGTCAGGGAATCCAAGAACTTCAGCAAACAGGCTTCTGAAGGGCAAGTGGGACTGGGGTTTGTGCAGTCTCTGACGCTGACTTCCTGCATGATCTTGTTCGGGTGTCCTCTCTTCTGCCTGTCTGTTCTGCCTATAGCATGGAAGAGATGCAAATGTACCATCTTGAATGGCTAAATCATTTAGAAATCACAGTCATGCAACAACATCAATGAAGAACTCTACAATGTGGTTAGTTAGAGAACTACTATTCCACCTGGACCGTCGCAAGTCCATGGGGCCTCATAGGATCCACCCAAGGGTACTAAGGGAACTGGCAGATGTGACTGCTGAGCCTCTCCATCATATATCAACGGTCATGGGCAACCAGAGAGATACCAGATGACTGGAGACTTGCTAATGTGATGCCCATCTATAAGAAGGGTTGTAAGGAAGATCTGAGGAACTAGAGGCCTGTTAGCTTGACCTCAGCACCAGGGAAGATTATGGAGTAAGTAATCCTGCTGTCAGTCACAGAGCAAATATGTAATAACCAGTGTATTAGGCCCAGCCAACATGGGTTCATCTCCTTCTGTGACTACCTGGTGGATGAGGGAAAGGCTGTTGACGTAGTCTTCAGCAAGTCAAAGTCAAAGACCTTGACTTCTGCAAAGTCTTTGACACTGTCTCCCACAGTATTCTCCTGCAGAAGCTGGCAGCCCATGGCTTGGACAGGTACACTCTTTGCTGGTCTAGAAACTGGCTGGATGATTGGGCCCAGAAAGTGGTGGTGAATGAAGTTCAATCCAATTGGTAACCAGTCTCAAGTGGTGTTCCTCAGGAGTCAGTACTGGGGCTCATCCTCTTTAATATCTTTATTGATGACTTGAATGAGGGAATTAAGTGCACCTTCAGTTAGTTTGCAGATGACACCAAGTTGGGGATAAGTGTAAATCTGCTGAAGGGTAGGAAGGCCCTCCAGAGGGACTTGGACAGGTGGAATGGATGGGCAGAGGCCAATGGGATGAAGTTCAAGTGTCAGGTCCTGCACTTTGGTCATAACAACCCCAGGCAATGCTACAGGCAGGATGGTTGGAAAGCTGTACAGAGGAAAAGAATCTGGGGGTGTTGGTTGACACTCACCTGAACATAAACCAACAATGTGCCCAGGTGGCCAAGAAGGCCAACAGCATCCAGGTGTAAGGTGTCAGGACCAGTGCAACCAGCAGGACCAGGGAGATGATCATCCCCCTGTACTCAGCTCTAGGAGGAGAAACTTCTCAGAAAAAGCGGTGAGGCATTGGAACGGGACACCCAGAAGTGGTGGAGTTACAATTCCTTGGGGTGTTTAAGGAAGGCTTGGATGAGGTACTTAGGGACATGGTTTAGTAAGTAATATAGGTGGTAGGGGGACGGTTGGACTAGATGATCTTGGAGGTCTTTTCCAACCTTAATGATTCTATGATTCTATAAACCAACAAAATTTCGGCTCCTACTCTTGAACAAGTCAACCTGGGGTCACCTTGGAGTCAATAGAGTGAGTCACTTCTAGGTAATAATTTACCCATGTCTGTAATAGATGTATAAAATATTGTCTTTAAAAGATTCTTGTCCTAGAAATTATTTTCTCTTTTCTTCACTGATTGTAGAAGGAATCAAGTGTGACTTGTTTGGCTGCAGGAGTTTGCAGGACTGATATTAAAACAAGTGAGACAAATTCTACTTATACTGGTACCTTGCTCGCTGCACGATGTAGATTTACAATTGAAGCATAAAACTAGAATATGAACTTTACCTTCTGAGATTTTACTATGGTGGTACAAAAAAACCCACCAAAAGTAAATAAAAATAAACCCTTCAGTTATCTGATATCTTTGGACAAGGAGAAAAGTGGAAATTTGTAAGGATGGTATAAATACAATGGTTTATATTTTCACCTAATCTACAGTATCACTTAGCATTGACTTATTAGGTCCCTCCTTAACACATCTTGCAGTCCTGCAGCATTTGTGTATCTGGAGGAGTGCTTCAAAGTCTGGTTTGGAGCCTCATATCATGTTCATGTCAGTGCTGAGCTGCAACTCAGCAATCAGAGTGTAGTCAGTGTCAGTCAGACAGAGAATTGTGGGGATGGTGGATGGAGTTCTCTTTGTAAGAGGAATTGCATCTACTTAAAATCTCATTTTTACATAGCTCTCCTTGTTATTCCAATGAGGGTTCCCTTTGCTTAAGAAAAAAAGAAAAAAAACCCAACAAATAACAATTATTTTCTATTTCTAATTTTCTATTTTTATCTATTTTTTCCCTCATAGGCATTTTACCTTAGAAAAACATACTGACTACTGCATAAGCTTGATGTGTAATTGAAAGTTAAGCTTTGGACACAGTAGGGGTTATACTGATTAATCAATCCCTAGCATCTCTCAATGCACTCTGATTATCTCACAGAGAAGTCCTAAAATAAGCCCATAGAAAATCAGAAATCAATTCATGGGTCTTTGCAGTCTTTTTACAGATAATTCATATTTTAATAAACTTAGTTTGAAGTCAGACTCTTTGGGGAATTTTATCAGAACAAGAAAACAGGCTTGTTTCTTTCCCCCGCTGAAGGAAAGCAAGGACAGATTACCCAGAACCACAACATCTGCGACAAGCACAAAGACAATTTTACACGAGATACTGTAGTAAGACAAGGACAGGTTGGCCTTGTGACTAATCTTGCAGGAGTTTTGGGTGTTAGTTACTTGAATCTTGTGACCTGGACGAAATACTAGCTTTTCCCTGTAGAAGAGGGACGGTTATAGCCACATTTCCTTATGCTATTTGCCCTGCCGGTCTAGGTGAAAGTATCCCTCTGCTGCAGTTCTCTGTCACACTGTTCCATAGTGTCTGTATAAAGTGTTAAATAATAGGCAGGTACAAACCAAATCTGTTCTTAGCAATGTTTTTTTAGCATACCTTTCAGTATATTCCTCCAAATTTGGTTGAGCCTATGGCATCTGTGGCCATTCAGTTGCAGCAGTGAAAGCTAGTGCAAGCCTAAACTCTTATTCTATTATTTTCAAAGCCAAGCCAAGAAAAAAAAAGAAAAAAAAAAAAGAAAAGAAAAAAAGAAAAAAGAAAATCAGTATTGCAAGTTTTACACTGCACCTCTCCAATACCTCTCCAGTTCATCTGTCACCCTGTGTGAGCAGCCCAGATACTAGATTGCATTCAAAGGGTGTAGAACAGGAGATGTGCTCTGAACTCGGTTTCACACCTGATACTTTTACGAAATGATACAGGTGCATGACAAGGTTTATGCTTTAAATTTTATCTACAGATAGTTTCCTCTTTACCTTAGTTTTTCTGCAGCAAACACAGCCACTCTGGAGAGTGGCAATATTTTCAGAGGCAGGATTAGAGCCTGCAGTGGTGACTGCAGAGGCAGACATGCCTTTCTTTTGTAGGACTCCCATCTCTTATTCAGCTCTCTTCTGCGAGAGTAGAAATAATCAATAATAGTGAAAAATAAGGTACATCTGAGTTCAAATCTTTGTTCTTATGGAAAGGGCTATGAGCTCATCAATATCCCCGTGCAAGAGACAAGACACATACAAGATGATTAGGGGACTTCTCTTACGAAGAGAAGCTAAGGGACTTGGGACTTTTTAGCCTAGAGAAGAGAAGACTGAGGGGGCATCTCATAAATACTTACAAATACTTGAGCGGTGGGGGTCAGGAGGATGGGGTCAGTCTTCTTTCAGTGGTGCCCAGGGACAGGACAAGAGGTGATGGGCACAAACTGGAATAGAGGGAGTTCCACCTGGATACAAGGAGGAAATTCTTTCCTGGGATGGTGGCAGAGCCCTGGGAAAGGCTTCTTAGAGAGGTTGTGAAGTCTCATCTCTGGAGACATTCAAAACCCACCTGGATGCTGTCCTGTGCAGCCTGCTGGAGAAGATCATGCTCTGGCAAGGGGTTAGACTAGATGTTCTCCAGAGGTCCCTTCCAACCCTTGTCATCCTGTGATTCTGTGACATGCCAGGCAAGTGGGTTTAAACACGAGAAGTGCAAACATTGCCTATGACTCCATCGAGTCCATACATGTAGTTTTCTTATTCAGTTTACTTACCAGAGAAGCAGGGATACAGAGGGATTGTATCTAAGTGCATGTATTTCCTTAACCAAATGGTGTTTAAAGAGGTTGAACAACACAAGGTGTCTATCGAATTGTCATGGGATTCTTGCTACATTTTCATATGGGTCACTATTTTAAAGTAGAAGTTGCTGTAGACCACAGGAAACCACAAAGGATTAGACACAAAGCTTACAGAAGAGTGGGTACAAAGCTTACAACCCTGAGTGAGCCTTGTATGATGACTGAAGAGAGATTTATCATTTTGCTGTTTTTCAGAAGGCAAAACAGACTCTGTTTTTTTTTCCTGGAGGAAAAAAGTCTCCCTGAAGGAGGCTGAAGAAGCCTGTGCTTAAAGCTTTCACCTGTGATGTTTGAGGCACATTCAAGACTTTGTCCTGTCTGATTCAGATTAAAGATTTAAACCTTGGTCTTCTGTATCCCAGGTAAAAGCCCGAATGAGCAGATGGTGGGTTATGGAGAAAAAGTGGGAAAGCTTTAATGGAATTAATTCAGTGACTACATGGAGTGGAGTTGCCACTTCTGTATTTGATGCCATACCTCAAATCTCACTCCAAGATTGATTGCTTTCACTGGTTATCACACCCCCAAACCTTGGGTCTGTCATAGTGAGACAGGAAGAATTTGCAGGCTCATCCTAAGTCAGTGTACATTTTCAGGCTGTCTCTTCTGGCATTTATTATTTAACGAGCTTTATGCATTATCTATTAAATTGAGGTTCTGAAGAAAACCTGTTTCTTCCAACAATGGCTAAAGAGGCTAATAAAGAGTATTTCAATATGAAAATAATATTGTTTCCAAAATAATTTCCATTTTGGGTTCTTATGACTGCAGCTGCAAACTGCTTACATTAGTCAAAAACTATTCAAAAGCTTTTTTAACTTCTGCCCCCAAAATCTTAGCACAGGCTAAGGGCTGCAGCCCATGAGAGAAAACTTAGGGATTTGCAAACCAGAAATAATTGAGATAATTACATTCCAGCCCCCTTCATGCTTTCCCACCCTACTTTGAATCTTAACTACTGTTTTAAGCTTTTCTGGGCCCCCAGCTCATTGCAGTTTTAGATTTATTCACGGAAAGGTCACAAATCACATCTTTTGGACAGGATTGCCTAGCAAGTCTCTTACCATTAGAAGAAAGGCTTAGTGGTTGAGACCAGAAAAGGGAGTTTTTGTTACTTTCTTTGAACACTGGGTTGAAGCCAAGTAGTGTTAACTCAACTCTTCATTCTTCTCTCTTGTGCTTGCTTCTTTCCAAAGTCTTTGCCAAAAATGTGAAAGGATGTTATACCTACAACTTAATTTATTTCCTACAAAGACCTCCTGGGATTTGAACCTCTGTTATAAATCTGAAGCTTAAAATTTAATAAAAAACGTAGAAGTCTTTTATGTTACAGAAGAATCTCACAGAAACATGGTAAATAGCATCACACTCTTAAATCCATGGTTGTTATTTGCTAAGATCAGATCATTGCAGCCTCTGATCATCTGGCAATACAGATTAAATTTGAATCACTCCTAAGTACATGCCTAAATAGCTGCTGAATATTCAACACTACATTTATGCTGGCTTTGTGCTTTAGACCAGGTGTGGAATGTCAGGTAATATCAATGGAAATGGCCAAATAAGATGTCCCAGGATCAACATATTGTGTCATGAAACCGGAATACAGACCCTCAAACCACTCATTTGCATCCTCATGGATGTGTGGTGGGTCTGTCACAGTGGACTGCGATGTTTCAAGTATGTTAAATATCAAGTGGTGACTTAAACTTGGTGTAAGATGTTAAGAAGCACAAAGTCATTTAAACACCTGAACTCACTTTGGTTAGGGTTAACTTCTCACATAAAATATCTGTTTTGATCCTGGTATCTGTTAGCATTTTGGGGAAGAATATTGTACAACGTGGTGAAAAAACATCTCTCTTCTGATTCTGAGTGGGGCTTTCATCATTCACCATGGGATTTCACTGGCCAGACACAACTGCAATGTACATGCTCCACGGTCTTTCTGACTGAAGGGCACTATCCAAACATCAAAGAGCATCTTGTTAATAATACCTGAAGATCATACTATTCTTCTCACACAGAGATTTCAGACATGTGTTGGCCAAGATTTTTTAAATTAAGTATTCTGCTGTGCCTATGTGACTTGATTCTCAAAAAATCTGGGGCTCAGTGTAAGACTGTGCCCGGAAGATCAACTGTCTGTTCTCAGTTCCATTGCTTTCTTCTTGTACCACCTTAAGCAAGTCACTTTGACTTTCCGTGCCTCATCTCTTCCTCTATAAAGTGAAGGAAAGGATACTTACTCACTATTATCAGCATTAGGTCTTAGTTAATGATATGGTTTGTGGAGCCCAAAGGAAGGAAAATACAATCCAGCTTGCTGTGCTCAACCTACAAAGGGCAGCAGCATTAAAAAAATAGGGAGAAAAATTGCCTTAAGCAGTGGAATGAGAAGATCTACTTTAAGAAGATAAAAAGCAGGCCCTGCCAAGTAAGATGATGTCATTCTTGCATAGGAGGTTTTGTGGAAGAAAACAGATGACGATGGGAAGTCACTTTGCTTCCCCCCAGTACAAAGGTAGACCAAATCAACCCACCAGGATTCATCCTCACGTTTTCTTGGAGACAAGATATTTCACTCTTCCAGCCTTCTCGTCACCCAGTTGCCATAACTATACAGGAAACACATAAAGCTATCTCTACCATTTAAACCCTCACATTTTTTGACAGAAAATTGGATGATATGACATGCTGCCTTCCAGAACAGGCACTGTCTATCACCTTGCTGCTAATCTCTGTGACTAGTGACCTGCAATGTAAGTCAGCTATCAAAGACCACCTGTCCCTTTTGCTGTAAGCACCTCCTAGCATATCGCTTTGTGGTGTCACACTCTCTTGTCTGGTTTTTTGATTGATGGAAGTTTGTCTTTTGAGCAGTGACTCAGAAAATAAATCATTCCCCTTGCCATTCATTGAGTGCGATTCTGCAGCACAAAGCCAGTGTGGTTAATCAAAGCTCCAAAGAGCAGCAAAAAGCAACAGAACCGAGAATGAGGAGGATAGATATAAAGGATAAAACATAATAAAAAGGATTATTTGTGAGCAAACCAAAGCAAAAGCAAAATAAAAAGAGCTACAAATAAGCATTGTGTTTACTGCACTGCTGCAGGAGAACTAGAAAGCTGGTGGTTTTTTTTTCTTCTGCTTCTTGACATATATGCAAGGATGTGTGAAGAGTCCCACTCCTCTGAAAAATGTAATTATGTCAAGGAGTCTGATTTTATAGGCTTTAGCATGTCAATAACCCTTTCTGGGGTCAGTGGGATTTTTCTGAGTTGAGTAAGTAAAGCTTGAAAGATGCTTCAGCTGTGATCTGTCCTCCAAACCAGCTTGGGGTCCAGCTGGGATTGTAGATACAGAGGGCCAACAAAAATTAAAAAAGCTATTTCCATTATTTTTCCTGGGGAAAATAAAACAAGCAACAACCAAAAAAACCCCAAACAACCAAAAAATCCCAACCCAAAACAAAACAGAACACCAGCCCAAAACACAAAACAACCCGTCCCCTCCCCCCAAAAAAAGCCAAACCCAAGAAGTAGGTGACATTTGATATGTTACGCAGACAGCAGTATGATGAAAGATGATTGTGATAATTCTGTGATTAGACATGGTTATGAGGGGCATGGTTTAGTGGAGGTTGGCCACTGAGGATGATGGTTGGACTTGATGATCTAAAGGGTCACTTCCAACCAAGACAATTCTATGATTCTATGAAAGAATCAAACTCAGCAAGAAACAGTGCATTGTAGGACAAGAAAGCCCTTTACAAATAGAAACGGTTCAGAGAAGGCAGCTTTTGTGCTTTTATGGAGGGAGAGAGAGGGAAGGGATGGAAAGGACAGTATTGGGTTTTTTATATCAGGTCCAGAAAGTTTATGTAAGCTTTTAAAATTATGAGCACTCACAAGTTACAGGTGGAAAGAAACTGATGTTTGAGTATGTAACTGAGATGAGTGTGATTCTTTGTATTCGCTGTGTGCCAGAGAAGTCAGGGAAAATGTGAGGTGTTGATGGCACAGATGAAATTGTAGCAGAAGTGAAATCAACACAAGGAGTAGCAGATAAGAAAAAATAATAATCTATCACAGAAAACTTACGAGGAAAATTCCCTGGAGAAGGCAAGGTATCCGAACCACCTGAGAACTGGGCCATAAAAATGAGATGACAAGAAATGCGTGTCCATGGAGAGGTGATGGAAACTTACTTAAGTCCTTTAAATGCAACAGCTCCTTCTGAAAATAAAAACAAAATATTAAATTAAATTTAAAAAAAAATCTTCATTATGTATTTTGGGGGCGACCTTTCTATTTGAAAAGTGTTACCTTTCAAGTAGTGAGAAAAAGAAAGAAAGGGCTGAGGAGACTTAAATTTATGGAGACATGAATGAATTGGAAATTGAAGCACTGCTATAGGGAAACTTGTATGTGCATGGTGCAAATTTACAGGGCTGTTTTTGATGAACTGTGGGAGGAATTTCAGTTTTTCAGCACCTTTCTTTACAAAAAGAAAAAAAAAACCCTTAATCTGGTGGGAATTCAGTCAATTTCCTGATGTTTTTTCGGCCATTTCCTAAGTTGCAAGGTTACTAATGGTAATTACAGACCCTATTTGTACCTTGTGGCTCTAACTGTGCAGAAAGATTTTCTTGGCACGTGTCCCTCCCCTGCTAGAGGGTTTTTAAATGACTGGCCCTTGGTAGGAGTTGCTGCAATACTCATGAGCAGGTAGAAACCTCCTCCTTTATTTCTTAAAGAATTTAGCAACCACTCCTTGCTCACATTTTGCTATCTCCATCCCCCATGACAACAAATTACAATTTTGGTGTTCATTATAACAGGTCTTACTACAGCACAGTTGTGAAGGAGCCTGTTTTAAGGTGTTTTATTAAAAGGTATAACAAACCTGCTCCTTTGGAGGATTTCACACAAAAAGAGATGGTATAAAGGAGATAACAAAATTCAATAGCAATCACAAAAAAAAAAAAATCAGATTTTTGTCAAGCCTGTTTTTTGTTGTTGTTGTTGTTCAGGGGAGGAAAACAGTGCACTGAAAAGCAATCAGATGTTTTATTCCTTTTACCTCTCTCCAGTGCAAAAGTACCAATAGGTTTGATTCAATGCAGCAAAATATCCACCAATATTTGGTACACCTCTTACACACTATTTCTATGTTAAATCAGCCCTTTTAGCATAGTGACACTTCCTTCCCTATTGCCTCTACATTCAGGCCTCAGTTTTTGCACCTCTCAGGCCCTTATTCTGCAACTCATTTAATGTATGTGAATTTTGCTGGGTGACTAATTCCATTTTCATTCACTACACTGAATTTATATAGTTCATGAATGAATTTAAGCCAAGGAGCTTTGTGGGTTTAAACACATCTTTAAATCAAAGTGCTGCTCAAATCTCTGCAGATGACTTCAGGAAAGTGTAAAACGCTCTCCCCTTCCTCCCCATCCTTCCATTTATGTTCAATAGTTTCTACATGTTTTGCTGGCAAATAGGAAGTGTGAGCTTGGTCTCCTGCCACCAGAGGAATAGATTTTTTTAAAGTTGTGTCTTAATTTCCAGGAAGAGTGCCATGGAAACTGTACAAGCCAGTAGAACTAGGTTCTGTTACTGCAAAGTTCATTTTGGAGGCTAAAGGGACAAAACCCAGGGAGCAGAATTTTAGTAAGGTCAGAACTGCAGAAGTAGGAGTGGGACCCACTTTTTCTTTGCTCAGCTGCAGGTGTATCTCACAGTCATCCTGCAGCTCTTTTTCCTTCCTGCAGTTCCTTCCAGCATTTGCTCAGTTATGCTTGTCCCAGACAGCCTGGCAAGTGAGCAATTCATAATAAAGTGTTGTCTTCAAGCTTCTGCATGAGTATTATGATTTGTAGGTTATCAGAACCCACGCTAAGAACTTTCTGTCCTTCACTGGCTCATAGTGTTGAGAGTGACAAACGCTACATTACACCACATCCCTTTAAGCTGACCTGCAAAGCTCACAGCGCATCCATCCTTAACTTTTGCACCATAGCTATGGTGTGCTGCAACACAAATCAAGGCTATATAGCATCTGAAGTGAATCTGGGGTCTGAGAGTCATGAAGGAAGAAGATTTCATTAGTATGTTCAGGATGTAACCTTACAAGAAAGAAATGCCAACAGAGTGCGATTCAGTTCTTGCCAATGCATTTCCATACGTATTTGCTATGAAAAAGACCAAGAACTGATAGGTGCTTTCCAGTCCTCTTCCTTTCTGTTTTTAAGTGCTAGTAAACAGCAACATCCTGGTGTGGCATTTCAAGATTCAGCTTCTGCTCTTTAGCGGTCAGGAGGACCTAGTTCCTGAGAAATTCAGCCTGTAATTACAGTTTCAGTGTTTGGTTTTGTGGGTTTTGTCAGTATTTTTCCTCATAAACCAGTTTAAGTATTCAAAAACATATTTTACTTACTGAAAGTCATTGACTTTTTTTTCCTGTGGCTTCAGTTGCATTTCATAAACTTAAAGAAAAAGACAATTTATTAATGATTTTGACAAAAATACTTTTAATATGTGTTTTATTTCTGATATTTTATTCCATGTGCAGATAGATACGCTTGCATACTGGTTCATATATACACTGGTTTTCCCACAGGCATAAACCCCAGGCCATGCTGTTACACGAAATAGAGCCCTATCATTTATTTACACTTTCTCAACTCTGCTTAAGTTGTAATATATTTCTAGCTGAGTAAAGATGAGCTCTCTGAGTAAAAAGATATTTTCATCCTACTTCCATCCACATCTCACCCCTTCATTTTACTTTTCCCCCTCTTATTTCCCTCATGCCTTCTTACACTCTCATTCTTTCGTTCTTTTCTTCTAACCTCACGATCTATCTAAACACTTTTAAAACTATTGGGCAGTAATTTTCCAAAGTCCTTTGGCTGCCCAAATAGAGACATTTCAGCACGGCCTGATTTCCCAGAGATTAGGTGACTGATGTACCGAATACATGCCTCCCGGAGGTGTCTGAATCACTTCCCATGGAAAGACAGAAAATCACAATCAGTTTCAAATCCCCAAGTGCATGTCCAGTTCAGACAGATGCAGGTTGCTGCGTGTATGTGTCCCGCTAGCTGTGGCAATTATTAAATGAGTCACACATAATTGAGACTTTCTTTCCATCGGGTTTTCCTGCAGTCCATTAAGTAATGTTTCCTTTGTTCAGTGCAAGAATGTATGAAGAAGGCAAATTAGCTTCCAGGTGCCCAAAGGCACGAACTTAGATCCCATTTCTTTTATTCTCTCTTTCAGGTTATTCCAATCTGACCACCACACAGACGTCATTATTTTAATGTTGAATACTCAGACAAGGGTGCCATGGATGTAAAAGAAAGGAAACCGTATCGATCTCTGACTCGGCGCCGCGACACTGAGCGCCGCTACACTAGCTCTTCAGCAGAGAGTGAGGACAGCAAGGTACCCCAGAAGTCCTACAGCTCCAGCGAGACTCTGAAGGCTTATGATCAAGACTCTAGGTTGACCTATAGCAATCGGGTCAAAGACATGGTGCACCAGGAGGCTGATGAATTTTGCCGAGCAGGTGAGTACATTTCAGAGGATGTTGCTGCAAGCAGTGGGAATTAATCATCTGAGAGCTGGGGCTGGTTAGGAGGCTACCCTGAAGGACTCTGAGGCCAAAGGCAAGGTATAAGGAAAAAGAGTGACAATGAACATTTTCATTGTCTTCCGCAGACATGGGTTACATGCAAGCTGATGTCCTGAAGTAGGATACCACTGGCCTGTGTCCATTAGCATCTACTAAGACACACTGTCTATGTTTTAGTCTTTTTGCCTTTAACAGCCCTTTGCTATTTCCCACCATGAGACTGGACCCCCTGTGCACATGTGTACAGAGCTTGGAACGTCCCTGTCTGCTCAGGACACCTTTTCTACTACGTCATGTGCCTGCTTTGTCATGAAGGACATCAATAAGGATGCTGAGGTAGAAGAGAACAAGGGGAGAATATTAGTACCCACTCTGGCCATCTGGGCTACAGCAAAACCCAAGAAACCTAGAAGAAGTGAGGCACCTGAGCTGCAAATGGGATGAACTACCCTTGGCATTGTTACATGGCTTTCAGGCTGTAGGTCTGAGATGGGGACATGCTCCAGTATGACAGGAATGTTAAAGAACCACTTTCAGGGCTTATAGGAGTCCATTCAATGAACCTGGGTCACAGTAGCTGTGAAGCTGTGGAGGTTCAAGGGTCAGCATGGGCTCTACAGTCCTAACAGATATTCCAGATATTCTCTTTTTCTTTTATAGTTAGCCTGAAGTCAGTTCAGTCACGTTCTCACTGCTGCTGTTGCCTATGTGAGGTAGATTTCTGGCCCCTGCTACAGTCTCATCTTCATTTTTCTGTGGAGACATGAGTGTCTTAGTTCAGAAGCCAAGCAGGGCTTCACATAAATTATTTTTAGAAGTCCATCAAGAAAAGCATAAAAACGGCAAAGCAAGTCAAATGGAGTAGGCAGCATTCCAGACAATGAACATAAAACAGCTGACCCAGGCTGCTCCAAGCGCATCCTCTGCAGTTTGGAGACGCTGACTCCCCAAGCTGAATACATAGAATTGCACTCATTTAACTTGGGGGGCTGCTGAATTTCACCCTCCAAACACCACAGACTTGTAGTTTTGCTGCAAGGTGCATCTTTAAGGCACACACAAGCAAAATGACTTTCAGAAGTATCCTCATGCATATGGCTTTCCTGTTTGTATTTCAGTATAACAGGCAGTAATTAACAAAAGGGCCAATAGGTGTTGTAAGTAATACTTTCCAATCATAAAAGGAGTTCCCCTCTTAGCAACTCTGAAATACTTCATCCTCTCTAAGGAATCTGTGGAGTTATAGAGAAAAAAAAACTTTTTAGGTCATTGAGTTTGCTCACTTCATACAATATATTCACCATGCAGGATAGATGTGAATTAGTACAGGTCAGCAGTTTTCAACCTGAGGGTCTATGAGGCCATGCAGGTCCACGGACTTCTCCTAAGAAGCCCACAAAAGATAAATAAGAAAAGCCAGTCTATTGACAGGGAGTATAAATTTGCTATACACAAGTTCATACTTCCTAAGGAAAATCTTGTAGGGTATGGAAAAACAGTATAAAAACACTGGTCTAAGTGGATGAAATTAATTGAGAAGAAGTTAAGATTAACGACATCAGGGCACCTGTTCTTATATATCACCCACAGATTTTTCAATTTGCAATTTTTTTCCATTTTATCCTGACAATTCCTAGACTGGTCTGAAGTGTGTTAACAATTACCCCAGACTTTCTGTGCCACATTTTCCACTGGCACAAAGCCATGAATGGACCTCACTTTGTGGTGCTGCTTGGGCTCATGCCAGCTGAAACCAAACCTTATTAGCCTGCTCAACGTCAACAAGGCAAAGTGAATTTCTCTCCTGCATTGGTTTGGAAAGCAGAGGAGGGAAACATTTCAAATTGATCAAATAAATTCAGTAAATAAACAAGTCAGCATTTAAATGGTTTTACCTAGAGTGAGAGTGCCGGCAAACGTGCAAGTCAGCACAGGAAAAAATAGACCAGATCTGAATTAAAGAGTCTCAGATATTTATTATCTTCCTTTTATTGACTTGAGTTCTTCCAGCTTAAAAGGCAACAGTGAGCATAGAATATGAAAATCGATGCATCTCCTGCTGTTTATTGCAAATAAATTTGATTTTCAGTTAATTGTAGCAGTCATTTTTCATAATTTATGAGCTGCTGTTACTGGAGAGCATCAGTCACGCTACACATTGATGTGTCTGATGATGTTGAGTGTGGTTTATTTCAGGGGAAGGTGGAACTTGCCATCAGTGACTCAAATACGCAAACAAAGCCAAAAGATGACGTTTTTCAGTACTCCATGGAGGATGGCTTCAAAACTATCTGGCCTTGCAAAAAAGTCAGAACAGGAAGAGACGAGCCAAGTCTCAGGGGAGATACTGCTTCCTTGCTTTTATAACTTAGGTCAAGTTCATTTGCTGCCTGATGCCATGGATTTGCAGAGGACACTCTCTAAGATAGCTTTGCAATCAAATTAAATGGATTAATTTGCCACAAGCTTGCACTGCGCTCCCCGAGCAAGGCCCTAGAGGTGTAAGCCTCAAGCAACCTTCTCCATCCACTCCGTCTGAAAGCTTGCTTGCTCAATTAAAAAGGTGTAAAGTTCATGAATGCTTTATATAGTTTGAGTGCTATCAGCTCTAGATACATAACACGTTGAACCATGGTTATTTCCTCCTGACATCAAACAGCTCTTTCTCTGAGATTTATGTGGAAATTTTGCCCGGTCCCATTATTCACCTTGCATTCAAACAACTTGTCTGTGTCCATTATAAGCTGCAAAGTCAACTGAACAAAAAAGTGTAGTACAATGACATCTGCTTGGAGCCAGCTGATCATTCAATGCATGTATATCGTAATACAAGACCTTCCCCATTCAACAGGACCAGGGTTCAACAGGCCACAAGCATGAAATCAGATTCTGAAGAAAATGGAAGTGGGACTATTTTTATGACATACATGTTTCCTACCATGTAATATTTAACATTAACGAGTGGAAATGTGAAGAAAGCCAGGTGCTTGTATGGTTTTGAGCAGTGAGAATCATAACTCAGATTTTGGACACAACTTTTAGGTCCAGTCCTGATAACAGATATCAATGAGTAGATATGAACTTCACTGTTTAAAGATAGCTTTGGGCCTGAACTTCCCTGGACATCATACATTCAGATGGATCTTGTCAAAACACACAAACGCTGTTCTAAACCTGAGTTGGTGGCCTGTGTGTAGATTTGGCAGATTCCACCTCTCTTTTTATTGCAGGGGGTTTACTTATTTTAATAATGGGAAGAAGCCAGCTAGACTGAATGTGATCACCAGTGTTGGTATTTGGCCATGATCCAGGGCCTGGTGCCTTCTACCTGTTATAGACAAAGTTATAACACAACAGGAGGTGGGGATGCACTGTACTGTACAAATGCATGGTGCAGCTAAAGGCATTCACAGGTGGCCAAAATCTTTTAAAGGCATTCAGGGAGGAAAAATAAAAGTATGAATTAATAAATAAATGTGGATTAAAATGGAGCCACTAAGCTCTCCCCAGCTTTCTTGTTCAACTTTCCAGAGCGTGCTGATATTTAAAGCCTCATTCACATCGATTCGGTCAGATTTTGAATCTCTGTAGGTAACTAGACATGAACTCAAGAGTAACTTTTCAGGTTGTATTTTTAGTCAGCTAAACAATTGAATCTATTTGCAGCCAAATAACCTCTGCTGTGACTGTATCAGAATGAATAGCTAAACTCAGTCAAGGTGCGAGTGGTCAGCAAGGGGAAAGAGATCGCCAAAGGAAAATTAAATCCCTAGTATGTAATTTCAGGGATTTTAATAAGCAGAACTCACTCAAATTTCATATTGTAGTAGAGTTGCCAGGTATGTGGTAGGACTTGATCATTGCATGCCTCATTTTGCTTTTGTCCCAAGATTACTTCTTGCTTCTCCTAAAGAATTTCACCATTTCTCTGACTGTCTTAGATTTCAAATTTGATGATGTAATGGAACTCAGCCTGAGTTTTTGTCAGGCTCCAGAAGCAGGAATACAGCTGCTTTTCATCTTGACATGGTCACTTGGTCTTACATAAAGAAGATGACAAAACAGGGACATCTTTGCTGTGGTGTTAGGACTCAGGAACTGCTGTGCACCATTGAAGACCAAGGCTGAATGGTTCTGCCACTGGCTTGCGCTAGATGAAACCATTCCCTACTAAAGAGTAATCAGGTTTCTGTGTTTTTTTCCCAGGAGCCAACTTCTCTTTGCGAGAGCTGGGTCTTGAAGACGTGACACCCACACATGGGACTTTGTACCGGACTGATATCGGGTTGCCTCACTGTGGCTACTCCATCAGCGCCGGCTCAGATGCCGACACAGAGGCAGACGTGGTCATGTCACCCGAGCACCCTGTGAGGCTCTGGGGACGCAACACCAAGTCTGGACGCAGCTCTTGCTTGTCGAGCCGGGCCAACTCCAACCTCACCCTCACCGACACGGAACATGAGAATACTGAAACCGGTAAGTGGTGACAGTGCATGTGATGTCAGCCTCGAGCTCTACCAGGCATACCTCTCCTTACCACTCTACCTTAATCTTCCTCAGGTTTTGTGTTGTGGATTCTTTCATCAGACTCAGTAAAAAAACCCACTCTTCTAATAGTCCTGTGTCGCGGCCTTTTGTACTGTCCTACAGAGTGTTTGTTAATAAACTGCTGGAGCAGCTCCTACTTATTTATCACAGCAACAGAGATCATTAAGTGGCTGTAATGCTCTCTCTGCTTTTTGTAGTGACCTTTCAGACAAAAAGCATTTAAATCTCCCCTCCCCTGGCTAATGCTGCTCTTATCTTTGCTACAGATTTTTTTGGCAGATAATTTCCTTTTTTTCCTTGCCGGTTCCTTGACAGGAGCCGTTTCATTTATGTAAATCGTCTCACTGCTCTCTGAAGGAAAACAATGGTGAAATATTTTTAGAAGCCTTTTGCTTCATGTGAAATAAAAGCTGAAGGTCACAGGGGTTTTTTTGTTGGGTTTTGGGTTTTTTTATCCCTGTAACTTCGCATCCCCAGCTGCGGGGACTCCTGCATGTGTTTTGTAGGTCTGCGAACCTTTTGGTCAGCAGTTCTGCCAAGCAGCGTAGGAAGGAGAGAGGATTTTGATTCAATTGCAGCTTGACCTGGGAGTTCACACAGCCCTATATGCCTTTGCACCTTTAATTCAATTATTGCACAGTCTGCTTCTTAATATAGCTGCTGAGTACAAGTCACTGGGAGCTTGAGCTCAATGTAGAAAGCTGATGTGAAATGACTGCGTTGCTTGTTCTCTTTATGATTTTTTTGCCACAGTATTACAGTGACAAATGATGATAACTTTTCCTAGAGAAGCCATGACACGGTGAGACATACACCACCCACATGATTTTATGTTTAACTCCAACAAAATTACTGTAGAAGCTTATTAAGTTTCTGCTCAAAGATAATGATATATTAGGCAAAGTTCAAAGATAAATAGCCTTCTCTTTAAAGGATGTGCAGAAGAATCTTTTTAAATTATCTTTACTTTTTTATTTTACATGTTCTTTGTGTAATATTTTTCAAGGTTGCCCCTGTTAGGACAGGCAGACATGCACTGCCAGATTATAGTGTTTCCCTTCCAAGCCTTGGGTTTTGATGAAAAAACAGAGGGATCATCAGGGTCAGTCAGAGTTTTGCACACTTAAAAATTGCTAGGAATAAACCAAAATCAAACACCTTGTACTTCCATTCCAGTCTCATGCATCTAAAGCTCTCTCTTGCCCTTTTCATGGTACATGAGCAGCCATGATCCTATCCCATGCATTTTTCTTTCTGCAACTACTAAGAAAAGCAAAATACAGAATTTCAGTTGGGTTTGGTTTTGGGGTTTTTTGTTGTTTTTGTTTTTTTTTTTTAATTTTTTTTTTTAAATTAAACAGAATTACATTACCTGCTGGAGTCTTTTTCAGTGGTTTCTGTAATGCTATCTCTACATGTGCAAATGCAACTCTGTACTTACAGATCACTTCCAAATGAAATTATATTAGCAACAACACATTAGTAACAGTACATGCCTTGAAAGGCTTTACTGAAACTACTCACAGAGGCAGTAGTACTCATGTCAGGACTGAAACAACCTCCAATTCCTCTTCCCTTAAAATTAATGACAAACTAACCATTGGTTGAACCACCATTTCATAGCAATTAGAAAAAGGAGGACAGGAAAGTGAGGAACATACGTGCAGGTATTTTAAGTGCTGTATAAAAGTAAAAGGAGTTTCCTTGGGCCCTGGGCATTTTTTATCTTAGATGTTGAGTGCTTTGAATGAGAAAGGCTACATCACACTCAAAGAATACAAAGCCTGTAGCATAAATAAAATCTAGAAAGCAGTGGTGTCCAGTATGTAATGGCATTGTTCAGATTGACAAAAAAGAGGTAGTGGAACTTGAGGGAAAATATTACAATCCAAACTGTGCCTTTGGGGTGCTTCAGCTGATGCTTAGACATCCCTGGGAAAATAAGGGAGACATCAACCAGGTTCCGGTCAGGGAAACTGGTCTGGAGCTGTGAGAAACACATATCATTTCAATATAGGGACTGCAGCTGAACTGGTGCTAGAAATGAATTTTTAAAAAAAAATTATAAGGGAGGAAGAGAAGGAGTACTAAGAGAAAGTATTACATGTACACAAAATTTGTACATTTTAATTTTGTCATTGTTTAGCCCAGATAAAGGTGCAACTTTTGCATGCAAACCCCTCACAGCCCAAAACCTTCTGGAGCAAATGAAGCCTGAGATCCTCTCAGAATCTTTTTCTAGCCAATGCAGAGATTTCCCTGGTTTTCCTCCCTCTGCACAGAAGCAGTGTTACTCTGGGCCCTCCGCTTCTAGCTCTCACAGGTTATTTTGAGAAATCCCAGATTTATAGGAGAAATGTTTTCAAGACGACATGAAATTTTGCTAATGGCAGCATAAAGTAACATAATGCTATGACTCAGTTTACAGGATACCTTTATTAGTCAATATTAATTGTTGACAGTATTGATAGAAGTTATAGCCTTTAGCTGAAGTCAATATGGAGCTTTATGAACCTGCCATCAATAGAAGATTTTATGGGGCCCATTAAACCAACTTTTCCAATGAAGGTTCATGTCAGCAGTTTTTGTGCTGTTCATTATTTATCCAAAATAAATAATGAGAATTTACTTCTGATGTTTGTAAATCCAGAGCTGTCAAAGGGCGATTCTACTGAGACATTTATTGTGTTCTTAGAACATGAGAGGTCTCACTCCCTTGAAAAGCAGGGTTGCTTTTATTTGAGGAGTGGTGATGCCTTGAAGGAACAGATACACTGCTCTGTAAGAGCAGCCACAATCCACCCCTCTGTCTTTAAGGAAACTGATGAAGTGGTCTGGTTCCATGGCATATTGCAGTCCATAAATCACTTGCACAGACAGCTGGCACGAAAAGCCATGCCTTGCTTTATCTAAACTGTTCCCAGGCTTTCCTGGAGGTTCAATACTCTTACTAGGTTAAGAGTTTGTTTTCAGTGAAGTTAGTTTGAGTTATACTGCTGGCATCACCCCGAGCTCAGATCCTGCACACCCAAACATCCCCAGTGGCTTCCCCTTTGTTAGGCACTGCTTTTTGCTCAACCTGGATGGTCACTTTGAAATATGGGAACACAGGGAACAGCTTGAGTTACTGCACCTTGTCTGGGGACAATGCCATCATTCAGTGCAGCTAATGCAGCAGGATCTTCATCCAGGCTGAGCTGAAATTGTGAGCTCAGCTCTCTGTTAACAGTTCAGATCCATGCACAGGGAAGAGTTCGGTTCCTGGAAGTGTAGCTGAAGTTAGAACCTCTTTCCTATACTGGTTCATATTGTTTCTCAGAAAGACTGATTCAAGAAAAAGAAGTTCTTGAAGTCGTCATTTGAATTTGAGCCCAGAGTTGATAGGCATGTGTTACCTTAGGTGACCCTGAACAGGCTTTGTACTGAGCCAGCAAGTGATTGTTTAGAGAAGAGCATAATGAAGGAGAACAAGGTAATAGTCTTCTAGAAATTTAACATACTTTGCAGCAATTCTGTCTCAGAGGTATTAAAAGCAAAATATTTCTAATCGTAAAAATACAGAGCCTCAGCATGATTTATGTTAGAAAATACCGCTGGAGGTCTTTGGTCAAGTGTCCTGATTAAAGTGGGACTGGCTTTGAGGTCAGATCACATTGCTTGGGACTTTGTTCAGTTATACTTTGAGTATCTCCCAGGATGGAGAGGCCACAGCCCCTGCATCCTGGTTCTGGTGCTGACCACCCTCCTCATGAACAGCTCCTCTCCTAACAGCTAGTCAGAATTTCCACTGCCACGTCTCGTGTCCATTGTGTCTCATCCCCTCACTGAGCACCTCCAAGAAAAGCCTAGCTCCAACTTCTGTATATCTTCACACATACAATATTTAGAAGACAGCAGCTAGATCTCTCTTTAGCCAGCAATTCTCTGAGCTCAACAAAGCCACTCAGGTGCTCCTCTCCTCATAAACAGTTTGTATGTAGTTAGGCAGTGCACGAGACAGAGGAGTCTGAGAAACTCCAGTGCCAAAAGTTTTTAAGTGTAGGTTAGACAAATAGTTGCTGAGAATGGTCTAAACGGGATGTTTCCAGGGAGCTGGACAAGCTGGCCTCTTGAGCCTCCCTCTTTCTCCATCTTCAACAGTCTGCAGCATTGCTGAGCTTTCTTTCACTTCAGGGGCACCCAGGGCTGGTCAGATAGAGGTTTGAGTGCCTCAAACTTTTATACTGCTTAGGGCACTCCTAACAGAGGTCGGGATGGACAGTGCTTGTGTGTAGGTACCCATGAGTATTTCCTTTTGGGACTGTTAAGGGAGATCTTAGCCCAGATTTGCCCAAACTGTTATGTATTGTGCTGGTAGTCCCTGGATAGATCTGAATATGATGGGCAGAAAATGTTGATATTCCCATACAGAATTCCCCTGCCCTGAAAAAAACAAACAAAAAACCCCAAAACACAAGCCAACAACCAAGAAGTTTTTCTCTACCTCCAATGTGATAAAAAGCTTACTAGTTTATTCAGTGCAATCACTGCAGGATAACTTTAGACCTGGGCCAACAGCATTTTAAAAATTTATCTTCTTGAAAGTGTGGTTCTTCTAGAACAATGGAGTTTTTCTTAAAAAAAAAATATTACAGATACCTAACAAAATCAGTAAGTACAATTTAATTTTTGGCTATTCCAAGGCAGCTTAGGCAAACTACGGTTTCACTTTAGTTTTAATCTGGTTTTAGTGTTAATATCCACGAAGGCAAGCAGCTGGTTAAATAAGAGACATAGCAGGAGAGAGGGGGAGTGGTTTTCTTCATTAACAGGACAAGACATCAGTGATTAATGTGCAGTACATGTGCTGAGTGGAGCTGATGTTTCTTTCTGTCCTCATCTCCTCTTGGGAAGAATGTGGGCAGTACCAAGAGGCCAGAAGGGTCTCACAGGCGGGATGAGTAACATCAGATGGCTTAAGACAGTTCAACCAAGCTGGAGATGCTCAATTGTGATATATTGTTTAAAGAAATTCTTGCTGCAGAAGTGTTGCTGAAGTGAGGCATTTTCTTATCTAGTGGACGGAGCGATTAGTAGACATGAACTAAAATTCCAGATCTAACCACCCTGGAAGCAAAACTTCAGGCTGCAGGACCCTTGCTGACAAATTACACTGTGCTGCTTCTTTCCATCTTCACAGTTCAAAAATATGTAGGAATCTTGTCATCCTGGAAACAATTCTGCATGCAGTACATGTGCAAAAGGGGTGAGAACTGCACTGCTGGACTCAAACCTCCCATTTAACAGTGAACAGGGTGCAGGTACGATCAGCCCAATGCTTCCACCACACATATGTCGGTCACCTCTTTTTAGGAAGATCAGGTTAATCTCAAGGTCGATTTGGCTTCACCTCTGCTATCACCAGTCAGAGCCAAGGGTGATATGGTAACTACAGCAATACAAATGTGTACTCACTGGTGACAAGATTAAGAGTACAAATTCATTTTACTTTCCTGGACCTGCATCCTGCAGAGAGAACTAATTTTTCTTTTAGTCACAACTGATCTGGGATACCTTTAAATAAGCTTTAAAACTCTCCAACAAACTATCAGCCTAATATCAAAACCTGTTCTTCAAACCTTACCAGCTTGACCAGAACGGTAGTGAAGATGTTACGGTTAATGTTTGCTTTGCCATCAAATACGCTGCCTTTCTGGAAAATTCTCTTAGTTTTTTGCAAAACTGAAACCTCCTTGCAACCAGGAGCTAGAAAACTCATGTGATCGCTCTGCCCGCTCTACCTTCACAGACCCAATTCTTAGCCATTTTAATTGACATAACACATGATTTAAAGAGCATTTCTTGCAATAACCACCACACTTTCTGCTTCCACACTGCTTAAGCCATTACTGCTGCTTGAAAGAGTGCTTAAGAAACTGCATCGGAAATTAGGACTCGATAAAATTGAATGCTTATAGAAGATATTTAGAAACACAGGGGTACATTAGAGCAGGAAATAATTGAAGACAAGTCTTTCAAACAAGGAGTACCAACTATATTATGTAACTTTATTTCTCCTGGGTAGTTAAGAATTCTAACTAGATTTACTCAGTGGTGTTTGATACAGTCCTCACTGATGCCTTTGAATACTCCTGCTGCCATAAGCGGTGTTAGTCCTAGGTGTGAAGTGGTACCTCTCTGGCTTGGCAGAACAGGCTGCATGCCAGAGTGGTGTAAATCCCAGTACCCTTGGTTGAATACACTGCAACATGGTGTTCACTGTTAGGTTTCCAATATATATTTGGACTTGTTATTAAATCAGAAAGCTATCCTGATGATCAAGACACATATTCCAGAATTTCATCAGCTTTTCTCAAATATTTTCTCCTCAGAGCTATTTTACAATAGCTAAGGGACTTCTGTGCAAAAGGTAATTATTTCTGTGTTCTTCTGTTCCCTTTGGTAATTGAGAACTTATCTCCTGATGTTGTCTATATTTGCTACCAGAGGCCTTGCAAGGTTCTCCAGAATATCTCTGAACCTCTGCAGAGGAAGTATTTTTACACAGTCTTCTTCACATTCACCTTCCTGTTTACCAAACCATGTTGACCTACATCACTGGCGCAAAATACTACTCAATATATTAGTGCAATTAGCATTGCCAGAATTACAGCGTGGTCTGAGTATTACAAATAATTTGTTAATACCCCAGATGATAATCCATGGCGACTTTTCTTTTTATTACCATGTTTTGCTGAGTAACTACCTTTCAGGCTTCTAACGCTCCATTATCAATATTGTTACCGTGGCTGCAGCAACATCATCTTTTTTCCTTTTTTTTTCTTTTCTCCTTTGAATTAAATAGTGCACTATAAAGTATTTCCAGTAAATGAGTGTACACTTCAGACAAACGATATAGGGAAAAATGTGATACTCAGACTCTGGACAATTCAGAAAGGAGATTAAAAAAATAATAAAATTCTTCACAATAAATAAAAACCCAGGAATGTGCTATGAGCTATACTTTATTAAGTTTCCCTTATGCCTTTTGAGTAGGGAAGACAAGAATAAATTAGAATTACCCAGTCAAGAGCAGACATCTGCTGGCTGTCATCTTTCACTTGCCTCCTATCAGTTGTAACCTTAATATTAACAAGATGTTTCAGCTTGAAACAAAAATAAGCCAGAACCCTTACTGCTGAAGATCCAACATCAATTGGAGAAGATAGTGAAGAACTACAAAAAAGAGTAGCAGATCCAGAAGGGAATTTTCACTAATCCCCTTCCCTGTTTCAGCTCCTCAAAACTCTTACACTGCTCTTTTCCAAGTAGGATTAGCAAGAAATTCCCCATTTTAATAGTACAGGGGGATTGCTTGGATATTGCAACCTACTGAAGCAGCCTTATAGAGATATTCAGACTTGGTGATCACTTGAAAAGTGAAGGTCAGGGGAAGGAATGTGCCTTCAGGCCCTCCAACCATAAAAATACTAATATTCCTATGAAGAATATTAATCCTAAAAGGAGACTTTAGCTACCCGACCATCCCAAATGCTACTTTCTCCACAGAAAAATGGCTCCCTTGAAGACTGTTACATCGTCCTTCCTTGCAATGCAACATTCTAACCATAGTCATCCTTGATGATGGATTCCTAATGTCTCATATTTCCTGTCCCCGCATCTTTTTTGTCTCTTTTAGATATTATCCCTGAGACAGTTCTTAAAAATAAAAAGGTTAGACACCACCTCACTTTACCAGAGACTCAGAGAAAGTTTTACCTTGATGGAACAATAAACTGATGGGGCTTAGGCCAACAGTCACTTAATCTCCCTCCACATTCAACCAACCCCCTGTCCACTGTGTGTAAAACAGCCTTTCAAAAGGAGAAACTTCTGTATGCTGCTGTCTCACAGGCAGGATTCAACCCACCCAAGAGCTGATTGTCCCTTTGGCAGCACATAACCCACCCCAGGGACCGCAGAGAGAGACAGCTGTATCCGGGCTCCAAATTTAGGAGGTGAAGGTACACAGGATTAATCTGAGTTTGATAATTCAATTGCTGCATTAGTGATCAGTACCTTGATTTTGTTCTACAGTGAATGAATTCCCAATGATTTCTAGGGCTAATCTACCTCATCACTGGCCTGTTTGCCTCTAGAGGGAAAGAAGCATTGCCATTTTCTTGTTCTATTACTTTTATTCCCTAATGGTACATCCCAGAGAGAATGTATTTTCTGTATTACTTGAATCTGTGTCTGAGTGGATGCAGACATTAAAACCCTTCACTATGTTATTCTGCTATAATGAACTGCAGTTCAGTGTAGGTTAGTGTGTAGGTTTCATGTTGTTATTACTACTGTGATGATAGTGAAGCCATTAAGCAGGAAAAAGGAGGTCCAAACTCTAGAAACTCATTAGCCTGAATACTTGGGGAGAGGGCACATAGAGACAACATTAACAGGTAAGAATTTACTGTTCTCTTCAATTGCGCTGTTAATTTTTGTCCTTTCCTTTCCTACTTTATACTGCCTTGTCATGGGACTATTTTTTAACAAAAATAATTGCATTTGTTACTATTGCTGGCAAGCTGCTTAATTCTGGAAATAATTTGTGACAGGCTGGAGAGATGGGCCTGTGTGAACCTCATAAAGTTCAACAAGGCCAAGTGCAAGGTCCTGGACGTGGGTCAGGCCAATCCCAGGCACAACTACAGGCTGGGCAGAGAATAGATTGAGAGCAGCCCTGAGGAGAAGGAACTGGAGATGTTGGGGGATGAGAAGCTCAATATGAGCTGGCAATGTGCACTTGCAACCCAGAAATCCAGCCATGTCCTGGGCCTCGTCAAAACCAGCAGGGCCAGAAGGTAGAGGAAGAGGATTCTGCCCCTCTGCTCCTCTCTGGGTGAGATGTTTCCTGCAGTGATGCATCCAGCTCTGGGGTCCCCAGTACAGGAAGGATGTTGAGCTGTTGGAGTAAGTCCAGAGGAGGTCACAAGGATGATTGGAGGCTGGAGCACCTCTGCCATTAAATTAGACTGAGAGAGTTAGGCTTGCTTGGCCTGAAGAAGAGAAGGCTGTGGGAAAAACTTAGAGCCCCTTCCAGTACCTCCAGAGGCTACAGGAAAGCTGGAGAGGGGCTGGTGCCAAGGGCAGGGAGGGACAGAACGAGGAGGAATGGCCTTCAGCTTCAGGAGGGGAGACTGAGATGAGATTTTAGGCAGCAAACTTTCCTGGGGAAGAGGGAGAGGCCCTGGCACAGGGTGCCCAGAGAAGCTGTAGCTGCCCCTGGATCCCTGGCAGGGTTCAAGGCCAGGTTGCATGGGGCTTTGGGCACCCTGGGCTAGTGGAGGGTGTCCCTGCCCATGGCAGGGGGTGGGAACTAGATGGGCTTGTAGGTCCCTTCCACCCAAAACACTCTGTGATTCTAACTCTGCATTTTAATACTATTTCTGAGTGCCATGAATAAGTTCTTTTGGTGTGAAACCCCCTAGGGGAATACGGCTAGGTTCAGCAGCAAAAGACCTATTGTGCTGTCAACAGCAGTGCTTTGCTTCCAGCTTGTTTTTAGGGTGGGATTTGTGTGCAATACCAATGGGGAATGGCTAATGCTATGGAATAGGGGTTATGGCCAGGACACTGAAGGCCATCAGAGCTGATGTGGACATCAGCACTTTGTCCCAGTGGAGATACAACTCTATGTGCATTTGGGGCAGAATTTTGCTTTTAGAGCCGGATGTGAGCTCCATCCTAAGCAAGGGATCGAGCTCTCCTGGCATGTATGAGAGAGAAGCATCATGGAGAAAAGCTAAGGGTTATAGGGAAGAATAAATCCAGACATGGTAGGGGTAAGGGTTTGAGGTTGAAAGTGGATTGGTATTTATCTCTGAGGTAAGAGTTAATCCTGCTGGCTAAGTGTGGACCAGGGAGATAGAACTTGTTTAACCTTTGCCTTCTCACCCTTTTTCTTCTTCATCCTGGAGCGTAGGGGTCACACCAAGCTGCAGCGGGCAGGACATGTTCGAACACCATCCCAGCCTTTCCAAGAGGTTCAGCATTATTTCCAGCACAGGGGAAAGCTGTACCAGACCTATTCCCATCTGGCATTTCCAGATGTTCACATCTGTATTCCTGAATTCCCACTTGGACCACTGCATGTACTTCTAGATCCATCACACAGAGCATTAGCTCACATCTGGTCCAGTCTCCTCCAACGCTCCTTGAGGTATCTGGCTTTGTGGTTTTTTTTCCAGTGAAGATGTGTCTCCACCTATAAGCAGAACAATGTGAGGGGAAAGAACAAGTTATTTTTGTTTTATCTGTGCTGAGGCGTGCACACTGAGCTCCAAATAAAGGAAAGCCACTTTTGCCATGAGAATTTATTCATTAAAATCTCATTGCCTCATTTCTCAGAGGCTCTTGATTAACTTCCAGGCAAAAATGTCATTTTATTCAATGGAGGGCAGTGATTGAAAATGCAGCACTGCCCTAATTCTGCAAAGTTTTCAGTGTTTCTTTGAACTGCACCTAGAAACTTCAGTTATATGCTCTAGGCAGGTCATTTTTTTTGTCCATCCCAGCACAGAAGGGGCAATGGCTGCAAGTTAGAATATACGAAGTTCTGCGCCAAGGTGCAGAAAAACTTTTACACAGTGAGGGTGACAGAGCCCTGGGACAGGCTGCCCAGGGAGGTGGTGGAGTCTCCTTCTCTGGAGATACTCAAGACCTGCCTGGACACTGATCTGTGCAATATGAGCTAGGGAGCCTGCTTTGGCAGGGGGGTTGGACCCGATGATCTCTCGAGGTCCCTTCTAACCCCTATGATTCTATGAGATATATATATAAAATTAGAGAAGAGTAATTCCGACCTGGTGATCATATGAGAGTAAACATCTTACAAATCTAACTTTGTTGTGGCTCAATTGAAAAATAAGGGTGAGGACATTTGGGGAGCAAACATGTTACAGGACTCAGAGAAGGGCAATTTTTGTCTGGGCACACAGGGCTGCAGTCCAAGGGATTTAATCTGCAGTTCTCCTACAGACAATGCTTAACCTTGGTTCTATCCTTTCTTTTGTTATCTCAGTTCCCTGATAGTAAATAAGGATGGTTTTTCTTTTTCTTTTTTTTTTTTCCCTTTACCTCCACCTTCATTTAAGCTATGAGCCAGAATATTTTCTAAAGGTGTGGATAGCAGCAAATGAAGCAACTGCACTCTAGTTCATCCAGCAATGCATTAAGTGAAGTTTCTGTGCTGAAGTGTTTAAAACGCTGGCTTACACAGTCCCTCAAACATGCACTGAGTATCTGGGGGAGCAGGGTGGAAAAAAACCCTGCTTTTTGTTGTTGCAGCTATTCACAAACCACGGAGACAGGCTGAGTGAGTGTGAGACAGCTTCAAAGGAGCTGTGCAGCACATGCTTCCATACCAAGAGCTCCTCTGGAGATCACAAGAGCTTACCAGGTCCTATAATTGTCACAGGCGTCCAGGGCACTGCTGAAAACAGGCTGAAAGGCTCCAAAACAGGGCATCACTCCCCCACTATAGCACCCAGGTGGTGACTGTTTTCTCCCCCTGCAAATCTCTTCATAGATGAGACCTTTTTCATGCTAAACAGCACGAGCTGGCAGGCAGCACAGGTGTCTCCTCACTGCTGTATTTAATGACCCTCCCAAAAAAAAGTTCTATGCCGCTTCCACAAAAAACTTCAGAGGTAGCAAACTCTGAACTACTTCATCAAAACAACAGCTTTTGGCTGGATTCAGAAACGTGAACTTTGTTTTCTGCCCTGGTTTGGTAGAGAAATATTTGTTTGTTATTTGTTTTAAACTTAAATTAAATAGACATTTATTCTTTTGATAGATAAACTGTTTAAACAAAGTGGGAAATTATGGCAGGCTCAACTAAGGCTTAAATTCAGGAGAGTATACTAAGGGCTTGTAAATCATTCTTAGATCATTTCCAAGCAGCTGTGCTTTAACTGCCAAAGTTTTAAGGAAAGTCAGAGCAGCAAATTGGCTGTAGTTTCTGGGAGAGCACCTTGAGCCAGTCTGTGGAGGTGCCAGATCAGCTCCTGACAGCTTCTTCTGCAGGTGGAAAGGGAGATTTTTCTCACTTCAAGTCATTCAGGTAGATCAGCTCAATGAGTGTGTATAGAAGTGAGAAATCCCCCAGCAGCTGAAAAGGAGGGGAGAGGAAGTTTTCACAGAATCACAGAATGATCGAGGTTGGAAAGGACCTCTGGAGATCATCCAGTCCAATCCGCTGCCGGAGAAAGATCAGTTTGAGCAGGCTGCACAGAACAGTGTTCAGGCAGGTTTTGAATGTCTCCAGAGGAGAATCCCCAACCTCTCTGGACAACCTGTCTAAAGGTCCTGGCACCCTCATAGGAAAGAAGTTCGTCCTCATGTTCAGGTGGAACTTCCTATATTCAAGTTTATGCCCATTGCTTCTTGTCCTGTCACTGGGACAAGAATTTTCTTTTGCAGGAATGAAACCAGAAACAAGATGTATTCTGGTCATTTCCAGGACACAATATGTCTGGGGAGAGAACTGGTTTAAGAGGTCCCCAGTTGCCACTCCAGTTACCCACTAGCAGGGGTTCTCTATCCCCACTTCTTACATAGTCCAACTCTGACATCCCAAAGAAGGTGTGATTTAAAGCCTTTCCTCAAGGATGAGGTTGGGGGGGTCTCTGCACTGAGGAGTGATTTCACAACTCCCATAGGACTTCTGACACCCTACACAGAGTGGTCTGTTAAAGCCAGAAATCACAGAATCATAGGGATTGGAAGGGACCTCCAGGGATCATCGAGTCCAACTGCCCTGCAGGGTCCCTAGGACAGGTCACACAGGTCAGCATCCAGACTGGTCTGGAATATCTCCAGAGAAGGAGACTCCACACACTCTCACAGCCCAACCCCCACCCCCACCCCCACCCCGAGCAGCCTATTCCAGTCCCCATCCAACAGAAAACCTCCCCATTTTGGGTTAAAGAAGGGTCACTGGCTGAGGGTGGGGTAGCAAAAAGACCTGTGAGCTATTTAAGCCAGCCATACCAGCAAGGGAGAAGCATTACCAATCTCTCTTGGAAAGGCACCTCTGTTCCAGTTCCCCAGCGACAGCTAGCGCTGTCTTTGTTAATGCCAACTCATTTTCAGTGTAAGACTTATTTTCTTCTTGTATCTCCAGCAAGTTGAAGTACTTTTATTACACTCAGTTTGGGAAGGGAGTGTGTGTGTGTGAAATTATGACTGAATTCCAGTTTCCATTTAAATGCAGCTTGATGTGAATTCCAAATAAATGAAAAACAACCAAAAGAAAAAACGTGGAAAAAAAAATAAATCCGGCAATCATCTAGTGAATAAGAAATCTGTTGTTAACCATTTTCCTTTTATAAAACACGTAAAAAGTAGGAATCTGAATAAATGCATGTTAAACTATATAATTGCTGAAATAAATATGTATAGATATAGGATATTCTTTGATTTAGCATAAAGAAGCAGCAAATTATACCAATCAGTGAGAATCAACCAGTTTTAAAAGAAAATAACAGAAAAGCACACATGCAAAACAAGATTAAAACTGATTATTTAAATCAAGATTCTCTGTTTGCTGGTTTAAACCATGATTACAATTTAAATCAAGCCACCCTGCCAGGAATAGTTTAAGGACAATGATTTCTCTCTCATACAAAGTGTGGATTTTATAGCTGACAGAACCTTGTGTTTTGTTAGGAATGTGGATGTACAGAACCTCACTCTCCAGCCACGTTCCCCATTTGGTTCTAGTTTGTTTTAGGTGTTTGAAAGAGGCAAACGGAAATCGTTGGCTGAAACAGTGGGAATCTGGAAACACCCCCTCACACACACACACTAAATAATCTCAAAGATGCTTTTTCTTTTGGGAGCCTTAGGATGGAAATTAAATTGAGATTCAACTGCAGCCCCAGAGCCAGGCTGTGATGCTGATCCCCCAGTAACATAGGGGCTGGAAAAGCAACCATAGCCCAATATTAGAGTATTAAGGGAAATGTCTCCCTCTCTCCTAGGTACCTCTGCTTTGGATAATTACATTCCATTTAACAAAATTCCCTTTGCACCTGCAGCTGGACGGGGTGTTTCTCCTCCATTAAATTGCTCTGTTTTGCTGCTGTGCTCTACCAAGCATCTGTTAATGTTCCACCCCAGAGGTGTCTGCAGTTCAGTGATGGGTGAAATGATTAAGGCTAGCGAGGCACTTGATCATTTGGAATGAAAGGTGCTACATAAACATACCCCATCAGTTTTATTAATGCTCAACAAAGCAAACATTTTTTTTGTAGCTGATTCTACTCCTCCTTGGCATTTAATATAACTTGTCTCCTCTGGAAGAGGTGGCAGGTAAAGGCAGCATGTGTGCAGTTTGGTGACTGCATTCTTCAGCCTTCCTTCCATAAGTCTGTTTCCCAGACCGATGATTTGACCCATCATACATTGGAGGATTGCCATGAAATGAGTGCTGTGTTTGTGGAAGTTTGAAAGACTGTTAATCTTGGGCCACTTCTCAGGGACAGGAAGGTGGTGAACTTGGGCATCACAGACACCCTGGCATCAGGAGAGTAGAAGATGTGGCATGGAATCAGTCTACAAACACTGGGAAAGGGCTAAGAGAAATGTCACCTGATGGAGCTGTAGGGAAAATAGGTCTTTTCAAGCAGATCAGGTTCAGTCTTTAAGCATGTCAGAAGTTTGGGTGATAGAGAGGGTTACTTACATGCTTACAAAGTGCTGAGTTCTGAATGGCATTGGCTCATGAATCTGCATAATGGTTGGGAAAAGCATTTGTGAAAAAAGAATATAGATGTATATAATTTTAATTACATGCCTAAACCAGACTTCTTGTGACACACAGCAACATATGAAACATGTTCCCCTTGTCCCCTCCCAAGTCAGTGTCCCTCAGCCCCACCTGAATATTTTTGGCTATTGAGTGGCCATCAAGAGTGGGTCTTTGCCATTCCATCTTCATCAAACCTGCTCTTACATCATGGCAAATTTGCTTTATTTCATCATTTTTCTTCTTTTGACACTGTGAATAGAGAAAGCAAGCAGAGATCAACACAAAAAAACCTCCATGTCTTCTATTAAAGCTGAACGGGATCTTTTCCTAACTCCTTTTGATGGGGTCCATGCCTGTTTGTGGAGGAGACTTCTTTAATGTGATCTAGCACATAGGCTGTTTCCATATGAATTTCAGATTATTAATCTCTTCCTGCTCTGTTAGACATCAGGATTGTGTGAATTGAAGCAGAGCCCTGGGAACAGTCCTTTCCCTTAGTGAACAGTCCTTTCCTTTAGTGTAAATGGATGAACCAAGTCCTTATTTGGTCAAAAACTAGCCATGTTTTGACCAAAAAAAAAAAAAAGAAAAAAAGAGAGAGAAGAGAGAGAGAAAAGAAAGATAAAAAATATGTTGCTACATTAATTGTTGGATAGAGAGTTTCTGGGGCCAAAAAGGTAGGTATTGGGGCCACGGGTATGGGAACTCAGTATGATGCTAGTAGTTATCTAGTGGAAAACTTAGACTCATGGTTGGTAAAGTATGGGAACATTAAAACTGGATAAAGTAGCAAAACCAATAGCAAAAAAAACCTGTAAGGACAGAGCCCAAACAGGCATAGTACAGTGCAAGCAACTGTAATGATCTACAGCTGTACGGGAGTGGAAAGCTATTGAATGCAGCAGGGTGACAGCCTGGAGGTCTTACCTCTAAGAAGGGTCGTGGGGTTAGGATAAGCAGCCTCCCAGCAGCATCTCTGCAAGATGCTCATGGTGTCTTTCAACTCAAGCCTGGATGCCTTGCTGGAGGACAAAAATAATGAACAGGACAATTGGATGGAAGCAGCTGTGATGTAGAAGAGCTCTTACTAACTTCTTTCTGTGAGCCTCATCACTATGGAAAAGATCATTTTCCAACTGTATATTTCAGAAGAGATTAGCGCTTTTTCCTAGGGAGATATCTTACCACCTCAGAATAGAAGATTTTTTTTTGAAACTTAAGAGCCCCAGTCTGGAGTCTGAAGCAAATTCAGAACCCAAGCTTTTTGTTTCAATCAGTAGCACCAGAGGTTTGCATGCTCAGCATCACATTATGGTTGGTCCCACATGAGCACAAAACATAAGAGAAGAATATTCAGGAAGTGTTCCCAAAGACACCCTAGACCCTAGCATCTATTATTGCCTCTGAGCAATAATAGATTCATGTCCCTATTGAGAGTGATGAACTGAGCCCTTAACCTTCTTTTAGTTCTTTTCTTCTAGAGTGTCTCACTCTAAGTAATGTTTTCCAAACCTCTAACGCTCTCATGAGCCATGCCTTGTTTATCACTGTCCTCCCTGAATTGGTTTTGGTTAATTCATTCTTGGCTTTGTTTAAAGTTCTTGCAAATACATTTATGTCTTTCAAGAGAAGAATGTCCAGACCATGGTAGAGATGGGGAGAGGTCAACATCCCGTTTCCCTAGCAGACACAGAGAGCAGATAGATTCTGCAAAGGAATTGCTCGGATGTTTTCCTGGAGAAGCTACTAAAAAAAAGTCTCTCCCAGAGCTGCTTCACAGATTGATGTCTTATCGATGGTGGCATGTGGGGGTTGAGAGGATAGGAGAGACAGATGGTCCATAAGGTTCCTTTGAGCTACAGCCAGACTCAAAGAAGAAAAAGGAAGATTGGTGAATTTCTGGAAGAGCTTATTTCCTTCTTGGACTGGAACAGGGTGTTGAAATTCATCCAACAGACTCTGTAAAGGCTTTTGGATTCTAAGAAGAAGACATAGATCTACAGCCTCATTATTGCTTATTTGGCTGTAAAACAAGGGTTGTAAGGAAGGAAGGAGGTAGACAATAGGGTTTGCTTCCTTCCTGTGTATATGAGCTCCTCTGTGATTGGAAATTTACTGATATGGCTGTTATGAAATAATTATTGCAGCATCATTTCTTTTGGCACAATTCTCATTCTGATTCCATGTAGAGTTGCTTCAGAATTAAAATTTCCAAATAATTCTCCATTAATAATGACATTAGTACATTTCCAAGTCTAGATAAGCCTAAGAATAGGATTCCAGAATAGGATAAAAAAAAATAAATTAAGAATTAACAGATTCTTTACTCGCATGTTGACTGAACTATGCAGACATACCTTCCACTTGCAAAATACTGTCTGAAAACTGGACAGTGGCTCTGTTTCCTAATACTTTAAAGTAAGAGTGTTAGGAACTACAGGGAATTCAGAAGGTCACTAGCAGGGACCATTTGAAAAATAGCACTGTGTTAGGAAAGCTGTTATAGCAACAGCAGGAGTTAGGATTTGTTGAGGTCCTACGCACCCCGCACGGAGCTAGGAAGGAGCCAGTAATTCTCTTCATCATGGTATGCCATAAAACCATGAGATGCCACTTGAAACCATCAAGATCTCATCCCACTTGATCAACAGAGGGAAGAACAGAAGAGTTTGGATTTGTCCATCTGTTATTGAAGGGTAGCTGTTGGTAGCTAGATACCTGTTGCCCTCATGAAAATGTTACCATATATTCTCCCACACTAGCCCTCACATCATGTCCTGCGAGAAAAGCCATGACCTTGCCCCAGGGTCATTTTTCCTATAGCAATTGCACGAAAGGTTTCTGAGGTAGGTTGTTGCAGCATCTGTTTTACAGAGTTTTAGGGGGAAAAAAAATATCTGTTGCATGACTCAGACTCATCCAGCTTCTTCTCAGCATTTACTGTTTCTTCTACTTAGATTTTGCATTCAGTATCCTTACTCAAACAACCCTATTTCCTCCCTCTCTTTCTTCACCTTTATTTCTTCCTGATGAGCAATTCAGACAGCAAACTGTTCCTCTCCTTCATTCCCATCAGTGACTCCATTCAAAGTCCTGCCCATGTTCTTATTTTCTTGGCAGAGCTATATTCAGTGAACGCATTTGTTTCTCTAGCTAGAGAACAAAAATATCTGCAAGCAAACTCATTTCCCTTCTGAACTGCTTAGGAGAGTAGCGCTGGGAAGGGTGAGGAAAGTGCTTTGTCAAGTGTTAGAGGAACAAGAGAGACATCTTCTTCCCCCCTGACATCCCCCCCACCTTTATTGTTATTGGGACGACTCTGTTACTCTCTCACTTCCTTGGGGACTAGAAACATCTTGAAAAGGTCTTTCACACAGGCAGATAACAAACTCACTGCAGAGATGCATCAGAAAGGGAAAAATTACTTTCTGGTAATGATGTTTATCACAATCCTTCCTCGTTTCCCAATTCTACAAAGGAAGCTCTCTCTCATATAAAGGCCAAGTTCTGTGCTTTTTTCTTTTTTCTTTTTTTTCTGGCAAACTACCCATCACACAAATTCAGTGTATGTAAGCTTGGCTGATGGAAGTTTTATCCAAAAAGTGGTTTGAAGGAGATGACAGAGAGGGCCAGTATGATTTATTTGAGGTAGACATGATCTGATAATACACACTGCAAAAAGGGCCTAGTTGCCTCTGCTCAATGAATTGGGACAAGGGCTGTTCCTGCAGCAAGGCAGAATTGATGAAGCCTGGGCCAGATATCAGGGGAGGGACAAACCTCACACTTCCAACTGGACTGAACTTGTCGATGGAGTCTGCTCAGCTTTTCATCCCACCAGGACAGGAAAACACAGCCATGTGGCACTGTCAGTCGCTGCTTTGAAGGAGACTTTCATTTCACCTGCTCTGCATGGATGTTAAAAATCTCACAGTGCTTTAATGGGAAGGCTGACCCAGGTGTTTTGTGCTAAGGTGTCTTTCTCATCCATGACATATAGTTAGCACAGAACCAACTGGCTACCCTCCTCAACATTGCAGGCGTTTATATCCTAGAGTAGTAATTACCTGTAGCTAAAAGTAAGAAACATAAACCTCATGAAACTGCTGCAAAGTGACAATGTGCAAGCCTGCAAAGTATCTGTGTGCATGGACAGCTGTAACCCAAGGTAGTTTGCTGGGATGCATTTCCATCCGTGTTAACTATATCTGTTTGATTTTGCATGCTGGGCTTGAAGTATCTCCCCTATGAAGAAAGGCTGAATGAACCAGAACTGTTCAGCCTTGAGAAAAGAAGACTGAGAGGGAATCTGATCAATGGTTATAAATACCTGAAGTGTGGGAGACAGGGGGAAATGGCTAGCCCCTTTTCAGTTATATGTGGAGACAGGACAAGGGGCAATGACTTCAAGTTGGAGCACAGGAAGTTCTGCACCAATATGCAGAAGAACTTTTTAACAGTGAGCGTGACTGAGCCCTGGGACAGGCTGCCCAGGGGGTGTGGAGTCTCCTGCTCTGGAGATATTCAAGACCCATCTGGACAGCTACCTGTGTGATCTGTCCTAGGGACCCTGCTTTGGTAGGGCAATTGGACTCAATCATCTCTGGAGGTCCCTTCCAACCCCTACAATTCTGTGATTCTGTGTTTCTGTGATTTCTCTGTACTTGACAAGACTGGGGCTAGAGACCAGGGCCATCGACACCCTGTTCTCTAGATGTACCTAAAATGCTTCTGAGATCCTCAGTGAATAGGAATTGATCCAGAGGTACTGATCAGAGCTCTCTGAAACACTCAGAAAATGATGGTGTACACCTCAGAGATGGTCAGTCCACTGAATTTATGAGACTGAAAAAAAAGATTTCTTTTTTTTTCTAGATGGTGAATCTAATTTATTAAATTCAGGGGAAAAGTATTTGTACATCAGTTGACTTTTTCACAGATGCAAAAAGTACTCCAAAGTAGCAGTGAATGAAATTAAATATACTAGGTTAGATGATTAAGGCTCAAGTAAGTGACAGCCTTAAAGTGTCCACCTAGGAATATTTCACCTTATGTCTCGTTATATGATGACTGAAATATCAAGGTCAGTCAAGTCTAAGATGCTGAATAACTTTTCAACATGGTGAGAATGAAATGCAGTTTTCCTGGAAGTATTCTCAAAACTAAATAAAATTATTTAGGTCTATACATATGAAAGAAATCTAACCAGCTGCAGAGAGCACATTTCTGGAGGATCACAATTCGTTCTTCAGTATTCCCTTGTCTGGGTTTCTTAATAAACATCAGAGTGCAATGGCTGAACAGAAGGAGCAGGTATACATCAGACAAATTCAGAGAGGTCAACTTTTCTGTTTTGAACAACAGGTTTCTCTTTTCAAGAGAAAGATGTTTCTACTAGAAATGTACATAAATATATGACTTTTTAATAAGGGCATGTAGCTCATTACCCTCTGCAAATTAACCATATCTAATCATATATTTCCTAAAAAATAAAATAGTGCATTTCATCTGTTAGTCTTCATTCAAATACAAACCAAATATGCATGAGTACTGTAGTATAAACTGTTCCATCTGTTTCCATGAATGTATAGTCATGCTGGTCACCCCACACACACACACACACAACAGAAGGGTCTTTCTCTCTTAACATCTGTCTTCACTGAAGGACTGGATTTCAACTGGGAGTAACCAAGCTGGAGTAAGAGCAGCACTCCTGTAAAGTAACGCTTGGACCCTGGTGCCCATGTTGCACAGCTTTAGGATTACACAGGGGAAGTCTTTTGGGTTTTAGCACTGTCATAAATCACAGAATCATTTAGGTTGGAAAAGACCTTTAAGATCATTAAGTCCAACTATTAACCCAGCGCTGCCAAGTCTATCACTAAGCCACGTCTCTGTGTACCACATCTATATGTCTTTTAAATACCTCCAGGGATGGGAACTCAACCACTTCACTGGGCAGCCTGTTCCAGTGCCTGATAACCCTTTTGGTGAAGGAGTTTTTCTTAATTCCTAATTCAAACTTCACTTGGTGCAACTTGAGACCACTTGTTCTCATCGTATCACTTGTTACTTGGGAGAAGAGACTGACCCAGCCACTCTTTCCCAAGCCTGTAGCATTGCCTGGGGTTGTTGTGACCCAAGGGCAGGACCCAGCACTGAGCCTTGTTGAACCTCATAAAGTTGGTTCTAGGAGATCAGGTTGGTCAAGCAGGACCTGCCTTTTGTGAATCCATGTTGCCTGGGCCTGATCACCTAGGCGTCCTGATTCTTATCCATATACACTCAACCCTATCATCACCTTCATCAAGATCTAGACAATCAAAACTGAGCTTCAATCTAAATTCTTAAAGAAATGGCAAAATAAATCATTTGTCCTCTCTGGGCATGAGGAGGAAATTGTGGGAAGGTGTTTGAGGACAGGCATTACTTGAGAGGCACACTAGACAAAGGTCAGTGTTAGCAATTGGTATGTAACACTGCTCTGAGTTTCATTCTGTATATACTTCTCAGCAGGTCACGTCAAATTTACTGCATTGCCATGTTTGAATCAAGTGGTTTCATGTGTGACCAAGAGGAGATTTACAAGCAAATTTGAAGCTGCAGTGAAGGTTAGTATCGTGGGAAAGACAAGATACTATTTTTAGAAAACACAAATTTGCTATTCAGCATGTGACAAGGTCACCACCGTTCTTACTTTCTCTTGCTCTTTCCCTCTGGCCTGCACATCTCAGCCATTCACACCCACTTTAATGTACAATCATAACAGGGAAAGGCTCTCTGAGAATCAGATCCTACTAAGGGATCACCAAGTGATTGAATATAGCCTATTCCTGTATGTGAAGGGGAAATCACAGCCCATGGAGTCCATTGTGTCTAGCAGGAACTGTGCCGGCACAGCTTCAGCACTGAAAAGGGCCAAACATCTCCCTGGTGTAGCTAGTCACAGTTGTCCCAGATTGACTTGAATTCCCCTTCTTGCTCATCAGCTTTCAGGATTTGTCTCCTAGCACAAAAATTTGCTTTTTGGGTTTGCTTTTGGGGCTTTGGTCTTGGACTATTGAGACCTGTGGTACCCAGTGCCCATGAGGTGTCTCTAAAGCAGCGAGAGCTGTTCAGCAGAATAACAGCCACAACTATTGCCCAGACCAGTAAGTTTTGCTTTGAAAAATCCCAGATAATATCCTTGGAGGACACTGTGCTATATCATGCATAGGCATGTTGGCCCAGTAGTCAGAGGTGTCCTAAGCTCAGCAAAGTAGATACATCCATTGTCTCCAGACACTTTTCTGAGATAACTTTCTACCCTCCAAAAACACAAGCTCTTTTGCAAATAAATGTGATCACCCCTGTATGCTCTAGTTACCATCTTCTCTTATGTTTCCAGTATCATGGCTATTGCAGTGATCACATTTATGCCTTATTTCTGGGCAAACAGGATCCTTCTTCTCATAGCTTGGTCTTGGTTTGCTGACAGTACATCAAAGCAGACAGAAATGGCATTTTCATAAAATACAGCCAGATTCCCAAGTTGTGTCTAGACAGATGCCCTCAGTCATCACATGACTAGAAACAACACATCCTGAAACAGTGGCGATGGTGGGTACACCTCAGGGACTGGCGACCAGCTGGGGTAGGGGGCTTATGAAGAAAGGTGTCGTGGAGAGAGATGTGTCCCAGCTGGCCACTGGTACCAGTGCTGTCATTTTAATTAGCTGTGTGTATATATATACACATATATAATACACACTGTACCTCTTTATCAGCAGGAGGGGTTCACTAAATATATGTCAACTGAAATTACTTTAGAAACAGCCTCAGCACTCAGCTTCCCACCTGCTTCTCCACGACAGCTGCCCAGACTCTGTGAAACACATCAGATGAAAGGCACCATAGAGCTACAGCACGATACTATTATTACATCTAACAGATGAGCAATCAGATCTGAACTGACCGGGGACTGAGCATCTGAGGCAAGAGGAGAATCCTTTGGGGAGACTGTTACCATGAAAGTAATGCAATTCAGTATTTGTACCAGTGGCTCTGAAATTCAACAGCAGTCAACCCAGTACTAGAATCCTTTTAAATATCATCTTTCATTTCTTAGCAAACAGCAATAGCCTGTAACAACATTAGGACGGGAGAAGGAGGGGAGCTGCACAGCAACCAAACACACACAGGACACAGTATGGTAGGAACATAAGAAGCAAAGTCTTAGCAAATTTGTGGGTATTCTACAAAACAAGGACAGTGATACATGGGGCTGAGGTGAATCTTAAGCAAAGGGCAAGTACCAGAGATCACCAGTGAGATGGTTGGGGAAGCAACATTCAGCCAGAGGTCACAGCCCTGCTGATACCATGAGCCCACGATTCTGTTTCTGTACTGGGGACACAGCAAGCTGGAAGACAGTCTATCCATATGCATGGAACAAATCCAAGTGGGAGAGCTATCTGAATATCTGGGTGGTGGGCATTTGTTTCTTATTCAGGAAAAATGAAGGAAAAAATAAAAAGGAAAGGAAGGAATGAAACCTGCTTTGACCACCAAAGACAGCTTTAGGGGGCAAAAATTATGTAGAAATAAATGAAAACAGCTGCCCAGGAGTTTGTAAAAGCTTTGACTTGGTAGTGGAAAGACATTGAAACTCTCTTTTAAAAAATATTTTACTCTATAAGGTTATCTTTTTAATATGCAAAAAGAGCAGCAGGCTATCGATTAGCCTTATGTTGCACGGCACTGATTTCCTGGACAAGCTCAATATCAATAACTCAAAATCTGGAAATAAACCAATAAACATGGTCTGCGGTTGACCTTAACTGTAACCTTCACACTACCTCAGTGGCAAAAGGGAAAAGCAAGCATTGAAGATGATAATGAAAGCTCTTGTTTTAGTGCATATTAATATGCACAGCCATCAAACACTTCCTGCTAGATTTTCATTTCATGAGCAAATTGGATGAGACTTAGAAGATCACGGGGTGGAATGCTGGTTTTGAGTGTGTCACACCCTAATAACCCTTTGCTATGATGGAGGTATGCCATGAATAAAATAATTTAGAGGTAGTGGTTTGGCATCAGGGAACCCAAATTCTTCTCTTGCTTCAGCCACTTGTGCCAACTTGCACAAATCTCTCTGTGTCTCTGGACTTTCATTTCCTTCATGGCAACACTGACTCTTTTTTTCTCCCCCCACCCCGCATATTCTGATGAGAATGCGCAACAAAGGAGAATTTAAGCTGTAAAAAAAGTGATTTGGAAGTTTATGGCACAGGGGAGCCTGGGGTTACTGCAAAGCCTATCTGGGTTTCATCTGTCACAGCAAGGATTGGAGGAGGAAGTCAGGGAAAGGATATCCTTGCAGACTCCAAATATATCAGCCAGGTAAACACCAGGGAGGGAGGAGAGGTCTTTAAGCTAAAAGATCATATTGGCACAAGAACAGATGACTATAAATAGGCCAAAAATAAATTTAGACAGGAAACTAGAAATTTTCTAACTGTTTAGAGAATGAGTTCTGGAATCCCTTCCCAGTCAGATTAGACAAGAAAATAGCTAGTTTTAAGACAGTCGTGAGCAGGCTTGCATGGGACGATGCCTCTTATATTTGAGGGATAGAGTTGGTGACCTTGAACATCCCTCTTAATCCCACAGTCTTCTTTTATTTCTGTGTCATCCAAGGCCTGCAGTGTCCTGTACAACATGCCAGGGAGAGCCGTGTCAGACAGGTCACTTCTTCATACTGGCAGCCCCTGTTTTCATACACTGCCAGTTCACAGGGCTGAGGGCCACAACAGTGGGAACAGATCAAAGATGAGCCATATTTGAAGGTTTTCTTCCCATGCAGGAGAGCAAAGGGCTTTTTTTAATTGTAAACTACCCCAGACAGAAAGGATGTCTCTGCATTCAGCACAGAAATAGAGGAACAAGGGAAATTTGAAAGCAGCTTGAAATTCATCCACCCAAGTGCTGTTATCCTTTCGGTTTATGTATTTTTGCCTCACTGCAAATTTGAGCCATTCAATGAAAAGTCAGAACCCCGCTGGGCAAAGCGCTGCTCATTTCACATTAAGGAACAATCCTCATCCTAAAGGAATTACAAGGCTTGCCAGAGAAAGAGGTTATTGTCCCCACCTCGCACAAGGGGAACTGCAACAGGGAATTCGTTAGGGCTTTATATTTCTAAAAATGGCCTCAGCTTGGGCCTTTACAGGATGATCTTACTTCCAGCTTCTCTGAAAATAAGGGTAATAGAGTATGAAGCCTGACACCAAACAAAGTTGGGTTGTTTTGGGTTTTTTTCAGCAGACATGTTGCTGCTATGCTTCTTACACCTTTCACCTCCTGGACCAAACCTAGCACCCCTGCTGCTGTGTTTCTCCTTGTGTTTGGTGTCAAAGCCACTTTTGATCTTCTTCAGGACCAAACAAAGTGAAGGACTTTAGTGTCTCTCCATTAGGCAGAGCAGCCTGACCATTTACTATGTAGTTTAAGAACTGAGGCAAAACCATACTTTTAGTTTTCCTATATAATAAGACTTTAATCTGAACTTTTACTATTTTGTATATTTTCTCTACTATTTCAAGATATTTAGTCTCTGTATTTGTATCTTCCATCCCTCCCTGATGCTCTCTGCTTAACAGACTTCTCATCACCCTTGACAACCATTTTGTTCAGTAGCAATGGCTTCACATTTATACCTAGTATTTTGCCCTCCAAATTTTTGACATGGGATAAGAGAGCAAAACAATTAAAACATAATATTCTGCTACATGATGATAATTTTCCCTCATTGGTGAACATTAGGAAATGGCATTATTGTAAAGACCCAATTACCTGTTTTATGAGTATTGTATATTTGGAAAGTAATAAAACAGAGTTATAAAACTCAGATGATTAGGAATCTCAGACATGTTCTGCATTTTAAGAGGAGGGGGGTGTGGAATATTCATTTAATTGCATCTGTGCACAGCCCAACCAACGATTAGTTACTTTCAAAGCAATAAACATTACCTGGGAAGCAATAAAAGGAAATGCAGGGAAGTTATTTGATAGATGATTCCCAGAAGACATCAGGCAAAGAAGGGAGTGTGGTTTAGTGGTTAGAATAACAGCCCAGTAGTCAGGACTCCTGCCGTCTCATCCAAGCTGTGAAGATGACTTACTAGGTGCTCTGGAGTTCAACATTGCCTTTTATTCAGTGTTAAATTTGGTCTAATAATATCCAAATAATTAATGTGAAAATAAATATGCAAATGTTTGTCAAGGCTTTGAAAGTTAGGATGAAAGAATTTGTTACAAATACAAAGTACAAATGGCTGAAAGACATGGAAGGTATTTTGTTGAAGTGTGACAATGTAAAATGCCACAAGTGCTAATGAACTAGACAAGCTCCTGTCATTTACAGGTTGGAGATCAGCTGCTTAATTTTATCAGAGAAAGCAAAAACATCTTTAATTCTAGTTCTTGAAGAGTTTAGTGAAGGCTCATCTCACTTTCAGCAATTTCCATAATGCCAGCTTTGGACCTACAACTTGAATCTGTTTAATGCAATCCTATCCCCTCCACACCCTAAAAATACCAGTTTTTCCTTTGCTAATGTATTCTGCCAGGGTGCAGACAGGACAACAGAGCAGAAAGCACAGAAGAGGGACATGCACAAGTTCCTCAGACAGAGAAAGCTGGCAAAGCATCCTAGAAGCTGAAATCAGGACAAGAACCACCCATGATTTGTGATGGCCCAGAAACTGCACCACAACAATTTCCAAGTTCCAGTTAGAACAATCAAGAAGGAAATGTCAAGAAAGGGAAAAAGTCAGATGTTCTTACATACCACTGAAAATTATTCTGTTGCCTTATCCTTCAAAGCTAAGAGGAGACACAATGGTTGTGACTTCATTAGTCATCTTCATTCCTAGCACTGCTTTGAAAGTCCTGGTGAACAGAAGTAAGGAAACAAAGATTTATATACATTAATTGAGTGATAAAGATACATCTATCAAGACATATGGAAGAAAGCAAGAGGTAGAAGCAGACAGAGAAAAGTCCATCACTTATGCTGGGTTCTCATGATCTTGTCAAGCTTCAAGTCTGCTTTTTCCAACACAACTAGAAAAATGTGGCCTCTGGCTGCCCTTTTTGAGCACGTGGAGGCATTTTAAAAGTGCAGAACTGAGTTGCTGGGTCCCCCCAAGATGACACATCCAAAAAAAATAGGTCTTATCATTTTTTGGATACAAAAAGAAAAAAGTGCTTTAGGGGAAAAGTTCGTTTTTCATCCATACAAGTCCCTATCCAAACCTGGAAACAAAACTATTTTTAGAGCCTTTGGAACTGTTTGTCCTCACTTCCTCCACTGTAGCCAGGTTTTGGGTGGATACTAGTCTTTGTAAGCAGTATTTTTTTTATTTTGCATACCTCATTTCACAGATAACAAAACTCACTTAGCATGTGAAAAGCATGACCTACTTAAGATGAAGTATTTTCCCCCAAAGTCCAGGCTGTGATCTTCAGCAACAAACTCTGTCCATAAACTAATTAGATCATTTTGTTCTGTTGATACGAACAGCCCAAAAGAAAATGAGATTGCATGGGTGCTTGGTTTGCTAGTTTCTCTGTTTCTGTGCATAAACTCTTCTATTCTTTAATTATAAAGATTTTTTTTTTTACCAGGTTTATGCCAGGATAAATACTCTTTGCATGTAGCTACCTGATATTGCAGTGTTTTATTCTGTAATGCTGCTGCAGCTTTCTGAGTACTTGACACAGGAGTGTCTGTATATGCTTTGGGATCTAGTGCTTGCACATCAGTAGAGCAAGGAAAGTTTGTTTCAAGGCCCCTGATACGTTGTTTGAGATCATCTGGGTTTGTCCTTTTAGTGTCATCATTTTTCATAAGTATTCACACCACGTAAAGCACTTCAATAGTTTTAATGCAAAACACAGAAAACATCCTGGAGCTGTCTGTCCTTCTCCAGTGAAGCTGAAGACCACTGCTCCTCCCTTCTCTGCTTCAGTTAAGTGTGTGTAGCTCGATGGCATGAATCTGGAGCAAAACCCTCTTAATCTCATTGGGGTATAAGCAAGAGCTTAAATTTAGGCATAGCTGAAGTCCCCTGCAAGATCAGGA
This sequence comes from Hypotaenidia okinawae, assembly GCA_027925045.1. Taxonomy (NCBI): domain Eukaryota; kingdom Metazoa; phylum Chordata; class Aves; order Gruiformes; family Rallidae; genus Hypotaenidia; species Hypotaenidia okinawae. The sequence goes on from BSDF01000001.1 coordinate 212,177,637, forward strand.
CCTCAGAGCACAATGCTGTAAGATGCCAAAGACCTTTATGGTTCATTTAATCATCAAGAGCATAGGATATTCAGCATTTTGCCAATGTGGCCTCTCCAGCTGTGTTATATTGGTTTTCATTGCTCTTAGTTCACTCATGTTCATGCCCCGTTTCAATTTGATTTGAATGAAAACCAAGCCTCCGAAGGCACTCTGCTGAGAGCTCTGCCATCCACCCAGTTCTCCTTGGAAATGTGGAAAAAAAGAATAACTTAACTGCAATTTTAAAGCACAGAAGAATTTCAATGGTTCCTATTCAGCCACTGGTTTTGCATGTGGGGCATTGATGGCAGAAAACTTGAAGGGAAAAAGAGTTACAGAAAGTTAGGGAAAGCTAATTTGAAGAAAGATTATGGGAAACTTCGAAGCAGAGTGGAAAAGAGAGGAGAAAGCATATAGTTTGATGCTTTGCTCATTACAGTCAATGATAAAAATCCTATTGACTTTAATAGTGCATGATCAGTCTTCCCATGTGTAAAGTTAATACTGAATAGGAATCAGCCTAGCTTCTGACAAATTCTTCTGGTGCTACCAGCTGGAACCTAAAAACCCATATAGGACCAGACTTTTCATTGCCTTGTACTTTAACTAGCTGTATATTAGTAAAAATCAGGTTCAGAGTGGTTATTAAAAAGTTCAGCTTGATAGAGGAGCTTTTTAGTACAATTCTACCTCATGTTACACTGAACTAAACGATTTCTCATGTTGTAAAGAACGAGAGAATCAAGTCTGAATCTTTTTTATTTTTAAGTCAACAGCTCTTGGGATGTGTTATGCCCTGCCAAATTAGCTGAGGACCTAGCCCAAGGAGTGCAGATTATGGAGCAGGGAGGAAAGGAAGGATTCATAAATTCAGACTTGTTTTGCAGACCCAGGGTGGTGAAGAAGGGAAAAAAACATGTAGCAGATTTTCAGTCATTCAGCTCCCATGAGGTCAAACTACCTTTTATTGAAACAAGACTAACACACCACTTTTGAATTATTTGCCTCCATAGTCATAGATACTGTGACTTAGTCCAGATTCAGTCTGCATTCTTAAACCTCTGAGCAATTGTTGGCAAACCCCATCTGAGTGCTGGGGTTGCAACTAAGCGTTTTCACAAACATCTGCTAGGGCTGCCTGATAATCACTTTTTTTTTTTTCTTTTTTTTTTTTCCCTTTTTTTAATGTGTGTGAGGTTTTCAGAGTCAGAAATCTATTTTAAAAGCTTCAGAACATTAACATTTGAGTCATGCCACTGTCTGTAGGAGCTGGTAACTTGCGTTGCTTAATTGCAAGGAGCATTTGAGTCTTGGACATCATCCCGATTCATACTGTTATTAAGCTGATAGGGGAGCTGTAAAATAGGCTTGTTATATCCACATTCTGTGATCCTCTGCACCTGACATTCCTAGATACAGCTCAGGAACAAAAACAGTGGACATTTTCGTGTTCTCCGGCAAAGTCCAGATGACAAGAGAAGAAATAAGTGAGAACGCAGATGACATTTCCATGCATCGTTTCAGAGTTTCTTCATTTCTGTTCCAGTGACCACATATTGTTCTTGACTTTTTACCCTAATCTTAAGTACTGCTTGCTCCAGACACTGTGTCCAACTCCAGAAGTAGCTGCGTTTTAATAGGTAACGATCTGTCTCTTAGACACTCTTATGCCTCTTTAAAGAGGTTCTTTCAGAGCATTCAGTCATATGCAAAGGGGTTTAATGACCCTGTCTTCAACCCACTCAGGATCCAACATGATTCAGTATAGGACAAAGAATGACCAAAATTTAATTCTACAAAAGGTGTAAAAGATTGTTGGATTAATTCAGTTAATGTAAATAACTTTCCTGTGTCTGCATGAATCATTCCAGTGTACAACCATAAACAGAAGAGAGATTATTGCCAACATGTGGCATAGGGGCTGTATGTTCTCAAGATTATCAAATAATAATTGTTATCACAAACTGGGTTATGAATTTTTATACACACACATACTCACAGGCAAATACTCAAAATCCTTCAAAAAGCTTGAATATTTCTAACTCATCAGAGGCTCTTCCCTCATAATTTAGAGTTTTCTGGACTGTTAATTTTAATTTTCTCATTCATTTTGTTTAAATTGTTCATTATCTCATCACTGCCAGATTAAGTTCAGGCTTGTTGAAAGCACTCACTGTGAAGTTGTCTAACATCCAATGTTTTGGAAAGTTGAAGGCACTTCCAAAACTACTAAGAATTACATTTCCTAAGTTATTTGACATGGCCAAGAAAACCCCACATCCAAAAAACATTGTGAGAATGATGAAGATAGAGAAAAAATTTGCTTCAGGTGACTACTGCTTTTGCACAATTAGTAACTGCTGTGCTTCAAATGTCCCAGGATTTGCATAACTCTATGCAATATGGCAGATAAGAATAGTGAAGTAGAAATTATTTATGGACCTTTTTCATTGTTACAGGGAAAGTGATTTTACTATGTCATTGAAAGTGGATTGTTATTATTTTTTTGTATTACAAAACTTGCTTGTCTAAGACCATATTGAGAATTCATCTCATTATCATATGAAAACTGAAAAGTTGGCAAGGAATTTTTCAGTCGTTCTGGAGCTTGGTCCATGCAAAAAAAGAAGTTAGTTTCACACCCCAAGACAAAATAAAATGACGGATTGTTTTAAGTCAAGAAATGTCATAATTACAGCAAGATCAAGGTTTTCCACTGGGCAGATTTCAGCTGTGTCTGAAGGAAAGGAGAGAAATATGTCGTTCCCAGCTCTCTGCTGATGCTGTGGAGCTGAGTCACTTCTGAAGGCCCATGCTCATACACATGCAAACCTCTCTTGCTGCTACAATAATGGACTCATAGAATCATTTAGGTTGGAAAAAATCTTTAATTTCATCAAGTCCAACCATTAACCCAGCATTGCCATATCCACCACTAAACCATGTCCCTAAGCACAACATCTACATGTCTTTTAAATACCTCCAGGGATGGTGAGATAGTGACTTAACCACTTCCCTGGGCAGCCTCTTTCTGCCCAGGGAAGTGGTTAAGATTGCTCATCTTGCTCAACCTCCAGCTTCCAGGTTTCCCAGTCTACATTAAATCTTGCTGCCATTTAGGTAGAAAAACCCTACTCTGCTGTCCCATCTCAAACATCCTTCCTCCTTCTTACTGCATACAGAGGACTGCATTGGTGTTTCTAGGTTTATCCACCTCATTCCTCATTTGTCCTTTGTTCAACAACCTGTCCTGTGCAATATCTTTCCTTCTCCCTAGATATAAAGAGTAATTTAGCTCCCCTCTTGCCCTTTCTCAGGCAGTGAGAGAATTTATTTCTAGGTAGGTCATGAAAGATGTATCAGGAATTCTTGGTTATTTCCTTGCTTTGCCCCTGAGTCACAGCAAGACCCTGGAAAAGTCATTTGCATCCACATTTAAATGCACTAGAACTCCATACCATGTGAGTGAGGGGCTGTAAAACTGCTCCTACCTGGGATGACCTGTGAGGCAATAGGAAAAGAAGTGAAGCAAAAGCAGCTCTAACATTTCTCCTTCTGCAGCAAGTCTGTCCCTGAAGATCTCTCCAGGGTTGGTAAAAGTTACCACATATGAACAACAGTAAAATGCTCTGAAATACACTCAGTCATGCAAATTGATGTGGATGTTAGTGGCCCCTGTAAATGAATATTCCTCTGCTCTAGCTCCTTTGATCAAAAACTTTCAGAAGAAAGAAAGGGAAAAAAGGCCCAACTGCAATTCAGAGAAAATAAATTGCTTTTCCCTGTGCCCACCCAAGGTGAGGCAGGCAGCTGGGTGATGGGCATGAGGCAGGTCCTCTTAGCAAACCATGGCAGAGGGATTGTGGGTGGACGATTGAGTGTCCGGACACAGGTTTTGCCAGTTTGACTTCCTATGATGATGCAACCCAAAACACAGAATTCATGGCAATTACCACACCTTAGGAGCAAACTCATGGCTGTCCCAGCAACCTCACAAGGGCTCTCTTTCCCATTATTCTGCTTTCCCATTTCATCCTACAGAGAGTTCATTTGTACATCTGGGAGGCAATCGGGTTTTCTTACCAGTCCCACTGAGAGCAGATTGGGTTCACATTGCCGTTGTCACTCTCCTCTTCCAAACTTACAGGGTTTCGCCTTTCTTCTACCACAGCAGCTATTTTTGCTATTCATGTTGTGTTGCAAACCACTCATTGAGGTTTTTCAGCAGGTCTGGTTTAGCTAGGGCAGAAGAAGGCAACTTGAGCAGAGACATTTGGTTGCAATGTCATTGAAACCACACAATGGAAAGTGTGAGCTGGGGATGCTTAGACTTGAGGAGACTGAGTGGAGACCTTATCACCGCCTGCAATTACCTGAAAGGATGGTGTAGAGAGGTGGGTGATGGTCTCTTCAGCCAGGGAACAGGAGATAGGACAAGGGGAAATGTCCTCAAGCTGTGCCAGGGCAGGGTCAGCTCAGATGTAAGGGAAAAGTTCTTCCCTGAAAGAGTTGTCAGACTGTGGAACACGCTGCCCAGGGAGGGGTTGAGTCACCATCCCTGGGTGTGTTTAACAGATGGGTAGATGAGGTACTCAGGGATACAGTTTTAGCACAGGACAGGAATGGTTGGACTCAATGATCCTAAAGGTCTTTTCCAACTTAGTCATTCTGTGATTCTGTGATTCAATGAGAGTAAGTCAGTATTGATAGGGATAGATGCATGACTAAGCAGACATCATGTAAACTTCTAGGCTTTTATGGTCATAATGAAGTCTGCTGGTCCATGGTATATGAAACAGGGCACCCCTGGCTTTCTGCACAGGGGAGCTCTATCCCTCTTACAGCACTGTCCAGGGAGCAACACGCCCTCTCCCTTCAAATTAGGCTGCATCTGCTGGGGCTCCAACCACACTGATCAGAGGTAATTCTAGAAAAATGCCTCCCAGAGCTCCCACTGGACATCAGCAAAGGTTTGTGTCTTATGGCATGATGAATCAGCCCATGATTTCCTCTGAGAATGAGGTTGGTTGGTCCAACACATTCTGTCAGACCAAGGACCTCTGGAAGAAGGGTAGCAGTGAAAAAGAAGCTTCTACTTTTGCAATGAAAGGACCTACCACTTTTCCTCACTCATCTTGGTGGGTCTGGCACACTGAAGGTACTGTAAGAAACAGGTAAATAAATATTAGTAGGGTCAGAAATTCCTATGATCATATTTTTGATGGTGATAACACAGCCTGGTAGCAAGCTGGTAGTCAGAGGTGCTTGATGCAGCAGTTCTCTTGTGCCAAGAGCATATTCATGGACATGAGGTGGTTTTCGTCTTGTTTCACCGCTACCTGCATAAGGTTTCTGATGAAATCTCACCTTTAGTGTGGGAGGCATACATTTTGGGGGATTCCTGGGGAGCAGGGTGACACGCAGTAACTGCTTACCCAGGACTAACTTTTGTGTGCTTCAAAGCTTCTCTCAGCTGCTCCAGACAGGGATTATTGTTGCTGCATATTTAAATTATGCAGCTTTATACTAAGGAGCCCAGCCTGTCATCGGAATGATCCTGTAAGGTATCTAAGTCCTGAATCAAATACCTTAATACAGAGCCCTGTCCCTAACAAGATACTCTGGTTTGAAGCTGGATTTGTCTCCACAGGGACTATTTAACCCCTTCTGCTACCTTGTTTTCACATCTAGTTCTCACTGCATTGACCCAGGCCTTGAACCCGAGACAGTGCAGCAGCTTTCCCAGTGCCCTTCTCCCACCTCCTTGGCATTCAGCACCAACTGAAGAGCCAAAGATGCTTACATGGGTAAACCTGATAATTAAAGCCCACTTTCTCAGAAATCCACCTGTGATTTCCTGTTCTGTTGATGGACAGGGATGGGGATGAACAAAATGGGGATAGAAAAAGTAACAGTTCGCATCTCAGGTAGGTCAGGGTTGGGATGGGTCTCATATGGAAGGACAACAGGAGCATCAACAGACTTGGAAACTATTAGAAAAACAAACAAACAAACAAACAAATGAAAGGCAATAGACTTGTTTGGGTTTTTTTTAATTATTTTTATTTTTTTACACTGACATCAACTAGTTAGTGGTTGTTAATTAAGAAATTATCCCAGTGAAAGCTGCTACTGCCACTCTAATAAATCATTCATTAACAGTCCATTTCAGTGAGGCTGCTGTTTCCAAGCACTGTATTTAGCTGTTTGAAACAACCTTCATATACTTAAGGGGGAAGCAGTTACAGCTTGGTCATTACCTGATGGTTAATGATGCAAGACTCTACAAGCTGAGCTGGGAAGCGATGGCTATGCTCTATGGTTTGGTGTTTTTGTCAGATCTGGGTGATTTTAAGGGAGTGTTAGGGGATTTGTGGGGTTACTATGGTGATTGGTGCCCAATAAGACCACAGCTGGATGATGGACATGTGTTGCAAACACAGACATATAGACCTTGTTTCTCTATATACTTTTAATACTCAAAAGATTTCTGTATCGCTAGATGATCAATTAGGGAGAAAATACCACTTGTGCTGCTCCCCCAGATTAACAGCCCTTGAAATGTAAACAACTGAATGCTTTTCACTGCACAGTCATCCTGAACTGCAATTACTTTCTTTTGCCATGCTACATTTTGTCTGTCAGGGTTTTTAAAAACCAGCAAAACACTGCTTTGATTAGAAATTCCATCCCCGCCTTTGCTCTTTCTCATGCAGTTTTGTCTTCTTGCTCAGAAACCAGAGGCTGGATACAGAGATGCTGGATCAAGGCTTGCAGTCCATGGGATAGAGGGATCCTCTCTTCTCTCACTGCTGGGAAAGGCTGTATCATTTCCGTCATCATTAACAGTGGTGATGTGACCCTAAATACCAGTCCCTAATTTCCTTGAGTGTTAATTCCATTTCTGTGTTGAACCCACATTTCAGCCCACATGGGCACCTATTCCATGGATGCAGTGTTTCTGTCATCAAAAAGCTATATTTAAGAATTTTATACCGAGCAAACTGTACTTGTATGGAGGGATGTGTAAGGATAGCCCACCTGGAGTCTGTAAATAATTCAAATGTTAATTGTTGTGCTTGGCACTTCAGTGATGGCTTTTACTTCAGTAACACCTCAAGCCCTCAAGCAATTATCAAGATCCCGCTGTGCAGAGTGTGATACACTCAGTTAGAAAGGGCAATCCATAGCCCAGAGAGTTTGCTCTCTAGTTGCAAAATCCAGCCTTGAGAGAAAGCATCATTAAACAAACAAAAAGTAGAGAGCTTCTGTGCGTCAAGTTCATTAAGCTCTACTTCTTCAGATTAAAAGACTTGCATCAGGTACATTGCTGGGCTGAAAGAGATGTGGTGTCTGTTATGTGCCACAGAGGTACATTTCAAAACTATCCTTACAAATGTTGTGAAAAATAAGGATGCTGCCCTTATCTGATGCTCCAGTTCACAGCATTTCTGAGTGTGGGGACGATCAATCTAGTGCTTAAGATCCATGAACCTCACCTTAGCCTTGCTGGTTTTTCGGGGGTGTGGTTTTTTGTGTGTCTTTAGCTATTGATGTGATTAAGTAAAAATGTTGTATCTACCCTTGTCCATGCAAGAGGAAAGAAAATAGAGTCTTGTAATGAAAACCCAGGACAAGTGAGATGTGGTACCAGTTCTGCCATTAATTTCACAGCTGTCCCTCAACAAAGCCTTTTAGCAGCACTGTGTCTCAGCTTCCTATCTGGTTTGTAAAGTCAGTGTGCAGGCACTTGCTTGATGCAGGAGATGCTGCACAAGCACAATTATCCAGACAAAACTCACCAGACAGTGTGGGGATGAATTCTTAGAGATCCTTCTGCGCTAGAGCTTTGTCTTGCCTTTCAGTCAAGTCTAACATGAAGGTGAAAGAGCCACTGCTGGTCTTCACCATATTTTTCTTTGTTTACTCATCAGCCTTTCAAGGTCCTTGCCATACCTTGAAAAAGAAACCCGCTGGAATGTGCTCCCCTTTGTCTTGTGTGTGGCTCAGGAGCTCTTCTCATCTAATGCTTCTTTATTCCAAGAGGCCAGATTTCCTGGGTTGCAGTCTGGGATTTCTAAATAAAACATGCAGGTCTCTGCAGAGCCATTTACAGTCTTCTCTAGCCTCATGAAACACACACAGAGTCACTCCCTCTTGTTAGCACCACTGTTACTATCGCATAAAACCTTCATGCCCACATTTATAAAGGCTATCACTGAATTCTCTAATCAACTTTGACCCATAACACTGCAACCTTTCTCTGTAGCAGTGAATTATTTATATCTTGTTGTGAGATGTGGGGGTTGTTTTGTTTCGTGGGTTTTTTTTTTTTTTATGCTGGACAGTATTATGGTGTTTTCTTAACTCATGAGTGGTTTGCCACTCAAAAAAACCCCAGACTTAAAAGCATAGCATTGTTACAAAGAGAGGATCAAAGTCTTATCCCAGCATCCTGGTTGGTTTGCCCCTTTCAAAACACTTGAAAACAGAGACAATATGCTGTCTGTGATTTGATCCTACCTACTTGGGGGCTTTGTGTACTTTTCTTGTTCACATACCATATTTCAGTGATGCCAGCATAACATCTAATTTATAAAGCTATTCACCCACCTCTCTTAAAAGTGTGCATTTTAACAAGTGCCAACATCAGGCAAGCTGTGTCCAGGCATCCCGGAGATGCCAACAAGTGCAGAAACAAATAAAAAAAAAAAAAGTCTTTGTTTAAATATATACCAAACTATTGTATATTTGGGTTCTGTATGATTCTGAAGAGAACTTTTGTGATTGTGTTCGGTTCTTTGGGTCACTACATCTACTTCCCATACATCCAAGGTGGGAGGTTTGGCTTAGATAACTCACATTCTTAATAGTTTGCAGTCAAGCCATATGTTACTAACTTTTCTGAGTCAGAAAAATTCATTTATATTCCATTTAGGAATATTTATCACACTTCCCAAATTACCTCAGAATCTGTAGATCAATGCTCATATATATACATATATGTGTGTACACATATATATATATACACACACAGCTGAGAATATCTCACTGCTAAAAGGTTGCAGCAAGTTGGAGCAGGGGGAAACACATAAACACACAGTGACATAGAATACATCACCTCCTCTTAAGATGAGGAATATCACAAGATTTTCTCACCAATTTCCATCCTGTCTTGGAATTTTGAGCCATCTTCTCATGAAGGGTTCCTTGTTGCATTTTCCCTCCTCCTCCCTCACATCCCAGTGGTCTTAGCATCCTCACCAGCTGAAATTCAGATTTGTAATTGCTTGCATGCATGGCTTTTTCTTCTTTCTACAGATTCTAGTTTAAGAGGATGTTTCCATTCTGGTTTGCTTTTTAATTGGAAATCTTCTCTGTCAACATCAAAACATTTTTTTTTAATAGATATTTGTCATTCAGTCACGATTGTCACAGCAACACAAAAGAGAAAAGTGATTGAAAAGTCAGAAATCATAATTTAAGCACTGGGTATTTAATAGTTCTGTCCTAAGCCACCAACCCACCAAGCAGATAAACCCCTGTTGGAGGTGGCACTTCCCAAATCCCGTGAGCAATTCTTCTGAGAAGTTTATTTCATGATAAAGAAATTTTAGTCAAATTCCTATTTAAGGATGAAAAAGGGAGGGAGGGGAGACCTTACCAATATCAAGGATACTAGGACAAGTGCCCAGGTCCTCACCTCATCCTGGTCTCTGTTACTTCATGTCTAGTGAATTGAGAAGAGTTTGTGCCATCGAATACTCTGATCCGATGTCTTTGCAACAAACAAATTGCATCAGTTCTGATCTGAGTTTTGTTTCCAAGAGCCATTGCCAGCTGACCAGAGGCAGGAGAGGGGAACTACCAGGGTCGTTCTTCTCCATCCACCCCAGACAATACCTATGTCATCTTGAGTAGTGCAGCCTTTGGCTCTTAGGGAAGACAAACTGCAGCATCATTCCACATAAGAAAACTTCTTGAAGCATCACAGAAAAATAAATGGAAACAGTGTCATGAACCCTGCAGGGCAAAAAACCCACAACTATGCTTCTTTCAGCCTTCACTGTATGATATAACTGCCATCCTGCAGTGCACTTTCCTGGCATGCCAGATTACATCAGATAGGAGCTTTATGTTAAGTTATGTGCTGCAAGGGAAGAGGATAAGAGCACTGAAGATAGGGGTAGGCGTTATTGGATTTACTTTATTGCTTGTTGTATAGATTGGAAGTACCTTAGAAGCTCATAACTCCTCTGAGGAAATTTTGCCACCCACAGGTTGAAAATTCTGGTGGGAAACTTGCTTTCATCTCTCAAAAAAGTGGTTAAAATAACGGTTGTCTTCATTGCCAAGACCAGCACTCAAAGACCTCGAATATCCCTTATAAAGTCACAAAATTCACTTTATAATTGTGAGGCTTTAACACAACAACAATACAGAATGCCTCTTGCTCTTTACCTGCTGATTTTCAAGCTTGCCAGGCATGTATTTTCCAGCTTTCTCCCATACACAACCAAAAACCCCTACACAGTCAGGCAACTGAGGGAATAGCCAAAGTTTCTTGCCTAGACCAAGATTTTCAATACAGCTGTGAAGTTTACAGCGCTGTCTCATCTCATGCATAGAGAGCTGGACTGAAGCAGGAGAGTGATAGGGGTGTATAGGAGAGGAGAGGAGCTTTAGCTGCCAGAAATGACTCTTCTGTGTTACAGCTGGCAAATATCAGCATAGTGCTAGTTATAAGGTACCCAGCAAAAGTGGAGAAATAAATCCTTATACTATTGGACCATTGGGAAAGTGATGGGAGAAGAGGGTAGGAAGTTTGCCTGCCTATCCTTGAAAGCACGAGCCAGGGTTGGGTATGTAAAACTGAATAAGGTGGAAAAAAAAGAAATAGTCTGAATAGGAAAAAACCACATGCATATGTGCCTGTGTGTACACATGCAAGGACATGCCTTTTATTAAGTGCATGGCTGGAAAAGGTTTCCATCATGCAGAGGTTTGGCTCAGTGGCTAAGGTTACACAAGATTATCTCTCCAGTGACAGACCCCCTTACTCCCAACTGCTCTTACTGCTGGTATTTCATGTTTGGAAGTACTGGTTTCTCAGGTTTTGCCCATGTAAGCATCTCCGGCTCTTAAGTGGTCACTAAATGAAGAGGAGGAGGGAGAAGGGCAGTAGAAAAGCTGCTGTACTGTCTCAGGTTCAAGGCCTGGGTCACTGCAGTGAGAGCTAGAAATGAAATCAAGGTTGTAGAAGGGGTTAAATAGTCCCTGCAGAGACAAATCCAGCTTCAAACCAACATATCTTCTTAAGGACAGGGCTCTGTATTAAGGAACGTGCTTTGGCAGGGAGGTTGGACTCGATGATCTCTTGAGGCTCCTTCCAACCCCTACAGTTCTGTGATTCTCAGCATTAGTGAAACTAAACCGACCAGCATCATTTTCTTGTTCTTAACTTAGCAGGGCCCAATTGTGCTTCCTACAAGATGAAACCTACTGATGCCGGGAGGCTCAGAGCAGGACCCCTGCGTCATGGGGCTGCTGAGCTTCTGCAATGCAGCTCTAGCTGCCAGGGCGTCACACTGTATTTTTATTTACAGCTAAAGAGAGATAGGGAATGGTACCTTGACATATATGTGAAAACCTTTCTGTCTCTGTTAGCTTTGCTCACTGTTTGGATCACGTTCTGTTATTACAAAGAAGTTAAGTCTCACAGACAAGGTATTTATTCGCTCCTTGACAGTTTGCGTTAGCAGTTCAGGCAGCATAGGTAGCTCATATGCTGAAGGAACTGTGAAGCCTTGAAGAGAAGACAACCCAACTGCCAAGCAGAGTCAAACTGCTGATGTTTTGTTTCTGTCAATCTGATAACTCACCTTTATATTTGGTTCTAACTTTGTCCAGATTTTGCAAACAATGAAAAGAAGTGAGTTGCAAGTGTGAGCTAGATGGTTTGGTAAACTCCCGCCATCATTGCAGCCCATCAGTTTGCCTCATGATATTTTGATCTTTGGCCAAACTTAAAGGAAGGATAATGAGAGAGGTTAATACAGTTTTAATTTTTATATATGTTGGTAACTTTTCTCTCCATAGCTTGTTTGTTTTGCCCAGGAAAAGACATTGCTTTGCCCATGCTTTCAAGGTGAAATATATTGATCGCATTCATGTGATTCCTGACCTGGACTGCAATGCACAGGCTAAACCCAAGTGTCTGGTAATGATGGGCTGTGCATTAAGCCGGAACATAAAAACAAACCAACAAAAACCTCACTAGAAACTCCACTTTACTACAGAGTCTTAGAGGCTCACGCTGCTTTTGCCATTTAATTTGCCGCTGGATAATTAGAACCTCCTGTGACGATTTTCACTTTGTGGAGAGGGAGATGGAGACCCTTCAGCACACTCTCCCTTAGTGCATAAGGGGTTTCTCTCCTGTAGCTGTTTTCTTGCCAGCATGGGGTGCAGGGGCTGGCAATTGACCAGAGCAGATTGAGTGAGCACTTTTACCTGCAGTCTACTGGTATTTGTAGCTTTTATTTTTCCATGTGAGATAAGTCTATTAGTTTTGTTAGTGCGTTGGAAAAATGCATTAAACAGTATTTGAAGTGGTTGGAGAAGGGAGAAAGAAGAGTTTGTGTTTCTTGTGGTCCTATAAGATTTTATACCCGTTGCAGCAAAAGCTCGTTTTCTCCCATGGACTTCTATAGGTCTTGAATTTAGCCCTTTCAATTTTCTGTGGGCTCATGACATCTTTCTGGAATGAAAACAAGTGTATTTTCCTATATTGTGACTTGTTACAAAGACTGTTCTTTTTCCCTCAGGATTTTGGCTCTTTGCTCTGGTGAGTGGCAGGTTTCATTTTAAAAAAAAATCATACTTCAAGTTAAAGTGAAGGACATACGTCACCTAGAAAGGAATATAGACATGGATCAGAGCAATGACACCAGCTTCCATGCCTCTGTGTGTGGAAACAACTCTTTAAAATAGGGGTTAATTTTTTTTTTAACCTACTTTGTGTTGGACACAAGGAAGAATCTCTGCATGCAGTATACTGAACTATCCTCGCTCTTAGCTTGTGGTTATTTTACTATGCTTGATGAGATTTCTTTCCAATCCTATTTAATATATTACATCAAATACTCCATTTGCTTCCATTTATTTAATGAACTGGTTAACATTGCTATTGCTAAAGGAAGTCCTTACATTGCATGAGTCCTACAGCTCTCTTCTCTGGTGCTATTACACACTTTATATGGGACTTGATTTGCCTACGTGTATCCTCACCTTACACTAGCACTTACACTACAGAATATAAATTACACCATCCAACCTCACAGCCACCATTCATCTTGCCTTGAGTGTTACAATGCGGTAATCCTTCCTGGTGACTCTTAATTTCTCTATGGATGCAAATGAAAACTAGTTCCTAGGTAGGAGCACTAATTTTAAGAAGAAATTCCTTTCAAATCCCAAAAAATGCACCGAGATGCTGATCACATTTCTGAGGTCGATAAACATCTGCATTTTTTTCTGTAGCTTCCAATAAGTCTCAGCTATACCACACTTCTAAAGTAGGATAATCTGTGCACGTGTGTTGGTGGTACAGCAATACTGTTACATTGTTTTTAAGTCTATGCCAGTAATGGATTAAACCCAGTTTTTATACTTGAATCTGAGAATAAGATTTCTCTGCAAAACTTGGCACAGAAATCATACGATTTCTCAAAGCCATGTTTTAGTCTAGTCATGGCATTTCCATATTCTGGCTCTGGTCAGATGGGGATTAAAGATTCTGGGACCCCAGGCTCCTTGCAGACAAACTTGGTGAAGAAATCTGCACTATATTAGATACCAAGAAAGGAGCTTTTATTTCAAATAGCTCTTTGAAAACAACTTGCTGTGCGCTGGGGAGTGAAGCTCTTCCAGGCTACTTAACGTAAAAGGGGCAGCCTGTGGATTTATTGTGAATGTGGGAGCCAAGAGAGCCGGGCACTCTTCTTGTCTCTAAAAATGGCTCACTGTCTGGGTCTATGGCATTGGTCTGAGGACTGTTTCATGTCAGGGAAAAATGTTTGGATGCTCTACTCCAGATGGTCTGTGATTTTGATGGCTAGGTTGGTTCAAGGGTGGCTCCAGTAGCAATATGGACAGGACAGTCCATTTTTGCATCATCAGTAATACACTGGCTATGGGGCAGCACTTTCAGGCATGCTATAAAGAGATATTAATTCTTTAATAACTTGAAAAAAGCTGTTTAACTGTTCAAGGTCCAAGGAAAGACCACAAGGAGCTAGGAGGAAATGTAAACCCAGTGTACCTTGAGCTATCCAAGATGTGCAGAGAAGGGAGGAATTCACCCTCCTGGCTACCTAGGTGAAGGATTCAAACACATTCCCTAGTAGTGCTGCCCATTCTTCCCATCCTTTCTAATATGTGAAGAGCAGCAAGAGTGAGACAAAAATCGTGGCAAGACTCAGCTTGTAATGTGGATGGTGTGGGAGGGGAGTGCAAAGGTGTCAGTAGGCTCTTGGCGAGCCTTGCGTGGTCCAGATACCAGAAATTCTGGATGGTGCCTCCATCCCCCAGAGTAGGAGCTGCAAGCTGTCTGCATTTCTGTCAAGCTGGTGTAACATGGGCACCCACCAATCCAAATGCCAGCATTTAACAGCTCTCTCTGTCTCACCTGCTTTGCCTGTGCATCATGTTTTATTTTTATAACTAGAATTTACAGTTTCACCCTATGGCACCCACAAAAGTGCACAAACATCTAAGAAGGAATCACGTTTACTGCAGCAGAACTACCTTCAATAAATGGAGACAACAACTGCCTTTCCTCCCCCTGGCTGTCCATCTCCTGCAAGGAAAGGAAACATAGCCCTGCTAAAGGAGTCACAGGAACCAGCACAAATAACAGCCTCTCACACAAAAAACAGACTCAATCAGCAGGGCAAGGGACTTGGTGGGAGTGACATACCCACCGTGCTGCCAATTACAACATAACCCGACTCTATTTGGATGGAAAACACACCTTTTTTTTTTTCTTTTTTTTTTTTTCTCCCTCCTTCTCCCTCCTTAGAACTACTTTGGTAATGGGCAATTTCTCTTAATAACAGTGTGAAAGAAAATACTCCAGTGGAAGTGGTGTACAGCAATTGACTGTGTCCCCATCATTCTGTCTCAGCTGCTGATAAGGTTAGCAAGAGGATTTGATTGCTCTAAGTATCATTTAAAACAACTATGTCGCATTCATTTCAGGAGATGGGAGCACGATGCAGCCCCAACAGAAGTAGGCAGTAAGCAAAGCAGAAAATAAACTTTTGCTGGGGCCACTATGACTTCTGTGTGCCATACAGTATTTCCTTTTAAAAAAGGAATGAGGGGAGGGAGAGTGCCCTTTTTATTTTCCTTTATGTTTGCCTTGGCACCTAATGCATACATTCAGATGCCTGAATCTCTCCCACATCTTTTTCACCTCCACCTTCAGCACCATGGTAGCATCTCCAAACTGAGTAGGACACTACAGGCCACTTCTGTCTGCCTTGATCTACTACTCTTCTGGTGATTTCTATGAGCTGTTTTGCTCTGCAATGGGATTCTCAGGAATATTCCAGCCTTAGAGAACATTTTCACTATTTGACCTACCTAATCAGAACCAGTTTTCAAACTCCATTTTTATTAACTTGAAAAAAAAAAAACCAGTTTCAGACAAAGCTGATGGTAAACAGATGCTATTCATTTAATAGTGTGCTGGGTTCTCTAGGTACTCAAACACAGGGATGGGTCTGAAAAGAACAAAACCTTCCCAGTACTTGTTTTAATGAGTAGGCTTTCTTGCATTTGATCATCTCGTTTCTCAGAGGAAAATGTTAAGAAGGCTTGTGATCAGCCAGAGGCAATTCAATACCCAATATAATACAGACGTGGGGGGAGTGAACTGCTGATGCTCCATGTCAAACAGTCCCATTCCCCTCCCTCCACGTCCTCAACTACTGTTGCAGTTGCAGCCAGCCGCTGGATGTACAACCTGGAATCATAAGATCAAAATAATTGAGAAACAATAACTTCTGTAGCTAAGCAAACCAAGGCAGCTTGCAGAGACTGTCAATCTCCACACTTACAAGCCCCAATCTATTTTCACCACCGTAGGCTGCCAAGTTAATTAAATGGGACTCCTCATGGTGTCAGGAAACAAGTCAAGCAGCAAGTGTGTGCAGAAACAAGGCTTTAAAGTGAACAGCGCATGACAAGAGGAAGAATTTTCCTGCACACACAGGTTTTTGCACATTTCTTGCGAGATGTGTTATGCCTCAGCTGCTGCAGAGGTACAGTCTCTTCCTGAGTGGTGTCCTCTTTAGCCTTGGTGCAGTAATTCCTCTGGTCCCCACATCTAGGGATGCTGGGATGAAGTGTTTTTTCATCACTGCTACACCCTAACAAAATGCCTGGTCCAGAGAACTGCTGAATGCCTTCAACATCCACGTTATTCAGGAGAAGCCCTAGCAGTTTTCACATCTTTTGGGGTTTTTTTTAATTTTCTTTATTTTTATTTACAGCCAGTGAGCTATCATTAGCATGTTTCCTCCTCTTTTATGACTCAGAAATTTCACTCTCCCTTTAATGTGTCAGGAGCAGCAGCCTCCTTCTCCGAAAAAAAAAAGAAAGAAAAAAAAAAAAAAAGAAAAAAAAAGCATGATTACCACAATTAAAACAGCAGGATGGCATATGACTACTTTATTTTTCACATTATGTTGAGAATGCTGCAGGCTTTTCCTAGATTTGATATTGGGAGAACAAAAACATCTGGTTTCAGCAGTTCCTGTCTCCTTACCCAGTTATCTCCTCACCTTGGCTCCTCTAGGAACTCAGCACTGAAGATCCAAAGTCACACAAATTGTTGTCTAATGATTCTGCGAATCACAATCAATTTTGTTAACTGCTCGGTTCAGTGCAACTGTTAATGCTTCTCTCTAGCTTGTGTCATCCAATGATATTCCCCCCACCAATTAAGGTGCATCCATCCTTCCCCAAGTACTTCTCACACCAGGCTCCCATGGTTAGAAAAAGAGAACAAATGCAAGGTTATTTAGGACGTCAACATTTCAAGTCATATCAACCATTCTGTATATTTAATGTGCAAAGCTGTGTAGAAGGGCAGTGGTTTACCTGTTGCATCACTAAAATTGCCCAGTAAGTTTGGAGTGCTGACAGGGAGAAGGAATAGACAGATTTTCAGGCTCCAGGTAAATCTGCTGGCTGAATTGAGCAGATCAGGTGTGAACGAGTCTAATCCACTTCTGCTCTTCTCCAACAGAGTAATTCTGGTGGAATTGCTTTGCACTGCAGAGCTGAACCTGACAATAAATCAGAATATCAACAATATCCTTTAATGGTCACCTGTCCATAAAATAAACAAATTCTGAGGGCACATCTTAAAGGGGGTCAGGTTGAGTCTTACTATGTTTAAGAGAAATTCCCCATACCTTCACATTATCTCCTCCTCTGACTCCCCTAGAACAACCTCTTTTCTATATCCTTAATATTTATATTTTTTTGTCTGGTTATGAATATCCACTCTGCATTTACTGAGCAGAACCACTTTCAACTACTGAACAGACAGTAAACAAAAATTCCACCTTTCTTCTGATATGGAAAAATAAAGAGTTTAGTGGAAAATGATGGCTTCTCTATAGTTTTCTGAGATACTTACTGAATTTAGAACAAAAAAAGATCTAATTCTCTGTCATGTTTTATAAGAGTTCAGAGTTATTCCTGTGAAGCCCTTTGGCATAATTCCTGTTCATCCATTTTACGCTTTCCATAAGAGCTCTAATACTGTATATGTGCAGGAAAGAAAACCCTTCATTCTTTTCAAAATAAGTATAGAGGTTCAGCAAAAATGGCTATCAGACCCCAAGTATCAATGACCATTCTTTATGCTAATCTTTCCATTTCCTGCTATTACCAGTTCCAGGGTCAGCAGTTAAAAAAAAAATAAAATCCTGAACTATTGTAAAATCATCTGTCATTTTATTTTCTCCCCCAAGACTCTTAAAGAGTGTCTGCAATGAATTACCTCCGTGTCTGAAATGAATTACTACTCCATCCCACACAAACACACCATCATTACCTGCCCCAAGCAAGGTCTGGAACTATATTGCTCTTGTATGTTAAACAATAGTCAAGCAATGGTGAGATGCAATTGATTATGTGAAACGTTAGAAAGCTTTAGTAAATCAGGTTCTCTGAAGTCATCTGGGCTTTAGGTGTAGCTGGTTTTAGTTTAAAGGGTTATCTTTCTTTTCCTTCTTTCTTTCTTTTCTTTCTTTCTTTTCTTTCTTTCTTTCTTTTCTTTCTTTCTTTTCTTTCTTTCTTTCTTTCTTTCTTTCTTTCTTTCTTTCTTTCTTTCTTTCTTTCTTTCTTTCTTTCTTTCTTTCTTTCTTTCTTTCTTTCTTTCTTTCTTTCTTTCTTTCTTTCTTTCTTTCTTTCTTTCTTTCTTTCTTTCTTTCTTTCTTTCTTTCTTTCTTTCTTTCTTTCTTTCTTTCTTTCTTTCTTTCTTTCCTTCCTTCCTTCCTTCCTTCCTTTCCTTTCCTTTCCTTTCCTTTCCTTTCCTTTCCTTTCCTTTCCTTTCCTTTCCTTTCCTTTCCTTTCCTTTCCTTTCCTTTCCTTTCCTTTCTTCTCTCTCTTTCTCTCCTTCTTTCTCTCCTTCTCTCCTTCTCTTCTCTTTCTCTCCTCTCCTTTTCTTCTCCTTTTCTCTCCTTCCCTCCTTCTTTCCTCTCCTCTCATTCTTTCCTTATTTCCCTCTTTCCTCCTTTCTTCCTTTCCTCCTTCACTTCCTCCCCTTCCTTCCCTTCCTCTCTTCCTTCCCACTCTTCATCCCTTCACACCTTTTCTTCTTTCTGCCTCCTTTTCTTTCTTTCCTTCCTTCCTTTCTGCATTCCCTCCTGCCTTCCCTACCTGTTTTCTCTCCACCTCTGTCCTCCCCTCCCTCTGTCCTTACCTTCTTCTTTCTTTTCCCTCTTCGTGGATTATGTTTTTGATGCTGTAGAAAGGAAATTGGCCAAATCTTTGAGAGCCAAACCCTGTCATTCCTGAGACCCAAAGACACTTCCTGGCTCACTAAGTCCAGACTCACTTTATAGACAGGAAAATACTCTTTGTCTAGGACCCAAATTGGTGCCTTGCTCCCACTGCTTTTACTGGAAACAGTTGTTTCATTCTTCAGATGCTCAGAAACGTTCATCTCATTTTCAGCCTCAAATTATTCATACCATTTTACACTAATATACTTCAGTGCCAAACATCACTTTTAGCTCAGTTGTTTTTCTCTCTTGCCAGTGTTTACCCACTTGAAATATTGCTTATTCCTTCTTTGGTTTCCTATATTAGACAAAGCTAGTTAGCTTAACAGGTAGTTCTCTTCCTCAGGGTTTTTGTTTATGTCATTAGAAGAGCCTTATTGTCACTTGACTTGATTTGTTTCAGAACAAGCTTACCTAAATCAGAATAAGCCACCAATCATGGCTTGTCATTCAAGTAATATCACATTGATGAAATTGTGTGCTAGACGTTGTGCTTCCTACTACATTACAATTAAAATACCCACAAATTACTTCCTACAAGAAGGAGCAAGTGGTGTAAGGTTAGGGAGGAAGACAGGCTAGCCCATTCCTTCCATTTTAGCATGTAGTTGACTAAATAAGGTCAGGTTCAGGTTTATATCCCATTTCAAAGCAACCTTCAATGTATCAGTACAGGCTGAAGGATGACCTGTTGGAGAGAAGCTCTGCAGAGAAGGACCTAGGGGTCCTGGTGGATGACAGGTTGGCCATGAGCCAGCAGTGTGCCCTGATGGCCAAGAAGGCCAGTGAGATCCTGGGATGTATTAAAAGGAGCGTGGCCAGCAGGTCAAGGCAGGTGATCCTCCCCCTCTACTCTGCCCTGGTCAGGCTGCCCTTAGTCTAGTTCTGGGCTCCCTGGTATAAAAAAGACAGGGATCTCCTGGAAAAAGTCCAGCAGAGTGCTACAAAGATAATTAAGAGCCTGGACCATCTCCCCTACAAGGAAAGGCTGAAAGAACTGGGGCTGTTCAGCCTGGAGAAAAGAAGACTGAGAGGGGATCTGATCAATGCTTATCAATATCTGAAGTGTGAGACACGGGGGGAAATGGCCAGCCTCTTCTCAGTGGTCTTTGGGGACAGGACAAAGGGCAATGGCCTCAAGTTGGAGCACAGGAAGTTCTGCACCAATATGGGGAAGAACTTTTTCCCAGTGAGGGTGAGGGAGCCCTGGGACAGGCTGCCCAGGGGGTGTGGAGTCTCCTTCTCTGGAGATATTCCAGCCCCGTCTGGACACCAATCTGTGTGACCTGTCCTAGGGAGCTGCTTTGGCAGGGGGTTGGACCTGATGATCTCTGGAGGTCCCTTCCAACCCCTACAAATCTGTGATTCTGTGATTCAATCCAACCAGACTCCCAGCAAAGCCATAAGCAACATCCATAATTTTCCATTTTCTAATCACCAACCATGAGTACCATACAGTGTGAACATCTCTTTACAGAGATCACAGTGAAAACAGGCTCAGCATGGGATTTTCTTTCCTTGTGATGCCCAGGCACTTGGTCTCCCACTGTTTCAACTCTCATTTCATTCCCCTGCTCTGGTGTGGCTTCTATAGTTTGAGGACAAACTATGCTGGAGCACAGTATAAATAAGAATAATCTCTTCTAGACATTATGAGGCACATAAATCATGCCAAGGAGAGGTGAAGGCTGAACTGTGCTGGTGTTATTTCTTCCCTGGTATCGGGCAAGGAATGCATGGAAATGAGAGAGAAATGCATAGTGGGGCCACGTTTTGTACTGCAGCATCTTTCCAGACAACACAGATGAAATTGTGGAGTTGCTGCCCCGTTTCAGTATAGCAGAGGTCAGGATCCAGAGCAGCAGCACTGTATCTATTATTGGGAAATCACAGATACAAGCAGAGGAATAATCAGGCAGTGCTTTGCCCTGCAGATCTCTTACTGGTTTCAGTGAGCACTTGGATCAGAGCAAAGCCTGCATTTCATGGGGTGTGCTGGTAAACCTGTTGGGTGAGAGATTCGGGTCTGATGTGTGGTGAGATGTAGGAGGCAGGCTTCAAAAGCCTGTATGATGACCACTGCAGGCGTGGGGGAAAGAAAGATTTGCAGTGGGGTTCTCTTCTGTATTCTGCAATGTTTCCACCTTCTAGTTGTACATCCAGTGCTACCCAAAAAGAGTTTTCAGAGTTGTTGTTGTTGTGCCATGTTATTTGACCAGATGAAAATCAAATAGGTGGAGATCCCAGTTCAAACACAGATCCAGAATTCTTTTGATGTGTGCCTAAAGGAGCTGAGAGCTGGTGGAGGGCAGGGAGAGGCTGGTCATGCACAGTGTGAAGGCAAAGATCTTTTCAACCATTAGCCAGAAATAATAATTACGCCTTAAGAAGAAAAGCCCGAAACAAGGACTGGATAGCACCTGGGTCGTGCAGGGTTATCACAGTAAGCATCTTCACTGGTGTATTTCTAAGCCAGAGGAAAGCCTTTTATACAGCTGTGGCTGAGCCCTCACTTTATAACTGAACTTTAGATTTCATCAGTGATTTATCAGTGATAAATCTAGTGTCTCCCGAAGAGTTCTGTTAAACCACTAAGCACCAGGAATTGCATCAGATCAGCAAACACGAACAAGAAGCAGAGTCTGTCCACAGAGCAGTGAATTACTTGGCAAGGGCTCAATCGCTTGGGGTGACTCCAGCGTTTTCAACAGCAGAAGAGAGGCGATGCTCTCTGTTTCCAGTCTGCATACCCTGTGCGATGCTTAGCACCTTGCTCCTTCTGATCAGCCCCCGACACCGCTTCAGCGCCCTTCACCCTGCTACAAAAACTGCCTTCATTATTTACTGCTTGCAAGAGAAAAACAGCTCTCTAAAATAGCCATTGGGGAGCAGGAACTTTTTACGGCTGGCTGCAGATTGTTTTGATCCTCTTTATCATCCCTATTTATTGTCATTTCTTCACACCGCTCCAGAGTCTGTCTGTTTGTCTCTCTGTTTACTTTAGTTATATTAATCTTGCACCGAATAAATGTGCATTCACCAAGGGGCTAGTTGCGAACTGGTTTCCTTGGCTGGAGTTTATGGTGATCTGGCCCCTATCCAAAACATCCGTCCTGGCCCATTTACAGCATCGTGTGGCTGGCGTTCAGACGCGCTGCAGGGCCCTTAATGCCTTTGGCCATGGCTCTCAGCAGCTCTCATCTCAACAATGCAGCAGAGCGGCGAGTCAAGAGGCCGCCGACACGGTCTGTGCCGATCAGGAGGGGTTTTTTGGAGGACATGGGCGCACAGTCAAACCTCAGAGAATCACTGTAGCTTGACAAGTTGCCACCGTGCAGCTGGGGCACCGTTACATTAGCTCACTCCCTGTAAAACAGAGGAATTTAGCACAAGGAAAGAACTGCAAAGCAACATTTTCCATCTCACAATTAGGAGGGTGCCTCTAGACAGGAGCAAATTTGCCAGGGAGGCAGATATCACGAGTGCATTTCAGTCTCGCCTAGCATCAGCCAATGTGCAATGCACTTCTGCGTCATACAACACTGTCCCCTCCAGACACACAGGACCTGCACCCATCCTTTTGAGTTACAGCCACTCAGCTGATGGCATGCTATCAGACCTCCATAACTCAGCTGCATCTGACTCTGTGTCCTTTCCTAGAGACAGTCCTACAGTCACCGTGGATTCATTCCCCAAAGCAGTCATTTCTTCTTTATGAATGGGGTAAGTCATTAGGGCTGCTGTCCCTCAAAGGAACTCTTGTTCTCATTCCCCCATGCAGACTCCTGACAGATGCTAAGTTGGGGGGAACAAGATGGTTAAGGAAGTCCTCAAGAAGGACAAAGGAGGGTTTGCATGTAGAAAAGAAGCAAAATTTTGAAAAAAAGGAGTATCTCAGCACAGGTGATTGGGAAGCTTCTTTCAGGCTCAGCAAATCACTTTCTCACTGAAGCAAAGGGCTGTGAAGGCAGCTCTGTGGATATTGAGTTTGGGGCATCCTCATTAAATCTACTTAGAGTATAGTAAGGCTATGGTACTTCCAATTGTATCATACAACAGCAGTATCTTCAGAATTGTCTGCTGTTTCTGCCTGAATCGATAAAGGCCATTAGAAGCTCTATTTTCTGCTAATACTACTCTGAATACATCTTGTTGGGAGGTATTTTTTATGACATTAAAAGACACAGTGCATTGATTTCTCATGAGACATACAGCTTAGGGTTTTTCCTCATCCCATCCCATAACACAATTTCCTTGCCATGTTTCAAACTACTGAGACTTAATATTCATACACAATGAAACACCTTACTAAGTTCAATTTTTTTAAAGAGAAACAAAAGCAAATGACTTTAAAAAAAATCCCATACATATATACAGAGCTGAAAAGATGATGTATAGCCATTACACACACACACAAACACACACACACACACATATATATATATATATCTAAAAACTCCCAGCCTTACTCAATTTTTAGGTTTTTTTTTTTAAGAAAACGGGTCCTAAATGTTGTCCTGAGGCACATCCAAGAGAAATTCCTGACTACTTTTCAAATATTTGTCCTTCCATACCAAGTTGGCCAGCATTTCTGAGAGGAACACTGCACATCTCAGGACTCAAACAACCTTTGCCAACAAGGCTGTAACCTCTGGATTTAAGCCTGCAGGTTCTTAACTTCTGTCTTTCTATTGTGGGATTGACACTCTAGGTCACAAAACAATGCAGTGTTCTCAAGCCATCCCAGAATTTAATTCAAAATCATAGAATCAGTCATGGGGTGGTTGGAAGGAACCATTGTAGATCACCAGTTCCAAGCCCCCTGCTCCAACTGGGCCACCTAGAACCAGTTGCCATGTCCAGAGGACTTTTGAATATCTCCAAGGATGGAGACTCCATGACCAAACATTCTGGGCAACCAGTTCCAGTACTCCAGTAAAAAAAATGTTAGCTTTCTTAATGGCTTCCATAGCCGTCAGTCTTCACAGCCCTGAAATTTCCTCACACATTAAAAAATAACATCAGAGTTGAATTTGAACACCAGGGAAGACCATAAAAAACCCCTTGCATTAAAGATTCTCAAGTCACTTAGAGAAGGATCTATCTCAGGCAACTTCAGTCAGGCAGAACAGAGTAATTAGATCCAAGCTGGTCCTCAAGGCAGTCCTGGTATTGAATGAAAAGAGATCAGTATCTCTAGAGGGTGAATTATGGCACCAAAGCAAGTGCCTCAGGGAACAACTCGCACTCCAAAGGTGCTACAGTCTTTCTAATATTATTATTACAGTCAGTGACAGCTAAAATCAAGTGCACTGTATGTCTCTCCTAAGAGAGAGGTGTTCATTCTCTGACTGCCATTGGAAATGGAACTGACGTCGGTCACAGAAAGAGAAGCTCCTTACTGAAGTCTGGGGGGACTGGAGAGGCTGAACATCTGCGTGCTTCTTTAGAAAAAAACCCAGGGATTTTGGAATGAAGGGCCAGTGAACTTTATTCAGTTTGCTAGAATGGGAAATAGCATTGTAACAGTGTTATAAAAGATTACAAATAAGTTATATATACACGATGGAACAGATGCAAACATGCTTTTCCAGTCTGCTAGTCCTTTTCAGTCTACTTTGAACTTAAAAAAATGGATAAAGAGGCAGTTGATTGTATTTAATGTGGAGTTTGAATAAAAGTTTCTGACAGAAGACATTAAGGCAAAGGAGAATGAATGGATTCTCTTTAATAGGCCCTTTACTGACTTGGAAAAGCAGTGAAGAGGGAAAGGGCAAGGCAGGCAGATGGCAGAAATGCAGTACCAGGACTAGAGGAGGCTAAGGAGGAAATCCAGAGCCACCTTCCAAGGAAATGCAACAACTGAACCTTTGCAGTTGGGAAAATCCGAGGTGAAAATAAACATGTTGGAGAGTCAAGTGAGTTGATAGATTCTGGAGGATTTTAGGGGAGAATTATGAGCAAACACAGAATTGAAGAATCACAGGATGTCAAGGGTTGGAAGGGACCTTGAAAGATCATCTAGTCCAACCTCCTGCCAGAGCAGGATTGTCTAGACTAAATCACGCAGGAACACATCCAGGCAGGCTTGAATGTCTCCAGAGAATGAGACTCTGCAACCTCTCTTGGCAGTCTGTCCTCATGCTCCATCACCCTCACTGTGAAAAAGAGATTCCTTATGTTCCCATGGAACTTCCTCTGCTCCAGCTTGCACCCTTTGCCCCTTGTCCCATCGCTGGCGATCCCTGAGAAGACCCTGGCTCCTTCCTCCTGAGACTAGCTCTTTTACATATTTATAGACATTAACAAGATGAACAATAGGTGAGGGAAATCCTGCGCTTAGTGCAGAACTGTGTTCATGAAAATACACCGCTAGAATATTAAAACTGGATTTTAAGAGTAACACCACAAATGGTCATGGCAGCAGGCGCTTGGTAACCATACAGTGACTGGTTCAGGGTGTTTTGAATCACATCTTTGGAAATCAGGTTTCAGTGCCAAAGACATTATAGTTTTTAGATAAAATAGAGAGGAACAAAACAGATCTAAATAACTAACTCATTTTATATTTGAAGAAATAGAAGGATTTAAGGGTGGGAGAAGTCTCCCGTAGCACAGAAAATGTTAGGGAGAAGGCAAAGGCACGAGAGAGACAGAAAAGAGATGAATTAGTTTAAAGAAAAGGTGAATAAAAAGGTGTTTCATGGAAGTATATTACATCCTGAGTACTACAGAGAAGGTAAATTGGCAGCCTTATTTACTCCCACTCATAAAATCAAAACAAGAACCATCCAGAGCAACTGAAGGGCAGGAAGATTAGAAGTAATAAAAGGGGTACTTTAACCTGTAAAATTCACGGCAACACAATATCACTAAGCTAAAACTTAATTAGATTTGAAAAAGGAACTGGTATTTGTATGAATAGCGAATATAAGCTGGGTCGAGTTAGACAGGAGCTAACAGAAATCCGTCAGACTTTAAGCTAAAAAGCTTTATTTTCTGCCAGAGGTTAGGATGAGCCTCCCTCTATGGGAAGGCTGATCCATAATTGGTCATGAAAGGTTTCTTACATTTTCCTGTGATGTACCAAAACATATAGTATTAGTCACTGCCAGAGAAAGAATACTGGATTATATGGACCATTGATCTGACCCAGCACGGCAATTTTTATGGTTCTGTGAGCAAAATCCAATGGATTTGCAAGGAGACCTTATAGAATAACAGCTTCAGTTTAATTTTTTTCTTACCGCTACAGAGGCCATAGAAAGAGCAACTACCTTTCTGGCAATGACATATCTCTGCAGGCAGGCAGAGCAGCAGTGCAGGTATCTAACATTTTTATGCCATTTGCTAAGGATTATACAGCAGTAATCTTTCCCATTAACACTTTGTCTCGTTCTGTGTTGAAGATCCTGTAATCTTCTCCCTCCTTCTGCCCCCTCAAAATGTACCAAAACAAACAAACAAAAAATATTGGGTGCGTGGACCAAAACTTAATAACTGAGATTAATTATCAAAGCACAGACCTACTTCCTAATAATCACTTAAGTTTTCAAATCAGTCTGTCCTCCCAGAAGTTGAATTACAACAACTATGGTTTTATTTTAATTTCCCTTCCTTTCTTTGCTGCTTTGCTTTCCACCTGTTATTTGGGGGTTGGACCCGATGATCTCTCGAGGTCCCTTCCAACCCCTACAATTCTATGATTCTATGATTCTATGATTGATTCTCTGCTCCAAGCAAACTCATGTCTCCATCACTTCCAAGTCCCCCTCTTGCTGTTCAGTGACCATCTGTGGTGTTAGTGGGGTGTGAGATGAGATACTTCTCCATCCATTTTCCTTCCATCTCAGGGAGACGTTTGTTTGATAGAACAGCGTTTCTGAATGTATCCTCACCAAAGGCAATAGCTGGAAGGTTTTAATTTTTCCTCTGCTTCTAAACCAAGTAAAACTGAGTACTGCATGGTGTTGCTTGGAACAAGGGCAATCGAGAATCACAGAACGTTAGGGGTTGGAAGGGACCTCGAAAGATCATCTAGTCCCAACCCCCCTGCCAGAGTAGGATCACCCAGACTAAATCACACAGGAACGTGTCCAGGTGGGTTTTGAAGAGTTTGGTGAAAGAAACTTTTGACCAAGTTTCTTGACAATTACTTTAGGGCTGGTGTACACTTGCCTTTTGTTAACAAGGCAGTGCCACCAACCTTCAAAAAGGTGCTGCTTATCAGCAGGTATTTTTTCAGCGAGATGGGTCAGAACCAAAAAATACCTTTACTTCATTGTAAACAAGAGGACAAACTCTGGGGATCAAGAAATAAAGTAAGGAAACTTCTCCTGGAAAGCTGCATGGTTTGAAGGAAGATGGATTTGGCCCCAGACACAGCCCTGGGAACTGGGCTGACACGGCAGGGTCAAACCACAATGACCCTGAGCCTAAGCCATGGCGACGTTAAGCAGGAAATTTATGTGAACTGGAGCCTGCAGCCTCTTTTCCTCTCCACATAAGCACAGCCACAACGTGTTTATACTGAAACTTGCTAGAGATTCCTTGAAATTACAAGTATTGGAGGTGAACTTAATCCAGCCAATATATTGCTTGCAGCATTTCATTTTTTTCTAAGTACCAGCTCTCCTTTTACAGGATCTCATAAAAACAAAACAATATGTTGCTCTCTTATAGATAATCTAAGAGCAGCAGTTGGTGAAGTAGCCCCAGTGTCCAGAGCTACATTATATCTTTGATGTCTGGTTCTGCAGTGAAAAAACATTTCGGCAGAGCAAGACATAATGAAAGTTTAAGAGCTTGTTAAGGAACTGACATTACAGAGAGCCATGCTCATTTTGACTCTATTAGAAACACAAGAAAAATAATTTGTCACTTTCCCGTGACTAGAAGGATCTCAGGGGGAATCTCAGATAAGATATCAACATTGTTGGTGATTACTCAGCCTTTTTTCATTACAGTTTATAAAGCTCTGAATAAGAAACCGGTTTATACTGGCGTTCCAATCCTGCAAATGTGTCTTTACAAGACCCAGCTGTGGGAAGGACATTTATTTCCACTTTATAGATGAGGCAAGTGAATCATAGGTGACTGGTGACTTGCACAAGTTCACGCTAAAAAGATTTTGGCGCACTGTGGATAATACAGTAACAATACCAATAATAATTCTAGCAAATAGAAATCCTGGGTTACCCCTCTGGGTCATAGAGTGGAGATTTTTCCTATTCTTTCTCTGCTGTTTCTATCTGGCTTCTATTTTATTTTCTTAAACTGAGCATAATGTAGGTGAAAGAAACTCTTCTTTCCTTGGGATCTAAAACTTTTCAGAAATAGATAGCTACCGGATGATGTTCCTATCTGAAGGATATTTAATACGTTTGTTCTGCTGTAATTGAGAACGTAGTCGTGCTGGAGGATAAATTCCAGTGATAACACTGCAACAGTTTGAGTGTTTTCTCCATTATGTGTCTTTACAACAGAGATAACCTTTTGCTTATTGAAATATAATTGCATAGGGAGAGAGTTGTTTTAAAACAGAATTAACAATACTAGCTGAACATTTTGTAGGAACTTTCCATAATAACCTGGTTTTATGTCAGTTTCTCGAGAGCACAGCTATAAAATTAATTGAAAATCGAAAACTGAACAACAGGAGATCTTTACTTTTCTTATAGTACATTCCTGGAATTATCTGCAGTATAGAAAATCCATTTAAATGTCAGTGATTTCTTTGTCAGCAAAGACCCCACAATAATATTAGAAAAGGACTCTCCCACAATTCTCTCATCCCATATATTAATATAAGAAGATATTGATATAGATGAAACAACTGTGTATCAAAAATGTGTTATTGTGAACGAATGAATTTTCAGAATTATTATAGGTAGGATGTGCCTCTCTGATTATTTATTTGGAATTCTTCAGCCAATCCTTTCCCCAGCTTATTATAATATTATTAAATGCAAATGCTGATGTAAACTTGTTTTACTTCACTACGTTGGAGAGCTGAGCATGACCCTCCATATTCCTCTTCCCCGAGCAAGTTTGTGTTCTGCTACTGCTAAGTTTCTGCAAAGGCATGTTTAGTGCTGGACACAAAACACCTCAGATCCCCGAGGCTCCCCTCAAGAGTTGACCTGTGTGTCCTAATGACAGCAAGCCCAGCCATGGAATCCCTTTGGAGTCTGCGGGATGCTGGCATGCCCTCTGCCTTTGGTTTTCCAGTGGTTAATTGTAGTATAGACACACGCATTTGAGTCCGGTACACGTGAGGAGCCTCCCTGCAGAGTGTAATCATGGGATCAGAGCTGGATGATCCAAGGGAATGGTGTGGTTACATGGGGGAGAGGACTGCTGTCTGCACCCACCTGCCACCTCCTGAATTTCAGCTCTGATAGCCAATGTTAACGGCTGTACCACAGCATGGCCAAGTAGTAACAGCACCCACAAGGTTCACTTCTAAGTGAGTCTTGGACTAAAGGCAGCCCAAAAAAGTCAGGTCCTGATGTGTGACCTCCTGAAGACCTTTTCTTTCCTGGAAGCCTCTTCTTTTTCCTAACATGGACTCTCCATTATCATTTACCCCAGGCTTCTCTCCAGATACCTCTTCAGAGAAGGTTCCAGACACTGCCCTCTTCATGAGCTGCTGTCCTTGCACTTCATCCTGCCCTTTCTGCTCATGGTGGTGCTGCCTTGTCCTTCTCCCCCTGGGCCAGCAGCCCTCCTCCTCTTCCTTCAGTGAGAAGCTTTAGCAGAGATCTCTCTGCTGAGGGCAGCTATGCTACTGCTGAGTTCTCTTTGGTAGACGAGATCCTAAAGAACAGAATAATAGCTAAATTATTATTTTCTGTCTGATTTTGAGCTGACCTGTCTCAGTAAAGCAGTGAGCATCCCCATTCCAGAGCAAGCATCCTGGCTGCAGCCAACAGAGACAGTCAACCATGATGGAGAAACGGGACCACAGCCTCTTCTGCTCCCAAAACCACACAGTGCAGCTTCACCTTCAGGCTGCTCCCATGAGCTGTCAGTCATCACATTAGTATGAGGTTTCCTACACAGTCCCTGATATTTGACAGTGATGGGTCCCCATCCTTTGCAGCCGTGGTTTCCTCTCCCACATCCACACACCCCCCAAAGCTCAGTATCGGGGGTTGACTGTCAATAGGCTCTTGGGGGAGTTTATTTTCCTTTGAGTCAAGCATCACTAACCAGAGCTAGCACTTCCTCCCAGCCTTTATTAAACAGAAATCTCTAATCCAGAAAACATTTCCAATATTAAGACTAATTGAGTGTCATAATGTCAGCCAAGGTAAATAAGGCACAAAAGGAAAGAAATACGCTCTGGGAGTGGAACGTGCTTTATTGAACACACATCTGCTACTCAGACCCATGGCTGTCACTCAGGAAGACATCATCCAGTCAACCTGATCAAACAAATCCCCGCTGAACTGATAAAGCAGAGCAACCCTTCAGGTGGCTTAGCTGTTGCTTGAAAACCGCCTTGCAAGCCTGTGGGCTGACACTTGTGCTGGAAGGCAGCAAGGGTTTGAAGCTCACAGATACAGTCTCCTCTGGACTTCAGAAGGAGCAAGGTCAGATCCTAAAGGCACTCTCCCGCTCCCTTGTTTTCCCTTGCAAAGGAAAAGAAGGCTCTTCAAGTTTATTTCTGCACTTTTTAAAAGGGTTGCGTAAAATTCAGGCAAAGTGAGTGATTTCTATCCCAGGTATCACTGTGCCATTTCAGCCAGAGCAGAGCTGGAGTTTTAAAACTCTGTTGATACAAGTGTTGACTTGTTGTGTGTACAAATAACCTGTTTATCACATTTCGTTTTCTTTTGGCTACCTGTTTAGTATTAAAAAGAGGAGGAAAAAAACAACCCACCAACAACTTCCAAGAAGCAAATCGCTTGAGAAATGTTATTTAGTCAATTTTAGTTAAAGAAACTGCGGCTACATGCATCTTCAATCTGGCTTTTTCTGCCTATCCTTATCTTAAAAATATCTTATGCAGTACCATAAATAACAAGCAGAAGGGAAAGTGATGCTTCGTGCAGGAGGGGAAAAACAGCAGTGGTTGTCCTTAATCATGTTCAAACACAAATCTCGAGACTGAATGAATGTCCCTCTGTGCATTTCCAGGCTGAACAGGATAGACTGAGTCCGCCGGGATTTGCGTTTCAGACCTTGGTGTCAGTATGCATTATCGTGGGCTTTGAAAGATGCTCTTAAAAATGTTTCTAAATAACCAAATGGAGCAACTCTCTCCAGCGTGATAATCTGTGCTGTTACTACTGCAAGCGCTGGGAGCAAGGGAAGAGGTAAAGGGAGCAGAGCTCTCTTCCAGCTGTGCCCCAGAAACAGTTTGCAGCAGTAAGCAATTAACATCAGGTTTGATCTTTCACGGTATCGGGAAGGTGGATCACGGTGTCGCTTCCGCACCTGGTTTGGATGTGCGGTGCCTGCACATTTTGCGAGAGGGACAGCAGCTTTTGAAGTCAGTGGCCAAAACAAATGGCATTAAGGTCTTACTCAGGGTTTTTCCCTGTGTGGATGCCGGGGTGGAAAGTCTCTCTGACACAGCTCAAGAGTAAGGTCAGGCTTTGTTTAAGCAGCATAGGAAGAGCGGTTTATTTTTACCCCCACAATGAACACGAAGCATTTGGCATGTGGCACTAGACTCTGCCGCTGTTGTGCAAAGGACACAACTCTTGGGAGGAAAAAAAAATCACCAAGACACTGCACAAAGTACGATGTAAACTTTAACAAACTGCAGAAATCTCCGTTTTGCCTGCCTGCCTTTCAGTGATGGCATTTAAAGTAATGTTCTGGGGCCCTTTTATGCAAAAAAAAAAAAAAAAAAAAAGCTTCATTCCTAGGATGGCTCTTGCAAAATTCATGGCTGGTACTATTCCATGCCCTTATGACATGACAGTAACATCCATTTGTATCAGTTTGGCACTGTGCAAGTAGGTCACACGATTATGATGAAGTTAAAGTGAATGTTGCTTCCTTAAAAGGGTAGTGGAACAGTAACTGACTGATTAAGGAAAACATTAGCAAGTACCATTTTAATTGATTTGAATGCATGTGTGTTTTGTATTGGTTTAGTTTGAGGGCATTTTTAAACAAATAGCACTGTCATTGTGAGCCTTAATTAGATAATAAATTAATAGATAAATGGATTAGAAAGTTCAGTATGGCTTTCACAATCGCTGCTAGCAGCATAAAAATGAGGTGCTTGGTATTAGCAATGCTAATAAATGGCATAAAGAATGCACTTGGGGAGAATGATGATGTGGCAGCTGAGTGACTGGCGAGGACCACGGTCTTTCCTTTGCCCACACATATTTTGGAAAACAAAGGTGCTCCTGTGCTTCCTTAGGAAAGATAATGGTGGTGCTGATCTGGAAGGGTAAATATGTCAGCTCCCCAGTGCACCTCAAAGCTTGCAGATTTAATGTGGGATTCATGAAAAATTCAGTAAGCACACAGGACATATTCTAGGGGTTAGGCTGCATGGGGATCAGCTCAGAGATCTGCCAAGGAAAAAGGCTTTGTACGTGCAGAATATATTCAGCAATGGGAAAACTGCTTACCGGGGCGGGAAGTCTGGATCGGTTGGACTGGATACGAAATGCCTGAGAATCATTAGGATCTTTCTTGAAAAACAGGCGATTTTGTGGATGTTGTGCTGCTTATTTAGCTCCATCAAGCAGTAAATCCAGCCATATGGGTCTCAGTGCTGTTCACAGAGGCAGTGACAGTAACTCAGACAACAGACACAGAGTGCTGGAGGTCGGAAAGTGATGCAAATAATCACTGGCATGAATTCAGGCTGAGTGTCAAATACCTGGAATTAAAAAGTTGTAAGAGCACTTTCAGTGCTACAGACTGAACATTATGCAGCTTACCTGAAGACACAGGGCAATTTGGATTTCTTTTTTTTGGTGGGGGGAGGTTGACTGCCCCTGCCTACTCTGTGGATGGCATTAGCTTGCAGCACTTGGTCACCAGAATTAGAGCAAGTTCTGAGAAAAGGTTTGAAGCCTGAATTATGTTTAAATCATTTTTAAGATTCTCATCAGAGTATCAAAGGACAGCAACTTGCTGCAAAGATCTCTACTGGATGGCCGGATTTCAGTGAATGCTTCTGAAGCATCTTTAGCACACAAAAGAAAATACTTGGATAGGCCTTGCTCCTCTCTTTTCATACTTTAGATGCAATCTGCTGGTGCTCCCCTAAAGCTTGACTTTTTACACAGATGATTTTCGAGGCAAGGTGAACTTCTTCAGCAATCAGCCCAGCCTTTGTTAGAGATGAACCACGGTGACAGAAACACCTTTTGGTAGACTTTCAGGGAGCATTTGGATAGGTGCTTTCTTTTATGGTAGTATTTAAGTGCCTTGTGTACAGCATGCTGTTGCTTTTGTTAATGAGAATTGCTGTTCAATCTGAACAAAGGCTAGCCTGATAAAATGTGAGAAGTACTCTACCTCCCCCCGCCCCCAACATCACTAATAGTCTTATTATCAGTCCATCTAGAATATAAATGTTCATTCAAAAAATACTGCCATTACTCTACAGCATACTGCATGGTGTACAGCCCTTATCACTTGGGTAACTTAGAGCCTATCAGAGTAAAGTACATGAAAATATATGAGGACAGTCTCATAGCCCATCTCAAATAGGAAGAGGTAAACGAGACAGAAATGGTCTTTTTCACCTCTGGTTTTCAATGCTGGAGACATCTGCCATCTGTTATGTTGTTTAGCAGGTTTCTAATTAGTACCTTTTCCCATTCTCCCTCCCACTCAGAGGGCTCCCATCCAAAGAAAATCTAAACAGGTAGTAAATACTTTGTACTCCACTGTTGCATAAGCTCGTGCAACCCCAGCCCTTTGCCAGCCCTGTGCTCATCTGTTGTAAACCTCAAAGCCATGCAGCCATGTCCCACAGTACTTTAACCAC
Organism: Hypotaenidia okinawae; assembly: GCA_027925045.1. Taxonomy (NCBI): domain Eukaryota; kingdom Metazoa; phylum Chordata; class Aves; order Gruiformes; family Rallidae; genus Hypotaenidia; species Hypotaenidia okinawae. Next base: position 212,211,717 of record BSDF01000001.1, read on the forward strand.
AGTAAAAAGAGAAGACTGTGACTCAACAGCTTCTGACCTGTTTGGTGCATGGGCAGACCGAGCCTAGGTCTTATTGCCAAGACTACATCAATATATTTATTTGATATATTTAGCCTGAGACTCTGAGAACAGGGAGAGTACACAGCCTTAGGATCCACTGGTGAAATCAAACTGTGGGGAGCAATGCCAGTTTAAGCCGGGATAGGAAGGAAAGAGCACACCAGACAGGAAGAAAGCAGCTTCCATAATGCAGTCAGGATCTTGAGAAACATGGAAATCATCGAGTCATAGAGTGGTTTGGGTTGGAAGGGACCTTTAAAGATCTAAAGCTCATCCAACACCCTGCAGTGAGCAGGGACATCTTCCCTAGATCCGGTTACTCAGAACTGTGTCCATGAACGTTTCCAGGGATGGGGCACCTACAGCCTCTCTGAGCAACCTGTGCTGGTGCCTCACCACCCACTAAAAAAGAAAAAATATTTCTGTTTTTGGATTTTATTTTATGACTTTCTGCTTTGAGTGTGCAGCCAGAACAGCTATCCATCGAGGCTGACTCTCCAGCATGGTACTTTTGCTTGTATCTTGCGCCTTCATTTCTGAGCATGCTGAAAGTGGCAGCTTGTCTTCCTCCTGACGCCTGCAAACTCTTACATAGTGTAATAGAGTTGGAAGAAAGGTTGAAGCCCAGCATGCAGAGACTGGGCTCTTGTCAAAAAGGAGAAAAGCTGAGGGACACTTTGATCAGAGGCCGGTCTCTGGGATCAGGATGACAGCTAGCTCCAGGGGATGTCTGTGAAGCAACAGAAACAACGCTGGACCTCTTGTTAATAAATTGCTAGCACTGTTTCACGTATAGTGATGGCTCTGATGAAGTCTCTTAAAATTGCCAATTGTGCAGGTTGGTTGTCCTGAAATGCCATACATAAAATGCTGGGACAGGTGCTGTTCTCCTGCTCTGCTTCAGTCGTAGGTTCAATTACAGGTTGTGAATATTGTATCACACAACAGAGACACGCATTGAGTTTAAGAGTTCCACATGTGGCCACAAGCTGGAATTTCTCAGGAATTCTCTTCACGTGTCCCTGCACTTCTTTCCACCCTTCTGCCCCTGATTCCATAAGGATGACTTGGAGCAATTTCCCATTCTTGTAAGATCTCACTTTTTAAAAATACCTCACTGTTTCTACCACCAAGATGATGAAGGGAGTGGAACATCTTCCTTGTGAGGAGAGGCTGAGAGACACGGATCTCTTTAGCCTGGAAGAGACTGAGGGGTGACCTCATCAATGTCTATAAATATGTAAAGGGTGAGAGTCAGGAGGACAGAGCCAGGCTTTTCTCAGCGATGTTCAATGATAGCACATGGGGCAATGGGTGCCAGCTGGAGCATAGAATGTTCCATGGGAAGATAAGGAAAAATTTTTTCACTTTAAGGATGGCAGAGCCCTGCGCCAGGCTGCCCAGAGAGATTGTGGAGGCTCCTTCTCTGGAGACATTCAAGACCCACCTGGATATGTTCCTGTGTGATTTAGTCTGGGTGATCCTGCTCTAGCAGGGGGTTGGACTAGATGATCTTTTGAGGTCCCTTCCAACCCTTAACATTCTGTGATTCTGTCGTTCTGTGAAAATATTTCCCTTCCAGAAGAGAGTATTTGTTTTGCCTTCTAGATAGTTTAAAACATGCTGGTGTTCAAAACCCATTGAAGAGAAAAAAGACAAAAATGAAGGGTAGCCAAGGCAAGGCAAGGCAACTGAGAACAAACAAAACAAGCGGACCAAAACCCCCATGTTGTTATTGAAATCCCTGTTGCAATTTAGTATCTCCTCTAGAAGAGATTGACTCTATTCCCTAAATCAAACTGATTTTACAAGTAAATCATAGTAAAATCTACATTTGGGTCAGAGAAGTCTGTGTCCAGTTTGAAACACAGGACAGAACACCAAAGCAGAATAATCATGGTTCACCCTGTAGGTCTTTTCCATTCCTAATGACTCTGATGCTGTGAACCATCAACTAAAAATTCATGTTTGGACTGTTCAGATAGTTGTTGTTCTTTTAAACCTTTCATCTTTGCTCCAGGGATCAACAATATTGTCCAACTCACTGATCTTAAAGCACTTTTTGTGCTGCAGGACTTGGCTTACACTGAAGTTTAGATATTCCCCACCATGCCAACAGAACTGTTTTCCCCACACATGGTTTTTAACCATTTCCTTCAGTGGGTCACAATGAATATTTTGATAGGTTTGGCTGAAGTCTTAAACATCATGTATGGCATAAACAAATTGGGAAATGGGAATAAATCAGTTTGAGATATTTGAATTGATCCTTTCCTACGTGGGGACTTGATGTAAGCTTTGGATGCATTAGGTGCATACATTCACATCTCTGTGAGCTTTTTGGCTCTGTTGTTTCATCACGACTGAAAAGTCCCAAAAGTGTCTGTATGAGAAAATTCAGAAGTGACCATTGTCTTCAGGCAAGTGGGAAACGTCCTTCACTCCATATTCATACTCAGAACACCAAATAATTGCTTCGTTACAGGGGGTTACGGTCATGCCTAAAGCTGGCCAAGCAGTTAACTTTCCAGAACCCTTTATCCACCTCTGTTACAGTGATTACTGCACTCACTGAACCAGAACTATTCAAACATTTTCCTGCAAACATCCCATTTAACTCTAATAGCAGACCTCACCTGTTCTGCAAATAAACACAGGTCTCGGTTCTCCAAGGGAACCTTTACACCTAATGTAATCATTTACCATATGGATACTTAGTGCAGGCTTGAATACGCAGGGTGATGGGAGAGAAGCAGCATGGGCTTTTTCTGTGCAGTAAATGCAGGCCCGGAGACTGGTGCTGAGCTGACAACTCTGAAAACTGATGATTCACTTTAATTCATAAAACAGGACAGGGTATGATGAAATAGTGATGGACTAGGGGAGAGCATCTTAGTTTTCTTGAGTCCTCATGGAGAGGTCATCCTTCCTAGGCAGAGGCTTTCAGATAGGAATCTGGAGGAAGTTCAGGTCTACCAAGCTGTTTGCCCCAACCAGCCAACTAAACCTCTTAGGAATCACAGGGACGTAGTATTGGCACACATCCCACACTCCTAAAAAGAGCCCTGGGCATGTGGGTGTCCTTCTCTGCATATCTCTGTCCTCTGCACATGTGCTCTGCACATTATGTTCTTCCAGAAGGATTAGGTGCCATATTACTTTGATAAATGAGGCAAAGCAGGGTGACGGCATGGGCTTTTTCCAGTTGAGATGTGGCTAGAAAGGAGAAAGATAAACTTGTAGCTCTTATGGATTAACTACTGGTTCCTAAGAATAACATAGATAAGGCAGTGTCAATTAGACCTTAAAATCACATATAACGAATCTGAGACGGAAGAGATTGCTGTATCCGAAGGAGAAGTCGCCACTGTTCATCAGATAAGCTCCCAGACTTTAAGATGAGAAAAAAATGAACATTGCAAAACAGTTTTTTCCATGTTTAACCTTCTTAGCCAGATTCACCTGGACCCTGTTCTTTGGCTTGATCACTTACCCAAATTACCTACCACCAAAAAGCCTGGCAGCTCAAACACGGGCATAATTTTACCACAATTGGTTCTTCTTATTTTCCTATGTACTTTTCTTTAAAAATTAAATTAGCAGGTTGCTTTTCTCTACACATTTGGGAGAGGTTTGAAAAGGTCTTTCTTCTCTTTTTTAACAAAAGGAAAGGCCCAAGCCAAGACCGTGCAAGTAAGACAATCACACAAACAGGCAGAGATGTCTCACCCGAAAGGGTCTGCACAAAATCTGCACAAAACCAATGTCTGTTTCTTATCTGTCATGGTAGTCGTTTATTTTTATGAATGCTAGAATTCACTCACAAAAATAAAGCAGGGCAGCATTTCATCATGACTCTGTTTCCTCAAAGGTATTTCCTACAAGGTGTTGGATTCACTTTCTATATGATCAACAGCTATCGCTTTGTAATTACCAGTGAGCAGGTACCAGTTCTGAAGGTCACACTGACAGCGTACATGTCCCTGCCACAGCTGCTTCTGTTTAACGTTCCTAATAAAGGGAGGGAGACATTTGATTTTGATCAAGGTTTTAAGAAACACCATATCTACAGAGGCCGGACATTTTCTTTCTCACTTCATCAGGAAACTTTTCAAGATGGAAATGCAGGGCTGAGCAGTTTATCACAGAGATGACCTGTTTTTGGCAAGCCTTGGATAGGTCACAGGCTTCCAACTGCCACTACGGGAAAGTTTTTTATCCTCAAACACAGCAGAAGTCAGATAGCATGCATTTTCTGGGTTATGTTTTGAGATTGCTGTGGAGCTTTTTGTGTCTTTTCTTACTGCAAGTTTAAGTCAAAAGTGTATTTGTTTGTGGTGGGATGGTTCATTCCTTTCCATCATTTTTTTTTTTTTTAATTTAAAGTGCTTCTTTATAAAGGTCATTCAAGTCCAGAGCAAAATAGGATTAATTGCTGACAGCCATAATTTAGAGATAAATTGCCCTCCTGATATTTTGGCCGTCTAGGATACACCGTGGAAAAGCCATCTATCTGAGAGAATGATGTGGGTGATTGTAACCTACAGTCATGTTAGGCACTGGTGTGCTTCATCTCCCCTGAAGAATGATGTGAGGTTTAATATATTAATAAGAAAGGATATAAAATTAATGCCATACTTCTATGCAACTTTTCTCATCAAAGGAAGGTTGGTTTTTATTCTTTTAATCAGACTGGGCAAAAAGTTATTCTACAGGGATGCACATTGATTTCAGTGGGGTTGTTCACAGCATAAACGTGCCTCCGCATGAACACATCCAACCCAATCTGGGACACAGCGATTTCCAACCCCTTCTTTCAGTCTCATTAAATAGTGCCTTATGCTATTACTAATTCAATTAAAATCAATAATATTGGTCCATGTGGAAAATGACCCTAGGTAATCAGCTCTGAGGAGGCACGATACACATTTTGCACATGGCAAGCAAAGCTCAGATGCTCACACTTGTCACTGGTGGACCTTGAAATGAGAATTTCGGAAATGTACCTCCTTCCCAAGCCCTTACCCAGCAAAGCGTGTAGGAACACCTTGAGGGATCTGAATCTCAGCCGTGGTTTGTACCTCTCTAGAAACCCAAAAAGCCTGAGGGCTTATATGCGTCATGCAACAGTGCATCAGGGTTTGTGATGGCCCTAGTCTGCGTGGGTGAATCTCTTTAGTCCTTGGCACTTCTTAAGAGCTTTCTAGCTCAGGGACACACCATGGGAAGCTGGCTAGGAAGCAGCACCCCATTTATACCCATGTGGTTTTTTTCAGTTCCAGTGCTGACCTGCCTGAAGCCAGCTCTCTGTGCCTCCATCTCTGAGTGTTTCACAGACATTTTTGAGCCTACTCCATCAATCTTACATCGTAGCTACACATTTCTGCTGTGTATAAATACATAAGTATTTCTTTTGACTAATTTTTCTACCTACGAGTCTTCTCATAAAGGCTAGATTTTTATTTTTTTTATCACTGTTACCAGATAATATCCTTTTTCAAAGGTCAATTATAAATGCTCTCATTCTAGTTTATTATTCATAGCAGATTCTGCTTGATTTCTGCCAAGTTCAGACTCTGGGACAATCTTAGAGGCTCACCATGCTAATGCTGAGTTGTGGTCTTTTAAGAAAGGACAAAAAATGCCTGTTGAAACAGTTCACAGAATCATAGTATCTCCTGAGTTGGAAGGGACCCATAGGGATCATCGAGTCCAACTCCTGGCTCCACACAGGACCAGGAACCTTATATAAAACGGCAAACTAAAGGGAAAAAGTTGTCAGACAGGAAGAGTCTGGTTATACAAAACACCTGGCTTAGACATTAATCAATGTGGTGACATCTTTAGCACTTTCCATACTCTTTCATTTGGGAATAATGTACAATTCTGCTTGACAGTGCGAGGCACTTAATTAGCATCCATAGGCTTATAAATAGGATTTTACAGAATAGCCAATAAACTGGCATTATTAGTGTTCACTTCATTCTATTTATACTCCCTTTTGAGATGATGGCAGGTTTTACCAGAACAGACCTTTCCCAAAACACATCTGCTCATCACAGACTCCCATTAAACCCCACAGTGTGAGAGGTAGATTGGTTTCATTTGCTTTTTTTCAGTCTCGATGCCACTCTCTCTAATACTACTGAAGTTTCTTAAGCAAATGGGATGATCAAGTGGATAGAGCTCTGCAGTGGGAATTGAGGGATGTGTTGCACTCTTAACTGATCCACCAGAAAACTGTGTCCAGGTAGCTTTACTGCCCATCTGTTTTCTCCTCTAAGAAGCATACTTGCTTCTGTCAAACTGTTTGTCAGATAAAACGTGATGCAAACACTAAGCATCGTTCTGCTGGGACAGCTTTGGAAATTGAGTTTGGAATTTGAGTGTGTTTTCCAGTGACTCTAAAGGCCTTGGCGAACAGGTGGCAGAAGAAGATGCCGTTGTTCAGAAAACACTCTAAGCAGTGCTAGAGATTTGCCTAACAACAACAGGGGATTTGAAAAAAGCCTCACACTCAAGGGCATGTGCTTATCACCTGTGAGGGATCCGAAGGGAGTAATTCCTGCCTGTACAGCAACGTGCAAGTCACTAGATGGATCATTTCCGTATGGATTTTAGTACTGGCTGTGGTGAAATAGACTGCTGAATTAATGAGCAAATGAGATTGGGAAAATGTAATAGTTTGAGAAGTATTGCTCCAAGAACTGTAGTTCCAGTTCCATCAGTGATAGGTACAGAAATCACTCTTCCAGTCCAGGTTTCCATTACATGGTTTAACAGCCACCTTGTACCATTGGGAAGGATAAAATGGGAAGTGTGAAGAAGATATTCATTGTTCCATCTCTTGGCTGATGCCACAGCATCACAGCAAGTAAAAAAGAAGAACGGAATACATCATAAAACCTTTCCTGTTCCCCCAACTGGCCTTTGCCCACAGCAAAATCAGACCTTGAATTATTTGTATTTTACAAAAAATCAGCAATAATTTTTACAATGGCTGGCCATGGAGGTTTGAAATTATTTTAAATATACCTATTTCTCAAGGAACTGCAGAAGTTAATGACTTAAAGAGCTGTTTTCACAGTTAGGGAAAATCCATCCCTGTTTGAGCTCTGAACTAGCATTACTGTATAATCAGACACAACTGCTTTCTCTGAATAAAATGTTGCCCTTCCATTTTCCCACTAGCATTAACAAAAGCAGCAGATATGCCTGTTGCTGTGGAGATTTTGAGCCACAGACCAATCTCTATTCTTGTACCTGACTTAGCTCACAAGTTCCAGCAGGTGAAGTTTTTTCCCCCATGATACCTGTTCTGAGCTTACGTATGTTTTACTAAGTAAACCAGAGGGAAAATAATTTGCAGATGCTATTCCTTCCCATCCTGTGAGTCAAATGGTCAAGTGCACCACCATTATTTCACCAATTCTCTTTCTGTACCTAATATTTTGAGGTGCCTTGCAAAACTCTCCCATATTTTTGTGTCCTCCCCATATCCTGATGGTGAAGGGTCTGAGGGGGAGTCTTACGAGAAGAGGCTGAAGTCCCTGGGTTTGTTCAGCCTAGAGAAGAGGAGGCTGAGGGGAGACCTCATGGTGGTCTGTGGCTTCCTGATGAGGGAGAGTGAAGGGGCAGGCACTGATCTCCTCTCCTTGGTGACTGGGGATAGAACCCAAGGGAACGGCATGAAGCTGTGACAGGGGAGGTTTAGGCTGGATGTTAGGAAGAGGTTCTGTACTGAGAAGGTGGTCAGGCACTGGCACAGGCTCCCCAGGGAAGTGGTCCCAGCACTGAGCTTGACTGAGGTCAAGAAGCATCTAGATGATGCTCTCAGTACCATATTCTGACTTGTCTGGTCCTGTGTGGAGCCAGGGTTGGATTCAATGGTCCTTATGGGTCTCTTCCCACTTAGGAGATTCTGGGATTCTATGACACTGTGACCCTGTAAGCTTTCTCCAGTGGCTCTTGGTGGTCTCCCTCATTCTGTTTGCAGCAGATTTACCTTCCAGTGCTGCTGTGCTTCTTGCATTTTCATTCTTTGGTTGTCCATTTGTTCAAAAAAGTCCAAATAGCTTTTGCTCCTGTTGCTTGTGGCCATGTGGATGGCATCAGTGATACAGTATGACAAAGTAAGTTCGAAAATTAAATCTCTGTACCAAGTATTGATTGTTCCATAGATGGACACATTCAGGTTCCTCACCTTCTCTTTTCATCTGTTTGAGACCTGTGGCAGATTTTCTTGTATTTTAAATAATAGGGTTATCTCATGTCATTCGCATCAAGTTTTCACATCCTTTTATTACCTGGTGTGAGTGTTTCCCCACCAAAAGTGAGAGGATGAAGAGAAATCTGTTTGGTGCTTTACTACCTGAAGAGCTTTACATGATTATACCTGTTACCAATACAGTTATAAAACCAATATTGCAGTAGAAAACCATTTCTCAAAATGAGCCAGAAAGCATCTATATGCCATTTGAGACCCTGAAATATCAGCCTAGTGGCATATTTTGTAGGTGTGATAATCTGAGGAGTTAAGAAAACGCTTATAGGCACAGGTAGTATCTTTTATTAGAAGTGATATACTCTGAAAACACAGACAAGCTTTCTTCGAATCTGAAATACCAGCAGCAGACTTCACAGCCAAGTGTAAGTTTAGAGAAAGTGCTTAGCATTTATAAAGGAGCTTGTACGAGTGTAGATATTTTTGCAGGGTAAATGGTATGGAATAATGGCTACCAGAACCCTTTTCTCTGCTTGTGTGTGTGAGGACTTTTAATGTTCACACCAAAACGACCACTTTGATTATGAAGTAGCTCCATTGGTCCCAGATTACAGAGCCTCTGCTTGCATTGACTGGAACATCAGAATACTCAAATAGATCCAGGGGCTGGTTTAGCTACCTCAGGGACATGCATAATAAAAATCACAGGCATGTAGCAAAAAGGAAATGTCACGCCTTTTCACACCTATCTTTGCATCAGTTTCATCATAAAAGAAAACTGAGAGAAAGGAAAAGGAAAGAAAAAAATGGAAAAAACCCCCAAACAACAGAAGACAACAGAGTTATAGTGGAAGAGCAGGCAGGTCCAGGCAGAACTACCTTTGAAAAGGCCCTAGATAAGGAATGCCATTGGGAACCTTCAGACGCGAAACAGTTTGTCAACAGCTCCTTTACCTGTCCATTGCTCAAATCCCAAACTTCAGTGAGTTTTACTGTAGCTTCTGCATATGCTGAGCCTATAGCAGAGAGCAACAAGGTTTTGTTTTTCTTGAAGCTTGCCCAAATATGTGTTGTTTTCCCATGGGGGGCTGGTGGGTTAGTTTATGCCCCAAGGCACAGGGACAGACAGCAGCATTTTTCAGCCAATAACAAAAAATATAGCTCATTCTTTCTGTTCAAAGTCTGTGTGCAGGTGACCTGACCCTTTAGGCTATATTTGGATATAACCCATGCTTATGATTACATGCATTAGCAATTTCAAGCATTGTCTCTTAAACATAATTTTGTTTGCTTTGATTATAAAACAGATATATGCAGAATTCCACTTACTTTTCATCATAAGCTCTAGGTTCTCTGGACCTACAAAAAAAATCAAGCTCCAACATTACAAAAAAAATCCTGATCTGCTTCCTGTCAGGGCCTCGACACATGATGACTACATGATTTCAGTTTAAGTAAAGAAAGGCGAAGTTTGGTTCTTTAAGGACTGAGGTCTGCAAATTGTGACTTTTACACAGACTCAATCGCGTGTAATCTAAGAAACCTGGTAACATTTGGGACACTTGGTCCTGAACAGCCTGGGAGAAATTCAGTCTATAGTTAAAAGTTATTTAAATTGCTTTTCCTACTTGTTTCTGGTAGTAGAAGTGGAAGGAGGCAGATGCCACTGAAGATGAACAGAGGAAGTTCTAGTCAACCTACTATATGGAATCCCTTCCCACCTTGATGGCACAGGGAGCTTGGGTGTCTCCTATGTGTTTTCGTACATGAGTATCTTAAGTCTTCCAGTGAAACTAATGGAAAGACTCCAAGTTTCAGTCTTTCTAATTGTATCTGAGGATGGGTCATATGTTGACAGCACCTATCTCTTCTGAGAGAATTTAGAAATTTAAGCCTTTTCCCAAGAACTGGTAAAGCTTGATTCTAGGTTCCATTCAGTTTTGGTGGTCTTACCTACATCTAAACCTTTTCAGGACTTAAGAGGACTCTTCATCTCAGTGTACTCTCCAGCAAGGTTGGGCAAGAGACAGGTTTGTCTCTCTGATAATACTATTTTTAATGTTAAAAATCAGGGAACCAGCAGCTTAAGTAGCCAGAAGGAGCATAGAAATGTACACAAACAGGTATTCTTTTGAAGTGATCAAGCTTACTGACCATACGGGACTTCTGGAACCACCTCAGCGTCATTTACATTCATTTTGCTGTCTCCTGTGATTTTTAAAATTTATGACCAAAGGACAACTGATCATATATAGAACCCAAAAGCCATACATTTTAAAAAGCTTTTTGCACTTCTAGACATCCCAAGTTCATTTTAGTTATTCTTTCCTATCTTGCCGTAGTATCATTTTACTTTACACATCAAGGTCAGTTCTTAAAGCATACAGAACAATTAAATGGCTTAATTACAGTGCCTAAATAAATATACTAAGTGAGGAAATTGAAAGCCTGGGTAATTATCCTAACACAAAAATCCTTGCTTATTTTATCTTTCTTCTCACTGACAAGCAGCAACTGTCGTGCTTGTTTAATTTTTTTCTAAATAATTTCTAGCTCTTCTTTCTAGTCAACCTTTGGATTTTTTCCAGGTAATTCAGTGAAATGCTTCAGAATTGTTTGGTAAATGAATATTCCAAGTATTTTTATAAGACTTTTTAAAGGGGCAAGGGACACTTTAGGACTTTAAATGGGAGCTAAGTTTATGCTATTTTCTCCACTAATAGGATGACTATATAGGATGTGACATCAGGAAAGTAGTACACAGAGAAATAAAACAGTTACTGTATTTTTCTATATGTAGAACAAGAAGACACTGTAACACTGCCAGGAAGTTTCATAGGTACAAGACTGTTTGCATGTAATTCTCCCAAAATAATTATAATCCAGCCTTGTGCAAAACTGGGTTTTAGGTTAATATGGGTTTTTGTTGTGTTTGGTTTTTTGTGTTTGGTTGGGGTTTTTTTAGTTAAAAGCATCACTTAAAAAATTGTCCAGGACAGAAAAAGAATCTATTCTCTCCTCTGTATAATCACAGAATCAGAGTGCTTTGGGTTGGAAGGGACCTCAAAGCCCATCTCGTTCCAACCCCCTGCCATGGGCAGGGACATCCTCCACTAGCCCAGGTTGCCCAAAGCCCCATTCAACCTGGCCTTGAACACTTCCAGGGATGGGGCTTCCACAATCTCTCTGGGCAACCTGTGCCAGGGCCTCACCACCCTCATAGTAAAGAATTTCTTCCTAACATCTAATCTAACCCTGCCCTCTTTCAGCTTGAATCCATTGCCCCTTGTCCTATCACTGCACTCCCTGGTGAACAGTCCCTCTCCCACTTTCCTGTAGGACCCTTTTAAGTATTGGTAGGCTGCAATTAGATCACCATGGAGTCGTCTCTTCTCCAGACTGAAACAACTTTCTCAGCCTGTCTTCATAGGAGAGGTGCTCTAGACTCCTAATTATCTTTGTGGACTCCTCTGGACTCACTCCAACAGCTCTATGTCTTTCATATCAAAATTTAAAAGAGAGTGGTTCCAAAGAATGTTTATCAATAATGTGATAGTCGCTTTATATACAGAAATGTGTATATATATATACATATGTATATATATATATATATAAAACTCATATGAATGTGTGCAGATAGCCAAAAGATGAAAATCAGGGCAAAACTAAGCCAGAGTTGCTCATTAACGTCCTCTGTAATGTCTGCAGAACTTCTTCAAGGGCTGTTAATAAGAGTGTCTCCACTATACTCATTTGGCCAACACACATGAGGATGGCATAGCAACCTGGTGAAAGGCAACTGGGTTGGTGTGGTGCTTGCAGATCAGGATCTTTTGTTCAAAAAGAACTGTGAGGAAAAAAAAAAAAAAAGGCCAGATAAAATATTGAATAGTGTACAGAAGGTCAAGCCTGTCCAACAGGTCAGGCAGGTAATCATCAAAATTAGAAATAAGAGAGACCACTATGCTCCTTTACTCTGTTCACCAGCCTACCAGAGAGTGATCAGTGCCATAAAACATAAGCACACCTTAGAGTGGGCGTTGTTAGACCTCTAAGACTCTGAAACAGACTGCCTAGACTAACTGATGGGGAATTTAAAACTAGATTTGTTACAGAAGTGAGTTCTATGCTATAGTGAATAACCCCCTCGGAGATGGACATGATAACCAACAAGGGCTGTTTGTCATCCAAAACATAAGGATGCTCTGTTCCTGTTAGCATTTTATCACCATCCAAACCACTGCATTTAAGAAAAGGAAAGCAGGGAATATTTCATCGCTAGTATGTGAAAGTATCTGTTACATGTTAGTTTTGGGGCAAAGTTCTTTAAGAAAAATGATGACCTTTCAGTTGTACACATAGCACAGTCAGAAAAAAAAGGCTACTGGTCATATTTCTTTATTCCATAAACAATTATTATGTCATTTCTCTTGAAAACGTAGGGTGTAATTAATTGTTTCATGGAAGAACTGCTTGTCCAGAATTAGCCAGTGATGGGGAAAGAATGGTGAATCAGGTGGATCAGCAAGTAGTTGGTTCTGTTCTGGCAATGCCTGTAGCTCATTTTCACAGGTGCCGTATTTCCATGTGCTGAATTTTTCTCTAATACCGCTCTCATCTTTCTAAAATGGCTTTTTTGTGAAGATAACCAATTCCTTCAACTCTCCCTCAAAAAAAAAAAGAAAAAATAGAGGCTCGGTAACGAAACACAGAGGGTTTGTTAAAGTGAATGAGACCATGGGTATACTTTTCCCTTAGCTATACTACTTATACCCCACACTGCTGCGAATCCTTCTCCAAACTATAGAGATTTTATTATTTTTTTTTTAACAAATAATCTTCATGTGCCTTTTACCTGCTTTGATTTATTGTTGCCTTCCCTATATCAGAAAATTTCTCTTACCTTGGAGCTTTCTTTAGTGACTTGAAAAATTTCACATTTTTCACTGAGCAGAAGAATGAACAAAAGTCAAGGTAGTTTTTTTTCTTGTAGTCAGTAATGATTAAGGTATACAAATCACAGCTTTAAAGATCTTAATCAAGGGTTTGGAGAAATAAACAATAGCATCAGTTAAATCTCTGAAGTTTTCTATATTCTTGCTACTGCATTTGCAAGTAGGCTTGCTGTCTGTAGAAAGACAGAGTAATTTTGGAGGAAAAATAATTGTTCCCATTTTAGGACAGGAAATACCATTCTATAACCTGAAACTTTGTCTGATTTCCTTTTTTACTTGCTGCTCTTTACTTGCTAAAGTGGTTCAAGGTCTGGAACAAAAATAAAGAAAATCAGAATGTTTGGTCAAACATCATTTCTTTCTAGCATAATATTGTCATATTCCTGCATTACCTTCTTGGGCAATACCATTGACTAGCAATTTTTCCCAGTAGAGAAGATCATCACCTACAGAACCATAACTATATTTTGCCTCTTTGCCTTAGCAAGAATTCAGGAAGTTTTCTGGAAAAAAAGAAGCTGAAGTGCAGGTTTAGAAGGAGAAACTTTGGATTGTAGCAATGAGGGCTGCAGGTTTTTCGGTAAGCGCGTGGTCTTAACTTCGACCTCCCTGGAAACACAGCACTTGTCCTGCCTTCAGATTGTAGCAAAAGGGACACTCTCAGCCTCTCACTGCCTGCAGAACATTGTGAACAGCTCTCCTCCACAACAATTACAGCTACTTGAGCACAAACAGCCTCCCTACTATTACAGTTTGTATTGCAAGAACACCCAATGGCCAAACACAAGATCAAGGTCCTGCTGTTTTGCTATCTTCACATGCACACAAGGAGAAGCAGCCCATGTATTGAAAATCCTGCAGATTAATAGGCAAAAAAAATCAAAATTACTGGAAGACATGGATAGGCATGATTTTTTAATGAGCTGTGCCTGACACAGGGTGTGTACCACTATTAAATGCATTTGTGGGGGAGCTTGAGGTAGATGTCAAGTGAGAGTCCAACACACAAGAATCAGATCAGACAGGTCTGAAGAGTTCTTCCCCAGGTTACTCAGAAGGTCTCTCTGAGTCAAAGGGAAAGGAATTACACCACCAATCTGGGTGCAGACAGACTCGGAGGTCTGGCAGGCTGGCACATCAGCAGGACAGAGCTGTGCAGAGGTGCTGGCATGGAGTGCAGTCCACTTTGGCATGACACCGTGCCCTGTTGCTTGTGTCTACAGCACATCAACTAGGCTCAGCGTCATTCTGGGGCAGCCATCCTGCTTTCCCCTTCCGCAGGAGCCTCACCCTTTCCACTGTTTTCAAGTCCAGAGCCAAAGGGCTAGCTCAAAGATACTGCTATGGAGAATAACCTTTCTTCTTAATCAGATCCCTTTAGAAGTCCTTGTAAGAGTCTTTTAGCACTAGATTGCCTTGATCTCTTTTCTCTGCTGAAGAAAGAGAACAGACTTCTGAACCATGACTCTTAAATGCCGAAGGAAGGCTGTCTGCTTTGTTTGAACTCCTGCAATGGAAAAAAAGATCTTCCCAAAATGAAGGGAGACTGGATAGTACATAAAAGTCACTGTAAAATTACTACCATACAATTTTAGGGATGCAAGCATCCAACCCTAATGGGGATAAAGAGTGGGATCAGGAGGAAATTGTCCCAGTAAGTGTAAGAGGCACAAGAAGTACATTCATTAGCTTTATGCAGTACAGAAACCCAAAGCCAACAGTTTAACAAAAATAGGAACAGATACACCCTCTTTATTCAGGCAACATTCTTCTCACCCCCAACTTCCTCCCCAGAGAGCTTACGGATAGACGGGTTGGATTCTTACCGCAGGATAACTCTGATACCCTTTTGTCATGCTCTGGAGATCTGCAACCGTATGTTTTCCTTGGACTGTACTTATTCAGGCAGACTGTTTCTTCCCAGGAGGAGCATAAAATATCATTGCTTCGAAGTTCTCCTTCACTGCAACTTTTATCTCCAGCTGCCTATGTGTTTAGTCTCTGTTTCCATCACTCCTACACAGCACCTTTGTCCATGAGCTTGGAAGGGAAGTGTTAAGTCTGTGCATATGATAGGGCCTTAGGTATTACAGGACAAATTGTATTATCACTGCCAAAACCATCTTGGTGAGATTGCCTTATCTTCAGGCAGGTTCTAGACGTTAAGCCCAGGGTTCATGCCACTTTCACTTACGAAATGTGAGTTAGGATCACCCAAGGCTCCTGGTATAATCAATGAAGAGAAATAAGACACTCCAAGCCAGATTGGAGACAGGATAAGTGGCTGCTGGAAGATAAGACTAACAGAGGGGAATACACTTTTTATTCCTTAACAGCACAGTTTGCCTCCCCATTTATTGGTTTACATACAGTGTACGTAAAACCCATCCCCACCGGACAGGAAGGTTCCAAAGCATATCATTGAACACAAATTGAACTTGTGGATTTTTTGGTGAAGGATTAACGGGGTTTGCTCTCTGTTCAGAAAGCTCTAATATCATGTTGTTTTGGTTGGTTTCTAGCGTTACGCAGTTTTGACTCCACTGGCATTACTTCAGAAGTTAATTGTAGAAAATTAGTGCAAATGGCCCTGCAAGATATTTGTGTAAATGTTATTTGCTGTAGCAGGTGAAAAGGTCTTGCAATAGCCCGTGAACAGAAACTCTTCCCTGCTTCGGGTAACAGGAATATGGAAGGGTGTTTTGCCTTGGCCCAGCGTATCAGGAAAAGTTTTGCAAGGCTAGTGCAGACCTCTTTTGTTAGCTTTGAGCTTAGAGAAAGCAATTTCGACAAAGCCTGCAGTGTGGTGTTCAAATAAAGGAAAAATGGACCTTTTAGGAGATTTGCATGTAATCACTTGCAAGGAACTTCATACTTTGTACTGCGTGGTTTGGATCAGATAGAGCATTAGTGTCAGATTGAGAGGGGCCATTTCACAGGCAGCTCATCAGCCTTCCTACTGATTACATTATTCTTTTATACAAGTTTTGTTCGAGTAAAGCTGCACAAGCTTTTGTAATGCTGAACCGTAATTGGGGGCTTGCATTTTCCTTAAAATTCTAGATTATGTGAATTACTTGTGTAAATATTTCACAAGGAACGGTATAAATATTCTGTGGTGATTAGGATTGTTTATATTGCCTCTATCAGAAGAGAGTCTTTCCGTCTTGATCCTCCCTTCTTTGATTTTGAAAGAGATACAAGCAATCTCCCATGTATTTGGAGATTACATTACCTGTTTGTGCTTTTGAATAACAGCACAATCTCAGCCTTTGGAGACTGATGTTTCAGAAAATCATGTAGCTAACTTGCACAATCTGTTTCTACTGTTGTGCCTACAAATGAGCGAGCCGAGTATCCGGCTCAGGCAATTGCCCGTGTAATTTTCTGAAAATCTGCCGTATTATTTTCTCGTGTTGGCAAAAAAAATTCTAAGTGTGGCTGTGCTGCTCCACAGCACCCCAAGCCCTGGAGGAACTGCAGTTCAGAAGGGAACAATTTCCTCTCTGCTCCTCTCCATCTTGCTCAATGGATAATTGTTTTCTGCTGTTTTGGGTCAGGTTAGTAACCTCTGGAGCTGGAGGAAAGGAGATCTGAGGTCTGGGTTATTTCTTGTCCTATTCTACCTTCTGCTTCACTTGGGGAATAACCATGTTAAGGCCTGAATGCTCAGTCCGTGATCCATGCTGTGACAGAAGAGGATAACAGGCATGGAATTGGGGTAAAGCTCTACAGACTGTAGTAGCCCATCGCCCCTCCTAGGGTCACAGCCATTCAAGACATTCTCCACTCAGAGTAAGGTTTGTCTTGTACAAACAAACATGTTCCCACTGACAGCGACTTTGTGACCTTTTTGATAGAAAATACGCCATTGTGGCAAACGGATGAAGAAAATCATTGCATCTTCATAGCACAGGGGAGGGAAATAACACAATTTGGGAGAGTAACACAAATCACCCCCAAGGCTGGTGAAGTCCATGTAGCATATGTTCTTCATACTCCACTTTAGTCCAAGTGAATTTATTCATTCCTTCTTAACCTTGCATGGCCTCTTTTTCCCCAATATGCCAGTCTTCATATGGGGCATGTGATCATTTCTTATTTTTGAGGCCCAACTACTCATTTCTTAATTTTGGTGACATGGCAGCAGCCCAGGTTTTTCTTGTTAAGATGATATTCACTTGTCCCCTTTATTTCATTTATTCTACCCTCTGGCTCCGTAGTTATAAATCAACACACAAAATTAAATTAAATAAAATAAACATAAGTGCAGGTGGAAATTCAGGAAATATAAATAACTAAGCGTAGTTTTCCAAGACTGCTTTTTTAATCAATTCTAAACACAAGATATATATTCCCCATTGAACTAAGAATGTTGTGACCACCTATTGTTAAAGAACAGCAATAAATCTGCAGAACAATTCTTTACTCCTATGATTCACAGACATGCTTTGCCAGACAGCTAGTTCAGCTTGCACTTTTTCCAGAAGTGTTTTAAGCTGTCCAAACTCAAGGCACTATATGCCTGTTCATTTGTTAGGAATATTCCTTCTTTCTCCATCTCTGAGGAAGCAAAGCTCCTGGGTGCTAAGAAAGCAGTCTTTTACCATCATCAGGGCTCATCTTCCAATAATAAGTTCCCTCTCACCTCAAAACGCAAAATGCCAGATATTCTCTCACTCCCTCCTCAACCCAGCTGTTTCTGGGATGCCCTGAAATACTCGTGAAGCAAATCACTGCCTTTTACATTCTGTGGGGAACTGAAGGCTGCAAGCAGGCAGGACACTGCCCTTCCCTCCTTGTCCCACGGGTCAGCAGTCCATCTCAGAGCTCTGTGTGGGGGTGGTCTGGTTCCCTCTCTGTCACCTTTCAAATATGGCTCTTACACCTAAAAATATTTCAGCCCTGTGGTACTGCTTCATGCTTGTGGGGTTTAGTCAATCAGATAAAGTGTGTGATGAAGTTGCTGGAAATCTGGATTTATTTATTAATTAATTTATCAGACAGGGGTACCTAGGTGTTTCCACTGTGTAAGCAGGTCATGGCTTTCTCCAGTGCAAGACTAACTACAGCTGTAATATAGATCAATAAGATTTAGTTTTGATGTCGATAAAAATCACTCAGGACCACTGTGCAAAGTGAGGGGAAGACAAAAAAGGGAGTGCATCTGTTTACACTCTCTTTCTTTTGACAGGATAATAAACCCAGCCAGCGTGCTACAGAATACATCCCACTATCATTTACACAGTCTTCCTACAAACCCACAGTGCCTACTCATGCTCTAATTTTAAAGCTGTATTATGATGTCATTTGTTTGGAATGGTGATTACCATTGCTAGAATCATATTTTAAGGTTGTGGAAAGGCTAAGCATCTTTGGTAGCATAACTGAATTCAGAAGTTCTTACCTGAGAACTACTCTACTTGCTGTATTGAGTTAATTGTGATGATAGCACTGCCCACCACGCATCCTTCCTTTACAGTGGGAAGTCTGCTGATTTAAGATATTTTGAGTGTGACAGACTTTTACTATTTCAGTAGCTAGAGATCACAGAATCGTAGAATGATTGAATGTGTTAGGTTAGAAGGGATCTCTAAAGGCCACCTAGTCCAACCCCTCTGCAGTGAGCAGGGACATCTTCACTAGATCAGGTCGCTCAGAGCCCCATCAAGCCTGACCTTGAATGTCTCCAGGGATGGAGCCTCCACCACCTCTCTGGGCAGCCTGTGCCAGTGGCCTGCTACCCTCATGTTGAAGAACTTTTTCCTAATATCCAACTTAAATCTCCCCTTTTTGAGCTTAAAAGCATTACTCCTTGTCCTACTGCTCCAAGTCCTTGAGAACAGTTCTTCCCCAGCTTTCCTATAGGCACCTTTCAGGGACTGGAAGGCCTCTATAAGGTCCCCTGGAGCCTTCTCTTCTCCAGGCTGAACAAGCCCAGCTCTCTCAGATACAGGAAACAGCAGCATTTTGAAGCAGATAATTTCACTTCTCTGTGACTCAGTTTCCTCATCTGTCTGAAGCATAAATTTGCTCCCCAAACAATCTACTTCTATCCATCAATCTGATAACAGATCCTGAGAGATCCTAACAGTATTTCAAAAGTTACACACTCATAGCTTGTAAAGCCCTTAAAAATTCTTAGTTGAAGCTTCATAGAAGAAGGTACTATGGGAAAAAAGAAAGCTGATATGGATGATTTACTGATTGCAGATAATACCCTTCTGGGTATACTCAACACTATTAAATCCCGTTGCCTTGTGGTATTGGTTCTGTGAAAAGTCAGCATTTGTATATCCGCTCTTTTTCACCTCTTTTAGGAGAAATTGTGAACATATGAGTATAATCCACTGAATATAGTATATGAAACAATTTACTGTCCTTCATTTCAAAGTATCTCTTTGAGTGTTCTGTATTCCTGGCAGCCCCTCTATTCACACTAGCGTGAATACACCCGTTTTAAATCAGCTCTTGATCTCCGAAGGCCAAATCCTGCAAGAGACAGAGTAATTCTAGAAACACACAGTATTCTTAAATATTACAGCCAAATGTGTAGCATAAACTGAAGGCATGTTTATTGTTTTTCTTACTTTCCCCTAATTATTTAGGGTCTGCTCTGGTCTGCCTCTTCCCTAAATTTAAAACGGTTGCCTGAATTTTGCAGAGTTCCTTAGTTAAGTTGGGAAACAGATTCTTTGTGTTAAACTATTTCCAAAGTTTGTGTTTCCTAAGTACTTTCATAAATCTACCAGAGACCATAACATACCTTTCTCTGATTTTTTTTTTTTAAATCTTAATCTGAAATACTGGCACACAGATAAAATAGAAGTTTATGTTCTGTTTTCCTCTGAATATGTGCAAGTAACGTATCATTCATACAGAGACATTCAACTTGTATTATTCCTGCCTCAAGTCCAAAGAACATAATTTTGACTGTTCACTGCGAGCGGATATATGAGATTGTTACAAATTGATGCCAAGGGGCCCGTGCTTGGAATCCGCTTTGTTTTTCTTTGAGTTAGCTTTCAAATTGCAAGAGTGTGCATAATGAATGTGTTATCTAGTCCTTCTGTTTTGTATTTTTGAAGGAGAAGCAGCACATACCTGCTAAGTGACTTGGCCTACTTGCTCAGGTTCCATAGCAACCCAGTATTGCTGCGAATTCATTTCGTACTAATCAATTAGAAATTTTGCTCTGGCAGCTGGAATGAAAGTTTATGGGCCAAATCCTGCTTGTTTTACTTGGACCTGTAGTCGCAGTAAATTCAGTGAGATACTTGTCAGAGAAGGATAGGGTCTTGTATCTTTCATCTCTCTCTTGGTTTATTTTTTCCTGAAAAGGTCAGGTTTAATTTTTGGTTTTCTGTCCGAACAGAGAAAAGCAGGCAATTCTCTTAAAGGACCCACAGCCTAAGTCACCCTTGTCCTATAGACTTGCTGACAGGTTAAAAAGGAAGGTACCATTTTGCTACCCACTGGCTGACCAGTGCACACCCTCCATCCAGAGCATCCATCCTCCTGGAGTATCACATCCACCCCCAATATAGAGTGCCCAAAAAGGAATTTCCCAGGAATCACAATGGTATGTGCTAGTGCCCTTCATAGCCACACAGCCTTCAGTACAGTGGTGAGTGTGGGCAATTCCTAGGGACCCTGCCCTTGTAAAGGTCAGCTCATGTATGGGCTGGAAGTGCATACAATGGCCATAAAAGCCCACAGGAATGTCTCATACACACTCTGAGATGGTGCAGTTTATTAAAATCCAAAGTTTTCATTAGAGAGTTTGGGGATTTTATTCAGGGTTTTTCTTTTATACTTGCCAAAACTGCAATACTTCAAGATTGGAAAAGCCCATACCAAGAAACCCAACCCGCAGCCATGTGGAAATGGCAGACAGTTTCTGATGTGGGCTGACAAAAAAATTACTCCAAATTCAACTCATCTTTGAATCCAGACTGCAGACTTCATATATAGATATGCCAAGTGTCCTCTGTGACCAAAACACAGGGAGAGCACTGGTGATATACTGGCATTTACCACACAAATTCTTTTTGTTGTTATTGGAGTAGTTACATTGTTAACCTACTTTTTATGCATTTTTACTGGTATTTGGATAAAGGAGTCAGAGGTTTGAAATAGTTTCCTTAATATAGTTTGTCTCTCTCAATGGCTGGAAAAATGTGTCCTCCAGTTACATAGTACATTGAAAAAAACACAGGAGAACATAGGTTTAACATTTTTTTTTTCATTTCAATCATTCATCACGCTGGAATTCAGGCTCTCACTACACAGTATTATCCCATTTTGTAACAAATGCATAGCAAATCAAAGTCATAATTTAAACTTTATAATGTGACAGGGCTCATCAGCTCTCCAATGCAACAAAGAGGATGACGCAGAGTAGACTTTGCTCCTTCAAGAGAACATCTGAGCTGAATCTGCACTTGCATGTCAGTGTGTGTGAGAGGGAAAGCAGCGCTCAACCACTTGCACATGCTCCCTTTCTTGCTGTGTCTCTCCAGCTCCCACGGGTAGTTAACACAATGGGAAGGTTATAGCCTTGGCACTGTAAAAAGGGTCAGAGAGTGTGAAGTGGGCTGCAGATTCTTTAAAAGCTGCATTCCTAAAGGAGGAACTTCTGTGTCTGGATGGTTGTCAGAAAGAGTGAGACCCAGACAACTCCACTGCTGAGTGTAACAAAACACACAGGGCTCACTTCTGCACTGGGTGTGCACGCTTTGCTCACTTGCAGCTCATACAAGAAGGCGCAGGCTCTCTACCAAAGCTGTCTTCTCCTTTGGGTGACTGCAGTGTCTCTGAGCACAGGTATATTCTCCCCAGTTCCCAGGCTTTGCCTCCGACTACCCCGTTTCTGGTCTGCTTATAAAGTGCAATTTATAAGATCTTCATATGCCAGGGAGGTGACATCCAAAGATGTCATGAGAACAGCTGATGACCAAGGTGGAAAGAAACTCTAGCAGAACCAGCTTTGGAGGATTCAAATGTTAAACTGACTTCAATGCTTTGGGTGTGTGTCCTTTTCCTAAAGTGTTCATGTTGTGTTTAGTAAGCAGAACTGTGCAGCTATGTTGTGTGCTATGTTGTGTGCAAAATGTGTTCTGTTAGCAACAGGTCGTTTCTGAGGTTTGCTAGTTTTCTTGTGGTGTTAATCTTTTATTTTGAAGGATTTTTGCAAACATTTCAGAATTTGGGAACATGGGGGGCATTAATCACACTGACTCTCAAAAGCAGCAAGTACTCACCAAAAGGCAGTACTTATCGAAAGTAGCAAGGGGGAAAGCTCATGTTTAAATGCACTGTCCTGTATTTTAACCTACTGTATGTCTGTGTTCATGTTCACCCTGTTTTTATTGATGTACTGCACGTATCTGACCTCCGCGTTTGCCTGATAGTTTTTTCACCAGTTAGGGGTTTCTGATTCCCCAGTTTTGTTCAAAAATCTGACTGGCATCAACCCCGATTGATAACCATTTATTATTTAACAGTACGCTTCTCAAATTGGATCTCCTTAACCTCCTCGTACCTGATCCAATTTCCCTTGCTGTCAGTAGAAGCCCTCCCTTGATCAGGCGCCGCTTGATATGAAAATATTATCTAAGAACTTAATCTGCTGCGTTTCTGGTTGTTTAATCGATGAAACCCTGCCTGCACAGAGTTTCACTCCTGCCCAGCATCAGTTCGCTGACATGATTCACCACGTTGCCATGCCCAGCTCTCTTCTGCCAGCGTGAGGCAGGTTTCAGGCTGTTTGCCTCACAAATTCGATAAGGGACAGTTTAAACTCGAACCCCCAAATGGACTCCCCCTTTTTGTCTGGTGAAATGTGAAATAATTTACCTCACACTACGCCAAGGAGAGAAAAATAACCAACCCACTTTTAGTACCACAGAGCCCAGCATCGACGCTTGGCCTGGAATTTGCACCCATGTTGTGGCATGAAGCACCTCTGGGAGCTTCCTCGGGTGTCAACACCTTAAAAACCCGTGAGGGTAAGGAGTTGAATGGACAGCCACCTCCTCAGAGCAGCCGGCAGACAGATACGTGCAGTCGGCCGCCCCTCAGGCAGGGCCACAGGCCTGAGGGCGACGGTGGGGGGACGGTGAGGTGGGGGGGAGCGGGGTGGAGGGGAACACACACCGTCTTTCCCTTGTGCCCCGGCTCAACATTTTTGTCTCTCTGTCTGTCTTTTTATGTAATTTTTGTGTTTCGTTTTGGTTTTAAATGTTTATTTTATTTCTTTTTTCTCTCTCTCTATTTTTTGTGTGTGTGTCCCTTCTCTGTGTCTGTGTTTGTGGCCCGCAGGTCCTCCCCTGCGTTGTTCGTCCGCCTCCTCCACCCCCCCAGAGCAGTCCCCCTCCCCTCCCCTCTCGCCGCCGGCCAATGAGGGCCCCGGGCGGTTGCTGGGCAACGGCGCGGCCCAGCCGGCCGCGGACTCTGACTCTGAGGAAGAGTTTGTCCCTAATTCCTTCTTAGTTAAAAGTGGCTCTGGGAACCTCTGTGCCGGCGCCAGCGGTGAGTGACTTTACCTCTCTACTTACTTTTCCCGCTCGTCTGGTTAGCCGCGCGCGGGGACGGAACTTGGCTGGGGGTGAGGATGCGCCCGTTCGGGTCGGCTGCGGGATTTTGGTTGAGATGGGGAAAGCGAGTCGGGGAAGGGGACAGAAGGTGCGGGGAGGAGGAGGAAGCGGGGGAGCAATACCTCATAAAGGTTGGGAAGAGGTTTGCCGTGATGCTGTGCATGCTCCTGGGTAGCTGCGGTGAGGGATGAGGTGCCTGCAGTGATACCTGGACACAGCTCAGAAACTTCATGAGTTGAAGTTTGGAGCCTCCTCTTGTTTTTTTTTTTTTTTTTTTTTGCATGGGTGGGGGGTGAGATTTTGGCCTTGTTTGGGACTTTTTTTTTCTTTTATTTCTTGACTGAAAGAAACCTCTACCAAAGAATCCCCTTTTCTCTGTGAGGTTGGGAAGGTGCAGCCTGAGGGGCTGGTGGGGTGCAGGGCTGAGGGGAGGGAGGTCAGGTGGGCTTGAACCGCTGTGGACCCCTGCAGCTGAGAGTGGCCGTGAGGCTCCCACCGCTGTCAGAAACCTGTCGCCGACCAGCAGCGTGGATTGAAAGGGATTGCTGAGACCCAGGAGTTCCCTTGTGGGTTGTGACCCTGGCATCAGCACCCGGTGCTCGGCCTCAGAGGTGGGAGGAGGGTGTTTGCATCTGCATCTCTCTCAGAGGTGTTGAGAGATGCTCTCAGGGTAAGTATTTGAGGCAGAAGCAAAACCCGGTGCTTCTGGCACGCACTGAGACCCCCTGAAAGGGAGCTGAGGTTGCTCAGCACCACTGGAAGGACCAGGCTGCTTAAATAAATTTCAAGAAGAGGAAGGAGATTCACAGCTCTCTGCTGCAAAGACAATGAGTCATAAATAGAGAGGTAACGCTCATTGGCAAAGAAATGTGGAATTTCATCAAGGGTAGTGTAACCTGATGAAGTGCAGATTACAGCAGTGGAATAGCAGTGACCACTCAGGCCGCTGCCATCCGGCTTGAGTGATAATTGCTTGCAGGTCTGATTTATAACAAAGGAGAGGGCATTCAAAGATATCTTGAAAGAGAGAAAGAAAGGTGAGAGAGAGGTTTACTGCAGCTGGCAACAGCTTAACTCCATTTAAGTTAAGCTTCTAAGAAGGTTTCCTAGTATGCTGTTATCTCCAAGTGAGGAGAGAAAGTTTGACATTTAATTTGTGTCGCGTGTGTCCCCCTTTTCCCAGCTTCCCTCCTCTTTTCTTTTGTATCATTTATTATGGTAAAAACAAACTTTCCCTTCAGGGTTTTTCAAAAGAGAAGGTTATCTCCTCTGAATTATCATCCTAAAGAGAGTAGGGGAAAACACCCTGCTGTATTCATTCAGGAAACTGCTTAAAATTCATATCTTCTGTTCAGATCCCCTCCCTCCCCTCCCACCCCGTAACACACACATCTGACTAGTGGCAGTTGCAGTAATCTGAAACCATGAAGCTGACCCTTTTTAAAGAAATAAATCCAAAATCACAATTCACCTCAGGTTTTCAGCATCATAGTATATGTAGTACTTCTTTGTTTGTTTAGGGAATATATATGTACACATACGTGCACACCCTCCAGGTAAAAAGAGGGAAGAAGGAGAAAGCAAGTGAGATTGAAGACCTTAATCTCTTTTTTTTCACTAATTAGGCGAACAACAGAAAAAGCATTGTTCAGGGCCCACAGTGGGTTGACGACATTATTGCATTATTGATGTGCTGGTGAGTTAGTTAGACTTTAGGCTCTTCAGCTGCCTGCTTATTTATCCTTTTTTCTCTATGTGCTTTTTGCATCAGCTTGTAGACATACTCCATTCCCTGAGGCCTTCTTTGTGTGTAGGATTCAGGAGATTGGTAATAAATATGTCCCACACAAAGACAGGGCGTCAGGGGTCTCATTTGTGTGCTTATTCTAGTTGTTCAGTAATCACAAGTGCACGTAATGCCAGCACACTGCTGACCTGTTAGGATCAGCTCAGCATTGCTCCGCTATCGGGAGGAAAACAAAGGTGACTTATTATGCCACCTATCAACCCATAATCTGAAAGTTCACATGAATAAGAAGCACAGACCATGCAAGTCCATCATGTCTGAAACCCAGAGACTCTTCTGACCTCTGTAAATGGATTTAATTGCTTTAGTTCCTTAATGTTCTGTTTCTATGAGGCTTAGTCAGCTTAAACTTTAAATGACAAAGGCAGGTCTTTATGTTCCTTAAATGGTGAAAATTAGCAAAAGCTTATTTTGGTTAGGACTAAGTTTAATACAGTTAGAGCACTCATTCTCAGAGAATAGTAGCTGTCTCAACAGCAGGACAGGCTGAGAATGCTGTCCAAAGGATTTGTGTTGCACTTTTTAATTGATTGTGGCTAGGTTTTCCTTCCACAGCTGTGTAAACTCAGCCTTAGAGAAGTCCATCCAAAGTAAGTAACACCCAGGGAGCAGCACCGCTGTTACAAATCCCCATGTAAATTGCAAATAGAATGCACATGGCACTTAAGAAACATGGTACTTTTTGAAGATACAGTAAGCTATTCTTTATCTAAAGTTCTGTTCATTCCAGAAAGGTAATAATGTCCATAATATTATTTTTACACTTCCAGGAAAAAGTCCAACTACACTTTCAAGTGACAGCTGGAATAAACTAATAAGTATGTAAATATGCAGGCATATTGTAGGGCTTTTAATTTTGTATTGGAGATATTACAAGGTATTGTTTGGCTTTTTTTTTTTTTTTTTAAACTTATAAGGTAGAAGTAATTTAAAACATTAAAAAATCTATAATTCTTCTTGTACCTTTACTATCTTGTAGTCCTTTTTTTTAAAAAAAAGATGTGGACCTTTTCACTTTTGGATTTCTGTATGTCAACTTCAGAAGAGTTTTTATTTTACCTAAAATTTCCCAATGTAACCAGGGTGTGAATGTCTCTTTTATAGAAGCCTAGACTGATTTGGGTTGGAAGGGACCTTTAAAGATCATCTAGTTCCAACCTCCTGCCATGGGCAGGGACACCCTCCACTATCCCAGGGTGCCCAAAGCCCCATCCATCCTGGCCTTGAACCCTGCCAGGGATCCAGGAGCAGCTACAGCTTCTCTGGGCACCCTGTGCCAGGACCTCACCACCCTCACAGGGAAGAATTTCTTCATTATATAAAAAGTCTCTCCTCTTTTAATTCACAACAGTTATCCCTTGTCCTATCACTACAGACCCTGATAAAAAGCATCTCTCCTTCTGCCTTATGTCCTTTAAGTATTGAAAGGCTGCACAGAGCCTTCCATTCTTCAGGCTAAACAACCCCAACTACCTCAAACATCTCAGGCTGTTTCCTTTCAGAAACATTAACATTTAATGATTTGAGGATTTCATCACTATTTTAAAAAGTAGACTGTCTAGGGGTATCTTGGTGGACATTCAGAAATGCTAATTAGTTCTTCCCATTTCTCATCAATCAGGACATGTATATACTGGTGTATGAGTGTGTGTGTGTGTATATATATATGACTGATGAGAAGCCAGGACTTGTGAAGACATCCAATCTTTAATCTTATTGTTTTAAGAAACTGAAAAATGTTGTGTTGGCTCAGAACATTGGTCCAGGTAGTCACTGCCAGTGGTATGGGAGAAGCACAAGCCAGTGATGTTGTAGGGAGGATGCTGACTGACTGGGAAATGTTGAGCATCAGCCAAGGAGAGGTAGATGTTGGTGACTGGCTTGATGGCAGCAGCTCTCTTCCATCTGAATGAGTAAATAACATGAAAAATAAAATTAAAAAAAAAGGCAAAACAAAGTGAGTGTCTTTAGGTAATGGTGTTTGGGAACAGCACATCAGTCTGACCTTTGCTGTCCTCTTCCTTCAGTATCCCCAGCTGTGGCTCTGGGGATGTTAGCAGGTACATCTCTGCTTAGCACAGCTGCAAGGTAGGGAAATTACTGTTCCCCCCTGGGGAGCCGACGTGCAGAGTGACAAAGAGCAGGCTATTTGAAAAATATATGAAATCCATGGAAAGCTGACATCTGAATTCCTTTGAGAACATTGTCCATGTTGCCTTGTAGTCAAAAGTTGAAGTGCATGACTTCTTCCAGCTCTTTCATCAGTGAGCAGATGTTCCAGGTGAAGTGTGCTCTTGTCATTTTGTGGGGGCTGGTGCGTTTCTTCAAGTCGCTTGTATCAAGCAACTGGCAGGCTGGATGTTGACATTTGAAACCACCTCTGCAGAAGGGAGCCACAAAATCCCAAATCAGCTCTATTTGGGCATTTTAACATTCACAAACATGATTTCAGAGACCAGGGCATAGGTTTTATTTAATTCTTAAAGGAGTAAGGAGATACTAGAAAGATAAAGACTATCTAAAACTGATTCTCTGTTCCTACAAATTGCTTTACTTAGGTGACACTGGGGTAACATCTACTTAAGTCTCTGTAGGAAGGAACTAACACAGTTTGTAGTCTTATCACCCATTTCTGATTACGTGTACCCCAATTTCTTTGGTTTCTCCCGCAAATACATCCCTATTCCACCAACTCTTTTTGCTCCCCACTGATTAACCAGTTCTGTTCGTTTGTTACCACTAAGAACATTTGCTCACAAAAAAACATCAGAGGAGAGTCACGCTGCCAGTCACCCAAAGGGACTTTGTTTCTGGAGAGAGAGAAAGAGAGAGAGGGGAGGTGGGTGTGATTCCATGTTATTAGACTTTGAATTCCAAGAGGGGAGTGTTCAGTGTTTTGTGAAGCAGGGACAATGCAGCCCTCACTGCAGGCACAGTGGAGGGAGGGGGAAAACCATGTTATCTACATAAATATTCCAGGGTACGGTCCTAGGAGAGAAGTGTGACTTCCATAGGATCCTTGTTTCCAGTGGAAAATAGGCCAAACTGGGATCAGTTTGATGCCAGAAGCATCAAACCCAACAATGTGCTGCTGCTGCTACTTAGTGGGATCTGCATGAAGGAGGCACTTGGCCAAGAATATCCATGATCAGGAAGTTTAAATAGAGATTTGTGTGCTGCCTTTGCCATTCTTTCTTTAGAGTGTTGGACAGTTTGAAGCAGTAAGTTCCCCTAAGACCTTCCTTCTCATTCCTAACTAACTTGGACCAACCTAGACCTCCAGGTCAGTAACCTAAAAGATGTGTCCTATTTTCTGGTTGGTTTTTTTTAATCTTTAATGTCCAGCTTTGAGCTGTTGAAGACAATTGCCATGTGTAAGTTATCTCCCTTTCCTATCCTTCAGAAGCAACTTTCCAGCTTTTTATTGAATGATTTGGCCGAAAGTTGTGAAGAAAAATCCTTCACAAAAAGGCTGATGAGGACTACTAGACCCTTATCCATGTTTTGTCAAATAGTTTGATACAAATTGTGCTTTTTATGGCACTTTACAGTGAGTAACCAACCAGATCATCTGCTGCCACTGCTGGTATGGCTGGATTTCTTCAGGATCTAAAAGAAAGTCATCATCCAGAAACACTGAGCTCTTTCTTTTAATCTGGAAAAGGGGAAATTTAGGTTGGATATTAGGAAAAAATTCTTTAATGTGAGGGTGGTAGATCACTTGCCTAGAGAGGTGGTGGAGGCTCCATCCCTGGAGACATTCAAGGTCAGGCTTGATGGGGCTCTGAGCAACCTGATCTAGAGAAGATGTCCCTGCTCACTGCAGGGAGATGGGACTAGATGGCCTTTAAAGGTCCCTTCCAACCTAATGCAGTCTGGGATTCTTCTGAAAGATTTTAATCTATTTTTTTATGTGCTCAGTGCTTATTTCTTTAGCATCCTTGATGTGTTTGGTGCTGCATATTCTGCCACACAGTGACTGCTTGCTTTCGGGCTCATTCCGCAGCCCAGCGCGACCAGCCCGAAAAGCTGAACTTCGCATCAGCCTGCTTTGCATCAAGCATCACTCCCGATCCTCAGGTCCCACTTCAGACACAGGAGCTCTCCTGTAGGAGCCCTGCTCAAGCATAGCATTAGGTGTTTACAGCACTGGGACAGCAGAGACAGTCACAGGGAAATCAAACTGCAGCAGGGAGCCCTAAAGACAGGGAATATTAAAGCATTTCAGAGAAAGAATGGAATCACATAAGGCTGCTTAGAAGTGGAGAATTTTCAGGGATCTGACTGAGGAGAGCAAAAGAATCTTTGATAATGTAATCTTAATAATTGATACTTCCCTCATCTAATAATTAATAATAAATCCCAATTAAATTCAATTTTCTTTCATGTAAGGCATTACTTTTTTCTTTCTAAAAAAGCTTGTGGACAGAGAACCTATTCTCTGCTGTGTTTTGTCCTTGCATAGTGCTTTTCGTTGCTGCTGTCTTTACTACTCAAGTAAGCATGTTAAGCAAGAAAAATAATTAATTTCTGCATCCTTTATCAGAGGTTTGCAGAGTCCATTATCAGTCAGTGTTACTTATAATCGTAATTGATACTTACTTACAGAAGGGAAACTGAGGCATGGGAAGATATGGACAATTATTTTCAAAGTATCTTTTTAAAAATTATTAATGGTCTTTTCATTGTGTTTTCTATTAAAAAAATTTTACTACTGCCACCACCACCCCAACATTTCAGACGTTCAAGAAAAAACATCTCATGGAGAGGAGATGTTTAAAAAGATGTTGACTTTAGAAATTGTTTTAACATATTCTTTAATAACAGAGCAGGTTTTTCTAGAACAGCAATGAATGAGAAAAAATAGTGGTAGGAGATGTGCTTGGTAAATGTCTTTTGAAAACTAGTTTTCCATAATTTTCCACCAAATTTACTCTCTAATTTGGGAACATGCTCAGAGTTCAGCCTGAGAAACTGTGACCTCAATTCTTCCCTTTTAATTTTAGTCAGAAAACTAAACAAGAGACATATTAATCATAAGCTTTCAATTTATCTAGAGGCATTTCAGGCCATCAGGGTCTGAATCATTTTGAGGAGAATCCTTTTTTTCCACTTGTTCTGCAAAGAGCTGGGGCTGAGTATGAGTCCACAAGAGCCTGAAGAGCTCGTTAGGAGCCTCAATCTGGTAATTTTGGCTTGGTTTTTATATTTGCCATCTACTTGAACTCATCAAAACCATCCCAACATTCACTGGCAAATTAATCTTCAAACCATTCCT
Organism: Hypotaenidia okinawae; assembly: GCA_027925045.1. Lineage (NCBI taxonomy): Eukaryota > Metazoa > Chordata > Aves > Gruiformes > Rallidae > Hypotaenidia > Hypotaenidia okinawae. Next base: position 212,242,639 of record BSDF01000001.1, read on the forward strand.
CCAAACTTATCTCTGTTGTAAAGATGACAACATGGTTGAGGTCTTAAATTGCCAAGCATCAGCCATTGCCTCTTAGACCCTGGAAGATCAAGTTAGAAGTTGTAAACTGGCAGCTGTGAGGAGGGGGGACCAGATCATGAATTATTCCTGCTCCTATTCACTGAGCAGTGGAGCTGTCCTGTTGAGTTTTTGTTCCTTCCATTTCACTCTTCCTACCACAAGGGAAGATCAGAAAGGTTTCAACGTGCCAGCTGCAGAGGAGGTGAAGCTCCAGAAGTGCCCACTTACCTTGCTGTCACTTGAGCTCTTGCCCCATGAATTCACTTTGCATCCTGAAAGTATTTGTTTAACCCACCAGTTGTTTGGCTTCGGGATGAGCCAAAGGTGAGAAGCAAATCATTTGCCATTGGACTAGATTCTTATCACTGATATCGGTGGGAGGCATTTGGATTAGATTCCTAGCGTAACAAGGGTCAAATCCTGACCCAGCTAAAATCCTTTTGGCTCAAAAAGAGGGAGGTTTGCTCAGGAGGAGATAATATGAATACACAGAAATTCAGGGTTGGTGGGGTTGGGTTGTTATTTTTTTTTCCCTCTTTTCTTTTTTCCCCCCAAAGAATAAATATGCCAAAGAGAACAAAGCCAAGTTATGATTGTCACATTCAGTGAAGGGCAGCAGTGAAATGAGTCACCTTTCCAGGCCAGGAGGGAACACACTGAATCAGTTAAAGCAGATTTATAGCTTTTTAGCTGTGATAAAACCGTATCAGCGTGTATATGAATTTACATAGGAGTAGAGGGGTTTTTTTTCCCTTTTTTTTTCTTTCTTTTAATGCAAGCCACATTGGAAAGTGTGCACAAAGGAGCCCCACTCTGAGGAAAGACAACTGGAACAAATTATATGCATTCAGACTTGTTAAACTGAATTGGCAGCAGAAATATTCCCGGTAACCTGAGCATTACAGCAGCATTGGTATAGTTAAGGTTATGTCAGCATTTCCATTAGAAACCCCTACTTTCAGAGGTTTATATCTGCAGTAAAAATTCACTGTGGGTTGAAACTTGACAAGCTGTGCAAGGTCTCATCTGAGATGGATTTTTTTTTTTCTTTTTTTCTTTTTACTTTCTTCTTTACAAAATTGGGGAGAAAAATCTGTTTGAAGAGTCAAGCTACAAGAGCACAAACAAAAATAGCAGCATTCTGGCTTTGATCCTTCCCAATGTTAAAAAACCCTGTTTCTTTCTTTATAGCGTAACTAGCAAATGTGCAACAAAATCTTGCTCTGAAGAAGGAATTAATCATTACACTATTAAAGGAAATGAAACATTAATTTATGGCCCATTAGATGCTTTTTCACTGCAGGACTGCCAGTGTTTTGGTCTACCTCAGGTTATACTGAGAGATTTGTGACTAACATGAAACAAAGCCCCCAGAAGAGCAGATTCTGTGGGGGAAAAAAATAAAATAATAAAAGTGCTTCTGGGCAGCTTTAGAAGAACAAAACATTGAAGGCAGAGTTGTCCACAGATTGGAGTGAGCACTAGGAGTTCAGCCTTTTGATTTCTGCCACAGTCTTCTCAGCTAAAATCTTAACCTCAGTTTTCTCCGATGTAAATGGAGGATATAGCAAGCTGTGGGCTTCAGTATCCTTCCAAACTATTTCCTCATCTCCATGATATTACTGGAGTTGGACACGGTTTACTCTGAAGTGAACAAGTAGACCAAAAAGGACCCAAGGCTCTGAAACTTGGAGACATCAAGTTTCAGAGAGTAAGCTAATCTCTTTCCTAAATCTTTTCTGATCTCTGGGTGCACAGCACTGAAGTTGGTGTGTCTGGGTATGTGCCATCTCTGAGCTGATGCCTGTATGACTGAGGATCTTGCAGGAGGCAGTTGAGGGTTGTGTGCCTTCTACACTTTTGAAAGCCATAGCTGATGCTCATCGTAATTTTTTCCATTTTCCAGATAAAAGCCGGTGTGGAAGTGCAAAGTAGTATAAAACACAGGAAGGAAGTCTGATGTTCGTGTACTCACGGCTGCGTTGTGTTATGACTGTGAAATGGAGCTCTCAGTTGGGAATGAGCTCAAACTTTGGGAAGGCTTGTTCCATTAGCTGTTTTCAAGCCATATGTCTCCATTTTAAATTGAAGAACTGGGGGCTTTGAACTTTATTTATAAACTGAAATTTGCTGGCCACTGTGAACCAGTGATTAATTCGTAAGGGAGAAGATGCCAGAAGTCTCACTCTGACCTGTGTGTTCATTCAAACTAAACATCCAATAACTGCATAGCCTCAGAAGATGTCTCCCCCCACTTCCTCCTCCATCATTTCTGTGCTTTGCATTATTCCCTGTGTTTATTGTAGCACACTATTAATCTCAACCTGAGCTTTCAAACCATCATATGACCTCAACAAATTCTTCAACTAAAGCAGTGATAGCTTTAGGTATTTGGGGTGGATGTTTCATGGCTTTCAGTATAAAAGGGAAAGGATTGGGTTAAAATGTTTGAGGCAGTGACTCAGAGAAGAAAGTGCTTTCTGTGGATACAGCACAAATTTTCTGGGAAAAAAAAAGGGATAAAAAAAAGGATATTTGGAACATGACATGAGGGGATAGTGCAGCATCTTTCTCTGTGTGTGTATGAACCAGGGTGTATCCTTTGAAGTTACTTCCCATGTGTACCTGGGTGCAAAGCAGTAGGGTTGTTTTGCTCAAGAGAGGGCAATCTTTAATCGTGTGTCTAACAGCAGGACCAAGCCCTTAGTGCCCATGCTTGGTACTAAAGCTGATGTGATAGACAGTTATGGCACAGAAGAAGCCTTTGATCTTGGAAGGATTATATGAAAGACTGTCACAGTTCCTTAAGAGTCAATTGGGTTAAGCCTTTGAGGACTACAAGCCCCAGTACACACATCCCACATAAGAAACAATTTTGCTGGCCGTTTGGAAAACACCCCAATTTGAAGGGTTAAAAGTTTTGTTTGTTTTTAGTTCCCCCAATGTGAATTGGGATAAAAATGCCAAATACAGGTGGAGTAGCTGCAGTAGTGTTTTAAATGGGTGATTTGATTGGCATTAGCTCAAAATCTACATCTATGAGGTCAGTATTTTGTGGTAAGTAACAGCTAGGAATGGGAATGAGAAGACAACAGCTCGTGACCTTGGCCAGGGGACCTAAAAGTTGGTACAGGACTGTGGTGGTTTGACCCTGGCTGGAAGCGAGGTACCCCTCAGACTGCAGTTCTTCAGAAACTGCCCCCAACATGGGTCCCTTCCATGGGATGCTGACCTTCTGGACCAGACTAGTCCAGGGTGGGTCCACCACAGAGCCACAAGTCCAGCCATAAAACCTGCTATGGTGTGGGCTTCTCTCTCCATGGGGCCACAGATCCTGCCAGGAGCCTGCTCCAGCATGAGCTTCCCATGGGGTCACAGCCTCCTTCAGGTGTCTCCACCTGTTTCTCTGTGATGTCTGGCATGGGCTGCAGGTGGAGTGTCTACTCCACACCATCCTCCATAGGCTGCAGGGGTACAGCCTGCATTACCATGGTCTGCAGGGGAATCTCTGCTCTGGTGCCTGAAGCACCTCCTCTCGCTCCTTTTTCACTGCCCTTGGTGTCTGCAGAGTTTCTCACATCTTCCCACTCTCCTCTCACTGCAAAAACTGCTGCTAAGTTGTGTTTTTTTCCCTTCTGAACTCTGTTACCACTCAGGCACTGTCACCATCACTGATGGGCTCAACTGTGGCCAGTAGCTCTTCCTTGGAGCTGGGTGGCATTGACTCTGTCAGACCTGGGGGAGGTTCTTGCAGGATCCACCCCTGTAGCCTGCATCTCCCCCCATCCCCTTTCCATGAAAATCCAAAACACTGACTCTTCCATGGATGAAATGGGGGATAACAATAATTGTTTGGTTCTTATAAGATTTGGAGTCTTTTAAACTCTTGACTGAAAATGGAAAATGCTGCTTTGTGTTCCCACTCTGTTCTGCTGATATACCCCCAGCTTTGTGGGGTTTTATCACAGAATCACAGACCTTTAGGAGTTGGAAGGGACCTCAAAAGCTCATCTAGTCCAACCCCCTGCCAGAGCAGGATCACCCAGACTAAATCACACAGGAACGCATCCAGGCGGGTTTTGAATGTCTCCAGAGAAGGAGACTCCACAACCTCTCTGGGCAGACTGTCCCAGTGCTCTGACACCCTCACAGTGGAAAAGTTCCTCCTTATATTCACATGGAACGTTTTGGTTTCCAACATGTGCTTGTGCCTCTGTAGGTGAGGGATGGGGATGCCACAAAATTTAGGTACCTTTCAGTAACCTGTCTTCAAAATCTGCCCAGACTTTTAACAGGGAAGATTTAATAGATTTTTTTTTTCTCTTTCTGTATAATAATTATGCCTATTAATGGAAGCCTACTTAATTAGAGCCTTTTTCATAGCAAGCAGCTGAAGTGTAGCCAAAAGACAAAATGATTCAAATCATAAGACAGTGTGACAGGAACATAAAGTTGAGACATTTAGTGTGTCATATTCCTGTATACAAGAGGTCAGCTGATAGTGGCCTGTCAAAGTAGCATCAAAATATACAAAATATACCAAGTAGCACAAAAATATACAAATATACAAGGTATACAAAGTAGCATGGAAGTATACAAACATACAAGTTCATGTTACTTGAACTGCTGAAGCCCTAATCTGCCCCCTGTACTCATCAGCTGTTTCAAACAGAAAATAGCCTTATCTGTAAGAGTGGTCAAAAGGCCAGAACAGCCCTCATTAATTGCTTCCTAATATGCCCTAACCTTTCACTCCTTAGGACATCAGCATTACTTGGAGATCGACCCCTGCAAAATGTAGCAAGATTGGGATGACTTTTGGAGTAGCCTAGAAATTAGTGCTGTCGCTTTCTTACCTCTCCTAACTGGAGATGCCCTGGCAGGGCATTAAACTGTAAGTGGTTTTTTACCTGCTGTCTTAAAATATATTGCTCCTTTGTGGGTGATGTGAGCTTTTTTCTGGTATGTTAAATTCCTTCAGGTTTCCAGGGTATTCCTAGGTGTCCCACCAGTTTCATCTCTTCATCTCAGTGTGTTTCATTTTCTCTCTGTCTAAATAAGACCTGTTTTTTAGAGACAAACATCTGCCTTTGAGAACTACTGAGGTTAAGAAAGTTATAATTCCAGCAAAATTTTGATACCTGAGGATAATAGGTGTTTGGTAGTACAACGTGTGGCAAGTAGGAAAAAGCACTCAGAAACCACAAGTGGACGTGTTTCTTTTCAGCATGTGGAGACAAGGGGTGTTGTGGTGGCTGGGCTGGTAATACAAGAGTCTGTCTCATCATAAGCACTATTCAAAATCAGCCAGCCATGACAGCTCGGGAATTAGACTTGAGGTTCTCCCACATGAGGGGAGAATTGAGCTTTGTGACCTGCTTCAGAAAAATTTAAGTAGCGACACATGCCTCATTAGCATGACAGCTATGGGAGTGGGCTTGGGATGTAATAAAGCTCTGTGAGACCTTGGCGTGCTTCAGTTGGAAAGCTCACAAGTGTAAAATCAATGCTTTTGATACATTAGGTGGTAATGGAAGAAGCAGAGCACAGAAGTGGTATGATCGGATGATTTAGTTATAGCTATAAATCTAGCGGCAGCGTCGTGGCAACGTGATAGGACACAGCATTTCACAAGGAGCGCAGCATAAGGATTCATGCATTAGTCAGGTCTGGCGTTGAAGCACACGTGGGTGTGGGGCTGTGTTCTAGGTATAAATGACAGAGTGGTTCACCCCGGCAAACACACCGAACTGGCAAAACAGGGAGACTTCAGAGTAAATGAGTACTTTAGGCAGAGGTGCTGATATTTAGATTCCATGTAGGTATTTCTGGTATAAAATGGTTGTGGTGAAATGAAAATCGGCAGGGATTACTCCACATTAAAGCCATTGCTTATGCACTGACCCCTTCTTTGCCTTGCCCTGCCTGGCCAAATGCACAGATTCTACAAAAAAACATTCTCCAGAGTCACATTTCCACAGTAAAACTGCTACCACTTGATGATTGCTTGTGCTGTGTTTTAGTGTACAAAAGGTCTTTTCCTTTATACTCAGTTTACGTAAATCCTTCCCAAAGCACCTTAAACAACTTGTCTCCCTAAAACCGAATGGCTGCGTGAGACTATCACAAGGACCCCTGTTCTACCTCAAGCCTCATTCGGGCATCTTGTTTTTAAAGTCATCCTTCCTCTGAAATTGCCATCATTTTTATGTTGCAGCTGGGTTTTATGCACCTCTCTCATAGTGTGGGACAATGGAGGGTGATAGAGCTTCACATACGTAATGAGAACCCAAAGGAAGAAAGGTCAGGTAGCACCAGAAAGGAGTCACGTCGTTTCTTGCTATGAATACATGCTTAATTAGGGAAAAGATCATTCGGATTAGTACAAAGGAGTAGCAAGCCAGAGGAGACAAAGCAGTTTTTGGTGTTATTGCAGAATGAGTTACAAAAGTTCTCACTGTTGCTGCCTGTAACTTTTCTGATACACCAATGAAACTTGAAACAAGAGGTCACCTGAAAGGGTAATAGCTTCCAGCCAAAATGTGCTTCAGCCTGCCAGACCACCCATCCTTTCTTTATCAGTGAGGTCAAAATAATAGCAGTGCTTGACACTTTTACACAGATGGGTAAAATCCATTGTGTCACCTGTAGATATTTCCAGAAACCTAACCCATGTAACTGTTTTTAATAGCAGAAATAGTTATATTGTGCTTTTCTTGTGTATATCTCTGAGCAATTAGGAAACAGTAGGTCTCCTGGTACCTCCTTGAATCAGATAAGTGTGATTATCTCCATTTTACAGAGGTCACAAGTGACTAGCCCGAGGTCACCCAGGCATTCTGTGATACCATCACGGCGGGATTCATCTCCCCTTATTCTCCCGTTTCTGTAACAACCACTACACTATGTTCTCTCCCAAAAGCTACACAGAGACACTTAACACAATTGAGCGCTTCAGTGCAATTGATTTCTAACAGTCTGCAAGCCACTTCCTAGACCTGATTTCACCTGCTGAAAATGGCTTTGCATGACCAGAAGTTTTCCCCTGTTAACAGGCAACCACGTTATTCATGGATGGAATTCATATAAAATGCACAAATTTGGACAGACATCGAAGTATTACCTCTAGTTAGATCTGTGTAAAATACCCTGCTTGCTAATGGCACAAGAAATAAATGATTTTCAAAAGGAGTTGTGAAATCTGCAAAGCCACCTTAAATACCTGTTTGAAAACTTATGTCTTAGCTTCTAGTCACATACATTTCTGAACAGGGAATTTAAGCTTGAGCTGAATGTTGTGGTAGCTTCTATTTAAAACAGTTTGCTTTGTCTTCCATTTCTTTTCTGCTTGTGCGGTTTATATCAGTGTCAGTCCATGCCAGAAGTTCCTCCGATCCATCTTGGGATAAAACACAAACAGTTCTCCTCTGGCTGAACTGTGGGTTGGTTGCTGTCACGTGGAAAGCTGACTAAAGCCCTTTAATTTATGAAATGCTACATAGTCCTCAAAAGATTGCCTAAATATTTTACTGCATGTCAGTTTTTGTTGGAAACCAGAACCCGCATTTGCTGGGCCATCCATTAAGTAGAACCTCTTCAAATTACTTCTGCTTCTAAATGGGAGTTTGTACGTGCTACCTTTTATCTGACAACTTCAAACATGTCTCAGGGCTCTTGCATCTTTTTTGCCGTTTGTCTTCGTCTTGTCTTAACGTAATATTTATGTGCAGGATTTAGAGGTGGTCTTAAAGCTTTTTCTTCCCCTCCACACCCCCCCCACACACCCCTCCCCCCAATTGCTCTTTACAAGGCACTGGAAAGGGGTAATATTTAAGAACCTTTTAAAGAATGTGGGAAACTTCCATCTGCTCACATGCTAAGAGTTGGATGTTTTGTCATGATACAATAATTGATCGATTTTTATGTATGAGAGGTTAGGATAGGGATTGGACCCGATGATCTCTTGAGGTCCCTTCCAACCCCTGTGATTCTGTGATAACATTTGAATTTTTACAGAATTACTTATCTTGGACATTTCTCAGCACAGTAACTATGGAAAGCTTATTTCAGGTAGACTGAGGAACTGAAGGAAAGAGAAAGGATCTCCAGAGACTGACATAAGTGACTTGCGTGGCAGAATGATAATCCCTGCACACACCTGTGCAGCAGAAACATGATGTGTGGATTAGTTTTGTACTTAACCTGTCACTCTGGCATCCCCTGCATGAACCGCCTGAGTGGTTTCTGCTGGCCCAGCTCAAGTGTCACTGCAGCTTTAGCGGCAGCGCCAGTGGATTGTGATACCAAACAATGCACGTTTGCGTGTTCATTTTGAGCCTGGTGTCTGAGGTGGAATTTTAATGGTGTGAAAAACAAGGGGAGGAAAGGGAAAATAATAATAACATGAGTGCTGGAACACAGCACTCAATGCAATTCCTCAAAATTTGCATTCACATCTGCCTCCCTTTTCACCAGCAGCTCCTCACCTTGTCCCTTATCCCAGTGAAGTGGAATTCTGTTGTTAGCGTTACTCTGCCAGAAAACAGAGTGTAAAGGGGAGTCTTAAGGGCCTAGTCCAGCAGTTTTAATCCATCCATCTAGCCTTTGCACTAACTGAACCATAGTTTCTCTCCTGCTACAAGTTTTCTTGTGTTTTCCAGTTTGAAATGGGAGAGTCAAAACTCTTGTACCAGGTGACTGTGTGACTATAAAAACACGAGTTTTGGAATTTCAGGAAAATTCTTCATGATTCTCAGAGTTCTCCATATAAAAAGGTGGGAAGTGAGAAAATGGGAAAAGGTTATAAGGTTCTGTCTGGGATTATTTCTGCTGCTGCTGCTGTGCATTTTGGAGGAAGTGGCTTACCTGGATGAAGTACTTACTGCAAAAGCCAAACTCCTGACAGAAAAAAAAGAGCATCAGATTCCAAAGTGTAAAGAGAGAAGGAAGAGGAGGGTAGGAAAAGACCTGAGAGCAGTGAAGAAAGCTTTGTTTCAACTATATTTGAGTTTCAGATTGGCCTTCAGTACTTCCCGTGGTGTTGGGAGTGCTGTAAATTGGAAGCGCTCAGGTTGGAAGCAGGTTTGAGACACTGATTTCTGAGCCCAAACAGAGTTGCACTTACTGCCAGAACGGTTTATTCAGCATGCTGGATGGGAGCCAAAGGAACTGACCGCCCTGGGAGCTGAAACCAGTGCCAGCCAGCCGAAGAATAACATTGCTTTGACTGAAATGGCAACTGTTTGTTTGTTCTTCCAGCAAAAGGGGGGAAAAAAAGCAGCTTTTAGTGCTGGTGGTGACAGAGGAGGTTAAAAATTGAAGAGAAAAAAACCCTAAGATTATTGTGCAAGAGCATGAAAGGTTAGGGGCAAATTTTTCTCCTTGGTTACAATTCTCTGGTTTCTTGGTCTTTACTGGTTTGTAGTTAAAACTCTGCTCTTGATTAACTTTAACATATGGTTGTTTTTTTTTCTTCTGATAAAATATGGTAAATTCTTCTATAGGAGGAAGGACATGTAAGGACATGGTCCTGTTGTAACAGGTCCAGAGGAGGGCCACAAATATAGTTGGAGGTCTGGAGCACCTCTCCTGTGAAGACAGGCTGAGAGAGTTGGGGTTGTTCAGCCTTGTGAAGAGAAGGCTCCAGGGGGACCTTTCCCTGAAGGGGCCTACAAGAAAGCTGTGGAGGGACTTTTTAGAAGGGCATGGAGGGACAGGACCAGGGGGAATGGTTTTAAATTGGAAGGGGGTAGATTTATATTGGATATTAGGAAGAAATTCTTCACTACGAGGGTGGTGAGGCACTGGCACAGGGTGCCCAGGGATGTGGTGGCTGCCCCCTCCCTGGAAGTGTCAAAGCCGAGTTGGTTGGGGCCTTGAGCAGCCTGGTCTGGTGAGAGGTGCCCCTGCCCCTGAAAAGGGTGTTGGAACTAGATGATCTTTAAGGTCCCTTCCAGCCCAAACCATTCTATAATTCTATGACTCTGATTCTAGGATGAATTTCCCTTAATGAGCATGGTTATAATGTACCAAACCTACAGGCCCTGTCAGAGGTAGAGGTTACAAGTTATAGGTTTTCATGTGTTAAAAAAACACTGAGTTAATCACAGCTCAAACATGACTTAGGACTTGATCGCGATGACTTTAGCAGGAACTTAAGTCAAGCACAGGTATTTGCAAGTCCTTTTTTAAGTGACTTATGGAAAGTTTCACCTTCCCCCTGCTGATTCTGTGGTTTGTCCCATCATGATGTTGAGGTGGATCACCTCTTGCTCTCAGTGTGTAGCAGGCAAAAGCTTCTTGCATGCCCTACCGCAGCGCCACGTGAGTGCTGAAACCGCCTTGGCTGGACTCCTTGGCCAATGCTGCCATTTCACACATACTGTGTGACTTTGTCTTCTTGCTTATGTATTCCAAGAGCCTTCATACCATTTGGATGCTAATAGCTGGCCCGATTGCATGCAGGAGGCACTGGCAGAGAGCTGGCAGTCCTGCCACAGGAATTGCTGCCTGCAGGATTGTAGCTGGTCTAAGGTCAGGCTGGCACCACCCAGCAACCTTGGCTGGAGCCAAGTTACTGTCTGCTCCCTGTTTGTGCCACACTCATCCTCAGGGAATGTTCACCTTGCCTTTTTCTGGTTGCCATGCAACTGTCAAAACCACTTTTATTTCCCCAGCTTGTTAGTGTTTCTGGTAAGACAAACAGTTCCAGTTAGGCAGGATTACTGGAGATGATAGTAGCGGGGTTTTTTTTTCCCTGCATGTATCAGGGCAAATCCTGCATTTGGTTTTGCTGTCTCTAAAGATGTTTGGTGTTTATTTTGGTATGCCAGCCCTTGGAATTTCCCAATTAACCAATAACTTCAGTCCAGCCAAAAGAATAGTGAAATAAAGTTCGTGGTGCTCTTTATTGTGGAAAACAGGTTTTACTATATGGGACTCAGCTACAGACAGTCAAAATGAAGAGGAATAAACAAAATGCAAAGTATGTTATTAAAATAAACTTTAATAATACGTTTAATAATTAAAGCAATTGAGATATTAACATATTTAGTTACATTTTTAAACTTCAGAAATATAGTTTTTAAGAAGTTATGTCAATCACACTTTTTTGCAGCCCACCTGTTTTTGAAGAATGTTTGCTAAATTCTTTAGGGTTGGACAGACAAGATAAGGGAAAACACTGGTGGAGAGGGCAAGTGAATTAGTCCCATTATTTCAATGAAGCATGCAAAGAGGAACGTGGAAGATGGTATTTTTCATTTCCATTTCCCAGATACTATTGGAGAGGAGCAGCTGCTTATGTAGATAGCATAAGACTGTGTGGTGGTTTCAGAAATGGGAGATAGAGTAGGGAAGCAAGAAATGAGAATAAGTGATCCTCTGGGTTTGTCTTTAAATACCTTGAGAGATCTTTATCTTCATTCTTGAAATTCTTTACAGAGAAAGTGGTGAGGTGCTGGAATGGGCTGCCCAGAGAGGGGGTGGATGCCCCATCCCTGGGGGTGTTCAAGGCCAGGCTGGATGGGACCCTGGGCAACCTTGTGTAGATCCAGGCCTGGAGGTTGGTGGCCCTGCCTGTGGCAGCAGGGTTGGAACTCTGTGATCCTTGGGGTCCCTTCCAACCCAGAACATTCTATGATTCCCACTTTATTTCTGGATTATCACCTGGGTGCAGTCTAAGTTGTTTGGTCCTTCCAGCCTCCTAATGCTGTCAACTTTAAGCGTGCTTTAAGTAAATTTGCAGGTGAAAACAAATTGGGAGGAGCTATAGTCTCTGTTGAGGGTGGAGAAACCTTGCAGAGAGACCTGAACTGATCAGAGAGCTGGGCAATCACCAACAGCGTGAAGTTTAACAAGGAGAAGTACTAGATTCTGCCCCTGGGAAGGGGCAACCCTGGCTGTACATGCTTACAGACTGGGTGACCAGATGGTGGAGGCCAGCTGTACTGAGAGGGATTTGAGGGTCTTGGTCGACAGCGAGCTACCCTTGAGCCAGCAGTGTGCCCAGGCAGCCAGGAGGGCCAACTCTATTCTGGGGTGCATCAAGCCCAGCATGGCCAGCCAGTCCAGGGAGGGGATTGTCCCGCTCTGCACTGCGCTGGGGTGGCCTCACCTCCAGTCCTGGGGGCAGGTTTGGGTGTCACAGGACAAGAGGGACACAAAACTCTTGAGGAGTGTCCAGAGGAGGGCAATGAGGGTGGAGAAGGTTCTGGAGGGGGAGTCTTACAAGGAGATGTTGAAGTCCCTCTGTTCAGCCTGGAGAAGAGGAGGCTGAGCGGAGACCTCATGGGGGTCTGTGGCTTCCTGACAAGGGGGAGCAAAGGGGCAGGTGCCCATCTCCTCTCTTTGGGGAGCAGGGATAGAACCCAAATGAACAGCATGAAGCTGCGACAGAGGAGGTTTAGGTGGGAAGTCAGGAAGAGGTTCTGTACTAGAGGGGGGTCAGGCACTGGCACAGGCTCCCCAGGGAAGTGGTCACAGTCCCGAGCTGGGCTGAGGTTAAGAATCTTACTTACGGGTCCCTTTCAACTCAGGAGATTCTATGATTCTATGATTCTATGTACTTTCCTTCCATCTCAGTGCAACTTTGGGCCCAATTGCCCCCGTAAGGGACACTCCAAAGTTAAATCTCAGGCCCAAGTGGTCTATCAGGAGGTGCTGTGCATTGTCTTCCTCTCTGGTAAGCAAGAACTAGCTCCTGCTATGCCATGAGCACCACTTCACACTCTATTAAGGGTTAAATCCTATTGCTGTGCAGTGATGAAGTCCATCATGCCATGAAGCTCAGCTGTACTCCAGGTGAGTGGAAGGGCAAAGATTTGGCCCATTGAATTTATACTGCACCTTTTTACCAATGTGACAGAAGGAGAGGTTCCTCCCTGCACCAGTTGTGCTCTGCTTTAGAATTACCATTCTGGGCATTTAGAGGGAAGACAAAATGACAGGCTAAGCACCAGCATAGCTGAGACCTCAAACAAATGTTTTTCCCATTAATTAAAATAAATTGACATAACAAGAAACACAGTGTGCGTCCTCAAAAGTGCAAAGTTGTTTTCTAATGCAGCTTCCTGTTAGAGCAAGTACTTTAATTATCTCTGTTTGTGCTTGAAAGCAAATTTGGATATTTTTTTCTTCCTTATAAATCAGCATTGCTCGATTCCCATTGCTGCTTAAAAGGCAGCAGTGTGAAAGGCAGTTGTCCTTAACCGTGAAGTGTGTTTTCCCCTATGCACACAGACTCTTCCCTTCAGCCTCCCTGAGGAGTGACCTAAGCACTGCTCTAGGTAAAGAACTTTAATCTGTGTTTGTACAGAATCGCTCTCTTGGTTTGCATTATTTTATTATTTAAACATAATAAAGCTTCAGTAGTTCATGAACAGCACACCGAAAGACAGAGAGCTGCGCTAGGAAAAGCAGCAGGTTATCCTCATTCAATATAGAGCCTAAATAAAGAATGAAAAGACTCACTGCAACTGTCAGTCATGAAAGAGTCCCTTCGGTATCAGTGGGAATGGCAAAAGTCACAGTGTTCCAGAAGGAGCTACTGGCCAATTCTTTACGTGAAATAAAATATATTAATATCAAAGTATATTTCTTATTATGGCTAAAGTCCATTGTTTTTCTGTGTGTAGAATCTTAAGCAAATTGCGTGCTGCCTCCTCCACCATAAGCAGCACCAGTTACATAGTTTTGAGTTACATCATCAGGTTGTCCTAATAAACTAGCTGTGTATTATCTTCTGTGATGCTATCAGATGTTGGGTTGGATCCATCCTTGAATGGGAAACCTCCCAGGAGTGCCTGGGGGTTGGACCCGATGATCTCTTGAGGTCCCTTCCAACCCCTATGATTCTGTGATTCTGTGATATTGCTTGAATCGCTGCTGGCACCTCCTGAACTATCAGCTTTCATTACCACTCGGGGCTGAGACAATACTCCGGGACAGTATCAGATGTTCTCTTTAGCTGAGACATGAAACCAAAATGTTGAACATGTGGTTCCTTAAAGATCGCTTGTCGTATTTGTAATACATGGATATCAACTTCCCTGTCTTAGTTTCCTTCTAATTTCAGTAGTTATATGCCACCCCTCCAGATTTTCCCTGCCTTTGAAAGTCTTTTTTTTGTTGTTGTTTCGTTTGAGTTTGGGTTTTTTTTCCCCATTTATGTTTGAAACTTACGGTTTACTGTTCAGTGGAGTGAAACACAGTGGATCAGGTTGCCCAGGAGATGAGACTAGAAATCAGGTGGTCCTTTTTATCTTAAGACTTAGGAATCCAGGCAGTGCTGTTTCATGGTGTTAGGCAGCTGCGATGAGTTTCACCGCTGAGGAACACGAATGCCAGTGATGTGTCTCCAGTGTCTCCTTACCTGCTGCAGAGCAGGGTGGGGAGGCAAAGTTAATTAAATTGTCACGAAACAGCCTGAGATCATCATCTAGAACAAATGCCAAGCAGTTTTATATTTATGGTTGAAAAGCACCTGCCCACTATATGCTTGTCGCTGCCTCTCATACAGCCTGGAAAACCTTTCTCACGTACTGCAGCTAGGCTGCCTTTAAAATCTTCCCAGATTTTCAGTAGTTCATGGTTGTACTGTATATTGAAAGAGCAAATGCCAGAATAGGAAAGTTTCTGTTGTATAAAATAAAAATCTTTCTAATGCTCTTGATTATGCATCCCAGCTGTCCTTGTTTTGCACGTCAAATGATTTGAGTTTTTGTAAAAATGTTTGTTTATTGGGGTTTTTTGGGTTTTTTTCTCCCTCTCCCTGCCTTGTACACACACCAGGAATTCTTTTTGTATCATAGCTCAGCTTTTATTTCCAGCAAAATAAAAGAAAACAAACCACAGCTAATTGGCTCTTTGTTCTCAATTTTTTGACAAGTGACAAACACTGAGATCAGATTGTAGTGCATATCCTGCAGCGGTCATATGGAGCCTGAGCTAGTGAATCGCAAATTCTCCATAATAGGCTCCCACTTATCATCTCAGTGCCTGTGTTTGAGGCATTTATGTTTATACGAGCTATGCCCCAAATGCTTCCTCTCACAGTTAAGAGAGTAACCTATAGCCTACCAACATTATGTGGAAAATAACATTCAGCATTTAGACTTGCCTCCTATTTATTTTTCTTTTTTCTATTTCATATCTCTTGAGGCATGAAGGGTTTGAACTTTGTTGATAGAAATTTATGGGAATTTGGGTAGTACTCCTAAGGCTGAACTCAGCGCAGAACACTCACCCATGAGACTTGACATTGTCTGAGATCTGTATATGACTACATCAAAATCTGTCCAGTGCTTGGTGTTCTGGAGGATCTGGTCTGCTCAAGTGTATGACAAAATCAGAATTCCTGTTGTCTTCATTAAGGATGGACCAAAGTTTGGATAATCAGAGGAGGGAGACATTTCCCTCAATGAGTTAGAGAGGATTTACTGCTATAATTTTGTCCCTGTCCAGTCATACCTTGTAAAAGTCAGTGGACATTTCGCTGCTGGGGAGAACATTGCATCTGATAGACCATGTAATTAGGAGGTTGCTCATTATATTCTGTTTTCATTCTCCTTTGTGCAGGACAACATACCCCAGCTACGTTACTAGAGCACTGGAAACTCTGACGGAACCAGAGATTAAATTCTACAGGGTTTTAGTTGAAGTCCTACCCCAACACATTATCTAATTTTTTTTTTTTTTTTTTTTTGGTCATCAGTATTCTTCAGCAGCAATATTGTATTTGCACTGAGCTGGCATGATTTTCTCCCTTCAATTTACAAATGCCCTGCTTTCTGCCAGTAGGCAGCTTATGTAGCCATGTGAATGAACAAGAGTGGATCATGTGGATTTAATTTAGAGAACTTTCCCCCTCCAACCCCAGAACAGGAGCCAGCACCAGCTATTCCATACAAACCTGTGACAATTATTTTCAATAATCATTTGTCTGCCATTGTAATTCTCTCCTTCTCACTCCCTCCTGTGTCTCCATAAGCAAAGGGGCTGACTCAGTGGTGCTTCCCAGGCACAGCCAACACTGGCTTTGCCCAACATATTCACGTATGTTATCTGTTTAAGTGAGTACCAGAGAAACAGAGACTTTGCTTGTCAGCTCTGAGCAAACATCATGCTGCAATTTTAGACTGCAACTCATCTCAGGGGAGTTTTCTCAACCTCCCCATTTGCTGCTGGAAGCCGCATAGTTAGGTGTCATATAACCCAGAAAAAGACCCAGGGGCCAACTAGGCCTTAGCTGGACAGTTTTTCTCTTCAGGGAGAACTGATGGAGTATATGTGGGTTTTTTCCCCTCTCCTTTGTTTCCTCTGTCCTCCCTAGACTCTGCAGAGACTGTAAATCTTCATTTGCTGAAGAAATAGCAAGCACGGCCTTGATGGTATGTAGTTGGCAAGTGGCAAGTAAATGATTTTCTTGGCTTCTTGAATCTTAACATTAGCTTTCAGAACTTAATTCCTTTCTCATTAGTAAAAGTTAGTGTAGAAGCAATAGTCCTGTGTTCAAACAACTGCCATCAGTTGCAGTTTGAGTAAAGGATGGAGGAGATTTCTCACAAATAGATTGTGGCCAAAGAGAAACGTAAATCTCAGGAAAACTGAGTGGCATAGGATTTTTGGGTTTTTGGGTTTTTTTTTTTGTTATGGAGGGGATGCTGGTACAAGAGAAATGCTGTCCTCATGATGCCTTCACTTCCCCAGGTTGGTGCCCAAGAAAGTACATGTAAAGATCTCCTTGGGCACCAAGAGCTACGCTTAGTGCCTAAGGTCTAACTCACTGTGCATCCACTGAACATCAAAAGGAGTATGCCATTGCAGTGGCAAGAGCCATCATGTTGGCCAGGTGTGTTTCTGTTAGCAGAGTTCTCTTCTTTGCAGATCACCTTCTAGGTGTGTGTGTGTGTTTTTCCTGTGCTTTAATGCTTGTAGGTTGAATAAGGCTATTGAGGCTCACAGGCTGTGTTCGAGCTGGCATTGCTCCAGCCTGAACAGCGAGGTGGTATCAGTAATCAGTAGGAGATTTGATTAGCAAGGGTTTATCGATACTCACACTGTGGCCCTGCGTGAGTTGTCCCGTTGCTTTTAAAGGACAGCAGAGGACTAGGTGAGATTTATTTACACACATAAAAATGCATAAAGATTCCCAGGGGACTTATAAAAAGTGCCTAGCAGGCAAGCAGCCTCACTTTCCTGACACTTAAAGAGAGGCACCTCGCTGGTATGGACACTTTTATGCATTTTACTAAAAGTAAGCTTTTCAGAAGTGCCTGAGTGATGTACGAGCCTAAGTCACAGTAACTTTTGGGAACGCTTAAGACTCTGAAATGCATGGACCACTTTTGAATGAAGCTTCTCTTGGGCCCAAGGCTTTCTAGAAAATACATCTCCAAGGCTTTCTAAAGTATTAACCTCCTCATGTATCTCTTGTGCTTTCACACACCTAAGTATCTTAGTAAACTCAGCCCTACACCCCATTAAACCTGTAATTCACCTCTGTGGCAATAACTGGCTTCGGCACTTTGTAGGCACAAGCTACAAAGCGCCGCTGAAAAGCAAATGAAAAAGAATGAGGAGCTGTGTCCCTACAAGTGTACCTTGTGTCACAAATCCCAGCCATAGGGGAGCGGGTAATTTAGAGGGAGCTGTTTCTGTCAGTTCTGTAACACCAACTGTATGCCATTGAGAGGGAAGGTTAGCCCACAGGAGAGGCTTGCTTGAAGCTATCACAGTGATGAAGTGAAATTTAAAATTACATTAGATGTTTGCTTAAGAAACAGCAGATGAGGCCCTGCGGATTCTCAAATCCTCCTTGCTACACTGTAAAATTAAACCATAACCATTTGTTATTCTTCCACTGGCGTCTAGGAAGCTGAGGCAGAAAGGGATGACCTTTTAATGATGCTTTCCGGCTTTTTAAGCGTTTGAATGTGTTGCTATTTTTGGTTCCATCCAATGTTCTGGTCATACAGCTATGTGAAACTGCCTTTTCTTCACTTGAAAGTTTGAAGTATTTTGGGTATTGCACCAGTGAGATCCTAAAGGCATTTCAGCCCTCTTTCATGGATTTTGCATGAATATATCTAGTAATTTGAAATAATATGGTGAGAGCTTAATTTAAAGTCACTCATAGTGGCAAGGGAATTAGTAAATGAATTTGGAAACAGGACCTCCAATCACTCAGAAACTCTTAGCTGATGTACTGAGCAAGTGGGCTTTCCCCTCTTTAAAGCAATATCACTGTTGACATAGCTTACATTGTAAAATATAAATTAGGGCTCTAAAGGATTTAAATGGTTTAAATACAGGTTTGCAATTCCCCCAATGATTGCAGCATATGGTTTTTTTTTTCCTATTGCCAGGCTAATTTTAATTAGATTTTGAAATGGAGACTTCTCATTAAAATAGGATCTCATTAAAATAGGGTCTTTGTTTTCTCAGTGTTGTGACTAAAAATGGCACATTTGGCGCTAAGGTGATGTATGGCCAGACAGTGTTTTCTGGGTTGTGAACTTTTGACATCAGTGAGGATAATTCCTGCCAAAGAAAAATCTATTGCTGTTCAGATGCCTTGCGTGACTGTATTCATGCAAATGTTCCTCATAGCCCAACATGAAGTAGTGTATTATAAACCATTATAACACAGCCATCCTTTTCTCTGAGTTTCAGATCATTAGCATAGGTCCAACAGTGTAGAGGACCAATTTCCATGAGAAAGAAAATCCTCTCCCATTTAATCACTTACCACCAAATGAACCATTTAATGCCACATTCAGACACATTGTTTGAGGATTTCCCAAGGTTCCCCTTGATCCACTTAAACGCCCCTATCTGGCTTTTGTCTCTTGATAACCTGCTTGCTTTTTATAAAGGGGGGAGGAAAAATGAAATCAATTGCAAGAGGCCTACAGCTGTTTAATTAAACTTTTTTCCCCCTTCAAAAGTTGCTTGAGATTTCTTCGGGCTTTATCTTAGCAACATCTTATCACTAAAATTTAACAGATTCTGTAATTACCTGCCTCACATGGAAATGTCTTGATTGCTGCTCCTTTGTCCCATCTAGTTCAGTTTTAAATGAGATCTGAATTTATTCTAGATGAATGGGTTGTGCATTGAGAGACTTCTCGGTGTGGTCTAGATTTATTTGCAGCATTAAAAGCTTCTAAAACAAGAACAAAACACAGTTGTAAGTTCACAGAAGAGAGAAGGTGCAAGACTTCTGTATTTATATACTGAGGACCAGCTCCCCTAACCTTTGCTTTGAGTAGCGCATATGTGATACTCCATTAGGAGTATATGGGTAAGTAAATTGTATTCCACAAGAATAAAAAGCTGTGGAATATACCCCAGAAGGTGTGTGGAAACCACCAACACTTTGAATAATGATTCTGTGCTCTCTGGAAAATTCAGGGATACAGTAACAGTGGTGTTGAAGCCAAGAAATTGAGTATTTGACTCCAACTGTATTTAACTTGTTTCTGGCTGTGCCTAAATAGTGCTGTCTGTGTTCAGAGAGCCACAGCTGCCATCAGTGTCTTCATGCAGCACTCTCCAGTGGTTTCAGTCTGGTCATGTCTGTACTTGGAACGGAAACGTTCCCTGGGAACTGAGTCTGGGTGTCGAGGAACAACCTACATCCATGTATGTAAGTCTGCCAGCCTAGAAAAGTGGGTGGCCGCATGTCCACAGGCCATTAGCTCTTTCTCCTGGACTATGATCTCTCTTGAATCATGGGTGGCCAAAACTATGGCAGAAAACGTTGCTGGGATTGTCCACCCCACTAACAGGAGCAGTACACCAGTGGGAGTGCAGAATTGGACATTGTATTAGTCAGAGCTGGACAGGGTGATGGGTTTATAACATGTGCTTTTGGTGATACAGTGTGGTGGTTGAGCCGTGGCTAAAGGCCAGACGCCCACCAAAATCAGTCTATTACTCCCCTTCTTAGTTGGACAGGGCAGAAAAAAACATAATTAAGCGGCTCAAGAGTCAAACTCTTTAATGACGCGGGCAAAACAGACTCAACACAGAGTGCTGAAGAGAAAGTTATCTAATTTATTACACTAAAGAGAAAAATAGTGAAAAAGAACCAGTCAGGAGTGCAAACAACAATCTTAAAACAAATGCAAACCAGGTAAACACTTTTCCCCCCACCACTCCCTCCTTAGCAGGCTTTAGTTAGAAGTTTGCTCCCTTCTTCCCTCCCGGTCGCAGCCCAGGAGGGGCAGGGACTGGGGAAAATGGGGGTCTCAGTAACACCTTCCCCCCACCCATCCATTCTAAAGCAGACTTCCCTTTCAGCCATCATTTTGCTCCCTTCTTCCCCTCTCCTGCTTGCAGCACAGGACGGGGGGCCAGGGACTAGGAGATGGGGGCTTTGGTCAGTCCCTTGCAAGGTCGTATCCTTCTCAGCCGGGATGGGGCATCCATTCCACACACCCTCCCCCTGCTGCACCGTAGGATCTCACCCACAAGAGCCAGTCCTCCAGGAACTTTCTCCAAGGCAAATCTCTTCCCACCGGGCTTCATCTCTGCTCTGGCAGGCAGCAACAAATCCCAGTGTCTCTCAGTCCCAGTCCTCCACGGGGTTATGATGCCTCCTCCAGCAAACCTGTTTGGCTCATCTCTGTAGGTCGCTTGTGCTGGCAGGGGCTCATCCCAGCGTCAGTCACGGCATCTTCTCTATGTCTCCCCCGGCTCCATCCAGCGTGGAGCCTCTCCACCGGGCAGGTCGGGTTTCAGCCTCCTCCATGGGTCCTCTCCTCTGGCTACTCCATGTGCTTCTGCTCGGGCTGCAGGGGCAATCTCTCACCCGGGTACCTGGGCACCTCCTCCCCCAGCCTTCCTGGCCTTTTGTGTCTGTCAACTGCTTACATTTATATGCAAATATATATCAAAATGCCCTTAATGGGCCAAAACTGCGGTCTTCCTGGCACTCTGTGTTCTGGTGGAGTCTTTCTGTCCTGTATGTGATTCTCAGAGGCGCTATAAGCAGGCCTGCAGAAGATTCTAGCAGCCATTTTCTTCAGCCCCTGACCCTCTCTCTTAGTACCCAACTATGCACAACCGTGACATACAGAAAGAACTGGAAATGCTTTTCTGAATGCAGAAGTGAGTGAGGACATTGTTTTCCCTACTGTGTTTTATTTGCATATGAGATAGGAATGGTACAGCAGAGAATAGACATTCACTAAAGAAAAGATGAAAGACAACAAGCGGTCCCTTCAGCCCCCGTTGCAGGATTGCCTCCTGCAGCCCATTTTTATATACTTTGTACTCTTGTTTTTAATGTTCAAAGTGATGAAGTTTCTTTTTACCATAATGTGGAATAAGATAACGTTAAAACCACATTCGAAGATGCAGAAAAACGACAGTCCATGCTTATAAGCTAATGCATAAAATAATATTTATTTAAACACTGTGCTCCCTAGGACAGCCTCATTTCCTAAGGGTCTCAAAGGGAGAGCAATCATAGAGTATAATCTTGTTAATTTAATATACGTCAGTGCAATGCAAACAATAAATACAGAACATTCAGACTAGAAATTGCAGTAACTATATTAAGCAATCACAATTCCAGTTCATTATGCACTGACAAGCTTCTAAAGATAAAGATATACTATTTTAACTCAAACAATATGTAACAGTTTTAGTAATAACAATACTTAGCAATCACATAGCATGATTCATCTTCAAAGTACTTTAAAAATAATAACGTTTTAATCCCAAAGACGTGCGTAGGTAAATATTATTAACCTATTGCACAGATGGAAAGATTTATATGGGTTAAATAGCTTGCCTTACACTACAAGGATTGTCACAGTCAGTGGTGAGAAGAGGACCCATGCCGCCCTGTTTCATGTTTAGACTTTTTTTTTGACGGGCAAATTGCTGAAGGAGTCTCTGGAGCCATTCAGCCTCTTCCATGAAACATCTCCAAACTCTATACATTTCTTCACTGCTATTGTGGTGGGGTTTTTTTTCAGCTAAGTAGGCCCATATATCTCTTCAGCTACACAGGTCTGTATATCTCTCTTTTTTGCAAACCTAAGTCTTCCTGGAAGACCAGTTATTTCTTGACTTTGCATTAAAGTAGCTGTTTAGATAAGAAGAGGTAATTCCCCTGATTAGAGTGTCTTTGGATTTATTTTTCTTACAAACTTGTAAGGGAAATCTACCCAGATCTCTCTCCCTCTCTCTCTTTTACCCCTGCATGTCTTGAGATACAAATTCAGGATTAACATTTCTCTTCATCTTCCCTTTATCAAATGTTTATTCAAGCCAGGGAAACAAAGAGGCATGGTTGTAAGCTCTAGGACACCTACTGAACCTTAGACCTACTCCTGCAGACTTGCAGAAATGATTATGTGGGAGATTATTCTTTATTTGGAGCTCTCTCTGAGTGAATTTTACTTTCTTAATAGCCACACATCCACATCAGACACTGCCTAGAATAAGAACATAGTAAAAGTAGCTGCCTCTTGGTATTCCCAGGAATCCTTTTGACAAAAGGATTAGTCCGAATACAATAATGGATTTACATGGTAAGAAGGTGGATTGCTGAAGGACCAAAGTTTTCTAAAATTCAAGCAGAGTTGATGCCAATCTTGTCATTTTGAAAGCAGTATGGAAAAAGGAAGGTTATGTTTAAGACCAGCTAGAAAACATTTCGGGATTACTTATCCATATTTTCTATGCTAATACTGTGTAAGCAGTAAATAAGAGTATGATAATGGCATTTTAGGTCAAGAAGTGCTATTAAAAATGCATGCTATATGTCTTTTTTCTGGTTTGTACTTGAAGCCAAGTGCTGTTACAGCAAGAATTTTTTGTCAAAAATGTACAGAACTGATCAATAACCCTGTTTCTCAAAATGTTCAGCAGGACCTGACTTGTCCTGTGTTTCAGCATAGGAGACCCAGCCTGTGGGAGCCTTAGCCATGTAACTAAACATGGGTTGCATGTGAGTTTGTGATCTTGTGCCACTAAACTTCACGATAAATATAATAAATATTTCCTTCACAGCAAACTGGACAGATGCTCACAAAAAATGTTTTGATGGCACTCTTCTTCTTGTAGTTATTCTTGAGGCATTAAGAGAATTACCTACATCAAAAATAAGAATGGTGATTTAGTTTGATGGTTACAGAGCAGTGAAAGCCTGCTCAAGATGCACTATACAATTACAGAAATATTACCACTAGCCTGTAGAACTGGACATTTGTAGACGGGTTAAAAGACAGCAGAATTAGAGGACTATGAAATACTGAATTTAGGAGTGGTTGTTAGCAGGTAATAGGACAGAGAAACATTATGTCTGGCATATGATAGAAAGACGGTGCATACGGTAAAGTTGATGAAATACAGCCGAGGAATAAGACCATGATTTACAGTGATATCTGTACTATTATTTGAAGTGTTCCCTTCAAAATAAGTTATTTATCTTCCCTTTTCTGTGGGAATCTGGAAATGCAGATGTCAGGGCTGATGGTTGCCTGCAGTTACACTTGCACAGCTTTCATGACCTCTTCAGTGCCTGTGACCAAATGCAACATCTGTGCTTTCCAGTCTATGTTGTTTTGATTTACTCACATCCCTTTCCCTTTTCTGTTTTCTTCTAGCCTTCTTTTATTTGGGCTCCTCAACCCACAGAGAAATACCTTCTGCCTGCTCAGACCTCTGTCGCTGATACTTTATCTTTGACTCTTCATTAGCTTCTTCCGCTGGCTTTCCATTACTTGGTTTTCAAGCCCTGAAGTGTCTCAGACCCTTGTCCTTTACCTTGTTCCCTCTAAGCCTTCCAGTCTGCCATTAATGACAGCTGCAGTGCCACCTTCCCCTGCACGCAGTGTCTGCCCTTCAGATGGCTTCAGGCTTGTGATGCCCAGGTTTGCTAACCCACCTCCTTTACATCCTTGTTTGAAAAAAAAAATTCAGCCATTTTTCTGCAAGAAGTTTATCCCCTTGTCCAAGTGAAAAACCATAAAACCAGCAAGTTTATGGGTTGGAAGTGATTTCTGTAGTGGAAAAGCACAAGTCAGGGTGGTTTATATCATTTTATAATAGCATCTAATAATGTTTGGATCCCTCCACCATTGGTAGATGGAGCCTAGAGACCCAGCTGAAGCTGGAGCTATCCTGTATGTTGATAAGACTGATGTAATCATTTGACTCTATGAATGTCACCATGGCTGTTCTATGGTTTCTCCATTAGTAATCTGAGCTTTTACTTAAAATTTAACTAAAAGTTCTGTTGGACCTCAGCTTTGATTTTGTTTGTGACTTGTAGTAGCCCTTGAGGAAGTCCAGTCTGAGTACCTTCTCTGTGCTTTGCAAGCAGTGAGAAATGAGCTCATTAAAGAGCATCTCACGGTCTTTGGGGTCTGAGGAGCTGTGATTAGCTGTAACCACTCTACACTTGAGATACCGAGTGAGTGTAGCTCGGTGTCACCAGTATGGCTGAACCTCTTGTTGGCTACATGGGTAGTTCTGTGATCCCTGTCAAAAAAGCAATATCTGAACATTTCACATGAATATCATAGAATTCCAGAATCTCCTGAGCTGGAAGGGACCCGTAAGGACCATCGAGTCCAACTCCTGGCTTCACACAGGGCCAGACAAGTCAGAGCACCAGACTGGGGGCATCGTCCAGACACTTCTTGCCCTCAGCCCAGCTCGGTGCTGTGACCCCTTTCCTGGGGAGCCTGTGCCAGTGCCCAACCTCCCTCTCAGTACAGAACCTCTTCCTAACATCCAACCTAAACCTCTCCTGGTGCAGCTTCACGCTGTTCATATGTTTATCCTCCCACTGCCTGGCAAAAACAGGACAGTGCTGGCAGTAGGACTGCTACCGGGGCAGGCTCTGTGACGTGAAATGAGCAGCTCTGGTTCCCCCCAGCAGCAAGTGGTTTTATGAATGCACAGTGTAGATCTAACATGGGAATTATACCAGCTCGAGTCTGCTGAAGTTAACGGATTTATTCTAGACTGACATGATGTGTGCTGCAGATCAGATCCTCTCTCATACAGAATTCATTATACCATCAAGTTCTCCTCCGGTCAGACCTAGTAATAACCATGTGAGTTACTGTAAAATAGGGTGCAGTATGTGAAATAACTCCACAGTGAAAATTGCTACGGTAACATACAATTAGTCTGCACGTTGACACTGAATAGCAAAAGTATGTTGAAACAAAATCCAAACTCTGCAGGAGCAGAGACATTTAACATCTCTGAGAAATACCTTGCAGCAGCACTTGTCAGATTCCTTTTCAGCTGTAGTTTCCCCTGTGTGTGGATGCTGTACTAGAGGTTTTTTTAAGGAGCACTGTTGCTCAAGAGCTTACCTTTTAAAACACCTTTCAGTGGATGCTAAAAATAGTTCTGTCGTTGTCATTAGAGGCTTGGAGTGCTGGAGCAAAAATTGATTAAAATATTTAGCACCTTAGAGATCATTTTCTATCTTCTAAAATTGCTGATGTATCTAGCAGGCCTCATTATTGAACCTTTTTGAAGCTTGATACGTTCTCAAACACTTTGTCTTAGTTTAGATGGAAATCTAAATTTTCTTCTGTTATTCCTGTGCAATCAGGTACCTCCCACAGAGAGAGGAGTAGGGTTTTGAGATTCTGGGAGCAGCTTCATTGCTATAGTGTAGGTGCCTCAGGGCTACCACCAGCTGGCAGAAGAAAAGGTGAAGAAGATCAAGAGGGAAGCAATGGCATCTCAGGTTTCTGCAGACTCTTGGGCTGCATCAGTAGAATGATTAACCAAATTCCAATCACATACACTTAGGTAGACCCAGTAAAATCCATAAATTGTTTTTACATATATTTGGCTTCAGATGTTTTATTTGTGATAACATCTGAGGTTCAGATAAGCCAATTTAGCGCACTCTGTTCAGGTTATGTCAGCTGGTTTGTAAAGTTAAACTTGTAAATTGGGTATGCTTGATGTGAAATTATAAACACAGTGTTACTTTCTACCTGAACACTGTGGCAAGTATTCCAAAATAGCCATTTAAAGCAATTCTGTGAAAGCATTTCCAATTCCAAGAGAACACAAACATACGGTATAATGTGTAATGCACATTTTCATTTTCTTAACTTATATTTGTATACTAAATATATATTATATACTTTTGTTTTCCACACCAAATGCATCTGACAAACTGGTGAAAAGTGAAATATTTCCACTTGTGCTAATGACACATCCCTGCATTCATTTTGTAGCAGTCCTTGCATTTTCACAGACTAAGAGTCTTCACAGAAAAATAACCCTCGTAATTACACTTGTCATCCTCTCACTTGGCTACAGCTGCAAAGATATAATAGAGTAACAAACTCGTGTTTAAAATGGCATTGGCTCAACTGCAACTCCCAAAGGTCACCATCATTAAAATCTAGGGCATGAGTTTTACACATGTCACTAAGATCATGCAGATGAAGAAAATAATCTACAGGGAAAGAGATTTCAGGGCCTTGTAATTCTCCAAGCTTTCAAAGCACTGATTATATAATGCCTAAGCTAGAGGGGGGTGCAGAAAATAGAAATATGTGAAAAAGAAAGAAAAAATTAGGAATGAGGTCAGTCGAGGCAAGTAGCATTTGTGTTGTAAGGTCAAGGCTGTCCCTATCTTCAGTGCCAAGAACTTCTCGTGATTGCCTTCATCCAATAGGACAATACTGAGCATTTTAATTCATGTGATAATTACTTACACATAACAGGGGACTGGCAGGTGTAGTTGCTGAGCCTCTCTCCATCCTATTTGAAAATCCTGGGCTGCATCCCAAGGAGTGTGGCCAGTAGATTGAGAGAGGGGATTCTGTCCCTCTGCTCTGCTCTAGTAAGACCTCACCTGGAATACTGTTCCCAGCTTTGGAACCCTAAGCACAAGAAGGACATGGACCTGTTGGAGCATGTCCAGAGGAGGCCACAAAAATGATCAAAGGGCTGAAGCACCTCTCCTATGAAGCCAGGCTGAGAGAGCTGGGCTTGTTCAGCTTGGAGAAGAGAAGGTTCTGGAGGGGACCTTGTAGCAATTAGACAAATAAGAACATGTCTAAAACCACATTCTACAATTCTGATAACACTGAAAACAAATGTGCTTGGATGCGTGATTGCCCAGGCAATGACATTAGCTCCACAGTACTCTGATGTTTATACATACACTCCTCTAACTGCACATAGGATTCAGTTCACTTTGGCATCTTAGAGTTGCAATTATTTGTTCCCTTGACATGTATTGATTCCTGTGCTGTGTATTGACTGTCAGATCTCTTTCTTGCCATTTCTTATATGTTCTGTGCAATATCCAAAAGGCTTTTGTAGCGTCTTCCTCCACCCACCCCACCCCAAATTCCTTCAATATGCTGCCAACACTGCTGACACTACCTAGTTTGTGTCAGGTTGCAGTGTGAGAGCTCTGAATCAGGTGCTGTAAATCCGTATTGGATGTTGTGTCCTTGCTTTTCATAGAATCTTTGATTGTGTGTGCACCAGCATTAGAGCTGAATGAGAAGTTGTCAAGTGTTGAAATTTTAACAGAAAGGGATGCACTGTACCTGTCTGTGCAAAGAATATAAAGCTAGGAATTGAGATGTTGCAGAGTCCAGGTTCAGCCTTCTCGAGAAGAGAAGGGTCTGGGGAGACCTTATAGCAGCCTTTCAGTACCTAAAGGGGCTACAGGAAAGCTGGAGAAGGACTGGTGAGAAGGACATAGATGAGAGGAAATGGGTTTAAACTAAAAGAAGGTAGATGTAGATTAAATATGATGAAGAAATTCTTTACTATGAGGGTGGGGAGGCCCTGGCACAGGTTGTCCAGAGAAGCTGGGGCTGCCCCTGGATCTCTGGCAGTGTTCAAGGCCAGGCTAGATGGGGCTTTGGGCACCCTGGGCTGGTGGAGGGTGTCCCTGCCCATGGTTAGGGGTAGGGACTAGGTGGTTCCTTCCAACCTAAACCAGTCTCTGACTATGATTCTATGAAGTATTTTGTTACAGATTGCAGAATGACAAGGGTAGCACAGAATGATCTGTGAATACCTACAGAGAGTATGAAGAGGAGTGGCTGAAAAACTAAAAAGGAGAGTTGTAATTGCCTTAGTAGCCTGGAAATTATGAAGAACATCATCTGACTAATAGCCAGGAAGTTTTCTTTAAGATCTATCTCTCAGCCTGACCTCACAACAACCAGGTCAGACAAATGTCCCAGACTGGTGGGTAAGATACAATCTTGTAGGACTAGAGTGAAAGGCTGACTGTTAAGAACAACCTGATAGATATTTTTCCACTGATTTAATTATGATGAGGTTTGGCCGTAATATGTTACCATGGCAATTGTCTCTTAATTACAGAGTTCTTGCAGGGATAGTACAAATGAAAAACAAACAAAAAATCAGCAGAAATGTTTGATCTTTTCTACCACAACTGCAAATGACTGGTTTTGATATAGAAATGATTGGGAGATATTCTATGACCCATAACATATGAGTTTCATTTAGATGATCCTCATGGTCCTGGCAGCAAACTGGGGTGTCTGTAAAGGGAAAAGAAGGAGACAGATAAGAAGAGTATGCCTAAGAATGCAATCATTTACGATTTAGTGAACTAGCTCCTGGTCTAACTAATACCTTGGCTTCAGTGGAATTTATTATGGATTTACGTTGGTGTAAACAGGATCATAACTGATCCACATCTGGATCACTGAACCTTATTTAGCCACAAGAAATATATATGGTATTTCCTGTAATGTGGCGTATATTATGTTGCTGTAGTATTTGCTAAATCACATAACTTGAAACTTAGTCAGCCTGTTTTGGAAGGGCAGATAATAAGGAAAGAGGATTTTTAATTTTTTTTTAGTGTAATGTTTGATGTCTTTCTTTCAAGGGTAACTTCCAACCTCCATCAGACTGTGGTTTCATTCTAATTTAAATCATTAAATTCAGGGGAGGACAAGGTAATCCATCCTGAAGAAAAAAAAAAAATCAATACAAGTAGGTGTAATTAGTAGTACTTTCCTCTAGTAAGTCAATGGTGTATAAAGAACTGAAAAACCACTGCAGACTACATTTGTTCTTCCTAATGTATTGTGACTTCCTCACAGCTTTTATAATGAAATTGTTTAGATCTCCTCTAGGAATGATATGTCTTTTTTTCTGGTTAAACATACTGACAGGCTCTAATATGCCATGACTAATTTTATCTATCAGGAAAGATCCAGACATTCAGACTCATGTGGGCAGCAGGAGTTTTAATTTTCTTATTTGTTGAAAACCAAAATAAGTCTTTGATAAAGTACTTACTTCACACTTCATGTTTTTACTAAGTTTACTACATATATTTATAGGTGTAAATCCTTGGGGATATTCTATCTAGACCTGAACGTGCTTCCAATCCCTGAGAGGCTTGGTACCATGATTTGTGTGCTATGTGTGTTGTCGACTGCTCCTTTGCTTTCACTCTGATTTGCCAACAGAGTAGCCTTTTCTCAACAGCTTTAGTAATGAAAATTAGAAAAATTAGAAATAGTAGTAACCAACAGATGAGAGCATGAGTACTCTATGGGTTTATATTTCTCCACCAGTCAGGTTATTTTCTTCATAAACTTGTTCTAGCAGGAATTAGTGTAGCATACATCAGCATCTGAAATGGAAAAAAAAAAAACAAACCCAAACCAACAAAGCCACAACTCTTTTTGGAGTGGTCCTAAGATGCATCTTTTCTGGGCGTTGATGTAGAAGCAGATGTTTGACCAGTAATGTCCTAACACAATTTTGCACAGACTTTGTCTGATGAGTTTACCTACTCATATTAGTTCTGAATACTTTGTTCTGGATTCTTAGCATTTTTTGAGTGCTCTATCTCCTTCCTTTTCCTCCCTTTTTATATCTTGCTGGGTTCCTATTTCCAAAAAGGACAACTGATCTTCAAGAATGCCTGTTACTGTCAGCCAAACCATTTTCTTTCAAAAGCCTAAAACATTTAAGCTCAGTCATCAAATTTTAATTTCCACCACAGAACCCCTTGTGTCTTACTGGTCTTAGGTTTGTTGCTCCTCTTCTGGTGTTAACCACTGTACCACAGCAAAGCATTTACCAGGTCTTTCACCTCTCACCCGCGTATTCCTAGCTAGAGGCAGGATTGGCCTATGGAAATGAAGTCCCTGTGTACTTAGTCACAAATCTTTGGGCTCGACTTTGTTTTTGTTACTTCAGAGTTCACTATTTTAATGTACAAATCAAGCACAGGTCCTTTCATCATTTCATTACCTTTAATTATAGTCATAATCATCTTAATATGGAGTCCTGTTATCAGATGCTCTTAACAAATTAATGCTGTAAATTACTTGGAGAATCTAGGGTGAAAGTGGCTATGCAATAAAAAATGTTATTTATGTTTTTGGCTCTCACTGTACCAGAGAGATTATTTTAAAAGCATCATGTCCCAAATAGGGAAAATATCACTTTACTCCTTCACTAGACACTGTGCAATTACACAGAAGCTTTTGGGAGTTGTAACTGGCAGCTTTACTACAATGAATTTAAAGAAATGGAAAGTGTAAATTCCCTGCTGCCCAGAGTTTTTCTATGAGGTCGACCCATCTCTTGGCCCAGAAGATCCCATCAGAGTTGGGTCCATAGGTTCATTTCAAGGAGAAATCTGGTGCTGTGACTGTGAATCTTCCATAAGAGAGAGGTGCAGAGAAATTTGAGCATCTACTTCCAATCCTTCTGGTTTATACAGCTTGTAAGATAGGGCTTTAAGGACAACTGGCAGGGCAGGGCAGGGCTGGGGGCAGGATGTCAGATTTCACTGCTGGAGGAAGATCAGGGATAGTCCAGAACAATCAGAGAATCACAGAATCACTGGGTTGGAAAAGACCTTTAAGATCATCAAGTCCAACTATTCCTGTCCTGTGCTAAACCATATCCCTAAGTACCTCATCTACCCGTCTGTTAAACACATCCAGGGATGGGGACTCAGCCCCCTCCCTGGGCAGCTTGTTCCAGGCCCCAACAACTCTCTCAGTAAAAAATCTTTTCCTAACATCTAATCTGACCCTGCCTTGGCACAGCTTGAGGCCATTTCCCCGTGTCCTGTCTCCTGTCCCCTGGCTGAAGAGACCATCACCCACCTCTCTACAACATCCTTTCAGGTAGTTGTAGGTGGTGATAAGGTCTCCCCTCAGCCTCCTCTTCTCCAAGCTAAATATCAGAAAACTGATAGTTCAGAAGAATGATGGAAGAGATGAAGACAGAAATCTGGTCCTTCTGTCAGTGATCCCTTCTTCAAGGCTAACCTTCCCTTGCTTCACTCTTGGTCCTCTTCTCCGTCTTCATTTATATAATTTTTCAGTGTGATGTGCTTTTTTCTGGCTACAGTTGACTGTTCCTCGCTAACTCTGTCCACAAACCGTGCTCATTTCTTTTCCCCCAGTGAGGCATCAAATACTGATTAATCTCAGTGCATCTCCGGCTTCTGAAACTTTCCTTAGGAGCCATATACTGCCCACACTGCACAAAACTGCTGCTGACATCAAGAGGTACCTTGCAGATCAAGGCAAGTATTGACAATACAGGAGTTTTGCTGCATATCAACAGCAGTGCTTCTCTGTGGGAGTTTCTGTGCAAGGTAGGCTGCTAGATTCATAACTGCAAACACCAATCTGTCCCTGTCATGGCTCGATCACTGGAACTGAGTGATAAAGAAAGTCCTACCTGGTTTCAACTACGAAAGTTACCCTCAAGTATGAAGGTATTATTTGGCAGAACGTGAGTTGTAAAATTCCAACCTTACTGAAGTCTTCCAGAGTTTTATAGTAGTCTTTGGTGGAGTCAGGGCTTCATCCTTCACACAGCTGCTGTCTTGTTCTTTGGCAGGTGTGGTGGCCTTCCAGGGATGAGGTAAATGATTCTTCCCTGTAATTTGGATATCAATTTGGTAAATGTGTGAAGTGCTTTAGGAGCCTTTAAGATAAAAGTAAGTCATCCAAGGTTCTAGGTGTAAACATATTCTCTGAAATTTAAGCCTTACAGCTAAAAATATCCAGTCATTTTTCATTTAAATCATCTTATTAACCAATTGTACTTCTACTTCAGAAATATATTTTTGGAAAGAAGTTCCCTCACAGTAGACTGAATAACGTGTTATGTTAACATTCCTAAAACCCTCCAGCCAGTTATTCATCCCACTGTTTAATTTACAGCCTGTGGTTTATGGTGGGTCTGTTCCAGACCGTACATCATTCAGCTGGGGGCTAGGGGAGGCTCTGGGACTACGAAGGGACCAAAAAAAGAAACCCCACAACCCTTTATCACACATAGTTCTGGAGTTACAGGTAATAAAATATATCTTTATGATCATCTCTTTAATTCAAACTAAAAATTTTGTCACCCTCACAGAGTCGTGACAATTGCTGCCTGTGGCTGATAGTAAACTAGTTTTAATAAGATTGTCCTTAAAAAAAGCAAGGCAGTGTTTTAATATGACTCCATACTGAACTTGATTTGTTCTGTTTAAAAAGAGTTAGAAAGGAGTATAAATTTTATCGCAAATGCTTCCAGTATGAAGCTAGTATAAATTGTTTTTCTCCATGAATAACTACCAGTGTTTGAAACAGGAGTTTCATATAGAGTTGAAATGTATATTTTCAGGATACTTGAAGGTCATATAAAATCCCCTTCCTGAGCCAACCAGTTGTTTTAACTCTAGTTCTTTGACAACGCACATATAAATTATTGTTTATTGTTTTGATCACACCGAAGCCCTTGATAATCTATAGGGTGTGTGTGTGTGTGCACCTTCTTCATAAGCTGCTGATCTTCATTTCTAAATCATACCATGCTCACATTTTGCTGAACAATATTATAAGAAATTATTACTTTATTTTGACATTTTTCCTAGGAAGCTCTCCTAAACTGCTTCGGAGAATGTCAAGAGCACTTACAGAAAGTAATGAAAAGAACCTTAGAAAATTCATCTTTCATGATAATCTGACTGAGCTTTAAAGTCGCACACTTCATGCCAAAGTGTTATCTGAGTGTGCTGTCACTCTCTCCAGCAGCCACATGCCATGGGAATCCTCAGCTAATATTGGACTTCGGTTAGTGCCAGGACTATGCATCTCCAAAGTACATTATTAAATGAGCTAAGAACCTGGCTTCAGGGGTCTGCACTAGTATTGTTAATTCAGGACTTGATTTTTAAAATTTTGTGATGAATTCTTCAAGGTCACTGATGTCACTGAGCGGCATAAATGGGAGGTGGAACGTAAGTTCTCCCTATTGGCATACATAGAGTTATCCATAATCCAGTGGCAGTTTCACACGTGGGCAGTTTGCAGACCTGTGTCCATGAAGTATGACTTGCAGAAATACATATGATTCTTTCAAACTTTCTTCTATCTGTCTACTGTACTTGACAATAACTGATCCCTAGCCTAGTAAAGGGTTTTTTCTGTTTCTCCTGTACTGAAGAAAACCACAAAAGGCACTAGGATAATAAAGAATAATTCTGTTTCAACTTCTTTGCAATTTTTTCCAGAAAAGCTAAGGCAATCTTTTTGCTCTACCAGAAAACTTTTTCATAGAAAAATAGAATCATAGACTCTTTTAGGTTGGAAAAGACCCTTAAAATCATTGAGTCCAACCATTAACCTAGCACTGCAAAGGCCACCACTAAACCATGTCCCTAAGTACCACATCTACACATCTTTTAAATACCTCCAGAGATTCAGCCACTGCCCTGGGCAGCCTGGTCCAGTGCTTGACAACACTTTAGGTATAAAAAAATTTTCCTAAATCCGAATCTAACCCCCCCAGTGCAACTTGAGATGGTTTCCTCTTGTACTATCTCTTGTTACTTGGGAGAAGAGACTGACCCCACCTGGCTACAAGCTCCTTTCAGGTAGTTGTAGAGAGCAATAAGGTCTCCCCTCAGCCTCCTTTTCTCCCAGCTAAACAAACAACATCAGTTCCCTCAGTCTCTCCCCATCAGACTTGTGCTCCAGATGTGTTACTAACTTCATTCCTCTTCTCTTGACACACACCAGCATCTCAGTGTCCTTCTTGTAGTGAGGGTCCCAAAACTGAACACAGCACTCAAGGTGTGGCCTCACCAGTGCCCAGCACAGGGGGATGGTCCCTGCCCTGCTCCTGCTGGCCACACTGCTCCTGACATAAACCAGGATGCTGCTGGCCTTCTTGGCCACCTGGACACACTGCTGGCTCATGTTCAGGAGTGTCAACCAACACCCCCAGGTCCTTTCCCTCTGTGCAGCTTTCCAGCCACTCTTCCCCAGGCCCATAGCATTGCCTGGGGTTATTGTGACCAAGGTGCAGGACCTGGCACTGAGCCTTGTTGAACTTCATACAGTTGGCCTCAGCCCACTGATACAGCCTGTCCAGATCCTACTGTAGAGTCTTCCTACCCTCCAGCAGATCAATAGTCATGTCCAAATTGTTTTCATCTGCAAACCCACTGAGGGTGCCCTCAATCCCCTTGTCCAAATGACTGATAAAGATATTTAAGAGAACTGGCTCCAGTACCAAGCCCTGGAGAACACTACTTGTGACAGGATGCCAAATGGATTTAACCCCATTCATCACAACTCCTTGGGCCTGGACATGCAGCCAGTTTTTTACTCAGCAAAAGTATGCCCATCCAAGCCATGAACAGCCAGTTTGTTCAGGAGAATGCTGTGGGAAACAGTGCAGAGGCTTCACTAAAATCAAGGTAGACTACATCATCAGCTTTTCCCTCATCCACTATTTTATTCATTTTAATTTAGCCCATTTTCCAAGATTCAAGTTGATGGGCACCAAGCATTGTTTTAATGTATGATGCCAGTAAAGGCAATACCTGCTGGTAGGGAAACAAAATTTAAAGTGCAGGAATTTAGAAAAGTTCAAAATCTTTTAACTGTTACATGGTTCTTCTTTCTCTGTGTACACATTTGTACACATCTGTCTATCTGTAACAAGGCAGAAAGATGTACAAACTGAAATTCAGAATAATAGGGGAAAAAATAACATCAGAACATGTAGAAATGTCTTTATGATCTATTTATATTTTGGTGTGTGTGTATTTATAGTTTTGTTGATATTTGTTGCATGCTAGAGTTTTATATGGTAAAACACAGAAGCAAAAAAAAAAATGTGATAAATGAGACTAACCAAAAATGAGACTCATCATGAATTTTTCCTCTCACAAGTGTGTCACCAGAGAGACTGTATTAATTAGTGCTGGGATATTTAGGGGCGGAGGTGTTGTGGATAGACAGACAAACATACACACCTGACCAATTACATTGCCCTCCGTCACGGTACTTTTGTGAACAAAGTGCAGCATTGCTGAGGGGTGTCTTGACAGATTCATAGTTTTGATTTTCTTTTAGTGGCCTCTTCAAGTGTTAATAAAAATATAAAAGTTTTATGTCTGTTTCAGAATTATGTGGAGTGCAGCCTTCTGCCATCATGCTTCTGAGAATGTCAAATAGAACCTGAAGGGAAAGGTCATGGAGCCCAGCTCTCACAAATCACATTCCTGTGCCAAAGGGAATAAGGTTTTCCACCTGCACGGAGAGATTTTACACTTAACTGCACCCATGGTTTTCACCAAAGGGAATCAGTCAGCTTTTGTATACACAGTGGATGGGGCGGGGGATGTAGGTATTAATCACCGTGACAGACGTCATGTCAGTCACAGCTGTCAGATAGAATTGTCACCAGTTAATGTTGGGCTTTGGAGGTATTTAACAGAAATGGCTTTGTTAAAACTTTAAAGGCATGAAAAAAAAAAAAAAAAAGAAAAAAAAAGAGGAGAATAGAGGTAAGAAGGGGGTAACAAAGGAAAAACTGGCACACTGGTTGTGTCCTGTGCAGTGCTTCTGTTTGGTGGCACCTGGGTGGCAGCATGGGCAGAAGTTGGTCCAAAGTCATGCAAAAACATCTTCATTTGCCAGCAACGACTTGAAATATCTTATTTCAGTTGCTGCCAACATGAAATTTCCCTATTTCTTTCTCTAGAGTAAATAATTAAAATCATTAGTGCTTGTTGGCATTGTGCTACACCACATCATGTCACATTCCATAAGCGCTTTGCTGTGAAATAATGGAATTGTGCATTTCCAGAGACTGATTCATTCACAAGCCCGGGACCTGCACAAACCAAAAGAAAAGGGACAAAACCTCAGATCTCTGTGCTGTGCAGCTCCCCGATGGCTCTGGAATTACATGCCCCACAGGGGTCAGAATCCAGACCCAAAGCTTGCAAGATAACACTGAATACGGTAATTTTTTAAAATATTTTTGCAGCATATTAATCTTTCACCCTGAGCACTAAGAGCATTTAGCTGGTTCTGTCATGTAGTCAAACTGCATGGAGGTTGTATCACATTGTACTTGTGAAAGGACAGTCTCAGGATCGTGAATGCTAACAACATTGTAAAAATTATATAAAACAGACTATTTCCTCAGTTACTATAAATAGTCAGCTTTGCTGATAGAGCTGGGGATCTGTCAGTCCTGTTTGTTTGTGTACAGCTAAGTCACAACAGAGCTGCAGTTTAGAGAAGATTTTTGAAGGGAGTAAGCAAAATAGAGACTGTTCATTTTATTTTTAGGGAGAAACAGGCAAAAATCAAGTCTATATTTCAAAGCTTTTCCAATATAGGTATCTGAAAAAGAAAGCCAACAATATTTGACAGAGCTGTGCTCGCAAAATTCTGAGTTTATTTGCTATTACAGCAGCCAAAGGCACCTTTTGTGGATGCACTTTATTTCAGGGAGCTGCTTTACACAAACAATCCAGAAATTTGCCAGTGTAACTATACCAGCAAATCATGTCTGGTTTGGACAAGGCTGAACTGTGTGGTTTTCTGTTTGTGTATATATTTGTCACCATATGTTACTGTATGAAAGAACCACAAGACAGACACAGGAGACAGCGTACGCAGGGGAAACCAGTTCAACTCTCTCTGTACAAAAGGGTTCCTCGGTGCCTCAAGTCAATAAACTGCAGACACCAGAGAAACGGGCCACATTTCTTTCACGTAGGATAACATTAGGTGGAATAAAACTTGCATTAAGTGTGTGGTGGGGCAGGGGAGGGGGAGAACATCTGAGTTGTTTCCATTTCTCCAGGCCTTTTATGCATGAGGGATGGCACCCAGCTGGTTGTGCTGAGCCTCTGTAAGCTGGACACCGCTGAAAGGAGACTTGTGAGAGGTGATCATTAGAGTGGCATAGGCATTGCCTAATCCCCAGCCACTGGGATATCCTGGCTGACTGCAGATGAGTTTTAGAGTTTATATAGCATACACTCCATATATAAAACATGGGGAGCTGAATACACCTTTTGACACTTAAAGGCACACATTTTCAGAAGTACTGGCTCCCTGCATCTCACTTAGAAAAAAAGAGAGCTGCAGGCTCCTAGCTCTTCAGGAGGTAGGCTACGGTTTTAGGCACACGTCTTTAGCAACATTTGATGACTGTGATTTGTAGCAACTCAAAATTCAGAGCACAGATATTCCATCCTTTGCTCAAGTCAATAGATTTTCTTGCCTCATCTTAGGATGCTGCCCCCCATTAAGATGCAGTGGACATGGGTTACCCTCAGTCACTTAGCTGGAAGGAAGCTCATTGAAACCATCAGTGCTGTCAAAATGGCACAACATGATCCGGGCATCCTCTGGAAAATTAAGAGATTTGTAATTATGGGTTTCCAGACATGAGAACCCAGACCCAGGGTGCTCAGAGCACGATGTGGGTGGCTGTGGCATCTTATCAGAGTGATGAGGCTCACAGCCAGGTTCTATGTTTTTATGGGTATTTCTGAGAATTAAGGAGCTATAGCTTGTTTGCATGATGCATTATTATATATATAAACATATGTTTACTTGATAGTTTATATACCTAGCCCAGAAGAGTCAGCAGTTCCATGGGTTGAGTTTTCCAAGGCTACCATTGCCTCCAGTATATACTGTCAGGGTAGTTAAAGGTGTTTCAGGAAGCCTGGCAGAAAATATGGAGTCTCCATGGCTGCAAGAAAATTTGCTTAGTTGGGCACTGTAGAGGCTACTTTCCTATGTTTCCAGTAACTTACTTAAGAAATTCATTATTTTATTTAAATTAAAGTAACTCATTTACACTGTTTTTTTCTTTTTCCTCTTTCCTCTATCTTTAAGGCAATGTGTCTTCATAAACTATCACAGTCTAAATAGTAATCATCTGCCTTGATTGTATAAGCCAGTGATTCCCTTTTATTAAGCTAAATAAAGAACACCATGGGTTAAAAGTCTGTATATTATCATAGAATCATAGAACTGTTTAGGTTAGAAAAAACCTTCGAGATCATCAAGTCAAACCATTAACACAGCACTGCCAAGTCCACCACTAAACCATGTCCCTAAGCACCACATCTACATGTCTTTTAAATACCTCCAGGGATGATGACTCAACTATCCTTTGACAGTGACAGGGAACTTTTTAAAAGCATTAATTTTCAGGTGTTCAGTTCAATCAGGTGCATACTTGTGAAAAAACAACCACCCAGAGCTCTTGTTCACTATGTAGCGCCAAAGCTCGACAGCCTACCATCAAACAGAAAATTGATTTCAAACCTGAAAGTCAATAGTTTGCTTTTGCAAAGGCACTTTGGCACTTGAGAGGAAAGCTTGCATGAAATGTACACATTTGATGAGAAAAAAATACAGAGAAGATGGCTTGTATGGAGTTGATTTGGTGTACCTGTTGTTTCCCATAAACAGTAAACCCAGTGTTAACCTGCACAGCAAGACAGGAGCTTCAACTAGGTTTATGTGTGTATCTATACCATGGGCCTGACTTCTAATGTCATTCATCTAGACAAATAGTTATTTAAGGGTGTTTCACAGTTAAATCTTCATACTTTATAAAGCCTGGACTTGTCAGTCAGTAACGAGGTGCCATTTTATCTGCTGTGTGGTTTCTAGGCCCTCCATTTTCACTTGCTACTGGTTACAGTCTGGTTGAAAGATGAATGATTGGACTGCTAGAGGCCAACTTCAGAATTTGATAATTACGGCATCTTTTTTCACTGGTCCTAGTACATAGAATCATAGAATCATAGAATGTTCTGGGTTGGAAGGGAGCCCAAGGATCACAGAGTTCCAACCCCTGCCACAGGCAGGGCCACCAACCTCTAGGCCTGGATCTACAAAAGATTGCTGAAGGCCCCATCCAACCTGGCCTTGAACACCTCCAGGGATGGGGCATTCACCACCTGGGCAGCCTGTTCCAGCCCCTCACCACTCTCTCTGTAAAAAACTTCCCCCTACTATCTCATCTAAACCTTCTCTCCTTTAGCTTTAATCCATTCTGCATTGTCCTGCCATAGGACTCCAGGAGTCTTCTGGATCATGGATCTTTCCCCAAAATATCTGAAATAGCAATGCATGGTGACTGGAGATAATCACAGGGACACTGTAGGTAGTGTTGTCCTGAAAATTTTCTATAGTTTTATGTTCTGAAACCTTTTTTTTTGGTGTCTAATTACTGTAGCACAATCAATGTCCAAGTTGCACATTGTCCTGGTTTCAGTCAGGATAGAGTTAACTTCATTTGTAGCAGCTGATGGCATGCTGTGTTTGGGAGTTACAATGAAAGCAGTGCTGATAACACCCTGATGTTCTTAGTTGCAGTCAGACAGTCAAGGACTTTTCTCAGCTTCTTCGTATTTCTCTATTCATGAGAAAGGAGGGGCGAAGCCAGGACAGGTGACCCAGATGGGCCAAAGAGAGTATTCCATGCCAATTACGTCCTGCCCAGGAGAACGGGGGGGGGCTGATTGGGAGGAAGAAGAGGGGCGGTGGCGGGACACGTGCTTCTTGGGGGGACGGTCGGGTTCCGGGACAGCTCTGGGTGGTACGGCCTGAGTTGTGTGGGTCGGGGAGAAACTGCATTGGGGATCAAGAGTTTCATATTCTTTTGCTCTAAAGTCCTGTTAGCATTGTTATATTTTATCTTTCTGTTATCTTAGTAAACTCTCCTTATCCCAACCCACGGGCCTCTTAGTTTCTTGGTTTTGGAGTTATTTGCCCCTTCCTTTTCCCTTCCCTTGTTTCCCCCTTTTTCCCTCTTCCCCTGCTCCTTTACTTTAAGAAGCAGGCAGCTGCGTGGATCTCAGCCCACAGCCGGGGTGAAACCATGACACACATTTAGAGGAACTCTCAAAACTATTTACAGCTGTATAGCACTTTTCTTCTACTAAGTAGTTCCCAATGCTTATAGACCTTTTCTGGACAAAAGACTGCACAAAATTTATGATACAGCTATGCTCGGGAAGGTTTTTCTTAGTCATCCATATAACACAGCCAGAGTACTAGTGAGATACAAGGCTGTAAACACTGGGATTCAAGGCGATTCAGGGAGACCTTATCACTCTCTACAACTACCTGTAAGGAAGGCATAGAGAGGTGGAGTCCATCTCTTCCCTCAGGCAACAAGCGATAGGACAAGAGGAAATGGTTTAAAATTGCACCAGGGGAGATTTAGGTTGGGTATCAGAAAGAATTTCTTTATTGAAAGGGCTGTCAAGTATTGGAACAGGCTGCCCAGGGAAGTGGTGGAGTCACCATCCCTGGAGGAATTTAAAAGGTGTGTAGATGTTGTGCTTGGGGACATGATCTAGAGGTGGACTAGTCAGGGTTAGGCTGTGGTTGGACTCAGTGATCTTAAAGGTCTCTTCCAACCCAGGTGATTCTGTGATTCTATGATTCTATTCTATTCGCTAAACTCCTAGGACACTGAACCAGAACGCACTCCAGAACCATGACATACACGGTGATACTTTTAACTGCGCGTTGAGGACTACATTCTTCTCTGATGAGAGTCCTTGATGGAACAGCAGCTCCCTATTATGCTGTTACTTAAAATAAAATTGAGAAAAAACCATCAAGGTAGCTTCGTATTTCTGTTTTGTTACTTAATGGAGAATATACATCAGTTCTCGGGTTTCTTTTATGATGCAATGTCATTTTGTGGCTTAACATTTTGAAAACCAGCAGCATAAGTTGTTGCTACAGAAAAACATGTATTTCACAGTGTGGTGCAACCACTCCTCTTGATGGTCAGAAAAGCTCGTAATAAATCAAATTCAGTGGATATACTTCTTAAGGAGAGGTCCAGTTGCTCAAATTATACTGCTGATTCCAGTTTTAAATGTTAGTGAGGGATAACAGATGTCTCTGTGCAGATAAATCATCTGAATACTGAGTGACACATTTCACTGCATCTCTATCACCATCCTGTGGGGTGGCCTCCTCATTAAACCATCTATCTGACTGTCCCATGTAGCCAAAGCCTGTTGTAGGACATTCCTTGAAGGAAGAAATTCTCTAGATTGCAGATTATCAACCGCAGCCCTGAGATGGACCTACTTGATACAACAGAGGTGCCACCTTTGCACATTGCTTCAGCTTAGAAATGCTGCACATTCAGCTCAATGCAATTGGGTCACCTGGCTGTTACCAAAGTCGCCTATGAGCAGACAGAGTATCTCAGATTTGTCTCCTCCTGTTTTTCCACTATCTGACAACTTGGGCGTGAAATATTCTGCCTCCTTTTCATTTTGCAGATGCCATCATGAGCTTGGATGCATCTGATAGGGAACCTGTTGCTGGCAAGCTGTCTTACTTCTAACGGCAAACTCTGAGTGCCTTATGAAGGTGCTGGGGAAGACTCAGTTTAGTCTTTCATAATTCACCTGACCTTAAGTGGCTCATCAGATTCACATGTGAAGGCACACTAGTTTCCATACCTAGTGGCACCCAAAGGGCCAGGGATCCTGTGAAGGTCACTTCAGCTGGCTGGTGGTGTGAATGCTGAGAGTGTACATCTCCACCATATTGAAACATGGTCCTGGATCCAGAGCCAAAGCAAGGCTTTTAGTTTCTCTGTCAGTTGAATCATAGAATCATAGAATGTGTTAGGTTGGAAGGGACCTTTATAGGCCATCTAGTCCAACCCCCTGCAGTGAGCAGGGACATCTTCACTAGATCAGATAGCTCAGAGCCACATCAAGTCTGACCTTGAGTATCTTCAGGGATGGGGCCTCCACTACCTCTCTGAGCAACCTGTGCCAGGGATCCACCACCCTCAGAGTGAAGAATTTTTTCCTAATATCCAATCTAAATCTCCATTTTTCAAGTTTAAAACCATCACCCCTCATCCTATCACTCCATGCCCTTGGGAACAGTTCTTCTCCAGTTTTCTTATGGCATCTGTCAGGTACTGGAAGAACACTATAAGGTCCCCCTGGAGCTATCTACAGGTTGAACCAGCCCAACATTCTCAGCCTGTCTCCATAGGAGAGGTGCTTCAACCCTTTAATCATTTTCATGGCCTCCTCTGGACGCTCTCCAACAGGTCCATGTCCTTCTTGTGCTGAGGGCTGCTTCCAAAGCTGGACACACTTTTCCAGGTGAGGTCTCCCCAGAGCAGAGGGGCAGAATCCCCTCTGTCAATCTGTTGGCCACACTCCTTGTGATGCAGCCCAGGATGGGGTTGGCCTTCTGGGCTGCAGATGCACATTGGTGGCTCATGTCCCGCTTCTCATCCATGATTCCCCCCAAGTCCTCTTCCTGAGGGCTGCTTTCCACATGTCATCTCCTAACCTGTATGGATAACGGGGGTTGTCCCGACCCAGGTGCAGGACCCTGCACTTGGTTTTGTTGAACCTCATGAGGTTCACCTGGGTGAGGTTCATATCTCCAGCCTGTCCAGGTCCCCCTTGGTGACATCCTGTTCCTCTGGCAAATTAACTTCACCACTCAGCTTGGTGTCATCAGCAAACTTACTGACAGATATCATTAATAAAGATATTACACAGCACTGGTCCCAGCACAGACCCTTGAGGAACACCACTTGTCACCATCTGAATGCAGAGTTCATTATTACAAAGATTGTTTCCTTATTCACTGGTAGGGATTCCTCTATGTGTGGGTATACACGATTGCCCAAAGTCACACTACTGAGTTAGTCAGTGCAGCTCCTGTTGAGTTTGAGTTCAAGGGAGCAATGAGTGATTCATTCCACCTGGCATTATATACAGTGAGTAAAGAGAAACATTTCCTGTAGCTAACCCAGACCCCAGCCAGGCATCAGGCTGTCTGAATACGAGCAGACATACAAATGACAAATGTGTGGAGGAAAAAGAGAAGCTGGGAAAAAAAAGTTGAGAACGTATCTGAGGTTAACACATTTGCCCTGAACACAATCCCAAAACCTAATGAATCAGAAAGTGTAATTGTTACACAGACTAATTTGAAAACAGTGCTACTCATTAAAGATTAAGGGAAAGGAAAGAAACACAGGGTTTAGACCTTTTATTTAAATTTTGTCATATTAGCTCCTCATTGGTAATCTTTGTATGGCTCACATTTAGTCGATTTTTCATTCACAGGATTCTGTCAAGGCTCCCTAATATGTGCCAAGCACAAGCTTCATTAACTGAGTTATCTTTCAGCTCTGCTCTATCTGTGGTTACCAAGCCCGTGTTAGTCAATGACATTTTAATGTTAAAAAACAAACAAAAAATGCAACACAAAAGCAACTTGATTTATAGAATCACAGAATCACTAAGATTGGAAAAGACCTCCAAGATCATCTAGTCCAACCATCCCACTACCACCTCTATTACTCATTAAACCATGTCCCTAAGCACCACATTCAACCTTTCCTTGAACACCCCAAGGGATGGTGACTCCACCACCTCCCTGGGCACCACGTTCCAATGCCCAACCACTCTTTCTGGGAAGAAATTTCTCCTCATTTCTAACCTGAACTTCCCCTGGCACAACTTGCAGCCATTCCATCTTGTCCTATCACTACTTATGTAGGAGAAGAGGCTGATCCCCAGCTCATCACAACCTCCTTTCAGGTAGTTGTAGACAGCAATAAGGTCTCCCCTGAGCCTCCTCTTCTCCAGGCTAAACAGTCCCAGTTCCCTCAGCCGCTCCTCATCAGACTTGTGTTCCAGACCCTTGAAGAGCTTTGTCACCTTTCTCTGGATATGCTCCAGGGCCTGGATGTCTTTCTTATGGTGACGGGCCCAAAACTGAACACAGTATTCAAGGTGCAGCCTCACCAGAGCTGAGTACAGAGGGATGATCACCTCCCTGGTCCTGCTGGCTACACTATTCCTGACACCAGCCAGGATGCCATTGGCCTTCTTGGCCACCTGGGCACACTGCTGGCTCATGTTCAGGAGAGAATCAACCAACACCCCCAGATCCTTCTCCTCTGTACAGCTTTCCAGCTCCCCTGCCCAAGCCTGTAGCATTGCCTGGGGTTATGTCCCACGTGCAGGTCTCAGCAGTTCGCCAGGTTGAACTTCATCCCATTGGCCTCTGCCCATAAATCCAGCTTA
This sequence comes from Hypotaenidia okinawae, assembly GCA_027925045.1. Lineage (NCBI taxonomy): Eukaryota > Metazoa > Chordata > Aves > Gruiformes > Rallidae > Hypotaenidia > Hypotaenidia okinawae. The sequence goes on from BSDF01000001.1 coordinate 212,287,112, forward strand.
TCCAGGTCCCTCTGTTGGTGTTATTTGCAGTCAGATTACCAATGGTACATTACATTTGAATTCTGACATATTTCATGTTTGACACACTTTGGAGACCCATTAAATAAAATGAGGCTTACAGGGGCAGTTGCATAAGTTCTGAGCTATTTTACCTTCCATGTTGCCAGCTTGCCTTCAAGAAATATTAAACTTTATCACCAACACACTCTTTCATTGTTACCTGGCATCTAAGGCTGCCAGGACTCCTTTGCTGTTAACTGATCTCTTGTGCTGCCCCTTGAAGGAAAAAGTCATCCCATAGCTTGTGTTACCTGACTATTAAAAATTTGGAGGGAGGGGTGTTGTCTCTCAAGGTGTTTGTTTGATTCCTCAGCACTGCGTTAACTCTGCTGATCCTCCTGAACAGCGTATGTCAGGTTTTTCATGCCAACAAGAAGTAGAAAGGGAATGATAAACTCTGTGTCTTTTTTGGAAGCCAAGGAGGAAAACTGCAAGGAGGAAAATTTTGAAAATGACCTCTTTTTGAGCAAACCAAGTAATTGCTCTTTTTGATAAATCCAAATGGGAACAGTCAGTGCTTAAGAAAGGTCTGGAGAACCTAGCACAGTTTGTGCAGAGGCCACGATGTCCTGCTTGTCTACAAAGCCTTCTGAATTCTTGTGGTTCTCTTGTCCCAGTAAAGGCTTGGTGTTAGGGACAGAAAGCTTCCCTGTGGCCCACCCATGTGGTGGGATCTGCAAAACATCAGTGCTGCCTAGGCAGAAACATTCAGTGTTTCTATATAATGCATAGCAGGATAATCAGAGCATGCTCCCACTGTCTGCACACACATGATGTAAGAGAAGAACTGCAGCCAGCTTTAAGGTTCTCCTTTCCCATACACAAATATAACCACACGCTTTATATCACTCAATCATTGTATACAAGTTCAAACGAGCATGTTCAAAAAAGGGGACAATGGCAATTGTAGGAAACCAAGAAAGAATTCATTTTGTGGGATTTCACTTTTCCATTGCAAATCCCAGAGGGTCTTTAGTGACCACAGAGGGTGAGAACCTCAATAGTTTTGTCACATCAAGAAAATCCTGCACAGCTGCAGCAATATTCAGTAGGAAGATTTCATAGCTTGTGCTTTCATCTACACCTCTTTTCTAAGGTTCCTTAACCTGAGAAGAAGAAGAAAAAAAAAAGATAATAAGGCAAAGGATACAGTTGCTAATCGTAGTCAAGGTATATTAATTTCGGTAATGCTTAGATATGACATAAGTGTTCTGAATTTGTATATGAATAAAATTAAAAATATTCTGGGAGGATAAACTACCTAAATGTCAGGAAAAGAAATACAGGCTATAAAATCCTGTGAAAAATTGCATAGACCAGAGTAAGATAGATGTGCTGTCTTTACTTTGCAAAGAAATCACAGAGGGTATGCAAATAGAGACTGAAAATGACACATTTTTACTTGATTCGAAAGCATTATCTATAATAGCATCTGCAATGTGTCTGCAATAATAGGGTGTAAATTGGAATTTACATAACAGATCTTTGGAAACGGGCTCTGACTCACTGTCTGAAAATGGTGTTTCCAGTAGAAAAAAGTCAACCGATAGCAGGAGAACTTCACAAAACACCTATTGCATATGCCAGCATTCACCCACTTGCCCCCTTTCCTGTTTGTGCAGAGTATTCATCTCAGGCACCAGTTGTAATAAAAACTCAAGTAACTGGTCTTGGAAAGACTTGGTATGTTACTCCTGATTAGACAAGTCATTTTCTCTGGGATGCATTAAGTTCTTTTGAATGGTGATGGACTGACAGCCCTAAAAACTGGAAATCCTTGATTTACGGTCAACCCCCTCAGACTGGAAGTAATGCATTGTTCCTATTTTCCCTTTTCTGCAAGCAGACATGGTCCTGAGACTGCACTTTTTTAGTGCATTGTGTGGCTATCTTCCTTCTGCCTCTCAGCAATCATGACTGCTGTCTGTTGAGTGGGAAAATTAGTCACTAATTTAATTAAGCCAGCAGTACAATACTTCTGCAGTTGGATTTTTTTCTTACCTCCATGATCAGGGCTTCAGTTAGGCAGAGTCCCCAGTAATAATCCAGACCAAGAATGGTTGGATTCTTTGATTCACACGGTGTTGCAGAGCTGAGGTCAGACCTGGTTTAGTTCTGCTATTGCTTGTCCATACAGTCCATGGTCATTGCTCTGTCCTTCTCTTCGGTTTGCTGGCTGATGCACAGAATTTTTCAGGGCTAACTAGTGTTAGATCAAAGGCCATTATGGCATTATTTATCTTGGATGAACTTTGCTATGTCAGACTTCTGAATAATCCATTAGATTCCTGGAAAGTATCTGTCTGTACAAACTAGACGAGCAGGATGGACCCTTTCTTTTTTGAGCTTGTTGTTCTCTGTTGTACTGATATAGAATAGAGTGAACAGCACCTTTAAGGTGTTCCTCTGACCTTCCTCAGAGCAGAAGGTAAATGGATTGGGACTCTAAAAGCACTCAATTCTCCCCATGGAATAGGTACCCTTGGTCGCATGTCTAACCTAACAAAGCCAGAGGTAGATACACGTTCACGGTGCCATCTTAGCAGACTTCCCTTAAGTAATGATTTCTCTCCCTTCTTCCTCCCCATTGTGGCATGGGGCGGTATATGGGAACTCTGGTCCCTGTCATCATCCATGGGCTGCAGGGGGACAGCCTGCTTCACCGTGGTCTTCTCCATGGGCTGCAGGGGAATCTCTCTCCAGCACCTGGAGTGCCTCATTCTTCCCCCCACCGCACTTCCCTGGCCTTAGTGCCTGCACAGTTTCTTATATCTTCTCACTCCCTTCTCTGGGGGCAAAAAGTGGCTGCTTGCATTTTTTTCTCCTAGCTCTGATTCCTAGAGGGGCTGTGACCATCGTTGATGGGCTCGGCCTTGGTCAGCAACAACTCTGGCCTTGAGCTGTCTGGCATTTGCTCTGTGGGGCCTGCAGAGAACTTCTGATTGCTTCTTGCAGCAACCCCCCTGCAGCCCCCTCCTCCTCCACCAGAACCCAGCCATGCAAAGCTACAACATTCAAACACAATAATGGCAGCTTTATAATTCAAACCTGAGGGTTTTTTTCTGCTAGATCACCTCAGCCTCCCTAAGGTTTTTGTACCATCAACTACAGTTAACAGTAAGGGAGCGTGAGTGAAGACAGGGTGAGAATGAGAGGGACCCATTGTCTCTCACACATCTTTATATTTTATCTTATGTGTCTAAATATCCAAGGAGCTACAAAGATACTGCAAATCCTTTCCTTGTTCCTCTCCTGAATCCAAGTCCTAATCTAGATTTCAAGTGTCGTTAAATGTCATGGTAATTGTTGTTACTGTTCACTATCTCTATAGAGATTTCTATCTATAGATAGATATACTATATATAGATAGATATATCTATATATAGATAGATATACTATCTATAGAGTTCAGTTCTGAGCTCTCCACTTAGAGAGTACCTGAGTTTTAGTTTTTCGTGATACAGAAATCTCTCTGGTAAGTATTAGATTGATAGCATTTGCTTTTTTTTTCAGATTATGCATTAATGATTTACAAACATAAGCCTGCTAAAATCAGAGAGGAGTTTTTCTTTATCACATATCCAGTATGTTGAACTCTCAAGTCTCCCTCCAGTTCCATCAAATATTTTAGTTTTAATTTATTTCCAGAAAATATGTAGGGGAAAAAATGTTAAATCCTTGATACTTAATTAAAAAAACTAAACATACCAATATAATCCTCAATCTACCTCCCTCAGACTCTTGGCTAATAGATTCGATTTTTACTCAAAGCAGCCATATCACTGATCTTTGCATCTTTCTTCACCGTATGTTGTTTCATTTTCCTGACATCTCAGTTTTTATGCCACATCATACATTTTTCACTCCGTTTGAGTACATGTCTAACAATACAGACTATTGGATTTTGTTATATCGTGTAACCCTGACACAATTTTATGGCTTTCCCTAAACTTAGTCTGTGATTAAATGTATTCTCAGTCTTCTTGTTGACCTAACTATTGAAAGTTCTCTGGCACAACAGGCAGAACAAACTTCACTGGGAGCTGTATATCCATCATAAAATTGCTCTAACGTGTTATCTATCCAGACTGGTTGTATTTTTCATGCTTTATCACAAATCAGTGTCACAGATAGATTACAGTTTGCAACCTGCAGTTGTTCATCGGAGTTAACTTGGCTGTCAGCACAGCCTTCTTGCAGTGTTTTAAGCTTTTATAACTTTTGTGCATGAAATCAAACAATTTTTCTAGCTGGCTGGGGGATCAATGCATGTGTCATTATGGAACAAGGCTATGTTACCCTTTTGAGTTTGATTTAGTCTTCTTACTTTCTAGGAGTGCCTGCACAGAAATTAATGCAGAACAACTCAAATTATGAACTTTAAAAAAAAAATTTCATTTCTGTTTTAGATCATCCTCCAAATCTTCAAAATCATTCAAGGCTTAGAACTCCACCACCTCCAATATCACATGCTCACACCCCAAATCAACATCACGCGGCCTCCATCAATTCCCTAAACAGAGGGAACTTCACTCCGCGCAGCAACCCCAGCCCAGCTCCTACAGACCACTCTCTTTCTGGAGAACAGCCAGCCAGCACTCAAGAGCCAGCCCATGCTCAGGACAACTGGTTACTTAACAGTAACATCCCACTTGAGACTAGGTAGGTTATTTTCTTTAGTATTTTGCAATGTTCTGACTGTGTGTGCTAAAGATGCTCTGGAAAATAAATACACATAACCGTGTATCTAACCATTCAGTCTGTGAACTGGTGTTTGGCTTCTGTCCTTTGAGTTGCATTTATTATTCCCTGTGTTGTTTTATTCAGCCTAGGAGGAGAGGAAATCGCTCTTCTTTTATAAAGTAAAAATTTTGTCTTTAACAGCTGCTCATAGAATTATTTCCTCATTTAAAATTGGAATCAGGATCATAGATTAAAATGTTCTTGGTTTTCTTTCTTTTATTTTCCTTTAATGTCTTTTCTTCCTATGTGGTAGGATAAATCAATATTCTATTTAAGAAACTGAAATCAGTCAATATATTGAAAACATTTAGCCTTCTAGCTGTGCCTCATCAAGCACATACTTTTGTAGTACAACATTCAAGAGAGGTTGGTTTTGTTTTACCCAATGACGAGAGGTCAGCTGCTGTTTTTTACTATCCTACATCACTCCAGCAAGCATGAAACTCTGTATAGCAGGATATCAGTCAATTAATGGTGTCTCCATTTAGCTCTTAAATTCTTTTTCACCTATGCGTCACACGAAGGGTGTGAGAAGGGTGCACTGAGTTGTTCTAGTTCAGTTTTATTAAGGTTTTATGTGGGTTCTGGAAAAGAGAATTGTCAAACTCTCTCAGCCTCAGTCCTCTCATCTGTTGGTGAGTGCAACTAGTTCTTGCTGTCCCACTTGAAACTCAGTTTTTACATTCTCCAGAGGCTTTGCTTCACCATTTCCTTTGCTACTAAAAAAAAACCAAATACCGGAGATGCTGGAGTCAGTAGCCCCCATCTTTCAGTCTGGAGAGAAGTCACCCAGACCTAACATGGTGCACTAACTTAGCTGACTTTTTCTCTTATTTGTCTTACTTTCTCAAGCCAACAAGATTAATTTTAGACAGCAAAAAGCATATACTAACTGAAAACTGAGCCAGGAGCGAAATTTGTCGCATCACTGCCAGTGAGAGTCTCACAGAGATCAGTGGTACCCGTGGCAGCTTCCTGGGACAAAATGTACCCTTTTTTTCCAGCTTCTGCTAAGAAAATGTTTTTCTGAATATGTTTTTCTAAAAATGAGTGCATCTGTCAGTCTTTTTGAGAATGAGCTCTGTCTGCGGGTCCTCTGAAACTTCTAAAACAGACCTCAATATCACATTTTATGGCATTTAGGGGTAATTAATTTCTCTGTGACTGCTTGATTAAAAAGACCCAACTAAGAAACTGGATCCAAGAGATTAGGACAAAATTATAAGCAAGTATGGCGCATGTGATTTGGCAACAGTTTCAATAATTATATAGTGCTACTAATTCTTGAGCATATATTGCTCAAGCATTGAATTTTATGTTGTTTCTTTTGGAAAAAAAATACACTAAAAATATATATAGTCTTCACTCCTGCAACCCTTTTGTGAATAATCCTCTATAATTCTGGAGGAAGCCCTGTGCCTTTTTGTAAAGCAGGCTATGAATTCTTTGAGAAGAAATAATACACTGTTTTAGTAGTGCCAAGACGTGCTCACATCTGACTGGAGTCTCCCAGAACTCACCACCTTACCAAGGAAAACATCCTTGCTGCTGGATCAGTGGAGGAATGTTAAACATAAAAAAGCTCTTTGCTGAAAGCATCTTTTCCAAATTTGTCCAATTCTGGTGGCAATCATGAAGGGAGATGGAGAGACAGCCCTGCCACATCCTAATAAATGCAGGAGTTCATAGACAGAACAGTTATCTGGATAGCCCTGAACTGTTCGTGCTAAATTGTAAATGAGCACATCCGTAAAGACTGTCCTCATTTCATCTCCATGAAATCATTGTGGAGGACATTTTTTAAGACCTGAAGCAGTTCTTCCAGCAAGTTAGGTTGGTCATATTATTGCTGTGTCATAACCAAAGTGGAAAGCATAGGTCTACCTGCATGAAGTGACCTTTCTGCATAATTTGATGATTTCACTTGCATCACCAAACAGTCACATTTGTAATTAATCCTCAATTTAATAATTTTAGTGATTAGGTAGATGCAGGTTGTTACAAGACTGATGTTGTGGCTTTTGACACACTGGTTGGAATGACATAATTTTGCCCAATCAACAACAAACACATTGGAAAAGAAAGTGTAATTTATACCAAACAGCAGATGAGCCCATTTACAGAGCATATCAGACAGGTTTTTGTTCCTTTACAAAACAACATTAAGAAAATAAAATGTGTTATAATGGTGTCATAATGCAAAGAGGCTGTGTCACACAGATGATCAGTAAATCTGTGACAAATCTCCACTCCAATAGTCTGCTCTTCCAACATGCAGAGGTCTTCCATTCCCTTTGGGGGAATTCTTTAGAATGAAAAGACCAGGCTTCAGAGCTTTTTAGCAAACTTGGGAGCCCAATTCCCTCTCTTCCATGAAGTTGACCTTCCCCACTGCAGAGATATTTAGAATAAAAAAAGACCTCCACCTAAAAGAATAAAATGTCCAATATGTAAAAAAAATAAATCCTGGCCAAGAGACATTAATCCAAGAATTAAGGCCTTTGAAGTATAGCAATCGGAGATTATAGTAATCTCATGTCAAAAATGGAATTGTATTTCTGTTGAATATCCATTTTTTTAAAATCCCGTATTAGTCAACAGAGAGAGAAAACATGAAGATAAAGCTATGTCTTTTAAACAGGGGTTGTCACAGGTTGTGAAACGTGCCTACAGTTATAGACTTTTAAGCACCCCAGAGTTTGAAGAGGCCTGATTTGGACTACTGTGGGCTCCAGGCAGTATCTGGGACTGGGAATTTAAGATGGTTTGTCACTGCCTGGAAGTTTCCATACTATAATGCAAAAGGCAAGCAGAAATGTCTAGCACAAGAGCACAACTGACACAAAAACTCATACCCTATATCTGAGAAATGCCTATGTTGCAAGAGGAAGAGCCCCTCCTCTTCTCTCCCTTCTTTTCATTAGTTTCCCTTTACTCCCTTTTCTCTGTTTCTCCTTCTTCCTCTTTCTTTTCCTGTCTGCGCCCTTTTTTGTTGCTTTAAAAGCAATATATTATCAAGGTTGTGATGAGAAGATCTTTGCTCAGAACTCACTCCAGACAGGTAAGTCAGTTCCCCCCATATTTATTCCTCACTCTTCCTTCTTCTGTGCCTCCCCCCTTCCCCCTGCCCATTCTGTTCCTTGACATTTTGTGGGAGAAAATAATTGCCACCTAGATGGACATTTAGTTGAGAAACCAACCACTTTCAGGAGACTTCCATTCTCAGGAAATTTCACACGATACTCATGTAAGGTCGGATTCTGCCACCACAGCTCCTAATGAGAAGGAAGAGTGGTTTGTAACTAGATGGTTATTCACAGGTAATCTCCAAGGGAGCAGACTCTGGCCTTCAGTGAGGAGGCCAGTCATGCGTTAGTCACCTCGGTGACCCAGCGACCTCTCTGATACAAATACATACATTATAAGATTATATAACCCTCCCCCTCCTCTGTTTTATTGACAACCCACAACTGAAATTCATGGAACCAATTTGACATGGATTTTAACTACTGATGAACTTTATTGATTGGTGTGTTGCTAGATGCCTCGCCTCTTACCCATTAAATGCTCAGTGCATGCACATATGTTGCTTCTTTTTTGCATTGAATTCAACATCCAACTTTTCCTGCATTCCCAGGGAATGCAAGGAAGCTGCAAACACTTGGGGATGGATTGATGCCTCAAGTGCTATGGCACACAGCTCATGCATGTTGATCCACTTTACTCCAAAGCTGTGAATAGGAGTCACTTTGCTTTCATTCAGATCAAGGAGTAGATCTGTTCTGTCAAAGCAGCCCAGAGGCCTCCAAAAGCAGCAAGTTGAATTAAACAAGTGCTGGCATTAGCAGCGGGAAGAGGTGGAAGTGAAAATTAAAATTAAGGTTGGGGACATTTTAGAAGAGACAGTATCAAGGTTTGCATATTGTGACAGGTCTGGTTTCACTTGGTAGAGAACATGTTACCTGAATCCAGTTTCTTTGACAGAGGAGTTCTCATTTGAGTTCACATCATGTCACTTATATCCTGTAAGCGCTTAATCCTGCATAAGTGATAAAATGTCACCGTACAGCTATGTTCCTTTTGCTAGTTATGGCCAGGGAATTTATTCACACTCCAGCTTAGAGTCTGTTTTTGATGCTGCAAACAGACATGGGCAAAATCAGGGCTGGTTTTTTGTTTCAAAAAAGATGAGAAGAATGTTCTTTTGCCAGGTCTTGAGAAAGAAGCCTGAAGGTGAGAAAGACACAGTCTGTTCCCAGCTGTGCCTCTGACTTAATTCTTTATGTTCCTGCTATTCTCCTCAAAAAATACGAAACAGTTTAGCATATATAGGTCAAAATGTGACTCATGAAAGTTAATTCCAGGGAGGCCAGATACTGCAAAAAGTCACTATTGTGTGCAAAGTTAAAACCAGGCTTTTCCATGTGTGGGCTCCACGTTCCTCAACTATTGCCTGCATTATCCAGATTGTAGCCAATACTCTGCATTGGAATTTGGGGTACAGCATAACCTTTTTCCAGCTTCTATCTGTTTATCACTGAGAGACTTTTATTTGGAATACTCGTATTGAGCAAAACTTGCATTTTGAAACTTCTAAGCAGCAAGTTATTGGTCCACAAATGAAAACAAATTAATCAACTTGGCAATTGAAAAGTTCTCAAATGCAAAACTGAAATGTAAGCAAAGGACTGACAGATTTTCACTGGAAATCCATGAGGACGTTAGGTGGAACTGTGCTACAAAGGTATTGGCCACAGTGGGGTAGAGATACTGTGCTGTACCTTTTCAGAGTAAGAACAAGACAGATGCAGGAGTATAGCAAGGTTACAGCTGTGCTGGATTGAAATCTAATCTTCTGAATCCAGCAGTTCAGGAGGTTTCGTGTGTTGCTGGCAATAAATAATGGGAAAAGAACAAAGACATCAACTTTATTTTATACATGCACATGGGCGTGTGTGCTTATACGTGTGTATATGCATATATATAGTGTATATGTAGAGAAGTGAACATTCTTAAAAGCTATATATGTATATGTGTAGCATCTTATACATATAAATATATGGTCCATCATTCTAATTCCATGCACAACTGCACTGTAACCATTGTGGTTTATAAGATCACACTTCATATATGCATGACTCACTGGCTTCATTCATGTTTCCATATGTATGTAGAAACATAGCAAAGCAGACATTCCTAGAGACATTGCAGGACAACCTCATTGAGATGGACATTCTCACCTCCTCCCGACATGACGGTGCTTACAATGATGGGTATGTGACACTTACGTGGTCTTCCTGTTTACTGTACAGTCGTTATGATCCTTGCATGAAAGCATTTGGTCATATCAGTGATGTTTAAGGGCAACACCATTGCTGGCCTCTTCCAAGATGGCTTTAAAAAAATGAGGTTCTGGAGCTTGGAGCACTGTGTCCTGTACATATTAATGGCAGACTCATTAATATGCTAGTGAGCCACAGCATGCCATTTGCTTTTTTCCCCTTGCTGTTTTGAAAGTCATTTCATTAGTGAGAAGTACCTACAGCAATTTTGAGTCCCATATAAACTAAGATTAATTTTATTTTTATAAAGATCTTAAACCAGTATCGTAGCAGCAGCCTGATATTTCATCGTTAAATTGGTGTTCTCCACGTACCTTACAAGTGCCTACTGGTTTTACATGTAAACCAAGCCTTTTATTTTGACTTTACTATCTGTTCTGGCATTTTTACCTAACTTTTTATCACTTAACTTTTAAGTCATAAACAGTTTTTAATTTGACATTTAGTGCCAAAAATGTCGACCTTCTGTTGGAGGTTTCTGATTTGGTAGCCATTAGTAACTGAAGATTTATTCGGTGTACTTGAACACCGTCGGTCCCTCTTTGCTGAAAACAGGTATCTCTCTGTCTAAACAAATAATTTCTGAAACACAGAAGAGTATCTGAATCCTTATAAAAATTAATGTTTTGATGTAGGGCATTAGTAGAAATAATGAATCTCTCTCTAATGCTCCACATTCCTGCTTAGAGTAGCAATAAAAGCATGGCTGTAACAGTACTGACACTTATTTTGGAGAATTATGTTACACTGCACGAATCAGTGGCTTTTGTGCATGGTGATGTTTGTGCATGTGACACTTCCCCCTGTGACTGCACAAGTGACCTCAAGGGGCAAATAGAGTCAGGTCTTCATCTGGTGCAATCCGCTGGCTTTACGGACTCCCATAGACCCATGCTGATTGCATTTATGCTGGCTGCAAATCCGTCCCTGAAAACCGTGGCAGAAGGTGCAGACTGCACTGAGGATGTCTCTGAGTCCTCACAAGCTGCATTTTTCTTTTACATCAGCATGGTGATAGATGAGTCAGATCTGTTTCCCAAGCTTCATTCTGGGTATTCAAATGCCTTCTACTTCATTTTGTCCCATCAAAACTAGTTTTTTTGTTTAGGATTCCCATGGAGAGAACTTCCATCAGGACATTTCATTTCAGGAACTCACAGTCTGCAGTGGGTTCTTTTTTGCACAGACTTTCATGAGTCTCACACAAGGTCCTCACAGGCTGGCTCTCAGGCTGCATTTGGAGTTACAGGCAAAATACAGTGCCTCCCAACGTGTCACTGGACGGGGAACACCATTGCCTTTGACAGTAATTCACACTTTCTACACATGGGCATCAAAGTAAGGTGCTCTGGACTGCTTTCCTCTCCCTGCTACTGAGGACCTGGATTCTTGGCTTTGATGCTTTTAACCATGCCACTGTCCAGTGTTTAAATTTGCTGGGCAGGGACAGTGTGAATATTCCCCTCCGTGACAATTTGGGTGCTATGGAATGGCTTAAGCTCTCTTTCCCCATCTGCACTCACCAATGTCATATTAAAAATACCCAACGCTCTCATGCAGTGATCAATGAATTGGTAAACACCCTCCTCTCTTTAATCTGACCCACGCTCCTCTTCAGTCTCCACAGGGTATTTCTGTGGGAGCATGAGCAGGCCCCCGGTGCTGCCCGTGCCACCAGTCTGTCGTAGCTGTGCTTGGGGTATTCATCTCACTCTAACGCCAGCTCTTCCACAGAGGTGACTCCTGCTCTTGAAGAGCTCTTGAAGAGTTCTCTGTGGCATTGTTGGCACTGTGAATTTTGTTTTGTTTTGTTTTGTTTTCCTTTACTCCGTGTGACTTGCCTAAGATTTTTATTCTTCTCTTTCATGCATGCCATCCATGTTTGTAGCCAGCATTGTGTGGAGCTGCTTTCCTCGTCCCGGCAGCAGTCACCATCCTCCCACCCCACATCTCCCCTGGCTTCCACCTCTGAGGAGTCACTTGCTGTTGATCTTTCTTTCCTCAGGCACTTCCTGTTCAAACCTGGAGGCACTTCTCCCCTTTTTGTACAACATCGCCAGGATATCCCTTGACGTCCAGCACTGTGTACTCACCTCCCCCTAGGCCCCTTCCCAGAAGTACCTTCTCTAGGCCTGCCTTTAACCTGAAGAAGCCCTATAAGTACTGTAACTGGAAATGTGCTGCTCTGAGTGCCATTGTCATCTCAGTCACACTGGTCATCCTGCTGGCGTATTTCATAGGTAAGCACATGTCTGATTGTTTTCTTTTTTTCTTTCTGCTTTTCTTTCATTTCTCTTAAGAACTCACCTGGAATGATAGCTGTCAAGAATGTGGTGCAAAGTGACGGGGAAGTAAGTTTTCTGTTGACTTCATTGTGGTTGCACTGCTATGCTAGGGAGTGCAACACTTCATGGAGCCAGAAGAGCTTAGTAAAACATGAGTCATATGTTGTGCTCCCTTCAGTGGTGTGCACTGTTCACATTCTGAAGAAGAAAGTAGACCCTGAATGAGGTAAATCCACCAGGTTTTCTCAGAGCAGCCCATTAAAAGAGCCAGTGAGGTCCATGGCACAATTACAGTTGCATCCAGGTCCCTGGGAATTCTCAGCCATTGGCTTTGACTGGAGCAGGGTCAGAGCCAAGGTCTTGATACGCAAAAATGTGGTTTTGTTCTGTTGGTGGCAAACCTCACCGTCTAACAAATGATACTAACTTTTACTGGGTTAACTGGAGCATGGGGAAGGACTGAGTTCAGACTGTGGTCCAACAGGGCCTTCTTTGAGTAGGGAAGCTGGGGGAAATTTGCTACTTGGGAGAAGCAGCAGTAGATTTTTCTTGCACTGCAAATGATCTGAATTTCTTTGGTTTGTAAGACTTGTCATTATTCATTGCAAAAAAGTATTCTCAGTGTTTGTTGAAAAAGTAATTTAAATGTTAGAAGTGAAAATTATATTTTTCAGCCTGTAAAGTCAGGGTGCTACCATTACTTTTTCTTCTCTTAAGTATGATATTTGTGTTATAAAGGTCTTACAAAGGTCCATTCCCAGGCTTCTATTTTAAACTGTCAGCAGTGCAAACTCTGGTTGTCAGACACTTGCAGATGTGATCATAGGTAAAAAAAAAAAGCCCACTTCTCACGGCACAAATGAGTCTTTTTGATTTTGCTGTGACTTCCTGTACACTAATGATCTATAAAAGGTTGTGGTTAGAATTACAAATCTTAGCCTGGATCGAAAGATTTTTGCTTTCATTTCACAAGAGTATAATTAGCACTGCCACAAAGGATTGCTTTTACTGTGTTCCTTTTATGTACATTTCTTTAATGACTGATACTTTTTTAGTTCTGCCTTGCATCATACCCTGGTCACTTTTATGCCTCCTGTAAGAGAAGCAGGAATGATTAATTAAGCGACATTAAATCAACAGCAGTTTGATGAAATATGCAGTCAATTTTCATCATTTGCTATGTACATTTGGGTTCGCCTTTCTCATTTGTCTGGTATTCTCCTTATGCCCTGAACATGATTCCTTTGGACATTATCTCAGTGTGTCAGAGGAGTACCATTATACCTCAAAGCAGCGGTGCCTGCTAATTCTGAGGGAGGAGCTGCATACTGTTTGATAGATTGAGAAGAGTTTGGTTTGCGCTCGCTTTTCTCCAACACAAACCCCTTTTTCAGAGTTCTGAAAAGATCAGGCTCCTGTTCAAGATCACAGTTAATGTGATTAAAAGGTAGGTCCATCGGGTGCTCTCCCATCCTTTTTTTTTCCTCATTCAGATGAATTCAGTGGCATTTGGCAGGCGCCACAAATGGCTGGCGAGGTGCCAGAAATGCTGATCAGGTTGAACTGCTGTAATTATGGGTCATAATTACAAATTTCTAAAGGAACTATCAATTATTAAAAATCAAATTCGATGGTTCAGTTCAGCATAAACATATTTAGCAAAGATTGTCTCTACCAGACACAGTGTTCTAATCAACAAGCAAAAAGGCAGATATTTAATTAGATTTTGATGAAAAATTGTGTTTAATTTCAAGTATAATCAATTATTAATTACTGTAATGAGTGACTCTGGTGGGGTTTACTAATTAAATCATCTAAAAATTATGAATAACCTTTTCATTTGTAATTATTTTCCACATCCTGTCAAGTTGCAGACAAGAATTGTATCACCTAACCCAAAAGAAAAAAAAAAAAGAAAAAAAAAATCAGAGAGTCAAAATGTTTGTACTTGCACTAAGTTAAACTGAGACATTTTGCATCTTGATAAAAATTACACAGTTCTTCACAGGAACTTGTTCATTCTTTTAAATAACCTGATCAGTTTGCAAAGAAAGTACTGTTTTCCCTACAGTTTGGGTTGGGGTTTTTCCCCACTCCTCTGTAATGTGATAGCTGCGTTTCCTTACAGATACCTTTCCTCATTTAAGCAGTATCTTACTTTTTTTTGATGCCATGAGGACTGAGTGGTTAGGTATAACTCAATCACGAGTAAGATTAATCTATATAACAGCTCACAAGTGTTGGGAACTTGGCTACTTTCCACCTGTTCTTGTTAGTTACAACAACCATAGAAATTATCTTTTTTAATGACCATGTTAATCCTCCAGAGCAAACTCAGGTCATTGGAAACACTTCCATGTAAGTGAATGGGTCCCACAGCAGTGGATTGACATTTACTTTATTTTTTTGTACACTGATCTTTTAATGGAAATACTTCAGGGTAATGTCTAGGGCTTCAGGATGCTCTTCAGAGCATCCTCCACATCGGAGTCATCTGCTTAGCTACTAAAAAACTATCCATTGCAGGCCTTACCTACCTGTACAAGTGTATGGAGCTAGAGACATTAGGAGATCCACAAGGAACTCTGCTGTTGGGTATAATTTTCCTGTGATAGGTGACCTTCTGAAGCAGGCAGAGCTGTGTGGAAACATAGAGGCGTTGGGTCATTTCTGAAGTTCCATGCTGAAACCATCTCAGTTTTGAAATTCATCTGAAGCCCTTGCTAAATCATTTGTTTAAGGCTAAAAGTCAGAGTTTCCATTATTTTGTGAAAGTCTTTATGGTATTTAATAGTCTGAAGTTCATTTGTCTTGCTGGACTTTTTCAAAGAAGAGGAGAGGAGACATAAATAGAAGTCCATGGAAGCTGAACGGCTGGTATCATGCGTCAACACTGTGATCAAGCTGAAGGTTTTATAGGTCTGAGTCACTGGTCTGGAGAGATAATGGTAGACAAAATATAACAGGGTGCATTAAGCACCAGCAGCTGGCTTTCATTTGAATTAACTGGCTTTGATTGACTTGTTGCCACCTTTTCAAATATTCAGAGGCACACTAAGGCAGTGGCGACAATGCACATCAAAGTTTTGCATACATACAGCTTATGCAAATCTCAGGAGCTCTGCACAAGCTTGTCTTGTGGGGTGAGAACACCAAAGAGAATAGCAGTGGCAGATCGGGGCTGTAACATTAAAATGGCAGGAACGGTAGGTACTGCAGGAACCACTGAAATGAAGGGTCTCTTTAAGCAGCTTGTAACTGACCTGCAAATTTGCTGTTCCAGGAGATTGTGAAGAGACATCACTTCAAAATTAAATTTCCCATTTTAGTGTTGCTCATTCAATTGACAGCTATACAAGGAATATTTTCATGGCTTTTTCTGGGATGTGATGGGGTCTGTATGCTGTGGAGCTCTGCCTCGGAGGGCTAATTTCTAGCAAGTTTCTTGTGGCAGACATAATACCATAAGGTATGTTGCTAGCAAAGTTTCTGTACCTGGTAGATGCCAAGCCTGCTAGCACAGCACTCTAAAGAATCTCTGACATTTCTGCACTGCTTGGGAGGAAGATTTCTGGGTTAGAAACAGAAAAGACCTCTTTGATTGTCCAGATCTCCATGCCCAGCAGCTGTTTGGCTAGATCCGCAGAACAGTTTCTAAATGAATTAGTGATGGAGAATAGTTTCTTTCTTCAGAAACAGAAGGTATTATCCTCTGCCTGATGTAGATTCCAGACTAGATGGAAGTACAATTTGGTGTAGTTAGGCACTTGCAATTTTCCTATACTTAAGCGTGCTGCGGTTGCATTGCAGGAACAGCAAGAAAAGATGGGCATTTGATTTAGATTAAAGTTAGGGATGGAAAACATTTTATGAAGCCAAAACAGTCATTCATTTGATTGGAGTCAGAGCTCTTTACTTTTCAGCTCTGTGTTCGTTTGAACTTGGTGCAGATGCAGCTTCCCTTAAAGAACAGTGTCGCCTGCCACAGGCAAAATGCTTTGACAGTAAAACTGGGATAGGCCTATGATGTGTTTATAAGGTGTCTTTCTTTTTATTGTCTAAAACTCACCCTGAAAGCTAACATTAGTTCAGTTTGTCCATGATTCTTTGATGCTATGTAATAAACCCAATTTAAAGCAGCTCTCCAAAGCTCTTAGCTATCGAACTAGTTGCCTCTGGATTTATAGTACACCAATTACCATTGTGTTTACCTCTCACTTGAGATCGACAGGAAA
Source organism: Hypotaenidia okinawae (assembly GCA_027925045.1). Classification (NCBI taxonomy): domain Eukaryota; kingdom Metazoa; phylum Chordata; class Aves; order Gruiformes; family Rallidae; genus Hypotaenidia; species Hypotaenidia okinawae. Next base: position 212,303,777 of record BSDF01000001.1, read on the forward strand.
GTTGCTAATATTAAATTGTTAAACTTGAGCAATATCTATTAATCAAACGTTTACACCTTGATATTACAGGTTTTATTCAAGTTAAAATATAAAACAATTTATTACCATGCCAACAAGTTTCTTTCATTTTCTGCTTTAATGTTTCTTTTCTGACCCCAGATCAAGTTCTATTTTGCTACAGTTAGCATTTGTTCTTTTGACTTGCAGGGATCTTTCAATGTTTTCTGTTTCCATCTTAGATAAATTGCAGAAACAGTACCTAAACAACCTGCTCTTGAAAAGCCTTTGTGTTATGAAGTTATAGTGATACCTAAAGAGGAGCGAGATGCAAACACAACCTTCTGGTTACTTCTCTTGCACATGCTCCTCTTACACTGGAGCAACTCCAGTTTTAGCCTGTAGAAGAGGAGGCTGAGGGGAGACATTATCACTGCCTACAGGTACCTGAAAGAGGTTGTAGATAGGTGGGTGTTGGACTCTTCACCTGAGCAACTGGTGATAGGACGAGGGGGAATGGAGTCAAGCTGCACCAGGGCAGGTTCAGATTCAGCAGTAGGAGAATGTTCTTCACCAAAAGCATTGTCAGGCACTGGAAAAGGCTGCCCAGGGAGGCGGTTGAGTCACCGACCCTGGATGTATCTAAAAGATGGGTAGATGAGGTGCTTAGGGATATGGTTAGACTCAATGATCTCAAAGGTCTTTTCCAACTTAGTGATTCTGTGTCATTCTGTAAGTCCGTTTACTTTAGCACTGGAAGAAATGCAGAGTCAATGGCATTTGTCCCAGGGTCTACAATGAGAGCTGGACCAACCCTGGAAAAGTCTGCACATATTTATATGTTCCTGATTCTGGAGATTGACCTGACTAAAGACAGAAAATACACCAGGATGGGTGTTGTCAATTACCTTCTTGAGTTTTTTTGTTGTTGAGCATCAAATTTTGCCCCTATAAATTATCTCAGGAAATCTAACACTTGAGAAGAGTCTCAGCTCCAGGGAGAGATGCCATCAACGTGAGCATTCAAAAGTGCCTGATTTCAGATGAGCTGCAGGAATCTCTTTGGATCATTTGCTCTGGAGCAGAGAGATGGAAAGATTGCAGGGCTTTGTGTCACACATCACTCTTGTTAAGCAGCAAGTGAGGGCAGCTGCTGTGTGTAAAGTCTACAAGAGGCTGGTTGAATAGCACTAAGCTCAGGGAAGCTGCCTATAGGGATCTAGCAAAAGAAACTTTCCCTGGTCAGATCCACAGAGAACTAGTGAATCACTCAAATGTTTCATCCTCAGTCACTTTACTGACATTTCCCCTTCGTCCTCTCCACAGGCATTCACACACCATGAGGTATAAAACGCAGAGACATCCCCTACTACAGCTCAGTATAGCTACAGTGAGGAATGTTATTTAGATGTTTTGCCCAACATAACCAAGAAAAGGTATTTGTTTGTTAATGCAGTAACTGTGGAGAAGACAGTAATCGTCAGAGGAATAAGAAAGACACAAAATTAAAACAAACCCAACTGTATTCAGTCTGTATTTCCCATTGCTGTGTTGTCTTTCTTCGCAGCTTAGGTGCACAGTGGTATGAATTACAACTTAGATCTTCTTGTCCATCATCTCCAAAGTCAGGAAGAGCTGTTTGTATTTGTGGTGGTTGAGCCCTGGCCAAAGGCCAGACGCCCACCAAAATCAGTCTGTTACTCCCCTTCTTAGTTGGACAGGGGAGAAATAACATCATTGGGCGGCTCAAGAGGCAAACTTGTTAATGACACAGGCAAAACAGACTCAACACAGAGGGCTGAAGAGAAAGTTATCTAATTTATTACACTAAAGAGAAAAACAATGAAAAAAGAACCAGTCAGGAGTGCAACCAACAATCTTAAAACAAATGCAAACCAGGTAAACACTTTTCCCCCACCACTCCCTCCTTAGCAGGCTTTAGTTAGAAGTTTGCTCCCTTCTTCCCTCCCAGTCGCAGCCCAGGAGGGGCAGGGACTGGGGAAAATGGGGGTCTCAGTAACACCTTCCCCCCACCCATCCATTCTAAAGCAGACTTCCCTTTCAGCCATCATTTTGCTCCCTTCTTCCCCTCTCCTGCTTGCAGCACAGGACGGGGGGCCAGGGACTAGGAGATGGGGGCTTTGGTCAGTCCCTTGCAAGATGGTTTCCTTCTCGGCTGGGATGGGGGCATCCATTCCACACACCCTCCCCCTGCTGCACCGTAGGATCTCACCCACGAGAGCCAGTCCTCCACGAACTTTCTCCAAGGCAAATCTCTTCCCACCGGGCTTCATCTCTGCTATGGCTGGCAGCAACACATCACAGTGTCTCTCAGTCCCAGTCCTCCACGGGGCTATGATGCCTCCTCCAAGCAAACCTGTTTGGCTCATCTCTGTAGGTCACTTGTGCTGGCAGGGGCTCATCCCAACGTCAGTCACAGCATCTTCTCTATGTCTCCACCGGCTCCATCCAGCGTGGAGCCTCTCCACTGGGCAGGTCGGGTCTCTGCCTCCTCCATGGGTCCTTTCCTCTGGCTACTCCATGGGCTGCAGGGGCATCTCTCCCTCGCCTGGGTACCTGGGCGCCTACCCCTCCCCCAGCCTTCCTGGCCTTTTGTGTCTGTCAACTGCTTACATTTATATACAAATATACATCCCAATGCCCTTAACGGGCCAAAACTGCGATCTTCCTGGCACTCCATGTTCTGGTGGAGTCTTTCTCTCCTATACGTGATTCTCAGAGGCGCTATAAGCAGGCCTGCAGAGGATACCAGCAGCCATTTTCTGCCAGACCTGGCCCTCTCTCAGTAGCCAACTATGCAAAACTGCAACAGTATTATTAGAGGATCGTGTGCATCTCTCTTTGGTTTGGATTTTGTACTGTATATTTGGATAGCAGCTACTGCTAGCTTTATCACTTAAAGGAAGTACACGTGATTTACCTGCAGCTTTAAAATAAAGGTGATAAAGGTAGAAGATCCCACTTTAAAGCTCTTCTTGTAAAGATCACTTCATTTAGGTGGGTGTTAAAGAACTCACCATAGAAACTCCATTAAGGAACATTCACTTTTTTGACCTAAATAAGATCTGTAACCTGGCATTAAAAGTGTTGGAATAAGAGAAATATAAGTTGCTGTATACAGTATTGAAAGAGAGACACAGCCAGAAGATATTGGTGGAAAAGGATGGTAGAAGATAATATAAACCCAGTGATTTTGTAAGTGTTGCCTTATCTGGGCAAACTGGAAAGCATTAAAATTTAGGTATTCCTTTTGCTGGCAATGTGTCCTGATATACAGTGGCCAAATTTGTGCTTTACAGAGCAGTTAACACTTCTTCAGTGTCTACACTGATAAGAAGCCTGATCAGGTGCTGTCTTTTAGCATCTAAGTCAGTGTTTATTTGAAATGGGAAGAAGTAGGAAGGTTCACATAATTGTCATCTCTGTTCTTAATTAGCGACGTGAAATACCATAAGTATTAAGAGATCATGTAGGCTGACCTCTTAGGACACTGAGGGTGAGTAAACTCCAGCCACTTAGTTTGCCTTTTTTGCCTAGGTAAATTCACTTCTTCACAGTTTATACACGTAAGGGTCTCATTCATTCATTTTGGCTACAGAAATCACATTAGGATTTGTTGTACAGCATCTTCTTGTGCTTACTCCCAAAGCAATTTTCGGTTGCCAGTGTCCCGTTTCACAGACACAATCTGGCATCCATTATCCCAAATGTTTAGGCTGCCCTTGGAAACATTTCATTTGGACCTTAAGCACATTTTGTTTGAATCATTCAAACTGAGGAGCTGTCCAGCTCTTCCATTTATCTATCCTGTCCTCATTGCTCTATTTGTCACTTGAATAGTCTTTGAGTCATCTGCATGTTTAGTCACCCAGGGGTTTATATTTACTTATGTAAGATTGATGTAAATGTTGGATAATTTCAGGCTGACTATCAGTTGTTGGATTTCACAAGAAATTTTAACATTTGGTGGTTTTTCACCGGTGATGAGGATTTTAAGGTCTTTCAGTTAATTTTAAGCACACGTAGCATACAATGTACAAAAAAGCATACAATGCTTTTTACCATTGAATGGCACTTGTTCCTTTAATCATAAGTCGTGCCAAATTAAATCAGATGTCTTTACTAAATTGTAATCTTGTCAAAAAATGAGTAACCACTTCTTTCTTAAGATCCATTTTTCAGAACAGCAATAGGGTTTGCCTGAGTTACCATACATTAGCTTGCTTTATTCTTTGTCAGTTGAATGCTGTGTTGTTTTCCATTATTTTGTCTGTAATAGATGTCAGGCTACCCAGTCTAAGTGACTTGCATCCCCTTCTTTTCCCTCCTTAAATATTTGCACAGCATTAACCCTGTTCTAATCTCTCGGTAGCTGGTTCAGTATTAATCAGTGAGTCAGATTCCTCTTCTGCTAGCTTGTCTCATTTACTGGGTACAAGTTAAATGAGCCTGCAGATTTAAAAATGTTTGTCCTTGAATAGATGTAGTTTAATATAATTCTTGGTTATTAATGGACTGGAAAAAAACTTATTTCCTGTGAAATAATTGCATTATCCTAGTTATTTTCAAAAACCAGAACAAAAATTCTTACTGAACACTTTAGCCTTTACTATAACATTATTAACAATTTCCCCATCTCCATCAAGTAGATAGCTATATTGTTGCTCAGTTTACTAGGTTTCTATACAGTTTAAAAATGTTCTATTGTTCTTTGTTTTATTCAAGCCATGTATTTTTTTCTTCATATCCTCAGCTTCCTTTATCAACTCTATGCATGGTCTGAGATTTATATAGGTTACTCTCTGTTTCCCCATTGTTCTGAGGTTTTATATATTACTTTTTTATTTCTGCTCATTGTTTTATTTTGACACTGAACGAAGAGGTCCTTTTGTCACAGTCTGGTCCTCTTTCATCATTGTGGGATCACTGCAAGGATGACTTCTGTTTAGAAGCAGACTACCAGTATGACCGATTCTTTAACTGGTGGAAAGCAGGTTGAGGCTGCATATCCAGAAGGCTCCATCCAATCGTGGAGTATTGATCAGTACACCATGAAACCACACATCAGTCACCTAACATCACAGTTATCCCTTTAGCTGCCTGATCCTTTCTTAAATTTAAGAAGAGGATGAGTTTAGTTCCATCTGTTTTTATTAAATGGTAAGACATAGGCTCTCAGCTTTTATAAGTTTTATCAGTTGCTTTTAGTGAGTTTTTATAGTTCCTATAAGTCCCTGGGAATAAAAAACCAAAACCCACAACAAAACCCAGCATGCTGACACTCAAAGTGCTGGCCTTGCCTTTATGGTAGTGTCACAGACATGCTGCTATAATCTTCATTTCACAGCTTAGATTGACCTTTGCACACAGGCACTGGAAAGGAATCAATTTTACAGATCTTAATATCTACTGGAAGGAGTTCTCCTCAAGTCCATGCTTTTATTTCATACTAATTACAGTGAAATAACATAATTTAATTGCAGTTAAGTGGAGACAGAAAGAAGTGTTTTCTGTAATGGGCTTCCTTTCAGTGTTTTTAAATACCATGCATTTTTGTGGATAACTAGTCATAAGAGTAATCTCAGTTAGGGATGTCACTGACAGTGAAAAATATTCCTCGGTTATTGTTTAGTGTTTCTCTCACATCCTTTTCCAGCATAAATTAGAAGATGGCTTCAAAGCCTGATTTGCAGCCAGGTCATACACTTTTATTGGGTATGTGCAGCAATGCATTCTCTAAGGGTTTGGGTTTTTTTTTACCTGTAGTTAAAGTTGAGTTATATGGTAGATATACATCTTTACAGTGTTAAGTGAAGCGATATTGTTAAGTATACTACCTAGGTAACATGCTAGATGACCTGTAAAATAAAGAACAAAACGTCCAGTCCACTCCTTCTCTCTGTGACAAGATTTCAACCTCACTCTTTATGATGAAACTTAAAAGCTCCAAAAGGACCGCTTACAGAGCTTACTATGAACTACCCGAATCTGACGCTCAATAAATAGATATATAGAGGGTGTTGAATCTCTGTATTTAAGTGAAAAATTAATAAATTCTTCCACCATCTCCAGCTTTTCCTATCTTCTGCTTTATTTGATTTTATCCTACCTTAAATTCCCAGCCTGTCCTTACTGCAGTCAGAAGCTTCTGCTTCGAAAGATGATGAGAAGAGCATATGTTAGCTGTTTTCAAATATGGTAGCATGTAACACAGCAGCAACATTGCACCTTACTTGCCTACTACAACTGTAGCATCCATTCATTATGCAAAGCGATGCTTTAAAGAGCAAAGCAGAACAAGGCAGTTAGCAGAGAGGATGACTATGCTTACACTAAGCATTTCAAAAGAAACTCTAATTGCACTATCAGAGGAGCAGAATCTCGTTTAATTCTGACAGAAATGAAAATGAAATCAAGGAGCAAAAGGGACTTCTTTTGGTCGGGAAAAAAAAATCCCAAAAGCTAAATTTACTGATATTCCACACAGTATTAATCCAAGTGGTCAGTGGTCATTTATTTATGTTAGTGTAAACTGCGTTAGTCATCATGGCTCATGGGCTACTTCAGGTTGTGAAATATGTGTGTAGGACCATTCTGGACTTCCAAATGGTCAAGAATGGGTGAATTTCTATACTGTTAAACTCTTAAGGATGGTCACACCCAAACTGTCTATCAGTAATGATCTCTGGTCCTTGCTACGTGAACTGTGTAGAGGACTTCAGCAGGCATAGGCTAACCAGAACCAAAATCATGGTAGAGTCCCTTCTAACAAACAGATGGTATAGACTATCCAGTTCCATTGCTTGCTACTGTTTAATTCACTACTAAATAAGTAATCTTTGGGGATGAAGGGACAAGGCACTGTACTCTGTCCCTGAGCAAGCACATTGATATATTTGTATTTAACGTGGAGCTAACGGGGAACCATGACAGCTCTTTCCGATTAGGAAGAACAAAAAAATACTGTGTGCTTTATCTTTTCCCTGATCCACCCAGAGCTGGCTGCCACAAAACTAGAAAATCTGAGTTCACACATGCTCAGTAGGGACCTATTTAGAGTGCAGTAGCAAAATTGTCCACGCTGAGTGTATTTCTTCCCTTTCCAACCCCCTCCTACCGCTACCAACCAGGCTGCACATATGGCATCCCGAGAAAGCAATTGAACATGCTACAATGCTGGAGTTGCCAGGGTTGAGTGGCAATTTCTCTGCAATTGTTCTGCTCAGCATTGGGCCGGTGGAAAAAAAATAGCCTGTGATGAGGGAATTAAAGGCTATTACAGAGTACATATGCATACAGAGGCTGATCTAAAATCACACAAGCAATCTTAATTTTGTTCTTTGCTCACTTTTGAGTGCTTGACTTGGCGAACTTTGAGTTCCTTTAGCAAATGCTTTTTTTAGTTGTAATTAAATATAAAGATGTCTGTGGGCCTTTTAAGAGAACGCTGTGGGTTGCACTTGCCAGCACTTGCCTTAATCTATGTGCTGGATTTAGTTTTAAGTCCAAGGGAACAAATCATCGGGTTGTGTTAAGTTTTGTTATTGAGTGAGCTTTTCACCCTGATTTGAACTATTCACTTAGATTTATACTACCTGAAAGTACCGTGCTGGATTTTGCTCTTGGTCTCCAGACAGAAAAAAATTTTCTACTGTCATTAATTGTGCTGTGTCACCCACTTTATCAGCTTTCCCAGACTGTACATTTGTATCCATTTGCCAAGCTTCAAGGAATTTTCTTCTCTCCAGATGAACTGGTTGAACAATCTGATTGTTTCTCAAATTTGTGTAAAGAAGAAAAATATAGAAAAATTTAAACTGTCTTAGTCTGCTTTTGTCATCTGAATCAGGTCATGCATTTGTCATCTGAAGCAGGTAAAACAATGAAAGGATTCTGAAGACAGGTGCAGGTTAATTTTTTTTTCAAATCTCTTCAACAAGCCAAAAGGATTCTGCTTCCGAGCTTAGCTTTGAAGATGCTGATTAAAACTCTACAGATTGTGAAAATTTGTACTGAATTTGAAGCACTTCCATCATGCTTTTGAAGACATTAGATTTAGCCAGGCTAAGTAAAACTCAAGTTAAAACTGTGCTTTGGCCATTGAGGGATTTGTAGATTGTCATTTTGTTTATTTTTCCTATATCAACTAGCACAGCCCAGCCAGGTCTATGGCACTATTAATATGGCGACTAATAATACTAATGAAGTTTTCATCTGATTTTAGGATTAAATCATGAGCAGCACTCTCAGATCATTTACTTGTCTTTACAGTAAAATCATGTTCACATTCAGAAGGATAGATGAGCAGTCAGCCATTTGAGAGATCAGCCCACACCTCAAATTCTAGAACAATATTTAGAACTTTATCCTTAAACCGGGACTCTGGTTTAAACTCTGATCCCACCTTGGTGGTGCTGGGACAACAGAAGATGGCGAGGATTGAGGCTGAGGGGAAATCTTATCACTGCTTGCAACTACCTGACAGGAGGTTTTAGAGAGGTGGATAATGGTCTCTTCAGCCAGGGGACAGGTGATAAAACAAGGGAAAACGGCCTCAAGCTGCAGCAGGGTAGGTTTAGATTAGATATTAGAAAAATATATTTTACTCAAAGAGTTGTTGGGGCCTGGAACAGTCTGCCCAGGGAGGGGGTTGAGTCCCCATCCCTGGATGTGTTTATCAGATGGGTAGATGAGATACTTAGGGATATGGTTTAACACAGGACAGGAATGGTTGGACTTGATGACCTTAAAGGTTTTCCAACCTTGTGATTCTGTGATTCTGTGACTGTTTGTGACTTTTTAACAGCAAACTGTATTTTTTAGACCTCAGGCAATGTATTACATTCATTTGGGGAAGCAGGTTTTCTGACAATAGCTGCCAGACATAATAAGGAAGGAAGCACGTGAGAGGTTGTTGATTTACCTATGTAAATTACATCCTTTTTAATTAGGGTCTCACAATTTATATGTGTGTAATGAAATGGCATTTGTAAAATTACACTGTCCACAACAGGCTAGCCCAGAATTTTAGTAATTGCAAAGCAAGGTAGGAGGCCCTTTGGTAGGGCTGCCTGTCCTCATTTCTCTAATTGAAGTGAATACCCCAATGGGAAAACCATTATTTCTAATATTATATACACAAATTAAAACTCCATTTAGAGGTACAGAGGGACCATCTTATAATTGACTTTGATCTTGAAGAAATATCTCGGTAATATTTATAGTAATATGGTCTCTGCCAGAAAGGGTATCTAGAAGGGAAAATATTATTTTACTGAGAAAGGCTGGAGCCTGTGTAACACCAAATTTACTAGAGCTGTGGGGGCTGAAATAAGCTTCTTCAGTGCTGTAAGCTGCCTAACAGCAGCGAAGTGTTGCTGAGGTCCATCTTTCAGCCTCCTATTCTGCTTTCACACTGGTGTAGATGGTGAAGTAAATTACAGACTGTATTTAAGCAGACAGCCCCTTTGATAAGCCACACCACCTTTTATTTACTTTTTTTTTCCCTATAGGTTGACACTTTAATAAAATCCTCATAAAAATACCCATAAAAATATTTAAATATACCTATTTAAAACTGCATGTTCCCTTTCCTGTAGGAAATTACAAGCATCCAGCAAGCTACTATAGCACTGGGCAGGGGAGCAGCAGTGATCATCTATTAGCGGTTTGAATGGACAGGCAATCACTTGAAAGTCTTTGATCCCCAGGGGTAATTAGGAAGACATTGAACAGGAAGTGCTGACTCTTTGCATTGAACAAACATTGAGTTTAACTGCTTCGTTTTATAACATGTCTTTCTAGTCACTTCCTTGAAAGTTTCAAAGAAATGTGATGCTTCAGCTGGAAGCTTTTTTTCCCTTCCCTATTAAGAGCAATTGGGAACTAAATTAAAATATAAGGTGTTCTCCTAAGGAGCTGATACTGTTTGGTAGACCATCTGCTTCTATCTTGGAACTCTTTGATAGAGCCTTTCAGTCAGGAGGGGTCGAAGAATAACTGGTTTGTGTTACATCCAAGCAAGCAAATGCATTTGCAGTCAGGATTTTAGGTGATTACCACAATGCTTTGTTTTCCCGAGAGGCAGTTTTCACTCTGGTGGGAAGATTTGAATAGGTAGGAAGCTCTCCATCATTTGAATTCCTCCTTTGCACATGGTGATTCTGACTGAGGGAAGGAGGAAACCTGAATTATCTCTGAAAGACCTGTTTGTGGTAATTGTGTAGTTTAAGCTCTGTTTGAATGTGGAGGAATGGTCAAGCAGCAAGCCCAGGTATTGCTGAATGTATGCTGTGTCATGTGTCTGTACTGAGCTGGCTGCAAAAGCACCTACCACTTACTTTATGACATTTGAGGTCCTAAAAAACCCCACAAACACACTCAACAGCTATCTCTGTCTAATCATCTAAATCCTATTCCTTCACCTACAGATGGGTAGCTATAGATTCTCCAGTTCTCAGCATGAAGAATTCCCAGCCAGCCCAGCAGTGTCTTTATCCCTATGCCTGAGAAGAAGGCTTGTAAACCCTTTTCTCTCACTGAAGGTGAATCATTGAGTAGTCAGGACGGGGGCCAGATGGGGAATTTACAATAGTGAGCATTATCCTAAATGTCCCTCCTTGTGACTTTTTTATTTTTCTCAACTATTGTCTTGTGTCAAATAAATCAACAGGCCAGGAAGCCAAGCCATGGGACCTCCCAGCCACAAGCTGAGGGTCTCCACTTAACATGTAATCAAGCTCCCTTTCTGTCTCTGTTCCTTTTTGACCTATTAATTTTACATTTCTAACTGCCCAGCAACCCCAATCCAGCTGGGTTGTGGAGGATTCTCTGTTCCCACCCAGCTGCAGTCCTGTCGTGGTGCACAAGCTCACATTCTTTCAGGCAGAGGGTGATTTCAGAAGCCAGGTTTTTCATTCCTTAAATAAGAGCTTTAAGCCTTGAATCCTAGAATCACAGAATCATAGAATTGTCTTGGTTGGAAGGGACCCACCACCACCCTGACCTCCCATCCAGTACTAAATCATGTCCCTCAGCACCACATCTAACCATCTTTTTAATGCCTTTAGGGATGGAGACTCCACCACTTCCTTAGGCAGCCCCTTCCAATGCCTAACAGCCCTCTATGTGAAGAAGTTTTTCTTAATATCCAGTCTAAACCTCCCCTGTCATAGGTTGACGCCTTTTCCTCTTGTCCTATCACTTGGCACTAGGGAGAAAAGGTCAGCCCTCACCTCTCCACAACCTCCTTTCAGGTAGCTGTACTCAAATAAGAGCTTAAATCCATGAAAGGACAGTATTTATTTACAGGATGTAATTTTAAATGCTAGAAACACAGGACACTGAGTTTGTAGTCACAAGGCAAGCTCTGTGTGTGTGTGTGTGTGTAAATGGTGTGAATTCAGGATATTACAGACCAGACAGGATCCTGGATTTCGATTCTAGACCTGAGAACATGTTAGGTACTTGGGTACTTAATCCAACACTCAAAATGTCCCATGCCTGTAGACAAACACCAGCTTGGATCTATCTGGTCCAGGACTTGATCTTACAAACAAGGAGAGTAAGTAAAATATTCTGCATTCAGGCTTGTTGCTTTTACCCCCTTCAGACACAGACCCACTACAGTCCTTGGTTATTGCTCTGCTATCCGCTGCTACACTGGGACACAGGAGCCTTGTCCAGCACTGAAATGGAGTAGAGGTGTAAAAAAAAAAAAAAAAGGAAAAAAAGGTTGAATTTTTTTTAATGTTTGTTTTACTGTTTCTATTCTTCTTAATCTTGCGTGCTTCTTCCTTGATTTAGTGAAGATTGACAAACCAGTGATTATTTCATGCAGAAAGGCTCCTTTTCATAACATTGAATGTCAAAAAATATGATTAATTCTGCAACAGTCAATTCTCCCACTTCTGCAGAAATCATATAATTTCAGTGTAGAGAGAGACAGTTATGCAGATAATTACAGTCAAGTTTATTCCAGAGACAGGAGTGAAAGCAATACTTTTACTTGAGTCAAAATTAGCCCTGAGTAATTCAGTGGTGGAATTCAGCTTTTTTTTTTTTCAATTAGGAGTAAAAGCAAACCTCAGGTCTCATTTTAGAGAGTGTGTTATTATAAGTCTGATTGTTGAACCTGAAGGATAAATTGGAGTGTGTAACCACCACGTATCTAGTGCTTAATTCCACAAAAAGAGGGGAAAGCAAAGAGACAAGCTATATAAACGTCTTCCCAACCACTGCCCAAGCACCAGCTGATGTTCCTATTTCAAGTCCCTTTTACTTTTTTCTTAGCTTTCCTAACTTTCTTCTCAGCTTCTCTCATATTTCTGTATTTTTCTCACCTTCCTCCATTTTCTTCTCATTTCTATTCTTGTTTGCTATGGCATCAGTGCCTCTCAGCTGTTCCCTATCACACTGTCTTTTCCCATTTTCTCCTTCACCCCATGCCATACTTGGGCAGCTTTGGAAAACCATTCTCCCTACCAGAAGTGGTGCTTTGGCTTTGCCCGTTCTGTCACCAGTTCAGTGAGGTGCTTGTCAAAACCTGTGGAGAAGCAGAGCCAAACTCTTCTCCAGATTGAGCTCAGTTGTAAGTATGACTGCGATGAAGAGGTTAGAGCAGCAGCGTGGAGAAGCCCGGCTTTTCCACAGCCTGTATGCTCCCTGCGTTATTTACAAAATAAGGTAATTAGGTAAATAAGCTTTCAATATGAAGCATGTGTGAAGAGGCTGACTACATTTTCCAAAAGAGAAGCCCAGAAGACTTTCTTTCTTGCCTGCGTGCCTTTTGCTGTCTGCTCTTGCTATAAACCCAGGCTGTGCACCATGCTCTTGGTGCAGACGATCAACATGTTCTGGTTGAGCTTCCTGTCTGACAAAGTCTTTATTCATTGTTCAAGGCAAGACGAGTTGTTAACTATAAAACAGTCATTACTTTACTCATTCCATAGCTTCTCTAGGAGCTTTGCCCAGGTGAGGAATTGCAGGGTGATCAGCAGTACCTGCAGGACAGATCTTGGAGAGAGCAAGCGAGAAGGCAGCAGCCGAGCCTGCGAGCCGCTATGAGAACACACATAACAGGCAGCTGGTGGCTTCAGCCGTAGCCTTAATTTCAAACATCGTAATTGATTGGTTTGGTTATTTATTACACTTAGCTTGCTGCTTTGGGCAAAGCAACAAGCCAATAAAGGGCCAGCAGTGTAGTTTTCAATTTTTTTGCTGACCGGTGTAGTTTCTGGGGGTCTCACATGCTTCGGTAAGCATGTCTTGTCTTTTCTTCTCCCTGTGATCTATCACAATCATCTGCCTCTCTCTGCTAACTCCTTTGCTCCATCAGCCTGTCCCAAGAGATGTCCATTTTGTTGACCATGTGAATTATTATCTTTGTCCTTTCTCATCCTAAATGCTGCACCAGATTCTTTGTTCTCTACTCCGCTGAGTAAGTTGTTTGGCTCTGTTTCGCTGTGTCATAAGCAAGTGGCAGTAATACAGAGGTACCAAAAAATCCTGTGTCTCTTCAAAACAAACTTGGAAACAATGCTTCTCTATATTTTGTTTAAGAGCATCAGCTAAAGCTGCTTATTGCTTCCACAAACAACTGCAGAGGAAGAATAATGCAGTACAGAATGGGATAATGTATCAAAACCTAAAGAATAATGATCTTGAATACTTGATTCCACCAATATGAACTTTGATTTATTTGGATGGTTAAACAGCTCAGCTGATGCTAACCTGTTTGCAAATTTGTGTTGCTAAAGTGAATCTGAGTCGAGCAAATGTACAGCCACATCACACAGCCATGGCTGAAATGCTGAACTCAGCAAAGTAATCCAATCCTGAAAGCACCGGAGTTTGGCTTTTGTCTCTTCTACTTAGGCAGAGGTGACTTGGGGACTGAGGACAAGGTGGTTTATTCTGCCACAGAAAATTCTGTTACCCACTCAGCAAGCTTCAGGGCACTCTTTGCTAGCACTTAGCCACAGTTAAAAGGTTCTGTGAGTCAAAGATTTGATGTCAAAACATGAACATAATGGGCCAGATGCCCCAGATGCCTTTATATCATCTAAGCTGTTGGTGCTGGAACAGCCCAGAAAGGACACAAGCGGGGTTTCCCCTCAGTATTGTTTCCATTCCAAGAGAAGGCAGGCAAAAGAGTTCTATTAGCCATGGGAAATATAACCAGAGCCTCTGCAAAGAGCACAACATGAGACTTCCTAGGCAGTGAAAGCTACATGGTATTTTACAAAAGGGTACACTTTAATGATTGTTAATTGCAGCGTGCTCTTTTAATACATAGGGAGCCTTCAATATATGAGTGTCTACTGAACATCATGTTGGGGAGGGAGAGGGAGAAGAATATGGGGGTTTTTAGGAGAGCATTTGCTCTTTGTGAGCCACATCTTGCATTTAGCTGAGCAGAGTTAAAAAGTAAATAAGGCCAGAGAAAATGTCAACAGTGGGTTCAATTGACCCAGAGACTGAGAACATCAGGAGTCTCAAACTATTTTTACAGCTTCACTTTGCTTTTAAGAACATTAACACTTCAAAGTGTATGATTGTGCCTCTTTTCCACTGTTCCAGTGTTTTTCACTGACTGTGGTCACCATTTTTTTTTTCCCACAAGAAAGAACTTTGCATCAATTTAGCACAGAACAAGGTTGATTTGTGCCTTTCCTAAAACCTTTAAACAATTTTGTGCATCAACAGTTTTACGCATCCAATCAAGACACAGAGGTCCAAAACATCTACTGTTGTTAACTACTTGACTCTGGAGCTTGAGTATGGTAGGTAGAGGGAGCATGCAGAAGAATGAATCTTCCACCAGCTTCCCAATCAGACACTATTGGTATTTGGAAGATAGCAAAGATAAATACTTAATCAGGTGAATTCCTAATAACACACCTGCACCCAGAGTGTATTTCCAAAGTAAATCAGACTCTTTGTTCTGGTTTCAGGAAGGGTTTTTTTGTGGTTATTACCTACCTGAAGCAGAAATTGTGCGATGTCTGTTTGCCTTATGGGTGGGAATATTTATAGGCTTTTATTTTGTGCTTAGAAACGTGAAATCAGAAACCCTGAATAGAGCTCTAGCTCCAAGCTTTTGCATTCCATTTTCTGAATTCTTTTGGAGCCATTTAGTAATCAAAATGCTTTTCATATAATTCTCTCTTTTTCTCAGATTTTTACTCTTTTGTATGCATGGTGTGCATAGATGTCATTCTCATGGGTCATCATTGGAGACCTCCTTACAGCCTTTCAGTACTTAAAGAAAGTAAATAAAAAAGATGGAGAGAGAGGTTTTGCCAGAACCTGTAGTGACAGGACAAGGGATAATGATTTTAAACAAAGAGAGAGGAGATTTAGATTTGATATAAGGAAGAAATTTTCTATGAGGGTAGTGAGGCCTTGGCACAGGGTGCCCAGAGAAGCTGGGACTGCCCCTGGATCCCTGGCAGGGTTCAAGGCCAAGTTGGATGGGGCTTTGGGCACTCTGGGTAATGGATGGTGTCACTGTCCATGGCAGGGTTGGGAACTAGATGGGCTTTGAGATCCCTTTCAACCCAAACCAGTCTGGGATTCTTTGTTCTGTGTGATGATTGGATCAATGTACACAAGAAGCTTTTTGCTTTAGACAAATCTATCACAGACAAAAGCTACCATATTAACGCAAGCCTTATATCTCTGTGCATTAACATGGTATCTTTCCACATTTAGGAATGAATGCTTACATGGAATGGTTAATTCACTTGCTGAAGGGGATGGATAATGTGCAAAAAAATGTTGTAGCATTTCCATGTTACCAGT
This sequence comes from Hypotaenidia okinawae, assembly GCA_027925045.1. Taxonomy (NCBI): domain Eukaryota; kingdom Metazoa; phylum Chordata; class Aves; order Gruiformes; family Rallidae; genus Hypotaenidia; species Hypotaenidia okinawae. The sequence continues at coordinate 212,319,599 of BSDF01000001.1, forward strand.
TCTTTCGCTACAGTGAAGTTAGATGTTCCTTTCAAAAGACATTTCCTCTCAGGTGTTTTTAAATGCACTTTACATGCCTGTAAAAACTGCTCATAACGTTCTCACTACACCTAAAACAAAGCTGAGTTCTTCACCCTCATTTTCTTCCAGTAAATTTTGTTCTACAAGCAACAAAGTGGTCCTGTGGAGAGGAGGGGAAACAATGGCTGTTCTCAGTGATGTCCAATGATAGGACAAGAGGCAATGGGTGCAAGCTGGAGCATATGAGGTTCTATGGGATTATAAGGCAAAAATTTTTCACTGTGAGGGTGACAGGGCCCTGGGACAGGCTGCCCAGAGAGGTTGTGGAGTCTACTTCTCTGGAGACATTCAAAACCTGCCTGTACATGTTTTTGTGTGACCTACTCTAGGTGTTTCTGCTCTGGCAGGGAGGTTGGACTAGATGGTCTTTCAAGGTCCCTTCCAACTCCTAACATTCTGTGATTGTGTGTAATGGTCTTCTGGTGAAACAATGCTTTTTCAATGTGTTCCTAAGAATTTGTGTAGCACTTAGACTATGATACCCAAAGGACAGAGCAATTCAAATGGTCTAGTAAAAAAACACTAGCCACTGTCTAATTCCTGCCTGAACCAGTGATGCCCAGTATAAGCTTATACAAGTTATTGTGGTATGAAGACACCTGGTACATGGAATTGAGATGAAGCACTTGGAGCCAGCAGAAGCATCCAGACTGCTCACTGTCTGGGACTGCCTGAGTTTGGGAGAATGAACAATAAAGTTCTAATTGTGCTTGGAGCTACAAACATCTGTGTAGTTGAACAGGGGAACTCGTACATGCCCCTGTCACAGCTCCTATCCATGGAGATGTCCAGCCTGGATGTCATTGTCAGGAAGCATTCAGTACTGAGCTCAGCATAAAAAATGCTGGCAGAGGGATACATTAAATGCCTGCTAGGGCTTGTGAACCTCCGAGCGTGGAGTAAGTTGCGTGAATTAACACACGACCGCATTTTAATGCCCAGACAAGTGAACTGAGTCAGTCCTTTAATCTGCTGTAGTTCTTTTTCCTTTACGTGAAGTAGAAATAACAGATTCCTACCTGATGAGGTTTTATGAGGTTAATAGCTATGAAGTGCCCAGGCACTCCGATGATGAGGGCCGTATAAACACAAAGACATTATGCAAACACAGCAATGCCAAATGCTTGATGCAAATTCCTTGCTCCCAGTCTGATTTCTCCTCTTCTTTTGCACAGTTTCTCTGCCAAGTAAATATACTCCTTTCAGATGGAAATACCGGCCACTCTGCCTAAAGTATTCTGGTTGAATTGCCAGTTGTGTTGGTAGCATTCCATCTTGATATGTGTACCTGCATTAAAATGTTCGAGTTTGAACATTGAGTTGAACTGGGAGACCATCTTTGCTGTGCTTCTTTTGCTGCTTGAGAGTTTGAGGAGACTCATTTCCTTCCTTAATGATCACGACTTCGTTAAACAAACCCACTCCCTGCTTACATGGTAGAAGGAGAATTTTGCTCTCATCGTGTTTTGTGATGTTGTAGTAGTGCAAAGACAAGCTTATTCATGTTTGTAAAAGATAGATGACCTAATTGAAACCGAAGTAGAAAGAAACCCCACTGATTTAGCTAAATTGCCTAAGCATGCTGGTTTTGGAGAACTGCTCAGATTACTTTTCAGTCCTCTTGAAAAGATTGCTGCTGATGCACAGGTTTAAACAAACTAAGCACTTGTCCCTGACAGTGTTGCCAAGCTCAGATGTACCTTCGTGAATAAAATGAGAACTATAGGCAATGGAAATGCTCCGTGTCTTTGCTGGTTTTGTTTATGTAAAATGGCCGTGATGCGAGTGCCATTGTACAGCTTCTTGGATAAATTATAGTGTAAAATATCAAGGCATTCCCTTAGAAAGAAATGTCATTCCAAGTGCAGCATGTATCGGATCATTTTAGCTGTCTAGAGCCTGGAGCTAAACTGGATACTGATTGAGTATGAAATGTTTACATTGGAGACGGAAGAACTGATATCAGAAGCCACAGTCTTTTGCTTTATATTTTCAAGGGGCAAGTATTAGTTTTATAAGCATCTGATTTTCCATGCTCCTCATGCATGTGTTTGCTTTTTAAGTATTCTGTCTTGTTCTTTAACTTCACTTGTCTTTATGTAATGCTTTGAAATAGATTCACATGTGCGCTGGATGACTTTGCATGGCCCAGAAACCTATAGAGAGCTGTGCCCTGATATCACACAAATCTAAATGTTTTTAAATCTCGACGATGTGTCTTTGATCTGAATAGGAGAAGCTGAGGTGTACTAAGGAGTGCTCAGTCATAGTCACTCACATTTGTGGTGCTGAACACAAAGGCATGTATACAAGATAGATCTTAAGTCACCTTAGTTTTTACTTGGTCTTATTCAGGAAATAAAACCGTCAGAGATGTCTATAAGAGTTTCTGTGTACAATTGGTGGGTAAAAAAAAAAAGAACAACAAAAAAAGAACCTTTGTAATCTACTATGAATACAGTAAAACCAACCAGAGTGCAGTTTCCTGGGTTTTACTGATATGTTGCTAAATAATGTTCCTTGTATTTCTGTGTTCACTGCATCATCACCCCAGCCTTGGGAGCTTTCTGAAAAACTGTGCCTGGTTATTCTGTTACACAGGCTACGAGTCAGGAGTGGTTCTACTGGAAGAAGCAGATTGGATTGGTGGAGGTGATTCAAAACAAGTTAAAATGGGTGGAAAGACCTAGGGAGTTGGTATGGTAGAAGCAGCAGGGGCTGTCTACATGAATCCCATTCTTGTCCTAAAGCAGTGACTGATAATAAGGCAGTGAAGCAAGGGTTTAGAAAATGCCCCTGTAGTTCTGACAGTCTCCCAAACAGAAAAAGATGACTTTTCTCATTGCTCACCACAGCCATGCACCTGTTTGGCCTAAACTGGCACCTGCAGCCGATGGAAGGGCAGATGTATGAAATCACGGAAGACACAGCCAGCAGTTGGCCAGTGCCAACGGACGTCTCCTTATATCCTTCGGGGGGCACAGGGTTAGAGTTACCTGACAGGAAAGGCAAAGGAACCAGTGAAGGTATGGTTGGTGTGTGTCCATGTTGTGAGTCTTCTGTCTGCCTCTGAGCTCCAGTCATCCAACCTCATGCTCCATTACCCTCAATGCTGCCATCACCAGGAGCTTTTTCTGGTCTTTCACTTCTAGAACTAGTAGTTGTCAGTCTTGTTTCCGTATGTTTCTAAGTTTCATACTCTTCTGATGTGCACTAATGTGATAAAAACTCTGCAACTCTTGGCACATATCTAACATTCCCAAGGTGGAACCGTCTGTGCCATATCTCACAGGCTACAGAAGACCATCATGAAACCTTGCCTCGACTGGCTGTTTTCCTGAGGAAAAAAATGTGTCTTGAAAACAAAATGATTCCTGGAGCATTGGATCAAGCTTTCTCTACAACAATACAAAAATGGTTGAGTTTGCCTATACTTATTGACTGCCACCTAGTACCAAATGTTTTGACGACCAAAATATTTACTAAGAGCTGTTACACTGTGAGTTTCAGCACTCCTGAGCTGGATATTTCTTTGCAAAAGTAGCCAGAGAAAAAGCCTAGTCTCCACAAAGTATCATGATGTCCACAGCTGGCAATTTTAACTGAAATTAGAAGCAGCTGCTGGGACATCAGTTCAGCAGTGCCTTATCCTGGAGCTTTCCATCTTGCTATGCTTTGTATAGAGGCACCGCTGACAAAAGTACCTGTAAGCTCTGCAGAGGAGAGGTGTTATATCCCTCGCAAGACTTAGCTGGAGAAATGAGAACTTCAAATTTTCAGAAAGCTCTTTTGTTTGCATGTCAGGTTTTTTTTACAGATTCCAGTAAAATGGAAGTCATTGGCTATTTTTTATAGTTCTTTTGGGGGAGGAAGTTTGGGTGGTAAGAGATAAGAAGTGCGCTACTGTTCTGGCAACTCAGTGAACTCCAGAGTTTCCACACTTCCCTAGACTTTGGCTGAGAGCCTATGTTTACATGTTTAATTTTAATTAATAGAATTTTTTTTTCTTTAAGACCTTATCTGTCTTTATTAGTCCAAATAAAGGCCATAATTATGTGTGTTCTGCAAAACACTGTATTTACTAGCAACTGACAGCTGACATCAAGTTCCTACATGGAAAAATCAGCTACAAGTAGGTTATTCTCAGCAAATCGTACTAGACAGTACAGCAAGCTGCAGATATCCCTGCTGCTGTAGTCAAAAATACTTCATGACAGATCCTTTTTTTCCTTGCCATATGTTTTACTTTTAAAACAGCTCGTTTTGATCTGTCCATTTCCTTTTAAAAGTCAAAATAAAAATAAATGGATGCTTCCAAAGCTGCTGTGCAAATCCAGGACCTCCACTGCATTCCTTTTTCAGCCATGCTTAAAGTATAAATTTTCACTGATGCCAAAAAAGTTCTGATAAAAAAGAAACCTGGGAAATACCCTAGTTATATCATTAGAAACCCATTCAATCACAGACTCCCAGACTGATCTGGGCTAGAAGAGACCTCAAAGCCCATCTAACTCTCACACTCTACCATGGGCAGGGACATCCCCCACCAGCCCAGGGTGCCCAAAGCCCCATCCAGCCTGGCCTTGAACCCTGCCAGGGATCCAGGGGCAGCCCCAGCTTTTCTGGGCAACCTGTGCCAGGGCCTCACCACCCTCACAGAATTTCTTCCTAATTTAGAGGGTAGATTCAGACTAAATCTACCATTTTTTAGTTTAAAGCCAAGTTAGTGCTTTATACTTATGTTAGGGAATTTGTAGGCTTTACAGGCGAGTATCTTGTCCTGACTAAAAAAGACATTAGGACAAGATCTGTCTTGCAGTAGTCCTGTCCAGCCTTAAAATGTAACTCTCTCCCCATCAGATAACTATGCAACGAATTCTGGACTAGCAGTTGCATGGCTCCTATTCTAGCCCAGAAATCTGTTGATTTTTTTTTTTTAATTTATTTTTTAAAAATCTTCTTTATCCCAATGAAATAGACTGGAATGTGTTAGAATATCCTTAAAGCTGATCCGAAGGAATCATTGCCAACGTCTTGCCAATTCTCTGTCAAAGTCATTCCTTCTCATCCCTGGCTGTGCTCCAGCACAGCATTTACCTGTGTTTAAGCCCATCCTTGTTTAGCAAAGTGCTTAATCACATGCGTACGTTTAAGCATGTAATTAAGTGCAATTGAAGTCATAGAAAAATAAGTGTTTTCTTAAGTGTTTTGATGAATCAGGGCACCTTGCTCTTAAAAATACAAGCAGATTCAGCAAGGGCTGAAATGAAATAGCTCATTTTGATATCCAAATAAATTAAGAATAGTTGCTACAGCAACTGGAAAGTTCAAGGTGGTGTGTGGAGAGAGCAAAGTAATTGACAGCCCAATTAAAACTTCAGACCTGAAGTTAATTTTAAGGAGTCAGATATTCTGATTAAAACCTACTTTCTGATTAGAATATGAAATGGCTTTCCTACTGTACCTTCTTTAGGAAGCATCCAGTCTGCAGGGTCTGATCCTCCTGTAGGTTCAAAACCAGTGAAACACAGATGGATTTCAGAAAGCTGAGTCCATCCTGGTGAAGGGAACCTTTCTTTGGGCTTCTCTGCCAGGATAAATGCCAACTGCTAGCAACATGAGATAGCAGCTTGTAGGATATCAGCTTCTCAGACATATAACTGCCCATCAAGAGGAGACATAAACTTTGTGACTGTGTGTACAAACACTTATTTCTGTGAAATTGTCTCCTGCAATCACAGGAGTGTTTTGGCTCGCATGAGTGAGCGCTGCTCTCTGTACAGGCAGAATACACCCCGTGCTCATTTTCTCCAGGCTCTCCCTTGCACAGCAACATCCATCATATTAAATTCTCACTTTCCCTGATTCACTCCAATGTACGGTCCTTATTAATGAGCAATCAGGGTGCATATCAAATACTTTAGGTTTTCACTTGAATTTCTAAGAATCTATAAAACATGTCAGTAGTAATCAGAAAAATATATCCTTCATTTGAGCTAAAACATGTGATGTCTTCAGCTCTTTTTTAATAGAATCCTGAATCTTTTCATCTCACAATAATGGAATAAGAAACTTTGCATGAAGACATGGGAACTGTTTCCTTCAATCCTGACAGCGTGAAAAGTAATTTTTACTATGCCAAATAAATATTAACAATCCAGTTGATAAAGTAATCCCCTTTGGAGTCGAGCTAGTTGATTTTCATTGTACAATTGTACTCTATCAGAATAAAATGATTTGGAAAGAATGTCCATTTACCTAAGCTGCTTCTGATTATCTTTATTAATATACATTTTGTCTGAAAAAGGATAAAAAGTCAGCAGATTTCCCCCCTGTATTTATTTGAATGCAATGAACAAAGATAAATGAGGGCCTTATAAAATTACCAGTAGCTTTTTTTTCTATCAACATGTATACACCCTTTGATTTCTAGACTGTTCTAGTATGGACAAAACACAGGATAGCACAGAAATGAAACTTGCCATCAAGTCCCATGCCAACAGTGTACTTAAACAGTTAAGAATGTTAGGCCAGGCATTAGTCTTATTTGGACTAAAATTTCTGCTACAAAGTTTTACATAAGTAAAATTAAAAAAAAAAAAAAAAAAGAAGAGAAAAACAATCTCCATCCTACAAAGAAGTATCTTCAGAGACTTATTTAGTTAAGAAGCATACAATTTCTGTATAGATTTTGCAGACATAGCTAACATTTGTCATCTGTTTCTCCTGGAGAGTTTATGTTGGGATGGTAAATGGGGACATTTAAGGGAATCATAGTATTTAATACTAAAAGGTATTTTTGTTTCCCATTTTCCAAATGTAGACTGTGGAAGAAAAAGCCCCTCACAGTGTGATGTTCCTGCAAAAAAGATTGTGTGTTCCTGAAAGTGTCCTTCTCATTTGGTTAGGACTGCTGGATCTGTGAAATAGGGAGTAATGTGCTGTAATGGCATGGAGATAACAAATGTATTTGAATTTCTAAAATTAATAATTAGTCATTGTCGGTGACACAATGTTCTCCTTCCTACAAAATCTTTCAGGTGACACTACCACATACCTTTCAACTGGAAGCGTCTTTAAATAAAGGCTGCTAGCTAAGCAGTAGTCGTCTTCATTGTCTTTATGAACGACAGGTAGAGCTGTGGCCACTGCTTATAGCAAAGGCTGAAGAGGCAACACTCTGGCATTTTATTTTTCATTCTTCCCCTCATTCCCTTGCCTTCCTTTTGGTACAATTTTTTTGGAAGCAGCCACCAGTTTTGAGAACTGCGAGTGTATGAATCTCTAACCCAGAATTTCTCAGATGTGTTTTCCATGGATGCTGATCTCCCTGCTGACTCCCTTGGACATGATGGCATGCACTGAGTGCCATCGGACACTCGGGCTCTCCACCTTGGTGGTTGCTTTAAGAAACAGACGCCTCCGCTTGCTTGTCTTCTGAAAGAAGATTGATAAGCATAACACACTTTATAGATTGTATTCAAAAACAATCAAAAACTTTCATGTCTCTTAGTAGATATTACTCAAGCGCAAGTTATCATTTCCTAATTTTTCTCAGCCCTTGTTTTGGACTGTTGAACAATTTCAAAAGCTGTTACCACTGTCAAGAATTAATTCAATAGAGAAACATTTTCCTCTCCCCACTGAGCCATCGTTCATGCTGCTGTTCTCCACACTACCATTCCATTCTGTGGCACATCTACCTCACTATATAACTACGCTTGTCTTCACTAATGTAATGATGATTTCTCCATCTGTAAACTTATATTCATTTAGGATATAATTTTAGATGATTTATTCTTATCTCCAGCATGTAATTACACACTTTCTGATGTTACAATTTAAACAAAAGGCCGTTTTTCTCCAGATTGCTCTTACCATGTTCATGTTTTCAAACAAAACAGTCACTGAAGCCAGGAATAACTGCCAGTTTTCCTCCTGTAATCATATGGATTGGATAGATAAAGTACTCTGAAGACCTCAGGACACTAATAGACTCTTTGTGAAGATCAGTGTCAGAGATATCAGTATGATTGGATTACTCTTAGGATGTAAGGCTAATCCAAGATTTTTGTCCCTGTGTTTTGGCAGGAAAGCCCAGTAGTTTCTTTCCAGATGACAGTTTTATAGACTCTGGAGAAATTGATGTTGGCAGACGAGCCACGCAGAAGATCCCTCCTGGTACCTTCTGGAGGTCTCAGGTGTTCATTGACCACCCAGTGCATCTGAAATTCAACGTGTCTCTAGGAAAGGCTGCCCTGGTTGGGATCTATGGCAGAAAAGGCCTCCCGCCATCACATACACAGGTAATGGGTCCACACTTCATTTAAATAACAGTTGTCTTAAATTATGTGTTCTTATGGCTCTTTGTTTTATTTCAGCTATGTCTGTCGAGAATTTGTTACATGCTTGCAAGGTGTAAAAGGTCATCTATCCAGACAAAGATAATCAAGTGGCCATTGCAGACTTTACACACATTAAGCTGTAGGCAGAGGTAAACCAGGCAGTTGCCTAAGGCAGCAAGCTGCCACAGGAGAAGGGGTTTTTGCACTGGTGGTCGCTGAGACCATCAGCTGGTTGCTCATGGCAGCATGAGATTCCTCCTTCTCCATCCAGTGCCCCTTGCAGCAGCAGCCACACTCAAGCTACATTAGAAAGAATCATCTCTTAGGCAATCTCATTTATCTCAGGTCTGCCTCCTTCTTTCAGCCTCTGCCTTTCACCTCTTGTGGTAAAAAGTAGCAAGACCTCAGCTGCTCACCAGTATGGGAGGAAGATTCACTTCTTGAGCCAACTCTTCACATTATGTATCTTGACTGTCAGATTAGCCTGAGATTGGTCAGAGCCCAGTAATAGGTGTATAACCAAACAAAATCAAATTTTTACAGAAAGCCACAGGCTTACTTCAGAAGAAATCAAGATACAGTTATTATTCTGTAGGACTAAAATGAAAGCAAATGCTTTTCTTGACACACCTTGGCAAAAGCCTTGTCAAGAAATCACTTATCTGGGAAAAGCTCTGAAGAACCATCCCCTTAAATAAGGATTTTGTGCCTTATTTTCTCTACTTTCCATTTCAATTTCTAAGATGCTCTTAACCAGATTGATTAATACATTGGGGTGTAACTCTCATTGGCAATGCAAAGCGCCTTACTCCCACTTGCCTCAGAAAGTTATCAAAGTATTACCAGGTTTATATTAAAGTTGTAACTTACCCTTGCCCTCCACTATTAACTGAAAAGCCTAGCAACCAACCAACTTTTTGAGATTTATAGAAATACCCTGCCTTTCTTTTCTTGTTGAATAAACAGACACGTTTATTACAATCTCCCTGAGTAGTATGAGATTTTCTACATATTAGCACACCTGCAACTTATTTATATCAAAGAGGTGGCATAAATCAACACTTTTCTCTGCCTACTTTTCTGCATAATTAAAATATTTCAATAAGATCAGCAGGACGTAAATTCAGTGACATGGTAGTGCTGTTATTGCCCTTTTTTAATCAATCTGTTTTTACAGGGAGATTCAAACATTTAAAACTTAAAACTCCTATATTATTTATATAAAACTCAAGCCATGGTTACATAATGCTAACTGTAGATCAGAAGTTTGTATTAACTCTGGTTTTACTTGTTTATTACTGTTATTGATTTCTATTAGGGAACAGGAGTTATTTCATGAATAGTTTCAATAGTTTAAATAACAGGTAAAATCTAACACCTAAACCTCCATGTATTGAACTTAAAGCAAAAGCTTTAAATGTAGCAAGGTGCTGCACCCAACGATAGCAATGTTTTAGGCAATTAAGAAGCCCACATCAGCTTCTCCATTGCTGTTCTTTCTTTGACCTCATATTTTGCCAGCATATTCTGAGTGACTTGCAAGTCTCAGGACCTTTCCCATTTAAAATAGTGTGGTGGTGTATCAGTTGAAGCCTCAGCTGAAAATGAGACAGTAAATATGGGATGTGGCATGTGTTTGTCAATGTTGTGTGCTGGAGGAGGCACTTGTTCAGAGTCATTGTAAGTACTGCCAAAAATATAGAAAAAAGGGGAAAAAAGAAAAAAAAAGGAAAAAAAAAAAAAAATGACCAGAGGGACAGTTTTTATGCAGACAATAAAAGTCATGGCACACAAGTGGAAGCAAAACCCTGTTCTTAAGAAATAACTTAAAGAATCTGCAGAAATTGAAACAATCTTGTATGGATATACTACTTGATATTTAATTTAGTTTGGAAATTACCCCTTTTCCATTGCTCATTTTATAAACCTGCTGTCAATTAAAACATCATCCTCCTTCTTTATATTTTTATATGAAGTTTAATACTTAACATTTAATCTCACCATATTTTAATACCCTTAGGAGTCATTAAATAGGTAACCTGTTTTCCATGTTGAAATACTACGTTTATCTCTCAGAGTTAATACATATTCCACAAACCTCATCTTTTCTCTTGCATATCCAGAGTATCTGATGCACACTATAAATCCACAAAATGAGCTTTATTTTTCCAATTTTTTAAGGTATATCATAAAAAAATCTTTGGCAAAATGTATGCTTAGAGCAGTGATACAGTCTCCCCTGGAAAAAATTAATAAAGGGTTATTTTTTCCCCCTCCAGCTTATCTAGTTGATGTGAAATTCTGGCTGACCATCAGGTTTTCTTCTGTGTTAGTTAATTAGATATTTCTTCTGTTTAGATGATCTATCTTCTGCAGAATCTTCTTTGAATCAATCCCAAGGCTGAAGACCCTTAGCATATATTCCTGAATTCGGTAAAATGTAAAAAATCATACCTAGCCACACAAAACCAACAAAATACTCTTAGGGAAACTTTCTCTGCCTGTTGTGATCAGTCTTCTAGTCAAGGTTGCTAAAAAACCACAAACACTGATAAATAGGAAAGAAAAACATGCTCCAAATTTCTGTAGTCTTAGAAATAGAGCCTGCAGAAGCCTAAAATAGTTTACTGTTAACTAAAGGCGTTTCTTCTCATTCTTCTCAACAAATCATAATAAAAGTTATGTAATTTTATTATGGTCTGTTAGATTTAATCTTCCTAGATGAAGTAATTTTTTTAACCTAGGCCGAATTTTGTTAAATCATAAATCTTGGGGATTGGCCATCACAGCTATTTCTATTTGTGCAATTTGAATTGATTAGCATGGTATTTTATCTATGATTTCCTTGGTTGCAGTAACTCTACTTGCATATTAAAAATCTCTGAATGCATCAAAATGCAATAAAACACAATCCATTTGTGGTTCAATTAATATTCACAACTCTTAACTTTGCAAAGTCATCAACATCCACAGCAGCATCTTGCAAGTATTTATAAAAATAAACTTTTCCTTTTGGCAGAAAGCCCCAGGTAAGTGTAACCCAGATTGGACTGCAACACCACCACCCCACTGTAGCTGGGTGCCTTGACATTGTTTTTAATCTTCCTAAGCTTTAACATCTACATCTAGTATGTAAGTGAGAAGGAGATGATTATAAGGCACAATCCACAGGACATGTCAACTTTAGGATGAGGCAGACTGCTATATAGAAGTATGTCTTCCTTTGACTGCAATCCAGTGATTCTAAAAACCTAATTGAAGTTAACACGGAGATGAATTTACCTATGGTGTCTTCAGTTACCTTCTAAAAATCTAGTCAATCTGTTCCATCAGGCTCCAATATGGAAATGAAACTGTGTAGCTTTTCCTCTTGCTGGTTTTAAGTTCTTCAGTGTACCTGGCCAATGTGTTCCTCAGTCAAACTCAACTGCATTGAGCAACCAGACCTGTCACTGCCCTCCTCAGCTGTGTCAACTAGGCCACACTGGGATCTCATGAGGCAATGGTCCTCAAGGTGGCTACAAATATCTGGCTTGCAAAGTGTCATTCAATCCAACCTCTCTTAAACTCAAAATCACTATATAATTTATTTTTTTAAATAGAAACTTAGATGCTTAATTGCATATTTCTGGTGGGTTGACCCTGGATGGAGGCCAGGAGCCCTCCAAAGTAACTCTCCTCAGCTGGGCAGGGGAGAGAAGATAGAACGAAAGGCTACTGAGTTGTCTCTGCCGTTCCTTCCTCCCCAGGGAAGGACTCCTCACACTCTGCACCTGCTCCATCATAGGGTCCCTCTCATGGGAAATAGTCCTCCATGAAGTTCTCCAACATGAGTCCTTTTCCCAGGCTGCTGTTCTTCACCAACTGCCCCAATGTGGCTCTCTTCTATGGGGTGCCAACCTTCCATACCAGACTGGTTCAGGGTGGGTCCCGCATAGGGCCCCAAGTCCAACCAGCAAACCTGCTATGGCGTGGGCTCCTCTCTCCATCGGGCTACAGGTCCTACCAGGAGCTTGCTCTGATGTGGACTTCCTACCGGGTCACAGCATCTTTCATGTGTTTCCTCTTGCTCCAGCGTGGGGTCCTCCATAGGCTGCAGGTGGAATCTCTGCTCCACCATCATCCTCCATGGGCTCCACAGGGACAACCTGCCTCACCATAGTCTTCTCCATGGTCTGCAGGGAAATCTCTCTCCACTGTCTGGAGTGCCTTCTCCCTCTCTTTCTTCACTGACGTTGGTGTCTGCAGAGTTTCTCACATCTTCTCACTCTGTTTCAGGCCACACAAAGGGAAAAAAAAAAGCCACACAGTTTTTGTTTTCCTTATATTTCATTTTGTTTTCCTATACTTAATAATATAACATAATCACCCAAAGTTTGCTACAGTGAAGTCAAAGGGGATAATAAATCAAAAGCCACACTCAGCCAACACTCAGCAACCCTTCAGTGCAGCAACTTTTACCAAAATAAGCCTTGTTGGTTCTTTCTGCCCATTTTCCATCTTCCTGCCAAAAAGTAAAAGGTCTTTTGACCAAATGAAGTGAAGTCAAGGAATAGAAAGCTATGTTGTGCCTCAGCTACAGGGTTCTGCTCACAAGATACCCTGTTCATGGATATGATAAAAGCCAGATTAGGTAAAGTTCATTTAAGCTTAGTGATGTCTGCTAGGCTTGTATCTGACTTGTCCCACTAATACATTACGTGACAGAATACAGCTATTGCAGAAAGTCAGTGGATAGCAATTTAAATAGGGAACTAAGGGTAATTGCGATACCAGTAACAAAATCAAAGCAGTTGTTTGGCTGAAGTTACCCTGGCAAAAAACCAAAACTTCCAAAAGTCACCTTTTAAATGAGTCATATATATTACTTTATCTCTTTTCCATCTTAATCTTCTACAATGCTTTAGCCACTTTTGATATTGTTTTAAGATAAAACCTTTGCCGGCTACAGAAAATATTTCTGTAAAACCTCTATGTCGTGGTTTCTCCCCGGCTGTGGGCCGAGATCCACGCAGTTGCCTGCTCCTCAAAGTAAAAGAGCAGGGGAAAAGGGAAAAAGGGAAAGGGAAAAGGAAGGGACAAATAACTCCAAAACCAATAAACTAAGAGGCCCGTGGGTTGGGATAAGGATAGTTTACTAAGATAACAGAAAAATAAAATATAACAATGCTAACAGGACTTTAGAACAAAAGAATATGAAACTATTGATACACAATGCAGTTTCTCACCGAACCACACGACTCAGGCCGTACCACCCAGAGCTGTCCCGGAACCCGACCGTCCCCCCAAGGAGCACGCGTCCCGAGAGGAAGCACGCGTCCCGAAACCGCCCCTCTTCTTCTTCCCAACAGTCCCCCGTTTTCCTAGGCAGGACGTAATTGGCATGGAATACTCTCTTTGTCCCATCTGGGTCACCTGTCCTGGCTTCGCCCCTCCTTTCTCAAGAATAGAGAAATAGAAGAAGCTAAGAAAGTCCTTGACTGTCTGACTGCAGCTAAGAACATCAGGGTGTTATCAGCACTGCTTTCATTTTAACTCCCAAACACAGCGTTCCATCAGCTGCTACAAATGAAATTAACTCTATCCTGACTGAAACCAGGACACTCTACCAGAATTTACTTAAAAATACCTCTTATCTTTTTCTTGGTGACCCATAGCAGTTCTGGCAAACAACCCAGTTAGGCTAGATACATTTTTCTATCCATTTTCCTTTATTAGACTAGACACAAAGAAACTAATACATAAGCTTCTTCTCTTCATGTAATTTCAGCAAGGTCCCTGAACCTCATGTTTCTCTGCCTATGTTTCTACATAATGTGAACACATCAGTAGGGTCAATATGTCCCAAATCATATTCTAAATAAAGATGATTTCTTGATTCATGTAAGTACAGAAAATTGCATTCATAGCTATTTGCAAAATGATTATTTGGAAGTAGTCCAGAAACGTACTCAATTTACCAGAAAAAATCCTGTTTATGGTCTCCTGTAGATGTACATTTCTAATACTTGAGGTAAAATATGTACTTCTCCCTCATAAGACAGACCCAGAGCAATAGACTTAAGCTTGAGGAAGCCTGAAATACACGCAAACATCACTCTTTTTTATGTTTCAGTTTGACTTTGTCGAGCTCCTTGATGGAAGACGCCTACTGACACAGGAGGAGAGAAGCTTAGAAGGACCTCAGCGGCAGCACAGAGCTTTTGTGCCCTTGTCCAGCCATGAGACAGGGTTTATCCAGTATTTAGATTCAGGAATATGGCATTTAGCCTTCTACAATGATGGCAAGGAATCGGAAGTGGTTTCTTTTCTTACTACTGCTATTGGTAAGGATTTCCTGTATTATTCCTAAACTCCTAAATATGCCTTGAGGCCAGGTATTAATGCACATACTCAAATTGCATGGTAGCTTTGTGTGGTTTCAAAGGGAATGCTTGTAGGGGATGTATTTAGCAACAGGCTGAATACTGTTAGGCCCTAAATATCTCATAAGCATTTTGTAGCCCTTTTTAGTAACTATATCTGTAACGAGATTCTACCCAGTGCCAAAGATGGATTACAAGCTTGGAATTCCTTGCTATATTGTCTTCCTTTGATCTTTTTATTTAGGTTTTTTTGATTGGTTGGTTGGGTTTTTTCTCTTTCTGGAGCAAAGGTATAGGAATGATTGAAGAGCATGGAGCAGCACCGTGCCAGTTTTCCATGACTGACAGTCCTGCCAAATTACTCAAACTGGAGATAAGGCTGAGTACCGGGGTTAAAACTCCATTAAATAGCACTGGAAGGCTTGAAACCAGGAGCCACGATAACAGGGATCTTTGTTTCCCTTTGCTAACAGAAGGAAGTTGTGATGGGAGCTGGGCTTGTTCAGCCTAGAGAAGAGAAGGCTGCAGGGGGACCTCATTGCAGCCTTCCAGTCCCTGAAGGGAGCAGAGAAACAGGAGGGGAATCAACTTTTTAAAAGGGTAGAGAATGGCAGGACAAGATGGAATGGACCAAAGCTAAAGGAGGGAAGGTTTAGATGAGATATTAGGGGGAAGTTCTTTAAAGAGAGAGTGGTGAGGGGCTGGAATGGGCTGCCCAGAGAGGGGGTGGATGCCCCATCCCTGGAGGTGTTCAGGGCCAGGTTGGATGAGGCCCTGAGCAACCTTGTGTGGATCCAGGCCTGGAGGTTGGTGGCCCTGCCTGTGGCAGGTGGGTTGGAACTCTGTGATCCTTGGGGTCCCTTCCAACCCAGACCATTCTTTGATTCTATGATTTCTTAAGTCAAACAAATTAACTAAACAGGTCTCCCAGTTTCTCTGGTAGTGAAGTGCCCTGCCAGTTCAGCACAAAGGCACCAATTTATTGCTGTCCAAGGAGAAAAGGATGCTTCCCATGGGCTGCTTGACAGCCCAGCACACTGGGTATTCCTCCTCCATCCTGTAAACATCAGAATCTGTTTCCGATTCAATAATATGTAATTCTAAATTTGACTGACCTCCTGAAACTGTTCATATATCCAAATTCATTTGTTTGTAATTTAAAGATTGCTCCATAAAACTAGGACTCAGGTTTCTTTTAGCCACAGTGATTGTTTAATGGACTTTTTCCCTTCTGCGAAAAAAGCCGGCTCGTTCCAAAGCTGCCATTAATCCCTCTCCCAGAAGAGGCATTGGTGTTGAGTCTCAGCTGTCTGCAACAGTTACCTAAGAGCTATGGACTGTAATTTGTCTTGGCAGGTTAATTAAAAGTTTAGGTCTTATTAAAGCAAAGTCATTAAGATCCAAATATTCCATTTTAGTGCTATAGTTATCTAATGCAAAAGTAGAAACAATCCTTAATACTCTTTGTTAAATGTAAAACCTGGAGATACACATCTTCAATCCTGTTCAGTTAACACTAGAAATAGTTGCATGTTGGCTTATGAAATTGAAATCCTGCTCTATAGAATGTGGATTTTCTTTCATTTAGTTTACTTAGCAATTTGAGTTTTTACTTACACCTTCTGCCTAGAAGAAACTCCAGGCATTCTTCTGAAAGTCACCTTTTTCCTTAGAATTTCTTCATCACAGGAAAATCAGTAAGGCTCTCAGAGCATAAAGGACTTTTAAAGTACAGTCACTAGTTGTTCTGCTTTTCAAAGTGATGACAAGTGTTCTAGCCAGACTTTTGGCCTTGTTGCACTAACATGGAGGTAGGGAAAAAAGATGTAACATTCTGAATTTGCCTTTGAACAGGGAGTGGTGTGGGTGAGAAGTATGTCAGACTGTCTTTAAGTCAATCCTATTTTTTTTTTGTTTATACTCTGCTGTACCTTCATGAGCACTTGCTAAGTAGGACAGTTGCCATATATCCCCTGTTGACCTTGAGTGACTGTGTCTTTCAGTACAAGGAAGTTTTCTTTTGCTGTACCCTAAGAAAGAGCTTTGCCCCATATGTGAGATTCACCTCGCCCACGGGCAGCTGTATACATCACAAAGCTATAGCATACAGGGCAAAACTGGTTTAGGTACAAGACATGCCCTTTGAAACTCAGTCAGGTACAAATTTCAGATAGGAAGATGTGGCTTCTTGGCTAGAATTTGGCCAGAGAAGTGCAGTATCTTTATAATTTTTTTAATAAATAATGTAATAGCCTTAATGATCTCAGACCAGTTTGGATGGGAAAGGATCTCAAAACCCATCTAGTTCCAACCCCCTGCCCTGGGCAGGGACATCTTCTACTAGACCAAGTTGCCCAAAGACCCATCCAACCTGGCCTTGAACCCTGCCAGGGATCCAGGGACAGCTCCAGCTTCTCAGGGCACCCTGTGCCAGGGCCTCACCACCCTCCCCAGGAAGGATTTCTGCCTCCCAGCTCCTTTCCAGCTGCCCTCCTGCAGCTGAAGGCCATTCCCCTTGTCCTGTCCCACCAGCTTCGATCCAGCAGCTCTCTGGCTTGAGGGACTGGAAGGGACTCAGAGCTCTCCTTAGAGCCTTCCTTTCTGTTTCGTGTAAATGTACTGTAATGCTTCAGAACCTTTCTAGCGTATCTGTGAGGTCTGGCAAGGCATGGTTGCTACATTTTAAGTCTATAAAGACTATAATACCGTAGTGTTATAATTTTTGTCGGTGCCAGAGTAAAGAGGATACAGCAACCTGACACAGTGTTTATGAACCAGGGTGTAAAATTGCAATGCCAAACAAATAAATCAAGTCACTCCTGACGGGAGCCTTAGATCTTTCTGTGTGGGGTGAAGAACCTGCAGAGGAGTTGTGTTGACTGTCAGAGGCAAGCTGCCATTTAATTTGATTTCTGTGACCGGAGCACTTAGAAAAATCTCCCTTTATTATTGCACTGACACAGGGCTTACAGTGAGAGTGTGTTTGAAAAGTATAGCTGTGATGTAGGAACAAGTAGAATCTGGTGATCTGAGAAGAGGACCAGCAGCCTGGAACTCCTCAATACTGATTGATGTGTTAATCCTGACCCAGCCCAGGCTCATGCTTTGGCTGCTCGCCCTGTAAAAACTGAGGAGAGTGACATTTCCCCAGAAATGCTGTGAGAGAGATAGAACTGCTGGGAAAATACATTAAGCATTAATTAATAATCACAGATAATAGTAGAAAGCACAGAGCTGATAATGGTAAGTTCAGAAAGCAAAATGGAGTGGTTGCTTCTCAGGCAAACCTCCCCTGTGAATAAGGACTCACCTGAGTAAAGGACCATAGCTTTTACTCCAGCAGTAAACATGTTGAGTGGAAAGGGTGCTGATTGTCCAAGTGGAGATGCTGTGTTCCAACAGACTGAACTTTTCAGAGCCAGTAAAATCATTGCAGACTCTGCGTGACAATATCAGCTGCAGTTACTGTCCAGTGCTTGTCTGGAATATTTTGGCCTCCGTTTTCCTAGAGAAAACCACTGAGATGATAGAGTGGAACACCTTTCTTATGAGGACAGGCTGAGGGAGCTGGGCTTCTTTAGCCTGGGGAAGAGGAGACTGAGGGGTGACCTCATCAATGTCTATAAATATGTAAAGGATGAGAGTCAGGAGGATGGAGCCAGGCTCTTCTCAGTGATGTCCAATGATAGGACAAGGGCCAACGGGTGCAAGCTGGAGCACAGGAGGTTCCATGTGAACATAAGGAAAACCTTTTTCACTGTGAGGGTGGCAGAGCCCTGGGACAGGCTGCCCAGAGAGGTTGTGGAGTCTCCTTCTCTGGAGACATTCAAAACCCGACTGGATACATTTCTGTGTGACCTAATCTAGGTGATCCTGCTCTGGCAAGGGGGGTTGTACTAGGTGATTGTTTGATGTCCCTTCCAACCCCTGACATCCTGTGATTCTGTGATCATGCTGCCTGTCAGAGCTTATGCTTCTGCATAATACAGGCAATTCTGGTGGAGGGAAAGAAGATTATTCTGGGAAAGTTTTCATCTTTTAATAGCATTTTTATGTCCCATTCCTCTGATTTACATTGCAAGGCATTAGAACGGAATGGACAATCAAGGTCTCTCAATAATAAATTAACCTTTTTGTAAATGACATTGATGGCACTTTCTGAAATTTCTAATAGAAACACTTCTCTAAAAAGCGCCTTGTGGATTCACCTCTGCCTGGTAGTGGTGATTTATTCAGAGCAATCTTCTGTAAGTGGAGCAAAATAGTAGACTGAGGAATCAGCTGGAATCAGCACATCTGAGACAGACATGTTGGCCAAAAAATCTGCTCAGGAGAAGCAAGAAACATCTCAGAGCCTGTGAAACAGCATCTACAGAGTCAGAGAGAAAGTATCTTCCAGCAGCTGTTACCGCTGAGCTCAGACAAGCTTGGCTGTGCAGGGCCACTGATAAATCAAAAGGAAAAGCAAAACCAGCTGTCTGTGAGAGCAGAGCATCTCTGTTTACCAGCATGACACCCAATAAGCAATACGAAACACATGTAGAACCCCTTAATAGCATGCAAGGTATTATCTTGCTTTTATCTTCTGAAAGAGACCATGCTTAAGTTCAAGAAAAGGACCGTTGTTCCTCCTGCCCCCTCCGCTATCCCTAAACTGCCACAAGCACTTTCCTCCATCAAAGCGCAAGGTGAGCTGACAGTGTTTTTTATAAGAGGCTGCCAGCACATACAGCACTTTGCAGTACACATCAAAAGGCAAGGTCCCTTCCTGCCAGAGCCTTAAAATATAACCCCGCCCCCATCCTGCCCCTAGCATGGCGGTTCACACATGGGAAGGACACCAGCAGAGAAGCACGGGTCTGAACTTAGGAGAGAAGAAATGACAGGGCATAGAGACAAGCTTTCTATGGGACTGGGAACCCTCCTTATGTGAGAGGTGACCAGACTGGCTCTTCCCTAGCTCTGAGTGAAAAAGCTTTTGTGTTTAGCTTGGTCTAAGCAAAGGGGAAAGGAGTAGATCAGATTTGCTTCACTTTTCTGCCTCTGTGTAAGCTAACTTGAACTCCGCCAACTTCCAATTCAGAGGGGAGGCATAAGTGCGATCCACTTACAGTCTCAGAGCCATTCACGTTATTTACACTTGCTTTGCTAATGTCTGGAGAAGTCTAAATTGGTTTCATGTAAATATTGAGAAATCTAGAGACTGTGCAGACTAACATGGGGTGTCATCTGTTCTGGCTTATGCTTACTTTTAGCCCCTTAATGCCTGAGTTACTTGACTTAAAACTCCCCAGTGTGTGATTCTGACTTGGCTGGCCCTGTGTGGAGCCAGGAGTTGAACTTGATGATCCTTATGGGTCCCTTCCAACTCAGGGAACCCCTGGGATTCTACAATTAGACTCTGAGTAAGGGAAAGTGGGTTCGATGTCCCAGCTACCCTTTCCTGAACTTCTCCTTGGCCTATACCCACCAAAAGAGCAGGTACTTTGCTGAAACCCTTTAAGTTTAGTGGGACTCCAGCTGCTCCACGGAAGTGCTCAATTACTACAAGTCTTGCTCATCCCTACTGTGCACATGTATGGTCATCTTAGCCCCTCACCTGTTTCACAGAGGGACTTCTGAGCACTTCCACCTTGTGGTAACCCTCTGCAGATGATTAATTAGTGGCCTGTTTCTTCCCAGACTCACAACTCTTCTTGCTTGCTCTGCACAGAAGATGTATAGCAATATATGAGAATCATGGCAGGGAGGAAAATCACAACTTTGCTTTTGATGTTATTGATCTCTCTCCTACAAAATAGCAGCAGAGCTTTGCATGATCTGCAAATACTTTTTTGCCTCCAGCTCTTTGCGTCCCATTACAAGCAGGGGCTTGACAGACACTCTATCAGATGGTCAGTGCCTTATTTGAATAACATCTTGTTATTGCCAGCCCTTTTTTGATTATTTGTTTCTCACTTTCGGCTCTTACCCAGCTTCTCTGAGTCTGGTAAAGCTTGTAGGTCTTGGTCAGGCAGCATTTAGAAAAAGATAGAGTCACTTGGTTCAGGTAGGAAGCAAAAAGAGCAGTTACGAATCCCTGCCAGGCAGTGTTAGGTTTCTTTTTCCCTTGTGAATTTGTTCTCGTGAATGATGGTAGGTTGACAGGTCTGCTTGATTGAAAACTTACACTTATTCTCAGAGTAGGTTCAGGTTATGCTGCAGCACTGCAAGGTGTCTTCCGTTAAACATCCAGCTGGCCACGGGACTTAAGGTCCTTTGGTGAGAGTTTAATTAGCCCATGCGGAAGGATGTCAAGAAGACAGGAGGATGCTGTGTCCTTCCTAGCCAAGTCCAGACCAGCTTGACAGGTGGGGTATCCTCTGGAGAGGCAGAAATGTGAACTGCCTCTACCTGAGCTTTCTGTGAGCTGCAAAAACTCCCCTCTTCAAGCAGGTGCAGTAGTGTGCTTGGTGAAATTGAATTTTTTCATCAGCCTAGTTGTAAATCTGGTCTGTTTCATAGAATCATAAAATCATAGAATGTTTTGGGTTGGAAGGGACTTTATGATCTTTAAAGATCATCTAGTTCCAGCCCCCTGCCCCCTCAACTAGATCAAGGTGCCCAAAGCCCCATCCAACCTGGCCTTGTATCCTGCCAGAGATCCAGGGACAGCCTCAGCTTCCCTGGGCCTCCCCGCTCTCCAGGAAGGATTTCTGCCTCAGATCTCACCTCAGTCTCAAAGGAGGTTGTTCAGGATAGTGTCAATGCTTAGCACAAGTCCATTTAGATGGCATCAGTTGCTCTTTCCTTATCCATCAATGATGTAACCCCATCGCAGAAGATTTTTGTTTGCTGTTTTTGGTAAGATGGATAGTGGTTCAGCCTAAAACTTCAGCACCAAGGAGTTAACACCAGCTTTGTCAGTGCCTTCTTAATCTTTTCACCTTTGTCCTCAACATTGAAGTCTCATTTCTCAATGAAGTGAGCCAAGGGCATGAGCATGTCCCACTGTTGGAGTCTACTTTACTGTCTGCCTTTTTTGGACAATTCCTAATTGACCAAGCCCTGCTCCCAGTTCTTAAAACACCTTTCAGCTTCAGTCAGTAACATTGGTACATATTCCTATGGCTCACCATTCCCCAAAAGTTACCTGAAGCTTTGTGCCTACTTCTGCTGGAGCTGCCACACTTCCAAGAAACCTGAGGTCAGACCAATTGTTTCTAATCTAGATGTTATTCCTGATGACCTTTTTTCCTCTCTGCAAGTGTCTGAAAGAATTCTTACCAAACAACCCAAGCTATACAGCAGGCAAAATTATTATTTCAGGATTTTTCTTTTGAAGACAAAAGGCATCTCTAATAAAGGGGAAATTAGGGACACATCTCAAAGATAATTAAATAATAAGAATCCCGTAAAGGTCAGATGTTTGGCTGTAACAACTTTCACAGCTGCTCTTTCCCATATAGCGTCTCTCTCTTCATTGATGCTCTGTAAGTAAAAGCTAGCCATAGAAAATGAAGCTAGCTTAACTTTAAAGCAGAGATGGAGTAATTTGTTTAATGTTACACTTGAGCTTTTTCTTGATTTTCTTTAGCTCGGCTGTTGTATGTGCACTCCTCTTTCAATAGATCTTATGATTATGAATGATGATTTGGGTGGGGAAAATAGACAAGGAGACACGTATTTTCATTTATATTATTGTACGGAAGCAATTAAGCCATGTTTGTTAGGACTGTTTGGATGCCAGCAAGTATTCATCACAGTAGACTTTTAGACATAATAATGTCTTTAATGATCCAGATTTTGCCTGGATCATGCTTTAAAGCATGGATCATGCTTTAAAGTGGTAGAAAAAAAGAAGGTAGATTGGTCTTTTTGAAAATCTTTGCCTACCGCTGTACTTACATGGGCTGGTAGCCTTGAACTTGCTTGTCAGTGTGCTGTTTGCAGGCAGGCAAGTTCTCTTGATCTGACAGAGCTAGTACAAAAGGTTTATTGATTGGGGTAATTACTTTAGTTTTAGGGTCAAGAAAAGGTTTATTTAATACCAAACTTAAAGCCTTTTTCTTTCTTTCTGTTATTTCTGTCCTGGGTTTGTTTTTGGGGGTTTTTTTTTTTTTAGTTTACTTTTTTCAGAGCAGCAGAATTCTCCCTTAATAACACAGTGCATAGTGCTATCAGAGGGTTTCTGGAGAAATGTGTAAAATGGTGCATATGTTTCTCGTTTTTACACTTTTGTATATAGCTCTTTCCATGCAGCCCAGACTGCAGACTAATGTAAGCACAGCTTATTTTATCCCTGTGTCGTATTACCGACCTGCTCGAACAGCTCTGTGCAGACTTTTCTTTCCATGAATGCTCCCCTGCTAAAGCACAGAAATAAGGTTTGTGGGAGTTACTCGTCCAATTTGGCAAACAAAAAGGAGAACCCTTTCTGTAACAGAGCAACAGGCTTTTTAAAGATTTCATTTTCCAAAGGCTCCGTTAAAGTGCAGCATCTACTTGCATGCAAGAATCATAGAATCATAGAATTGTAGGGGTTGGAAGGGACCTCGAGAGATCATCGGGTCCAAGCCCCCTGCCAAAGCAGTTTCTCTAGGACATTTCACTGAGATAGGCATCCAGACGGGTCTTGAATATCTCCAGAGAAGGAGACTCCACACCCCCTGGGCAGCCTGTCCCAGGGCTCCCTCACCCTCACTGGGAAAAAGTTTTTCCCCATGTTGGTGCGGAACTTCCTATGCTCCAACTTGCAGCCATTGCCCCTTGTTCTGTCTCCACAGACCACTGAAAAGGGGCTGGCTGATTCCCCCTGCATCCCCTGCTTGAGATAATTGTAAACATTAATTAGGTCCCCCCTTAGTCTTCTCTTCTCAAGGCTGAACAGTCCCAATCTTCTCAGCCTTTCCTCATAGGGGAGATGCTCCAGGCCCTTTATCATCTTCGTAGCCCTTCTCTGGACTCTCTCCAGGAGATCCCTGTCCTTTTTATACCAGGGAGCCCAGAACTGGACACAGTACTCCAGGTGGGGCCTGACCAGGGCAGAGTAGAGCGGGAGGATCACCTCCCTTGACCTGCTGGCCACACTCCTCCGGATGCACCCCAGGATCCCATTGGCTCTCTTAGCCACCGAGGCACACTGCTGGCTCATGGCCAACCTGTCATCCACCAGGACCCCCAGGTCCTTCTCCACTGAGCTCTTCTCCAGCAGGTCATCCCCCAGCCTGTACTGATAGAAACGGTTGTTCCTTCCCAGGTGCAAGACTTTACACTTGCTTTTGTTAAACCTCATCTGGTTTCTTACTGCCCAGCTCTCCAGCCTGTCCAGGTCTCACTGGATGGCAGCGCAGTGTTCCTGCGTGTCAGCCACTCCTCCCAGCTTTGTGTCATCGGCGTACTTGCTGAGGGTGGATGCTATTCCCTCATCAAGGTCGTCAATGAAGATGTTAAACAGGACTGGACCCAACACCGAGCCCTGGGGAACACCGCTAGTCACAGGCCTCCAGTCAGATTCCACTCCACGAATCACGACCCTCTGGGCTCGGTCCGACAGCCAATTCTCAACCCACCTCACTGTCCACTCATCAATCCCATGCTTTCTCAGCTTTGCTATCAGGATGTCATGGGAGACAGTATCAAAAGCCTTGCTGAAGTCAAGGTAGATGACATCCACTGCTCTCCCTCCATCTACCCAGCCTGTCATGAGATCGTAGAAGGCTATGAGATTGGTCGAGCACGATTTCCCCTTGGTGAATCCATGCTGACTACTCCTCATGACCTTCTTCTCTTCCAATTGCTTGGAGATGGCATCCAGAGCAAGCTGTTCCATTACCTTTCCAGGGACAGAGGTAAGGCTGACTGGCCTATAGTTGCTGGGATCCTCCTTCTTGCCCTTTTTAAAGACTGGAGTGACATTGGCTATCCTCCAGTCCTCAGGCACTTCTCCTGTTCTCCAGGACCTGTTGAAGATGATAGAGAGCGGCTCAGCAATCACCTCCGCCAGCTCCCTTAGCACACGTGGATGTATCCCATCCGGTCCCATGGATTTGTGTGCATTTATCCCTTTGAGCCGCTCCTGGACCTCCCCTACCTCAACCAGATGGAAATTCTTCATATCCCAAACACTCCTACTTTCATCCAGTGCCTGTGGGTCCCAGGGGGCCTTTGAGGTGAAGACCGAAGCAAAGAAGGCATTCAGTATCTCCACCTTCTCAGTATCCCCCGTTACCAGGACACCCTCCTCATTCAGCAAGGGACCTACATTATCCCTGGTCATCCTTTTGCTATTCACGTATCTAAAAAAACCCTTTTTATTATCCTTTATGTCCCTTGCCAGCTTCGTTTCCAAGAGGGCTTTAGCTTTCCTAGTTGCGACCCTACAGGCCCTGACTACATTCCTGTATTCTCCCCATGTGCTCAGACCCTTCTTCCACAATTCATAGATCTTCCTCTTCTCTTTGAGTTTACTCATCAGCTCCGTGTTCATCCACGCAGGTCTTCTGCCTCTCCTTCCCGATTTCCTGCACAAAGGGATGCATCATTCCTGTGCTTGGAAGAAGTGCTGTTTGAATGCTAGCCAGCACTCACAGGTTCCCATTCCTTCAAACAGCGTAGCCCACGGGATAGCCCCTATTAAGTCACGGAGGAGATCAAAGTTAGCTTTTCCAAAATTCAGGGTAGCTATCCTACTTAAGCAAGGCCACAAAAGAGAACAGAATCCAACAGCATCGGCACCTCAGGAGACACTGGATCAGTCTCTCCTTTTGCATGGGGCCAGGTGGGAAGAAAAGGACAGAGTCTGTACAGTAACTCCTGGCGTATGTTGACTTCTAAATGATAACGGCTGGTGTGTGTATTAGATGTGTGACTGCTTTCTTTATCTAAGTGCTACAACAGTGTCAGAAAGAGAGTTACATAAATTACATTAAACTGATTTCTAGGGGGCTTGCTGGAGGCATAAAGAAAGGAATACGATTTGACCAAATTTGTCCAGCTGGAGGCAGAAACGGAGCTGTGAGTTCTGCTTCTTCTCTGGCCCTGATTAAAGACCACTGACAGCTCGATTCAGTTGCCTGAGCACAGACATCCAGCAGCACCTGAGGTGTGCCAGGCAACTAAGGGAATCTCTTTGAGGGAGGGCAGATCTAACACAAAACCTTGAGGAGATGGCTGGAGACCAGGCGTCACACCTGAAAGCATGTCCGTAGCACCACTGCCAACCGTGTGGATCCTCAGACATCAGTCATTCCAGCTGGTGCATCCATCAGACAGGATATATTTGCTAAAGAGCTTATGTGAAATAAAACTTAGTCTTTAATGCACCCAAAATTTGAGCATTTCCAAGGTTTCATGGCATTTTTTTGATCGAACGAAATCACATTTGAGAACCTCTGTGTGTGTGTATGCAAGGATGGTTTGGGGGTTTTTTATGCTCTAGAATACACCAACTTACAAAATCATTTAAAATGAAACTCAAGGCCAGCTTTAGCCTTGCCCTGAGCTACAAGAGCAGAAATTGTAATGTTCTGAACATGAAGTAACTTCCCACTTGCTAGTGCAGCACCAGAAGTTGAACCCTGAAGGCTGAATAATTGTTGCTTCCTGTATTGGTTTGTAACAATTTATGAGAGTGGGAAGGAACAAAAAACCAAAAAAATATTCTTTGCAGTCCCTTGGGCAGACTGGGGATGTGAGAGTTTCATTTAGTGGAGTAAAATCCACATTTAAAATTAATCCAGCTGGGAAAAAATATTAAAAAAAAAAAAAAAGAAAGAAAAAGGAAAACTGGGAAGAAAGAAATGTTTGCGAAGTGTCCTTCTAGTTCTCCACAGCTTCGACATGTGTATGCTACAAGTAAGGGATAAAAGTGTTATTGTGCTTAGAAGCTGCAGTGCAGAACGAAGAAGAAGGCTTTAGCGCAACAGCTACTCTTTGTTTAAAATCATTCACTGACTTATTTCTTTATTTTCCCAGCTAACTTCTAACCTGCCACCACATTTCGAGCAATTTAGACCAGCGAGTTGTTTTTTTTTTTCACATGGCCAATGTGTGATTACTTCAGAACTGTACTTCTTAGACCCTTTCATGCTTTTAACATTGCTCACGTTCTCAGGGAAGAAAGCTGTGTTCCCTGTATATCCCTCTGAACAGCAGAAACGCATTAGCGGGATTTTCTAAAAGTTGGTGAAGTCGAAGGAGATTTTACCATTAACTTAAGTGGTAGTATACATAGACCAGTGCCCAAGTGCTTTTGAAATCCCATTACACCTCATGCTTTCAGCCATCTGATAGCTTTAGATTGTAAGCCATTCTGCACTGGAAAGATTTCTTCTTAAAAAGGAAGCGGGTAAGAGAAAGGAATGAATCAGTGAGATAAAGTTCTCTCTCAGAGGGCAAACAAAACTCAGACCAAATGTGGCACAGGCTTCTGAGATGGTCAGGTTTGTTCTCTTCTTTATTTACTCCCCAAACTATTCCTGCTTGGTCCCTGTTTCTGTAGAACAGAAGTTCAAAAATAGTGCACAAAAATGCTGTTCTTGTAGTTATTTCCAGCTGGGCCTGGAGTCAAATGGGCTTGAAATAGTGTGAGGAAGACCGAAGTTATTGTGCTGAGAGCCATTTGAGTACCTGGATAAATATCTCAAGCCAGGCCTAGAAGCAAGAGTACAGACATCTCAAGGGAAAATGTGCTCACATGATGTACTGTCAAATTTGGCAAGCTCAGCAGCTCTTGATGGTTTCAGTAAGCAACCCAAACTGATCCTGAACACCAAATCTTTTGTGCTTCACCATCACATCTTAAAATGATCCAGCCTCCAGAGTCACCACTGGCTTGGGCAGGTATTTGCTGCCAACACTCTGATGGAGATGAGGGGTATCTGCCATTGCAGGTGGCTTTTTTTTTAAAAAAAAAAAAAGATCTTACAGAAATAAGTGGGGGATAATAACATGCAATTGGATACTTGTGATTACTGTACTTTAGTCTGACTTTCCAGAATCAGGAGTGATTTAAGGAGTTTTTAAAGGACTGCCTGGCTGTTGCCCTTTGCCTAATTTAGCATCCTTATACCTACATGTGAAGGTTAGGGTTCCACTGGGATATACGAGCAAAACAGGGTTACATGCATGGATCTTTAATTAAAACAGACCTCCCAGCCTTCAGAAAAGGAAAAAAAAAATCAAAATCTGGCACAACATCAAGTGGCATTAAGAGTATCAGCATCACACTGGGTGCCCTACAGAAGAGGAAACTGTGAAAGAGCACTCAGAAATAATGACTAGGTTTCCATGATGCTGTCAAGACCTTCACATCTCTGGCTGCCAGGTGTGGATTACTTGAGCTAGAAATGTAAAAGCCATATAAAACACAAATGAAGCAGCAAAATCGAAATCTCAGCAGGTGAGGCTGTAACATAAGAAGGAATAAGTCCTTTCAGACTTCAGATGGGGAAAGAAGAGGGGGAGCAAGAGAACTCCGGACCTAGCATTTCCACATTTCCTTTGTTTCCAGGGCATTTTTTCCCCTTTCTTTTCCTTGGCTCATAATGTCAAATCTGATGTTTCAAGATATCTGACACCTGGTTTATCCTCTCTCACCTACATGTCTCCCTTGGCATTGTTATCATAATTACAAGGGCAGGTAGGTGACAGTTCTCTAGTTTTAGGATCCAACCTATCCTGCAGTGAAATTCAGTCAAGCAGCATCATTTCTTTGAAAAATAAACAGGACTGTGAGCACTGCAACTGGGAAGTAAATTAAATGTGTTCACAGAACTTCAGAATCTTCTTTGCCTTTCATGTTATACTGCCTGACTTCGTATGGAAATTATTGCTAATGCAGTCAGGGCAGTGACAGGGAGCATTTTTGTGAGAGAGAGATGTGATTGCAAGGAGCTCAGAGGCAACAGCTTTATCCTGGACTAGCAGGTCTAGGAGGAAGAGTATGTGGTTTGCTATGGTTATTCTGGTGGAGCAGAAGAGAATAAAGTGAAATAATCATAGAATCAAGCTACAGTAGAAGAATTATTGATCCTGAGTTGGAAGGGACCCATAAGGACCATGTAGTGCAACTGCTGGCTCCACGCAGGGCCAGACAAGTCAGAGCATGGGACTGAGCACATCGTCCAGACGCTTCCTAACCTCAGCCCAGCTCAGGGCTGTGACCACTTCCCTGGGGAGCCTGTGCCACTGCCCGACCCCCTCTAGTACAGAACCTCTTCCTGACTTCCCACCTAAACCTCCCCTGGTGCAGCTTCACGCCATTCCCTGGCATTCTATCCCTGTTCCCCAAAGAGAGGAGATCAGCACCTGCCCCTTCACTCCCCCTCATCAGGAAGCCACAGATGGCCATGAGGTCTCCGCTCAGCCTCCTCTTCTCCAGGCTAAGCAACCCTACCAAGGGACTTTAACCTCTCCTCTGTGTTGCGGTGTTCCTTGACTCTCCTATGGGTGAGAGGGATGCTGTGCACTCCTCATGTCTTTTTTGCATCGACGTAGCTCACAGAGAGGATTTTGAAGTTAGATATGAGCCTTGGAACATAAATAACTGCTCCACGTGCACTCCTTCCCTCCCAACAAATTATCTTCATCGAGGTGAACATGACTAGGCAGAAAATAGAGTACTGTGCAGGCAGGAACAATTTGATATATATATTTATTACATACAGTAAACAATTCTCCTTTAAGTATTTGTTTTACCTCCAGATGTTTTTTACTTCCTTACCTTTTTTAAATCAGTGTATCTGTTGAGGGTTGATGTTTATAAGGGAAGAGTAGAACATTTTATTACACCAATAAGTATGTACACTGCATCTCCTGGGTTGGTAGATTGGTACATGTGGCAATTTACTTCAAGTTCAGCTGCTTCATATATCTTCTCACCAGCAAAGAGCAGAAATTTTTGAGGTCAATACTTGTGTAGAGGTGGGGTAGACTTCCAGTTGAAGAGGCCAAACAGTGAGGATGTCTAAGATTTCGTGGTTTTTGCTTTGCATCTCTGCTTCTAATGTTTTGTATTCTCATTGGTAAAACAAGTTTCATTTTCTTTGAACCTTCCAGAAACTGAGATTAGCGTTCATTAAAGTATAATTCTTCTACTGTAGCTTGATTCCTACATGTTTCTGACAGCAAACACTGCCAATTCCAGAAGAACTCTTTGAGGTTATTGAATCAAATTGTTACATTTGAATTCATATAACCACACTGCACTGAACAGCATTTAATCAGTTCTTAGAAAGCAGTCCTGGTACTTATTAACTCCCAGGAAAGCTACTGTCTTCAATTGCCAGCTAGATAACTCTTTTTTCTTTGCCAATAGATAGTTGCCTCTAAATGCCTAGGGAATGATGATGCTTGGTGGCAAGTGTAGGCTATAAAATATTTATCTTTAACACACAATTGTGTTATTGCAGCCTCTAATAGGATTTGGTGTCAGACAAACATCTGCCTTGGCCTCTGGCCCAAAGATATAGAAACAAGCTATTAAGTTGAACGTTGCATAGTAAATAAATAAGGCGGAAATACTGTTAAAGTAGCTATACCGCTGACCAACAAAGATGGTGAGTGTGTAAAAGGGAAGTCCATCAAGACTCTAGCAATTTGTCTACATCTTTAATAAGTTTATTGTATTTCATCTGGATAAAGGTAATTCATGTAGGAAATTGTAAACCAGGCTGACAGATCTTTATAGACCTCACCACAGTAGACTTGGCTTTCAGGGGGCTTTTTGTCAGCGGCAAAGTGGTCCCCTGAGCAGACCATTAGCCTGGGAGCTTTGTCGCTGTCACATGAGTCTGTTTATGCTGTGAAGCAAACAGTGCATTTGTCTATGCATCAGATTACCAGCCTAAAATAAGGGTAATTAGCCATTTCCTATTGAACTCAGGGATATCCTTAAATGCAAGATGGTGTTGTGTGAATTTGCCTTATGGGTATGGGCAAGATCATGGCAGTTTATAATTTTTCTCAGGATAAGGAGTGACTGCAGTGGGAAAACGTGCAATGAGATAAAGGTTTCAGCTAAGTTTGCCTCAAAAATCTACCAGCTGTCATACTGAAAGAAGTCCTCTGAGACAAATGGCAAAAATCCCCAGCTAACCTCAGCAGCTGCGAATCAACATGGGGCAATGGAGTAAAGCTGCTTTGCTCCATACCATGATCGCTTTCTTTCTGTGCTTTGATAATTAAAGGTCTGGAGTGGGAAGGACCTTAAAGAGTGCTTCAGAAAACGAGTTTTGCTCTTGGAGAAGGCTAGGCTATCATACATAAACCATGCTTTCCATCTCCTTTGTTATGAACCTAGAAGTCATTTTGTACATCCTCCTTTTCTCGAGGGAGGGAGGCTGGACTAGGGTAGGGAATACCTACTGCTTCAGGCAAGGCATTTCTATACCACTCTCCAAAATGAGACAGTGTAGATCTGAAGACCGTGTGCCTTGTTACATCCTGTACTCCTTCTCTCAGAGGAGCTCTGGATATTTACAATATTTATTCAGGAAATTACTTGCATTTTGGGTTGCTGATTAGATTTTGAAGCTGGCAGGAAAATTACTTCTGTTCCCAAATTCCTGCAGCCCTTGTTTGAAACCACACCACCTTAAGTTTCACAGGTCTTTTCCCAGTGTGGGTGGTTTGCTTTCAGGAGGTTGGCTCCTGCTGCTGTTGGTTGTTGGGAAGCGGCATGGGAGCTGCATTTTCAATGCTCTCTTTGCATACGATAGCAAAACCATGTGAAAGCATAGTGCATCATCCATTGGCTGATCCTCCAATTAATAATCTTTGCTTTTACCAGCTGGTGTCAATCAGATCACTACAGAGATTTGGAAGCCAAGAGAAAGCTGTGGGAGTCAGACTGAAAACAGAGAACATATATCTGTTTCTAAAAAGAATTGCCCATAGTCTCACAGTGAACTTTAACAAATAAAACAAAACATTGACATGATTCTCTAAAGCAGTTCCCATGGCATAATTCATAAAACACCATATGGAATTCTGTATATATTGGGAAATATCCTTATAATTACGTGACCAGCTTACAGAATAAGGTGTACAATGGAGACTAGAGCCTGGCCACAACTGCAGTTTTATTTACTGGCTGACAGTTTGTCATCTCTGTAGCAATCTTGACTGTCGACATACTCAAAAGACCAATGGTTGTTTTTTGCCATGAACTTATGGGCTCCCTGAAGGTTCAAATTTGTTTCCTCTATCACCCAAACGCCATTAGATATTAACTTACTCTGGAGCCCTCAGCACAAGGACATGGACCTCTTGGAGCAGGTCCAGAGGAGGCCACAGGGATGATCTGAGGGCTGGAGCACCTCTCCTACAAAGACAGACTGAGAGAGTTGGGGTGGTTTTGCCTGGAGAAGAGAAGGGTCAGGGATTACCTCAGAGCCCCTTCCAGTCCCTGAAGGGACCTACAGGAAAGCTGGGAAGGACTGTTTGCAAGGGCATGAAGTGACAGGAAAAGGGGCAATGGTTTTAAACTAGAGCAGGGCAGATTTAGATGAGACATTAGGAAGAAGTTCTTCCCTCTGAGGGTGGTGAGACATTGGCACAGGTTGCCCAGAGAGGTGGTGGAGGTCCCATCCCTGGAGACATTCAAGGTCAGGCTTGATGGGGTTCTGAGTGACCTGATCTAGTGACCTGATCTAGTGAAAATCTCACTGCAGGGGAGTTGGACAAGATGGCCTTTAAAGGTCCCTTCCAACCTAATGCAGCATGGGATTCTATGGTAATTTAGCTAAATCCTAACATCTGAAAATTTGTCCATTTGATTCTTTTTAGGCTTCCCCCATCATGATTCCCGAATTTCCTATGCCAAGTCACCCACTTCCTCCTACTAAATTTGGTATTTAAGTGTTTGAGTAGTGTGCATGGGTATGTGCACATGTTGTATGTACATTTCCGTAGAGCCAGAAAATCCACTCAGCCGTCCAACTGGCACAGTCTGTAACCACTGAAACGAGACTCAGTTCTGGGACAAAGACAGGAGTTTTTATGGGAAGTGAGTATGACTTACAAATGCCTACAATCTTTAAAGTAAAAAGGAATTCCAGTTTGGGATTGTATCTAAGAATATAAATAGGACCGTGCTTGGTATTGCACACACAACTTTTAGACTCATTGCTCACAAGCCTAAGTTACAAGCCTTGTTTGTTCTCATTAGCTCTGGAGTTCACGAGAAAAAATCAGGTTCACTTAACGTTTCCTTTATGGAAACACTTTTGGAGATGTTTGGGAATAGCTTTGAGACGAAGATCTACCGCATGAATCTTTGTCACTTTTCAGAGTTGATTCTCAGTAGTGAAGAACTTTGGGAAGTGCTCAGAGACCTTAATTTCCCTGAGTCACACCAGCCAAATTTGTATCCTTAACTGCTAAAAAATGGTAAGTGGCATCAGCCACTGCAGAGGAAAGAGTTTCTTTTCCTCTTCACTTCATCTTGTCTCTGTCAGGCAGGTTATTCCAGGGCAAATGTGAGCTAGGGTAAAATGAGAACATGTTAGAAATGTTACTTTTGGCTATATTAGAAAAACAAGGAACATTAGAGAAAGCAATGAAGTAGGATGAAGTGATTTTTAAGCACCTACTCTATTATTAATAGTATAGGGTCTTCAGGCCAAGATTAAGTGTTACTGAATTGCTTCAGTGAAGAAGGTACAATGGTTTTCATTCACCTGTTTTTTTTAACACCTTCTCTGTTGGCCACAATATGATATGATGCATTAAGGGCACACTTGCTAAAAGAAGTTGAGGAGGTAGTGGTAGATGAAGTGATAAGTGTGCATATCACTGCATTGTTGCAAAGCAGAATGCCAGATCTGTAGATGAACAACAAAATATTCATGAATATTGTTTTGACATGCGTTAGTATTGGTCGCTGTGGATGGGACCTGACCATTTATGGGTGTCTTCAATCACAGTATCTACATCTGAACTAGTCAGAGGAGGAAGGAAAGGAGTAAAGTTAATTAAATGTATTCATCCTAAGATTCAGGAAAGTTTGGTTACCTAAACAGAGGTATGGTGCACTTCTGTGGTCTGTCTGCACTTTTAGATCCCACTATGCATAGTACAGTGGGATCCCACTGTATATAGTACAGTAGGCAAGAGTCATTCAGTTTAACCTACAGTAGACACCTAAAGGCATACTGAGTATTGCCTGTCTCATCCTAATCCTAGGCATCACAAGTACTTGGGCTGAATCACACTATAATTGCAAACTATTCTTTCCTTTAGCTAATATGATGCATTGTTACACTTTGGAACAGCTGCAATGCCTGATGTTATGTTGCTTTTTAGATGTAGCCTTGATATTTTAATATTTTACATCAATATTATTTATTATATTGCATAAACATACCAAAAAATGTGTGGATATTCAGCTCTTTGTCAAGGACTCAATTTAGTCCTCTAAAGCAAAAGCTTGAAAAAAGATTTTTAACAAAATAGAGTTTTTAATATACTATAGGTGTTGTCATAACACTGGGAGTCTGTCCTGCCTCAAGCCTGACATAGGTATATTCCCACTGACTTCAAGGGTCATGCATGTGTAACCTCTACGCAAAGTTGCTACAGCTTGCAGTCCCCAGCCCAGAATGAGTGTGTGAGGTTTCATGAGAGGTCTAAGTACTGCATGGGTGCTGAACTGCACGGCTCTACTCCTTCTGCTCCCGGTTTACAGGCAGTAGGAAACAGTTCACTGGATCTTTTTCTCTGCTGCATTAAAATTGTTGCTATCTTTTGAGCTTTACCAACTCACTGTAGGGTCTGACAAGTGCCAGGGCCAGCACAAGAGTTGTGCCTGGGGTGAGAGGATTAGTGAAAAAGGACTGACCCTTTCAGCAACAGGAGCTATCACATCTCCTTCCCCATCTCATTAACCTGTTTCACAGTACTCACACTCTGTGTGTTCTTCATATGTACAAGTATGTATGTGCTTAAATATTTTTTTTCTAAATTTCTGCATATATTTTTTGAAGACAAAAAGGATGTAAATATTATGGGGAAAATCATAAAACAAAATTATTTTTGTTTTCAGCCCAGTTAGAATATCACAAAATTCTGAAGATTATATACATACTGGCTAACATTTACTTTCCATTTACAGGGTAAATTTGTGTTTGCACCTGCTATTGAGAGTTAGTATAAATGCACAAGGCTTGAGTTGATTCTGTATCCTAGGAAGCGTGGCTGCTATTTGACTGGAAAAAAACATGGCAACTCAAGCCCAAAGTGTTGACTGCATGCTGTGATTGTATTTCCATACGCCATAAAGTGAATATCTGCTTAACTATAAAACTGACAGCACTTCCTTGTACCTTCCTTGCTGCATGTCTGATGCCATGACTTAAAACATAAATGCTTGAAACTGTTTTTTATTATTTAAAACTGCCATTGCCCTTTATGAATGATTAAATTACATCATGTCCTTTAAAACATCCTTGAGAAACCTCTGTTGTTTGGAGAACACCCATCCAGAGACAGGCTTCCTTTCATTTGTGATTAGAAACAAATCTGCACATCTCTGCTGCAGCTGTTTCTCTTCACTTGCACTGAGAGGAAGTTTACAAATACCTTTGCTACCACAAGGCCTCCTGAAGTACGTCCATGAAAGCAAAGTCATTACTCACATGGCTGAGATTTCCACCCCACTCTATGATAGATGTACCACTGATGCCTCTCCTGTATGACTGAATCCAGTTTTAATCTGATATGCATCTCCTTCAGAGAAAATGTGAAATAATAGTGGGGATTGAACCATAGTATTCCATCATCATTCCAAGCCCCACCAACATTTACTCAATCTTCACTCCCAGTTTAGTCAGGAAAATAAAATTATTTTTATCCTTTTTTTGATTTGTAATGTTTACCAGCTTGTGCTCCCTTATGACAGATAGTTTTTAACCCCTATATTCTGAACTGTCCTCAAAATAAAAGCGCTAGATAACAATTTGCTTACCGACTACTTTTCCTTGAAAGATGAATAGCCAGTGTTCTTTGCCAAAGTCAGGGAATTTCAGGTAACTAAAACCAGAAGAAAGCATCCCATCCCTGCTCTACCAAGATACAAGCCCCAGCACTTTGGATGGGTTGTATATTACCGCAGAACGAAACAGAAGACATATAAATAGAAATAATCCTTCAATAGGCTGATAGGACGATCCCAGGGTCTGTGTCCGGTGAACTTCAGAGGGGAACATTTCAGAGATCATCTCAGTTTGACTCAAATAAATGCCCCATGTCCACTTACCTGAGTTAACAAAGTTGGACCAAAGATGCGTGTTCTGCCATGAGAACGGTGGGTCTTTCTTCTCTCCAATAAATTCAAAGAAGGAAAATAGTCAGAAAATTAAGAAGGAAGAAAAAACTTTTGGAAGTTTTCAGGTATCGAGTGAGGACAAAGCCTGGTGGGTGCTGAGCAGCTGGAATTTATTCATAGGGTTTGCAGTCACTCCACACTGTTGTGCTATGTTGCAGTTGGTGTCAATGGATGAGCACTGTTTATTAGAGCTCAGACTAATGCTTGCAGTCCCAAGTGCAGCAATTGCTTGGAGGTTCCAGCTGTCTGGCCATCCAGAGCCCTGCCAAGCTCAGAGGGTTTTTTCTGCCTAACAAATTATCTGAATTCTCTTTTTTTCTTTTCCAGAATCAGTGGATAATTGTCCCAGTAATTGCTATGGGAATGGAGACTGTGTGTCTGGGACTTGCCATTGCTTCCTTGGCTTTCTGGGACCTGACTGTGGCAGAGGTAGGAATTTGTACTTGATTAACTTTGCCTCTTTCCTTCGTTCAACATTTTTCTTGTGGAAATGATCTTCACACCTGTGCTTTTTACATAATACACCTCACCCAGCTTGGTGATGCTGTGGTGGAAAGGAAACAAGTGGGATCTGTGGATTTGTTTGCTACTAGCTGTGCTTGCTGTGACCTTAGCAACAACACAACCTCCCTGCCACGTACAGACAGACAAAACCTCACACTGGGAATTTCCTTTATGAAACCTGATTTAAAAAATTTGGGATTGTTGTTCATTTAGCAGAGCAGTCTGTCACTGTGTGGTGCAGCCCTGTAATGATACTTTCTTTTAAGATACTGATTATACAAGAATTAAGTACCTTTGTCATTGCTGCCACTGTGCCTGAGCTGAGTGTCTGTGGTGGGGAGCACAGCAGGGTTACAGTACGGATAGGAGAGGAGTGAGGGCAGGAAGAACTGGGTAGTTTGGCCAAAATTAAAATCATTGGGACAACTGGGAAGGAGGCTTTCTTACCCCAGCAAACAATATAATACTTTTTTTCAGTTTAAGTGAGAAGTGTTTTTAATAAAGGGTTTTGGAAGGATTTTCATTTGACCTGAAATTTTCAGGTTATTTAAACATTTTAAAAACAAACTGAAGTACTTTTAGTAAGAACACATTTCAGAACAAGAAATCAAAACGTTGCATGTGGGAAATGTCAGAACTCCGTGCATCAACCTTTTCAAGGCCTTTTTTGGCTCAAAGGGTCCAACAGACTAAGTGCAGATTCATAAATCTGGGGAGGGAGGTGGTGTAAAAAGTTAGTGCCCACACAAGGAGCTTTGCTAAGGCAAGAGGTCAGGCCTTCGCCCCAGCCCATTGCTTCTTTGGAAAGCAGGCTGGCTCCTTCCCAAGAGAGCAAGCTAAACTCTATCCAACCCCACATCCTCTCCACTCCAGATGAGCTTGGGTCACAAGGCTGTAGCCCAGCCAAGAGATAAGGACGGCCGCACACCCCGCAGGCAGAGAGCTCTCTGCTGAGGCAGTGTGGTCCAGGCTAAAGCCCCAGAGGTGTTTCAGAGTTCACAGCCCAAGTAAGATGGATGTGGCAATCTGCATCCCTGAGAGCTGTTCTGTCAAACTTCTTGCTGACTCAGGTTACACTTGGTTTGCATTTCCTTACACTTGGTTTACATTTCCAAGCTCCTTTTCAAACCCATACAGCTAGAGACAAAGGGAGGGGGTTTTTTCCATCTACCACAGCATATTCCTACTCACACCTCCTAACTTTTGGTAGGAGCAGAAGTTCAGAGTTTGTTTCCCCCAAGGCTCCCCGCAGAGTCAGCGCAGAAGCTCCTTCACTACCAGAATATTTAAACTTTTGTGCTGAATCCACTTTCAAAGGACCTTACTTCCCTTCTTGGGTTATATGCCAACCTTTCCCAGTCACTTCATTTGAGCCGTGTGATCATTTCCAATTTCACTAGAGTGCTTACTCTGGCTGATAGGAACACCTTTTATTCCAGTCCATCTTTTGGTTCAGAACCACCTGGGTTTAGACCCCAGATTACTCTCCGCCTTTAGAACAGATTAATACCTGGAGTGCCCAAATGCTATTTGTGTATGCATTTCCACACAGTGGGCTTGTTAAATGGATCATCTTGCCATGAGCGTCAGATAGGAGGGCCCCAGTGTTGGCTTCCTGTTGGGTTTCAGGTGAATCTAAGATGCTGCTTTTGACCTGTAAATCTCTCAGAGGGCAGCAACTGCAGCATGTGTAAGGCTGCTTCAGTGTGCACCTACCTACAGGCATGTATGGGTGCCTGTAGTGACTGGTAATCCTTAAACATGCAGGTCTCTAGGTCATGGATTTCCAGGGTGATCCTTTGTTTCAATTCAGCCTTGTAAATAACTGTGCAAATGGATGGGAAACTGTGGAGCAGAAAGCCCTTCTGGTTTGAATAATGGTTAATTATTAATGTATTATTAACCAATTATTTTAAACCAAGTAAATGAGAACAAATCACTGGAGGTGTATTTGCAGGCCTTTTGATGTCCTACTTGAACATGGGAGATGGTGTTTCAAAGTCCTGTATAAAGTCAACAAAACACACGAATGATCTTACTCTCTGATGCTTGACTTCACAAGAAAAGTCACATGCATTTGGGTTGTTGCTACCATAACCACACAAGAGAATTACCATCATTTCAGCATCTTAGACATTGTTTGTTGGAATCTGAGTGATCAAACAATAACTATATATCCTTATATATGGAAAAGAGTTGCACAAGTACTGGTGAAAAAAAAAAATCCAGAAACCTCTTTTGTCTTTATTCTTTGTGGTATGCTACAAAGGAGGTCTTGTTCCTGCCAGTGCCTTGACATTTGCAGCAGCACTCCCCAGGTAGTGCTGAAGATGTTCTCCATACATAGAGGGCTCCATAGAGTTCCAGCATTATTGCAGATGGCCAGTAACTTATCTGATCTTGTACTGAGTGATCAGCTGTCTTGTCAGAAAACATGTGAGTCTTCCTAGGCAGCCTTTGGCTTGTTAAAGGCAATTATTCTATCTTCTTGTTGAAAAGAGCTGCCAACTATCCTCCTCCAGTGCCTTGAAAGAACAGGGTCCATTACTGAGCATTTGAAATTTGAGACAGGGGGCGGAAAATTCCATCAGCCTAGCTGAAAAGTGAAATTACAGAGTGAGTTTGCTGTGAATCATGTACACAACACAGTGTACCTTAAACAATTTATGCCTCATACTGCATAGGTAGATATCTCCTTTCAAATGATGCTCTTGAAATGCACCAGTGCAATGTGCTTCCTTTGCAGTGAACAGAGGGCTCAATAGTGAAAAACTGTTGTGAAATTCCTTTTGTTTCTAAACCCCATTTGTCTTGGTCAGGCGTACATAGTTCACTGCATATCAGATCAGTTTAACAGTCAGAGCTGGCAATCCTTTGGAGTTTTTGGAGGTTGCTATAATTCTGTAATGCTGAAATAGGTGGTAGGGCATGGGATAAGCACTGTGCTATCTGAAAAGGTAGGAAAAGGAGGAGAAGAACATTGCCCTTAACCATGTTAGTACCTCTTCCTGCATATACTCAGAGTCGGGAAGGGAGGCAAAAGAAGTGCACTGTATTCATCACATGCCTAAAGCAGTTGAATTAAACAGCAGACTGGAATTGCCCTTTCCCACTTGTCCTGCACAAAAATACTCAGGAGTTGCCTGTCTGGGGGGCAGATGAGATGCACCTAAAGATGATGTGCAGTGGTGAGAGAGAGAAGGCTGTGTTAAATATATGTCATTGCAGTGGAGTTTCAGTGAAATGACATTGAACAGAACAGGGCTAAAGCAAGGGCTGATTTCTGAGGGACAGAAATCAGTTTCCTTGGAAAAATCAGAAGAGAGGACAAGAGAAGCATATGGTGGCAGGTGTGAAGAATGGAAAAGGAAGAAAGCATCATCAAAGAGGGGCTGAAGGACACTCAGAGACCAACAATTACCAAAGCTTTGGTCATGGAGGCTGGGTTCTGGTACTTGATGACCTTTCCTTCCTTGGGAAGCCTACTCATTCCATCTCACTCTGCCTGGCATTTTCCAAGTTTATCTGAGAAACCCCTTAATCCCGGGTTACATCAAGCCACAGCTTGAGCCTGTCATCTTCCTCTTCTCCCCTTTATCACAGGGAAGAAATCCTGTAGCTGGTTGACCTTGAGAATCACATGATTTTCTGGAAATAGGAACAATTTAAAAATCCTTTTTATACTGATATAAAGAGGAGAGATTTGGAGAACTTATATTACAGGGAGTTTGGAAAGACCAGTGGCCAGTTTTGCATTGTGTCTGATGATGAATAAAGTCCAGCAGAGGTGATAACCAAAAATGGGGGCTAGAAATTCAGTTGATGGTAAAGACATGAACTAAATCAGGGAAATAGTTTCAACATGGCATTCTGGACTCAGAGCAAAGCAACTGAAACCAGTAAAGCTGAGAATTACAACCAAACCCTGATTTGTGTATAGCTGCAGCAGAGCCAATGTCAAGGAAAGTATGAAGTCTGGCAGCAGGTCAGGGATAGTGATAAACAATCTAAGGTCAGTGGTGCTTCTGAAAGAAGACACCAGCATGTTGAAAAGTCAGAATGCTAGAAGATTCTGAGTTCAGTTAGTGAAAAAAAAGTATGAGAGGCACAAAGCAAGGAGATACTCTAACTCAGGACCACTGTTTGTTTGTTTTAAACAGTTGTAAGAAAATAAAGTCAACAGCTGGGTGTCATCCATGTAAAATTGGTTTTGGCAAAGAACAGAACTGTGTATGAAGAATAGAAACCCCATGCTGGACTCTTGTACTCTTTTTTTGAAGTGAGAGGTGTGTACAGTTGGGTTTTAATGTGATTTCTGTTATCTTTCCCTAGCATCCTGCCCCGTGCTGTGCAGTGGAAACGGGCAGTACATGAAGGGGAGGTGCTTGTGCCATAGCGGTTGGAAAGGAGCGGAATGTGATGTCCCAACAAACCAGTGCATTGATGTCTCCTGCAATAACCATGGCACGTGCATCATGGGGACCTGTATCTGCAACCCAGGATACAAAGGCGAGAGCTGTGAAGAAGGTATTTGCAAGATACATTCAATTAGCCTTTTGCTTTGATTGTCGTTACATAATTACATGGATGGAGGCAATTCAGAATAGGACTGGCACTTAAACAGAACAGTAATAGGCACCTTAGAGATACAATAGATGGATGCAACATAAAAATAACTTGTCATTAGCTATCATATTTGTTCAATAATTGGATGAAAAGGCATCAAATGCTTCAGATAGACAAATCTCGTTGAAAGACCAGAACATCTAATCATATGTTCAAATGTTCTTATTAAAGCATCATTTCCATTTGCACATCTAAACGTATAATTACTTTTGCAGTGCTTTCTTCTCTTCTATGCTATGCCAAGTGATTTCAGTTGCTTACATACACAAAATGGTGGTGTGTGAGCGAAAGTCGCTGGTTCTTGTCAGCTTTAAAAGCTTAGAAATATCAGGACTCAAGTTAAATTCTGCTTCAAAATCAGATATTATTTTAATGGCTCTTCCATAGTTTTTTCCTCACATTAGCCCCAAACATTTTTCATCTACATTTAGATTTGAGGCTCAGAACTATGGTGTCTTATAGCACTTACCTTTAGTCTTTTTGTGTAGGAAGTCACCTGCCACCATAAACCTTTATCTTGCAGAGTCTGTGACTGCTTTTTATTGGTGAATAAAAAAGTGGACAGTTTTGTAAGTGTACAAATCATTTGGACAGTTATACAAAGACAACAAGAAGTGCCTCATTTACTGAATAATGTTCAGCACTTTTGAAAATTAGTCTCAAAATTCTATGCAGATGGCTTGAGAAAATAATTGTGTTCAAATTCTGCTTCTAGAAATGTATACATAAGGCCCCTGCACCACATGGTAGATTTAAGACGTCCATTTGATAGATGTTTAAGAATCGCAATGGCTTGCATTAATTTATGGTTGTCTTCATGTATGAGGGGTAAAGATTCCTCTGAAACATCTTTATTTTACGGACAACAAAAATGGGCTGAATCAGATTCAGACATTCAAATGGCATCTAATCTAGCAATTCTTTTGATGCGTTAAATGTATTGGAGTAGGGCATCTCTGATGGAACATGGCTTCAGTGTCAGTAAATGTTAGAGGCAAAGAAAGTATCAGCTCTGTAACAATAAGGCGTGTCTTGAAAAGGCTTCATTTCAGCTCAAGAAAGCACAATTCAATGAAGCCGTGGGGCATGCAAAACCCAAAGGCGGTGACGACTGAAGTATCTTTAAAGCATCTCCATAGACTTCATATTTACTATATCATATCTGTACTGGATAAGCACAAATGAAGAGATTCTGATTTTGCCTCCAGCCAGACATGTTTATTGTGTGTAAATCAGAGTAAGATTTGCCCTTAATCTAACAGGACCCTTTTTCTTTAGAGCAGGAAAGCTATTACTTTATGTTATCACTGTAAGAGGGGACAGTGTCAGTCCCACCAGGTAAAAACTTGAAAAAGAATGAAGAACAAAGAGAACATGAATTTTCTTATGAGCTCTTTAGTATTTTTCCAATATGCATTTGTTTTTCATATTCAAGGCATAATTTCTATTGTGTTGTGAGGGGGGGAAGTAACTCAGAAATGCGCCATGTGGGAAATCTTTGGGACACGTATATATATATATATATTTAGATCTAGTAAAAAAGTTGATTTATACTATTTTTTAAATTGCTTTTACTTTTTAATTTCTCTTCTAAGAAGGCCCATCTGTTATTGATTACTTTTTATTATTTCTCAGTTCTCGTGGCTTCACTGCTTAGTCCATGTTTATAATGGGTTTTCATTCCAGGGTTTCTTCTGTCTTTTTCTTTTCCCCTCATAGAAGCTCAGCAATGTTTATAAAACATCAGCCAACAATCTTACATGCGGTTTTCTTTTCCCCTTCCTTGGGTTATTGGCCCATATTTTATAAGGCATGGGCTAAGCCAGCGAGACATTAAAGGGAGAGGAGCAAATTTAAGCAGTGAAAAATGAGAAGTTACTCTTTGGGTACCAAATAAGCCTAATAACTTCTGTGACCAATGAAGCATGAAGCATATTGGGGAAAAGTGTAGAAGAGTCACTAGCCTTGCTTGCTGCATGATTTATCTCCCTGTCAAAGGTTCTGCACAAGGCTGAACTATAAATGGGGCATTTTCCAACCAGGAATTAGACCACTTGGGACAGTTTTCAAGCTGCACAACAGATACATGCAAAACTTTAAAATTTGTTTTAATTATTATTATTTTTAAAAGGATACTGGGTTTTGTCAGCTCTGCTCTCCTGCCCCGCTTCCCGTCTCTGCTTCTCCCAGAGCTGAGCAACTAAATTTGTCAAGCAGAACTCCCTAAAAATATACCATTGTTCTCCAAATCCACTAAGCAATTGATTAAGAAGAAAGCAGAAGCCCGTAATCCTGTCCCAGGGCCCTTCCGATGGTGCAGAAAGCCTAAAGAGATACAGCTAGTGAGGCTGAGATTAAAGTAGCCATTGTGTGTGACATTTTCTGAAAGGGCTCATTTCAACATGAAAAATGGCCTTGGGATTATGATAAATGGGGGGTTCTGACATGCACATTCCCCTCCTATAATCGTCTGTGTTAGAGCTGAGATAGCAGATTGTCTGCCTCCTCTGATGGAGCCCCCTGTAAAACTCACCTTTTTCCCAATTGACCTTCAGAGGGGATGATTAATTGCCTGGAGGTAGCCTCTTGTCAGTTAGCCTGTGATCTTTGTTCTCTATGTTCAAACCATCTGCTGAGAACTTACGGGGCGGCTAGTCCGTTTCTTAGTCCTTTTCGTACTTATTACTGCTGAGAAAGAACAGGGCCAGGGCTCCAAGGGTCTCATGCTAAAATTGGCACCCTAGCTCCCAGCTCACTAACAGTGAAAGAGATTTATAGACTCATCCTTTCCAGCCTCTTACAATTTTTGAGGATTGTTCCAGCTATGAGCAGGGCTGTGGGAATCAAACAAAACAGAAAATGCTCTCACATGCCTTGGGATAGTAATTGCTGAGCCATTACTTGTCAGACTGAGACGGTTTTAAGAATCCGGGGAATTATCAGAGCAGCTGTTGTGTTTCCTTTTAAGGTTTCTAGATCTTAAACAGGTCATTGGGATTCTTATTAGCTTTTACATGAGGGGAGGAAAGAAATGAACCGCGAACCTGCTGGGTGTGCGTGGTGGCCATGCTCTGTATTCGAGCCAGGAGCTGGACAGCTTTCCTCTCGCTGCTTCTCCAGACTGACACTTGTCACCAATCCCCAGGGCACTGCCACACACTGTTTCAAGAGATGGGAAG
Organism: Hypotaenidia okinawae; assembly: GCA_027925045.1. Classification (NCBI taxonomy): domain Eukaryota; kingdom Metazoa; phylum Chordata; class Aves; order Gruiformes; family Rallidae; genus Hypotaenidia; species Hypotaenidia okinawae. Next base: position 212,364,006 of record BSDF01000001.1, read on the forward strand.
AATTTCTCTAGGCTGTCCTATGTGCTTTTATATATAAATAGATGATCAACTCCTCCAGTCCTTTTTTGAGAGGGTGTCTGGTGCGTTTCACATTTTTTGATAGCTTGGTGAAATTCCCCCGTGGGCAGAGGAGCTGACAGTTGCCTACAAAACACATAACTCAGGAATCAGGCAGCACTACATACGGTCTTTTGGTACACATCACTGTACCCTGCACCTAACTGGTCTTCAATCTTGTTGAGAAAATGCCTCTTTGACTGAGACAAAAAAAAAAATTCATCTTAAAAAAAAAAAAAAGAGCAAAAATTGATCAAAAGTAAAGCACTGATATCCAAAAATATACGCTTTGGGTTTAAAACTTACTAAAGAAAACAGTCTAAGGATATGTGAAATTTATGTAAGTGTCTGTGAAACCCGTACAGATTTCAGCACATTCCTCAATTTAAGCATGTTATTTTGCTGAATAAGGAACGCCGACTTCTGCTGAATCTCTGTGTAAAATTCTCTCTCAGAAAACTAGAGCTCAGCTTTGAGTTCATTAGTAACAGTAATTTAGGCTATTCTAGTACGGTAAATGGAAACACAATACGTGTGCAAGAGAATAATATTTTTATTCTTTTCTTAATTGATATTAGCCTGCTCTTACTAGAAAGATCAGTGTAGGCCTGGACAAAAGGATGGATTTAATAATTACCCTTTTCTCTGTTTTTCATGTGTTTCATGTGTCACTGCCTTTTTGAGACACTATCTTCTTGCATGAAACATCAGTTTTGTGTACGATGGATCTTTGCTTTCTCGTTGGAGCCTTGAGATACCATATAAATACATTTATGTAGATGGCAACCTGATAGGTTTTTTTTGTTTTTTCTGGTCATCCCATTTGTTTTCCCTATCTGCTTCCTCTTGATTCCCATGTGTAGTGGACTGCATGGACCCTACCTGCTCGGGACGAGGCGTGTGTGTGCGAGGAGAATGTCACTGTTCTGTTGGCTGGGGAGGAACAAACTGTGAGACTCCAAGAGCTACTTGCCTGGACCAATGCTCTGGTCACGGGACCTTTCTCCCAGATACCGGCCTCTGCAGCTGTGATCCCAACTGGACTGGACATGACTGCTCAATCGGTAAAGTCAGGAGTGACTTACTGTTGTTTGTTATTTTCTTTAAACTTTGTAAAATATTCAGACTTAGATCTTCAAGAAAAGAGTGGTACAAATGTGTTCCAGTAAGGCATGTGTAGGGCATGACTGGAAGCAGAAATGCCATGGCTCAACTACATAAATAATTCTGCTTCCATTGCTGAGTGTGGAGTAATATAATAAATAACCCCATTAAAGCCACCTAGGCTGGCGATCGTGCATTATATTGCTATGAATGTAACCGATGGTCTACGTATAACTGCTTGTTCTGGTGTTAGCTCTTGATGGATCCCAAAAGCCACCAAAGGTTCTGTTTTGATTTTTAGGAGATGACTAAATATTCTTTAGGTGGTTGTTATCAAGAAGGAAGAAGTGGCAATCCTTCAGGTCTCATTTCCATTCTGTATTTAAAGGCTGTGCTTTTTCTCAGCTCAGCTAAAGGAGGACGAGTGTCACACGAGGTTCATATTAAAAGGCTGTAAGAGCTGTCCTCTATCATGTGAAAAATAAGTGCACTGAGTAGGAGTGTTTAATGGTACAAGCATCTACAGAGAAGGCAATTTTTATGGGCAGTTTTGCGTAAGGATCTGGGGCTGTGACCTTCCTTCTTTCCTCAGCTGAATGTGTACCTTGCTCAAAATCTGCATCAGAACTCTGCAATGAAGGCTAAAGAAAAACTACTCATGAGCTTTTTTCTTTTTTTTCAAATGCAGTTAGCTTTTAGGTGCTGCCCAGAGAAATGCTGTAGTACACTCAATAGTCAGAACCTATGGAGCATTAGTTTTTTGTCTTTTATGCTGTATATTTTGCTCACAAGCAAGATCACTGCAATAATACCTTCTTTACCCTGCACATCTGGGGTGGAACTAGGCCAAAAATCAAGGGCAGCACAGTGCAGGCAATGAAATGAAATGAATTTTCAGCAAAGGAACAAAAAAACCACACTATTAGGGGAGTAGATATAGTAGAAAATCTATATAAATGACATTTTCACTGAGGAATTACTACCACATATAATGAAAATCAGGTTAACTGCATGCAAGTATTCTAAGACAGCAACTTCCAAAGATTGGGCAAACTGAATAAACTGGTACAAGGCACTTCTTGACAGTCATCATTTAGGTTAGATGTTAGGAAGCTTGTCATAAAGTAAAATTCACTGGGCTGAAGAATAAGCAAACGAGGGGGCCTACTTGAGTAGGACTATAACTACCTTGATCAAAGCTTTTGCAGATACAGGGAGGGAAGCTATCATGCTCTGATAGGAGAATAAATCTGACGTCAGGCTTTTACTTTCCCCACATTAACATCTTCAATTCCATACTGTGTTAGTTCATTTATAAGACCACCATAAGGGGAAAAGTAGGAGTGTATTTCTAGTGATTTTGTAGCATAGTTCACATCTGAGGTATTATTCTGAGTTTATATGGAGGTTTGGGGATTGCAGGGATGGATTTGGAAAAAAGTTCATTTCTACACACAAATAGTATCCACTTTCCCTTTGTTAACCTGCAGGGTCATGTTCAGATGATTTATAAGCTTTCCTTATACTGCTTTTATAAATCCATCTAGGGCAAACTTTCTTTGGCAGTGTGAGGTTATTTGAGACAAACCATCCAAATCATTCCAAGGCCTTTGTCCTCACCAAGCTAAATGTAACATTCAGGTTATTGTGCCTCACAGCTAAAATCACAGCTAAGGTGATTTGTAAACTTCCATGTCTAACCTGGACCTTTCCACTGAGTTGATGACTTGATTTGAAAGGCAGATTTACTCACGGGATGTGTGGTACTCTTCTTGCATGGTTAAAATTGAGTGAGCAAGCATGTTAATACAGGTAACAACATGCTCCCGACCCAATGGGCTGGAGGTTCTATAGAAGGGACTAAAAGGGCCAGATTTTTATTGTTCTATGAAACAGGACCAAAAAGAGCAAAAGAATTATTAAGTGAAAGAATTAAGTACTTGCATGAATCAAGCTCAGCTCAGCAAAGCAGTTAGGGCTGTGTTTACCTGTACGACCTGTCCTAGAGAACCTGCTTTGGCAGGGGGGCTGGACTCAATGATCTCTGGAGGCCCCTTCCAATCCCTGCAATTCTGTGATATCTTCAGATATGGCTGCTGCCATGCTACTTCAGATTTTTCACTCTGGAAAAATGCTTCTTAAATATGTTTTACCCTTTCATGCCAGGGACAGTTTCTTAGGAACCCTTTTCCCTCAGTATGCACTTCTTTCTTTGGTTGATTCCGAACTATAAAACAAGTCTTTTAGAGAAAGGTGCAGAGGTAAGTCCAGAGATAACCTGTTCTGAGCAGCAAAAGGGGCTTTTGTATTTCTCCATGGGTGAATTAATTCCTTTCACTTTTATATCTTAGTAGTGTTGCAAAATCAAATACAGAAAGGTTCTTTATAACACAGTTCAGCCAAAAAGTCCAAGGTAATGCTTAGTACAAGGCAGACAATTAAGGAACCACTCACCCTAACCCCCTTTTCTCCAGGGTCTGCCATCTCAGATCCTCTGTATCCCAGGCTTTTGGCATGTGATCGCCCTTCACCTCTTAATGAGCTCTAGCAAAGGACTTCATTCTCCAAGCATGGCAGCTAATGAAGCCATTAAAGGGCAGTTCTCTTAACCTCTTATTGTCAGACTAGGAAGAAGGCAAAGACCTGTGCTGCAACATAAAATAGAACTTAGTATGTGATGCAGTCTCACTCCTAACCTATTTAAACTGGACCAAGTACTTCTGTATAATCGAGAGGCAGCACAACACACATACCATAAGACATATTTGCTGAGTGCAGTGAAATGAATAGGTGAGTCAGGTTGTGTGCACTAGGGAATGCAGTATTACCTAAAGGGATCTCACAGATCATCAGTAGCAATCCTATCCCTATCAAAACAGCATTTTATTTGGTTCCAAAGTAATTCTTAAAAGAATTAAATTCATAGAATCAGAGACAGGTCTGGGTTGGAAAGGACCTCAAAGCCCATCTACTTCCCATCCTCTGCGATGGCCAGGGACAACCCCCAACAGCCCAGGGTGCCCAAAGCCCCATCCAACCTGGTCTTGAACCCTGCCAGGGATCCAGGGGAAGCCCCAGTTTGTCTGGACACCCTGTGCCAGAGCCTCACCACCCTCACAAGGAAGAATTTCTTCCACGTATCTAATTTATATCTCCCCTCCTTCAGTTAAAACACATTCCCCCTTGACCCATCCCTCCATGCCCTTTTAACCTGACCTTCTCCAGGTTTCCTGTAGCCCCTTCAGGGACTGGAAGGGTCTCTGAGGTCTCCCTGGAGCCTTCTCTTCTCCAGGCTGAACAAGCCCAATTCTTTCAGACTGTCTCCATAGCAGAGGAATTCCAGCCCTTTAAGCATCTCCATGGCCTCCTCTGGGTTTGCTCAAACAGCTTCATGTCCTTCTTATGTTGCAGGCCCCAGAACTGGACACTGCACTTCAGGGGGTTCTCACCAGAACAGAGGGACAGAATCCTCTCCCTCAACCTGCTGGTCACCTTCTTTTTGATGCAGCCCAGGACATGGTTGACTTTCTGGGCTGCAAGCACATATTGCCAGCTCATGTTGAGCTTCTCATCCTTAGGGTTGCTCTCAATCTATTCTCTGCCCAGCCTGTAGTTGTGCTTGGGATTTTCCCAACCCACATGCAGAACCTTGTAGCTGGTCTTCTTGGTTTTTATGTGGTTTGTACAGTCCCACCTGTCCAGCCTGTCCAGGTTCCTCTGTGTGGCATCCCTCCCCTCCAGTGTGTCAGCTGCACAACACAGCTTGGTGGTGTCAGCAAACTTGCTGAGTGCACTCAATCCCATGGTCCATGTTTATGATGAAGATGTTAAACTGCACTGACCCCTGAGGAACACCACTTGTCACTGGTCTGCAGTTGGACATTGAACCATTGATAGGAATTTGTTGAATACAGTCATCCAGCCAATTCCTTATCCACCAAGTGGTCCATCCATCAAATCCATGTCTTTCCAATTTAGAGACAAGGATGTCATGCAGGACAGTGTTAAATGCCTTGCCCAAGTCCAGGGAGGTAACAGCAGTCACTCTTCCCTTATCCACCAACACTGTAACCCTGTTGTAGAGGACTGTCAAATTTCTCGAGTATGATTTGCCCTTTGGGAAGCCATGTTGGCTGTCACCAACCACCTCCTTATACAAGGCCTGTATCCTTCCATTCCAACAGTCCAGTCAGAGGAGCCATTGCAGCACATCTCCAAGATGCTAATAAGATCACAGCCCTACAGGCATGCACCCATCTCCAACTCCTCTTCTTTATTCCCCATGTTACGTATGCTTGCATAGGGGTATTTCGGTTGGGTCTGGTATTTCCCCAGTGAAACTACCTGCCTGCCTGGAGTACTGCCCTTCAGATGTGCTCCTGAAATTTCCTGGGGGTGTCCTTCCCTCTCCACAGATTTAAATTGGTGATTTTCACATTGTTCTCTACTTGGTAGTTCACATCTCAACATGCATGATATTCACTAGAACCATCAGCAAGTAGATTATACAAAGCAGAGATAGCAATTATGTTCTCTGTGTAATGTGTACTGACTTTTTCTAGGCAGTTGACAGTAGTTGTACATTGACCTGCATACAGATAAGGACTCTTTCTCAATCATTCATTCATAATGACACACTTTATGCGTGGTTGACATCCAGTGCAATACTTCAGACCTTTAAAAGAACAATGGAGAGGAGCAGTAATAGGAATAGTAATTTTTATATGGTGGCCCTAAATTGGCAGTGTAGATATTAAATCTTGGGCTGTACATTTAGTGATAAGATCCAGGAACTGGAAGCTGTGACTCAGCAAAGAAATTAGAAGCTTTGATATTTTTCTTCACATCTTGAAAATGCTGAGGGAGCATGCCTGGCCAGAGACTGAGGCTGAGTTTGCACGACTACATCTCACGAAATCTAGTCGTTTGGTCTTACACCTTCTCTCACCACTTCTGCTGCTAACATGTTTCTGGGGATATGTCATTTGACTTAATGTCTGCCCTGATCCCCCTCTGAAGCAAAGAGGAAATACTGCTTCCAAGCGACTTGTTGCCAGTCTTTGTTACTAAGGTCTATGATCATAAAGATATTTGGGCATTTATGATCTACCCTAAGCAAATGCAGATTATCTATCTGTACTACAGTGTTGTGGACAACCTCTTCTCAACTTCTGTCCACTCTCTGTCTAGAGCAGTCTATTGAAAAGCCACCTTAGGTTCCTAAATTTCTTGTGTGACACATACAACAGGTGTGTCCTCAGTCTAAGAAAGCATTGGACATGCTGTCACTTCTTGGGAGAACATCCCAGCTGCCAGGCCAATGGAGATGCTACAAGCATTCATCTCAAAGAAAAGAATGAACTGGCTGGGCCCATCCAAAGGGATGCCCAAGTTGAGGACAGGGATTTCATGCCCTTCATGTCAACCAGGCATCATTCTAAAGCACGGGTTACCTGTCATTTGGGATAAGAAAAGTTTCAAATCATCCATCTAGTCAGGATTTCCAGCACTGCAGCACTCATCCTGGCCACACTTACTCTGACTAGAAATATTAGAAGTATCTTTAATGGACAGGGTGGGGAAAAAAAGGGTTTGAATTCATGCTCAGTTCCTTGCCAGCACTATTCCTGATACAGGCCAGGATGCCTTTGGCTTTCTTGGCCACCCAGGCACACTGCTGGCTCATGTTCAGCCAGCAAGTGTCAGCCAAAACCCCCAAATCCTTTTCTTCTGTACAGCTTTCCAGCCATTCTGCCCTAAGCCTGTAGCAATGCCTGGAGTTGTTACGACCAAAGTGCGGGATCTGACACTTCACCATGTTGAACTTCATCCCATTGGCCCCTGCCCATCAATTCAACCTGATACAAGCTTGTACATCACTACAGACTATGGTCCCCTTTAATGTCCAAGAAATAATTGATCTATACTTTTCTTAGCATTAAAACACGTGGGGAAAGACAAGACAACTGAACTTTAGCATACAATGCCTGAAATTGATAAAAATCCTTATATTTTAGATTTTAATGACTTAGGAAAAAGCTATCCAGCATAGCTGTATAATCAAATGCTGCTTTGAATGATCTTCCTTCAGCTTGTAACTGAAAAGGACATTCTAAAGGAAGGGAGAAAACTCCAATGATATGTCAGATACAACTTATGTTTCAAATACGGATTCCTACCTAGTACCTGATAGTTGAGAAATTGTCTGAGCACATTTCCCTGGGCAACCAGGGATCCATCAAACTGTAAGCTTCAGGGTGTGTTTACAATCTTACTTTAAGCTGATCTTACTTTCAGTCACCCCTCTGTTAGCAGCGATCCATGTAGACTTGGTCAGATACAAGGACCAAGACAGAGACTGAAGGAACTGAAAACTTGTGTTCCAGCAGTCATTTCAAACTTGGCCAAAATCAGTGGAAATGGTGATATCATCAGTCTGGCTCTGACCATTAGATCACAAAACGCTTGGTCTGATTAGGTCATGTCTCAGGCTGAGAATAGCACATGTCCAGTGGTGTAACAAGCAATCCCTGGTCTTCACTGACCTTGGGCATACTGCGACGAGTAAAGCTGCTTTCTTTCACATCAGCTGTACCAGCATTACTGCATATTTACAGACCCCCTCAAAGGGGGTAGACTGTTCCATTCCCTTTTTGTCTTCTACAACAACTTGGGCTAATTTCCAGCATGCCAATTTTAGTTCAGCATTCCTCCCTATCTCCAGTGTGACCTCAGCAGTCACACCATGAGTGCAAAAGTTCTTTATGCTTGGATCAATTACGCTTTGTGTTGTGGCCTTTTCTGATGGAAAGCAGCAGTGAGGTACCGGACTCTCTGGGGTGTATGTTAAGTTGGCTAATTTGAAGTATAGATGTTTCACAGCACTACAACAAGCTGTTAAATTTCATGGTTAATACAGGCTGCCATTAAAATAGCATGTTTTGGGGCTGGTTAAGTAATTATCATGTTTTCTGGTATCACTGAAATCTTATGCATCTCAGATGACCAAATTTTGGCTTATTCTCTGACTTTACTTTTGAATGGAGGAGCCTTAGAGTCCTTACAGTTTCTGAACTTAAGATCATACCAACATGGGGATGGGCCATAATTTAGCCCCTTCTGTACAATAGCATGTCTCTTATTAAGTTGCTGCTGTTTTAGACATTATTAAGTCACTTATTTCACACAGTAAGAGTAATCCGGCTATCACTGAGGACAGAACCACTGATCTGCAAGAGTGATATGAGCCAGTTCCTCAAGTTCTTTTCAAGATAAAGCCAGTTGATCAAACCAGCTGAGAATCTGGAATGTTATAGTCACTGAATGGAATAGGTCATGCTCATAAAACATTTGGAATCAGCATATATTTGTGCAGACTAAGAATTGCTCTATGACAGTTGTGCAGCTTTTGAACTGATAGATGATGATTGATAAGTTTGACCAATCATTTTGTAAGCAACTCACTGAAGGCTCTGTAGACATCCTCTTGTTTTTGTGAGTCTAGATCTCTGCTTATGATTATCCCCTTTTTGAAACAGAATAGCACTGGAATATCAGCAGGGTGGATACCTGTGTGTAGTCAGGTTCTGCCTCTGATTTACCTGGATGAGGTTGGTTCAAGACTGTCCTCCCATACCTCACTCAGTCAGCTCAGCAAGGATGGTCGTAGCTTCTGTGTCATGGCTTCCCCACTTGCATTCAGCCAGTTCCATGCTATTGTGGGTGAATATCTTCCATGACTCCAACCCAACTGGGGTCATCATGATCACAGCTCATCATGATCAGAGTTTCTGCAAAGGTTTATAGGAAGCTTCCAGATTCCTCAAATCTTGTTTGAGTTTAGAATGATTGAGATTAAATGATAGGGAAAACAATCAGTGAGTCAGTAAACCAGAATAATATTAAAAATCAACAAGTGAAAATAACATAAGACCAATATAGTGGATCAGTGTCTACTGAAGGCCAGAAATCCGTGACTTAATAAACTGTCTGGAGTGGAACCACAGGATTTAGCACTTCTTTGCCCCCTTCCAAGCTGCAAGGTGTTCAGACTCTAAAACCCATCTTCACAATTTGCACTAATGAGCACCTATGTAATGACCTTGACAGATGAAAGTCTGAAAGGGTTTCGGACAGAGCTTTGCTTCTTTTCCGTAAAGGTGATCCTTCCAGACTAGTGCTACGGCATATGGACAGCACAGCAGACACAAAGCTTTCAGAGCAGCTGCTCCTGCATCCCATTTCCATGGAGTGACAGGCATCTAACTTCTGGATATGTCAGCTTCGCACGGTTCATACGTGTTCTGAATATCCTTTTGAAAACGATTAATAGCAATAAAATTTCTATGTTCCTGGGTGGAATGTTGTCTGAAGAAAAAGGAAACCACGTCAGGACTGTCTGTAGAGTAGTTCTGAGCTCTGAATAAGGGAGTCCCAAGCAAATCTAGCTCATGATTACTTCAGCACGCACGTATGTAAACGCTGTGTTGAATTTATTTTAGAGAAAACCAAGCTACAGAATTGGAAAAGAAGTAAGTACATTTTAATGACTGCAAGGATGAGCAAAAGGCTTTTCTCCTGTCAAATTATCTCCTCCTTATGGACACAGAGAGGAAATTAAAATTAGCCCAGAGAAGAATCCTTGTTAGGAACTTCATTTAATACATTAGGAATTGCTTCTTCTCTGGGAAGCTTGATGTCACATCGCAGAAATGGTAGAGATCCAATTAAACATCAAAGAGAAAAAAATAATCCTGCACTTTGGGATATTTATTTTTACTCAACAAATCTCAGTTCCAAGACTGAAGTCCACCAATACCTGGCATTTCATGCCCTGCTATTCAACAGCAAGAGACAGCTTAAAATAAAGTTCAGAATAATAAATAAAGGAAAGATTGACACGAGTTGGAAAGTAAATCACAGCTATAGAGGAGATGCTTCAGACACAATGTGATGTTCAGATCCTAGCATTTAAGGCAAGGATGAAAATGGGGTATAAATATTGTAGGAACTAGAGGCTGATAAAAGACAGCGTACCAGTTTAATGGAATTTCATCTCACAGAGTTCTACCTGTTCAGACAGGAGCTGGGAAACCTTCATGCAAATATGAAAGAAACTTAGAAGTGAGGTGTTTGGGTTTTTTTAACAGACATCCCAGCTGTACCACTGTACATTGTGCAGCTCCTCAGACTGGATATGAGCTGCAATCCCTTAGTACTTGGACTGTTAATGACTGCTCCTGTTCTTACTGTTACTACTTCTAGCAAGGTCTCCCAAGAGTCCCATTGTCCTAGGTGCTGTGTGGTTACAGAGTAAGACACTCAGTCTTGGAGGACAGACATAAATCTGTTAAGTACATTACTATACTAAACTCATTTATCACTCATTTTTGAGATAGATGGTGGGTTCCTAGAGCAGCTATGGGACAGATCTCTTGGATCTGCTCAGCCCCAGGTGAGCAGGTACTCTGTGGACTCCTTGTCTGCAAGTCAGGCATTTCAAAGCTGCCTAGATTCCTGATTTGAGTCTCCAGAGAGACATGAGAGCTAGATGAGGATTTGCAGAAGTCTTTCAGTTAGACACAAAGCTGCTTATGCAAGCAAAGAACTAAAAATCTGGAGGAAAATGGGGGGAAAGAACTAAGTCGTCTTAATCTTTTATGTCTAGCTGAGGGCTAGAGATGGGTGTTCTCTTTTAGTAGGGATTTCCACCAACCCTTCTCCTAGAAAAGCCAGCTAACTGCTTTAAAACTCTCTCCTTTTCTGTCATGCACACATTTTATACCTTCTTTGTGCACACCCAGTCTTGTGCATAACTCTGCAAGTGCAGAGTTGTCCCTCCTGCACATGTACTAGAGACCCGTATTCAGTCCTCCTGCAGATCCCAGCAAGAATCAGGATTTAGGCCAACTTGGGAGTCCAGGTTTAGGTCACGCTATACCAGAGGATATGCATTCTCTAGTGCAAGCCCTCCACGATGCCCCTCAGGGATTCCAGTTCAGTAGGTGAAAACTCAGGTATCCTGATTCACATTTCAAAGCCATCACTGAAGGCCAGCATTCTCTTCCTGGTGAGGGATAGCATAGATTAATTTTCAGTCTCTGGGGGAGCATCCTTTAAACTTGATTTCCTCATCTGTGGAAAGAAAAGAAATAACTGTTACCTTCCAGATATATTCAATTTACTGAGATGTTGAAAATGCATGGAGGTCCTTGAGTGGGGTGGACAGTCATCTCAGTACCAGGAGTTTAATTACACTCATAAAAGCAAACAGGTTTTATATTTACTGATATAAACAATTATTTCTACATTAATAATATTTACCTAATCAATGTATGTTTTCAAAATAGGTAAACAGATTATTTCTACAAAGGCATTAAATTATGCAGACCTTGCTTTTAGGACCCTATCTCTGAAGGAAGAAACACGTGACCTTCAATTAGTGACACTGACACAAGTTGTACACCTGTTCCCCAGGCACCAGTGAAACAAGATAGTTTCCAGAGGATTTCATGTGGTTAATAGGTCAAGAGAGGTCCTTCTCCCCCTTCCCCATATACTCTGCCCTGGTGAGTTCGCATCCGGAATATTTGGCCCAGTTCTGGGCCCCTCAGTTCAAGAAGGGCAGGGAACTACTAGAAAGAGCCCAGCACAGGGCCACTGAGGTGATGAAGGGAGTGGAACACCTTCCTTATGAGGAGAGGCTGAGGGAGCTGAGTCTCTTTAGCTTGGAGGACAATGAAGGGTAATGTTATCAATGTCTATAAATATGTAAAGGGTGAGTGTCAGGAGGATGGAGCCAGGCTCTTCTCAGTGATGTCCAATGATAGGACAAGGGGCAACGGGTGCAAGGTGAGGCATAGGCTGTTCCATGGGAACGTAAGGAAAACCTCTTTCATTGTGAGGGTGGCAGAGCCCTGGGACAGGCTGCCCAGAGAGGTTGTGGAGTCTCCTCCCCTGGAGACATTCAAAACCCACCAGAACGTGTTCTTGTGTGACCTATTTGAGGTGATCAAACCCTGCTCTGGCAGGGGTTTGACTAAATTATCTTTCCTTTAGAACCCAGACTATCCTCCGATTCTGTGATTCATTCATGCTGCAGACTTGTTTCTGGCAGGGACCAAAAATCCAGACCTCTCCTTTCAGTTTTTGAACCTTTCCTTATAGCATTTGTAAAAAAAGGATGTGTTTAAAAGCTAGTGATGAGCTTTTTGTCTTCTTGAGTTCCAGCAGAGGGGTTCATGTATCACTACGGTTATCAAATCACATAAATGAGAGTTTCATAACACTGCAAAACGCATTTCTTTATGAAGAATGCATTTAGCACTTCACAGCTATCTAAATCATACCCATCACAAACCTTCTGCTTTTTCCATCCCTATCATTACAGTAGATGCTTTTCCCAGATAGTCCCCATAACTTGCCTCCTAAAGCAAATGCAGGTTGTGAAAACAAGGCTAGCTCCTCACCAAGCTCAGCCTTTTAGCTCTACGCCATGACTCTCTCCTGTGCTAGATTTCTGGAAAAATCTGTCTGAGGCTGGAAACTGCCTCAGATGAGCCAACTTGAAATGGGAAAATCCCGGTTAAGACAGATTTTTAATTATAAAATTTTCTATTAATATGTTGAAGGTCAGTGGAACTGCCCCAGTTTCCAGGAAGCTCTGAGCAATTTCACCTGATCTTATATTTTAGCACTAAATCCATATTTATTAAAGGATTTAGCAGGCAGGTCAGAAGCAGCTAAATCTCTGATTGTGCATCACATGAATGCTAACGAAAAATTTTCATCTGCATTGCTCTTCTCTAAGCTGGAAAGCTTTAAACTGTTGTCAGGCCAATTTTAGGATTTGGGGGGCGATAGCAGTAAACATGTAAAAATGGATTTGCTGTAAATGAAGCACAAATTGACATCATTATCCTTTTCCCAACCCAATTCTTTAATGTAATGTGAAAATAATATGAAATTCTGGATGATGCCACTTCATGTGTTGGAAGCTACTGTGTCTGCTATACCAATTAAAAAGGGCCAGGAACAAAGTATTGCACTGGTGGCTTGTGTTTGATAGGTTTCTTTTTCCCACTTTTCTTCTGAATTATCAAAGGGAACATAGTAGACTTTTTATTCTTAAGGGGACAGATTTGGGTCAGTTTTTAGCAGGGTATGCAAAAAAAAAAAAAGAAAAAAAAAGAATCAGGTAGAAGGTTTTTATTTGTGTGAGTAATTGCTTTAGTATTCTTACTTCTGAAGCTCTGTTAATGGACTGTGACCTCATTACACCTGGCACAGTGCAAAAGCAGAACACAAAGGCTAATCTTGGCCTCAGATAGCTGAGAGTCTTAAGCATTGAGTTAAGAGCAACAGACAGACACATGCTGGTGGAGGCAGAAAAAAAGTTACAACACGGATTTCATCAGAAGTTTAAGCACATCAGTGGCCACTGTCAAGATTTAAGGTAGGTTTGAAGGTGGATTGGGAATTTTAAGAGAGCCTTGAGGAATTCTGAGCAGCCTTTACTGACCAGAGGGAAATATCTTCCCCCAATCATGAGGGGATAATGAGAATGGGATAATGGAGCGATAGGAAAAAGGGTGATGGTTTTAAACTAGAAAAGGGGAGATTTAGGTTGGATAGTAGGAAAAAGTTCTTCACTATGAGGGTGGTGGATCTCTGTCACAGGCTGCCCAGAGAGGTGGTGGAGGCCCCATCCCTGGAGACATTCAAAGCTGGGTTTGATGAGGCTCTGAGCTACCTGATCTAGCAAAGATGTCCCTGCTTACTGCAGGGTGGTTGGACTAGATGGCCTTTAAAGGTCCCTTCCAACCTAATGTATTCTGTGATTCTGTATTTGGGGACCAGATTGGCTCAGAAGATCCCCTTCCTACAAGGAACTGCAGGTAGCTTTGAGAGCTGAAGTAAAACACAATGCACTTCTAGGAAAGGATAAGGAGCAGCTAAGCTGTTTATACAAACTGTGGAAGAGATTAAACATGAAAGGAAATATTTAGTCACCTTTTGGGAACAGCTGGTGTGAAAATATTTAACAGGCAGGTCTTTTATGCACAAGCACAACGCTCTAACTAAGCTTAAATAGGCAGGAGCAATATAGTGCAGCTGGCCAGTCTGTGAATGCTGTAATAGGAGAATTAAAAGCTTTCCTTCTCATTTGCTCACACAGCTCTGATGGTAGCTAATCATGTCCTCTAATTTTAACAACAGAATTGGGAAATGTACCAGAAAAACCTAAGTGTGGCTGGTAGTAAGAACAGACCTGGCAAATTCTGTCCCTGGGACTGAATGACCAAGAAACAATTCACCTGGCCTCTTCTGCGAATCAGTCTTAGTCATCTGGAACTGCCCAAAAAGAAAAGTGAAAATTTGATCTGAAATCCATTTTGATCATTTCTTTGAGTGCCACCAGAAAAAGTAAAAGCTAGGCTGACTATTTAATCACCCATTAGAAACTTGTGAGCATTTAGGAGTCCCATGTTATAAACTGTCAGGACGTACAGCAGGGTGTGCGTTGTAAGGCGATTTAAATTGTATGGCTCCCATCTATCTCTAAACTGGCAGCTAAATGGAAGACTTAGATTTGAGAGTTCCTGGCTCCTGGTTCCCTGTCAGAAATAATTAAACTATGTTTTAGGGAGACTGTCGTAAGTAGTTTGCTTCACAAGTGTTTTTCACAGCTGAGGGTCTTCCTTACAGCTCTTGGGGCTGGTGAATCCAAACCACCTTATATGTCCATTATATATTAATTATGTATTCATAAACTGGAGCCTTCATTCTCTTGTGTGCATGGGTGGTGGTATGGCTGGGATCTCAGAGGGATGGGAGATGGAAACCCAAAGTGTTCCCAGTGTTCCTATTCTGGATTAGCCTGAGATCTCTTTAGTTTAGATCATGCCTAGTCAGCATGGGCATTTTGTTCCTTGGTAGCGTGTTGTCTGGGACACATCTCAGCCAAGATGTAGCAGTCACAGTGTGATTTTCATCCTTTTTCATAGGAATGACTCCACAGAGATTCTCCCTTTCAGAGAACCCTTTATTTTTCTCTGTTCACCATTTCTGAATGTCACTGCGTTATCCTAGTTCCACACCTTTAAATAGCTTCAAGAAGGCTTCTGACTATCACTCAAAATAGCTTCCCTTTGTCCCTGCTTTTTTTTTCCTGCACCACCAGCCTGTATATATCTGACCTACTGTCATTTCCCTGACTTATCGACAGGACACAAGACTGGATTTCAGGATGTCTAGGAGGTCCTGTGCCTGTCACAGACTTCACACATACCTGTAGACCCATCACTTTACTCCCTGTTTACTTTATCTGTGGAAAATAACATTATGCCAACTGGCCTGTGCAAACTGCATGAAGTTCAACAAAGCCTGGACATGGGTTGGGTCAATCCCAGGCACCACTACAGGCTGGGTGGAGAATGGATTGAGAGCAGCCCTGAGGAGAAGGGCTTGGGAGTGTTTGGGGAAGAGAAGCTCAACATGAGCTGGCAATGCATGTGACTGCATCCCAGAAAGTCAACTGTGTCCTGGGCTGTGTAAAAAGAACATGACCATCAGGTAAATGGAGGGGTTTCTGCCTCTCTACTCTCCTCTGGTGAGACCCCGCTCTTGCAGTGCTGCATCCAGCTCTGACATCCCCAGGACAAGAAAGGCATGGAGCTTTTTGAGCAAGACCAGAGGAAGTCATGGAGATCATCCAAGGGCTGGAGCACCTCTGCTGTTGATACAGGCTGAGAGAGTTGGGTTGGTTCAGCCTGGAGAAGAGAAGGCTCTGGGGAGAATTTAGAACATGTTCCAGTCCCTTGAGGAGCTTCAGGAAAGCTGGAGAGGGAATGTTTATCAGGGAGTGTGGTGACAGCGCAATGGGGAATGGCCTTCAGCTGCAGAAGGGGAGAATGAGATATGAGGCAGAAATTCTTGACTGTGAGGCTGGTGAGGTCCTGGCACAGGGTGCCCAGAGAAGCTGGGGATGCCCCTGGATCCCTGGCAGGGTTCAAGACCAGATTGGATGGGGCTTTGGGCACCCTGGGCTAGTGGAGGGTGTCACTGTCCATAGCAAGGACTGGTACTAGATGAGCTTTGAGGTCCCTTCCAAGCCAAACCAATCTGGGATTCTATGATCATAACATTGAAAAAATAACCACTAGTACTCAGACTCATTCATATTCTTAAACCAGAGATTAGATAGTAAGTTGTTCAAATGGACTTTGGAGTCACAAGGGGCCAAGTCCTTCTAAGACACCAATTTTCTTGTCCCTTGCTGGTGATATTTCCCTCTTTGGAACTTCAGAACTTCACAGTCAGCAATGTAGGTCACTGAGCTTGAGAATACCAGTGCTATCCCCATTTTAGGGATGGGATTGTGAAGGCCAAAGATGGGGAACAGGTCATAATGAAAATGTGAAGTAACCAAGCTGGTGTTCTCGGGGTTGTTTAGTGAACTCAGACCAAGAAAAGCTCTGTGATATTTAGCACTCAGAAGGTCAAAGTTCAATGTGTATGAACAAGGAATGCAAACCAGTAACCAGAGGAGTAGTTTCAGTCCAACACTAGCGTATCCCTACAGTGAAAGACTGCTGTGAAGCACCAGAGGCTACAACAATACTTTTCTATTTTGGGCTTAAATACCAGCAGTCTTGGACTTTGTACTTTCCCAATGCTTTTCTTCTCAGCTTGATGAAATTTTAGTCCTGTAAATCTAGCTTTTTATTTTTTATCTGTTGTTTCCTTTATCCTCCCCCAGACTCTGTTCATCAGGTCAGCCAAGGAGAGCCTTTTCTTTTTTTTTTCTTTCTTTTAATGCAACTTTATTGCTACATTAGCTAACTTGCAAGTCCTGTGTGTTCACCCTGACCAGCCCACGCTCATTGCAGGGCTGTCTAGCAGTTGGGGGAAGGAGTAGAAAACACACATGGCTGGGCTCCAACCCTTCAGCGACTCTGTAATTGCCCATCCCTTATGTTCATAACGGGCAGTGCAGTATGGTATTACCTCCCTCACATCAAGGAGCTGTGAAAATCTGTCTCAATGCCAGATGCAAAGTAAAAAATTCTGACTGCAACTCAAGAGTCCTTCCTCAGCCATGGCTTAAGTGTTTGATGGTATAATTTCTACTGACTTCCAGTAAAGGTTGTGCTTAGGCAGGTGGTGGTAAGTGCACATCCTCGGTTTAATCACCAAAGGTGCCCAAATACTTTTGCAAGCTTGACTCTACATGGCACAGGCAAGTCTCAAACTCGTGAGTGTCTTAATCATGTTTGAACTCCAAAGTTCTTTCATTAGAGATTTAGCTGTATAGGACTGAATGTTTGGGAGAGTTTGGAGACATCCGACACTGCAGCAGAAGGGCTCTAACTGGAAACTGTTCCACCAGCGAGCTGTAAGCAGGGCAGAAATTTTGTGTTCAGGTCATGTTTAGAAAATGGGGTGTTTTCTAGACATGCAAAGCATTACTATTATTACTATCACAGTCGCTGCTGTCCAAAGAGCTCTCTGACCCTTGGAGGCAAGAGTCCATTTCAGTAAGGGGCTGAAGACCTTGCATCAATCTCCAACGGGGCAAAACTTTCCTCCTGGAATTGAGGTGGATGTTCCAGCCCCGCATCAGGAATGTGTCAAAAATCTCTGAACAGCTTAAGCTTCCCAATACTGGTGGTATTAATTAGTGAAAGACTAAAGGCAACTTCAGTAAGGCTGAATTTCAGTCAAGTGTGATGTTAATGCAAGCCGAGTAGTTTTGAATATTTTATGTGCAGCCAGTGACCCAGAGTAAATGTCTCATATAATACCAGTCACCCCTCCACCACAAGCCTGGAGGCCTGGATCATGCTCAGAGGTACAAAAAGAGACAGTGGAGGTGGGCTGGTGTCTCAGGTACTCGTTCTGGGGATACACAGCTCACAGAACAGAGAGAAAATGTGCTCTGCAGAATACCCTGGTATCCCTTCCTGGGCTTCCAGCCCCGCTCAGTATTTCTGCTGTTCACATCTCTCCAATCTCCCCAAAGTTAACCATGTCCCTTCCCTGTAAAATCTGTAAGATGGCTCAGTCAAGCAGAAGGCTGGAGTCCAAAACACTGGGGAGATCTCGATCCAATGTATAAGAACCAGGCAGAAACCAGAGAGAAGGGGAAAGCACCTGACAGTTTGAAACACAATCCAAATTGCCTCCCCTCCAACTGAGGAGAGTGCAGTCATGGAGTATGGGAGATGGAAAGAGAGCAGTGGGGTGATGAGCCTGGATAAGAAGAAACAGATTAATTTCTCCTGTCAGTATTTGGGTTTATTTATTTTATTTCTTTTTCTCTTGAAATCAGTCCAGTATAGGAATGGTGGTAACAGGTTTTTAACACCTGACTCGTGGGCACTTGTTCCCCACCAAGTCTCAGTTTTTCCAGACAAACACAGCACAGATGGAAACATGTAGTCTCCCAAATTCATACCAAGGGCATACCAGGTTTTAGCCAAAAGCCACTTGCTGGGATTAAAAATCATGTATATCTGTGTCCTCATGCCCACTGGGGCTCATGGAGGGTGGGAAGGGCAGCACCCCTGAAAAGCCAACGTCCTTTAGCTCTTTGTTGGAGGTAAGTACCGAAATACCCAGATGTGACACCATGCTTCCTTTAATTGTGATGAGACTTGATACCAAGCACAGTCCTACAAAATCCAGCCCATGTAGCTCACAAGAAGAACAGGCTGGTGCCTCCAAATGCCTAAGAAGGGGGTTTTAATGGGGTTGTAAGAGAACAGAGACATGGCAGGTGTACAGCCTGCATAGAAACAGAACTGTTCTATATTAATTTTAAAGAGAGAAGGGTTTTAATGAATCCCATCCCCTGAACCATGGGTTAACAAGCCATAAAGAGGCTTTGCCAGCACTTAACTTTAGCATCAGTAGTTTATCAGTGCATTGTTTCCACACTTAACCAGATTTTAATTAAATGTGACTTTTGTTCCGTTTATTGGAAGAGCTTTCCCTTTCGGATTTGGCGGGCACAAAAGCTCAAGGAGTGCAAGGGAATTAGAAAGGGAATAGGAGGATCAATCACAGCAGACCTCTGCAATCCATGTCCATCTCTCTCTTTTTTTTTTTTTTTGTAATATACTTATTAGATTCTCGTTGTCAGGAAGGATTAGTGTTATGAGCTCCAGGAATTCCTTTCATTGCCCCGTAAGGCGAGGCAGTGAAGTGTGGCTGCTTTTCTTAACAATAACACTCTGGATTTTCCTCCTCTCCCCTTCTCTCCACCCATATCCCCTCCTCTCTCTTCTCTCCTCTCCCACAGAGATTTGTGCAGCGGACTGCGGAGGACATGGCATTTGTGTCGGAGGCACCTGCCGCTGCGAGGAGGGATGGATGGGCACAGCCTGTGATCAGCGAGCATGTCACCCACGCTGCAATGAGCACGGGACATGCAGGGATGGCAAGTGTGAATGCAGCCCGGGCTGGAACGGAGAGCACTGCACTATTGGTAGGGAGAAAGAAAAAACGACTACTTTTAAAAGAATAATTGATGATCAGGGAGGAGAAAAAGCGCATGCTTAATTGAATATGTGTGACTTAGTAGTGTAGCATGAGCACCTTTGTTCTTGGATTTCAAGTTCTGACATCATACATTTTCATGTGGGAACAAGGCAAAATGTCCTTTCATTTGTTGATGACATGGTTATATGTATACATTTTTTATTATCAGACGTGAAGTACACCTATGTGGTGTTTGATCTCATAGAGACCAGCCATCAAATACCAGATAGATGCTTTTAAAAACACCCCACTTTGCCTCTCTCAAAAGGTCTTTCTGTGGCCCCCAAGGCTTCTCTCTTCCCTGGCAACAGCATTTTCAGAAACACGCATCTGATTTAAAGTTTTCTTTCCTTTTATTTGCTCCATTATTTGCACTGCCACTTTGCTTGCCGGTATAAAAGAGGAAAATTGCAGTCAGATGGCATCTGGCTGGTTTTTAGCTCTGTCTTGCTTATCCCTTGTCTGCTCTGCTACCTTTCTAACCATTTCATTTCTCTCTCTCTTCAGTACTGTATTCCTCACGCACCTGGCACTTATCTTGAACTCTCAGAGTCATGACTATTATTATTATTATTATTATTATTATTATTATTATTATTATTATGCCACCAATATGCCAAAATCATGCAAAGAGGTACAGTTCTCACCCTAAGCAATTTGCAGCATCATTAATTAACTGGCTTGGTTTTGCCTTCCTCCTTCACCTCACTTAACTCCTTGATGCATTTCCCTTTTTTCTTTTTTTCAGACTGTCACACCACTTCAGTCCCCATTCCTCAGTCATGGTATAAAATCAGTAACACTAAAACTTCTCAGATACCATTTATTATATGTTGATGGGAAACTAAATTACTGAATCCAATTCTGCTCTCAATAGTGCCAGTATGGACCTGAAAAAAAATCAGTTAACTTGAGAAAAGTTATTCCAGAGTGAGAATCCTCCTCCTGTTTTAATCAGCTTCTTTTACAGATAAGGAAATGTACCTCTTTGTTGCTTTCATTGTGCCACGGTACATATAAATCACACCACATCATAATTAACCACCAGCAACACCTTGTCAAATGTCACTGTAGCTATCCATGTAGATTGTCAATTTAGTTATACACAGAAGTCACTTGTTTTTGCTTGAACACCAGGTAAGTTTGCACACATGGACAGGAAATGAGGCCTGATCACAATACTTTAATTCCAGCATTAGAGTAATGGTACAAACCATATCTGTGGTTCAATTCTACTTATCATTTATTTATGCTAATTTCACCCTACCACATTAGGGTCTCCACGTGCATTCCCTAATGAAAAATATCTAGCTCTTAAAACTTCCTCTGTCTCATTAGACATTACATTCTGCTTTCTTTTCTGTGTCCCTAGCAGCTTTCATTTCTTTTCATCAGGAAGGGATTAAAAAAAACCCAAAACAACCAAACAACACTCTCTTAAATCACTTTAAAATGAAAAGAGAGCAGTCCTGTGTTAATTGGAATCCTGTGTTTCTATAATATTATTTTATAGCCTTGTGTTCAAGCACTTTGATTTGGAAAGCAACACAGATTAATGAAAGGGTTTTAAAAGAGAGAAAAAACTGTTCAGCAAAAGGCCTCAAATCCAGGGAACAATTTTATATGAAAGTCATTTATGCACAAAACAGCCTGATTCATACCCTCAGTGCCATTTTATTAGTTCTGCTGCAAAACCAAAATGCCACTAGTTCTGTATATGATATTTTTCCACACAGCTGATATGCCCGGATTGTCTTTGAACAACAAGCTTCTCTCTTTCATGGTAATTAAATTTACCCCATTATTTGTGGTATTCCTCACTCCAAGCATAAAGAGCCTGCGTTATCATGGGAAAGGCCAGCACCGCAATGCAGTCAGCATCAAGGTTTTACTGGTGCACACTATCATCTTGTGCGGTGCTACCTTCCCATTGCAGCACTGCCCTGGTTTAGGAATCATTCTTTAATACTTGGAGCGCTGGAGCAATTCCGTTTCCTTTCATTTCCCCATCACACCCCCCCCACCCTCCCTCCCCCACCCCCATCTTCTTGCATGGTGATTTAGCAACAAATCTGTACATAGTCTCATGGCTCTGAAGCTGTAAACCGTATTTCCTACAGAATATTTCATTGATAAATGTGTAGAATGTGAGGGAGATTTGGCAAAGTCATAAATATCCGAGAAAATTGAATAGCTTTAGAAGGAGTAATAAGCAAGTTATATTGGCACAGATGAAAGGACATTGACTTGGAATTACATTAAGTATGTGGAAAGCATTCTCCTTGTCCTTGTGTAATTTCCCTGCATGGCAACTTGTTCTGTTGACAGTAATTCCTTCTATGTCTGTGTCATGGCCCGGTTTGCTTTAGCACCGACAAGCATAAAACCCCATTGCTGAAGTGATGCTTTAACAATATTGCCATGTGTGCAGGTAACATGGTAGAAATGGATGATACAAGTAAAAGACACTTCTTCCATTTCCTGTTGAGCATGTTTGAGAGTAAGAAATCCTTTTGTTTTGTAGGTCATAAGAGGCTCTTTCTTACTGTGTTCAAGGGAACTCTGATCCCAGTGGATTAATTTTGCTCATACAAAGAGTCGTGTTACCAAATATACTAGCCTGATTGCTCACATTCAGAGATTTCATTAGAGGAACCCCAGTTAATTCCCAACCAGGAAATTGATGCAGAAGCTTGCATTCATCATACTAATTCAGCAAACTTAGCACAAGAGTAGAACAGAAAGTTGATTATAAAACTGCAGGAATCCTGAAACCCGGCAGAATGGTTCAATCAATTTACTCTTAAAGGAAAAAGCAAAACGTGACAACAGCCACAATGCAAGACTCCTGTGATGGGCTCTCCACCATATTCCAAATTTGCCCATGGTTAGAAACATTCTGAGAATTCAACTTTGTTCTATTTTGGCCCAAGCCACATCCTGGGAGCATGGTGGTAAAATAAACCCACTTACTGAGAGCTCTGAAAGACCAAATTGCAACTCAGCTCTGTGGTAGGCTACTCTGTGGGATTCATTCACCCGCGGTGCCATAGAAAGTTTCCTGGGTTTAATAAACAACACCAGAAAGTTCCCAGGGCTGTAATAGCCTGGTCTCAAAACTGATACTGTTGGTGATATGGCCTGAATGCTGCCTTAGGTGCTGTGAATCCCACTACAGAGATGCTAAAGGAAACTTCACTCTTCCTGTGTATGCCCTGCACTGAGACTCTATGTGAGATGTGAATCTCCCTGCAGGTTTATTTAGAAAAATAATGGCAGAGAGAGCTTCCCTGTGTGGTGGAGTTGGGATGTTCATCATCCTTCAACAGCCTGGACACAAGATCAGAGCCATCGCTTGAAGTTCAGTTGCTGCACCTGAATACTACAGGGTCTCTAGAGCACTGAGGGACCAGTGGCTAGCTCTCCAAACACGCAACAATCTACCTAGAATGATTTTCAAAGCACCTCAGTGCCCAATTCCCATTGATTTCTACAAAATCTATGTACTTCACTCCTTTTGAAGAACTGGTCCTGAAATGAATTTGTGATGTATGCAATAACAAGAGCCTAGAGAGACAGCAGGCAGCCTGTCCCACATGGACTTCTGCTTGTGGCACCATCAGTCTGATTTTTTGTTAGAAAAACTCAGATTTTTGAGACACCTGGCCCTTAAAGTTTGTCTTTCATCAGCCTTCTTGCATAAATAATCACACATGTTCTGAATAGCCGGGGCTGTAATCAATGCCTCTCGGTTTCTGCTGGAGCAGCTGGAATGAACACATCGCTTGTGCCATTTAAATCCATAAAGCAGCTCAGTCCATGTGCAGCCCAAGATCAAACAAGCCCACCAGTGTCTGGTGAAGGTTCTTGATACCCAACAGAGCAGACAGTCAGCTCTCTGCAGCACTCAGGGGTACCCACACAGAAGCTGACCTGTGTTTGACCCTCTGCACCCATGCTGCCTAGGTGGGACAGGCACCTTTGGTTGAGAGGAGCCCATGCTTATAGCAGTCAGTGGAAAATATTTACTGGATGCTTTTTCCAACATGAGCTTGGCAGCATATTTTACCATAAATATTAAGCCCAGATCAACATCAAAGAAAAGGCTTTTTCCCTGCCCCTGTCACAGAAACTTCTTGTGCCATCAGTGGTTCAGCAATGAAGGGCTACTTTCTTATCTCCTTCAGATCTGTATGGTCTCAGTTTAACTCCAGTAGTTTCACTGAGGCACTTGTCCACTTTACCCCATGAGGAAGATAAAGGGAAAAAGAATAGCTGGAAAATGAAGGAGAGTGTGCTGGGGAAGAAGACTTGCCCCCAGTGTCTCTCACCTCTCTCTTCCTTCCTTCAAGAGCCAAGACATGATCCTTCCCAACATGTTTCAGACAAAACGAGCCAAGTTAGCTCAGGATGGTGAAATGAGAGGGCTTTCAAACTGGAAAATGTTCACATGAGCCCCCTTCACAGCAGATCTGAAGAGACAGTGGCTTCCAGAAGGGGAGCTGGGGCATGGAGCTCATGAAGTACAGTGCCTTTGGGTGCAGAGGAGGACACCTTAGGAAAATAGCTTTTCTTCTGAGCCCCTACCTAGTTCCTCACCATGTCCCACATGCCCACAAGGTTTCCACAGAAGTTTTTGTAGTTAATAAGATAATATTTTAATGCCAGAAGCATAGCATGGGAAAGAGACTGCACAGGTTTAGAGAAGGAAGGTTCATGCTACTGTGGAATATTCCCATAGAAGGAACCCATTTCTTTCAAAAATGAAAAGAAACTGATATATAGTAGCCATTGGCAACTGCCTCCACTGCCATTATCTGCACAATGACTGCTGCCCAAATTTACAGGCTGGGCATCTCGGGATCTCAAAATCCAAGAGACACAATCTCAACCTTAAGCCATTGTCCAAGGAGATGGTGATGCCATGCTTCCCATATTGCTACCACCACACCAGGATGACTGATTAACCTCCTTCCCGAGCCCCATATCTGCCCAGCACTAGGTTAGCTGTGATCCTCCCAGCCCTGTCCGCTTAATTCCAACAGTGCTTCAATGGATGTATGAGATTGACAGAATGGGAAAATGATTCCTGTGAGGGCTGTGACCTCCCAGGTGGGCAGCCTGCATGAACGAACGCAGAACAAAAACCTCTTCAGAAGGGTACCAGGACACAACTGAAAAAGACATTGAAGGGAGCGAACAAGAGAGCAAGGGAAGTGGTGCTTAAGCAGGTAATGAAAGAGAGAATTTCAAGACTCATTTATTAGTAAAGACCAGCTGCTGTTAGGAGAGAGAGTGCCTTCTGCTGGCACACACAAGGGCTGTCCAAGGCAGGACTCCTTGCTTCTGCTTTGTGTCTTTGCCACCAACTTTCTGTTTGACCCTCAAAAAATCAATTAGAAGGTGGTTTTCCAAATTAATGGTCCATGGGAATTGGGCACATGACTGCTCCCACTACATCTATACCTTTTTTTTCCCCGTTTAGTCCTCCTTGGAATGAGTGTAACACTTACCTATCTGGTAGTGCTGCCATGAGGTTAATTTAATATTTGTAAAATAATTTGATCTGGGGCTAGAGGATGCTGTATAAATGCAGTGTATTACCATTAAGAAAATCCAGGGAGAAACCTCTCCCAGCCTGGTAAGGTCACAGAACTGTGCCTCTTGTGTGGAAAAATAGGAGACAACCAGGTGAGGTGAAGCACTTTCAAATGACTCGGTTTTTCCTGATGAAAAGAAAGCAGTCAGTGAAACAGAGGCAGCTTGTTGCAAATGAGCAGACCGTTACAATTTCCTGACATATATATATATATTTATTCATATATATGCCTCTCTATATATAAACACATAAATATATATATATATATATAAAAAACGTTCCTGTTTCTCTTCCTGATCTTAATGAGCAAAGATGACTGGATGCTGAAACACAGCCTTCTTGAACCCTTTGACTGAGGAGGGCTGTGCTCCACCCTTCTTTTTTTCTCTCCTCATAATCAAGGTTTTTCTTCTAGTATCACAGCGAACTCTCCTTTGCCTTTCTAGCACCTGCACAGTCTCGTAGTAAGCCGCAATGCACTTATTCAATCCTACCTTAAATGTCCTGTCTTTTATCTCCCAAGCTCACTATCTGGATAAGGTAGTGAAAGGTATGCTCTTCCTTCCTATTTTTCCTATTGTCTTTGTGTTTCTTTAAAAAAAAAAAAAATTAAGAAAAAAAAATGCACCCATGAACATGCTGTGTTGAGGTCGCATCTCATTGTCACCAAAGTGCTCCCTAATGTCTGGAAGGGTGAACTTTCCGGTCATTTAGGTAGGAAGTACCTCCCTAAGTGCTGTGACCTTGTGTTAACATCGTATCAGTGTTCCTACCCATCCCCTTGTCCCTGCCCCGCCTCTCCAAATCATCTCTCATCCGCACCCCCTCCTACTACCCAGGTAAGGCAAGTCAGGAGGAAACAAAAATGTCTGTGAATACAGCAGGAGCCCTGTACAGTGATGTGGTTTATTTAAATGTCCTAGGATCCATTTTGTAACAAGCAGGTGAGTGTGCTTTCTGTGTGGAGTCTTCATGGTTTTGATCCATGACTGCCAAGCCTTATATGGGAACTTTTGAGTAAAGATAAGTTATTATTTAATTTATTTTATATATTTTTCTTAACATGACAATTTTATGGCCTCAAAGCCTATTGAAGTGAGCGACGCTGTATTAACATACGCTACAACAAAACCCAACTCTATGCTCCTGTTTGTAAATGTGAAGCAAGCCAAGGCCCTGGGTCTTTCTTCAATGCAAAAGAAAAGGAAATGAACTGTTACAGAATAGAAGTTATTTGCTATCATTAAAAAAACCCATAACTCAGTTGTTCATTAATCAGATTAAATACCTACATTAATTTAGGACTTTTAAATAGAAACAGACACAATGCACTTTGCTTTCTAAAAATACCAAATAACACACTCCTAGTTAATACAACAGTTTGACAATAAATATGATTGAGTTGGACACAAATATCTTTCTACATGGCTGATTTGACACTAACACAGTGCTGACACCACGCAGCATCATATGTTTGCTGGTTAAACAAACCCAAAAATCAGGTTGAACAAATCAGTTCCTTCCGTAGCATTACCCTCCTTTTCAGGTTGTGAGCAATCAGAAATAGCAGCCGTGAGAGGCTGATGAAGAAGGACAGATATGCCAAAATATTTGTCCGGTGAACGGTTAAAATGAAGTCTCTGCCATATAGGGCTCTTGTGGTGTGGCAAGAAAGGCAGTGGCCCTGCTGACTTCATTTCTCTGGATGAATTTATGATCTAATGTTTCTCTCTTGTTTCCACTGAGGCTTGAAGGCAGATTCAAGTACAGACACAAATGGGGAAACACTTTGAACGGACAGACTAGTTATGGTAAAGAAATGTCCACAGTTTAGCTAAGGAGACTTTCATCTTCAGTGTAATGCAGCAGCTGGTAGCTGTTCTTGGGCCCCTGTTTATGGATCAGTGAATTGTTCAGTGGAGGTTATTTTTCCCTCATTGCTTAGCATCAGTAAAACATGCTTGACTTTATTTAAATTGTGAGAAAAAAGTGTATTCTCCTTCTTAGATCAAGGAAAGAGGGCCCTTATGGAGTTACAGTGGTGGTATCCATAGAGGAAGATCCAGACCATCACTAGGAAACATGCAATCAGAACCTCCTCTTAATGTTCCACATCTCAGTGTTTTGCATTTCAAAACCCCAGATCTCTTCACCTGAACATATGTTGGAGAAGGTTGGATCAAAAGGTAGCAGACAAGCACCAAGAGGATAGAAAAGATGAGAAATCAACCTGCAGAGCCTGGGTCAAGGGATCTTCTGTACTGATTTGCCCACTCAGTGGCCCAGTGGCCCCATTATTTATGCCCAATAATAAAGACACATTATATTTAGTGAGTATTTCAGTGGGAAACAGGTTAAGCAACGTACCAGGAATAAAAGATTGTCTCCTACCATGCATGGCCTCTTTTGGAGAGATTAGCAATAGCTGAAACATTAAAAGTACATGTTTTTTTCTTGGCAAACTGCATGGTGTGCATTTTTCAAAACAAAATTACTCATGCCCTTTTGGCTTTCTTAATTATTAACATCTTTCTGGTTGAAATCCCTTCCCAGGAATCCTGTGTTGTCAAGGGTGATCCTGATTTACTGCTGAATCTTTCCTACAGCTTTACTTTACCAGTAAGTCAGAGAAGATGCAGAATCTTTTCCAAATTGGAGGACAAGTTTCAAGAGCAAACATCAGCATGATTAAACCAAGAAGCTCTAACTAGAATTTGAGTCGAGTATTCTAAACTAAGGCTTAATTAACACTGGTAATGCTTAAAATAAGCTACTATTAAAGAGCAGCTGATTTTCAAGAGAGCTTCTCTGTCCAGAATACCATCGGAGCTGATGGTACATCAACGTTATTAATTTCTGTTGTTGCTTATCAACCAAATAACCACATTGGTGCCATAGTGAGGCACATAAACAGGTTGAAATGTAAAGATGCTGAACAACATTTGAATCCAGCTGTGGCTGCAAGGCAACTTTGGGCTGCTCCAGAAGTTTGAGAAGCAGTGGGCACCCAAGTTCTCACCACAGCCAGTTCCCTCATTTGTACTGTTATAAGCAATAGGAGCTCTGGCAAGAAAGTTTTAAATCTTGGTTTATCAGGATGCATCTGTTAAGGGTTTCTGGATTCCCACCATCATAAAATATCATGGTGGTAGTGGAGGAGCTGAGAGTTTTTCAGGAGACCTTACCGAGTTTCTCATAACCTGCAGGGATCAGCTGATGTTTTGCTCCCACCCTTCAGTCCTACAGAACTTCTTCAGGTCACTTACTGTCTGTTGTTCTCTCAAGCTCCAGGTGTTTGCACCCTCACATGTTGCTTTCAGCCATGTTCTACTCATTTCAGAGCTCAACCACTGTCTACTGGGACTCAATCGCACATCCATCAGCGCTTTCCTACTGACAATGGAGGAAAGATAATAGCTTTATCTTTTAAGTTCGATTACAAGTGGCAAGGAGGACTGGCTTGAAGAAAAATCCCACTGAACTTTGTATATAATTGGACTAATTAGAGAAGGCCCTAACTGTACAGACCATTAAGAGCAAACAATTTTACCAACAATCTTAAAAAGGCAGAATAATTTCTTCCTCTGGTGACAGTCTCCTTTGATACTCTTTTATTGTCTAGTTCCACTTTTTAAATCACTCCCCTGGTTTGTACTGCCTCTTGCATGGCAGACCTGACATCTTTGCACATGTCCCACAGTACTTTCAGCAGCACTTTCAAGTGCTTCAGTTGGAGACTCGCATAAAGTTTCCCCCCACCCTTTAAAAAGCCCAATTAATACATTTAATTCTCTTGGTCACCCAATACAATTAACAAACACAAACAGGAGCAATAGATCTTTACTGATTCCTGCTATGAGATATCAGAGCTGCAAGATTATGGTGGTGTAAATCTCTGAGGATTAAACCACCCTGCTGTGCTGATATTCAGAATCACTTTGGAGACAAGATGAACTTTTTGCTTTATTCCCCAGCATGGGGGAGAGGAAGGGATAAAGTTTATTGGTAACTTATTTTCATGAAGTGCTTTGAAGTGCACACTTCATGGAATGGGGAGTGGTATACATTCCTATCTCTCTAGTGTTAGTGATGGCAAAGTCTTTATGCAGTGAACCAGTTTAGAAATGGTAGTGATTAAAGATCCACCCTCCTCAATACATTGGCCTACACATCCATGTCATCTTCTAACTTTCTGAAGATATGAGTCCTCTGACATCTGCTGTTTAATTGTGTTGCGTTGTACTAATGGTTTCTTTTCTCATTCTGAGAACTTTCTACTCTCCTACCAATCCATGACATGGGGCAGGTCCAATTTAATCCTCCCAGCACTGATACTTTACTGTACCTTTTAATGCAATGGTTAATATCTGAAAACTTTTTGTTCATGGATCTGTGAAGAAGAGGTTATTTCATTAGGAAACAGTTCTCTCAGACTATTTAGAAGAGATTTATCTCATTAGGAAACAGAGGGTGTTCTGTCCTTGGTGGGAGGGGGTAAATTTGCTTTCTAGACAGTAGACAATGACATTACAGATGCAAGTTATCCCACATTAGGTTACCTGCAGTGTAGATGCTTGCATGTCATCTAGTCACACTGGATTCCTTTAATCCAGGAAGGGATCCTAACTTCCAAACAAGAAGAGGAACAAATGCTTTGGGAAGGCATAAACTGATGAGGTTCTCTTGTCTGTCTCTCCAATCCTGGCTGATGCTCTGTCTGCCTTCTGAGATGCTTGACTTTATTTCTATGGTCCAGATCAAGAAGATTCAGAGGAAATCATGAAAGTCAATGTAGATAATCTCAAAACATTTCAAACAGTCAATGAATTGAACACAGAATTCAAGGATGAAGGACTGAAAGAGGTCTCCTCAGCTACAGTCCAGTCTTCACTGTCAAGGGCAACCATATTTTGAAAAACTTATTCTCCTTAGCATAAATAGGTTTTTTTTTCCTTCTCACTGTTTATATGTTTCATGAATTTGTGGAAAACAGTCATAGTCCTTTCAGCCTTTGTTGTGCTAGAGTAGACAAATAAAGCTCTTTATTTCCTCAGATGCAGAAGGTGTTCCCATCCAAATTGAATCAGCCATTTTCTGACACTCCAAATTCCCCCTCTCCTAAGCACATGCAGTTCCACATGAACACCTAATTTTTACAGTTATACTAGTTTTTCTGTACATCTACTGGACATTCCTCCTGTGAGTCATTTGAAGATCATTTGCTTTTTTCAGTCTTGGAGCAAGCGCTCAATCGCTGCAATATCTTTTCTGCCTAATAATGTTAGATCTTTGCTTTTGAAACCTTTCATCCAAAGATTATGACACGCAAAATATAATTAAAACAAAACCAATACAATTAAATCCCTCTTTTCCATCTGAATTTTCATCATGTGGAGCCTCATAGGCCTAACAAACCATTTCCAGGTTTCAAACCTGTTCCTACATGGCTTGGACCCACCTGTTCCTACATGGCTTGGACCCAAACCCAGGACATGTTCTGGTTAGAAGCAAAATCTTCTAAAACCATAAAAACTTCTTCTCCGTTGTAGAAAATAAGAGTCTACTCCAGGAATTAGGCACTTCTTGTTGAGTTAAACACATAGTGGTATCCAACCCTTTCTCTCATCTTTCTACAGCTGCGTCTTCAACTTCTCATCACCAAACTCTTTGATTCTCACTGTACTCCTGTCCAGGTCAACATCACTGCACTTTTACAAATAGTTTTCTGCTCAGCTTCTTCAGCTGCAGGGTTGGGTTATAGGTTTTAGGATGGGTCATAAAGAGTCCAAGCCATAAAAAAAATAAGTATGATCAGTGAGGATGCACCAGCCAAGCTCTAATGGAGCCATGCAGAATGAATACACATAAAGTGAGATTTCTTCAGAAGATTTTTCATCAAGACAAGCTTAGGCAGACTTATAGAGGGGAGAACTTATCTCTGCCATCAGGATGGGCCCATCCAAACTGAATCAATCTACTGCAAAGTGGGTCTACCTACCTAGCTAGGTAATTCTAGCAGGTTATTTTAAACAAGGAATACACTTCTTCCTCTCTGGTTCTCCAGAACAGCTGAATGCTTTCAGCTTTTACTGAAAGGGAGTAAAGGGAGCAAACACAGAAATTAGCTCTATCATGGAAAAAAACCCATATTAAATGGTTAAAAGTTTGGCACTGTTGTAAGTCACTGAAGGCAGGATATTAAAATGGAGAATTTCGAGTACCCTTGTCTATAAAGAGTTCTCCTGTAATAAATAAATACTAATGCGGTGTATAAATACTAAATTGCACACAGACACAAGAATGGACACACATGGTATATGCCCCCACCCCCTTCAAACACACATTTTAAAAGACTGAAGCATGGTCAATATGTTGAAAAATGCATTGGAGATCCTTTTAAAGGACTTTTCCTTACCTCCTTCCTTTCTTTTTCCACTTGGTCCCTGTCACCTGTTAGAAAAGCCTAGAGAAGAAGTTCGGCTCACACAAAACAATTCTCTAGTTGAAAGGCATTTCTGAGTGATGTGTCCCCAGCACAGGGCACACGATGACGTGATGTGCTCTACATGCTGTCTCAGCACTTTTCCAGGCAGACCCTCATGCATCATGCTGTCAAGCCAGATGTTGCAGTGACACGTAACTTTCAGTACGCTTCACAATCACATTGTAACACTTTTAGGACAGGATAATCTGTGCCATTTGCACTGTTTCATGTTTAACAAACCCATCTTACAGAGCTGAGGGCCTGAAGAAACTCAGACTACATGGCAGTATTGCGCAATGCACTTATAAAGAGAGAGGGCCTTAAAACAGAGCTCAAGAAGACTGACTTCTGTTCCTGGTATAATCAGTCCTGCTGAGTGACCTTGACAGTCACTTCAGTCCCTTGTACCTGTTTCCTAAGCTGTAAAATGTGCCTTACATTGCTGACTGCTTCTGGGTAAAGGTTTTTGAGCCCCAGAACTCTACGAGCCAGGCAGCATCCCTCACACCACTGCTGATTTCTTAGAGCAAGAAGAAAAAAAAATGATGGAAATCTTGGTGAGAGGTCATCCGTTGAGAAAATCAGACCCCAGGAGCAGACTGGGAGCTCAGTGTTCATCCTCCATAAGTTTTATCGCCTATAAAACCACATGGCCTGTGTGCCAGGCTGTGTCTCTAGCCAGCAGGGAGAAATGGGTGTTTCCAGACCATGTTTCGGCTCATCAGTATGGCATCGAACATGTGAGGAGACTCAGGCCACGGGACAGCCTTTTTCTCTGCTGACTACAGAGACAGTTGAAGGTATCTCTGGTATAGATTGATTGTAACCGGGTGAGAAGAATCCCACCCAAAATCACTACAGTAGAGAAATTGGGTGCTCTCCAAATATTTCCCAACATAGAAGTGCCTTCTCTTTCCAGTCAGCTTTGACTGCTTACCACTCTGAGGGCTCGGTATTGCTGAAAGCCTGCAGCTTTATCCCACTGTTGGGAACTTCAGCCCCACGTGCAATACAGATAACCCCAAACCTTGGTCTTGAAAGACTCAGAGAGCAGGGTGGGTTTTACATCCAACAAAGCAGGAAATTCTCACTGCCTCCCTGAAGCTCACTGTTCCCTCCATCCAATTAGTGAGGCTATGCTGTGGGGATCTCCTGGGAGACTGCAGTCCTCTGAGTCGGTCACCACCGTTCTGATACCCAACTGGGACACTTCACTCCAGGTGGGAAGACACCAAGTGAGAGTGGAGAAATAAACTGAAGGCAAAGGGCAAAAGCTGTTTAATTAGCCCCTTTCAAGGCTGTATTGCTTTATCTTCCCAGTGCATTTGAATGTGTGGCTGTTTGCTTTGCAGAGGGATGCCCTGGCTTGTGTAACGGCAACGGCAGATGCACTCTGGACATGAACGGCTGGCACTGTGTCTGCCAGCTGGGCTGGAGGGGAGCGGGCTGCGATACTTCCATGGAGACTGCATGCGGCGATGGGAAAGACAACGACGGAGGTAAGGGCATGAGCACATGTTGATATGTCAGGCTTCGCAGAGCCGATAAACCTTGCACAGTGAACAGTCAGCTGGGCTTGGTTCTGCAGGGCAGATTGTTTTCTGACAGCTGGTGGAGAACAGACAGTGAAATCTGCCAGGCTGACTCAGCCAGAGTGGATTTGAATTCCAATGAAATGGATTTGGACTAGGGGTGCCAGGGCTGAAGAGGGAGGTTTGTTTATCCTCAAATCAAGTCCATACCCTGGAGTGCAGGCAGAGGCTATGTACTCCTCCTATCACTCCACCCCAGGCGGGTGGCTCAGCAGTGACACGATGGGACCACCTCTGACAGCAGACACCCCTAACTGTTCAATATCTGGCCTCACCGCCTCAGGTTTTCATCAAGGCTCTCTGGTAGGTCACTACTGACTCAGGATGGATGTTTTGCAGAAACTTAGAGGCTTCGGTGACTGATTCCCATGCCCACAAGCCATCCAATCCCTCTCGAACCATATTTTATTGATTACAGTTCCATATGTAATGATGTCAGGCATGTGAATAATAGCCCTGCGTAATGCAAACTTAATATTCAGAGTTATCTCATTACAAAGGAAACCCTGGTGCAGTGTGAAGGTTTGAATTAGAGGGCAGGAGATGAGATATTAAATTTAAGGCATAAGGGAGACTGCATAATTTGTTTTGTTGTCACTCAGCAAAAGGGTTTGTAAACCACAAGTCTGGGCCAGGACCCAGACTGTGAAGTGGAGTCTGCATTTTGCAAGCCTCTGTTTTATCATATTCACAAGAACAGCACAGTTAAAAAATATATATAAAAATAGCCAAGCCAAGACTGTGATTATCTGCTTCACAGCAACTGGGATTCTGATTGAATATTTAAAATACTTCTGCACATCTGGTATGGCCAATGAACCAAATGATCCCTTTAGAAAAGATGGGAAGAATTGGAGAACTATACAGAGAGTACACACTATAAAACAAAGGTCACTTTTTGCTTCACATGAAACTGAATATCACTGTATTCGTCTTTCCTATTTACAGCTGAAACAGGGCAGCAACTAAGTTCATCCCATCAGATGTGCAAAAATATGCTAAATACAGCCAAGGGTAATCCCATTTTCCATGGAAAAAATAGCCAACCCTGTGAAGTTTTTAGGAACTGAGACAGAGGAGAATAAGTAATCCAGCCTAACATATATGGTAGATCACATCTGTATAACATTTTACAAAGGCATGTAAAAATAGGATGAGATGGAATGGCTGTAAACTGGCAGAGGGTAGATTTAGATATAAAAAAGAAATTTTTCATTGTGAAGTTGGTGAGACACTGGAACAGGTTGCCCAGGGAAGCTGTGGATGACCCCTCCCTGGAGGTGTTCAAGGCCAGGTTGGATGGGGGTTTGGGCAACCTGGTCTAGTGGAGGGTGTCTGTGCCCATGGCAGGGGGGTTGGAACAAGATGATCTCTAAGATCCCTTCCAACCCAAACCATTCTGTGATTCTATGATAACATCAAAAAGAGCATGAGCAGAACCTGAGCAGGTTGGTGGAACACCATCCTCTCATGCCTCCTGGTTTAAGGTTCTAACCCTGTAACTGGGTTGCCCTCACCTTGAAATGAGCTGCTTGTTGCCTTGCTAGCCTGCAGGACAGCAGATGTAGGACAAATCTACATGTAGACAGGAGAGACAAAAGGCACCAATGTGTTTACAAGTTAGTGCACATCAGCTGCTAACTTGCATTTGGTGAACTTGTGTGGAGTGGCAGTGTACACAGCAAGAGCAGAGCAACTTATAGGTTGTAACATATTGCCTTGTGACAGCTTATTCATGTCTTGGAGCCCACAAATGAGTGTTGACTTTACTCTTGGCACACTAAAAAATATCCAGGTATGTGGTATGTGCTACAGTTTACAGATAATCTGTGTCATACGCTATGCTGTTCCTTGCTTTTGCTAAGGACTCTCATCAGCTGGAAACTAGAACAGGTATATGTTTACCTTCTCAAGGGGATTTTTATACATGTTTATGGGTAATTTGTGCTGTATGTGTGCGTTCAAAGCTAGATTTTCAGCCTCTGAGATGCAGGGGCATCAGCAGTGGTGAGGCACTTCTACATTGAAGCCTGAGTTCCTTGTTGAGCACAGGGATTTGAAAACGGTTACATGGACTGGTACCAAAAGCCTGATTCTGGACTTGTTTCCTAGTATTTGTGCTGATCTCTATAGCAAGACAGATGGAGACATTTGAGGAACATCCATAGAGTAATTGAGCTTGGGAGGGATCTCCAGTAGTTGTCTAGTTCTACCCCTGCTCAGAGCAAGTCTAATTACATCAGCCTGCACAAACCTTATGCCAGGGAAAGCTGCTGTGCTGGGGAGATGAAGGTCTGATCAGCCTCTCAAACGTGCATGAAGTATATGTACAGACACCATGGCTTCTCTCTCTTCTGAGGTCCATTCACAGTCTTTGGAGGAATGCTATACCTAAGGTTGAAGAAAGGTTGTTTGTCTGACTCTCCACCACAAAGGATTTCAGGGCTATTGCTGAATTTGTCTTCCTATGCACATGAAAGTAGGCAATGGAGATGGGAGTCCTTCCATGATGCTTTAGAAGTCAAACATCTGAGTTAGTTCACTGTGTGTACTGTCAATTGAGAGAAATAGAATTCGGGCGTCATCTGTC
The DNA here is from genome assembly GCA_027925045.1 of Hypotaenidia okinawae. Classification (NCBI taxonomy): domain Eukaryota; kingdom Metazoa; phylum Chordata; class Aves; order Gruiformes; family Rallidae; genus Hypotaenidia; species Hypotaenidia okinawae. The sequence goes on from BSDF01000001.1 coordinate 212,399,975, forward strand.
TGAACTATTTCAGACATCACCTCATAGGTACCTATTTCTGGTTGGTGACCGCTGCCCGTTGAGTCACTTTCTGCTCAGAGCAGCATGTCCTGAAGCTGAGGCACCACAGTGGGGCTGCTGATGCTACAGGGAAACTTCACCCCGCCTGAGCTCATCGGAAGCTGGTTCCCACGATATGGTATCCTGTGTCTGCTAATCAAGATCCCTGCTGCCGGAAATTCCTTAGGATAATGGGAGCTGAAGTCAGAAGCTTTTTCATCAGACACCAGCCTAATCATACCCTGAGGGAGACGGGTACCAAGTTACAGGGCGTGTTTGCCTCTTAAATCTGGAGGCTTTTCAGATAAACAATAACAAGCTATGCAGAAGTCACTCAGAGAAGAGACCCGGTGAAATGTAACCTTCGTTCAGTTTAGAAAAAAGGTGTCTGGGAGAGCGGTCCCCTCTCCACACACAAGTGTCATTTGTCAAAGCCAGTACTTAGGTTTCACACCCAGGTCCACTTTATTTACACTTTTAGACACAAAGCCCATCAACTTGAAAGGAGTTGTAGCAAGTAACTGAGAGCAGGTGATCATCCAGTATCAGTCAAGGGAAAACAGTGTGGTGACAGAGCTTTAACAGTCTGGGTAAAAGGGTAGGATTTTGCACGTTTGACCTAAGAGGCCACCTGTATTACAACAAATGGGAAGTGTTCCTTTGAAAGAAGCTGAGAAAAGTGGTTCTTGCCTCTCTTTGGCAGAAAATAACCTCTCTAATTCATGGCTGCAAACACTCAGTACCTCTGAGTAGTCCTGTCTCACCGCACACTGAGTGCTCCGTCATGTGCTTGAAGAATAAGAAGTTTGAAGGTTTAAAAGACCAAGGAAATTATCTTCTGTGACAAGTTATAGAAGTGGAGTTAATGGCAATTGACAAAGCCTTGAGAAGAGGCTGATATACCATAGGCTAAATATGGTCTCCGTTGCAGTTGTAGACTCCTCTGTTAGAAACAGGATGTACAGGAAAAATGGAGGGGAAGAAGAGAGGTTATTATTCACAGTCTCAGAGAGATTCTGTTGGGCATCAAAGCTGTGTTACCCATCTTTGCTCCAGAGAAAGAAAGCAGGAAAGACAGATGGACAGGAGAGAGAAGATGGAGAGGGGATGGGAGGTAGAAATCCTTCCCAGGGAGGGGGGGAGGCCCTGGCACAGGGTGTCCAGAGAAGACGGGGCAGCCCTTGTACCCCTGATAAGGTTCAAGACCAGGCTGGATGAGGCTTTAGGCACCCTGGGCTAGTGGAGAGTGTCCCTGCCCAGGGCGAGGGGTGGAGCTAGATGAACTTTGAGGCCTCTTCCAACCTAAACTGGTCTGTGATTCTGTGGAATCATCTAACTGTATGACTCCCTTTGCACTGAGAACCAGAGCTGGCCAATTCACCTTTTTATCACTGTCCTGAGACCATGAGAGTTACCAATATTAAATGAAATTGCTCATCTGGTTTAAAAGTTCTGTGTGATCAACACAGTAATATCACTTGAGCTCCTATATTGTTTCTACCTTTTCCAGAGTAACCAAATCTTCCAGACAGGGTAAAGTTTGCTGGTTTTCTGGAACTGGGACTGACCGTTTCCTTCATTCTCTGCTTTGAGCAATTCCTGTAGAGCTCTGGCTAGTCAAAGGGGATCTGCTTTATTTGTGAAAGGCAAGAGTCTTTCTTAGATGGAAAAAAACTCCATGAATGTTCCTAATATTATCTGTTGCTTCATATTAATTAGACTTTGATGTTTAACTATCTGCTTGTCTCTGCTGCCTCTTCCCAATTTAAACATTTCCAAAGGTTTGTTAGGTTTTACTGCAGGATAATTTGTTTAGATAGATAGCCAGATCAATAGATAGATGGATGGATAGATAGGTGGAGGGATGGATAGATAGATAGATAGATAGATAGATAGATAGATAGATAATCTCATTACAATAATGCTGTCTTGTACACCATTACATAGAAGTACAGCAATCTAATTTTTCTTCCACGTTACCTGCTCAGTCATCTTCCTTTGGGAGTGAAGAAACAAAACCCTCCTTTTCTCTTCCTCCAGAATTGTGGTAGTGAAGCTTCTGCCCTTCAGTTTATATCTCCTTTATGACAGCTACATGCCATACATTTAGCCAAGCCCAACACAGGGTTGCAAAGTACACATGACTCTGTTTTGCATTTGGAATTTCAGTCTGTACCGCACCGGATCTTACCCCAGAGCTTTCAGGTGGGGCAATCCTTATGCTTTCCTTTCCTTTGTCCCCCTGTGCCAGAACATCTCAAAGCTGCCAAAGGCTTCAAACCACAGAGCAGTGAGGGGGTCAGAGCCACCAAGCCACTGCACATGGGATTTTTCCTTTTCTTGCAGCCCTGAGTATTAGTTATTGCTGCCACTTGAGACAAACTCTCACTTCAAGAACGATGTAATAATTCAGGAATGGGTTCTCTGAGGCAAATTAGGATGAGGGGTGATGGTTTTAAACTAGAAAAGGGGAGATTTGGGTTGGGTATTAGAAAAACACTCTTCACTATGAGGGTGGTAGATCACTGGAACAGGTTGCCCAGAGATGTAGCAGAGGTTCCACCCCTGGAAATATTCAAGGTCGGGCTTGATGGGGCTCTGAGCGACCTGATCTAGGGAAGATGTCCCTGCTCACTGCAGGGGGCTTGGACTAGATGACCTTTAAAGGTCCCTTCCAACCTTATACATTCTATGATTCTATTCTATGAAATCAGTGCTGTTTGTTTAACTCTACCACAGCCCATTGGTACAACTCCACAGAGTAATGATTTGTGTGTTGCTGGCCCCATTCAAGGATCAGTTAGTGCTTGTAGTAAGGCGGAGACTTGCATAATGCTTTGTGACAGCAGCATTTCAAATTCTTTGGCAAGAGAAATTTTGGCAGTGCACACTGGACTTCTTAACACCTTTGTGTCCACCATCTGTCCACCACATGCCAACTGATGCACTGGAGAGCTGGCAGGAGTCTACATTGCTCTTTGCCAGTATGTAGGGTTACACCTGAGGGTACTCAGGGTTGTAAAGGGAATTGTAAATAATCCAGGAGAGCTCCCAAAAGCAAACCTTTGTCTTTGCAGATGCTTGAGCTGCAGATAAGGTAGTGGGGTGCTTTCAGATATTTTATTCTTCTTTTTGTACACTGTTATGGACCTTTACTTCATGCCTACATGGCTTTTACAGTATGAGAAGATTGTCTCCTGGGCATGGTATGGCTGCTGCCTGCTTCCTTGAAACCATAAAAAATGATGCATTAATGTGCTTGCTACATTTATGAAGGGAAGTGTTGAGATCTGAACACACCTGGGAAAACAGCCGTCATAAATTAGCATTTACCATCACAGATAGATCCAGTCAAACAGCAGGGTCATCTTGGAAGAACCACAAAGCACTGCTAAAAAGATGAGAAAGTCTGCTGTACCTGCAAAGATTGGCTAGCTGGTACAATCTGTTATAAATCACCCAGATTCTCTTCCTCTGTTTTATGAGGACTGTTAATCGACCTTTTCTGGAGTGAGAGAACAAAATGACCAGTTCAACATTTTCAGTTTTCAGCTCTCCATTGGTTCTGTGTTGGGCAGTAGCACTTGGGTACCAACCGGTGCTGGGGCTGTCAGGGCAAGGGTGTGAACCCATGTGCTCTAGCATCCAGAAGCATGTGTTTGTTGTGCTGTTGCTGAGGATGATGTGTTGTGGACTGAGGGACCAGCAGTGGCTATGGGTTGTCTGGACAGCTTGGGAGACTTTCTTGTACTTTTGTCTGTTTCTCAATGAATTTCCTTTCATTAATTCAGAAAGAAATGATGAAAGTGTCTTTGGTGTGGGAAGAAACATACTATTGTCTGAGGGAAATTACTGATGGGAAGGAGACACTGCTACACTCTAAGGTGTAACAAAAGGTGACTTGAACCACCTTCAGAAAAGACAGGCTCTGGCATTCATTTCTCAGAGCATTTCTGCACCTGAAAAGATGCTTAGACAGAGCTTGGGCACCAATGTTAAATTCAGGAAACCTCTGCTTTAGCACCTGAGGCAAACTCTTCCCTCCTCTTTGAGACAGAAAGTCCACATAGAAACCCAGCATTTTTCCTGAGTTGTACGCTCAGGGTGCACAGAGTTCATGGCCACTTTCCTCTTGACCAGGATTGAGAAACATCCCTATATCTGAGTTATCTGAGACCTCTTCCCGAGTGGTACTTGATGACTGCTTGAATTGCCTTGGATTCAGCCAACAGAGTATGTTAGGGTGAGCTTTCCAGCAGTAGCTTAACACTTGCAGCATTTACCAGGAAAGCAAGAGACCTTGGTGACAAGGGCATCTCAGCTGTGAACCCATTGTGGTGTGAACCCAGTGTTCCCACAGAAAACCTTCTAAGCTCTGAGTCCCAGTTTCTCAGGGGAGTCACTTTTGAGAGATGCTTTGGCTCCCAAAGGAGGCAGTCTGAGGTATCAGGTTGAGCAATCTGTACTTACTGCCTTGTCCAAACGCCAGTCACTCCTTATCCAGGAGGGCCCTCGCATGCCTTGCTCAGCATCTTGAATCTCACTCCAAACATAGATCCCCCGGTTTCTGAGCTTCTCTGTTGATTGCGCGATGTGTAAATCCCTTTGTTAAGAGCCTGCCTGGAGAAAGGAAGAATCCTGTGAAGCCAGTTGCATTGAATGTATCCTCCAGAGCAATGATGAATTGGGGGATGCTGTGAACTTGTAGACTCTAAACACATTGTTATAGCTCTGGTTTATACCCAGCTAGTGGCGATTATCATGTGTTTTCTGTCATTTCCTCCTTCCACTTCCCTTCTTTTTCTTTTCAGATGTTGGTTTTTTTTTAAACAAGAATGCATCTCTGGACTAGGATGAACTTATTCCAGAGTATTTCTGCAGAGACTAGTACTGCAGAGCTGTTTCTGCACTAGAGCCCTAGGAGTCCTATCATTCAAATCCATGATTACTATTACATATGACTGTATTATTTTGAACTTGCACACACGCACTGAACACTTAGAGAAAGGCGTGAGGGCAATTCCTTTCCCAGACAGCCAGCAATCTTATTTATCCAGGATACAACCAGCAAGGGCTTTATTCAGGCAAAATCAGAACACAGAGCAGGTGGGATAAAAAAAGAGCGAAAAGAACATTAGTAGCTAACAAGATCACAGGGCATTGACAGTCACTTTGCTATTGCTCCTTACATTTGTGTTTTGCTTCCCTTTGATTCTTTACAGTGGCATTGATGTTGCTTTTGTTGAATAGGTAAAATTGTTCTCTTCTCAGTGCTGGAGTAAAACCTATTTATCCTCCAAATCCAATTTAAGTGAGCTGAGTGTTGGTCCTCAGCTCGGGGCAGAACAATGCTACTCCTGTACTTCCGTCAGCACAGGTGTTCACGTGAACAATAGCTCATGTTTTGTGCAGAGGTTCTAAGCCATTCCTTTACCCTCTTTTTCACCAGAGTTTACACTAGAGCTGGGTGGGGGGAGTAAAACCTGATTTGCTCAAGGGATAAGACTAACACTTTGTTAGCTTTAAGTTTGAGCATCTGTATTTTAAACACCCCCATCCAAACTCTCCTGTAATACAAAGCTAACAGCTGTCCCACAAAGAAAAAAAAAAAAGTGATAATGTTGCCTGGTGAATGGCATAGAAAGGAAAGCTGAAGTTAGGAACTCGATGAGGTGAGAGATGCTATTATTTGTATTATCTCTGAATGTTATGCTTTTGTTGGCATTTAAAATACTCCTGAAAGTCAACGAGGTATTATTGCTATTTTTCTTCCCAGTTTTGCTTTGCCTAGTGCAGTTTCTCACAGAGGCTCTTCCAGCTGCACTCAGTGGCAGAAAGCTTCATGAACTTCAGCAGGAGCAATCCCTGAATTTGTCATGTGTGCTCTCCCAGATTTACCCTAATAAGCTCCTTAGGCTCACCTCCTCCTGGCTGCTTGTGTGACCAACGTGCATCATAGTCCACAGGATGCTCTCTGCCTACAGACTGGTCTGTCCCTACCTGTGGCCTGCCTGTTCCAGCCCGACACTTGACATGCAACACCTGTCAGAGGCTGCTTAAATACACAATAACACCTCCAGCTGAAGGTTATTTGCATTCTGTTGTTGATGTTAGCATGACGGATTTTTGTTGCAGCATCCATAACTCTGTAGAAATGCTCAATTATTCAATCTCAGCGAGCTAAGACGTTGCCCATTAAATCAGCCAACACAATTGTGGGGCCATGAAAAGTCACAGCTAATTTGAAATTTTATTAGCTCTCGGCTGATCTTGTTTACTGCAGAAGCAGTCTCTCAAAACCAGCCCTTTGCTTCTGTACAAAATTCTAATCCTTGACACCTTGTTGGTGCTGCATGGTGATGGGTGGGGGACTTGAAGTAAGGCTGCATGAGGCTTGAAAGTGGAATGAGATCACGGTGGGATTTGTGAGCACTTTGCAGCCAGCAAGTGCAGCAGCAGCTAAGGAATGGAGGGACGGTAGCCCCATAGCTGCAGGGGGGTAATTATTTTGCAGGATAGTAGTGTCTGTGAATGTGACAATTAGTTTTTGTCCTGGGCAGGGAAAATGTCTGTCATGGTTTCACCCCGGCTGTGGGCTGATATCCACGCAGCTGCCTGCTTCTTAAAGTAAAGGAGCAGGGGAAGAGGGAAAAAGGGGGAAACAAGGGAAGGGAAAAGGAAGGGGCAAAGAACTCCAAAACTAAGAAACTAAGAGGCCCGTGGGTTGGGATAAGGAGAGTTTACTAAGATAACAGAAAGATAAAATATAGCAATGCTAACAGGACTTTAGAGCAAAAGAATATGAAACTCTTGATCCCCAATGCAGTTTCTCCCCGACCCACACAACTCAGGCCGTACCACCCAGAGCTGTCCCGGAACCCGACCGTCCCCCCAAGCAGCACGCGTCCCCCCACCGCCCCTCTTCTTCCTCCCCTCAGCCCCCCATTATCCTGGGCAGGACGTAATTGGCATGGAATACTCTCTTTGGCCCATCTGGGTCACCTGTCCTGGCTTCGCCCCTCCTTTCTCATGAATAGAGAAATACGAAGAAGCTGAGAAAAGTCCTTGACTGTCTGACTGCAACTAAGAACATCAGGGTGTTCTCAGCACTGCTTTCATTTTAACTCCCAAACACAGCATTCCATCAGCTGCTACAAATGAAGTTAACTCTATCCTGACTGAAACCAGGACATTGTCATACTCATTGTAATTTAGAAGCCAAAAGATCTGGCTCTTCTAATAAGCAGTGGTATTCAACAGTGTTCTTTCCTATCATTTAATGGCTGGTTTTGTTTCCTAGCAAAGGAAGCTTTCAGGGAAGTCAAAGAATCTGGACATGAAAGCTCACATATGCAGAAGACAGCCACAAAACCCCTGCTGCTACTCAATACCAGCCCTTTCCTGCGTGCTTGGAAGGGGAAAGAGCATGTCCCACTTTGCCAACATTTTGACATCCCATTTTGCAGATGTGGAATCCTGGAGTCATGTAGTCATAGATTCATAGACTTACAGACTGGTTTGGGTTGGAAGGGACATCAAAGCCCATCTAGTTCCAAACCCCTGCCGTGGGCAGGGACACCCTCCACTAGCCTAGGTTGCCAAAAACCCCATCCAACACTGCCAGGGATCCAGAGACAGACACAGCTTCTCTGGGCACCGTGTGCCAGGGCCTCCCCACCCTCAGAGTCAAGAATTTCTTCCAAATATCCAATCTAAATATCTTCTCCTTCAGTTGAAGGCAATTCCCCATGTCCTATCCCTCCAGGCTCTTGTAACCAGTCCCTCTCCAGCTTTCTTGAAGAGACCATACCAACCTTGTTTCTCTCATAACCCACCTGGAAAAAGTAGAGATTTTTGTTCAGTTTTTTTAAGAAGAAAATTGCTTTTGGCTTTGATCTTGCAACTCCTTGTGGGATAAATACCAGAGAACATAAGATAGGCTGATCCTTAAGTCCACCTGCAGCTTTGGTGGGTAGAGTAAGCATGACAGTTCTGAGTCTTCCAGATTTCCCAAACTTGGTGGCTGTGTCATTTTTGCATACTATTTATCATGGAGGGTGCATTTTCAGAAAGTGATGGGTCACAAGCAGAGTTTGTAAGTAATTTCAGTTCATCTTAAATTTGCATCCAAATGACTATGGAAGGCTGCTATGATATTGACTGTCTTGTGAAACTCCTTCTCAATAAGCTCAACATTCAGGTCCCTTGCCACTATCTAAGGTAGTGAGAGGGTTTAAAGTCAGTTAATACCAGTTGTTTTACAGCCGGTATTAAGCAAGTGTCATGCTTTTTAGGCTAAGGTCCCGCTCCAAGAAGGCAAAGATAGCTTCAGAGTCTAGTCTCTTCCACGAAGCAATACTTGCATGAAAACAGGCTGAAAATACATTACAGATACAGATCTTTAATGAAAACTGTGGTTATTTCATAAGGTTGTGCTGTCACTTCAGAGCCCTTTGGGACCAGAACAGATGTTTTGTGAACAGAAAATAAAAAGACAGCCACTGCTCCCAAAGAGTTTGCAGTCTAAGGTAGTGTTTGGAAGAGCTTGCTAATGGAATTGGTGGATTTGCAATCTTTCTGAAAACAGTATTCTAATCTCTGCTGCAAGGAATGAGCTACATGCAGTAATCCCAAAGTAAAACTGGCTGGCTGGTGATACAGAGTGCTGATTATCTGATCAAAGTGGACTTGGTCCCCAAAAAAGTATCGTCAGCTGACTAAATTGGATCTTCTTTATCCTAAATGGCAGAAAAGGGACAATTTCTGCTGATTCTATTCATTTTCCTTCGTGTCTGCCCCTCTCTGAAGGGAATGAGGCAGGGCTCAAGAGATGACCTCTAGAGGTGCCCTCCAGTCTTACTTATTCTATGATTACACCAGTCTTAGTGAAAGATGCAGCCCGATGTGGCAATGTCTTGCCAATGGCTCCTGTTTCACAAAGACAGTGATTTGATTCACCCCATGGCAACTCTGAGATTGCAAAAGGTTTCATAAACAGGAGGTGTGACAAAAGAGCTTTATTTTTGGCAGGGCTGCTAACCTGAGTGTAAAGGATATGTGTGTCTGTACAGGATGAATAAAATGTCTCAAAGATGTAAAAACATGGAAGCAACAATGAACACAAGGGATGGATTAATATCTGGCTCTGTGACAGATCTCCACATTAATTTGCTAATTGAAAGACATCCATGATAGAAGCTGTTTCTGAAGAGATCCCTTGGAACTGTTTTTTTGCATCCCACTCCATTCAGCATTTTCACCATCATCTTAGAAAGTAGTTTAAATCTTTCCTAATAAAATCTTGAGGTCACCTAAAGCTTGCTGTGGTGGTAAATAGTGTACCCAGACCATTTTGATAGAGAGTGATCTGACTCACAGCGCTACAAGGTCACAATCAAACAAAATGTGTCTTAATGCAGCAAAATGCAAGATAATACCCCTGGGAACAGAGAAAGCCTGTTATACTTACGGGTTGGGAGACTCTTGAAAAGCAGTGACTCAGAGCAGGATTTAGAGGTCACTGGAGATAATTGTCTCAACATGAGTTCTCCGTGCAAGGCTATTGCTGCAAAGCTACGGCAAACCTTGGAAGTATAAAAACCCAAAAGATGGGAAGTGGTCTCTCTTCTGTACCCAGTGTTGCTGCTATGTCCAGTCTTGGTGGCCACATGGAGGAAAAGATGTGAAATTACTGGGAAGAGATTAAAGGATGCCACACACCTAAAAAAAATTTAAAAAAAAACACAACCCATTCAAAATACCAACAAAACACAGGAAAATAAATCTTATGATGGGAAGTTCAGTCTTCCTCAGCTGTTCAGAAGAAAGTTTTGGGATGAGTTGTTGCTCTGTGCAGAGATACTTGGAAAAGACATCTGAGCACACAGGGCAGAAGGAAACATTGGTAACCTTGGAGAAAAAGGCAAAGCAAGCTTCAGTGGCAGGATATCATAGTTAGGCAAGTTCAACTTTGAAATAAGATGCAGTTACCTAGCAGTAATTAAGCATTTGAATAGCTTACCGGAGGAAGTGGTAGACTCACTGTAATCAGCTGTCTTTGATATATGAGATATCTTTCTAAAAGACAGGCTTTATTCCAGTTCTGAGGGGAATAAAATGAACAGCCTGTGTATATAAGAGGTCAGACAAGCTGATCATATCAGCCTCTTTGACCTTAAAGCATGAACTACTGTAATCCCTCTACACAGGACTTTCAACCTTGCATGGAGATAGTTCAGCTACACATTTGTTCTCTGGTCTGAACTGCTGTGGTCATATTATGGATCTATGTAGAATAAGGGAGCTGCCACTATGCGAAACCAAGAGCTGCATAACCATGACCATAGCTGAGAACTCACCGTGCTGCACATCTCTGCTCTGAGAGCAGCCAGAGTTAGGGATCCACGCATGGATCACAGGTCTCTGTGGCTTTGTTGCTGCAAAACATGGGGTGCAGGAGCCCCCTGTCCCATGTTCACCTCCTTCTGTGACCTATTTCTGAAAAGGTTGCAGTGAGTCCTAATGGAAATTTACTTTCATGCCTTTTAAATTTCAAAAGTTTCATTTATATTATGACTTGATATTAGTTTGTGAGATGATATCTTGCTGTATTTTCCTTGCTGCTGGTGGTGGCTTCCCGCATTTGTTTTATTTTGCTCTGATTTTCTTTTTTATTAATCCATACACTCCTTGAACTCTTTGTGGGTAAGAACTTTCTTGCAAACACCACTTTATCCTCACTCTTCTGATGGAGCCAATAAGGGCATGAGAAGTCATAGCTGTGTCCAATTTCATTATATCTCCTTATGGTTCGTTGTAGGACACTACTGGATCACTTGTGGACCATAAAAAACCCACAAGAAAGCAATATTCAGGTGGAGACATCAGTATTTATGACATGGTTTGTAGCTTAACTCTTGTTGATTTACATGTCTTGGACAAAAATAGCCTTACATTTTCTAAGCTAAAGAAGTGCTTTGCCCTGAGACGGCTGTTGACATTGGAGGGAATTGAGTAACTAAACCCCATTTCAGCTCTTGACCTTAATGGTTTTAAGATGTCAGTGACAAACCTCTCTGGTGTAATTACTCCCAACTTATTCCACACAGACCTGAAACACATTAGTTGAAAGGCTTATCCTCAGCATTCCCACCTGTACAAAGCATTGTCCTGAGCATCTGTTCTTCAAACATTTATCTGCTGTTTCCTGCAAAGGCAACATTTCCTTGCTGTCTTGTAGCTTCAAGTCCCAAAACACATTTCTGACGCCTAGAATAAAGACAGGGTAATGAAGAGGTATGGTACAGCTGGTCTGCCGTCCTCTCAGCAGAGTCTCTGTAGCCTTAAAAAACATTATTAATGTGTGGGAGAAAATGACAACATTTTATCTTGCTTGGAAAACTGCAGTCGATATAGTAACAGGGCCGGTTTCTCAGGTGTTTTTCCATCTCATTTTTTCTATTAGGTGGCTATGGGTAAGAATATTAGATCCATGCAGGTCTTTATTCTGCGAGCGGTCTCTCAGACTCTGAGATTTGACCTTCCAGAATCCTACTGGCCTAATTGTCTGCAGCAAGTCATTTTTTTTTATTGGGCAAATAAAATGTAATTAGTTCTTTTTCATTATCAAGAAGTCATCACAAGAAAAGGCAGATGGGTAGATTTTGTGCCCGAGCTGATAAATTTTTTGGTGGCAATTTTGCAAGGAGTTATAAAGATGCAGAGATAGCAGAACAGGCAGAGGTACAGATAATGGATGGGATTTTCAAAAAGCACTTTTGCTAATCTAACGCTGCTCCCATTATCATTAGTGGCAGGCGCAGAGCACTTGTGGAAATGGCTCGGGGTGGGGGTGTGAATGTCTACATGGAGCAGATAGCCATTGCACTTTGACCCACGCGTAGACTGGAGGCTCTGAGAACACCAAACAGGCTTTTTGTTCATGTGTATGGGTAACCACATGAAATGATGTTGCCAGTGATGTTTTAATGGCCCTAAAATCTTCCATGGATGACACAGGTATATCTCAACAGAATCCCAGTCCACGACATGTAAGGCATTGTAAGTACTACAACAGTAATAACAAACGAGATCCTCATCCTATTTATATTACAGCAAATTCAAAGTAATGCCAATAACATTAGTGAAAGGACTTCTGATTCATACTGGTATAACTGGGATGTAGCTGAAGCTCACAGTCTGTAATAATGACAGAGTTCTGCTAGAATTTACTGTTTATTTGAAATAAAAAACACACTATCCTGACAGCTCCAAATCTCATCCCACTTCAGGAGAGACCAACCTCTTGGGACAGTTTTGCTCTCCAAGCACATTCATTTCTTGCCTCTATGTTGAAATTGTCAGGAGGATGCTAGCTGTAAAGCTGATTGCTCTCATACATAGAGCTTCCAGTAACTACACTGAGACCGACTGCACATTTCACATAGGTCTTTGAACACATGCTAACAATTTTCATTCACTATCAAACTGTCTTGCTGGAACTGATGAGTTGGAAGTGAAGGGCTCCATATCCCATTACCCCAGAACAAAAACATCTAGTTCCCTTATCTGATTTAAAGATCCATCTCTACTACATGCTAACAACTTATGTTTCTAAATGCAATGCTTCATCAAACCTCTTCTGAGCTTTTTATTTTTTTATATATATTTCCTTTCCTGTCACTGCCTTTTACTAAGCTGTTAGCAAGGAGCAGTGGCATCTCCAAACGAACTGGGGAAATGCTGCTGTGGCAGTGGGAGGGGAGGTAGTACTGCCTGTGTGTTTGATTACTTGACAGACACACAGACCCTCATTTTACTAGAGTACACTTGGCAAGCTTTCCTCATGTGCGTCCACTGCAATTACTGTTGTTATTATTAATTTAGTGGTGCTGAAAGTACACATTTACATTCGAGGAGTTTAAGGTCATCTCTTACCCTGTGTCTGAATGAAATAGATTGGACAAAGTCTGAAAGAGACCAAACCTTCTCATCTACCTAGCCAGAATCTTTAGTGGGTTGCATGTATAGATCTGTCTGCAGCCGTGGTAGATACCATGGCAGATACCATGGCTTTCTTCACTATTTATTCCTTCTGAAAGTGACCCTGGTAACTTTGATGTGATGCAACATGCCTGTGATTTTGCACAGGGAACAGGACCAATGTACAGATGCCATTTGTATACTGTAAAAACCCCAACTCTGAGGCTCTGGAGTTACCTGAATGAGGTGTAAAATGGCATGTCCCAGAATTAACCTCTCAAATCTTCTTTACCCTTCTGCAGATGGCCTGGTGGATTGCATGGACCCAGACTGCTGCCTGCAGCCACTGTGCCACGTCAATGCACTGTGCCTGGGCTCCCCGGACCCCCTGGATATCATCCAGGAGACACAAGCCCCCGTCTCCCAACAGAGCTTGCATTCGTTCTACGATCGGATCAAGTTCCTGATTGGCAAGGACAGTACTCACATCATCCCAGGAGACAATCCCTTTGAAGGAGGGTAAGTGAATTTTTGATGTAGTAAGAGCTGAAGTGTGAGCGACTTGGCCATGGCAAGATGGGGATTGGCAGCAAGATGCACAACACAGAAACTGTCTAAGGGAAGTAGGTACATGAAGAATTTTGTGGCTGGTTGTCTCCTGCTGACTGTCTCCTCATCTGTAATGTCCTACCAGTCAGTAAGACAAGATGCTTCACTCCCAGAGCACAGAGACAGCTGTATCTTTCCTGTTTTCTCTTATTTCAAGGAGAGAAAGTCATCTGTTCATCGGGGCTCTTCCAGTTCAAGGGACAGTCATTTTCCAGAAGTATCTAGCAAACACCAATGGCAGAACTTCTTACACCGACAGCCAAAGAGAGGGAAACTAGAATAATATTTACAAGCTATAGTAAGACTATTGCAAACCTCAAAAGAGCTGAAGAAAATTTTGCAGTCTAAGGAGAGGATTAGAGGGAATTCCAATGTAAACGATCAACTTGATTATAGATTGGTTTTAGTACTGAGACAGTCTTTATCACTGCAATCATCAGCAATCATCAGGATCTGGCAAAGAAACCTTACACAGTTCACTTCTGTGACTGCATCTCAGCGTTTGTTTAAGTACATGCCTGGCTGTCAGGGGAGGTCATGCCTTTAAAATCTCCTGCTTACAGCAGGAGATGACAGAATATACCCTTAGATCATTCAGTGTCTGCCCAGAACATTGTCTTTCAGAAGTGGTGACCCTGAGCCAGGAGGTGGTTGTCAACACTTGGGTTTGGGCTCCACTGAATTCCACCTGCTCATTAACTGCTTAATTTCAGTTTTCCCACACACAGAGTGAACAGGTTGGCCCTGAAAAAACACAATCCTTGTGTTTGTGCGGGTGTTTATTTCAGCAGGCCTCTCAGGCCCTTCTGGGTCTGACCTCCTAACACATTTCCATGCAGGGGTATTGCCAGCATCCCTTGGGTACCACCTGCCAGTCACCGCCATCTCCAGTGGTCTACAAGCTGATCACAGGCAAGAACCACTTAGAAGCACGCCAATGTCAGGGAGTTGGCCTGATGTGATAGTTTTCCTGGTTTGTCTTGCTGCCAAGTACCTCAGAGTCCAAGAAAGCTGATGACAGTGATTCAGAGTAAGGCCAAACTCTCATTATGTCAAGAGCTGTTGTACTTCATCAGCATTCTGAAGATTACAGGTTCTGGGTACTGAACAGTCCAGGCTCTGCACTTAATGTTAGCACAGTGAATTCTCTGTTGTCAGTTGTTGTGATTGGTTACTGTAAAACCAGGCCTCAGCATAGAAAATAGGTAATACTCACTATTTCATTTTTCTGATATATTTAAGGTTGCCATTCCTAAGCTGAGCTCAGTCAGAAGCCTTTCGATAAAGGACTGTGGTCCATGTGTATCTGTTCTGATAGGGAGAGAGTTTTGGTAGACACATGCCCGTGTTTAATGAATGTTTCCATACAGCTAAAGGACTTTAGAAATCTTCATACATGTTTGATTTTTAAAAATTGCAAATTCTCTTTAAAATCTGCTTGTCTTCAGCAGTGCATGGGGTGTGAGAGTGGGGAATAATGGGAATTTCTCATTTATAGAGAGAATTTTCTTCTGTGAGTGCTGGCAGAACACCAGCAGAAAGACTGTGCCACATAAACTCTATAGGATCTATACACTGCACAGATCTGATGGTAGATATCTCTGTAGGAAGGAATTGCTT
Source organism: Hypotaenidia okinawae (assembly GCA_027925045.1). NCBI lineage: Eukaryota > Metazoa > Chordata > Aves > Gruiformes > Rallidae > Hypotaenidia > Hypotaenidia okinawae. The sequence goes on from BSDF01000001.1 coordinate 212,415,224, forward strand.
GCCATCTGTATACATCCTGCCACAGAAAGATTCAGCGTTCAAAAGGAGCACCTGTTAGCAGAAATGTTTATCTGGCATATAGATTGCTAGAGGGGGGAATGTAAAGATTCAGATCAATAGGAAGGATTTTAATGATTGCTATTCATTAACTGCAGTGGAACTAATAAACGGGGCTCCTTGTTCCATTTGAGTCAACGCGAAAAGTTATACAGAGATAGCAATGATTTATGAGGTTTCCATTCCTAAAATATCGTCCCAGGGTGTGTATCACTAAAAATGGTCTAGAGATATGTCACCTCAAGCTGTGATCGTATTGCATCTCTCAAGGTAAATATCTTGACTCATTACAAGAGCAATTGCAAATAACAGGGAAGAACCTCAACAGAAGGTATATCTTCCATTGAGACAGCACCATAGCACACAGTCTGTGCTTATTGCTCTTTGTGGATGTTAAAAGACATTGTATGTTTCTACTAGTTCTTAAAGATCATATAATTCTGGATACACTCAACCATTGCAAGAGTTTTCTGCTTATGTTGCTTCTCTTTGTAGTGTCAGTTCTCTGTTTTCACCACCTGCAAAGCTGAACCTTTAAAAAGCTGTGTCTTGTCACCTTGGAAATGGCAGGACTTCAGCTGTGGGTTGGGCTTGTGCAGCCTGGAGAAGAGAAGGCTCTGGGGAGAACTTAGAACAGCCTTCTAGGGAAGTTACCTAAAGGGGCTCCAGGAAGTCTGGAGAGGCACTTGTGACAAGGGCAGGGAGGGACAGGACAAGGAGGAATGGCCTTCAGCTGCAGGAGGGGAGATTTAGATGAGAGATGAGGAAAACATTCTTGACTGTGATGATGGTGAGGCCCAGACTGGGCCCAGGGTGACCAGAGAAGCTGTGGCTGCCCCTGGATCCCTGGCAGGGTTCAAGGCCAGGTTGGATGGGGCAATCTGGGTTAATGGAGTGTGGCTGAGTGTGGAACTAGATGAGTTTTGAGGTCCCTTCCAACCCAAACTAATCTGGCATTCTGCAACTCTAACACAAGGGCCGGGGCAGGGCGGGGGCAGAAAAACTTTCTGTTCAGGTGGAGGGCTCCAGCATCCTGCCTTAGGACAAACCTCTCCCCTCCCTTGCTCCCGCTGTGATTCATAAAGCCATCTCCTTCTTGCTGTAGGCCAGGTCTGTATATTGCTGGCCATGGGAAGTCCTACACCTTTCTGTCCCAGCACCATCACCCTCATGAAGTAGGCTTGAAATTGGACCCATGCCTCTTGCTGTGAGCATTCCCATCGTGGGCAACACAGAGTGACGTGGATCTCTGTGTCCTGTGTGTCTCCTGTCCTGCAGTGATGCCTGTGGCACAGGCACACGCATTATTCGGGTCAGACACCACAGCCTGCTCCACGGGGCTTTTCCAGGTCGTGCCTGACTGATTATCGCCCACGGTGGAACCACGGCACATTAGCATTCCTGTATGGCCTGTGCAGAAGTGGCAGCAGCAAGAAGGAAATGACTGCATATCTATGCAATGTATTTCCTGGGCTTCAGAAAAGCAGCTTAGCTACCCTTTAGAGAGAACAGCGGTGCAGATCACCTAATGGATACAAATAAATGAATGCCTCGTGACAGCCTTTGAGTGAATTTATTATTGAATTACACTCCAGCTTTTTAAGAACAAGCTGGGCTGACAAGCTCTCTCTCACCGCTGCAGAAGAAAAAGAAAGACAATGATAAATTACCCTGATGGATAAAGGTAAAGACCTTGTCTCTACCAAAATACCAGCAATTATATATTATTCATGTTTGGGAAGAAAAAATAATCATTGCCCATATTGAAATGAGTGTTTATGATGATAAAGCAAGTAGCTAAATTAAATTCTGAATGCACGGGATGTCTTTTCACATCATTTTGATGAACAGATAACAAGTACTCTTCTGCTACTTGATTGTTCTTGTATTGATTTTGAGACCACTTACTCTTGCTGTTTGCTTTGTATTTTTAAGCCATTCTTAGTTGTCCATCACCATAAGGAGCAGCACAAGATGCAGTGGTGTCAAGTTGTTGACTTTCAAGTAGGACACCTGATATATTTGTTCCCTGTTGAGGGACAGTGTCAGAGAATTGCAAGAACAGGCTAAAGTCCCAATCCACAGAGACTTTTATGTTAAGTGGCAGCATTGGATCAAAGCACCTCAGAAAGCCATGTGCAGAATTAGCATTTTTAGGTAAAGAATATTTGAATAGGAATGAGGTGATTTTTAAGTAGGTGTGGTTTATATCCCTTCCTTTTGGGTCAGTTTATATATATATTTATACACGCTTGATCCCAGCAGTAGTAACCCGTCTCACTTATAAGGGCAGCTAGAAATAACCAGTTGAATTATAAAGACACATCAATGAGTGGGATCTGGTATTAGCTGTGAGGGTATCCTTTATTGCCCTCAGGTACAAAATTCTAGGTACAAAATGCAGTAAGTTCTCATGGTTCAATATTCTGATCAGAATTAATTTATCACATTTTTTTCCCACAACTCAGTGGCAAGATAGCTGTAAACGTGTCACCCCACCTCCCTGTGTCCCCTCTGCCTGACAGGCTGTACAGGGTACTTTGGTGATACTGCTGAGGAGCACTACACAAGCACTGTTAGGTGCTAAGGTAGACAGCCATGCCACAAATCCATGTGTGCTATTTTACTATAAATAGATAAATGGATGGTTTTATTGCCACAGTTAAACTCCATTGATCCCAAACCCTATCAAAACCAAACTTGTATTGATCGTGGTCAAAGAGAAATGAGAGGAGAGGGGAGGATCAAAATGGCTTTTGGAAAGTTTCAGTAGTCCCTCTGGTTCAGTTTGGAGTGACTTTGAAGATTACAGTGATATCATAGTATCCTTGAAGCACCTACCTTCCACCTATTTCTTCCTGCATCTGTAGGGATGCAAGTTCACCCCAGCAGATCTTCCTAAGCTTCCTTCACAAGGAAACCAAAGTAGTCTGTCTTTTCTGTACTTCTTCCTCAAGAAAATTGTGGATTTGATGTGGCAGAGTAAGAAACACTTTTTTCCTAGACAAAGTTAGAAGTCAAAAGAACCCAAACTCACCAGGTATGGCTTTCTGCTGATGATTTCTCCTGAGTTGGCTGTCCCAGCCTATGACTTTGGCCCAGCTCCAGCAGGATGCATCTCCATTGGGCTGGCAGCAAAATATCATGAGGTTGGATGCACCTGCTGATCTGCAGGCACCTCAGAGGTGATGCAGGAGCTCATGGAGCACAGCAGCTCCACAGGTTAGGACATCCTTGATAGATAAATGCTGCATCTGTTTAAGACTGTGTTGTGGATATTAGACACCATCCAGTGTTCCGGAGAGTGAGCACATGGCACAGCATGGTACCTATAAGAACAGGGTCATATTTTTCCATATATTAAACCAAGCTGATACAGCTCCTCTTCAAACCATCTCCTTCCCAGTGTTACTGTTTTCCAAAGGCATCTTTCTGCTATTGCTGCTTTCTGATGATATGAAGTACTTACTAGCTACAAATCATAACTTTTTGAAATATAGAATAACAAGGCATTTTCAAAGACTTTGTGGGTTTTATTTTGAAAAATATTCCTTTTAAGTTTAGGAAAGCATACTTTTAAAACTTTTCAGCATACAGGTCATATAGATCACAGAATGACAGTATGACAGAATTGTAGGGGTTGGAAGGGACCTCAAGAGATCATCGGGTCCAACCCCCTGCCAAAGCAGCTCCCTAGGACAGGTCGCACAGGTTGGCATCTGGACAGGTCTTGAATATCTCCAGAGAAGGAGACTCCACACCCCCTGGGCAGCCTGTCCCAGGGCTCTGTCATCCTCACTGGGAAAAAGTTCTTCCCCATATTGGTGCGGAACTTCCTGTGCTCCAACTTGAGGCCATCGCCCCTTGTCCTGTCCCCACAGACCACTGAAAAGGGGCTGGCCATTTCCTCCTGCATCCCATACTTAAGGTATTTATAAACATTAATAAGGTCCCCTCTCAGCCTTCTTTTCTCCAGGCTGAACAGCCCCAGGTCACTCAGCCTTTCCTCACAGGGGAGATGCTTCAGGCCTTTAATCATCTTCATAGCCCTTCGCTGGACTCTCTCCAGGAGATCCCTGTCTTTTTTACACCAGGGAGCCCAGAACTAATATATATATATGCCTTTTCAGTGTCATTTTCTTTTGATTTCAAATTATATATAGTATGGTGTTTTTTCACCTTAAAGTGATGTGCAGATTTTGTTTTAGGACTCTAAACCACAATATAGATGCTGATGTGTTCTCTTGGATCTTGCATGTAGGTATTTGATTAATATTTACTCAATATTCAAGGTTTGTTCCTCTGAAAAAGGAGCATTTGACATGCCTTTTTTTTTTTTTTGTATTACTCATTGATGGACATATTTGGTGAGATAACTATGAGCTGAGACAGTATTTCCATTCCATATAACAGCATCATTAGAAATTGCATATTCCATTCAATAAACAGATTTTTTTTGGAATCACAGAATCACAGACTGGTTTGGGTTGGAAGAGAACTCAAAGCCCATCTAGTTCCAGCCCCCTGCCATAGGCAAGGACACCCTCCACTAGCCAAGGGTGCCCAAAGCTCCATACAACCTGGCCTTGAACCCTGCCATGGATCCAGGGGCAGCCACAGCTTCTCAGGGCACCCTGTGCTAGGGCCTCACCACCCTCACAGTCAAGAATTTCTTCCTCATATCTAATTTAAATCTCCCCTCATCAATGTCTATAAACATGTAAAGGGTGAGTGTCAGGAGGATGGATCCAGGCTCTTCTCAGTGATGGCCAGTGGGTGCAAGCTGGAGCATAGGAAGTTCCACGGGAATATAAGGAGAAACGTTTTCACTGTGAGGGTGACAGAGCCCTTGGACAGGCTGCCCAGAGAGGTTGTAGAGTCTCCTTCTCTGGAGACATTCAAAACCTACCTGGACATGTTCTTATGTGGCCTATGTGAGATGATCCTGCTCTGGCAGAGTTTGGACTAGAAGATCTTTTGAGGTCCCTTCCAACCTCTGACATTCTGTGATTCTATGATCTTAAGCTTCTCATTCTCCAGCACCCCCAAGTCCTTCTGTTCAGGGCTGCTCTCAATACATTCTCCACCCAGCCTGTAGCTGTGCTTGGGATTGCCCTGACCCATGTGCAGGACTTTGCCATTGGCCTTGTTGAACTTCATGTGGTTCTCACAATCCCACCTCTCCAGCCTGTCCAGGTCCCTCAGGATGGCATCCCTTCTCTCCAACATGTCAACCACACCACAGAGCTTGCTGTCATTGGCAAACTTGCTGAGGGTGCACTCTGTCCCACTGTCCATGTCACCAATAAAGATGTTAAACAGTGCCGGTCCCAATACTGACCCCTGAGGAACACCACTTGTCAGGAGTCTCCACTTAGACATCAAGCCATTGGATACAATTTAGTGCTACCATCCAATTCCTTATTTATTCCTAAATTCCTTATCCACCAAGTGGCCCATCCATCAAATCCATGTAGGACAGTGTCAAATGCTTCGCACAAGTCCAGGTAATTTGATTATTTCTTTATGGCTTCTTCAAGAAATATACCAGCTCACTATCATAATGATTCCCATGTGAGACCCTGACACCTTCATTCTTCAAAAAGCCAGACCTCTCTGCCCCAGTCATTTTGTTACCTCACCTCCACGGTGATTTTCTGACCCCAGACCAGACTGGAGAGCTTAAGAAACCCTTGTCCAGCTTAGTATAAAATCTCTTTCCCACTACAAACTTCATGGGAAACTGGTGCGACCTGATCCTGTTGGCTTTGAACTGATGGGGTAAAGTTCTGCTTTGCCAGATCAGGTTTGGGGCAGCCACCTCGAGCTGTTAGATGCCAACAGCTGAGTCAAAGTACACTTTTCAACCACTTCAATGTTTTAGGAAGAGTCTGTCCTTTGAGTGTGACATTTACTGCTAAATTGGTTAAAACCTCCTATATAAAATATCAGTTTTAAAATCCCAATCATAAAATCTTATATATTTTATTGACCCATTTTTTCCCTAATACCTTTGGATCATTACAAAACTATTTCAGGCCCTGGTTCTTATGGGAGATTTTAACTATACAGATATTTGCTGGAAGGCCTGCACAGCCAGCTGCTCACAGTCCAGGAGGTTCCTCCAGTGCATCAACGATAACTTCCTAATGCAAATGGTGGATGAGCCTACTAGGAGAGGATCACTACTGTATCTTATACTCATTAACAAGGAGGGGATAGTTGTAGCAGTGATGGTCGAGGGTAGACTTGGCTGCAGCAACCATGAGATGGTGGAGTTCAGGATCTTTCGTGGTAGGAAGGGACTATCAAGTAGAACTGCCTGCTCTTGAACCCTCTCCAACAGTGGGAATGGAACACCTTCCTTATGAGGACAGACTTGAAGGATCTGGGTCTCTTTAGCTTGGAGGAGACTGAGGGGTGACCATATTAATGTTTATAAATATCTTAAGGATGGGCAAGAGTCAGGAGGATGGAGCCAGGTTCTTTTCAGTGACAGCCAGAGATAGGACATGGGGCAATGGATGCAAGCTGGAGCATAGGAAGTTCTGTGTGAATATAAGGAGATCTCACTGGGAAGGTGACGGAGCACTGGGACAGGCTGCCCAGAGAGGTTTTGGAGTCTCCTTCTCTGAAGACACTCAGACCTCGCCTGGATGCGTTCCTGTGTGATTTAGTCTGGGTGATCCTGCTCTGGTAAGGGGTTTGAGCTAGATGATCTTTCAAGGTCCCTTCCAACTCCTAACACTGTGATTCTGTGATTCTATCAGACAGCTTACATGTAGATAAACAACTTCCACTATGATCGTCAAGAAGCAAGCTCATTTTATATTTAATCTGGAAAGAATGTATTTTTTTCTTCTGTCCTGCTCAGTTTTGCTTTCATGAAGCGTCAAATTCAAAGGAAGGAACTTACCTTATTTTGGGTCTTCTGCAGAGCTGAGTATGTCAGCACAGCTTACAAAATAAAAACCAGATGTAAAATACTATAATAATACAAAACTAGTAAGTTCTGCATACATTTTTTGTGAAGACTCAACATGAATATATTACTTGTCTCTGAAAGTTATTGCACCAGTAAATCTTTACCTCCCCTAGAAGTAATGGTTCTAGGATCACTTCTGAAAAATTACAAAATGAGCATAAGGGCCTGGAACATCTCCCCTATGAGGAAAGGCTGAGTGAGCTGGGACTGTTCAGTCTTGAGAAAAGAAGACTAAGGGGGGACCTAATTAATGTTTATAAGTATCTTAAGCATGGGATGCAGGGGGAATTGGCCAGCCCCTTTTCAGTGGGCTGTGGGGACAGGACAAGGGGCAATGGCCTCAAGTTGGAGCACAGGAAGTTCCGCACCAACATGTGGAAGAACTTTTTCCAGTGAGGGTGACAGAGCCCTGGGACAGGCTGCCCAGGGGGTGTGGAGTCTCCTTCTCTGGAGATATTCAAGACCTGTCCAGATGCCAACCTGTGCGACCTGTCCTAGGGACCCTGCTTTGGCAGGGGGTTGGACCCAATGATCTCTCGAGGTCCCTTCCAACCGCTATGATTCTATGATTCTACGATAATTCAATATTAGGTGGAACAATTGCACCTTGTGAGCTGCTGAACACTTGGATTTTACAGACACAAAAAATAATAGAAGTGTGATTCTGTTTCTCTGACATCTTATGCAGAGCAAGACAATGTCTTGTTGGTTATTCTGGAGTAGAGGAGAGAACCGTCAACTTTTAAAGCATCACTTAGTCAACAACATTGTGGATAAAAGGATTCTTCACTGAAACTTTGCCTTGAAGCACAATCCAACTTTATTATGGGCTACATTTCCTATCAAACTTGGTTATAAAATGCTTTCACTTAAATAGTGTAGATGGATCTAGTTTAATGTTTTCAGAGAGCAGCACCAGTGTCTTTTTCTCTTTATTTCCTATTTGCTGAACAGCCTTCCTGTATCCCTTATCTTCTACCTTCCATTTTAACTCAACTGAGACATCTTGGGATGTAAAAATACTGAGTCAATGAGGCATAGAGACCCAAGATGTTTTGGATGGCAGAAATTGCATTTCTTTCCAAGAGTGGCCAGATTGCTTGGCAGATCAGAGAGAAAGACTGTGCTTCCATAAAGAGAAAAAAACCCCACACATCTAGTAGGTGAATAGGGTTCAAGTCTTGGGAGAAAGTTCCAAAGCAATAAGGACCTGAGCCTTTCAGGAATGGAGCCAGCAGAGAATTGTTCTGAGACCAATCATCATTCAGCCATTGATGTTCTAGAAGTGGTTGGTAGTCCTCAAATGATGGTCCATTTTGCTCCTAAACTGTTATACAATAAAGATATCTCATTTTCCTTTTGGAGGAGCTGCAACTAGCAGTCACTAATATGACTAAGAAAGATGATGTCAAAGGAGATTCTTAAGAACTATCAGTTTGTAAGTCTTCATGGAACAGAATGCAGGCAGATGCATGTGGACCATGAGAAACTGGACAGCATCTGGTCACAAAATCAATCCTGTTCATGAATACTAAAACTGTGACTACCCACTGTTTTGATACTGTGAAATTAGACTCTGAAGAGACAACAGTAACAAAACCTGTATCTAGAGACGTTACTGTAAATCTTGATTAATAAGCACTTTCCTCTGTACTTCAAATACCAACTGTGTTAGCCACATCTGGTAAGTTGTTGCTTTTTTCCCTGTCCTTCTTAGGACAATTTAAGCAATGGGTTTTTACTGAAGCATTTAATTCTCTCACCTTTAATGTATGTTTTGTAGGATAGCTAAAAAATTGTAAGTTTCTTGCAAAAGGTCACCGTCTAAGGACCATACCTGCATAAAGAATCATCAGCATCTCCTGACTCTTCAGTGCTGGGACCTTATAAACAGTTTCACTGAGTAGGCTAAACAAACAGTAGATTCTGTTTCTTGTGGCAAACATCTTAGAATTGTGTATCTTTTACTGAGACTGGCCCACAGCTCTTACAAACGTTGCTCTTCATCATCCACTCTTTTTCTCCTGGGTCTCCTACTCCATCGGCTACTCAAGAAGTTGGGTAGCAGGATCAGCTACAAACTATGTCTGTCAGTGCCACTTATTTTGGGATTTGGTCCAATGTCAGTGCATTTAGTCCCTTTTCAGGTTGACACTGGTATTCTGGTGCTGCCCTTAATGGCAAGTTTCCAGTTGAGCCTAGTTAGTGATATGTATCCCAGATGCCCAACATGTGCCAGACCTTTTCAGAATCCTATTTGTGATATCTGTGATGGTATAGGAGTCTTTCTGGATGATTACTCTTTAATTTTAATTTTTTCATATAAATGTGTCTTTCTTGTTTAACAAGGAACCCTTCAGCAGGATCTTTTCCATTCTTTTCTACCCTTAATTCCTTAATTCAGATGGAGGCTAAGATCAGTAGGGAGGTTTCAAGTTAAAGCTTTTCCTACAGCTAAACGGAACTGATCCAGGCAAGGATTGACTCAGTTCAAGGAAAGACTATCCAGAGGATTTTTCTGCACAGTTAAGAGACAAGTGGGCATGGCTTTTTTTTTTCCAGAGAGCTTTTGAGGGAAATAATGCCACAAGCAATGAACTTGAAGGTCTGTATGTTCTGCTGCTTCCTTTTCTTCTTTTGTCCTTCATCTGCCAGCTCAGGCATTTTCTCTGTGTCTGTATGTTTGAGCAAAATGCCCTTCACTTTTACCTGGCATTCCACCAATTTTCCTGTCTATCCTAGTACTAAACTGCTCCGAGGTTGTTCAATGTGAGACAGGTGCCTTCAGCCCAAAATGGACGAGGTACATTTTGCTTCATCCTGTGTTATTATCAAGCAGAAAGGTCAGAGCAGCAAAAGCCGCGAGATTGTGTTCATAACAAATGGCTGTATTTGTAGCTGCTTATCAGAAAGGTGTCTGAGCACATCACAGATGAAGTGCTGTGAGTATGTAAAATACCCTATGCAAGGGATTAGCAGATTACTACAATTATCCATCTCGTGTCTCTGTCAGCAGCAGATGTGCCTTGACTGTCATTTTTCAGGTGGAATACAAAGACATATGGACGAGCTGACATGATCAGTGTCACACAGAAAGTCTGTACCAGAGGAAGAAATGGAATTGACATCACAATGAGTCAAAACTCTCCAGATTTTCACTCTGTGGTGCTCTGTTGAAGTCTTATCCAGAGCAGAAGGGTAAACCACAGGTACATAGGTAGGTAGGTAGGTATTCTGCCCTGGTCAAGCCCCACCTGGAGTATTGTGTCCAGTTTTGGGCTCCCTGGTATAAAAAAGACAGAACGCTCCTGGAGAGAGTCCAGTGCAGGGCTACAAAGATGATTAAGGGCCTGGAGCATCTCTCCTGTGAGGAAAGGCTGAGTGAGCTGGGGCTGTCCAGCCTAGAGAAAAGAAAACTGAGAGGGGATCTGATCAGTATTTATCAATATCTGAAGTGTGGGACACAGGGGGAAATGGCCAGCCTCTTCTCAGTGGTCTGTGGGGACAGGACAAGGGGCGATGGCCTCAAGTTGGAAGTTCTGCAACAACATGGGGAAGAACTTTTTCCCAGTGAGGGTGACAGAGCCCTGGGACAGGCTGCCCAGGGGGTGTGGAGTCTCCTCTGGAGATATTCCAGACCCGTCTGGACACCGACCTGTGCAATATGATCTAGGGAGCCTGCTTTGGCAGGGGGTTGGACCCAATGATCTCTCGAGGCCCCTTCCAACCCCTATGATTCTGTGACTGATACATAGATGGATAGATAGATAGATAGACAGACAGACAGATAGATAGATAGATAGACAGACAGATAGATAGATAGATAGATAGATAGATACCAGTAAAATATTGGAATGGTAAATTCAAAGAGATGAAGAGATTTATAGTGGTAAATTAAAATATTTATAATGAATAACTTGGCTGAGGATGGCTAAACAGTCATGATAAACATTTCCACACATCTGAAACCTTTAAAATAGAAGGCACAATGAGTTATGATGGAAATATTTTGAGAAGCTGCAGAAATTCTTTGGGGTGAGATTTCCCATGGTGCCTATCCGCAGTCAAAGAAAGATTATACATTTCTTGCAGCAAAAGGGAATTTAGGATGCATGAAATTATTTCATTATTTCCCTCCCAATGAAAAATGTTTAGCAAAAGCAGTATTTTTGTCTGTTTCTCGGTGCCAGGCACAGTGTCAGCAGAAAACATCTATGAACAAGAAATATTGGAAGGGACAATGTCTAAGTTATAAGACGTTGGATCCAAGTCAGTATTAAAGACAAATCTTTAATGTGCTCCCAATAACGTGAAATGGCTTTTGGGGAATTTACTTTTCTGGCTTCTGTTCTAAAGCTCGTTTTGTCTGCTTGAATTTTGTTGACAGCCAGACAAATTCTATTTCTATATGAGCAATGGTAAAGTAAAGGCATCAGAGCACCTCTGTCTGTTGGGCCACCATGGCTCAGATTTTTACCAAGAAGACTTAATTTAATTTTCTAGGGAATAAAGAATGACTTCACAAAGCAATGGTGTAAAATTGTCTGATACACCACCTGGCATTGTAGATAGCGTTTCAACAACGATTTGGTGTTTCAGGGAAGCTTTTATGGACATTTAAAAAAAAAATAAAAAGAAAAAAGGATAATCTAATTAAAGAAGAGGAAAAAAAAAGCAGACTGCTGCTCATTGTAAAACAAGACTCCATATAGCCTGATGTAAAAATCATGAAAGAAACAGCAAAAAAGCCCCAAAGAAAATGAAAAAAAAGGCAGAAAACAGAAGCAATGGGTGGAACCTGTGAGTAATTCAGTGGGAAGATGAGGCTACAGCTACGAGAAATTCAGTTTTGTTCAACTGTGAAAACCACTCTGAACTGGCAGGCCTAGACTCACAGAATAAACCTCTTCTATTAACATGAGAGATAATTTTATGTAAATATATTGGGAGACCTTCTAGCGGAGCTGAGCGTCTTAGCAGTACCACTTAACTTGTTTGTAGTGTAATTGCATTTAGACCAAGGTCTTCTGAAGGAAACGGCTGACTAAATTAGCATTAGCCAGGTTCCTGGGGGGCTCGGTGTGTTGTGGGTAGTCGATCTTGCCTCCAGAAAGGACATGTTGACACTAAAGAAGGCAGCTGCTTCCCACACACCTTATTTTCCCAAGTGTAGAAAGTTTTGTCACTCAGGGAAGGAGAAGATTTGAGGCACTAATCAGGCTGAGTCTGGACTTTGGTTTTCCTCCAGTTTCCATCTCTTCTGCTTTTAACTGAATTCAGATTTGTGCATGTTGCTCCAGCTTCTTTTTATCACTGTGGTTTGGGAAAGATGTCCCCTTTGTGGGAACATCTTTCCTTGCAGCATGTAAAAAAAGTGATTGTTATAGTCCTCAGGAGGATGGTGGATGCAGCTGGCCTTGCTGACAAGCTGCATCTCCAAGAAGAGATGCCAGCATCATCCGAGTTAGTCAGCACGTAGATGTGCTAACAGAGTTGGGACTGCTGTGAAGCATCATCTAGAATGGGAAATGTGTCTCTTCCTGGAAGGTGGGAGTTCAAATGCATTTGTTATGGCTGCCAAGGCGAGAGGAAGCTCTTTGTCCATGTTGTGCTGGTGCTTGTTACCGAAGGAATAGTTGTCAGTGATATGTAATGGACCAGATGCTTGCTGATAGAAAGCACATCCTCCCACTAACATGAGCTGAGGATCTAGGCCAATGTGCTTGCAATATTACTTAAAAGTTTGCTCCTGCTTGGAAATGTGTTTTGTGTAGGACAGCAGGAGAGACACCTGCAACATGTTGTATTTTTTCCTTTGCTTGCTTTTAACTTTTGGAAGGAAGAAACAACAGGTGGAAGCAGGGGGGAGAGGGGGAGCATTTATGTTCATAAGATGTATGATCATGTCTCTCAAGTATTTTAAAACATTCATAGTCCCAGTGTTGGCTTGAATATATTACCATTAACTCAGAACACCGAGTCCCTCTTGCTGATGTCAAGGAAAAGTCTGTAGCGACTCCTTGCTTTTCACCAAATGTGCAGCCATTTGATGAGAAGCTGAGAGAACAGTGTCAAAACCTTCCTCAGGTCTCTGTAAAGGATGAAAAAGGAGACGGGGCAGGGTGGAGGGGATCTTGGAAAAGCCAAGAATGCTAATGGTATCCTGGGATGCATCAAAAGCATGGCCAGCAGGTCAAAGGAGGTGCTTCTCCACCTCTACTTTGCCCTGGTGAGGCCACAGATGGATTAGTGTCCAGTTCTGGGCCCCCCAGTTCAAGAAAGACAGTGAACTACTGGAGAGAGTCCAGCGGAGGGCTACAAAGATGATTAGAGGTCTTTAACATCTTCCATATGAGGAAAGGCCAAGAGAGATGGATCTGTTTAGCCTAGAGAGCAGCAGACTGAGAGGGAATCTCATTAACAGTTATAAATACCTCAAGGATGGGTGTCTAGAGGAAGGGGGAAGACTCTTCTCAGTGGTGCCCAGTGACAGGAGAGGAGCAACCAACACAAACTGGAACATAGGAAGATCCACCTCAGTATAAGGATAAACTTCTTTACTGTGAGGGTGACAGAGCACTGGGACATGCTGCCCAGAGAGGTTGGCGAGTCTTCTTCTCTGGAGATATTCAAGACCTGTCTGGATGCTGTCCTGTGGAACGTGCTCTAAGTAATACTGATCTACTAGGGTTTTGGACTAGACGATCTCCAGAGGTCCCTGCCAACCCCTACAAATCTGTGAATCTGTGAAAAATTTGGAAAGAGAATGTCTAGCTTCTGCTTTTAGTTCAGACATGCAATTAGACATGATGACTTTGTGCTCTACAGTTAGTGACCTGTTGGCTTTGGTCGGGTTATTCCAAACATTGACATTTTTCCAAGCATGTTCCACGATCCTTTGAGTTATGCTTTTCCAGCCTATTAGAGAGTGACAAACACATTACTGCCTTAGAATATTATTTTGATTTTGTTGTATATAGGAAACTGAGTTAGAGCCTTCTGTGGGAGAAGCAATAGAAGTATGAAGAATATTATTAGCTCCGTCTTCTCCAATATGACTCTTAACAAGTCAGTGATGTTATATCAGAGAAAACTCAGTGACAGAAAAGTAATTTCCATTATCTCATTTTCCTGTGGCCTGTCCCCAAATTGTATATGAATCCAGTTACATTTTAGATTGCTGACACATTCTGGTGATGCTCTGAGAATTTTTTGTTAATATTTGAGCTCTCCATTTAAACCAGTGGTAGTTTGTTTAAACTCCCCAACAAACAGTCTGTTTTCTTTAAAGTGGAATACACAACTAGTGCAGCCCCTATTAAATAGAAAACACACTTTATCTCCTTGCATTATACAGTATCCAATTTTTAGGTGGACTGTAAGAAACTAACTTGATTTTTTCCCTGATGATCTGTGTTAATGAAATCGTTTTTGCAAAACATGCATCATCCTTTGCCTCAGTGATAAGTAAAGCAACATTTCTTAGTTGAAGTGGGTAGGCAGCAAAGTGTGGCTGGGATGATTTACTCTGGCTGAGATCTGGTCTTGCACCTGTAGAAACCTTGGCTTGCAATCTCTGCTCTCCAGCAGGACAGCAGTTAGGAAAATCACTCACTCGGTCACGTAAGCACACTGACACCACAATTTGCTGTTGCTGCTCAGAAAAATAGTTACCTTCAGCCAAAAATTGGGTTCAGACACTCTCGTAGACATGTGATGCTTTGTCTTTATAGGAAGCTCCTAAGGTAGCAATGTAGTAATGACTTAGAGGTCTGGAAACAGACTTTGGAATAAGAACCTAGAAAATCTGTCTTTGGCTTTACTGCAGATTTTCTGACCGACCTTGGACAACTGAAAATCACTCTGTGCTTTATTCCCTTTCTCCGTAAAATACCTATCTCACAGTATTAATCAATGTTTGTAAAGACCCTTGAAATCGTTAGATAAAAGAGCACATTATAGAGCATAGAGTAATTGGAATAGAAGTAGCTCATAAAATAGTGCAATCTACCAAACCTGGGAAGAAAAAGCATGTCCTGTTATCATGCTCAGTTTCCCAAGCACTTTGTAGGAAGCTATCTGAACCTAGAAAATTATCTGTCATGGTTTTCCCAAGTGTGGTAGAAATGAGCCATCAAGCCTCAGTCAGGGTGCTCATGTGGCTTTTGTGCCTCAAATATGTCCGTGAGGTTCTTGGTTTCTGTTCTCTTTGATTCTAAAATGTGCTTTGCCCTTAATTAGGGCAATATCATCAAGACACTGTGAAGGTTTGCTATAGCAAATTCCAGTGTGATGCTGCAAAGCCTACAGAAGTTCACAGTTAATGAAGTCTGTGTTGCAGCCCTTGCTTTTCAAAAGTAGGATAAAGGTAAACCTCATTTTAGGTATTGAATGTTCTTACAGTATTCCTAAGAAAATCTTCAAGAGCAGCATTCCATCAAGACACATGGCATGGTCCACAGCTTTCCAGGACACAAGGGCCCGGGCTTTATAATCCATAGGGTTACCAGCCACAGAAGTAGAGGAAAAACCTGAATTTGTCAAAAGACTCACTGTTTCTTCTCGTTTTTCTTCTACTTGCAGACACGCGTGTGTGATTCGAGGCCAGGTGATGACAGCAGATGGGACCCCTCTTGTTGGAGTGAACATCAGCTTTGTCAACAATCCTCTTTTTGGATACACAATCAGCAGACAAGATGGCAGGTAGGATGCCTTTATAGGATTTACAGCATTCAAGCAATAGTTACAGCCTTATTTCCATCAATACTAAAGAGAAACTTCTACCAAGAGCACATTTATTGTTGAAGCATTTTGAAGATGTTGATGCTTTATTGTTTTATATTTTTGGGTCTACATCTGGCTGGTGACCCGTCACCAGCAGTGTCCCTCAAGGTTCAGTTCAAGGGCCAGTCCTGTTCAATATATTTATCAACAATCTGGATGCCAGAGTTGAATGCACCATTAGCAAGCTTGATGAAGATACCAAACCAGGAGGTCCTGTTGATTCTCATAAAGGACAGGAGGTCTTGTAGAGGGATCTAGATTGATTGGAGCATTGGACTATGATTAATGGGATGAGATTTAACTATTCCAGGTGTCAGATCCTGCACTTAGGAAGGAATAACACCAGACACAAGTATAAATTGGGAGAGGAGTGGCTGGAGAATATCCTTGCAGAAAAGGATCTGGGGTGCTGGTCGAGACCAGGCTCAATACAAGTCAGCACTGTGTCCTGGCAGCCAAGAGGGAAAACTGTATCGTGGGGTGCATCAAACCCAGCATCACCAGATGAAAGAGGTGGTTGTCCTGCTGTATTCAGCATTGGGGCAGCCTCACTTGGAGTCCTGGGTGCAGTACTGGGCCCCTCAATTTAAGAAGGACATGAAAGTCCTTGCATGTGTCCAGTGGAGAGCAGCCAAACTGGTGACAGGGCTGGAATGAATGTCCTGTGAGGGGCAGCTCAGGACTTGGGGTCTATCCAGTTTGGAGAAAAGGAGGCTGAGGGGTGACCTCATTGCTCTCTACAGCTTCCTGAGGAGGGGACATGGAGAGGGAGGTGCTGAGCTCTTCCCCCAGGTATTCAGTGACAGGACACATGGAAACAGTTCCAAGCTGCTCGAGGGGAGGTTCAGACTGGACATAAGGAAGCGTTTCTTTACCAAGAGGGTGGTCAAACACTGGAACAGGCTTCCTGAGAGGTGACCGATGTCCCAAATGTTTAAAGGCATTTGGACAATGCCCTTAACTACAGGTTTTAACTTGGCCTGAACTGGCCAGTCAGGTGGACTAGATGATCATTTTAGGTCCCTTCCAAATTAAATACTCCTATTCTGTTCTGTCTCCTCTTCTCTTCTCTTCTCTTCTCTCTTCTTCTTCTCTTCTCTTCTTCTCTTCTCTTCTCTTCTCTGGTTTGTTATTTGTTATTAACTTTGTGATATCACTTAGAATCTTTAGCCAACAATTAGGCGATGCAGTGCCCATGCATGGAAAGAGAATGTGTCCCCTGCTCCCAACAGTTCTATTCTTGCTAGTTCATGTTGGAATGATTAGGGAGGTCATTAAGATTACAGTTGTGTTAGAGGGAAGTGCTTAACATCTGAGCAATCATGCTCAACCAAAACAAAAACATTGCGAATTGGGAAAGTCTTTCATCTTATCTTTTGTCTGTTGGTGCTAATTGCCTCCCTTTCTTTTAAGAACAAAAATGAAACATAAGAGGTTCCAGCTGCACATGCTCTATGCATTGACTACTAACCACTAGCACTTGGGAGAGGATTTGTAGATTTTAGCACCTCTCCAGTCCACGACATTCATTAAAGGTTTGACTTGGCCAGACAAGCTGATAGAATTATAATGGAGAGAGGAACATGTGCTAGCAACATGTGCTTAATGCTGCCTGGTACATACTCAGGAGGGTTTGCACCTGCTGTAACACCGATGAGGACTAGGAGGCTTCCTGAGCAATGCTTTACCTCTTGGATGACATGAGAATAACATATGGAAAATGAAGAGGCATCACAGGAAAACTAGCAGTCTCCTTTGTAAAAGGATGCAAAAAGGAGAGTCTTCCACATTTATGGTACCTCTGTCAACCTTATTGAACCTACTTAGTGTGGGAATGAGATCCAAACTGTGCTTTCAAGATCTGGTGTAGACCAGCACTGAATCTGTGTCTTTTGGAACAGATAAATATGCCTGCAAAATTCCTGGGTAGGAATGCCTGCTGCAACTTTTTTCACATTTCCTTGCCCTGTATACAGACAACACCTAACCACTAATGTGTAATCTTTCATTTGGGTTACAAGTACTTTGAGGAAGGGACTGTATCTTTGCTTTGCAGTTGTGATGTATCATGTACAGAGGGCTTTATCTTCACCCATGCCTCTAGGCCCCACATATACCAGTAAGCTAAACAGGACCAGAGTACAGAGGTGAGTGCTGCTATCTGAACTCCAGACCTTTTCAACATTTGAGTAACTATTTCTTTCCAGTTCCTGGGTGGTGAAAGGTAGCTCCCTTTTCCTATAAGCTTTCTTCTGTTAGCGATTCAAGCCAGGGATGTTCCTTTTATACCATGTCCTGTCCAACCTCTAGCTGAGGAGGGAAACCAGGACAGAAAACAATGCAGCTGGAGGATCAGTGTGCTCCACCAGTCTTCAGTGGACTGCTGGTTCCTCTGGGCCAGCTGCCAGCCTCCAGAAGTTAGATTAGTTTCACGGAGCTCAGTGCTGCAGTTTGCTGATTCAGCCCCCTGGCAGATACTCTGCTCCAAAGGGTGTCAAAAATCAGCTGTATTGGACAAGAAAATCTGTGACCAAGTAGGATTCATCCTGATACTAGGATTTCTGTCGGCAGCTGCAGGTGGTCAGTCTAACCCCAGGCTGCGTGGTGTCAGACCTTGTGATTTCTGTTCCTTCACCTTCCCCTCCAATCCATCTGCTTCTGCAGAACCCTTGTGCAGGTCTGGTATAGGACTGAGGTTCAGTTGCAGTGCTGAGCCTCTTGAACCATAAAAAATCCCTTCCAATATCATCTGAAACATACATGCAGATGTTTCCTCAAATGAATGAGCACAGCGGTGCATCTGTGTACTCTTGAAGTAATAAATGGACAAGAGAAAGCCCTTCCCTGCAAGAACACCAAAACCCTGTGACTTTCTTGGTGATGAGGTCTTCTAAAAATTACCTCAAATGGTCTTTAAGAGGCTTCAAACTAAAATGGTCAGGGCATCAAATGATGTCAGGCATCCCTTATTGCTAATCTTAGTCTTGCTGCTGATTTTGCAGGTAGCATTAGAAGCATCTCTCAACCTTCCTCTGCCAGCCACCCAGCCTGTGAATGGAAGATAACATTTACATGCCTTCTTCACTGATTGTTATAGCAGTTATTACCTACTAGGTGGAAAGCACTTTCAAAAACATATAAAACATTCAAGTAATTATTGCTATTACAATTTCCCTTCTGTGTTTTGATGGGTTTTCAGCAATTTGCTGAATAGAATCATAGAGCCACAGAATCTTCAAGGTTGGAAAAGACCTGTAAGATCAAGTCCAACCATCTGTCCAGTACCATCATGACAACTAAACCATGTCCTGGAGTGCCACTTCTATACATTTTTGAACACTTCCAGGGATGGTGACTCCACTGCCTCTCTGGGCAGCCTATTTCAACACCTGACCACTCTTTCAGTGAAGAAATTTTTTCTAATATCCAATCTAAACCTCCCATGCTACAGCCTGAGACCATTTTTGTTCTCCTATTACTTGTTACTTGGGAGAAGAGACCAACCCTCACCTCACTACAACCTCCTTTCAGGTAGTTGTAGAGAAAAATCAGGTCTCTCCTTAGGATCCTTTTTTCCAGGCTTTTCCTTTTCCACACCAGTTCCTTCAGCCACTCCCTATCAGACTGCTCCAGACCCTTCCCCATTCCATTTCCCTTCTCTGGGCATGTTCCAGCACCTCAATGTCTTTCTGGTACTGAGGGGCCCAAACCTGAGCACAGCACTCAAGGGGTGGCCTCACCAGTGCGCAGGACAGGGGGAGGATCCCTGCCCTCATTGTGCTGGCCACATCATTGCTGATACAGGTCAGGATGCTGGCCTTCTCGGCCACCTGGGCAAACTGCTGGCTCATGTTCAGCCAGCTGTCAACCAACACCCCCAGGTCCTTTTCTGAGAACATGAATCTTATCAGCTTTTCCTTGGTGCAGTTTTCATGTTTTAAGAACCTGATGCCCATAAGTAAAAAGTACTTTATTTTACATCAGACTGTATGCACTCCCAGTCCTTACCGTAATATGGGGTCATCTGGACCATCATCAGTGTCACTCCAGTTTGGAGGAAAAGCGGGAGGGCAAGTGGTTACCTTGTTCCAGGGGATACGAGATAACTTTGTAAAGCTCACTGGTTTTATTATTTGACATATTCACCACAGGAATATCTATTCTTGAAAACGTGCACTGAGGTGCCTTAAATTGATTTGGCAAATCAGTTTACTGGTAGCAGGGCAATAACTGTGTTTTAAAAGTAAGGGAGTTTAAAGCCAGAATTGCATCAGTTTAGCAAGACTGGTTCCTAAGCTGATTTTGTTGCTTCAGGTTTGGGTCTTTGGGTTTTCTTTTTTTTTTTTTTTTTCTTTTTTTTTGGCATGACCAAGTTTTAAAATGAGTATCATAAATAACATTTCAGTTTTGGAATTACAGTGAGATAAATTTTTCATCCTTGTAAGTGGGTTCACTGTATCCCAAGTCTCTGCCAGCCAGCTTTGCTCCTATTCTAGTACTCAGATACGGCCTCTATTAGTGAAATCTTGGTCCTGTTTGAGTCACATGCCTTAGTCTGAGCAAAACTGATAACTTGAAAGCTTGCATGTGTTTTTAGCCTAATAGAGGGACACAGGTGATTTTCAAGTAACAAGGTGAGAAGATAAAATGAGGGATCTCAAACCACTCCTCTGTATGCATGATTTCTCTGTAAAGACAAGTTAATGAGTGGATCAAAGTATTGGTACTGCATTATGAACGCCATATTTAAATAAAGCTTTCAGTTTTATTAAAGAGGTAGTTTATAAAGACTACAAGTCCTTAGTATCCCACCACTGTAATAACCACAGTGTTAATTAAACAGCAGGAAAATCTCCAGCATTTTTCAGTATCAAGTACCTGTCATCACATTCAGCAGCTTTGGCATGTCCAAACACTTGGACTTCCACAGCAAAGAGATGAGAAAGCGTTACATTTTTCTATGGTTTGTTGGTTGGTTTTTATAAGCCTGCTTTGTGGATAAATAGTGAATTTCATCCTTTGGCCTGTCTCTCCAGAATCTTTTAAGAAAACAGAGCAATATGACTGTACAACAAGTATGTTTTTTCAGAGAGATAAAAAAGACATCAAAAATCAGCAGCGAAAACAGAAATAAAATTATCTCATTCCTTCACTCCCAAGATGGTTTTGCTCTTGTTAAATTTAATTTCACTAAGGGAAGCTGGGAGGAAGGTGTTTTCAGTTTGTTTTTTTCTGTTTGGCTTTGGTTTTAGCTTTTGTTCAGTTCATCAAGGTAACTTCAAAGCTGCACCCTGTGACTCTGGGAAAAACTTCATGAGCAACAGCGACAGCTAAAAAATACTGCCTGTCTCTGTGTTTTCACAGCTGCTGGAGCCTGATGTGGAGGGGATACTTTCCCTTCTGCATCCTGCTTTGGGGATGCAGGAGAGGCAAGCATGTTTCCCCCACATCAGCAGGTTACCATCCCTGCCCCAGGCTCAGTGAAGCCAAGGACCATTCACAAAGGAGTGATATGGAGGTGTTTCCAAATAAAACCTCTCTCCCACTTGCCTAAAATCTTGTTAAGCATCCTTTGTAATGTTTGTTTCTTTCCTCCCCGTTGCCCCTTTCAGTGCCCGGATTCATGCAGAGCAAGCATCTCCCTCCTAGCTGAAGGGCTTTGCCAAATGCTAATTGACTGTTAAAAATGTTCTCATCAAAGTACAAATGCTGCGCAGCTTTGCTGGCAAGGACCAGCAACTTGCTCGTCAGGCTGTTGCAAGCCAAGCTCCATAGGTCTGGGAAGCTGATGCCCCCACTTGAGTGCTAGAATAAACACATCTTCAGCTTTTTTAAGTGCTTTCCACTCTCTCCCATGGATTCAATTTAACATTCTTTCCTGAATAACTTTCTTGTCATAATTATATTTACTAAATGGCACCTTGGACAATCAGCCATTAAAAGAACAAAACAGAACAAAACAAAACAAAACAAAAAAAACAAAGTTCTGAATTATTTCAGAATGATTGATTGTCAAAGATTTATTTTTTTAGAAATAGTTCAGACCCATTGTTACTTATCTGGGATTTTTGTTGCCTGTCTCATAGCCTCATAATTAATTTAAAAGATAATTTTAAATACTTTTTTAAGCCTCTTTTGGATGTTGTAATTACAAAGTGCATCGAGCCTTTCTTTGGGCTTTCAGAGTGCTTCCAGGTCCTAGTTCTCAGGATGTGCAGGGAAGTAGCTAAGAACATGGCTGTAAAGGACACGAGCACCCTCACTAGAGCCAATGTTTAAATCCTGTGTGAGGCTGTCATAATACTAGTGCCAAACATCAAAATTGAGAAGCAGGGATGAGAAAACTTTCTTTGTCTGAAACGCATGTTTGGCACTGCAAGTGAATGGTTATGGAGAAGAAAACAAAGCAGCAAAAAGGAGAGGTCTTCAAATTGTGCTGAAATCCCTTCCTTCCTCAGTTAATGCTTCTTTTTTTTTTCAGTCTATACGTAGTAGTACATGCAGTACTTCATAAAATCACCATCTCTGACAAGATGTGAAGTTTAAACACAAAACACCCCAAAACCCCTTCCCCAACATCCTTACCTTAAAAGGAGGAATATTTCCCTTATCTAGTTAGCATCCTTCCACACAGCTCTGGAGGGCTCTGATAACCCAACATAACACAATCCAACACTACCGCAGACAGAATAGCCACTTGGCTGGAGGTAGCACATGGCCAAGTTGCAGACCACAGGCAGTTATTTATCTAAGCTGCTCTAAACCATTAAGAGTCAAAAAAGACTCAGTGCTGACTGCTGTGGTACAGAGACTGCTTGAATGATGTTCATGTCTACCCCAGGCCTCCTACAGTAGGTCCGTGACTGGTCTCCACATGTTCCCTGGGTTGCATTAGGTATTAGTCAGGTTAGCAGTGATGCCAAGACACTTTATGTGGTGGTGTGTCAGAGAAACCCCGTTCCAAACAGTTCATTTCATCATGTGAATTGATCCAATCTGTAACTGCTTTTGGATGATAAATGAGTATGCATGCTCAAATAACACTAGAAAAATGCCAACAGAGGTAAACATTTGTCTCCAGAAAAAGAGATGGGTATGTTTTTAATATACAAGAGGACAACATGCAAAGAAGCTGAGTTTGTACTCCTGCCTCTGTCACTTGCTGTTACTCCACTAAAGCCTCTTTGTGCTGTGGGTTTTATGCTTGTAAAATGTGGCTGATGACTTTTCTTGCAATGATTTTTTGGGGGATCCTTGCTAGCGAAGAGTTCCAGACAAGGTGGTGTTTGCACTAACTTTGTATTTTGTCTCCTAAAACAGCTTTGATCTCGTTACCATTGGGGGGATCTCCATTATCCTGCACTTTGAGAGGGCTCCTTTCATCACCCAGGAGCACACACTGTGGCTGCCGTGGGATCGCTTCTTTGTGATGGAAACCATAGTCATGAGGCACGAAGAGAACGAGATCCCAAGCTGTGACCTCAGTAACTTCGCCCGGCCCAACCCTGTGGTCTCCCCATCTCCTCTGACAGCTTTTGCAAGTTCCTGCTCAGAGAAAGGTCCTATTGTTCCTGAAATCCAGGTATGAGTCACCTGAGACAAGGAGAAAATAACTCATCTCCTTTCTGTGCTTCTTTGGCCTGCTTTGAGCAACACAAAGGCAGCTATTCTGTGTCTATCTCTATTCCATTGCTTTGCTAAAAAGCATCATTCCCCATTTGTTGCAACATTTCTCAGATGCTTGCCAGGAGCACTCACTCACAAGCATGTACTTAGCTAGAAAGTTTCTTTTCCCATATCCCTTATCCCTGAGAGATGGGAGCAAAACACTTGTGGCTGACAGCAAAAATCTTCATTGGCTCTGCTTTGCTTTCACTTCTCCTCTACAGGAGGTGGGCTGGGACCCTCCTGTGACCCACCACAAGCCTTTGGCAGCCCTTTGACGTTCAGTATGCCCAGCTCAAGGCTGATGGACCACTTAGACTATGATTGATGCCTTTCTTCTGTTCAGGAGCAAATTTCACCCTTTGGGCATTACAGACCTCAGTGGTGGAGTGTGGGGTGTGAACTTTCTCAGGGTTTGAAGTCATACCCTCACTCAACAAAGCTGCTGAGATGTGCGGTCAGCCAGCAGACAGCTGGCAAATGGCCAGTCTGGGGAGCATGTGGGTTTTATTGCATTCCATGACATTTGGGATAGATGAGGGTTACTTTTAATTTCTCGACCCCGTTTTCCTTTTTTTAAGGAAGTGTGAGTCAGATGATAAAGCAGTTTAACAACCTGCTGTGGACTCAAAGCATTTTGCTGAATGGAAAGTTGGGTTTTGAACTAAATCATCCAAACAAAGAAATTATCCTTTTTTCGTTAAAAATACTTCCTGTGTTGAAATACATGGGTGTAGCAGCAGTCAGGCTTTTCTTTCTTAGGCACGTTATTCCCTGGGTTTCAGATGCCAGCATCAGCGTGTCCTGGGTATTGCTTTTAGCGACAAATAATAGTCTGCCAAGGTAGAAATAATAGCAAGTGTAGGGACAAATTGTGTGCTTCCTGCTTGACTCCACTGGGGTTGCTGTAGTGTTAATGAGCAAAGAAGTCACTTTTTATCTTCTAATTTTAATACACCAGGTACTGAACTCAATGGCAAATGAAACTAGTGGTCTCTTTACCTTTCCCTCTGGACCAAATCCTGTGATCTTTTCTCACACTTGATTTCCAATTACAGACACCAGTTTTGTCCCAGCATAATTGCTAATTAGGTCCCATATCTTGTAAAGTCCATCAGATTGCTAATTCTTGGTTCAGTTTTCACATCTCTTTTTTCCTAAACCAACAAGCACTGTAAAAGATAATGCTTGGTGCTGCCTGACAAAGAAGCAAATACTGACACAGTGCAACTACAATCATAACCTCACTCATTATTTGGTAGGATACTTGTTAGATTGTGTTAATTGTATCTATTAAACTAAGACATTGTAAAACTCCTCTTGAGTAAGAGTATGTCTGTCTATCGACTGTGAAAGCAGCCAGGAATTTAGATGATAAGCAATTGTTTGATACAGTTTCTTCACTGTAGATCATGGAATAGATCATGGAATCACAGAATGGTTTGGGTTGGAAAGAATCTTTAAAGATCATTTTGTCCATCTTGCCCTGCTCACTGCAGAGCCCTGTCCAACCTGATCTGTACTGTTTCCATGCATGGGGAATCTACCACCTCTCTGGGCAACCTGCTTCACCATCCTCGTTGTGAGGACACAGCTGGGAGGAGGGGACAAATGAATGGCACAGCTAGGAAAGGGATTTTGACAAGCAGGCAGATAGGAACTTCATGAGCTTCAACAAATAAATGCAGTGTCTTCTACCTGGATGCATTCAGAAGGCCAAATATTACATTTTAAGTGTTTGGTTCAGGTGCCTAAAGACATATTTGGTGCCATTTAAGATGCCATGAAGTTTCCCTTCAGGCCTCCAGCTGTAGCTTCAGAGAGGTGGAGATCTGAAGCAGGTTCATGTCTGATCTGTCATCCCCTTGCAGAGGTGTTGGATACCACAGAACATCACAAAAGCACCTAGATGCCTACATTAAGCCCTAAATGTCTGTCTTTCTCAAAATTCCCTCTGAGAATCATATTTTTTTTTTAAAGAAAGATTGATCATTCCTTGCCTTGCCTGCTGTCAGAGCAAAGAGTAGCCATAAAAGAAATGTGGAACCCAGCATGTAGAAATGAGATTTTCTACATTGTCTCATGCGAAGACTGGAATAATTGATGCAAGAACAAGCCAAGATCAACACCCAGGAGTGAAGGGAACATTGTAGTGAACTAAGTTGTGACAGTCATTAATGAGCCTGAAGAACCGTCTCTTTTGCCTGGCCAGCACGGTGGCTGGACCATTTCTACAGATCAGATGGCATTGTTTAGGCCATAATAAACTCTAAAAGCTTCAGTCTTTCACAAGGACCACAGACAACAGCATGTTAATTTATTTGGCCCAAACAGCAAATATCAAGTAGACATAAGGGCACAATTCAAATGTCATTACTCCTGGTGAGTCCAGATTATTTTGAACCTTGAGTTTCCCTTCTTCTCCCACCAGTGTCCTACTGACTTGTACTCCCCCCACCAATGCCCTGCTTTGTAGCTACTTCAACACTTACAAACTACAAATGCATTTCAGATGATCTAAATCACCATTTGAACCTGGTTTTCCAAGCAGGCACCTTTAAACACAGACCCTTGTGCCGTTTGGTGCTGTGCTACCGCTGCGCTGACCCTTTCTCTGCAATGGTAGACAGCAGAGACAGATCATGACAGAGAGAAATAATTATTTCTGACAGGGATCTGAACCAGACATTGCAAATAGTACCTCCATGACAATTATTTCTGCCTGGCTTTTTCCTAGAGGGGTTACATATGAAGACAGATTTGATGCAAGGGACCACCTTTACTGCAGCTTGGCTCAGCTGTCTCTGGTTGAGCCTGGTCCCAGCCCAGCTTGTTGCTGAGCTCATAAAATATATTTTAAAATTCCTGGGTTTTCCCAGTTCTGTCATTTTTCAGCCTCCTAAGCACTGAGATATGTAAATTGAAAAGGCTGCATTAGAGAAAGTAAATATTTATGAGCACAGTGTAACAGCGCTTTAACTTCTGGATGTGTCCAGTTGTCAAGTGCTGCAACACTCAGAGGCTGTAAGTTATCACTTGAAAAAATGTTGGGCCTTGGATTATAGCTTAGAAGAAGGTTTTTTAGGGGGCAGGTCACCAGATTTGTTGTTATTTATAACACCAACCAGAAAACCTGTAAAAGATGAGCAACTTGTCACTGCCGGAGAGTTTGCAGCTCCCACACGGGAGGAGTTGAGTGTAGGAACCGCGTAGCTTGGAGGACACAAGAGGTCTATGATTTCTTCCTAGCGGGTTGATCTCTCGACCCACCCGCCTTCGAGCCTCTGTGCCCTTAATATTATGAAAGCTGATTATTGCTGGGGAAGTATTTTCACAGCTCATTTAGGGTCTGGCACACCGAAGTATTTTAGAAGTAGCGCAGGAGAAACCGGTGCCAGCTGTGACCTTCTGCCACATCCCATTATAAGACCAAGTTTTCCAGCTCAGTGCTAAACTTCTGCCTTCATCTTTCAAGCTTTGCTAGAGGTTTCCAGCTTGTGCTGAAAATGTCCATCTTGGTTGCTTACCTAAGAGTGACATTTTCTGGAAAGAGACAAAGAATTCCTCCCCCACACCAAGAAAACCCCTTTTTAATCAGTGTTTTGTGTGGAAGAATCAGCATGGTGTTGAGGATGTGTATTGTATCCTCTTCCAGAAAATTTCCCTGCATTTCTCCAAATTAAAAAAAAAAAAAAAGGGGATTAAGGGAATTTAAGATCCAGTTGTAGTTTAGCAGGTAAATTAGACAAAAATTCCATTTTTAATGAGTCTTCTCTATTCTCAAAGCAGAATAGGGTCAGACAAACTTTTCCTTCTGTTTTTCCAGTCTTTCATGAAATACTGCTCTGGAGTTAGAGTTAGGCAATGGTTGGACTCAATGATCTAAAGGGTCTCTTCCAACCCAGGTGATTCTATGATTCTGTGAATAGAGACCTGTGAGATAACTGTCCCAGTCAGTCAGAAATACCCACACTGCATGTCTGGAGGAGAAAATGAAGCAACTCACCTACAATACAGAGGAATCTGGAAAAGGGGAGGGACAATACAGGGGAAGAAAAAGGGGTTGACAGTGATAGGTCAGGCCAAGACCTTCATCACACATGTAAGAATGGTGAGAATTCTAAACAAGGAGCAGGGTAAGTAGGAACAAATATGAGGTCAGGAAATCAGGACCAGGACACAGGAGTTAAAAAAACCCCAAACCTAGAGGTAGATTAGGCAAAGATGAGGTAGAAGATGAGCAGTTTCAAAGGTGGAGAGATGGGTAAGTCAGAGGAGGGAGAGTAGAAGAAGGATTCACTAATGACATGGAGAGAATGGCAAGTTATGATCAGGGCTGAGGAACATCCATAAGGTTCAGGCCAAGTAGGGCTTGATATTTTATTTTAACAAAGAAGCCAGGAGACAAGAAATTAGCAACCATAGAAACCTACCAAGATAAAACTTAGAAAATGGAAGTTGAACTGGTGGGCTGGAATAATATCAGACCCCAAGCTCCTTGGGACCCTGGGTCCTGGCACTCTTTTTAACAGTGAGTTCCACTGTAAACATGGAATTAAATGTGTTACTTTAGTCTCCTGTTGTCCCATGTTACAGAGTTAAGGAAGAGGGGGATATTCCTTGGCTTCCACAACTGCTGTGGTTTAGCTGAAACAATGAGACAGCCATTGCACACACCCCACTATGTGGGATGGGGAGAGAACTGAAAAGGAAAAAAGTGAAACTCATGGGTTGAGATAAAGACAGTTTAATAGGGCAGAAAAGGAAAAATAACAATAAGTATAGAATCATAGAATCACTGAGGTTGGAAAAGACCTTTAAGATCATAGCGTCCAAACACAGCCTAAGCCTGACTAGCCCACCTGTAGACCACGTCCCGAAGCACAGCATCTACATACCTTTTAAATCCCTCCAGGGATGGTGACTCCATCACCTCCCTGGGCAGCCTGTTCCAATGCTTGACTACCCTTTCAGCAAAGAAATTCTTCCTGATAGCTGACCTAAATCTCTCCTGGTGCAATTTGAAACCATTTCCTTTCATCCTATCACTTGTTACCTGAGAGAAGAGACCTATCTGTCAACACCCAAAGCCAATGTCCAGCTAGTTCCTGAGCTGTGCCACCATCCACCCTCAGATATGTACTGTGTATGATGTCATATGGTATGGAATATCACTTTGGTTAGTTTGGGTCAGCTGCCCTGGCTGTGTTCCCTCACATCTTCCTGGGTACCACCCTCCTTCTCTTTGGCAGGGCAGTATGAGAAGTTAAAAAGTCCTTGACTACTTGGAAACAACTAAAATATCAGTGTGTTATCAACATTATTCTTGTCCTAAATCCCAAACACAGCACTACACCAGCTGCTAGGAAGAAAATTAACTCTATCCCTGCTAAAGTCAGCTAACCCTATCAATTACATACATGATTTCACACTTTATGCCTACTAAGTGTGCTTTTTTAGACATGTCTACCAGAGCTTTTATAAAGGTGTGTTTGATAAATTGCAGCTTCACTGCCTTTTCCTGTCTGCTCGCTGCTGATTTAACACCTCCTGGATTGCTTTTCCACAGGCTCTACAGGAGGAGATTAACGTTTCTGGTAGTAAAATAAAAGTGAGTTACCTGAGCAGTCGTACAGCTGGCTACAAATCAGTCCTGAGGATCAGCATGACCCACCCCACCATCCCCTTCAACCTCATGAAAGTCCACCTCATGGTGGCCGTCGAGGGACGCCTCTTCAGAAAGTGGTTTGCAGCTGCCCCAGACCTGTCCTATTATTTCATCTGGGATAAGACAGATGTCTACAGCCAGAAGGTGTATGGGCTCTCAGAAGCCTTTGGTAAGTGAGCACGGGGCTTGTGTCTCTTTTTAGGAGCATCTACAGGCATCTAAGGGGATTGGTACTGTCCACATGAAATGGTCCCTGCTTCGTCACTGCTGTTCAGACGGCACACATTTCCCCAACAGATGAATACTTATATGTTCTCTGGCTTGTGGCCCAGCATGTACATCCTGAGCTGCTACCATCATACTCATATAGAAGGAACTGGGACTAGAAGCATTTGGCTACCTCTCACGTATAACCAAAATCTATCAGAGCAAGAAATCCCTAGAACTGAGCCCTGATCTGCATTCCTCCTTGTACCTGACCTTCAGGATGGCTCTACCCATTCAAGAATGCCATCCCAAACTGGGGCATGATGGTCTTCTCTCTTGTACCTTGTGCATTTCTTTACATCTGCTAATGATGTTGGAAGCTGCAAGGCAGAGAAGAGGAAGGCTCTGCATGCTCAGCATGCCACATCCCCAGCACCTAGCACCACTCACAGGGCAGAAACTGAAGTCCTTGCTGGGGCCATGCTGTGGATGTATGCAGAGACACACCTCATTCCTCCTCCTGTGGACATCTCAGACCTTGCCCAGCAATCTCTGTGCGAAGGTGCTGGAGGGAAGAGTGTACAGTGAGCAGAGGTGAAGCAGCTCTGCTGTGATTGCTTCCCATATGATCAACAGCCAGAGGCCATTCATTTACAGGTCTTCAATAGAGTCCAGACTAGACCTTTCAGACTGTCAAGGAAATAATACCAGCAAAATGGGAGAGATCCCAAGTTAGCAATTAGAGCTGTTGTTGACAGAAGGGTGGTTCGATGATGCTTCCAGCTGAAGAGAAATCTCTTTAGAGGAGCTGTAGGGCACTTTGATTCCTAGGAGAAGGAAGAGTGCCTTCCTCTCACTCAGGCTCAGCTGTTTTGAGCAGACTGGATGATACAACCTGCTGATCTTTATCCAGTTTGGAGTCTACACTGAGAAAGTGTGGCATCTTTGTAGCATGTCCTGAAAGATCATGTTTACATGATCTTTAAGATGCTAAATCAGCAGTGGGTCCTGGAATGCTCCATGATGCACCTCTAAAGCCCCAGAATACTCAAGCAGGACTGAAGACACCAGTATTCAAGCTTTCAATGATTGCCACCTATAGAACAGTGTCAAATAGCAAGCTTTGGTTTCTTAGATTACATCTTACAGTCATACAGAATCATACTGTGCTTTGGGGTGGAAGGGACCTCAAAGATCATCTAGTTTCAACCCCCTCCACTAGAGGGACACTCTCCACTAGATCAGGATTCCCAAAGCCTCATCCAATCTGGCCTTAAACACTTCCAGGGAAGAGCTTCCACAACCTCTCTGAGTAACCTGCTCTTCCTCTGATATTGTCTGATTCTGCAAAAGCTCATATTTGATGGGGGATCCTGAGTTCACTCAGCGCTTAGCACTTTTCAAGGAGGCTGGGAAACTTGTAAGATCAGACCTTCATTTTTATGTAGTAGGAAAATGAGGTATGTAATTGCTTTCCATTTGTGTAGCACTTTCAGTTCTGCTCTGCTTCAGCAGTTAGGGCTGAAAAGACCTGGTAGGGCAGAAGAAAAGTAGACCAATGAAACTGGTCCTGCTTCAACTGAGAAAATCATAAAGGAGTCATTATTCTGTCAAAATCATGATTTTCTTTCTACTGACATCACTTTACTCTTAAGCAGCTCCAATGTGTTCAGAGGGGTTACTCCTGAAAGGGTCTGATTAAGCATTATGGCAAGCAAACCCTGTTCATATTAACAAAGGCCATAAGTCAACCTGGTCTAAGGCTGCTGTCTCCAAGGGACTTGCTGCCCTGTGCCTCATTTGTAAAAGTCCTTACTTTCCAAGAAAGGCCATGATTTCAAGCAAATTCCTGACATGTAGTCTTTGATCAAATCTAGTAGGTAGGATTAAAATATTTCCATTTAGGACCTCAGCAAGAGTTTACACTCTTGAATACCCATTGTTTTAAAATATGTTTTTAAAAGTGACTTTTAAATATTTAGCACATTTGCCCAACCTCTACAACTGCCTTGACCTTTTTAAATGCAGGATTGCCTCCAAAGAGAAAAATATTAAGACTCTGCATGATGATGATGCCATTTTATATTAAATTGGCAGTTGCCTGTAGAAATACTCTTACCCCTGGCTCAGTTGAAACTCTGTGTGTGCTGACAATGCATTTGTGGGTTGCTAATCTGGGGGGTCTTCTGTTTCTCTCTTGTTCATAGTGTCGGTAGGTTATGAGTATGAATCCTGTCCAGACTTGATCCTTTGGGAGAAGAGGACAGCTGTGCTTCAGGGTTATGAAATTGATGCTTCCAAACTTGGAGGATGGTCCCTGGACAAACACCATGCCCTCAACATACAAAGTGGTAGGTTGACTGTAACACATAACAGAAGAATAATGCAGTGTTGTAGGGACTGGTTGCTTATTATCATGAAGAATTCAAGAAAAGGAAAGAAATCTGACCAACACATGTACTCTTTCATATATTTTAATAACAAATTATTTCTAGTAACTTACATTTAGAAGTAATGTGGTGTGCCTAAATCTGAAAGCAGCTGGCCATTGTAAAGTAGTTGGATGTCAGCATGTCTAACTTCATAATGTCTTAAAAGAAGGGGGATTAACAAGGAAAATATTCCTAAAATAACAAAAGGGAGCATATTGAGAATCGACCTCCCACTGGCTGTAAATCCACCAAGACACATCCATCAATGTGCAAGCGTATTTGGAGAAATGAGAGACTTCATGGGTCATAAAGGAGAATGGAAGGTGCTGAGTCCTCGAAGGTGTCTCAAGACTGCATCAGGGAGGCTTGAAAGCTGATCAGAACATGTTTAGGACTGTGTCCTTCTGAGTGATAGCACTTGCATGGCAGCAAACATCTAATTCATCCCGCACCACTCTGAAAACACTACACTTCTAGGGAACATAAGCAGAGTTCCTCTAAAGCTTTGCTGATGAAACATTTCTCAAAAGGATGCACCATGGTCTTCTTGTCCCTTACCTTTCTATGAGCTGTGTAATTTGGATTTTTACCTGGTAAGCTGTATATTACAGGGCAAGGAGGGAAAGAAAAAGCAGGTGAAAATTCATGAGGTGCTTAAAAGTATATTTTATTCAAAAGATGAACATTTAAAAGATGTCTCTACATCTTTTCTGAAGGAAATGTAACAGATCTATAAAAAGTACTTTGTTCAGATAAGGGGCTCCTCATTTGAAACCACCACAAAACAGTACTATGAAAGATGATAAACCTCCTTAGAATCACAGAAACAGAGAATCACGTAGGTTGGAAAAGACCTTTAAGTTCATCAAGTCCAACTGTTTACCTAACACTGCCAAGTCCACCACTAAACCATGTCCTTGCTACTTGATAAATTTCCCAGCTGCCACCTGACATTGCCAGTTTCTGCTTCCTTTGGTCTCTTTAATTTCCTCATTGCTGTTTTGTCTCTTTAGGCATCTTGCATAAAGGAAATGGGGAAAACCAGTTTATTTCCCAGCAACCTCCTGTAATTGGAAGCATCATGGGTAATGGCCGCAGACGTAGCATTTCCTGTCCAAGCTGCAACGGCCTTGCAGATGGAAACAAACTCCTGGCTCCTGTTGCCCTGACATGTGGGTCTGATGGAAGTCTTTATGTCGGAGATTTCAACTACATCCGAAGGATCTTTCCCTCTGGCAATGTCACCAACATCCTGGAGCTGAGGTACACCAGGCTGAATGTGGCTCTTGTAACTATGCCTTTAAGTTCTGCAGAGATGTTAGGTACCCAAATGGGAAATGGGCAAAACTCTTGAAAAAAACCACAGTAAAATAATAATAATAAAAAACAGAAAGCTGTCTGTGTTTGCCTCTTCTGCAACTCTGCTGACTTTGATTTACACCAGAGAAACACAAGTGTAACAAGTTCTTGTAGAATTGAATCACACACCAAAAATATTGACACATTTCTGTGCTGTTAAATCAAGCTGTGTTGATGTTCCCCTTTCAGTGGTTAGAGATCAGCAGGAAATCTTGGAGTTACCAATCAGCCTCTGAGATAACCTCAACTTGGAAGGACACAGCACTGATGGTGATATGTACAGGTTAATCAGGATAGAGGGAGTTATAGACTGATTTTTTTGTGTGGGACAAACACATATAAGCTCCCCTTGGTTCCCAGCTGAACAGCAGCATCAGGATGAATATACAGATGGATCATCTGAAAGTATGTGAAGTGTTTCCATCTACCCCAGATGCCAAAGAAAAATCTATTAGGAGAAATAGGAAGGATGGGGAGGGAACATCCATTAAAAACAAGGAAGGGGAGGGAAGAGTGTCAATTTGTCACAAGTTCTGAGGAAATGAAATAGATTGTGACTAAATCAAAATTTCAAACTGACCTCCCTGGGGAGATATTTCCTGTCTAAAATTTCCACAACAAATACAATTACCCACACCAAAGCACCAGGGCCTGATTCTGAACTCTGTGACCAGACAAGGCTCGCTGCAGGAAAGTGAACAGAGTTAAACCAGTGTTTGTGAGTGAGGCTTCTCTACTTGAAGGACCTGAGAGGTCAGGATGATATTAGCATGGCAGGAAGGTTCACATTCCTATTTACCTCTCAAGGTCTGACCTGAAAGTCAGGATCTTCCATAAAGTAAAAGCCTCCCTGCTCTATTCAGATTTGATGTCCTGGCTGCCAAGAATAGAATTACGGCTCCATTTCTGCAAAGACTTCCATGTGGAAGCTTACCAGACAGCTTGCTAGAGAGCAGTATCCCCCACACAGCTTTGCTTTGTATTCCCATTTGCTCCACAAGGCCAATGAAATAGCTGATCACCAGCAAGATCCCATCAGTCCCTCGTTTACAAACACGCCTTAGACCTTGCTGAAGGTCTTGTCATGCAGAACCATCGTCGTAGTCCATGGTGTTTGAGGAAAATGTCTGTTTGAGAAAAGCCACGTTGGTGTGCTCACAGGGCGACAAGGAGATCAGGAGGAAACCTTGCAATAGGAAGCCCACGGTGAGATGTTTCATAGCCTGTGTGTGGAGGTCACCTTAAAGAGCGTTCAGGAAGGTTGTATATCAAGCACACAACAGAATGTTTCAGAGCAGAGGAAAAGAAGGTTCGAGGGACAAAGGAGAAGGAAGGATTATAACAGCCAACCACCTCACTTTAAATAATAGCAGCTCAGTACATGTTCTTTTCAACTGTTCTGCATCTTTTTAACTTTCTTATGACTTTTTTGCTTAAGAAAAAAGTAAGTAATGTTCTAAAGGGGATAACATCCAACCAGACTTCCAAGCCATTACACCCTGTAAGGTGTACACCAGGGAGACCTGGTAGCAGCCCTCCAGTACAGCTTACAGTCCCATCCTAAGGGGATGAGGTACCTTTTGAGTAAATAAGCAAGAACCTGATTCTTCCCATTCTGTTATGGGATATACAAGAACTTAATATCTCTCATGTTTGTAAGGAGGGAAGCTGGGATAAATCTTCAGACCTGGTCCACATTAAAGAATGTAATATTCTTCCAGTGCCAGAAAGTTATTTTAACAGCCAAAGGTGAGATTTCCAGAAGAGCCTAGGTGATTTGGGGCCCAAATCCCACTGCAACTGAGTGGGATTAATATCTCATTCCCAGAAGTACAATTTTGAAAAACCCGATCCCTGTTTCATTGTCAGTGGAAATACCAGACCCAGCGGAGGTTTTGCAGAGTATTTCCTGATTGGAAAAGAGAAAATTGGAAGCCTTGACAGAGTGGCCTTGCTGGCTTTTGTGTAGAGCCACAGAGTTAAATTTACTCCAAAGTTAAATCTGCTGGAACGATTGCTGCTTCATCTGTGCAAACACTTAGGTTACTGGTTCTAATAAACATTTCTTCACTCTGGTGTGCTATAAAGTGAGTGAGTTCAGATGCAGGCTGACTGAAAGCTATGGAGGAAAGCCATTGCTTTTGGACTAAATGGAGTTTGCTTGTGTCTTCTCAAATCAGCATCCCCTCGGAGATTAACACTCTCACTTATTTGGCTTTTGGTTTTTGTTGGGAGGGGGGAGCATCCTTTGAGCATAGTGTTCTGTCACGGAGAGGAAAGCGAACGCATTGTGGGTCACAGATAACTGCAGCTGGGTATATAACTACGCCCATGAAAAATGTCCAGGTCAGCATAATTTCGATTCCCTGGGCTAGAGTTCTCGAGGTTGCAGCGTTGAACTGCCACCCATAACTGTGCAACTGTGAAGTTACCTTTGTAAATCACAAGGTATTGCTTTGACTGGGAGTGGGGAAAAAAAATCCCCTAAAGATATCTGCATCTACATATATTTAGCTCAGTACTACTCTGAATGATAAAGTCTGCCTGGTCCTATCTCTTAAATAAGCGAGTAACTCCGAGCAGGTGAGATCACACTTCCTTTGTGATATGCAGCGGTACATAAGTGAGCTTGCTGCCAAGTAATATCCAATATAAAATATATCAGTGTCATTCCAGCTAAGTCTTTATTTATTATTGCATTGTATGATACAGTTACTGTCAAGTTTTCAATCTGCTAATAATGCATCGAACTGAGCTTCTAACACCTCATTCTTTCTTCTATTCCCTGCTTTCCTGTCTTCTGTCAGAAATAAAGATTTCAGACATAGGTAAGCCAACCAGTGGAGAATTCTTCTGCCGCTCCCTGTCTTGTTGCATGTTGTTACACAGTGAGCCACAAGTGCCATTTCCAGATGATTCAATAGCAAATGAAGCTGGCGTGATTAAAACTGGCATAGGCAATCAGTCATCAGAACTGGAAGCCATTAATCACAGAGCGGAGTCGCGCAGAATTCTGCATGAGCTGCTGTAGCTGTAGGCAGGGGAAGTATAGACACAAGTAGCAGGGCAACAACAGGAGGAGGGTGGAAGGAACAGTGGGTGGGAATTAACCAAGGAACCATTGGGACATGGGTCACTGGAATAGCTATGGGGGGAAAATAATTCTCGTATGATGAAATGTCTCCCTGTTGAGTTCAGGGAGTGTAACAGAGATAACAAAGGGTGAGGTGTACCCCAGCATCACCCACCTAGGTTTTGTAACTCTCTGCCAGAGCTCTTCGCAGAGAGCCTTCACATCATGTGAAAGTATGTCAGGCTCAGGGAAGAGTCAGTGGCGACTCAGAACCTTAGCCAGGAAACCACAATAAAAGAAGAGAGAGAATAATGACAAGAAAACAAGATGAAAGAGAGACTGCTAAATTGGAGCTTTGTCACTAAGAATATTTGTCATTTGGGTTCACTGGAGTTTCAGTGAGTTTGATGCAATCAGTTGCATTCTGGAAGATGTCAACCTCCTGTCACTGTCTGTGTTTGCAAGGACTTCTCTGGCTCTGACAAGTTTCCCGTCTTTCTCCCCAGTTGCTTTCTAAATTAGATGCTTAGACTGTGGAGCTGGGATTTTCTCTTGGTTTTGGTTTGGTTTTCTTTTTTGCATTTGGGATTTGGGATTTTTCTTGCTATATGCTTTTTATTTACTGTTCCTTTGACTTCATAGAGGCTTTGCAAACCCAGAAATGTTCGTTTTATCTGCATGCTTGGAAATGCAATGGAGTAGGAACTGGTTTTTTGTCTTCTTGCCAGAATGTTAATGAAGGGCTGAGCTTCCACAGCATAATGGACTGGCCCAAAGCATCTATTAGCAGGGCTGGGGGGTTGGTGTACAAGACCTCTGCACTGACTGTCTTCATCAGGCTGAGTTCCAGCCCCCAAGCTCCTCTTTCACATCATTTGAAGGCAATAGAAAAACTCATTTCTCTTTGGAAAAGCCAAGTTGTATCCTTAATGCCCTAGAAATACACAACTGCTAAAGTGCACCTGCTTTGACAGCGAAGGGCAGCAGCTGAATACCTGTTACAAGACAAGTTTTTATATATGAAGGCAATAACTGTGGGAAGATATATGGACTGGCCACAAATGCTGCAGATGCCACCAGAACCTTACAAAGTTGGCAGGGCTCCAGCCTCTAGGCAATTCCTAAAATCAATGAAAAGAAAGAAAGCCAAGGTGTGCCTGCTTCAATGCAGTCCAAAAGGGACCGGTGAGGGAGGAAGGAGGTGAGGAGCGCCAGACCAAATGTTCCTATCTGTGACTACATCCATGTGAGTTAGCACCTGTTCTGTGTCATTTGCCATGATATTTCTTGTTAGGAAGCATCTTTTTCCTGAGCCACAGGGATATGAGTGGGTGTTCTCTTAGCTAAAGCACTAATGCTTTGAGTTCAAGAAGGTCCTAAGACTGACACCATTGAAAGGCAAAAATGGCAAAGGGTGATATCCACAGAACTATATCTAAGTTGTTTGGAAACCCTGTTTTCCATAAGGAAATACTTCCTAAATTAAGAAGAAAGGATTCGTCCCCATTACGTAGTCTGTAGGGAGCTTGATCTCCAGAGGTTCTGGAGCTACCAAGAATCTTGACTCTACAGCACAGCATAGAAAGCCAAGCTCTAACACTGAACAGCCAAACTGGGTGTGTGTCAACATGGGGGATGTTAGTGAAGCCAAAAAGCGTCACCAAATTGTTATGCCTCCCAAGTTTCCATCTATCTGTAAATCACTAATAGATTAATAGACTCTTACTCCAGTATGTCTGTGTATGGATCTGTCTTCATGGGCTAATAACTTTTTCCAAGCATGGCAATAATATTTGAAGTTAGATATCATTATATTTTCTCTACAGGAACAGTGAGGGGTTTCTGTCTTGTAAAACTGGCCCCACAAATGTATTCTTCCTTTCTTGTTTCCATTCATACCTTGGAGGGGGAAATCTACAGTTAGTGGCAGAGAGAGGTATCTCAGAAAACTGCCCTAGGATCGCATCAGAAGTCCTTTGCAGTCCCTGGGTTGGCTTATGGCATTGCTATAAAGTTTTATTATCCAGCCTGTGACACTAGAAGAGCTTTGGGCATCACACACAAACTGAAAACACTAAAAGGCCAAGTGTAAATTCAGCTCGCTGCACTGTGTGGCCTCCTTATGTATTAATCTATTGAATGTCACCCAGGGAAAAAAAAAAGACCAGTACCTCACACAAGCTATAATAAAATCCTCTGTTTGTGAGCTGCGGGGTGCTTAACACGGAGCCATGGAAACACGGCCCCGCCGAACAAAAAACGCTTGGCCGCAGGAATTTGGTATTTCTTTAGTCACCAGCAAATGCCTGTAGTCAGTGAGGCTGAGAAGGAACGAGGGCAGTTAGCACAGAAAGTTTTACAGAGGTGATTTCGTGTCCTTAAACAGAGACATCAGATCCAAAGAAGCCCCAGGGGTTTGTTCAGATCAGCGGTTACGGGTAACTAACTTTGGTGTTGTGACTGCTCTTGTCTGTTGACCACAGTGGGAGACAGAGCTATGCTGGTGCCGTTAGCAGCAGTTGTCCTCTAGAAGCGGTGGTAGATGCCCTTGTGTTTGAGAAACTAAGGTGTAGTGAATCTTGTAAGATAAACATTGAAAACCAGTCAGACGAACCGTGCCCCAAATGATGCTATTTCTCTCCTCTGCCTATAAAGGGACTTGAGGCAGCCAGTTCAGATGTCAGCATCTACCTTGTAACCTCCTAAATCCTGGTGAGATGAATCCCCTGGCTTTGAACAGAAACTGATGACATGGTGCAGTCTGCTGTGCAGACACATTATAGGTAAACTGCTGAAACAGGGACCATCTCCCTTTTCTCGTCTTTATTCCTTAGGGACTGGCTTCCCACTCTGAGGCAAGAGACTTCCTCCTCAGGCTGCTCCAAAACAGAGGAGCACTTTTTATCACTTTCCTTCCTGTGTGTGAGGAGTCACAGAAAGCATAAGCACTTTAAAATGGAGTTGGGCGTATCTGCTGAGCTCCCCGAAAGGTTCTCGTACTAAGCTGTCCCAAATATGAGAAGGGACAAAGGAAAGGGACAAGGAAGATGTATGGGACAGCCTATATGCAACCTCAAACAACTGGGATCACTGCAGACTTGGTAGATTTCCCTGTGCATTCCCAGTGCATCACTGTATCACAAAGATGCAAGGAAGCAAAATCACCTCCCTTTGGCCTGCAGAACCTCTGGTTATGAAATGTCCTCATTCCCAATGACTACACCATCATGCCCATCAGTAACCAGCTCAGTGTCTGTTTTGGGCTAGGCACCAGCCCACCTCATCCCTGAAACTTTCATTTGTTCCTTCAGGGGCTTAAAATGTCAAAAAAAAAAAAAAAAAAAAAAGAAAAGAAAAAAGCTCAGGGTTTCTTCTAAAACACTTTAATAACCAAAGGAACATTCTGAAGGAGAAATCAGTTCTTCACCCACACCCCTTTTCTGGCAGTGGCATTACAGGGGATAAATATTCTTAAGACTACAAGTACTGTAACTGATTAAGTCTTCTGAATAGTAAAAAGTCCTGTCTTTTGTTTTGGTCTGTTATCTAACTGAGCAATGAGAGAGGATGAAAGGGAAAAAAAATATAAAAATCTTCTCTGCTTCACCCCAGGCAGATTTATTCCAGTTGTTGTTCAGTTCAGTCCTATTTATCATGTGGATTTGCCTACTAGTTGTGGCTTTAAATAAAAAGCAAAGCTTCAATGTTCCCAGCTCCAGTGCTCATGCGTTATCACAGATGAAGGGAAGCAGTTTGGGGACTTTTATGTTACCAACTTATGTTTATTTAGCATTTCTAATCCTGAAGGACCTCAAAGTGTTACAGGCAAGCTCCCATGCACAATGCTATGCAATTCATGCCAGGTCAGAGCGTGACACCTTCCCAGTGCAGTGGCTGTAAAGTCTGGCTTGACCGTTTTTAATAGTTTCCTTCTTACCTTGCCTGCTCCAAAGCATCCCAGGGTAAATACTCTATTGCCTAAGCCATCCCAGGGACCGTGACACCCACAAAAGCCCTATGCATGGAGCAGGCTGCAGCTGATAAAAATGAGTCAACATTTCCTATCACTCACACAGAGCCATGCAGCAGAGAAGATGTAGCTTGTGTTGAGGGTACCCACACCATTAATAACATTAGACTCAGAAAGGTAATTGTACATCTTAGGGATATGAGGTGCAAGTTGGAGCAGAGGAAGTTCCATGTGAATTTAAGGAGGGATGTGTTCACTGTGAGGGTGACAGAGCCCTGGGACAGACTACCCAGAGAGGTTGTGGAGTCTCCTTCTCTGGAGACATTCAAACCTGCCTGGATGTGTTCCTGTGTGATTTAGTCTGGGTGATCCTGCTCTGGCAGGGGGATTGGACTAGATGATCTTTCGAGGTCTCTTCCAACTCCTAACATTCTGTGATCCTGTGAGTTTCACTGTCTGCTCACCAAGTGAAATCCAGACCCAAGTTACCCAAGATTATGACTGTCCCATGGCTAGTTTAACCAACTTAAGTTTCTACCTCTTCCAAAGCACATTTACTAGTAAAGGCACGTGTGCCTCTGTGGTATCCAGCAGTGGATTAAAAGTTTAACCAGTCAGAACTAATTTTTGAATGGTTGTGAACTTTGAATCAACTCAACTTTTTTGCAGCGTCTACATTCAGGACTTCATGAATAAACTCATCTTGGGTTACCAGCAGCTACTCAAAGTATTACCTTAATATGACAGGCTTTTACTGAGTAATTTTAGATGGCAAGTAGCATTCAGCTTTTCTGCTAGATGAATGTTTTGCTTTTGCCTGGTTCTCTGATCCGTGGTAAATAGTAACCAGCATTTGTGTCAGTCTCCATTCTGCACAGGATCCAGGATTAGAAGAGAATTTTAGGATCTCTCTCTTCCACAGGAGATTGTTGTCAATGATAATAATCCACCAGATTGAGGGTGCAAAATCCATAAATAAATTACAATGATAGTGTTGGGATTGGCAAGCAGGAACCTCCAGTTCTGCCAGCGTCTTTCTTCATCTTTGGGAAAGTTTTTTTCCTTTGCCTATCTGCAAATGGCATGCTGTAAGACTCAGTGAAAGTTATCTGTGCTTTCCAGGCAAAGATGCTAAAGAATTGCAAAGTGCCATTAAAAATGTCCTGCTCTTGTCCACCTCTCATGCAAAACAGAGATTATGAGCAGCTCAAAAGCTGACTGACATTCAGCCGGGCTTTGTTAGGACAGTCAGTGGAAAACGCAAGGCCCTGATCAAAATGGATGGTGGATTCCCACAGGGAACTTCTTCCACCAGGGCTGAAGCCACTTGCTTAGTATGAGTGACATGCAGGTAAATGAAATAATACCCTCCCAGCCTGCTGTCATTGGGAAGGAATACAGATGGAGACTGAACTGTCAGGCTAGAGCTGTCTTGAAGGTCAGAGCATTTTATTTAGCAAGAATCAGTGTCATTTGTGGAGATTAAATCTGTTCAGACTTTAATAGGATAAATCACAAGGGATATTCCAGAATAAATCAGAAAGGCGCTTTATTTCTTTCCCAAAAGTATTAAGTAATTTGAATAAAGAACCAACTTTCGGCTTTTTAAAGTAGAGAATAATTCAGTAGGTTTTATGTATCTGAAGAGGGGTTAATTTTCCTAACATAAAGGTTGAAGAAGAGAGGAAATTTCTTATTATGAGGGATAGAGTCAACTGTGATGGACACTCAGGTTTCTAACCAGCTTCTCCTGGAACAATTCCACTATGTGCAAAATTGTGAGCTATGGCCTATACATTTATTATGAATTCTTGGGACCTGATGAGTTTGGACAGCTTGAACATGTTCTGGAGAGAAGTAGAGACTTTTTTAGACTCAGACTTGTTCTACTTCCTACTTAGCCTTTTTGAGAAGGACGGAGATCTGTGTTTAGGCATTAGGTGTTAGAATTTTAATCTATTGGTTTCAGGTTTAGAAGAGGTGCAGCTCAATGCACACTAGTAGCAACACTTAATTTTAATAAAAGAAGGCAATAGGTTTAGTAACTGATACACAGAACCCCTGAAACACAATTTTTTTAAAAAATTGTGTCAAAAATCATCTGGTTGGGTTTTTTCCTGCCCAGTCCCATGGAATGCTTTCCATAAAGCCTATGCTTCAGTCTCAGGCTCATTTAGTGTTGTAGCTGTGAAGCTAAAAACGCCATCTTTCTGTCTGCTCACCCTGTGCTCTCAGCCAGCCTTTCTCATTTTCAAGGAAGCAGTGAGTGAATGGGGTTTAACTGATGTTCAGGTTCCTCAGCCCTCCTCCTAGTTCATGTTTCACTTAGGGCAAAATGTGGCACTCCAAGGACGATTTGGTTTCTCTCCTCATTGTGGTCCAGCTGAATTCAGTGCAGGACTTTCCCTGATCTCCACGATGGCAGGACAAGACTCTTAGGAGTCCTTGCTGGAGCAAGAGCACCAGATAAGCCTTGATGCAGTGATCTTGAAGAGTCTGACTTCAAGTGCTTTATACTTGGGTGTCTGCTTTTGGGTTTTTGTCTTGGGGTCTTTCCTGGGATGGGAGATTTGTATTATTAATTTTATTTTCTTGCTTTGTTCTCTGCCTGTAGCGTACTGTGCTTCCCCCTCACTTTCTGGCACTGCACTAACACTGGTTTCAAGACTGTCAATATTAAGTAAATTAAGCCAACTTAGGCACTGGGACTCAACCTGGCATCATTTTGGCTCAGGCCAGCAAGTCCTTTCCTTCAATAGCTGCCCTCCATGCCAGAGAGCACCTCGGGCATAGTGACTGGTAGCATATAGCTCAGGATCCTGTGCTGTAACACACTGTGTACTAACGTTGTCAAATGCAGCACCGCTTCACTTTCCCAGTCTGTCTGCCCTGCACATTTTTATTCTCTAAAGTGCTTGCATTGCCTGATGACTTAAGGAAACAAATCATCAAAAAAAAAAAAATAATAACTTCATACCCTTGTTTTTCAGCCACAGCCCAGCTCATAAGTATTACTTGACCACAGATCCCATCACTGGCTCCATCTACCTCTCTGACACCAACAGCCGACGTATCTATAAAATCAAGTCCACCACATCAGTGAAAGACATTGTGAAGAATTCAGAGGTCTTGGCTGGAACTGGGGATCAGTGCCTCCCGTTCGATGATACCCGTTGCGGAGATGGAGGAAAAGGCACTGACGCTACCCTTACAAACCCCAGGGGTGAGACTGCTTCTTCTCCACAGGCTTTTTTAAAGGGTTGTTGGGTTGGGTTCTTTTTCTTTTGAAAGGGGCTTGTTTAGACATGCTCGAGACTGTTCTCCTCTCCAGTTCAGAAAATGCCCTTGGATTTTACAAGCCTTCCCTAGTCAACCCACAAACACACCCTAAGGGCTTGCCTCTGGAAATAACTGGGTATGTCTTACCCTCAGCCAGTTCTGGTTGTTCTTATCGAGTTGGTTGGCAGGAGTGCCAAACCAGAGGGATACAGTGATAGGCACACGTCCAAAGGGCAATAGAATAAATC
This sequence comes from Hypotaenidia okinawae, assembly GCA_027925045.1. NCBI lineage: Eukaryota > Metazoa > Chordata > Aves > Gruiformes > Rallidae > Hypotaenidia > Hypotaenidia okinawae. The sequence continues at coordinate 212,458,951 of BSDF01000001.1, forward strand.
CACCCATCATTTTTTTATACACACTTAACCACTACTCCTTCTTACCAAATAACAGTGTTTGGTCCTTCCCAATCTGGACTGGATTCACTTATAATCAGTTCACTGAAGCTTTCTTGGCATTAAAAAATTAAAAAAAGCTCTATAAGCATTGTTATAGATATATATAAAACAGCAACAACACCAGCCCACAACTCAGAGATACATATATTGAGGTTTATGTATCGATGTTGCATATCATGGCATTCAGCTATAGTGGGGTGGATACCTATTTCGATATGGGAATGGTGTAATTCAGTGTGACTTCACTTGGTTCCTGATTATCTTACTTAAACGTGGTAAAGGCACAGTCAAATCAGACTAAAAGCACCACAGTGTTCATGGCTGTGAACTAAATCGTTCAAACTAGGTTTAGCCAAACATATGCAGTCCTATGCGTAGCCAAGACTTCAGTCTGGCAGTCTCAAGGTAACAAGCGCTGCATATGGAGGATGTCGTTCCTCCCAGCTGTCCACAGCTCCTTGGGAAAAAAAAAACAACCAACAACCACATGGAGGATATAGAGATGAGGTGGAAGAGATTAGTGGCATACACTCTCTGTGCAGTGTTTGTGAAGAGGGGTGAGAAGGATGCCCATGCAGGAATGCTTTTAGAAATGTGGCTTTTTTGCCTGTCGTGTGTTAGCATTGCAAGGAGTTATTTATAGAGCCTTGGCTCTGTCATCAGTGTGGTGCAGGTTTCCTTTTTCCTTGCACCTGGGAGTGGTAGCTCTCTCCTTACTCACCACGGCAATTTCCAAGCCTATCCCAACCTCTTTGTAAAGCAAAGTCTCAGGAAAACCTGGGGATCCTTTAACACATTATTTCACAAAGACCAGGCAAGACGAAGACAGCTGAGCTGCTGTTTCTCTCCTTGGCTCAACTTCTCAGGAAGTTACTTTTTCTGATGTAGAGATGACATTCTTGTTACCAAATCCAAGAAACCCAAACTGATTTAGTGACCTTTTGTGTCAGCTCTTGTGATTTTTTTTTTTGTTGTTACATGACAGCCAGTTGTTTCCTGGCAGGATGCAGAAAAATATACCTTGGGAGACCTTTTTATTTTTTGCCAAAAAGCACTGAAAGCCAAACTGCTACCCTCATAATATTCAAAGGGTCCAGCATGGTTTCCAAGCACTCCAGACTCCCATGAGGTGACCATTATATTGGGATAAAGTATTGCCAGAGGCAAATATATAGAAAGGCAACAGCTACCTGTGGTCAGGTTGCAGGGTAGAAATTGTCTCACTGAAATGAGACGGCTGAGTGAAAAGAAAATTAAGTGACTTGGGCAGAGAGATTCAGGCAGTCCAGCAGATGAGTCATGAGATCAGGGAATCCAGAAATCTGTGATCCAATTCTCTGCACTACTTTGATGTTTAACCAGTGCAAAAACACACACAAAAAAAATCCCTCAACTTTTGTTGGACTTCCATTCTCCCTTGTACAAGATGAGAGGAATATTATTCACTTCACTACATGGGTGGATGTTGCAAACTTTAGATGACATGTTTCTGCTTTGCTGTGGGAAACAGAGCTCTGGAGTTCAAAGCTTTCAGCACTGAAATCTTTCTTATTGGCAATTCAACCTCTCAAGAGGCCATTCTTCCACCTCAATCATATAACGGCAAAGCACATGCATTCATTCCTCACAGCTCTGAAATTTCACAAAACAGAAGTAAATTGAGGGTGAAAGAAGAAATGACATGAAATAAAAGGGCAACAAGAAAATAATAATCCAGAAAGTCCACACTGCCAGTGGAAAGTTCGTAAACGATGCTCCCTGATCCAGTTCTAGCCTGAGTTTGCAAAGTCTGCTGGGATAGTGGCTTTGGCAGGTGTGACTCGCTCCCTGTTCACCTCAATAAATGATTAAGAGTGAAAACTCACACTGATGGTGTTATATCAGAAGAGCTTATACCTTCATAGCAGTTTATCCTAGCAGAAAAATATCCAGAAAGTGGTCTTCCTTTATGTGGTTGCATTTCATAATATTTCAAAATAAAACTTATCTATTGTACAGGTTGGGTCACCTGCTGCTTCCCTATCTTGGCAGGGGAATAGATAAATGAAAGATAAGAGGAAATTAGAGAATGGTTTTGTAACTATAGAGAAATCAGCTGGCCAGGGAAGGACTGAGAAATTTAAGTTCTTCAGGAATCACCACTCTTCATGGGACTCTACATTTTAAGGCTAAAGTGGGTTTTTTGGGTGTTTTGTTTTGTTTTAATACAAGATAATTCCTTCATGAAAAGTAGAATCTCTGTATTTTAAGGGCATCTTTGCACTCATTCAGAAATTGTGAGGAAACAAGGTCTTCTCTCCACTTTCATGATCTTTTAATTAGCTAATATTTGCACTTTGCTGGAAAATAGACAGGGAATACAGTCCTGCCAGATGAAAAATGGCAATTCATGAAGACTGGAGAATCAGTCATGAGGTGTCATATATTTTTGCAACTACCTTTAGCCTCTTGAACCAGTCAAGCACCTAATCTAAATAAATTTTTTTCATCTCAATGGAAAGAAATTGTTACCCTGAAGGTAGTTTGCTCTATGTCAGCACATGTGTCCAAGATAGGATGAACCATATTTGGTTCTGGGAATGATGATGTCCTCCTCGAGATGACACTCTGAAGGATGAGGTCCCCACCCCAGCTAATACCATTTAGAGTGGTTCTCCACTTTCTGCACAGCAGCCTTTTCCCCACAGTTTTGATCACTTCCCATGAGTTCAGAGTGGATAATTTCATAGCATCATAGAATGACAGGATGGTTTTGGTTAGAAGAAACCTTTAAACACCATTTAGTTCAATGCCCCGCCATGGCTACCCAAAGCGCCATCCAGCCTGGCCTTGAACACTGACAGGGATCCAGGGGCATCCACAGCTTCTCTGGGCAACCTATGCCAGGGCCTCACCACCCTTGTCACAAAACCACCAACCTTTCCTTATATCCTTATATCTAAATATACCCTCTTTCAGTTCAAAACCCTTATGCTTTGTCCTATCAATACATTTCTCTGAACTACCTTCTGAATAGAGGTTCTTGTCTCTTTCCCTTGAAGGAGACAGAACTCCCTTTAGATGAGGGGTGAGCTTAGATGAGCTTAGAGAAGACATTAGGAGGGATAAAAACCACCCCATTAATTTGACCCTTCCTCTGTCTTTTGCTTCTCTGATAACCATAGGCTATACAAGTAGAGGACAAGTAGATCAGCAGTTGTGATAGTGGTGGCAGTTGTTTGGTCAAGGTATTTATCACAGCTATTAGGAACCAGTCTGATACTTCCAATTCATTTGCCACAAAGCACAGCAAAGCTTTCAGATGCTAATGAATTTCAATATATCCTTGCAAATTAAAGTGTTACCACTCTCTAATTATCATCTGCTAATAATGATCCTCTTCTACAAGCAATCTAAAGAAAAATTAAAACTCCAGCTTGTCAGAGCATTTGTTTTCATGTGAGTACTCACCAGTGGTTCTCCTCAGTAAAATGTTGTGGCAGAGAAATTACCAAGGAGCCTGCAATTAAAAGAAATTGCAGTGAGAAGTCTGACACAATAGGGAGAAGGCTTCAGAAGGGACATGGAGGGAGGGGGCATCTCATTCATTTAGCACCACACAAGCTATGCAAAAATGAAGTCATTAATTTGGGGACAGATTGCTTCCTTAGCTGTGTCCTGCTGAATGTGTAAACAAAATCTCAGTTGTTCACCAAGCGTTCATGAGTTCAACAGAGGAGGAAAATCAACCTTCCACAATCTGTTGCCATTTTTATTGTCAAATAATTATGTATGGGCTGGCTCAGGAAAGACCAGAAACTGGCTGAACAAAATATCCTGTCCTTCCATGTGGCCAGAAAAAAACATAGGAAAAGGGGCAATGATAGAGTGGTCTAACACTCTAGTGCTAACACTCCAGATTATAGTCACTGACATTTGGGACACTTTCTGAAGAGGTTGCACCTGAACTTGTGCTTAGATGCCATCCTCTGTTGGTCTAAAAACCTCCCTGAACACCTAGTTTTCTTTCTCCAGACATCCTGTGCTAATAATTTCCTTGATTCGTTTAGCCTTATCATGAAAAAGTGTGGTCTTTTTGAGGCCAGAACTGATTTCTGTTCTTGTCTCTGTGCCTTTCCTAATCCATTCCTGTTTTCAAGGTCCCTCCTTGAGCACTGCCGAGCACAAAGTTGATCTTTGCAGAAAACTTTTCACAGGAATTCCAAAATCTTCTATCCTGTGAGCTATTTTACAGCTTGTCATTGCATATGGGTAGTTAGGCTTACTCCTTCCCCTGTGAATTCCTCTGTACTTATTGACATTGATTTTCATCTGCCATTTTATCACTCAGTCATTCAACATCCAGCCAGACAAGAAAGCTCCAAATTTGGATTCCTTTAACACCTAGGGTTTGTTTTTTGTTACTTAAAAGAATTTTTCCCTCTTTTTTCTTTTCCTAAGTAGACCTACATGTGCAGTGCAATCACTTTTAGTGGCTCATCTTCTAGAAAAAACATACTGTGCCCCAGTAGCTATTTGCAGCGTAACGTCACCTTCTCACACTACAAGGTCCTGACATCTCAGGAAAACGTCACCGTGTCACCACTTTCTATTGGCACAACTCACTGGTGTGATGCATGTGGTGCTACAAGCCCTAGTTCCTTACAGGGTGCTGGACTATCCAAGGGGATCTAGCACGATTTCATAACGTGTGGATTTCATATCTCAGAGCTTAAAGTTTGGATCTGCAATGCTACCTGGGTAGTGGCAACAGATGTTTTCTCTCAGTAGCTGTGAGATTGAACCTCGAGGTGTATGCTGAAAATCTTTAATTCCCTTATGTTCCTATGGAAACATGAGTGGAGCCTCCTGTCAAAGCAAACCAAGGCCTCCGGCTTTACATGCGTAACATGCGCATTACCCATTTCTGTGCCCGTTTGCAGGAGACAGAACCCAGCACTGGACCCATGCCATTGTCAGGAAGGAAAGACAGAAAGGTCCAATCTAACCTCTACAGCCTGCTGCAAAGAAACTGTGAGGTGCTGCTTTCCCTCTTCACAGAAGTCATCCGTCCAGAGACACTTTTTGTGGCAGCGCGGGGCTCCTTTTTGTAATTAGATTTGAATTCCGAGACAATGAGATCAAGTCAGGGTGGGATGGGAGTGATTGCTGTGTGAGGGGCACGTGCAAATGGGAATTCATGGCTTTGGCATTTGCAAATGGGAATTTAGGGCTTTGACAGACTGAAAATTCTGTTACCCTGCAGAACATCCTAGGAAATGCCAGGCTATTGAGATTGCTTAGCCTCCATGAAAGAGGGATAAGCGGAGAAGTGCTCTGTGATAGGGACACATGCACATGCCATTCCCCTGGAGCAGGATGATAAGTGGTAAACTTTGATATCCCACTAACTTATTTGGGTGTGCAAGCTCTTTGTCTAAGCTGGAATGCAAAATAAGGTTGTGCTCTATCAACTGATCAGAGCTGGCTGGAGAGCCAAAGTACGTACAGGTTATTATTACTGTAACTGGTTAATCAGAGCAGCCATCAGACCTCAGCACTGAACACCGTGAGCAACTGTCAGCACACGCTGCTGATAACTCCAATCCAATACATATGGAACTAGCTACGAGAGAGAATTCTGCCTCATTTAAAATCACATTATCCAGCCTGCCACCCTTCACTGGCTTTTGGCCTGTCACACAGAGTAATGGACAGGTGCCCTGAGAAATACTTGTTGTGAACCTAAGAATGGGTAAGAGCCTCTTGTGTTTGACGAAAGCCAATTAAGATCAACTAAACGTTCTATCATGCCTCTTCCAAAAAAGCACACCTGCCATATTGCCTAAAGAGCTCAACTGTATTCCTGGTTGTCAAGCAAACACCAACAAACACTAAAGAACTTGCTGTTTGGTAGGCAAAATAATTAGAGGAACAGTAACCTTCAACAGCAGTCACCAGTGAGAGGTGACGTGCCAGTATCCTGCATGATTCATTGAGCAGAGCACCAACTGGGACACAGTGCTGACAGATCTCATGGCAGGTGAAGACAACTTCCAGAGAGTCACGGATGCCAGTGAGATATTGATGCTTATACCACCAGATCCCCTCACAGCTTTTGACAAAGCACTAAGATACAATCGATGTGTTCATATTGTATAGCAGGAATTAATGGCCACCACTGCTGCCACATCTCCCATAGCATTTAAATGTACAGCAGGCACCTGCTGCTCCTCTTCTAGGTCCTTGTTTCGTGGTCCCTCAAAGATCAGTCCTGTCTTGGCATGAATTAAACACAGGTATCGGAATGTAGGACTAGAAGCAATCTTGTGGGTCATTTAGTCCTGTCATCCATTATCTCAGCAATCCTGTCATATAATCTCCTCCAAAATTAATGAAGTTCATCATAAACGCAGCAAGTAATTTTTTTCCCTCTCTGCCCTAGAGGCTGTTCTGAAAAGCCAGATACCCAATCCAGGTCAAAGTGATGCCCTTCAGACAGGGAGATGCTGCAAAGAACTAAGGAAAATGCTGGGTTTAGCTCCTGGCAACCCCAGCTCCCACTCAAATCAGTGATCTGAAACAGCGGTTCCCTGACTCCTAAATGACTTTGAATCCACAGTTTGCAATCCTATCTGAATCCCACCCCTCCACACACACACCTTTAACTGGGCTCAACCAAGAAGTTCATTCATTGTCTCAAACAATGACTTAGTCCTGAGGTTTTTCTGCCATTGCTTGCAGGCTAGATTACTTTCTGTGGAGTTCTGTATGACCAAATACATGTTTTTTCTATGTATCATCCACCCCTATGGCTTCCAGCCCATGCAATAGCTACAGTACTGGCTGAAGGCCATAATTTTAGTTGCCAAAGCAATCAGGGGATTAGTCCCTGCAACATGAAAATCTGAAATTTTTGATCTGTGAGCTGCTGCATCTGTACTTCACAGCATAGCTCACAGTGGATGAAGACTGAGGGTAAATGTTTCAAACAAGGGGATCTGGCTGTAAAACAGCATTTTGGAGAAACATAAGACCTGATCTCTTCTCAGAAACTTTCTCAAAGCTTTCTATCTGAAACAGATTTTCCGTAGTTTCTGTCACTGTGATGACAGCCAAAAAAAACATTATAGTGAGGACTCATCTCACTAATTTAATCTGTCTACAGTATAAATGTTTCCTTTGAAGATATTTCCTATAGTCTCCTTTTATAGTCAAAGGGGAGAAAAAGGTGTTTCTAGCAGGATCCGTATCAGCTCGCATGGGTATCTGCTTCAGGGTGATATGAATTGCACCCCAGAAGCAGATATTTCTCTCCACTGATTGGAAAAGCTCCAGATACTTGCTTGGATACACAGTGCAGATGTCTGCTTCTTGCCAAGTGATTGCTTCCCTGCTAGTGATAGAAACCAAGCAGGCAGATCCTAATATTCATAGATTTGTGTGTTCCAAGCAGAATTTTCACTTGCATAGAAAAAGGTGCTACAGGCTTCTCCATTCTTTTCCTGCTCCTTTATGCTCTTTATTGTCTTTAAGACACTCAAACATTATGCTGAGTAGCATTCTGCCACTGTAGGGTAGATGAGATGGATGATTCTATTAGTATCTGAGGAGTTATTTTTAATTTATACTAGCATAAAAGAGAGGTGAATGGGGCCCTTAACTTCTTATTCCTGCCTTAGTCATGGACTTTCTCTGTGACCTTGTGAAAATTGCTTTATCTATTTTCCTGATATATAAAATTAGGATGATCACACTCACCGACCACTATGAGGTCTAATTATTAAGTGTAAAACACTATGAAATCCACTGATGGAAGGTGTGGAGCATAGCTAGACAGGGATAGAGAGGATTAAAGGAGGTTGTGCTAATATATCAAATGCTTGAGAAACGATGCTTAGGGGGAGTGAAATGGTGCGTATCTGCAGGTGAGGAAAGGAGAATCAGCCATCTGCAACTGTTGTCAGCAGACCTCAAATCCACTGACAGGAGTATATCTACAGAGGAGGTTTGGACAATGAAGTGAATCACCTAGCAGAGTTCAGAAACAGATGAAATACTATAGATTAGTAGATTACTATAGATTAGTAGGATTATCCCCGAAGAAAAACCCCTTCCACATTTATCTATTTGAGTGTCCTGATGGATTGTTCACATCCTCTTTCATCACCATTTCTGAAAGATTCACCAGTGTAACACCTTCATGTGCATGGCTTAATATTCATACCAGGAGCAGTAACACCATGTTTATGAACATGCAAGACCTGTAGCTATCAGAAAAACTTTTCCTTTCAGCAGTTCAGAGAATGCCACGACCTTCTCCAGAAGCAAGCAGGGATTTCTAAACTCCATTATGTGCCAGCTGGAAGTGCTTTCCATGGAATGCTGCCAGTTCAAGCTCCTGATAACCAGGACTCCCACATGTCCTAATCTCATCTCATCCCTTTTGAATGCCACAAATATATTGTCCCCAACCAAAGCAGTGGTCTTAGTCTTTCATGAGTGTCAAACCAGACACTGTCTTCTATTCATCTCACAATTATCAGCTTTACATTACTTCTCACTGTCTTGCTTTTTACCTCCTCAGGCATCACTGTGGACAAATTTGGGCTGATTTACTTTGTGGATGGCACTATGATCAGACGGATTGACCAGAATGGGATCATATCAACTGTGTTGGGGTCCAATGACTTGACATCTGCTCGTCCTCTCAGCTGTGACTCTGTCATGGACATTTCTCAGGTAAGACAATATTTTGGTTGGATTTCTACATAATAGAAGCCTATGCCTTCACTCTATCAGCATGCCTCCTTAGATTTGATGAAGAGGTAAGGGCTGAAGGAGAATTACATTTCTACATAGACCTCATTACAAGAAGGACATCAAGGTCCTGGAGCATGTCCAGAGAAGGGCAACCAGGCTGGGGAAGGGGCTGGAGGGCAAATCCTCTGAGGAGCGGCTGAGGGAGCTGAGGGTGTTCAGCCTGGAGAAGAGGAGGCTGAGGGGAGACCTTATCACTGCCTCCACTGACCTGACAGGAGGTTTTAGAGAGGTGGGTGATGGTCTCTTCAGCCAGGGGACAGGAGGTGGGACAAGGGGAAATGGCCTCAAGCTGCCCCAGGGCAGGGTCAGATCAGATGTTAGGAAATAGTTCTTCACCAAAAGGGTTATTGGGCACTGGAACAAGCTGCCCAGGGAGGGGGTATTAAATACCTGGAAGTATTTAAAAGACAGGTAAATGAGGTGCATAGGAATATGGTTTAGTAGAGGACAGGTATGGTTGGACTTGATGATCTCAAAGGTCTTTTCCAACCTTGTGATTCTGTGGTTCTGTATTTTATCATATGAAAATGACTGAGGCAAAAATAAAGCTCTTAAAAAGACTGAAGAAAAGACCCAACCAACCTAACTCAGAGATCTCTGGGGACAGCTGGGGAGAGTGGTTCTAAAGATAGAATCATTTTGGTTGGAAAAGACCCTTAAGATCATTGAGTCCAACCATTAACCCAGCACTGCAAAGGCCACTGCTAAACCATGTCCCTAAGCACCACATCTATGTGTCTTTCAAAACCTCCACTTCCCTGGGCAGTCTTTTCCAATTCCTGACAACCCTTTTGGTGAAGAAATTTTTCCAATCTATCCTGGCACAACTTGAGGCCAGTTCATCCTATCCTATTGCTTGTCACTTGGAAAAGACCAACACCCACCTGGCTACAACCTCCTTTGGGGTTGCTGTAGAGAGCAATAATGTCTCCCCTCAGGATCCTCTTCTCCAGGCTAAACAACCCCAGTTCTTTCAGATGCACCTCATCAGACTTGTGTTCCAGCCCCTTCACCAGCTTTGTTGCCCTTCTTTGGATACCCTCCAGCACCTTAATTTCCTTCTTGTAGTGAGAGGCCCAAACCTGAACCCAGCACTCAAAGTGCATCCTCACCAGTGCCTACTACAGCAGGACAATCCCTGCCCTAGTCCTGCTGGCTGTACTATTTCCATCCCAGACACAGAAGAGACGTCTTTCAGAGCTTGTGATCAACTGGGAGACACAGATTCCTGAGAAAGCAACTTTCATTAGGCATATTTCTCAAGAAATTAGTGGCTTTAAACCAAGAAGACCAGGCAGCAGCAGGGCTATATGCCATGCTCTGTTATAACAACTTAGCTAACCGTGTGGTTTTTCTTTCTTTGCTTCCCCTTCATCCTAATTTGGCCCAGCACAGTTTTAGACCTGAATCAAATTAACATCTAGGAAATACTGATTGGAAGCTGTTGTGCCAAAATTAGCAACAGCAGGAAAACAAGAGTCTTGAATTGCATCAGATTGCAAATTGGTTGCAGCTACCATCATGCTGGGCTTTTAAGTCCTGCTGCTTAAAGGTGGAGAGAAAAAAGAAAAAAAATTTTAAAAGAGAGAGAAAAAAAGAAAAAAATCTCAGTTTGATGATTGCTTTGCTTCTGGATGGCGCAGAAAAGAAATCTGTTACAGCCCAGCACTTGAATTCATGGGGCACTGGCCAACCTATCAAATTGTGCCAGTTTAGAGATAGTGTCCTTTGAAACCCCTGTGCCACTTGTTGTTTGCCTGGCTACAGGAATGTTGCCCTCTCCTATGAAAATATAGATCATAGCTGGAGGGCTAAGTACTGTTATTCAGCCACAATAGATGTCAATGGGGTTTCCTTTCTGTAACTACCTAGATAATTTCCGGGCCTCCATATGGAATCTGTTCCTCTTGTTTTTCCCCCTAATTTAAAAATATTATTCTTGCTTCCTTGCAACTGGTTCCCACTGTCTGTAATTTATGAACAAGCTGAAATTATGAGTTTAAAAGCTCTCACGCCTTCTACAGAAGCAGATCTTGCCGGTTAAAGGCCATCTTGTAGTATGTTTCTCATCTTACAGGCATAGTTTTGGGGGTTTTTTCTTTATCTGGGTTTCAGTTACCGCAAGACTGTTGTGGATTTAGGCCTTAAAAATTATTTTGTCACAGTTCATGAGGCTTATAGGTGTACCAGTGTCATATTTAAACATTTCTGAGATCAGCTAAAATGTACCAGCTGAAGACTCTTTCTCTCCCTTCATAAAATGACAGGTGCCATTCTTAGATTAACTTGTACTGTGATGGACAGATTAACTGGTACTTTTCTGGACAGATGCACTGAAGACAAGTTTAATTTAAAAATAAAGACAACCCAAAACAGGCAAAGAAAAGCCAGCTTGGGAAGTAGCTTTTCATCATTTACGGTGGTGAGAAGGGTCTTTTCTGTCAGGTCCCTGAGGCTCCCTGGGACACGAGGACATGAAATATTTAGCTGCTGATGTTGACAAGGAATGGTTTTTAAGAAATTGAAAATTCCCTTGTCAGTTCAGAATAAACTCTGCTCTTGATGCTAATTCAGAGGCTGCGGAGCTTAAAGACCACTGGAAGGGATGGAGGCATGCATTATTAAAGAGAAAACCACAGGCTATAATGTTTTACTACAGGAAGGGTTAAAATAGGCCAAGAGCTGAGAAAAGGAAGGCAATTTTCCAAAGAGAGACTCAGACTCCTGCTTACTGCACACTGCTTAGCCGTGAAAATGAGCTTCACAAACCATTAGAAAGCACAACGAACTAAATACCTTGCATCTGATACTCTTGAAGAAAAAAAAAAGAAAAGGGAAAAAAAAAGTTGAAAAAGGGATTTAAACAATAATAGAAGCATTAAAACTAAAGCATGGTTGTGGCAGAAATGTTCAACTATAGGCTTTAAAAATATGAATCTCCCATGTACCTCTAGATCTTACCTGCTTTCTTCTCGTTCTTGATTTTAAAATGCTTAGGAAAGGATTTAAGCATTACTTGGTTCCTATCAGCACAACATTGACTTTATTTTTTTCTCTATAAACCTGAAGTGAAATAATTTTTTTTAAAAAACCCACACATTATTTTTTTTATGAATAATGTAAATTACCTTAAATTCTGCAGTAAATGTTTCTTAAGTTTGGCAAGTAAAAGAGTAAACTCACTTGAAAAAAATATTGCAGAAGTAGAGCTGGAAAAGGAGAACTTCCAGTGCACACTCACATGTCATGCTACCAGTCTCTTTTTTCAGTGCATTTGTGTGTGCAGATTACCAGGGTAGAACAGTGGTGTGTCACTGTTACTTGAACACATTCTTCCATCATGCTAAAAAAAATTTGGGAAAAGTGCTGTGAAGACACAAGTATTTTATTCCACAAATTGAAATAGCCTGATTTTCTTGTGAGTTGCTGCTTTGCATTTTTGCAGCATCAAGCAGAAAATAGGGGGTTATAACTTAGGCATACACACATGCTGACACAGCTGCCAGTTTTGTGTCTATCCCTCCTTGTCATTTACCCAGAGGAGCTGGTCCACTTGTCTGGAAAATCCTCTAGTAAAAGGATCGTTGTTTTGTTTGACTGATTTCACAGCACTTCATACAACAAAAGTCCCAGTCCCAGGTCTCTGCTACCATCAGGCCTAGGGTCCTTCAATTCAAAGAGCATAGGATGGTTTGTAAAGGGGAAATCCCACTCGAATTTTTGGATCTTCTTTTTACTCCTGCATTCCCTGGGCACTGATGTCTTTTTCCACAGCCCCTGGGACCTCACATGAAGGTGATGAGGCAGAGAATAGCCATGGTGCAGAGCAAGAGCTGAGGAAGCTCTGTCCACCTCTGCCTATCACCCTGCCACAACCACTGCTACAATGCAGAGTGTGGGTGTCTACTTCATGTGGCAGGGAGCTAAGCTCCCTCACTCAGCCCCGGGTTGTGTCCTCTGTGGCCACCATACCAAATATTAATAATTGGTTGTGTTTCTTTTACCCTTTCCCACTTTAATTCATGTTGAAACATCCTCACTATGATTAGTCTATATCAACCATGCAGTGAAAAAGGGACTTGCTGTAACGATTTCCTTGTGTCCTACCATTAAGGTTCGTCTGGAATGGCCCACAGACCTGGCAGTCAACCCAATGGATAATTCATTGTATGTGCTCGACAACAACGTTGTGTTGCAGATATCTGAGAACCACCAAGTGCGCATTGTGGCGGGGAGGCCCATGCATTGCCAGGTGCCAGGCATGGATCACTTTCTCCTTAGCAAGGTGGCAATCCACGCCACCCTGGAGTCTGCTACCGCCCTGGCCGTGTCACATAACGGGGTCCTGTATATTGCTGAGACTGATGAGAAAAAGATCAACCGCATCAGGCAGGTCACAACCAATGGAGAGATTTCGCTTGTTGCCGGTGCGCCAAGCAGCTGTGACTGCAAGAATGATGCTAACTGTGACTGCTTCTCAGGGGATGATGGCTACGCCAAGGATGCCAAACTCAATGCACCGTCCTCCCTCGCAGTGTGTGCAGATGGCGAGCTGTATGTTGCTGATCTTGGAAATATCCGAATCCGCTTTATTCGGAAAAACAAGCCATTCCTCAACACACAAAACCTATATGAGTTATCCTCACCCATAGACCAGGAACTCTACTTGTTTGACACCAGTGGTAAGCATCTTTATACTCAGAGCCTCACCACTGGAGATTATCTTTACAATTTTACTTATTCTGGAGATGGTGATATAACCCTGATCACTGACAATAACGGCAACTTGGTGAATATCCGAAGAGATTCCACAGGAATGCCCCTCTGGCTGGTAGTGCCCGATGGCCAAGTCTACTGGGTGACAATTGGCACCAACAGTGCACTCAAGACTGTAACAACACAGGGCCACGAAGTGGCCATGATGACATACCACGGCAACTCCGGTCTCCTTGCCACCAAAAGCAATGAAAATGGTTGGACAACGTTTTATGAGTAAGTATATTATGAATATTGTGCTGCTGATTTTGTTCTCTCTTCTCTGAACCATGCAAGATTGATAGAATTTATTTCTCTGGACAGAGTTGTTATCCAAATAAAATGCCCAGAATAGACAATACTAGATCTCACATAAACACTTTGTACTAGAAGTTCATTCGCATTTGAGTGAGTTCTGTCTACCAAGTCAAGAGTCAGAGTTTATGCTGAGTTTTCCTAAACCAGCTAAGTAATTTGGACACCTGGTTCTCCTTAATTTTAGCTGGGACTGGGGATTTAGGCTGCATGTCAGAGAATTTTGCTTGGCTTTGAAAGCCTTGGAAGTGTGAATGTTCCATCAGATCCTCTTTTTCACAGCTTTTCACCTACTTCCTATGCTGCAAAGTGTTTTTAGAGCTTGTTTGAAATGGCTGATGTAGAATGACAACTGGCAATGACTAGTGACATTTGCCAAGAAAATGATTCTGTAATTAATGGACTGCTGGGTTTCTGTTGTTGCAATTGGCCTCACTAAGCTTTAAAAATAGTCTCAGAACTGTTCAAGACAATCCCTGCCTCAGTTTTTGGAGCAGAGAGAAGACGGGGACTCATTGAAAACCCCAGAGATGGCAATGGCTTGTAGATTCATACTTTTTTTATATTACTGTTAGCAATTCCCTGCTTATAAACACTATGAAGACAACACGCTTCTGATATCAAATAGCAAAAAGATAACTAAATAAAGGGCATCTAGGAGAATAGTCTTGAAATTCAGCCTGCTGTTGAGAACCCTTTCCCCTCCCTCTTCCTTAGTTTCTTTTTATTTTCAAGTCTAGCCTCTTTGAAATTTTCCTTTTAGTGCATAATTTCCCATATGGTTTGAATGGTTACATAGTAGTATTCAGCTACCACAATAATAGACCCAATGTAAGAGTCCAATTTGGCTAGAATAGCCAAATCCTGAGATTACAAAGAAAAGAACTGTAAAAAAAAGAAGGTCTCAGGGAAGGAAAGCTGGCTAAACCCACATATTTGTGTTTTAGACATGCAGTTGCTTTGGTTCTTTCTTTAAAATGTTCCAGGCCCAGTTTCAAATTTCTTTGCTTAATACTCATTATTACCGCTCCTGCCTCAAAAATAACTGATAGAAACTCTGTGATGAATCTTTTGAAAGATTATTTGCATTCCATCCATGTTCTGCTTGCAATTACTACAGCGATATTCCTCAGTGAATCAAAGTTAATATCCTTCTATCTCTTACATCAAATTTGCTTGAGGGAGGCTTTAGGGAGGAAAGATAGGGCGTTTTTCTCTACAGGAGTGGAAGCCTGCTATATTGTCAGGACCGTCGTGCTAAATCAAGGAGATACTTTCTTTTTTGCAAAAGACCCAATAATTTCTATTCTTGAAAACAGATGTAGACACAGCCAGTGATGCAAATTAAACATTATAGCTAATACTGGACAGATTTATACTTCAAACGTATTATTTTTATTTAAAAGTGTTACTGGAAATATAAAGGAGACAAAACTGGACAGAAACTAAAATCTAACTTACTCTGAGAATATATTTGTAACGCTGATCCATTATTTCTTGCTGTCCAACAAAATAGAGCATTTGTGAAAGTCATCATTCTGGTCCTTTTATGCACTTCAGAAGAGTCGTAAGAAAGCTTTTTAGAGCTAAATGGAAGACAGTATTCTCCAGTGGTTAGACTATGGAAATCTTGACTAGAGCAAGTCAGCACTATATGATAGCACAGCATCACTGAAAATAGAATTGGGAATGTGTCTTCAGAGATACCTCATCCAAACTTGTGATCAGCTATCTCTGTTTAACTGTTCCTGACAGATTCTGATGCAACTTTATAGAAGTGCAGGGTAAAAGCCTATATCTGAGTTAGTTACCTCACCCTCCCTTTATAGGCAATGGAGAGAAACAGGCACTTTCAGGGTGAGTTTCTTAAGAGTTATGTCCAGTATCTGCTTTAAGATGAGATGAGTGATATTCTCAAAGTTTCTCCTTGTAAAGGTATTCCAGATTGATAAATTCAAGTACAGGTGTACTTTGACTTTGGTCAAATGGATCTTATCAAATCACCTAAGTTATTCATAAATATTGCTAATGAACATGATGTATTTACCTACCTTATTGTTAGAAAGGGGGTGTGTGTATATATATGTGTGTGTGTGCGTTCAGTCTGAATCTTCCATGCTTCAATTAGAGATTGTCACTCTTCATCCTACCCTATCCTATCCTATCCTATCCTATCTTATCCTATCCTCACCACACCCCTACCCTATTCTATCCTACCCTACCCTGCCCTATCTAATTCCCTCCTAACTTATCCATTAGGGACTTGGAAAGGAGATCGCCTGCTCTTCTTCCAGGCTGTGAAAAGTACATATCGAATGGCTTGAGAATTTGCCTCTGTGATAGGTAATCAGTAATAGGGAGCCATCCACTGGGGCTGTTCCAGGTGAATTGGCAGGGATTGATTCTGCCCAGGTTTTGCATGCATTACCTAGGAAAATATATAAAATCAGAACAGATAAAATGAGATCAACAAATAAAGGCAAGATACTTAGATTGCTTGATAAAGTAGGGTTTGTTTAAACAATGTAAAAAATACATTTTTACACAATCTAATGCCAGGGTACACATGTAACAGTGGGCTAAGCACTGACTGTCAGAAGTTGTAGTGAGCAGTCAATCAGTGTGATACTCAGCTTAATTCTATGGCAAGTCTGTCCAACTTGTCACTTGGATGGACAAACAAAATGAATGCATTTACTCAGCCCACTCTACTTGTAGTAGATAGCAGGAAGCTGATTTTATACCTGTACAACACTGATGGGACTAATACTGTTGGTTCTGATCTTAGCAGGTTATGAAGGACAGTGAAAATTAAGGCTGTACAGAAAACACTACAAAAAAGCATTTGTGGGGAGAAAGTGCTTTATGCTGGGGGACTAAGTAGACTTGATGCATTTATCTTAACCTGAAGAAGACTGGGAAGTGTCCAGATCACAGCATGTCAGCACAAAATGATCACCTTCAGAGAGACTCTTTAATCTTTCAAAGAAGGGCTTGAGCAGGGCAAGGGTCTGGAAAGCAAAGCTAGAGACATTCAAGTTGACAGGAAGGTGTGAATTTTTTAGGGCTGAGATTACCTAACAGGTAGAGTAACCAACCATGAGAAGAAGTATATTCTCCATCTCTTGACACCTTAGATCCTGACTCTGGGTGCCTTTCTTAAGATATATCCTCACCAGACAGAAGATTTGAATGAGTCAAATAGAAGCTGCAGGGATGAGTGTAGACATGGTAGGATAAAATCTAAGTTCTTTGATATCCAAGAAGCCCATGAAGATGGTGTAATCCAAATCAACACTCAGTTCGTTCAGGTTATTGATTTCTGTATCAGAACATGAAGAAGTTTAAGTGATTGAGAGAAATCCTGTGAACATGGGAGGCTGGATGGTGTTCCAGGTAGCTTTCAGTCCTGGCTGAGGGGGCAAGTGAAGCTCATATTTCTGTTTTGCTCGTGGATAAAGAAATAAAGACGTCAAATCTGACTCTTAGGCAAAGCTTCATGTTTCTCACAGCACATAATAGTTGTTTATGTGCAAGGGCAGGGTGGAAACCACCTTTAAAAAAGTTAAGACTAAATGGAAATCCAGCCAGCAAGTTTGCACAGCACCAGTGGGCCCATGAAGAACATCCTTATAATATTTTCCTTTAACTGACTGGCCTCCTCTACAGAGGACCATAAACCAGACACTCAATGTGAAAGAAAAAGGTGTTGCAAGAGTGACCAACCTCTCTGGTTCTCTTACAGCTGTTGCTCTTATCAGGGCATTTCTCAGCCTTTATCATAACGCTGCAAAGAGCTGTGATGTGTGGGCACATTGGTGTGACCCTGGAGAGGAGAGCAGGTGGGATACGTTGATGCAGTACTGGAGTTCTATCTCCAGGACACACCAGAGAACCCAGTTCTTCCAGGGACTCAGGCTGGGCTGGCACATAGTCCCTTCATTTCTGTAGGAGATAGGGCCTGTCTTCAGGTGGTGGCAGACTTGCTCACAGCACTTCCAGCTCTTCCTTTCACACATCCTACACCAAAGCTTGCTGCAAGAATCCTGTTTTATTGGTTTTAGCACCGAGTAAGGTTCAGTCTATAATGGTGTGTAGTTTCTCTTTCTTTTGAGAGTGAAACTTAGTTCCCTGCAGTAATTAGCCTGTCCCCAAAGGCCTATCTAGGACTTCTTTGTGAGTATTAACATTATATAGACCTTCTCTGCCTCTGCAGAGGGCTTGACATTCGCTGTCAATTAATGTGCAACACAGCTCAGCTTGTCCAGTAACTAGATTAAAGACTTGCCTTCCTGTTGAACCTGTGACAGTGATAATCAGCAGCCAAGGAAGTTGATCTGGAAACTGCCAGTGGAACGGCTTCTCGTTGTTCAACTCCTCAAGTCAAAGACAAAGGATGCTGTGTGACTACTTGCTTCTTTATTGTTGCTGCTTTTCCACTTGACCTGAAAAAATTGCTACCAGCCATTACAAAGTTTCTTAGCAGCTGCTGTTTGTCTGCTTCTGAATCCGGAAATTCTTATTAATGTATTTGTTTAAACTAAGAATACGGCAATTATCTTGATTAGCTCATTGAGATAGTATCACTGTACGTTAATTCAATTTCCCTCTGAGCCAAAGTCAAACCTTCTATGCATTATTTAGCCTGGATAAGGCTGTTTCGCTTAGGTCCTTTGTGTGCCCAATTAGTTTCGAAGGTCACCTCCTCCCATTCGAAATAAAATACTGCAGACAAGCCCAGAAATTCAAAACCTTTTCATGTAGTGCCCAAGAAGTGGCTCATGGCTGCCTGGAGGGGGAAGGATCTCATGGAGCCAAATCTTCAGATGGACGGTAAGGAAAGCCTTGACCCATAATGTAGGACGCTTTTTGCACAGAATCAAACTCTGCCAAACCTCCCACTATGCAGTGGGTAGAAGGTAGGAGCCAAATGGACCTTGAGTGGCTTTCCAGCAACCCCTGGGACTCCTGTTTGGATGCCAAATCATATGACGAGCAGCTGAGGGGGCTGGGGATGTTCAGCCTGGAGAAGAGGAGGCTGAAGGGAGACCTTATCACCACCTACAGTTACCTGACAGGAGGGTGCAGAGAGGTGGGCTCTTCAGCCAGGTGACAGGAGATGGGACAAGGGGAAATGGCCCCAAGCTGTGCCAGGGCAGGGTCAGATCAGATGTGAGGGAAAAGTTCTTCACCAAAAGAGTCGTTGGGATGTGGAACAGGCTGCCCAGGGAGGCGGTTGAGTCACCATCCCTGGATGGTCTTTTCGAACCTTGTAATTCTGTGATTCTGTGATTCAACAAAGGTCCCAACCCAACACCAACAGTGTTTGGTTCCCCAGTCAATGCCCTTGTTTGGGAAACCGTGGTACCAGAAGTGGGCATCATGGTCAGCATCTATCCCATGGTGAGATGTAGATTGAAAATTCCTTGTAGCTCGCATAAAGGCTTTACAATTTTTTCTCTCTTAGTCAAAACCAGAGATAAATAGCACTTTTTACCTTTAGAGAAGCAGCCACCTCTTGACTCTGAGCAAAGCTAGCTTGCTGCATTGATAACATCCCTTTGTCACCTGATGATATCTCAAGTCACACACTGAGTTTTATGGGATTTGGTGGAGTCCTTGCTTAGACTAGTTCAAGTGGGGATCTCGTTCTGGTCCTACAGTGGACTGGGGTATGAAAACCACCTTTGGCTTTTGCTCTCCTCCTCTTTCAGCAAGATTTCTTTGCTCCAGAATTTCTTCATTAGATAATTTTATCACTTTCATTGATCCTCTAAAGAAGCTACAGTGAAACTACAGCAAGTGCCATGACAAAATAGTACTTCTCCAGTCTCTCACTACGTTATGAGGTCATGTTTTGAGCCATTGTCCTGGCACGTACCGAATACCTGGTGCCAGAATTTAGTGGAGAACCAAGGATATTTTGAGTATTATAAAAGCTAGAGAGGGGGAGAGCTTCCTCTTCTCTTTTGGGCAGTCAGAAAATTCTTCAGATGGTGGCTGCAACCTGCCCCTGTGTCATTAGGGAGAGGACTTGCCTTCATGCATATTTGAGTAGTATCTCTTTGTCTGATACAGATTTATTTTTAATGTTGTGTTTAATGTTGTTTGGAACACTGTGAAGAGGCAAGCTTGTTCAGTGGCGGCTGTATAATCGCACGCAAAATACAGTTTGCAAAGTACATTAGGACACTTTGGCACTAAATGCAATATTATGATAGTGATTCTTTTTTTCCCCCCAATCTCTTTGACTTGTAGTTTTAAAAAGGCTGATGAAATGTGAAAAAGCTAAAATGAGGAACCCAGAGACTCAGGCAAGGAATTGATTTCTGAATAGACGGCACTTAGGATGCTCTTTAATTCCCAAGGCCCAGGTCTCTACACAATGGTAATGTGATAAATGAAAGCTCTGAATGTTTACAAGCTAACAATTAGGCCTCATAAGCACCAAATACCATTTTAATTCTGTGCATTGAACCTTAGCTAAATACGTTTCCAATTGGGAATGGATGGCAACGGCTTCCTTTGCTGGCCTAATAATTGTCACTGTAATTGTAAGTGCTGAGTCTTTGCAGCAGGTTTGAATGGGAGGCAGCAGCTGCGTTAGCAGGTGATGAATTCATTGCTCAGAGTGGCTGCTGTGTGCGCTCCTGTGTTTCAGTATTTCCTTGATTCTGGTGCTTTCAGAGCATTTGGAGAACACAGGAGTCTTAGGCTGTGATGAAAACGGACCCACCCCTAAATCCTGAGACTGTGGAAAGCTTAGCTGCAAAATGAGGTGATGGGGGAGATTTATCTTACTGCAAATACCAGGGCACACCTGCAGCTATGTAAGAGCTGGTCCCTTGGCCTTCCTCTCCAAGCTGAACTTGTACCCTACAAGTGCCTTTATAGGGCTGAAAGCAGAGGTAGAAGGAACAGACTCGTTTAACTCATTTAATTTTTTTAAGCACATCTGTTTGGGGTGGTGATGGCTTTGAGATAAACATGTCCTGGGAGTCCAAGGGTATTTGATAGACAGTATCAGGTACGTGCTGTGTGATGTAAATTGAGGGAAAAGGGAACAATGCCCCAGTCCTGAGCAGAACAGGAAAGAGAAAAGGAACCACTTGCCAAGAGGAAAGTGCTGTAAGCATGAATGCTGACCAGCGTCCAGCTCCTCCTTTTGCACTGTCACCACAGTGCTAAAAGGGAGTTTTTTGTCTGCCTGTGAGCATTTTACGCTTCATCTGCCACCAATTAAAAATAACAGTAATAAAAATTGGAACAATCTAATTGTAGAACCTTCTCAGATTTCTCCCTCTGTAAGGCATGACCTCCTTGCAGCTGCAAACAGGTGAGGTGTCAACCCCAAAATCAGTGCTTGGAAGGTCCCTAACTCACTCCTGGGCAGAGGAGCAGCAGCTCTTACAAATGCAGAAAACACAGATGGTCCAGGTTACTTCTGATGGAGGCTAATGGGGTGATTAAGGAGGTGCCAAAAGTCTAACCTACACGTGCAGACATCTTAAACCAATTCCAGCACACCATGCCAGACTGTCCTGTCCCAAAACGAGCCTTGCGTCTCAGAACCTCAAGTCCCAAATGGAAGTCCTTGCTGTCGGTGAACTTCTCCCCTGTAGTGTGACTTTCCTGTGGCTGTAAAAATGCAACTGTGTAAATTATGCATATCGTACTTACTCATTCTGACTTACAAAGAAAAATGTGTGCGTAGAGATCTAGGAACCATCACACATCTCATGCTCGTTTTTCACGCTGTGCTAATCCGTTTTGCACAGGCAGAGGTCACTGGCATATTTGCACATTTGCATTTTTGCAAATATTGCATGTTTGGAGGTGTGATCTATATGTATAAATACCTGAAGGGTGGGTTTCGAGAAGATGGGGCCACTCTGTTTCATTGGTGCCAAGGGGCAATGGACATAAAGTGGAACATAGGAAGTTCCACCTAACCACAAGGAGGAACTTCTTTACTGTGGGGGTGGCAGAGCACTGGAAACAGCTGCCCGGAGAGGTGGTGGAGTCTCCATCTCTGGAGACATTCAAAACCTGCCTGGACACATTCCTGTTCATGTGACATGCCCTAGGGTTGGACTAGATGATCTCTAGAGGTCTCTTCCAACCCTGATGCTTCTGTGATCCTGTGATTTGCATAGCAGAGAGCTGAAGTACCTTTTGTGAGGGTGCTTGATGCACAGGAATAGAGTTTAAAGAGCTGGTTTTCTGCTCTTGCTTGGGACTGTTAGTTAAACAGTTAGTATCCACTGTCTTTTGAGGCTTACACGCAAGTAGGCCATGCATGGAGTGTAGGTTTTGTGCTGACTCTCACCATGGTGCCGTTCAATTAGGATAAACCATATGACTCATAGGACATTGTCTCAGCACTTAAAGGAAATAGCAGCCCCATTCATCACATGAACAGGCTCTCTGCTCCCAACCTGGCTTTTGGTCTCCTTTCCCTAATCTGTAGACACGGTTCCTTCCACACTCACATTTCTCTCACACCAGACTCAATCCTTGGACTTCTGCATGTTTGGAGGTGTGATCTATTTGCACATCCAGATTTGAGCTGCTATTTTTAGGAGGTGAATCAGGCTCAATTTCAGGAGCAGCTAATTTCTTAAAATTTAAATAGAGCAATACAAACAAATGCCTTGCAACTACTAGTACCACCAAGTCAGAGGTGTTAAATTCAGATCCCTCTTCCTTTTATTTCAGACCATTTGGGATCTTATCTATAGGACTACTGACGTTGAGATAGAAAGAATTTGGGGTGTTTCACAGAACACTTTTAGTGAAAATAATGTTTTCCCTGCTCAAGGTAGAGACTAAAACACATCCCTTGTGTCCCAGTTGTGACAATTAATTACAATCCTCTTCAGAGCAACCATTTTCAGGGTGACATCTTCACACTTGTTTCTTCCCTTCTAAAACTAATTTATTTTGACTTTACCTCTTAGGTCATGTTTTCTAAGCTTGTTACCCTTAACACATCATTTACAGTACTTTATCATTCTGAGGAGCAGTGTCCTTCACTGGACACGGTGCACCATCAAAGGCTCACCACTGGGTGAAAGAACAAGTCCTCTCTGCTCACCCACAATTAACTTTGCATCACCATATGATATGTTTTCTTGTTATGACCTTCTTTAATATCATATAGGTCATTCTTAAATGATACGTGGGCAGGACCTGAAAAAAAAGAAATCTTTGTCACTGATTGTTTTTGCTGGAATTTGTCTACCATTTCTCCACCTAGTTAAATATCCCTTTCTCTGAAGGTTCATCTCATCAGAAGGCCCAACATCTCTTGAGAGGTGAGCCAGTAGAGCTTCCTGCTGCTCTCCATTCCAGTCTATAACAGCCTCACTGCAAAGCTCCCTTGCCAGCTCTCTGCTCTTAGCCCAGGTTGTGGCCCAGGGGTGTCTTTGTTCCCGTGCCACAAATAGGAGGCAGGATGGTGTGCTTGCTCCACTGACTCAGGAGGTCTCTAAGCACAGATGTCCACTTCTCCTTGTTATTGAAAAATAACCCCACAGCTTGTTAACTGCTGTGGGACCTGTGTGTGTAAGTTATTTCATCTGGGTCCTGATAGACAGGTGTCCACATCACAGAAACCTTCACAGATGGTGCTTATGTTGACTCCCTCATTGGAAAAGCCAAGGACTCAGTAGGGGTGAAAACTGAACTGCTTTTTACACATTCAAACAACCCTTCCAGATGGTTCTATAAACAGTAAAAGATAGACATGGGGGTCTAGCTGTGGTCTGGGCTCTACACCATGTTCACAAAGGACAGTTGTCTGCCTGATGTGGCTGAGCTGGCAAGTCATTGCTGCTACCTTAACACGAGCTTTTAAAATAAGAGTTAAAAGCAACAAAATTTGAAAAAAAAAAAAAAAAAAAGAAAGTGGGACAATGTGCTGAATAGCTCAGGACACAACCAGGCAAAACAGTTGGTGGCCTTTAGTAGCTCTCAGTTCTGCTAGACAGGTTGCATGGGACAGCTTTTCCATAAGTCACAGCACAGTGAATGGGAAATAAAGTTACTCCACTGTAAACAAGGATCATAGTGCAGTATTGGAAAAAATGTTGTTAAAACACATGCTAATACTTGTTTATTTATTTTCTGTTCTTTGCTTGATTCTCTTCAGCTAAACGCTGTGCTTTTCTTCTCATGAAGCCAGAAAAACCCATGACAGTCTGACAAATTGACAATGCATTTTTCTGTGGGAAAAATCTGGGTGGAGATTTCAAGACTTGGTGTCTGCTTTACAGGATGATTCCTGTATCCCACTCTGCTGTTGATGCTGTTGACTTCACTCCATCCTCCCTTCCAGGTACGACAGCTTTGGGCGTCTCACCAACGTGACCTTCCCTACTGGCCAAGTGAGCAGCTTCCGCAGCGATACCGACAGCTCCGTGCATGTCCAGGTGGAAACCTCCAGCAAGGATGATGTTACAATAACAACCAATTTGTCTGCATCAGGAGCCTTCTACACCCTGCTCCAAGGTGAGTTGGGACACTGTCCTTCTCCCAGCTGAGCTGCACACAATTATCCATCAGGAAACAGGCATCATCTGGTTACTCCCGGCACCAAAAATCACCTGCATCCCCAGCACCCCAGAGCTCCCCACATCCTGGTACAGATGCACACTCACACCTACTTAAATCACATTCCCCAGAGCCATGGTTGCTCTGCAGCTGTTTTCTGCTTCATTCTCAGCCAGTCCCCTTGCCGTGCAGCCCTCATGCAGTACAGTCCTCCGTCATCATTACTGTTATTGTTACAACAAAAAAGGTTGCATAAATCTAGCTGTGCTTCCAGCTGACCCCTTCGCTTTGTTGTTCTCTTAATGGCTTCTAACTTAACAGTTACTCTCCTGGAACAGGCTTCCAGCTGTTTGCTGGAGATCTCCCTGATTCTTTGTTCACTGGCTGTTCAAACAGCAACCAGAAAAATTGCCATCCTTACTCCCAAAAGGTCTGCATTTGTGCAGAAGGTCTGGTGTGGGGAGGCACAAAGGAGGATGGGGAGGTGGACAGCAAGGATAAGGCTGGTGGAACTGGTTGGAAATAAGCATGGTTCTGCCGGGAATAGTAAGGTGGAGGATTGATGAGATGAAAGAAAAGATGGTGAAGTGAGAAAGAAAAAGCGGAATAAATAGCAGGGGAGCACTGTACTGATGTGCTGGTGGGGGTAGAAGCTGTATTGCACAAACCACATCAATGTCCAAATTCTGAAGACTGAAGCCTCTTCAAGGCCAAGGTGAGTCACCAGCCATTCCTGGGGCTTGCAGAAAGGGAAGGCACTTCCACGCTCTGCTTTCTCCAGCTCTTTCCAGCTCTCCTTCACTCAGTCTATGCCAGATGGCAATGGGGTGGGTTTCCTGGTGAGGAACTAATTTCCTCGTTTTCCCTGGTGAGGAACGAATTTCTCCAAATGAGATCACCATATTCCAGAGTGACATTTGTTCCCACATCTCTGGGACACACATTTTCCTCCCCCTCCCTATAAAGAAAGTGCCTGCTATGCCTGAGCGCCGGGTGGCTGAGCGGATGCCAGCCCCTTCAAGCCCTCCTCACTGTTGCTATAGGGGAACACAATGACTTTCTTATTCTTTACTTCAGCGAGCAAGTAAAGACCCAGCCTACCCCGCCCCATCCCATCCGCTCGCATTAAGACATCTGACAACTGCGGAGACACGAGGTTGGCTTCACCTCAAGAGCCTAATTAAGCAATAGAACCCGCTGTTGGGGGCCCTTTAGTGAGATAATTGACTGTGATGTGATTTATGCGCCCAGAGCGGAAGGCACAGTTACATAATGGTGCCACGGTCATTTATCTCATTGTGCTGCCCTCCAGCGCAGGGACACTCCTGCCATTAGGACAGGCAGTTTTACAAACAGCTTTACCATCCCTGGAAGTCTAAAATTATAAAACCTGGTTTGATCTGAAGAAGCAACCTTATCTTAAAATAGAGATCTGGGTATAACAATGCGGTGGAGGTGGCCCACGACCTGCTGAGGGTGGCTTTCCCACAGGCATTAGGGACTGTGAGTCTCCAAACTGAGGAAGCTGTTTGTTCATGGCAGCATCGCAGAAACACAAGCAAGGGCCACTGGAGTTGCCCAGGGATGTATCAAGCACAGATGAAACGTAATTTGCCTTCCAAATGCCTCTCCATCGGAGCAGGAGCCGTTCTCAGGACCTGTGTCTGCCTTGCTCACTCCATTGTTCTCCAGAGAAAATACAAATCTCAGAAGCTCTTTGCCTTAGAGGTACTCATGCATTTTCCCTCTGGACTTACAGCTCATTTCTCCACGTTGTCTCTTGCCACTCCTTCCTCCTCAGGGGACAGCTCCTCACAGTGCCTGTGCTTCAACATGGGTTCTCTCCCACAGCAGATGGTCCTCCACAAACTTCTCCAACCTGAGTCCTTCCCACAGGCTGCAGTTCTTCACCAATTGCTCTAGCGTGGGTCCCTTCCATGGGGTGAAGACAGTCAGGATCAGACTGCTCCAGTGTGGGTTCACTACAGTGTCACAAGTCCCACCAGCAAACCTGCTAAAGCATGGGCTTGCTATGGGGTCACAGCCTTCTTCAGGTGTATCCACCAGCTCCACCATGGGGTGAAATCTCTCCTCCACTGTCATTCTCCATGGGCTGCAGGAGGACAGCCTGCCTCACCATGGTCTTCTCCATGAGCTGCAGAGGAATTTCTGCTACGGTGCCCGGAGCATCTACTCCCCCTCCTTCTTCACTGTGTGTCTGCAGAGTTGTTCCTCTCACATATTCTCACTTCTCTCTGCAATTGCTCTTGGTGGGTTTTTTGCTTCTGAACTCTCTTATCCCAGAGGTGCTACCACCATCGCTGATGGGCTTGGCCTTGGCCAGCAGCAGGTCCATCTTGGAGCTGGCTGGTATTGGCTCTGTCAGACCTGGGGGAAGCTTCTAGCAGCTTCTTGTAGAAGCCACCCCTGCAGATCCCACTTCTACCAAAACCTTTCCATGCAAGCCCAGTACACCCAGGAATTCCACAGAGACCTTCAATCTTTCCCCTGCTTCCCAGTAAAGGATGAAGGAGGGAGGAATACATTAGTTGTGCAGAGGTTGTTCAGTGATTTGATTTAAAGCTTGTCTCCCTAGCACTTTCTCACCAAACCAAGCATCTAAGAACAAAAGTGGGACAAACAGCTGACCGTCCCCCTTCTCTCCATTTGCAGAATTGAGTGTGGAGCAAGTTTGATCCTGTTATATCTATTATCAAAAGACCAACAGCTTAAGTACTCAGTGGTAAAGCTAAAATACTTGGATCTACACTGTGGATCACTGCTGTATGTTTCTAGTGACAAAATCCAGTGCCACAGCAGTTTCACACCATCACTGCTGTGTACAGTAAGTTGAGTTGTGCTCCTGCTGAGATCAGCGTGGCAAGACTCCAGCTGGCTACTACAGGAGCAGGATCAGACTCACAATAAAAAAGACCAACGGGTGTCAGGTTTCCTTTCCTAATTATACCAAACTGCACTCTTTGCTGATCTGTTTCATCCAGACGAGAGATGATAATTTTGCTGTGACCTCGTTTCCTGCTGAGCTATGGCAGAGCAACTAGTGAGCAAAACCCGACTTGCCTCAGAACGGAAAAACAATTGACATGAATTTTTAACGGGTGTTTTTATTCACAATTAGGTATTTATGGCAGTCTGGGAGACAGAAATTGTAATATTTTCCAGCTTTTGAGGAGCTTCAGATAAGGCAGCCTTTGTATAATGTGCTTTTAAAGCCACTCTGCACCAAGCAAATCTCGTGCTTTCGTACCCTTCATGAGCTCCTCTCTGCAGAGAGCAATGCCAGCTGGAGAGTCAAAGGATGGGGTTTCAGCCTGCCTAGTTCCTGAAGGATGTGGAAGGGATATTTTTCTTCTCTTCAACTCCTGAACTCCCAGATCCTGGCCTCAAAATCTGCTGAACTTCCAGGAGCTAGAAGAGGCCAGATATAGAGAGATGTGTGGGAGCTTAGTGCCTCTGCTTTCTCTCCAAATATGAGGACTCTGGTTGCCTCCTGAAAGCTTTCCCAAGTGAAAGGGTTTGGCTGTTGTTTGGGGAACTGGTTAACATTAGCTCGCTGTGCAATTTCCTGTCACTTGTGAGATGGTGAATAAGCTGAGGAAAGTAGGTGGCCCCACTTTTTCATATATTGTGGTGAAATTGGGATCTTTAGGATATAAAAGTATGGAAAGTTTTCAGCTGCTCTGTGATTTAAAACAAATATCTCACCACCCAGTATTTTAGCCTGGAGGAAGAAGTTCTAACCTACAACTTTTGCTAGGGCATCACATGGCTCATCTACTGGTGCAGCTTTTTAACCTGTGTAAGACTTTCCTGCAAGAGTTTGAGGTGCAGAACCTCATCAGAATGAAAGAGATTGTCTTTACTTTTGCTGATCAAACCCATGTTTTGCTCATCAAACCCATGTTTTGCTCACTCTTACAACCATCAGAAATGCTGATGAAGCCTGGGTGGAGGGGGCTGGACCATTATTTGGGGGTAGCCATTTGAAAAGATCTCTTTTTTTCTCTTCAGACCAAGTCCGAAACAGCTACTACATCGGTGCTGATGGCTCTCTCAGACTGATGCTCGCTAATGGTATGGAGGTGGCCCTGCAAACTGAGCCACATCTGCTGGCTGGCACTGTCAACCCCACGGTTGGGAAGAGGAATGTCACACTGCCCATTGACAATGGCCTCAATCTTGTGGAGTGGAGACAGAGGAAAGAGCAAGCGAGAGGGCAGGTCACTGTCTTTGGACGTCGGTTGAGGGTAAGTGAGAAGCCTGAGCAGTTTTGGACACCATTTCCTACCTCATCAGTCCCCAGTGTCATGACAGAAAGGGACAGGGCTCTTTTGTATCTTCTGCAATAGGGAGGAGGCTGCAGGACAGAGAACTAGCTGTTCATTCTCAGTGCCACAACCTTTATGACTTGAATATATCCTTGTGTCACTTTGCGTGCTGACATTCTCTTAGCCATCACAGGCTGATTTGCCTCCATGTCCTCTGCATCACTGGGAATGTGTGACCTCTCATCAGACACTGCAAGTTAAACCATCATGTCAGGCTGTTTAAGCAAGCAAGGGGTGGTCATAACTGTAAAATACTGCACCAATTTTTATAGGTGTTTTCAACTTGTGTGGCTGTCAGTAATGGGACTGAGCTTTGTAAGCATATGAGGACAGGCTTCTTCAATCTGGAGAAGAGAAGGCTCTGGAGAGACCTTAGAGCACTTTCTAGTACTTAAAGAGGCTTCAGGAAACCTGGAGAAGAACTGGTCACAAGGACAGAGAGGGACTGGACAAAGGGAATAGACTTTACTGGCAGGAGAGGAGATCTGAGGCAGAAATCCTTCCCCAGAAAGGAGAGGAGGCCCTGGAACAGGGTACTCAGAGAAGCTGGGGCTGTCTGTGGATCCCTGGCAGGGTTCAAGGCCAGGTTGGATGGGGCTTTGGGCACCCTGGCTTGATAGGGGGTGTCCTTGCCCGTGGAAGAAGCATTAGAACTAGATGAACTTTCATGTCCCTTCCAACCCACACCTGTCTGGGCTTCTGTGGTTATGGTTCACTGGTCAGCCTCAGGAAAATCTCAAGATTCCTGAAACTCACTTACCTGTCAAAACTGTTGATGAGCTGGGCTTGCAGGCCACAAGATTGCAATCGCCGCCATTCCCAAAGCAAAAACATTACTAACAGCTCCAGCCTGATGGGACGTTCTCCTCCAGGAGCCTGCTGTCCCTTCTGTGCTTGAGACCGATGTGTTTTGAAAACATTGTTCCACACAATGCCCCACAGACCTGTCAGGGCTGTTTAAAGATCTCACCCAATAAGCCTGTAATTCCTCTGCTAACTGCTGGCAGGGCTAGTAACTCGTAATAGCAAATCCAGCGCAATCACCCTCTACCTTGATAGTCTGAGAGTCACGGGCTGATGAGCAGTTCCTGGGAAGCTGGTCAGCACCTGGCACATTCAGACCTTCTGAGAGAAACACTTAGTGCTGTGTCATGCCACCACAGCAAAAGGACTGCAGCTATTTATTTGCACTTAGGCTTCACAGGGCATATTAACACTCTGGTTTCAGAATACCTGTTTCCCAGTCCTTACTTTTCACCTCTCCCTACTCCCCACAGCGTGACCCCTGCCACCTTGGTGTGATTTCTCCCATCTCTCCTCGCTCACACTTGTTGGGTACTGCTCTTCAGCCCCCCAAACCAGCCTCATTACAGAATCACAGGAGTTGGAAGGCACCTCAGAAGATCATTGAGTCCAACTTCCCTGCCAGATCAGGATCACCCAGACTAAATCACACAGGAACGCATCCAGGAGGGGTTTGAATGTCTCCAGAGAAGGAGACATTCAACAACCTCTCTGGGCAGCCTGTCCCAGGGCTCTGTCACCCTCACAGTGAAAAAGTTCCTCCTTACATTCACATGGAAGTTCCTATGCTCCAGCTTGCACCCATTGCACTTTGTGCTGTCACTGCCATCACTGAGAAGAGCCTCACTCTGTCTTCCTGATTCTGGTCCTTTACATATTTCTAAGTATTAATAAGGTCACATCTCAGTCTCCTCTTCTCAAAGCTAAACAGGCCCAGCTCCCTCAGCCTGTCCTCATAGGGAAGGTGTTCCACTCCCTTAATCATTTTGGTGGCCCTGCACTGGACTCTTTCAAGGAGTTCTGTGTCCTTCTTGAACTGAGGGGCCCAGAACTGGACCCAATATTCTCTGTGCGGTCTCACGAGGGCAGAGTAGAGGGGGAGAAGGACCTCTCTTGACCTATGAACAACACCCCTTCTAATATACCCCAGGATGCCACTGGCCTTCTTGGCCATGAAGGCACATTGCTGGTTCATGGTCATCCTACTGTCCGTCAGGACCCTCAGGTCCCTCTCACCTACACTGCTCTCCAACAGGCCAGTCCCCAACCTATTGCATGAATATCCTTGTTTTTCATTATCAGAAGAAAAACTGCCAACAGCAGTGAAAGCTGAAGCAGATTCTTCCTTGGGAACTGCTATCTATCTGAGGGTCGGTTGGCATCGCCCTTCTTGTTTGGTTTGTCTTAGGGTAGCTATTTTATTTTAATAACCTATGAAATTATCAGACAGGTCTGAAAGGAGAGAGCCTTCTGAAATCCGCAGCTGTGCCACAGCTATTTGGTGTTCAAAGCAGTTTCCACTCATTTAGCCACAGCTCAGCTGCCTGTGTCAGTTTTATCTTCCAAAATTTTCGCAGTAGATTCAAATGCAGAACGTGTCTTTGGTTTATGTTGTACTGCATTTGGAAAAAAAACACTTGCAGAATGAGTTTTCAGGCTGGTTACTTGTGTCCCCATAAATCTGCCAGCATTTATTCACATTTGGAGCCTTTCAGAGCCCTTCTAGTGAAGCAGAAGAGCACCTTACATGGTTAAAGGACTCAGTTATGGCTCTGTTCAGGGATTCAAAGGAGCTGAGGGTGTACAAGAAGTTTTAAGCTGCCCATTTGTACCTGTATGGCAGCATCCGCACCCCTAAGACATAAACCTGCAAGGTGCTAATTGCATCCCTGGGGATTGCCCGGCATTTAACATATTCTGCATGTCATGTTCCTCTCTTCCCTCGTACCAGTAATTGCTGCTTTCCCTGGCAAGGAAGAAGCTAAGAGAAGTTAAGTTCAACATGTTTTTATTCATTTTGGGAAATGTTATCATTTTCTGCCATATGTGAGTAAATTACTGCTTTCCCTCTGCCTACTGCTCACATGAGATGGCAGCAAGGACATGGTGCTCCATGGGGAAAGAGCACACTGTGAGAGGCTGCAGCATCACTCTGTGAAGCCTTTGAGACGAGGAGAAAAGGATCTGGCCACTGTAAAATAGGGAGTTCCCCTAAAACCAGATCCTTTCTCCTCCATTGCATGAATCCTGGGCAGTGGCCTCAAGTTGGAGCACAGGAAGTTTGGCACCAATATGTGGAAGAACTTTTTCCCAGTGAGGGTGAGGGAGCCCTGGGACAGGCTGCCCAGGGGGGCGTGGAGTCTCCTGCTCTGGAGATATTCAAGACCTATCTGTATGCCAACCTGTGTGACCTGTCCTAGGGAGCCTGCTTCGGCAGGGGGTTGGACCCGATGATCTCTGGAGGTCCCTTCCAACCCCTGTGATTCTGTGAATCTGTAAATCTGTGAACCCACATCTTATGAGTTGTAGCCCTTCCTCCCATGGCTGAGGGTGTTCTCGGGGGACTGACAACCTGTTGCCATGAACTTCACCAGCTCTCAGTTTCACAGCTGCCTCCTTGACCCTCTCCAGGAAATAATACAAAGCACGTGTTTATATTGCAAGGATAAGATACAGGGTAGGGACTTCTGCATGGATAGAGGGACAGGGGACAGCCCTGATGCCTTTTCCCCAGTCCCTTCAATGCTGACCTGCCTCTGAGCTCGGTCATGCAGCAGTAAAGCAGCACAAATATATTAAAACAGTCCTTTTCCCTTCTCTTGTCCCACACACTCCATGGAAAATTGTGATGCTCCAATCCACTCACCCAGCAGTGAGATATTGCCACAAATTGGCTGACTACAAATTCAAGCCATCACTGGCCAACAGCAACACAGACTAGATCTGCAGTGAGAACATTAGGTAAACTTTGCTTCAAGGAACAGAGCTCCTTCCTTTTGGTTGTTTTTTTTAAGCAAAGTCAAGTTTTTCAATAAAGAAGGATGTAAAATAATCTCCGACAGTGGAGCAAATAGGAGAGCCAAAAGAGACAGAGCTGTTGGCTTAGCTCTTCTATTTATTTAAACATGAACACTCCTGCTGTAATTCACTCTGCTTTTCCCAAGACCTCAGCAACTGGTTAATGGTGGCATCATAACCTGGTGTCCCAGGTACTCCCCAGAAACAGCATGACTGGAGAAGTCTCCTGGCATGCACTGTTAACCATTCCTGGTGCGTTGACTAATGAGGACAGCCCAGATTTGCCTCTGCAATTTCTGCAAGGTGTTGAAGCCACCTCAATGGTTTCAGCTCACTGGGGTAACCACTTTGTAGGCGGCTCTTTACCACATAGGTTTGGTTGGCTCCTGGAGTTTTCATTGCAGAAGTACAGTTTGCCCTCCTCTGCTGAAGGCCAGTGTTTTCATGAGAAATATTGCTGTACTCTTGTGATCCCAGGGAGATTAATGTGGAGATTAATGCATATCATCTAAATATGATTTAAGGTAAAGGAGCTCCATAGGAAGTATTGGAGAGATCAGAGATGGTAGTGTGTTTATGTTCTTGCTTTTCCAGAGCAAGCCAAGGGAACTTGCTGTGGAACATGATTTTGGGGCTAAATTTAGTCTCTCACATATAGAGACGAGGTCAAATCCACTGTGAATTGTGGATTTAAATTTACCCTGTTGCAGTCCTGTGCTGATGGCAAGCATTTTCAAACACTCTGAGGGGAAAAAGCTTTTTGCAGGAGCTTTTCATACCCCATTCCAGGATAAGGATTCCAAGATGTAGGATGGCACCTTATTTCTCTGCTCACCATAAAACACGGTTATTGGACTGAAGCCTGCAGCCTTGTCAGTGCTTCTGCAGAAAATTCACTTCTATTCAAGGCATGCCCTTGAACAAGGATGAAAAAAAAAGATTTAGCCCCTTTTCAGAGGCTATCTGGCAGGGCTGGGTTCACTTTGCCCATCACCTTGAGGTGTGGCTGCTGTCACTGCAGCACTTCTCAGAGACAGGAGGGATTACACCAAGAGAGCAGCAGAAAACAAATCATTAAAAAAAAAACCAAACCAAAAACCAGAAACAGACAAAAAAAATTCATGAAAAGGGAGACTGTTTCCAACTAGTCCCACAGAAATGGCTTGCCAGATCATGAAGAGGGTGGAATGACTTCAGGCACCAGCAATGGGATGCAGAGATCTGGACTGAACATAAGAGCTATCCTGGGACCTGCTCTTTGGTCCTTTCAGCACAGTGAATGGCCCTGCTGCTACTGTGCAGATCAGGAATGCCACTTGCAGCCTGGAATACTGTCCCAGCTCTGGAAGAGCTCTTTCCAGCTCTCTTGGCAGAGACCACTAGCAGAAGAAGCGGCAGCTGCCAGCCTGGAGCTTCTCTGATAATAGATGGAAGGCAGAGATTCAATTCCTTCATACTTTGGTTTTCGGGTTTGGGGTTTTTTTTTGCAAGCAATTGTCACTTCTGTTTCTCTATTTATAGCAGCAAGTACCTATGAGATACCAAATTGCTCTGTTAGTTACATGTGTGCATCTGTACTTAGAGTTTTGATACCTTTTTAATTATTTCCCAGCTTGCCTGTTACAGCAGGCTGCTGGCTGATTCACTCTTTCTTCCCATTGCCCATTTACATTCGATTTTACACACATTTAATTGGACCATTATCTACCTTTCCACACTGTTTCTTTCCCCGAGTCATACCAATCTTCCTGCATTGCTAGTCATAAGTTGAAAATAATTTTTAGACTTGCATCCTCTTACATCATCTTCACTCCAACATCATGGCACCGATTCCTTCTCTCTCAACTGGCCACATGCACCTGCAGTTTGCTTCCACATTTTCTCAGCTGTGATATTACCCCCTTGTGGTGGTTTGACCCTGGCTGGAGGCCAGATACCCACCAAAGCCATTCTGTCACTGCCCTTTTCAGCTGGACAGGGGAGAAAATATATATTGAGAGGCTCAGAAGTGGAGATAAGGACAGGGAGAGATCACATTCCACAATCAGCATCACAGGCAGAACAGACTCAGCACAGAACAAAGGAAAGAAAACTGGGGGAATGGGGGTTTCAATCAGTTCCTCATGAGTTGTTTTCCTTCTTATCTGGGGGAGCATTCCTCACACCCTTCTCCTGCTGCACCATGGGGTCCCACCCATGGCAGACAGTCCTCCACGAACTTCTCCAACGTGAGTCCTTTCCCACAGGGCTTCAGCTCTTCCCCAGCTGCACCAGCGTGGGTCATTGCTATGGGAGCAGTCACAAATCACAGAGTGTGTCTCAGGCTCTCAGACCCAGATTGCTCCAGTCTGGTCCCCCACAGGGTCACAAGCCCCCCACCATCAAACCTACTCCAGCATGGGTCTCTCTCTCACTCATCTCTGTGTCTCTGTCTCTCTCCATGGGCTGCAAGTGCTGTCAGAGGCTTGCTCCAATGCAGGTCAGAGCACTGCAGTGGTTCTGCCCTTCTCCTTGGCTCTTATTTCATCCTTTCTCATCCTATTCAGTTCTCAGATAGTCCCACATCCCTCAAAATCTAGCTGGAATTCAATCACACCCCCTGAAGTAATGGCCAAGATCAAAGCTGGACCAGGGCTGAGAACAGTGCTTAGGTCAGGAATATCAGCTTTATCTGTAGTAGGATGAGGCAGGATGTTTAACTTGCAGTCTGAAGACATTGCAACAACCTGCAAACCCTGGTTTATTGATGACAGCTCAAGGGTTGCAAAGAGAACTGAAAAACAAGTCAGCTGTTTGGAGTTTGAAATTCATCTAAGAAGAATCTTCACCATTCCAGGAAAGATGAGTTTACCAGCTGCAAGTCAGGACTGGTGGGATAGAGGAAGAGCTGTCTTTACCAACAAGCTTATGATGGGAATGTGGGGTTTTGTCCTTGGTGAGTGCTTTGCTACTGTGGTGATGTGGCTTTGTAAGTCTCCCTGCAAACATAAGTTGTGTTATCATCTCCTTTTTAGTATTGCTGCGCACTACAATCCCTGAATCAAAATGTATTCCTGCTCCTACCTTTGAAGTAGGTACCTTTGATCTTTGGAAATGCAGAGGCAGTGGAGGTAACTGGAGTCTAATTATGCAACACTGAATAACCTCAGGACAATGAAGCTAAAACTCTAGCTCTCACAGAAAAGTTCCTGCTTTTTGTCACCCCTACAGTGGTCAAGGCCTCCTTAATTTCATCTCAGGGGAAAGATTTAGTGCCCGCAGTATGTAACTCAGAGACAAACTCAGTTTTCCAACATGTTGACACAGCACACATTTTCTGCAAGTATTGTTTTTTGATATGTGTGAAAGCAAAAGACTCTATATCCTAGGTTTGATATTTGATGCAAATGTTCCTTGCCACAAGTTCTCACTATAACTTCTGTAGGCCAATCGTCACATCTGCTGTAGCAGTCCTAAGCTTAGGTTTGGATATGGTCAATGTTCCTTTGCTGTGGTGTTTCAAAAGTATCCAGATTTTTTGCCTCTCTCCTTAATGAAGTCAAAAGAAACAATGTTAAGACAACTCCCAACTCTTTGCTTTGAAAATTGCCTCTTATCCAGGAGCAGTGAAAAGCTGGGTACTCTCCAGTGCAGTCTGAAGAGGTGTTAGTGAAACAGGGCTAGTCTTTGTAGCTTAAACTGGTTTGGGCTTCCTAATTCTCCATCTCTTTCCTGTAGGTTCACAACAGAAACCTGTTGTCCCTTGACTTTGATCGTGTGACAAGGACAGAGAAAATCTACGATGACCACCGTAAGTTCACGCTCCGCATCCTCTACGACCAGGCAGGGAGACCCAGTCTCTGGTCGCCCAGCAGCAGACTGAATGGGGTCAATGTCACCTACTCCCCGGGAGGACACATTGCAGGCATTCAGAGGGGAACAATGTCAGAAAGGATGGAGTATGATCAGTCTGGCAGAATTACATCCAGGATCTTTGCCGATGGCAAATCATGGAGCTACACTTACTTGGAGAAGGTAAGAATCCTCCAGCTGCTCAGAGTTGGTGCATCTGGTGCAAACGGGCTTTGTTCCTTTGACTTCAGTCCAGCTGCACTCCTCCACATCAGCGGATTAATGGTCCTTATGGACCAGTACTCCTTTACCACCCACACCAAGGTGCATACTTTGATGCCAGACCATGAAAGAGCAGTATAAAATAGCCGAAGAAGTTTCTTCCCAGGTGCACAGGGAGCAAGTCTTGATGCCGTGAAGCTCTGGCATTTGATTTTTTAAGCACAGCATTCCTTTGCTGAGCCAGCTGCAATATAAAATATCTTCAGGTAAAGTCAGTAGGAATTTCCACTAGGATTTCCCATGTGAAAATAACCCATGCAGTCTGACATCCTGCCTTCTTCGAGTGGTCCTTTCCTGCTTTGTAGGAAATATGTGTAATTAAAAAGTGTGAGGCATGAATCCAGCCAAACTGTTCTAGCAGACTTTGCAGTGTTTTCTGTAGTCTGCACTCTGTAGATTGGCATGCAACTCAAATATTCTGGGTATTACCATTAATCATTCCATTGCCCAATGTCCTGCAGATCCATATACCACGTACTCGGGGATGGAATGGTTTATTCCTCAGTTTTGCATAGGGCTTATCCCTACAGCAGTTTAAGATAACTACAGTAACATAGCTTTTACAAAAGCAAAAGGTATTGACTTGCTCCTTGTATTACACAGTCTGGGTGGATTGTTTGTTACATGCCAAAAAAAAATTATCCCAGAATATGCATCCAGGTAGAAGTTTGCAGTAAGAAACTAATCATAGAATCATAGAATGGTCTGGGTTGGAAGGGACACCAAGGATCATACAGTTCTAACCCCCCTGCCACAGGCAGGGCCACAAACCTCCAGGCCTGGAGCTACACAAGGTTGCCCAGGGCCCCATCCAACCTGGCCTTGAACACTCCCAGGGACAGGGCATCCACCACCTTTCTGGGCAGCCTGTTCCAGCCCCTCACCACTCTGTAAATGGAGATACAGAGACGCAGTAAATTAATTGACCATTGGAAGGTGTCTGTGATGCTTTAACCCCAGCCGGTAACAGCACCAGGCAGATGCTCACTCACCCTTCCCATTGAGATGGGGAGAAGAATGGGAAAAAACCCACATGGGTTGAGATAAATACAGTTTAACTAAGGAAGAGAATAATAATGACAATAACCACTACAACCCAGGTGGCGCACATATGCAATTGCTCACTACCTGTGGAAAACAACCTAATGCCTAGTCTGTTTCCCAGCAGCCATCTCAGACAGCATCTCCAGTTACATATGGAGCATGACCATTGTGTGTGAGGGAATATCCCTTTGGCCAGGCTGGGTCAGCTGTCCTGGCTGTGCTCTCCCAGCCTCTTGTGCACCTGGCAGGGCACAAGAAACTGAAAAGTCCTTGACTTTGTATGAATGCTGAAACTGCCTAGCCACAGATAAAACCACCAGTGTGTTATCAATATTATTTTCATACTAAACCCAAAACACAGCACTATACCAGCTACTAGAAAGAAAATTAACTGTATCTCAGCCAAAACCAGGGCAGGGTCAGGGAGCACTTTTTCAAGCATAGTTTAAGTCACTGTACTGATTTTATTTAGTTAGTCTGTATAAAACCTGTTGGCACAGGGAATTTGGGTAGAGACAGCTAGCCTACAGGGTATTGATTTGAACAACTGAGCATTCTAAACTTAGACCTTCCTCAGTATACTAACTGCTTCTTCATCTGACCCAGTACTATGTGAGGATACTCAATGTGCCATGCAGCTGCATACCTCTCACGATTTTATCCCATGGGTCCAGAGATTTACCTCATTTGCTCTTTGGATTGAAGAATCTTGCCGGTTTTGTGGGAGTTAAGAATGATTTTGCCTGAAAACCAGGAATATAATCTATAATTTTCTCCTTCCTATCCAGTCCATGGTGCTGCTCCTTCACAGCCAGAGACAGTACATCTTTGAGTTTGATAAGAATGACCGGTTGTCATCGGTGACCATGCCCAATGTAGCCCGTCAGACTTTAGAAACCATTCGTTCCATTGGTTACTACAGGAACATCTACCGGCCACCTGAAGGCAATGCCTCAGTAATTCAGGATTTCACAGAGGATGAGCAGCTCCTCCACACATTGTACTTGGGGACAGGGAGACGTGTCATCTACAAGTATGGAAAGTTGTCCAAGTTGGCCGAAATGCTTTACGACACCACAAAGATCAGTTTCACCTATGATGAAACCGCTGGCATGCTGAAGACAATAAACTTGCAGAACGAAGGGTTCACATGTACAATCAGATACAGACAGATAGGACCCCTCATTGATCGGCAGATTTTCCGCTTCACTGAGGAAGGCATGGTGAATGCACGCTTTGACTATAATTATGACAACAGTTTTCGGGTCACCAGCATGCAAGCAGTCATCAATGAGACACCTTTACCCATTGATCTCTACAGGTATGATGATGTGTCAGGAAAAACTGAGCAATTTGGTAAATTTGGAGTCATTTACTACGATATCAACCAGATTATCACCACTGCTGTCATGACTCACACTAAGCATTTTGATGCCTATGGCAGGATGAAAGAGGTCCAATATGAGATATTCCGGTCTCTGATGTACTGGATGACTGTGCAGTATGACAACATGGGGAGAGTGGTTAAAAAAGAGCTGAAGGTTGGCCCTTATGCAAACACAACTAGGTACTCCTACGAGTATGACGCTGATGGCCAGTTGCAGACAGTGTCGATCAATGACAAACCTCTCTGGCGTTACAGCTATGACCTAAATGGAAACCTCCATTTGTTGAGTCCAGGGAACAGTGCCCGCCTTACACCGCTCAGGTATGACCTCAGGGATAGGATTACTAGACTGGGGGATGTGCAGTACAAAATGGATGAAGATGGCTTCCTGAAGCAGAGGGGCAATGACATTTTTGAGTACAATTCAGCTGGCCTGCTTATCAAAGCCTACAATAAAGCTAGCGGGTGGAGTGTGAAATACCGCTATGATGGTCTGGGAAGGAGAGTCTCTAGCAAAACCAGCCACGGTCATCACTTGCAGTTCTTCTATGCAGACCTGACCAACCCAACCAAGGTCACCCATTTGTACAATCACTCAAGCTCTGAGATCACTTCCCTCTACTATGACCTTCAAGGCCACCTCTTTGCAATGGAGCTCAGCAGCGGCGATGAATTCTACATAGCCTGTGATAACATTGGCACTCCTTTGGCTGTCTTTAGTGGGACTGGCTTAATGATTAAGCAGATACTATACACAGCATATGGGGAGATCTATATGGACACCAATCCCAACTTCCAGATCATCATTGGCTACCATGGAGGACTCTATGACCCCCTCACAAAGCTTATCCACATGGGACGGAGAGACTATGATGTGCTAGCAGGTCGCTGGACAAGTCCAGACCATGATATGTGGAAGCATCTGAGTAGCAATAACATAATGCCTTTCAACCTGTATATGTTCAAAAACAACAATCCTATTAGCAACTCTCAGGATATCAAATGTTACATGACAGGTAAGACATTTATATTAATTAACATGCTCACAAGCTTGCCGTCAGTGGATAGGTTTCTTCTCTCTCTGTATCCTGGTCACCCTGAGGTTTTCCAGTGTTTAATGTAATGGACACAAGCTTTTCTTTGCCAGTTGACCTCTGTGTGCAGGGCATGTTTAATTCATTAGCATAGATGGAGAATGTAATTCCCAAACCTGTTTTCTTTTCTCTTCCTTGGTGTTTATTCTCTTTATTTTGCTTCCAGTTTTTTATTCCCTCGGATATCCCAAGTTTAGCTACTAATTAATGTCCTGATAACTTTTCTCTTTGTAGAGGGGCAGCTCTGTTTACACAGTTTTGCCTGGAGATTTATTTGCAACTAAACAAATGACATGCAGATTTGTTCTAGCAGAATGGAAACAGCAACTTAAAACCTTTTATTACAGTCAGATATTTCAGAGCACATTACAGTAACCATGTAGTTCAAAGTTAATCTGCCCCACTGAATTAGCATTTCCTACTAAAAGTCAATAAAAGCAGGTGCATTAGACTTAAAGGCCAGATTTTAGGGCATACCTATGCCACGGCTTGACAGAACCTCTGAACTGCTTCCCCTGGGACTTTGTGAAATGGCAATAACATGAGTTCTATGTATGGGTGTTTGGGGTTTTTTTTATGTACAGAAAACCATTCTGTAGGTTAAATGTCCTTCCTATATTCAAACCTTGTGCAACACTGGTAGTGATATTTGAGAGGACTGGGATGCTTTTCTATACACTTCCCATATTGAGACACAATCACAAACCAAACATACATACTTCTTAAAGAAATATAATTAATTTTAAAATGCTCCTGCTCTACCCATCACAGCTTTCCCATAAGCAACAATATTTGCATTTCCCTAAGTTGTAAGATTGGCTAAATGTTATAAAATAAAAAATCTCACTTTGTTCTATTCCACTTGTTTTTCTAGCCATCAGGA
The DNA here is from genome assembly GCA_027925045.1 of Hypotaenidia okinawae. Classification (NCBI taxonomy): domain Eukaryota; kingdom Metazoa; phylum Chordata; class Aves; order Gruiformes; family Rallidae; genus Hypotaenidia; species Hypotaenidia okinawae. Next base: position 212,500,129 of record BSDF01000001.1, read on the forward strand.
TTCATGCTTTCAGGTTCTCCTGCAATAATCATAAGGATTAGACTGATTTTTTTTAAAATGAAAATCTGTTTTTTCCATAGCTGAGGAGATGATGCCATGAGGGAAGTAAAATATGCCAAAATATGCATACAAAGATCCTGTGTACTGGCCTCACTCTGATAATTAAGGCTGGCAGGGAATACTTTGAGATAACTTTTCCTATCAGGAAACACTCGTTTGTCAAAACTGAATTTGTTTATGGGAGAGGGTTGAGCTTGAGAGATTTCTCAGCAGATATGTTGTAAACAGCTCTCAAAATTGTCTAAATGACAAATTCCAAACTAACCTAAAAGACAAAATATCCTGTTTGGTTTACAACCTTTTTGAGTTAAACATAAACTAATGATTGGGAACCAGAAAAGAAAAATTAAGAAGTCAAAAGCAAATTGAAAGATCTTCATTTGAAATTATTTTCTTGAGCTGATTTAGTTTTCCAACAGTTGCTTTGTGACATATTAATGGATTTTTATTTTCCTGCTCAAGTTAACACAGGACAATATTTCCAGTCCTGTCTTGGAGCAGATGAACAACTTCCCACCCAGCCCTGATGATAGCATCAAGATGTCCAAATCTGATACTTTAATATTTTATATGCCATGAATAACTTTTTCCATGGTCTTGAAAGTTCTATTTTTAGTTTTTCAAGAATACAGAGCCCAAGTGCACTTCTTAAGTTTCTCCTCTCCCAGTGCATGGAAGAAACAGGCCACTTAATGGTATGAGTGCCGTGATGCTGGGCTGCTGCTCTGGCATTTCTTTCTGCTGAAGCTATCTGGCACCTCATGGACAGGTCTGGTGATTGATGTCCTTGTCATCACAACCAAATCCATCCAGATTCAAGCACGGGGAACCACTATCCATCCCTCCGTCCCCAGCCTGGGACCCGCTGTCCTTAGGGGAGCTCAGGACTCAGGACACAGGCAAACAACACATGTGTTGGTCTGCAAGGATGAGGTTTCTGAGCTCGTGGGTACAAATTGGAGGCATGTGGAGGGGAGAGCAGGAGAAGCAGGTATTTATGTTTTGAGAGGCCCATTGTTAAACATGAATATTTTAGTGATTGTACACTTCATGTCGCAGAGCTTTGCTGCCAGCTTCAGCAATCCTGATGGATTGAACTGACATTTCCATTACATGTGTCTGCATTAAGCACTCTTTTTCTTTGCCCTCAAATGAATTTACTGTGAAATGTGTTGGCAGGGTTACTGTAGCTGAAAAAAACCTCTGTGATGTGAAATGTACTTTTCTGTCAAAAAAGTTGTCACTGCCTCTTGGCAAATTAATATTTTCCCCTGTGTTTTCTCAGCTCCACACCTTTCTCCCATGGTTTATTTTGCAGGGTAGGGTTGGGTTTTCTTGGTGGGATATTATTATTTTTTTCTGTTCTGGGTGTTCCAACACCTCTTCCCAAAAAGAACAAGCTCCCTTTTGCGAATGTTCTGAAAGCCAGTTTTCTGAGAAGTAGCAAAAAAAAAGACTGTCTTGAGTCTTTCCAGACACATTACCTATTTTTCTGATGTTCAGCATCTATTCTATGTATCTTTCTAACATTTGTGAAGTGCTTAGCAAATGGTTCCGGCACCAATGCCGACCTTCACTGTTTTACTTTGTTCTCCAGACCACCTGGACCACAATATGTCCATCAAAGGTCTTCATTTCACATGAGAAGGATTTGGAAGCAGGCTGGCTTAGCGCTAAGCAAAAAAAAAAAAAAATCATCAGATGAGCCTTTTAATTTATTTCCCTCCCCACAACTTCTCTGTTTCAAAGACACTCCAAAAACAATCTGTACATTGAGTGAACAGAAGTGTTTTTATTACAGAAATCCTCCCCCTTCCACATGGATTGTCGCAAGGGCTTTTTGGACATCTGCCCAATCTCAACATTTTGGCCTGTAAGAAAACAAGCAACAGATAGTGTGTTTGTTTGGCTCCTGGCTCTCAAGTCATCTGGAAGTGCCTTATTTGCCTCTTGCATCCGTAATTTCTTTTCCAACCAGCTCTTCAAAACACTCATTTAGTCTCATGAGGAATAGAGAAAAAATATTCAAAGATGCATATTTGATTATTTAAATTGATCTCTTCTTCAGATTGCCTCAACAACATTTATTGAGTTTAGGAAAATGAAAATCAAGCCCTTTGCACGTCCAGCTGGAAGCAGAGCAGTCACCACCAGAATCCTGGTTACATGCAAAAGAGTTGTGACCCCCTGGGAGCTGATATTAGTTAAACCTTACCTTCATGCTTTTCTTTTTCTCACAATTGCTAATTGTGTGCCAAGTGCACACCATATTGCTTGAGGATTGTAGCAGGTGTGTCCTTCTCTAGAGTTCAGTGAAGGAAAGCAAGATGAGAACATCTAATGCTCTGAATTTAATGGGAGGTGGGAAGCAATGATGATCCCAAGCAGATCTAGGAGTTAGCCAGCCTCATCACTAACTCCTTCAGTGGATTCACATTCAGCTGCCATTCCTAATAGCTGTGCAGTCAAAATCAGGGAAGACTTTGTCAAGCAAATGATTCCTTTTTGTCAAGGAATTGTGTCCCAAATGGCTGGGTTCTCCATCATGTCCCCTTTAGTGCCAGTGGTCTCCCTTTTGCATGGGACAATGGTTTATTGCTTGTAGCCAACAGTTTTCTCACCATCAGTAGGCTGCTAAGGGGTTTGTGAAAGGTCCCCAAGGAAAGTAGTCTTCTATCTGCGTGTTTATTTACACTATTATGTCCTTTGCTGGCAGTGTGGAGGCTGATTTTAAATGTCACTATGAAAAACAACACATGATTCTACACTGGTTTAATACTCAAACTACACCTTCTTATGTAAAGTGCAGAGACACTGAGGACTGAGGTAGGAATGCCATGGAAAAATCAGAGGATATTTCCAGAGGCTCTTCCATGAGCACCTGCCAAACGACTGTGCTGTTCATCCTGGACACCCTGGTATTCTAGCTGAGATAGCTCCAAATTTAGTCATCAGCCTGCAGGCCCTTTTAGAGTCCTCAGGAAGGCAAGTGTCTGTAGCTGAGATCACTGTAGGACTGGACAACACCACCTATTTGTCCAGAGTATCTCAGCCTCCATTATTGTATTGTTCCTGTGCTTTTTCTGTGCCACTTTAGAGTGGTGCCTGGTGCCCACTGATAGAGGGCAGATGTTGAGTTGGCTTTGATTTGAGCTATTTGGCCACTGCCAAAGCTTCTGTTTCAGTGCTGGGAAAGTGCAGAATGGGACTGTGGTTGGAGGTGGAAATCCCAGCTTTGGCACACGGTTCTTTCAAGGACCATTAAGATTTGCACTCTTCACATGAACTAGATGCTCGTCATTTTGTCCAGACTGCTACAGTGCCAGGCACCACAGAGTCTTCCTCTGTGCGCCGTTCTCCTGAGCAACCCTGCTTGAGAGATCTGATTTATGCTTCTCTTCCATTCCAGATGTCAACAGTTGGCTGCTTACTTTTGGGTTCCAGCTACACAACGTCATTCCCGGTTACCCCAAGCCAGACATGGATGCAATGGAGCCATCCTATGAGCTAATCCACACACAGATGAAAACCCAAGAATGGGACAATAGCAAGGTGATCCGTGAAACTCCATCCCATATCTCACACCCTTCTCAGCATACTGTACAGTCGCAGTCCTTATTAAAAACACCTCCACCAGCCTGTTTCCCCAGATATGCTGGGAGATTGAGTGAGCCAGTCCCATTACAGTAATGAGATCTGACTGCATAATCACATCCTAAATTCTTTATTTCCATGGTGCTTTTTCCTGTGATGTTTTCTGGTGTTTGCTCTATTAAATGTTGTGTTACTGTTTCCTTCTCCTGCAAAAGGCCATGTTACAAGGTATTGCAGGCTAAATTCAAGACTTTTGCACCAAAGATTCTTGGAAGCAAAAAAAAACAAACCCAAAACAAATCTTGATACAGAATAATTTTCTACAGATTATTTTTTCCAGAAACTTATTCGGTGTGTTTTAAAATGTCTCAAGCCACCAGTCACAGTGCATCCCTAAGAAACTCTTCTGCATTGCAGAGGGTCTCACCAGAAAGAAGTTTTACCTGAGACTTTGCTTTCATTTTACCCGACTGGGTTTCACCCCAAGTCACCGTTCCCTGCTTTTAAAAACAAGCCTGCATCACATGCCATTTTTGGTAGGTGCTGGCACAAAATTCTGTGATGAAATTGGCAAGAAAAAAAGTTTTTACAACACAGTTTTTTCCCCCTCTCTTCTTGTTGGGAATTACTCGACTGAAAGACAGAGGCAGCACTGTTAAAGGCTAGCATGCTGGGTCAGGATCCGAGAGCCCTGGGCCACTCCCAGCCCTCCTGCTTATCAGTTATATGACCTTGAAAAAGTCATTTTAAGTGATTTACCTCTCAGGATGCTCTTTCATCTCCTAGCCTGATTTTATTCTGAGGTTGCTTTCATCTGTTCAGTCTGAATCCTCTTTAGTCTGAACTCCTGCTTGCTGTTGCTGTGTATTTGAACATCATGAGAGCAGTGAGGTACTAGTGTGTTTGGGGAGACCAGGCTCTGTTCTCAACGTTTCTGCTAACGAAATGATAATAGTAGGAAGTGGGATTGATCCCAGCTGCCCTCCTAGACTCTTTATCTGTAAGTTCACTGAAATCTCACTGTCCTGCAGCAGGTTCTCGAGGTCCTGTAAACATATTAAACCAGCAGGTAAAACACGGTGTCATGTTTCCCCAGCCACAGAAGGTATTCCTTGGAGGTATGAACAAGATACTGTGGATTAATAAAATAGTCCTGTGTCAGCCTGTCCTTGGTACACAGTGTCATAGCTACATTGAAAACAAGGTAAAATGTACCAGCTTCAACTCCAACAAGAGATTCGTGCTAAGATGTATCACAGTAACAGAGGGCAACCAAAAGAACTATGCCTTTTGCTGCCACAGCTGAACTGATAACCTGAGAAAAATTATACTACAGTTACTCAGTTCTGGTTTGGAGTTCAAAGACTCCTTTTCTGTTTCTCCCTTCCTTGGATTAAACAGTAAGATGCTAACAGAGATGATTTCTGTAATGAGAAATAGCCTCAGGTTTTTTCCTTCTCTCTGATATGACACAGCATCCCCAGGCAGAGCTGTACAGGCAAACAGGGAAGGCTCATTCAGAGGCCACACAGAAGATTGTCTCTAATTTGTTTTGTGCAGCAAATAATAACTCTCTCAGAACCACAACAGAAATTATTATTAGTGGTGGTGGTATTATTATTATATCGTTATTATATCATTACTTCATTATTATCGGGCTTATTGAATAGCCAAGTAACTTGAGTGGCAGCTTGAGATGAAGATTGACACTTACTCATACGGGCAGCTGAACTGGGAATAAAACCAAGGAGCCCTCCCTTCCATCCACCTGCTTTAGGTGAATCTGCCTGGATGTACAATAAGAAGGGAAGAAAATCTCCATGTCCCTTTCAGGTTTTCAAAGCACGAAGCTGCAGTGAGGATGGTGCAGGGATCTGCTGAGTACAAGAGGGTTTTATGCAGCCGCTGTGTTTCCAGATGAGTCACGTTACACTTAAGTGTTGGAAGTGGAATTTAACCATTGTAGGTCTTTCTGTGTTCTTCCCCTGTGTTATGACAGCAGCAAAACTCGAGCATTTTTATTCTAGTCTACAGTTTCAGGATCACGCTGTGATAGCGAGTGGCTCTGAAAGGCTGCAGAGCAGCATTCTCTTCCTTTCCATCACACACAGCATATTGTAGGCATATATTTACATAAAATATATCCATTCACATGTGATATCTGAACACATGATCCATTTTCTCCTAGGCCTACCCGTGCATCCAGCACTGATGTTTCACATGTAGTTCTGTTCACTCCCAGCCACACATACACATTCCCAGACACAGTCCAGCTCTCCTTCCTGCTGGTTGTCTCTGTATTTATTGATAAACTTTATTGATAGCTGGTCTCGGTGACCCTGTTTCAGCATGGGAGCTGGACGAGATGATCTCCAGAGGTTCCTTCCAACTCCTGTTCTTCTGAGATTCTGTGTTAAAGCATATGGCATAAAATCATATAACCACAGAATGACAGACTGCATTAGGTTGGAAGGGAAATTAAAGGCCATCTAGTCCAACTCCCCTGCAGTGAGCAGGGACATCTCCACTAGATCAGGTCGCTCAGAGCCCCATCAAGCCTGACCTTGAATGTCTCCAGGGATGGGGCCTCCACCACCTCTCTGGGCAACCTGTGCCAGTGTCTCACCAAACTCAGAGGGAAGAACTTCCTAATGTCTCATCTAAAACTGCCCTGCTCTAGTGTAAACCCATCACCCCTCATCCTATCACTCCATGCCTTTACAAACAGTCCTTCCCAACTTTCCTGTAGGTCCCTTTATGGTTTGGAAGAGGCTCTGAGGTCTCTCTGGAGCCTTCTCTTCTCCAGGCTGAGCCAGCCCAACTCTTTCAGTCTGTCTTTGTAGGAGAGGTGCTCCAGCCCTTGGATCATCTTCATGGCCTCCTCTGGACCCTGCCTCAAGAGGTCCATGTCTTCCCTGTGCTGAGGGCTCTGGAGTTGGACATGGTTCTCCAATATAAGCTTTTGAAAGTTTCACATAACAAATGAAAATATTAAACAAATGGAAGCACAGGAAATATTTTCAGATAACAAAACTGATCAAACTGTGAAATGGTCTACCAGAGCATATGGAGGAAGCTCCAGATCTTTTATTCTTTAGAAGTAGCCTGGCCAAGGCACTGGACAATGCCAAACCTGCTTGCAATTGAGGGATATTGACAGAATGATGTACCACAGCTTTCTTATCATCATGTCTTCCAGTCCCTGATTTCTCTGGGTCACATACTTCCTTGTGATAGACCCAAGTAAGTAAGAGTTACTCCATCGGATTCACTGATCAAAGTTGTGACCCAGCAGACTGGGTCAGTTCTTTTATCAGGGAGGAATAACAGGAGCACAAAAGAAAAGCAGGTGACTCCACATCAATGGCTGCTTCGTATCTCTTCAGAACGCATAACCAGAGGGCCCTAGCATCTCCTTCCAAAACATTCTTGGTGCTTGCCTTGCAGGGCTGGAAGATGGGAGAGATAATTCTTCAAGCATCCACCAGCTCAGAAACAGACAGCATGTCATAAACTTTGCACTAACCCCCTGCAGCTCTGGAGTGACATTTAAAATTCAATACTCTGTTGTGCAGCACTTCCCCCCTCTGCCCCCTCCCTCCCCCCTCCTCCCTGTGACAGTGAGGCTGTCACTAAATTGTTTGTTGAACAAGTTCAGTGTTATTGGCCACCGGGGACTCTGGGTGACCCCTGGCATATTGTGGAGCTGCTGCACCTGAATCCAATTTCTGCATTTTTTTTTTTCCTTTTTTCTTCCCCTTTTTGTCTTGTTGAACTGTCAGGTAATTGCTGCAGCCAGAACAGCTCTATTTGTGAGGAGGGGTGTTTTGGAGTCAGTGCTTGTATCGTTAGCTACATCATATTCTGAACTACCCTTTTCTCCATCCCACAAGCACCATGCCTCCAGGAAAGGTCCTGTTTTCAGCAGTGACCAATAAAGGCGGTGCTGGAGGAGCAGCTCTTGGAGTCACTTATGCAGCAACATTTTGGAGGCAAGAGATGCTCAGCCAGGGAGTGAGCTGTAGGGCTGTGCTTTCTGGCAGAGTTTCTCCCAAGGACAATCTGTTTGAGGGACTGGCTCTTGCCAGTGCTCCTCATTCCGGAGGGGAGGGGGCAGCCTCGCATTGCGGCTGCTTTGCCCTGGGCTTGGGCCATCATGCTGTCTGCACGTCTGTCCATCAGCCCCTAATTATGTTTTGCAAAAGTAGCGACCAGTTTTCAGTGGCTGTGGTGCAGGGAAATGAGTTGACGTCTCAAAGACATTAATCTCTTGAAGCTTTCTGAAAACAGATGAGCAAGAGAAGGAAGAAAATCCTCTGATTTCCCCAGAGAAGGAAATCTGCTTGATGAGCTCAATCTCGTTATCACCCTGCAGCTGTGTACACTGGCCGAGTGGAGAAGAGACCTGTCCTCCATGCCCAAGAGTTAGCACTTGTCTTTCCCTCATTGCTAACCAATTATCATCTAGATCACTGGACTTGCAGGCTAATCACTTACCTCCATCGTTCCACTTCCAACAGGGTTGACAGGCTGCTCAGCAGGCATGTGGCCTCTCAGCCAACCAGCATGCAGGACAGCTTTACTAATGGGTAGGAGCCTAATGGACTGTTGTCGTTCATGGGCTCTTCCTGCAACTCCACCATCTGGGAGCTGGTGGGGGACATCCAAACAGAGACTCATTCAGGGGATGGCCAAGTGGATTGGAGGGAAGACACTGACTTCTGAGGAGAGGTTTTGTTAACAGAGAGATGGGGGGGTAAATAGGAAGGAGTTAATGAATATTTCAGAGAAATCTTAACTTCCAAGCCTTTTGGAAGAAGTGGCTTTCTGTGTTTTAAGCCATATGGTGGTAAGAGAAACACCTATCTGTGTATAATGGCACAAGGATATAGAAAAACTTGGAAACATGTTCACGTATTTCACATTTTGGATCCTAGATGGGAAATTAAAGCTTTCAGTCTCACACTGGAAGGCGGTATTTAAAAACAACAGATGATAGTATCTGGCTATGGTATTTCAAATCCTCAAGAGGTGCAGGCAAAATGCAAGAGGCTATTCAGAGATCTGTGTAATGTACCATTCTCTTGAGCTCCGTGCAGCAGAGAACAAATGATGAAGGTCGTTCTCCTTTCTTCTCTCCAATGGGTTGTTACTAGATAAAGTGAAATGTCACCTAAGGACATCTGATTAAAAAAGACTGTGAGGAAAAACAAATCCAGCCTATTTGTTACCCACATCTAGCAACAAATACTGAAGTAAAATAACTATGAAGTCCCTTCAAAACTGGTTTTGTAGATACCTTGGTTTACCGTCACTAAAAGCAGCAGGGTTTTTAGAAACTACCACATGCCACTGCAGCCTTGGATGGAAATTTTCTGTTTCTTTTCCTTGCCAGTTCATTAAAATGAGTTCGAAGATGAAACAGAAATGCTAATTTCAAAGTCAGGGATACACTGCCTCTTTGAACTACATATAATCTCTTTGCCTCCACGCCCTTTATATTCAGAGCAGAGCATACAAGTCAGGTTTGCCTGAATTTGCTGGAGTTTTTTTCTGCTGGTGGATGTGTTTGCTTTTCTTTTTTAAAAGTGCTGTTCCCAAATACACACTTTTATCAAAGAAATACACTCAAAAAGTCATTTCAAAGTCATCCCAGGCTCATTTTCAAGATATCAGAGATGTGTTTAGTTATTATAATTATTAAGTGCTGATGATGTTCAGGATTACAGCATTGCACATATCTGAGCTCCTACTTCACTAAGTGACAATAGATAAGGAGAGCACAGAAGGCCTGTAACCAGTCCCCAGTGGAAAACTCTTCCCATGCGATTTTTTTCACCTAAATTTATTTCTCTGCCTGTGAACTTGGTATCCAAGATTCCATTTTACAGACAGTAGAGATGAACTTGGTTTCTGCTGCCATTTTGAACATTCTAATTGTTTCTTGGACTTCCTCGTTAATTCCTACAGCATACATCACCTGCACACTACTGGACCAGCAACTGATGGTCCAGCAGGCCTCCCTGTAGTGCTAAAAATAGTGTTCAACACCACCCATTTGGGTGATTCATCAGTGGAACCCAAAAGACAGTTCACAGAGCCAGCTTCTAGGGCTAGGATTGAATTCAAGAGTAAGACACGTAGATGCAGGTGTCTCCATGTGTGCTAAGTGTGTGCACCCAGTCTATCAACATCTGGTTCATACCGGCAGTGGAGCTCACTTGAAGCACTGATCACCTTCTATGCATTAATGTTAGACCAAAATGAATCACACTCTGGGCTCCATTGCCTGTGCAAGGTCAGGGCTTAATTAACTTGGCAGTTGAGGGATTTTGATTGGTCTCAGGTGCTCCCTCAGAAGAGCAAAGATCTTCTAGAGCTGCTTCTGTCTCTCACTGCCCTTTGTGGTTGCTGCAGGCACCCTTGGGAGTCTCAGCTCACACTAGACATCTATGTAATGGTGCATGGGCAAATGAAACAGTCTTTCAGTCAACTTTGACTCCATCATGCATGAGAAGTGGATGCATAGAAGGCTAGGATAGCCACAGGTTGATGGGTTTCTGTGTCAATGAAGGTGGTTCCAGCCCCAGACTTCACAAACTTCCCAACTCTAAGCAGGCACATGACTGCAGGCCAAGAGACACTCAGTCATATGTCTTTGGTCAGTCATTTAATCTCTGGTTTCGCCACCAGGAATAGTGACTTAAACAGTCCTACAGTTCCACATGCAAGAGGAGAAATGCCTTCCTAGTATGAAGGAGATGTCCTGGATGGAGGCCAAGAGGACACCAGTTGGCCTGGTTCCTATGTGAATGTCCTTAGACGGGAAGTGACAGTGCCATTGGTGTTAGGTCATGTGTAGTCCCTTAAACTTCCAAGTCCTGCCAGTAGTAGGACGGGTACTGCTTACTTTCTTTCTGAATGGCATCCAGATGAACAATGGAGCTGTAGAAATTGGATGACTTCATATAATATCACCAAGGCAGATTGCAATTAGATTAAGGAAAGATCCAGTATTCTATTACTGGGTCATAAATTGTATATAAAAAAATAATATCAGAGTTCCCTTTTATAACGGGAAATTCCTGATCTGAAGTTCAAAGCTATGGAGAATTTGACCATAAAGTGGAAAATTAAAAATTACCCCTGTCCAGAAGGTCCCAGGTAGCAGGGTGTGGAGCTTGAGGAAGGTAGATCTTGGCCCAGCCATTGATATTGATACCTGTTGTATCACAGCATATGCCAACCAGGCTACAGTCCTTCCTGAATTAATGGCAAAGACAAGGACACAATCAACCCTTAAACTCTGTTGTACAACTGTTGTCCTCACAAGGCTTCCTAACCTCATTTTAGATTATGTCTCTATGGCTAAGTAAAAGAAGTCCAAGTCCAATCCCTGGCCCTGAGGCTAGGTAGAAGTGACCTGGAGAGTTAGAAAACATGTCTTAGGGAAAACATGTCATGGAGAAAACATGTTGGAGACAACATTTGGAGGAGTGAGTCCAAAACCAAACCAGGAGTTAAAATAAAAATTATCCAGTGTGAAATATAAGACATGCATTAAAATTTCTCACTCTCTTTCACAGTATTTACTTTTAAATTTTTATGAAAGTATATTTTTTATGTTTAGCACTACAAAAATATAGTTACAAGCCATATGTCCTGCTTGTCCAAAGCACAGTGTGTTGTCATATCACTGCATGTCTGTCTTGCAGCATCAGCAGGTTTTCAGAGCTCATTGAAAATTCGCTTTTCATTTGGATTCAGATGAAAAGATATGGAAGTGGTGTCCACTGGTTTAATGGGGCAACCTAATCTGGAGGCACTCACAGGGGATTTATAATAATAATAATTTGCTAATAATTTGCTCAGAGTTGAAAAGGTGCTACAGTTTCTGCAGCTCATCAAGAATTAGACAAAATAGTAGGGGAGTGGGGCAGATTTCTGATGGGAATAATTCTCCCATGCCCAGTGGTGTCTGACCTCCCAGAGCTCCTTTCTCCAAGGTGATAATCAGTAGATGGTGCAATTAATTCCAGGGATTCTGTATCACTCAACTGCTGGTAACCATGTTGATGTAGATATAGATGGTCATACATAAATGACCACAGGAACATAGAAATGTAGTGCAGAAGACCTGATTAATTTCCTTGAGGGAAGGAGCTCAGACCAAATGGTGATTCAGCTTGAGTAATGATAAATGCCTTTTCCCATCACTTGTAAAAGTCACTGAGGTGAGTTGAGAGAGCAATGTGGCATTAGGTAGTGGGACCACCTAGAGTTAAATCATATGAGATGCACCTGAGAAGAACACCTACCCATTTAAACCTCTTTGAAGATGAAATAGCTAACCAAAGCTGTGCACTACACACTTATTTACAACAGTGTTTCATGGAGCCTAGAGACCTAATTGCTCCATGTCCATCATCGGTGACATCTACATTAATTACATGGGGGTTTTGCATAATCAGAACACCTGTGCAGTTTCCAGAGGAGCTGGATTTGGCTCCCTATCAGTCTGTTAATTATATCACTCTATGCTGTGTGCAAGATCTCCCATAGGCAGGATAGGGAGAATCATAAAGAGCTCCTCTTCGTAGGTGACTGGTTCCTGTCCAACCACTATGTTGTTAATCAAAAAGGGAAAAGGAGGAGCTACGCCAGTTTGCTTGGCACTTTGAATAAGAGTCAGTCCTGGGTCATATAATGCCTTAGAGCCTGAAACATGTTCTTTAACTTGTGTACCTCCATTCCCTTCTGGTTTTCTCCTTTATAGATCAAAACTGCTCATAACCTCCACTTGAATTGCAATAAATCCTTTATTTTATTTCTTTAATGCTTTAAGATCCTTCTCTGGAAACAGCCAGCATGAAAATGGTGGTTTGTTGCATAGAACCATAGAAATCATTAAGGTTGGAAAAGACCTTCAAGATCATCTAGTCCAACCGTCCCCCTATATTACTCGCTAAACCGTGTCCCTGAGTACCTCATCCAACCTTTCCTTGAACACCCCGAGGGACGGTGACTCCACCACCTCCCTGGGCACCCCATTCCAATGCCCAACCACTCTTTCTGAGAAGAAATTTCTCCTCATTTCCAACCTGAACCTCCCCTGGCACAACTTGCAACCGTTCCCTCTTGTCCTGGTGCTACTTATCTGTGAGAAGAGGCTGATCCCCAGCTCACCACAACCTCCTTTCAGGGAGTTGTAGAGAGCTATAAGGTCTCCCCTGAGCCTCTTCTCCAGACTAAACAGTCCCTGTTCTCTCAACCGCTCCCCATAAGACCTGTGTTTCCCTTCTCTTGCTACAAGTATGAGCTGAGAGGTCCATGCCAAAATGCCTGCATCATCAGAATTGTCTTCTAGCACCCAGGGAAGGATGTGAGCCTTTAACTTGTGGACGGTTTAAGGCAATATCCTTCATGGATGTTAAATTTCCTCAAAATAATTGGAGTGCAGCAAACTTCTTTGTAGCCTATTTTTAATCCTGGATGTCATTACATTATTGAACTGAGCCGTTGGCAGTGCCAAGAGAGTTTTGTCATAGCATCCTCTTGCTTTTGTGAAATTCGAGCAAATAATTGCTCATGAACAGGGGTCTTTAAGAAGCCTGTGCTGCCATGAATTGATGAGAGCATTTCCAAAGACATTTTGCAGTAATGATGAGCTGCTGACTTGCTGTGTGCTTGGTCTATTATATGCTAACAGCAAAAGTGACTTTGTATTATACCTGACTGTAAATGATCCAGGCTGTCATCTCTCAGTAGTTTTGCTTCAGCATAAGCCAAAACTCAAGCATTGGGTGTGGGTGGCCTTAGCTTAGGGAGCCTGGAACGTTGTAGAGGGTTTTCAGGAAATAGGACTTGGATTTAGGGCCTTCAACAACCTGCTTTGTCCAAGTTGATATGGGATAGAGAGAGGCTATTGACACTTTGAGGGTCACCCTTGTGATGCAGGACTTTTGACAGTAGCACAAGGAGTTACAAACTGAAGTTAAATGGAGGGACCTTTTTCAAATACTTCCACACTTTTTCACAGAAAATCTGAAAGCATTTTGTAAAGCATCATGGCCACAAGATGGATGATTTCTTATGTGCAGGTGAAGAACACTGAAGCACAAAATAATTCTATGTCAAATCCAGACCCTCACAGCACTGGGGCAAAAAATCCTTTTCTACCTCTACATCCTTCAGTCTGTGAGATTAAATATAGCTCAGTTTATTGAAACAATGAGCATTAGGGTGAATAATATCTTCCATCAAAAAGAACTAAAAATCTGAAAAAAGGAGCTCTTCATTAGATGTTTCCAGGATGTTCTGCGGGTTTCCAGCATGCTAATAATGCTACTGGGTCGTCAGGCTTCTCTTTGTAACATATCCTTTCTCTTCTTTTTCTCCCTGATCAGTCAATTTTGGGGGTCCAATGTGAAGTGCAGAAGCAGCTGAAGGCCTTTGTCACCCTTGAGCGCTTTGAACGGATCTACAGCTCCAGCATCGCTGGGTGTCGGCAGGTCAAGAAGAACAAGAACTTTGCCTCTGGAGGCTCTATCTTTGGCAAAGGCGTCAAGTTCGCCATGAAGGACGGGCGCGTGGCCACTGACATTATCAGTGTGGCCAACGAGGATGGACGGAGGATCGCAGCCATCCTGAACAATGCCCATTACCTGGAGAACTTGCACTTCACCATCGACGGGGTGGACACGCACTACTTCATTAAGCAAGGGCCATCGGAGGGCGACCTGTCCATCTTGGGCCTCAGCGGTGGACGGAGGACCCTGGAGAACGGCGTGAACGTGACGGTGTCCCAGATCAACACAGTGCTAAGTGGAAGGACTAGACGTTACACGGACATCCAGCTCCAGTACGGAGCGCTGTGTCTAAACACTCGCTACGGGACCACCTTGGACGAGGAGAAGGCCCGTGTCCTGGAGCTGGCCCGACAGCGAGCTGTTACCCAAGCTTGGTCCCGGGAACAGCAGAGACTGCGGGATGGGGAGGAGGGTATTCGCTCATGGACAGAAGGGGAGAAGCAACAAGTGCTAAACACGGGCCGGGTACAGGGCTACGACGGCTATTTTGTGATCTCAGTGGAGCAGTACCCCGAACTCTCAGACAGCGCCAACAACATCCACTTCATGAGACAGAGCGAAATGGGCAGAAGGTGACAGAGAGGGTCGATGCGGTGACTTCTTGCCAAAGACAGCTACTCTTTTGTGGCCACTTACCTGACTGTGTTGTACTCAATCCTTTTTCTAAACTGAACAAGGCGGGGGGCGGGGGTAAGGAAAATAGAAAGAGAAGGAATAACATGGTTGCACTGTAACTCATGCAACATACTTTTTTTTTCCTTTTTCCTCTTTAATTTGGCCTTCACGCGGTTTTTGCAATGAACAGAAGGTATATTTTGCCGTAGTGTGATCACAGTGAAATTAACTGTCTCTTGTCCTCTTTGGTTTGGTTTTTTTTTTACATTTTTTTCCCCTCCCTTTGTGAGGAATTTGAAGTGGGGAGTCGTCAACGTACGTCCTTAGGTGTGAAATGAGAAATGGGTGTCTGTGCTAACTTGTGTCATCCTAACCCTTTCTGATTTGGGGCAGGGACAGATAGCCTTCCACCCAAAACACAGGGAGCCCGAGGTGTGATGGAGAGCTCTTCCTGGGAAGAAAGGAGATGGAAGACAATGCCGATTCCGATACTCCGAAAGTGACCGTCTGAATCATGTGCCTCAAAAGAGACCTTACAAGTAGTTTTCACGTTTCACTTGGGACATAAAGTGTTTTTTTGGGGGGCTCCTGCTGAGCAGAAGTAGATTATAGAGGCAAAGGAGCTGATTATATTAACTTGCAAGATGATTCTCTTCCTTCCTGAACTGGAATAAAAAAAGAAAAAAAATCAGTCTTTTTTCATTATGAGAGTAGATACTTTTTGGGGTTTTTTTGTGTGTGTGCAAATCCTGGTTTTAGTTAAAAAAAACCTAGCAAAAGCCAAGAAAGGGACTCCTGCTCTATTGAGAAAAGCTAAAATAAATCCTCTCTCTCTCATACATAGAGCTGTTCTATAGGTGGATTTAATGCACCCATGTTGTACATTTGCTAATGGCATAACTTCATTAAATGTATAGTGTTTCAGTACATGAGGCTACGTGTTTAACAGTCCACTGTGCTGTATCTGATAAAGCCAGTTAATTATTAGGAAGCTGATTTGAATTTAAAAGTAGTTATAGTATCCCAGTGACATACCACTGAAAATCAGAGCAAGCCAAACCCTGCTTTTCCTGATTCTGGAGCTTGTATTTATTGGCTGGGAAATGCAGTTTTGAGTAGCATGCTGGCAAGTCATTTATGACTATGGCAGATAAATGTCTCCTGGGGACATTGGCAGCAGGGATTTTAAAACGTTTAATAAGTAGCAACAGCTTGTGCGTGGTGGGACAAGAAGGAGAATATTGGAATCAACCCTCTCACCGTTTTCTTACATGAGCTTGAATTAAATGGAGAGCCCAGTTGACTGTTGGTGGTTGAAGGAGGGGGAGGTTGTATGGAAATGCCCACTGCAGAGGCGACCAAGTGCTTTAATAAGAAACTGCTGACAAAGTTACTCGGCATGCTAATGTAATTTGTATTCACATAACCTCTGTGCTCTGGTATTTGCAAGAGTCCTTGAAATTCAAGGGAACAAGGAGATGAGCTTAGCAACCTCTTCCCTGCCTGAAACAGCCCTGTGGCAGCACAGGCCATTGGGGCAGGCAGAGGCATTACCCCACTGCTTGCTGGAGCTCCAGCTGGAGATGGCCAACCCTGGTCCCAAACAGATGTCTCTATCATACTGACACCTGCATGTATCCTAACTCTTAAGAGCTCTTACCATGTCTCCCTGAGAAAATCTCAGTCCTGATTTTATTTTTCATTCTGTCCAATTTGAATTTTGCTGCCCATTTCTCCAGAGAGATAACCCAAGACATGCAAACCCATGCCAAGGCTGTTTCCTTGCTCGGAGCCCTGCAGTGTACCTGTGTCCCCAGAGCCAGTCCTGCGTTCACGCCACCACCACTGACATCCTCCAACACAGGCTGATACTCATCTAGAGGCTCCAGCCCCCAAGATAAAGCAGGGGTGTATGCTGGGCAGGCACTCCTTGAGCAGCAAAACTTTGGCAGCCCCAGTGCTATAGTGGTTTCCCCATAGATGCCAGCTGCCAGCTCCGTCTGCCTTGCCGGTCTGTTCTCCAGTGCTTGCCAGGAGGAAGGCGATGGGATGGAAATTCCCCCAATAGACTGCTCCTCCTCCAGTTCCCAATCCCTGGTACCTATGGCTGAGTGGTCAGAATTTTTGACAACTGCAGAGCCACAGGGCTGACTCATGTTAGGGCCACGTGCCAGCAGGGTCCTGACTTTCTGGTGGTCCCTCCTGTTTCCAGGCAGGGTGACGATGCTGGTGCTGCACCCCAGTGCTGTACTCTGAACCACTTCTTGCAGCACAAAACCTCTATTACTTTGGCAGGAGTGAATAGCAGGCAGCGGGGCTAGGAAGGGTGTCTGGCTCCATCAGAGCCAGCTGGGAGGACACACATTGGCTGGGCCAACTCTAGGCTTTGGCAAGGGAGCAGTTGCTGTGGGCAGCTCCCTGCCAGGAATGGTTCAAAGACCGTGGCATTACTGCCTCTGTTCCAAGTGTCAAACTCTTGGCAAGGCACAGTTGCCCTGAGGATGTGCTGGTGGGAATAAAAGGCAGTGTTAGCCAAGCCAGCAGTTGCCACCTACTCAAGGAATGCAGCATCCCTCTTCCCAAGGCTGTTCAGCTTCATGCTTCCCCCTCCCTGAGTCGCAACAGGGGTGAATCCCTCCCAGAACTTCAACCTTGTGATGGCTTTGAGTGTTGAAAACAGCACATGCGGAGCAAAAAGAAGCTGTGGGATGCTGAGTCGATAGGAATAAACCCCTGATGAAGATTCTCAATGCAGAGAGACCTCAGTGTGCATCCTGTTTGCACTGCTCCCATCCGAGCAGCTTTGAAGAGAATTATTGCTTCTGTATCCATCCCTGTCCATGTGTTACAATGCTAAGTGGAGTAGTGCAAGAGTAAATGGGCCACCTTTCCATGCAGCCATGGAAAGGACTTTGAGTGTGAAATATTCCTACTGGAACCCTGCCAGCCTGAGATGGCACCTCGACAGCCTTACATACTCTTCAGGTTATTACACGAGCTAGTGACTTTGAGGAGTTCACCTGTTTCTCAAGAGTCTTATAGTCCTGCCACACATGTACAGCATTCCTAGACCCAGGAAGCATCCCACTCTGCGCCATGGCGAAGGCAGCTCGTGTTGCACTTCTCACCACCCTCAAGCAGCAGTGGGACATGACTCTGCGATCTGCCTTCTGGGTCCCTGGGGGTCTTCCGCTGGACCTGCATCCGGCATGGAAACTATGGACATTATGTCAAAAAAGGGAAAAAAGATATGTAAAAGTATATGTGTGTGTGTGTGTGTGTGTGTGTGTGTGTGTGTTACTCTTCTCTTTATCAAAGCCTTTAACCAAAAAAATGAAAAGGGATGGCTGCCTGCTGTGGAGGACAAACCTGTCCAAGGACAGCTACTACATTCCTGCATCCTCAGCCTCTGTGAAAGCTTCCCTTTATCTAAGTGGCAAATCTAGAAATGAACTTTTTCAGTCCCAAAGCCCTAAATATCCCCATTTCTAAGTGAAAAATGCTTTTTCTACATGATTTCAAGTGCATTCCCATAGAAGTTGCAGGAATGGCCAGTGAACACAAAGAGCCATGCCCTACGCAAGGGACTGCACTCTGCTATCCTCAAGCATTTCTACTCAGCTGGTGGCCTCCACAACCCCTTCCCAGCTTTTGCATTGCCCCATTTGCCTCTCCATGGAGCTGGGCCAGGGCTGCCTGACCTTTCTTGCTTTGCTCATGGACAGCGGGGTAGCAGATCCTTGCTTCTGTAAGACTGGGAGGTCCCGGGTGCAAATCCCATGGCCCTACCCCCTGCCCCACGTCACATTGCCCCAGGTGATCTTTCAAAGGCCTGTTGCGTGCCAGACCACCTCCAAAGATAAATGTCACTGTGGCATCATGAGCTTTCATAGCTCAACTTTGAAAAGTCACTACTTTCTTGACTCCCAAAAAGACGACTCACTCCACCTAAAGGAGCTTCCCTTCAAAATGTAAAGACATAGGTTAAATTACTTTAAACTCCTGGGTTTGTCTCCAGTCTGAAGTGTGGTGGGAAGGATCATGGTCAAGGGTCACAGCTTGTAGGAGAAAGTCCAACAGTCTGGAGCAGGAGCTGCAGCTCCTGGTGTGAGCAGCGGGTAAGGACTCAAGCCCTCAATAACTGCTGCTGGTACCAAAACATGCTTCATTTGAAGGAACAACAGCAATGGGACCAACTTTCTGTTGCATCCGGACATGAGTCAGTGCTGTGAGGGCTCTGCAGCTAAGAAACATCCTGCATGATCAGCCCAAGGGGAGAGGAGCAAGACTAATTTGACATCACAAGAAATGCTGCAATGTTTGTTTCCTCCAAGCTCTTTATTTTTATTTTTTTTTTCCTTTTCCCCTTTCAACTGAAGATTGGAGCTTGGAAAAATCATTAAGCAGAGGTGACCGGAGGGAATCACACAGCTCATCATATCTTTGTCATCACAGCTATTGATCAGGGCCACGATGAAAATGGGCCAACAACTCTAAACAACGCCAGGCAAGAGCCAATGAGACAAAGGTTGTTAAGAGCCCCAATGCTTGATTTGGGTTCAAAAGACAGAGATGATTGGGAGCAGTCCCTGAGACACAATTTGGCTGTAACTTAGAAACAGTGAGGGATTTCTGTAATATATCTGTAGATGCTTTATTGAGTGTAGGGATCGGCGTGAGATTCTGCTCAGTCTATTATACAGACAGCATAACCAGAATAAATCAAAATTGTTTAAAAAAAAATTCTAATAAAGTACTTTTTCAGCTGTGACTTGTAAGTGTCACTGTGATAGATGGCAGTGCAATCCATTAGGCAAAGACAAGGCTCTTAACATGAAATTTTAGAATTCAATTTTACGATTTACAGAGAGGGCCCCCCTACCTCCTCCCCCTTGTATTTACGGCACAGCAGTCTGTTTTGATTCAAACTCTGCTGTAATTGAAACCAGGGCTGGGGATCTCAGTCCTACGGTCGCTTTTTAAATGGGGAGGAGAAATAACTGCCTATAACATTAATAACAGAGCTAAAAAGATTGCTTTGCTCGTTAAATCTTACTTGCTTTATCTCCTCACTCTGGTGTCACTGCCAAGCCTGGGATATATGGATGCTGTGCCTCCGTGCCGGGGCTGGGGTTTGGTGTGGTAAAATCTGGCTCCCGTTAGGCCGGCAGCATCCTTCATCCCTCAGCAAGCATGTCCTGGGGCATTTTTGTCCCTGTTGTTACAGTCCTCCATAGGACAGCAAGTTTTTCAGCATCTCTTTTTATTATAATCTCTCTTTTTATTATGTAGTTAGATATTCAAATCCCTCTGTTATGCTGAAGGATTTTCGTGAGTTTTGTAAAAAAAACACAA
Source organism: Hypotaenidia okinawae (assembly GCA_027925045.1). Lineage (NCBI taxonomy): Eukaryota > Metazoa > Chordata > Aves > Gruiformes > Rallidae > Hypotaenidia > Hypotaenidia okinawae. Next base: position 212,520,342 of record BSDF01000001.1, read on the forward strand.
AAAGCCAACCAAACCAACAGCTTTTTTGTCAAGTTTGGGTTCCTTTTCCATCTCTAGGGTATATTTAAATAAAATTACTTGTGACTATAGAGCAAACTTGAAACAGAGACCATGGGGACATGTAGCACCCTGTCCAGGACTCTGGTCTCACTCCCGGATTGAAGGGCTGTTGCGTGTCCCGGGGCCGTTCCCTGCTACCGAAAACAATCCGCCCAAGGGAAACCTTTTGTGTCTCTTGCCCAATTTCCTTTCATTACCATAAAACTCCATGTTCCTGACAAAGTATTATTACATGGCTCAACTGTTAATTCCCCTCCCAGAGGTCAGTGCGTTCTGGGCAGGGGAGCATAGAAAAACACAAGTGAAAATTAACTATAAATATATATACATATATATATATATAAATTTTTTTCTCCTTGGAAATTGTTCAAGCAAACAATAAAACTTTCCAAAACAAAAATTAACATTTTTTTTTGGATGTTTTGCGGATGTTGTTGAAATAACCAATCAAAGAATCACACTTTTCTATTAAAAAAAAATTTTAAAAAATTAAAATGTTTATTTTGTGTGAAGACTTTGAATGCAGCTCCAGCCGAGAAGAGGACTTTGTATCAAAGCTGCATCTGTAAGCCCAGCACTGGAGACTCTTGTCATTACCCTGTGTAATAATTTTTCCTGAAGTCTGGAACTAATTTTTTGAGAAATTTTTTTCTCGACACTTTGTGTTTCTAATACTGTATTCTTGACTGTGTAAATACAACCAGGCTGTAAATAAGTGCAGATGTAGATACCTTCTAGAAGAAAAGAGGAAAAAAAAAAAAAAAGAAAAGAAACAGACAGAAGTGACCGTGTGTAGCCTTCGGTGACAAATAAAAGAATATTTTGTGTTTAAATACTGCGATTTTTTTTTTTCTGTAAAAGTGTTGGATTACATGGCCTCATTTGTTTGGTCCTTATATTTGGGATAGACCTTTTTTCAGGTGATTTTTGAGGTCTCTCCCAACCCAAACCGTTCCATGATTCTATGGTTCTAGGAGCTGGTGTGGGAGTGGATCACAATGTCCCCTCACTACTCAAATCTGCACTTTTGGGAACATCATAGAATCATAGACTGGTCTAGGTTGGAAGGGACCCCAAGGATCGTAGAGATTCAACCCCCCTTCCGCAGGCAGGACCACCAACCTCCAGGCCTGGAGCTACACAAGGCTCCCAGGGCCCCATCCAACCTGACCTTGAACACCTCCAGGGACGGGGCATCCACCACCTCTCTGACCATCCCTCACCAATATACGGGGTGCAGAATCTCAAATGCTCCCAGGGCTTTGCTGATCCAGGAGGTAATGCCAAGGATTTGGAACATCCCTGAAGCACCAGGAAAGCCCCCATCCTGGCAGAAATGGTAGAAAACAGGGGAAGCTACATTATGAACAAGAAAAATCAAGTTATCACCCCTCCAAAAAAAAGTTTAAAAGCCAAGTTTTCATTAGATTTTGGGGTATGTCCAGTGGAAACGTGTGCATCTGACCCTCATTCATCCAGACAGAGAAGAAAAGCCACTGCAGCACTTGCCACAGGGACCTAGGAAAACCCTTATGTGATCCTTGGCATCTCCTGGCCCAGCCCCACTTGTGGCTTGTTCTGATCCTTCTGGAAAAGATCAAGTATAACTTCAGAAATCATGGTTACATATGTATTGAGTAAAATACTCTTGTGTGGTTCTTGGGGTTCTTGGGGACAACCTAATGAGAAAGCTGACCACGGGGCCAGGTGGGAGTCACTGGAGGAGGAGAACTTGGATTTACTGCCTAGACATACCTCTGCTGTCCGAAACAAGCTGAATTTGGTCTTTTAGGACAAAAAGTAGTCAAGTTCTGCTGGGTGTAATTCCCCTTCTCTGGAGGTAGATGTCTGTAGCAGGGCAGATAAATGGCACCTCTCTTTCTCCATTGGCTCTAAGCAGAGACAGAGGGACCAGTTGAGACCTCTCTGTGTCTTCAGTTAGGCGACAGGAGTCCAACTGCTGGTGGAGATTAGCATATATGAGGTTTCTCTAAGGATTCTACCCATTTTGGTGGTGTTACCCTCTCCACCAGCAACATGTGCTGTGTTTCAGGGCAAAGTGTCTCAACCTTCAGTTTCCAGCCACCAGATGCGGAGCAGCTCCTCCATCCATCATGAAAAGCAAATTCCCCCTGACACCAACAAAGCTCCCTCTTTTCTGTCCCTTTGCTACCTCAAGCAGGATAAACCCCTGCAGCCTCATGACACAAAGCCTACTTTCCAGCTGCTAGATTTTTTTTAAGTTTTCCACCCTCTTCCATGTTTGGCCACCTTTCTCCAGCACGAGGGCTTCATTTCCCTTGTGCAGAAAGGCTGGGTCTTGCTCCTACACTTGTGGGGGACTTTCATCTCCAAGGAAGGCACTAGTCCTTTCATTTTTGACATAGAAAGTGACTGTTGAGACACTTACATGGTGATTTTGCAGTCCTCCCTGAGCCTCTGGTTTACTGTGGGTCTGATTTGCAGCCTCACTCCAAGGCAAGGACCTTTGTTTGCATTGGGCTGTTATTAATGTGCGTTTTCTTGGGCTGTGCTTCTCCAGAGGATTCAGATGACCTTGTGACAGTGACCTGCCCTTGCCAGTACCCGCAGTCCAACATTCATCGTTCCACCTGCATTTTATCATCAGAAACGTGCCTGCTTTAAATCATTGATAACTACACTGAAATGTGCTGGACTAAGGGCTAATCCCTGAGGGCAGCCAAGGGAACAGCAACATTTAAAGTTGTTGGTGAACCAGGTTTGGCTCTGCCTCATGTGGTAGTGCCAGATAATCAAAATATTACAGAGAGCAAATCAAGTACTTTCAGGAGAGATGTCCTGCCATGCCAGTTCATTAGGCCAGAATAGACTTATCATGCTGTGGTTTTAATAGGGGCCATAGCCAAAAGCCTCTGGCTTATCTTTCAGGAGACTGCAAGGAGACTTTACTTGCTTTGAAGCCAGCAGCATAAGAAAATTTGTCCTGTTCTGCTTTCCTCATAAAAACCCACTAAAGCCTCAACCACCGACAGCATCTCATACAGTCAGAAAGTATTTGAAAACAAAGAATGGTCATTATGTTTGGACAGGAGGAATCAACCCGCAGAGAAGTGATGTGCCTTCAGGTGGGTCATCCCTATGTGTGCAAGTGCTCCAGCCTGGTGCTGTTGAGAATGATGGCACTTCCCAGGGGGAAAATGAGGGTAGGAAGGTTTTGCAGAGAGATCTGGACAGGTTGGGTCTATGGGCTGAGGTCAGTTCACAAAGCCAAGGGCTGGGTCTTACACTTTGGTAATAACAGCTTCACGCAACACTACAGGCTTGTGGAAGAGTGGCTGGAAAGCTGCCCTGCAGAAAAGGACCTGGGGATGTTGACACCCAGCTGAACATGAGCCAGCAGTGTGCCTAGGTGGCCAAGAAGGCCAACAGCATCCTCACTTGTGTCAGGACAGTGAGGCCAGTAGGACCAGGGCAGTGACTGTCCCACTGTCACCACTGGTGAGGCTGCACCTCAAGTGCTGTGCTCAGCCTTGGGCCTCTCAACACAAGAAGGACATTGAGGTGTTGGAGTGTGTCTATAGAAAGGCAACAAAGCTGGTAACGGTTTCAGAACACAGGTCTGGTGAGGAAGGGCTGAAGGAACTGGGGTTGTTTAGCCTGGAGAAGAGGCTGAGGGGAGACCTCATGACTCTCTACAACTACCTGAAAGGAGGGTGTAGTTTGGTGGGGGTTGAGTTCTTCTCCCAGTTAACCAGTGATAGGACAAGAGAAAATGGCCTCAAGTTGCACCAGGAGAGGTTTAGATTAGATATCAGGAAAAATTTCTTCACTGAAATAGGAGTCGGGCATTGGAACAGGCTGCCCAGAGATATGGTGGAGTCACCATCCCTGAAGGTGTTCAAAAAACATGTCAAAGTGGCACTCCAGGACATGGTTTAGTTGATATGGTGGTGTTGGAGAGATGGCTGGACTTGATGATCTTAGAGGACTTTTCCAACCTTAAAGATTCTATGATTCCGTGATTCTATCATTCTAAAACTACAGCCACTGCCTGAGTAACACAATTGCACAGCCCAGGTGAAATATGGTCCCTCCAGGACTTTTTGGATTTATTGATATGTGTCTTGAGCTGGTGTATGTGCCCATGCAGTGATGTGATGCAACAGCCTAGGTAGATAAATACCAGCACCTTCCCATCCCTCTACCACACAGTATGGATAGGGCAATACTGCACCTGAAGTCTGGGCTGCAAATCCAGGGTTGCAATGTCATGCCCTCAATGCCTTCAGAAATATGTACTTTCAAGACAGGGAAAGTTGAGCAGGGACAGAGCCCCTTTTGCAAAGAATGACCTGCTTTAAGAAAATCACCTGTTTTGTTGGTGTGTCCCTTTGAAGCACCTGAGCTTGGTCTTTGTCACAACGTGACAGTTCTGATTAGGACCAAGTTTATTTTATGTTGCCATCATTCATAAATTTCCAGGGCAAGAAGAGCTCCCTTGAATGCAGCCTGCTGAAATGGTGCCAATCCAGACAAAAGAATTATTGTGGTGGTTTTGGATATTTTAGAAGCATTTCTTGGGTTCCTCATGGAAAACTGCTCCGACCACTAGACCACTACAAGCCCTAGTACCTCCAGCGTGGTGTTTGTAAAAACATGAGCCTTTCTAAGCCCTGTCAGCACATCCTTGTCAGGATTTAATCAGTGAAGGATGGGGAGAAATTTAGGAACAGGGCAAGAACTGTGTCTTTGCAGTTAACTACCCAGCATGCTCATCTCCCACTCTCTAAATTAAATAAAACAGAACATAGGCTGAAACATAGCTCTGAGTTTGGACTTTGGCCTGCCACATTGCTCAAGCTGCTCCAGCAGCTCTGAGTCCATCTATTGAGTCGGAGTAGAGTTTTATAACCTCAAGTTCAGAAAATGTTTTCTTACTTCAGGGTTTCTCGGGCAGGGGAAGTTGGCAGCCACATCATTAGAGTGAGCTTGTTCAGCAAAACCAGTCCCACAAGTGAGATGCTGCAAGCCAGAGGGACCATGCAACCTGCCCCCAAGAGCAGGAGATGAGAGGGCTCCATTAGCTCATCATTATGCTGTTATTTTCCATCCAGGAGATACTCATGTCCTCCAGGAGGTTTACATAACCAGACCTCATCATCCACCATCAATCTGAGCTCCAAAACCCTCAAGGCCTGAACTTGAAGCTGGAGTATGACAAGCCTGGCAGAAAAGCCTCTTTAACAAGCAGGACTGCTCATCAGCAGTACGGAGATAATCAAGGCAGGTTAATAAGCCACGGCAGGTCACAGGCTGATGAAAGATTGTGTGAATACACCCCACAATGAAGCCAGAAAGGGGTTCTTCATATCTTCTCCACTTGTGATCCCAGATTTTAATGAAGAAACGGGCTAAAGGTGCTTTGGAAATTAAGCATATAAAGAAATAAGTTTACAGTAGCCGCACTTCATACCTGTGCTGTGTTTCCCATTAGAAACCTCCTTCAAGCTGCAGAAAATATTATCACCATTTTACCAGTGGGACAAGTGAGGCACTGAGGTTAAATAGCTGGAGGATAAATAATGAAAAAGGCATGACTCAAAGACCCTCTGCCACTCACTGTCTGGTGTGACGTCTTCTGGGCTGAGTTTTCTTCTCATTGTATCTCATTACTTTGCTGTCTGAGTCATGGGAGTTTTAATTAGAACAGCTCCCCCACCTCTGTTATAAAGTAGCATTTAGAAAGGGGTGATTTCAGGCTGCGAGAGTATTTGGGAATGTCAGTGTTGCCCACCCTTTGGTATGGTCCCAGGCTCCTCTTCACACCAGCATGGGACTGAAACCCAGGGTTTGCTGTATTTTGGAGCTGCCTCTGGTCTTTGGGGAAGTACTGGCTGGTTTTAGGTTTCTGTGTATAATCCTCACTGTACGATGGAGCTTGCTTATAAACAGGAGCAAAAGGTTCATCATCAGCAACAATCTGATATTCAGAAACCTCAGAAGATGCTTGAACAATTACCTTACCAGATTTTCAAACCCTGTACATGGCAGTCCACATCAGCATGCAGCCATGAACCAGTTCACAGCAGGAGGTACCAGAGCAAAGAGTTCAGCAACAATCAGTTAGGAATTACCTAAAAAGCTCCAGCATTTGGTAAGACAGCACCAAGGAAGATCACCTGCATGACCCGGCTTTGGGAAGCTCAGGGCTTCACACCTACACAGAGCACAGATGTGCGAAGCTGCATGTGCCCAAAACTGAAAAGGAGTTATATATTCACATAGAAATATATGCATCCATATAAGAATTTGGGTAGTTGTGGTGGTTTGGCCCTGGCTGGAGGCCAGTCAGTCACCAAAGTCACTCTATCATTCCCCTTTTCAGCCAGACTGAAGAAAATAGATACTGAGAGGCTTAGGAGTGGAGATAAGGACAGGGAGAGATCATTCCACAATCAGTGTCAGGGGCAAAACAGACTCAACACAGAATAAAGGACAGAAAACTCTCTAATTGATGACACTGCCCTGCACCCCCAGTGACACCAGAGCTGGGTGATGAGAAGTGTGGCCAGATCTTAAAGCACCTCCCCCCAACCCTCCCTTCTTAGCAGACTTCACTTTAGTCAAGATTTCACTCCCTTCTTCCCCCTCATTGTGGCACGGGGAGGGACAGGGACTGGGGGAATGGGGGTTTCAGTCAGTTCCTCATGGGTTGTTTTCCTTCTTAGCCGGGATGGGGGGGTCATTCCTCACACGCTTCCCCTGCTGCACCGTGGGGTCCCACCCATGGCAGACAGTCCTCCACAAACTTCTCCGTTCCCACAGGGCTTCAGCTCTTCCCCAGCTGCCCCAGCATGGGTCACTGCTATGGGTGCAGTCATCAATCACAGAGTGTCCCTCAGACCCACACTGCTACAACCTGGTCCCCCACAGAGTCACAAGGCCCCCCAGCAAACCTGCTCCAGTGTGGGTCTCTCTCTCTCTCTCATCTCTGTGTCTCTGTCTCTCTCCATGGGCTGCAAGTGCTGGCAGAGGCTTGCTTCAACGTGGGTCACAGCATCTCCTGTATGTCTCCCCCTGCTCCAGCATGGGGCCTCTCCACAGGCTGCAGGGGGGGGCTGAGCCTTTTCCATGGGCTGCAGGGGTATCTTTCTCTCCAGCACCTGGGGCACCTCCTCCCCCTTACCTGGCCTTGGTGCCTGCAAAGTTTCTCACACCTTCTCACTCCCTTCTCTGGGGGCAAAAAGCAGCTGCTAGCATTTTTTTCTTCTTAAATGTGATTCCCAGAAGTGCTGTGACCATCGCTGATGGGCTCAGCCTTGGTCAGCAGTGACTCCACGGGCCTGGACCTGGCTGGTGTTTGCTCTGTGGGGCCTGCAGAGAGCTTCTGGCTGCTCCTTGCAGCAGCCACCCCTGCAGCCCCCTCCTCCACCAGAACCCAGCCACGCAAAACTACAACAGTAGTTTAAGGGAATCAGCCACAAGACAGACTTCCAGGTGTTTATTGGCAGTTAGGAGACTCTTCCATCCCTTTCTGCTCTCCCTCCACACTCAGAAAGACACACGCCACCCCCGCTCTCCTCCCTGCAGGTGCGCTTTGAGCAAGCAAAGCACCGTGTGATTGCTCAGTGCCCTACATCCTCAGGTCTCGTCATCTGGCAGCTTTTCTAAACACGGCTGTCTTCCTCTCAGCAACTCTGTGGGGACCTTGAGAAATGACTGCAGCAAACATGCCCTGGCATTTCCAAGTTGGAGGGCTGACGGCTCTTGAAATGCACTTTTCTTCTTGTCTTCTTTTTATTTATTTATTTATTTATTTACTCCCCTCAGACATCTAACAACACCATCTGTGCTGGCACAAGCTCCGGTTCTGGCCATGAACTTGTGCAAGGGAGTGATCCAGGTCCGAGGATGCTTTTAATATTTTCTATGAGCAAGTAGGGAAAAGCAGGGTCCTCAACAAAAAGCAGTCCTGGTTTTACATTTTACAGCATAAAAACCATTTAGAGGTGGCCAAATTCACCCTCCTTAATTTAGACTTCCAGCTGAAACGTGTGGAGGAAAAGCGCATTCCCACAAGCTCCTCAACAAAAAATAGAGAGTGACTGAGGTCTCAGGTGGGTTAGTGGCTAGTTGTGTCTTCTGGATATCTCTGTCCATGGGACTGTCCTCCTTGGGCAGGGACTTCAAATAAGTGTATGACCTGACTCTGCAGTAAAGCAAAGTCAGCTACACTGGATGGAGAAAACCCAACCCAACGTTTTTAACTCAGCCACTTCCTCTTCATCTCTTATTTTCCCATCCTGGAATCAGAAGTTAAATGTTCCCTGGCATCATAGTGAGAAACATCATAGTGCATCATAGTGAGAAACACTCAGTGAGGAGCTCAGTTCTCAAACCAGCCAACAATATAAAACTGCAAAGACAAAAGTGTCTTTCATGAAGGTCCTCACTGAAATACTCATTTCAGCTGGGACTCCAACGAGCATCAGAACCCCACTGGTACTTACTCACACACTTTTATCTCATTCACTCTTATCTGGGTCTTTTCTCCGTCTCTGCCTGTTGCCTCTACCTCCTCCTCTTCATAATCCTGGTGCCCCTGATCTTCCAGTGCCCCCTTAACACTCATTTTACACCTCTCTCTCTGGATTTCTCAAACACAGGAGCCCATGAAGTAGCATGCCACCATCTCAATGAGAAATAATTCTTTGTTTTTCATTCCTTACAATAACTCCTTCCTTGTGTTTTCAGCCCCCAGTCCTGTTTGTTTTACTTCTTTTCTCAGTCTCCAGTGGATTCACATTTTTCTGGGTGCACAGAGGACTGGAAGGTAGCAGTGGCATTACTGCCCAGGTTGGGCTACTCGGTCTTACAGTCACAACCAACACCTGAATCCGCCCAAAAAACCTGGTAAAGGCTGACTTGCAGTGCAGACAGTGTCACTTTTAGACAGCTACAGTGCAAGCTGCCACCCAAATCCCTTAACTGATGAAATGTTAATGTTTGGTAATTCCTAAGGCTTATAGTAGAAGAAAGAGGCTGGAGTGGTGACCTCCCATTGATGAGCTGAATTTTAGCCTCCTAAATACAGAGCTTTCCTGGTGCAATTGTTGCACTGCTGAAAAAAAAAGGGGAGGAGAAAGGAGGTCAGAAAGAACTGGAAGGGAAAATTTGGACTGCTTCTGGGCTGAAAAATGACAAAAAGCTCACTACAAACCTTTAGTTTTGTAGGGAATGGTTGGGACATGTTTAAAAATATTTTCTTTTTCTACCATCAGTAAATCTCCATACCTGAAAGGCTGTTATGGAATGAGGATTTCTTTAAATACCACTTAAAAATGAAACCCCCTCACTTTCAGCTATACATAAAGGAAAAAAAGGGGGAAAAAAGTAATGTTTGACATTTCCAAAGTCTTCCCTGGATGTTTTACTGAATCTATTCAAACATAACTCAAATTCACAAATTGTTTAGCTTGCCACACAGGTCAATTTGCCAAGTGCGTTCTTGATCCAAACCCCATGGTTGCTATCTGTTTGCTCCAGCCTCTTACCTGCAGAAGGCAGCTGACAGAGTGCACTGGTTCTTGTGGGTCAAGACCAACAAACCCCTGGCCTCAGCTCACCACCCCACACACTGAAGCAGGGGCATTTCTGACCGCCATGTCTGGCTCTGTGTCTGCATTCTCTGTACACAGTGACATGTGCTTTGGGGGTGCAGAACCATTGCTGAACACCAACAGGCTTCACTTCAGTCCAAACATAAGGGTTTGCCTTGATGTTTTCTTCTGATATCACCCTCTTTGCGCTCTGTAGCTGCTCTGTGCCGTGCCCAAAGATTCAGCAGGGGATGTGTTGGTGCTAAGAGATAGACAACTACCCAAAGCAGCACGGACGGGTTGTGCTCCATGGCAAGATCCACTGGAGAGACTGTGTACTACTGTGCAGCATCCAGCCATGACCAGGGTCACAGAACCACAGAAGGGTAGGGGTTGGAAGGGACCTCTGGAGATCATTTAGTCCAACCCCCCTGCCAGAGCAGGATCACCTCCAGCAGGCTGCACAGGACAGCATCCAGGTGGGTTTGAATGTCTCCAGAGATGGAGATTCCACAACTTCTCTGGGCAGCCTGCCCCAAGACTCTGCCACCCTCACCATGAAAGAAGTTCCTCCTCATGTCCAGGTGGAACCCTGGACATGTTTGTGCCCATCACATTTTGCTCTGTCTCAGGGCACCTCTGAAAGAAGACTGAGCCCATTCTCCTGGCTCCTACCCAAGTATTTATCAGTATTGATAAGATCCCCACTCAGTCTTCTCCAGGCTAAAAAGTCCCAAGTCCCTCAGCCTCTCTTCATAAGAGAGATATTCCAGTCTCCTCATCATCTCCATAGCCCTTTTTTGTACTCTCTGCCATAGCTCTCTGTCCTTCTTGACCCAGGGAACCCAGCACTGCACACACTATTCCAGATGAGGCCTCACCAGGGCAGAGCAGAGGGGCAGGAGAACCTCCCTTGACCTGCTGGTCACACCAGGATGTCATTGGCTTTCTTGGCCATGAAGGCACATTGCTGGCTCATGGTCAACCTGTTGTCCACCAGGACTCCCAGGTCTTTTTCAACAGGGCTGTTTTCCAGCAGGTCACCCTTAACCTGTACTGGTGCTGGGGGTTATTCCTCCCTGAGTGCAGGAGCCTACATTTGCCCTTATTGAATTTCATAAGATCCCTCTCTGCCCAGCAACTCTCCAGCCTGTCCAGATCTCACTGAATGTCAGCACAGCCTTCTGGTGTTTCAGCCACTCCTCCCAGTTTTGTATCATCAGCAAACTTGATGAGTGTACACTCTATCCCAGGCCTGACCCTTGAGGAACACCACTTGTTACAGGCCTCCAACTAGACTCTGTGCCACTGATCACAACCCTCTGGGCTCTGTCTTTCAGCCAATTTTCAATCCACCCCACTGTCCATTCATCTAACGCCACCCTCAGACCTTGCTGTAATACCAAAGATGATGGGAATCGCTCCATCTCAGCTGGGATTCTCTCCCCAGAAGAGAATTCTATAGAATTCACTGGAGGGGCATGAAAACACCCCAGTCAACATTTATTCCCAGTGTTTTCAAGGGGCATAAAACAGCAGCTCTGAAGCTGCTGACTGCCCCTTTCATAACTTCTTCTCCTCAAAGGAAAGTGTTTGTCAGTCTAACTTTTGATATTTGCTGTGCCAATGGATCGAAGTGCCCTGATAATAAAAAAAGAAATAAAATCAAAATCTATGAAGTCTGTGGATAAGTCTCCTTTTTGAAAATAATTTAAATGCAAACAATGACCTAGCTGAAGCCTGCAGAAAATGTCCAGTGCTCCAATTACTGGAGATAGATTCTACATAGCCCGTACATTTATTTTTTTTAATATGAGTTTATTTTGACATGATCACTGCATTTTCAGCTGTCGGGAAGGAGAAAATAAAAAATCCTTCCCAGGGCCATTCAAGATAAGCCATGGTTTCCTATCTCTTTTGACTGAAAACACCAATGAAACTTCTTCCAGCACTATTCCTCATCTTCCTTTGGTCTCTTCTTATTAGTCTTATCATTTTAGTGCCTCCTTTGATATATAATCCCTTTATGTTGGGCAATGATAAATCAAAATAAAGTGCATCGCTGAGTGATTTTATTGTTATTAAAAGGTCAGCTGTAAGAGGGTTGCATCCTGTCACATATCCTACAGAATTCATGGGAGGTGCATTAAGAAAAGGAGGTGCCATGCCTCTTGAATATGTTCTTCTGAATATGTTTAAATGCTACATCATCCCTTCAGCTGAGCTCCGTGGTGGATCGTGCAACGCAGCGTGGTCCAGGCAGGGCTGTGGGAAAGACATCCCTGTCCTTTGCAGAGGGCTGAAAATGTCATTCCTCGCTAACAGGAATGCTTAATTAGTAAAGAGTTCTGCTCATCAGGGAGGCTTTTTCTCTCTAAGTCCTTCCGAGTGATCAGGAGCCATTATGCAGAACAAGAGTGTCCATTATCCCCACTCAGCTCTGGCTGTCCTGTCCCTGGCAGCAAGAGGATGCTGGGAGTTGCTCAGGAAGGGTTCTTTTAGGGACAACAAAATCTTCTGCAGAAGCCTTATCACCCTCTCTCACACAGCACTGACATCTGAAATGTGCTCAGAGCATTTATTAACAACCTGTCGATAAGCTCTTCCTGAAAGTGTTTTTAAGATACATCACTGCGCCTTTTCCCATCACTTGCATGACTGCAAGAGCCTGATCCTGCTACGGCTTACTTGGTCGGCATGAAGCCCAGGAGCAGATCGCCCTGAGTTTCAGATTTTATTCTTCTGTGTATTGCAGGAGCACTAATCCAAAGCTCTGCAATGTCAGGGCAGAAGGCGTCAGGCAGCAGCTAAAGTCAAAGAAAAAAAGAGAAGGTAAGAAAATGTAACACATCTTACATAGTTTTTTATTCCTCCCTGGGATGATTTTGGCTGGGACAGAGTTAGTTTTCTTCATAGTATGTAGTATGAGGTTGTGGTTTGGATTTGTGCTGGGAACAGGGGATGTTTTCATTCCTGCTGAGCAGTGCTGACACAGAGCCAAGGCCTTCTCTGCTCCTCACCCCACCCCACCAGCAAGTAAGTTAGGTGTCCACAAGGAGTTGGGTGGGAGGGGACACAGCTGGCACAGCTGACCCCAACTGACCAAAGGGACATCCCATACCATATGACATCATGCTCAGTATATAAATCTGTAGGGAAGAAGAAAGAGGGGGAGGGCTGTTCGGAATGATGGCACTTGTCTTCCCAAGTCACTGTTACATGTGATGGAGCCCTGCTTCCCTGGGGATGGCTGAACACCTGCCTGCCTATGGGAAGTGGTGAATGAATCCCTTGGTTTGCTTTGCTTGTGTGCATGGCTTTTGCTTCACCTATTAATGTGTTTATCTCAACCCAGAACTTTTCTCATTTCCACTCTTCCAATTCTCTCCCCCATCCTGCCAAGGCCTACCGAGTGAGCAGTTGCATGGGGCTTAGCTTCAGGCTGGGGAAAAAGCACAATGTTTCATCACCCTCTTTCTTCTTTTCAGCAAACCCCCCTGAACTGGGGAAATCCCAGGAGGCAATGTGGAAGAGAAGGTGGAAAATAGCTAGTTCCTGACTACTGGGGAACAAAAGGTGATTAAACACACCCTTATAGGTAGAATTGGCAGAAAAGATGTGAATTTTTCCCCCTGTATTTGGGATTTCCTCATTTTGCAAACAAAACATTAGCAAAGAAGGATGCAATTGCCTTTTTACTCATCTCAATTCATTCACTGGGGTCGTTTTAAAAAATAAAATTAAAAAAAAATAATTCCAGGAAATTTTGCTCTCAGTCTGGATGGACAAACACAAAAAAATCAATAACCAGAAGCAAACACACTGACAGAATCAAGTGCCAGAGGACAGGCGGCAACAAAGAAAAATCCCCAAATCCCTGAGCATCCTGAAGAGCATGACACAGACTTAGATCTACAGCTCTACCACCTCTACCCACCTCTCTCCACCACCCTTGCTCCTCTATGCAATGCTCTACCCTGTTTCTTGACACAGCAAGCCAGTTGCTGTGTTAGCGATCACGATTGCAAAGAAGCAGGTAAGCAGGCACTTCTTTTATTCCAGCGGTGGGGAGCATGGGGGTAGCTCCTCCAAAGACATGTTCCCCCAAAGGTACAAAGCACAACATATTTATACAATTTTTAGTGAAAATTGTTGTACAAAAATGCTCGCTTCTTAGCTTGACCTTTACAATGACTGGATTTTGATTGCTTCACTTTATATTCTTATTCTATAAAACTCATTGGTTAACTGTGCTGATTGTTTTAAATACAAAGAGGGAAGGATAATCATTAGCATATTCATGTTATTTCCTGGAAATCATTATCATATGTAAATATCCCCTGCCTATGTGTAGTTATGTTGAGCGGGGGTCCTCTGGTGGTCGTTGATAGTCTTCCTCACTGTGTCCACGAGTGAACCCCATCCTTGCACAAGTTTATTTCATCTTTGGCTGTTCTTTCCTAACCATAGTCAGTTTCTTCATATACTTATTGTTTTAACTCAAGGTCCATAACCAGTACCCATTGTTTTAATTCAGAGTCCATAGAGATTTTCCATAGTGATAAAGGCACACACTGTCTTGTTCCTAAAAGTCCTAACATACGGTATATTCTCTTACTATTATGGTTTCCTTAGAATCTAAATAATATCCTAAACTAAAATCAAAATAACCAATTGTTTATAACAGCTGCGTGCAAATCCAGCAGATCTCCTGCCTTGGACCAGCCTCCAGAAATTACCCAGTTTTCCATCACTCTGCCTCATTTTCCTGCCCTTCGCCACCAGACGTGGTGCACAGGTCTTCAAGAGTCCAGGTTTTTGCAGAGAGGTCCACGCTGAGTCCCACAAAGCCAGGACATCATGTGCAAGCAAAGCAAGCAGTGGAAGAAGAAATTAGCAGTAAAGTGGTGTATACCTTGTCCCCACCGGTCATATATTAGCAAAGCACATGGACTGTTTGCACAAAACAAATACATCACGTGGTATTTGCTAAAAAATGGCTCGGGTGAGCTATTAACACTTCATTAATACGTGATGAAAGGCAAATTTAGAGAGCTCCCCAAAGTGATTGAGAGCTCCAAGAGGCCCATAAATGAAATGATAATGTAGTGTAAATAAGGCTGCAAAGATTGGAAATCAGCCGATGATCTAATAAAAGCGGCTAGATATTACCAGAAATGCATTCCCAGCTTTCCCTGGTTTTGTGCAACAGTAATATTGTAAGATTATAAATTGCAAGAAAAAAATTTTCCACCTCTATAAAAAAAAAAGGAGGAGCTGAAATAGAACAAGTGTAGGATTTATATAGATCCATCAAATCCTCCTGCCTTTGATGGGTTGTTCTTTTTTTCCATTTTTTTCCCCAGGGCTTTTTCTGGGTTGTTTTTTTTATTAAAAAAAGAGATATCATGGGGCAGAAAATGCATCACTATGCAGCAGTCATAGTTCTGGCATTTCAAAAATGGGGTTTGATATGTTGCTCTGGACTATTTTGAAACAGTATTGGTCTTTATCTCACTAAATATTTTACAGCTCTGCCTCCTGAAGTTCCTAGAGAACCATCCTTGTTGCTCATTGACTCAGATCCTGGGGAAGATTACCTGAGTTTGGCCAATGACACCAAACAAACTTTAGGCAGAGAGTAGACAGTGAGGATAGAAGTCCATTAACATCTCTCCAACCATTAAAGAGACTAATCGTTAGCATCTTTGCTGCTTTTTAGTATATTTGAAAAGGACTGAATAAATCCATTCTCAGACCCATAAGTACCTCTCTGCCCATTCTCAGGTATTTATTTTGCATCAGGGTTTTGTTCCAACCTTGAGGTAACTATGCCACCAGCCATCCATGAGCACAGCTTCATGCACATTTGAACCCAAAGCTCTTGCTGATACTTTTCAGACCTGTCACACACAGTAGGCATCGTTCCTTCTCCAGCAGAAGTGATCAAAGTTCCATCCTGTCCTCCATTATGCTCCTGAAGTATCGCCACCCATTCAACTAATTCCACTGCTCTCATGTTTCAGTCAATCAAGAATAACCAGGCCGTGATCCATCTCATGCTAAGACAGATGGCTACATTAGGGAGGATACCTCACACTCTCAAAGTGACTATTTCTCTTAACTGGCTATAAAGGGGTGTAAAGCTGAGATGGTGCTTGCCATTGGCTGTCACGAGTCTCACCCTCAGCAGCTCCTGGAGGTGAACCTCGTCCATGTGCAGTTATCCCACCCAAGTGAACAGGCCGTGCTGTGGCCTCATGGAAGACATCTGCCTGGAAAAAAAAAGCCTCAATTATGCTTCAGCAGTAAATCTGTTCCCTAAAAATAGTTTTTAGCTAGTAGCCGGGAGAGATTTTTTTGGATGATCTGTGAAGAGTCAAGGAAGCATGGAAACTGATGTGTCTTTGGGGGGAAAAGAAATTCCTGGCTTTCTGAGGGGATATTAATGACTAACAGACGGTTAAGAGACTAGAATAAATGGTTATTTCAAGGATGCCATGAAATGGCAGGAGTCCTACACCAGGCTACCCATTAGATTAAATTATTAGGTGTTCTTTTTTTCGTGAATGGGATTCACCAGTACTGACATGCTCAGGCCAAGATGAGCAGGTTTATACCCCTGCCCCAGCCAAGCCCCTGGCTGCTACTCCTGTGAGTCTTTACTAGTCAGTGATCCCATTTCTCCCACCACCATGCTCCAGCAGGTGACTTTTCACAGAAATGCAATGCGTGAAGTACATTTTTCATCCCTTCTGGCCCTCTATGTGCTCATTCCACATCCCTTGGTGTGTTGGCTAGCGTGAGAACTGCAGATACCATCTGTTTCCAAACATGAGAAGGAAGTAGGGGGATTTCTTTTTTTTTTTTTCTGTGGGTCAGTTTGGTTAACTTTGTTACTGCTATTGTTAACTAAATCAACAGTGACCAATAGCCAAATTCACAGCTTTTGCCACTTCTCTGAGTTGCAAGTCCTAGCAACAACTGCTATTTATTATGTCAAAGGCACTCAGTTTTATTTCAATTGACAGATGTCTGGTTATCTGGCAGAAAATCATGAGTTGTAGTCCCATGGATGCACAATTGTGTTGAAATATATGTTAGTCAAAAACCCAGTTACCTTTGCATAAATGCAAACGTCTGCTTCTTTCGTGATGAACAGCAGCTCTTCACATCCTCATCTGAATTAACTCCATTTCCTGGTCTCCAGGGGAAAAGAGAAAGAGAAAAAAAAGAGAAAAAGGTCCAGAATCACATCCAAAGCTTAGCAAGGCCAATTGCTGACTAGCAAACATCTGTCCTGTACAAACCCCACCAGGGAAGTACAGTCTTCCGAAGTTTTGGAAAGGAGGAAGGCAGCGCTGCCGGCTCCCCAGCTGGAAGCAGTGCATGCTGTACACATGGCTGGGACGCAGAGAGCTGCAGGAATGCCACTGCAGTTTAACACCAACCAGCAGCTCGCGTTGTCATCCATTTTCTGTGCACACACTGCAGGGTTTATAAATCTCCACTTTACATCCAGAATATTCCTGGAAAACAGATTGCTTCTGACAAGGGTTTCTTTATTTTTTTATTATTTTATTTTTGAAATATAGATTTTTTTAATACAACATGTTTCCATTGTATTATATATTGCAGATGACAAACTTCCCAGCTGGTAATTTCCAATCATTTATAACACTGTCGTGAGAGTCCATATTTTTATATCATACCATATATATGAAATACGTTGGAAAATATAAAATTATGTGAAACTGATAATAAATACATCTCAGCAGACAGACACACGCATGAGAAAACTTTCAGATTTTCCTCTCTGCCATATTATGTCTTTTATCTATTCTCCACATATCACTCTCTGAGGCTCTTGCTGGGAGTTTGACACTGGGAAGCCAGGAAAAGTGAACAGCCTGTGCTAAACAGCCTCTGTTAGCTTACAGAAGCTTCTCTGTCTTTGGCCCAGAAAGCTTCAGCTTTTCATAAAGCAAGACATAAAAAATAAAATAAAAAAATAATAAAAATAAAAAATCTCTGATCTTCAGTTGACATTGTCCAGGAAAGAGTAATATACCCAACAGGCCCTGGTTAGAGAGGCAGCAAGTGAAAGAATTGGAGCAGGAGATGAGATCGGAGCACCTCTAGCAGCTAGGGTGAATTAACCGTGCCCTCGTGGACAAGATTTGTGACCCACTGATGAGCCTGTGGTCAGGTTATGCATCTTCTGAAGGCAGTCTTGTTCTGTTAAAGGAGCTTCATTAGGTGGCCATATTTACCAGCTCTTAGAAAAATACTGAAACCAGGACAGGCCGAACTGCAAGCTTCAGTAGCGAGGTAAACGCTTGCAGAAAGGGAAGGGAGAAGCCTCTTGCTGAGAGCTGTTTATAGAACACACAGGTGTTGAGTCACGTCTCATCCATCTCTCCTGTGATCTCCTAGCCACCCACAGACAGCAAGGAGCAACATCCTTACCTGTCCTCCAGGAACAGGAAGCCTTAATATTCCCATAGCAAACTGAAACACTGAGAGATCAAGGAACTGGACCAAGGTTAGATAGAAAATCTGTGCCAGAGCATGGCAACAGACCACCAAGCTTTTGCAGTTTCACAGGCTGACTACAAAACCACAGAATCATAGACTGTGTTATGTTGGAAGAGAACTTTAGAGGCCATCTAGTCCAACCCCCTGCAGTGAGCAGGGACATCTTCACTAGATCAGGTCGCTCAGAGCCCCATCAAGCCTGACCTTGAATGTCTCCAGGGATGGGGCCTCCACCACCTCTCCGTCCAACTTGTGCCAGTGATCTGCCACTGTCAGAGGGAAGAACTTCTTCTTAAGGTCTCATCTAAACCTGCCCTGCTCTAGTTTAAAACCATCACCCCTCATCTCATCACTCCATGCCCTTACAAACAGTCCTTCACAACTTTCTTGTAGGTCCTTTCAGGGACTGGAAGGGGCCCTGAGATGCCCCTGGAGCTTCTCTTCTCCAGGCTGAACCAGGCCAGCTCCCTCAGCCTGGCTTCACAGTAGAGGTGCTCCAGCCCTTGGACCATCCCTTGGCCTCATCTGGACCCACTGCAACAGGTCCATGTCTTTCTTGCACTGGGGACCCCAGAGCTGGACACAGTATTCCAGGTGAGGTCTCTCCAGAGCAGAGCAGAGGGGCAGAATCCCCTCTCTCAATCTGCTAGCCACGTTTTATGTGATGCAGCCCAGGATGTCACTGGCCTTCTGGGGTACAAATGCACCTTGTGGGCTCATGTCCAGCTTTTCTTCCATCAGTACCTTTTCCACAGAGCTGCTCTATCACATCATCCCCCAGCCTGTATTGATAGTGAAGATAAGAGAGGGTGGAAGATAGAGCCTCTGCTGAACTCCCTGGGAGAAGCGGCCTGGTCCCAGGTTCATGGCTGCATCTCCAGTTTTAAGGGACACTTGCCTGTGGCAGAGATTCTTTGGATACAGAAGTGGATGGCTATCAGACACATCAAAGTGATCATCACCACTGGTTTAGCAGTGTGTTGTCCACTGTGTGAAGGCACCAGGGCAGCTGGAAAGACACCCTGTGCTGTCACAGAGCCAGTGGCATTGCATTCACAGCAGAATACACCCATGTTACTGCAAAGCACCCACTGCTCCCCACATACAGCCCTTGCTTCCTTCACCTGCTGCTAACCCACCCATGAAAATGTTCTGAGTTTCCTTTCCCCACACATTTTTCTCTTCTTTTTTATATTTTTTTTTTTCTCTTTTGGATGCTGCAAAGCATTCACAGCAGGAGTCACCAATCTCTGCTTGGAGTGGGAAATATTTCCAGATGGTCTTGGAAGCACCTTTTATTCACAGCATGCTCCTTGTTACAGTTAAACAGGGAGAAGAAGAGAAAAGCACCTCCCTTCCATGAGTGGTTTTGTGGGATGGAAAAACTATTTAGAGTCCAGGGTGGGGAGAAAATCTACCAGAGCTTCACTGCTTTCTTGGATTTTACCTTGCTCCAGCTGTTCAAATTCCTCTGCAACCAGTTGTTGCTGCCTCTGCCTCTCCTGCTGTCCACAGGGGAAAATAATACTGTTTAAATATGAAGCCCTAAAGAGACAATGTTTTGTGTGGCTTGCTTCAATTCCACCCCGAAAGACCCAAAAAGAGAAGGAGGTGTGTGGGGGGAGGTGGTGTTTACAATCATGTATTATGCATTTGCTAAGGAATTCCTTCTACAAAGAGAATCAGGTAAGATCTCCTAGTCATTGGAAAACT
Source organism: Hypotaenidia okinawae (assembly GCA_027925045.1). Lineage (NCBI taxonomy): Eukaryota > Metazoa > Chordata > Aves > Gruiformes > Rallidae > Hypotaenidia > Hypotaenidia okinawae. The sequence goes on from BSDF01000001.1 coordinate 212,540,234, forward strand.
TTAGAGCTCTTCATGTGAGCAACATGACAGGAGCACAGGATAGGATTTTTGCCCCATGAGGAGATTGCAAATCAGGTACAAAGGTGAGGAGGGGACTAGAACATCCCTGTTACGAAAAGAGGCTGAGGAACTTGGGACTTTTTAGCCTAGAGAAGACCGAGAGGGGATCTTATCAATGCTGATAAATACTTGAGGGGTGGGGTCAGTCTTCTTTCAGTGGTGTCCAGGGACAGGTCAAGAGGTGATAGGGACAAACTGGAATAGAGGAAGTTCCAACTGGCCATGAAGAGGAACGTCTTTACTGTGAGGGTGGCAGAACACTGGGACAGGCTGCCCAGAGAGGTTGAGGAGTCTCCATCTCTGGAGACATCCAAACCCGCCTGCTTGAGGTGATCCTGCTGTGGCAGGGGGTTGGACTGGATGATCTCCAGAGGTCCCTGCCAACCTAATGCATTCTGTGACTGTGATTCACAGAATCACAGACTGGTAGAGGTTGGAAGGGGAATTAAAGGTGATCTAGTCCCACACCCTGCAGTGAGCAGGGACATCTCCACTAGATCAGGTTGCTCAGAGCCCCATCAAGCCTGACCTTGAATGTCTCCAGGGATGGGGCCTCCACCACATCTCTGGGCACCCAGTTCCAGTGATCCACCACCCTCATAGTGAAGAACTTTTTCCTAATACCCAAACTAAATCTCCCCTTTTCTGGTTTAAAACCATCACCCCTCATCCTGTCACTCCAAGCCCTTGGGAACAGTTCTTCCCCAGCTTTCCTATAGGCACCTTTCATGTACTGGAAGGCTGCTATAAGGTCCCCCCAGAGCCTTCTCTTCTCCAGGCTGACACAGCCCAACTCTCTCAGCCTGACTTCATAGGAGAGGTGCTCCAGCTCTTGGATCATCTTAGTGGCTCCAGCAGGTCCATGTCCTTGTGTTGAGGGCTCCAGAGCTGGACACAGTGTTCCAGGTGAGGTTTCACCAGAGCAGAGCAGAGGGGACAATCCCCTCTCTGGATCTGCTGGCCACACTCCTTTTCATGCAGCCCAGGATGGGGTTGGCCTTCTGGGCTGCAGGTGCACATCGGTGGCTCATGTCCAGCTTCTCATCCATGAGTACTCCCAAATCCTTTTCCTCAGGGATGCTTTCCAGCACATCATCTCCTAACCTGTACAGATAACAGGGGCTGTCTTAACTCCGGTGCAAGACCCTGCACTTGGCTTTGTTGAACCTCCTGAGGTTCCCCTGGGCCCACTTCTCCAGCCTGTCCCAGTCCCTCTGGATGGCATCCCGTCCCTCCAGCACATTAACATCACCGCTCAGCTTGGTGTCATCAGCAAACTTGCTGAGGGCACACTCACTCTTACTGTCAATATCATCAATAAAGATATTGAACAGCATCGTTTGTGGTTTCCCAGCTAGCCTACATGACTGGAGATGGCAGGGTCACAAATGCTTTCATGAAAACCCAGATCCTTCCCTGGAAAAGTCCTCCTCATACCCCTTCTACTTAATGCACTAACTCATAAGTTTCAATCACAGTCTTTCCCTGAATAGATGTCCCATGAGCATCCATAGGGGCTCCATACAGCTTAAACCAAGACCACTTGGGCTCTTAAAAAAAACCAACATCATGACTCATGTGCTTTTACTGTAATGCAGTTAAGGGTGAAAGTATGTTCCTATAAGACATTATTGTTTGTAAGGAAAGCAGGCAGCATGGTTGTGAGAGTAGGTTAATATAAAATAAATCATCTATGCTAATATAAAATAAACCATACAATATTACTATTGTTTGGTAATTGGTGCACAGAGGAAAAAAATCTGGTGTAAGACAAGTGTAGGTGATCACAGCAATACCTACACAGATGCAGCCCCTGGGCCATATCCCAGTCTCAATTCTGTTGGTAGCAAGCCAAGGAAACTTAATGAATTTGATTGAATTTACTCTATGTAACTGAAAAAAATGTCCCACCAAATCTTTTTTTAGGCATCTCTCTGTGTGTATGTGTATGTGCATTTTAGATGGCTTGATAAATCCACAGCTATCTGGGTTTGGAACTAATCTTGCCCCGTGTGTAACCAACATGCTGGAAAAATTACTTTATGGGCAGCAAGAATAATTCTTCATAGTCATAAATTAAAGATCTTTAGGAGGGAAAGATGCATCATGGAATATTTTTGATTCCTCTTACCAGAGAGTCCTACATGCATGGCCACATTAAAAGATGTTTTCAAATGAAAACTGAAAATAGTTTCAGAAAATAAGACCGCAAAAAGCACATGGGGTTTGGTTTGATACTAAGAAAATATAGGCTGAAGGAGAATATTACCAGCTGTGATTCATCTGATGCAAGAGACTTTGCTTTCAAAAATAAGCTCGGTACGGCAGAAGGGTCAAAATCGTACCTGGGATTTAGGATTATGTTATCTGCAGTTCTGCAACATGGTGGCAGAGAGAAAAGTCTTGCTGATAGGGCTGATAGTGGGAATTGGAGACTGAGGATTAAGCTGTAGCACAGATAGCAACCAGCTTTCTTCTGTTAGCCTTTCATAGATTGCAAGGGGGGAAAAAAAGGTGGCTGTCCATGTGAAGCAGACATAAGCTCTGTGCCCTGTTGATGAGGCGCTGGGTAGGAGACAAATAACTACCAAAAAGGAAGCATTATCTTTTAGACCAGGGGTGAAGGAATGGATGTGGGCTTCTAAAAGGGGTGTGGGTTGGAAGAAAGTTTCAAAAGCCTGGGGAACACAGATCTGAAGAAGAGAGGAAAGATCTGCTCCAACCCTCAAAGCTTAGGCTGTCCAGGAGGTCCCTGTCACATCAAAGGCACTCCTCAGCAGGTCTCATTGCAAGGTAAGTCTTGAGTTGGACTGGAGATCTGGTTGTGGTGGGTAGATTTATGGTGTTAGTGTTACTTCCTCCAGCTGCTCACTTCTGCCTGCCAGAACAGCAGAACTTCTTGGCCTCCATCTGCCCAGTCTGGGGCTCCTGATAGCACAGGGTTTCATGGCAAAGCCCAATGTGTGGCATCTGGTCCAGTTTAGGAGCCGGCCCTCACGCCATCTCTGTGCGTGCAATGCCATTTTCACTTATGTATCAGAGCCCCTGATACAAACCGTGGACCTCTTTGAGGGTCCACAGGCTTGAAATCTGCTCTGAATCAGACCGTTTCCAGGCACTTGTCCATGGAAGAAAGGTTCCGCTCTGAAGTTTGGCACAATTCAACCCAAACAGCTCTCTCAAACTCAGAAGATACGCAGACCAGACAAGCAATGGAAAGAATTCTGCATTCACTTACCCACGCACAACCAGTAAGGAGACCTCTGCAAGCTAGCAGTACAATAAAGAAGCATTACCCTGCTTTGGAGGTCAGGGGGAGGTGGACAAATGACCCCCAGAGGTGCCTTCCCACCTCAGTTACTCTGTGAATGAGGGTTATAATAATGGTTTGGCTTTTCTAATACTCCTTTCACCAATAAACCAGCCTTACACTTCTTTCCAAACTCTGAGCCGCACCACACCCCATTGGATCGTTCCATGTACTTTAACAACCAGAGAAAGAGCTTCAGCTGCTGGGCTGAAGGGACAACTCCAAACCCCACAAGCGAGTGACACAGACCCGGTGGAAGAGCTCAGGTCCTGCAACACCACACCCCATGCCACAACCTCGCTCATGAAATGTTGCTCCTCCCTGGTCGCAGTCCCAGGTGTGACTGTGCAGTGCGGGTGCTCCTCTCCTTCTAAGCCTGCTTTTCTCACTGCAAGCCAAAGAAAAGAATAATCCCAGCCAGACCCTGTGATGGGAGACAGATGCGGAGCCACTCCCAACATCCTGCTCTGCCTCACGCACTGTCTACCACATCACCACCTAAATTGGTTCCAGCATCATCCTTGCTGCTGATGAGGTGCAAAGCAGACACAATGCAGCCAGATCTCCCCGTGCCAGCTGGAAGAGGTGAGCTTTGGTGTATAGCAACACGCTCGATTCCAATGGGTGCCATCAGTCAAACCTAACGCCAGAAGTCCAAAATACCTCTTTACAACACAGGAATCATTTGGGCCTTGGATTTACCCTCAGTGCTGCATAATATTACCTGCTACCTTTACAGCAAGAAATAGGAATTTCCAGGTAGAAGAAATTGCTTGAACAGATGCCAACACATCCCAGAGTAACTGGGTAGGAAAGCCAATGTCCATCCACCCCTTGTGATGTGTGCCAGCTCTAAATTCATGCACCATCTGCCCTACCACACTGAGGCCAACATGAAGGTGTGTGCTGGATATCAGAGCCAAAAACAATGATGAGCTTGGGGCACATGTTCAAAAAGTCAAGTGGAAGAAAGAAGGTTGTGGGCTCTTCTTCCAACAAAAGGCTACAGGACTCACTTTGGCACCAATGTGACTTGGAAATCGGGGCTGGCACTGGCTCCTGGATTAGCTGTGGGATCAGAAGGAGGCAGCCCATGAAGGTCTGCTCCAAGTGAGGAACATCACATGCAGAGAGAGTAGATAGGAAACAGGCACAGGAGACAGCAGGGAACCCAAGAGGCAGATTTTGGCTGCTTGCACTGAGGCTGAAGTGCAGAGGAGGGGTTGGGCCTTAGCCAGGACTCTCTGCAGCCTCTGGTCCCTGAGGTAAATGTGGTTGACAATCTCCCCAGCTAAGCACTGTGACAGGGTTGAAAGCCTGTTGGGAAGTTGCTGGATTTCTAATTCTTCTGGCACTGAACTGCGGCAGAAGGAAGCCAATCTGTAAAAAGACTCCATGGGCCCTTGTGATGCTTAGCCCCAACAGGAGTGAGAGGTGGTGTGCTCAGCACTCCTGACACCAGGCACAAGACCTTATGGAAGAGACTCTCTTATGTTGAGATCAGCCAACAGGAATTTTCATGCAGATGGTGCAACAGCTACACTGGACTGGACAAGTGGATGAAGATGGATGACTTTTTCCAAGAGGAGGTGGTACAGCAGAGCAGAGCACACAGGACGTGATATCAGTGCTGTTCAGAAGGACTTGGCCACTTGTATGGATACTAATTTTCTGTTCCTGTCCAGTCCCATGCTGGGACTTCTCTGAACTGTTCACCCCTATATCATCTACTCAAGCATCAGCTACTTCAGCTGCTGCACTGCTGGATCCAGCTGTTCTGGGTGAAAGCTTGTATACCTTCCAAAATGGGGCTTGGCCAACCAGGACTGTGAAGAGAGCAGAAGGGATTTACAAATAGTTAAGTGCACATGTCTGCCCTGGGATGCTCGGGAACAGGATGACGGTGTGAATGACTTTGGAGCACTGTGCTGAAAGGCAGGTACTATTTCTTTTGTGCCACCCTCATAGCCCATCATCCAGCACTGCACAGAAAACCATGAAGTGGTACCTCTGGCTTAGCTGGATGTCAATGCAGAACTAAAAAAATACCCACATGCCTACTTATTTATTGTGTTATCTGAATTTCTGAACACACGCACACGCCCCACAAGCAATAATGCAAGGCACAGATTATCTATAATCCACTGACAGCTATTGATCCATGAGGCTATCAAGAAACCAGAGTGATACATAAGTCTTATTCAATGTGCAAAGGTTTGCCCATGATACCATTGGCAGCGAGAAGACTCAGATAAATTTTGCAAATAACACAATACTCTAAATAAGACATCAAGACTATTTCTATACATCCTTAAACTGAATTACTGAGGAACAAGGTATTTTCTCTGTAAATTATTTGCTGCTATAATTCATGGATAAAGAAAAAAATAAAAGCTGTTTGAGAGCAATAACGGCCTCATCCTTTCCTCTGAGATGTCCCCAGATAGAGTCCTCCAGAGCATCAGGAGAGCTGTTCTGCTGCTAAGCAACAGGCAGACTCCCAGACAGCTGATGATTTTACCAAATAAATGAGTGCCAAAGGTAAAATATGGGCAAACGCAGCAGTAGATTTCTTCTCCCCCATTTTTTTCCACCCCCAGCTAGTTCATTCAGATCTGACAGTCAGCAGGTGTTGTTTCTGATTTTCATACACGTCCCCAGGCAAATGGAAACAGAAATCCAATCTATTCACTCCTGTGCCACTAAGACCTAGACCTAAGGAGAGCTTCCTCACTTGCAGGGAATGAGATGTCTCTTTGCATGCCAAAGTCCAAAATTAGAGGGCAGCCTTGCCAGCTTGCTTGGAGCTGGCATGCTCCAAAGAAGCATTTAAGTCTTTATGCCAGGTTAGATGTTCCTTCCCTTGCCAGATGATTTTTTCTACCCACAGACTCAGCCTTGTGTGTGAAGGCAGAATGAGCTATGGTGAGACAACAACAAAACAAGCTGACTGTGAGTGTGCATTCGCACATGCTTCTGGGTGTCTCCTTTGCAGCCATCTCACATGCCAAGGAAAAAGGCTTCAATCCAGGAGATAAAGCACAGTCCTCATCTATGCAAGTCTATATCCTTGTGAGTGTCACAGCTGAAGTTTCTTGTAGCAACTTTAACCTGGGACTTTTCCCCTCCAAAGTTCAGAAGTGCAACTTTCCAGGGAGCACTACAAAATCAATAGTCATTGAGAGCTGTACCACAGAAAACTCACACTCCATGAACATAAAATTTCTGTGATGTGTATAAAATATTCCTTGAGCACAAAACATGAGCATCCAGAGCTTCTATTAGTACCTTTGGAAAATGGGATCTTTCCAGAGTCCTTTGGGTAGTGAAGGCTTTGTTTCCTCTCCTTTGTCTTCTTATGCAAGCTTAGGACATGCTATTCGTATAATTCAGAGCAGATCCAATTCTTGGAGAAATCAGCTCCAAAAAATGGGCAATTTAGGAGCTTAACATGACCCTGGTAGTCATGCTGTGATTCCTTAGTGACAGCACTCCCTGCTCCCTCTGCTGCTCAGTTTGCAGAGTCTTTGCAACACAAAAGAGTTCAATTTCCTTGAGGACAGAAAATATATTTTCATCAACTTCAGAATCCACCAGAAACACAAAACTTGGCCTTTCTCTAGATACTTTCTTCAAGTCAGACAGGTTCCCTTTTGCATGATGGCTTAAAGAAATGCTCAAGCATTGTACAGTGTGAAATAAATGCTAAGCAGGATTCCTCACTATCTCATTGCGCAAAGAGTTTTACTCTACCTTTGTAGACACTTCCTTACCATCGAAGTGGTAGAGAGATATTACTGTTGGATAGAATGGACATGAGGGAAAAGGTGGAGACCTTCTAAGGGCCTAAACCAGATCTGCTGTTGAAAACTGCAATGATGGCATTGCGTGTCGTTTTTCAGTGTTGTGCTATACCCAACACAAGGGTTTTTCACTGACCATCAGCACTTGGAGAAGAAAGTAATCCATCACACATTTTTGGTCACATGGCCTCCCTTTGTATGAGGCAAAGGTTCATTATCATACATTGAAAAAAAGGATCTTATAGAAAAGTTGAAAGCTGTTTATCCCTGTCTCACAGTTCCTACATTCAACAAGGAAGCAGACAATATTTACTGTATTTACTATCCACCTGTAAAAAATTTGAGACCACGACACCACCAAACACCTCTTGAAACAGGACAGAAGCTGTTGCTTAGACACAAGGGTCACATTCCCAGCTTTGCATCCCCTTCTTCTGTTAAAGAAGTGTCAGCTCTTCAGAATGAAGGCACTGGGATAATGCTCACATCTCAGACTGTGATAACTTGCAGGGGAAAAAAAAAAAAGGTCTAATGAAAGAGCTAATGAAATTTTGGCATACCTGAAGCCACAGCCAGTAGCAAGATTTGAATTTTGCAATTTAGAGAATCTGACAGGAAGGCTATTAGGTCTTCTGTATTACTCAAGTTTCAGATCCCAAACATCTCAAATCTATATTGAGCTTCCTGCCTGACAGCACAGGTCTGGAAGAAAGGCCACTTGCTGGTGAAATTTCTGCTATATTCTCTTTGTTCAAAATTATTAGCACAAACCAACAGCAATCCACAGGGTTACTCAGACAGACTGTTGATATCTTTGCTTTCAGCAGCAATTTCTTTTGACTCTGAAAGAAACGCTGGACTTGATCCCCTCTGCTCAAGTCTACTGGCTAGGAATAGTTCCTCCACTTTACCTGGGATATTTTCTTCCTATTAAGCCTGAGTTTCACCAACTCCAAAATATTGATGGGCTTTCCTAACTGGGATTTGCAAAAGCAAATAAGCAGGCTCTTCAGATTCTCTCCTCCCATTTAACTGCTTAGCTTCTACCGTCTTTGGATCTTTTCTTTTCCTGGAGCTAAGTTTGAGGTAATCTCTGCTGAGCTTTTGTGGCTTTTCAGAAAGTGACACTGAATGCCTTGAGACACACAGAAACACCCTTTTGAGCTGACACCATTGCAGAGTCCAGCTCTTAATAAAAAGTAAAGTTTAAGTCTGTAAAAACTTACTGTCCTGAGCCGGAATTTTGCTGTCTCTCTCCATGGGCTGCAAGTGCTGGCAGGGGCTTGCTCCAACACAGGGTACAATATCTCCCGTATGTCTCCCCCTGCTCCAGCGTGGGGCCTCTCCACGGGCTGCAGGTGGGGTCTCTGCCTTTTCCATGGGCTGTGGGGGGGCACCCGCTCCACCATGGGTTTCTCCAGGGGCTGCAGGGGTATCTTTCTCTCCATCCCCTGGGGCCCCTCCTCCCGCTTCCCTGGCCTTGGTGCCTGCAAAGTTTCTCACATCTTCTCACTCCCTTCTCTGGTGGCAAAAAGCAGCTGCTTGTGTTTTTTTCTCCTAAATGTGATCCCCAGAGGTGCTGTGACCATTGCTGATGGGCTCAGCCTTGGTCAGTAGCAACTCCAGCCTGGAGCCGGCTGGTGTTTGCTCTGTGGGGCCTGCAGAGAGCTTCTGGCTGCTTCTTGCAGCAGCCCCCCTTCTCCACCTGAACCCAGCCATGCAAAACCAGAAGAAATCTGTATGTGATCCATGATCTTGTCTCAGATAATCTGCGATTATGTTGGAGGGACAGAGCTTTGGAGAATGACACAAGGCATTTGGGTACTGGTATGAGGGACAGTAAAGGAAATGGGAATGTATTTTCTCTGCACAAGGAAGCTGCAAGGAGGCAGTGATCTAATGGCCACCTTTGGAAATTATGAAATCCCTCCTAGGAAACTGCCCACTCTGGGTAAACTTTGCAAGGTAGGAGCATTCAATGTGAACAGTGGTGTCACTTTCAGTGGAAGAGTAATAAACACAAGACCACATTGCTGAGGAGATCTAAGTGCAGTGAGGGGGGTGGGGAGGGGGGGCGGAGACAAAGAGAAAAAAAAAAGCGTGAATGAGATCAAGAGGGAACAGATGAAAAAAACCAACCATGTTGGGACACCAGCAGCTCTTCTTCCTCTGGGGACAGGCTGAACAGCCTTACATAAATGTTTTGCTCAGCCTTTCAAAGGCATTTCAGAGCTTTCCTGCCAGCTTGGATTTTAAGCACGATTTGCAACGGTGCTTCTCACATTTGCATGTAAGGGAAGAAAAACTCTTGCCAGTGGATTTTGTGTCTGGTGCCAGATGAAGAGTGGCTTTTTTGCAGTCTGAGACTGAAGCTGCCCAGAAGAATTTCTGAAGACCAGGTTATATCCTACTGACTCTGACTTAGCATCAAAAATTTGGCTTGAGAGATGAAAGGGTAGGGAAGTCTCTAGATGTTTGCTTCACAGAGGACAGCATCATCCAACACAACACACAGGATTATAGACAGCTCTCTGGGGAACAAAGCAATGAAGAAGAGCTTGTTCTCCATCAGGACACCTGGGAATTTGGAGAGCAGAGGACAGACGAAAAGTAGTTAGTTGGAGAAGCATCTCCCCAGGAGCCTGGATCAACAGCGGAGTCTGGCATGGATCTTCTGAGGCTTTCTGCTATGCAACTTACCTCAAGAGGGGTCCCCTGGGAGAAAAAGAAGAGCTGGGACTGGTATCATGGGATGTGTGTGAAATACATCTCTCCAACGGCACCAGTGTCTGCTGTGGGGGACAGAGCCCTGCACTGCTGCTGGCTGGCTTGCCTCCAGAAACTGGCTGGCCAATTCAGAGCCTGCTAACAGCCTGCTGACATGGGAATAAGAAACTAATGAGGCCTTAACTCCTGTATAACTACAGGCCAGGGTTTGGCTCAAAGCATAGCTTGGAGCCCAGCCAGGCTACGCGGGAAATCACTGCCCGCGTTTTGGAGGAAGGTGGTAGTGACCACTGCATGGTGAGACTGCCCCATTTAAAAGTCCTCATCGCCAGCTTCAGGTGTCAGGGCATCGATGTGACTCCCTTGAGCACCTCTTTACTGTGCCTGTGTGAAAACTGCAAGACCAGTAGTGACATTTCATCTGTTTTCTCTGCATGTCTCTCTGGTTTATATCAATTTACAGTGTGAAAATTATGTAGCAGAAATTTTTTGTTTGAAAGAGGCAAAGGAAAAGGAGTTACTGGTAGAGAGACCAGAAAAGTCCCACTTTCACAGGGGAAGCAAAGCAAAAGACATGTTTTTGCCCACAAAGCAGCGCTTGACTTGTTCTGCTGAGTGCAAGGAAAGAGCCGCTGCAGTGTGACTGTAATCTGCTGTATCTTTAGCATCAATCACATTTTAATGAGAGTAAATTGAAATTCCAGGCACACATTAATAATGAATGGATGAATTAACTCTGAGGAACCATCCGATGATGCTTTCACTGGACTGTGATGTCTACCGGCTACCATTACATTAGGTTACTTCCTAGGTATGTATGGGGAAAACTTTGAACTGACACATTTGCTCCAAGCCCTGAATATGCAAAGGGGCTTATGTGCCAGCATTTCAGTTGAGCAGGAATTTTGGAAGTCACAAAATATGGTGACTCACAAAACCCATGCCTACTTGCCCAGGCATCTCAGCATTCACAGTCATAGAATCACAGAATGTGTTAGGTTGGAAGGGACCTTTAAAGGCCATCTAGTTCACCCACACACAGAGTGAGCAGGGACATCTTCACTAGATCAGGTCACTCAGAGCCCCATCAAGCCTGACCTCAAGTATCTCCAGGGATGGGGTCTCCACTATGTCTCTGGGCAACCTGTTCCAGTGTTCTACCAACATCATATTGAAGAATTTTTTCCTAATATCCAACCTAAGTCATTGGCATAAATGTTCCTTCAATGCCTCAATTTTCACCTGCAAGTTTCACCAGAGACATGCCACCCCATGGGTCACTCTGCTTAGATTGTAGCTATTAGTATTTGCCATAGCATCCCAAAACTGAGCTTACTTTTACCTAAAATCTCAGTGTCCATGACACTCAGAAAGGCCAGTTATTGCCCGGATGGGTAGAGAAGTCCCAACCCTGATGAAGAAAAGGTACACCGTCACCTTTGCAAGATAGACAAATCTCTATAGTGTTCACTAGGGTAACAAGAGAATGTCACTTTCAAAGCAAGCAATGTAGGAGATCTAACGTCTCCTGTTGTGAATGATGCCAAGCTCCAAGCAGTCAGAGCAGACATCAAGGGCTTGTTGACAGGAAGAGCATAAGAAGTTCCCTAAAGCCCATCAGCTGCCTTCCCTGTAAGTATGACCCACCACTAACATGGCTTAAAATGTCTGTTTAACAAAACTCAGTTTCTCACTTTGGAGATTCCCAGTTCATTTCCCACCATGGCAGCCAAAATAGTGGCTGATATAGCTGATAAAACCAGTTTGGCTGGATCACAGCACAGGGTGTTTTCTCTGTTTGGCCAGGGGATGCTTTTCCACCTGGGGATTTTAGAAATACTCAGGAAGTATCTCCTGATTGATTTAAGTACTGGGATTTTCCCAGTGCAGAGTTATTGAAGAAGTCTGTTATGCATCAAAAAGGATTACTGAAAATATTAGAGTCTGGCAGCTATGGTGGACATTGGTGACACTTACATTTCAAGAGCTGGTTGGCCAAGGCAACAAAAAACCTTTGCTACACCCAAGTAGTTTATTTGAATTCAGCACTCCCCTCTCCCCAAGTCTGTTGATGATGTATCCCTATAATCAGAAAGAGAGATTAATGTTATTGCAGGCTGAGGCAGGAGTGGGGTCTCATCTTTTCTCACACTAGTGTTGCACCTCCAGTCCCCAGGCACCACCACCGTGCAGTTCCACTCCAAACAGGAGACCTTGCTCTCACCACATGACTTCTTCACACTTGATTGCAGAAGAGGTTTCTGTGGAGACCTCTCTGCACTTTGCCAGTGCTCCTCACCAAGGTGCTTCCCAGAGTTGAAGTCCTTTCCTGTGGACCTTCAGCCTCTCCCCTCTCAGCAGGATGATCTGCAGGAGACATCCCCAAGCCTCCAAACCCACGCATCCACCCCTTAGAGCAGCTCTAAACCCAAAGCACTGGCTTGTAACACACAATTTCTTACATCACACTAACAAGTATCTTCAAGACCCTCCAATCTCACTGGAAAACCCCCTTTTATGGACTGATCACTGAGGGTTTAAGCACATCAGTCAGAAATAGCTCTCTTCTCCAACTCACAGAACAGCTGGAACAAGAAGGTACCAGACTGTTCCTCCATCTTCTTTTCCCTTTATCATAAGCTTGCCTTTTGAGTCCCTCCACCCCCATCCTAATATCCTCACTGCCTTTCTCCCCACATTTTCTGTGGGTTTTGGTTTCACTTTGGTTTTTCCCCAGCAGCCTGTCAACATGCTGCTTGAACTTATTTATAGTCTTATTTATAGTGCGGCTTCAGCCACCACACTTGTTAACCTGTTCCATATGTTTATTCCCCTTTGTGTGAAACAGGGCTGTGCAAGCTCTCCTTTATCCCTGGGGCCTTTTATTTTCAGATGGTGGCCCCAGCTGTCTTGCCCCTCACATGAGACCTGGGGTTTTTTTGCTTTGGTGAACAAAAGAGCAGCTCAGAAAGGGTCCAGGGTGATGAAAGAGATGTGCCAGCTCTGTGCCAGCCCTAACAAAGATGGATAACCCAGCAGAAAGCCAGCACATCCTCTACAAGCTGCATAGCAGATTTAGCTCCTAAGAGTATCCTAGTAGGATGAAAGTGGAGTAGATTCACCTGTATCCAGAGGGATGCAGAGTCTGGGAAAGCAGTTCTCACTGGGGTTTTATCCTTGGGTTTTCCTTCAGAGTCTTCACCACTGTTTGCAAACTCCATTCTTAAATTTTCTCATCCTCTGTTGGCTCATCCCTGGGACCGCTGTCATCCAACATAATCCACTTTGAAACCACTGCCTAATTCTGGTGTCCTACAGCTGACCAGAGCCCCAGGCACACTTTGTCCTACCCCAAATCTCAGAGAACAGATTCCTAAAACCAGTCTGGTTTAGGTGGGATTTTCTACAGCTGCAGCTGCAAGTGCTTGAACCTCCACATCCATCCAAGGTGAAAGATGAACACCATCTCATCTCCAGGCATCATCATCCAAAGGACCAACAACAATTCATGCAACAAGTTGGACCGTTATTTTAAGGATGAAATTTTCTGCATTGACGGTGGTGAAAAACTGGAACAGGTTGCCAAGAAGATGGTAGATGCCCAATCCTTGGAACCCTGGACAGGGCTCTGAGCAACCTGGTCTAGTTGAAGATCCCTCTTCATTGCAGGGAGGTTAGACTAGATGACCTTTAAAGGTCCCTTTGAACTGAACCCAGCCCATTCTATGATTCTATGATTTGCTCAGGTGTCCGTTTCACTTAACTTATAGACAGAGATCATAGAATCATAGAACCATAGAATTGTAGGGGTTGGAAGGGACCTTGAGAGATCATTGGGTCCAACCCCCGATAGCTGTTAAACCTCTCACATTTTTTCTTCATGGCTGGGGGGTCAGTGGCTGCGTGGCAGGGTTAATTTGTGCATAGGGCCCCATTAAAGGGCCACCATGGAGGCACACCTGCCCTTCCCACCTTCTCTACAAGAGCCCAGCTGCAGCCAGGAAGAGTTCTACTGTGCAGAGTGGCCCATGATGCACCATAAATGTGTGAAATAAGGGCTTTCCTGGGGGGTCATCAGTGACTGCAGCCAGCGGTACAAGCCCGCGGCACAATGCTGGAGACACAACAGGTCCATGCTCAGCATCAGAGAACATTTAGAGGAAGCAAGCCAATACAGTGCTGGAGCTCTCCTTACTGACATCTGCTCCTTATGCTCAGTTCTCTCCTCTCCCCAGCTAACAGCAATAACTTACACTGGAAAATCCTAGCCAGAGCCTGCCAGCACCCGCTTTACTTCTTAGCAGCTTTTCCCAGCCCTCTGCATGGGGGACTTTGGTTTTCCTCCTCCTGGCTTGCTAGGAATATGTTTGTGGGCTTTTACCAGCACCTCCTTGGTGTTCTCATTCCTCGTGCCCTGAAGCCACCCTGTCATAAACCCCAGCATCTTGCAACCAGCCTCTTCTCCTCTAACTGCTACAGCAGCTGCTTTCTCTATTTTATTTTATTTTTTTATCATGCCAGCTTTTGTTCCCTTTCAGTGCACAACTGTGAAACACCCTGTGCTTTTCCAGCCTCTAGCATCCCTTCCCCATCGATTTCAGGAGGCCTTCAGAGCAGGCTGTGAGCAATCCCCCATTCCTCTTCTCTCATTTTCCAAAAGGAAATTCTCTTCTCTCTTTCCAAGAGGTTTTTGAACTCCATAATCCTGGAGCTTCTTATGCAAAAAACAACCTACAAACAACTCCCTCACACCTACCCCAGAAAATATATACAGGGAGAATAAAAGTCACTTTTGCCCACCAGAAAGCATCAAAACAGGCACATGTTCCCTCTGCTTTCTTCTTCGCCCCTTTTTCAGGTCAGATTTAGACAGGAAAAGACCTCAGGCTGACAGTGATATCTCTAAGGCAATCCAGGAGTCTCCCCTGGGAAGCAGCAGGAGTCTCATTATTTTATATTCTACCAGACAGAATACTAAATTTGGGGAAAAGCCTGCCCTGGCCTTAGCAATAAGAAAGGAAACTTCCCAAATTGCTCTCTGGAGCCCTCGGATTCCTGTTTCATTACCTCGGCATGAGCAGTCCCAGGCGTCTTTTTTAATCCCCGTTGATCAACAGGGGCAAGGCTCAGCATGTCTCTGGCCAAAAGGCTCGTTCAATATTATGAGCAAGTCTTAATATGAGCACGGGGAAGGGGAAATACGCACTCTGCAAATTCCCTTCACCTTTTCTGTTGTAAAACATGCTGGATTTTAATGATTTCTATTTACCAGGAACCTCAGATTAGCTTTAAAGCATTTAACAGTAATTTATTTTCATCATTTTTTCTTTCCCCCTTTGCCTCCTCTGTGAAAGAACCAAAAAACCCACAGCCCTGCAGGCTTTAAGGCAGAGAGCAGATAAGATTGCAAGGTCTCATTTTTCTAGAAAAACCGCTGCACCGGCAAGGCTAGAAAGAGATCGTTCAGATACAGAGAGGGCGGAGGGGTGGGGGGAGGGAATGAGATCCAAATATATCTGCAGATAAATATTTTACGCTCTTCCCGAATAGCTGGGTGGGATCAGCCCAGCACCTGAGCCCTGCGCTGTACGAGGCTGCCACCTCCTGGGGTGGGCAGCCCTGATGCCAAGGCATCCACCAGAAATTGGGCTGGATAGATGGTGAACTGTCACCTCCACCTCCAGCTTTTGCAGAGAGCGGGAAGGTTTTCTAAGGAGCAGGTTTGGAGTTGAAGCATGTAGGTAGGGAGTGGAGAGGGTGGACGTGCCCGTTAGCACTTGATGAAGTGATGCAGGGAACCAGGACTTGCTGCATTTCCATCAGGCAAGATGTACATGTCCCCATTATTGCAGCTGCTGCTATTCATTTATTGTGATGGTGCTTCCACCCACCCCCAGCCCCATTACAGCTTCACCAGCTCATCTTCAGTGACATCAGCTTTGTCCCTTCCACCAGAATCTTCTGATGGCACCACAGAGATGGATGATGAGACTGTGGCAGGTTCTGCTGGGTAAGCAATGGTCTATGAGAGGGAAGAGATGAGAGATGATGCCTGTTACCTGCCACAGCTACATACCTTGTGGTGTCCTCTGGACACCTGGGTTCCTTCTACATGGGTCAGCATGTCTCTGCTGCAGCCATTGCTCACAGGGATGGGATCAGACTAAGGCCTCTCAGTGTGGTCTTATGCAACAGGCAAGTTTTGGGTCTAGGGATGGTGTTGTTACCCTTGGCAGAGGACAACCTGAATGCTGATCTGTTTTAGGAGCATAAAGGTATCAGCTTAGTACAGAACCACAGCCCCCTGCTCTGCACATGGGCAGATGTCCAAGGGTGAAGATCTTTCCTTCACCTTGGGAGTGGAGGATACCCAAGACCAGAAAAGGAACATTTGGTCAACTAGGCCTCCACTCCCATATGTGCCAGGCACATGTCCTTCCCACACATGGCCTAGATTAAATTGTATGACTTTAATTAGAGCAAAGCATCTAGTCCTACAGTGAGCTACAGATGGACGACAGGCTGGATGAAGGTGCTGAAAGCCTGTGTTAGGAAGTCAAAAGCAACCAGATCCCTTGCTGCAAATGCAAGAAAAAACTCATAGGCCCCAAATGCCCTAATGAACTGGGGAAATGTCTGGCTTTCTCACTTGTAGGCTGTTGGCTGCTGCCAGTCTGTCCTGCACAGCAACAGGCTGAACGGGATGCTGCAAGGAGTCAACCTGGAAGCGGTAGTGCAAAATGCCCCCCGCATCCTGCAAATAAGTTTCTGCCTCCTTCCACGGAGTTTTATTTACTAGGATCAGACCCCCATAATCATTCTGAGACTGCTAGCAGCTCTCTGGGTTTCCGAGAGAAGAATTAAAAACAAATTAGAGGTAATGAGCTCTTAAATTGCTTCTGAATCCACTGTGTGGCGCAGAGTTCTGGTGGATTTGGATAATCAAATCAAGCAGGGCCCAGGGCATGCAGAAGGGTGATAGGAAGTTTAAGAATATTTTCAAGCTTCCCATCGTGTATTAGGTGTGATGCAATTGCCCTTTCTCATTGAAAACAGTAGTCAGAAACTCACTCACAGCCATGGACAGGAACCAGACTCAGCCTGAAGAAACGTTGCTTCCCTCATATAATCTGTGCCAGAGCAGCATTAATTGACTTCACAGAATCACAGAATGTTAGGGACTCTGTTATTAGTTACTTCTATTCTTCTAGAATAGCTATATATAGTTATTCTTCTATTATTAGTTACTCCAGACCAAAACAGCTGCAGGGGATCTCCAGGAAGAGAGACAAGGCAATGGGAACTAAGGGGCTCTTCAGTTCTCTCCAGCCTTCCCTTCATAATAGTCCTACATGGCCTGCCAAGGCTTAACGAGAATGAGTTGTAGGACCTGGGACAGATTTTTGAAGGGGGGAAATACGCTGTGCATTCTCATACCGCAGATGGGGGAGGGATGAGGCTGTGTTTGGTGGTTTGGATGTGTGTCATCACGAATACCCTGCACCAAAACCACACGAGTTCAGTTTTGAATGTCAAAGGACAAGGTGGTGGAGCACGTCTTGCTTGTTAGCAGATGGCTAAAGCTTATCTGTATAAATTAATTTACTAATCAAAATCAACAGTTTATGTGTTTTGGAAAGTGAAGACAGCAGAAATCTGTATTTAAAAGGGGGACAGGATGAACCCTAAGCCACTTAGCACAAACTTGTTTGCAATGCACTACTAATCCCCTCCTAGCCTGTCTTCATTAACCTCATGTACACTGTACCTGCGCACCTGATAACACAGCAGTGTTTGGGAAGCAGATTCCAGACAGTCCTCCTCCCCTTCCCCACCTAGGGATCCCATCCAACAATGTTTTAAAGCAAATTTTGTATCTAATTGGAAGGTTTTTTTTCCCAAAACTTTTAGGGAAGTAAAGGAAGATACACACACACACACACACACAGAGCCCTGGAAAAGGCAGCCATTGCTAACACCTCTAATAGTCACCTCTGCATGGCTGAGGGCTGGAAAGTCCCACTCTCAGTCAAGCCCAGCCCATGTTCACAGTGGTCACCCTCATCAGCCTTTCCAAGTCAACCCTGGTGGCAGCTCCAGATGGACACTTCCACGAGTGAATTTACCCTCCTGAAAAAGTTCTCCCCAGCAGACAAAGGCTGGGAGCAGAGATCCTCATGTCTTCAGCCTTCCTTGAGAGGTACACCAAGCCTGTCAGTATTTAAGAGGCATTTGTGTGATGCCCCTAGCAACATGATTGAAGGTTTGATCAACCCTGAATTACTCAGACAGTTGGACCAGATGATCATTATCAGTCCTTTCCAACTGAAACAGTCCTATTGTACTTCACTGTGCAGCACCCAAGGGTGCCCAGAGAGTACAGGTCCACGGTCATGCCCATGAACACCTCTTGAAGCCCAAGGCCACCTTGAACCTAAACTTGCCATGCACCCATTCAGCTCAGACATACATTTCTATGCAGGATCAGACCCGTGGGTGAGCCTCAGGACCAGTAAAGAGGAATGGTGAGCTCACACTGCTCCTTGCTTTGCCCAGCTGGGTGGGACCAGACATGGGCATATGAAGAGGAAGGCTGGACCTCCCTAGACCTACTGGCCACACTATTTTTGATACAAGCCAGGATGCCATTGGCTTTCCTGGCCACCTGGGCACACTGCTAGCTCATATTCAGCCTGCAGCCACCCAACACCCCCAGGTCCTTCTCTGCCAGGCAGCTCTCCAGCCACTCTTCCCCAGGCCTGTAGTGCTGCACAGGGTGAATCCGTAACAGCCATGAAATCATGTTTCTTCCTGTCCATGGGAAGTAACACAGTAAAACCCCACCTGACTCAAATCCATCCAACCTCCCTTGTCAAGCTTCCAGAACTGATTTAAAATATCTTTTTACAGTGAAGAAGAGCAACAGGATTTGGTCATTATTTTGATCATCTCCTAAGGAGACCTCAAAGCCCCATTGTGACAAAAGCTGCACCAGACTTTACTCCAGCCAACTGTGACTCAGCTGCTGCTGCAACCTGCTAGGTTTGGATCACCACCTCAAGAAAAACACGTAGAAGGCTGCCTTAGCAGTGCCCGAGCAAAGAAAAGTAGATTACCTCCAGGACTTAATCTTCCTACTTCCTCTTTTAAAAATAACCTTACCACTCACTAGAAGGGGGGCATCAGAGCTTTATGCTCCCCACTATTTGAGCAAGGATTTTGGGCATCCAGAATCTCTGGCTGGAGTATGGTACCTTCCCTGCGTGGGCCAGGATTAATACAAAGCAGTTAACTTAACCAGCAACACATGCCTGCATCCTTTTTTCCCCACTGCCATTTAATCTCTCTTATCCACTGACCATGCAAGTCTCCCGTAATCACTGTAGAGTAATTATGTGATTATTCCAGCACTCTAAATTACAGCTGCAGCTTGGACCCCTAGCAATTGCAGGTGACACAGCAAGGCTGACTTTCTCAACTGTTAGTTAATTACAATTAGGGAAGGGGCCGGGGGGAGGGGGGAAGGGAAAAAACCCAACATATTATTAATAATAATAATTTTTAAAAAAACTTGCCAGAAAATACCACTTCTGTTGAGAATTTTCATCCCAATCTTCCTCATCACAAGGAAGACTAGAGTGGGAATCATTAATAAGATGGCATTTTATGTTAATTTATCAGCAGCTAAGCCCAGGAGTTTTAATATAACTAGCTAAAAGGAAATTTATTATAAACAAAGGCAATTATATTGTTGCTGTTATTACAGTGGCCTTTCAAATCCTGTTGTGCTGTGTGCTATTGTCTAACCAGCTTGGCCAAAGAAGAGGAGGATGGGGCATGCAGCAGGAGGTCTCACAGAAGGTCAAGGACAATGTCTGATGGAGTTTGCAGGTCTTCACCTGACATTCCCCTGCAACTCTTGTACACCCAGCAAGCCATGAGATTTAAAAGATAATGAAACCAGTAGAAATGAGGCTTTTACAAGGGAAGGAACGGGCTGGAATAATACAATTTTCAGTCCCTCCCCTCACCTTAACATCCTTTCCTGAGTGTGTCTTCCGTCCAGTGTCAGGGTCTTTTCAATCTCATTGAGCTGGGGCTGAGATCTCCCCTCGAGGTAGGGAGGAGAACAAAGATCTCAAGAGAACAGGAGGTGCAGAGGTAGGAGAAGGTCCCCCCAAAATCACAGGCCTTTTATTTTTCCTTCTTTTTCCAAGCATTTCTGTCTGGTCTCTGCTTTCTCTCCATTCAAGCTCATTGCCCCATGTCACAATACAACTGAAATCACTGTCCTCCATCACACTCAAATTTATCTACTGGATACATCACTCTGTCCAGTCGCTCCTGGGTTCTTTAAGGACTCACAAAGGGACAATGAACTGGAAGCATGGCCCAATCTGTAACTACAATTGATGGCATCAGAAAATTCAGAGACACGTGTGGGGCTGAAATACTGTAAGAGACCATTTTAAGCAAGAAAGAGTGTTGGGTCAGATGCTTTATGGTGGCAACAAGCAGAGTCCTGCAGAATAGCAAACATGTCTCTATGTACAAATGCCCATGGGTTGCTTAGATTTTCCCCAGAGTGACTCAAAGAGACAATGTTATGGTTTTGCAAGGTGACATCACAGGGAGATAAAAATGAAAGGAAAGGGAGAAAAAGAAAAAAAATCTGGTGATGAATTGCAAAATAAACCAGCTTTCCAGTAACCCAATAAAAGGAGAAGAATATCTTCCATTTCCAGAGGGGAGATGGAGAATGGCAAAGATGCACTTTACAACCCATTCTGCTGGTAGAGTCTAGGGGTCTGCTGACATTAATTTTACGCATTCCCTTCTCTTCCCTCAAAAGAAAATCGAGCAAACCACTATGATTTAAGAAATGATAGCCCAGCAGACTTTCACTGCAGGCTACCTTCATCAAACATTAGCCTCATGGCTGCACTGCAGAGCAGTCAGTTTTCAGTCTTTTTTGGAAGATCCTTATTTTATCCATTGCTACTTATGATCAGAATATTTCTTCTATTTTCACAAAAAAAACAACCAAACCTGCCAAACTCCCTATTCAAGTTGAAATAGCAGGAGTTTCACAATAATACTTGGGAAATACTCATTAAATTCAGAAGGACTTTGCTGTTGGCATCGTTTTTTAAGAAGAGATTAGAATTTATTTTGCTAAAACACACTTCAAAAAAATAGGAGAGAGAAAGCTTCAGCTGTTCTTTTAATCTGGCTTTGTTTGCCCCATGCTAATTTGTAAATTGTTTATGTCTGAATCCATGTTAAGAACAAGTAACTGTGGCAGTTAATAATTCCATGTATATACCACATTTGGACTATAGAGTTCAAGGGCCTGAGGAAATGGAGGAACATCAAAGTGATCCAAAGATAACATGACTCACTGGTGCAAATGGGAATGAAAGCCAAGCCCACTGGTTTACCAAGACTCCTGTGAGCTATTGGCAGTGTCTCCACTTGGGGTTACAGCCAAAGGAAAGTGCTACGTATTCATGAGATGACCAAGTGGTTCAGAAATGCTTCTGGCCTTCTAGTAGGATGAGAAGGGAACACGGAACAAAAATGGACCAAACCCCTCTAAGGCTTTTCCTACACCAAGGAATTAAACATTCCTTGGACAGTCACCAAGCTCTGCTTGTATTTACAATCTGGAAGGTGCCATGGCTGTGACAAAGCAGTAAGAGTGTTCATCCAAGCTGTGAGTAACCTAGACTCCGCTCTGCCTCAGCCCAAATCTTGTGCCTCGATGCTTTTCAAGACACCTGTTTTTTGGATGTTTTGTGGCTGGAAGCTAATCTCACTTATCCTCATCTCACCTGTGAAGAACAACTGCATCAGTTGGAACACAGAAAATGAGGAGTTAGCAAGAATCCAGAATCACCAGAGGAATAACCTGGTTGTGGTCTCTCCTGTAAAGACAACACTACATAAAAGAGAACACAGACTGTGTTAGGCTGGAAGGGACCTTTAAAGGCCATCTAATCCAACCCCCCTGCAGTAAGCAGGGACATTTTCACTAGATCAGGTTGCTCAGAGCCCCATCAAGCCTGACCTAGAATGTCTCCAGGGATGGGGCCTCCACTACCTCTCTGGGCAACCTGTGCCAGTGACCCACTACCTTCATACTGAAGAATTTTTTCCTAATATCCAACCCAAATCTCCCCTTTTCTAGTTTAAAACCATCACCCCTCATCCTATTGCTACATGTCCTCATGAACAGCTCTGCTCCAGCTTTCTATGGGACAACCCCACAGTTCATGGACAGCCTCAGTGAGAGTCAATGAGACAACTATCCCTGGGACAATGGACAATGACAGCCATGAATTCAAATGCAAAACTCACTGGAAGAGCAACCAAATGTGTCTCTCTCTTCCTGGAGAAGTGCCCCAACCACTGCAGAGTGGAGGTATGGATCCTCTACTCCTCCAGTCCTGTTCAGTGAAGAGCAAAACAGCACAAGCCAGATATCAAGGTCCACATCATCACTCAACCTCAGCTCACACTCAGGACCCCTAACACTGGGGAGCTTTAAGCCAGGGACAGATCTGGGGTGTTAGGGAAGGTTAAATAGCAAAAAAAAAATATGTTTGAGGAACACAACCACCTGCAAAAAGAGAAGCAACCAAGCAGGAGAGGAGGAGGATCTCTACTTTGCATCCAGTTGCTTGCACATCAGTAATGCCTTTCATGAACATAGCCTGGGGTATTTTAAGCACCCCCAGAAATGACACCTCCCCCTAAGTGACTTGTTTAATCAGGTCCAAGAATTGCAGCTCTTGTCCTAAAGGCAGGGCCAAGGATGCTGCTAGGGGCTCTATTATCTTTCTGTGCTCAGCTCATGCTGTTCTTTTTAAAAGATTAATGAGACATATATTCTCAATCAAGAAGATATTTCAGAGGCTCTTACTTCCAGTCAGTTGTACAGTTCAGTTAGTAGCATTATCTGCCCTTATTTTGGTTAGGAGTTTTAGAAAAATGATTTATGGATACTTATTTCCCAGAGTAGCATTTGTGCATTGGTGGACTGAATATTGATGGTGCTAAAGCCAGATAATCAATGCACATCTAATATAGTACATGGAGAGCACTAAGCTGCCCAACAGTAATTTGGGGCAGGAAGGAGCACAGGTGAGGATACCCAGGCTTCTTCCTTGAGTGTGTTTTTGCAGTTGAAGAGCATGTGCACATTGCAAGGTGGTGAACAACAAACAGTTGAATAACATGATGCCTGTTCCTCAGGGCTCAGTACTGGGACCAGAACTGTTCAGCATGTTTGTCACTGACATGGACAGTGGGACCAAGGGCACCCTCAGCAAGTTTGCCAATGACATCAAGCTGTGTGGTGTGGCCAGCAGGTTGAGGGAGAGGATTCTGCCCCTCTGCTCTGCTCTTGTGAGATCCCACCTGGACTACTGTGTCCAACTCTGGGATACCCAGTACAAGAAAGACACAGAGCTGTTGGAGCAAGTCCAGAGGAGGCCATGAAGATGATCAGGGGGCTGGAGCACCTCTTCTGTGAAACAAGGCTGAGAGAGTTGGGCTTGCTCTGCCTGGAGAAGAGAAGACTCTGGGGAGACCTTACAGCTTACCAATGCTTAAAGGGGTCCTATAGGAAAGTGGGAGAGGGGCTGTTCACCAAGGAGTGCAAAGACAGGACAAGGGGTGATGGCTTCAAGCTGAAAGAAGGTAGGTTTAGATTAGACTTTAGGAAGAAATTCTTTATCATGACAGGAGTGAGGCACTGGAACATGTTGCCCAGAGACATAGTGGTTTTGTGGAAGCCTCATCTCTGGAAATGTTCAAGGCCAGGTTGGATGGGGCTTTGTGCACCCTGGGCTAGTGGGGGGTGTCCCTGCCCATGGCAGAGGGTTGGAACTAGATGAGCTTTGAGGTTCCTTCCAACCCAAAGCACTCTATGATTCTATGATCTGAGCATCTTATCACCTACAGCTGTAGATTACTTAAGATCCGCAGATGACGGATCTTCAGTAATCATCGATCTCAGACAGAGTGAACTCACCCAGTTGGGCTGAAGAGGACTTTGTCCACTTAAGATACTTTAAATACCCTATTTAAAGAATTTATAATTCATGTCTTGTGGGTCAGATCTTGTCCATACCGGTGCACCTTTCCCCACATTATGTCTGTGTCAAGCACAGATCCTTGGGAAACCTTGTCACCATACAGCTCAGCATCAAGCCATGGCAGCAGGATGCCACCAGAGCAGCATCTTTCTTTCCTTTGTATAGATGAGCTAAAACAACCAGTGACACTTCCACTCTAAACACCTCAAGTTGTGTTATATGACTTGCAGCCAGAAGACAAGAAGCCAGAGGCCATCTCCTGCTTTCTCACCAGCTGGGGATTCTCGAATAGAAAGTTTTGGGTAAAGTTTTGGGCAGTGGTTTTGTTAGAGAAAGAACTGAGGTGTTGCCTAAGAGTCCCATCAGGAAGGGAGCCTGATGCCAGACGTACAGTAGAAAAGTCATAGTTAAAACATTTACCTGACTCCAGGTAAGTCAAGCCTCCTGGTTGGTTTTTGGCTTGGGTTCTTTTTTTGGTGGGGGAGGGGGTATCGCTGGCCAGAGTCACCTTGTTTCTTGTTCTGGAAACAGTCGATACCTTCATAACACAGCTCTGGTTTTCAGCAGCAAATTAGCTCACATTGCAATTTGTATTGCAGCACTTAGAAAAAAAACACATTCGGCTCCACTTTAACTGTTTTAACAGCACTCAGTAAGTCTCTCAGGAGCTCACAGAAGCACTGTGTGTACTGGCTGCTCTTCTAAGAGGCCCATCCATCTCTGTCCCTCCGCTCCTTCCTTTACAGCTCTGCAACGTTCCCATTTTTCCTTTAGTTTTAGGGGTATTTCTAAGGGTTTCATAACCCTATTCCTCTTACTCAGAATCGCTTGCAAGTGCACTTTGATTCTTCCACAAATCTTCCTCAGGAGTTTGTATCTCCCTAATCCTCTGCAGCCATCTGAGCCTCAGCAATGCCAATGTGTACACCGGCTGCAGGGTCTTGAACACCCGGGTTCTTTTCACCCAGCTTTGGGGTCACCAGTGTAGACACCTACCTTTACAGATGTCCTCCACCAGGTTTGCTGCATGGGTTTGGGCACAGAAGAACTCGAATCCATGAGAAACTAAAAATTGTTTGAAGTCTACAGATTGTTTGATAAAGGTTTTTTAATGTTTAAATGGCTTCAAGCTGCACCAGAGCAGGTTCAGATTAGATGTTAGGAGAAAGTTCTTCCCTGAAAGAGTTGTCAGGGCCTGGAACAGGCTGCCCAGGGAGGGGGTTGAGTCCCCATCCCTGGCTGTGTTTAACAGACGGGTAGATGAGGTACTCAGGGATATGGTTTAGCATAGGATGGGAATAGTTGGACTTGATGATCTTAAAGGTCTTTTCCAACCTTGTGATTCTGTGATTCAGTGAAGTCTTGTCCACTGAACCAGCAGGAATTACCACGTGCAATTATTGCTGTGATCCTTCCTCTGGCAAATATTGGACTAACATGAGTGACGATGGGTTTGTTGTTATGGTTTTCACTAAAGCAAACCTAGGGCAGAGTGAATAAGCCAAAATAAGAAATAGCCACTGTTCTTCCATGCACATGTGGACCATGGTTTCAAGAAGTCCTGATTTATTAGCACAAGCTCTTGTCTGCCCTACAGTTTTCAGCAGATTTCATTATTTTCTCTACATTCACTTTACATTTTTGGGCCTGAACTGTTCATTTTAAGGTGCTACTGATTCCTGTGAGGGACTGGAAACCTTGCAGAGGGATCTAGATTGGTTTGACCATTAGGCTATGATTAATGGGATGACATTTAACTAGTCCAAGTGCCAGAACCTGCACTTAGTAATATCTCCTTCTCTGGAGATATTCCAGACCCATCTGGATGCTGACCTGTGTGACCTGTCCTAGGGAGCCTGCTTTGGCAGGGGGGTTGGACTCTGTGATCTCTGGAGGTCCCTTCCAACTCCTACAATTCTGTGAATCTGTAACACCAGGTACAAGTATAAATTGGTTAAGGAGTGGCTGGAGACTATCCTTGCAGAAAAGGATCTGGGGTGCTGGTCATCAGTGTGTCTGGCAGCCAAGAGGGCAAACTGCATCATGGAGTGCATCAAACCCAGCATCACCAGATGAAAGAGGTGGTTGTCCTGCTGTATTCAGCATTGGGGCAGCCTCACTTGGAGTCCTGGGTGCAGTACTGGGCCCCTCAATTTAAGAAGGACATGAAAGTCCTTGCATGTGTCCAGTGGAGAGCAGCCAAACTGGTGACAGGGCTGGAATGAATGTCCTGTGAGGGGCAGCTCAGGACTTGGGGTCTATCCAGTTTGGAGAAAAGGAGGCTGAGGGGTGACCTCATTGCTCTCTACAGCTTCCTGAGGAGGGAACATGGAGAGGGAGGTGCTGAGCTCTTCTTCCTGGTATCCAGTGACGGGACAAGTGGAAAGAGTTCCAAGCTGCAGCAGGGGAGGTTCAGACTGGACATGAGGAAGCATTTCTTTACCAAGAGGTTGGTCAAACACTGGAACAGGCTTCCTGAGAGGTGACCGATGTCCCAAAAGTTTAAAGGCATTTGGACAATGCCCTTAACTACAGGTTTTAACTTGGCCAGCCCTGAACTGGTCAGTCAGGTGGACTAGATGATCATTTTAGGTCCCTTCCAAATGAAATACTTCTATTCTATTCTATTCTATTCTATTCTATTCTATTCTATCTCTATTCTATTCTATCCTACTCTACTCTACTCTACTCTACTCTACTCTACTCTACTCTACGCTATCCAGTTCTTTAGACTTTTCTAGGCACATCCACTCCATCCTGCATTTTTCTGAGGCATTTCAAAGAACACAGAACCTCTGAACTGATGTGGTTATCTTCAGATAGTTTTCCATGAATTGCTGCAACTCTTCTGTTGGAGCAGGAGTTAACGGTTAGGTGTGTAATTCCCTGGCCAGTGCACAATCACAACCCTGATACCTTCCAGCAATATCTCACTTTCTGCTGCAGCTTCTGTTAGTTTTGAAATTGGATAATTCCTTTTGATGAAATGTGCATCTAATATACTGTTCTCTGTATCAATTTCAGGTGTAAGCTCATCAAACATCTACTGTCAATAGTTTTCTTGGTTTATTCTCTCCTTGTATTTCTACAACTGACATTGGAACCGCAACATCTGTATTATCTGAGAGAGAGCAGTCAGTCACTTTGGTGCTGTGGATATACAGTAATCAGAGTCAGGGTTTTGCCCCACCTTTCATCTGTGAATCTACACATAAAATTTCTCACTTGAAGCCCCAGTACCAGAGATGCTTGCACAGTGACACTTCAGCCCAGTAAATACAAATGCAAAGGAGTGTCTCACCAAATTCCAATCTTAACATAAGAAATACCTTCTCAGGGCAGAACAAAGGTCTGGTTGGACTACAGCCCTTGGAACTCCAACCTTTTTTGCACTAGCAATGTTTCACAGGGAGCCTCTTTGCCAAGGGAAGAAATAAATCCTGGTATGTGTTGGGAAACTGGCTCCTTGTGGTTTCATTTTAAATGGTGAAATATTCTCATTATTCCAATGTCAATATTTTTGCCTTGGAAAGCACAATTAGCTACTCCCTATTTAGCTTCTCCTTGTCACTTGTGATTTGATAGACTCCCATCTCCTTCACGGTTGTTCGTACAGAAACCATGCTGTATCTTTCATTATCCTCACTGCTCCTCTCTCTGCCTTTTCCACTTCTATTAAATCAGCTTTGAGACAAGGGAAGCAGGAACACACATGGTATCTCAGATGGGTTTCAACAGCACGATGGCATCTTATGGTTTGATCTGTATTGTTTTCCTAATGCTTCCTAAGATTCAATTTGCCTTTTTTTTTTTTTTGGACAACACTTGTGCATTCAGGTGATGCTTTCCCTGGAAATTATTATTGCCATTTCAGTCCTGAGAGGTGGCAGACGGATCAGGGCCAATCTCGCTATGGCTATGTACAATTAGGACTGGCTTTTCTGAGCACATGACTTTACAAGCTCACCTTTTCACAACAATACTGTACCGTGCAAACAGGGGAGACCTCCTTGAGACACAGCACAAGAGGACTTGAAAAAATTTCTCTGCTCTCCAGCCAATGGGTGGATCTTGGAGGGAGGCTTTGCTGCAGAGCCTTTTCCAGCTTGTGATATGAAAATCCTTTCCTGGTAACACTGACGTTCAGCTTGATTTGCCACCACTGGAATCTCATGGGGAGAGGCTGGTACTTCTGAGCAGTTCCACTGGTTTACTTTGAGAAATCCAGTAGCTTGAGATTATTCTCTGAAGGTAAAGTCTTAGCATCTGCAGAGGGAGATCTACAGATGAACATGCTAATATACTGCATTACAGGCGAAAGAAGTCCAGAAATGAGTTACTAAGAGAGGCTGGCCTTGTTCATCCAGGAGAAGAGATGGCTCTGGGGGACCTCATTGCAGCCTTCCAGTCCCTGAAGGGAGCAGAGAAACAGGAGGGGAATCAACATTTTAGAAGGGCAGACACTGGGCGGACAAGGAGGATGGATTGAAGCTGAAAGAGGGAAGGTTTAGATGAGATTTTAGGGGGAAGTTTTTTACAGAGAGAGTGGTGAGGGGCTGGAACAGGCTGTCTAGAGAGGGGGTGGATGCTCCATCCCTGGAGGTGTTCAAGGCCAAGTTGGATGAGGCCTGGGCAACCTCATCTAGATCATGTCTGGATGTTGGTGGCCCTGCCTGTGGCAGGGGGTTGGAACTCTATGATCTGAAAGGTCCCTTCCAGCCAAGACAATTCTATGATTCTATGATTCTAATTCTATCACTGAATATTTCCTGTTGTTTGTGTCTTCTGCAACAGATGCCTGAAGAAATGGGCACCAGGCCCTTTTTATCCTCCCACCTTCTCTCTTTGCTTCTTTTGCAGCTCACTGTTTCTTGTCCTTCCTCTAATGACCCTTTTTCGCCTCACTGAAAACTACACAGCTCCTGACGCTTTCCATCACCTTGTGGCAAATTACTGCTCAGTTTTTCAGATCATGATTGCAGCAGGAAATTAGAGCCAGAACTTTAATTCCAAATACCCATTAATTTATTTTTTAAACATTCCCTTAAAATTTCAAATAAATAAATCTACAGTGATGCTTACCTTATGGATGCCAA
Source organism: Hypotaenidia okinawae (assembly GCA_027925045.1). Classification (NCBI taxonomy): domain Eukaryota; kingdom Metazoa; phylum Chordata; class Aves; order Gruiformes; family Rallidae; genus Hypotaenidia; species Hypotaenidia okinawae. The sequence continues at coordinate 212,569,332 of BSDF01000001.1, forward strand.
TATTTATTAATTTCTTTTATAACAAACAATGTATCCTTTATCTTTATATATCACATAAAAATTTCAATAGAGCTATTCAAGTCCACTCTTTACTTCCCAATAATGGCAAATACATCCCACACATACAATAGTCCTGCACACTACAGAGCCCGTATGTGGTTTATCTTTATAAATACTGATAAAATAGATAGGGAAATTACAAACTTGAAAATAAAAAGCATCAATATTGTTGGCCTGCAAAAAAAGAAAGGTTACATCCTCTCATATTGTCATGTAAACGGAGAGGAAAATCTTCATCATTCAGGAGAAATGGCATCGTTATATATATTCAGTATTATGTGGTTAACAAGGCACTGTGAAGTACCAGTAGCAAAGTCTGTGGAAATCATTATTATTAATATTATACATTTTGATATGCATTGATGCAGGGAGTCCTGGTGGACAGCAGGATGACCATGAGGCACCTCATGGCCAAGAAGGCCAATGGCATCCTGGGGTGTATAAGAAAGGGTGCAGTTAGTAGGTCAAGAGAGGTCCTTCTCCCCCTCTACTCTGCCCTGGTGAGACCACACCTGGAATACTGGGTCCAGTTCTGGGCTCCTCAGTTCAAGAAGGACACAGAACTCCTTGAAAGAGTCCAGTGCAGGGCCACCAAAATGATGGAGTGGAACATCTTCCTTATGAGGAGAGGCTGAGGGACCTGGGCCTCTTTAGCCTGGAGAAGAGGAGATTGAGGGGTGACCTTATTAATGTTTATAAATATCTAAAGGGAAAGAGTCAAGAGGACAGAGATAGGTTCTTCTCATCGATGTCCAATGATAGGACAAGGGGCAATGGGTGCAAGCTGGAGCAGAGAAAGTTCCATGGGAACATAAGGAAAAACTTTTTCACTGTGAGGGCAACAGAGCACTGGGACAGGCTGCCCAGGGGGTTATGGAGTCTCCTTCTCTGGAGAAAATCAGGACCCACCTGGATGCATTCCTGTGTGATCTGATCCTGGTCTTGTGGGGGCTACTGGACTAGATGATCTTTTGAGGTCCCTTCCAACCCCTGACATTCAGGGGTCATTGAGAGTTTTTTTAGCAAAAAGTAGAAGTGAGGTAGCAATAATATCATAATAGTTACCCTAAAATTTTTCAGGTTTGATTCTGAAGGTTGCATTTGACATAAAGTGGGGGTTTTTTTCTGCTTTTCCCCAAATTTTCAAGTTTTCTACATTAGACCAGAAACATAGGAAAAAAAGCAGACAGGAGGGAAACTGCAGAAGTCAGACTTTTTACAGGTTTTTCCATCTCTACTGAGAATACAGTACATCACTGGGACATTAGTCCAGGATCCTTGGCTTGTTCAGTCCTGGTTTTTCAAGGATAATTGGACTTATAAAAGTCATGCTGGACAATTCATCTCTGCCCACCCTGCATTTGCCTTGGGTTTAGCCACAGATGGACTGGCTGTGCTTTGGTACACTCATAGGGCATATCTCTTTAGGTAGTGTCAGCAGTAAAGAATGTGATTTCACTTATGTAATTTTAATCATCAAAAAATCAGACAGTTGGCCCTAATTAGCTGCTTGGGCATCTTCCAGAATGAGCAGAGAATAAAACATTTAGAAGAGGGATTGGTCAAGTCATAAACACCCACAGAGCTCTCTTCTGCCAAGGTAATCTCTGAATTTCCTGGTCAACCAGCTGGAGGTATCTCACATAGTTTCCAGGAGCACAGGATAGAGGTATCCCTTGAGTGCAGAAACAAACCCAGAAGGGCCAAAGCATGCAGCTAGCTCCATATGAGCTGGGCAATACTGTGTAATAACAGCATCTGCAATTTGGCCCAGCGGTGGTCTGCTGAAACCAGAGAGAGGTCTGAAGTTGTGTTCACACCCAGCCACCGGCAGACAGAAAGGACTTGTTCACCCAGAATGGTGGCCAGCAGATGAGGTACTCCCTATGACTGTTCAAATAAAATACTCCTATCTCTGTGCACCTTCCTTAACATAACAGGAAGGTACTTAGAGCAATTTTGCAGCACAGTTAATTTATCACCTTGAGTCAACTGTGCAAGGTTTCATGGCACTGCCAGTAATTTCAAACTTATTTGAAGCAATTCCTCACAATAATTTACTGTCCACTGATTTTTGACCATATATCCTTTAGACCTCCATTATATTTTTATTAACACATCCTAAATTAAATATATCATTAATTTGTGGGGAAAACGATGGCTCTTTGTAACTGGTTTATTGCAAATCAAATTAAACTGTCATACATCCATAGACTGTTTTTAAAAAGGGGCTTGAAAAGCTTTTAATTACCTTTAGGCTTTCTTAAAACTAATTAAATAAGTGTTCCCTTGGCTCTCCAAGGTGCAACACCATTACTTGATGTTCTCCTACCAAGATTACGTGCCTTTTAAGAAAATATGCTTTACTCAACACCAGTTTTGGGGCTCAAAAGATAAGTAACAGGCTTGAGTTCACCAGTCTGTTATACATCCAGTCACATCTAACACTCCTTTCAGCCTTAAAATACACAGATATGAAATTACCCCTTCTCTTTCCCCACCTTTCCCCAGATCAGTAGTTAAAAGATGGCAATCCACACGAGCTAAATCTTGTACTTTAATTACTAGTCTTATGTTTACATAGGAACCAAGTAGTTCAAAGTTGAAAGTGCAGTAATTAATGTATTTCCAGATGTGTTCAGTGATCCTTCTTTGTTTTTACAGCCTCCAGTTGTCATATATTTTCCTTCAGCAGCAGTATTAGACACAAAAGTTAACAACTTCATTTAAAACTGTGTTTTTTGAATAAGAAATATTCCCGGATGTCAGGGCTGGTGTGACTGGTGCCTTGATAATGAAAGCTCTGATCCAGCAAAGCACTTCAAGATGATCCCAACTTTCAAAATTTGAACCATTCCCTATTGACTGAAATCTCTAAAAACCCAATGAATGGAGCAGAGAATTCCATAGATAATGTGAACCACATTGTGGGATTAAAAATGGAGGGGGAGAAAAAAAAACATTTTCCACTAGAATCTGGTAAAGAAATAGTCTTGATTTCCCTTCCAAATTGTACTTGCTTCTCCTTTTTTCCCTATCAGCCTGTATAACATGATTATTTACCAGACTTGTGTTTTACAGCACTGAGAACCTCGGACTGTTGACTTCCGAACTTTGCAGATGAGACAGAAATAATGGTGTTATCAGCACACGAGTGAGGTGTTCTTAGCACCAGGGAAAAAAAGTGCATAGTGAAAATCTAATCTCCACCCTGGTAATGCCTGACTGCTCCTGCCCATCCCAGCAGGAAAATTACCAATTGAGCAAGCGGTGAAGATGATAGAAGAGGTTTCTCATGCGGGGAGATGCGCAGGAAGCAAGGGAGCACAGCCCTAAAATTGTTAGGATGAATAAATTTGTGCACAACACCCCCAAAAAAAACAAGAAACCTACAAACTCTAAAAAGCTTAGCGGCAGCTAACGACTTGACAAACCTTTGTCTTTCCCTGATTGGTTTTGATAGGCCCTAATTAAAGTCCTATTTGGCAACAGTCCGTGAAATCAGAAGGGCTTAAGAGACTCATCTCTCATGTTTTCAGACTCACGAGCTGTACCCCTCCACACACACCTACCTCCACACACTCAGGAGATTAAATATAACAGTCTAGACAAGATGAAATGCAGTGCTCTTACAGTTTTATTTGATTTATTAAAAGGAGAGTAGTAACCAAGTGGGAGGGAAATAGCTCAGATGTTCTAGATCCTTATGAAAAGCTAAAAGCATCACTCCTGATTTGCAACATTTCCTTTGAATCGATGCCGTGTGTTTACAAGAAGTCAGAAAGGTGCGTGAAGGGGTTGGAGCTAAAGGAGGAAGCCTAGGTGACTTAAGGATGGTGATGAGACAAGGGAAGAGGAAGATGACTTTTTAATTGCAGAGTGAGCATCCCACAGCCCAGAGGTGCAATGGTGGTGCTGCACTCATGGCCAAGACACAGGACAGCAGACAAAGCATTTCTAGCAGCATCCATGCCTACATCTCTGAGCCGAAGTTGTGGCCACCTCAGGCTCCTCCATGAAGTTGTGTAAAACATTTTCCCATAAGTAAAGTTTTCTCTCAGGCATTAAAAGGGATGTAGGGAACAACCTAACAAGAAAAAGTTAATTCCTCTGCCTCTCTGGTTCCTGTGGTCCTCAGCCCAACTTCTCTGATTTGTCACCTTGTCCCTTAATTCCATTTTTCTCCATAAAAATGTCCATCTTTCTCATAAACTCTCTTTGCTCTTTGTTTCAGTGGCCTTACTGGTTTTATTATACCAGTTACTACCATATGCTGGTCCTCTAAGGAGTAGGTGCTTTTTCTTCCAGGTGTAGATCTTGCTCTAATCAGACTTGGGATGTCCTGCAGGTATGGTTGTCCTCTAATTGACAACCAGTGGAAAAGATTTGGGGACCGCAAACAGCTACCAAGTGTGTATGTTGTGATTAGCATTAGCACAGTGCTCCTGTTTGACTATGTTAAAGTCAGATTTTGTGCCTGGGGGAAAGGAGCAATGACATCTGGTGGTTAGACGTTGAAGTCAAGCCCGAGAGAAAGTTCAGATGGAAATATGGAGTGATTTTTCTTAGGTGTTTCCTGGGAAACGACCTACCTTGGAATATGAGAGCTTCTCCGTAACTTGGAGTCTTTAAATCATGAGTTGGTGTGTTTTGGTGACTTCAGGAAGGTCACCAAAACTACATGCAAAAATGAAATGCTGAAAAAATTATCATAAATTCCCTCACAGTACCTTTGGTCTGGATTTGAGGTTGTCCTCCTGGATCTGGGTCCCCGGGACAGATGCTCAGGTACAGTCCTTTCATGTCAGCCTTTCTTCTGGGAGCAGTGCTCTGCAGTCAGCCTCCACACCTTCTCCTGACTCCCAGCTCACTGAGTCTATGCTCCTAGTTTCATTCTTCAGAGAACACAATGATCATCAAGTGAAAGACAAAAAGAAAAAACCCAAAATATTCAGCATGGGAATATTTTTGATCACATCCTGTCACTTTTAGAAAGCACTGGAGATCTGAAATCTCCACAAAATAAAGGCTTTGTAGGATGTTTTTCTCCTGTGCCAGACCTTGTTGGCATTTCAGAGGTAGACCAAACATTTGTGTCTTCAGACCAGATTTCTTGCATGTGAAAAGGATAAACGACTTTGAGAGCCCTATATCTCACACCTGGTGACAGGTTCATTTCCTTTATGAGTCCCATCAGGAAGTGTATCCCTTCCTCCCATGTAGAATACTGGATCAAAAAGTCCTCAAAATTTATGTTGGGGACCTTACATCCAACAGAATAAGAAAAATAAGCTACAGTAGCTTTTGCTAAGCAGAGTTTTTGCAAGAGTCCTGCCCATCACATCATCAAGCATCAGAACTGAACCTCCTTTGAAACATGGCAGGTTAAACTGGTCTCTCACCATATGCAAATGATTTTAATACAAGAGACAGCTCTTACTGCCTGTTAAACCTGACTCACAGCCACATGGATGTACCTTTCCTATAGTTTTGGGTTTAGCCCATCCATATACATTTCTACAAAGAGATCCCAGTCTGTATTACACTCATTCATGAGGTCATAACACAAAGATTATCTTCGCTTTCTTGGGAACAACACAAAGTAAAACCTTTGTCCTTTTTAATTTGGTGCATTACTATAAAGCAAACAAATACAAAGCAAACAATTGGACTTGCTGATCTCAAAGGTCTTTCACAACCTGTGATGCTGTGATGTATCAGATGGGCTGAACCCATCGACCCATCCAGTTGCAAAGAGTAAGAGTTCTTGGTGTCATTCATGGCCCAAGGAAGAACATTTTCTGTCGTATCACTCAACAGGGGCCAAGGCCATACAAGGTTATAGCCACCATTTCTATCTGTAAGTTCTATATATTTCTTTCACAACTGCAGGAGGGCAGGGTTAGGTTAGACGTTAGGAAGAAATTCTTTACTATGAGGGTGGTGAGGCCCTGGCACAGGGTGCCCAGAAAGGTTGTGGAAACCCCATCCCTGGAAGTGTTCAAGGCCAGGTTGGATGGGGCTTTGGGCAACCTGGTCTAGTGAGGGTGTCCCTGCCCATGGCAGGGGGTTGGAACTAGATGGGTTCTGAAGTCCCTTCTAACCCAATGCATTCTATGATTCCATGATTTCCCAGGGACATGGTAGACTCCTTCTTTGATCAGGGCACTGACTGGGTGACATTACTCCAACCTTGCAGTAAGCATAAAATCAATAGATAACCCAAAATGGTATTTTACTCCCAAGATCAATTTATAAATGGGAATTACAATGCTGTTTGTAAGTCAACATAGAAAATGGGGTTCACAACTTGGCATACATATATTCAGATTAATCACATGAATATCTTTCTAAGAGATGTGCTGCAAACTCAAGTAAAAATTGTGAACCCGACCGCGACAGACATTAATGGCTGATGTTCTTTGCACTTTGTTATGCAGAAGGTGGGACTATATAATCATAGTGGTGTCTTTAAAAATCTATAAATACAGAGCTCCCCTTGCGATTAAATCGTCACACACCTCCACGAGGAAAGGGAGTTATTGTCTCCCCTTAATAGAGTGGGAAATTAGGCACAGCTTTACACCAGTCATAATTATCTTCCCGACCTATGGGTTCATAATGGCTCACTGTGTGGAAAAACTCCTCTGCGTGAGTAATTCATGAAAATGACCATGACTCATTTTTAACCTATCCCCATGACAAAATAGCCCAAAATGCATAGTTGTAGACAGGCCCTTTCTGATGTTAGCGGGAAGGCTCCAGAGATGAGGATGGAAAGACAGATGAGGTCCCAGGGAGCTGGAGAAAGCAAGAGGGTGGTTCTGCCTGTGGACCTTCCATTCTGCTCTGAGCCATGTAGGAGATGGGCTCTCCCCTGAGCTGGGAGGACCATGGGAAGGGGAGATAGCTCCCAGGCTACAAGCCTTGCAGGCCTTCATTACAAGGCATGCTGAGAGGAGCGGTCTAAACACAAGGAGCTGCCTCTCATCACCAGAGGGAATTGCAAAGGGATTTTGTGCTTCACACAGACACTTCTAAATAGGGGAATGCTAGCTATATAATTTGGATTTTGTACGCCAGACCTCTGCCGAGCGTCTGGATTCTCATCAGAAATGCCTCACAGAAGGCAAGCCTGCAGGGAAGGGCTATTTTCCTTGCCTTTGAATTTTAATAGCAGACTATTTTGTAGTGTTACCAGGCGCCTGGAGAGCATCTGGATCCTCTACAAAAAAAGGTCCCTGGGAGAAGCGTTGTTTTTGTTTCTTGTGTAATATTCTGTATGGGGATGGTGGTCTATAAATGTCAGTCCAGAAGTGACCAAAAGTCATTGTAACTGGGTTTGACTCTACCTATGTTAGATGACATCAGCGATGTGGGACAGGCATATTCTGGGACAGACATGGTTATCAGTGTCTTATAGCAAGAAGAAGAGAGTTGGTATATGACAAAATGTCTTGGGATATCTGGAACAGAGGCCTTGAGTTTCCATGTTAGATTTGGGATAGAGAGAACTTCAGGCAGGAAGAGAAGTCGTCCAGAGGAATGAAATCCACAGGTCTCTGGGTAGGAGGAACTGGGCATTTGCTTCCACTTGTCAGGAGACCACCATGAGGTCTCCCCTCAGCCTCCTCTTCTCCAGGCTGAACAAACCCAGGAACTTCAGCCTCTCCTCGTAAGCCTTCCCCTCCAGACCCTTCCCCACCCTCATTGCCCTCCTCTGGACACTCTCCAAGAGTTTTGTGTCCCTCTTGTCCTGTGGCACCCAAACCTGTCCCCAGGACTCGAGGTGAGGCCACCCCAGTGCAGTGTAGAGCAGGACAATCCCCTCCCTGGACCAGCTGGTCATGCTGTGCATGATGCTGTTGGCCCTTCTGGCTGCCTGGACACATGGTTAAGTTGCTGTTGACCAAGACCCCAAAAACCCCTCTCAGCACAGCTGCCCTCCACTCTTTGATCCACCAGGCTGGATGGACAGCCAGGGTTGCCCTTTCCAAGGTGCTTCAGTCCACCTGGAAAACTAACACCAGATCTCTGTACCACTTGACTCCAGGCAAGTTCCTAATTCAACCTTAGCTGCAAGCCTTTTGCCTGTTGGTACAGAAAAACCTGCACAGCTTCTAGGCTCATGTGGGTTTTGCTGCTAGCTCAAGGATCACAGCCTCTGGGGTTGTCTAGGCACCTTTTGCCAAAACTGAATTGCAATGTGGCTTACTCAGTTTTGCTTGATTTACTTCGTTCCTTTGATGTGCAAGGATTTAGTGACATGCTTAGCAATACGCTAGCATGAGACACATTGCATAAAATCAAATCACTGCTGGGGCAGATGCTTACAGATTTAAAAGCTTGATTGGTACCACAGACACGTAGCTGCCTAACTGCAGGCTGTTTCTCCTGAGACTCAGCCTGTAGGGACTTCTCATGACCACTTTTAGTCCCAAAACTGCAGTAACAAGGCTTAGAAGTCATCCTTTGAACCTCAAGGTGAATGTTTCAGGTCAGAGGTAGCGGATCTATAACATTCAAGCTGTACCACCAGTGTCTCTAAAGGTCTGCTTCAGCTCTGATTCATCACCAAGCATCAATCATCCTTCTCCCCTCCCTTCACCAACTCTGCCAGCTGTGGACATGGCCAGGGTGGCCTAGATACTTGTCACCTCCAGGCTGGATTTTTACCTTGATTTACAGTTTCTAAAACAGGACATGAAGCAGATGGACAGATCCTAGCTGGTTCACCTAGGAACTGCTTCAGGCTTGGAGACATGTCAAGCAACTGTCAAGGTCCTTTGTGGGTGATGGGACAGCTCCCAAACACAGCTAGGCTCTCCCTGTGATCCATCAGCTACCACCCAAGCCATGTCTCCCAGAGACAGGTGTCATGGTTTAACCCTGACCAGCAAGCAAATTCCACACAGCCACTTGGTACCTCCCCCCCGGTGGGATGGGGCAGGGAATAGGAAAGGTAAAAGGGAGAAAACTCCCAGGTTGAGATAAAGACAATTTAATAAGTAAAGCAAAAGCCATGCACACAAGCAAAGCAAGACAAGGGATTCATTCCCCACGTCCCATGGCAGGCAGGTGTTCAGCCATCCCCAGGACAGCAGGGCTCCATCACATGTAACAGGGACTTGGGAAGACAAACACCATCACTCTGAACATCCCCCCTTCCTTGTTCTTCCCTCATATTTATACATTGAGCATGATGTCAGACAGTATGGGATATCCCTTTAGTCAGTTGGGGTCAGCTGTCCCAGCTGTGTCCCTCCCACCCAACCATGAACTCTATCCCAACCGAAACCACCACAACTGGGCAGCTCTCAAGTCTGAGGATGAAGCAATTTACAACAGGGAAAAAGTGTGACCTCAGTGGGAATGAAGTATCTAGGTGATGGTTTGTGAATATTCCACTTAACTATAGTTTCAGGAGCTTATATATATCTTTCTCAATCTGCCTATGCCACCTCTTCTCCTCTCCTCTCCTCTCCTCTCCTCTCCTCTCCTCTCCTCTCCTCTCCTCTCCTCTCCTCTCCTCTCCTCTCCTCTCCTCTCCTCTCCTCTCCTCTCCTCTCCTCTCCTCTCCTCTCCTCTCCTCTCCTCTCCTCTCCTCTCCTCTCCTCTCCTCTCCTCTCCTCTCCTCTCCTCTCCCTACCCTGACTTTTTCCATGGGATTGAGGTGGACACACACTGAAGACACACAGCAAACAATCTCAGAGATCTTCCTTCCCAGCGATGGGATTCATCTCACCTGAGTGTCATCAATTAATCTGAGTGCTATATTTAAGCTTTCCCTTCATGGCCAACTGAGAGATACAAGCTTCTCTTGACATTTCCTAATTCCTATTTTAGATATTGGGAAGAGCAGTACCTTTTGGGGGAGTTATCTACCCATTTCCTTTTTTTTTTTTTTGTGACATGCCAGATTAGTCTGACTGACTAATACTTAGATGGCTATGATGAACTTGGAGATTTCATTCCCCAGAGACCTGCAACTCCATCACCAAAAGCATGATACCAAACAAACAATAACATCTTCTCTCTTTCATCCAGCAGTGGGCTGAAGACTGAGTGATCAGAAATGAAAATTCTGTCTGCCTTAGTTTTCCATCATAAGGCTCTACAACAGTTCTTTAGGGCTGTGGTCCTACACGGTTCAAGTCAATAGGAGTAGAAGGCCAAGGACTGATCATGAAGAGCTACCAGCATCTGTAGGCTATCGCTGTCTTTCACAGTAAAATTTATACTTCAGGGAAAACAAAGGCAACAACTGCAACCTGTATAGAAAGCAACGTGGAAGTTTCTTCTAGTCACTGGCAAGAAGCTTGACATATATTTTCTAGTTTTGCAATATCTGAAAGACTGAAATGGTCTTGGTATCTCCTCTGCACTGGTTTTGACAAGGACAAAATCCTGGACCGTGCCCAAGAGCTGCGGGCACTGTAGATTGCTGTTGGGGATTTAGGTTTGAGAAGTTTGTAATGAAAATCCTCCTTGTGAAATATTGTCCCAGAATCTCCCATGAAGCAACGAATAAATCACATGGAATGTCTCCTAAAGTGTCCTGGCCTCTCCTAAGAGCATAGATCACATCCTCCCCACAGAATACCTTTGTACAGAGCAGAGACCTGGTTCAGTTAATCATCAGACAAGGTCCACGCACTCATGCAGAGCTCTCTGCTAGACCATGACCTGAATCAACCCTCTCCATAGCATCCCAGGCACAGAAATCACCCATTTGGTCGACTCATGTCAAAACTACTCATCCTTTCTTCCTCGTTACCAGCACCTAGTAAAAGTATTTGGATAAGAGAATCATTTATAATTAAATAGCTCTTTTCTTAAAAATCCTCCTTCCAACCCCTTATCTAATTCTCAATTATGTGGCCTATAATCCACTGAGAAGAAGTAATTACTGCAAACACTAAAATCTATCCATCCATCCATCCATCCATCCATCCATCCATCCATCCATCCTGTCTAAAGTATTTACGCTCGTAACTCAGTGCCCATTCCCAATTACCACAGAAACCCTCTGCAGGGGTTGCACAGGAGCAGGTTGTACGGGGCTGGAGGGTGTTCCAGTTCCCTGTACCTGTGTCAGGAGGATAGTGTCCATTTTTGGAGAGCACAAACCTAGTTTGAAACAAAATGCATCAAGTAAAAACAGGATGGGGATGACGGAGGGGATGAAGCAGGAAAACGCACATGAGCTGATCGATACAAAAGGTGGAAGTTTTGACTTAATTATTGTATTTTTACATAATCTGCCAGAAAAGTAAGCAGACAAATAGTTTTTTTAAGTTGTTAGAATGATTTGGGGGGTCCACCACGCTGTCCTAGCCACAAACTGCCTGGTACAGAAACGGTACCCACCCTGGGCTCACAGCAGTCCTTGGTGTGAAGTTATGAGACCTCTGCTGTCATCTAGTGACAAAAGGGAAGAAGTAGCCGGGAAAAAAGGAAAATCTTTGGATAAAAGAGATGTCAGCACGGGTCGCGATGGGAAAGCAGAAAACAGTGAGTTTTGAACACCTGGAGCTCACTAGGAGCAGTGAAGTCTGACGTGCAGAACCAGTTGAAACGGTTTTTAAGATGCTCCTCCTTCATATCAGGATTGCTCTAAGTCTTCAGGTTGGACCCAATGATCTCTTGAGGTCCCTTCCAGCCCCTATGATTCTGTGATTCTGTGATTCAAGCATTGCCTACAGCCAACATATCTCAAATGGGTTCATCTCTCCTAACCATAGAGGTTTCTTCATCCAAGATTGCTCCTGTGAGCAGGCACCTAGGCTATTTTAGATGTCTACTTAAGGATGGGACATCTTTCTCCCTAGAGAAGCTGGTTGTCTCCATCCCCTATAACAGGAGCGTGAACAGCTCAGATGCAGGCACGGGCATGGCAGTGCTCTAGAGTTACCTGAGATGGCTGCTGCCCCTTAACTGGAAGGTGACACTCACCTGGAGAACTGGCCAGAATTTCTCCTGGAACCTTGTTATCCCTACCCTTAGTGTTGTTGATTCTGCGACTCAAACTGTCCATTCCACAGAGCAGCTGACCACGAGGCAGCTTCTTCCTTCATGTGGACCAAGGAGCTTCTTCAGCCTTTTGGGGATGTGTCTTCTACAGGGACATGCTGGAGGCAGCAAAGAGCATCACTAGCAGCTGGAAGAGGTTGAAGGCAGCAGGAACTCTCTGGAGTGAAATGAGGCATGAGAAAAACAACAGCTGATGGTGCGTGCACAGAGTGTGACATCAGAAGGTCAGAGTTCCAATCCCATGTGTGACCTTGACCTTTTGTATGATTCAGGATGAGGTTTTTTTCACCAGGGTAGACCAGTAGCACAACAGGATACTGTTCTCCCATGGCAAATTTCCAAAGGCATTAAGGCTTGGTGGCACAGAACACCAAAGTGATGCTGGGCACAGAAGCCTTGCAGGTACTCCCATTTCAAAGGAAAGTTGTGTTTCACCAACAAAGAGCTGGTTTCCTCTCCTCACTTTTTAAGTACTGCAGGTGCAAAGAAGTTAGGAAGGCTTAGGAATTTTCCTCTTGTCAGTAGAGCTGAAGCAACTGAATCTGAATTTTGCCTCTGCTTGCCATCTCCCAAACCACTCCAGAATACCACAGTATTCTTCCACCGTGGGTATGAAACACCACCGATGCTGTCCTGCTCTGCTGGCCCTGGGTGCCTCCTTTATCTCTGTGAATCCCTTCATTAGGTTCAGAGACCTGCCAAATGATATTTCAGAGATTTCCTTTTAAGTCTTTGAGAATAAAATATTAAGCACAATACATCATTTCTCCTGACAGCTTCCTTGCCCATGAACTACTTCCATTCATTAGAAACTACCTATTTAAAGGCCACGGTGTGTGGGAGAGGGGTACTTACCAAAAAAAACCCCACTTCTTGACCTCAATGCCAAAGCATAGTCTCATTTTCTTTGTTTTCCTGCTAGTCACATATTTGAGGCTCAGACATGACTTGAATAAGGCAGGAGCATTGCAGATGCTCAACAAGATCCTAACAGTTAGGGCACCATGCTCAGGGCAAGGACTTGGATTTCACTCACACAGTGAGTGAAGCTCCACAAGCCCTGAAACAACTGAGAAACACCACCTATTTGCCAAGGTCCCCACACAAGCTCTGAAAGGTTAAGTCCACACTGAGAGCTTAAATTTCAGGAGGTCTGAAGAGCATGAGTCTTCTTGAGACTGGCCAATGCTGGAGACCACATTGGACATCAGCAGTGGCACAGGTTGATGCATCCAAACAAATTCCTCTGGCTACCCCTTAAAAGATCAGAAAATTAGCTGCCATCTCTATTTTTCTAGGACAAGTGGGATATTTCTGAGCAGGATTCAGGGCTCTTGTGTTGTCCCACAGGTAAAGGCAAGCTGAGGATGAGCCAATGTTTTGGCTTCCCTTGTCTTGTATGCTTCTCCACAGCAAGGAGCCACACCACCTCTTCGCTGAGACAAGGTCTTCTTACAAAGGGATGCTCTGGAGTCAGCAATGCACCCCATGTTGCCTTGAAAGGGGATACAGGTCTCCCCAACCCAAAATGGTTGACATCTACATGGAGAAGTGGTAGCACATGGTAAATAAAGGGCAACATTTCCCAGCAGCACATGGTACAGGTAGCTCACCTCAGGTCAATATGCCAAGAAAGAATAATTAAAAATGCCCCATATCCTTGAACCAGAAGCTGTTCTGGAAACCCTGGCAGTGAGCAGCATCATTCAGGAGAATCGCTTGGGAGCAACAGAAAAAAAGGCCAGCCTCTTCTCAGTGGGCTGTGGGGACAGGACAAGGAGCGATGGCTTCAAGTTGGAGCACAGGAAGTTCAGCACCAATATGCTGAAGATCTATTTCACTGTGAGGGTGACAGAGCCCTGGGACAGACTGCCCAGGGGGGTGTGGAGTCTCCTTCCCTGGAGATATTCAAGACCCATCTGGACGCCAAGCTGCAAAACCTGTCCTAGGGACCCTGCTTTGGCAGGGGGTTGGACCTGATGATCTCTGGAGGTCCCTTCTAACCCCTATGATTCTGTGATTCTAACCATTGCCCAGGAGGGCATGGCCACTGCTTCACCCTCTCCAGACGAGTATCTACCAGCACTGAAGGCTCATGGCAGCTCCTTGGTCTCCATTTCATCAGAACAAACACTAACCCACTTTTCCTAAACCTGGTTTTATCCCCTCCTCCTCAAAAGATCACAAACCAAGATGCTCCATTTGCTCCACCGGCTTACCAGCGTGCAAGCACCCTCCTCCTGGCATTCAGAGCCAGGGTTTATGTTTTAATCAAACCTCCCCCAAACCACTCCAGCGTGAGGGCAAAGGCGACCCGATAAAGACAAGAACCTGCCCTCCCTTCGGTGCCATTTTTCACCGCGCTTCCCCTTCCTTCCAGGGGGCCTGAGCCGCTTTATCGCTCCCTCCGAAGGCAAGCGCTGCCTTTGGAGTCCCCAGACCTCGCAGCAGCAGGGCGCTGGAGATAAGGCAGGGGAAAAATATTTCACTTGCAAGGAAACTCTGCTCATTTCGCGCTACCGTTCCCCCCCCTCGTCCTCTGGAATCCAAGGCAATAATTACAGCAATTTGTAGATAATTATTTGTTAATTAAAAACAGGCTTGCTGGGTACAGTTACCAATTTCCTCCGCTGGCTGCATAGGGCTGCACAAGGAGATGCTGGGGGATTGCTGGCTTCATAGAATCGTTTGCTTGTTCAGTTTGAGGAGGGGGAAAGCAGCCCCCGGTGGGTTGTCTCCCCCATCCTCTCCTCACAGCCTGGCAAGTCTGATTCATTCTCCAAGACATCTCAGAGAGATCTGTGCCTGGCTTTCCCTTGGAGATTTCCAATGAAGGTGACTGGCACATCCCCCTGCCGCAGCCTGTTTTTGCCAGCCAATTTAATGCCCTCTGCGCTCACACAGACTCATTTCCAACCACATTTAAATTAGGAACTTCTAAAGAAAGGGTCTTGACCCTAAGGTGGGGGTCACAGGCCTGAGAGAAGTTCACCTCCATCCCTGTTTATATAGGCAGCAATAAATGAACAGTGTGTAGATGGAGATACTGCTGGGAGCCAACTGAAGCTTCTGACGTGAATAACTGCTGTCAGGCAAATATTTTGCCCCAGGTTGGGTAGTCCATGCTTCTCAGTGGCTACCCAAGCACAGTTTCCATGCCAGTTGTGAGAAGGAGCAAGGAAAAGAATTTCAGACCCACCCCACTAAATACCTCACCTACAAGGAGTCTGTCCCAGGACAATGGCTTTGTGATTGTGCCAGGATTTTGGATCTTGCAAGTCCTCTGTCTCTGTTTCTCCTGTGGAGCACACCTTCTCCTGGACCCACCACAATCCACCAACCTGCTCCAGGGACCCCCAGGCAGGAGGAATTATTTAGCCCTGGAAGTAGGGAAGTCACATTATTCCTGATCTACTGCTGGATTGAACTGGCTCTGGTTGTGTGGTGGGCTGACCTGGACTGGAGGCCAGGTACACCCCAAAGCCACTCTATCACGGACCCCCTCAGATGGGCAGGGGAGAGGAAATATAATGAATATTGAAATAATCTCTGAACATCATGTGGATCAAGATAAGGATGGGGAAGATCCCTCATCAATCACTGTCATGGACAAAACAGGCTCAAGTTGGGGAAATATATTTAATGCAAATCAAATCAGAGTGATATCATGAGAAATAAACCCAAATCTTAAAATACCTGTTCCCAACCCTCCTTTCTTCCTAGGGTCAACTTCCTTCCTGAATTATCTTCCTCCTCCCAACCAGCAGCACAGGGGTACAGGGAATGGAGGTTCGGGTCAGTCCATCACATGTTGACATCTCTGACACTTCTACCTCCTCAAGGAAGGACTCCTCACTCTCTGCACCTCCTCCAGCACAGGGACCCTCCCACGGGAGACAGTCCTCCATGAACTTCTCCAAAATGAGTCCTTTCCCACGGGCTGCAGTTCTTCACCAACTGCCCCAGCATGGGTCCCTTCCATGGGATGCCAACTTTCAGGACTAGACTTCTCCACCCTGTTTCCCCATGGAGTCACAAGTTTCCCCAGCAAACCTGCTCTGGTGTGGGCTTCTCTCTCTGAGGGGACACAGGTCCTGCATGGAGCCTGATCCATCATGGTCTTCCCACTGGGTCAAAATCCTTCTTCAGGTAAATCACTCAAAGTACAAAACATTCCTTAGAAATGCTATTATTTATTCCCCTCTTCTCTCCCCAGGTGTCCTCCATGGGCTGCAGGTGGATATCTGCTCCACCATGGACCTCCATGGGATGGGACAAAGGAATAACATGACCATTTTGTCACCATGTGCCCAGAAACAGATTGTTCCCATCCCCTTTAGCAAAAGGGCAACAAGGACAGTGATGGGTCTGGAGGGGAAATCTTATGAGGAGAGGCTGAAGTCCCTGGGTTTGTTCAGACTGGACAAAAGGAGGCAACCTCATCATGGTCTGTGGCTTCCTGACAAGGGGGAGCAAAGGGGCAGGCACTGATCTCCTCTCTTTGAGAACTAGGGATAGAACCCAAGGGAACAGCATGAAGCTGCAACATGGGAGGTTGAGGCTGGATGTTAGGAAGAGGCTCTTTAGGAAGAGGTGGTCGGGCACTGGCACAGGCTTCCCAGGGAAGTGGTCACAGCCCCGAGCTGGGCTGAGGTCAAGAAGCATCTGGACAATGCATTCAGTGCCCTGCTCTGACTTGTCTGGCCCTGTGTGGAGCCAGGAGTTGGACTCAATGATCCTTATGGGTCCCTCCCAACTCAGGAGATTCTATGATTCTATGACTAAAACAGTGGCGCCAATGAGAACAAACCAGTGATAATGGGGAGGGGAAAGAAATTAGACTGTCAATATCCTCTTCATGGAAATAATCTCACAGGTTGTTAGTCACACAGGGCTGGCTTCGCCCCTCTAATTTCCTCCTGTACGTGGGCTTTCGTGTTCCTCTCATCACCTCAGCAGATGAGTGCCTGCACCATGTGCAGAGGAATCGCAATTAAGCAAAGTGGCTGGATGTCATGATATATGGGTCTACGTCTCTGCTTCAGCAGCACAGAAACCTAGCGAAGAGCTGAGATTAAACACCGGGTTAATTAGTACATTTAATTAGCTCTCAGTTATTAAATCCTTTCAGACCCTTAGATAAATCGCTCAAAGTACAAAACATTCCTTAGAAACACTATTATTTATTCCCCTCTTCTCTCCCCAGGTGTGTGCAGGGCTGGGGAGCTCTAGGTTCCTCCAGCAGCTTCATTCCTGAGCAGAGACCATCCAAGCCTCAATGCCCCAGCACCAGTCCCTGAGATTACCCTTGAACTTCCAAGTCTGACTATTTGCAACTTCACGGTTTTTCTGAGGGGAGAAGCAACAGTACCCTGCTAATGTGGGCAACACCAGGAGGAAAGGGAATGGTGTTGGGAAGAGCAGGGAGCCACAGCTTCTCTCAACACTTAGCGGCAGAAGTTTGCTGTGGACTTAAGTCACCCAGCAGCGTGTTCCTTTCTGTGTTGTCTTCTTCTGTGGCTGAGCAGACAGGCATGGAAGACCTGCAAGGGAAAAAAAAAAGGCAATAAAAGGGTGGAAGAACTTCTCATGTGGACTTTGGCGCATTACCAGTCATCATGACAGCTTGAGGGACAGGAAAAGCTCCTCCAGGCTCCTGCTTGCAGAGTCTCCTGCATTCCCCACCCCGATGGATCATTTTCCGGTGGTTTCCACATTCCACTTCATAGTCCATGGATGCATCTCTGCTCTGAAGCCCCAGAGCAGCTGCCAGCCTGGTCCAGCTCCCTGTCAGCTCCAAGTTCATGGTGGTCCCATGTTAATCCACTGCACAGAGCTGCCTGAGATCCATGGGGTCAGCTGAGCTTCAGAGATCACATGGCAGCTCTGCCAGAGGCTGCTGTGTAGGGGATTTGTTTGTGAAATGGCCTCGGAGACCTTCGCAAAGCATTTATAACTGGGATAATGTGGAGTCCTGAACAACCCAGGTGAGTGAGCCCAGAACCTGGGTGGGCTGGAAAATTGATTCTTACAGAGTCAGACAACAGAATGACAGACTCACAGAACAGTAGGGATTGGAAAGGGAACTCCAGAGAGCATTGGAACCAACCCCCCTGCCAAACCAGGGTCCCTAGGACAGGTCACACAGGTCGGTGTCCAGACAGGGCTGGAATCTCTCCAGAGAAGGAGACTCCACACCCCCTGGGCAGCCTGTCCCAGGGCTCCCTCACCCTCACTGGGAAAAAGTTCTACTGCATATTGGTGTGGAACTCCCTGTGCTCCAACTTGAGGCCATTGCCCCTTGTCCTGTCCCCACAGACCACTGAGAAGAGGCTGGCCATTTCCCTCTGTGTCCCACACTTCAGATATTGATCAGATCCCCTCTCAGCCTTCTTTTCTCCAGGCTGAACAGCCCCAGCTCACTCAGCCTTTCCTCATAGGGAGATGCTCCAGGCCTTTAATTATCTTTGTAGCCCTCCAGTGGACTCTCTCCAGGAGATCCCTGTCTTTTTTATACCAGGGAGCCCAGAACTGGACACAATACTCCAGCTGGGGCCTGACCAGGACAGAGTAGAGGGGGAGGATCACCTCCTTTGACCTGTTGGCCGTGGTCCTTTTGATGCACCCCAGAACACCATTCTCATGGCTCTCCAGGAAATGGTTTGGGTCTAAGGAAGGGGATTCTGATGTTTTCAGCACCAAACATTTACTTCCCTAGTTAATAACAGATGTGATGGTGGGCAGAGGATTCAGGTCTTCCTGAATCCAATGACCTAAACCCATAGGCTGAGAATTAATGGGAGCAAAGGGCTACACTGGATGTGGGTTGCTTCAGGGAGTTTAATTAGGAAAAAAATAACAACACAGGATTAAGCTGAGGGATATTCCTTGTTGTTTTATGAAAGATATCACCCAACAATGACTTATCCAGAACTTGTTTGTGTTTCGAATAACCTTACATTATTAGAAAGGAGAAAGCAAAGACTGGGTTAAGATGCTGTTACTTGGGAAAACAATATTTCCAGAACAAGAATGCAGCTTTCTGGAAGATAATGTTCTCTCCTTCCCCTCCTGTGCAGTTTCAAAAGCAAGGTATTTAATCCTTCTATAAATAAGTATGAATGTATTTGCTTCTAGTGTCTACAAAATATGTCTGCAGCAAAGCAATGTGGAGACATTTGGGAGTGAAGTAGCTAATTTGATACTCATAAGAAACCATAACCGTAGCCCAGGACTGTATCTCAGAGGATTGGGCTGACCTTTCAGCAGCTGATGATGGTTCTAAAATGGCTCCTCATCACTGAAAGGCCGATCCAACATCAGTTAAAATAAATTAAAAGCTATCACTGCCTCCTGTGGATATTGGATTAGACCATATAAAATCCACTTGAATGCTGGGAACCCAAGGAAATTATCATGGTAAATCTAAATTCTAGTGAAGCTTTACAGGCTTTAAAGCATCTCTCTGCAGCCCCATTAAGAATGGGTTTCTACTTAACTCATGAATAATTCACCTTTCTTTTTCTTCTGGTAAGATCATAGAATCATAGAATCCCAGATTGGTCTGGGTTGGAAGGGACCCCAAGGATCACAGAGCTCCAACCCCCTTCCGTAGGCAGGACCAACAACCTTCAGGCCTGGAGCTACACAAGGTTGCCCAGGGCCCCATCCAACCTGGCCTTGAACACCCCCAGGGATGGGGCATCCACCCCCTCTCTGGGCAGCCTGTTCCAGCCCCTCACGACCTGCTATCTCTGTGAAGAACTTCCCCCTAATATCTCATCTAAACCTTCCCTCCTTCAGCTTCAGTCCATCCCCCTTGTCCTGCCAGTCTCTCCCTTCTAAAATGTTGATTCCCCTCCTGTTTCTCTGCTCCCTTCAGGGACTGGAAGGCTGCAATGAGGTCCCTCTGCAGCCTTCTCTTCTCCAGGCTGAACCAGCCCGGCTCCCTCAGCCTCTCTTTGTAGGGGAGGTGCTCCAGCCCTCTGATCATCTCCATGGCCTCCTCTGAATCGTCTCAAACAGTTCTACATCTTTCTCGTATTGGGGCCCCCAGATCTGGACACAGGACTCCAGCTGGGGCCTCACCCTCTTGCAGAAGGACATGCTGTCCTCTTTCCTTCATCTGTTGGGAAACGTAAAGAAAAAAATTAAGGACATGGTAAGAAACATTTGTTTTTTGCATTTGCTTTGGGTTTTTTGGGGGAAAAAAACCAAAACCTGGAAGCTGAGACAGAATGAAGTATCAAAACTAGCAGTTTTCTTAGTGAAAATCAACTTACTTTATTGGAAGGCATGTGTACATACTGCAGCTCATTTCACTGGGAAGTTTCTGCTGTGAACTAGAGACATACAATTTCTTTACTTTGGGATAAAACAAATGTGCTTCATTTCAACTTACGAAGATACCACTGAAAAAAAGGCCAGCACCTCCTAATCACAGTGTCCCCATTCCTACATCTGAGACAAAACAGGATGTTGAGTATCTTGTGCATCTTAAGCTTCAGACTAGGACCTTTAAGGACATCACTGATTCAACAAGAAGTCTTTGTAACTGTCATGAGTTTGTGAAATTGAAGGATTTATCTTCTTCTTCTTTTTGGGAGGACATAGTTATACCCTGCATGAATAGACCCTTATCTGCCCAGAAGGAACCACACTGAGCTTCAAGTAGAAGGTACAAGTTGAACTCCTGGCAATGTAGTCACAAGGATGCTGGACTTTCCAGGGATGCTCAGGGCTCCAGATCAGCAGTGTTGCTGATAAAGCCCCTAACTAAAAGAGCCCTTGAAATCAGAAAGAGATGCCACTTCTGAGAAATACATCTCTAGGGCTCTCAGAAGGAGAGATGGAAAAGATTTCCACATGCCCAGCCCTGAGGGGAGAGTTTTCCTGTAACAGCACCTCCATTTCTGAGCTACATGGACAGACCAGGTTTGTGTCATCAGACACCAGATGGAGGAGAATCACCTCACAGGAGCAAGATGTGATTTCTTGCTTTGTACCACTCACACTCTGCTCCTTCCCCTTCTTAGCAATCCCACTCCCTGGCCAGATCTAGAGGATCTGAGGCTAAAAACCTCAGAATGAGAAGGGAACAAGGTCAGATTCACTTCAAAACAGAATTGTGTGGAGCTCTTCCTCCTCCGCCCACCAGAAAGGAATGAAGTGAGGGAACAGAAAGATGTAGAGGGCATGGGTGAGGAGGTTCCATGTGGAGACAGCCTGAAGCTAAAGCACCAGCCTGAAACATTGACACAGAAGGCATTTCAGAGCATAAGGCTGATTCTCCACTCCCACCCAAAAGCTGACACTATCTGTTTGGAAGCTCCATGCTTTCTTCACAGCCATGATGCCCAGTTGGGTGTACAGGAGAATCATTATTTCTCACTGTCCTTTAGACTTCCTTCCCTGCAGACTGACAAACAGCCTTCTGCCTCCCAGCCCAGACTTACAGTACTGATCTGATCCACAAACAGCACCAGTGCCCTCTGGAGAGCTTTCAGAAGAGCTCTGCTCTGCCAGGAAAGAGACAAAATATGCATTCACACCATTGGGTCCTTTCCAGACACCCACACCAGCCCCAAAACACACAGTTCATGTACCAGAGAGGGAATAGAGCTATGAGCTAACCCCAGTCCAGTACGGATCCATATAAATCTTCTGAAACAACCTGAGACATGGGGTCGTCACTGGAGCTGCAGTTCAAGGTATTGACTTCGCCAAACCGCTGGCCAGTGAGGGCAACATCCAGCAGTAAAAAAAAAGGATGGCCAGCTCTGTTGGGAACAAATCAATGGTTGTTGGAGAGCTCTAGGAACACAGTAACCCCTGTCTGTCCCCTCTCCCTCTTAAGAGAAACTGCTGAGACTGTGCCTGTCAGCACACAAATGCTGTCTGCAGTGCAGGAGCCTGGCATGGCTCACAGCAACGTAAATAAGTCCCAGCAGCATCAGCCCCAAGTGAGGAATTCGGGAAAAGGGAGTATGGAGCAGGTCAGGGTGTATGGAGCAGCAGTGGTCTTGCAGCTGAGCTCCAGGGGCAGAAAAGCCACCCAGGAGACCGTCAGCTTTGTATTCTGCCAGTGTTTCATCCTCAATTTCTTTTGGGGAATGATGGAGCAAATTCCTGCCCTCTCCAGTGCCTCATTTGTTTTTTTGAAGGAAAGATTTTCAACTGGGTGGGAAAAGTTCAGGTCCAGCCCTAGAAATCTGAAGCCAGACTTTCTTGTATTACCCTTTTCCCTCAAAAAAGTCCCACAGCTGGTCCCAGGGCAGATGGGGCTGAAGTGAAGGACCTTCTCCTTACCCTGGTGTATTCAGACACTGTCATTGGTGTTCCTCCCTAATTAATCCCCAAACTAATTAATAACCTGGCCTGCACACAGTACCAGCTCCTTCCCGTGCTGTGATTCTGTAAGGTACTGCATCGCAGTGCTGTACCAACGCACAGCACAGCTCAATGCTGGCCCTTACAGGAGGGGATGGGGATGGGCATTAAAACAAAACTGATTTTCCTCACTCAGAAAAACCAAGGCCCTTATGTCTGTGTGTTCTCAGCCAGCACTGAGGCAGTAACCTGCATGTGTCCAGGAGGCCTGTCTGATTCCCTGCAGCAGCACGGAGATATTGGACAAGTTGCCCCCATTGGCTGAGGATGCAGTTCTTGCCCAGTTCTCACCTTTCCTCCTTACAGTGTCCTGTCCTTTCTCTGAATTTCTTTCTCCTTCACCCAGTTATGCCTGTGCCCTGCTCTGAAGCTCTTAATTCCTCGGGCCGGCCTCTCAAAGCAGCTCTGAGCTCTGGTCTAGACCAAGAGCTGCGGGTGGGGACATGGGCTTATTGTGAGCAAAGGCAGAGGTGAAGGAAGGCCCTGGCAAACAGTGTGGGGACTTTGAGGACAAGAAGCTTTTCATGCACAGATTAAAAAAAAAGAAAAAAACACCACAGGGAACAGTCAAAACCAGGCATCTACAAAGATCCTCTGCTCTTTCCCATGAGCTCAGTTTGATGCTTTGAAATGAGGTCTCTGGCCAGCAGCTCTATTCTTACCTAAGACTGTGCAGGGAGGAAGGGATTTGTCTCTCTACAGGCAGTGTCACTGCCAAAGCTGCCTCCCAGCATCTCCTGGCCCTGGGGCATTGCACTGCTGCTGCCTCGTGTTTCACCCACTGTACTCCAAAGATTGATGCACAGCAACAGCACAACCTTTGGCCAACAAGGACCACGGACATGTTGTTCAGCTGCTGACTTCCTGCAGAGTAGCTGTGCAGGAGAGGGATGTGCAGGCAAAGGGCAGAACAGAGCAGAAAAGTCCAGGCTGTGTGGGGAAGCAGTGCTGATTTCACCCCCTTTTCATAGAATCACAGACTGGTCTGGGTTGGAAGGGTCCTCAAAGCCCATCTGTAGCCTCACCCCCTGCTATGGGTAGGGACACCCTCTGCTCTCCCAGGGTGCCCAAAGCCCCATCTAACCTGGCTTTGAACACTGCCAGGGATCCAGGGATGGCCGCAGCTTCTCTGGGCACCCTGTGCCAGGGCCTCACCACCCTCATTATGGAAAAAGTCTGGCTTATGTCCAATCTAAATCTTTCTTCTTACAGTTTAAAACCACTGTCCCTTGTCCTGTCAACACAGGCCTTACTAAAAAGTCTCTCTCTGGCTTTCTCATAAGCCACTTCAGGGACTGGAAGGTGCTCTCCCCTGAGCCTTCTCTTATCCAGGCTGAAGCAGCCCGACTCTCAGCCGACTCTATAAGCAGAGGTTCTCCATCTCTTGGCTGCTCTTTGCGGCCTTCTCTGGACTCACTCCAACAGCTCCATGTATTTCTTGTCCCAGGGACCCCAGAGCTGGATGCAGTACTCCAGGGACGGTCTCACCAGATCAGAATACAGGGGCAGAATCTTCTCCCTTGACCTGCTGGTCACACTGCTTTGGATACAGCCCGGGATACAGTTGGGTATCTGGGCTGTGAGTGCACATTGCCAGCTCGTGTCCAGGGTGTTTTTTTGCCTATTAGGATGCCTAAGTCCTTCTCTGCAGGGCTGCAGAAGCTCACCTTCTTGACAGCTGCCTTTCACCCACCTCTCAGAGGAGCTGGGGGAGGCAGAGAGTCAGAACACATAAAAAGGGTTAACAGAAGGGTCTTGTCCCCAAGCAGAGCAGGGCAGAGTCCTGTGTCCCTGATGAGGAAAAGCATGAGTTGACACAGGGCTCACCCCACCAGAGAGGGGCCAAGGAGGACAGGAGAGTCCTCAGCACACAGCATGCTGATGCCACACCATGTTGCCAGCGAGGAAAGCAGCCTGTCCCTTCCACAAGCCCTCACAGGGCTGGATAAGGAGCAGGGCTGCAGCCTGGCCTGGCTGAGAGCCCAACAGCCTCTAGTTCCCTCCCCAGCAGCTTTGGCCTAGCCTGGCATCAACCCCTTTATGCAATGGAGGCAGTGGAAGCCCAGCTGGGGCTCATGAGTCAGAGTAGGCAGTAACAACACTAATGAGGATCTTTTACCCCTGCTGTGAAGATCCCTTGTTTCTCAAAGGGGATCCCTTGTTTCCCAATATTGGAACGTTGTCCCACCCTGCTTAGCACCATTAGCTGAGCCACCAATGTGCACCTGCAGCCCAGAAGGCCAATGCATCCTGGGCTGCCAAACAAGGAGTGTGGTCAGCAGATCAAGAGAGGGGATTTTGCCCCTCTGCTCTGCTCTGGTGACACCTCACTTGGAACACTGTGTCCAGCTCTGGAGCCCTCAGCACAAGAAGGACAAGGGCCTGTTGGAGCAGGGTCCAAAGGAGGGCCACAAAAATGATCCAAGGGCTGGAGCACCTCTGCTACAAAGCCAGGCTGAGAGAGTTTGGCTTGTTCAGCCTGGAGAAGAGAAAGCTCTGGGGGGACCTTATAGCAGCCTTCCAATACCTGAAAGTTGCCTGTAGGACTAGGGAAGAACTGTTCCCAAGGGCATGGAGTGATAGGATGAGGGGAGATGTGTTTAAACTAGAAAAAGGGTAATTTAGGTTGGATATTAGAAAAAAGTTCTTCAATATGAGGGTGGTGGAGACACTGGCACAGGTTGCACAGCCAACCCCTCTGTGGGCAGCCTGTTCCAGCCCCTCACCACTCTCTCTATAAAGAGCTTCCCTCTAATAGTTCATCTAAACCTTCCCTCCTTCAGCTTCACTCCACCCCTCTTGTCCTGCCAGTCTCTGCCCTTTTAAGAAGCTGATTCCCCCCATTCTCCTTCCCACTCCGCTCTAGCGGGGATGTCCCTGCTCACTGCAGGGGGGTGGGACCGATGACCCCCAAGGGTCCATTCCCGTCCGTGATTACACCCCGCCGCCTCCCACGCCACGAACTACATTTCCCAGGTGCCCTTGCGCCCACTGGGCGGAATAGGCGGGTTTACGGGCCGGGCGCCCTTCCTTTCCGATTGGCTCCCTGGGGCGGCCTCCAGCGGCCATTGGCTGAGGTGGTCGCGCGAGGCGACAGTAAGCGCGTCGCCTCACGGGAGCCCCGTGTGCGAGCGGGTCGGTCGCGGCGGGATGGGGCCGGTCTGCCGGAGGGAGCGGCCCCTCTAGGCCTTCGCCATGCTGGGGATCCGGGGTGGCTGGCAGGCCCTCCGCCGCAGTGCTTCCCTGCCGCAGGTGCGGGGGGCTGTGCGGCTGCGGGTCCGGGAGGCGCTGGGGACCCGGGAGCCGGCTGGCGAGGTTAAAGTGCAGGTGTGTGGCCGGGCGGTCGGCGTGTACTTGGTAATGACCCGGCCCAGAGCCTGGAGGGAGGGGAGAGAACCGGGAGGCAGCTGCCAGGCGGAGAAGGACCTGGGGGTGTTGGGTGGCTGCCGACTGAACATGAGCCAGCAGTGTGCCCAGGTGGCCAGGAAGACCAATGGCATCCTGGCTTGTGTCAGACACAGCGTGGCCAGTAGGTCCAGGGAGGTGATTGTGCCCCTGTACTCAGCATTGGTGAGGCTGCACCTCGAGTGCTGCGTCCAGTTCTGGGCTCCTCACCATAAGAGGGACATGGAGATCCTGCAGTGTGTCCAGAGAAGGGCAGCCAGGCTGGGGAAGGGGCTGGAGGGCAAATCCTCTGAGGAGCGGCTGAGGGAGCTGGGGGTGTTGAGCCTGGAGAAGAGGAGGCTGAGGGGAGACCTTCTCAGCGCCTCCCCTGCCCTGCCAGGAGGGTGCAGAGAGGTGGGTGATGGTCTCTTCAGCCAAGTGACAGGAGATGGGACAAGGGGAAATGGCCTCAAGCTGCACCAGGGCAGGGTCAGATCAGATGTGAGGGAAAAGTTCTTCCCTGGCAGAGTTGTGGGGCTGTGGAACAGGCTGCCCAGGGAGGGGGTGAGTCACCATCCCTGGATGTGTTTAACAGATGGGTAGATGAGGTACTCAGGGATATGGTTTAGCACAGGACAGGAACAGTTGGACTTGATGATCTTAAAGGTCTTTTCCAGTGTTGTTATTCTGTGATGTGCTCCATGCCAGTCGCACTGCCAGTGCTTCAGGGAGAAACCTCTGCAGTGTGTTTTATTAAACTTACAGGTTTCCTTTACGGTCTCTTGAGTCAGCTCTTGCTGTGTTTTTTCACTTTGCCATTGTTACATCAGATATGAAGTTTTGAAGTTACCAATGGCATGGGCTGTTACCATGACTGGTCATGCTGAAAACACACACCATCCAATATTGGCTTTATCTCATGTTTAGCTTGGGAGAGTGAGCCATTGCTTCTGTGCAGATGTTCTGGTGATTTGCTTTAAGACTTGTTCCACTTCTGAGTTTATAGTAGTGTCACATCAAGCCTGTGATAAGAGTCTCATTGGTGATGCTGATTGTGAGCCATGGTAGACTGAGTTAGGTCAACTTTTTATCAGTGGAGCTCTTTCCCTTCCCTCTGTGCAGGGCAGTTTGTGTCCCTGTTTTCTTGTGTTCCCAGCTGACAAGAGCGGTGGATGCAGTGCAAGGCCCTTGGCTAGAAATGTGCAGTTGTCAGTATTTCTGGTTGAATCTGTAAAGGGCTGGGGTACTTGATAACAATTTGAAACTGAAGAGGGTGGATTTAGATACATAAGGAAGAAATCAGGGGGGTGAGGCCCAGGCACAGGTGCCCAGAGAAGCTGGGGTTGCCCCTGGATCCCTGGCAGGGTTCAAGGCCAGGTTGGATGGGGCTTTGGGCACCCTGGGCTACTGGAGGGTGCCCTCGTCCATGGCAGGGTGTTGGAACTAGATGGGCTTTGAGGTCCCTTCCAACCCAAACCAGTCTGTGATTCTACTGACAAAAAAACCAGTTTGTAGCACTGGTATTTCTGCACCCACATAAGTGAAACCTGACAGTGTAGGAAGAAGCTCCTCTAGTATAGGTGTTTTTCAGCCGTGCTTTCATGAATAACACAAGGTGGAATAAACTGGTGCTGAAATTGGCAATATTGCCTTTTTCATGCCAGGTCCTTCCTGCTTTGTTGCTTTTCCCCTGTGCTGGCAAAGAGGGCTTTTTTTGTATTAAACTAGGTTGGGAAACTGGCTTAAAGCCAACCTTAGCAAGGCCAGGTTTAGTTACTGCAATACATAGTGTGATCTGATTTGGGATCCTCACTACACAGTGCTTCTGCTAAGGTGTGAAGTGGTCAAACCATTGCTGTCACAGCCTGCGCTGCTCCAGTACTAGCCTGTGTGTATGGCCTTATTTCCTATTCCAGAATGCAAGACTCATCTCCTTGTTTAACCCAGAAGAGACTGATGGGGCATAACAAAAGCTCTTGAGGGTGTTCTTTGGGAGTTTTGTGTGCTTCTGTGAGGAGTGCTTACAGAGAAGGAAACTAAGGAAAGCATCTGCCACATACATGTTAAATATGGTGCATTAAATATAACATATGTGACTTATTTTGGGAGTTTAATGGGGAGGATAAGCACAACAGCTTTGGGTGTGTTAGTGTATCAAATACCTTTTAACCACCTGCTGCTGTAGCTGTAAAAATATGAGGATGCCCAAAGGGTCAGACTTTAGTTTTAGATTCTTATTTCTTGCATTAGTTCTTGCCTTGGGTGGAATACCCCACAGAGCCTGATGAGGTGAATGCCTGGCTGACAGCTGGGAGGCTGGAGCAAAAGCTGAAGTTCCATTGTTAGGGTTACAACTTTAAAATCTTTCACAGTTTTTGTATGCATTTCTCTCTCTTCCCCCCTCCCCCCAGGCTAACACTTTGTGTTTATAGTCATGTTGTAATTTTAAGGATGCTTTACTTTTGGTCCTGTTGAATTCTTGAAGTGTGTTCAGTCTAGATAACTGGTGGATTCACATTGTTTTGCCCCCAAAGCACCTGTGCAGTTTGAAGTCATCAGAACTTCTCCAGCACTTGCTATAAAGCAAAAGACAGGACTGATTGTCCAAGAGGCAGTTTGGTTGTTTAATCAGCACTGTGTTCAGCTGTTCTCTACATTATTGTTGTAAGATGATCTGGAAGCTTCCCAGCAGATAGCTTTACTTTTAAGGGCAGCCTTTTCTTAACTCCTGTGGGCTGGGGAGCGCCTGTAGGGCTTGTATTTTGGATGCTATTACTTTTGCTTGGTGCCTTGGTACTCAAGTTTTGAATTTCTTTCTAAGGGAAATATGTTTTAAGGGAAACTCAAATGAAGATACTGGCCTGACATGTACATGGACAGTTCTGCTGTTTTGCTATGCTGGTGTTTTAACTCTTTTAGTCAAACTGTTCAAAAATGCTTTTAGATTTTTTTTTCTTAATATATTTTTTTTCTGAGGAAACAGTTGTGATTTTCAGGTGGAAGGAGAAACATCCAAAATGGTCAGAGAATTAATTTTGAGTTTTGTTTTGCATTAATGTGTGATTTTTTTTCACCTGATTCTATCGACTTGCAGCATCATTGTAGCAGTCCAGTGACTTAGAGTGTGTAAACAACAGGTGAACAAATTTCAGATGGAACCTTCCTACAGGTGATAAAGCAACAAAAACTGGTGCTAAGAATCACCAAAACAGTCTTGAGTGTGTTATTGTAAAGAACTGTGCATCACCAGTCTCTCCTGTTGCAGTAAGAAGTGTTTTGAAGGGACGTGACTGATAATATGTACTTTGCTAAAATGCTTTTCATCTTCAGAGAGCCTTGGTGCTTTCTGTATTCTCAGCTCTCCAGAGACTCTGGTAGATTTTAGTTATCCCTCCTGTACTCAGGAGGAAAGTTGATGTCTCTGCCTAAGGATTTGTTCCTCTTGGCTTTTAAGTCAACAGAAAAACCAATGCAAACTTCTTATTTTTTAAATGGCTTTTAATTTTTGTTGCCCTTAAAGAACCATTTCTTTTGATTGCAATAGGAAGTTGAAATAGGCCTGAAGTAGCACCTTCAGCTCAGGTGGAAGAAGGACATGACTGCATGAAGTCTGTGCCAAGAAATACCAATTATTTTTTCTTTTTCCTCTAGGGCTGGGTCCGTTCTGTCCGATCCCAGAAGGAAGTTTTATTCCTGCATGTAAATGATGGGAGTTCTCTGGAACACCTCCAGGTGGTTGCTGATCCCAGCCTGGAAAACAGGTGGGTCAATTTGAGATATCTGGGGAAATAATCTCAGTTGATCAGTGCTTGGAGAGGTCTGCACAGGCCTTCTTTCTTGTCCAACTGAGTCACCAGACTGCTGGTTGAGCTTCCAGTAGCTGGCACCTGACCATATTACTGTAGTCTGGGATCTCCGGAGGTGGGGTTTTTAGGATGGAGAGTGACTACTCTGTCTCCACTTAGCTGAGACCTTGTGGTTCTGCTGCTTGTCTTGTGAGATAAATTTGGACCATGTTTTCTTAACAACTGTAGCAGCATGGACATTCTGGGCTACCATTGGACTTGCTTGGAAATCATACAACATAGCCAGGGATAACTGTCCCCCAAGGTTTTTGCAGAGCGCTGTTGCTCTTCCCATAACACCTTGAGAGCTGGCTTGTTAGGCATACCCCTGTTTTGTTACAATAAGGTAATAATGCACTTGTACAGCTTCATTACTCTCAATTGTTCCTTGGGCTAGGTCTGGGGATTTGGGGATCCAGGAACCTTTTGTGCCTAATTTGATATTTTTTTGTAATAAGCCTGGTTAGTCTCCACCAGCAGTCCCGTCTAAGAAAAGCCTATCTCTTTTCCCCTAACTCGTCCAACACCTCCCTTATCCTAAATTAAGCCATGGATTTGTGATTCTATTGATGTTCCCACTTAAGCATTCAATAACTTTCCATGTCATCAATAAAGCCCTCAAATGGTCCAGCTAAATTAGTGGAAATTACTGTGGCCAGCAGGTCAAAGGAGGTGATCCTCCCCCTCTACTCTGTCCTGGTCAGGCCCCACCTGGAGTATTGTGTCCAATTCTGGGCTCTCTGGTATAAAAAAAAGACAGGGATCTCCTGGAGAGAGTCCACTGGAGGGCTACAAAGATGATTAAAGGCCTGGAGCGTCTCCCCTGTGAGGAAAGGCTGAGTGACCTGGGGCTGTTCAGCCTGGAGAAAAGAAGCCTGAGAGGGGATCTGATCAATGGTTATCAATATCTCAAGTGTGGGACACAGGGGGAAATGGCCAGCCTCTTCTCAGTGGTCTGTGGGGACAGGACAAGGGGCAATGGCCTCAAGTTGGAGCACAGGAAGTTCTGCACCAATATCCAGAAGAACTTTTTCACAGTGAGGGTGAGGGAGCCCTGGGACAGGCTGCCCACGGGGGGTGTGGAGTCTCCTTCTCTGGAGATATTCCAGCCCTGTCTGGACACCAACCTGTGTGACCTGTCCTAGGGACCCTGCTTTGGCAGGGGGTTGGACCTGGTGATCTCTGGAGGTGCCTTCCAACCTCTACAATTCTGTGATTCTGTGATCTCTTCTGAATGTAGTTGTCTTTGTATCAGCACCTAGTTTGTTGTCTTTTTTCTTGGTTACTCAGAGACCTAACTTTTGGAAGCGCAGTGGAAGTGCAAGGAGAACTGGTCAGAAGTCCTCATAGGATGCAAAAAGTGGAGCTGAAAGCCAAATCCATCCACGTGGTGGGACCTTGTGATACATTGGTATGTTGCTGCAGCAGGAGTCCAACTGGTAGGACCACTTTGGGAATTAATTTCAAAAGCTCCAAGTATCTATCAAACCATGCTTCAAACTGTCTGAGTGCACCTGCAGGCTTTGATTTGTCAGTGTTGTCTACAGTGTAAGTCAAAGGAGAAACATGGGATCACTGTGTTTTCCAGGGATGCATCAAGCCTGGCATGGGTAGCTGGTCCAGGTAGGGGATTGTCCCACTCTGCACTGTGCTGGGGTGGCCTCACCTTGTGTTCTGGGTACAGTTTGGGGCACCACAGCACAGGGACATAAAAACATTGGAGAGTGTCCAGAGGACAATGAGGATGGTGAAGGGTCTGGAGGGGAAGTCTTACAAGGAGAGGCTGAAGTCCCTGGGTTTGTACAGCCTGGAGAAGAGGAGGTTGAGGGGAGACCTCATTAGGACAGGACCCGAGGGAATTACATGAGGCTGCAACAAGGAAGTTTTAGGCTGGGTGTTAGGAAGAGGTTCTGTACTGAGAGGGGTATTGGGCACTGGCACAGTCTCTCCAGGGAAGAGGTTGCAGCACTGAACTCAGCTGAGCTCAAGAAATGTCTGGACAATGTGCTCAGTCCCATGCTCTGGCTTGTCTGGCCCTGTGTGGAGCCAGCAGTTGGACTCAATGGTCCTTACGGGTCCCTCCCAACTCAGGAGATTCTGTGATTCTATGACCACATGCTCTATGACATGCTCTTCAGGTGCAGAGCTGTTTTTGTGTGGAAACTAGTGCATGTGCTGGCAGAAAAGAGCGTGCATTTGCCCCACCCTTGAAGCAGTTACCTGTGCTGGGTGGCACATCTGGCTGGGGCACAAATAGGTGAAGCAGTGGGACTGGTGAAACACTCCGGACTGTGCAAGTGGAAGAACTGTGTCTGCCACAGGCACGTGTGGAATTGGTTCCTGCAGTAGTGTGATGAACAGCTGGCTTTCAGGGAGGCTAAACTTCCAAAGTATGAAGCATTTTGGAGTGCTACAACCTTCTCTTGAGTCCAGGGCTCTTGCTGTGCTGTAAGCATTATAAAATCTACAAAATAACTAGAAAACATAGGCAAAAGCATCTAGTTCTTCCCCACTTTGTAAAGGTAATTTATAGTAAGCAGAGATGATATTCTGTGAATAGTAATAAAACTACACTGACTCCAAGTTCTCATCCTTTTGTTTTTCTTCCCTTGTTTTCAGTCGTTCCCCCTGAAAACGAAGGAGAGGCACCCGCTGGAGTATGTCCGACAGTTCCCCCACCTGAGGTGCAGAAGCAACACACTTGGTTCCCTCCTGAGAATCCGCAGTGAAGCCACTGCAGCCATCCACTCATTCTTCCAGGTAGTCCCTTCCACGAGCACGTTGGGGGAGAGGGTGATGTCTTGACTGTGGAGGAGTATGGATTGTGGACACGGTGGTTTTCTTTGGAGGCCTTGGCCAGGCTGCTGCTCGTGATTAGGCTAGCACATCTGTCATCTTGTTGGTGGTTTTTCCACCCATTGCCTGATAGTTATTCCATCCCTTTTCACCATGTTGCAGTGTGTGTGTGTGTGGTCTGTGGAATGCAGCTTAATATGGAGTTGTTTAACCCATCTTTGGAGAGTCTTTGGTCAGAAGCCTCCTCCTACATGGAAAAATCTGTGATGCAGGAAGGCTACTGACAAACTGACTCAGAGCTTCAGTGAATTATCTCTGATTCCAGATGCTACACAGAGACCCTGCAATTCTCTGTGTGAGTAGATAAAGGCAGTGAGTTCTCTAGCTCACCTGAGTCCTTTCTTTTAAAGCTGTTCATTGAAATGTGTTTCACAGAATCGTTGGGGTTGGAAGGGACCTCCAGGGATCATTGGGTCCAACCCCCTGCCAAAGCAGGCTCCCTAGGACAGGTCTCACAGGTAGGCATCCAGATGGGTCTTGAATATCTCCAGAGAAGGAGTCTCCACAACCCCCCTGGGCAGCCTACTCCAGTGCTCTGTCACCCTCACTGGGAAAAAGTTCTGAGTACAATAATTCAGAGCATTCTGATTACACAATTCATGTGTTATAATGAGCATGACCCAAAGAACAGGTCAGAATTGAGATGGGATACCTGGTCTGGAGTACGCTGGTATTTACCACCTGGAACACCAAAGAAGGCTTGCTTGCTGCGAAACTTACCTGCACGGGGTTGCATGGTATTTAGATGTTTTGTTTGTTTGCAGAGCCTAATAGAAATCCCGTGAAGCTGCTGGTGGTGTCAGCGTTGTGCCAGCTCCTAAGTCAGAACCCAGCTCTGTTGGGAATCAGTCTTTGCTGGTTCGTACCACTAGATGGCATTGTCTACAACGATTTGGGGTCGCAAACATGCCCGAGGAAGCCAGCTGAGATACAAAAAAGCATCTTACCCTGACAGAGGCTTTGCTTCTCCAAATTAACTCCAGCTCAGACTCTGACACATCTTCCTGTTTAAATTACTCAAGAGCTGAGCAGCATTAAAAAAATAGAAAGCAGCATTAATTTAGCAGCAGTAGCTATACTGAAGTTATTTTTTTAAGGGATAAGGAGGATTTGGTCCCTGACCTGATATTTGGGAATGCTAATGCCACAACTGTAGTATCACCAGGAACATCTGTGTTTTGCTCTGACGGAAGGAAAGCAGCCTTTTTAAACTCCCACCTACATTGTCCCAAGAATCTTGCAGCTTCCAACTTGACAGTGTCAGAGGATGCAATAACTAGGAAGTGTAATCAAGTGTTTTTACTGTGCAAAGCCGTAAAGGGCTTAATGGTGAAAGAAAAGGAGGGGTCTTGAATGCACACTCAGAATCGTGTAGACTCTCTATAACTTCAGAAACCTTTTTTCCAGCCTGTTCATTTCCAAATGCCTTTGGTTTGGATGTTAAAGGCTTCTGCAAATCTTCTCCTGAGGACTGTGGTCCATGTGGGATAGGAACAGTGTTACTAGGCACAGTAGAATAGCTGCAATGTGAATGGCAGCCTCCCCTTTGTACACCAACTAATTTCCAGGTTTGTCAGTAATGTGACATGAAGCATTTTAGGAGCTTTTATAAGGAGAACAAACTATATATTTTTATGGGATTCTTATCTCTGAGAAAGCAGACACTTGTATTGATAAAACTGCCCTCCCTGGGCAAAGCAAGTAGTTCTGGCTCCAAAACTTCTTTCTGCGTGGTAACTGAGTCTTGGTGAGGAGCTCCTGCCAGGCATTTGGCAAGCCAGGGTCTTTGCAGCTGTAACCAGGGCAGCCTGGTGCTGAGTGCAGGGACTTTGCTCCCTCTTGGTTACATCAGGCACTTGCACAAAACACATAGCATGTCTGTGTGAGATCTTTGGTCCAAATTTTAGTTTGATTCTCAGGATGGGCAGTAAGTACTGCTCCTGTCATTTTAGTCTTTTAACTAGCTGACAGTAAGGACCAGGACCTGTCATGTGAACAGTTGATTTGTTTTATTCTGCAAAAAGCTGTGCAATTAAGTGTTTTTTAATATATTTTATTATATTAAGTTGCTTTTTTATATTTTTCTTTAATTACTGTTTTGTGTAAATAGACAGGGAGTTATGCTGCATCATTGCCTGTATCACAGTGATGCTGGCATATCCTGATTTTAAAGGGGTTCCCTTTCTACTAGATGTTGCAGTGATGCAAAATAAATCATCTCTTCACAGGTACCTAGAACATGGCCAGCCCTGTCTTAAGTCAGTTTTGCTTTGGTATCTCAGATGTGAGGTGGACTGACATTTTCATACTGGTTGGGTGTGTTTAAGGTGTCTCTCCCATGCAGTGTGTGATGTCTGTCATCTAACACAATAATTTCTCTTAGTGGAGAACACTAAGAGAGTGTCCTCTGCTCAGCAACCAGCTTCTAAAAAGCTGGAAGAAACTGAAGTGTTGCAGCCCTAGGGGTGAAACTGCTGAAAAGGCAAGGAAAAAAAGGGGAATGGTGTGGAGATGGACAGTTGCAAAAGGCCATAGTAATGGCATACATCTCATTTCCTTATGCAACATGAGGGGAAAGCAGAAGTAGTAAACATTGATTTGTAAATAATGCTGGTGTTTACTTATTCCTTTGTCTTTGTGTAAGACAGAAGTTGCCTGAAAGAGTACGTGTGCTGTCCTGACTGGGGGCTAATAGTTGAGTGATGCTGTGTGCTGGTTTGGTACCTTTAACTGGTTAACTTTGAATGTTCTGTCTGTTCCAGGATAATGGCTATGTGCATATTCATACCCCCATAATTACATCAAATGACTGTGAAGGTGCTGGGGAACTCTTTCATATTGAGGTAAGTTGGGTTCTGTAAACTTTGCTTTTGATATTTGCTTACAGAGTAATTCTGAAGTCATTGAAGGTTAGAGGAAATGTTTTGTAAGACAAACCTTCCCTTTATGTACTTCTGTGATTTTTTTTTTTAATAAAATGTTTTTTAATATAGCAGCCCTTTGCTTTAATTTAGGCAGAATTAAAAAGATGCATTACTTTTTTTATTGCTGTTTTGTGCATTAATTGTATCTCTTGTACTGATGAGGCTTTTCTATCCCTGGTGTACAAAAAGCAACAGAGGTAGGTGGAACATCTTGGTAAACAGATGTGATTACAAGAGCCCAAGACAAGAGATGGGACATTCAGGACAGCCTACTACATGCAAATATTTCTTAGCTTTGAAATTAAGAATGTAATTCACCATGAGATAACTTTAAAGGAAAGTCAGCAATACCTAAAACTCTTTTTCACCTATGTATGTATTCCTCCCTACAAGCTATTCCTGTTGTGTATCAGAATTCTCCCCCAGTATCACCAAGTCTCCCCATCCATCCACCAAATTACTGCCACAATCTGTCATCATATAAAGTACTTTACCTCTTGGATCAGAATCTCCTATGGACCTAAATACAGCTGAGATCTCCCCACAGGTTTCTCATGCTTCTGAACCCCACAGAATCACAGAATTGTAGAGGTTGGAAGGGACCTCCAGAGATCATTGGGTACAACCCCCTGCCAAAGCAGGTTCCCTAGGACAGGTCACACAGGTCGGTGTCCAGATGGGGCTGGAATATCTCCAGAGAAGGAGACTCCACACCCCCTGGGCAGCCTGTCCCAGGGCTCCCTCACCCTCACTGGGAAAAAGTTCTTCTGGATATTGGTGCAGAACTTCCTGTGCTCCAACTTGAAGCCATTGCCTCTTGTCCTGTCCCCACAGACACTGAGAAGAGGCTGGCCGTTTCCCCCTGTGTTCCACACTTGAGATATTGATAACCATTGATCAGATCCCCTCTCAGCCTTCTTTTCTCCAGGCTGAATACCCCCAGGTCACTCAGCCTTTCCTCATAGGGGAAATGCTCCAGTCCTTTAATCATCTTCATAGCCTTCCAGTGGACTCTCTCCAGGAGATCCCTGTCTTTTTTATACCAGAGAGCCTAGAACTGGACACAATACTCCAGGTAGGGCCTGACCAGGGCAGAGTAGAGGGGGATGATTGCCTCCTTTGACTTGCTGGCAATGCTCCTTTTGATGCCCCCCAGGATCTCATTGGCCTTTGGCCACCGGGGGCACACTGCTGGCTCATGGCCAGCCTGTCATCCACCAGGACCCCCAGGTCCTCTGCAGAGCTCCTCTCCAACCGCTCACCCCCAGCCTGTATTGATTCCAGCAGTTATTCCTTCCCAGGTGCAAGCCTCTACACTTGCTTTTTTTGAACCTCATCTGGTTTCTTACTGCCCAGCTCATCCATGAATCATAAGAAATGCCATCATCCTTTTATACTTCTATATTTGAAATTCACTCTTCTGTCTCAAACAACTACATCCATTGCCACTTATGCTTATTGGCTCCAGACTTGCTGGTGAATCATCCATAAGCAAAAGCAAAATTGTTGAGGTAGCAGTTGCTTGCTGCAGGAATCGTGTCTTCTACTGTCTGCACAGCCTCATGACAAAAAGCCTCCTGTGTACTGGTTCTTCAGGATCTCGAGGTCTAACCTGTGCTACTAGTGATTCCTTTCCAGACCAGTACATATGGCTCAGCTCTTTGCTTATTGGGACAATAGAGTTGATTAGCTAAACTAAATTGTTGCTGTTTAATTGAGATCCCTTAATGCTACCAAAGGTTTGTTCCAGGCTGTTGCATGCAAATTAAGATGTGAAAACAAGTGACACTTAATGATGAGAACATTATACAGTTTGCAGCTGTACAGTGTATTACGTCTGTGGTACAAATTGTATCCACTTGAAAGCTGTAAAGGATGCAGGACTACAGCGTAGGTGGCTGGTAGTAACAGAAGCACTGATGTAAATGTTGATTGAGGTGCTAAATTGTGAGTCTGAAACTTGTATAAGCTGGATCTTAACTAAATGGCAAAATCTCTTAGGTGATTTGCTTAGGTGTGAATAATACCGGTCTTGGAGATACGTAGTGTCAGCTGTGCTTAGAAGTTGTGGAGTAAGTGCCAAGCCAGATTCCATTAAATAGCCTGTGCCACAGAGAAGGGGCACAGAAACCCTCTTGTTGCTGGGGAGTGGGAAGTTCTCCCCAATTTCCTGTTTCCTCTTTGAGCACTGCTTCATTGTCTGGCCTAATTTAGGACTTGGTTTTGTTTCTGCAATGCAGAATTGGAGAGATACCAGACCATGTTATCCTACTGTGACCACCTCACTGGAGCGGTGATGCTGCTTCTTGACATGAGAAGTGTGGGGAAGATTAAGCCTTCCTTGGGCCATGCGTGTGAGACTGCCAGACATAAAAGTATGGGTGACATAAGGGTGTCAGGCACAAAAGTAAGGGTGTGGTATTTGCAGCAAACTCAGAATCTCTGTGTGCTTTTAATCAAACCCAAGCATCAACACATTCCCTGTCTGCTGTATTCAGTCACTTTTAAACTGGCCCTTAATTCTCTGCTTGCACAGGCCAAGGGAGAAAATAAATTCCTGTTCTTCTTCCATTTGAGCAGTAGCCAAGAGTTATGGTGATGGGAATCAGTGAAAGCAACCTGCAAATTCTTCTAATTTGAAAAAATGCTTAAATACTGTACTTCAGGTGTTAAGACCAGTTGTGACCAGAACATAAGTTGATGTCCTATTACTCCTGAATTTGTAGTAGTTACAGTATGCCTTCTGTGCTCCCCTGAGCAGTGTGTAAAACTGATCATCTTGCCAGTTGATCTGTCCTGCTGTGAGTGGAGTAAGTTGCAAATTTGGTTGAGTAGCCTTTGGGACCCAAATAGAGGCTACTTCTGTGCCCACTCTGAACAATTACCTTTTAATAGCTGACTCTTCCTGATTGGCATGATTTTAATCCTCTGACTAATTTCTGGTGGCTGCTTGGGCCTGTGAATTGTGTGGAATGGTGGAAAGTGAAGAGAGTAGGAATCTCTTTTTTGTGTGAGACTTGAGGAGATGGGGGAATAAAATGCTTTGAGTTAGAAGGAAAAGGCTTTTTGAAGACATGTGGTCTTTGATTCCTAGACTCTTTAATCCTGTAGGATTTCTGTTTGTTTATATGTTCAGCTTCTTTATTATCTTTGTTTGGTTTTGGGAGTACTGGTTAGTCTGTACATAGCTTCAGTTGGGATGTTCTCATGCTAGGGTTTGGGATGGTGAGGAATTCCTTTCCTCTCTGCTGGGCAAATTAATTCAGGTCAGTATTTTAAAAATTAAGTATTCTAACAACATAAAGAAGGCAGTAAGAAAAGGAGATTTTAAAAAACAAATCACAAGGTGATAAGAACTTCAGAGAAATCCTTTACACTTGAGATTTTCTACACCAGGAAAGTGCAGGTTTGAGGAATTGCCAGAAGTATGTGAACAGCCAGACTGACCCCTAACGCTTAGGGAGAACATCAGCACCACCAACTTGTGGATTTCTGCACCTTTGACAGTGGCTGCTTTTGGTGGGACCCTGGGAGAGGGGAAACCTCTTCCCTCTGCTGCCACCTTTAAACTTCTTGAAAATGCCAACAACGTTAAAAGCTGGGTTTAAGTAGCATGCGAAGTAGGGCAGAGTAATTCTTTAAATAGGGGGGATGCAGATCAGCAGAGTGAGACATCCCTTTTAATTTTGTTTTAATCTGAGAATAATTCCTCTGTGCCAGAAATCTTAGTTCATCAGGGCAGAAATTTCCTTGCTTTTTTTTATTTCCCCCTATTTCTGAAGTCTAAAATTCTTTGCAGCTTTGTATGTAGTAAGAAACTACCCAGTTCCCTTCTTGGGCTGCTTCTTAGGAAATCTGCCTGCCTCTTGTTTTTGTGACCTGTTTGCATGTCTGTTCCCTGCTATTTTCAGTAGCCTCCTACTCTGTCTGTAGCACTGAAGGCTCCTTGCTTTCTGCATCTCTTGCTCTGCCTTTTTCGCTGTGTTCCTTGGAAAGTTTCCTCATTTGCCTGTCTTCCACTGGTACGGGCAAGATACAGCCTCCTCTATGCTCTGGAAGAGTCTTTATGAACCAGGATGCTCCAGCTGCTATGATGAGGCTCTGGACAACCACTCTCCCCTTTCCCTATCTGCAGCCTTTTAACAGAGCTCTGCATGTAGTGAGTTACAAAGCACAACAGCTGTATTGGTGCTTGCAGCTCTTTAAAGTAGTTCTCATGTGGTCTATATTGCCTGTGGCCTTATTCCTTCCTGGGGATGGTACTCTGTGTAAGGAGTGCTGCACTCTACCTGTTGGCTCCAGCAGAGGTAATATGTGGTCTGTATCAGGCTTGTCTCTTCCCACCCACAGGCCTCATTGCATCTGGGTGTTCCTTTACTGAACCCAGGGTCTGGACCAGGTTATTTGGTTATTTGAAAGGATACATACTTCACTGTAAACCCAAAGAATGATCCAGATGTTCTTAAGTGAAATGTTTCCAGAGATCAGGAGTAGAATGGCATTTGGGTTTTTTGTCACCTGTTTGCTGGAGTGAATATAAAAGTTTCCAAATCCCTGGAGGGTGTAAGCATGTGGCTGTGTCTGCTGCAGAGTGAGAAATACATGCCTGATGCTGAAGGTGCAGAAACTTACTCCTGCCATTCCTTTGGTGCTGCTGAAAACTCACATTGTGAGCACCAGGGAAGGCTGGGGTCTGCTGGAGAAACTCACAGTTAAATGCAAAGATGGTAGTGTCTGTCAGATGTTTCTGCTTTAGAGATGCTCATGGTCTGGGAGACAGCTGGTCCCTGGGAGACGGGGGCTTCAGGGATAAGCTGGAACGGAGCTGAGAGAGGACTTGCTCTTGCCTCTTCTGCCTTGCCCAGCTGCTTCTTGGTTTTACCTGGTTCCTCTCTGCCTGTAATTCCAGTCCATGTTTGTGAGAAGGTTCTCAGCATCACCAGCTGCTATTGCCCTAAGTCCACCTGATCAGAATCAGGATTGGAATTGTGTAAAGGACTTTGTGGGAGTTAGGAATTTTGCAGTGGTTGCCTAAAAAGGAAAACCCATAGAATTACAGATTCACTGGGTTGGAAAAGACCTTTAAGATCATCGAATCCAAACATTCCACACCAATATGCAGAAGAACTTTTTCACAGTGAGGGTGATGGAGCACTGGGACAGGCTGCCCAAAGAGGTTGGGGAGGGGAGGGGTGAAGGGTGGGGGTGTAGTCTCCTTCCCTGGAGATATTCAAGACCCGTCTGGATGCCAACCTGTGCAAC
Source organism: Hypotaenidia okinawae (assembly GCA_027925045.1). Classification (NCBI taxonomy): domain Eukaryota; kingdom Metazoa; phylum Chordata; class Aves; order Gruiformes; family Rallidae; genus Hypotaenidia; species Hypotaenidia okinawae. Next base: position 212,610,085 of record BSDF01000001.1, read on the forward strand.
CTGTCCTAGGGACCCTGCTTTGGCAGGGGGGTTGGACCCCATGATCTTTGGAGGTCCCTTCCAACACCTACGATTCTGTGATTCCTGTCCTATGCTAAACCATATTTCTAAGTACCTCATCTACCCATCTGTTAAACACATCCAGGGAAGGTGACTCAACCCCCTCCCTGGGCAGCCTGTTCCAGGCCCTGACAACTCTTTCAAGGAAGAACTTTCCTCTCACATCTGAGCTGACCCTGCCCTGGCACAGCTTGAGGCCATTTCCCCTTGTCCTATCTCCTGTCCCCTGGCTGAAGAGACCATCACCCGCCTCTCTACAACCCAATCCCATTTATAATGGGCCATCCTAAAAGGAAGGTCTGGATTGAAGATGCGGTGCTGCAGAGCTTCAGCAGCATGGTCTTGTGGGCCTGGGCTAGAGCTGCTGCAGTTCTCTATGAGTTTTTCAAGTTGTCTCTGATCCCTTCGTGTTACTTGGTTTGCATAGAGCGAAAGATGGAATCAAATGGTTTATACTCCCCTGAAGCTAATTGCCTCAGGTAAAACTTAATACAAAGCTGACATCAAAGGGAATAATTTCAAATTAAATCATTAGACATTTGAGGAGATGGAGAACAAAACAGGTACTAAATCCAGTTGTTCTTGTATTTAGGAGGAGAATAAAAAGCCTTTGATGTTGACATTGAATCCTAGTGTCTTTTAGCACATTTACTCTTCAGACAGCAAAATGCTCCGTACAGATTCCCCCTCCCTCTTTCCCCATTGTAATTTGGGTAGTTTTCCATTAGACAGTCGAGAGAACTTGAAAGTGAATACATTATTCCTCCCAAAATCTTTTATCAAGTAGGTATTTTGGGATTGGGAAGTGATAGAAAAGTCCATCTAAGTGAAATAAAAGCACAGTAATGTTGTCGCTTTGTTTTGCCAGTCATGGACATGAAAAACAATCTCACTTGGTGTCAGCAGTGACAGGACAGCGTCACCTACTATTTATTACATGCCTTTTACCGGTGACTGTTGTTTATAATAAAGGAGCAAGCTTGATCTAAAAGGCTGAGCATAAATCTGGGGCACAGTAGAAAGCATTGGCCTGATGCTGTGCTGGAATGTGTAAAGTGGAGGAGCGACCTCACACGGGTTAGTCGATACTGGTTCATGGGAAATGTGAAGTTGCTAATTATGGGATACCTTCTTGCTGAAGAAATCCCTTCTAAAGAAAAAAGCAAGCCTTTCAGTTTCCCTGCCTAGCAAGTGGATTGACTTTCCCAACTCAGAACACCAGTTCATCGAGCTTTCTGTCTCAACTTAGGAAGTGGGCAGCTGTGGAAAGGCAAAGTGATTGGATGGTGATGGAAGAGTAAAATTTTATCTAAATATTGCTGTGTTCACTGCTCACCTTCTGTTGGAGGCCATCCAGGAGCTGCTCACAATGCAGACATGCATCTCGGGATCTCTCAGTGGCTGCAGGTTTTTGTAACTCCAGTTGAGCCATAGACTTTCTCACACTCCAGTCACTTACTGTTGTGTCTGTCTTCCCTTTGCCTCCCTGAGATTACGTCTGATTTGGAGAATGAAAAATGACACGAAGTCATTATAAATAAACCAGGCCCCAGCTCCTGGAGACAGCTGTATCCTGTTTGTGGATTTGGGGGTGGGGGGAAGCATTGAGATTTCATGGCTGATTTCTTCTGTTCTTCTCCTGCTTCCAGTCTGTCTCTCCTTGTTTAGAAGTTGCATCCCACAGGATTAGGTGAGATTTATTTCGCTGGTGCAACAAGGATTTTAGCAGAACTAAACTTGCAGTAGGAGAAACTGGAATGGTACATGTCTCTTCTCTTTAGGGTTCTGGCTGAGGCCCTGCGGCTGTGGTATGTGGATGTTTGCGTGTTTATTAATATCCTTATTGTTTTTTAGCAAATACTCTGGGTTTATTTGAAGAAAACAATGGGGACCTGCTTCTGCATCCTTGGGTGTTATTGTTTGGGTCTTCTTAGAATTGCAAACCCCATGAAACAAAGGAAGCAGTCCTGGGGTTACAGACACAAATTGTCCTATCTCAGTGGAGCTAGGCAAGCTTCCTCTTTTCTTTTGTGTGATGCTGTGGAGAGAGAAAACTGCCTTATGATCTGAGGTCTCTGACAGACTCTGTTTTATCTTTGTGATGAGCAGCAGAGCCTTTTGAGAATAAAAGCAACACCTTCCAACTCATTGAGAAAAATGGCAGGTTGTAGAATATCAAAGGCTGACAAACAAGCCTGAGCCTAGCAACCTCCCTTAGACAGAGCAAGTTTGGAGGGGTAGGGTGGCTGGAGGCAGCACCGTACTTATCTCAGCTAAACACTTCAGCTTAGCTCCTAGGAACTACACTTGGAAAAATGGGCATTTCAGACTTACCTCAGTGAAAAGCATTCACTTGGAAGTGACTGTAGATCAGCCAAACCTCAAGAGCAGCTTCAAAGTTTCTTTGTGTCTTTTCCCTGAACCTTTGACTCCTCCAAAGCTTAGAGATGACATTGAGACTTTTTGTTCTAGCATTTTCTAAGTTTCATTTATCTTCGTGGTCTTTTAAAAAGTCACATAATTGTGACCTCTAGAGATCATCTAATCCATCTCACCTCACTCAAGGTCAACTACAGTAAGCTGCCCAGGACTCTGCCTGGCTGAGTATCTCCCCACGTGAAGGCCCCACAGCCTCTCTGGGCAACCAAGTTTAGTGTTTCAGAGTAAATAAAGAGTTCATTCTTGTTTTCAGATGAAATTTCATGTGTCTTAAAATCTGTGCCCATTGCTTCTGATCTTCTCAGTGAGCACAGCTGGGATGAGTCTGCTTCCTGTTTCCTTCCCTTCCATCAGGTGTTTGTTATTATTAATAAGATCTCCTGAGCTTTCTCCATGCTGAACAGTCCCAGCTTTCTCAGCCTCTCCTCATGTAAGATGCTCCAGTCCATTAATGATCTTCTGGCCCTTTGCTGGGCTCCCCAGTATACTACTGTCTCTCTTGTACTGGGGAACAGAGCTCTTCACCCAGTGAACTTGCTCCCTCAACCTGCTGGCAGAACATTCTCTGTCTGACACAGCCCAGGAGGTTGGTGACTTTCTTTTGTTGCAAGGTGCCTTATGGGCAGCTCGGTGGCTGCCAGGGAGATGTTGAAGCACGGTCTTTATGCTGAGATGACTTTTAAAGTGCTTGACACAGAGGTCTTCTAATTTTTCTTTTGTGCCTGTAAATTAAACAACAAAATACACCATCGTTTTAATGGGACTTGTTAAGCCCATGTTTTACAGTGAAGCACTGAACTTGCTACATTTTCCATTACAGTTTTTTATGCTTAAAATATCTGTTGACCTGTAAAAAAAATATGCAAAAGCTGAAATAAACCACCATTTGTTTTTCAGTGCCTAGATAACATGTAAGCTGTGATGTTTCCAACTCCATCTTGTTTCAGTTCTGCTTTTTTTGAAGACCAAGTAACAAGTCTTAAGAGGGTTTTGCATTCCTTTATTTTTTTTTTTTTCTGATTACTGTTGGTGTTTGCAATGGAAACAAATTCATTTGTGCATGAAAAGGAAATAGCACTGGTTTAAAGGCTTTAAAAGTCAGTACATTTGACATGGAAAATACTCCTCCATTTTCTCATCAGACTTGAAATTGAATTTTGAAGGCGATGCTGCGTGAAGCTTCAAACTTCCAACCGGTAGAGATTCTGTCCTCCCCTCCCCCTGTTCATTTTAGGAGGAAAGAATGAAAAATCAATACTTAGAGTTAGAGATGGGGTTGATAGGCTGGCATCTTTATTTTGTGTGTTGCTGGGCAAAATGTTCTGCAGTGAATGTTCCAGAGGGTTTTTCATTCTCTGTAGCTGCACTTTGCAGAAATGCAGGATGCTTTCTCCACCTGCTGCCAAACTCCTGCGTAGACAAGCTCTTAGTTACATAACTGTTTCCTTCCCAGTGACCCAAAAATCAGAGGCTACTGTATAAAATCTGCTTTTCTACCACTCTTAGACTTGCCTGTAAAATCATAGGATGGTCTGGGCTGGAAGGGACCCCAAGGATCACAGAGTTCCAACCCCCTGCCAGAGGCAGGGACACCAACCTCCAGGCCTGGAGCTACACAAGATTGCTCAGGGCCCCATCCAACCCAGCCTTGAACACCTCCAGGAATGGGGTATCCACCACCTCTCTGGGCAGCCTGTTCCAGCACCTCATCACTCTCTCTGTAAAAAAACTTCCCCCTACTCTCTCATTTAACCTTCACTCCTTCAGCTTCACTCCATCCCCCTTGTCCTGCCAGTGTCTGCCCTTTTAACAAGTTGATTGGAAGGCTGCAATGAGGTCCCCCCACAGCCTTCTCTTCTCTAAGCTGAACAAGCCCAGCTCCCTCAGCCTCTTCATAGGAGAGGTGCTCCAGCCCTCTAATCATCTCTGTGGCCTCCTCTGGACCCTTTCCAACAGTTCCACATCTTTCTTGCATTGGGGGCCCCAGCTCTGGACACAGGACTCCAGCTGGGGCCTCACAAGGGCAGAGCAGAGAGGGACAATCCCCTCCCTGTCCCTGCTGCCACCTCTCTTCTGATGGAGCCCAGGATACCATTGGCCTGCCAAACTGTAAGAGCACACTGCTGGCTCATGTGAAGTTTCTCATCCACTATGCCACCTAGGTCCTTCTCAGCAGGGCTACTCTGCAGGAGCTGTTCTCCCAATCTGTGTATATGTCTGGGATTCCTCCGAATGTGATGTCCTTTGCAACATTTTATCATACATTTTATTTCCTCCTTCCTTTCTACAATGTCATTCTTCATTCAGCTCATGAATGTTTAAACACATAAGTTACACAGTTCTTTGAAGAAAAATTAGAGCTCCTGACCTACCCACCTTGAAAGGCAAGTGGTGAGAAGTGAAAAGCCACATCTTTTTTTAGCTTTGTACAAACTGCTGCCCACAAAGTTTTGAGCAAAGTGTTAAACTCCATGAAGATGTGTCATCTGAAGATTGTGCACCTGTACTCAGCATTGGTGAGGCTGCAGCTCGAGTGCTGTGTCCAGTTCTGGGCTCCTCACCATAAGAAGGACATTGAGGTCCTGGAGCAAGTCCAGAGAAGGGCAACCAGGCTGGGGAAGGGGCTGGAGGGCAAATCCTCTGAGGAGCAGCTGGGGGTGTTGAGCCTGGAGAAGAGGAGGCTGAGGGGAGACCTCATTGCAGCCTTCCAGTCCCTGAAGGGAGCAGAGAAACAAGAGGGGAACCAACATTTTAGAAGGGCAGAGACTGTCAGGACAAGGGGGATGGAGTGAAGCTAAAGGAGGAAAGGGAGGTTGTAGAGAGGTGGGTGATGGTCTCTTCAGCCAGGGGACAGGACAAGGGGAAATGGCCTCCAGCTGCACCAGGGCAGGGTCAGATGAGATGTTAGGGAAAAGTTCTTCCCTGAAAGAGTTGTCAGGGCCTGAAACAGGCTGCCCAGGCAGGGGGTTGAGTCACCATCCCTGGATGTGTTTAACAGATGGGTAGATGAGGTGCTCAGGGATATGGTTTAGCATAGGATGGGAATGGTGGGACTTGATGATCTTAAAGGTCTTTTCCATCCTTGTGATTCTGTGATCTTATCACATTACTTCCTGCTCAGCCAAACTGATCGAACTAATTGTTGAGGGTCTGATTTACAATCCCTTAGTTTGAGAGGTGTATGAAGAACTGTGCATCCTTCCTCTGCACTGACCTATCCAGGTGTTGCTGGAGTCACGATTCTCACTCTTGGTCTGCAAGTTGTGATTCCTACAACCCATAACCTCATAAGTCACTGAAAGCAGAGAGGGGAGCTGTGGTGTTTCCCACTTGAAGTATGGCTTTTCCCTTCACAGACACATTATTTGCATCAGACCTCTAGAAAGAGAAGCCCCCAAAAATGCCATATCTTGTGGGGTTTTTTCTTAGTGTGTTTGGCTTGAATAGTTTTTAGAACCTATTAGCAGTCTGAAGAAAAGATGGGAGGCGTTGTATTATGACTTGCCACACTGCTGGATTCTGTCTCAGTGGTGTTTGTGTTGAATCTCATAGAATTTCTTTAGAGTCAAAAAGGAGAATATAAACTGGAAGCTGTCTGACCTGCTCATGTTTTGACTTACAGACGTCGAATGACAAAAGGGAGTCTGCAGAAAAGGCCCATTTCTTCAGCGTGCCTGCCTTCCTGACAGTTTCTGGCCAGCTCCACTTGGAAGTGATGGCAGGGTGAGCAAAATGAGAAGCTTTTGGCCTAATCTATGCTACTCTTGGTAATTTTTGCTCTGTCAGTTATGGACCTGTTGGAGCACATCCAGACGATGCCGCAAAAATGATCCAAGGGCTGGAGCACCTCTCCTGTGAAGACAGGCTGATAGAGTTGGGCTTGTTCAGCCTGGAGAAGAGAGGGTTCCAGGGGGACCTTATAGCAGCCTTCCAGTCCCTAAAAGGTGCCTAGAGGAAAGCTGGGGAAGAACTGTTCCTAAGGGCATGGAACAACAGAACAAGGGGTGATAGTTTTATCCTAGAAAAGGGGAGATTTAGGTTGAATTCTAGGAGAAAAAGTTCCTAACTATGAGGGTGGTGTGTCACTGGCACAGATTTCCAGAGAGGTGGTGGAGGCTCCATCCCTGGAGACATTCAAGGTCAGGCTTGATGGGGCTCTGAGCAACCTGGTCTAGTGAAGATGTCCCTGCTCACTGCAGGGGGTTGGGCTAGATGCCCATTAAAGGTCCCTTCTGACCTAACACTTCCTATGATTCTATGATCCGCCACGTGTGTGCCAGGGACAAATGAAGCAGCACTGGCTGGATGATGATGTGAGAGGCCAGTCTAGGCAGTGGAAAATTAGGCTGAATGTTAATTCTGGACTATGAACTAAATAGTGGGCATCTCCTGCTTGCCAGGAATTGGGTATATTGGGTGGAGATGCAATCTTTACGGGAATGACTGTGGCAGCCTTGCTAATAATTGTAGTACCTTAAGTGTTGTCTTCTTGTTCACAGCTGGCATGTCTCAGCAAGAAATTCTTTTTCATTTTAGTTACCACATTCCTTTCCTCTTATTTTCCTTTCCCTGTTGTATTCCATCTTATTTTTTCTGCCAATTCTCATTTCTTCTGTTTCATGACTTTCACACATGACACTTTGTTCACTCTTTTACTAAAGTGATCACAGTCACATAGTTAATGTGCACTTTGATTTTACAAAAGTTATTCTTAAGCTTTTAATATTAATATTTCACTGTTTGGTGTGAAAGTTTCGGTCTATTAGAGAAACAGTTCCCTTTGATTAGGTGGTTTGGTCCTCATCTACGCTGAATTTTCCCAATAAATTAACTAAATTAGTATGTTAAATGGATGGAGTCACATCAGCCCAATCCCTTATGTGAAGGCACAGTTTGCAATGTGAGTTCTCCTCAGACATGGTATTTCAGCCAAGTCACTGTGTGCCAGCTGAAGGACTGATAGAGGCTGTCAGAGCCCAGCTCCCAGGCACTGCAGTTGTTTGCCACTTGCCAAGGGGCTTTTTTACAGATCATTTTTAACGTGTTTAATGACTGTCCAGTGAAAATCTCCAGAAGATGAGAGGGGTAAAACCTTAGCTTTAGAAAATACAAACTTGGAAGATCTGCCTTTTCATGTGGGGGTTCTAAGGAGTATTTCTAACTCTTCATATTTGCTCTCCGTGCCTCATACCCAGTGTTGAAAACCAAATGATGAATGTTCAGCTATATTTATTTAATGACTGCTGCACAGTTTAATTGGCTGCTGATAAATAGCTGCACTGGAATTGGTTAAAGGGCAAGTTTTGCGTACAAATCAAGAGGTATAAATTTCTTTAGAAAGTTGTTTCCTGCCTAGCTTATTCTCTGTGAATGTCTTTTCAGACCACCTACATGGCTGTGGTCTGCTCAAATACTCAAGCAGGAGAAGATGTTTCTCATGTGGTGCCCTGGCTGCTGTGACAGAAGCACAGGTCTCTTGGCAGCTAAACGCTGATGTGTCATCTCAGACATCAGCTGGGGAAAGTTAATGAGGAAGAGGTTTGTTTTACTGTAGGGGTGTTGGGAGTTTTTGCATCCCTGAAAGAAGATGGGATGACAAGTGTTTATGCATTAGACTTAATTGACTGCCATGCATTGTGACCTTTATTGAAAGACATAATTCCACAAATCAAATAAGGGCAAAGAAAAAGTGTGGAGTGTAATGATTAACTTGAGATACAGTCTCACTCTCTTACGTCAGCCTATTCTCTTTAAACAGTACACAGCCTGCTCTGGGATTGAGCAGAAGTACCTGCACCTCAAGTGCTGGGTCCAGTTCTGGGCTCCTCACCATAAGAAGGACATTGACGTCCTGGAGCAAGTCCAGAGAAGGGCAACCAGGCTGGGGAAGGGGCTGGAGGGCAAATCCTCTGAGGAGCAGCTGAGGGAGCTGGGGGTGTTGAGCCTGGAGAAGAGGAGGCTGAGGGGAGACCTTATCACCACCTACAATGACCTGAAGGGAGGTTGTAGAGAGGTGGGTGATGGTCTCTTCAGCCAGGGGACAGGAGATGGGACAAGGGGAAATGGCCTCAAGCTGCCCCAGGGCAGGGTCAGATCAGATGTCAGGAAAAAGTTCTTCACTGAAAGAGTTGTGGGGCTGTGGAACAGGCTGCCCAGGGAGGGGGTTGAGTCCCCATCCCTGGATGTGTTTAACAGACGGGTAGATGAGGTACTCAGGGATATGGTTTAGCATAGGATGGGAACAGTTGGACTTGATCTTAAAGGTCTTTTCCAACCTTGTGATTCTGTGAAGGCTAAATGGGCAGATGTGAGACCTGTCTGCTAAATAGTTTTTCCATTGATACTGCTCAGGTGCATCTTGCTCTCTAAGGATGGATTAAAAAACCCCAAATCAATGCTCTTCAGCATGTGGTACGTTGTCTTAGAGCTTCATGTTCCCATTTTACAGCAGCATGTTGTTCTTCCAGGCATTTTAAACAAATCCAGTGCCATCTAAACTTGGACAAGCTGTTTATTCATAATGGGGCACAGCTGTTCTATGAACCTGCTCCTTTTATTTAGCCCACTGAGTTTTTGAGGCCTACAGCTCAGGTAGTAATGAATCTCTTCAGTCTTCAAAAACAGATTCAGCTCTTCCAGATGAAGAACATCATAGTGATGCATCGCAGTATTAACTATATAGATACTGTGAAACCCTTTGGATACTTGGAAGGTTTTATTTATGGTTGTCAAGTTGGGTCTTACTCTGTGTATAGGACTCCTACATGATCAAAGAACCTGAGTGTATAGTAGTATACTGCCAGGTGTGGTTGGCAAATGAGGGTGTTTATAGAATCATAGAGTCTCTTAAGCTGGAAGGGACCCATAAGGACCATCAAGTCCAACTCCTGGCTCCACACAGGGCCAGCCAAGTCAGAGCATGGGACTGAGCACTTCTTGATCTCAGCCCAGCTTGGTGCTGTGACCCCTTCCCTGGGGAACCTGTTCCAGTGCCTGACCACCCTCTCAGTACAGAACTTCTTCCTAACATCCAACCTAAACCTCCCCCTGGCGCAGCTTCATGCCGTTCCCTTGGGTTCTATCCCTGGTCCCCAAAGAGAGATCAGCACCTGCCACTTCGCTCCCTCTGATTATGAAGCCATAGACCATGATGAGGTCTCCTTTCAGCCTCCTCTTCTCCAGGCTGTACAAGGACTTCAGCCTCTCCTCATAAGACTTCCCCTCCAGACCCTTCACCAGCCTTGCTGCCCTCCTCTGGACACTCTCCAAGAGTTCTCTGTCCCTCTTGTACTCTGGCACCCAAACCTGCACCCAGGACTCGAGGTGAGGCTGCACCAGCGCAGTGTTGTGATGATGTTTTCAGAGTAGTGAAAATTGAGTCTTTCTCTCCCCAAAACAGAAATGTTTGAGTCTTTCTAGTAAGCAATGCAGCCCAAACAGTAAGAATTTATGTGTTTTGGGTTTGATCCTCTGAAATTTACCCTTTGTTTTAGCCAGACTAAATTTTTCATGCCCGGAAAAGGAACTGTTCTTCAAAAAATATCCCTTTAGCTTAAATAAGATGTTGACTTGCAGCAGTCTTAGGGGTTTCAGGAACAAGTGGTCCCTGAGAATTTGTGGGAGACAACCAAGGTAGAAATGCCTGGGAGATCCTTCCCCATCGAGTGTTGGCCCATATCCTGTTGTGAGTTGCTGTGGGACATGGGAATGCAGAGACAGATCCTACAGAAGTCCATTAGAAATCAAGGGTAGTTATGAGAGGCAGGGAGGAATTCATCCATGGGGCTTACATAGTAGAGAACAGAAAATCATCAAGGCAGTCATATCTGGAGTTTGCTTTCAGGTTTACAGAGCTCACAAGCAACTTCCAAGCTGTGGTTGGAGAAGTCGGGGCAGGGGAGATAGGGAGAAGACTTTCAGATGTGCCTGGAATCAAGTCTTCTGCTGCCCTTGCTGAGGGCTCATCTGCAGCCCACACAGTTTCACCTGAGTCCTTGTGCCTGCCTGTTTTCTAGTGCTTAGGGCTCTTATTTTACAGCATGGCTGCTCAGCACTATCCCTGATGAGAGGAGAGAGCAGGGAGGCATTAACCTTTTCCTTTGAGGAAAAGTGGGAAGGGATCTGTTCCTTCCTTTATTGCCTGTCTGCTGTGCTGTGTGCTTCTTACTGAGCGCAAGGTCAGAGAAGTTCACCTTGCCTCTCAGTATGACACGAATGGCCTAGTTGGCACAACTTCTCACTTCTTTGTGCTTTATCTTTGCAGTGACAGCATCTGTGGTGACTGCTCTGGGTGTCTGAATCATTGTCAGCTGCTGTAAATCTATAGACTCTCTCATGCCTCCAGAAAAGTCTTTCTTCAGTAATAGAGCTGTCCCCTTCAGTCGTCTTGGTCTCAGATGAATCAGTAACCAAGCGTATGTGGTAGAAGTTTGTACAACTGTGTGTGTCCTTGGTTTTAAATGTCACTGGTTTGCTGTGAGGTCCTTCTGGTATTTCCTCACCCAGTGATCCTCCAGTGAGGATAAAGGCCCCTTTGGGGACTTGAACTAAGGTGGAGGGTCTGTGACAGCTGTAGATGATTCAGAGGACTACTCAAGACAGCCAAAACCAACTGTTGCCACTGAGTGTACAGCCCACTGGCTATATTTAGTCTTTTTGGTTTTTCTTTTTTTCTCCTTTCTCCTCTCCCTTCCCATGAGCTCTACCTGCTTCTCTCCTCTCAGCCCTCCTTGTTAATAGTTTACATCCTTGATTTTCCTTGTACCTCATTTCACCCCAGGCACTCTGTTCTGCTTTTTGCATTATGAGCTTAACTAAAACTGCTTTTCTTAAAAGCTCTGGGTGCCATCCCCTCCCAAAATCACAGAATGAGTTCTCTCCTCATTCCTTGCTCTCCCTAGCTTTCTTTTATCAGACCTTCAGTAGGTTTCTCCTGTCTTGTTTGTATCACATTCTGTTGAAGTTCCCTGCAAGCGGGTGAAAGGCTCTGGGGCGACCTAGTAGCAGCCTGCTGGGACCTAGGAGTTGGTTATCAAGAAGACATGCCCACACTGCAGGTGGGAACAACTGGACAAAAGACAATGGGGATAAGTTGAAATAAGAGAAGTTCTGAGTGAATATGGAGGGGCAGGAATCACTAAAAGATCAGTCAAGCATTAGAAAAGATTGTTGACTGACTGTGCACTCTTCATCCTCAGAGGTTCTCAAGACTCAGCTAGATGAAGCCTTGAACAACCTGGTCTGGTCTTCTATCTGACCCTGATTTGAGAAAACCAGACCAGCAAACTCCTGTCGTTCCTTCCATCCTAAATTACTCTTCTAAGTCCTTCTAGGTTTATTCTTGGCTTCATTCTCGTTTTCCTCTCCACCAATCTCATCCACAAAACTGTCTTGGTGAATTCTGTCTTCAGTTCACTTTCAGTTCAAGGTCCTCTCCCCAAGCACCTCTATTTTTCTGCCTGACTTAAAACCTAAGCCTTTTCAGACTGATATCTGCTATCAAACTTGGTTTAGTTGAAACATCATTAATCCCACTCCCCTCTCCTCAAGTTCATCCCCTTGACTTCTAAACCGTCATGTATTTTGCTACTGATCTGCCTATTCCAGACACTCTGCAATCCTGCAACCGTTTTTTCTGGTTGCAGAGTATCTCTAAAAAATCCCAGTCATCCAGACCATTTGAGCTGTGTCTGCCTGACTTCGTGGAGAGCTGAATGCAGGGAATTTCCTGCTCGTTTCAGAAGATACTGAAATCACACTGATTTCCCTTTTAAAATGCCCATACGTCACTGCTTTTCAAAGCATGGGAGAGACTGAGAGAGATAGCTGTCATTGTGGGGTGCTATTCAAGAAAACACTGTAAGAGCTGGTGAAGGCTGTGTTTGTGGCTGTCCTTTTCAGCAGTCTGGCAAATGCAGCCTTAAAATTAGATTCCAAAATGACTTGCTAATGATGGAACAGATTGCATTGTCTTCAAGCAAATATTTGCTCTTCAGTGTATGATTTTAAATACTTTAGAATGCAGCTGTGGGGATGATGTCCAGTTGTATAACATTCCTGTTGCTAAGAATTAACAAAAATAAGTGTAATTATTTATCTTGGATGCCTGAAAAAAAAAAAGGCAAAAAATCTCTGACATTTCTTGCACAACATTTGTTTGAGTCTGAATCACAACACAGACTCTTATAATTAGCACACTAACTTCCATTAATTAGGCTGACACTTAATTGGAGCTATAAAAAGCAACCCTGACATGTCTGTTTTTAATCAATTACTGCATGCTTCAGTCTGGTTCGTGACTGCTGCAGTGACTGTTAATGACTTCGTATTGCTGGGAGGCAGAATGCGTGAACTTTGTAAGTACACCGGTGAGCCTGGGGTTGCTGGTTGGAGCTTTGCAGTCTGTGTGGATATGCTGTAAGTCCTTTCTCCATCTCCACTTTTTTGGGGTGAGAAGGAGGTAACTCCCCTCTTCTGATGGAGCCCAGGATACCATTGGCCTTTCGAGCTGCAAGAGCACACTGCTGACTCATGTTAAGTTTCTGGGATCCACATGTGAAGGGCTGAGTGCCATCCCAGCAGTGTCTGGGACTGTATGTTCTTTATTTTATCTCATGACTGTAAAAATCAATGGCAGATAACAACAGGACAGGTTACACAGTTACCTGGTGAAAGCTGAAATTCTTGGTTCTCCTTTATCAACACAAGCTGAGATAATCTGTTCTGTTTCTGTCTTGAATCCACTGCATGACCCTTTTTCCTTCCCTTAAAATCTTGCTGTTTGAAGCAGCAGTAGGTGCTGTAGGATCCACGTCAGATCCCAACATCCAAACTTGTGGAAGGCCTTGCAGCTCAGCTCCATGCCTGTGCACAGACAAGGCCGTGAGAGCTGCAGGGGGTTAAGAAACCATGGCTTTGTAAGTTACAGTGGGGCTGTTATAACCCTCTGCCCATGTGTTCCCTGTGCCATAGTGATCACATTCATGGTGGCTTCTGTGAACTGGCTTTCTTTTACGACTGAGGCAAGCAGGGAGCCTGCGGGCAGTTTGTTACTGCGGCCTAGCTGACCGTCAGTGACTTAAGCCGCTGTGGCAAACTTGGTTGCTTCCAAGAACATGAACGTGCCCTGTGTTCAAGCTGTAGGTCCTGCTTCTCAGGTAGCCTCCATGCTCTGAGCATCAGATCCAGTATGAGATGTTAAGGCAGGCAGCACCATCTCTGTTTGCTCCCACAGCTTCCCTGAAAATAGGTGAACAAATTTAACAGCATGTACCCTGAAATTCTTCAAGGGCTTGCTTTCCTTGCTCTGAAGTAGAATATGGATATAAATACATGTGGATATAGATGCATATGGAGATATATATGTCATAGTCAGCTGGAAGGTGTTGCATTGAATACGGTTTTGAGTAAATTTTTTAGTACAGTTATTTACCTTCTTTAGCTACGGTAGCATTTGAGGCCTTGGAAATTTTCAGTAGCTACATCTGAACTTGGAAATGGGGCTTGAACCATAACTCCCTTTGTGTAGTAATGCACCCACCAGTGCAGTTTTTTACTGTGATTCACATTTGTGGAGTTCATAGAACCAGTGTCCATCCAAAAAAAAAAACCAAACCAAAAAATTCTTCCTAATAGTTGTTACAACATGGTTTCTGGAGCACATGTGGGATTTTCTACTCTGAAAGGAAAAATATTTAATGCAATTGCTCCTCCCCCCATGTTGATAATGTATATTTATGTCTCAGAATAGGAGTCATGGGGATGATTAAGTTTGGAAAGCGATCTTTGCTCCCTGTTGTTATTTAAATCTTTGAAACATTTTATATCCCTCCTTTGTAGAAGATCTCTGTCAGAGCATGGGATATGGTTATTTGAACAAACGCTTAACTACTCTGGTGGCTTTCATCAGCCCAGCTTGAGTTATCATTGCTAATCGGTCATTTTATCGACTTTAATTAGAAATAGCAATAACAAAACTAGGACATGAGGAGACTCCACTAAGAAAAACATACCACAGTGTTGAATGCAAGGGCTGAGGACTCTCGCTGATGAGATCTTTGAACCTGGAGTAGAAGACATTGCATGGCACTGAGTAACTCTGTTTCTTTTATGTCTTGATTTATTTTTCCCTCTTCTCTTCTCCTGCCATCTGGAAACCAACAATACAGTATCTAGGTGTGCCGTAAGGTTTAATAACCAAAATGTAGGTTTCTTTGCCAGATAATTAGGGTATATAGGTCATGTTGGTTTTAATTGTGCCTGGATTGTTTTCAAGCAGAGATGGACAACCAGGGAGGATCTTTGTCCCATCTCCTTTTCTTGCCGCTGAAGCTGGAACAGAGGATGTAGCAGGGGGAGAGTCAGCCCTGGAGCCTGGCAGGAGGGTGCTGCTGTAGACACAACCCTGTGGGCATGGTAGGACTCAACCCTTTGGAGGCTGCAGTGAGGGAAACTGCTGCGTTGCTTTAGTCTCACTGGCTGGGGGGAAGTTTGGCACTTCCCAGTCCCTGCCTGGGAACTTAGAAGGCATTTATTTTATTTATGTGTTTATTTTTAGTTGCTTACAGAGGGAAGTACGGTCCCCTCTCATTGCAGCATGAATTGAAACCTTAACACTCAGCACACCAGCTCTGCTGCCCAGACCTAAACCTCACGTCAAAGCCCTTAGAAAGATGCAGCTTTTCTCATCTCCACTTCCTCAGAGGACAAGCAGAAGTGGCATTTTCTAGGAGGAATCTTTTAAAACTCCTTTTTCTGCTTTTTTTTTTTCCTGGGGAAAAAAAAAATCAGTCTCCCCTATGTCTTGCCAACAGAAACATCTATTTTCATTGTGCAAAATTCAAACCACCGAGCAATACTGGTGGGAATATTCTTTTTAATTGAGGTTACAAGCTAGGTATTTGTGTCCAACTCTGAGGTTTCATTTTAACACAGTCTGTCCAACTCAAGGATGTGGCTAAGTCGCTCTCCATCGTATTTGAGAAGTCATAGTGGTTCAGTGAAGTTCCCACTATCTGAAGAAGGAGAAACATAACCACCATTTTTAAAAGGGTGAAAAGGAAGATCCAGGGAACTACAGACCAGTCAGTCTCACCTCTGTGCCCAGCAAGATCATGGAGCAGATCCTCCTGAAAACTGTGATCAGGCACATGGAAAATAAGGAGGTGATTAGTGACATGGCTTCAGGAAGGGCTAATCATGCCTGACAGATTTGATGGCATTCTGTGATGGGGTTACACTGTTGGTGGATAAGAGAAGAGCAACTGATGTCATATATCTGGATTTGTGCAAAGGATTTGATGCTGTTCCATATAACAACCTTGTCTCTGAGTTGGAGAGATGTGGATTTGACGGACGGACCATCACACTGAGATTTGAAATCAATGGCTCCATGCCCAAGTGGAGACCAGTGATGAGTGGTGTTCCTCAAGGGCTGGTACTGGCACAGGCACTATTTCACACATTTGTTGGTGTCCCACAGACAGTGGGATCGATGCATCCTCGGCAAGTTTGCAATGACACTGAGCTGTGTGGTGCAGTCAACATGCTGGAGGGAAGGGATGGCATCCAGAGGGACCTGGACAGGCTGGAGACACAGGTCTGTGCAAACCACATGAAGTTCAACAAAGCCAAGTGTGAGGTCCTGCACATGGGTCGGGGCAATCCCAAGCACAGCTACAGGCTGGGTGGAGAATGGTTTGAGAGCAGCCCTGAGGAGAAGCGTTGGTGGATGAGAAGCTCAACATGAACTGGAAATGTGCACTTGCAACCCAGAAAGCCAACCATGTCCTGTGCTGCATCAAAAGCAGTGTGACCAGCAGGTTGGGCGGGGTGGGATTCACAGAGTCACAGGATGGTCAGGGTTGGAATCATCTAGTCCAACCCCCTGCCAGAGTAGGATCACCTCGAGCAGGCTGCACAAGACAGCATCCAGGTGGGTTTTGAATGTTTCCAGAGAAGGAGACTCTCCAGGCTCTCTGGGCAGCCTATCCCAGGACTCTGCCACCCTCTTCATGTTTAAGTGGAACTTCCTATATTGAAGTTTATGCTCATTACCTTTGCTCTGCTGAGCCTCCCCCTGCAGTACTGCGTCTGGCTCTGGCATCCCCAGGACAAGAAAGACACAGAGCTGTTTAAGCAGATCCGAGGAGGCCACAAAGATTATCAGAGGGCTGGAGCAGCTCTGCTATGAAGACAGGCTGAGAGAGTTGGGTTTGTTCAGGACAAGAGAAGGCTCCAGGGAGACTTCAGAGCACCTTCCAGTCCCTTGAGGGGCTCCAGGAAAGCTGGAGAGGGGCTGTTTATCAGGGAATGTAGTGATAGGACAAGGGACAATGGCCTTTAGCTGAAGGAGAGTAGAGTTAGATTAGATATGAAGAAGAAATTTTTCCCTGTGAGGGTGGTGAGGCCCTGGCGCAGGTTGCCTGGAGAAGCTGTGGCTGACCCTGGATCCCTGGCAGGGTTCAAGACCAGGCTGTATGGGGCTTTGGGCACCCTGGGCTAGTGGGCACCCTGGGCTAGTGGAGGGTGTCCCTGCCTATGGCAGGGCATGGGACTAAATGGGCTTTGAGGTCCCTTCCCACCCAAAACAGTCTATGTGACACATCCTTCCTCTTCTCCAAACTGCTGGGCACCCATACCTTATTATGATAATTTGGAACCCTGGGTTTCCCTCTCTAAAAATTAGACCCCAGGGGCACTGGATCTGTGTGTTTGAAGGGTTGTCTGGTTCTCAGTGGTTTCTTCCGTCAGGTCAGAGTATCTTTCAGCATCTCTGAACAATCCCAGTCACACTTGGGTCAAGCACTGCAGCCAACTGGTGTCTGCTGGCAGCCAAGCGAAGTCATCTGCTTATTTCAGTGCAGCAGGCTGGTCCTCCATGCTCAAAATGAATACGATCATGCTGGAACAGAGTGGCATTATACTGGATGGCTGGCTGTATTTTCTTCCCTTCCTAAGGGAAAGGACACTGTGGCTGACATAGCTAAACTCTTGGGCTTTAGGGTCACCTTGCTCTCTTTTCCTCCTCTGCTAACATCAGGTGGTGCTTTGTCCTAGGGTTAGAAGCTATTGTTTCTACATGTTCTTGAAATCTAGACTTCAGTTTGAGGGGGGCCGGGGGGTGTATGTGTGTTAGTGGGCGATGGCAGAGGGCAGCATAGCGTGTTGTCACATGCTGTGCTCATTTAGCATGGCCTAAGATAAGATTTGGCACAAATTCCTTTCCAGCTTAACTTTCCACCTTGTCGGAGTAATCACTATACTTGTGTTTCTGCAGACACCTGTAGTATTTTGGGGTGAGAACAAGGGCACCCTACAAATGCAGGGCTGCGTGGTTTAGTGCTTCGCCCCGAGCGTCACAAGAACCAGCTTCTGCCTCCAGCTGTGTCACTGCCATGCAGTGTGACCTTGGCAGAGGCTGGAAGCTGACTGTGCAGGGATTGCATATTCTTGATTAATGGCCTTGCTCAGAGTTTTATCCTCTTCGTTTGACAGCACAAATAAGTCTTTATTACCCTGGTAGCAGCGTGGAGTCCTGGCTCAGAGAAAGAGCACAATCCATCCCTGGCTTGGGAACCATCAGCACAATTAATTATATTTGGATTGCAGTGTAAAAATTACCAGTAAGGCAGAGATGCTCGAGCCTACAAACATTGCCTGAGTTTAATTAAAAGGATGATTTTAAGCAGCTTTGGGTGCAGATACTTTATACTTCTCTACTGGTTTCCATCACTGCCTCAATAATGAATTATCAACAAGTTCAAATGAGCTTTCATTGTGTGGTGTAAAGCTCTCAGAGGATGAGAGGTAGCTGCTTCTGAAGAGGGTTTTAGTAGTGTGTAAAATAAGGGTGAAAAGGGGAAAGTTTCTCCCATCCTGCATACTTGGAGCTCAGAGATCACCCATGCTGCAACGTGGAAGAATGAGCCTCTACCAAGCAATCATCCATGCAGATGACTGCTGTGCTCCAGCAGCGCATCTAAGTGCTTCTTTGCTTCCACAGGGACTTTGGTGAAGCCTGTACCTAAAAAGGTGTCTGAGCCCTTCTCTCTGCCTTCTGCAGCATTTCAGTGTGTTGAAGGCACGCTGTGGGTAATCCCTTGGTATTCTCTTGGCCTCCACATTAAGCTCTCAAATTTTCCCAGAGAACTGGGCAGAGCAAAATACACTCCCAGAAAGGGAGCAATTAATTAAGCAGCTCTGTGCCTTCTTCTGGTGTCGACCCCGGCAGCGCCTGTGAACTGTATAAATGCACCCAGCCTTGCTGTCCAGGGCTCTGATCTGGGGGAAGCCAACTGCAAAGGGACTCGTTTCAAAGCCTCTCTTGTCTTCTTTGGTAGCACGTACAAGGACAGTGTTACAGACATTACTGCTCTGCCTGTAATTGCTAAGGAAAAGGGCTCGACAGATGATTGGGTTTGCTTCCCCCCTCCTGTGTGTGTGCTTTTGTTGGGGATGAGGAATTAGCACTACTGCTTCTTTTTTTAAAGACTCTTGAGTGCCCACAACCCCAGCTGACCTAGGCACTTTTGGAGCCTTAGCCAGAATTTTGGAGTTATTTTTAAATGCTGGAAGTCTTGGCAGAGGTCTGGGAATGTTAAATGATTGATTATTTGCATCGTAGATCATAGGAGTCTCAGCCCTGGACTGAGCCTTCATTGTGCTAGGTGCTGAATGCACACAGAACAAAATGCTTTTGCCCTCGGAACCATGAAATCGGAGCGGAGTCAGCTCCCCATCCCTCTTCTCTAATACATTTATACACTCTCAGTGTTACACAGCAGTGTATCAAATCACAGAGAGGTTTTTTTAAGAGCAGATGAAGTACAAATAAAGGTCAGATGTGTGTAGCATGCATTTGCTTAATGTTTTGAGTGGCAGAACACAGCAAAGAGTATGTGAATGCCTGGATCAAAAATAGTTGTTCACGCTTGGAGTTGATAACAGTGACTGTATGTATTTTTAGCTGGGTTTCTCTCTGCTACATCCCAGCCTCTGGTCAGTGCTGCCTTGCCGTTACCAGATGACTTGGATTTGCTGTGCTCCTTTGATCGCTTTGCCAGCCTGACATCTGGCTAAGTTTCCCTTTGCCAGGGTCCCGGGATCGTGGCAAAGTTCTCACAGTTATTTGTGTCTATCTTTTCCTTTTACAATTAGCCTGAGAAATGAACGATTCCTCCCTCCCTGCAGATGTGGGTTTATTTTGGGTTTGGTATTTATTTATTTTCTTCTTCTTCCAAGGGGCAGGCAGGCAAAATTTAGCCCTACACCAGTGATGTTATGTTCTCTGCAGGCTATCACAAAGCCCGTAGTCTGTGAACTCGCAGTGCTGGTGGTTCTTTTTGCAAATGTAGGTGGTGCTTAATGTACTAGTTAGAGAAGATTGGTCCCAGCAGGATGCCTAGAGCTGAGAAAAGACTGAAATCAGTTCCTGTGGGAGTTGTTCTGCACTTGTCCTCCCCAAAAGCTCTGTCTCAGGCACAGAGAGCTTTTATTCATGCAGCAAAGAATCGATCTGTGACTGTGAAGTGTTTGACCACTGTTGACATCTTGGATCAATAAGGATTTTATTTTTTTAATTATTATTATTAGATATCTTGCAGCCGGCGAGCCCCTCAGCAGCTAAGCATCCAGTCACCATGCTTAGGCTGTAGTTTCAGTAGGAAATAAGTACAGTTTGAAGTGCTCTCAGTAGCCTGTGTTGCTGGAGACTGTCATCTGCCTCGCAAAGGGAAGTGTCGGTGCTCATGGCTGGACAGCAGCTGAGAAACGCGTGTCTCGCTGAAGGCAGACTGCTGCTCTGTGGGACAGGATCTTCTGCTAGCCCCCTGGTACAGCACTTTAGTTTTAAGTGTTACTTTTTTGGAAGAAGTCATGCCAGGGAGAAGTTAGAGACCCAGCAGTCCTGGGTGGGTACTTCAGCAATTGCAAGCTTGTCGAAGTATTTTTGTGCTGTGTCCAGCCCTGAATTTGTCACTGAAGTGATTTCTTGGGGGAAAATTCTTTTATTAACTGAAAAGCCCCAGTTTGAAATATTTTAGTACAAGCCTGAAATGTGGGCACAGGTAGCACAAGAACCTGTGTCCCCTGTTTCCTACTGCAGGCCAACCTCTGTCGCCTTGCAAACAAAAGGTTTTGACCGGTTCTGCCTTAAACATTGAATAATTTTGGCCAAGTGACTCATTGTTTCATATTTGTTGTTTGTATTGCTATAGCAGTTGAGGCTGTTGAGCTTTGGATCCAAGACCTTGTTGTGCCAGGTGCTGTAGGAACATGGAAATAAACCCAAAAATGTCTTGTGAGGAAGAACACGCATTTCTCTATAACCCGAGACAACAGATGGCTACAGATGGGGAGCACAAAGAGCTGATGAGATAATACTGACCTGTGCAGTGAGTAATAGTCTTGGTACATCGCTTATCTAAACATTGCTGAGGTTTTATAGACACTATAGCAAAGGGCAGTTGGAAGGAGGATGATCAGGTGACAGCAGAAATTTAAGGTAATACTGCAGCAAGCAGGAAAGGCAGCTGAAGGAAAAGAGGCATGCTGAAAACGGTGCTTCGGGAAAGATGTTTGCTGCAGAATCTGGTTAGCATCATAGATGCTGCAGTCATGTAGGCGAGAGTGCAGTTATGGGAGCAAAGTAGAACTGGGAAGTGTATTTGTTGGAACAGGGAAGCAAAGAAACCTACATACAGGCAGGCTATGTATTCAGAGTCTTGACCTGGAACTTTCTTCTGGTGTGTTTAGTGCTAGGAACTCAAGGAAAAAGAAAGTGCTGTTTCTTTGAGTCATAACCTTTAATCATCATGTGGCACGAGGGAACAGATGAGTGAAGCAGAATGTGTGTGTTCCTTTCTTTGCAGTGCAGATGCCTCCATAAGGGGCAAAGGAAAAACACTGCTTTTTGTAGCCTTGTTTATTTAAACTTCAGTTTAACAAAATGAGCCTGTAGAGAAACTTCAGCAAACATCCTCTTTTAAGTTGGAAACTTACAGAGCAAGATGCAAGTCAAATGCCAGTCCCAGCAATTAGCACACATCCTTTAATGAGTGTTAAACTGTGGTTAATCTCTACTGATCAGGTTCTTTTTCTCCTACACACTGTCTAGAGCTAAAAATAACATCATGTTAAAGATCTACCAAAGATAACAGCTGCCAAATCTGTGACTTTTCTGAAGTAGCTTGCTCTCTCCTTCATCATGGTTTGCTTCCCGTACAGCATGTGAGGGGATACAGCTATCGTGGTATCTGTTTGGGAAGCTCTTGTTGGCTTGAGGGTGTCCAGTATGAAAGGTGTCACTTGGAGTGCAGCTTCCCCATGGTAAAAATAAACCTTTTAAAGGTGTGTTGCTAGTTGATAGGAATTTTGTATCCTGTGTAACACAGCATGATGTGACTGCAGAGCGAGAGAGGATGTGTTTAAATAGACTCCTCAGAAGGCTGCTGGAGAAATAGCTTCACAATAGGAAACCCATTGGTTGTTTCAGCATAAAATGATAGCCCAGATGTGTTCTCTGCAGTAGGGACCCCTTTTAGCTGAACCATTTTTAGCTGTGTGGAAGAAGCCCAGTTCTTCATCTCAAAGCCTCGTTCAACAATAAACTTTGTTTTTGCCACTAGAGGGGGACTGCAAGCCGTACACTGTCCATCCTGCCACCCCGCAGTGCTAGTGATGGCCCAGCAATTCCAGCAGCAGGACCCTCTCTGCTCTCTTGGGCTCTGGGTTGTCATTGCACCCATAAAGTCAGACCTTGCAGCCAAGCAATTGTGGAGGGGTGTGTGGATGACGAGAGGCTGGCTGGTACGATGTCTGGGTGCTTCTCTGGAGATCTGGTTCTGCAGAATGGAATACAAAAAGTCTCCTAAGCACAGAATCATAGGGGTTGGAAGGGACCTCAAGAGATCACCAGGTCCAATCCCCAAGTGTGAATAGTGTTCAATGAAAGCTAAATAGGGTTTGCACAACCTGTGTCATGGAAAGGTGTAAAAAATTTCTTAAAAAAAATCTTAAAGCCTGCCTGAAGCAATGTGGTAGCACCATGCCCAACAGCGCCATTAAACTGGTGAAGATGAAATGGAAACAGGAGTGCTTCTGAGAGAAAAGTGAACTTGTGGATGGAGCTTCCAGTATTACAGACTCACTTGTGTGCTGGACCTGACCTACCTGTTTCTTGCTGCCTTGCAGGGCTTTTACCCATGTGTTCACCTTCGGCCCGACGTTTCGAGCGGAAAACTCACAGAGTCGCCGACACCTGGCAGAGTTCTATATGGTAGAGGCTGAGCTGTGCTTCACTGAAAGCCTTCAAGACATCATGCAGGTGGGCACCCCAAATGTTTATTCAGGGCTGGTACCAAAATTTCTTCCTCCCTGAGCTGTGCTTCCTTCTGCAGCTTCTCTTGCCCTTTGTGAGCTGGGTAGGAGCACCAGGACTTCCCAAGAATCAGAGTGTGCTCAGCAGAGCTGATTTGAAAGAGAAGATGAATCATAGAACATTTTGGATTGGAAGGGACCTCAAAGATCATCTAATTCCAAACCCCTGCCATGGGCAGGAACATACTTGTTAGACCAGGTTGCTCAAAGCCCCATTCAACCTGGCCTTAAACACCTCCAAGGATGGGGCTTCCACAATCTCTCTGGGCACCCTGTGCCAGGGCCTCACCACCCTCACAGTAGAGTTTCTTCCTAACGTCTAATCTAAACCTGCCCTCTTCCAGCTTGAAGCCATTGCCCCTTGTCCTCTATCACTGCACTGCCTAGATGAACTCATCCCCCATCTGACTGTGAGGCTGCACAGTTGCTGTATTGCCAGGAAACAAGTAAATGTGCTTGACAGGCAGTCCCCTCTTCAAAACCTGCAGTGTCTTTCCAGTGAACCTGAGCAGCGTTTATGCAGTGTGTCCGTTGGTGTGCTCTGTAAAGAGCTCCTTGAAACCTGCACTGAAATGTCCAGTAGAAGCAACAGGTCATCTAGTCCAACCCCCCTGCAGCGAGCAGGGACATCTTCACTAGATCAGGTCACTCAGAGCCCCATCAAGCCTGACCTTGAATGTCTCCAGGGATGGGGCCTCCACCACCTCTCTGGGAAACCTGTGCCAGTGATCTACCACCCTCAGAGGGAAGAACTTCTTCCTAAGGTCTCATCTAAACCTGCCCTGCTCTAGTTTAAAACCACCGCCCCTCATCCTGTTGCTCCATGCCCTTACAAACAGTCCTTCCCAGCTTTCCCTTCAGGTACTGGAATGGGCCTTGAGGTCTCTGTGGAGCCTTGCCTTCTCCAGGCTGAACAAGCCAAACTCTCTCAGCCTGTCTTCATAGGAGAGGTGCTCCAGCCCTCGGATCATCCTCGTGGCCTCCTCTGGACCTGCTCCAACAGCTCTATATCCCTCTTGTACTGATTCCTTGTGAGCTGGATGCAGCACTGCAGGGGTGCAGTCTCACCAGAGCAGAGCAGAAAATCCCCTCTCTCAATCTGCTGGCCACACTTCTTGTCATACAATCCATCACCTCTTTTGATGCAACCCAGAACATAGAATATATGTATGTTTACACCTTATTCCTGAGCCCCTATTTAGGCAATCAGGAGCTGATTGAAATCTTCACTGCTTTTATCTAGTATAATAAGCAGGGTCTTTTGGTGTCTGAGCCCTTCAACACAGCACAAATATATCTGTGCTCTTGTGCTGAGAACCCTAATTTCTTGGCTTCTGAAGTATAGACAGCCCCGGTTCAGACAATTCAGAGAATTAGATTTGAAAACTGTTCTGGAATGTGTAGGGCTTATATGTAGGGCAAGGAGGAACTGGACGAACTTTCCCCCGCCTTGACTTGGATTTTGTTGCTGCTAAAAGTCTTGTGAAGTCTCAGCTTGTGCTCTCCTCTTTCAGTTCTTCCCTCTGTCCCAAAGTCTTTGACAAGCATTTCTTCCTCTAACAGAAAGTCTCCCAGCAGCCATCGTTTCACATTCCTCATAGTGAGTCTACATTGCAACATGCTCATTTCTGTGATGTTCTCATTTGCAGAAGTGGAGTTCTTGTTCTGTTTATTTTTAAATCCTTGGGCAATCTTTCATAAAAAAACCAACCCAAAACAACAAAAAAACTCCAAACAAAATCTGACAGCTTCTCTAAAACCTAAGTTAAGTTTCTTTTCCCCACATAACTGACCTAAATTCAGTGTTCTCTCATCTGTCTGCCTGTTGGGCACTTTATCATCATCTGCAATTTCTTTGTTTGGTGCAAAACGCCCAGTTGAAAGCCTTGGGGGCTCTTGGCCAGGGTTAGTGCATCTGAACTTTGTCCTCACATAACGAGTTGGATTGTTTAAAATTTATTTTTAAAATTGGTATTCAAAGTTTGGACTGAATATCTCAAACTTCAGCCAGTCAGCATGCTGGAAGTGTTCGGCTTCTTCAGGGACATCTTGAAGTATTTGCTTAATACACCATTAAAGAAGAGCCTTGCTACAAAGATGTATGTGTTTACCATTCACTGATGAGGCTTGAGATCTTCCTCTCAGCCAAAGCTCCAAAAGAAACACAGTTTTCCATACAAAAGAAAGGGGGAAAATGAGATTTAATAACAAAGTTACATATATTCTCCTTCTCTGGAGATATTCAAGACCCATCTGGACACCGACCTGTGTGACCTGTCCTAGGAGGTCCCTTCCAGCCGCTACGATTCTGTAACATTAAGGAGGACAGGACCTGAAATCTTAGAGCAACAACCTTTTCCCCCACTTTAATTGCACAGAGTAATGCTCAGTTATTCCTAAACTAGTAGTACAGTTCTTCTGAAGTCTCATGCATCTTGATCATGCAATCTCAATGTTCTCTGTTCCAAAACATCTTTTAGTGCTGCAAAGAAGTTTAAACTTTCACAGTACTTTCTGTGGAAAGTCCCCTGTGCTCAGTGCAATACTCTATGCTGCGTGGCAGGGTGATAGCATTGCCACTTCAGTGTGCAGGGTGCAAGCAAGCGTAGCTATGGAGAGGCCTCTGTGACCTCTTTCCAGAAGAGTCTAGTCAAGATGTTGAGTCAAGTTTCCCCCAAGACACTCTTCCACTAAACTGGGCAAAGAGGGAGTTAGGCAGTGAACTCATTGGATTCAACATCCTGCCAGTCCCTGAATTAGAGATCCAAGGTCTCTAAATTTCATCTGTCCTCTAAGATGCCTGCTGCCACCCTCTCCCTGCAGTGCTCTCAGGTACCCCTATTTGCAGGCCATTATCTTCTACTGTTTTGTTCCTCTGTCTTCGCTGTGCAGAGGGTTTAAAGGATCCCACTTCACTTGCCACACAAATGGGGTCTCAAAGAGGCAGTATGATGCAGTCATTGGATTTCATCAAATGCAGATACAAAACCATGTTTAAAAAAACCCATTATTTAGGCTGTAAAGTTAGGAAATGTCAGAAGAAATTTTCCTGAGGGCATTTTTGGGAGCTCATGCATAATCTTAGTCTTCCTTAACAAGATCACTTCCTAGAACCACTGACTCTTTCAGAGATGGAGGATACATCCCTTTAAGATGAAGAATGCAATTTAATGTGCAGTATTTGAGCTCTGTAGCAGAAGTATTGTCGTCCACTGATTATGTACTTCATCAAAATTAATTGTCATTACAGCCCAGCGATGTGGAGCATTATTACCACTGTTTTACAGAAGGGAATTGAGGCATGAAATAAGGAATCAACAGTAGCACTGATGCTGGGTGCCAGTTTGAGGAATTTTAGATCTGAAATGGGGGTGTGGCTAGATTTCCAGAGTAGCTCCTGCTCCGAGTTCTTTGTCTTCAGTGCCACAGCTGAGACAGTTGGGCAAATCTGACTGCAGGCTCAAGGGAATAAACACATGGGAATGGTTTGTTCCAGGTGCCTTGCAAAATGCTCTTTAGGGACATTGGTTTCTTCTCTGAAGCAGCATCCATCTGCCATAACTGAGGTTCTTTATGTTTCCTAACTTCTGTGAGCATGTATTGTTCAGCTTTGATGGTCAGCGAAGCGGTGATCTGACAGACAGGAGCCCCTTTCCTTTTATAACAACAGCAATCTCAGAGACTGGGTCCTGAGCTGTTGGCTGAATAATTGAGAGAGGAGACTTCACAACCAAGATGAGATGCGAATCTCCCCTCTGTGTGTGTGGATATGCACACACACGTACAGGGTGTGTGAGCAAGCATGAAGGCAAGAAGTAATGGTCCACTTGGTGAATATTTTCTACATAAATACTCTGTGATGTACACTGCATCCATATGCATGCCCCAGGTAGCTGCATAAGCAGAAATCCTACTGGCAGCTCTCATGATTTCTCTGAAAGTGTCTTAGATAATAAAGATGATGCACCTTCGATTGCTGCTGCTGCCATTTACTGCTTTGTTGATTACTTCCTCTGTTTCAACTCTGGTCATGATTTAATTTGGGAAGAGGGTAAGTTGCAGAAGCAGAAGATCCAGGTTACAATACAGTTGGGAACTGCTCCTAATCATAACTGGAGAATTAGCCATTCAGATCCACAGCACTATTGGGGAAGGCCAGGATTGATGCTGCTGGGCTTCTTTGAAAGGTGAAAATGGAGAGATAAAGGCTGCGAGGGGTGAGGAAGAAAGGAAAAACTTTGCCTCTGCCCTCCTCAACTGCCCTCCTACCAGCACAATTTCTACATTTCTGTTGTGAAGCAGCCAAACTAATACCTTTTTTGGACACCACGAGTCCCACCTCTGAGATGAGCTACTTGCTGTGACTCCTGTAGCTTTTTTCCTTTGTAAGTCTCCTACCAGCCACGTTTCTCTCAGGTTCCATTCAAACCAATCAATTCACCCATATCTCCAGCTAACATGTTCCCTCAAAACAGCAAGCCAGTGGTTATGCTTCCCCACACATTTTTCATACCACCTACTTTCCAATCCTTCATTATATTCCCTGCTTAAAGCCATAACTTCTCACCTCAAGGCTTTTTTTCCCCTTTTCCCCTCCACAGTTTGTGCCTCGTACCCAATTGGCATAGATACAAGTAAGAGCAGTGAGGAGGCCAATGCATGACCCACGTGTCTCTCTTTTTTTTGCCAGGATAAAACCTCAGGCTCAAACCTGGAAATATTTCTCAGATTGTTTTTCCCATACCACCCACATCATTTTTGTCTTTCCATAAGAGGAAGCTACTTATGTTGAATGCTGTGGGAACCTAATTGTTACTTTATCGCACAGTGAGGGGGAGAAAACTGCTAATTAAACAACATGCTTCTCTGAAAACAGATGATACTTTCATTTTCTAGAAAGAGGAAGCTTAATGTAAAATCCCTTGGTCTCTGCCTGGTGAAACCAAATGAATTGCCAAGAAGTTTTCTAATTTCATTTGCATAAGCCTTTTTCTAGCTACTTTGAAGAGAGTTCAAAGCTGAGTGTTTGGTTGTTTGCCACTCAGCAGCGGGAATGCTGCCTTTTCATTTCCTCTGTGTTGGAGTACCAGTAGGGGTAAAACTGTGCTTCTGGTAATCCTGGTCCTTTATTTGGATCTTCCCTTTTTCAAAAGAGGGCCCAGACTGATGCAAGAGTTTGGCTCCAGAGGAGACAATACGTGCTGAATCATAGAATCATTAAGGTTGGAAAAGACCTTCAAGATCATCTAGTCCAACCATTCCCCTACCCCCTATATTACTCACTAAACCATGTCCCTGAGTACCTCATCCAACCTTTCCTTGAACACCCTGAGGGACAGTGACTCCACCACCTCCCTGGGCACCCTGTTCCGATTGCCAGCCACTCTTTCTGAGAAGAAATTTCTCCTCATTTCCAACCTGAACCTCCCTTGACACAGCTTGCAACTGTTCCTTCTTGTCCTGGTGCTACTTATCCACAAGAAGAGGCTGATCCCCAGCTCACCACAACCTCCTTTCAGGGAGTTGTAGAGAGCAATAAGGTCTCTCCTGAGCCTTCTCTTCTCCAGGCTAAACAGTCCCAGTTCCCTCAGCTGCTCCCCATAAGACCTGTGTTCTGCTGGATGGATGCAGAGGTTGTTCATCAGTGCAGAGCAGTCTTCCAGCACTTTGGCACAGGTGATGAAGGCTGTCCTTCCCAATACAAGAGTTCAGATTTTGTCTTGGCATTGTCAGTAGCTTAGCTGCTTCTTTTCCGAGCCTTTTGTTCCTCTTAGCCTGTAAAATCTGTTTCTTTGAAAGGCAGAGACCTGCTTCTTCCTCAGATCTGCTGACTGAAGGTCAGGTTCATCTGAGAAGTTAGGCTTTGCAGTGTCCAGGGACTGCTACTCACCTTGATGTCATTAGTGGATACATTGCTTCTTTCAACTCTGCCATTAATGAAGCAGTTATTTCCCTCACAGAGAAGGAATTTCTCCAAGACATTTGGAGGTGCTCTTTGTTGTGAAAAACCTGGTCTCATCCCAGGCTGAGATGATGTGCAGCCCAGCTGTATTGCTCTGTCCTTATAAAGGAGATGAGAATAAGAAGGATGATTTTGAAGAAGAGTTGGGATCTGGAGCACCTCCCCTACGAAGAGAGGCTGAGGGAGCTGGGCTGGTTCAGCCTGGAGAAGAGAAGGCTGCAGGGAGACCTCATTGCAGCCTTCCAGTCCCTGAAGGGAGCAGAGAAACAGGAGGGGAATCAGCTTTATAAAAGGGCAGAGACTAGCAGGACAAGGGGGATGGAGTGAAGCTGAAGGAGGGAAGGTTTAGATGAGATATTAGGGGAAGTTCTTTGCAGAGAGAGTGGTGAAGTGCTGGAACAGGCTGCCCAGAGAGGTGGTGGATTCCCCATCCCTGGAGGTGTTCAAGGCCAAGTTGGATGGGGCCCTGGGCAACCTTGTGTAGATCCAGGATTGGAAGTTGGTGTCCCTTCCTGTGGCAGGGGATTAGAACTCTATGACCCTTGGGGTCCCTTCCAACCCAGACCAGTCTGTGATTCTATGATCATCAGTACTACCAGCTTTGTGGAGGCATAGCTCTATCAGAAGTCATAGGAACTCTTAATCTGCACAACAGCAAGTGTGGATGGTGTGTGCTTTGCTTAACCAAAAGAGAAAATTACTCTTAAAAGAGGTTGATCAGAATGCAGTGCCATCCCACGTGGGGGCTTCTTTTGTTTAGAACCAAAGTGGTGTTTTGATTTCTTCATGGGTGAAGCCCATTTTACTGGATAAGTATATCCAAATGGGATGGTAATATCGTTCAGTTAATCCACATTAGTTTAGGGAAATGAAACAACATCTTTTTTTTTTTTAGTTTCTCAAACATCCCTGCATTGCTGTGTCCTCTGCTGTAGCTCTTTACCCACTTCACTCTGCTCTTACTCTGCAGTGTCTCTCTAGCTGGGGCCTGTTTGATGGGCTGGCTCTGCACAGCACGTGTTTATTCTCATCTCCTTTAGTTCTGCCTTTTCTAACAGCAAAGCAGGAAACCAGAATTGCTTGTTACAGATAGACACCTCACTAATCATTTATCTGGGACCAGTCACCACAAGTGGTTGTAATGTGGGTGTTTGTGGCTGACCAGGGCTGCTGCTTGAATATTTTATCTGTGCTTTTCTCACTCGAGATGCCTGACTGAAGACACTGAGGCCATCAGCAGACACCAAAGCCCTAAACCCATAGCAGAAATACAGGTTCTGGTCCTTTCCAGTTACTGAGCAGGCCTGCTAATAAGGAACATTAGCAAGCTGGTACCCTCTTATGCAGTCTGACCATGCAGAAAGACAGAAGCTCCTTTGGCTGATGTGTACCATGTTTTATTTATAGTCTGGGACATATAAGCAGTGTTAATTTTTCATGCACTCCTGTTTTCTCTTTTAGGTTATGGAGGATCTTTTCAAGACAGCAACAAGCACCGTGCTTTCCAAATGTCCTCGTGATGTTGAGCTTTTTCATAAATACATAGCTCCTGCCCAGAAGGTAATGAATGTGACAGGAAAGAACTGTGAACCTGTTATGCATTTTGGGGGGACCTTGGCTATAGAGAGCTTTAATTTTTCTTATTTACTATGTGGTTCTGTGTTAGCAAGCTCTGAAGAGCTAGAAGTCTGCCTGATAAGTGGTGGGTGCCCTGTCCCTGGAGGTGTTCAAAGCCAGGTTGGATGGGGCCCTGGGCAACCTTGTGTAGCTCCAGGCCTGAAGGTTGGTGGCCCTGCCTGTGGCAGGGGGGTTGGAACTCTGTGATCCTTGGGGTCCCTTCCAACCCAGACCATCCTGTGATTCTTCAGGCCAACAGAGAGAGGAGACACAACTTCCCGTAGCAGGTAGCAAGTGTAGTAGAACTGTAGCTGTTGCATCTTCTAACAGCCTCTGAAGCCTGAGTGGCCAGGAGTGGATTTTTACCCATGTCAAGATTACAGTGCAGACCTACAAAGTAAATTTGTAGGAGGACTTTCTTCTGGTCCCCAGAACCCTTAAGAGTAGCTTTACATTCTTGTTTTCTCTTCTTTTGACCAAGGACAGGTTGGAACAAATGCTGAAGAACAAATTTGTGATGTAAGTATTTTGGTTTTTAAATGATCTGGAAGAGAGCTTTGGGGGAAAAAACTTGTATTTTGTATAAGTTCTTTTTCCTTCCCAACTCTGTCTCTTCTGGGTTAGCATCATGTCTGCAAAGGAGCATGAACTACAGTTCCCTTTGGACTGTTCACCTATACTCACATAGAGGTGTAAGGGGATCTGGATCTGCTGGCCTTTGGCTTTTGTTTCCCTGGACAGGATCCTCTCTGTAAGGGTATCCTCCTTCCACCATGTACCTGCGCAGTGGCTTGCTCGCTGTCTTGCTCAGTTTAGGCTTTGGTGTGCTACCTTCCTTCACACTTCCTTTCCAATGGCTCCCTTTTTATGAAACTGTTGTGGGGGTTTTTTAATATTTAAAAATCCCCATTTTTTTTTCTTGTGCAACTTCTTTCCCCAGTTCTCTGTGTACTAAAGAACCAAACGGTTTTGGTTTCCACAAGAATACCTCCTGGTCCCTACTCTTGTCTTAATCCCACAGCACATTGCAGGGCTGCTCTGGCCAGCACTGATTCCTGTTATGCAGCTGCAGCCACACTTGGGCAAAGGGATCAGGATAGATCCACCCTGTGCCTCATGCCTGCGTGGGGATCTTATTAATGTTTATAAATACCTGAAGTGTGGGACACAGGGGGAAATGGCCAGCCTCTTCTCAGTGGGCTGTGGGGACAGGACAAGGGGCGATGGCCTCAAGTTGGAGCACAGGAAGTTCCACACCAATATGTGGAAGAACTTTTTCCTAGTGAGGGTGAGGGAGCCCTGGGACAGGCTGCCCAGGGGGTGTGGAGTCTCCTGCTCTGGAGATATTCCAGCCCCATCTGGACACCGACCTGTGTGACCTGTCCTAGGGACCCTGCTTTGGCAGGGGGTTGGACCCAATGATCTCTGGAGGTCCCTTCCAACCCCAACAATTCTGTGATTCTGTGATTCTGTGATAAGCATTCTGGGAGACCTCCGTGAATTCACTCTCTTCCCATTTAAGTTCTCTTCTTAACTGATATTCCTGAGAGGATGGAGTTGCACTTGGCTTCTCCCATGGTCCAGGGAAAAGGAGAGTGAGTCAGCCCATCTCTCTCTTGCTCTGCCTCTCTCTTCATCAGCCACTGGCAGGTCTGGGGTGTTCCTGGCTTATAAACGACAGTTCCCTGCAGTGGACCTGTGCCAGCTACACCTCATTTGGAGCATGGCCTTGCATAACCCAAACACACAGAGTGATATGTTCCTTCTTGAGGGTATTTCATCTTGAAATATTTCCTCGAGAAACCTTCCCTGTATTAGTGAAGTCTTGTAGTTGGGTATAAAGGGCTCGTGCCCTTAGGGAATTTGGTTAATGATTGGATTTAGCCAGTGATACAGAGAGATTAAATTGTGATCAGGTTATTCTTTCTCCTCTCTGTCTACAGCATTTGCTTGGAGCAAAACTTGTGAGCAAAAGTATCTTCCACTGAGTCTTGATTTCCATTTATCAAACCCGCAGTATCTCTGACTGTGCTGTTGCTGTTTGCTCAGCCCTGGTGCTATTCTCTCACAGAATCACAAGGATGGAAAAGACCTTTAAGATCATCGAGTCCAACTGTTCCTGTCCTGTGCTAAACCAGATCCCTAAGTACCTCATCTACCCGTCTGTTAAACACATCCAGGTTCCATGACTCAAACCCCTCCCTAGGCAGCCTGTTCCAGGCCCTGAGAGGTCTTTCAGGGAAAATTTTTTTCCTAACATCTGATCTGACCCTGCCCTGGCACAGCTTGAGGCCATTTCCCCTTGTCCTGTCCCCTGGCTGAAGAGACCATCACCCACCTCTCTACACCCTCCTTTCAGGTAGTTGTAGGCAGTGATAAGGTCTCCCCTCAGCCTCCTCCTCTCCAGACTAAACATCTCCAGCTCCCTCAACCAGTCCTCAGAGGATTTGTCCTCCAGCCCCTTCCCCAGCCTGGTTGCCCTTCTCTGGACACACTGCAGGACCTCCATGTCCTTCTTATGGTGAGGAGCCCAGAACTTGACACAGCACTTGAGGTGCGGCCTCACCAATACCAAGTACAGGGGCACAATCCCTTCCCCAGACCTACTGGCCACACTATTTTTGATGCAAGCCAGGATGCCATTGGCCTTCTATACTGGTGGAAGTCCGTGGAGAGCCTGCTGTCAGATCTGTCAGAGGAGCAGGGAAACATTTCTGCATACAAATCTCACAATTTTTGCAAAGTTAAAATGAAAATGTTTTGAGCTGCAAGCCCTTTGCACCTTGGGCTGTTATTTTTGCCTAACACCATCCTGAACAGTAGAGCTGTGTTGTTGGAGCTGTGCCTATGAGGGCACATTGTTTTCTTTAAAAAACAAAAGGAAACATCCAGACATTTCTGTGCAGCAATTCTCTGCAGAGCTCGCTCCTGACTGAAAGGCAACACTGTGGTAATGCAGAAGTGTCTTGAGAGCTTAGTGCTTCCTGCCCTGCACGTAACTGGAGCACAGGAAGACGTAGGGTTCTTGCCATAGAAAATGGTTTTTTGGTTTCTGTCCAGAGAAACATTGCTGGGAAGTCTGACATCACAGCACAAGTTGGCAAGGTGTTGGGGAAATGCCTCCTTAATTTTCCAGCCAGAAAACTTTCTTGTTATTCCTTTCAGAGTTATCTTAAAGACCTTTTTTTTTTTTTTTAATTTTCCTCTTGCAGAATTTCCTACAATGAAGCAGTGGAAATTTTGAAGCAAGCTTCTCAAACTTTCACTTTCAAGCCAGAGGTAGGTACTTGCCTGGTGGCTTTTCCCTCTGCCTATTCATGTGCTCAACCAGCCTGAACTTTGTAGGTCTCCTTTCTCCCTGCCTGATACCACAAGAGTATCTGGGTGTTTGCTCACTTGTAACCCAGGTATGACTTTCACCCTTTGGGGTTGAATCAGGAGCAATATAAGGAGGGAGAACTGTAGCAGAAGAACATGTAACATTCACAGGGAAGGAAGTGATGAGGTTGCTGTTGATGAACCAAGGCTTTAGCAAAAGCTCTTTCCTGTATATGAATAGTGCTGAATGTCTTCTTTTCAGTAGCAGTCATCTAAGAAGAGTTGCTGCAATATTCCTCAAATAAAGGAATGATATTAGGATAACACCAAAAGTTTGACAAGGTCTAATAAGCCAAAACCATGCCAAAATATCATATAATTTAGATGGAGGTGAAGGGTATCCTTTGCCATTCCAAAGCATTGATGTTGACTGGGAAAAAGAGTCACAAAATGATTGGGGTTGGAAGGGACCTCTAGAGATCATCTAGTCCAACCCCCTGCCAAAGCAGGATCACCTCGAGCAGGCTGCACAGGACAGCATCCAGGTGGGTTTTTAATATCTCCAGAGAAGGAGACTCCACATCACATGCTAGTCTTACTAACACAGCTAGATGATGGTTTTCTAAAAATCATATTTTGCCCATTTTCAGACACACACACCAGTAGGGACATTTCTGGTGGTGCTCATCACATATGTGTACTGATTAATCTTTATCTCATTCTGATGCTCTGAGGAAAATAACCCTCTGGCTGAAGCT
The DNA here is from genome assembly GCA_027925045.1 of Hypotaenidia okinawae. Lineage (NCBI taxonomy): Eukaryota > Metazoa > Chordata > Aves > Gruiformes > Rallidae > Hypotaenidia > Hypotaenidia okinawae. Next base: position 212,644,615 of record BSDF01000001.1, read on the forward strand.
TCCTTCGTATCCAGTTGGGTAACTGTTCTTGTCTCCATGTACAAGTGGGTGTAGAACCTCAGATTCTGTATGTGTACTATCTTGAGCTGAGACATAGAACTCAGGGTATTTTCAGATAAGGAGAATCTACAGAATATCTGTTCCCCCCTTCCCCTCCTCTGATATTCTCTGCACGTCCTGTAGTAGGCTGGAGGTCACTTGTCAAAAGCCACAGAAATTATAACATCACTGGAGGAAAGGAGAAGTGAAGGGCATTGCAAATGTCCAAGGTTTCTGATAACAGAGGATTAGTTAGTAGGATGCTGGGTTTTGGTAAGTGAGAATTAATGTGGCATGTAACAGGACACAGCAGGGAAGAGCAGTCAGGCTAGCAAAGCTGTTTTCTACATACCAAAGGTTACACTGAAATAAAACTGGTTTTTTGGGTTGGGTGACCTGATTTTGGATAGGTGCCTATCTTAACCTATCTGGAGTGTGGTTTTGGGGTGGGTTTTTTTCTGTTTTGATACCAGATGCTTGGGCTTGATGCAGCGATGATCTGGCCCTGTTGTATGGAAGTTAAACCACCTTATTTTCATTGCTTTGCTTTGCCTTAAAACTCATGAAACTCTGCTTAGCGGATTTGCCCAGTGGCCTGGGTGAAAAGTTGCTCCGCTTGGCGTGTTACTCAAACCTGTACATCTCTCCTACACAGGGATTTTGCTGTGTCTCTTGCCACAGGCAAGATGCACCAAAGCAGGATCCCTTTTGTTGTCTTTACAGTGGGGCTGTGACCTCCAAAGAGATCATGAAAAGTATCTGGTGAAGCACTGTGGTGAAGTTCCCGTGTTTGTGATTAACTACCCATATGACCTCAAACCTTTCTACATGCGGGACAATGAAGATGGATGTCAACACACAGTGAGTCCATGGGTCACACTTCCACCTTCTTTGTGCTTAAGCATGTGTCTTAGTCTACTGACAGGTAGATGAGAACAGTCCTTTTCTGGGCCACCCACTCAGGAAATCCCAGATAAGGCATATGACATTCTGGTAATCTTGTCCAGTCTTTTCCCTGTTGTAGAAGAAATCCTCAAAGCAGGAACAACAGGAGAAGGAAGATTCAGGATTTTGATAGCATTAAATTTTTGCTTAAGTCCCTTTAGACACGTTTTTCATAGGTTATTGCTCTTCCTGGTAAACTTCTGTACTACTAGGTGAAATGCCTAGAATTGCATGGCTCCGAGCAGTCCACGATTCCCTTGTCATCCAAACCTACCATCCAGGTAATCCTCAAATAGCAGATGGGCACAAGAAGTAAACTTTCTCCACAAGTCTCGTGCTTTGAAGGTATGATTTCCCAATTGAAGTGAGACATCAGTACTGTGTCCTGTTCTGGGCTCCTCACTGTAAGAAGGACATCGAGGTCCTTGAGTGAGTCCAGAGAAGGGGAGCTAGGCTGGGGACAGGGCTGGAGGGCAAATCCTCTGAGGAGCAGCTGGGGATATTTAGTCTGGAGAGGAGGAGGCTGAGGGGAGACCTTATCATCACCTACAACTACCTGAAAGGAGTTTGTAGAGAGGTGGGTGATGGTCTCTTCAGCCAGGGGACAGGAGATAGGACAAGGGGAAATGGCCTCAAGCTGTGCCAGGGCAGGGTCAGTTCAGATGTCAGGAAAAAGTTCTTCACTGAAAGAGTTGTCAGGGCCTGGAACAGGCTGCCCAGGGAGAGGGTTGAGTCACCATCCCTGGATGTGTTTAACAGACAGGTAGATGAAGTACTCAGGGATATGGTTTAGCACAGGACAGGAACGGTTGGACTTGATGATCTTAAAGTTTTTTTCCAACCTTGTGATTCTGTGAACTGAAAACATTGCTTCTACTAAAAAGAGTGACTGCCCCACCATGTGCCACTGTCACTTCACTGACTTTATATCTAGCAACAGTTCAGCAGTGAAATAAGAGAAGTAACTCTGCAAAACAAAACAGAGAAGAAAAACAGCCCAAACCAAATAGTGTAGTGGACCACACTGGGATCCTAACACTTGGGACATCAGTGCCATCGATACATTGGTATCGTTACTGCCAGAGATGGCTCAAGGAATGGGGACAGAGGGGATAAACATGAGTTACAAGCATCAGAGCAGCTTAAACTCTTAAGGGAGTGTAGGAAACTTGCCTGTGTGTCTTTGCCTCCTTGTGAGCTGCTCTTGGGTTCTTTACACCTTCCACAGTAAACATGGGATTCAGTTCCTACCATCTGCTGTGTGTGTCCTCAGCCTGGAGCATTACTGCACTTGTTTAGGTTTTCTGTAGACATGCTGGTGTCTATCACTGTAAAGTTCCCTCCCAGCCTTGTCCTGTCAGCAAGCAACTTTAGTGTTTGCAAATACCTAAGTACCCTGGACTCAACATGAGCAGCCTTTACAACCAGTTATCCAGTGGCAGATGCACTTCTGCTGTAAGATGGGATGGCTGCATGCTGTGACATACATCAGGTATCTTTTCTTTTAAGGTTGCAGCTGTTGATCTCCTCGTACCAGGAATAGGGGAGTTGTGTGGAGGCAGCTTGAGAGAAGAGCGACTGCCCTTCTTGGAATCACGCTTACAGAGGTATGGAAAACCCACTTGTCGGGAGATTAGCCTGACCAGGAGAGTGTTTCTGCAGCTCTCAATGGTTGGCAAGACAGAAAACAGGAAGGGCAACTAACCATAGAATGGTCAGGGTTGGAAGGGACCTCTGGACATCATCTAGTCCAACCCCCTGCCAGAGTAGGATCACTTAGAGCCAGCTGCACAGAACAGCATCCAGGCAGGTTTTGAATGTCTCCAGAGGTGGAGACTCCCCAGCCTCTCTGGGCAGCCTGTCCCAGGGCTCTGCCACCCTCAAAGGAAAGTTCCTCCGCATGTTTAGGTGCAACTTCCTCCAGTCCAGTTTGTTCTCATCACCTCTTGTCCTGTCCCTGGGCACCACTGAAAGAAGACTGACCCCATCCTCCTGACCTCCACCCCTCAAGTATTTATCAGCATTGATAAGATCCCCCCTCAGTCTTCTCCAGGCTACAAAGTCCCAAGTCCCTCAGCCTCTCTTCATAAAAGAGATGTTCTGGTCCCCTAATTGACTTCATAATCCCTATTTGTTCTCTTTGAGATATCTGTTTATCCCAGTAGGTGAACTGGCGAAGGAGGGTCTTGTCCTTCTGCTGTAGCTTTCAAAGTTCAGGTTCTTTACTGAGAGGGTGCTTGGGCACTGGCACTGGCTCCCCAGGGAAGTGGTCACAACCCCAAGCTTGGCTGAGGTTAAGAAGTGTCTGGATGATGCACTCAGTCCCATGCTCTGATTTGTCTGGCCCTGTGTGGAGCCAGAAGTTGGACTTGATGATCCTTATGGTCCCTTCCAACTCAGGAGATTCTGAGATTCTATGATTCCAAGAGCCTCTCTTAGCTCATCGCAGGAAGGGAGTTAGTTTCATACTAGGAATGCAGGGCAGCAGAATGCCTCAGCTCTTCTGAGACTGGGCCTGGTGTGAGGCAGTTCATCCTCAGGCCTTTTCTTCACAGCTTTTGTGGCTGAAGTGCATTGTGAAGGTGGTAGCTGTCATGTAGACAGAGTTTAGATAGATGTGTCCTCACATTGTGTAACTGCTGCAGTTTGGTGGGAAGCCGCACTGGAAGTGCTGGGACCTGCACTGAGTCATAAAGGCTCTTTCCCTGAAGCTTTGTTCTGGATTGTGTGACTTAGGGTAATTTTAGGCTAAATTCAGTGTTGGAATATCAAAGCTGCTGTTTAGTTAACAGTAATCGACATTATATATAGGGTAATTCTCCGCGGGCAATTGCTCCCTGGATCCAGTGTGATTGTTCAAAAGAACTTTTCAGAACTCAGATGAGTCCATTTGTGCCGTTCATACCCTCGTGCAAGGCAATTCTGTAGGAGGATTAATCTCAGAGTAACACCATTTGTGCATCAGGAAGGAATCTGTTCCTTAAATCGGGTGCACGCTTGCAGAGAAATCTCTAACCAGTGGAGAAGAGCAAAACCCATTTCAGCATAATGAAGCTGAAAGGCACAGAGCAATTTCAAATCCCCAGAACATTGGTTCTCAATTTGTGGTGCAGGAGGATATTACTCCCTGTGCTTTCTCTCTGCACGCCCAGCAAACTCTCCCCAAGTAGGCACACTTCAGCTAAAACACAGTACAGTGTGTTCTGCTGCACTTCTTCATTTGAAAATTCTGCAAGTGCTGTGTCCAGTTCTGGACTCCTCACTGTAAGAAGGACATGGAGGTCCTGCAGTGTGTCCAGAGAAGGGCAACCAGGCTGGGGAAGGGGCTGGAGGGCAAATCCTCTGAGGAGTGGTTGAGGGAGCTGGAGATGTTTAGTCTGGAGAAAAGGAGGCTGAAGAGAGACCTTATCACCACCTACAATGACCTGAAGGGAGGTTGTAGAGAGGTGGGTGATGGTCTCTTCAGCCAGGTGCCAGGAGACAGGACAAGGGGAAATGGCCTCAAGCTGTACCAGGGCAGGGTCAGATCAGATTTTAGGAAAAAAATTTTCCCTGAAAGACCTCTCAGGGCCTGGAACAGGCTGCCCAGGGAGGGGTTGAGTCATGGAACCTGGATGTGTTTAACAGACAGGTAGATGAGGTACTTAGGGATATGGTTTAGCACAGGACAGGAATGGTTGGACTTGATGATCTTAAAGGTCTTTTCCATCCTTGTGATTCTGTGATTAAGATCTGGAGTCCACAGCCCTCAAGGTTTGGGGCTGCAGGAGTGGTCCTTGTGGAACTTGAAGCCAGACTTTCTCGTTTGTCAGGAAAGTCATAGGAAGTAGTTCAAGCTACAGACAGGGTGTGTCTTCAGTGACCTTAAAATACAGCTTTGCATTGAAGATGACCTGGAAAGAAAACCCCACCTTTTCTACATGTTTTTCTTAATTTTGAGTAGTCAGAATCTGATCTGCTGAGCCCAAATATTTCATTAGGGCTTTTAAATTCTACTTCCTGCAGACCCAGCATAACTAAGAGAGGTGAAGAAGGGGATTCTTGTCTCCTTCTATGCAATAACTCTCTAAGTCCACTCCAGGGATAGCTGCCATGCACAGAAGATGACTCTGCTTACAGAGATTTCTGTCCTTTTTCAGAAAAATGAGGAAAAAAACCACAACAGCTTTGCTCTGGTTCTGTCAGGGCTTGGAAAGAGGAGAGGTTGCACTGGTGACAATTAAAAAAAGGCATATTCTATTTATTAGTTTTACAGAAGTTAATGAAGCTACAGGAGTTGGGTGGCTTTGTGCACTACAGAAGGGCAGCCACCTAGCCACACGTGTCAAAGAGATTTTTCCCTCACTTGTAAATGAAGTTGGCTGCATCTCACTGTAAATTTAATTGTCAGGCCTGGACTCTCCAAACATTATGAGTAGAGTTTATTGATAGGCTAAGGATAGCTAAGGATATGCACAAGTCTTTGCATGAAGCTGGGATGGTGACAAAACACACTTTGCATTTTAAGAGGTATGTTGGGAATCCGTTCAAGATTGTCTACCAGAGCTGACAGCCACTGATCATGTCATGCCTTAATTTCCTGCCTTTCCTTTTTGGAGTGTGTTTAGTCATCAGACCCTCCCTTTTCTTGTAGCATCTTTTTCTGAACAAGTGCTGTTTGAGCTGATCTCCTCTGTTCCTTTACTCACAAAGGGTTTTCTTTTTGTTCCACAGATTAGGACTCACAGATGCCTATCAATGGTAAGACACTATCTTGATCTGCAGCAGTATTTCTCCTTTTGAGACTCTTTAAACATCTATTTCATTCCTGTGATTCTGTTCTCAAGGGAACATTTATTGGCCCAGTTGCCCTGCCATCACTGCCAGTCTAAATGGAACAGACAGTTAATTTAAACAAAGTTTAATCTTTGATTTATTTTCCCAATTTTCCCACTCACAGCATGGGTAATTTCCTTCAGGATTGCATAAAGTTGATTAATTTACAATCCATCACTGATTTTTGATACTGTCTTCCATGGTGAATAGATTCTGACCACCATCACATGAGATAAACAGGTTACAGAACCACAAGCAGCTTGTGACCTTTATCAGCTCTATGAATAACTCCTTTTGCAGTTGACAGGGCAAGTGGGTCGAAAAATCTTCCCTAGCAAAGTGGTTGAAGTGATTAAAACTGGCCTGCTAAAGAGACTGAACAGCCTTTGAATTAACGGTTTAGAAGGATGTAAATGTTTGTCTTGATGAATGTTTCTTGGGATGTACTTTGTCACAGCTACTGAGAGGTGGTAGCGTGGAGAATTTTAAATTTAAAAGATTGTATTCAAATACTCTGCAGTAATTGGAATGATCATTAGGAAAGCTGCCTTGAAAGAAAGCAAAGTGTAGGATTCTTCAGTCTTCCCTCAATATGAGATGGCTTTGGACCAGCCCAGCTCATGGCAGACCTTCACACTATCCATTCAGGATCAGGCTTCCGTTGTTGTTTGCATTTCGGGGACCACAATACACCTCATCACTTCATCTGAGGGAAGGACTACCCTGGTGATCAGTTGCCTGGTTAGGTGCTGAGATACGGCCTGAGGAAGTCTGGTGTTCCACAGCAGAGTCTTCCAGCACTCCTAACCTAGCCCATCCTTGCCTTGCCCTTCCCTCATATTTCCCTTAAAGAGAGAAGATTAAAACGCTGCCTGTCAGCTATTTGCATCTTCACATGATACTTAGCAATCCCCTTCTGGAAATTCTTTCCTCCTATGATCAAACTGTAGAGAATCGTTCCTCCTCTGTTCCCTCCACTCCATCACAGGTGATGTAACTTCCCAGAGAAGATCTAAAAAGTTGTTATCCCCTGCTGTATCAGGGCCTGGTGCCCTGGGAAGGTGCAGGGTTGGACTAATCCTGGCTGCTTCTGGACTGCAGTCCAGAATCTGCCAGAAAGCAGGTAGGTGGTTTGCCAGCATCCATCTTTTTGGTGGAGGTGGCAGGAGGGACTGAAATTAATCTCCTCCAATTTAGTGATTGAATTTAATCTCCAGAGCTGGCTCACAAACTCCGTGAAGAACAGTTGAGTCATTCTTTTTTAAATATAACACTTGCTGACTTTAGAACAGGCATGTGTGTGAGATGGTATCCTTTTTGAATCCCTTCTCTCTGTTTCTGTTTTCTCCTCTCACTAAGCATGAGGATATTGTGGGGCTGACTGCTTCTTAGACAGCTTCAGGAGTGCCTTGTCTGTGGGAAAATCACTGGGCAAAGAGGCAACTGATGGTCTGAAATACTGTTGCATTTCCACCCGTTGCTGCTTTTTAGAAAGCTTTTTAAAAACAGTAGATATAGGGACATGGTCTAAGTCCTCTGAGTCTTCTTCAGTTGACTACATCTTCGCTGTAGTGCAGGTTTCCTTCTATAAAGAATATGAGTTGCAAAAGTATTTGGCTTGTTTTTGTGGAGTTATTTTATCTTATTTTCCCACTCCTTCCTTTGAACCGTAGATAGAAAAGAGTTCAGCACTGTAGGTGCTGATCTTGGCTAGACTGAGAGAGGTCTGTGGAAGTGAGGTGGGAAAGTTGGGTGATAAAAGTTTACTCTGAGAATTCGCTTGCTTTCTCTGTCACCAGGAGTTATTGAATATATTGCCTTGTAAACAGGGGTCCTGATCCTCTTTGCAGCCTCCAGGCTCCAGCTTAGCCCGAGCAATACTTTGTAATGAATCACAGAACAGTGTGTCCCTGCCACCAGCAGCTTGAGTAGCATTTCAGATAGCCTTTCTGCATGTAAGGAACCCAGCTCCTCACTCTGATAATCACCGTGCTCATCAGTGGAGAAGATGGTCTGGTACTGAGTCCTCTGAGGTCCAGGTGCCTCTCTGATCTTCTAGTGTATTGCTGGTTAAAGTACGCAGTGGCAGAGCGAGTGTTACCTGCTGCCTTAGGATGGGTGCTGCTCTTGTCTTGGCTTTGCTCCTGCTCTAGATGGAGAAGGTTAAGCTGTTTTGGGCCCTTTAATTTCTGATTTTCTTTGAAGCTTGAATGCCAGAGTGTTTTGCTGGGTCCTTGTGTGGAGAAGGGAGAAAGGAGGAGTTGGACTTAAAGAACAGCTGCACGAGTAAGCCAGTTGCAATCCAGGGCCAGTGGCAGCATTCATATCATGCTTTAACCTTCTTGAGAGCCCAAAGCAGACAGGTAGCCCATCACTTTCCTTGGCAGACACCCAGCCCTATTACTCCTGCCTTGGGGAGAAACCAGAGTGCTGTGCTGGGCCATTTCTAGGCAGACAGAAAGTCAGTGCTGAACCCCACTCCTGTCAGTGGGAGTAGATTAGATTGACCTCCCTGAAGGCTTTTTTTTTTTTGGTGGATTCCCAAAAAGCTGTAGCAGAGCAGAAGCTGCCTGAACCCAAAGACAGTGCTTTACCCAACATCAGAACCTTGCAATGCTTTACCTGTTGATTTCCTGAAACGTTCAACAAAATGGTCTTAGAAATATAATTTCACTAGTAGGGTTTTTTTTTCCATCACCCTCCTTTTTATCCAGTAGAATATTCAACTTCAGGGGCTGCAATATCTTTGTTCTTTCAGCCTTAGTTTTTTTTCAAAGTGGCTGTGGAGGCTTCAGTGTAACAAGAGGGTTACATAAAAGAGCAAGATTATATTTGTTTTGAAAAGAATACATTCTTCTTATGAATGGTCACTAAGAGAGCACTGATCTTCATAGTGCCTGTGCAACGCAGGAGCTCCTGGTGATGATAAAAGGATATAGATTTTTAAAAGGATGAAAGGAAATGCTCTTCTAACTTGGCACATAACAAGCTCCAGGAATTCATTGCCGGAGGATGTTGTTGCAGTACATACTTTAGTAAGATTCAAATCTCTAAAGAACTACCCGTCCTCCAGGTCCAGAACATGAACTCCAGGACTGGTTGGGGTCGAAGAAACTTTAATTTTTTCCCCATGGAATAATGTTGCACAGTTCCCCAGTTGCCAATGGAGGGCTCAGCTCTCCTCTTAAATACAAGCTACTAGGAGAAATAGCTCCGCTAATTCGTGTCTCCTTCTGAGGTGAGAAACATCCGATGTCTGGAGACTATTGAATGAAGGAAAACCTCAGGGAGCATTTTCCAGCCTAAAGGGAATTTTCATCTGCAGGCAGTTACTTTTTCTTTCATCTGGGAAGAACGGAAAATTTCTCAATTCCTTTGCTTCTTCTAAGCACAGGCATCAGAAAGGCTTCACAGCCTCGCTCCTCAGCACGTTTAATTCAATGGACTTTTCCCATTAACTTTAATGGGTTTTATTTTGCTCCTTTTGCCAAAACGGCTTCTCAGAGTGCTTTGAGATCTACAGATGAAAGCCCTGGGTAAGCAAGCGTAGAATTTATTGTTATTGTTCATCTGGAAGAAGCTGAGTTATTTTATCTCCTTACAATGACTTTATAAACTCTGTTGCCAGCAAAAGGGGAGAAAAGATGCTCAGCTTAGCCTCAGCTGTCTTTGCATAGGCTGAGATATGCTCATAAATGTCAGCAGAGGTATTTGTGCTCTTGTTAATATTGCTAGCTGCAGCTACGGTTGTCACCAGCTGGCTTACTGGTTCTTCTCAGAACTTCTGAACTGGTGGGGATCCATCTACACCCATATGCCTCACATTTACAAGATCTTTTCTGTTTCACAAGTCATCAGATCTCCCCATGGTCTTTCTTGCAAACCCTTGAAAAGCTGCACAGTGAAGCTTTGGGGAGGCAGTTGCCAGTGTGTTAGCAGAAACTCAAGTTCTACGTGCATGAGGCAGGTAGAGATGCAGACCACCATGCTGCTCCACAGCCTAGGCATTCATGTCCTAAGCATAATCTTCATCACGAGGTGTGAGGTAGATATAACTGAGCCAACAAAAACCCAGCAGCGCAGATAGAAAGCACGTGGGTCTCAGGGATTGGAAAACCTGTCCCACTCATGAGCCTGCTGTTCAGCTGGTGGTACAGGTGTAACTGCACCTCCTGTGTCAGCGCTAGCAGGAGGAGGTGAGAAGTTCTGACTCTGAAGTTCTGCTTCTGGTTTTACTTCTTGGGGAGTGGAGTGGAGGGCAGGAAATAAAATAAATCCTGAAGATTGGATTGAGTGTAGTAAATTGCTTCCCAAATTTTAATTACTGTCAATGACCTGCCAGGAAAAATCATATTCCATGGTATAAAAGGCATGGTGTTGAAGTGAGACAGCCAGGGCAGTCTCTTGTGGCTGTAGAACTTGGAGGGTACCTCTGCTTCCTAAGTAGGGGTGATCAGTGGCGTCACTTTGGCTTCACTCTGTTAGAATGTAGTCTTCAAGCCAACACAATTCTGAAGCACATGGAAATCCAAGCAAGTACACGTAAATATATGCAATGTATATTCTCCATATAAAGGTATATATAAACTTACACATGTGCACACACTATAAAATACGCTTTTTCCTTGCAGCTCATTGCCAGTGGTTAAAATTTGAGAAGCCATTTATTACAGTCAATCCAACCCTAATTTTTTTTCACAGTGCTTTTTCCCCTCCCCTCCATAATTAATAAAACATACATATATATTTATACTCCAGTGTGTATTATTATTATTTTTTTTTAATTTGGATGATAAAATACTCATACCCAAAGATTAGAGGCATGTCAGACATCTGGAGTCACTCAGTCCCTTCATTCATATCAAAGAGAATAACTTTGTGGCCTCAGTGAGCACAGAAGTGGCCCCATAAATCAATAGAACCCCTGAGATTTTTTTCAGTCCTATTAAAATAAAGCTGTTGGTGACAATTTATAGCTGCAAATACAGTTCCTGTGTATCACATCAGCCACAGTCCAGCTGGGAAATGGGGAAATCTAAAGAACCATTGTAATCTTGTTGACACCCATATATTTGGAATATCTCCTTCCAAATCTTTTTGCTTGAGTTTTCTGTGTACAGCAGGTGCTGTTCTCCAAAATGAAATGCCTTGTTCCAGATCTCCTTTTTGGAGAAGATATGTCCCAAGATTTTTTGCTGAGTTACAGTGGAAATAATGGAAATCAATCTGTAAGAATGTCTGGGGGGGAAGTAGCCAAAAGCCATCACAATTACCTTAAAAGAAAGGAAAAAAAAGAAGGGATGTTCATCAGGCAGCAAGATCTCTTGAGGCTTCTGAAGAAATTACTGGAAATGAAATGACTTAGACTGTTGAAATTAAGATAGAAGGTGAAAGAATTTCTTGTAGGGATGATTTCAGTACCAGTGTGGCAAGGTCTAAACAAACCCGAGCAGGCAACTCCATCTCCAAAGTTTTGTGTTTCTGTAGGAGCTTTTGTGTCTCTGCTAGGAATATTTTAGATACTAAAACATAACAGCTTTCAGTATCAGCAGAGCTATGATGTTTGGGCTGTTCTTTGTATCCAGATGAGTTCTTGCTCCTAAGCAGAGTGTATTGGTGAAGCATAGCCATGCTTGGGGTTTCTGCTAATAAACTTCTGCCTGCCAGGGAGCCGCATGTCTTCACACCCCTGACCAACGCTGGCTGAGCTGGCAGAAACCCACAGTGCTTTGGATCAAAGGGAAGGAATTAAGGTGGAAAGCAAAACCCTAGATAAAGGGCTCTATTAATTACATCAGCATAACCATGCTGCAAATGTAACTGTCTGTTTAAATTGCAGGTATCTAGACCTCCGAAAATTCGGCTCGGTCCCTCATGGAGGCTTCGGAATGGGGTTTGAACGTTACCTGCAGTGCATCTTGGGAGTTGACAATATCAAAGATGTCATTCCTTTCCCCAGGTTTTCTCACTCCTGTCTCCTGTAACTCAGCAGTGATTCACTTGGAGAAAGCTGCTGGCATGACTCTGTGTATATAACTTATTAGGATATGACAAAGTGTGTTTCAGTAGGAAATTGAGATGATTGTCCTATCAGTGAAGCTCCTGGTAAATTTAATCCTGGCTTATTGGAAATAATATATGTTCTGGTGAGATTATGGCAGCATGCTTGCAGTTAATTTGCTCACAGTTCGTGTCTCCCACGTGCTTCAGGAGTATTAATAAATCCCACTTAACTAAAGGGTTAAGATTCTCCTGAGACTTGTAAAAGTCATGGAAGTACTGAATAAGCGTTGTCAGGAGCTAGTGGGGGGTGTTGTGTGAAATATTAATAAAGAGGTGTGACCAAAAATGGACTGGGAGCCAGGACTGCTGCAAGGCTTTAATAGGCTTTAATTAAATGCTGGTACGGTGTTTTGAAGGTTGAGGGTTATAAAATGGAGAAGTATTGTCATGGCTGGGATGCACTGGCTCTTATGAAATGGCTACTGTCAAGCAGGATCCTCCCCACCCTGAGTTAAAAGCATTGTTTACCTTGGGAAAAAAAAGCCAAACCTAGCAAGGACAAGTGTCATATTGGAACCACTGGAGTGAATTATGTGAGTGATGTTTGATTTCATGAATCATCAATAAAGATACACACTGGGTTGTTTTGTAACTCTGGATGGGCTTTTTTTTCTTCTGTTATAAAACCATAGCATCGTAGTGTTTCCTTCAGTGGTGTCTTTGGAAGATGTTTCTCTTTCTGCATATCCAGATGAGTTGCACAACTTCTGCAGGAGATGTCTGTTTTCTGTCTCCAAGAGAGCACATACTCACAGCAGAAGGAAATAATTGGTAAGATGAGAATTCATTCATCTCTCCAGATTTTTTCTGTTCCTGTTTGGATTTTTTTGTTGTTCTTATTGAGAAAGTATCTCACGTGCTCATCAGACCAAGCAGCTTTATCTGTGTTTTGAAACAACCAGTGTATCCTTCCAAGCACTGCGTATGTGTTAAGTAATTGCTTATCACTATCGGATCTCCTTGCAGCCTTTAATGGGTTTAGGCTCTGCCAGGTAAAGAAATACTCATTTCTCTTTTCTTGATGGGATTATGGGAAGATCAAGTAACTTGCTCAAGGCAATTGGAAACCATTGGTTTGTCTGGGATTTGAACTGAGGGTTTCCAGCATCATTCTTTCACAGAATCACAAGGTTGGAAAAGACCTTTAAGATCATCAAGTCCAACCCTTCCTGTCCTGTGCTAAACCATATCCCTAAGTACCTCATCTACCTGTCTGTTAAACACATCCAGGGATGGTGACTCAACCCCTCCCTGGGCAGCCTGTTCCACATCCCCACAACTCTTTCAGGGAAGAACTTTTTCCTAACATCTGATCTGACCCTGTCCTGGCACAGCTTGAGGCCATTTCCCCGTGTCCCATCTCCTGTCCCCTGGTTGAAGAGACCATCACCCACCTCTCTACAACCTCCCTTCAGGTCATTGTAGGTGGTGATAAGGTCTCCCCTCAGCCTCCTCCTCTCCAGACTAAACATCCCCAGTTCCCTCAGCTGCTCCTCAGAGGATTTGCCCTCCAGTCCCTTCCCCAGCCTGGTTGCCCTTCAAGGACCTCAATGTCCTTCTTATGGTGAGGAGCCCAGAACTGGATGCAGCACTCGAGGTGCAGCCTCACCAATGCTGAGTACAGGGGCACAATCCCTTCCCCAGATCTATTTTCACATTATTTTCAATACAAGTCAGGATGTCATTGGCTTTCCCGGACATCTGGGCACACTGCTGGCTCATATTCAGTTGGCAAGTTGATAATTCCTTCTGAATTGTCACAGTCCAGCAAATGGTCACTTGCATAGCACCTGCTACTCTGGAGTTCCAGACAGCTGCAGTATAAACAATAAATATGTGGTTTATACATATATATATATATATATTTTAAAAAGATAAAAAGCAAGCCTTATTGCTAAGAAACCCTATGGAAATCAGCACATGCAATGTGAAGTGGCTGCAGAACAGCCTTGAAGACTTCTTTTCCAAGTAGATGAAAGGGATTGAAAAGTAGTAATCAGATAGCATTGCAGCGGTAATGCCGCAGCCACGGTTCTCTCTGGTAGGGCTGTATAATACCGCACCTGCAGGACCTAAAAATACATATTCATGACATGTGGCACCTGCCATGTCTCAGTTCAGTCCATGGCTGGGGCTTCTACGTTTTGTAATCATGGAAATATTACCACAAGGCCAGCGCTGTGGGGTGTTCGGATGCACTGAGACATCCCCCGCGTATCAAGATTGCTTTTCCACGTCACCTTGATCCTGTTGGGTGGGTAGGTGTTCACTATGCAGCTGCTGGTTTGTGTTTCCCAGTGCAGTCTGAGTTGGTACATCTGGTTTCATTGAACAGCCCAGGCACCCACCTGCCTTTTAAAACTACTGAGAAGTTCCTATAGCAAACACCCAAAGTATCTTCTTGCAGTTGGACCGTCTCTCCGTTTCATGTGTTCTCTTAAATGCTACTGCAGCTCAGTGTCCAACCTGAGACCAGTGATGAGTGGTGTTCCTCAGGAGTCAGTACTGGCACAGGCACTATTTCACACATTTGTTGGTGTCCCACAGACAGTGGGATCGATGCATCCTCGGCAAGTTTGCAATGACACCGAGCTGTGTGGTGCAGTCAACATGCTGGAGGGAAGGGATGGCATCCAGAGGGACCTGGACAGGCTGGAGGGGTGGGGCTGAATGAGCTGCATGGAGATCAACAAAGCCAAGTGCGAGGTCCTGCACATGGGTTAGGGCAATCCCAAGCACAGCTACAGGCTAGGAGGAAAATGGACGGAGAGCATCCCTGAGAAGGACTTTGGGGTGTTCTTGGGTGAAAAGCTCAACATGACCCAACAATGTGTGCTTGCAGCCCAGAAATCTGTGTCACCAGCAAGTCAAGGGAGGGGATTCTGCCCCTCTGCTTGGGGGAGACACCCCCATTACAGTGCTGTGTTCAGCTCTGGGGTCCCCTAGACAAGAAGGACATGGACTTGTTGGAGTGAGTCCAGAGGAGGCCACGGAGATAATCTCAGCGCTGGAGCACCTCTGCTCTGGATACAGGCTGAGAGAGTTGGGGTAGTTCAGCTTGGGGAAGAGAAGTCTCCAGGGAGACTACAGAGCAGCCTTCCAGTCCTTTGAGGGGCTCCGGGAAAGCTGGAAGGGGAGCTGGTACCCAGGGCAGGGATAGCCAGGCCCAGAGGAATGGCCTTCAGCTGCAGGAGGGCAGCTGGAGAGGAGCTGGGAGGCAGAAATCCTTCTTGGGGAGGAGGGGTGCCCTGGCACAGGATGCCCAGAGAAACTGTGGCTGCCCCTGGATCCCTGGCAGGGTTCAAGGCCAGGTTGGATGGGGCTTTGGGCACCATGGGTTAAGTGTGGGTGTCCCTGTCTATGGCAGAGGGTTGAAACTAGATGGACTTTGAAGTCCCTTCCAACCCAACCCAGTCTGGGATTCTATGCTGGCCTTTCTGTTTTGAAATCACTCAGCAGAAAAATGTGGGAAGAGTACAGCTGCCAAACCTCCCCATCCATACCATGTTCCTAAATAACTTGTCATCAGCTGGTGTCCTTATTGAGATCCTTAGTCACCGTTCTGTCACAGTTACAGTAAATGAGAGTGCTTGAACTGGAAGCCCATCTGCAGAAAACAGAGTGAGTGGATGGCAAAGCCATCTCCCGTCCACTGCACCTGCATCCCCGCAGCAGCTCTGGGCCAGCTCTGTTGGTTTTGGCAGCAGCAGGTTGTTGTCACCCTGTGAGATTTCAGATCTGATGGGTGAGAGCAAACAGCAGCAGGTGAAAAACAAGGTGTCAGGTGTCCAGAAGAGGACAAGGGAAGTGCCAAAAAATTGCAGGGTGTGTGCATCACAAGTGACAGAGGAGGATAGCCGGACACTTCCTAACCGGCTTGCAGAGTTGTCAGGGCTTTGTATGAGGTGACAGCTTGCAAGAGCCATGGGCTGGTATGATCCACCCTTCATTCTTTGCCTTGATGGGACTTGTTGGGGTAGAGAAGGAAAAGGTTGAACCTCTGATGAGAGGCAGTAGGTATAAGAGGGTATGTGGGAAGAAAGATGTAGCAAAGATGCACTACAAGTGGTTCTTCATGTGTTTCCAACTAGGTGTCCAAGAGGAGTAGTCTCCTGTCTTCTACATGTATTTCTATTTCATTCAAAGGTACTTGTTGAGTTGGAGATTCAATGGACAGAGTTGATCTAGGGGGGCATTGTCCTCAGCTCTGAAAGCCCATCCCAAACCTCCCACCCCCATAACATGTCAGCAGAAGAGCAGGTTGTTCCCAGCAGAACTAACCGGATGAAGGTTCAGGCTCAGAAGGGAGAAGAAAGGCTCATCCAGTCTTGGAAGCAGCCTTCAACCTGCCTTGTACTTCCTAACCTGGGAGAGAGGAGAAGGTAGAGGCTGAGGCCCGTGTGTGTGATGATCACTGCTTAGGGTTAATACTGAGGTTGGTGCTCCTGTGAGAAGCTTGATTTATGGGTACCCTGCAGGGGCAGGAGCCGCTCTGTCCCTCCAGGCTGGCATTGTTCACCTCCTGCTATGTATATATAACAGGGGCTGGTATTGCCAAGGAATGCAGCATGTTTTCCCTGGGATTTCCATGTGGAATGTCATCTATTTCCTTCGAATCTCCTCTCCCAGGACGAAACGGAAGTTAATCTGGAGGACAGGAGAGGTCGTTCCTCTCCAACAGGCAGGGAAACGCATGGAGAATTACTCAGATTTAAGGGGGTTCCCTTGCTACACCTTGCTTAGTGTCTGTGGTCTGGCCGTGGCTGAAGCCAGACAAGGATGTCTGGTGCTCCATCTAACAAAAAGCTGTTGTTCTTTGCACACAGGCATCGTCTCGTAGCCTGAACGTGCAGCACAGCAGCTTATGCTGGCATGTTTTCACTGTGGTGAGCAGGCAGCTTTCCAGCCCAGGTGACCAGCGCTGTCTCTGCTAGCATCCATTTGGTAAGTATTTCTTGAAGTTTGGGTTCTTCATCAGCTAGCACTGCCTCTTTTCAGCTTTGTCCTCACTTGGAGCTTCGGAGGAGAGAATCAGTGTCCTTGGCTTTGCAACATTAGGACAGAGCGATGGGAGAGAGCAACACTGCTGGGAATAAAAGAGCAGTGCCATAAACTTTGCATAACCAAATGCCAGCCTCTCAGAAGAGTGTTTAGAGGAAAACCTTTGTTTCCACTTCAAGAATACCAGATAATCCCTTTACTTAAGATTTTTGGGATCAAAGTATTCCCAAGTACTCTATTTTTAATTTAAAAATTAATAATGCCCACAGAGCTAACGCCATGCCTCAGTCTTTTTGGTTTTAAAACCCCAGGAGAGCAAAACCACCCTCTGAAGCAAGTAGTAGAGATTGCGGTTCTCTTCCTTGCGATTTATCTTCTGATACCAGGGCAGTGGCTACACCTCAGACTGTGGTACTCACTTCTGCACGAGCCTTGACCAAAAGATACGTCACTGGGCCAAACATTTACAAGTCAGCAGACCAGCGCGGGGATTTTAGCTGAATTTACCTGATTTTGGGCCCCCAGACCTGAGTGAAAAGCAGCAAGGTACCCAGCTCAGCCAATCCTCTCTCTCCTCTTTATTTTGTAGTGGTTGTAATTTATAAAGCACTGCTTGTTTGAGGGAACGCCAGGACTTTTAGGCTGAATGAACTGGGGCTGTTCAGCCTTGAGAAAAGAAGGCTGAGAGGGGATCTGATCAATGGTTATCAATATCTCAAGTGTGGGACACAGGGGGAAATGGCCAGCTTCTTCTCAGTGGGCTGTGGGGACAGGACAAGGGGCAATGGCCTCAAGTTGGAGCACAGAAAGTTCCACACCAATATACGGGAGAACTTTTCCCAGTGAGGGTGAGGGAGCCCTGGGACAGGCTGCCCAGGGGGTGTGGAGTCTCCTTCTCTGGATAGATTCCAGCCCCGTCTGGACACGGACCTGTGTGACCTGTCCTAGGGAGCCTGCTTTGGCAGGGAGGTTGGACCCAATGATCTCTGGAGGTCCCTTCCAACCCCTGTGATTCTGTGAAGACTTTGATGGGAAACGTAACGTACAGTTTTGCTCACTGGACTAATATTGATTGTTTTGGAAATAGCTTATAGATGTGTTTTTCTTTGGGGGGGTGGGGTAAGAAGGGGACTAATTTGCCAAGAAACACTTTGGTCATTGTTTCCATTAAATGTGTGTATAGAGATAAATGTGGCTTTGCTGCTGCTGAAACCAGTAACAGTCGTTATTAGTGTTGTTTTAGCCTCTGCTTTACACTTGGGGAGATTTGGGAGATGGGTCCAAAGGAGAAATAAGAAAGACTTTGTGTGGAGGTTGTCAAAGTCCTCATTTCCTCAGATCTAACCAAAGCTGCCGAAGCCACACAAACGGTGGTCTCAGGGGGGTGGAATTTATTACTTTGTCTCACTGTTTGTTGCAGAGTCGCGACCTTCGGAAGGATTGTAAAGTTTTATTTTACGATCCTGCTGGTAAAGAGACGTATGTAATTTACTATACGAGTCCTCACCGACTTGGCTAACAACAAGTTTGACCCAGAGTTCAGAGGAATTATGGCTCCTGTTGTTTCATTGCTGCTGTGAAATGTATTATTATCTGTTCTACATTTGTGTCTCGGTGTCGGCTGCACGAGGTGTTCGGCAGAGATGCTGGTAAGGGAGAGCCTTCGCGTGAAGGGCAGGAGAGGGGCAAGACTGTGGCCATTTAAGAGACATATACCAGCTCTGTCAGAAATTGTAGGCTCGGTTATGGGTGAAATGGGATGAAATGACTTCAGAACCCTTGTCGCTCTTATTGCTGGCACTGTTTTACCTTGGGAAATTGAGGCATGGAGCAATTAAGCCGCTTGCCCAAGGTTATGGAAGATCACTGAATCACAGAGTCATAGGGGTTGGAAGGGACCCCAGTTCATTCAGCCTTTCCTCATAGGGGAGATGCTCCAGGCCTTTAATCATCTTTGTAGCCCTGTGCTGGACTCTCTCCAGAAGATCCCTGTCTTTTTTATCCCAGGGAGCCCAGAACTGGACACAACACTCCAGGTGGGGCCTGACCAGGGCAGAGTAGAGGTGAAAAGATGTGCAGTAGAACCATGGAACTGACCCAAATCCACCAAATTCTTGCTCTGTGCCTCCCAATGAGACTTCCCTCTGCCTTTGGGTGTGCTGCCACACCAGAAACAAGGAAGGATGTTTGCAACTGATTCGGTTTCAAACACATTTTTGGCATTTCTGAGATCTTAGACTGTGCTTCAGTGATTTTTATCTATCTCTGTATGTCCCAAGGCCTTTCAGAGACAACAATCCCCCCGTTTATTTTTATTACTCTTACGATTGAATTTTCTTCTGAATAATTTGAGGCAGCCAACAAAGTCACTTCTTGATTTTCTTTGCAAAGCTTGATCCTGCTTTCTGCTCTTCCCCAGTAGCTGCACACATCTTACTGTCTTCAGCAGGTTAGTGCACTGAGGCTTTTATGGGCTGCAGAAACGGAGGTCTGCATTTCCAGAAGTCACCGATCATGCAGGGTGCAGGCAAAAAATATACCCAAATTGTTCAGGAAAAAACCCATCTTAATGTCACTGAGGAGTTGGCCCTGATAAAGCACGTAACTTTCTGTATTGAACTATTCTGGATCATCTGGATCAATGGGATCCTGGGTGCATCAAGAGGAGTGTGGCCAGCAGGTCAATGGAGGTGATCCTCCTTCTCTTCTCTGCCCTGTTCAGGCCCCACCTGGAGTGTTGTGTCCAGTTCTGGGCTCCTTGGGATAAAAAAGACAGGGATCTCACGGAGAGAGTCCAGCGGAGGGCTACAAAGATGATTAAAGACCTGGAGCATCTCCCCTGTGAGGAAAGGCTGAGTGAGCTGGGGCTGTTCAGCCTGGAGAAAAGAAGGCTGAGAGGGGACCTTATTAATGTTTATAAATACCTTAAGTATGGGATGCAGGAGGAAATGGCCAGCCCCTTTTCAGTGGTCTGTGGGGACAGGACAAGGGGCGATGGCCTCAAGTTGGAGCACAGGAAGTTCCACACCAATATGGGGAAGAACTTTTTCCCAGTGAGGGTGAGGGAGCCCTGGGACAGGCTGCCCAGGGGGTGTGGAGTCTCCTGCTCTGGAGATATTCCAGACCCGTCTGGACACCAACCTGTGCAATATGAGCTAGGGAGTCTGCTTTGGCAGGGGGGTTGGACCCAATGATTTCTCAAGGTCCCTTCCAACTCCTATGATTCTGTGATCTGCCATGACTTCCAGGAGCTGCTGGATTTCCAGCCACAGGGGACAGTAGTTATATTTTGTGGACACCGTGGCTTTGCAATAATTCTTCCCTGGTGTCTTTACTTCCAAAGTCATTTCTCAGCATTATTCAGTGCTGAGTCAGTCACCCTTTGAAGACCCTGGACTCTGAGTGCTCAGTATGATGATGGAGCTGTGTGAGGCAGGCTTGTGATCCATATTTACAGGTAGACAAGATGCTTAGAGATACAATTTAGCATAGGGCAAGTATGGTTGGACTCGATGATCTTAAAGGTCTTTTCCGACCCAGTCATTCTGTGATTCTGTGATTCTGTGAAAGCACAGGTCTGTTTTCTGCATGTCCCTCAGCTTTGCTGCTGCTCTGTTGATGAATGCGTGGCCACAGCTGTCTGTCCAAGCAGGACACAGCTCAACACCCACCCTAGACAATTTCAGAGGGCTTAATGACCTCCTGATGGTGCTGCCAGGGCTGGTCACGCAGCTGTGAGAAACCCAAAGCTCCATGTGAACGCAGAAAAGTCAGGGACAGATGAAGGGACTTGCCAGAGGCTATGGAGGGGGAGCAAGAGGTGGGGTTAAGATTCAAACCCAGGGTTCTCTCCTATTTCTGCACAAACTTTGGAAGGTCAGGGCTCACCCAGTAGCCTGTTTGCAGCTCCACAGGCACTTACCTACTTGCAGAGATTCGGGCGTCGCTGTAACTGATGAGGCCTCACCCTGGCAGGTTGGAGTCACACAATGGCATCTCCGTGAAGCTCTTGCCATGACCTCTGCAGTTGTTCAGTATAAATAAACCACCATGTGAGCTCAGCCGTGCCTGACAGCATGTACACAGCATTGCAGGCACCAGGAAGGGGCTCTGGTGTAGCCACCAAAGTGCTGGGAAGGGCATGCTGTCAGTGCCTCTCTGTAAACCCTCATGGGTGGTGCTCTTCCCTCTCACCCTATGTGTCTGAATGTTTTCCCTGCGACACCCAAATAGCCCCCTGAATCAGATCCCAGGGCCTGGGTTTACACAGTGGCTTCAAACAGCCTTTCAAGCGCCGCTATTGCTAATTAATAAATTCCTAGCATTTATGAGGATTTAGGAAGAACAGGGTTCAAGTAATTAACAAATTTCATCCTGTTTTTTAACGAACTTGATGGATGACTTGCCAGGCAGGATTTCATTGCTGTCTCCTTGGGGTACATGCTAAACCACGGTGGTCTTAGCACCGTGTTACTCCAGTCCCTGATTGAGATCTAGTACCATCTGTGCCGGTATGGGGGATGGTGGGGGGAAGGAAGAAAGTTTGTGCTAAACCCTCTGAGATAGAACATCGTGAAGTGTTCATTTCCCAGATCATTAGAAACTCCAACTAGCCATCTGGCCAGAAACCAGAGATGCATATCCCTGCATCTACGGCTCAACAGCATTCAGCTCTGAGAGGGGCTGCTCTGTAGCCTTTGGGACTGGGAGCTGGAGAGCATCGTTGCCTCTGATCTTGGGGAAGTCTCTGTGCACTTTGGTCTTTTTACGGTTGATCTGCAGTTCAAAACGGAGCTGAATGTTAGGAGGCTCTAAAATGCAGGTGGTATTTCAGTCAGGAACAGAATATGCTTATCCTGTGCCTGAAAATGGCACACTCCACATGTTGCTCCAGTGATGATTTTCACTGGTAAAAAAGTGCCATCTTTCAGTCTCACTTTGCCTGGCCGCAGCATCCATCAGGAGGATGTGACCAGGTCCTGACTCCCATTTTGGGTGTGTTCAAAAAGACCACTGGGTCTTGTGTTTTCAGACATAAAAGGTGATGGGAACAGGCTTTCATATGCTGCTTCAGTGACTTAAGCTGGTAGGAGCAGAGAGAGGCTGAAAATAAGGTCTTTATGCTGATGGCTTTATGTTTACCTGAAGATGAGATTACCTGAAGTAGAGGTGTGCTGTAAACACAGCATGATCCTGGTGGACAGCAGGATGACCATGAGCCAGCAATGTGTCCTGATGCCTAAGGAGGCCAGTGGCATCCTGGGGTGTATTAGAAGTGGGGTGATTAGTAGGTCAAGAGAGGTCCTTCTCCCCCTCTACTCTGCCCTGGTGATATCACACCTGGAACTTCTGGTCCAGTTCTGGGCCTCTCAATTCAAGAAGGACATGGAACTCCTTGAAAGAGTCCAGCACAGGGCCACTGAGATGATGAAGGGAGTGGGACACCTTCCTTATGAGGACAGGCTGAGGGAGCTGGGCTTCTTTAGCCTGAAGAAGAGGAGACTGAGGGGTGACCTCATCAATGTCTATAAATGGTGAGAGTCAGGAGGATGGAGCCAGGCTTTTCTCAGTGACGACCAGCAGTTGGACATGGGGCAGTAGAGCTGGAGCACAGAAAGTTCCATGTGAATATAAGGAGGAACTTTTTCACTGTGTGTGTGATGAAACCCTGGGACAGGCTGCCCAGAGAGGTTCTGGAGTCTCCGTCTTTGAAACCCACCTGGACATGTTCCTGTGTGATTAGTCAGGGTGATCCTGCTGTGGCAGGGGGTTGGACTAGATGATCTGTCATAGTCCATTTCAACTCCTAGTGTTCTGTGATTCTGTGATTCTGTAATATTGTTTCTTGTTCTCAGCTGGTGATGTACAGCAGAAAACAGGACCAGAGAAACTCCTTCCTCATCATCCATTCACTCCTGCTCCTGGTCTCAGCTTCCCTACTTGTTCACCAAGGATAATAAGGTTTCTGTGTCTCCAGGCTCATGTGCATCACAGGTCAGTGTGCCAGTGGTCCTAGCTGTAAGCTGTGCGTGGTTCACACTCGTAAACAAAACGTAGAGATACCTCCTCTGGATAATTTACATTTTCTAGGAGAGGCCTGAACATAATACGACAGCAATGACTTCCTCCTTCTAATGCAATTTTTCGTTCATTATCTTGCCCGTAGAGCGCAAGCTCATATCCTTGATGGGCTGGTGTTGGAAGAAGGAGCAGGGGGAAAGCATCTGTTTTTATTCTGGCTTCTGTTTTGACCAGCACATATAATGGCACATGACCGTTGAGCCAGCAGTAATCCAGTTACAAAAGTCTTCAGAGTTACTGCACCAACCAAATTAAACTTGATTACCTCCAATTATGCTGAAAAGCCAGACAACAGCTCTTAGCTTGGGGTGAAGTAACTTCTTGCGATCGCATGTAGGGGAGGCCTACACGGGGTGTCAGGAGGATAATTGCTCGTTTGCTCTACCACAGAGCACCATCTGCTCTTGAAGTAATGCCTAAGGATGTGAGAACGTATTTGGGGTCGGGTAAACAGGCAGGGGAGCCCCGCAAAGGCTTCTCCCTGCTTGTTTTATTATCGTTTGTTTTATGGTTGCTTGCCCTGGGCCCAGCTGCGGTCAAAGCCTCATTGTGAGCAAGAGCCTCCGTAGAGGGAGTCCTCTTTCCACACAGAGCTTCTGGCCTCATCAGGAAAAAAACAAGGATGAAGTGGCCTTTATGCTTAAAGCAGAATAGTGTCCGTGTCTGGAGCGCTGCCTGGCGCTCTTTCCCAACGAGCAGCGCTACAATGGTTTTCTGTCTTGAGAAGGTGCAAAAAAAAATAGAACTCCCAGTTTTCTTCTCTTATGGGGTGGAAACCATGTAAGGGGAGTGGTGAGGAGGGGAAGGATCAATGTAGCTGCCACAAATGTATCTGGATCTGAGCGGGAAGGTTTGCATGGGGAGCTCATCCCTCGTAGGAGGACGGCCCAGGCATGAAGGCATGCTATCTGGGCCCAGAACTGAGAAGTCTTTCCATAGTGCTCTGTCTCAGCTGGCTCCAGGCAAAATTATTTCCAGCTGGCCAGTTTACTGAGGGGAGCAGGACTGGACTTGGGCCGTGGCTCCCGAATAGGAAAACCCATTTAATTATCTTCAAGTGCAAGGACTGAAACATCCTCTGGCTGCATCCACCATCCAGCTCAGCATCCCAGCCCCCTTCCCATACTGTGTCCATTCTTGATGGGCTGTGCTGGATTCTGCCAGGATCTCTTCACAGAGAGGGAGAGAAGCAGGCTTAATCCTTTGTTTTCCCACCTCTAGCAACCTAACTGTCAATTCCAAGTTAAATGAGAGATTTGTTATTCACTTGGAATAACACGCCCTGGCCACCTCCTTGTATCTCAGCTCGAAGTTAATGTAGGAATGCCAAGCTTGCTCCTCTGGTTGCCACTCCATCCAGCATTCAAACACTGGGAGCATGCATGCCTTGAACACTGCTGACCTGCAAGTCATCCCTTCCCTTCTCCCTTTTTCAAGCCTCTATTAAGGCATCAGAGCTCTGATGCCCCCCTGGCTTTGCCAGAACACCGTAGCAAAGATGATTCAAACTGTCTTGTTAATCTCATCAAAGCATCCCATGCTACTATTCCCCTCCTCACTCGTGGAAAACAACTGGTGCTGCTGGGGCTGCTTGCCTATCAGGAGAAGGAGGAAAGGGCCGTCTTGTGGCTTGGCTTCAATGGTGGCTGTGCTGGGGGGCTTGCTGTGCTCTTTGACAGAGGGTGGGAAGCTTGAAAAGACTCGAGTTCTTGAAAGACATGGGTTTGTTGTTTGGGATTTTTTGCTTAACCTTGAAAAGTCTTGATTAAATTAAAAAAGAAAAAACTGCTTCCATCAAGCTCTGCTGCAGGAACTGTTTGGTGAAGATAAAGCTGGGTCGTATTGTTATGGAGCTGGATCTCGTGAGACCAAGCGTTCACTCTGAATTGAAAAGCAGGCATGGAGCATCAAGCAGCACAGCAGATTTTTAAAGCCTTTCCCCACACACACACACCCTCCCCAGCATGGTTTGGCTCATATTAACCTCAGCATAGGGGCATTTCCAAGGGATTAGTGCCTGGCTGTGGTAAGTAGCCCAAAGCATTTTAGCCAGCTGGTCCCTAATCCCCAGGAAATGCCCCCTGTCTCCAGCCAGCCAGCCAGCCAGCCAGCCAGCCCTGCTGCTTACACAGGCAACAGGAGGAGCAGGGCTTGGGAGGATAGGGGTGCATCTCTGTCTGCAGGTTTCCCATCTGCCAGTAGATGGCACAGAGCGTTTAAATAAAGCTGGAGAGGCAGGAGAAGGAGTGGACGTTGTGGTTTCGTTCTTAGAAGTTCTGATTTTTCATAGATTTCGGTTTCAGCCAAGAACAAGGAATCGCCCTGAAGGTTGTGATTGAAAACCCCAGAGGTCTCTGCAGGAGACAACTGCCTTGTGCACCCCGTAACTGCCTTGTGCACCCCATAACTGCCTTGTGCACACCCTGGTGTGTTAAACATGCAACACAACATCTTTTTCTTGGGAAAACGTTTTTCTTTCTGCCCTACCCTCGAGGAATATGATTTCTTACATGGCATCTCCTAATTCCTCCCTTGCTGCGCCTGCTAATTCTGCTCTTCCCCCTTCAGTTGTTCCTGCTGGCAGAGATGGATTCTCGATGGCTTCAGATAACTCCCTCCTCGTGTTTTTCCAACGTGGGGATGTGGTTTGTCACAGTTTTCCACCAAAGGCTGCTGGCTCTTAGCTCAGACTCCAGAGATTTACGCAGTCAAGCTGGGGCCAGCCTGAGTTCAGTCTCTGCCGCCGGTTAGAGGAACAGCTTGAAGTTGGTTAAAACTGTTAGAAACGTGCAAGCGCTGCCAAATCAGAGCCGCGCTCATGACATACATCGTCTCTAAATCCAAGAGGCATTGGGAGTAATACTCCTATTCCCAGCCAAATGCTTTAAGTGGGGCCAGCATCATAAGGCATCACAATGTTACATGCATTGGATCGTATGTAATCTGGCAGCCCGATGCCAGAATTCACTCGCTGTTCCCACTCTTGCGTACAGCCACGGTGGAATTAGGGAGGCACGTTCGCATGGAGCATCTTGTTTGGAGGTTCAGATTAGATATTAGAAAAAAAAAATTACTGAAAGAGTTGTCAGGGCCTGGAACAGGCTGCCCAGGGTGGTGGTTGAGTCACCTTCCCTGGATATGTTTAACAGACGGGTAGATGAGGTATTTAGGGATATGGTTTAGTACAGGACAGGAACGGTTGGACTTGATCTTAAAGGTCTTTTCCAACCTTGTGATTCTGTGATTCTGTGAAGGATTTTTCTGTGCAGAGGTTTTATTTCACATTTCAAATGGCATCGTACTTTGGAATACAGAAAATGCAACTCATTTCCCAGCCACAAATCCCAGCAATCTGAGGTGTCTGCATCAAGTTTTTGCTATAGGCATCATCTATAATAGGGAAAAAAATGAATTTGCAGGGGTACTTCATGGTTTGGACCTTGTTCAGATATCTCTAGTGATAGAATCATGTCACCAGACATGATCCAGGATAGGGAATGAGCAGAGAGAAGGGAAGGTGCAGCAAGGGAGCAGGGTAATAAACCAAAGGCTGCCACGGAATATGTAGAATCACCCGTTCCAGTTCACATGGCAATAATTACGGAGCAGTTCTTTAAACATCCATCACCCAAACGAAGCGTTTCAGCTCCGTGTGGGGAGAGTTGTTAACATAAAAATGCAGACAGGGTTCTCTGGGGCTGGTCTGCAGGCTGATGCCACTTTGCTTCAGTTTCTGTATGAGGGAATTCCTAGCCCTGTGAATGATGAAAGTACACTGTGGAATGGTTTTCTGCACGATACCCGAATATTAACCATTGACCGACTGCTCTTGATCAGAATCACAGGTTCACAGAATCATAGGGGTTGGAAGGGACCTCAAGAGATCATTGGGTCCAACCCCCTGCCAAAGCAGGGTCCCTAGGACAGGGCACACAGGTTGGCATCCAGACGGGTCTGGAATATCTCCAGAGAAGGAGACTCCACACCCCCTGGGCAGCCTGTCCCAGGGCTCCCTCACCCTCACTGGGAAAAAGTTCTCCCGCATCTATATTGGTACTGAACTCCCTGTGCTCCAACTTGAGGCCATCGCCCCTTGTCCTGTCCCCACAGCTCACTGAGAAGAGGCTGGCCATTTCCCCCTGTGTCCCACACTTCAGCTATTGATAACCATTGATCAGATCCCCTCTCATGCTTCTTCTCTCAAGGCTGAACAGCCCCAGCTCACTCAGCCTTTCCCCGTAAGGGAAATGTTCCAGTCCTTTAATCATCTCCATAGTGTTTATAAACCCTCGGTAGGTCACCCTGAAATTACTCTGGGTTTTGGGAAGATCTCTCCAGCGCAGGTCAGTCACCAGGAGGCAGCTTTCCCTGTGAATGCACAAAATGTCTCTCACCCAGGAGAGTTTGCAGGCCAGACTCTCGCTGTCCTGCGGCGTAAATTGATACGGCTCCAGTGCACTGAATAAGGCAGCGCCGGCTGATGCCAGCGCAGAACTGGCCTCTCCATCCTCCCCTGCTCTCAGCTCCACCTCATATGCCACACTGGCAGAGATGGGCAAGCTGATCTGACCGTAGCCAGCGTCTGTGCAGAGGTTGCCCAGCCCTTCAATAAGATACAGCCCTTCCTTTGGGCACTGGAAAGGTAGAAAATGCTGCTTCTTCGGCCTCTGCATTTCCCTGTCAGAAGAAGCCTCATTCCTGATGAATGACATACTTGTTCTTTAAGGGGTTATTCCCCTCCTTTATGTATTCACAAAGGTGATAAACAGCATATGGCGTAAGTGTGCTTGTCCCTATCTCAAAAAGAGGTGTCATGCCTACCTCCCAGAGGCACTGCAGGTTGTAATTCCTGCTCCAAAGTGATGCAAGATCCCCAGGCGGGCAGCGTTGTGTATAGGTTGTTGTTGTTTGACATCCAGGAGAGCATCCAGCCAGCGTGGAGTTGTTATTGCACCAGCTACAGCACAAACACTTAAGGAGGGACCGTCCCTGCCCAGGAAGGTTGGACACGCAGGGAGGCAGGGAGGACTGAATGTGCCCGAGCAGGTTTGGGGCAGAGCTGCTGTGAAGAGGCAGCTTTTAGAAATCCATCCCCAGCAAAGCCCTGAGCTCTGCTGTCCTAATAAATGGGCAGCGCGGGCGTGTCGTGGGTGAGGAAGGCGGCTTTTATGGGTGCTGTGCCCAGGCTTTTTCACTTTCAAGGATGCAGTGAAAGGAGGGATAGAGCATAATCCTACTCACAGGGCTGCAGAGGGAAGTTTTATTGCTGCCTGAGCTGGGGAGAGAATCAGGCTTTTAAATGAACAGTGCTGCTAGATCTGGAAGGTGATAGTTAATCTCAGCCAGGGTATAATACCCTGTAATAGGAAACCTGGTTTGTCTGTATGAGACTCCGGTGACAGTCAAATCCTTTCAGTGGGCACTGCTCCATTATTTAAAAATCAATAATAAAACATGAAGCTTTTATTGATTCCCCTCATATATTTTTTTATTTTTATTATTATTATTGTTTGCTCCAGTAGGGTTTGGGGGTTTTGCCCTCACTGCTCTTTGGCTGTTTCTTGCCTAACCTCTTTGTTTTCCCATGGCACCCTCATCCCCTTCGAAGAGAGGCTGAGGGAGCTGGGTTTGTTCAGCCTAGAGAAGAGAAGGCTGCAGGGAGACCTCCCTGCAGCCTTCCAGTCCCTGAAGAGAGCAGAGAAACAGGAGGGGAATCAGCTTTTTAAAAGGGCAGAGACTGGCAGGACAAGGGGGATGGAGTGAAGCTGAAGGAGGAAAGGTTCAGATGAGATATTAGGGGGAAGTTCTTTACAGAGAGAGTGGTGAGGGGCTGGAACAGGCTGCCCAGAGAGGTGGTGGATGCCTCATCCCTGGGGGTGTTCAAGGCCAGGTTGGATGGGGCCCTGGACAACCTTGTGTAGCTCCAGGCCTGGAGGTTGGTGGCCCTGCCTGTGGCAGGGGGTTGGAGCTCTGTGACCCTTGGGGGTCCCTTCCAACCCAGACCAGTCTGCAATTCTGTGATCTCGAGCACAAGCCCCAGAGCACAGTGGAGCCAAAGCCACCCTCTCCTTTCTGGGGTGAGAAAGATCCATCAAGACCCATCAAGACAGGGGAAGGGTCCCGGGGAAAGGGATGGGGGAGGGGATGGCTGGGGTGATGAAACCTTACAGAGGAAGGGTTGGTTGGTTGTTTTCCTTTCTTTTGCGAGGGGTACTGACCCCTTGATTTAAGGCAGGAGCGGTACGAACAAAGTTTCTATAGAAGCCCTGTATGAGTGCGGGAGGGGGCAGGAATGACAGGTAACCCCTCCCGGGCGGCGGGGATGCTGCCGGGGAGCCGGGCAGCCCCTCTTCCCGGCGGGGTTTGTATCTTTAAAGCAGGCTGGCGGGGCGCCGGGCCGGGCGGGAGGCGTGGTGAGCCGGGGAAGGAGCCAGTTTCCTGCTTCCCCGCTGCTGCCGAGCGGCGGTGGCGGGGGGAGGCGCTCGCCGCTTCCCCCCCCCCAACCTCCTTCATCCGTGTGTCCCCCCCCCTCATATCATACACACCCCCCTTCCCCATCCATCCATCTATCCATCCATCTATCCATCCATCCATCCATCCATCCACCCACCCACCGCCCTCCATGGGCCGGCGCTGCCGGCGCTGAGCACCGGGAGGCAGCGCCCGGCGGCGCGCCCCGGGCTGCCGCGATGAGCGGCGGGGAGGTGGTGTGCTCGGGCTGGCTCCGAAAGTCACCGCCGGAGAAGAAGTTACGGAGATACGTAAGTCTCAAGCTCACCTCATCTCATTGCTACCCCAGCTCCGGGGAAACCGGGATCCTGCCCCCCTCCCCTCCCCGCTCCCCATCCCTGTCTCCCTCCATCCCTCCGGTAGCCGCCGCCCGCCCGGGTGCACCTGCTGCCGCCTCGCCCGGAGCCGCGGAGGCTCAGCGGGGCTCGGGGTGCTCCTTGCTCGGGCTGGGGTGGGTGGTTGTGGCTCCCCACCGCTCGGGGAAGGGAGGGGTGGGAGCATCTCCCTTCCTCCCCCCTCCTCCTCGCCTTTCCCTCGGTAGCAGCGGGGTGATGGCCGCGGCTGGACCGGGCAGCCGGGTTTGGGGTAGCTCTTACCGTACCCCGGGGGTGACCGAGCTCACCCCGGGACCTGCGACTGTCACACCCCTCTCCTTTGAAGCCGCGTGTCTTGGAGGAGGGTGAGAATACCTTTGTCCCGAGGAGTAAAAGGCAATAATGCATCTTGGATCCCCCCAGCACCCCCACAACGGCCGCTTTCTCCCCCTCCCCGTGCACGGTTCCTATTAATCATTGAAGGCTGGAACCCTTTGAAGATAGCACCGGGTAGCGCCTCGATAGCCTTTCGCGGGTCGTTAGCGGCCGAGATCAAACACTTCAAAGAAGTTGTAAAAAGAGGGTCCGAGCGCCAGCCCTCTCACATCCCCCGCTCCACGGCAGGGAACGGGGTTCTCTGCACCCTCCCTGTGATGGTGTCACCATGCTCCATGAGCCTTAAGAGCTCGGGAGCACAGCTACGTGGGGCTGCTGTCCTATGACTCGGCACATCGGGATATGAAGCCAGGGTCCCACTCCCTAACTCCAGTGACCAACGTCTGCCAGGTTTTTGGTTGGCTGGGATGCAGCCTCTGGGAGAGAGTTGGATGCTCTCCCTTTTTTTTTGGGGGGGGGAGGGAACAGACAGACACGGGACCAGCCAAATTGTCCGTTGGTCCCGTGGCTTTTGCCTGTGTGTGTTGTGGTTTCCATGTCGGTTTGGGAGCGTCAGGCAGAACAAGTGCAGCTGGTGCCTCCCCACTGCCTGTTATCGATTGATGGAAGCATCGCTGCCTACCCTAGAGAGGGAGGGGGATGTCTGTAGTCCTGGATCACAGGCTAGGGCAGGGCTGGAGGAGTGTCTGATTTGTGATCCTTGTTACTAGCCTTGTCCAAAATGGGTGCAGCCCCTTAAACATCACGGGTGCCACATCCCCTTGCATACCCAGTCTCTCTTTGCAATCCTTTTCCTGGTGTGCCTGATCCCCTTTGAGGGAGGATTGGATTGGCCGTGAGATGGAGCTGTGAGGGAATCCAGTTCGTTTGGTCCCTGTCCCCCAAAATATACCGAGACAAAGGTAAAGCTGGGTGTTTACATGGGAAATACCAAGCCCCTGCTGTATGTAGGCAGGCTTTGTGGGAGCTGGACAGAATGACTTTGTGCGTGCTGAACTGTGGAGGATGCTTTTAGCTTAATGGAGCAAAGCACCTTCCTCCCGCAGAAATCAACTAATTGCTGATCCTGAGTCACCAGTGGCCTTAACTCATCAAACATCATTAGCTCCCCAGCATCTGCCCCGTGAAAGGGCGCTCACATCGCCTTCTGAATATCCAGCTTGTGCTCTGGCATTCCAACCAGAGCTGAATAAATCTGCTCAACGCTCTGCACGAGGGTGTGACACGCCGGCGGTTAGCGCTAATTATCGGCGTGCATAAGAGTGCTTTTCATCCAGATACATCCCAAAGCGCTTTGCGAGCCACCTATGTTTTCAAAACATCCTCATTGCCCCCCCCCACCCCGCCCCACCTCCCCAAAGAGGAAACGCAGCCGTGCTGAGATGATGTGCCCGGCCGTCCCACGCAGCCTCTGCGGGGCAGGAAGCGATGCTCCACAGATGTCACTCGAGGGGGGAGATCTCTGTCCCGGAGCGGTCCCAGCGTCGTGGTCAGTGGGACTTCCCTTCCAGTCACGCCTGTTGTGCTGGCTTCCTGCCTCGGTAGCTGGATTAGAAAACGTTGGGCTTAGCTTGGGCTAGTGTTCTGCTCTGGTGGTGCCCTGTCCCCTCGATTTTCAATGCATTCTGATTAATACAATTAATATCAGTATTAATTATAAATATCAGTCTTAATACAGATACAGTATTATTGTATTAATATTGTATTAATTATTGTATTAATGGGTATGAATCTAATCAGTACGGATACAGCTGCAGTGTGCACTGGGGGTGGCAGTGTGTCGATCAAGCTGTTCCCTCCAGTAGTGGTCCAGAGCAGGTAGATGTTATAGAGCCCAAGGCTGATGGTTTCACTCCCCTAAAACCTGCCTTCATCTCCAGCTATCCCACAAGGCTGGGCTTTAGTTTTCAGGCACCAAAAGTGTGTCTTCTGCCACCACGCTCTTATGCCGGCATTTGCCTGGGCTCAGAGGGAAGAGCTTTTCCACCTTCCTCAGAGGGAAGGTCTTTTCCACCTTTGCCTCTTTTCCTTATGCCTTCGGTTTATATTCTGCTTCAAGGCTTCAAAGGAGGGACCTCAGTCTGCAGGATGCTGCTAATTGGGTTTGAAGTTCCTGCTCTGGCTGTATTGACACAAGGAAGACGATAGATTTATTTTTCTCTTCAACAAGCGCTATTCAAATGTACGTTGCACATGGGTGTGTTGCTGATGCTGCCCTTGAAGTGCTGGGCTTTCATCAGCCTGGTTCTCTTTTGGTTTTGCTTTTCAAGGAGATCTTTCGCAAGGAGGGAAGGTAGTAAATTTTTCTTCCCTAACTTTCATCTGCAGTCACTGGGGAAGGGGACTCCTCTCCACTCCTGACCCACGCAGTGTTAATCTGCACTTGCAGCAGTCCTGGCTCAGTTTCACTGGATATTATGGGATATTTCATGTAGGACTTTTTTGCACCACACTCTGGGAAGTGTTTGGGTCAGGAAGTTCTCTTCATCCGATCAAATGCTGATTGCTTCAAGGCTGGGACAAACTGCACCTCTTCTGCCTTGTAACTGGGGATGGGGGTGTTCAAGTGGACCCCAGGCAGTTTGGCCATGATCTCGGATAAAACCAGAAGGTGTTACTGTAGTATTGATAATAGAAGATAACCAAACAATCAAAGGTCAAAAGTAACAGAGATAGCACAATTCCCCCTCCCATCTCTGTTCTGCTTGGGACACCGAGCTCCATCATCGGCTACTCACCTGACCTTTTTTCCCCCAAATATTTTTATGTCTTTATAGAATCACAGAATGGTTTAGGTTGGAAGGGACCTTTAAAGGTCATCCAACTCCTCTGCAGCAGTAAGCAGGGACATCTTCACTAGATGAGGCTACTAAAAGCCCCATCCAACCTGGCCTTGAATCTTTCTGGGGATGGAGCATCTACCACCTCTCTGGGCAGCAAACCCCATGCCAGCACCTCACCACCCTGATCATAAAAAGAAATTCTTCCTTGCATCCAGTCTGGGTCTCTGCCCTTTTAGTTTACAACCATCACCCCTCATCTGATTGCTACAGGCCCTATTAGAAAGTCTGTCCCCACCTTCTCCCCTTCTGACTTTTCAGCCTTGAGAAGACTAAGAGGGGATCTGATCAATGGTTATCGATATCTGAAGTGTGGGACACAGGGGGAAATGGCCAGCCTCTTCTCAGTGGGCTGTGGGGACAGGACAAGGGGCGATGGCCTCAAGTTAGAGTTCTGCACCAAAATGTGGAAGAACTTTTTCCCAGTGAGGGTGAGGGAGCCCTGGGACAGGCTGCCCAGGGGGTGTGGAGTCTCCTTCTCTGGAGATATTTAAGACTCATCTGTGCAACCTGTCCTAGGGACCCTGCTCTGGCAGGGGGTTGGACCCAATGATCTCTGGAGGTCCCTTCCAACCCCTACAGTTCTGTGATTCTGTGACTTTCACGCATGGAAGGGTCTCCTTGTACAGCCACAAAGCGCAGAGCTGTCCTTTCATCCTCCTCCTGGCTCCTCCTTAAAACGCCCATGAGGAAAAACAAAAAGAGAAAAATAAGAAAGGAAAACCCAATCCCTAAAGACAACAGCCTCAGCTTGAGCTGTGTGACCGCTGAGCCGAGACCGGCGCACGTTGTGCGGGTCTGCACTGACTCACTGTCTCCTGGTGCTCTCTGGCTGGATGTGCCTGTCCGCTGTCTCCCGAGTTAGACGTGGGTTCAGAGTGGTGCTTTGTGTCTGTGCCTGTCGCCTGGTGCGGTGGGGCTCAGGGGCCGGCTCTCTGGCAGCAAAGCCATGGGGAATGTAGCTGCTGTTGTAGAGGAGCTCTATGGCTTCCCTGTCATGAAATCCACGTGCTTCACCCGGTCGTTTATGTACCGTAAAGCCAGAGGATTTTCAGCCTGGCTGAGAGGGATGTCTACAGTTCTGCCTAAA
The DNA here is from genome assembly GCA_027925045.1 of Hypotaenidia okinawae. Taxonomy (NCBI): domain Eukaryota; kingdom Metazoa; phylum Chordata; class Aves; order Gruiformes; family Rallidae; genus Hypotaenidia; species Hypotaenidia okinawae. The sequence continues at coordinate 212,678,709 of BSDF01000001.1, forward strand.
ACAAAAGCTTCTCCTCTTGTATTGCTTTGACAGCCCCTTACTGCTTCCCCCTCCCCCTGCCCTTCCTGGTTTACTGAGGGGAGAGTTTGGCTTTGTGCATCAATGGCCATCTTTACATCAAGCAGAATCACAGGATGGTCAGGGCTGGCAGGGACCTCTGGAGATCATCTAGTCCAACCCCCTGCCAGAGCAGGATCACCTAAACTAAATCACACAGGAATGCATCCAGGTGGGTTTGAATGTCTCCAGAGGAGGAGACTTCACAGCCTCTCTGAGCAGCCTGGCCCAGGGCTCTACCACCCTCCCAGGAAAGAAGTTCCTCTTCAGGGTTAGATGGAACATCCTCTGTTCCAGTGTGTGCCCATCGCCTCTTGTCCTGTCCCTGGGCACCATTGTAAGAAGACTGACCACATCCTCCAACCCCCACTCCTCAAGGATTTATCAACATTGATAAGTTTCCCCCTCAGTCTTCTCCAGGCTAAAAAACCCCAAGTCCCTCAGCTTCTCTTCACCAGAGAATTATTCTAGTCCCCCTCAGCATCTCTGTAGCCCTTTTATTTACCCTCTCCTGTAGCTCTCTCTCCTTCTTAACCCAGGGAACCCAGCACTGCACACACTATTCCAGATGAGGCCTCACCAGGGCAGAGCAGAGGGGCAGGAGAACCTCCCTTGACCTGCTGGCCACACTTTTCTTGATAAACCCCAGGATGCCGTTGGATTTCTTGGTCATGAGGGCACATTGCTGGCTCATGGTCAACCTGTTGTCCACCAGGACTCCCAGGCCTTTTTCCACAGAGCTGCTTTCCAGCAGGTCACCCTAGCCTGTAGGTTAGCAGTCATCAGAAGACCTGTTCCTTTCCAATGGAGTGAGTAGAAGAGGTTAAGCTTGGGTTGATTTACTTATTGCAGCCCTGTTTCTAGGCATATCTTCCTAATGAATTGCTTCTTTGGGCCCCCAAAGCAGATCCTTAATATCTCATCTGGATGATAATATAGACGTCCTCATTAAATGATTCAGTAGGATGTGGACTGAAGCAGGACCACTGGAGCAGAGAAGTCTTCAGCTGCTTAAATGATGGAGTTACTGGGTGATGTTTGGCATAGCGCTAATCAGGATGAAATTTTAGAGCAGGGAGAGAAGACAGGACATCCCTTTGACTCTGCAGCAAAATAAAAGCAAATGGATTTTAAACAAAAAGATCCCTTTTTTTTTTCCCCTTCTTTTTTCTCTTCTCTCAAAGGAGTTGTGATAGGTAGCTCTGAGATCCAGCTATGCCATGCCTGATTCAGGATGCTCCCCTCTACCAAAAAACAGGAAACAGTTGCAGAGATTCCCAAGAAAAGCACCAAAAAAGTGAGCAGAAACCTAGAAACCATGGAAAAGGCTGAAGGAAATGAGGTTGTTTAGTCTAGGGACTAGAGGGCTGAGCGGAGAAATAACAGTCCTTGAGTATGTCAAAGGTAGCTGCGGAGGGGGAGGGAGTAAACCATTCTCCATGGCCAGTGGTGGGAGGCCAAGAAGTGCTGAGCTCAAACTGCAGCGAGGGAAACAAGTGTTAGGAAAAATCTTCCTAACCTCTGATGGCCAGAGGAGTGGAGCAGTGGAACAGATTGTTTGGGATGGGCTCGGAGTCTCCGTCGGTGGAAGTTTCGATGGGCAGGTTGGCCAAACTCCGAGTGCTGATCCCATCTTGAGGCAGTGGAATAAATTCGACAGATTCTCCAGAAGTCCCTTCCAGTGCTGGCCTAGGTGGATTTATGGATTTTTGAGCCTGTACTCAGGGAGGGAGAGTGAAGAAGCTTTAGGGCACAAATTGCATCGCCTGGGTCCACTGATGGGGCTCGGGGAGGTTCTCTGGTGCGGTGCAAACAAGTTCTTTGTAGAAAGCTTGACAGCACCGAGCACCGTGACTTCGCATCTCATTCCAGCTGTCAAGCTGCCTTGCTGCACCCTGCTCCTCCCAGGTAATCTCCAGCCCCTATTCAAATAGGCTGTAAGACATTTCAGTTCTTGTCAGCTGCCCCTATGATTCAGAGGAGGAGGGATGAATGTTTGCTCCGCCAGAGAAGGTTTTACAGGTCAGGGGGTGCATTTCACTTGCAAAGGGCAGGACCCGCCAGCGCTCCTGCAGCAACACCTCTCTTGTGCAATGCTGCACAAAGGTCAGGCTCCAGAACTTGTTTCTCTGCTGCATCATTGCTGGTGAGTCAAAATACACAACCTCTTCCCCACGGCCTGTTCTCGGGGTCATTTTGTTTGGGTGTGGGGCTCCGTCCCTTTGCCCACTGTAACATTTTCCAGGAGCGATCAGATGATGGTATGTTGTCATCATGATACTCTCGATGTAGTAACATGGAGCTACTTGAAGGGTGGTTATGAGAATTATCATAGAATCATAGACTGGTCTGGGCTGGAAGGGACCCCAAGGATCAGAGTTCCAATCCCCTGACACAAGCAGGACCACCAGCCTTCAGGCCTGGAGCTACACAAGGTTGCCCAGGGCCCCATCCAACCTGGCCTTGAACACCCCCAGGGATGGGGCATCCACCACCTCTCTGGGCAGCCTGTTCCAGCCCCTCACCGCTCTCTCTGTAAAGAACTTCCCCCTAATATCTCATCTAAACCTTCCCTCCTTCAGCTTCAATCCACCCCCCTTGTCCTGCCAGTCTCTGCCCTTTTAAAAAGTCAAACTCTACTCAGTTTTGGGAGGTGACAGAACAAGGGAGCGGCAACTGCAACCTGGCTTTGGAGTTCAGGCTGGGTGCTAGGGAAAGTTTCTCCACTGGGCAGGTGTGGGATAGAGCGACAAGTTGCCACAGAGGTTTCAGATTCTCAGGCTTGGGGGGTTTTGAGACTTTGGCTAGAGAAAATCACAGCTGACCTGATCTAGTCACACCTCAAGTGTAAGGCTGGACTAGAAACCTCCAGAGGTGCCTTCAACCCAACATTTCTGATGAGCTCCCGCTCTATGCAGCAATGCATCCATCCACTTTAGCCCAGCTCCCCACACAGGCAGATAGTCCCTGGTTTGTTCCCTGTCAACGTGAGCAACCTGAGGGAAGCAGCTCTTCAGCTGCTGAAACTCAAACTGCTTTGGTCAGGACAAACCCACACTCAGCAGTGCATGAGTCGAGGTGGACGTGCCTGTAGAGGTAAGGAGTCCATGTGTTGTGTGGGGAGTGAAACTGGTCCGTTTTCCTGGTGCTTTGCCTTTGCTAAGATGGCGTGAGTGACTCTTCAGCCATCTGTCACGGCTTCAGAGCTGGACAGTGGTGCTGGCAAAGTCCACAGTGGGTGTAAAAGATGGATGGTGGCAAAGCACAGGTTGAACTTAGGAAAGACAAACAATACTTAAGGAAAAGTGTAACAGGAAGCTGGCTCCATTTCTCCTTGGAGGAGAGCAAAGTAATACTGAAACCCTTTTTTACTCTTTTCCTTTCAGTGAGTGTCAGATACAAGAGGTGATGTCATAGTGTTTACCAGACCAAAGCACATCATTTATAGTAGTGACTCAAAGGCAGAGCAAATATTATTTATTTGCATTACAGTAGCAGCTGAGGCAGATGGGATTGGGGCTCGATGCACTGAGGGTTTGGTGAGACCATGTCTGCCCTGAAGCATCTGGTTGGATGGGGAAACTGAGGCACAGAGCAAGTCAGTGGTTTGGCTGCATTTGTGTTCAGGGTGATTCCTGTGCTTGGGAACTTGACTTGGCTTTATAGATTCACAGACTCACAGAATTTTAGGGGTTGGAAGGGACCTCCAGAGATCATCAAGTCCAACCCCCTGCCAAAGCAGGGTCCCTAGGTATTGCTTCTACCTAAGCCAAATGATTCCAAGCTGCTCACCAGCTGCTGGGGAAGGGTGAAGCCTCGGAAAACAACTAGTCCCCAGGAATATGTAGTACTTCCAGCAGGGATTTAGGCAGAAGGAGTGCTGAGGTCATCTGGGGCCTCTCTGAGATGAGGTAATTCATAAAAATTGGAAATTACTGTCTTTAATATACTCTACCCTCCCTTTTAGTGCTCCTTTCAAGTCTTTAAAGTCTCACTTCCCATCATAACGCTTAGGTGGACCTTTCAGCACCTAATAGTGGTGACAAAGTATATTTATTCCTATCCTGGGAGATAGGAGAAACGGGGAAGAGAGACTTTGATTCACTCCAGGGTGTCCAGAGAGCAGCAGCAGGGCTCAAAGAGGTTTCTGAACTACTGCCTGGCCTCTCCCTCACCTCTCAGACCTTCTCCATGGGACAGTCCCATCCTGCCAAGGATTTGGTGAGGGGGGAAGATTAAACCCAGAATCAGCATTATGCAAATATTTATTCTCCTGTACCATCCTCTGGCTGGGTAATTTCATGGAATTTTAATTATGGCACACCTAGGCACATCACTTGGCTGCGAGGCATCATGTAAATACAGACCATTGTGATTTCCTTATCTGGAGCTGTGAGCAGGAAACCTGGCCCAGCTGCCAGGGCTGTTGGGAGCCTGGCCTGTGCCACCAGCTGGGACATGTGGCTCAGGAGAGGCTCCCAAAGCTGCTGACCATGCATAAAGTTTTCTGGAGCATCCTTGGACCTCTGCTGTGGGCCACTGAGCAGCATCTGAGTGAAATGTCCTAGGGAGCCTGCTTTGGCAGGGGGTTGGACCCGATGATCTCTCGAGGTCCCTTCCAACCCCTACAATTCTATGATTCTATGATCTACAGCAGTGCTTCTCATGCAGATGAATAAGCTCAGGAGCACATCTGCCTTCCAAAGTTTTGCTTGGTGTCTCCTCAGCCTGGCAATGGCTCCCGTAATTCAGTTCAAATAATAAAAATAGCTCTGAAGAAGAAAAGTCCCTCTTCTCTTTTGCATTTCAGATGAACTCTGTGCCTCATCTCTGATCCTTTCCCCAGCACACAGCGCTATGGGCTCAAAAGGAAAAGGCCGGGTTGGGTTTTTGTTCACCCCTTCCAGTCTCTCATCCCAGCTGAGAAGTCACCGGTGTTAGAAATGATTTGTTTATACCCTTGCACGCCACTGTGTTAACATCCCACTGTGGTCAGATGCTTTTAGGCAAAAGCTTTCAGAGTTGGAAATGCTGGTGCAAAGCCGCCTGGATCTCCTTTCTCTCTCTCACAGAGGAATGGGTGGGCTTGCTTCTCTGTAGGCTTTATCAGTCAGAGAAATTGGAGCAGCATCCCTACGCTTTGCAGCCCAGTGAAACCAGCTTGGTGGTTACCTCAGGTTAAACCAGCAGCGAATCAGTGGTGAGCACAGGAGGGGCTATAGGTGAGGTCAGCACAGAGCATCCCTTTTCTTTCTTCTGATGGCCAAAGGGAAAGGCAAATACTTGGCATGGGCAAGCGTGGGGAGCAGACCCACAACCCCAAGCAGTGACCACGGCCATGTGCATCCTCCAGGCAGACACACCAGAACCTGAGATACACCTGCACTGGGCCTTCCTTCAGCCAGGTGACAGGAGATAGGACAAGGGGAAATGGCCTCAAGCTGCACCAGGGCAGGGTCAGATCAGATGGGAGGGAAAAGTTCTCCCCTGAAAGAGTTGTGGGGCTGTGGAACAGGCTGCCCAGGGAGGGGGTTGAGTCACCATCCCTGGCTGTGTTTAACAGATGGGTAGATGAGGTACTTAGGAATATGGTTTAGCACAGGACAGGAACGGTTGGACTTGATGATCTTGAAGGTCTTTTCCAACCCAGTAATTCTGTGATTCCTGAGATGGAGGAAGGGGAGTTCCTCAAGGTCAGCATGCAAACCTGCACAGTGCTGTCACATGCATCATCCATCCTATCTAGCCACCCAGTGACTTCAATGTGTGCCATGTTTAACTTAAAAAATAAAATTACATATAAATAAAAATAAAATTACATATAAATAAAAATAATCTTCAGTCCCAAAAAAACTTGTTGTCTTCAGCTTTCAAGCTGTGCCTTTAAAGAGCAGGAGGAAAATCTGAGTGCTGGAAGCATATGTTTCTTCCTGTGTGAGATAGCCAGCGGTGCCTGTTTCTCCAATGAATCTGGAATAATTTGATGCCAGCAACCTGGGGTGCAATGAATCTGGAATAATTTGATGCCAGCAACCTGGGGGTGCAATTTCAGCTCTGGATTTGTCTTTTCATATTTGGTTCCTTGGGTTTTGGGGTTTTTTTTCTTTCTCTTTCCCTGAGCTCTTGCACAGTTTTCCTGGAGAAGGTTGGGATCTGGGAAATCTTGCATCAGTCTGGATGTCTGCATTACACTAATACCTAGCAATGAACCTCTCCGTCCAAATGTGAATATTCTCTCCACCCCCCGCCCCCAAAATGACGCCTGTTCAGGATAGGAGGTTCACTCTTGGGCCAGAAATGGGACATTTTTATTTATAGCTTAAGTCTGGCTTTGAGGGAGGACCAGTTGAGGACAGCTCTCAGACATTTCTGCATTAAGCTTCCTGATTGCTTCTTCCTCTCTGTTGCTTGGAAAGCTTCTCCATCTCTGCCTACTCTGGGATCTTCTTCATGTGGCCTCCAAATTTCTAAACCTTGCATGTTCAGTCTCTCTTTTTCCTGTAATCTATTCTTTTATTATTATTAAAATATTATTATGTATTATTTCTCCTGCATCCCAGTGACTTTTGAACACATCCCAAATCTTTCCATCATGTCTCCTGGATCTAAGATGCATCTCCTAATAGCATCTCAGTACTTGTTATGCATCTTATTCCCTTTAAACCTGGTGTTTTCCACAAGGCATTTGCTTTGGAAGGCATTTAGACATCTCTTTGGTGGAGTTCCAGCTCCTGCATCCATATGGTAAGATGGAAATAACATTTTTTGAGTCAAAGATTTGTGGTCTTTTTGAATTTTGTAGATTTCCAGTGATTAAGTTCTGCTGCTGATGGGAGCCGCTGCCTCGCCCGTTCGGGTTCCCCGCTGACCTTCTGAACATCCCCATGGACTTTTGGGTGGCTGCCAAAGGAGTTCACTTGCTAAACAAACTCCTTGGCCACTTCATGTAATACCCAAGCAGGGATGATGTCTCATTTCCAAAAGTGATTAGTAAACCTTCCTTTCCCTTTCCTGGTGACTTTGAGGCGTTTTCTAAGTTTTCAGCTCCGGAGAGCTGTGTCACCCACTCACTGTAGGTCTGGCACTGTGTGCTGCTGTTGAACTGGGTGATACTTACGTTTGTCTGCATTTTTTAATCTCATAGTAATGTCAGTGATCATGTTAAATGGGGTTATTAGTCACTGCTGCCAATCTGTTCTCTAGATCTTCAGCCACGTACTTTTTGAGCATCTTTTGGAATTTTGTTGTTGTTGTTTATTTGTTGGGGGGGTGGGATATGTGGTTTTTGACTGCTCCCTGGATGCTCTTGGCTTGAAACAGTGCCACGTGGACAAGGGAAGATTAGATAAGTAACTCATCTCAGGGTGTCAGTACTCCTTAGTTGTCTCTCCCTTGCAAAGTGTCGCTCGCCGCCCCTGAGGAGGCCACTTCAGCACCCCCAGGTCTCCTTCCTTCTCACACTGCTTCCACACAGGAAGGGGCAAACACAGTAACTCTCCCCTTTTTGCTCATGGACAGCAGAAAATAGCCACCCTGCTTCCAAACCACACACAGCTCCTTTCATTCTGTGTCTCTGTGTTGCTCCTAAACAACTCCCTCCAGATAGGAAGCTCCCAGGAAAACCCCATCTGCTTTCATCCAAGAAGAATCGATGACTTGAGGCTTGTCTCCTCCCTCCCTCTTGCCTCCCCTTTCTCCCTCGCCCACTGTCCACCGCATGTAACGTCAGACTGGAGTTTCCAGCGGGGCGGTGGGGAATAGAAGGGCTCATTGTTTTGGGGGGTCAGGGTGCAGGGCTGGGGTGGCAGGAGAGAGGGGAGTGGAGCTGGCGGCTGAGGACCTCCAGCTACCTCCAGCCTGGCTTAACGCTATTCTGTAGTGGCAAGCCGTGCAGACAGTGAGTGGTCTGTGATTGTGGTGGTCTGGAAATCCTGTGAGGGAGAGGAGTAAATAAAATAAATTAAAGAAAAGAACAAAAAAAAAAAGAAAGAAAATAAAGAAAAAAAACAAGAAGTGAGGTAGAAAAGATGGAATTCCAGGAGTGCCAGGGAGTGTGTGGGGTCCTTCTGCCTGTGCTGAGCAGAGGAAGATGCTGAGAAATGATGCAGGTTGGTCCCTGCAGAGGGCTAGAAATTGGAGACTGAGTTTTGAACGTAACCCTGGCCATATGGATTCCTCTCTGAGCCCTCTGCGTGCGTGGAGTGAAGCAGGATGGGGAGCGGGGAGTTCTCCTGCCAGCAATTGGGACTTTATCCTGCAGCAATGTGTGTGGGTGGACCCCTGACACCAGAGTCTTTGGAGAAGGGCGACGAGAGTGATTAGGAGCCTGGGAAAGCTTTACAGGCCTCTGAAACAGTGAGGGACGGATACCTTCCAAAGAAAGGGAATGAGAAAGGGCCCTGATAAAAGCCCACGATGCTGCTGCTGTCCACGTAGGGAGGGGACAGCAGTTTAGCTTGGCTCGTGGGACTTCTTATGGGGAACACCACAGTGTCCTTCTCCCAGGAGGTGACATAAAGTGTTTGGTATCACCAAAGAGAGGGGCGTCCCACCCCATCACCTGAACCCACTCTTGGAGAGGTGAGGTTTCCACTCAGGGGAGGCGATCAGATGTTTCTGACCCACCAGCGTCAAACATAGAAGGGGAGCTGGTGGCAGATGTTAAAGCTTATAAGATCCTTTTGTTTCAGCATCCTTCAGCAAGACATGCCTCTGCTGTAGATGTGAGATGGGGGAGAAACATGCTTCCTCGTACTGAGTCATTTGCACCTTTTAATGGAGTTGAGATGTGAGTAATGCAAATATCTACAGTGGTAGAAGATGATACCATGAAGAAAACACTGGTAAGGAACAAAAGTGGTGTTGTGGGGTTTAAACGAGTCAAACAGTTGAGGACAGGTCTTTCCTAGCGGTGGGACTCCCTTCACCTCCCTTTTCGGAGAGTTTCCACCTGCAACAAGGTGTCCTTTGGTCAGAGACTAGCTAGATCCAGCACCATACCCATGGAGGTGCTCCCAGAGCTGCCTTTTGAGCTCCTGCCTTGCACTCCCTTTAACATCAACCCAAGAGAGTGCCTGAAAGGATCAGGCCATTGTCTTAAAGCCTTGCAAAACATGTTGGCTGAGGCTTCGACTGGGAATCAATCAATATGCTCTTTTTTAGCATCAAATCAGTACAGCCAGCTGGCGTGCAGACAGGCTGATGTATCATGTGCTGTCACAGGGATGTGTACCGAGGAGCCAGGTTTGAAGATGGAGTTACATGTAGAGAAGAAGGTTCTCTGCAGGGTTGTTTTTTTTTTAATACTGAAGATGCTTCACGTGCAGCTGAAGGCAGGGCTGATGTTGTGGACAGTGCTTCACAAGATACTCTGTGTTAGATGTTCACAATAGGCCTAAAATCAGGTTTTGTCTTAGGGTAGATGGAAACTGGACCCGATGCATTGGTTGTTTCGGCTTGGAACAGAAAAGGGGACATAAATGTATCAGGAGTAGGATGTTTATGAGTCTTTTTGCACAATTTTTTAGTTAACTAAGTTATTTGATGAAACTATTCTGTTGATCATGTTTCTCTGTCCATCCGGCTTCTTGGAAGAGTCTGCCATGGCCCACTCAATGCTGTTAAATGCTGTCATTAAGGCCAGGTTGGGTGAAGTGTGGACCTACTGCTCTGATGAGCACATCGTTTCAGACAGGATCAAGTAGTTGAGCACCTCTTGGGGGCGAGAAGCTTCAAGATTTACATTTGTAATTAAGAAGAAGAGCTTTTAAAGCCTATTCTTTGCATTTCTTTGTAGCTGAAGCCTCCCACTATCCAACCATAGCTCAGATTGTGGAGGAAGGTGAGAAGCCAGAACAACGTGTTTGGGGTTTAGGTGCTCCCTTCTGCTGTGTGCGTGCCTGCTGAATCAGCTGTAATTTAAGCAAGGTTTAACCTTCTTTTTTTAGTGTGGAAGGGCCTAGTCAAAACCCTGGGTTTGTTTCCTTCAAAGCATGTGAGAGTTTTGACTAATTGTACACATTTGAAAAAGTAAAATATCATCATGCTAGATAACGAGACACCAAAGCATGATCAGAAACACAGCTGCCATCCTCAGATCGCTGAATAATCCTGGATATCACCATGTCTGCTTCTCCCATTTTCCCACCTTTGTCCTTCCGTACCCAAAGCCCAGCATTGTGGGCTGGCCTTGGGATTGTTTTCTTTCCCCCAAGGTTTGGTCTTTGCACTTTTGACTCTCTCGCTGATATTCATCTACACAGCCTGAATATTACAGGGTCTTGGCATTACAGCACTGAGCTGGGTTGCAAACACATCCCAGCAGAGCAAAGAGTCGGTGAAAGGAGGTTGGACGCTCCATGGGTCTCCAGCCTTTCCACCCTTGCACCTCCAGGTCGCTTGCTGGACTCGTGGGACATTGTTGACCCTGGTGTATAAGCAGGAAATCAAAGTGTGCAGGGATTAAACAAATCTTTCAGGGTCTGCAACAAGTCCTTGGCAGAGCTGGGACACCAACATCCTTTTGTATGAAAAATAGTGTGGACAGCAGGTCCAGGGAAGTGATTGTGCCCTGTACTCTGCATGGGTGAGGCTGCACCTTGAGTGCTGTGTCCAGTTCTGGGCTCCTCACTACAAGAAGGACATTGAGGTCCTGGAGCGAGTCCAGAGAAGGGCAACCAGGCTGGGGAAGGGGCTGGAGGGCAAATCATATGAGGAGCCAGGGCTGAGGGAGCTGGGGGTGTTGAGCCTGGAGAAGAGGAGGCTGAGGGGACACCTTATCACTGCCTACAATTACCTGACAGGAGTTTGCAGAAAGGTGGGTGATGGGCTCTTCAGCCAGGGGACAGGAGATGGGACAAGGGGAAATGGCCTCAAGCTGTGCCAGGGCAGGGTCAGATCAGATGTTAGGAAAAAGTTCTTCCCTGGCAGAGTTGTGGGGCTGTGGAACAGGCTGCCCAGGGAGGGGGTTGAGTCCCCATCCCTGGATGTGTTTAACAGACAGGTAGATGAAGTACTCAGGGATATGGTTTAGCACAGGACAGGAACAGTTGGACTTGATGATCTTAAAGGTCTTTCTTTTCCAACCTTGTGACTCTGTGATCCTTCTGTCTCACCTTCATCTTACCCATTTCTAAGCCGCATCCCAGCACACTCCGTGCCTGCTGTCTTGTGTTGAGAAGGTCCCTTTTCTGAGCCAAGTTCACCTCGCATGTGCCTTGCTTTGAGGTCCATCAGATGAGGTTAGGAGTGAATTCAGCCTGTTTAAAAACTCAGTCTAGTTGCCAGACCGGAAAATCTGATGAGTGGAAAGTCAATCAGACGTGGGAAAGGAGGGGGAAAAGGCGAGCGCTTGCTGCCGCCGCTGCGCTCGTTGTGGGCTTGGCAGTGACTTTGTGCAACATTGCAGAAATCAGTGGATTTACTCCATTTTTGGGAGTAAACACATGGCGGTGCACACGTGTGTGCTGGTAGGTGAACTCAGTCAGGCAATGAGTAAATCTTGCTCTGGTTTTGAGAGGCTGGGACTAAAACACGGTGTAATAGCCACGCGTATGATTTTGTACGGTGAGCTGGTAATTTACTGTGCTGTTTTGGCCATCAGTGCAGCAGCTAGTGGCTATTAAGATAAATAGTGGAGGTCTGTGGTTATAAATACATTTCCATCATGACTAAGGGTTCTAATAGATACTAAATTCAGCCAAGGGGGGTTTAGTATTTTATTTTATTTTATTTTGGATTACATACTCCCTGGTGTTTCTGCTTTGACTTATTAATCTTCGGGAATGAGAGGTGCCTATTAAATGTTTTTTAATGTATAAAAGAGGAGTTGTAAAAGCAAAAATAAACCCATGCTGGATGATAGAATTAATTTAGTCTAACCCAGTTGTTCAGCAGTGGGGCTCTGGGGTGCCCTGCTCTTGGCTGCTGAGATTAAAGGTGTGTTGGGTGACGTCCAAAGCTATTGTAATGCAATTCTTCATCATATACACAGGTTTTTTTCACTCAGAATATTTTGGATAAAGGAGAAAATAGTCTTCTCTATCCAACTTGGCCTCATGCAAGATAAATTCTGTAGAATTAAGACCCAATTTTTTTTCAGTTTAAACACAACTGCATCTGGGTGTCAAGGTGCCCGTGTACCAGCCTGGGACCTCAGAAACCCCCAGGGCCTCATCTGTGGATTTCCAACTACGTCCTCCATGCATCCAAAGACCTTCTTTCCACCTCTGAGAAGCAGGCCATGTGAGAAGCGATGTGATCTGCTGTGGGAATGCCTCAACAATCCTACTCTGCTGTCTTAATCCGAATAATAACAAAAAAAAAAAAAGTTGAAGGCTTAGTTTGGAATTGGATAGCTCTCCAAAAATAGGCTCTCCCTGGAGATAACTCCTACTTCCTGCTGGGCTGGAAAAGCTGTGCTGACAGCTTGGATATTTAGGCATCTCCAGGAACCTAGAGCATGAAGGAATGCAAAAATAATAGAGGAAATCAGTTGAACTTGTTACATTTCAGAAGAGCATTTGTTCTGAGCTTTGGAAAGTGTTCCTCCATGTGCTCCTGTTGTGTAGAAAGGCACCTGAACCAAACCCCAATATTTACAAATAATTTTGAGATCTTCCAGGTTTAGGAGCTCAAAAGTTTTTGAAATCTTCCAGGCCAGACCCTGTTTCTCTAAATAACAGATCTTGGCTTGAATCTGTCTGGAAAATGTGGACCCCAAACAGGGCTTCTTGGATACAGAGCTCTGTTGGCTCTAGCTCTGTCTTTATCTGTTCAGAAGTGGGGGAAGGCATTGCATTAAAAAAGACAAAACCCACAAAACACACTGCCACAACCCCACAAACAACAAACTGCTGCTGTTTTGTTACATCAGAAGGTCTCAAGGAATAGCTGATACCATCTGGTGTATCTTAGGAGTTTGTCATTGGGAGCTTTGTCTCCACTCGCCTTTGGGATGATGGGCTGAGGCTGGAGGTGGCAGGCTCAGTGGTTTCCTCCCCACAGCTCTCTGCAGGCTGCGTGTTTTGGTACCCTCTCCATTTTACCTCAGACTTCCTTTCCTCCTTTCCATCTAATCCCCCACATTCAGAGGCTGGTCAGTGGGAAGCCTCTTTTCCCAGCACGTGACTTGTATCTAGCTCGCTTGGGGACCTGGATTTATGGCACTGAGTAGAGCCACCTTTGCAAGCCATAGAATCACAGAATCACTTACATTGGAAGAGACCTTTAAGGTCACTGAGTCCAACTACAGCCTTAACCCTGCTTAGTTCACCTCTAGACCATGTCTCCAAGCACAATGTCTACATGCCTTTTAAATACCTCCAGGGATGGTGACTCCACCACCTCCCTGGGCAGCCTGCTCCAATGCCTGACAACTCTTTCAGTAAAGAAATTCTTCCTGATATCCAGCTTATCCTGATATCTCCCCTGGTGCAGTTTGAAACCATTTCCTCTCATCCTGTCACTTGTTACCTGAGAGAAGAGATCCCTGAGAAGTCCCTCTTAAGGTGAACAGGAATGAGCACAGAAAAGCCAACACAGGTATCCCCATGTTACAGAGATCCAACCTCAACCTCTTCATAGAATCATAGTATGGTCTGGGTTGGAAGGGACCCCAAGGATCACAGAGCTCCAACCCCCTGCCACAGGCAGGGCCACCAACCTCCAGGCCTGGAGCTACACAAGGTTGTCCAGGGCCCCATCCAACCTGGCCTTGAACACCCCCAGGGATGGGGCATCCACCACCTCTCTGGGCAGCCCATTCCAGCACCTCACCACTCTCTCTGCAAAGAACTTCCCCCTAAGATCTCATCTAAACCTTCCCTCCTTTAGCTTCACTCCATCCCTCTTGTCCTGCCATTGTCTGCCCTTCTAAAAAGCTGATTCCCCTCCTGTTTCTCTGCTCCCTTCAGGTACTGGAAGGCTGCAATGAGGTGCCCCCACAGCCTTCTCTTCTCCAGGCTGAAGAAGCCTAACAAGCCTTCCCTGACAAACAGCAAGAAGGAACCCTCTGTCTCAAGCAGGGCTCCGTTAAAACAAGACCAGGATACAAAAACGAGCAGTGTGATTAACCTGACTCTAGATGTGACAAACCTGGGCTTAGGAACCTGGAAAAACCAAAAATCTACATTTCCAAAGTGGTTGATTAGGGATTTTAGCGTGAAACTCTTTCTTCCATCCTCTGGCCTTAATATTTCTACAGGAATTACAGGGATGATGAGGAGGATGGCTTGTATTTCACCCCACTGTCTCTCTGGCCACACCAGCACCAGCTCTGAAACCCGTGCCGGGAACAGAAGTTCAGAAACACAGTCTCAACCTTTCCCGGCTTGTTTTTCCCATCTGTTTTTAACAGCATGTTCTTGCCACTTGGACCTTTCTGGGCTCGATCTTGTGATCCCTGATGTAGTATGACATTTCCAGTTTATTAGGAATGCTTTTGTTTATTTGCTGTGTGGCGTTTTATTTTTTCTTCTTCTTTTTCTTTTTTCTTTTTTTTTTTTAATTTTTTTTTCCCTTCCCTTTTCCCTAGGTGGTGTGGAGGCTTTCTGCCTCAGCTGCCAATGCAAACATCCCCTCTGTGCCAGGAGGTGCCACCCACACCCGTCCTCTCTGAAATCTGGACAGTTATCTCAGCAGTTACAAGTCATCTGAGTAGTTTGGGGGCTCTTATTATAAAAAAAGGAAGACTAATTTTTTTTCCCTCTTTTTTTCCTTTTCTACTCTTTTGTAATAAAAAGCCAGATCCTAGAGCACCATCAACTGATCACAGAATCAGAGAATCGTTGGGTTTGGAAGGGACCTCCAGAGATCATTGGGTCCAGCCCCCTGCCAAAGCAGGGTCCCTAGGACAGGTCACACAGGTTGGTGTCCAGATAGGGCTGGAATCTCTCCAGAGAAGGAGACTCCACACCCCCTGGGCAGCCTGTCCCAGGGCTCCCTCACCCTCATTGGGAAAAAGCGCTTCCAGATATTGATGCAGAACTCCCTGTGCTCCAACTTGAGGCCATCGCCCCTTGTCCTGTCCCCACAGCCCACTGAGAAGAGGCTGGCCATTTCCCCCTGTGTCCCACACTTCAGATATTGATAACCATTGATCAGATCCCCTCTCAGTCTTCTTTTCTCAAGGCTGAACAGCCCCAGTTCTTTCAGCCTATCCTAGTAGGGAGAATGCTCCAGGCCTTTAATCATCTTCACAGCCAAATAGATAAATTGGTAAATATCAATGCCAGATCAATGCTTGGGGTTGTGGTTCAGCTCCTCCCGCAGCGTGCCGCTCTCTGTAACTTATGAGTCCTTCTCTAAAACCCCTTTTATTCACCTAGAAGTAAATTAAATTCTACCTTCTAGAGGCCTGTGTTAAGTTCCTGCCAAAATAAATCCCACCGTATTTTTACAGTGGGCTGGTGTGGTCCAGCTGAAAGTACTTGTAAAAAGCAACTTAAGCTTCTTTGAAGTATGCACCATGAAGCGTGTCATGGTGTGGGAAACTGAAGCCTGAGTCCACAGTGCTGATGTTTTATGGTGGTTTACATCCAAAAAGCTTTTTTTTTTAATTAAAAAAAAAATTGACAGGAAAGTCCTGTGATCATCCAGCTGTGGGAGGACAGGGCTCACGGTGGCCTGAGCGCTCCTGCACCTCACTGGAGCCACCAGCACCTTGCACCACAAGGAGCAGGTGCTCTGAGTCATCTTCTTGTCCTGGCAGTGAGGAAGATGCAGGGGTTAGATTGTGCATCTCCAGCAGGCTGATATTTTATTAAACTGGACCAAATTTCAACTGGATTCCTGTGCTGGGAGGGCAAATCCAGCAACAAGCTGGCAGTAGAGAGGTGGCTGATTCGTTTTGGGTCAGTTCAGCTTCCAGGAAAGCTTCAGGACCAAATCTTTTGTTGCTGTGACCTGTGAAGGTCCTTTGATCAAGTGAAGGTGCTTCTGAACCCCCTCTCCTACAGTTGAGGTCCTGTATAAACGCAACTCACAGTTGCCGTGGTTTCTTCAACGCATAGGAAGTCTTTGTTCTTTGCCATGAGGGGCAGAATTTGGGTCTGTAACTGAGAGAGTTTGCAAGCAGAAGGAAAAAATATATCACTGACATAGCCAAGCTACTCAAAAAAGCTCAGAAAGTCCAGGGGAGCTCAGAACTGCTGTGTCTGCTTTTTGATTCTTTAAATGCTGGCCTTCCCAGGAAAGCAGAGATCCCTTTGGAGACCCCGCGACTCTTGATTGCTTCCAGCCAAGCAGCAGGGGCATGTTTCTGTCCAGTGAATCTGGTTTCTGCATCAGTTTTCCCAGACACCAGCCTTCATATTGCTCCATCTTTCCATTTTGCATAGAAGTCACTGCACTTCCCTCCAGCGCTGCAGGGATAGCATCAACAGATGAGTATTGATGCCAGAGTAATACTTGCTCTAAGGCAAAATAAGCTTTTTTAATATCCTCCCCCAAACAAACTGGAGTCCGTCCCTGCTCCCAGGACGTGCTTTGAGCAGCATCTGCCCAAGGATGCTCCAAAAGATCTCACCTCCTCCTGTGCAGATTAAGATTTGCTGGTACCCATCATTAAACAGCGTCGAGGTGAACCTCATGTTCCTCTTGCACTAATTAGTCCTGTGTAATGGCAGATGCAATACAAAAATAAAAGGATCCAGCTGTAAGAGAGACCGATTGCAAGTGCAGATGCTTTGGAGCAGGGTCAGGGGGGACGAGCTGCATGTGGCAGCCAGTCCTTAACCTGTCTGAATTTGCCACTGAGAGATGCAGAGAATAAAACAAGGCAGCACCGGCCCGCTCAGCTGGACTCATCTGACGTGTTGCGATACGCTGAATTAGCCTTTATGGGTTTATTTTTAACACTGGGGAAGGACCTTGTCTGCTGGAAATAAACACTGATCGATACATGCTCGGGGTCCTCGTCTGGCTTGAAATGGCTCCATGATTGATACGCACTGCAGAGCCCTTGGCTGTCCCCCTCCACGGGTGTGTGGGGAGGGAGCAGGGGGATGAGGATGGGACAGATGCTGCTGAGCCTGGGTGGAATTTGGCCTCTGGTGGCTTTTGCCCCAGGGATGCCGGGGTATCCTGCCCTGCTTTCATCCTGCAGCAGGATATCAGAAATAATAGGATTTTTCTCATCTTCACGGCGGTTTTGTGAGCCAGCCTCTCTCAGTGTCCCTGTTTCCCCAGGGGAAGCGGCTGCTAATTTTTTTCCCCTGCACTTGTTAGACTTGCCACCAGCCTCCCCGAAGGAGGATTTGTGAACAAGGTTTTCAATATTCATAGACTTAACCTCGTCGTGAAAAAGGGGCCATTAGTTCCTCCAGCTTGATCTCAGATCATTAACTCCATGCTACGGCTCCTCTTTGCCATCTTTCATTCTCCTCATCCTTCCTAAGCACTGTTTGTTTCTTTTATCGCTCCGTGGATCCTTTCAGCAACAGTGCTAGCATATTTATTAGTATTAATTGGCGTATGTGCAACAAATGTCATGCAAGGATCACAGAAGCCGTTGCCTTGGAGAAATCGGTGTATTTATCCCACATGGGGAATTGGAGGCACCAAAGAAACCAGATGGGCATCAGCTGCAGGCATGCCCCAACAGAGATGACCGTGATTTCTTCCTAAAAGGTAGTTTGGACCTTGCATTGTTGGCACACACTTGCTTTCAGCTACTTCAGCCGTGCCCTGGAAACCAGGTGCTACCCAGGTCTTTATCCCAGCAAACCTGCCAGCTTTTGTGCCACTGTTGAGCCTGTAGCACATCTCTCCCTCCCCATTGTGCCACCTAACCTCCCCCACTCCCTGCCTCCAGCCTGCAGTGGGCTGGAGAGATGCTGCAAAGCGAAAAAGGGAAAAAAAAAAATAATAATAATAGGAGAGACCTGTTCTGGAGATGATAATGATAATAATTTTCTCAAGGTGTCATTTCAGAGCTACTTATCTAGGTTTAAAAGCAGGCAGGACAAAAGCTGGGGCTCTATGAAGACTTGGAAGGTAAAAAGTAAAGCTGAGAGGGTAAAAAGGAAGGCTGAAGTCCTGTTTTATTATATTTTTACCCCACTGAGACATTTGGTCTTGACAGGAGACAATAGGCACTTGTTCCCAGTAAACATCACCCAGCCAAACAGCCTGTGCTGCTGAAGGGGACTGGGAAGGGACTCCCTGGGGTTTGACTGGAGTGGTGAGACCCCGGGGCTCAGCTCAGCCCGGCCGCCCGCCCGCATCCCGCTGTGCTGGGGGAGTTTATTTTTCCAGTGCTCCTACTCAGAAACATTTGGCTACAGGAAAAAATGTGGAGGAGTTTTAGCTCAAGTGAGCACAAAAACATGTGTCCTTGTAGTATATTGCTTGCTGAGTGGTGGGTTTTGGTTTGGGTTTTTTTTTTCCCTTTTTTTTTCTTCTTTTAATGTATTTGAGAGCTTGGGAATCATGTGAGGAGGGTGATGCCTTTCAGAGGGACACAGGGCTGTGTGAATACAAGGAAGGGAAATCTTTTCTGCCTGATTCAAGTTCTCCTAGATTGTTTTTTTCTCTTTTTCATACTGCTTCTTCAGATAAATGAGGATGACAAAGGCCAAAGAAGCCTTTAAAATCTTCATCTAAACCCCCTGCCTCAAACTACCCTTGTCCCCAGGGTGTCCACCCATCCTCTTCTCACGGTGCCCAGAAGTTCCTGTGTGAGGAAGTAGTGTCACGCTGAGTCTTCTTTTCTTACCCCATGACCTGGTCATTTTGGGGGGAAAAAAGAGGTAGACTGCAAGAAAAGTTGTCTTCTGGACTTTAAAAATGGGTGAGCAAAGAGCTGCTGCCCTCCCTCTGTCCCAAATTTATTCCTGCACACAAGCTGTTCCTCACAATCTCTCTCCTGCGTTCCACAAGTGAAACATTGCTTCATCCAGAGATGAGACGCTGAGCAAACAAATCTCAGGTCAAACTCTCCCACTCCTTCCCCCACCACATTCCCATCCACACGGGGTTTTTTTTGTGTGTGCACCATCTCTGCTGCCTTTTCCCATGCCCTTTGTGGGGAGCAGGGTTGGTACTCCGGCTGTCAGTGCAGCGAACGCGGCCCCGCAGATGTGAGCAAGCTGCCTTTGGCAGGCGAAAGGGAGTTGTTTGGGGAATGGCTTGGAAGGCTGGGCAGATGGTTTCCACCCGTAGCTGTGAGCTAGGATCAGCAGAGGTTTTTCTCCTTCACCATCATTAGGTGAAGCTGTTGGCAGGTTCCAGGGTCTGAATCAAATCCACGCTAAACCCTTTCTTGGGTTTGTGGGGTGGCAGTAGGGTGAGAACTAAACCTCCTCTGACCCCGCAGGGATGTGGATAAGGACGGATGCACGTGGATTTGTCTACCCTGCAATGGTCCATCCCAAGAAGGAGCTGTGAGATTGGCTGTAGCAAGGTGGGAGGGTGTAAAAAAATACATGATGAAACCCCTGAGCACTCTGAGACAGCTGCCAGGAAGGAGGAGTGTTAGGAAGGGAGGGAACCGCAGGATTTTAGCTGTTTTGGAGAGAAAAACAGAATATCGTGGATGCACCTGGCATGGAGCAGAGGGTTAGCAGAGTAGAAGATAGCTGCCCTTCAGCTTAATCCTTTTCCCTATGACAAGATCACTATCTGCTGATCAAAGCACCTTGTGAAGTTAAATTCACACTATGGAATAGTCTGGAGGGCTCCAGTTTACATCTCCAGCCAGTGTGATGGACTTGAGTGAGGTGAGCCTGAGGGTATTGCTTGGGGAGGTGGAGAGGTAGTGATGCACAGCCACCACTGCATCTACTAGTTGTTAACGTTGGTGCTGCCCTGGCCAAAAAACCACATGACCCAGATAAAGACGGAGATGAGGGTTTTCAAGGTGGCTTATTCCACTGAGTTTCAAGCACCTGCTGCAGCCAGGCGAATTCTCCTTGGGCTCTTTCTCTAGGCAGTTATTTTGTTCTCTGGCCCAGAGCTGACACAAGGACACTAAATGAGAATTTAAGAGTGAACTGGCTTATCTTGACTTCATCAAGCTACAGGCAAGCAGGGCAGATCACTCTGGTTGGCTCTGTTCAGCCATGGTGCGCACTCATGGGTGAGGAGAGCTGTGGCCTTTACACCATGTGTAGGATGGGACATCCCATGAGATGGTTTCTAGCTGTCCTGGTTGGTTGTCCTGAGGACCTTGCAGTTTCTCTTGTGCCTGCTGTGGGATTGACCTGAGGTTGTTGAGTTACCCCAGGGTGAAAGGCAATGGTCCACAGGAGTTCAGGTGGAAGACAGTAGGGGTACTGGAGAGAGGACAGGCTTGCCAGCCCCATCTCTTTCTCATTTGGGTTGTCGAGTTGTGGGTTTCTTTGTTAGGGAATAATTTTACTTCAGCATGTGCTTGTCCTGCCATGGGAGTTCTGCAGAATGGGAGAAAGATGTCTATAGGGCACATCATGTTTAATCCCAAACTCCACTGGGTCCTGAGCACAGCAACAATACTCCATATAACAGTACAGGATCAATATGTGATCAGGGAGGTGAAAGTGGCCTGACCTTTTTGTGATGGACTCTGCACCTATGTAAAGTTCTAATGTGGTCCCTGTAATGAAGAGCTAGTAATGAAGAGCTACCTCCGGATGGTAGGCCTCCACCCTGCTCTGCTCAGTTCAGGAATACATGGACAAGGGTGCCAAGTCTTTTGGAAGCTAATTATTTGGCTGTGATTTGGTGTGATTTTCTTTTTGTTTTCATTGTCTCCCACACTTTTGAAGGTGCTGAGACGTACCATCTCTGAAGGTGCTTCTCAGGAAACGTTGTCAGATGTCTTACTTTGTCCTTAGGATTTTTTTTTTTTATTGAAGTGTTTTAGGGGAAAATCCATCTGCTAGAGTACAAAGCTGACCTGGAGTAGAAGGGACCAACTTTGCCATTAGTGTGAAAATCTAGCAAGACATAGTTCAATCTCATCTTAGTGTCTGCAAGATGTCATCCTGGAGTACAATGGGCTCAGACTGACTTTCCGTGGTGGTTGAGCCATGGCTAAAGGTCAGACGCCCATCAAAATCAGTCTGTTACTCCCCTTCTCAGTTGGACAGGGGAGAAAAAACATAATTGGGTGGCTCAAGAGTCAAACTTGTTAATGACACGGGCAAAACAGACTCAACACAGAGTGCTGAAGAGAAAGTTATCTAATTTATTACACTACGCTTAAGAGAAAGAGTGAAAAACCAGAGTCAGGAGTGCAACCAACAATCTTGAAACAAATGCAAACCAGGCAAACACTTTTCCCCCCACTCCCTCCTCAGCAGGCTTTAGTTAGAAGTTTGCTCCCTTCTTCTCTCCCGGTCGCAGCCCAGGAGGGGCAGGGAGTGGGGAAAATGGGGGTCTCAGTAACACCTTCCCCCCACCCATCCATTCTAAAGCAGACTTCCCTTTCAGCGATGATTTTGCTCCCTTCGTCCCCTCTCCTGCTCGCAGCACAGGACAGGGGGCCAGGGACTAGGAGATGGGGGCTTCGGTCAGTCCCTTGCAAGATGGTTTCCTTCTCGGCCGGGATGGGGCATCCATCCCACACAGCCTCCCCCTGCTGCACCGTAGGATCTCACCCACAAGAGCCAGTCCTCCAGGAACTTTCTCCAAGGCAAATCTCTTCCCACCGGGCTTCATCTCTGCTCTGGCAGGCAGCAACAAATCCCAGTGTCTCTCAGTCCCAGTCCTCCACGGGGCTATGATGCCTCCTCCAGCAAACCTGTTTGGCTCATCTCTGTAGGTCGCTTGTGCTGGCAGGGGCTCATCCCAACGTAAGTCACGGAATCTTCTCTATGTCTCCACCAGCTCCATCCAGCGTGGAGCCTCTCCACTGGGTATGTCGGGTCTCTGCCTCTTCCATGGGTCCTCTCCACCGGCAGCTGCAGGGGCATCTCTCTCTGAAGCACCTGGGCACCTCCTCCCCCAGCCTTCCCAGCCTTTTGTCTCTGTCAACTGCTTACATTTATATGCAAATATATATCACAAAGCCCTTAATGGGCCAAAATTGCAATCTTATTGGCACTCTGTGTTCTGCTGGAGTCTTTGTCTCCTATATGTGATTCTCAGAGGCACAGGCTTGCAGAAGATTCTAGCAGCCATTTTCTGCAGCCCCTGGCCCCTCTCTCTCAATACCCAACTATGCACAACCGTGACACTTTCTGCTGGGAAATCCAGCAGAAAACGGGCATCCAGCTCCCTTACATTCATTTAGAAAAATATGCAGGAACAAAAGTTTATCTCTCAAAGCTCCTTGCCAACGAGGCCCTCATCAGCTGCTCATCCCTCGGCTTAGCCTTGCCTCCTGCCTCACGCCTCCAGAGACTGCATTTCCCAGAGAGCTGCTGGGTGAAGTAGGAGGTTTCCTCTCTTACAAAGCCTGGAAGCCAGGCATGGATTATGTCAAATGCTAATGGTGTAAGATCTGGAATAGAGCTGTCAACGTGAGCTGCTGGACTATCTCAGCAGAGAAGGAGAAAAGGACTTTCACCTTGCCACTCCCAAAGTTTCCCTGTGTGTCTCAGTCAAGCCAGTCCTTTCCCCAAGAGCACTCACAGTGGAAATCCGATGATTTGGCTTCTTCCTGCAGTTTTTGTTGCTTCATCAGGTCCAAAGTGTTGACTCATCAGTCTTTCTTCATGTGATTCCCTTGAAATAGCTTCCCTCTGGCAGATGGCGTGAGGACCGGGCAGCCTCACTGACACAACTTCTCTTTGAGAAGCTGCCATAGCAGCTGGTCCCTCCAGGGTGATTCTGGTCTCTAAAAGGTTTTTTTTTCATTTTAATTTAGAGGAAAACCTTCTCCAGCGGTGTTTTTACCTAGAGGAGGAAGCTCTTGCAAGTGACTTGAAGATACAGCTGGCAGCCTTGTGTAGTACTGCCTGTCATCTGGGTCTCTAGAGTGTTTTGAAATCCTGGACAAAAGGTCACTCATCCTGAAACGTCCTTCCTTCCTCCCTTTGGACACGGTGCCAGTAGAAACCCTGACACTCTACACAAGCTCGTGCATCACCTCTTGTCACGTTACCAAAACCTTCCCAATTTAGACTTCTCTCACCTTTTAGGGTTACTTTTTGGAACAAACCCAAGCGAGAGAGCCTGGGAGTGGTTGTCTAGAGGAGTAGGGAGCAGCAGTTGCTGCTGAAGTTGGTCTTTGGGATGACCCTACAGCCTATCGCTTGCAGCTTTCCCAGCACTCCGGCCCCTCTCCAAAGGCTTCCACGCCTCCCCTGGTGCCAGCTAGCATCACTGTCTAAGAATGAGAAGTAATTTAGTTCCTAAGCAACCTCTTGCCTGGCCTCTTGCTAAAGAGTGACTTAGCATTTTCCGAAGGAAAAAAAAAGAGACTGTGGATAGCAATGTGTCAAGGCAGGTTCTTCCAACGTGCTTAACCCTCCAGGTGCCAGTTTAATGAGCAAGAGTCAGCTAGCTGGGTCTCTGCTAACAGAGGAAGCCAAACTCAACCCATCCTGGGGGAGCTCAAATAAGGATTAAAATCTGTAGCTGTTAGGAGTGTTTCTAGGATCATGAAGACTGGCTTTTTCCTTATTTCTTCTTGCTGCTTTCATTTTTCTCCTAACCTCAAGACATTTTGCTGTCTGCTGGCAGTTTATTTCATCTTTGAAAACCCAGGAAAGCTGACAAACGTCATTTTATAGGGTGTTTCTGCTGTGGTGACTAGTGGTTTATTTTGCATCCATCGATGCCTATCCTGAAAAAGGAATTAGCAGGTCACATCTCCATCCTACCCATCTCTGTCTATCATCTGACATATATTCCTACCACTTCTATTAGAGGTGTACCTCTGTGAACCAAGATTTTTGTTTTTTGTTTTCACATCCCTGTAAATCAAAGCTTCAGGTGAACCATTATTTTCCCAGGTTGCTGTTATGGAGAAGCCAGAGCCAAAGCATCATGATGAATTTGTACCTTCAGGGTACCAACTTTCATGTGGAACCTGCTGATTCCAGGAATATACCTCTGGCAACCACCTAGTTCACCCCTCTTTCCTACAGCAGGGTCACCAAGTGCAGATTGCTTAGGATTTTTATTATCTCCAGGGATGGAGATTCCACAGCCTCTTTGGGCAGTTTGCATCAGTGTTCAACCAACCTCATGGTTTAAAAAAAAATAAATTATTAATATGTTTAAATGGAATTTCCCATGGTTTTGATTTGTGCCCATTGCCTCTTGACCTGTCGCCACCAAGAAGAGCCTGGCTTGGTCTTCTTTAAGTTCCCCCATCACATATTTATGCCCATAGATAAGATCTCCCTGAGACTTCTCCAGGCTGAATAGTTCCAGTTCTCCTCGTATCAGATGCTCCAGTCCATTAAGCATTTTTGTGGCTCTTTGCTGGACTCGCTCCAGTATGTCCATGTCTGTCTCATACTGGGGAGCCCAGCACCTGGAAACATCCCATTAGGGCTGAGCAGAGTGGAAGGATCCCCTCCCTTAACCTGTGGGCAATGCTCAGGCAAAGCCACCAAGAGTCTGATGTCTTTCTTTGCTGTGAGAACACATTGCTGGCTGATGGTCAACTTGGTGTCCACCAGTACCCTCCAGTCTGGTGGATAAAGCTGCTTTTCAGCTGGTCAAATCCCATTGAGACCCACCTCACTGTCTAGTTATCTAGCCCATAATTCACCAGTTTGTCTTTGAGGACCCTATGGAAGATGTTTTGAAAGAAAGTGTTACTAATATGTCCCAGTAAGAAGCATCCACTGCTCTCACCAAGCCAGTCATCTCCACATTGAGGCCTATCAGATGATTCAAGGATGATTTAGGGGTCTTACTGGAGGCATGCAGGGTTAGAAGGGGTTGCAGAAGGTTGAGGTGACATAGTGATAGCTGCAACAGATATTTTATTTTTTGTTGGAACATTTCAGCCATGGTATTCAAGCTGCAGTAGCACCTAGCAGTAGGGGAGGTGTCCCAGGGCAGTCACAGGGCTGCTTTGTGGAGCTCAGCGACACATAAGGGTTTATCATTCAGGATTTGACCCCATGGATGTCCCTATAATGGGTGTGCTGAGGCCAGTACATTACCACCTGGTCCACTCTCAACCCCATCTGTGCCAGGAAAATAAGCATCCTCTCTTCGTGCTGCTGTACATGAAGCCACATCTTCCCTCTGTCCTCAGAATCACAAGGTTGGAAAAGACCTTTAAGATCATCGAGTCCAACCCTTCCTGTCCTGTGCTAAACCATATCCCTGAGTACCTCATCTACTCATCTGTTAAACACATCCAGGGATGGGGACTCAACCCCCTCTCTGGGCAGCCTGTTCCAGGCCCTGACAACTCTTTCAGTAAAAATTTTTTCCTAACATCTAACACCCTCCATGCAAGGAAGCGTGCAGCTCGGTTGATAGGCAACAAGGAACAATTTTCCTTTTCATTATTTCCTCCTCCTTGCAACCCTTTTGCAGAGCTAAGTGAAACTGAAACAGGAGTGACAACTCGGCACACTCATGAAGCCAATGGCCAAGAGGGGCTTTGCCTGGGGAGCGGTTCTGCCAAGTAAAGTAATCCTTTCTAACTGGGCTGATGGAAGCCAACACAAGCACAAGCCTGTCCTTACATTAAGCAAGAGCCACGCCAGCTCTCTAGGGTTGGGTTGAGGCTGGGAAGAGCTGATGGCAGATCTGAGAGTAGGACCCGGGCATGAGCTAATGGTTGCTGATGACCCCCTTTGCCCCAGCAAGTTGTCTAGATGTACTAGGGAGGCAATGCTATTAATTTTAGTCTCCTTTATTAAAATAAAACAACCAAAAACCAGCCTGGCAGAGAGTCATCCTGCAAGGAACGGGCAGGCACACTGCCTCGTTTGTTGGGATGGCCGACAGATTAAATTAAGGTTTTTTTTTTTAACAAGGAAAAATTAGGGGGAGAGAGAGAGAACAAGCATGTTCTATGGGCAGAGTTCATTCGCAAGTCACTCATTTCTCTTGCTCTTCAGGGAGTGATACGAGACAATTAGCTAATTGGTTTGGGGAGGTGACCTGTCAGTGACTCAAGGAGGAAATGTCTCCTGTGCAGTTTGACATAAAGAATATATTTTCAGCCCATTGTGACAGCTGCAAGCACCCCCCCCCCCCCATTAAAATGGAGCGTGTAATGGCTGTAATAATGTCAGGCTTGGAATCCATCACAGGCAGGGAAAAGCAATGAAAAACCTGGTAACACACACTAAATTGCAGCCAGAGCTGGTATGTTACCTTGTCAGGTTTGAAATATTTCTGAATTATCTTATCATTAGCGCTGCATAAGCATCAGAAGCCTTTCTGAGGTTGTAGTCTGTCCCCAGTTACCTTTTTAAGCCTCCTGGTTCAGCAGCTCATCTGTCTTCAGAGCCAGGTACTTGCACGTCTTCATGATGGAGCCAATGGTGGTGTGTGTGAAGTTGGGAGGACTTAAATCTGGGATTTTTAGCCCAAGCCTTTGGAAGGAGGAGCCAGCTGCTCAATTTGCCAAGAGGATATGGGTTTCTCACATTTTTTTTTACTAAAAATTCTCAGGACCTGAGAGTTAGCGGAGTGGCTTCCTGCATTGGGTGGCATTTGGGGTAGGACAAGGACTGAGGTCTTTAAGATGTCCCTGTCATCCTGCCCCCTTAATTTTGTGCTTTTAGGCTGTATGGGGGAAGCAATGAGAGGGGAAACACTTATCCAGGAAGGCAACGTTGTCCTCATGCCCTCAGACCTTGTGCACCCCTTCAGCTGCTGATCCCACCAGGGTAGTGAAAACCAAAATACTGGAGCAAGTGTGTTGCAGAGAGACAGCAGTCATGAGATAATTAGACAAAGAAAAGCAGGAAGTCTCCTTCAGCCTCAGTGATGTAATTTTCCATAAACAGAACTTCATTCACGTGAATGTTTCCCCCCAAACCCCTCCTCTGAAAAGAAGAAGAAATGCCTGTAGGGCAGCTACAGCTGCTGATGCCTGGAAGGAGGAGCAGATCCCAAACTGGTACTAGGAGGACCCTGGGTTTTCTTCTGGAGGTGGTTGGTCTTTTCTGAATATCAGGTGCCTGAAAATAATAATAATAATAATAATAATAATAATAATAATAATAATAATAATAATAATAATAGTAGTAGTAGTAGTAGTAGTAGTAGTAGTAATTTAAATGATAAAATATCATCGATTATAAAATATCTACTTATTTATATAAAATCTATAAAACATCATAGATTATAAAATATCATTTAAACAATTATATTAATGTAATAATTATTAAATTAATAGAATTGTTTAATTATATTATTATTGTTGTTGTTGTTATTATTATAATATTTGGGTAGAAAAGCAACTCTCCATCACTTCCCACAGCCCCACCATTCACTTGTATTTGTGTGCCATGCCTCTTCTTCATGGGGGACCGGTACAATATTCATGCAGAAGGAATGGCTTTGCTGATGTTTGGTGGGTCAGAGTTTCCACCCTGACACCGTAAGGGCATGCAAGGATCAGCCCTGAGGATGGGTACAGGAGAAACTGGAGATGCAGTTAATAAGCACATTGTGCCTTGGAGGCTTCTGGCCACCTGGCATGAATGAAGACATCCTTCCCATCCCTGCCCTCTGCACATCCCGATGGGGAAATACACTTGTTGGATCCCCTGCAGGGATGGGCAGGACTTGTTGGGGAGATCCAGGAGCACTGGGTCATTCCAACACCTGCTCGGGTTGATGCAGATGGTGTTTATGTGATAAATTAGGAAGGGCAGTGTTTTTCATCCTCGGTGGTGTGTCTGTGTCGGTGTCAGACGGTTCCACTGTGGCGCAAACAGGAGACGGCTGCTATTTTAGTCACTGCTCTGCAAGAAGTTCTCATAAAGGTCATAAAATTAAAATAAACCTCGACAGACTGACCCATCATTAGTGGCAAAAGCAGCTATGCACTACGGGCATGGCCCACAGTAACAGGACAGAGGAATGATTTACTCAAAAACAAACCCCCAAACCCAAAACAAAAACAGACAGGCATTTTCCAAAACCATTTATTTTTTATTTGTGTTGCAGAAAATTGCCAAAATATCTAGTTTACTTCCTTTTCCCTGAAGTATGAAAAGTTGTTGAAGTATATGGACAGCTCGAGTTTCCCCATCATATCCCCTCAGACTCTCTAGGTTTGTTCCCCAATGATTATAAGCCAGAAAGAGTGACAGACCTGCATCGTGCTGGATCTCACAGGGACTGGATTCATGTTGAGAGGGAAATGGGGGCAAATTCAATAATTACAACTACATAGAGCAATTAAAAGGGTTGGGTTTTTTTCTTGTTTCGAGCTTATTGCTCAGCCACTTCATGAAAGTGGTGTTGGAGACTGTGATTTGATAACCAAAAGGGTGAAGAAGCTCTGATTTACCTAATAACCTCCTTTAGGTTGAAGCTTCCAAATCCTTAAATTGCAGCCACACAGGGAAAACACCTTCCTGAGCCCTGAATTTCTTTGGGGCTTTAATTTTCCTATTCCATACCACCATACTGCGGAGCACTCCAGTACATCTTCGGTATGTTACACAAGAAGAGGAATCAAAGCTCTTGTCAAAGAGCTCTTGAAACCTCTTTGTGCAGCTGAGGGAAGTTTATGGCTGCTGAAGGGCTGGTTTTCTTTAAAAGTTATGCCTGCACACCTTGAAGTCATGTTCCTTGCCTGGAGCCTGGAAGAGAGGCATGTCTTGGACCCTAGGGAGCTGTGCATCAGGAGTTGCACTTTAAAGTAGATGAAGGTCTGAGGTCTCAATTGCTTTAACAGACTGAGGTGGGAAGTCTTTGATAGATCCTTTTTTTTTGGAGTCAGAAAAATTCCACTTTGAAAAAATATATATTTTACAGGGATACTTTGCTTTCCTGTCCTCAAGAGAGTGGAAATAAGAAGGGGTGAATAAAAACTTCCAGCAAGTTCCTTTCTAGTCAGTCCTGGGCACCATCTCCCTGGATTCAGGGCACCCCAAGTATGGACATCTCCCCATAGGGATATCCCCAATTTCTTTCAATCACTCTGTCTAGCAGAGGACCTTCTGCCTAATTTTGCCAAGGGTAGGATGTCATTTTTTACGTTTGCCTTTGGCTGTTTTCCTGGGGCTGCTCTGAGGGCACTAACAAACATCAATTCAGGCTGTTTGCCGAAATCTCCTCAGAGGTACAGCCACAGGGGGAGATTTCTATACATACCTCACCCTGGGTTCACTGCAAACATCCTGCCGGGAAGAGGAAACATTTCCTCTGCCCCAGGATAACCTGCTTTCCTATAGAAAGAGAATTGATGTTTCCTGATGGAGCACATGGACGTGGAAGAGGAGCCTGTGTACGCTCTGGCTGTGCCCCGAGGGCCGGCACCACCACTGGCCAAAGTCACCAGGGTGGCTTCACATGTTGAGTGGCATTTGGGGTAGGAGCAGCATGAATATGGTTCTTGGGGATGTTCTTCGTGGGTTGTCAGGAGCTCAGGGCGTTCCTCCCATGCAGCAGCTGTGAAACCAAGAGAATACCCAGGCCAGTGTGCAAGGAGAGGAGCTGGGGGTAGAGTGAAAGCTGCTGAGTGTCAAAAAAACTAACACCCCCCCAAAAAAACTTGGAAAAGAGTAAAAAGTGAGGCAAAGAGGAAAACTCCAGGAAACAAGGTGGGTTTTTGGTTGTTTTGTACTTTTTAATGTTCAAGAAAAGATTTCCTGCTGCACAAAAGGGACAACAGAGGAGGGAAGCTCTTCCTAAAAATAACCAAGAGCTGCCTGGCCTCACTAGACAGCTCCTCCGTTGGGACCCTCAGCTTTGACAGGGGATGGATCAGCCAGCTCCCAATGGAGCTCTGCAGCCCTCTCTGTCTTGTTCAATGCTGATGCCTTGATCCAAAGCAGAACTGACTCTTCCTCTCCCCTCCTTTCCCCCAGCTTTTTCCTCTCCACACCAAAAATATCTGGAGGTCTATCATCAGAGATGATGGAGAGGGATGAGGTGATGGAGAGAGGGAGGAAGTGTTTGCAAAAGAAAAGGGCTGGGAGAAATCCTGGGTCAGGGAAGAGGTTAGAAATAAAGAAGGTGAGATGGGATGTCTCACAGAGTCTGAGGGTGTTGCATATCTGAGAGCAAAATATGACTTCGCAGGTGTCAGTGCTGTGAAGGTGGGTTAGCAATAGGACAGCACCTTTGGTCATGCAAACCAGCAGGTGAAATTGTGGTATTTGGGATTTTGAGGGTGTTGACGCTTTGCATGGGCAGGTGGGAGTATGTGGCAGCATCTAGCTATGTCCCTGTCTCACTCCTGTCCTTTAAAGGAACGGGGAGCCAGGTGAGATCCTGTTGCAGAAGGCAACAGGTGAGGTCTTGACGTGTCTCCCTGCCAAGCCCGGTGCTCATCCAAAAGGGCACTTCTCATAACCACCCTTTTCATGTCCCCAGAGAACTGGCAGAAGAAATCCCACAAAAGGCAAAATCACAGAATCACAGAATTGTAGGGATTGGAAGGGACCTCCAGAGATCATCGAGTCCTGCCAAAATCAGGTTCCCTAGGACAGGTCGCACAGGTCAGCGTCCAGAAGCGTCTGGAATATCTCCAGAGAAGGAGACTCCACACCCCCTGGGCAGCCTGTCCCAGGGCTCCCTCACCCTCACTGGGAAAAAGTTCTTCCACATACTGGTGTGGAACTCCCTGTGCTCCAACTTGAGGCCGTTGCCCCTTGTCCTGTCCCCACAGCCCACTGAGAAGAGGCTGGCCATTTCCCCCTGTGTCCCATACTCAAGATATTGATAACCATTGATCAGATCCCCTCTCGGTCTTCTCTTCTCAAGGCTGAACAGCCCCAGTTCTTTCAGCCTATCCTAGTAGGGGAGATGCTCCAGATCCTTAATCATCTTTGTGGCCCTCCGCTGGACTCTCTCCAGGAGATCCCTGTCTTTTCTGTACCAGGGAGCCCAGAACTGGACACAATACTCCAGGTGGGGCCTGACCAGGGCAGAGCAGAGGGGGAGGATCACCTCCTTTGACCTGCTGGCCACGCTCCTCTTGATGCCCCCTAGAATAAACCAGGCAAAGAGCTAAGGATGGTTCCCAGCTTTTGGCTGCTCCACTGGGCATTTCTTGCAAAAGAAAATGACAGTATTAATTAAAAAAAAAAAAAATTACCACTGAGTTTCCAAACCCCTCACAACAAAGGAGAAAAACAAAAGGAAAAGAAAATAACTTGTTAGTCCTTCCTGCTGGGATTGCATAGCACCGCACCAGAGGGGTCATCCCGTGTTAAGTAAACCACCAACACATTTTTTTCAGGGGCACAGCTCCATTGCTGCAGCTCAGCCCCATCCCTGCAGAGCCTGGGTTGAGTTTCTGAAATGCCACTTTTCATTGCCATCTCTTGGTTCGGTAACAGAGCCAGCCTCGGGATCACTGTGGCTCAGCACAACAGCCAAAGATGCTCCCAGAGGGAGCCAATGCTTTTATGAAGGAGGAGATTATCCACTTTTTAATGATGTTAAAATACAGACAAAAAGCTTTGGGAGAGTTGTTATCTGATCTGCTTCCCTGCATCAGCTGCAGCTGCAGTCAAGGGGTTGCTAAGCCCTGTGTGCTGGACATGTTCTCCACTGTCTAGATTAGGAAGATGCTTTTCCTAAAACCAAGGAATTTTGGGGGATTCCTCCACCTTTCCCTGGGACATAATGACACCAGCCACACTTTGGGGACAAAGTAGAAGCTGGAGGACCTTTGGCCATTATCCAGGCTAGGAGATCCCAGGTGGTCCTTGGGAAGATGTGCTGAGCATTGGTGTTCAGCATCCCCAAACCAAAACCTCCCAAATCTGAGCAGGTTTTCAGACCTTCCTCTTGAAAACCAGGGGAGGCATCTCCCAGTTGGCTGATGAGAAATTGCTGCTGTTGAGCACTTGTAGTGGCACTTATGGCCAAGACAAGTGACAAGGAGATTGCTGCAGGATCTGGAAGATTGCCAGGGGGCTGTTGCTTCAGGCGGCCATGGTGGTTCTCTCAACCTCTCTTTGATGGAGACATAAATCCAGGAGAGCTTAAAACCAATGGAGGTTGTCTCCATGTTAACCTGAGTATATGACATGAGAATCCAGCCTTAAATCTGTATTTCTGCTGCAGTGGTGACTTGGGACAGGCAGAAAAACAGGTTCAGCTGTTGAAATCACACCTTTTTCCATATAAAGCCTACGTCTCCTCCCTGGTGCTCCGTGCTTCTGGGGCTTCCCCACAAGGACATCACAGAATTATAGGGGTTGGAAGGGACCTCAAGAGATCATCATGTCCAACCCCCCATCACCATCCCATTCTCCATCCCAGGAGCCAGAGCTCCTCACAAACAGTTGCATCCTCCTAGCTTTCCTTTAAACTTCTTTAGTTAAACAATTCACGTCTTGAAAAATGAAAAAAAAAAACCAAAATAATATCAATTTCCTTATTTTTTCTGAATTGTATTCAGCATTTGGTCATACAAGAGACAAAGACATGCAAGGAGTAGGTTGCTGGACCCAGCTTGAGCTAAGCCTGAGTAGGAGAGTCTTGTTCTGGAAGTAGCCATCAATTCTTGCTCACGTGTGGCATCCTAGGCAAGCTTTTCATCCAACCTTGATCAACCAAGTTGCGAGCAGAGGACATTTTATTCATCCTATGAGGCTGTGCACATCAAACACAAACAACTCCTTCCTGGGGTGTGGTTCTTATATGCTCTTCTTGTATAACCTTGGACGGTTCCAGGATGCACCCCGTGGTGCCACATGATGAAGTAATGATTGTAATCGTCAGTATTTTTACATTCTTGCCCAAATAAACCTCAGGGCTCCCTCAAGGAGCTTCCCATCTGCTATAGGAACCTCTCTGGCAGAGCACAGAGGAGTGCTGAGATGTGTGAGGATAGCTTGGTACAACCGAGGCGATGCTGTGAGAGGTGAAAGGGGGAAGTTATGCCAAGAAGTGGGTTTGAAACAGGGTTTGTTGCAACTAGAAAATAGTGGGTGTATGTCTTGCTTTACAGTCCCTAAAGGGATTGGTGTCCCATCCTAGGGGACACCAATGGGGGCCCCATCCTAGGACCACACTGCATTACTGTGAGCTGCAGATGAGAAAAATCTCTTTGGAGATTTGTAAGGAACCTTTGGAGCTGTGTAGGAATTGCTCCTAAAGCCATGAACATGAGTTCCCGGAGCCGCTTGTAGCCATTGGGCCAAGTGCATGGCCTTCTTGTGCCCCTACGCACCCCACAACACACCAAGTTTTGCAGGAGACACAAGCGGAGGTTGTCCCAGCTGGGATGGAGCCTGGGGTTCATCTCCAAAACACCAGTGCTGGATTGGTGCAGTGAAGTTTGACTTCCCCGCCACTGCTTGCAGGTGCATCAGGGATCCGAGGGGGTGATCAGATCCCAGGAGCGATTTACTGTAGGCCCGTTTCACACAGCTGCAAGGTGGCTGCCAGTAAACACAAGAATATCAATACTGTGGAGTAACCGCAGGTTTGGAAACCAGTGATGCAGCAAGCATGAGGCATTTTAATGCCACAGAGGAGAGGAGGGAGGGAAGCCAGAAGCCAAAGAGGTGCCATTTGCAGGTAGTAACACAGTAACAAGCGACATGCTGGATCTTTAATAACTCCCAAAGGCTCTCAGAGGGTTTTAAGGCTCTTTACTATCATGGAGGAGGTCACATCTCTGCAGAGACTCAGGGAGAACAAGTGATCCAGGCTGCATGATGGATCCCTGATGAACCTGGTGCTGCCTCTGCCTTTTAGCACAGCATTGCTGTGACACCGTAATTTTCTCAAATTAAGGTAGATACAACTGCTGAGAGTTGAAAGCCTGTTCCAGGCATCCAACTGGTCCATGCACCATTGACACATCTCCTTTGGAGACGTCCCACTCTGACCAACAGGCAGCCTACCTGCAGCGGGGCAGTGAGGTTCTTCCAGTGGTTCTGCCTTGAAGCAAGAGCTAAGAACCAGGTCCAGGAGAGTGCAGAGCACTACGGATGCATAAACTCCCTGTACTGAGCCAAAACAGCTGGTTGAATTCTTCCCAGAGCACTGTGTGAGCAGGAAAAAGCTGTGGAAAAGGGCTTTCATCTCACCTGGAACACTCATGTTCATTTCTGGGTGAAGTTAAGGGAGGAAGCAGACGCTTCTCTCCTGACTGAAGATGCCTTCAGCCCCTGCCCCCACCCCGCCCTTCCTCTCCCCCCACAAGCTGGGTCTTGTAGCGGCTCTTTTCCCCTGTAATTATACATTCTTCACATCCAGCACTGTGCAGACAGCCCCAGCCTGAGATAATTCAAGTCTCCTGTCCCAAGAGAGCAAGGGGTCAAGACCACATAAGTCACGCAGAAACTCACCCCTTTGGGGCAATTCAAAAGATTCTTGCTCTCACAATAAATCCCTGTGACTTCCAGGTGCTTTTTGCCTGATGGAGCTTTCTCCTGTGTCTTTCTTTAGCTGTGTGGAGCAGCTGAGATGGATATCCCTCCTGAGCACATGCAGAGGGAACAGGTCCTTGTCTGGCCAGTGTGAACCCAGCCCTGCTGAAACTGAGATCAAGCTGATTTACCTTTCACCCTTCCTGCCCCGTCATCCTCTTGGCATGTCCAGCACGATAATAAATTCATCTCTGTTAAGTGAAACAGCTGTGGCTTTCCTAAGATGCTGAATTTAGCTGTTTTCCAAGGAAAGCACTGCCCATGCATAGCATTGGATTTGCAAGCTCACTCCTTGGGAGGACAGAGACGTTGGGTCTGCACCATGACCTCCAGGCATCCCTTGGGAAGCTCAGTCTCCCACCCTGAGATCTCTCTAAGATGGGACAGGAAAATAACCGAAACCTCTTCAGTTCTTTACAGGCAGGATTTAACCACCTTAAATTATTCTAAGTGGATGGGGAAACATCCTGTGATCTCCAAGCCAAGCAGGTCACATTTAATTTCCTTTTCCTTCCATCAATAATACTGTCAGACAGGTGTTTGACTTATTAAACACCAAGTAATAGGTCTTTCATGCATACTGCTGTCAAACAGGTCCCTTGGAAGGCAAGTTTCTAGGAGGTGGACGTGACTTTTTTCCATATATATATATATATATATATATATATATATATATATATATAAAGCAATGTAGACCCCTTGCCTCCTTGGACATCCTCAATTTTTGGGTGATGCACGTCTCTCCCTCAACCACCTTGTGCCATGTAACATGCTGGGAACAAATATCCCCAACCTGCCCCACTGGGAGGCTGATTAATGCTTATGAAGTGCTTTGAGAACATCAGATTAGTAGGATAGAGGCTCATTATTATATTAGCAATCACCGGTTCCTTGCCCTGTCTCACTCTCAGCACACTTAGTGCAGCATCTAAAAGCCAAATGCTGTTTACAGGCAAACCTTGGTGCATTTGGATGCTTTGGGGAGAGCCTTTTGTGCTGCTCATGGGTTTATTTTTAATGATGCACCTGTGGTCCAGACTCCACCGAGGTCCCCACAAACTGCTGCCCTGCTTTCATGAAAACACTGCCTGGATTAAAAATAAAGACCACTGGGTACTCACTGGTATAACTATAGAAACCAAATATTTGGTTCAACTATAAAAGGCAGGAGTGTTTATGACTGTGAGGCCAAAGACATTTCCAGCCAAAGTGGAATGTATTTTAGTTCTACAGACTATTTATAGAGAGGCAGCCACTCTAAATTTGAATCTTCCCTTCCGTAAGCAATTTTTTGGTGCCTACTGGGATATATCCTGCTTGTCTGGGGTTGAGCTACGTCACTGCAGGGAGTCAACATAGCCTGGAGTCACCCTATCAGATATAAGGGCTTGTTTTAGGGGGTGTCTCTGGCAATTCTGTGAAACTGGAGGAGAACTTTGCTTGCAAGATACATAAATATGCAAGGTTCTGCACATGGGTTGGGGCAATCCCAAGCACAACTACAGGCTGGGCAGAGAACAGATGGAGAGCAGCCCTGAGGAGAAGGGCTTGGGCGTGTTGGTGGATAAGAAATTCAACATGACCCAACAATGTACACTTGTAGCCCAGAAAGCCAACCGTGTCTTAGGCTGCATCCCCAGCAGAGTGACCATCAGGTTGAGGGAGGGCACTCTGCCCCCTATTCTGTTCTCATGAGACCCCCCTGTGTTGCTGCATCCAGTTCTGGTGTCCCCAGGACACGGAGCTGTTGGAGCAAGTCCGTAAGAGGCCATGGAGATGATTAGAGGGCTGATGCACCTTTGCTATGGAGGCAGTCTGAGACAGTTGGGCTTGTTCAGCCTGGAGAAGACTCTGGGGGGACCTTCCAGTCCCTCAAGGGGGTCCCAGAAATCTGGAGAGGCACTGGTTACAAGGACAGGGAGGGATAGGACAAGGGGAATGGGCTTCAGCTGGACGATGTGAGATTTGGATTAGATATGAGGAATAAATTCTTTACTATGAAGGTGGGGAGGCCCTGGCACAGGGTGTCCAGAGAAGCTGGGGCTGCCCCTGAATCCCTGGCAAGGTTCAAGGACAGGTTGGATGGGGCTTTGGGCACCCTGGACTAGTGGAGGGTGTTCCTGCCCATGGCAGGGGGTTGGACCTAGATGATCTTTAAGGTCCCTTCCAAGCCAAACCAGTCTGTGATTCTATTCTATTAAACATTTTTCTTGACTGTATATTACATTTTTTTGGTTTTGAGCTATTGTTTTAACTCTTCCAATTTGAAGGTGTTATTTTGAACTGAAAAGTCCACAGTTATGAAACACTGAAATTAATTGTTTCAGGGGCTTAGAGGGGGTTGAAAGGATGTTTTCTTCTAGTAAATAATTTTGCATAATTTATACAGATTAGCAAAGTCTTTCTTTCCATTTCTGTCCTTCTAACATTTCAGCTAGAAGTCATCACCTATCTCTATGCTTTAGACTTGAAACTGGTGATGATAGAAGAGACAATCAGTGTGTAGATCAGGAAATGTGGTTGTTGAGCAGTCTGAAGACCTGCTGGGGGTTGGACTGTGTATTATTAGATACCACTTGTCCATGCCCCAATGAGCTTAAAATCACAGAATCACAAGGTTGGAAAAGACCTTTAAGATCACCGAGTCCAACTGCTCCTGTCCTGTGCTAAACCATATCCCTAAGTACCTCATCTACCTTTTTTTTAAACATATCCAGGGGTGGTGACTCAACCCCCTCCCTGGGCAGCCTGTTCCAGGCCCTCACAACTCTTTCAGTGAATTTTTTTTTCCTAACATCTAATCTGAACCTGAAATCAAACCAACATCTAGAATCCTAATCCCTGTTGGCACCCACACTGATGAAACCCAACATAAGTGTGGTGTGTGCTTCCTGGAGTCCCATCATGCCACAACAGATGCTGTGGAGACCTATAGAACAGCTATAAAATGAGGGACCTTGAGCAAATTGTACATTGAGAGACCTAAGGCCCAGTTAGCAATCATGGCGAGTTACTGCTTTCACCTCATTCCTGCTCATTCTACGCTGTAAAACTCCCTTGATGATTCCCCTCTTGTCCTTGGTGTTTACACCTTCAAATATTTGCAGACAGTTGAGTTGCCAAGCCCCTGCTAAGCTGCTGTTAAGCCAAGCTAAACACATTAGCTCAGAAAGTCAGCCACTCTGACTCCGTAATAATATTTTCCTTTGTTCTTCTCTGAATTTCCTCCAGTTTATCAATGTTTTCCTGGGATTGTGACACCTGGCCCTGGTGGTGATACAGGAGGTGCCATCTTTGCAGAAAAAAAAAAAAAACAACCCCAAAATAATGGATAGAAAATCCAGGTGCCTGTGGCATATAAAGCCAGAAGTGGTGCTGGGTTTTATAGGGTCCAGATGCCTCCTCGCCTTGTTTGAGTAAGGTGGCTCCTTGGCTGAACCCAGCGACTGGCTAATCACCAGCCACTCTCTCTGTAGGTCAGTGGGTGCTTGTCTGATGGCCACTCCCTGGGCTCATGCCTCCTGTCTTGTCTTTAGTGAAGATGGGAACTGAGCTTTGTCAGGCTCATACCCATCTGCAGACCTGCAGCACAGAAAGGGGTCTTTAGAACTTCTCTCCCAATTAATCTATGTGTGTGGGGTGCTTTCCCCAGTAAAAAAAGCACTAATAAGCCTTATCTCTAGACATAATATGAAGTCCAACCTGGTCCTGCTGCCACCTCCCCAACCTTCTGTCTTCCATGCCCCTGCAGCTGTAATCTCTCACTTGAGCTTGCTTGCTGAAACAAGGAGACATCCTTGGCTTGGTGTAGGACTTCTTTCTTCTGCATCCCTGAACACTAAGAGCAGTTATCAGGAGTACCTGGGCTACACAAGGAGCCCACCCTTCCTGGGAAAGAGTGTTTGCTCAGGGTGGAGAACCCAGCAGGGTTCTTATTCTCATCCTTGCCAGTGAGAGGGTGAGGAGGCCACATGCAGACAGGGCAGGGATCCACAGCAGGCTTCGTTCCTATTTCCTCAGCTGAGGAAACCACTTGACTTTGCAAAGGGCACCCGTAGAAGCAACACAGACCACCTGCAGCAGGCTGCAGTACTGTGGTGGGGCAGCATTAGGCTGGGTCCCCTGTGCATCAGGAGGTAATGTAACAAGGAGTGCCTTCCCTCCAGCCCTTGCATAGCACAGGATATATATATATATACATATATATACACCCTTGGAATCACCCAGCCAAGGAATCTGGAATATTTTAACCCACCACAGGCTCCCCATTTTCCCCAAATCCAACAGTTTACACAAGTCAGTGCAGGAAAGCCACCTACCTGTGTGTCTTCCAGCATGGCCAGAGAGGTCCCATATTTTCATAATGCTGGTTTCTAAAGATGAGTTGCCTCCAAAGGAGTTTACAGATGAGATCCTGCACCCAAATGTGGTGACTCAGCTATTACGGTGCCTGTAGGTGCCATCCCTGATTGCGGTGTGTCAGGGTGGTCATGTCCACAGCTTGGTAAGTGATAAATGCACTGAACTACAGAGGGTTATACTGGTGGGAGAGACATGAGAGTGGGATCAGACAATCAGGAAAAATCTGGATGAAGAAATTCTGGGATGGAGGTGCAGCATCCCAAAGTGGATGGAAAAAACATTTTGCAGCTTCACTGTGCACCTGCCTGAGCCAAGAGGCCACCACACTCAGCCTGCCCCACCAAAGGGTTTGGGATCAAGGACTCCTAATGAGAGCTTGAACTGTTCTTCCCTGGCAGCCTGTGCAGGGCAGTCCTCACAGCCCCATAACATATCACTTGGAGAAACTCTCTGTTCCCTTTGGGAAGCATCTGTGGTAGTCCACGACCCCAGGTCAGTTGAGGGGCAACTCCAAAGGCCACACTTGGCTCAGCAAGTCCTGTTCTTCATAGAGATTGGCCATGAAGAACATTTCCTTTCTGGCCTGCCTGGGCCAGACACTGTGTTCTCATTCCAGGATTGATCCCAGATGTGAGTTAGCATTACAAATACATCTCAAAACTCTCATTTCCCCCAGCTGCCAAGTCCTCCACCCCCATCCCAGTCCCTCTTCTAGAGGGATGATTAACACATGCTGCAATAAAACTCATCAGTTACTGCTCTTTCCACCCCTCTTCGCTGCAGGTTCAGGTTCCCACGCGCTGTTTTCTACCTCTCTGTTTGCAGAAATGTGGCAGGCAGAAAAATTACTCCCCACCCATCATACAACTAAACTTTCCACCCCCAAAGTATTTTTGCAGATAGCAGCTCCGTTATTTCTTTCTGTAACATCCCTCTGAGGTTGGGTCTTGATCTGGTGCTTGGAAAACTGCAGCACAACAGGGTAAAAACCCTTTTTTCCAAGAGTTTTTGACAGGTTAATGGCAGTTGCAGCATCAGGTCTCACCAACTCCTACCTCCTGATCTTGCGTTCAGCTTTCTGCTGCAGCTTATTCTGTTTAGTCCCATTCTCTGTATTTTATCTCATCTAGCACCCAGAATATATGGGCTTTATGCAGCTAAGTATAAACAGGGTGTAATGAATTTCATGTATCTCCAAGGTCTACCTCCAGGTCTTCTCCTAAAGGGTGAAATTTGGCATGCTGTTAAGGTGTCCTCATGAACCTTTCTCTCAGTATCAAAGTTAATTGGCAGCCTATTTGCTTGAGATAAAGAACGTCACATGAGAAAGAGCCCCAACAAAGCCTTTGGGCTTTAAAACACTCTCCAGCATGAACTCAGTGTGGGGTTCATGATCAGAGGGCAATGATCAGGGTGCGGGGGACGGAGCTCCAACCCCCCTGAGGTTTGAAGGCACCTTGCAGCCTCCCTTTGTCCTCACTGCACTTTCCAGGCGCTTTCTCTGTGGCTAAGCAAATGGAGCTTTTGTGTCCTCCCTAATAGCCTGAGAGTCCTGTAGAGCCTGAGCACTTTGCAGGCCGCCTTTATGGGAGGAGAGTGGCTTTATCTTTATGACACTAATGGAAGAAGGAGACCTAATGACAGATAATCCCTCTCATTTCACTTACAGGGCCACTTTTGGAGCCAATTGGCGTTTACGCTTACCCAGTTTTGCCCTGCAGTGCCCTGCTCCTCCACGTCCCATACCTGTTAGTTTGAATCAGGGGTTGCTGTGGAGCAAATCTGGTGGTTAGCTTCATGGAGAAAACTTGGGAGTAGATAAGAGGAGAGACCGGCTGCAGGCATGGACACCTTCAGCTGGAGGATGTCCAGGATGCACCTTTGCTGTCTCATGAGCACTGTGAGTCCCAGCACGCGTGCCCACCACACCCACCATCATGTTTCCCATTTGCCCTTTTATAGGAGCCGACATGGGGAGCATTTAAGGTGTAGCTCCAGGCCT
This sequence comes from Hypotaenidia okinawae, assembly GCA_027925045.1. NCBI lineage: Eukaryota > Metazoa > Chordata > Aves > Gruiformes > Rallidae > Hypotaenidia > Hypotaenidia okinawae. Next base: position 212,719,551 of record BSDF01000001.1, read on the forward strand.
GGAGGTTGATGGCCCTGCCTGTGGCAGGGGGGGTGGAATTCTATGATCCTTGGGGTCCCTTCCAACCCAGACCAGTCTATGAGTCTATGATTCCCTGAACCCACAGGTTGAGGGAGGGATGAGTGCTCCATAGGAGGGAGGACTAGGGAGTCTTGTTTCTCTGTCTGTGTCTGTGCTGTGTACGGACTGAATGTTTCCTTTGTGGCTTGGTCTGTGAAGGCTTGTGTCTAGCCCTTTGCTCTCGTGCCAGGGAGTCCCAGCACTTCCATCCTGGAGCTGTCTCGCCGAGACAAAGGAGATCAGTCTGCACATGACTTCCCCGGCTCTCCCTTTTAGCCCTTCTGATGGTTTTGTGTTGGAGTGGGGCATGTTTAAGTGGGTCAACAAAGAGGTCATTTTTCCCAGCACAAAGTGCCCTAATAAATTAACCAGTGAGAATTTTAATACATGAAGGAGAGAGGTTCACCACTTCTGGAAAGGCTTTTCAGCTGTTGACAGGGTCAGGAGCTGGGTCGGTAGCCACTGGAATTCCAGTGGAGGGAGAGGTGGTGGCCATCACCTCCCAGATGAGCATATCCTTGCCATCCGGCCAAAATAGAGCTTCCCCTGATTCAACACACCGATGATATAAGTGCTAACAGCTTCTCCACACACATTAACAGGCAGATAGAGGAGCTGCTGGGGGGTGGTGGTGTGGAATTAGCACCCACCCTCCTGTCCACTCCTCTGAAACCTGAAGCACTCTGGCTTCAAGCTGGGCTTCTAGCTGGGTTTGAAAAAGATGAGGCTTGTGTAATCTGGGGAGGGGGGAACAGTCGAATACCTCATCTGTGCCTGGCTGCAGACACTTCTAATGGAATAATTTAAAATTAGGGATAAAAGGCTAATCCACAGAGGTCACACTAAACAGTAGCTTCCCGCCTCTTTGTAAGATGGTTTTCAGCACCTCAGCTGATTTATTCCCCTTTGGCTTCCTTGATGTTAGAACACTGTTACCATGACCCCAGGTTATTTTTTTTTCCCATTCAGCCAGATTTTGGGGAATTCTTCATGTGAGAGTCAGAATATTTGATGTTCTCACTATGGTCTTGGGGGGACCAGAAACCATGTAGCACCCCAATTATACTATTGCAAGGGTATTATAAGCTCTAATTTTTAGAAGACAATAGTGACATTAGCAGTAGGTTATCTTTGAATAGGTCATCTTCTCATCTATTTGACCTTCTCATCTGTGTTGTTTATCAAGTGAGTTATGCACTTAAGTTCCCAAAGCCAAACTGGGCGTTTGTGCTTAGCAATATCTTCCCAGGCTTTGCTTGCTGCCACAGAACAAAGGCTGGGGCAGACATGTGGTTAATAAAGTGCCTCAGCACTATGTTTTCACTGCTGTTCCTGAAGGCTGTGATAGACTCATCCAATGCCAATGCTATCACAGCGTCCATCAAACCCTAGCCACCTGCCCTTGAGGTCCTGCCTTCTGGTGAAGGTCTTTTTCTTCATTTGAGGAAGCCCAAGACTTCCCCTGCCCTCTTTCAAATTCTGTGTGGTTGGTCACTGGAGACTACCTCTCTTAAAGCTTTCTGCCCCAACTAAAACTCTCAATGGCCACTTCCCCTTCATTTTCAGAAAGGGTCCCGTCACTTGAGGACCATGGAGAGATTTGAACATCTGGTATTTGAGGAAGAGGTGAGCAGAGCTGTATGCAAAGTTCCTGCAGGGAAGCTCGGGGTCCTGGAAGCCACAGTCTTCTCACCTTTCCACCAAAGCATGGGAAAAGAAGACAACAGCTTTCCAGATATGGGGAGAAGTGCATTAGGTTAATCCTGAATGAGGGAGTTGCTTCCAATCCAGGAGGCAGAAGAAATGTTCAGAAGAGACTCCCTAGGCAGCAAAACGTCAATGCCCAGCATCAGTCCTGGGCCAAATGGTGGAGCCCACAGCTCTGTTAATGGCAGGTCAGCTACAGGGTAGTGAGGACAGCCCACACAGCTCCGAGCATGTAGCAAGTGAATTAAAACCTGACAGATCCCAGAACAATGTCACCCTCAAATGTGGCTTTTCTTGTGCCATTTTTCAGGGATTAATACTGGGTCTCAGCATCTCTCCCAGGTGAAGCAGATCCGATGGCTCCTGCGGGGAGAAGCTGCCAGTAGCACAAAGGGTAATGGAACGGTAAATGTTGGAGACAAATTCATCAGAAGGGGCAGTCTGGATCACTTGACAAATAGAGCCCATTTTGAAAGAATAAAATAAAATAGAACGTTAGAAGGCAGCCCAGTGCAAAAGTATACATCAAAGGAGAAGAAATTAAGATGGTTCCTACGGAAAGAGGCAGTGAATCACCAAATGCAGGGCTTTATGGGTTTAGTAGAAAGAAACTGCATGAGCAGCTCCTGAAATGAGTTGATGCTGTGGCAGAAACAACTACAGTGACCTTTGATGTCTAAATTAAGGAATAGAAGGTTCTTTTTTTTTTTTTTTTGCCTTACATGCAGCAACAGCAAAGCGTGTTTGTTAGAGTAGCTGCCTACTACTGCTGGTGCCAAAGAGGAAGAAAGGGAACATGAAAGTACTGCAGAAATGGTGTCTAGCACAGAAATTGCTTAGGCTGGCAGCTGGTTAAGTTTTGTGGAAGAACTGGTAAGTTGGAGTAGTCAGATGATTGTGGTATCTTCTCCCCACGAAGGTGCCCAGGGCGCTCCAGTGGAAATGATTAGAATCATAGAATCATAAGATGGTCTGAGTTGGAAGGGACCCCAAGGATCATAGAGTTCCAGCCCCCCTGCCTTATAGTGGAGAAGAGCCCTTTGCAAGATGCCAAAGCCACAAAGTGACAGGTTGGAAGAAACCCCCTCCTTGCTTTTTCTTTCTGGAGATGGTGGCTAAGTACAAGGACAAATGAGTGGTTACTGGGGGCTGTTTGGGCACAAACGTGTGTTTAATTAAGAGCCTGTGATATAGAAAAAATTGAGTTTATGATCATAGGATCATTTAATCATAAGAGGAGCAACTGAAGGAGCTGGGGGTATTTAGCCTGGAGGAAAGGAGGCTGAGGGGAGACCTTATCACTGCCTACACTGACCTGACAGGAGGGTGCAGAGAGGTGGGCAATGGTCTCTTCAGCCAGGGGACAGGAGATAGGACAAGGGGAAATGGCCTCAAGCTGCACCAGGGCAGGGTCAGATCAGATGTTAGGAAAAGTTCTTCCCTGGCAGAGTTGTGGGGCTGTGGAACAGGCTGCCCAGGGAGGGGGTTGAGTCACCACCCCGGACGTGTTTATCAGATGGGTAGATGAGGTACTTAGGGATATGGTTTAGCACAGGACAGGAATGGTTGGACTCAATGATCTTAAAGGTCTTTTCCAACATTGTGATTCTGTGATTGAGTAATTCAGGTTGAAATGGACCTCAGGAGAGCTGGACTGCCTGAATCTGCAATTCACACAGCTAAGGGGAGAACCTGGAGAAAGCTTCCTTCTGCAGGCAGAGGGCTGTGGGACTGAAAGTGTTGTGAGGACTCAACACAGACCCCAACCAACTGTGGTCACTGATGGATGTTCCAGGTATTGAGGACATCTGGAGAGATGTATCTTGCTGTGACAGGCTTGAAACCAGAAATCTGGAATAATTTTAATTTGTGGGCCTCGACCCAGCTGCACAAGTGAGAGTTAGACCTCTGAGATGTGCAGATCTGGGGTTATCCCCATGCACACCCTGAGTTATCCTTCACTACTCTCCAGCCAAACTACTTGAGTGTGGTGCCTTCCATGAGAGCAGTGGTCAGGGCTGTGAGCTAATGAAGAGCCTTGGATTGTGTCTGGATGTGCATGTGCCTTCTGTGAGTGTCTCCTGGAAACCAGTATATCCCTCAGCAGGTTTCAGAGGTCCTGACAGCAGGAGGAGGTAATTAGTTCTCCACAAGCTTTATCCAAAAGGCTGAGTTGGAAGAGGAGAGTAATCCTGTTTTAACTAAGGGAAGGATTTCATATGTTATGAAGCACAAGGGAATGCACTCGTTAGGATGCTCTTTTAAGCTGCAAGAATGAACCACCAGGTCCCAAAATCAACTAATCCCCTGGGTGAGTGCCATTGGTGCTGATCTCCATGGAGCTCTCTCTCTCATAGGAGCTTTGGGCTCCATTTCTCACTGTCCTTGCTCCTTGCAAGCTTGGCACATTTGAACATCCGTAGAGGGTTAAACCCAAGTCCATCCAGTGTTAAATGTTGCACAGTGGTCAGTAAGGAGGCAGCTAAGGAAGATTCCCTCCTCTTCCTCCTCATACTTTTCCTGTTGCCAACAGTTTTCAGTGCAAACTTCCACTACTACACATGATGGCACTCAGTAACCTTTGGAGGACTTTGTTTTCATGATCTTCTTCAGTTTCCACTTGGGGACAACTAAATGTGAAGCCTCCAGAACATGATTCAGCAAGGAGTCCCACGGGTCGTTTCTGTGTTGCCAGAAGGAAAGTCTCCTTCTGTGTGCCCTGCTACCTTCCTGTGATGCCCCGACAGTCCTGTATTAGGCAAGAGTGAGAAGGTCATCTCCACCACCTTCTCCTGCCATTGGTGGTTCCCTCAGTATCTCTCCTATCCCAACACTTTTCCAGACTGAGGAGTCCTGTCTCACTTCATAGCACCTTGCAGAGAAGCCATTCCAGACAGCTTACAGATCATCCTGTTGTCCACCTCTACATCCATCTGTATTTCCATCCATCTTCACCTGAGAGACTGTGGGCAGAGTAGTTTAATTACTAGAGGCACTCCTAAAGCGGACATGGGTGTCTATCTCCAAATGATAGAAACTAAGTCTCAAATTGGCTTTTTCAGATTCTTTTCTTGGTTGAAAAGACTTGTTTTAAATCAGCTTGGCTTTGAAACACAAGAGACACTCAGGGTTTGGAAAGAGTTCACTGGATTGGGAAGCCTGTTTCTTATAGCAGCTCCTTCCCCATCCATCCCCCTCTGGGCTCATGGGAAAAAAACCCAAATACCCTATTTCACAGCTGAGATGAAACCTGGTGAAAGCAAAACCTGTCCTCACCTGAGCAGCTTCTTGGACTTTGCAGAGGGCTGGAGAGAGGTGACACAGGGTGGGACAGCAGCCACAACCTCCAGGAGAAGTCACAGGGAAGATGGAGAGTGATGTGTTTTTCCTAGTGAAGCTCAACTCCAGGTGCTCATGAGGTGCAGCTTCACTGCAATGAGTTTTGTGTGGGCAGAGACTGGTGTACCTTCACTGAGGAGGTCTGCGGCAGCGTCGATGGCCCCTGGCTGCCCAGTGTGAGGTTTCTGGGGGGCAGATCCTTATTCCTGGGGTGCCAATTGGTGGTAGCCCAAAGCTATGGGGTAAGGGAAATCACTGACAGTGCTGTGGGATTTATTTTGCTCGTGCAGAGGCCAGAAAGCTAGAAAAACTCAGTTATCAAAGTGCTGTGCTCAGAGCCATTTGTTCGTGCCGCGTTCCCATGTCCAGCCCTGCTTGTGTAATGGCTGGGAAAGCGCTTATCAGAGCCTGATACTGAAGTCTCAGGAGGGGTAACAAAAAAGTAAAAAACTGAGCAGTTTTCTTTTTCTTCCAGCAACTGAAAGTTCAAAAAGCAATGTAAACTCTGCTCTTGCTGTGAGATGAGGAGTGGCTGAGGGAGCTGTGGATGTTTAGTCTGGAGAAAAGGAGGCTGAGGGGAGACCTTATCACTCCCTGCAACTACCTGCAAGGACGGTGTAGAGAGGTGAGGGTTGGTCTCTTCTCTCAGGTCACAAGTGATAGGAATTGGAGTAAATGGCTTAAAATTGCACCAGGGGAAATTTAGGTTAGATATCAGGAAGAATTTCTCTACTGAAAGGGTTGTCAAGCATTGGAACAGGCTGCCCAGGGAGGTAGTGGAGTCACCATCCCTGGAGGTATTTAAAAAGCGTGTAGATGTTGTGCTTGAGGACATGATCTAGAGGTGGGCTTGTCAGGGTTAGGCTGTGGTTGGACTCGGTGATCTAAAGGGTCTCTTCCAACCCAGGTGATTCTACAATTCTAAGTTCACATGGCATGGGCTGACTTACCCTGCTGGGTTGGTCATCTCTTGCTCACCATCATAGGGTTGAGTGTAGTCAATGGTGGTGGCTGGGTTTTGCAAACAAACGTAAGAAGCACCAGTCTCAACGCGAGTCATGTAAAATATATATATAACTATAGTATCATAATATACTTATGGTAAATATAAAATCACCGAATAAGCTGCTGGGGCATCCTGTTGGGTTGCTGCAGCCCCTGGTCTGTGTCAGCTTTCAAAGAGGCAGTGAGGTGCAAGCCAGCCCCCGCAGCACCGTGCCAGCAATGGTGACACTGGGGCACAAGGACGAGGCAGCTCTGTGCTCAGGTCATCATTGCTCATGTGTCAGTGCCACATCCTTGTGCCCAGTCAGGTGATACGACAGTGCAGTCATCCCATGGCTTGCTCCATTGTTGGAGTCAGGTTGCAGACAGGACAGATGGAGAGGCCGGGACCCTTGGGACTGACATGGCCAAAAACAAAGCACCCTGAGGCTGAGGGTGAAAAGTCCCCTTAGCGTCCCTGGCTTCTGGATCAGACCCAGACTAAACAGTTGACTGGAGATACGCTGCAATCACTTTGGGGCCCCAGGGGTGTTGCCTGCAGCATTGCTTTTGTAGGACATGGTCCCTTTTGCCATGCTGTTTTTCCTTGGGCCAGGCAGTGGGGGCTCAAGGCAGAGGCAATGGCAGTGCCATCTCACCCAGGGAGCCACCAGCTCTGCCTGTCCCCACGCAAGGACAAACACCTGCCTGTGCCTCAGAGTTGTAGGGATTGGAAGGGACCTCAAGAGATCATCAAGTCCAAAATAACCTCCTTCAAGTGCCTCTCCAATGCCCCTGCAAAGGGTGTGCCATAGAGTGCAGGGGAGAGGTTTGGGCTAGGAATAGCAGTGTGAGATAGGCAGCAGGGATGGATAGCAGGAAATACTTCCAGATAACAAAATCCATGGCATGGCAGCAAGGATGTGGTGAAGGCCTCATGTGTGGATCATTCGTGGCCAGCCCGGGTGCAGGAGCTGGGTTCCAGCTCACCCCTTGAAGGTCCGTGCTGTCCCAGCACCTTCCCCCTTGCAAAGGCGCCTTGCGGCTTTCGGCAGAGTGAATTACCCAGAAAAGGTTGCTTTACTCAGTGAGTTAAAAAACACCGATTGTGTTCTGAGGATGAGTGTGTGATGGGTGGCTGCCCAGGTCTCCATCCGACAAGTTAAACACTCCTCGCTGGGAGCTGGATCTAATTATGGAAAAGTAATTTAAATTCAGAGGTAACTGATGCTAGAAGCAACCTTTCAAGGTCTCTGGACCAACCTCCTACTCAAAGTGAGGTTGGCTTGAATTTAGGGCTGACTCTGGAGGTAAATCACATTGTTCCAGGTTTTGTCCAGGCAGGTTTTGAATGTCTCCAAGGATGGACATCACTCCATCTGCATTTTCTTTTGTCCTACCGCTGTGAAACCTTTTCCTTACACATAATGGGACCTTATCACTGCCTCTCATGCTGTCACATGTCCCAGTAGGGTTTGGCTCCGTTGTCTTTACACCTCCTGACCCACCTCAGGGTTTACCCTGTGTCCTTCCTTCTTAAATTGTCACAGCACATCTGGTGGTGTAAGTACAACATCACTACTTGCTATTTTGTTTTTCCATCTCATCCTTAATCAGGCACTTCAGCATCCCAGCAGAAATGCAGTCAGAGAGACATCATTATTTTCCTAAGATTGGCCATATAGCACTGAGCTACTGAAATCTTTCCAACCAGACAACACTTGTAAAATAAATACAGAGGGAAATGTTTTTCACATTGTGTCAGTACTTTGCTGCCCATCCTGTTCCCAGACCGCGGCGGCAGGGAGCAGATCCTCCAGCTCACTCCAGCATACCTTTAGCTCTGGGCCATCCCAACCCTTTCCTTCCCTGGTAGCAAACATTTCTGATGGCAGGAGTTGGTTTTGAAGCTTATGGGGGGCGGGGGGGTGGGGGGTGTTAAATGATCTTGCAAATAGGTTTTAGTCTGTGTTTGAGCCTCACCTCCTTAAACCTCCCCCATCTCAGCCAGCTGAGTGATATTCAGTGCAGGGAAATCTCATGCCAGCTGCCCTTGGGTGGATTTCACACACAGAGGTTCAGCGTGTGCTCTGAAGCCTTAATTACACCTCCAACAGTGGGAAAAACACCCCTGAGAGGGAAGGTCAATTTGACAGCCTGAGATACACACTAGGTTGGGGGGGCTTTTTGCATTGCCTGTTACTTCCCTCCACCCTCCAGTGCACCATGGAAGAGCCACCTCGTAGCCCAGCAAGGCTTCCTGTGCCCTGCAGGGTCTCACCGCTGCAGTGCGGCATTATTAACGCTGCCAATCAAGCCTTCCTCCCCCTAAGTGATGCTGCTAACGAACTCGCCATGAACTCAGACATGGCAGGCATATGATTAGTGGGAATCAGTCTCTCCGTTGCCTTGAAGGGCGAGAGGAGTGGGGTTGGGACCTGTCTGCTTCCAGCATCATGTCGAAAGCTGCTGTGAGTGGGGAGTGGGTAAGGAGACGGTTCTTGGGGAGCCATGGAGGGGAACTAGGGCGCCCAGGTCGCTCCTGTTTGCTCTTGGGCTCAGCGATGTCAAGGTTGGAGAGCCATGGTGGGGCCTCAAGGCACTTTGTGGGCACAGTCAGCCATCAGAACCCTCACCTGAGCAGACAGAGGGGGGTTTTCTTACTCCTTGCAAATCTGAACTGCATTTCCTTTGAGTTAGTGCTAACACCAGGAGAGGCAAGGCTTTCTTGCATGAATAATAAAACCAGCATCCTTCTGTCCATCAGATGAGATAAAAAGCCTCCAGGGGCACAAAGAGAGACAACATTATTATACAGGTCACCAGTAGGTTATTTTATAATCATCCCACATGGGGCTTCACTCCCCAGTGCTGGTAGCACTGGCTGCAGGAAGGGACTGTGTCCCTTGTGCAGGGATGTGGGGTAACATAGTCTGACTGCTACAACCAGCACCATTGTTGCACATGGAAAAAACACCAAGCCACACAAAATGACATCACAGCAAGGGTGCTGTAAGGACTAGAGGAAGATATCTTTAATGCTGAGGGTGGTAAAGCACGGTAACAGGTTGCCCAGAGAGGTGGTAGATGCCCCATCCCTGTAATCATTCAAGGTCAAGTTGGATGGGGCTCTGAGCTACCTGTTTGTAGGTGTAGGTGTCACTGCTTGCTGCAGAGGGGTTGGACGTGATGACCTTTAAACGTTCCTTCCAACCCAAACCATTCTATGATTGTACGGTAAGAGCAGCACATGCTCTCAGGACACACCCATCATCTAACCCCCCTTCCTCAGGAATGATCTTGCCAGGATACCAAAAGTGGTGGCAAATAGGAGGGGGCAGTGAGGGGATATGGTGGCCAGGAGAAAAACAGTGAGACCCTTCCAGACATCATGGTCCTTCTTCCTGCTCCAGTAGTGTGATCTCCTCTCCGCCATGCCAGATACACCAGGAGCCAGAGAGTGAACAAGCTTGATGGGATGCAAGACCACTCTGCACTGGAGAATCAAAAGTGGGGGCACATGGGGCTAGGACAGGGGACTTCTGTGGGCATGGTGGTATCCTCACAAGTGGCTGGTGGCCACAGGGGCAATTGCAGGAGCTTTCCTGTACTTGAGGCAAATCCAGAGCACAAGCACTGTCTTGCCCATCTGTGGGGTTTCCTGCTCAAATCAGACTGTCCTTGACTTCATCCCCATGTAGGAAATTTGCCTGATGTCATGGCTAGGTCACTCATCTCACCTGCCAGCTCACATTAGAGTGTGAGATTTGTGTCAGATCAGATTTTGGAAGGTTTATTTCACACTGGTGGTGTGCTGTGCTCCTGGGGATGAAGGTGGCAGTGCGGGCAGAAGGAGCAGAGCAGAGAGGTTTCCTGGGAAGCGTTCATTTCTCTACCTCCCTTCCCTTCTTCTGTCCTCCTTGACTATCCCCACGTATGCTATAAAGGTGTAGAGGTAAAATTATTAATATTTACAGTTTGAGAGGTCTGGCTGTAAGGCTTTACCCTAATCAAAAGAACATTTCTTTTGACTAAGAGCTAGCAGTCTCTGACTGCTTTTGTGGAGGACACTCAGCTGGGAGGAAGTGTCAATCTGCCTGAGGGTTTGGAGGCTCTTTAGAGGGATCTGAACAGACTGGATTGATGGGTAGAGACCAAGGGAATGAGGTTCAACAAAGCCAAGCGCAGAGTCCTGCATGTGGGACGTAACAACCCAATGCAGTTCTCTTGGGGGGAACTGGCTGGAGAGCTGCGTGTTGGAGAAGGACCTGGGGGTGTTGGGTGACTGACAACTGAACATGAGCCAGCAGTGTGCCCGGGTGGCCAAGAAGGCCAATGGCATCTTGGCTTGTATCAGAAACAGTGTGGCCAGCAGGTCCAGGGAGGTGATTGTGCCCCTGTACTCAGCTGTAGTGAGGCTACCCCTTGAGTGCTGTGTCCAGTTTTGGGCCCCTCACTACAGGAAGGATGTTGAGATGCTGGAGTGTGTCCAGAGGAGGGTGATGAAGCTGGTGAAGGCTCTGGAGCACAAGTCCTGTGAGGAGCGGCTGAGGGAGCTGGGGCTTTTTAGTCTTGAGAAAAGAAGGCTGAGGGGAGACCTTATTGCTCTCTCCAACTTCCTGCAAGGAGGGAATAGAGAGGGGGAATCTCTTCTCTCAGGTAGCAAGTGACAGGATGAGAGGAAATGGTTTCAAACTGCACCAGGGGAGATTTAGGTTGGATATCATGAAGAATTTCTTTACTGAAAGGGTTGTCAAGAACTGGAACAGGCTGCCCAGGGAGGCAGTTGAGTCACCAACCCTGGATGTATTTAAAAGACGGGTAGATGAGATGCTCAGGGATATGGTTTAGTAGAGGAATGGTTGGACTCGATGATCTCAAAGGTCTTTTCCAACCTAGTGATTCTGTGATACTATGAAATCCCACTTCTGAGCTATGATAATACTGGGTGGGCCACACCTATAGGCTCCACCAAGACCTATATTGTCATGCTATTTATGGTCATGCTATTTATGGTCTGATTCCTACTTAGGACTGTGGCAGTTAGCAGGGTCCCTTCTGGGCATAGATACTGGGCTTTTCTAACACTGAACTTGCTGTTTTCCTCACCTTTTTCTACTTTTCTGAAACAGTATATACAGTGGGGGTCTGCAATCACTTGGCAGAGAACAGAGGGGCAGAGAGGGAGACGTTGTCTCTTGTTATGTTTGTTGTTAATAAAACTTCTGTCTCACCTAAATTAAACTTGGGTTATTATGCACTTGGAGTCCCCAGATTCTCCCAACAAGGGATGATCTGATCCTTCTGCACTGATGCCACCAGCTCTATCACAGTATTTTGCCATCAGGACAGCCACAGGGTACATAAGGGACCTCACTTGTGGTGTGGTGAGAAAATCTCCCATGACTGTATCTTGGTTGCTTGATAGCAGCCACCTCTCCATTTGGGTTCTCACCCAGCAGAGGAGACAGGAAGGGTCCCAACCACAACATGAGCCTCCCAGAGCTGAATGAACTCAGCCTGTGAACCCATCAGAACCACCTGGTTTCTGCCAACTCAACTCCCCAACCCACAGAACAATCAATTTCAGGTAGCATCCAGTTGGAAAGGGGTCAGCTTTGTGAACTTTAACTTGCCACCACACTGCTGAGATGGAAAGCAGTCAAGCACCAGTCACAGCTCCTGGCATTGCACTGGCAGCATGAGGCTTTAAAAGAAGACCCTGCCGAGTGTCAAAATATTCCTTAATGATATTAAGGGTCTTTGCCAGCTGCAATTTAACTGCAAAGCAACCTGATGCAGGCAGAAGACCAAGCAGTTGGAAATTTGTGTTGCAAAGGCACTGTCTTATGGGTGTTCAGCTATGAAACGCAGCCCTTGGCTCACAACACAAGGCAGTGAGGCACGGTGATTTGGCAGGAGTGGGCTGATAGCAACAGGGGCTCAAAGGGGCCATCGTAGCCCCATGGTGGGAGAAGGTCTTGGAAACATGGCAACAGAATGTGGAGGTTCACATGGATTTGCAGCCTCCTCTGGTTTGGCCTGGGCTTCGACTGCCATGCACATATGGATCCTGTGCATCCTACCGCTGTCACAGCTGGTGGTCAGTAGACCCTTAAATCACCTGCTTGAGGCAGAAACATCTGGTCCTGCTGTGGGGGGTTGTACAGTGGGAGATGCTGTATGCACCCACCTGTCCAGGACAGGCAAATCCAGCAGCTGCTCTCATGACCTGTTTTCCTGGGCCAGAAGCTGGTTTAGAAAAACACTGGTGACTTCATCCGCACAAGGATGCCAGGCAGAGATGGACAGGGTGGTCATCTCAGGTTGGTGGGGCTGTTACTCTGTCCAAGGGTCCCACCCTTCAGCTCCTGAAGCTTCCCAAGAAATTTTGTCCTGACAAGAGCAGTTCTTTTGCAACCAGCTTACGTTAGGACTTACCCAACACCACCAGACTGCATGTGTTATACTGTTTTCTCTGCCAAATGTTGACCACGTGGGACTTTCCATTGCTTCCAGACAGACTAAAGAGAACTAGAGAAGTTGTGGCTCTCACATTGACAATAAAAAGGAAGCTGTGGTAGTATTGTTGGCCTTGCTTGCAACATTTCCTCCTTTTTTTCTCTCTCTCTCTTTTTTTTTTTTTTGTTTTCATGAAAGCTCTAAATTCTGGAGTCTAGTTTCTGAACCTTGTGTTTTTCTTAATGCAACTCCTCAGCCATGAAGGGATGCTGCAAGGCTTGACTCCAAATGGTTGGAAAGCAACCGGCTGAGTTGCAAGAACAGGTGTTGGATGTGCCTTCATTCAGGAGGTGGTTCATGTGCTGCAACAGGCTGGCCAGAGAGGTGGTGGGTGCCCCATCCCTGGAGGTGTTCACGGCCAGGTTGGATGGGGCCCTGGGCAACCTTGAGTAGATCCAGGCCTGGAGGTTGGTGGCCCTGCCTGTGGCAGGGGGTTGGAACTGTGTGATCCTTGGGGTCCCTTCCAACCCAGACCAGTCTGTGATTCTATGCTTCTGTGTGGTTGTACGACTCGATCTTCTTCCAGGACCATCTCCGCTCTTTGATATATGCCTATGTCTTTGTCTGGCCAAGTGGCTGCAAAGAAATGGCTCAGTGTTACTAGAAAGAAGCTAATGGGACATTTTCCATGTAGAGCTAGAAAAAAAAAACACTTTCATGAGTTTGTTTCCCAGTGATTTAGGTGATCCACTTTGATGGGCTAGCAAATTATTGATGCTGCCTCATCAAATTGGGTTTTTTCCTCCCTGATGGATACAGCTCTGCTCTGCACAGGGCTTTTTCATCTAGGAGAGGTCATTTTGATGAAAAGTGGGAGAGTGTCTCCTGGATGAAGCTAAAACCTGCCAGCCTTGCACGTCCTTTTGCTAAGCAATTTGCTGCTCCGCTGCATTTGGAAGATTGCACTGAAGCTGCTCTCCTGGCACCAGGAGCCAGTTTGAAACTTAGTGCAAAACTAGTTTGGCTACAAATCTCAAAGACATGAAACAAAAGCTATTTTTTAGCCTTTGGAACGTACAGTGTAAATTGGAATGTTCAGAGAAACCATCACGGGGGTTTCTTACCCTTCTTTCAGCCACCAAATTCACCAGCATTTTGGGACCGTGGTGCAGTTGGGTGGCTGAGATCTAGCATGTGCCCATCCCCAATATACAAAGCCTCACGGGGCTGTAGTCACCTCCTGGAGAGCATCACGGAGGCTCCAGCACACCACTTGCCTTCCTGCCTCTTCTTGGGTTACTAAAGATGTTTGTGGCTGTTGGTTCTTCCTTCTTAGGAATGTCATGTGCATCCTCATGGCCCAACCTCTCATCATCACATGAACCCAAAACTTGTTGATTTATTTTTTTTTTAAATACAGAAGGTAAATATCCTAAACCAAATGTCCATAGCTGGGGCAGGACAGTGGGGATCACATCTCTTCCCTTGGTGTCCTTCTGTGCAAACCAAGATCTGTGCCAGGTAATGGAGGAGCACTAGCAATACCCCACATCTGTGTGGGCCATATCTAACCCACGCAGCTGGTGCACCTCTCTAACCTTCACCTCCTTCAGAGGGTGACTGAGCAAATTCAGATGTTTTAAGGGCTATCAGGGGACATAGTCCTTTCCTATGGGAAAGGGAGCTGAGCCCTCTGCAAGGCAGCCTAGTTCTATGATGGGAAACAGCTCATGGGGGGTCCCTCCCATAGGCATCAGGATGCTCATGCAGAGCCCATGCCCCCCAAAAAACCCTCCATCCCATGGGATGAGGAGTTGCACCCCTACGATCCTCTGTGTACTGTAAGTTGTAGCATTTAGCATGTTACTGTTGTGGCTATTGCCCTTCCAGTGGGCTCCCAAGTGCATTCGTCATGGGGATAGTAGACAGGCCGCCACTCCCACTGCCAGGGCTGATGGCTGACATCTATTTTCCCAGTTTTCTTCAAATGCCACAGCCCCCTGGATCCTTTTCCCAGCTGGTTTGGCCAGGGGCTGCCATCAGCATTGCTCAGAAGAATCTTTTCCATTGCCAAGGTGTTTCCGACATACTGGGGAGCAGAATATGTTGAAAAACAAATGAAGGTTGGATTCTCCATGGGTCTTTCTGGCCTTATTTCTGATATTTAAAAAACTAAAGCAGTTCTCTGTTGGTTTTATTAGCCTTTCTATCGTGGCATTTAAAGAGAGATGGGATTGGCCTGGTCAGTATCTGCAGACGCATGCTGTGATGCTCTCAGGGGGTTCTCTGAAGGGCAGGATACCCAGAGCACTGTGTCCAAAACATCTGAGCTCCCCCAAGCTGCTGGAAGGCATTTTGGCAGTATGTTTTCTGGTAATGCTGCCCCACAGATTATCTCACAGCAAGGACAGAAGGGTATTTGGGAGTGCAGCTGGACTGTAAGGTAGGAGGAAGGTTGCTCTAAGCCTCAATACTTGCACTTCTCAAGGTCATCTTAAACTAGAATGATATTTCAGTATTTACTTCTCCCAGATAACCAGTGTGATTTGAGTATTGATATGATGAACTGACCTGAGTCTGTGCACCTCTTTGCAGGAATGTCCTGAGCAGGATCCCAGAGCTTCCTGGGAGAGGGGTGTCATGTCCATCCCTATCACCCTGTGCCTGGCCGTGTTTTCTTGTCCCTCATGGACTTGAGCTATGGAGCTCATGCTTTCTCTCTTCTTGGTTTCAGGCATGGAAGAAACGCTGGTTCGTCCTGCGCAGCGGTCGGATGAGTGGTGACCCTGATGTCCTGGAGTACTACAAAAATGACCACTCCAAGAAACCTTTGCGTGTCATCAACCTCAATTTCTGTGAGCAAGTGGATGCAGGCCTGACCTTCAACAAGAAGGAGCTGCAAGACAGCTATATCTTTGACATCAAGACCAGCGACAGGACCTTCTACCTGGTGGCCGAGACTGAGGACGATATGAATAAGTGGGTTCGCAGCATCTGCCAGATCTGTGGCTTCAACCAGTCTGAGGAGAACACAGGTACCGTGACAGCCATGTCTGTGTCCAAGAACATCTCCTGTCCTGTCCTCCCAAAGAGGCCTAGCTCTTCTTTCAGATCAGTTCTGTGCAGACCACCACAAGGCTGGGAGGGCTGGAGTGGGAAATGGATGGACACTAGGCTTTCCTACCTTTCACATCTAAAGCAGACCAGGCTTTTTCCCTGTGATCCACCTAGCTATTTTTACCCTATAACTGTAGATCTTTTTGTTTCTTACAAAAAGTTGCTACTGTTTAGGGACTTTTTCCCTCATCCATTGCAAATTCCCTGTGAGAGCTGTGGGAACCAGCAGTGAAAATCCCCCTTGTTCAGAGGTTTCAATCCCTTAGTAATGTGGGGGAGAAGCTTTACTGGGGATCCTGTCCCTCTCCACTGTCATTGTCCCCAGTGCTGATGGCTGCCCTGTGAAGGACAGGTGCATCCTCCCCACCTGCATCTCCGGCTCCTTCTGGGACCTTCTGGGAAAGCCCTGGGAGGGTAGAGAAAAACACTGGGTGGTTTTGCGCAGCAGCAGTAGCAGCAGGACCTGTTCCACCAGTCATTCTCCACCATCCAAAGTCAGCTGTGCTTTGGCAAGCCTCTGCAGTGAGCACCAAAGGCTTCCCTAGCAGCATGAGAGCTCAGGTAAATCCTGAGTGAGATGGGATGGAGGGTGAGCATGGATTGCAGTGCTGCAGTTGCCTGCTGGTTTCATGACACCTGGTAGCACCTCAGGGCATCTTTGCTGTATCTCCTCCATGGTTCAGTCTCAGGCAGGAGACCCCTGTCCTACACTCTCTCTACATGAAACACCCCATAACAAAGTCCAGCTTGAATCTAGTTTGGTCCCTCGCGGAGCAGCTGCCATCCACAGGAGCTGAAACCTTGCCAAAAGCTTGTCAGGCAGGACAGCAAACAAAGCATCACAGCAGCATGGAGGCACTCTACACCAGCTGACGCAGGAAACCGGATGTCACCTTGGCAATGGGCATAGAAAGGACCCTTGATAATGCCACCAGCATGGTCTTGCAGGGGAAGGCCAGGCTAAATAGATTACATCCCGTTGCGATGTCAGCAGTGCAGTCCTTGAGGTGCAGCGAAATCGTTCAGCACACACCCTGCCCTTTTTTTTTTTTAAAGAGCTGTTTCATTGCAGGATTTTCCATTTCACATGTGTTCAGCTGGGGGAACTGTTTTTCTTCCCATTTAGTAAAATGAGCTTCCAGCCTCGTGGCAGCAGGATCAATACTGGACTTCAGTGAAATATAAATCTGGGCAGCACGAGGAAAAACAATCTCCAGCTCGCAAGTACATCTGTCCCAGAGGGCACCCAGGGCTCGTCAGGCTGCAGAAATCCAACTACTTTATTCCCTTCAGGACCACAGAGTGACATCAGCAAAAGAGGAACAAAAATCCCTATTTGTAACAAAATCACAGCTCGTTAGTGCTGTGGGGAAAGTACCCACTTGAAACAGTACCCAGCTGCCAAAGCGTGATTTTCTGAGTCAGCTGAGAGAAAAAGCCTATGATGGCAAATGCAGCAGATGTGTCCAGATGCTGCAGTGAAGAGGGACCATGAATTATTCAGGGTTGGTGCTCCACTTCGGTGCTCGCTGAAGTGGTGGCCCCACACTCACCTTTCCTTCACCATCCCAGCTTCGTAATGGTGCATAAATTATCAGTTTGCCAGAGTAGATGATGCCTGTGTGAAGGACTCATGGCCCAAAGATGCTGGGTGGAGTGTTTGCATGATCACTGCAGTGTGAAGGGTCTTGAGAGTGCTGTCTGTTTCAGTGTACACATCCTTCCTGATGGGTCAGCTGGAGTGAGGAATAAAACAGCCTTAGCATTATTTGTAGCTGTTGTGCTCCCTCTTCATCACCTCTTTATAGAATCATAGAATCATTTAGGTTGGAAAAGTCCTTTAAGATCATTGAGTTCGACCTTTAACCCAGTACTGACAAGTCCACCACTAAACAATGTCCCTAAGTGCCACATCTACACATCTTTTAAATATGTGGAGGGATGGCGACTCAACCACTTCCCTGGGCAGCCTGGGCCAGTGCTTGACAACCCTTTTGGTAAAGAAATTTTTCTTACTATCCAATCTAAACCTCCCCTGGCACAACTTGAGGCCATTTCCTCTTCTCCTATCACTTGTTACTTGGGAGAAGACACCAGTTCCCACCTCACTACACCCTAATTTCAGGTAGTTGCAGAGAGTGATAAGGTCTCCCCTCAGTCTCCTCTGCTCCAGGCTAAACAACCCCAGTTCCCTCAGCTGCTCCCCATCAGACTTGTGCTCCAGACCCTTCCCCACTCCACTGCCCTTCTCTGGACATGTTCCAGCACCTCAATGTCTTTCTGGTAGTGAGGGGCCCAAACCTGAACCCAGCATTTGAGGGGCCACCTGACCAGAGCTGAGTACAGGGGGATGATCCTTGCCCCAGTCCTGCTGGCCACACCATTGCTGATACAAGCCAGGATGCCACTGGCCTTCTTGGCCACCTGGGCACACTGCTGGTTCATGTTCAGCTGGTTGTCACCCAACACCCCCAGGTCCTTTTCCTCCAGGCAGCTTTCCAGCCACTCTTCACTGAACTCATAGCACTGCCTGCGGTTGTTGTGACCCAAGGGCAGGACCCAGCACTGAACCTTGTTGAACCTCATATAGTTGGCCTTGGCCCATCAATCCAGCCTGTCCTCTGTAGAATCTTCTTCCTCTCAAGTAGATCAACACTCCCACACAACTTGGTGTCATCCTTGAATCCATGAAATGATGGGTGGGAGAAGATGAGGAGTTTGCATGAGAATAACTAGATTTCTGGGTGAAAATAGAGCTTGGGACCCTTGGCATTTCTTTCTTAGACTTCACCCATTCATCCTTAAGCTTCTTTGTGCCTTCTTGTAGCCTCTGCCTTGGAGAAAAAATGAGTCAGTAATTGGATGCACCAAAAATGGGAGGAAAAGGTAACCATCATAGGCAGGAATAGCTCCATGCTAATTGTAGCAATTAATTAACTAAACCTCCCTCTCCCAGCAGATGAGCAGCATGGCAGAACGAGATCAGAAACTGCCAGGAAAGCTACTGTGCGTATTTTTCTGGTTGTTCTTGTTCCTGGGTGTGTGACTGTGTTATGCTGACCTGAAAGCCTTGCGGGGTCTGGCCCCAAAGCCGGGCTGTTCCCAACTAGGTTATGTTCACATCTCAGCTGGAGAAACGATCCATCACCAGCAAAGGTCTTTACCAGATCTGATTTATATCCTTTGCTAGATCTGATTTACCTCCTGCTTGAAGGGATACCCCACATTAGCTGAGCCCCAGCCACCAATCACAAGCTTGCTTTTAACGTACCAGTAGTGGAGGAAAAGCTCCTTAGCTTTTGGGGTAGTTTGGCTAAAAGGCTGTTTCACCAGTGTCCCATGACAGCAGGGAAAACGCAGATGGGTTTTCCACTGGGGTTTCTTTTAGTGTGGTTTAGTGAGCAAATGGGCAACCTGAAAGCTGCTGTACATGGTGATACAAATCGGTTGCAGACCTTCTGCACTGGTGCAGGACCGTGCTTGGGTGCTGCCCTCATTCCCAAAGGGCAAAAAAAAAAATTTCAAAGGCTGAATGAGTTTGTACCCTTTGATGCTTATTTCTGCTTGCAGCTCGACAGGAAGAGTGTACATGTTCTGTTGCCTGGTTTTCACATTAGTCCTTCATGTCCTGTCTAGACTGGGGGACTCTAAGGATTAAAAAACAGGCTGGAGTTTAGAGTGGTTTAACGTGGTGCTGCGGTTAGCGGCTGGTTTAGCTGATCGCTGGCTGCTTAAGGCATCTGGTTCATCAAAAGGAAGCTCGTTTCAGCCTCAGGGGTCTAAATGTCAGTGAAGTGGTGGGTACCTCTGGCTGCCCCAGCGCCCTGGAGAAGCAGCTGCTCCGCAAAGCCACCAGGGTGGCATCATTCCCCACCCCAACCTGAAAATAATTGCAGGGCAGCCTGATTACATCTGCCAGGAGAAGGCAAAATTCGATTGACTCTAAGGTGTTTACCCAGACTGCAGCAGAGCTTTTTGTTTCTGTTAACACCGATTTACTCTGAGAGCTAATTACTGTTTTTCAGCCAGCGGAGCTTCGCGGGATGCCGGCTCCTCCGCGGGTCCAGGGAAGCCGGCAGTGCTCAAGCAAAGTAGATGTTGCTGGATGGAGATGGCACCCAGACATTGCTTTTGCATCGCTGCCACCTCGGGAGTGTGGATGCAACGGGGTTTGGGGGAGGAGGGGGAAGACCTGCTGGGGACCCCAAGCCACAGGCTGCAGGCGAAACGCAGGCACGTGGGTATTTCAAACCATCTGCGTTTCCCCTGCCCTAGTGGGAAGGCAGCCAGGGCTCAGCTGTGAACTGGATTTTCTCATATGCTTTGTTTGTTGGAGTTTAAAAAAAAACCCAACCCAACAAACCCATAACCACCCAACGAATCCCACTGAACATATCTCGTGTGCCATTAACCCTTTCTGCACCTGATGCTTCAGGTTGCCCCAAACCACCACTTTGTCCCATTCCCAATATGACTGAGGTGCAGCTGTGGCAGCATACAATTAATTTCTTGCAACCCAAAGCATGCCCTTGCAATGAGTATGTCCTTACAGGGGTCCTGTGCACAGGTTAGTTATTTCAGAGGGGTTGATACCTTTATTAAACTTCTCCCAATACACTCCCCAGCACATCCTGGCAGCTTCTCTTCTGCCTCTTCCACGGGGCAGGGAATTTCTCAGGGGCTTGGATTCACAGCAGACACCCAGGGAAGATTAAGAGCTTATTCATGCAGCACATTAATGCCCCTGTGCTAAAGGTTTAACTCAGCCATGGAAACAGGGAAGGGAATATTTGTGGGAGAGTAAATGTCCTTGCTTTGAGATGAGGACTCCTGTTGCTTGGAGAGGGTGAGCAGGGCGTGGGAAAGGGATGGAGATGGGCTCCTGACCCAGTGGGTTTGTCTGGCAGCAGTGGCCTCTCCCACCCAGACCAGGCATGTTGTCTTCTTGGGGTTTTTTACCATCTGGGACTTAATTTCTTTTATTTATTTATCTGCTTTCTGCCAGGGGTCTGTGCCAAGGCGATCCTGAGCTCTGGCTCACTCCTTACTCCATCTCCAAGGCTCGTCACTGTCATTTTGCATCATAGCTGGGATCGATCCCCAGGAATCCCAAGGTTTTTACTGTCTCATCAAACACAAGTCAAGGCCAAGCATTAATGTTTAATGGAGAGATGAGTGTCTCTCTTTCCTCCTTGAACATGGCCATGCTCACTCTAGCAGAGTTTGCTGGATCAGCCTCCAGACACCCGTCACTTTCTGAGCACATTGATGACTGCTCCTATGCCCCACTTGCATGGTCTGCACTGAGGGTCTCTTTGGCCTGATGCTTCCCTAGACCCTCCACCAGTCATCACCCTCCAGCCCATGAGACTTGACTTACTTTGGGTCGGAGTCCCATATGGGTCACTGGGTGGTTGCTTCCTCCAAGCGAGCTGCCTGCTTCCATGGGCTGCCTGCAAGTCTGTGCTATCAGGACATACGGCTGCTCTTGCTCCCTCTTTGCTTCTCTCCCCAAAATGTGTTGGTCCTAACATCAGGCCGGTGATGCCTCTCGTGCTGTGGGTTCCTTGCAGCCAGGCTCAGAGGTGGGCTGGAGAAAAGACAGCACAAAGCTACCCCTGAAGACTTGCTTGAAGAACAGGAGCTCAGCAAAGAGGCTGCAGGTAACAAGACTAGAGTAAAAACATAGGTTTTCACATCATACACCACTCCTCTCCCCCAAATACCCACAAATCACGAGCATTCACTATCCCTGCCTGCAGGACCAGGGCACTGGGGAGCCCAAGCAAGGCGATAGCCCTGGGGCAGCCCCTGCTTTCCAGCTGTGACAGCTCTCCTGTGGCCAGACAGAACTAAAGCAGAGAGGAAACACTAATGACCACTGCAAGGCCAGGTACTTCCTTGCTATTGTGCCCAGCACACGCCTCCTTCCTTCCCTGATCGAGCCCTGGAGGAGTTGCAAGCCCTGCACGATGCTGGGGAGTGTGCCAGAGTCTAAGGAATGGCAGCAAGGAGGGACATGAGGGGATGTCCTTGTGTCACCGGGAGCAGCTTGGCCCTGATGTACTTTCTTTTGGTGTCTGCAGACAGCACTGCCACCTAAGGGTAGCCAAGCAAGCAGCCCTATGTGGAGCCTTGTGCCTTCAAGCTGGGCCAGGACTTGACTCTTCAGCTTCTGTTGACACAAGTCAGGTGGTCTTGACTTCAACTTTAAGCACTGCTATGGTTCATATTGGGATATCAGCTCACTTAGAGGCCAATCTGTCCCCCAACAGACAGTATGACACTATGGCAATCAATAAGCAAGGTTATAGTTGAGTTGAGCTTGACCCATGGGGTCTATGGGGCAGATCTAGTTGTGTTCTTCCCTGTATCCCACCTTCCCATGTCTTGTTTACCTACCCAAAGATCTCCTGTCCCCCGCCCCAACTGAGACTTGGAGGTGGCCTTCATAGGGAGTCCCTGAGCCTTGAGCCCTTTCCTCTAATCCAGCATCCTGCTCTCCACATAGATGTAGCCTTTTCATCAGTATTCCCATCAATACTTTCTGCACGCAGCGTCATGGAGCTCCTTCTTTTAGAACACCTTATGGCACATCTAGACCCACTGGTTGCATCTCTCAGGGGCATTTGGATCACTCCCACGTGCTCTACTGCGTGCTGAGTTTCCCTTACAGGGGAAACAATCATGACTGCAGATTCCCTCCATGAGGACAAATACAGATGTCACATCTCAACCCCAGGCTTGACCCAGCATTGCTGGAATGGGTGGGGAAAACCCAACAACCCCAACTCAGTTTGTACCAGGCTTGGGGTTGAACTTCAGGTGCATGCAACTGCCTCCTTGCCTGCATCCCTGTTCATCCCTGAATCGTCCTGCTTCTTTAAATTTGTTCCAAACTTCCCTGACCCTGGTTTTCCTGCTCTACAAACAGCAAGTTATTTTAAGATCTGACACTGTTCAGCTTTTATTTCAGTGTAAACAATACTGGAGATGGAGTGGTCTTGGCACAAAGGAGCAGCATGAGAGCAGTTAAGTGCCTGCTGTCTTTATCCCCCTCCTTTTTTCACTGTCTGTCCCCTTGGAGATGAGCTAGTTCAGGTGCTAATGAGTCTGCTGAAGAGCAGAGAGCCACTAAGGCCCAGAATTTCCTTCCTAGAAGACAGAAACAGGGAGAGATGTTGCTGCTTTCTGCCAGCTGGTTAGGGTCCCCTTGCTATTATTCCCCTGGCATTTAGGAGATTGAGAGTTGAGAGAGAGATGTGTGCTGATGTCCACTTTCAGAGAGAAAATGGAAAAAGATGTCTAAAATGAGGAGAATTGTTTGCATCCTGCAAATGCATATTTCTTTTCCTTGGCTTTCCAGGGAGCCAGGACTGATGAACTCAGGTGCACACATCCACTTTGTACACTCCTAAAACTCTGCTTCAATGAATCCCAACCATCTCAGGATGGCTGTCAAGACCTTTGAGATATTTGGATCTTCAGATGGTGTCATTTTTCATTCATTTACACCAGATGAGGATCAACTCCCATTGTTCTTCTATACCTTATTCTTCTCACTATACTAGGCTCTACATCATGATGTGCTACCACAAGCATTGCAGGACCAGGGGCAGCACTGCAATGCTGTGATGGTAACTGTCAATACCAAAAGCAGATCTCTAGCCCATCTAGGTGCCAAGAAAAGGAGCGAAGCAGAGATACAGAGGACTTTAGAAACCAGAAAACAAGGTAAAAGGTGTTTAAGGTATCTACATCATTAGAAAACCAACCTTCTGGCTTCAGCGGGTCTGATGCCTGTTGGGGGACTGGCCTTTTGGAGAGTAGCATAGGTGAGAGGGACTTGGGTGTCCTGACGGACAGCAGGATGACCATGAGCCAGCACTGTGCCCTCATGGCTAAGAAGGCCAATGGCATCCTGGGGTATATGAGAAGGGGGGTGGTTACTACGTCAAGAGAGGTCCTTCTTCCCCTCTACTCTGCCCTGGTGAGACCACACCTGGAATATTGGATCCAGTTCTGGGCCCCTCAGTTCAAGAAGGACATGGAACTCCTTGAAAGAGTCCAGCACAGGGCCACTGAGATGATGAAGGGAGTAGAACACCTTCCTTATGAGGACAGGCTGAGGAAGCTGCTTCTTTAGCCTGAAGAAGAGGAGACTGAGGGGTGACCTTATTAATCTTTATAAATATGTAAAGGGTGAGAGTCAGGGGGATGGAGCCAGGCTCTTCTCAGTGATTGCAGTGACAGCACAAAGGGCAATGGGTGCAAGCTGGAGCAGAGGAAGTTCCATGTGAGTATAAGGAGGAACTTTTTCACTGTGAGGGTGGCAGAGCCCTGGGCCAGGCTTCCCAGAGAGGTTGTGGAGTCTCCTTCTCCGGAGACATTCAAACAGGCCTGGATGTGTTCCTGTGTGATTTAGTCTGGGTGATCCTGCTCTGGCAGGGGGTTGGACTAGGTGATCTTTTGAAGTCCGTTCCAGCTCCTAATGCTCTGTGATTCTGTGACTCTGTGTTACAATTGAACGTCTGAGGTTTGCAGTTCTGGATCAGTATTTTCTTTAGAGTTTGGGATTTGGTATTTAGGAATTTTTAGGATTTTATTATTTAGACGTATTCTTTTGTCTGTGGACAGTTTGGACAGTTGGGGTTGGACAAATCCAGAATATATGCCAACCTTCTGTCTGCAAACCCTGCCATCCCAGAGAGGTAAGTGTCAGTTGAGCTCCCTTTAACCACACCTGGCATTTGTAGGAACTGGAAGAGGATGTGGGAGCACCAGGTCGATGGGCAAAGATTCCTCTTATGCTGCAAATAATAAAAATATCAATCAAAAAAAAAAAAAGAACATTTTTGCTCAGCTTTCCTTAAAGACCAACATACAAATACTGCAGCTCTTCATGACTGTTTCCCAGCAGCCACCCAGCACAAGGGTATCTGACCCACATCTTCAGAAAATAATCTTGGAGCTGGAGGACTAAGGCCTGTGGGGAAAATCCTGAGCTTTTCTGGCCAAAGTCCCATTGGATTTGCTGAGCTAGGGCTGGGATTTGAGCTGAGAGGGAAGGAAGAAATGTGAAGTTAAAGATTTGGAAGGTTTTTTAAGAACAAAGAAACATTGCCCAACCTTTCTAGCGCAGGTTTCCCAGCAGAGATTGGCAAGCTACATTCATACCTCTCAGCCCTGCCCCAGGCTGTCTCCTGAGCCAGGTACCCAGAATCAGAAACCCATTTAAAATCATTCTTTTTATAATTGGCTTTTATCACTACAAGCCCTGTGTGCAGCGGGTCAGCCCCATTAGTTTAATGGGTGCAGAGGAATTTTTAGGATGACTTACTGACCGTGGAAAAATGAGTGCAGCAGACAGTATCAGCATCATATCAAAAAAAGCAAAACCATGCAAAGCCTTTGGAAATGAAAACAGCTGATGGACTTGGAGCAGAGCAACCAGCGAAGCAGCACTGTCTGAGGGAGGGAGGGAGGTATTTTGGGTGTCAGCCAGCTGGGAGGAAACTCACAGTCAGATTTGCCTGTGTTTTTATTTCCCAGAGAGGCCCTGGGACTGGTTTAGCCCACGTGCCCCAGCTGTGTCACATTGGGCTTCAGGGAGCTGTACCCCATGTCTGCAAAGCTGCTTGGGTGTTGGGGTGGAATGTGGGTCTGGAAGTGATGCCCAACATATAGAAGCCAGGCTGGGAAATGCAATGGGCACAGGAGCCCAAAAGAGGGATGCAAGCAAGCTGAGGGCAAGGGAGAAAGTCACAGCAACTTTTGCAACTGATAAAGGAGGGCCAGGAAGATGATAGGGGCGGCTGGGGCACCTCTCCTATGAAGGCAGGCTGAGAGAGTTGGACTTGTTCAGCCTGGAGAAGAGAAGGCTCCAGGGAGACCAAATTGCAACCTACCAATACTTAGTGGGGTCCTACAGGAAAGTGGGAGAAGGGCTGCTCACCAGGGAGTGCAGGGATAGGACAAGGGGTGATGGCTTCAAGCTGACAGAGAGCAGGGTTAGGTTAGACATTAGGAAGAAATCCTTTACTCTGAGGGTGGTGAGGCCCTGGCACAGGGTGCCCAGAGAAGCTAGGGCTGCCCCTGGACCCCTGGCAGGGTTCAAGGCCAGGTTGGATGGGGCTTTGGGCACCCTGGGCTAGTGGAGGGTGTCTCTGCCCATGGCAGGGGTTTGGAACTAGATGATCTTTGAGATCCCTTCCAATCCAAAGCATTCTATGATTTCTAATGATTTCTATCACTTCAGGCAGTTTATCATAATAGGATTCTTCTCCCTCCCCACCCCAAGCCAACATATTCCCCCTTTCCTTCCCTCCATATATTCACATTCCCTGATTCCTTTGGCTTATAACCCCTGAGCCCTGCCTTGTAAAACCTGACAAAAGCCGGGACAGATTTATACTCTTATTTCCCAGATCTCATTGCCTGTTTGTTTACTGGTTTGTATTGCTTTATATTTCCAATTAAAACTGAGCCTGAGTGAAGGGAGAACCTTCTAAAACCTTTAAAGCCTCTGAGTGGAGACACACAGAGCAGGAAGGAGCCGTGAAGCTGTCGATTTCTGTGAACTTTCCATGACACCACTCAGGGTTTGTTTCCAGACTGATTTTTATTTATGAATGCAGTAGCAGTTATTACTGATTTTATCTGTAAAGATAACACTTCTTCCCTAGATGGTTTCTCTGCTTCAGTTATAATTACTGCCTGCTTCTCAAACATACTTCTGCATTATTTAGCGTGTGTAATGTCAGAGCCATAATGTTGGTGAATTATTACTTGGGCATCTCTGGATCAGGTGTAGCCGCTCCTTCCTCCTCAGGGGAGGGCTCCTCACACTCTGCCCCTGCTCCAGCATGGGGTCCCTCCCACAGGAGACAGTCCTCCATGAACTTCTCCAAAGTGAGTCTTTCCCACAGGCTGCAGTTCTTCACCAGCTGCCCCAGCGTGGGTCCCTTTCATGAGGTGCTGACCTTCAGGACTCCTGTTTCCCCACGGGGATCAGACTCCAGCCTAGTCCCCATGGGATCACAAGTCCTTCCAGCAAACCTGCTACAGTGTGGGTTTCTCTCTCCATAGGGCCACAGGTCCTGCCAGGAGCCTACTTCAGCATAGGCTTTCCACCAGGCCACAGTGTCCTTCATGTGTGTTCACCTACTCCACCATGCAGTCCTCTGTGGGCTGCAGGTGGGATCTCTTCTCTACCAGCATCCTTCATGGGCTGTGGGGGGACAGCCTGCCTCAACATTGTCTTCTCCAAGAGCTGCAGGGATATCTCTGTTCTGGTGCCTGGAGCACTTCCTCCCTCTCCTTCTACACTGATCTTAGTGTCTGCAAATTTTCTCACATCTTCTCACTCCTCTCTCTAGATGTAAAAGCTGCAGATTTTTGCTTTCCTTCTTAAATATGTTATCCCAGAGGCACTACCACCATCACTGATGGGCTTGGCCTTGGTCAGCAGCAGGTCCATCTTGGAGCTGGCTGGTATTGGCTCTGTCAGACCTAGGGGAAGTTTCTAGCAGCTTCTCACAGAAGCCACCCCTGTAACCTCCCCAACTTCTTATGCAAATGCAATACACAATGCTTACTATTCATTTAAACCACAAAGGGTGAAGCAAATACTTAAAAGTTAAGCATGAAATAAAACAAAAAAACCAACAACTTGAGTCTCCAACCTTGGAGATACTCAAAACCCAACTGGACACAGTCCTGAGTTGCTGTAGCTGCCCTTGCTTTGAGCAAGGGGTTGGACTACACCATCTCCAGATCTGCTTTCCAACCCAAATATGTAATTTTTATGAACTTACACTTGCAGGAAAATACCAGGCTTCAGAATATGGTGAGTAGCTGGGATACCTCAGCAATCTCAGCAGGTAAAATTGGAGTTGTTCCCTTTTAGCATCACCAGGAAGGGAGGAGGGCAGAGACATTGCCTCCTTTCAGTCCATACCACAGCATATCGTTTGATACCCCTTGTATCTGGATAGATCCACCCAAATGTTTTCTTACTCTTTTTGCTCTGTGTGATATCCCTCATAGTCCTCCAGCTGCTCCCTGGCAGGTGGGTGGTAAAGCTCTGGCACATTTCAGCCCTTACTGGCTATTCAGCTTCCTTTCATACTTACTGGGTTGTTGTCACATGCTGAGGAATGTACCTGAGTCGTTTGCACCTTTGATTGATTGCCACCCTTTAGATCTGTTTATTAGGATGGAAAATAACATTTCACCTCAAAAATTTCATCATGTGTTCTTTCAGCTCCACATGACCAAATCCCATCCTGGCCAACACAGCTGCTCCTTGCCAATTTTTTGGTATGATTGCCTTCCATCATTTTACTGCCAAATCTATAAACTGACCCTGTTCTTGTATGCTGCTGCTTTTGAAAGTAAGCTGGAGTTGAGTGACTCATTGCATGTGCTATTTTTTTATTCATAACTGACAACGAACCCTCTTTTTCAACTGTTGGGCAGGCTTCTGGGCACTCAGGCACTTGGAAGTGCTTCCATCACTTGTAGAAGTGTAGTGAACAGCCAGCTATTGCACTGCCAGGGGGCTCCATCCTCACCTTTATCTCACAGCAGATCACCTGCCCTGCCAAGCACCACCTTGTTTGACATTGCTTATCTGTGTAAACCATTCCCTCGAGCCTTCATATACTTTACAGAAGGCTCAACCTTGATATAAAGCCTTTATGATGGTAATTATTTCTGCCGACTTGCCCGTTAACAGTTCACATTGCTCTCAAATGAGTCATGATGAAGTCTTTCAAATACCCACTCGAAATCCATAAATTCTGTGATGATGCTTTTTGCTAGCTGATGGTTGCTTTGATGATCAGTGTCAGGGTCAAAACCTGGTCAACACATGATCTTCCAAGTGTTGACGCTATGTCCCTCTCAAGACTTGTCTGGAAAAAAAACCATTCCTGATAAAGCAGAAGACCTTGTCTTTCCTGGAGAGCACTGTGACATCTCTTTTTTTTTTTTTTTTTTAAAGTATCTTGAGCCCAGTTTCTTGACTCACTAGGCTTTTCCTCATCCCCAGACATCATTCCATGAGTCTAAGAAAAGAGGTGGATTTTTCACCTGAAGCTCACTCACACATTTACAGCTTTATTACAGGTTTTAAATAACATTATATTTGTTCTTTGGCATCAACATAACTCCTTCTGAGGGTCTGAGATCCTGCTGGCTTTTCTGTGATGCTCCAAAAACTCACTTCCCTCATTTCTTCTGCCTTTAAGAAGAACTCAACAATACAGACTTGCGCAAGTTTTTGATTGCTTTGTCATGTTGCTGGAAGGACCACTCTGTCCTCTGCCTGCCACTAATACTTTTATGCAGATAAGTCCATGATGTCCTAGTCCTGGACAAACAGTGCTTCTCACAGTAAATAAATCCACAGGCATATCTCAGTAATGAGAACACACACTACCGTCTGGTGTCTCCTGGAGCTCTTTGGAGACCAACCCTGTGTTCACAGACCTGTATGACACAGAGTGGTTTGTTTTACAGATAGAGCAGCTTAAAGAATTAATACTGCCTTGAGTGCAAGAATGCCCTCGGTTGCTTTAGATAAGTTAAAATATTTGCTTTAATAAGGTTTATAGATGATGAAGTGAGGCACAAATCGGTTTTCCCTGCGGGGGCACTGCTGCATGAGTGATCCCTGTGAACCTCTCAGCTGTCTCCAGAACATTTAGAGATGGAAAGCCAGAGCAGGCTGTTTTCTGGTCTGGTCTGGTCCTGGTAATTCCTGCATTCCTGTGGTCGAAGTCAAAACCCATTATATCACGGCTTATTCCTCCCAGCATCTGTGGAGAGGAACAGATCCAAGGCTCTGTGTACTTGTTGCAAACCACTTTTCATCCCATGGGTGAAGGAGCCTGTGATAGCAATGTGAGGGGCACCAAGTGTTGGATCTCATCCAGATCCATTTCAGCAGCAAATACAACAGGTTTGGATGTGGGTCATTTAAAAAAAAATAAAAATAATAAATTTCTATTCCTGTGAGGAAGGAAGAGCTCTGAGAATTGGCACATAGGGAGTCTGAGCAAGCTGATGCTGGGAGGATGCTGCCCTCGCAGCAAGCAGAGCAGGTGACAAGCCCATCACAAACTCCACTTCAGAGGTGGTAAAAATTCAGCGTGCTCATTTTTATTCTCACTGGATTCCGTTTTCCTCTGCCTTCAGCATCAATTTTGATTCACACCTTTTCATTCTGAATTTGAATGAATTTCAGGAAAAGAAAAATCAAGATCTTTCACTCAGAATTGCGCGTTCACATCTAAAAAGAACATGATGATAGTCTTTGCTCAAAACAGGGCAGCCCACCCCCAAAAAGGGAGCCACTCTGATGAGAACAAACTAAAACACCTTGACCTTCTCCCTTTTTACTTAAAATTCACTTTTACCCTCTAAAGCTTTCCTGTAATTTCTGGCTGCCAGCGATACCTTGGCAAGCTCCTATTTTGATTAAATGGCGTTTTCCAGCCAGAGGATGTCAGAACATTTTCAACTGGCCCTAAGCCAAGAGTGAAGCATGGGCGATGCGTCGGGCAAGAAGATGTGGATTTTGGTTGGGGTGCTGGGTACCATCTGTAGTTCGTGTGAGGATGGGTGCAGCCATGAAGGTGGCAGTGTGATCTGGCTCTTCTAGGTTTTGAGGATGGGCTCACTACACTTTGTGAGTCCTGTTGGAGTGAGGAAGAGGAGGGTGAGGCACTGCTGAATAAGCCCATGGGATGGTTCCAAACCCATGAGAGGGCATCAGGAGAGAGAGGCTTAGCTCTGGTTCCCAGATGCCAAAGGATATTTTACTCCTGAGTCAGGGGATGAGGAATGCCAAAATCCCAAAATATTACTCTCAAAGAGATTGTGATAAATCTGCCTTGCCCGAGTCTCCTGAGGACCACGCTCTACATTACACTCTGTTGTCCCACTAAACTCAGCTCTGCTGCTGGCTGCGTGTTAAAAATAACCACAAAACCATCCCGTGCTTTTGTGCACAAGGGTCAAACAGCAGCATCCCTGCTGGGAGCTGGCCATGTTGGTCAGCACTGAAATACCCAGAGGAGAGCGATTTGCTTGTCCACAACCAGACGTGACAGAGAGATGGAGGGTGCACATGAAGAACCGGTCACACACAGGGACCCGAAATGCAAGAGGCACAACATGGAGCTGAACTGGGGGCGACCAAAGCCCAGCAGGATGTTAAACCCAGAAGGCTTCGGGACTGCAGCCAACCCTGCATCTCCTTTAACCACCTCCAGCTCTCCTTGGGATGGTCCTGGAGGTGTACAAGCCATGGTGGGCAGGGGAATGTGGGGACAGTGACAGGGCTGGGGCTGACCCTAACCCAGAAATGCTTTCAGGAGAGGCTGATGGCTGCTTTCAACCCACGCCAGTTCTCTCCTTTGGCACGGGCTGTGCTCCCCGGTCCCTGCCAGACCAGTACAGATGTTTTAACACCCACCAGAGCCCAGATAATTGCAAACAGAAATGAGAGACTGTTCGGGGCTGTTTTCTTTTCCTTGCCTGAACTCCCAGCCGTTCTCAAGCAAGACGCCTCCCACGTTCTGACATGGCTCTCAAAAACATTTTTGTGGGCCACATTGCTAATACTAACTTTATTAGGGGAACACTGAGAAAGCCCCAAGCAGGGTGAGGATCGCAACGTGCCCGCTGACGCAACAGCGACCACAGAGTGAAACAAGTGCAGGGAAGACAAGTGGAGCAGCTGGGAAAACATTTTCATGGGAAGTTAGAGCTGGTTTCTAACCAGCAGCTTTCCAGCCCTGGCACTGCAAAGCTTGGTTCATTTTCAGATGGGCTTGGGGAGTTTTGTCCATGGGATCACAAAACTATGTGATCAGCTGATGGGGGCACCAGCCAGAGGATGCTGCAGGTCCTTTCCATCCTAGATCCTCATGGGAGACAATGGTCCTCACGGTGAGCTTGTGAGCAGACCAGTTGAAGGAAGCGGCAGCATCCGCTGCTTTAATGGAGGGAAGCCCGCAGCAAACACTTTCTTCCTGGCCTGTGCTTGTACCACCTTAAGATACATGAGACTGGCCCATGGTCAGGAGCTATGTTCCCTCAGGCCATTTGGAAATAGCCAGGTTTGAGCTTCACAGGTGGAGATTGATTTAGCATGAATGAAACCAGTCCTCATCTGCATCTCTCCTGGGGCCACTTAGAAAATATCTGTGGGGAGGAGGACCAAGAAAGCCTCCTGTTTTCCCCTCTACATAATCTCATATCTACTCACCCCTTTTCCAGCAGGATACTTTGAGATCCTCCTAGATACGCAGGATTTTTTGTCCTTGCTTCCCACACACTGGTGTGGAAGATGACTGCTACAAGCCCACCAGCCTTGGAGGGCCCGAGCTGAGTCCGTGTCTCTCCCCTCAGTCCCTGCTGGGAAATACCCTGTTTGCCATGCCCAACCATGAATATTTCCATCCAACACTATTCTGGTTCGTTTCCGGTTGCTGTGGAGACCAATTTAAATGAAACTCTAGTATTTTGAAAGAGAATATGATTCTAAGTCATTTACCATGCAAGGTCTCATGCTAATAGCATTAGCATATTATTTGATTATGGCAATGTGTAGGGAATAAATTTTTTTTGCCATCACTACATCTTAAAAGCATAGGAAGAAGAAAACCTCCAAGTTTCAGCCAATACCAAAGACATTTACTGTGGGTGAACTCATGATTTCTGAATGCATAAAGCTTTGGGGGTCACAGGCGTTTCTAACCTCATAAAAATGAGAATAGCTCCCTGGAAAGGACTTTTTCTTTCTCTGATTCCACGGAGCACTGTTAATAGACTGCTTAATGGGCAGGACTCAGGTTTTTAATGATGGGTAGAGAGATCCAGGATGGCTTTTTGAGCTGTTTGCATTTCTGCTGGAGCGCTGGTGTGGCAGAGCCCAGCTAGAGAGCAGCTGTGGAAGGCACAATGCTGTCACTGCTTGCAGAGATTTTTATTCTTCAGCATCTTTGGGAAGGTTCTGCCTTCAGGACTTCTTTAGGTGATTCTAGTATATGGACAGGGTATGCTCATACCCCTAAATGAAAAAAAAAAAAAGAAAACCATTCCAGAGAGGCTTGTTTTGAAAGTAAAGGCTGAAAAAAAAAGGAGAGCTGAAATTCCAGCAGGAAAAAAACCCAGCCAAATTATGGTGGGTTTTTTTTCCGAGTTTCCATCCCTAAGGGCATGTTTTCTGGGGATGAGCAGGCCATTGCTCGCATTGACCCAGACTGCTTTGCTTGCCAGTTCAGGGACAACGTTTTGCAGCCATGAGGGTTAATGACTTATTTTGTCTCTTCTTTTGGTTTTTGCAGTCGGTGCAGCTGATGCTGCCGTGCCTGACCATGCCAGGCTCATCTGAAGCCCTACTGCAACCCCCTGTCCCCATCTTCTCCCCTACCTCCTGCACAGCACCCACCTGACTTTTAACCCATCAGCTAAAATACCACCAGGGGTTCAAAAAACCTAACATTAATCCCAACTAGACAAGACAAAAATGGGATCAAACTCCTCCAATTTAGTCCCACACATGGGTGCAAATATACTGTGGAAGAAGGGAGCTCTGAGAGGAGAACTTTGGGGATCCTCTTCCGTACCCCATCACTGCCTTGCTGAGCGATGGCAAAGCAAACCCTTACAGCACTTCTTTTTTATTGACTCCCTGACAAACCAGGAGTTATAATGTTTCTCCCCCAAGGTAAGGAGAGATCAAAATAAATTACTTCTGTAAAGAGCCAGGAATGGCAGTTCTTCTATAATACAAAGTGCAAATATTTGGGCCTCTCGTGCACTCCCCTGAATAGAAATGGCACTGAATCATGCATAAGTAAAATGGGTTCACATTTTCTCCCAGTGAAAATTTTCCTCTGCTGTCCTAGAGCATTAAAGACCTACAGTCCTGTTGCCATAAAAAAAAGTCTATAAAATTTAAAGCAAGCCATGGCTGGGATTAGGCTGGGATTCACCCTCTCTCCTTCTCCATCCCTGCTAAGTGAGGCATGGACATGTTTGCACAAGCAAGGAAAGGCACTCACATCCTACTTGCAGTGAACAACAAAGAAGATATGGAGAAATTTGTTCTGGAACTAAAAGCAAGTCTTTCTTGGGCTGGGGGATGTGAAGTTGATGGTGTATCAGCTTCTGGGTTTTCACTCTCCAGCTGATGGCACATTGGACCACAGCACAGGATGAGACTGTGGCGGTGGGATGTCCAAGGGAAATCCCAGTTAGGAAAAGCTAAAATCACTAACAATCATAATCATTAATAATAATCAATAATAATAACTTGTACAAACCCCCAAAGCAGGATGTTGGAGCTTTATTTCACACACTGAGGAAGCTGGTTTGATGATGTGCTGTCATGAAGCTGCATCTGGAAGGTGGAAAAAAAGCTTTTCCTATATAAATATGTCATGTCCTTTGATAGCTCTTGGCTCTCAACAGCACAGGGCTCCACAGACTGCTTGTATCTCCAGCCACGTTTGCTAAAGATGCCCCTGGCATCCACAGGAATCACATGTGCCACCCACAGACAGAAAGCAGATAAATCTGCATGTCCTCTTTGCCTTGTCTTTGCTGCTTTATCTCTATCCTGAAAATGGCAAAAAATATATCACCCATGAGATCACTTTGTGGTTTATATGGTTACAGACCAACAGCTCTGCCCTTTCCCTCTGTCCAAGCCTTTTTTTCCACCCCTTTTTTTTTTCATCACTTAAGCCTTCATTAGATTGGCTTTGCTATGTCAGAGATGATGATTCGTGAAGGAGAGGGTCAGGCACGAGGCGAGTTCTGCAGAGCAAATGAAGTCTGTCCCAGCCCCAGGATTGTCCTTCGTCCCCAGCTGTAGGTCATCGTCCCACTCCAGAGCTCTCAGATACGGGTGTCCCAGGTGGGATGCTCAAGGTCGTACATAAAACAGGGCTGCCAGCGTCCACGTCTGTCTGCTTTTATCTCCAGCTCTGAAGCTCTTATAACAAAAATAAATAGGTGCTCGCCAGGCAGCCCCATCCAGGTAAATGTTAGGTGGCCAAATATTGACACGAAAGGTTGAGCTCCGCAACCGAGCGGCAGATTTGCACTTTAAAGGGGAGCCGCTGTTTGCTGGCCATGCTGATATGATATACACTGGGGTCACTGCCACCAAGGGGCATTTCCCAGGACAGAGATGGGATTTTGGGCACAGCCTCACCTTGCAGCAGCAAATCTGTGAGCTCCACGGATAAGCATCGCTCTGCCGTTTCTGTTGCAGTCTTTCTCCCTTCTGCCCCTTCGTCCTTCAAAGAATTGATTGCAGTTAAAATATCTGAGATATATAATGCTTTGAGGTCAGGATGATCTGACTTGGCTCCTTTCCCTCTCTTCTCACTCACTCGCTCTCCAGACCTGTGATTTTTTTTCCCCTGTTTCCCATGCTTCTCCAAGGCAAACGCCCCTACATTACCACTATTTCTTTGTACAAATGCAAGCAGAGACTGACACTCAGGGGCAGAGATGATGCTATTTATTGCCACTCATCTTCATCTCACTGTCTCTCCCATCAAATCTTCCTTGAGTAATTCTCTTCACCCTGTGTTTGATGCCTAAATAATTTGGGGGGTGGGGGGAGGGGGGGCATCACTGTTGTCGATAAAAGAAACCTAAGAGGATCAGCTTAGGTTACATATCATTTAGATAGCTGAAACTAGGTATGAAAAAACGTTCCCTTAGTCCCTCTAAGCAGCAGATCCCTGCCTGTAAAGTGGTGATGCTCCCTCTTTCCAGTCTCTCCTGTCTGCTTTCTCAAAGCAAATGGAAATAAGCAGCAGAAACTGGAAAGAAAAAGCCCAGTGTCACTTTGTTCCCACCTTTGGCTCCTCTGCAGTTGAAGATGCAGCTGCAGTGAGTCCTACTTTGCCCCGTCCTCGCTTTTGGGGAGATCCACTCCCTCTGCTTGGCACCCAAAATTTGGGACACAGCAGTATCAGGGTACCTGTGTCCTTGCACACAGCTCCCCACCCTGATGGAAACAGAGGAGGGGAAAGTATCCAAAAACACACTATCTTTCCAACTAACCTGTTGGAGGAAACCTTTAGCAGGCAACCTGCCAAGGCATCCTCAGACTGACAACAGCTTTTCCAAATGCCATTCAGCTCAGAGGTGATAGGGAAAGATCAGTAAATAAACCTTCCTCAGGTGCCACGCTCATCATCCTGGCATCCCAGGGCCCCCTGGCAGCATGATGGCACCCTGACTCACCCGTTGGACATGTTGTTTGTTCTTTCCCTGCCAGGAGAAGCATGCAAGGGCTTTGTTTTGGTAGGGTTGATTGTCTTTTTTTAACATTTTATATATTTTGGGGGGTTTGTGCTCAAGGAGTGAGCTGGCAGTGAAAGGAGAGGTGCAGGCACGTTCCATGGGGGACGGTTCCCCCTTTTCTTTTACTAATAAATAATGGATCTGCTCCAAAGAGTGGGGAGGACAACAGCACGTCAGCATACTCTGCCCCACACCCTCCTGGGGATAATTTCGAGTATATTCCTACCATTCCCTCCTGAAAAAAAAATATGTCATCAGCCATAATTTTTAACCAGCATGAAGTCAGTGATGCAGCCCAAGGAATTTCGTGGCCTTATTAGTCAGGGCATATCTGAGGAGCCCTTATCTGTGAGAGCCCTTGGACTAGCTCACCATTGCCAGCACGGTGCAGGCATGACAGGGAATTTTGTGCTGCTCAGGGATGCCAAACAAACCTTCTATCTTTGCTGTGACCATCAACAGGAGTGCAGGAATTTAGCTACACCCAAAAATTGCCACATTCCCGGGGGCATCATTTCAAGCCCTTGGGATACAGGGAGCTGTAATCCCAGCCTGTCTTCAGGAGGAGAAAGCTGACATCAGGGCTCCCGTGAAAAAGGCCATTCTGAGCAACAGTTTCCGAAGGAGTCTGAGTAATTCTTTCACTCAGATAAGCCCAGGAACATTGTGTGAAGCTATGTGCACACAGCAACAGTCGAGCACTCCGAGCAAGGGAATTCAGAGCTGTCAGCAAGGAGGGAAATACTGCTTTGGGGGATTGAAAACATTCATAAAAAATTCCTGGCTTGCGGCCTAGCCCATCCCTTTGCTGCCCATGCTCCCGGTTGCGTATTTTTGCTTTGGGGATGGAGTCACAAGGAGATTTTTTCCCCCCCAGAAAGTCACATCTTAACCTGGGCTGTGTGCTAGAAGCGTGCCTGGCACTGTGGGGCTTTGCAGGGCTGTGATTTCTCATCCCAGCCAAGGCTCTGACTTGCGTTCTCACGGGGACCAGTGGAACAACAGCTGTAGCACAATCTCAGTGAGATGGATGCATGCAAACCATGCCACTAATATTGAATTTTAAGTTGTGG
Source organism: Hypotaenidia okinawae (assembly GCA_027925045.1). Classification (NCBI taxonomy): domain Eukaryota; kingdom Metazoa; phylum Chordata; class Aves; order Gruiformes; family Rallidae; genus Hypotaenidia; species Hypotaenidia okinawae. Next base: position 212,756,636 of record BSDF01000001.1, read on the forward strand.
GCGTCCAACACTGCCTTTTCCAGACCGTGAGAGTCCTAATTCCCTGAACTCAGTGGAGAACTGGCCAGGAAATGTGGGGTTAAGATGACACTTCCCACATGGCCCTACAACATAACCTTAACTCTGGTCCCCTGGGAATGGCAATAGAAACTGGAACAGGATCTTATCCCTCCTTGGCTGCATTTGATACATTCCCTCAACATAAACTCAAGATCTCAACATAAAGCCAAGGGATTTGAAGGCTACGTCTTCGCAGTTAAATTAAGGAGGTCCATGGATAAATCTGAGGTGGATGTCCTTAAGGGATGGAGAAGCATCATTCTTCTTGGCTCATGTCTGGACTGAGTTGAGCATCTTTGATCATGATACAGGTGGGACTGATGCCTGGAGGCACTCGTATGGAACACCCCAGAAGGTGGGATGTGCATGGACACAAGTAAGGAGTGTTGTTCCTCATCACTTGGCAGATGGGCACTGCAGCATTACAAGTTGAAATGTCTTTGGGACCTCTGACTTGTAATTCACCTTGTTTGCCTTATGGGGGGACCTGTCTCTTTTTCAGGCCAATGTGAAAGCACAAATGTCTTGACTTTTCCCTTTAGCATGTACTAATAATCGAATATGGGTTTTCTGCCTCAATTTCCTTTCTTGCCTCCTTTGCTGCCCAACCCAGCAGCACCCATCATCACCTAGGCACACAAGCTGCCCTTTGTTTCTAGTGAAAAAAAACCCCAAACTGTAAAAAATATAGAGCGATTTTGGCAATCCCCTTCTGCAGTCACAGGAATTCTCTTCCCAGCCCTTGCAATACCCTCCCAGCCCTGTGAAGCAATCCATCTCTCACCTGCTATTACAGAGTTCATCTCGCAGACCTAATGGAGTACGTGAGTCCTGCCTTGGCTCCCACTAATGCTCTCGGCGGTCAGGCTGCTGCGGGAAGCAAGCTGGGAATTCATTTTGAAAATCAATGGGGACATCAATAGAACAGCTTCCCCCAGGGAAGCGGTGTGCTTTTTACCAGGCATTGCTGCCTGCTCCCCTTCATCCCCCCTTTGCTTTTATGTGGTTGGAGTAGCCAGGGAGTAATTTATCTTGCTTTTAATGAGTGTGTCTTTTGCACTGTGCTATCCCGTTTCCCCAAACCAAACTGATTTTTGGGAAAAGATTGTGGTCTCCTGGCAGTGCAGGACTTACTGAGCTCCTCAACGTGTCATGATTTGAATTTGCTGTGCCTTGGTGTGATGCTGGGGACTAACTCCTCCATGCAGCCCCAGCGCTCCACTTAGGCTGTGTTGGCGCGAATAAATCGGTGTAATTTCTAACTCCTGGGTGTATTTTCGCCTGAGGTGGCTTTTCCACACAATAACAAGGGCAGAGCCTGCAGGGATAGTAATGGAGACTGCCAAGGGCAGAGGGACCCCAACCCAGTGTACCTCACAGGTGTCCCCTGGGGGAATCTTCATGCTGGGATGGGGATGCAGCACTAACATGCCATCCTCACACCATCCTTAGAAAAGTCTTGGCCAAAGCCTGGTGTTCTGGCCATGATTTTGGAGACAGCAAGAGCAGGGGGCTTTTTCTGAGAGGCACTTTGGGTGCAGCTGCCCTGTTTTCAATAGCAACATGGGTATGGGCTCTGCCATGCTGGCTGACCTCAAAGCACTTGGTTTGGGGCTAAGGCTTAAGGTTCACAGAGCTCTAAAGACTCTTTTTCCAATGGGAATCAGTCTGTACTGCTATGAGATAAATATTTAATAAGAATGAGGGTCAAGGCACTGCTTTGTCCAGGGACACCGAGACAGCCATTTACTCCCATGAAAAGCACCGAGGGATCTTTAATGCCCATGCAAAGAAGACAGGAATCAAGAGTTTTAAGCTTTCATCCCCCACCATTAATGTCAATGTTAAATATTGATCCTTGTTGCGTTTAGCACAAACCAAACAAGAGAGTCAAGACACGCTCTTTGCCTTTTATTAATGTACTTTTTCTGCATTGGGTGAAGTTTGCAGTAATGCCAGGGGAAAAAAATGTAGCAGCAGCCAACGAGCAGCAGACAGATCGATTTTGTATCTTGACACGATTCAGAAGTCGGTGAAAAATTACCCCATGTGGAGCACCTCCTTGTCCAAACCACAATAGCCATTTCACAGAGGACCCATTGTGTGTGGCACAAGAAGGTCTGGCCCAAAATTTCTGGTAGACTCTTGTATTTGAGGGAAGCAACGGGAAAAAGAGGTTGGAAATCTGTAAAATCCCCCCTTGTCCCTGCCTCAGAGTACATTCCCTTATGGGAGCCTTAAGTCAAATTTGAGGAGCAGATGAACATCATATTGGGGGGAAACCTGGGAACAAATCCTAAATCAGTGATGGGCAAAGAACAGGTGAATTTACCCAGGGAAGGATGTCCTTTTTGTTAGGGTTTGGGTTTTTTTCTGCAATTTGTATCAGCACCAAATAAGTGTCAATCACAGCTCTTACAAAGGGTGACTTCAATGGACCACGATAAGTGATTTTCATGTGCCAGGAGTGCATGCATGGTAAGGAGATCATGTCTGGTCTTCCACAAGGTCTTCTGCAGCCAGAGATGGATCAGCTTTCCCAAAATATTCTACAGCTTGCTCATTTTCTGGGGTTTTAGGTATGGTTGTTGTTGGGGTTTTTTTAATAAGGGGTTACAGCTTAGCTATAAAAATTAATTCCTTGCCCAGATTCTTCGAACACATCTATCAGAGGGCTGGAGTAGCTGGGTTGTTCCTGATCTCTGGGATATTCTCAGTTGAAACTAATTTAATATTTTAGAGTCTATTTCTTCCTGAGCAATGGCAGGGAGGGCAAAAGGCAGTCTGCATCCCATTTTACTAGTAGAGAGCAGCAGCAAATCTTTTGAGGCCAGACAATTAATAGAGAGTCAGAAAAAGAGGAATAATTGTCATCTTTGCTGTTGTTATGTCCATCCACATTTCCACTCTGGTTCACCCCACTGTAAAGGGGTGGCAGCAATGACCATACACAGAGGGATGGGCATGACTGAAATCACACCTCTAAAACCACCTACAAAAGCTGTCTAAGAAAAGACAGAAGCAGAAACTGTGGTATGAAAGCTCTTCTCTTCCTTTTCCTTTTTAAACAGGTCTTAGCAACCCACTGAGCTCCCCATGAATTGGGCTGACATCCCCCAGGCACCCCTGCAAGCCACTAAGCATGGGATAAAATATGATAAAATGGTAAAATAGGAGGTAGTTATAAAACATAATAAAATATTTATTTCCCTACATGGTAGTTGCATGTGCCATATACAAACCACACCATCCTCCATAAATGCTGGAGCATTCAAGCAAGGAAAATTCCAAGAACACAGGTTGAGGGATCACTAATTCTGGCCACTCAGTGATACGCTTCTTCCCTTCACAGATACCCTGAGGAGCATTGCGTCCATGAACCATGCACCACGGTCCTCCCCGGCAGAGCTCAGCGGTGCCAGTCACCACCTGCTGCGAGAGCGCAAGTCCTCAGCGCCATCCCACTCCAGCCAGCCCACCCTGTTCACCTTCGACTCACCTGCCAGCCACCTCCAGAGCACCCTGTCTGCCAGTGCCCCCCAGGACTACCTTTTCCTCCACCAGTGTATGAGCAGAAAGTCAGAAAACGCAAGGTATTGTAACCTGCACAGCAGCAAACCTTGGGGACAGCTCAGGGTGAGCATCTCCATCCTTGGGGGTCTGCAAAACCCAGCTGGAGAAAGACTTGGTCTTATCTCATCATGGTTGGGAGGAGGAGGAGGTTGGAGTGACAACCTCCTGAGCTCATGGCTTTCCTGGCTTTCTAATTTGGATTAAAAACTGGCTGAATGCCTGGGCCCAGAGGGTGGTGATCAGTGGCACAAAGTCTAGTTGGAGGCCAGTTACTAGCAGTGTATCCCATGGGTCAATACTGGGTCTAGACCTTTTAACATCTTCATTAATGATCTGGATGATGGGGCAGAGTGTAGCCTCAGTCATTTTGCTGATGAGTGGTTTACATACCAGTGGGTCATGCTGATACTCCAGAGGGACCTCAACAAACTGGAGAAATGGGTCAGCAGGAACCAGCACAAAGTTCAACAAGAAGTAGAAAGTCCTGCACCTGGGCAAGAACGACCCCAAGTGTCAATACAGATTGGTGGCCTCTCACCTGGAAAGTATTGTGGCAGGAAAGGACCTGGGAGTCCTGGTGGACGTCAGTTGAACATGAGCCAGCAATGGGTACTTGCAGCCAAGAAGGCAGATGGCATCCTGGGCTGTATTAGGCAAAGTATTGCCATCGGGTCAAGAGAGATGATCCTTCCCCTCTCTGCTCAGCACTGGTGAGGCCACACTTGGAGCACTGATTCCAGTGCTAGGCTCCCCAGTATAAGAGGCATGGACATATTGGAAAGGGTGCAGCAAAGGCCCATGAAGGTGCTGAAGGGACTGGAGGATGTCTCCTAAGAGACCTGGGACTGTTCAGCCTGGGGAAGAGAAGGCTCAGGGGGATCTCAAGGTATATAAATACCTGCAGGGAGGGTACCAAGCAGACAGAGACAGGCTCTTGTCAGTGGTGCCCAGTGCCAAGACCAGAGACAACAGTCAAACTGAAACACAGGAAATTCCCTCTGAACATCAGGAAATACTTTTTTACTGTGAGGATGACCAAGCACTGGCACATGTGGCCCAGGGAGGTTGTAGAGTCTCCATCCTTAGAGATACTCAAAAGTCACCTGGATATGGTCCTGGGCAGCTGGGTCTGATGGCCCTGCTTAGGCACAAGGAGTTGGACCAGATGACCTTCAGAAGTCCCTTCCAACTTCAAGCACTCTGTGATCTTGCAGATGGGGCCCTAATTCCTGCCTTTAACAAGAAAAAAAACTGGAGCCAGAGGGATAGGCAGGTTTTGCCCCACTCTGCTGCTCGTCCCTCCTGTAGTCCAGAGCTCTCAGGGCTTCACAGCAGCCCGTGAAGCAGAGTCTGGTGTTTCTGAGTGAGCAGCAGCTCTCCGCCTCCAGACCCAGCCAGTTGCCTTAAATAGTGAGGAGTTATTTGGCGTGAAGAGTTTTGGCTTGTGAGAGTAGCAGGGAGGGAGGGAGGGAGGGAGAGGCGGTCGGAGCCCAGCTGGTGAGGTGAGAGCAGGGCCCAGGCTGCAGCCTCCGCTGGGCTTTTCTGCTGCAGCTGCCTTTCCCTCCCCGAAAAACAACAACAGAGAAAAGGGCTCAGGAAAAAATAACTTCAGATGGAGTTAATGGAACAATGTTTAAAAAAGGGACCTCTTAACACTCCAGCTGTGAGGGTACCTAAAAGCCACCCTCTGAGAGCCTGAGCACGGCTGGGACACTGAAGAGGAGGGACCAAGTGCTGATGCTTTGGTGAGCAGAGACAAACTGTCCAGCGGCAGCTTCTGCAGCTGGGCCAGAAATAATCACCCCGATCAATCCCCCGTGCACAGGGCCAGGCTGCAGGACTGCTGGCAATCCCTCCCCTTTCAGCTCCAGAGCTCTTACTTTACTCATCCATAAAATGAGGGTAATAGTAGCTAATTGGCAAGCAATGCTGAATAATTAACCCATGAGGTGTTTCAAGTCCTCAGCCGAAAGGCCCCTGGCAGAGCCCAAACACCTCTTGGGCAGACAGAGTTCCAGAGGCAGAGGAGGTTCATTTGTCATATCATAGCATCACTTGGTGTTCTTTTTTCCCAAATAAGCCCTATTTCTGAGCGCCATCTCGTGCTGGCTCCATGAAACAGAGTCACTCATGTCCCTGCAGAGCATCAACCCAGCTCCATGAGTGGTGTAAACCAGCATCTCTCAGCTTCTCCCGTAGGGCCTGTGCTTCTCCCCGTGATTTGCTGCGACTGGAAATCCTCCTCATCACCATTTCACTTTAGCCCAGGGCAGTGACTGATATAGGGCTGGGCTCTTCCACAGGCAGATGCTCAAGTGGGCCTGGCTGAGCCCTTCCTGGCCGTAATGTGGTCCTGCATGGTTATGCCTCTGGGACCAAAAAGGCCAAGCCCAGGGCTACCGCTCACCCTCTTTCGGTGTGTATTCATTAGCTCTTCCTGGCAGGGTAACCCTTTGTTAAAGGAGCTTTGCTGCATTTTCTTCTTCCACGCTCAGGGGAAGGTATTGTTATTACCCATGCTCGTCTCTGCCACATCTTTCCCTCGTGTCCCAGTGCTTCTGCAGCAATGCTTGCATTTCCCCAAGTCTTGAGGGATGAGGAGCTGCTCCACAGTGGCAGAGGTCAAGGGTAGGGGGAGAAAAGTCCCAAGTGGCCAATTCAATCATCCCCTGACTCAAGAAGATGTCATCTGTTGGGATTACTGGTGCAGAGAGCCCATGGGGCTCATCATCTTTTGCAATGTTGGAGCGTTGAAAGAGGGAGCAATAAGAGGGATAAAATAGGAGATGAAACACCTTGGAGGGCATCAGTAGAGGAGTGGTGGCTAGTCCTTAGAGGGCTGAGGTCTCCCCAGTGCTTGCCCTCCATCCTGGGGGCAGTCCCCAGGCATGTCCACAATACAGATTGAGGAATCATTAGTGCAGCACAGACCTAATGACCACACTAATGACCACCTAATGACCTGCTCACTCTGGGTGACTCTAGCGCTTTTATAAATCTGAATTCATCCCCGAGGTTCATTCCTCCTCCCCTGAGGATCAGGGCTGTAAACCCCAAATCCCAGCTGGGGACTGTCCTCACCTCCCCAGGCCTTGACCTGTAAGAGGGCAGGGTGGTAACACCTGATAAGACTGGAGGCTTTGAAACCATCCCCACCAGGAATTTTGTATGGTCCCTCTCAAACAGATTTGCAAAGCAGAGGTGAGAGTAAACCTCTCCCTTGCACCACAGATGGACAGACATGCATGATGACAACGCTGATGGGGTGGGTCCTTGCAGCCATGTTTTGGGTCACTATCAGCTGGTGCAAAAATTGCCCCTTGGGAGCAATTTATATCTAGATAAAAGGCTCATTCTTGCCCTGCCATGGTTCTGGGTGCACATACCTCCCACCCATGACACAGGCATTTCAGGATAACATGGGTTGTGGGCATGTTTGGAGGCGTCTGAGGTGTTCTCATTGTCCGGGGGTTCGGGCAATGCAAGTCGGGAAGATGACAAGAGTGGGAAGCAGAGCTTAGTGCACCCCAGGACTGGTTCTCCCCCATCTCAGCCTCTTTTTTCCCTTCTTCTGCAGGAGTGCCAGCTTCTCCCAAGCCACAAGGTCTGCTTTCTTCATGAGGAGTGACACGGCAGTCCAGAAGCTCTCGCAGGGCAATGGGCACTGCGTGAATGGGGTTGGTGGGCAGCTCCATGGCTTTTATAGCCTGCCGAAACCCAGCCGGCACAACTCAGAGTTCAGGGACAGTGCATATGACCTCCCACGCTCCTTTGGTTCCTACACCCACCCCAAGTCGAGCCTCACCAGCTCCGAAACAGATAATGAGGAGGTCTACACCTATAAGACTCCCAACAACACCCTATGCAAGGAGTTTGGGGAGCTCTCCACGGACTCTTACGACATCCCCGCCACCCCGCTATCCATCTACCAGATCCCCAGGACATTTACACTGGACAAGAACCACAATGCTCTGGCAGTGGCTGCCAGCGACTCACATGCTGCACCACCCCCACGGCCCCCAAAACCTGGACAAACAGAGCCACGGTGGGGAAGCCCACCCCAGCGGCCCCAGCCTGGTGAAACCTTAGGGCTGGCCCCCATGGCTGCCACCATTCCCCGGAGAAACACGCTGCCAGCAGTGGAGAACAGCAGACTGCACCGAGGTGAATTCGGGAGTGGGGACCTGGGGGTGGCTTTGTACTATCTAGCAACTTGGGACAGGTCAGTCCCATTGGGTTGCAGAAAGTTTTCTCCAGTCAGGATCTGGCCCTGCTTGTCATGGAGAGGCATCCTCAGGGCTCTGCCCACCAGAGATGCTCAGCTCACTCTTGGCTGTGTGAACCTTGAACAAAAACCTCAAACTCGCTTGTCCATGCAGCCCTTCACCAGATTTTGGTGATTTCAGGCATTTTTAGCTTGCTTTTGATTCAATTCAAAGCCAGGTTTATCAAAGCATACTTCAGCCTGGGGCTTCTTTGGTTTTGCTCACCAGACAGGGACACAATTTTACACTTCTCCAGGCCACAGCTTTCCCAGTGCAGCAGAGCCATCCTTCCCATTGGCCATGGAGGGGGCATGGATCAACATGCCCACTCCAAACTTTGTGCCTAGGCTGAGATAGGTGCAAAGTAACTTAGAACATCTCCTCCTACCTAAATATCAATATTTAGGCTGAGATCAGACCCATGCTCAGCAGTAGAAAGACCAGTCTAAGAGCTTAGCACCCCATCTCCACGCAGTCCTCCTCTTACTGGAGGCTGCCAGCCCTCACATCTGCTGAACAAACTGTAATGGAGCTTTCCCTTAACCCAGTTTTGTCACCGTGATCTACCTTATCTGGCATCTTTAACCCTGGGATTTTGTAGCACTGTGACAGAACCAGGTTAGGTCTATGTGGCACATGCCATTGCATTGACACATCAGAGAGATACTAATTGGGAGGGAACTTATTTGGGAGTGTGTGATGGACTAAAACCCACATATTCCCAACAGTGTCTCAATCATCACGAATAGGTACCACCCTCCCAGTACCCAGATTTTGATTTCACGGGCCTCTTTTACCAGTAGTTGTGCTGAGAAGCATTGTGCATTTGTGGTTGTGTTGCAGCTTCTTCCTGTGAGACGTACGAATACCCACAGCACGGGGGCGGCAGCGCTGTGCAGTCAGTCGAGTCCATGAATGATGGGTACAACTCCTACCTGGTGAGTTGGGCTTGGTATCAGCCACCACTCGATGTGCATGGTTTACACCTTATAGATTCAGAGACAGATCGGTTCCAGGTGGGATCTCACAGCCCAGTCCTGTAGAGCTAAGTCAAGAAGGGTTTTATCACTGATTTGAATAAAAAATGTAGTGACTTGCAAGGTAGAGATGGAGGGACAACCACCTAATCCAGCATCACATGCTGAGCTTTGCTTTGGGTGCTTCCACAGAGTGTGTCTGCCTGGAGCTTTGACCCAAAATAAGCACCCAAGAGTTTGGCTTCTTCCTAAAAGCCTGGGATGTTGCTGAGCTGAATTTTGACATGTTGCCAGAAGAACCTCTTTTGTGCACTTTCTAAGACTTCCTGAGCTGGAAATTACATTAAAGCAGCCTTTCATATTGCATTTTAATCATGGCCAGAGCCCAGGGAAGAATGACTTTCCAGGTTAAGCATGCTCCTGCAGCTCACTCTGATCATGAGAAGAAGCTCAAGTCTAGGCAATTAAGACCTTTCCCTGAACTCCAGATGTTGCAGTGTCTTGGAAACAGTGGATGTAGATCTTCTCAGTGCAAAGTGTTGGCCAAGGAAGGGACAGACAATCTCTTCCCTCTATGCTGAGATTTTAGATCTGGTCCCACCTCAAGTGTGTGTTTAGTCATGATGACATGAAGGGGTTTATAGTGGGATGGGGTTGAGTAGTGCCTGATGCTCACAGCACATCCTCCTGCTTGTCCCCCAGCAAGCCAAGGCAGCAGTGGCCCGCTCCCACAGCACTGACTCTGAGGACAACTACGTTCCCATGAACCCCGGTTCCTCACCCCTGATCCACGCTGAGAAAGCCAATGACAATGCCCAAAATCTCTACATCCCCATGAGCCCTGGGCCGCATCACTTTGACCTGGTGGGGTTGTCATCAGCCACCCTCCCTGTGCATAAAGGAGGAGCCATGGCACAGTGCCACAGGCGGTTGAGTGAAATCCAACCCCCACCAGTCAACCGCAACCTCAAACCTGACCGGAAAGGTAAGAACAGTTGTTTGTGGGGAAATCTTTCCAGGATCCTTTCTGTTCTTGTAATACTGCCTATCACCTTCTACATGCTCAGTAGAATCCTATGTGGGGTGTGATTGGCTCCCTCCAGCACAGTTAGACCTTCAGATCTCCCCCATCCCCTTCCTTTTTCAGGACTATGGTGCAAATGCAGTTTTTGTGGTGCTTCAACAGCCTACCTCAAACCCTTCCTGGCCTTTACAGGAGATGCATGTCACAATCAGGATCTCACCGCCTTTGCCTGCACGTCTCCACGTGCTCCACCCCAAAATCTCCATATTGTGTTCACATGGATCAAAATTTCTCCTACTGTTTCTTACTGGCTGGATCTAGACAGCTCTTCCCTCAGGGCTTTGCCTACATCCTCGAAACCCATCCCCAAACCATTGCCCAACAGGTCACCAAGGAGATGCCAAGAAGGACAACAATGTTGTGTAGGTCCATGCCGGGAAGTTGGTGACCCTGCCTGTGGCAGGGGGGTTGGAAGTCTGTGATCTTTGGGGTCCCTTCCAACACAGACCATTCTATGATTCTATGATTCTAAGGAGGGCTCCTTTCATCAGTGTGTCAGCACCCAATCCCATCAACATGCTAGGTGAGGGCTAGGATTGGAGCACTCATGATGAGGAGAGATTTCGTGTTGCCATTTTCCATAGGGAAATGCTCTGGCCAGAGGCAACTCAGGGCTGGTAGAGCCTGGTCTTGTACCCATCTAATGGGTTATCACAGCTCCTTAATGAATGTGTTTATTATACTCTGGGGTTTGGGCATTTTTAGCAGATTTATATTTCCTTGGAAGCACACTGTCCTTTTGGGGGCCACCCATCCACTTTGGGGCTTTGAGTCAGAGGGAGAAATTTACTGTTTTCCTCCCAGTCCTTGCATAAATGAGTGCAGGGGCTTTGTTTAGTGGTATTTGTCATTAGCAAGAAGGCCTGGAGGACTGATTAGCAGAATGGGAAGCAAACTCATGCAAGTCATGGACACCGAATTGAGCATGCTGCCTTTGAATAAAGGTTTTTCTCCTTCCCAGCAAAGCCATCGCCGCTGGACCTGAGGAACAACACTGTCATTGATGAGCTTCCCTTCAAATCGCCGGTCACAAAATCCTGGTCCAGGCCAATGTGAGTGATGGTTGGAATATAACTTCTTGCTTTGTCCTGACAGGATATCTCTGATCTCTTTCTTGCTGATTTCCACATGTAACCGTGCTGTCATCTCTGCTGTGGATTAAACATTTCTGGCACGGTTTAAGGAGAATATGGGCTGCCCTTCTGCCTCCACTCACCATCTTCTGGCCTCCTATCTCCTTTTGTTAAAGGGGCATGTTTCTCATGGGCCATCTCGAATCAAGCTAGAAGTAAGCCCCGACTTTGGATGCAGAGTCGTGTAAACATCTGTACTGGGTTGAAAGTCCACTTTGCCCCATGCCCAACCCTACAGGGACCAACAGGAGCTATTAGGGAAAAGGGGCATTTATAGAGCAATTCTTTGTTAAAATATCCTGCCACACCATGGCAGTTCAGGGCTCAGATGTTTCCTTGGTCACATCAGGGACAGGCTTAGGACCTGGGTCAGATGCTATCAGAGTGGGTCTTTTCTTGGACCCCTCACGAGCTCTGTCAACACTTGTAAGAGCCAGAGTTGTACTCCCTACATCACAGCCGGTGGCAGGCTGATAAATTTGTTTAGATTAGGTTTTCACATGAAAGCCCAGCATGTGGCTGAGCAGCTAATTAAGATCCCTTGAAGATATTTCCTATTTCTGGGATCTGACATCTCCTGGTGAGCTGTGGCTCTAGCACAAGACCTGTGGCCCACTGCAATTCATGACCCAGCTGAGCCACCCCAACTCCTGCACAGTGTGGGCGCAGGACACAATTTCACATCCAGCTCATTCCCCAAAACCCCCTGATAGTCTGAAAACACAGGGTGACCCTCAAAGGGTCTGACTGAGCTGTGTTTTGATTGCCTTGAAAGCAAAACCTAGCCTGAAGGAAACCTGCAAAACAAAGCCGAAGCACTTCAGAGCAAAGTCTGCCAGCCAAAAATAACAGGATTCACACAATTCCAGTTCTGCTGCTGCTAATTCGTGGCCTGATGTCGCCCAGTGGAAGGCAGAGGCAAAGCCTGGGCACTGCAAATCCTCTAATAAATTGGATTGTGGGGAGACTGACTGCAGGGCATGAGCGCTGTGTGCTGAAACCACTCCACCAGGAAACAGCGAGCGGGGTTTGATTGACAAGACGTCTGACCCCAGAGAAGCTAATGGATTTTTCCCTTATCAGCTAATCATATGACCCTGCCTTTACTGCAAAGCAACAAATAGCTTTTTAAGACGCAGGCTTTAATGCCAGATGCTGATTGCATTATGTTATTCTGCGTAATTAGATTTGGCCAATCGAAAAGCAAGATGATGCCTCGGAGGTTTTTGTTTTCCAGCAAAAAATTCGGATGGGGGCCCACACAGTAAACAAATCCTGGAGCTGCTGTGAGGCTGGAGGAGAGAAGCTCCACAGAGGCTGGCCTTGCATCCTCCACAATGAAATATCTCCCGTGAGATAAAAGAGTTCATGTGGCCTGATTTATGTAGCTGATAGCAGGGTAGTTATAGGTACATAGCATCAAGATGTTATTAAAAATCCTTTAAAAATCCTAGACAAAACCCTGTGATTTTTTGGCTCATGGGAAGATCAAGGTAGGAGAACCTCATTGCCACCAGTTCTTTTTCATGCCCAGTCCCCAGACTGGTGATGTCTGGAGGCACCAAGTGCTGCCTTCTGCCATCCTTCCTTGGCAATGGACAAGCAGTACCTGCAATCATTGTTAACACGTTGACCCTTGCCCTTACAGCCAGACCTTCAATGCCGGCTCTTTGCAATACTGTCGTCCTGTCTCCTCCCAGAGCATCACCAGCACCGACTCAGGTGACAGCGAGGAGAACTACGTGGCGATGGTAAGGGCTCTACAGCTAATATATACAGTCTGGGCAGGATGCATGCGATCCCCAGCTCTGCAAACACATTCCCAGCTCATGACATCAAGTGCTCAGATAGCAATGTGTGCTGTATATCTTTATGTACATCCCTGCCTGCATGAAGCAATCAATGTCTCTTGTTCCTAAGAGGACACGTCCCATTGAGGAGGAACATATATCACCTACTTTGCCAGGAATTAAGAGGGGATAAAAATGTCTATGGACTGTCACAATATATTTTCCTAGTTTAAGTTGATTTTTTTTCAGGTTTTGGTATTTCTTTCTTTCCCCTGATAGCTGCTGACATCAAGTTCATGTGGAGAGCAGGGACTATCAGAGCAGCAGCAGGGAGTGGCCCGGCTTACAGGGAGGGGATTTTGTCTCTCTTTGCAGAGCTGCTGACCTGAAGCATATTTTTGAGGCTGTGTAACTAAGGGGGTAGAGGAGATGACTAAGGGCCTGGACCATCTCCCCTACAAGGAAAGGCTGAATGAACTGGGGCTGTTCAGCCTTGAGAGAAGAAGCCTGAGAGGGGATCTGATCAATGTTTATCAATATCTGAAGTGTGGGACACAGGGGGACATGGCCAGCCTCTTCTCAGTGGGCTGTGGGGACAGGACAAGGGGCGATGGCCTCAAGTTGGAGCACAGGAAGTTCCACACCAATCTGGGGAAGAACTTTTTCCCAGTGAAGGTGACAGAGCCCTGGGACAGGCTGCCCAGGGGGTGTGGAGTCTCCTGCTCTGGAGATATTCCAGACCCATCTGGATGCCGACCTGTGTGACCTGTCCTAGGGAGCCTGCTTTGGCAGGGGAGTTGGACCTGATGATCTCTGGAGGTCCCTCCTAACCCCTACAGTTCTGTGATTCTGTGACATAATACATACATTCTCCCAGTGGCTCTGCACACTCTGGCCCCAGAGAGGCAGGTGAGCACATATCGAGGCTGAAACATCTTTCAAAAGTGCCACTGAGGCATTTTGTCACCAGACTTGTGTTACTTCCCTTTTGGGGGTTTTTCGGGTTGTTTGGGGATGGTTTGTTTTTTTTTTCTTCTTCACATTTTAACCATCATTATCTCTCCTGTCTCTTCCCTGCATTAGCAAAACCCCATTTCTGCTTCTCCTGTTCCTAGTGGCACCAACAGCCCAGCGCCTAAAAAGAGTTCGGGGAGTGTGGATTATCTGGCCCTGGACTTCCAGCCAAGCTCTCCAGGGCCACACAGAAAGGTACGGAGGGGGAGGGTGTGTTTTTAAACTTCTGGTTAAAAGTGATGCATTTGTTTAAGGGTTTTTACACACATTGGCAACAGCACATCCAAAGCCCTGGTAAGGGGCACAGTAACCTAGAAGCATGATTTTTTTCCTGAGGATCTGCTGCTGTATCTATTCTGTTGTGTGTCTGCAGATTTGCTGGAAGTGGCACCAGAAACGTGGATGTGCAGGGCTTCAGGGATGCAAATCAGACCAGAAATTCAGCTGAATATTGTATATTCAAAAGCTGTCAAGATGTATCCCAAGAAAGTTTTTTTTTTCTCTTCCTTCAGAACAGCAGGTCCTCAAAAACCAGACTCGGGTTTTCCACCTGAGATACTTTCAGGAGCTCATTAGGAAAATGCTGGACACCTTTCTCCTGCCAGTCAGGTGCTTTTAAAGGGTGCCATTTGGGCAGGCAAAGTCACGTGGAAATGTGGAAGGGGAAGACCCAAGAGTTGGTGGCACTTCCCCAGTTTCATACACAGGGGAAACAAACACCATCTTAAAGTGGATCATAGGAAAACGGGACAAGGGAGGACATCAGGGTGTCCCCACCTCCAAAGAAAACTATCTTTCCTGAGATGACAGGTGAGGAACCCTTAAAAGCCTCATATGATGGTGATTTAACAACCTCCCCAGCAAGACTAGGTACCAAGATGAAGAGGATGCCCAGGGGTGACAGAGCGGGTTGGCACCAAAGGCAAGTTCTGTTGGGTCCCACCCTGAGCAAACCAAAGGGGGAAGGAGAGACTGACTCAAGAAAATCAGCACCTGAGCAAGAGGGTGGTGAAGGACAAGGCACTGTATCAACCTTTATGGGTTCCACCAGTGGATTTGCCTCGGCTTTCTCAAACACCTCCTTGCTCTAGGCAAAGCATCCCATCTTTTTATTACTTGGCCGTTGTCTCTTGATTGTTACTTTCTGTCCAGCAGAAAGTACCTGCAGCTACTGCCAATTCAAATTCTATCCCAACCTGGAAATGTGATTTTAGACCATTAAAAAAACATCATCTGGCTCCAGTTGCAAGTAGATGGAGGGACCTCTGAAATGCCTGTAGAGGCAGACAAAATTCCAGGACTCAAGAAACTACTGAAAAAACATATCTCCTTCCTCAACAAGTCTATTGGATGAACTTGCAAACATATCTGCTGTTTTGGGGATGAAAATAATCTAGTGCCATAGGTTTGTAGAGTCAGCAGAGCTAAGAGGAATAGAGCTGGGATTTTTATGTATCTATAGGAGTTCTTGAGTTCTACAAGAAAATGAGCAAGGTGCAATGCTGAATTTGTAATATCAGCAGTTAGATACCGCAACTCCTATTGCACTGCAGTCTCATGCAAGCAAGATGCAGAGCAGATTAAAATCTTCCATCCAAGACCTTTCGGGAGGTTAGAGGGAGAGTGATGAGCTCTGGAGCCTGTGAGAAAGCAGGAGAGGTGCTATTGGACTTCCAGCACCCACAGTGCTGCTGTGGGGAGAAGCGAGAGGGAAGAACAGGGAGATGATGAGTGACCAGGCAGTGACCATGTTTCTCCTCTCTGCAGCCCTCCACCTCATCAGTCGCCTCGGACGAGAAGGTTGATTACGTGCAAGTGGACAAGGAGAAGACGCAGGCGCTGCAGAGCACCATGCAGGAGTGGACTGACGTGCGGCAGTCCTCGGAGCCCGCCAAGAGCAGCAAGCAGTAACGCCCGGGGTGGGCAGCCAAGCAGGCAAATGTTCCCGTGGTTTTCCCCAGCTGGGGCTCCACTGGGCTGCCAGCTCCATTTGGGCTGGATTTTGAAGACTTGTCTACAGAGGGGAGGGTGGGGTGTCTTTATTATTATTATTATTTTTTCCTTTTAAGACAAAAAGGAACTTAATTTCAGGGGAAGACTTGGCGGATACTGTTTGCCAGTGATAAAGACCAACTGTGTTCGGTGGCTAGGTTTGTGCTTTAGCTGCTGGATGCAATATCCAGGAACTTCAACTTAGCAATACCCAGTATCACCCTACACATCTTTTGCTTACAGCTATTAAAGCCACCTTGTATGTGCTAACACTGCATCATCTCTCCCCGTCTTCTTCCATACCATACCCCCAAAACCATGCCATGCAGGTTTGTAGCATCTCTCACAGGACATCATTGCCCAGCTCAGATTCCCCACAGTTTATTGTTGACCTCTTCTATGCCTTCTCCCAACCCCAAAACTGAGCAAGGACCATTCCTTTTGAAATCACTTTCGTTGTCCCATCTCTTGTATATAATATGTTCAAAGCCTCTGAGGGCTATTCTCCTCCTGGCTGGACAACCCGCCTGTTTTTGGTTGTGGTTGTTAACCTTCAGGAGCTTGAAGAGCATCTTGACTGTCCCATTGAGCTGACTTAGAAGCCCAAGCCATGCCCCATCATACGCACACATACATGCCAGCACATGCTCACAGATGTGTAAAACAGCCATGTTTGTTGGGCTGTCTTCTGTCATTAATGATCTCCACCACCTCTCAAAGACAATGGGCTGGAGAGATTGGCTTTGAATGGCAGAATTTAAGCCTTGACCCACTGCCTGAAACCAATTGCCTGTGAACCTGGCCCTAAGGACCAAAATCTGCCCATTGTGTCACTGAAAGAAACCCATAGAGTAAGATTCCTACATCCCTGACCATCATGAAAAGCCCATGGCTGCGTAGGAGGAGCGCAGGGAGGCTCTGAACATGTATATCTGGACTGTTGTGAGGATGACTGACAAGGAGGTAGTGAGAGGCTATTGCAAGGACCGGGAGAAGGCGGATGTTGTACTGCAGAGGTTGGTCTCGGGTGAGAAGGTCTCATGGGATGTATCTAGGAGGAAAGGAGTAGAGTAATTGAAATGTTGGTTGATGGTAAGGCCTTAGGCTTGGGAAGAGGCTGGTCAGTAGAGTCAGGGCAAAGTGTTTCAGTATTAGCTTTAACGTAGCTTTATAGTTGGTTTGTGCTGGGGGCCAAGGGCTGGATTAGATATTTTCTCCCCATCTTCAGCAATGTTTCTTCAACACAGAAATGGGGCTTGCTGACATTAGCAACCCTAGGGTCTAATTATGGATGGGATTCTGCTGTTGCCCCTTGCCAGCATCCCTGACACATCCAGGCTTTGGGATGGCTCCCCAGGCAGCTGCCAGGCACAGGGAGCTGAGAACGAAGAGGCAGTTTATTGCAGAGATAATAATTCATGATCTCATGAAAACAGAAAGGACTAATCATTGCCATAGAGCAGCCTGATTGCCAAAGAGCAAGCACTGACATGGATAAACAGGCCAACCACAAGCCAGAGCCGGATGAAGGAGACGTTAGAAAGATCAGGTAATAATATTTATTAAGTAGCTGGAGCTATTCTTTCTGCAACCTGAACCCCTCCCAGTGCCACAGGTTCTACATTCCATCAACAACACCAAGTTGTATTGGTTACTGATGCTTAAGAGTTAACACATTTGTTTGAACTTGGCCTGAGTTTGGAAAGGGACAGACATCACCCACACAGGGACAGGATACCAGTCCCTTAAGGGCTGCATGCTGGTAAAATAAGTCTTTAATTTCCAAAACCAGCTTATATTTTCTTCTTGCATGCCATGAAAGGGAAGGATATTAATGGAAAACCTCTGACAAACCTTTTTAAGACATTGAAGTGATGGCCTTTTACAGGAACAATGAAATGAATATACTAATGCTCATAGTAAAAATAACAATCATCTAGGAGAAAACAAAAAAAAGACCCAAAGGGGAAGATTCAGCACAGCCAGATGCTTTCTGAAGGTCGGAGAGCATGTTACAGCCTGCAAGAGCCTTTGCCTCTTGTTGGGGGCTTGCACACTTGCATGATGAGATAATGAAATGAAGACCAGAGTACAGAGCTTCATATTTCTATAGCCCCTTTCATCATTTCATCCCAGGGGAGACTAAACGTTGGGCCTGATCCAGAGCCCAGTGACGTATGCGTTCACCCGCCCGGGAGTGAGCTTCCCATCCCTGCTGAAAAGCAAATGTGACTGAAGCTGATTATTTTTTTTCCTATTTCATGCATTAAACTGCTAGGCAGACACAAAGGGAGATGTGGATGGGGGAGAATGGTTGTGAGGCATGCTGGCTGCATTTTCCTGCCAAAATTGTGCTGCTTGCTTCCTCTCATACCAAAATGCAGCCACCTCTGGGATAGATCACAGCAGGGGTTTTGGGAATTGCCCTTTCTGCTGCTTTTGGTCTCTCTCAATAAAACAATGCAACTGTTCTTGAGATGAAACGGAGCCCACCTGCAGGTGAAAATAAACCCCAAGCCTTCAACTGGACCAAAAGGCTGGACAAATCAAGTGACAGCCCATGCTCAGCTTGAGTATTTTTCTCCACTTGTAAGATAGGGAGCTCAACAAGTCCCAAAAGTACCCTGAAAATGAAGAGGTGAAGGGGCGGAAACAGCACTGGCTCATTTCTGATGGTGTGGTGGCCTGAGAGACAATGCAATGCCCTGGGACGTGTTCTGGTCCATCAGTGCCCTGTGCTTCTGGACTGGGACTAGGTGCATCCAGTGCCCACTCCCACATTTAATCCAAAGTGTTAATTATGATTAGAAAAGCCCTCTGTGGTACTGGAGAAACTAGTCCTTTTTTCCCACATCCCCAAAAAATGTCTGTATGTGTTTGTGGGGCAAGCACTGGATTGGGATGACTCTTTACCCAGACTTGCACCCCCTCTTTGGATGATTTGCTTTCATGGGTATCTCCAATAACCGGCCCTTTGCATTGGGCAGATCAAGGACCAAAACATCCCCAAAGTAGCTGTTTTCCAACTGCTGTTTCCTGGTTCCTCTCTCACTGAGTGAGGCTTGTGTGTTCCCAGAAACAGATATATTCCTCCTTTTTTTTCCCCCAGCTGAAGCACCAAGCAAATAACCCCTACAAACTCTGGAGCAGCCCATACACTCTACACATTGCCATATATACATGACTATATCAACCCCTCCTGAAATCTGTTAAGTAATCAATGGTTGCAGTGGAAATAGTCATTTCTGATGGTTGCCAAGCTGATTACAGCAGTCCCTGATGATTAATGTTTGTGCAGTATTTAGTCTTAAACCATATTGAAAAGCAGCTGGTTTAATTACACGGGCTGCCAAGAACTTTGTCCTGAAGGCATTGAGTTTATCACATCCACTCTATCCTTGGATGCTCAAGTATGACTGACTCTTTTATTATAAATAGGTATTTTAGGAAGCAGAGAACATTGCAAATGATTCATTTTAATTGCAATTAAAATGGCAGAGCCTGCTCTTCAGCTCTGCTGTCCCATGTAACAAAGGGGATGTGCTCACATGTGTGAGCTCATGGAGAAGGGCTATCGTGGGACAAGCATCATGACCTCAGTGTCTAGTTTTATGAAGTACCAGGGCCACAGCTCAAAGTTCTCCCTGAGCTTTAAAATGACTAATCTGGGGGCTGTAAAGGCAGAAGTCTCCAAAAGTGTTTACCCCTTGCTGTGAGCATGAAACTGCTGCTCATGTGTGAGCTGCCTTAGAGCTGGTTTGGTCTGAACTGGGGTTTGGGTGTTTGGTGGGCAAGACATTTCCAGCTCTAAATAGATGCTGGGCTTAGACTTAGTCTCAAGTTGGAAAGAAGAAAATACATGTCAGTGCAGATTGTGCCAGGGCAAAGCTGAGTGTCTGATAGGTAGGGGCAAATCTGGAGCCAGAACCAAAAGGTAGCTAAGACTTGGGTTAACTGGGGGTAACTGGGATGGATTTCAACCTGAGGCCACCTGCCACAGACAAGGATTATATATGGGGTTATAACATGATGGAAGAGAAGGGAGTGGAGTTTGCCAGTGAGAGTTGAGTCCTGGTGCTCAACACATGCTCCCTTGGCATGAGTATAGAGAAGGTGTGGTGTGTAGTTGTGGTGTGTAGTTTTGCTCAGTAAGAAACACACACTGGTGGGATGGGATTTCCAACTGTGCTAAGGACTTACACAGGGCACTTGAGTCTCAAAAGGGTCATCCGGCCTGACAATGTGATGCCTCAGTGCTCTGGCCTTCAAGGAGGCCTGGTCCATGCACACAGTTTTGAGCTGGGCAAGAGAAATCCTACCAAAAATGAGGTGGGGACCCAGACATCCTGGGAGACGTCTTGGTGTGGGACAGCAGTGGCATGGTTTCACAGGGTTGTGCCACCTCCATCCTTGAAGCTTTTCCATACCAGGCTGGATCAACCCCATAGCTGATCCTGCTTGGAGTAGGAGGTGGATTAGAGACATGTTTCTTCCCCAGTTTACCCTGAGACCCTGTGCTGCTGGGGCTGAGCAGATACTCCTCTATGTGAGGGAAGGGGCCAAAGGAATATCCTAGAGCCCTATATCAGGGCCAGGGCCTCTTCTCTGGCTGTGAAGCCAAGTGACAAGGCAAAGCTCATCCCCCAAGGCTATTCCTCCCCAGGGGTGGGACCTTATCCACATGGAGCTGTCCCTTGCACCTGGGAGAGGGCTGGCTGGGGGAGATCAAGTCATCCAGGACATTGTCACACAGCCCAAGCAACAAGGGGACATCTTGAACCTGTAAATTTGTTAGAGTAGACATTGACCCAGAGATCTTTGCAGCCCTACGCCAACCCCTGCAACCTGGTGTCCCTGACCCCTGAGCATACCAAGAGGAGTTGGCTCTCTTTGGCCACCCACTGACCATGACTCCTTGGGAATGGCAGAGCCATGCCCAGGTCTTATATGGTGGTGGACTTTTGTAGGAAAATGTCTAAAATATGTCCCAGGTCCTGTCTGATCTGCCTGGCCTAGGAGGCAAATAAGAGGGTGGTTTTCTCAAATCATGCTTACATTGTGTTGCTGTTTTCCCACCTGGTGATGCTACTAGTCCATGTAAAAGTTAACACTCACCACACAGTGTGTTCCATTGGAAGGATGTTGTCTGGATGAGATTGGTGCAGTGGAGCTGTGCCTGTGGAGAAGCCCTAACGGGAAAGGCAAAGGGCAGAGCCTAACCCCAAGCCCAGACAGAGGACAGACATGGTCATCAAAGACCTGTCAAGAAAAACAGAGGGATCAGTCCAGCATCAACTCACAAGGGCCAATAAACCAGTTTAGGGCGCCTGGTGAGTCTACATGCCTTTCTTCTTGACCCAGAAAGCACCAACCTGCCCACATGTACGCAGTAATCTCAAAACTGTTAAGGAGGATCTTGCAGGTAGAGACATGCACCTTTTGGTCACAACATCTCCTTGTCCTGGAGCAATTCATCCCTCCATCAGGTTGTCCTTGATGTCTCATCCTTGAAGTCGCAATTTTACTTCTGTGTTCGCAGCTCCTTGAGTTATGTTGTTAATCAGGTTGCTACTTCAGTGGCTGCTCTTGAAAAAAGTTGATATGTAGCAAGGCATCACCAAACAGCTCTCCCCCAACCAACCCATGGCCAGCTGGTCCTGGCACATGGTGTCCAAATTTTAACATGAGCCAGCAACAACTGGAGCAGAAGCTGGTCCATATGACTCCATCTCTTGAGCTAAAAGATCTTCTCAATAGACTTGCTTGCAATCAGCAGGCTCTTAGTTTGTCATGCTGCCCATTGCTAACATCTAACAGACTCCTTTGTAGACCAGTGAGTCGACTATATGGAAGAGTTTTGCCCCAAGACCAGGAGACAAGAAACCACCGGTTTTATTGTCATTCTTTGGGTGGCACCACACTGTATCTTCAGGTGGGACGAGTGGGTTCACTTGAACTCTGCATCCCGCTTGTATCTCCAGCTTATAAAATGAAAATGTTTTGTACTTATTTCCCCACCTCACAGGTGCATCAGGAGGTGTAATTAATTGGCAACTAATGATTCAAAGAGCTGTTTTGAGTCTGCATGCATTGGCTGGGCAGCAGGTAGCTCTACCCTGTTGTCACATGTAGCATCTCACACATGACACTGCGCATCCCACTCCCCAAAAACCATTAAAAAGACCACTCATCCTTAATTACCAAGGTGGGAAAATAAACCTTAGCAGTATTTTCTACTAAGAAAAGGGAGCAAAGGGAGTGGGGGTAAAAAGCCATTTGCACAGTTGCAGCATTCTGCTGCCACATTGACCCTGAAAATGTCACAGAGAGGGGAAGGGAGCAGGACCCTGGGCTCCACGGGGAGCCCACTGATGAATTCTGTAGGGTTAGGACCAAACCTTTAGAGTAGTTACATCCCAGTCAACCCAGCCCTTGGTGAAGTCATAGGGTCCCCCTTGACTTCAGTGATCGTTGTGTGGGAATGGCCCCAGCCAAATTAGGGTAGTTTCCTCCATTTCTTTCTTACCCTGCTGCGAGGGGGGTCGGAGCCCCTGGCTTTGAAGCCGTTGTGTCGGCAGTCGATTCGCAGGGATGTTTTGTGTGTTTTAAAGCCTATGACTGTTCTTAAAGAGGAGTATTTCTGAATTCTTTTTTTTTCCATTTGTAGAAGGAAGGACAAGAGTAATCTGTGGCAAACTGTACAGTACGTGTCTTCTTGTGGTGTCACTGTTTGAATGGTTATTAAGTTTTCAAATCACTGTGGACAGCTAATCACTTAAGTTATTAATTTATTCTTTG
This sequence comes from Hypotaenidia okinawae, assembly GCA_027925045.1. Lineage (NCBI taxonomy): Eukaryota > Metazoa > Chordata > Aves > Gruiformes > Rallidae > Hypotaenidia > Hypotaenidia okinawae. The sequence continues at coordinate 212,779,322 of BSDF01000001.1, forward strand.
GGGGTTTGTTGTTTGTTTTGGGTTTTTTTTTTTTTAAAAGTAATTTGAAACAATTATTTATCCTGTAAATTGGTCTTGAGTGGAGCCTAGATAATACTTTTTTTGCTGTTAATAAATATGGTACATGCCTGACGTGAAGGTGATCTCATTTTTTAAGTACTGTATAATGCAGCAGGAAAGCAACAGGAAAATAAAAGAATGGTAATAAAAGGTCATCTCTCACTGGTGTCTCCCAGCATGGATCTGGAGAGGGGAGAGAAAAGGAAGAATTAATGACCAGATCAAGTTGAATTACACAGCACCTTTAAAGCTTTCAGAGCATATTCCCAGAGTGTCACCAAGTATCTCTTACAGCTTCAGGTTTCCTGTCTGTGCAGTGATGGCCTTCAAGATGCAGTTGGTTTTGTTTTGGTTTTTTTTTTTCCAGATAACAGAACCCAAATTGCAAGTTTTTCAGCCACTAAAGTGAATTTCATACTATATATATCTGCTCCAGAAATACACTGTGGTGTGTGCAGGATGAGGGCTAATGCTGCCTTCCTCACTCATCAGCAGCTTGGCACCTGTGAACCCCAGCTCAGGGCACCAAATCACCCATAAACCCTGAGCACCAGAATAAACTTTTTCCTCCCCTGATTCAAGACATTTACACATGCTCTTAAAAAAAGACACTTGAGAAAAGACACCTTCCTCCAGCACAGCCCCTGCAACCCTCTGTTTTAGATGGGAGTAGCACTGCCTCCCATCTGGAGCACATCTGGGATCCTGAGCCTGGAGCTGAGGACTCCTCCATGGGCTGTCCTCAGCCAGAGGCATGTGTGAGGCTATGGGCTGTACCACCGTATGTGCTATAGTATTTACTTTACCAATATATCACATACAAACATCAGCTCTATTACTAGCAGCAGCGGGACCAGCAGGTCGAGGGAGGGGATTCTGCCCCCTGGTCCACTTTGGGAAAACTCTCACCTGCAGTGCTGCATCCAGCTCAGGGGTCCCCAGGACAAGAATGACAGAGAGCCGTTGGAGTGAGTCCAGATGAGGCCACAAAGATGGTCTGAGGGCTGGAGCACCTCTGCTCTGGAGACAGGCTGAGACAGTTGGGCTGGTGCTGCCTAGAGAGACAAAGGCTCTGGAGAGACCTCAGAGTCCCTTCCAGTCCTTAAAGGGGCTTCAGGAAAGCTGGAAGATGACTGGTGACAAGGGCAGGGAGAGCCAGGACAAGAAAGCTGAAGAAAGATCAGATATGAGGAAGAAATTTTTCTCTGTGTTGCATTAAGACATTAAGCCTCTATGTTGAATTAATTAATTTCCTTTATTTATATATAAGGAAATGCAATAAAAGAATACAATAGTATATGTCAGAGATTTGACCCCAAGTGTCCTCTACAGCAGTCGTTCTGCTTGCATTGTCCATAGCAATGTCTGTGCTTTACCTTTTCCTCCACAGCAATACAATATTTCAACCCCAACACCCCAGGGTCAGGATTAGGCCCTGCACCTGGGACCTAAGGCACACTTCTCTGCCACTTCAGCTAGAGAAATCTCCTACAGGCACAAGGGAGTAGCAGGCAAGGACAAAAGCACGGGAAGGATGTGGGAAGAAGCCGTGTTCTTGTAGACACACTTGAGGGGCTTGAGATGGCCTCCTGCCACCAAAATCAGCCCCTGATTTATATAATGCATCCGTTTACATAGCAGTGCTTATATTGGGTTGATATAATATATCTGGTTCGGTTACTTTCCTTGCAAATCAGCATTTTAAACAATAGCTAGTGCTGCTCAGTTCAAGGTATCCCAAAGGAAAGCCCAAATTTTAAAGGACAGTACTAGCCCAGAAAGCCTTGAGATGGCAGCAGCAGAAAGAGGACGAGTCCTCAAGACACATCTGGACAGACAGCTGTGTATACTAGCAGCATCCAGAGGTCACCCAATGGAGCCCCCAAAAACCTGACTGGGTCTGACTCTTGGCTGGAGGAGGGTTGTGCCCCTCAGTCTCTTTTGGGTGCTTTGCAATGCTGCATAAACCTCCCACCCAGGTAGACCTGAGGAAGCAGGATTGCAGGCTCACTGGCCCACCAGATCAGCATTGTCACATTGGCTGCTTGGCTTTTTAAAGCCTTTTTCTACCTTTAGAGCTGTGTGTTGAGGTGGGTTCTCAAAACCACATTAAAATAACCCAAACATAACCAGGCAGAGGTCTTCCCAAAATCAACTCAGTGCCACAGGAAAGGCTGCAGATGGGATGTGTATGGAACATCTCCATTCCTAAGGCCACGCTGGGTCCATTCTCATCCCCATCTCTGTTGCCTCCCCAGGCTGGTGGCATGGCTCACAACAGGCAAGACACAGCTACACTGAAGCCAAAGGGCACTTTTCTGAGCTGTCAGCAGCTGCTCATCTCTGCATTAGCTTAGTTACATTAAGGCGTGAAGACCAAGTGCATAGGAAGCGGTGGGACTCTCCAGGTGCCTCCAAATCAGCCCCTGAGTCCATTTCCATTGAAATATTCCCCAAATCCTCCTCCAAGATGCTCACTGTCATCAGAGTGAGGAAGATGAGCCTCTGGCTTCAGGTTGGCCCTGTGGACATTGGCTGCCTGGTTTAACCTGGTGGCTAGAAGACCAGTCCATGAAAGGAGCTGGATCCACCTCCACCCGCTGCCGGGCTGCAGCCCCCTGATGAGTTGTCATCATCCTTGTCCCTGTCAAAGTCTCTCCACCACAGCGGGGATTTCGGTAGGGCAGAAATGTAGGCAGCTCTGTTCCTCGCTTCTTTTTCCTGCTCCTAGAAGGAAGGGGGAGATACAACACAAGGATATTTGTGGCTAAATGACGCGGGTGGGGGGATGTTCCCACCTTCCCTAAGAAGCTGGGAGCCTGTTTGGTCCCCCCTGGGAACCTCCTCCAAACTAAACCAGGGTGACCAGGACATACGCTGATCTCTAGAGCTCGGCAGGAGGGATGCAGCCAAGCATTGTATCTCAAAAACAGCCCTTCCAGAACCACCTCTGGAAGATGGACCACTCAATTCTTTCCTGATGCCGCTCATGTCCAGGGATACCACCAGTTGGAAAGCTACGAATCTTACCAACTGAATGAAATCTGCTCTAGTTTATGGTCCCAGTTTGCCCATCTTCCCCAGTTACAAGAAAATTTCAGGCAGAGCTGCCTGGGGTGGGCAACAGTAAGGCAACCCAAGCACAGACATAGGATGTCTTGCACTGACCTCAATGCTTGATTTCACTGGGAAGCTGCAATCTCCTTGTGCATGGGTGCTAAGAAGAAAAAGGTACCTGCAAGTGCAGACACAGGATAGGACCCTGCTGCTGCTGGGATGGTGGGAATGTGTCCCGTGAGCTGCAGAATCGCACCCTGCTGTGGGGTGGCAGCGAGAGTTACCTGCAAGTAGAGGATGTTATCTTTGGAAATGGCTTCCATCAAGTCTTTGTGGAGGGAGGGTTCTCCATGCAGGCATCCAGCCTCAGCCAGAGCCTCATGCAGCAGGCAACTCTGCCTGCCTGGTCGCTGCCTGTAGAAGAGGACGTAGGCAGTGTCCTTGGGGAAGAAAGAGGTAACGTTGCTAACTGATTCGAAGGAAGAGAAGGAAACCCTGGTGTCGTTGAAGAGGTACCACTGGATTTCAAAGTCCAACTGCTTGTCAGAGGCTGGTTTCGGCACCCCATCCTGGGGCTGCCCATTGGGGATGGTGTCGATGCACTCCCTGGAGTAGCAATAGTAGTGGCCACTCTCGGAGGAGATGCCTGAGTGCACCACCACACTACAGAGGTCGTACACAACAGACATGAAGCCACTTCCCAGGGCAGGCCTGTCCTTCCCACGCTGGCAAGCCTCCTCGGTTTCCTCCTGGGTGACAAGGATGGGCAGTTTGAGCACCACAGGGATGGAGACGTTGTCCAGTATCTTTTTCCTTTTCATAGTCCGTGGGTCAAAGGAGAATCGCAGCAGCGTGAGGATGAGGTAGTGTGGACCCTCTGTCAGCTCCGCAACCTTCTCAGCATCCTGCAAGGACGCGCATTTCTCACAGTGGTACTTGTTCTCTGCTGTCAGTCTCTCTGGGGATAGAAAATAGTTGATTAAATCTGGGACTGATCTGGAGTCCTTAGGAGCACAAGCCTGCTCCCCAAAAGCTGAATGAGTGTCCTTGGCTGCCTCCACACCAACAGCATTGCCGCTTAAGGGATTTCCTTCCCCTGGCTCCTGGAAACTCAGTGTTTCCACTGGCATTGGTGGGGATGCAGGGTCTCCAGCCACGGGGGCTTTCCTCTGGATCCAGGGAGACCCCGTAAGCTGGCTTTCAGGAGGCTCGATAAACTGTGGGCCAATTTCTTCCACAGGTAAAACGGATGTGCTCCCACGCACACGCCTGTCTGGTGGAGGAAAAGCCAGGGACAGGTCTGTGAAAACTTCTTCTCGTGAGGAGACATTCAGACACTTCAAGCAGCGGATCTTTGTCATCATTTTACCCCCAAACATCTTCTCAATCAATGTCTTGTTTAAATAATGATGCTCTACTGCTTGAGACATCAAGCTGGATTCCTTGAGTTTCTGGTAGATCCTTTTTCCAGTTTTTTCTTCTTCATGTAGCCTTTGACAGGGAAAAAAGAAGGGAAAAAAAAGCTGTGTTATGCACCAATAAAACACCAAGAGGGAATTTCTAAAGCAGGGGTTTTCTTCTTCACTTGAAGGAGTTAATCCAGGTTAACCCACCTGTGCCTAGGGCTCTGGTACTGTGGGAGGAAGGTGGGGAGAATTTGGGAACCTGAGGTCTCACTTCTAGGGGGATTGCTGGGACACCAGAGATTTGGTATTTTTAGGTAAGAGAAAGGCAAAATCAATCTTATAGAGGAGGCCAAAGTGGCTTGTCAGGCAAATCTCTGAACTTGGTGCAATTCCCTTTGTCCCCAGAGCCAAGGCAGAAGTTTTTAAGGTGAACTAAGTTCTGAAGCCACCACAAACAAGGTTTTATCAAGGAGCCCTGGACCAGTCTCACCATCTTTCACCCCAGTCCAACGCTCTCCCAAATCCTCTGTGTCTCAGTCACTTGCCCAGTTTGGCCCAGTTTGCACGTGAGTCAGCACTGAACATGGCATCAGGTCTGGGGGTGCCACTGTCACCAGGCTCCGCAGTCACAGCGCTCTCACCACGTACCGGTCCAGCAAGTACTTGAGATACTCTGAGCAGTCCTGCTGAGCACCAGGGGTGAACCAGGGAGGCCAGGAGGCAGAGAGGAAGCTCTCAGGTGAGATGGCAGGTCGCTGGCAGCAACACAGAAGAAGGAGAATTGCTTTTAACCCGGGGAATCTAGTTCCCATTTCACACAGGGATGGAGAGGGAAAATGAGGGTCTTGCTCTTTGCTTTACTGGGAGCAGGGTGCACCTGGGTGCCTGAAAGGTCCCCTTTTTTCCCACCTGCCAAGGTTAATCCCAGTGCAAAGGAAGATGGTTTTGGTTTGCTGCAAGCCAGAACTGTATGGATGAATCCCAGCCATTATTTTACATATACTTCTATGAAATATCCACATTCATTTTTCCTTCCATTTTAGTATAGTTTATTGACCTGACCTAAAGACTTATACTTAATTCAGCCTGAATTTAATTTTATGACCCATTTAAAGTTATCAGGATCTCTCTCACCAAATCTTTCATTAACAAAACCAAAAAAACAAATAAAAAAATTCACTAAACTTCCACCTGCCATTCTAAACAGTGCAGGCGGGTGAGCTGCATTACCAGGTTGAATTAGCCCAACTCTCTCAGGCTGCCTCCATAGCAGAGGTGCTCCAGTCCCCAAATCATCTTCATGGCCTTCTCTGGACTCACTCCAACAGGTCCATGTCCTTCCTGTAGTGGGGACCCTAGAAGTGGATGCAGCACTGCAGGGGTGTATCCCCTCCCTCAACCTGCTAGTCATGCCATTTGGGATGCAGCCCAGGACATGGTTTCTGGCTCATGTTGAGCTTCTCATCCATCAACACCCCTAAATGCTTCTCCTCAATTCATTCTCCACCCAGCCTGTAACTGTGCTTGGGATTGCCCTGACCCACGTGCAGGACCTTGTGCTTGGCCTTGTTGAACTTCATGCAGTTCACACCTCTTCAGCCTGTCCAGATCCCTCTGGATGACATCCCATCCCTCCAGAGTGTTGACTGCACCACACAGCTTGGTGTTGTCAGCAAACCTGCTGAGGCTGCATTGCTCCCACTGTCCACGTCTCCGAAAAAGATGTTAAACATTTGCTCACTTTAAATTTCAGGTTTATCAAGATATCATTCCTAATTAATTTAAGGGAGGGGGAGTTAACCTTTCCCTCAAACACAGAGGACTTCCAATCTAAAGGCAAGGTTTTGTGTTTGTTTTGTTGGTTTTTTTTTTTAAATAAAACCACTTTTAAGGCAATTTTCTTCTAATTGCCTGTGCTTTGCTGTAAAGCAAGGGGACAAGCGAGCTGCTCCAGTCTTTTTCCTTGCTGTGCAGCAAGAAGCAAAGATCTCTGCTTTACACCAACAGCCTTTTCAGCTGATCACATATGTAAACTATTACTGAAGGGACTTTGTCAAAACTATTAGCTATTACATCAGTCCAGCCCAGGAAGACCACAGGCTGAAGATAGGCAGCCTGATGTGAACACAGCTTGCTTTCACAGGTGATAGGAGCTTGCCTCCTCCACCCCCAAAATTAGCCTCTTTCATATAAACAAAATTCATCCCCTTATATAAAAAAACCACCAAGATCCACAGCTCCTTATCAGCACATTGGAGTCGGCAGGAAGCAACTTGGAGACGAGCCTTTCCGCAGCCGACAGTCCAAACAAATAACTAGAACATGAAATAATTACCTGACTGTGCTCCAAAAACGCAAAGAGCCACTGGAGCTTTGTCATCAGGGGCTGGGAGTTGCCCTCAGTTAAATTCAACACCGAATGTCGAAAGCTGCAGGAGGAAAACAGAGATGCAAACCGTGAGATGGAAATCCAGTGCAGGGTGCACAGTGCCTGCGTGACCAGCAACCCTGGTGCTGCCTGGAGCGGGAGCAAGGGAGCAAAAACTCACTCTGAAGCCATGAAAAGAGACTGTATAATGCTGTTCATGTAGCAGGTGTTCCCCAAATTTATTAACCCTATCTTTCCCGTCTCTGATTTGGATGCTAGGCGTGGGTAGAAGCAGGCCAGTTCATTCTTCTGGGAGGTCCAAGCATTTTGTCCCAAGAGATGTTTAATTCGGTCCTCATTTGGAATAGGAAGAGCCTTGGGAAGAGAGATCTGTGTTACAAATCATTATCTTTCCATGTGAAGAATTAGTAACAGGCAACAGCCACACTCCTCTGCTAGAGGTGTTTACAGCACGTAGAATCATAGAATCACTTAGGCTGGAAGAGACCTTTAAGATCACAGAGTCCAACCACAGCCTAACCCTGCCTAGTCCACCTCTAAACTGTGTCCCCAAGCACAACATCTACACACCTTTTAAATATCTCCAGGGACAGCACATTTTAAATACCTTCAGCACAACTCATTTCCCCTGCTCTTTATGTGAACATGAATCCATACAAGGAACTGTTTAGCTGCTAGTGCTACTGTTTTGGAGACATTAGAGACCAAAGCTATAGCTAAAACCCACAGCCATGATCAGGACTTCTGCAGAACCACTGCAAGTCTTATCAATGCTGATAAATCCTTGAGGGGTGGGGTCAGGAGGATGGGGTCAGTCTTCTTTCAGTGGTGCCCAGGGACAGGACAAGAGGCAATGGGCACAGCCTGGAATAGAGGAAGTTCCACCTAAACACAAGGAGGAACTTCTTTACTATGAGGGTGGCAGAGCCCTGGGACAGGCTGTCCAGAGAGGCTGGGGAGTCTCCATCTCTGGAGACATTCAAAACCCACTTAGACATTGTCCTGTGCAGCCTGCTCAAGGTGATCCTGCTCTGGCAGGGAGGCTGGACTAGATGATCTCCAGAGGTCCCTTCTAACCCCAATCAGTTTGTGATTCTGTTTCTTCCTTCAATTTGCCTAGGTGGAGCTCAAACTCAGCATTTCAAACCCTTTCTCCTACCAGAGTTTGAGATGTATTTTGACATCCTGACCAGCAGGAAAGTCCCTCTGCACTAGGCTGTGAATTAAGATACTATTTCCACATGCAAGCCAGAAAAGAGAGGGTTTGTCTTACTTTAACCGCTTCCAGGACTGGTTCATAAAGATCTGGGAATCCTGAGAAGCGGAAGAACATGCAGTGGATGAGCTCAGCCAGCTGCTCCAGGGAGCTGGTAGCAGAATTGGAGTCCTCTTTCTTCAGAGAGGCCACCAGCCTGGGGATGTGAGGGAGCAGCTGGGAAAAAGAAAGTTCACTACATGGAATATGGCTCCAGATTATTCAAAGAGCTTTAGCACACATGAAGGGGACTGAAATTCACCCCCAGGCAGAAGGGACAGTCAATGGGAGTTGACTTCGATCCCATTCTGGACTTAATCCTCCACCCTATGAAATCAAGAGCAACTCTTTGGTTGAGTTTAGTGGTGCAGATGCTACAGACCGTAGAGGCTTTCATGTTGCACGGCACCTGCACGTTTGTCCTGCTGGTTTGCTGGGCTGAGATTTCCATTCGTTGTGCAGCTCAATCTCTACTAAAACACACCCCCATGTTGGAAAGGAGCATCATACACTGACTGCCAAGCACAGGGATTCAAACCCGACAGACAGATGAATGAGCCTGTAAGAGCTGCTGCCTGGTGCCCTACAGTTGATTGGAATTGAACTGGAATTGGTGTGGTCAGATGGGTGGCTACAGGCATGTCAGCAGCACATTTGTTATTTTGCTTTCATCCAGAAAATGTAAAAATTAACAAGCAGACACAAACACAGATGATACATTGCTCACGGGCACCCTCTGCTGACCCCACAGCTGCACAGAGAATTAATAACCTATTCCAAGCCTGCAGATGTGCTGGAGTCACCCTTACACAGCCTTTTTCATAGTTCTATTTTATGTGATATTTTTTTACCCCAGAACAATCCTGGAGTAAAGTCTCAGGACCCCCAGTCTGACCATTGCTTGGTTCTCCATTCTTCCCTTCTCTCCTTTCTCTCTTCCCTTCTTCCTCCTCAAAATGTTGGAGATTTTAACTACTTCTTTTCCAACAGGAACATTTTCTTGGGTACCTTTTTATACATCAATATTTTGCCAAGCTGTGACCTGTGATGAGGGCAATTCTCCAAAATCTTCCAAACTACCAAGGCAAACACAAAAAGATAAGAAGACAGGTCTGTGCCCTGGGTTGCTTGTTTTTTTAAGTAGCAGATTAAATTTGTTCTCACTGCTCTGCAGATGGAAACTTCAAGCCAAGAGCAACCAACAGCCTTCGGAGTGTTTCAAAATTTGGACGCCTGACTGAAAACAATCTGTTGGAACCACTCTATTTTTAGAAAGCAAAGAGTTTCTCAAGAAATTCAGACTAATTTAAAGTGTCTCCAGCTGAGGAATGAAAAAAACGTCGGTTGAAAATGTTGGCCAGCTTTGCTTTTTTCCAACCTTATCTGTTTATTCGGTGATCTTTAGGTGAAAAGCCAAATGTAAGGGCTTTAAAGAAAAAGTATAAAATCAAACATTAATAGGAGTCATTTTCCATTACTTCTTTTATCAGTTCAATCACAGCAAGCATGCCTTTGCCTTCAGTCTTCCTTTTTCATTATAGTATTCCAGGGGTAACACCAGCAAGAAGCAGCGACATGCTGTAGTGTCAGCAGCAAAATGAAATAGAAATATGGAAATGAAGATTCAAATGCTGCTAAAATTGGGTTTTTTTGCTTTTAAAAGAACAGAATTTATGAAGCAGAAGTGTTCTGATCCAGCCTTCAAGCCTTGTTGTGCTGATGGTGTGCAGTGCTCTGTTTGAAAGGTGACCCATCACTTCAAGAAATGGTAATGGGTGCCCCATGTTGGTGCCAATTTGAAAGTACATGTGGGATGAGGCCCGTTGAGTCCAACAGTCAGGCACCTGCTTATGGAACAGCAAGGGCTGTTGAAGAACATATTGCCTGTCCTCCACTGTAACACTCTCAATGCAAAGGTTTTGCCTAACACATCCCAAAGCCAGAGAGGCAACATCTATCACATCTCAGCTGAAAGGGTGGGAACAGGCATGAGACTCTATCTTCTAAACCAGGCCCTGAAAGTGCATCCTCAGCCACAATGGGTCAGTGTACACCCTGTACACCTTCCTGCCTTGGGCCATCCCTCCACCTCCTCCCCTTTCCTTCTCCAGGCAAACGCAATAGTGCAGTTTTGTGGTTGAGACCAGGCTGGGCAATACTGACCATCATTATTCTCTGTTAGGATAGGTTTCACCTGGGCTTCTTTTATAACACAGTTTGGAGTGTTGCCACTAAAACGGCTTCACACATGGGACTCTGGCTGGGAGAAGTAAGTGGTCCAAGAGAAAGAGCAAGGAAGAAGGGAACCTCCTTTTCCACTTGCAGGGTGGAAATGCGTGCAAGAGCACTACAGCCACTGCTGCTGAGACCCTTGAGTGTGGCTTGACAGGCCATTCCATGTATTTGCAGTAACTGTATCCTCAGTTGGTGGGCTTGGAAGTTGAGAGAGAACCACAGAGATGTCCACTTGCCCATAGAGACCATTCCTCCACTTGGTAGAGCACCACAGAAGAAAAGCAGAGCATACACACATTGCACGCATTTCAAATCTGGAATAGGCAACTTTAGATTGATTTATCCCTGAAGATAAAGTTACTCAGCTGATAATCCTCAAGAAAATATGGAGAAAAATACCAGAGTAAAGAAAGCAAAGCATAACTTTCATCTGCTCCTCACTATCTAGCATAGGATGGTTGGTCAGTCTGTAGCAACCAACCACAATGAGGCTCAGGACTTGCCTCACCATCTCAGCACTGACTTCATGGTGCTCAAAAAGCTGTTCATGCTGCAGGAGAGGGTGAACATCTGGCAGGACAGGCTGCAACTACATGGACAGGGTTGAGTTTACATCACTCGGTGAAATCAAGCAGATGAGGGAAGTATTCCTCAGTATCTCAATACCTTGGGCTGCCTCCCACATGTGTTGCCCCATGGCATGGTTATACCTGGGGCAATTCCCTCATCAGACACAAGGAATGCCAGACACAACCTTACCAAGTGAAACGCCTCATGGGAGTGCTGGAAGCTCAGCAACATGTACTGCAGGACTGACAAAGCCCCCTCTCTCACAATGGGGTACAGCAATTTGGAGAAGACCTGGTGAGGAAGAGAAAAAAAGCAAATGAGAAGGCAAGATGGCACCACGACACACAGGACAAGGGCTGTCAGGGAAGAGAAGCACTGGGCATCTACCAACCCTATTCTATCTACACTGGGTGTCAAAGCAAGCAGCCCACAGCTAGGTCTCCAGAGTTATCTCCTGTCCTGAGCATGGCCTCTGATCATCCTAAAAATACTGTGTGGGTTATCTTAACATTTTCAGGCTTGTGCAATGCCTGGCACAATGAGATGCAGAGCTCTGGGCTGAATACAGCTTCATCTCCACACCTCCTGATGGATGAGGCCATGCAAGCACAGAGGCATGACAGATGGCAGGGTGTTGGAACTAGATGATCTTTGAGGTGCCTTCCAATGCAAGGCACTCTATGATTTTCTCAAATGCACCTCTTCTGTTTTATTGTGATATTTGGAGCCCTTTCACTAACATTCCAGGCAAAGGGACACAAAGCAAAGGCCATTTTCATTTATCCTACCTTACATAAAACAGTGTAAGCTGACAATGCTCCCTTCAGACCATGCTTCTGAGAGCTTCCAAGAATCACACATTATTTTGAGGACTATGTCCCTTTCCTATCCATTAGCAATGAAAGGAAAGATAAAGAAAAGCCAGAGTTACTTGGCTACTCTCCTACTGCTCAATGCACATGGAGGGCCATAGGAACAAATGCAGCTATTAATAATATTCCAGTACTGATAATTATGGTATTGATAACTTCTATGGTGACTTCCAATGAAGCCAGGAATTATCTCCATCTTAGGAAGGAGGGAATGGCAGGACCAAGGCATAGAAAATGTTTTTGGAGAGGTAACCAATTTCAGTGGTTGGTCACTTGTTTTTCAGAGAGCTGCAAGTACTCGCTGCCAAAATAGGTGACAGCAATGGCAGCAGGACTTTATCAGAGCTAGTAAGTGAATTAAGGTCAGGATACTGGCTTAAAAACTGATCTGTGACTGTATGGGCTGTTAACATGCTCACTTGTGTGTATTCTGCCCGTGCCAACCAGCAATGATCCAAGGACAGTTGAAGGAGAGTGTGTCACATTCCCAAAGACAGGTTGTAAAAGAGCTCTGTAGTTTGTGAAGAAAAATGTTTGGTTGGATAGGAAATCCTTGACCTGTTTTTTCTCATAACCTTTACTTTTCTGTCCTAAGGAACCTGCTTTGTCAGGGGGGTTGGACTCAATGATCTCTTGAGGTCCCTTCCAACCCCTACAGTTCTGTGATTCTGTGAATATCACGATACCTTTGCAACCCAAGACCTAAAGAACTGCAGGCTCTTCTGGAGAATATCACTCCTGGTCATAAAACAAGTCATCAGCCCACCACCCCATAGACAAAGAGGCAGCATTCACAGAAGGAACAGAGGATACAACAGTCCCCTCAAAGCCCCGTTTCTACTTGCTGCACATCTCAAGTCACTTCTCATCCTCATCTGGTTGAGGGGCAGAAGATCTCTCAGGTGCAATTAGTCTCACACTCATGGTAAAACAAACCCACTGACCTTTTCAATCTTTGAAAGAGTAACTTCAATCAAAATGCTGAACTTCTTCACCGCAGCCAAACCCTTCAGCAGGGCGATGATCCACTTGTCTATGTTCTTCCCCAGGGGCCAGGACACCCAGTCAATCATCCTGAAATGAAAAACCAAATCCTAAAGTAAATTAATGCGCATGTTATGAAACCAAGGTTCCACTCTGAGTTAAACCTCCAAATTCGTGTCCCGTCAGTAGGGTGACCAAGTAAGAGATGGGCCCTGCATAAGGGGTTTCACATGCTCTTCAAAGAACAACAGAGACTGAACTGGAGTTATACTGTCATCAGCATGCTGTGGCTCCTTAAAAGACCTGACCCAACCCCATACAAGAAAGACAATTTCTTCACCTACCTTCAGTCAACTTAAGTTTCAGTTTTTAATAGAGAATAATCATATCAGAGACTGGTTTGAATTGGAAGGGATCTCAAAGCCCATGTAGTACCAACCCCTTGTCACAGGCAGGGAAACCCTCCACTAGACCAGGGTGCCCAAAGACCCATCCAGCCTGGCCTTGAACCCTGCCACGAATCATGTGGCAGCCACGGCTTCTCTGGGAAACCTGTGCCTCACCACTCTCACCATATTTTTTTCCCCCTCATATCTAATCTAAATTTACCCTACTCCTTTTTCTGTCCCTCCCTGCCCTTGCTACCAGCCCCTCTCCAGCTTTCCTGGAGCCCCTTTAGGGACTGGAAGGGGCTCTGAGGTCTTCCTGGAGCCTTCTCTTCTCTGGGCTGAACAACCCCAACTCTCTCAGCCTGTCTCCAGAGCAGAGGTGTTCCAGCCCTCAGATCATCTTTGTGGCTTCCTCTGGACTCACTCCAACAGCTCCATGTCCTTCTTGTCCTGGGGACCCCAGAGCTGGATGCAGCACTGCAGGGGGAGTTCTCATCGGAGTGGAGAGGAGAACCCTCTACCTCCTGGTCACACTGCTGGAGATGCAGCCCAGGACATAGTTGGCTTTCTGGGCTGCAAGTGCACATTAGCAGCTCATTTTGAGCTTTTCACCCACCAACACACCCAAGTCTTTCTCTCTCCACCCAGCCTGTAGCTGTGCTTGGGATTGCCCTGACCCACGTGCAGGACCTTACACTAGACCTTGTTGAACTTCATGCAATTTGCATGGGCTATGCGACCTCTCCAGCCTGTCCAGGTCCCTCTGGATGGCATCTCTTCCCTCCAGTGTGTTGACCACACCACACAGCTTGGTGTCATTGGCAAACTTGTCTCCAACAAAGTTGGTAAAAAGTTCCAGTCCCAATATCAACCCCCAAGGAATGCCACTCATCACTGGTCTCCAGTTGGACCTTACACTGTTCATCACCACTCTTTGAATGCAACCAGCCAGGGAATTCCTATTCCACCAAGTGGCCCATCCATCGAAACCACACCTGTCCAACTCAGAAACAAGGATATCATGTGGAACACTGTCAAATGTTTTGCACAAGTCCAGGTAGATGACACTGGTTGCCTTCCCTTATGCACCAAAGCTGTAACCTCATCACAGAATGCCATCAGATTTGTCAGGCATGATTTGCCCTTCCTGAAGCCGTGCTGGCTCTCACCAATCACCTCCTCATTTTCCATGTGCCTGAGCATAGTTTCCAGAAGGATCTGCTCCATGATCTTGCTGAGCACAGCGTCCAACCAGCTTTTAGTTTTTTGGATCTTCCTTTTTTCCCTTTTTAAAACTGAGGGTTTTGCTTCCCCTTTTCCAGTCCATGGGAACTTCATTGGACTGCAATGACTTCTCAGATATGAAGGAGAGTGACTTAGTCACTTCACCCTCTAGTTCGCTCAGGACCTGCAGATGCATTTCATCAGATCCCACGGACTTGTGCACCAGCAGGTTCCTTTGATGGTCTCAAATCTGATCTTTTCCTACAGTACGTGGTTCTTCATTCTCCCAGTTCCTGCCTTTGCCTTCTGAGACTTGGGCAGTGTGGCTAGAACCACATGAACATGGTCATCTACTGTGGTGGTTCAGCCACAACCAGTGGCTGGCGCACCACAGGTCTCTCACTCCCAAGGAGACAGACAGAGCCTCCATGGGCTGGGATAAGGACAGCTTACTGACAAAATCACTGTGAGAGGGGAGCAGTAACAGCCAATTACACTCTCACCCAGTAATAACAGAGTACCTTATCAAGCCAACAATTATAGGGTGCTGCAAGGACCAACCAGACACCCTCACCACACTAAAATTGCCCTGGAGGCACCCAGGAGCACCCCTCTCCAACCAGCCTCTTTTATAGGTGAGTGATGTCAGGTAGTGTGGAAAACAGCCCAGGCTAACACAGCTCACCTGGGCTGGCTGCTTGGAGAGGTTGACTCTGGCCTGGCCAGAACCAGGACATCTATATACCATAACTCTGCTTTGTGGATTTTCAAACATAGCTTCCAGAGAATGCCCTAGAATGACAACCTCTGTTTTTAAAGCCTCATTAGGCACATCTAAAGGAGTGGTGATAGACACCTGTATCCACGTGATGTGTTAATTGAGGTCTCTGCATTGCTGCCATTAGAGAACATGTGATACTGGTATGATCTTTGTGCTGGTATAGGTAAAGATTCAGATCTTTAGATTCTCTGTGATGGAAACACTTATTTCCTGAAGCACATTAAAAAAAATAAATACTGATAACACTAATAGAAACCAGGTAGTGTTGAAAGCCACAGCTACCACATTTCTTCTATAGTCACTCAACCAACATGTTGTCATGTTTCTGCAAGTAATAAGTAGTTTACAGCAGTCATTCATAAAAAAACCAACCCAGAATGAGTGATGACAAGTTGTTTCTGTTTAAATTTTATGTTAAACAAAAATGGGAAGTAACTAAGAATTAGGATGTCCAAGGGTACCTTTGATTTGAAGTTGTCCTCCAACCTCAGTCCAGCTATCTTTTCAAATCAGTCCTTGATGCTTATCAGTCCATACCTCATGCAAGATAAATGAAGGAAACATGGATAACTAAACACCACAAGGCAAAGAGTAGGAATAAGTGAAGTCTACAAGGAACTGGAAAAATAAAAGGCTAGACAGGAAAGAAATCTTGGAGATCAGGGTGTGTTGGATGTTGAGAAGTACCAAAAGTCACAGAATCATGGAATCGTAGGGGTTGGAAGGGACCTCCAGAGATCATTGGGTCCAAGCCCCCTGCCAAAGCAGGCTCCCTAGGACAGGTCACACAGGTCAGTGTCCAGATGGGGCTGGAATATCTCCAGAGAAGGAGATTCCACACCCCCCTGGGCAGCCTGTCCCAGGGCTCTCTCACCCTCACTGGGAAAAAGTTCTTCTGGATATTGGTGCAGAACTTCCTGTGCTCCAACTTGAAGCCATTGCCCCTTGTCCTGTCCCCACAGCCCACTGAGAAGAGGCTGGCCAATTCCCCCTGTGTCCCACACTTCAGATATTGATAACCATTGATCTGATCCCCTCTCAGTCTTCTTTTCTCCAGGCTGAACAGCTCCAGCTCACTCAGCCTTTCCTTGTAGGGAAGATGCTCCAGGCCCTTAATCATCTTCTCCTTCTCTGGAGATATTCCAGCCCCATCTGGACACCGACCTGTGTGACCTGTCCTAGGGATCCTGCTTTGGCAGGGGGTTGGACCCAATGATCTCTGGAGGTCCCTTCCAACCACTAAGATTCTGTGATTCTGTGATAAATTCTAGGAGAAGCTCCCTAAAAGAGACTGTGGTGTACACTCATACCAGCAGGTGACAGGCTTGCTTTTTTTTTTTTTAACCACTGTTCTTTAAACCCTTGATCAGAAGCTCCACCCCACACCCAGTGTGTTCCTCTGCTACTCACTCCCAAAGCCAAACTTTGGAGGAAGAGACTTCTGCACACAGCCAGTTTTCCAGGGATCCTTTCAACCCCCATTTTTTAAATTTGATTTTCTAGGCATGGAGCACATATTTATCGAAAGGTCAATGGTCACCCAGGTTTCTGGGGCACTCACCCACTGTAAACACACCACCCAAACTTCCTCGTTTCTCCTAACTGATCTCAAATACATTTTGCAGGCTCTGCTTAATGTTTGGCTAATTCTGAGTAATCATTTACTCATCCTCCTGAGTGACAGAGAATGTTTTAAGGCAGTGATGCAATTGGTTTTGCAACCTCTATATTTAGACACTGGTGCTCTCAGAGGATTTATAGCCTGGAGCTTGCTGCAGCAGGTTCCCAGAAGGAGAGAGAAAAAGATAGAGAAGAGGGTTAAGAACCAAACTGATGATTTAATCTTTTGTCTTGGGTTGCTCTGGACTCTGGGAAAACAATGGCCTTCCCCAGCAAGTCAAAAAGAAGCAACCCCTTTCTGTATACATAAAGTTCCCATGGGGAATAACGTGTTTCTGTCATGTAACCTCACTGGGAGGGAGACACGAATACCAGAGGAAAAGGGATGTTTCCAGCAAGACCAAGTCACAGCAGCTCCCTTGGGTCAACATGTGCTACTGCATGTGGACATCACTCATTTAAATGGAAACCTCTAAGGCAAGCATGGGTTGATGATACTCCGAATCTGGAGCAAGATGCTAGAGCATAAAAGAGCTGTAAGACTTGGACACAAGTGCACAAGGAAGATCTGGTAGTACCAAAGACTAGGTCTACAAGTCAGGTAGTATTTCACCCACTATTGTTCATCGCATCTTGATGCTTCCACTGACTCTACCTGCACAAAGTGCAGGGATAAACACTGTAGAGGACCAAGATCCAGACCAGCAGCCCCACATTCATCTGACAAAGATCAAGGTGGGATCACTGAAACAGTTGGGCATACCTCCCTTTTTAAAGCTGTGACTGGTGATTTAAGATGATGTCCTTCCAAACGGAGTTTGACATCAAGATAAGTCTGTAAAGGAGATTTTTGTGAAGAAAAGGCCCTCAACAGCTTCTGGGAAAAAAATCCAAACTCTTCGAGACATCTTGAGTTGGGCATCTCATAACACTACTTATTTCTATGTAAAAACAAATCAACCAAATATAATAACAACAACAACAACAACAACAACAATAATATAAACAGTCTTTATTCTAGTTCTCTAGGCCCTCAGGGCTGGAAGAAAGGATCCAGAAATTCCCTTTTTCCCCACACACTCCTCACTAGACAGCACCAGCCAAACTGGTTCAGATAAAACCACTAAGGAACTGAGTGCAGATTTGGAGCAGGGTTTTCTCTGACCTGAGAACGACGTTCACCAATAAAGCTTCTCCTACCTGCTGATGGCTGTCATCATTTGCACATCAGTGATGCTGTCATCATTGGTTAGGTTTCTTATGACACCATCCATGAGCTCCAGAGGGACAAACTGGACAACACTGGCCAAGGCATTGGAAGGTGCTTCCTGCTCCTCTGCAAGACATGGATGAGCACCAGCAATATTAGTTGCTGGGAAAACCAGATACATGAGGTCATTTCTTGTCTCTAAAAGCCAAATCATTTCTGCCTCTGTAAACAGAGTGGATATTCAGCTGGTGTAAATGAGCTTTGCGGAGTCTGCATTTAGCTGTGCTAGGAGAACAATTGCCCAGATTCCAGTGTAGCACATAATAAGGTTGGGCCATAGCAGATGGACTACATAGCATGAAGTCCTACATAGCCCAAAGTCAGGGATCAAAGGAATAAAAAACGTTATTGGTCCAACCCTGGGTCTCAAATGCCCTCTGTGTGTTCTCTTTATCCTATGGGATGCAACTGCAGCTTTTCATACAGAGGGCCCTGAAAAAAAACAATCTCCTTGTGGGTTTAGGAATAGCTGGAGCAAGAGCTCACCTGCCTACCATGGTGCTCTTACCTCCAAAAGTATTCTGAGACCCTTCTACAATTATGTAAAGGCACCAGAAGTTGAGTAAGTATCTTCCCTCTGTAAGATACGACCACCCTCCAGAGAGAGAGTAGGGCTTCCTACCTCTTCCTGATCAGTTAGAAATAGCTCCTTAGCTTTGCTCCTGGTTTCTAGTAAGGAGCAGGCTGTTGGGTTCCATCAAGTCATCCATGGCAGAGCACCATTTCTGAAAGCTTTCAAGTCCCACTCTAACCAGGTGCAGATAAGGTGCTTTCCACTAAACTCAGCTGATGCTGAGAGGTGCTGAACACACAAACTTGTGCTGCAAGTAATTCTACCCACTTAGCATCTTCCTTGTGCTTTCAGGGAATATTACTTTCCTAAAACCTAAAGCCTTGGGTAACTTTTAGGGACACACATTTATTATATTTCAGCTGTGGCTACACTACTGGAGCATGTGAGAACTATGCTAGTCATTAAACTCTTTAGTTCCTCATAAAGCCAAAATTCACATTCCCACACATTTTTTGTTCACTTGTTTTATTTTTTTTTGTTACCTGTGGAAGAGATGATAGTGAACAGCTCCTTCAAAGAGGGCAGGATGGCTGAGGTCTGAGTCCTCCAGATCCTCTGCAGCAGACCACTCACTTTGTTCACCTGCTCCAAAAACTCCATAATGTCCTCTTCTGCCTCAGAGATGCACTGGAACTGCCTGATGCACCGGATCAGCTGCTGGCAAAATAAGACCTGATGTTTGCCCATGGGGATGCACTGAGGGTGCTGGGTTAAGAGTTTGCTGATCTTCGCACACTGCTTGAGGCTAGGCCTCTCACAGACTTTCCGGAGCACCTCGATCCTCAATAAGCCAAAAATGCTGTTTGCTGATGGGCTTTCCAAGATGAACTGCAGTCCTAACTGGATATAATCAAGTACATAATGGCTTCTCTTCCCCAGAGGACCATAACCTTCCTGGAGGAGGCTCAACAGGAAGCGGACATTGAAGAACTCCTCAAATTCCTCCGGGTGGTAGTGGCCATAGACCTCTAAAACCTCTTTCCCGATCTCTCTTTTATATTTGGTGTCCCCCAGGAGGTAAAGCTTGGTAGACAGCTCCAGCATGGACCAGCATTGCTCGCTGTCCATGGGCTGCTTTGCTGCCTCGATGACGCGCCTCACTAGCCCTTGTTTCACATTGTTGGGGTATGAGGACATCACCACAGCTTCCAGTATCTTATCCATCTCTGCTCCGAGCTGCTGAAAGAGAGGAACAGAGCAGGAGATTAGTTCAAGATGGATCAGCTGAGCTTTCAAGTCCAGGCTGGCAAGGGACACCAAAGAAGATCCTGAGAGCTATCTGGAATCACTATGAAGATGATAATTCTTTTGCCCTTTCCAAGGTGGTATTCTGAATGATGCAGAAGTTTCCACTCTGGTGTCATCTGACTGAGATTAAAGCTCCAAAACTAACTGAATACGTACAAAAACGAACTTCAAATTTTCATCTTGTAAATAACTGTAAATATACTACCTTACACTTGACCCTAGGAACAGTTACACTCCCTCTCCTGGAGGGGTTCAGCAACTCAAGGTGGTGCCCCATGTTTCGCAAAATTTGGTCCCCACTGGAGATAGCCTGCCACAGACACACAGAGGGGCTGAGCAGGGTGTTAGGGGGCAGAGACTGCAGTTGGGATCTTCCACTGGTGACTGCTGGCTCAGCTGTCCTCCAAACACAATGATGCTCCTGATGATTGCCTTCATATTCAGGGAAGGACAGAAAAGACCTGAGAAGCAGAGCTGTGATTACAGACTGTCTGTGCAATGGCAGGGGTATTAGTTTGACAATTATCACAGAATCACAGACGGTTTGGGTGGGAAGGAACCTCAAAGCCCATCTAGTTCCACACCCCTACCATTGGCAGAGATAGCCCCCACCAGCCCAGGGTGCCCAAAGCCCCATCCAACCTCACCTTGAACCCTGCCAGGGATCCAAGGGGCAGCCCCAGCTTCTCTGGGCACCCTGTGCCAGGACCTCCCCACCCTCACAGTGAAGAATTTCTTCTTTATATCTACAATTTTTTTCCTTCTACCTAATTTTTTGCCTTCTCTGTAAAAGGATTATTTATTTATGCCCCACTGCCCGCCACCCTGACTGAGTGGTGCAGCCTTGGCTGCTTCCCAGGAACCTGACGCATTTGTATGCAGGACCAAAGCAAGAGGGGAGAGAAACTGCAGAGTAAGGCAAAGTTTCCCATTCGTCACAGCCTGAATTCACCAGCAACAAAGCATTAGAGGAAAGAGTGCTTTAAAATAACCCAAACAAAACCAATGTAAGGATTTCCCTGGGAATGCTCAGAACAACATCTATAACCAGGTGTTGGATGTACTACTGCAAAGAAGACCCATTGTGAAGTGATAAAATCAGCCAGCCAGGTTTTCTTTAAGCATATTACAGGGACTACATAAAGGCTCACCCACAGCAGGTGCAATGTATCACACAAATATGTTTGGAGGACATCTCTTTTGCTTCTAGGCTGAAAAAAATCCATGGAGAAGGGAGAAGGAAGGTGTACGTATTGTCTTCATCACCTAAATGAAGGATGAATGCAGGACAGAGCCACCCACTGTACATGGCATTTGACCTCGTTTGTGTCTTAATCTCAGTTCTTGGGACCATATTGGAACGTCCCAAACATCACATAGGGATGCCTAATCCAGGAAAGGACAACACACAGCAATTCCAAGCAGGGTTGGTTGAAACATATTTCGTTAGCACTTTCAGAGCATCTGAAGCTTGTCACGTGGGTAGTGTTATATTGATGAAAGAACTCACAGTGAGGGTGAGGGAGCCCTGGGACACGCTGCCCAGGGGGTGTGAAGTCTCCTTCTCTGGAGATATTCCAGACCCATCTGGATGTGTTCCTCTGTGACCTGTCCTATGGATGCTGTTTGGCAGGGGGGTTGGTCCTGATGAGCTCTGGAGGTCCCTTCCAACCCCCTACAATTCTGTGATTCTGTGAAAAGTGATATGTATCCCAAACATGGTTCTCACAGATGACAACCAGAAGGGACCTCAGAGGATGCCACCCAAGGACTGTCCCATCCCTGAAGTAAACCTGTATCTAAGCCAGAGAGTATCTCCTCTCCTCTCCAGTTGCTTGCTGGAGAAGGAATCAAAAAACCAAGCCAGATGCAAACCTCAAGCTCTGGCTCACAGCTTCTTCACTGGGAAGCCTTCCCACTCAACCACTCAACAAAGCAAACTGCTTCCCCCACAATCACGGCATGAAAAAACCCCACAATATATGCATGGCCACATCCCCACTCAGCAGTGACAGCACCCTATGTTACAATGGCTCTCCAGCCACCACCTCAGCCCTTCTATCCCCTGCCTGTTGACTCATATGATCCTCTGCTCATGCGCTGGATTAATTTTTCTCCAGGATGGAGGATGCTACCCAGAAAGCTCCTAAGAAGAAGACATTTATAATATACATTACAATTTTAGAAACGCATTACAACAGCAATCAAGTTTCTTTGTAATATATAATAATAAATATTACAGTCTTTAAACTAAGAGAGCATTCTATACTAAAAGACAATTCACATGTCAAAGGTTAGGAATTGTGAGGGCTAATTCCACCCCAGCAGAGCTCCAGATGCTTTTAGAGAGATATGGTTTAAAAGATCTCATATTAAGTTTGTTTTTCCCCCTGGATCTGCCTGGAGAATGGATCAGAGTTTGCAGTGAAGGACACTGGTGCCTGTAACATCACTGTCTCATTTGCTGCAGAAATTGGAAGCATGTCATAAATAAGCCAGGGAACTGCAGAAGGAAAAGCAATTTCATTGCTGGGCAGCCAAACCTGGTCCCTGTGTCTCCTCTGTGTAATACTGAACTAAAGAGACTAAATAATCAGATAATCAGGCTCCCCTAACAAGTGCTCCTGAAGCAGGATAACCTTTCGGCACTTTGTCTTCCTCACTGGCAAGAGCAACTCAGGGAAAAGTTAGGAGGATCAGCTCATTCCTGCTCACAACGAGATCCAAGTTCCTGGAGCACATGAGGATGCTGTACAAGGTCAAAGTGTTAATTATTAATCTGAAGAGCTGCTTTGAAGTTCCCATCTGTTACGCAGCTCAGATGAAACAGTAAGTACACAGCACAAGCTCTGCAGTGGAAAAGAAGATACCATCCCGTGAAATGGCAGAACTGTTCTTGCCTCCTGGGGAATAACTGGCAGGAGCAACATGGGTGAAATCACAGGATCAGGAGGGAAGGGGCCTCTCAGGGGTCTTGAGACCAACCTTTGCACAAAGCTGAAATCAAAACACGCTGCTCAGGGCTTTGTCCACTTAGATCTTGTAAACATCCCTGGATGGAGATCACACAGCCACTCTGGGCAACCCACCTCAATGCTTAATTAGCTTTTAGTGGGAAGATTTTCCTTATTTCCAGCTGGGGACTCTTGTTTTAATTTGTGTCTAGGTTGTTTGGGTTTTTTCCTTATTCTCCTGCCATGCAATGCTGTGAAGAGCCTGGTTCCACCTCCTGGATAAACTTCTGGAGGTCAGTCACTCCCCAGCCTTCACCAGTGCAAAGGGGTCGGTCCATCCCAGGTGAGTCCATTCCAGGTAGAGGACTTTGCATTTGTCCTTGCTGAATTCCAGGAGGGTCTTGTCAGCCCCAGCCTGCCTGGTCCCCTTGTATGGTAGCTCTGGCCTCAGACATACTGGCTATTTTTATTTAAATTTATTCCCCCAGTCTAAGAAGGACATGGGGCTGTTGGAGTGAGTCCAGAGGAGGCCACAAAGATGATCTGAGGGCTGGAGCACCTCTGCTATGAAAACAGGCTAAGAAGGTTGGGGTACTTCAGCCTGGAGAAGAGAAGGCTCCCGGGACATTCAGAGCCCCTTACAGTCCCTAAAAGGGCTCCAGGAAAGCTGGAGAGGGACTGGTGACAGAGGGTGTGACACGACATTGGAAATGGGTTTCAAGCTGAAGAAGGGGAGATTTAGATTAGATATTAGGAAGCAGAAATCCTTCCCAGGGATGGGGGAGGCCCTGGCACATGTTGCCCAGAGAAGCTGGGGCTGCCCCTTGGATCCCTGGCAGGGTTCAAGGTGAGGTTGGATGGGGCTTTGGGCACCCTAGGCTGGTGGGGGGTGTCCCTGCCCATGGCAGGGGGTTGGAACTAGATGGGCTTTGAGGTCCCTTCCCACCCAAACCAGTCTGGGATTCTGTGATTGCATTTCCCAAAATTTTGAGTCACCCACAAACTTGATGAGGGGAGTTCCATGTCCCACTCCATGTTCTTGTCAAGAATATGAAGGTCCCAGGATAGTTCTTGCCAGTTTCCTACCCCATTAGCCGTCCGCCCATCCCAACTGCTGTAAAGACTGTAAAGGGCAGCAGCAGCCCCCACTCCAGACTTAAATTCCACCTAAAGCCAAAAATAAAGTATTTGACCAACATTTGCAACAGATGCTGCCCACCACGACATGCCCCTGCAAGGACAGATACCCAACCATGCTCTAGAAACCAGAGAGGGAAAAGGAACTTATGCAAAGGGCAGCGCTGACGAGCTCAGCTTCACTCTGCAAACTGAGTAAATGGGGGGAAAAAAGAGAAACCAAAAGAACAGCTTCAAGATGAAAAGTCACCTTGGGCTTTGCTTGGTACCATCCTGGGTCTAATCTTCATAATCTGTACTGTTCAGAGGTATCCTGATGTTTCTCTTCTGCCTGCATGTTTTCTTTAATTAGGTTTCATTTCAATTGAAGCCTATCCAATTACATCTAAATCAATTCATTCCCCTATCCCTGCCAGCAGCAGATTTCCAGTAAAGGCTGCTTAGTGTCTTTATTGGGGGGAGGTTCAGAATGCAGCATTGGTTCCCACACCCCAGATCCTACAAAGCTCTGAAAACACAGATCTGAAATCTTCTTTACCTTCAGGGAAATCTGAGTAACAAAATCAGCACATTTCCTACAATGGCATCACATATAGCTTGATAAATGCCATTAAAAGGTGGGCGGGGGGGGGGGAGGGGGAACTCCACCATCCAAACATAGCCTGATAAATAAAGAGATCTGCTCCTTTCTTACAAAGAGATTAGAAATCACCACCTACTTCCCTGAATATTCTAGAAGTCTGGAAGTATGGAAGCAAGACTCACCTTTTATTGTCCTCAACTCCCTCTGAAACAGCTTCTTTTATGCCAGCCAAGACATCACTGTTATTCTTGCTGCATCCTCTGGGCAGCTAAGCAATTAGGGCTCAATGCTGCAGCATGCTGAGCTGCTGCAGGATGGAAGTGAGCACACGCAACACCTTGCTAGGGCACAAAATGCCACACCAAAAAATACCATATTCCCTAAAATTTTGGCAGTTTGCTATGACTTGGGGCAAAACTTCTTAACAGGAGCAGCCTCCTGTTTTCACACACCTCTCTAGGTCTTCTAGGACTGTTTTCCAGGAACATCCAAGTAGTTGTGTCCTCATGATTTTTTTTTGCAGGGAAAAAGTCTCCTTAATTCTTAAGAAAAGGGGATTTGGAGGTTTTTTTGATCCAAAGTAACTACCAAGGAGGAGAAACCACAGCCTGCAACTCAACTCTATCACACCCAACAGATACAGCCTCACCAGCCAGTATTCAGATGCTCACAGTCATTCTTATCACTTCCTTATGATTATTTTTCTAAATAATCTGAAAAGCCTTCTAAATAACAAGGAAGAAATTGCAATTTCCCTCCAGAGCTGGAAATCATCACGCAAAGGCCACTGCTGGGTCCTCATCCATGCTACTTTACCTCCCAGCAATAACCCACGCATCTGGTTATACTCTTCATTTAGCTGAGATCTAGTTTTCCTGCCTAAATAGCCTTAATTAATGTAAGTGATGTGATTCCAATCCAATGACCTTCTGCACATACGTCAAGCACTCAACAGCGACTTAACGCTTGTGGTTTCTCTCCCCAGTCCTCTCTCTGCTGCAATTGATCCTTGTCCCTTTATTTCTTCCTTAATTATTCCACATCCAGCTGCTAATTATTCTCTAAACCCTCAGTTTGCCTTATATATTATTTTCACTGTAATAATGCCAGGGGCCTTCAACCCAAATAGAGCCCACTGGCCTACAAACCCCACGGATCTATAGGAAGGGGAATATATATCTCGCTCAAGTGAGGTGTTCAAGGCCACGTAGGATGGGGCCCTGGACAACCTTGTGTAGATCCAGGCCTGGAGGTTGGTGGCCCTGGCTGTGGCAGGGGGATTGGAACTCTGTGATCCTTGGGGTCCCTTCCAACCCTGACCAGCCTATGATTCTATGACATAGTGGGTAGCATTTATGCTGCCGTAGCAATGTAAAATATTGAGACATATCCAGATCAAACCGCTTGCTCAAGGAGACGTGATAGGTTTTGTGGAAGACCCAGCAGCCATACCCCTCCAGACCTGCAGATGTATCAAGAACAATGCTCCACCTCAGTCAGCTCACATCAGCTCCTATCCAAGTTGTACCCAATAAATCACCGTGGCAGAGCAGAGGGTTCAGGTCCATCTTTTATGAGATCTGGGCAGACACTTGGAGCTAATAACTGCAGAGAAATCCAGTTAAATCCCCCTTTAGCAGCAGAAATGAGACTCTACCCATCTGCAGTCAGAACAGGGGAAAATCACCAGTGCAGAAGCCCTGCCAAACGTTTTTTGCATGTAATTATAATCTGCTTTCCTACATTCACCTTCACTTTTCAAGGAGATCAGATATTCTTCACTTTCCTGTCCCAAACTGCTTTCCAGTGACAGATTGCACTTGTGTTGTGTGTCTCCTACTCACTAGCACTAATTACTTTTGGCTGGCAAGGCTCGTCGTGCTTTCCTGTCCTCCTTTGCTCTGAATCAGAACTACCCGTCAGCAGAGGGACCGATGGAGATTCCCCTTCAGCCACAGGCAGTAGCAGATTTGGAGCAGGAGGCTGCTCCCACGCTCTGCAGAACTTTCCACCCTGCTCAGCAGCTTTCTGCCCTCTCCAGAGAGCGAAGATGTATTTGAGCATCATCACCCAACTGGACTGCTGGCATTTTGGATGGCTTTGCTGTACGTCAGGAGCTCCAACTTAGGAACAGCAAGTTTCTCTCCTGTGGGTACACGCTTTTCTAAGGGGTGCCTAAAAAGAGGGGTGCCTCTTTGCAACCAGCCTACATATACCACACTGTAGTCCCTACCTTTATTAAAATCTCTTGGTGTTTTAGATCCACAGATCACTGTGGACCCTTTTCCTTTCTTCTGCAGTACCGTGTATTTCATAGCGCCCCAAGACTGGTTTGGGTGGGAAGGGACCTCAAAGTCCATCTACTCCCAGCCCCTTGCCATGGGCAGGGACACCCCCCACCAGCCTAGGGTGCCCAAAGCCCCATCCAACCTGGCCTTGAACCCTGCCAGGGATCCAGGGGCAGCCCCAGCTTCTCTGGGCACCCTGTGCCAGGGCCCCACCACCCTCATAGTCAAGAATTTCTTCCTAATATCTAATCTAAGTCTGCCCTCTTTAAGCTTAATGCCATACCCCCTTGGCCAATCACTGCACTGCCTGATAACCAGTCCTTCTCCCACTTCCCTGGAGGACCTCTTTAGGGACTGGAAGGTGCTATAAGATGCCCCTGGAGCCTTCACTTCTCTCAGCCTGTTTCCATAGCAGAGGTGCTCCAGAGCCCTGATCAACCTCATCATTCATTTTAAAGGAATCATTCCTCCTCTAAAACATTATCACAAAATCATAGAGTGGTTTGGTTTGGAGGGACCTTAAAGACCATCAAGTCCCAACCCCCCTGTCATGGGCAGGGACACCTCTCACTAGACCAAACTGCTCAAGTCCCCATTCAACCCGTCCTTGAACACCCCCAGGTAAGGGACGTCCAGCAGCTCCCTGGGCACCCTGTTCCAGCTATGAATTGGTTTGACCACACCATGCAATTCTATCAGCCATCTCCAAGTGACCAACCATGTCACAGCACAGCACAACATTCCTGGGCTGGCTGCCCACCCAGCTTTCTTAGCTGCCCTTATTTCTCTGGTGCTGCTTCTTTGATCCCTCTGGTGCACACAGCTCCCCTGGTCTCTTCTCTTGCTTTGTGCTTCTGGCTGTTCAGCACTCAGTCATCAGATAAAAAAAGACTTTGGCTGGATGTCAAAGTGACCAACACAATGATAATGCCAAATAAAGCCCAAAGCCCTAACATTTGATCCTCTATTTCTCTGGACAGATGACTCCTCCCAGCTCCATTCCTCCCTTCCAGTCAACAGCTACAGACACACATCTCTCATACATACTGGTATCCTGTCCTAACAAAGTGTCCCAAGAACATCACTGGAACATCACTAGGTCAGCTGTCCTGGAACAGATGCAGAAGGAAAGGCACAAGGAATTCAATTCCTTTCAGCTGCTGCCTTGAAATCCAGCAGCAGAGAAAGGGATACAAAGAAGAACTTGCTGTAACCAGTGGGTCTGTGGCTGAGCCCAGCACCAACGCAGACAAACGTAACCCACCCCACCTGCTTTTTCATTTTCCATGGACATTTGGCACTGAATTCCCAACAGCTTTGTCCTGCCCACACTAGGTAATAGTCACTCTTCCTCACACTGCCCAGATTAACTTATCTTCCCTTTTCTGCCCTCAAAAGCCTTCTGCTTTCACAGAATCACAGACTCATTGGGTTGGAAAAAAACTTTAAGATCATCAAGTCCAACTGTTCCTGTCCTGTGCTAAACCATATCCCTGAGTACCTCATCTACCCATCTGATAAACACATCCAGGGATGGGGACTCAACCCCCTCCCTGGGCAGCCTGTTCCACAGCCCCACAACTCTGCCAGGGAAGAACTTTTCCCTCCCATC
Source organism: Hypotaenidia okinawae (assembly GCA_027925045.1). Taxonomy (NCBI): domain Eukaryota; kingdom Metazoa; phylum Chordata; class Aves; order Gruiformes; family Rallidae; genus Hypotaenidia; species Hypotaenidia okinawae. The sequence continues at coordinate 212,807,830 of BSDF01000001.1, forward strand.
TGATCTGACCCTGCCCTGGCACAGCTTGAGCCCATTTCCCCTTGTCCCAACTCCTGTCTGAAGAGACCATTGCCCACCTCTCTGCACCCTCCTGGCAGGTAGTTGTAGGTGGTGAGAAGGTCTCCCCTCAGCCTCCTCTTCTCCAGGCTCAACACTCCCAGCTCCCTCAGCTGCTCCTCAGAGGATTTACCCTCCAGCCCCTTCCCCAGCCTGGTTGCCCTTCTCTGGACTCACTCCAGGACCTCTATGTCCCTCTTATGGTGAGGAGCCCAGAACTGGACCCAGCACTCGAGGTGCAGCCTCACCAATGCTGAGTACAGGGGCACAATCACTGCCTTGGACCCGCTGGCCACATTGTGTCTGACACAAGCCAAGATGCCATTGGCCTCCTTGGCCACCTGGGCACACTGCTGACTCATGTTCAGTCGGCAGTCACCCAACACCCCCAGGTTCTTCTCCACCTGGCAGCTGTCTAGCCAGCCTTTCCACCTTAACCCGAGCTCTCAGCCTGAGCTGTGCTACTCGACCTCCATGGGGCTTGACACCAGGAGTGCCCAGATCCCTCACTGACCTTCAGACCACTGTCCTTTCTATTATCATCGCTGGAGACAGTAAATATATCTACTCCGGGAAGCTGGTGGTTTTCTTGGAGGTATTTATAGCATTAACACCGCTCTTCTTTCTTCAGCTTTCTGCCTGCTTTTGTCTGTGTATGGAAACTAAACCCCTGGATATAACCCAAGGAAAAACCACGTCCTGTTCACCAAAGCATGCCAGAGCAAGGGCTGATTCTGCCAGCGCTGGCTGGGGTCCATCAGGCACTGCCTCACTGCTCCAACATACAGAGATCTTTATTTATTTTCTTTCTCTTTCCCCAACTCCCAGCCCAGGTGAAAGCTCAGCCCCTTGCTACATCCTTTCAGCCTGAGGTGGGGCATGAGGTACAAATCAGCCCTGTGATATGAATTCAGCAGGGTATAGCTCAGTTCCCAATGAGTTTTGAAAACCTCACAGAAGTGGTAAATATTCCAACACCTGCTTCTATCCTATGATGCTTGCAAAGTCCAAAGCAGGGCAGGTTTGACCTGAAAGGGGTTTAGATCTGTACTGCTCTGAACTTGACCCTCATTTTTAGGGACTTTTGGCTCCCAATGGGATGAAAATATCCCTGGGTTTCTCTCCCCAGGTCATCTTCCTCAAGGAAAATCTGAACCCATCTTGGCCAGTTCCTCAGAGCAAGATGCTGCCTTGCAAACAGGTCTGCAAAGCCCTGCAGGCACCAGAGGAACTCACACACTTGCCAACATTGCTCTTGCATCCTTTCCTACAAGAACCATGTAGCTTGATCCCCCCAAACATCCAAATCCTTGAGCATCCTTCCTCCAGTGTTACCTCCTGCCTCCTGACCACAGAGCATCCCTCCCACTGAGCATCCCTCCAGAAATCATAGATCCTGGGCTTCCCTCCTGAACCCCTCCTTCCAATCCTCTCTCCATTGAGAATCCTTCCTGCAACCGGACCCCCTGATCAGCCCTTATTCCAACCATCTCTCCTATGTACCTCTCTCCAAGCCCTCTGCTACATCCCAACGCCTGAGCATCCATGACTCTCCCAAGCATCACTCATGCACCCCTTTCTCCCAAACTTCCCTCCCTCAGAGCATCCCAGTTCCTGAGAATCCTGCTTGCATCCTGACCCCCAAGCACCTTGCTCACAGCTCTTTCCTGCATCCCGAGCCCTGAACATCTCTCCTGCACTGTGATACTGTCGATCCCAACTGCATCCAAACCTGAGTCTCCTTACCCCCAAACATCCCTTCTGTACCCCTTCCCTTGAGGATCCCTCCCTTTGAGCACCCCTCCTGCACCCTTTTCCCCAGAACTTCCCTTCTGCACCCCCAATCCCCAAGCATCCCTCCCTCTAAGCAGCCCACCCCTCCTGCACCCCTTCCCCAACCATCCCTCCCTTTGAGAAGCTCAACCCCTGAACAGTCTCCTGCATCTCTTCCCCTAAACACCGCTCCTGCATCCTTTTCCCCAAGCACCCCTTGTACATCCCAACCCCAAACCGCCCCTCCTGTATCCCTTTCCCTGAGCATCCCTCCTGCACCCCGATCCCCAAGGACCCCTCTTGCATCCCTTCCTCTGAGTATCTCTCCTGCACCCCAATCCCGAGCACCCCTCCTGCATCCCTTCCCCTGAGTACCCGTCCCGCATCCCGTCCTGCAAGCATACCTGCTGTACCCCAACCCCTGGGGACTCCCCCTGCATCCCTTCCTCCGAGCATCCCTCCTGCACCAAGATCCCCGAGCGTCCCTCCTGCATCCCTTCCCCCTTCACCTCTCCCTCCGACCACCCCAACCCCTCCACCCCCCGACTGCCCCTCCGAGACCCCTGTAACCCCCTTCCCCACCCGCCCCGCGTTACCTCCCTCCGTGGCCGGGCCGGGCCCCGGCTGCAGCGTTGCCGGCAGCGAGCCGCAGACCTGCGGGTAGCACCGGGGCAGGGCCGAGGGCGGCGGCGAACTACAAATCCCAGCGCGGCCGGGCCGGGCCGAGCCACGCCGCGCCCCCCGCTTCCTCCTCCCGCCGCCGCCGCCTCCGCCTCCCGCGGCGCCCGGCGAGCGACGGGGCTCGGCGGCTGGAGGGGGCGCAGGTGGGTACCGCGGCGGGGATGGGAGGAGGGAAGGGGGGGAGGATCGGCCCGGCTTGGTAGGGGGAGAGTGGAAAGACTCGGGGTCACCCCACCGCACAGCCCCGAGATTGGGGAAACTGAGGCACAGGGGGGAAGCGGTGGCGGAGAAACGCTGTGGGATGTGGCAAGGACGGCTGATCCCCCACTCTGAGGAGGGGGAGGGGGCGGGGATTTAGGGTTGGTTTTTAGGATTTTAAGCTAGTTTAATAGTGTGAACGCCTGGCTCTGTAGGGAGGAGCCGTACCGATGGTTTCCCCCTCTCAGCGTAGGGCTCAGCACCACCCACATAATCCCTGAATCGTTTGGGTTGGAGAAGACCTTTAATATCAAGTTCAGCCATTACCTAACGGTTATCAACTCTGTGAACTTGGCATCCGCTCCCAGCCCACGCGCTTTCAATGCATCATCTCCAAAATTAAAGGGTTTCCAGCATTTTGGGAAATCCAATCCTGGATGCCCACACCTGGGGCTGGCCCTGCAGCCCCCCTGAGCTGGATGGTGGGATGGGGCAGACTGGAGGATGTGTGTGACCCTGTGGAGTGTCTAATTCTGTGTGTTAGGGTTGTCTCTGGGAGCTTTCTGCTGGCGTGCTGGCATCCTTGCTGGCAATTAGCTGACCTTTTAAGTGCAGGGGTGCTCTGGAAGCACCCACAGTGGGAGATGGGGTGGGTGCTGAACCCAGGCCATGCACGCATCGAGCGGTACGCAGGTGGTGGTTTGCCACGTGTCCAGATGAAGCAGTCCAGGAAAGAAATGAGTATCCGGAAGGTACTGTGAGGGTGCCAAGTGATACCCAGGTGGATGCTGGGACAGGACATGAAAAAAGAGTGGAAAACCTTTGCCAGGGCTGGCGTTAGATTGGTGTGCTGAGCTGTAAAAGGGTTATATCAGCTGCCTGGAAGGAAGAGTGATGCTCCTGCTGCTGTGAGACCCCAAACAGGCTCCCTCCAGGCAGCCGGTGGCTGTGCCCTCCCTGCAATCTCTGCTGCTCACACAGCAGCCCGAGCCCACAGGTATGGGAGGTTGTGCCAGGAGAACAATGAGCACTGAGGCACTTTGGCTTTTACTCTCCAAACTTCACTGCAGCTGCATCCCTGTGGCTCAGTGCTCCCTCTCCCCCTCCATCTTGTCTTCTGCCATTCTCCTTCAGTAGCTGTTAACCTTCATTTCGTTCTCCTCCTCCCTGCCCTGCCCCGCTGCTTTCCTTCCTCCTCTCTCCAGAGGAACCTGACCTTTGTTTTATACAGCTCGCTCCTCTTACTCACCGGGCACCAGGTCTCTTTTCCTGACGCCGTCTCCCTACCCCCTTTTCTCTTCATTGCTTAAATTGAGCATCTGCAGAGATCCTCACCCGCAGCCCTTCGCATTCACCTGCACCCCTAAGCAAGCGGCTGAGGGGATGCTCTAGAGCATCGAGGTGCAGGTCGGGGAAGGGGTGGACACGCCAGCATCACATCCACAGCAAACCAGGGATGTTATAAAACTCCCCCTCCGGCTTTCCTGGGTTTTGGGTGGCTTTGCCAGCAGAGGATTTTCTGTGCCTAACAAAGCAAAGTTAAAGAGCTCAAATATAAATACATGGTGGGCAAGCTGCTGCTCTCTGAAGGCGGAGAGTCGGCGTGTCTATCGCCAGATCACGGATCGGTCCTGATGATCCTCTCCTACAAGAGACAAGGGGAGGGCGAGCCGGCGTTTCCTGCCCTGTGCCCGCTGGGAGTTTGAGTCCCCTTCCCGGAGCTCGTCACCCGTGTCCTCCGTGCCAGCCTCGGGCTGGGGGGTGGGGATGGTGAGCAACCTTTCCCCAAACGCCAGCTGGAAATTTCCAGCGGCTCACAGCAGTCCCGAAACAAAAAGCAGCTGCTTCCACCCCCCACTACACACATCCCTCTGGTATATTGCTCCTGGCAGACGTGCCACGCTCTGCTTCACCCAGTGAATTTCAAGCCTCTAATACAAGTGCTGCATTATAATAATGGGCGGGGGGACTGATGTTAACCAAGGGCTCGATGTGAGGTGGGATCAATGTCCATCCTGCAGTGGTGGGAAAACATGAATTTTCCCTTCTAAGAGTACCATATATAAGCATATAGGGTGTAGATACCACACCATGAATGTTTAACCTTCTGTGGTTGAAGATGAGCTGAGATAAATAAGTGTGCATCAGGGGTACATGAAGGGAGGGAGAATCCCTCATTAAACCCAGCCCTCATGCCATGCCCACTGTCCCAGACCCTTCCTGAAACCCAGCTCTCGCTCCGTGCCTACTGGCTGCTGCTGACTACATGAGTTGTCAACTGAGAGTTCTTTCTTCACCCTCTCAATACTATTTATTTTGTTTCTGCCCTCCCTTTGTTGATCTTTTCTAGAACCCCAGACTGCGTTAGGTGGGAAGGGACCTTTAAAGGCCATCTAGTCCCACCCCCTGCAGTGAGCAGGGACATCTTCACTAGATCTGATCACTCAGAGCTTCATCAAGCCTGACCTCGAATATCTCCAGGGATGGGGCCTCCACCACCTGGTGTGTGGCAAGCAGGTCAAAGGAGGTGATCCTCCCTCTCTGCTCTGCCCTGGTCAGGCCCCACCTGGAGGATTGTGTCCAGTTCTGGGATCCCTGGTATAAAAAAGACAGGGATCTCCTGGAGAGAGTCCAGTGGAGAGCTATGAAGATGATTAAAGGACTGGAGCATCTCCCCTGTGAGGAAAAGCTGAATAAGCTGGGGCTGTTCAGCCTTGAGAAAAGAAGCCTGAGAGGGGATCTGATCAATGGTTATCAAGATCTGAAGTGTGGGACACAGGGGGAAATGGCCAGCCTCTTCTCAGTGGGCTGTGGGGACAGGACAAGGGGCAATGGCTTCAAGTTGAAGCACAGGAAGTTCTGCACCAATATCCAGAAGAACTTTTTCCCAGTGAGGGTGAGGGAGCCCTGGGACAGGCTGCCCAGGGGGGTGTGGAGTCTCCTTCTCTGGAGATATTCCAGACCCATCTGGACACCAACCTGTGTGACCTGTCCTAGGGAGCCTGTGTTGGCAGGGGGCTTGGACCCAATGATCTCTGGAGGTCCCTTCCAACCCCAACGATTCTGTGAACTTCATGAAGGTTGTTTGGTTGGTATTTTTACCTCAGGCCTCAAGTGTTTTGGGGAAACTGGAATTTGTACCTCAAACCCAAACACAGGTATTAGTAAGCTGCGATGGAGCAAAGCGATCCATGCCACACGTGTGGAACCAGGGGCCAAACCCACAGCAGGACAGGCATTATGCAAAAAGAAGCGTCTTTGCCTGATGATGTCTTTGCCATTAATGCACTTTAATGAAGCAGACTGCAGCCCCATCTTCCCAACAGCCATTTAAAGTCTCCAGCTGCCGTACAGGTGCCCAGATTAGCTTATCTTTTTTCATACTTCCTTTGCAGCTGAAATCAATCCTGTCCCTCCCAGTGCAGAAGTACTTCCTGTAAAGCATTACCTGTCCTGCCTCACATAACATTCATCCAGCTAATGCTGCTCTCAACCACCTCTCTTGGGCAATACTCAGAAAGCCAGAGAGGTTTTATTATGGCTGCTCTTCCTGATCCTTAGCAGAAATGGTCCCCGGCTTGCTTTAATGTTATTGCCACTTAGGCAGCCTCCAGCACGCCAGCCTAAATAATTAATCTCCTTTTTTGTCTTTTTTTTTTTGTTGCTGTGTGCCTACTTTGCAGCTCGTTGTTCCTTCTCAACTGTTTCTTCACAAAGCTGCATGCATCTCACCATCTTACATGCAGGTTTTCCCGAGTTTTGGTCGCAGAGGGATGTTTTGTGGGTGAGCTGTTGAAGGCCAAGCTATCCAAAGTACCCAGCAGCATAATACCTTACGTATAAAATTTTAAAAATGGAGGCAATGACTGGGAGGCAACTTCTGATGCCTTTAATGGCATATGCAAAGGCTTCAGAGGCCACAAGCAGCATGTGGGATGGAGTTTGGAAACCCCATGTTAACAACACATTTTGATCTGCTGCTACCAAGTCATGTATCACCCTTGCTTTGCTGCTCTGTGTTTATTCATGTCTCCCCCCTACTCTGCCCTGGTGAGACCACAACTGCAATATCGGGTCCTGTTCTGGGCCCTTCAGCTCAAGAAGGACACAGAACTCCTTGAAAGAGCCCAGTGCAGGGTCACCAAGGTGATGAAGGGAGTGGAACACTTTCCTTATGAGGACAGGCTGAGGGAGCTGGGCTTCTTTAGCCTGGAGAAGAGGAGACTGAGGGGTGATCTCATCAATGTCTATCAATATGTAAAGGGTGAGAGCCAGGAGGATGGAGCCAGGCTCTTCTCAGGGATGGACAGTGATAGGACAAGGGGCAATGGGTGCAAGCTGGAGCACAGGAAGCTCCATGTGAATATAAGGAGGAACTTTTTCACTGTGAGGGTGATGGAGCCCTGGGCCAGGCTGCCCGGAGAGGTTGTGGAGTCTCCTTCTCTGGAGACACTCAAACTGGCCTGGATGCGTTCCTGTGTGATTTAGTCTGGGTGATCCTGTTCTGTCAGGGGGGTTGGACTAGATGATCTTCTGAAGTCCCTTCCAACTCATAACGTTCTGTGATTAATGAGATGCTCTGAAAGATGCTACAATCACCCTGCTAACTCTCTCTTAGGCATTGCCTCTGAAACCCCTAAGAACTGATTAATTTTCCTTCCCTGACATTCATAAAGTGAAATCTGTGTCTGCAATATATCCCTGCCACTTTTCCCAAGCAACATTTTTTTTCCCCCAAGAAATACTTGGATTGGGTTTACTTGTCAGGGAAATCAAGGCAGCATTACACATTTTCCCAAACCAAAACTTCTTGTTTTGTTTTCTGATCTGTTTATAACCTTTCTTCTGCCCCACTGGTCTTTATAGCAACAGCAAAACTAGTATGGGCTTTACCTCCGTACTGCAGAGAGTTTTCTTTAGATCTTCAATGAGGCAGTTGAACAGAACAAGCCATATCTGTGGTGTTTCATAAGCTTTCTGTTTCAGGCCCAGTGATTTTTAACTGAATCACAGAATTAGAAGATTGGAAAAGACCTTTAAGATCATCAAGTCCAACCGTTCCTGTCCTGTGCTAAACCATATCCCTGAGTACCTCATCTACCCGTCTGATAAACACATCCAGGGATGGGGACTCAACCTCCTCCCTGGGCAGCCTGTTCCACAGCCCCACAACTCTTTCAGGGAAGAACTTTTCCCTCCCATCTGATCTGACCCTGCCCTGGCACAGCTTGAGCCCATTGCCCCTTGTCCCATCTCCTGTCCCCTGGCTGAAGAGACCATCACCCACCTCTCTACAACCTCCTGTCAGGTAATTGTAGGTGGTGGTAAGATCTCCCCTCAGCCTCCTCTTCTTCAGGCTCAACACCCCCAGCTCCCTCAGCTGCTTCTCATAAGATTTGCCCTCCAGCCCCTTCCCCAGCCTGGTTGCCCTTCTCTGGACATGCTTCAGGACCTCAATGTCCTTCTTGTAGTGAGGGGCCCAGAACTGGACACAGTGAATGAACTGGAATGATCTGAGTTACCCATTTTGATCTGAATAATTAACCAGAAAAATCCTGTTTAAAATATTATCTTTTTTTAAAATACATATATATATATATATATATATATATACAGACATATATATATCCACACACACACAGATGTCTTAAGGAAAGATCCATGTCTCCCTAAGAACCACATAAACTGATTTATAACTTTGGGCTTTCCATTGAACTGCATGTTTGGGCTAAAAAGGACAGGCTACAGCTGTAGCCATTGCTCAGAGTGGTTAAATACATAGTCATATTTCTGCCATTTCTTTACATTTTACTTCTGATGGAAAATCGTGACCAAGGTTTTCAGTTTGGGGGTTTTTTTATGATTACTTGTACTCTTGTGGTTTCTTGCCAAGCTGGGTGAGACAGGCACTCAGTTAAATTATGTATACAGATTTTTATTTATTAGCTAATTAAAACACTCTCAGATGTGATAAATACTTAAGAGAGGAAATAAGTACATCCAAAGCTGTTCTGCATTCAAAGCGATTAAGCAAAGGAAGTGTTATGATAACTGAGCTGATGACTCTAAATATGTGAAGGCATTGATAAGTGAAAACAGGTAGTTGATCGTTTTGCATGCTCTTTCATGCCTTCCTGCTGTCAAACCTCATCACTCTCCCAGGTTTGAACCAATTATTTGCTGAACTAAAGTCATAGGGTAGAAGGTCAGCACAGAAATGTTCTCTGTGCAGCTGTTGAGGATGTTTCAGTGAGGAAAACCCAAGTTTTTGTAAACCCCAAGTTTTACAAAATTGACAAGTCCTGCTCAGTTGAAAGGCTCAGATAGCAGCTTCTGTTTAGGACTTTCAAGAAAGCTCACCACTGCTGGTTTCTCTTAATTTCACAGAATCATTAGGGTTGGAGAAGACCTCCAAGATCATCTAGTCCAAACATCCCCCTACCACCTCTATTACTAACTAAACCATGTCCCTAAGTACCTCATCCAACCTTTCCTTAAACACCCTGAGGGACAGTGACTCCACCACCTCCCTGGGCACCACCTTCCAATTGCCAACCACTCTTTCTGAGAAGAGCTGGTAATAGTGTCATAGAATTGTAGGGGTTGGAAGGGACCTCCAGAGATCATCGAGTCCAACCCCCTGCCAAAGCAGCTCCCTAGGACATTTCACTCAGATAGGCGTCCAGATGGGTCTTGAATATCTCCAGAGAAGGAGACTCCACACCCCCCTGGGCAGCCTGTCCCAGGGCTCCCTCACCCTCACTGGGAAAAAGTTTTTCTGCATGTTGGTGTGGAACTTCCTATGCTCCAAGTCATAGTGTCTATGATTATTCCATGACTAGTTAGGAAAATGCCTGCACTTAATTTTAATTTTAAGGGAGCCATTTGATGGCTGTGTGTTGAATGACCGTAGTTGCTAGAGCAAGATTCACCTCCTGCCTCTGCAAGCAAACACTCATGGGCTTCCCACTGATTCAGGCAACAACAGAACTGGGAATGGGCTGATGATTAATTTGGATTCAGCAAACAAGGAAAAACAGATCTGCAGGTCTTCTGCTAGCACAAATGAGGGCTCACATTTTCAAGGCAGCTGAGCTGACCCACAATGGAAAGGGCTATGCAGTTCCTTCCTCTTCCCTTGCAGCAGCCTTGGCATTCATCTGGCTCCAAGATGTAGCAGGAACATTATCTGAATAGAAAATCATAGAATAGAATAAGAGAATGTGTAAGGTTGGAAGGGACCTTTAGAGATTTAGTCCAACCCCTTGCAGTGAGCAGGGACATCTCCACTAGATCAGGTCACTCAGAGCCCCATCAAGCCTGACCTTGAATGTCTCCAGGGATGGGGCCTCCACCACCCCTCTGGGCAACCTGGGCCAGTGACCAATCTACCTCATAGTGAAGAACTTCTTCCTAGTATCCAACCTAAATCTCCCCTTTTCCAGTTTAAACCCATCACCCCTCATCCTATCACTCCATGTCCTTGGGAACAGTTCTTCCCCAGCTTTCCTATAGGCACCTTTCAGGTACTGGAAGGCTGCTCTAAGTTTCCTCTGGATCCTTCTCTTCTCCATGCTGAACAAGCCCAACTCTCTCAGTCTGTCTTCACAGGAGAGGTGTTCCATATGTTTTTTTCTCCCTAAAGTGGCTCACTGTAGGGTCAGATGAATGACAGAGTTGGCATAGGGAAGGAGGAAGGTATGGCCCTTCCAGAAGCAGGGATACTTAACTGCACCATAAAATCACATCCTCTGTTCATCTCAGTTGACTGCAGAGGAGCTGCGTGGAAACTACATCAACTGGGATATGGCCCCAATTAATTAGGAAATGTTTTCTAAGGTAAAGCACGTTGCAAGGAGAAAACCTGGCAGCTTTTTTACTGAATGAAACAGCAGACTATCGTGTGCTTATGGCAGCAGCACTCCCTGGCTCCCTGCTAGGAGTGTGTCAGGGGATTCTGCTGTAACAGCTTTGTTGCTTTTATTGTATCTTCAGCTGTTGTGGAAGATGTTGGGATGTGTCCAGTTCTTGTTCTTTCCCCCACCACCCAAATTCTGTGTTCATGAGGGAGACTTGATCAGGTGAGCCCAAGGCACAGCTCTTTCTTTGATGTCAGCAGTTGTTCTGACGTAGATTTCCATGAGGAGAGATTTCACTTTTAGCACAATTTAAAAGTTTTGGAAGACTCATGATTTCTGGCACTAAACTGAACTAAACAAAGTCTTGTTCAAGACTGTTGGGAGGAAAAAAAGCATCCTTAGATTTGTTCTCAAGACACAACCTGCAAATGTCATTCCCCACTTCTAATTTTGATGATGAACTCTTACCATGTAGTTACCTTTATTTATTTAGGACTCTCTGTTGTTTAACCTTTTAAACAGGTAAATGCAGCTAAATGTGTGGTGTTGGATTTTTTTTCTTTTAGAGTTAGTCCCAGCATCCTGACTTTTCCATCATGTCAGAACCCATCACGCTCAATGTTGGAGGAAAACTCTATACCACCTCTCTGTCCACCCTGACTAGCTTTCCAGACTCCATGCTGGGGGCCATGTTTAGTGGGAAGATCCCAACCAAGAAGGACAGCCAAGGCAACTGCTTTATTGACAGAGACGGCAAAATCTTCCGCTATATCCTGAACTTCTTACGAACTTCTCACTTGGACCTCCCAGAAGACTTTCAGGAAATGGGCTTACTTCGAAGGGAGGTAGATTTTTATCAAATTCAGCCACTGATTGAGGCCTTGCAGGAGAAGGAGGTGGAGCTTTCTAAAGCGGAGAAGAATGCCATGCTCAACATCACCCTTGATCAGAAGACACAGACTGTTCACTTCACCGTCCGAGAAGCACCCCAGATCTACAGCCTGTCTTCCTCCAACATGGAAGTGTTCAGTGCTCATATCTTCTCCACATCGTGTCTGTTCCTGAAGCTCCTTGGTTCCAAACTTTACTATTGCTTCAATGGGAACCTCTCTTCAATATCCAGCTACCTGCAGGACCCCAACCACTTGACCTTGGATTGGGTTGCGAGTGTGGAAGGCCTTCCCGAAGAGGAGTACACCAGGCAGAACTTAAAGAGACTCTGGGTGGTGCCAGATAATAAGCAAATCAATAGTTTCCAGGTGTTTGTGGAAGAAGTGCTAAAAATAGCCATGAGTGATGGCTTCTGCATAGATTCTTCTCATCCACATACTTCAGATTTCATGAATAATAAGATTATTCGCCTAATTCGGTACAAGTAGGAATGGCTGTTTACTCTGGTGCCAGCACGGAGATAACACAGGTTAAGTGTTTCCCTTTAAAACACACTTACAGCCTAATTCAGAATCATGCTTCTCTGGATTAAGAGTCACTAACAGGGAGATGATTTTCCTTTAATGTATTTACCAATACCGAGCTTTCAGAATATGTCCATATTCTAGATGGAAGGAATATTGTCTAGCTCCTGAATTAAGGATTGGTTCTGTCTCTGCTTCCACCTCTGACCTGCTGTACAATTGTGGGGGAAAAAATCACTTAACTTCTGTCCTTCCTACGTTTTCCAGTTGGAAAATGGGAATGATCCTTGACCTGATCGCAAGGGGATGAGAAGGTTCAGTTATCAAGGTTTGGAAGGTAGATGGAGGTGTGGTGAAAGATGCCGTGGAGCTGTAGTGCAGTGGACAGCCCTGGGGGCACATTTTCCATGTCTTGCCATATCACCCATGCAGAGCATCCAAGAAGTTTGGTTGGACCCACAGAGAAGAAGCATTCCCCACATGCATGCACTCAATATAGCTGTAAAGGATGGTGCATACTGCAAACGAGTAAGGGATCCTGCCTGTTTGGGTGCAACAAAGGATGTCTCTCACCTTCTGAAGCTGACTTGAGTAAGGGATCCTGCCTGCTTGGGTTCAACAAAGGATGTCTCTCACCTTCTGAAGCTGACTTGAGTAAGGGGTCCTGCCTGTTTGGGTTCAACAAAGGATGTCTCTCACCTTCTGAAGCTGACTTGAGTAAGGGATCCTGCCTGCTTGGGTTCAACAAAGGATGTCTCTCACCTTCTGAAGCTGACTTGAGTAAGGGATCCTGCCTGCTTGGGTTCAACAAAGGATGTCTCTCACCTTCTGAAGCTGACGTGTTTTTTCCGAACCCTGTGAGGAAGCCCCAGCTCTGTTCTGCGTTCAGGAAAGCCATGTTTGAATGATGTAACTGGCATGGGCATGACCAAGGAAACCATGATGGAGGGAATGATGCTCTTACAAACTGAGATTGTGGCTGATGGGGGAACTTTTCTTTGGATGCTCTTAAACCTTCACTTCTACATTCCAAAGGCATCCATGACTAACAGTCTTTTCCTTTCTCTTGCAAAGTTATATTCTGGAGGATGCTGCTGAAATTTTGTGAGGTGGAAACAGATGTTTCCTAAGATATTTCCTAAATATCTTCTAAACGTTTGAGCTTCCTTTTGCCTGGACGTGGCCGCCCTTTTGGCATGTCTCCCTTCAGCAGTGCTTGGAGTGCATGGGATGCTCTCTGGGTAGAACAGATTCCATCTGAAGAAACAACTTTGCCATCAGGTTACACCTAGTATTTTTTGTTACAAAAACAGAAGCTCACTTTTCCTATCACAACATATTGAGCCAACTTTTTAATGTCATTTCACCCGCTTGCTTGACTTTAGCACCATATTGTCAGAGGAAAGGCTGTGGGAAACCAGAGGTGATGACAATGGTCAAGCTGTTCCCTACATGCCTGGTTTGTTCTCTAATGAAGATCATAATCCACCAGCTGCATGTTGGCTCTGAACATCATTTGTGCCACGTTCAAGGTGGTTTATTCTCAGCTAATTATAAAGTCTTAGCTGTCTTCCCCTAACCAGTTTGCTACATGTGCATGAGACACCCTCTGGAAAATTTCCCATTATCTATTATGAGATAAAAGGGAAAATGCAATACCCAGGCTTTGCCTTTAGGATTTTAGTGCTTCCCAAAGTTCTTGGCACGGAGCAGCAAAGCTCAGTACTGCTCATATCCTTGTTTCCCAGCATAACTGCTTTGTTGTTACATTAAGCTGACCTGTGTGAACAACCCCCCTCAAAAAAGGCAAAATACAGTGAGATAAATGTAGTTTTCTATTGCAAAATACAGTGATAAAATTTATTTCTACTGTACATGCTGTAACTGCACAAACACTACAAATGAACATGGTAAAAATGTGCATTCTGCAGCTACCAGCAGCCTGTTACAAACCACTGTCCCGTCTGACTTTGGGGCTAAACCATGATACGCATGGGACCATGTTGTTAGGAAGTACTGACTGGGCTGGAACCATCAGAGCCATTAAATCCTGGCAAGTTTTGTGAATTTTGAGGACTGTGAAGAGGATCTTGTAGCTAAACTCCAACCTGAGTCACCATGTTCTTCTAGTTTTCAGTTGCATTAGGAAGAATGTTATTTTCCCTGTCCCTGTTTTGAATTACAAGCAGGAGTAATCTGTTCCAGGGGTTGCTGCTTGCCACTGGGAACAGGAACCAACTCCTGTGTAAATCCTACTTCTGATATGAGTTTACGACTTGGTTGGACATTCAGAGTGATGATCTATGCAGGTAATATGATTATGATATGTAAAATACCATATATGAACCCTCTTTCATCAGTTCTATGCCTTGAAACCAATACATCATAGAATCATAGAATCATAGAATCATAGAATGGTCTGGGTTGGAAGGGACCCCAAGGATCACAGAGTTCCAACCCCCTGACACAGCCAGGGCCACCAACCTCCAGGCCTGGATCTACACAAGGTTGTCCAGGGCCCCGTCCAACCTGGCCTTGAACACCTCCAGGGATGGGGCATCCACCACCTCTCTCGGCAGCCCATTCCAGCACCTCACCACTCTCTCTGTAAAGAACTTCCCCCTAATATCTCATGTAAACTTTCCCTCCTTTAGCTTCAATCCATCCCCCTTGTCCTGACATTCTCTGCCCTTTTTAAAAGTGGATTCCCCTCCTGTTTCTCTGCTCCCTTCAGGGACTGGAAGGCTGCAATTAGGTCCCCCCGCAGCCTTCTCTTCTCCAGGCTGAACAATCCCAGCTCCCTCAGCCTCTCTTCGTAGGGGAGGTGCTCCAGCCCTCTGATATCTTCCTGGCCTCCTCTGAACCCTCTCCAACGGTTCCACATGTTTCTTTCTTGTACTGGGTGCCCCAGCTCTGGACACAGGACTCCAGCTAGGGCCTCACAAGGGCAGAGCAGAGGGACAATCCCCTCCCTGTCCCTGATGGCCACCCCTCTTCTGATGGAGCCCAGGATACCGCTGGTCTTCCCAGCTGCAAGAGCACACTGCTGGCTCATATGAAGTTTCTCATCCACCAGAACCCCCATGTCCTCCTCAGCAGGGCTGCTCTCCAGATCTTCTCCCAGTCTGTATATATATCCAGGATTCTTCCAGCCCAAGTGCAACACCTTACACTTAGCAGTGTTGAACTCATTAGTTTCATCCAGGCCCAGGTTTCCAGCCTGTCAAGATCCCTCTGGATGGCTTCCTGTCCTTCTATTGTGTCAACCACACCACTCAGCTTGGTGTCATCCTCAAACTTGCTGAGGGTGCACTCAATTCCATCATCGGTGTCATTGATAAAGATGTTAAAGAGCACCAGTCCCAAGACAGACCCCTGGGGTACACCGCTTGTCACCGGCCTACACCTGGGCACAGAGCCATTAACCACATCCTTGCTGAATTCATACTAACAGAGCTCTTGGGGGCTCTTGGCAGTATTTATTTTAGCCCACACCCTTGAGAGTAGATTTTAAATGGTCTGTAACAGGAATTCTTGCATGTCAGAACTAAAATAATACTTACCAGTAGTAATTTGTTTCCTGTCAGCTTGATGTCAGCAGCAGGCTTACATCTCGTTTACAAAGAGGAAGAAGTCTGATCTACACCCTTTGATGCTCTGGATGAGTACTGTTCCATTCTGTTTCAGGGAAATAATAATATTCCCTGGGAGAGTTGAATCATTACAGCATTTTCTGGTGAAAGGCAAGAAAGAGGAGCCAGTGAGAGCACTATTCATAGTAATCTAGAGCATGTACTCTTCCCCTTTGCCTCTACCCCCTTCAGCAGCACCCACATTAAAGGCAGTTAGGCATTTTCTTAGAAGTCTAAACAACAAAGGAGTATCCTGATCTGGCCTAGAAGGTAACTGGGGCAATTCTGCTAACACAAAAATAGAGGGTTTGATCCCCACAGACCAAGGAGAACTGAACCCAGGACTTCTCCTGGAGTGCTTTAACCCATCAGTCTGTTACACAATGTATCCATGTTCAAGTAACTAAATGAGACAAAGGTATGACTGGCCACAAACCTCTGCCATGTGTTAATATGCAGGGAGATACAAAGTACCCCTCTCTTCTATATGCAAAATTTCCAAAAATATAGTATAAAGCAGCAAGTGGAGACAGGCATTGGGAGGAACAGAAAAACTTGAGATACCTCTAAATTGCTATGCAGAACAAACATCTTTAAGCGTGAGACACTATTTATAATGCTGCAGGAGTTCTGCACGCCAACAGAGTCTGTGAGATAAGCAGTAAGTGAATCACTTGTGACTGGAGTCAGACATATGTTACACGAACACAGCTGCTATTTCAGACTACACATTAAGCTAAATTTATAGCTGCTCCTTAATTTTGTGGTCTGTGAGTTACATTATAATGACTGCTTATAGGAATGTCATCTCTCCAAAACATTTGTTCCCTTTTTATCTAGAGAGCTGGCTTTTCTTTAACTTCTTTTTTCTGAGGCCTAGAGGCGTAACTTACTTTTTGTTTACCAGTCACAGAATCACAGACTCACAGAATCACAAGGTTGGAAAAGACCTTTAAGTTCATCGAGTCCAACCATTCCCCTCCTATGCTAAACCATATCCCTAAGTACCTCATCTACCCATCTGTTAAACACATCCAGGGATGGTGACTCAACCCCCTCCCTGGGCAGCCTGTTCCACACCCCCACAACTCTTTCAGGGAAGAACTTTTTCCTAACATCTGATCTGACCCTGCCCTGGCACAGCTTGAGGCCATTTCCCTTTATCCTATCTCCTGTCCCCTGGCTGAAGAGACCATCACCCACCTCTCTACAACCTCCATCAGTCAACAGCCCTGATGATTCTTCTTACCAAGAGTTTTCCTGCAATGAACATCCATGAAGCCATATTAACCCCATCACTGGTCATGAAAAGCACTTGGCATTCATTAGCAGTAACAACTAAAAATTATTTCACTATTGAGTGTAATGTTTATGCTCAGAACTCTTTTTTTCTCCCCTCTAAGAGCCTGAGAATGAGGAAAGGATCTAGTGAGGGGGTTTTGCCCCTTGAAGTTTGAAGGGTCCTGTCTTCCACATCTCGGTGCGTAACCCTTGTGCCCATTCTGCCATAGGCCAGCTTCCCTCAACACCTTTGTGTACAATGTAAGGCTAAACCCTGCACTTCTTAAAACGGCCTAAAAGCTGAGAGCGCCACTGAGGAGAGCGATCAATAGCGTTAGAGCAGGAAAATAGTGGTTAGGGCAGATGACAAGTAAGTTTTTAGCTGTAGCCTAATGGCATTTTCAGATCTGGGCATGAGGACAGAGCAGTGGGATTTCTTATATGAGAAAAATGCTCATTGTGAAGCATCCTAGTGGAATCCAGAAAGTATCAGTCATGGTTTTCTCTCAGTAATTTCAGGCTTGATAGGTCTTAAATGTCTAAAAATGTCCAGTTGTAATAAAAGGACTGAGACCATACATAAATCCCAAGACATCTTTGGTTCGCGCAGCTGTCAAGGGTGGGTAGGAGTTGGGGGTAGGAGTGTTTGTTGCTGCAGGCAATGGTAGGGAAATAAAAGAAATAGGTGTACAAAGCTAAGACCTGAAAGAATTCACATGTTAACAAGAAATCCAGGATTCAGAAGGGAGAGGATAAAGAATCTTGATGTGTTCAGGAAAAAGACCTCTGGCAAGATAACGATGGCGACAAAGATTTAGCTATGGAAGGAGGCTGTGATAAGAATGACTCACTGGTCCTTTCCAGTTTTAATCTCCTATTATGCAACCTAAATATTGGTCATACCAAGAGTTATGCTAGTAACTTGCTTCACTTTGCATGTGCTTTACAATCCCCAAAGGTATGCACTGCAGTAGTTTCCATATTTTAAGAGGGTTCCTGAGTATAAATTGCTGCTTGAGCTCGCTGGCAGTAAATGGCTGCAATCCATCAGATTTATTACTGCTCTAGGAGAGGCTGGTGTCCTGGTTTCAGTCAGGATAGAGTTAATTTCATTTGTAGCAGCTGATGGAATGCTGTGTTTGGGAGTTAAAATGAAAGCAGTGCTGAGAACACCCTGATGTTCTTAGTTGCAGTCAGACAGTCAAGGACTTTCTCAGCTTCTTCGTATTTCTCTATTCATGAGAAAGGAGGGGCGAAGCCAGGACAGGTGACCCAGATGGGCCAAAGAGAGTATTCCATGCCAATTACGTCCTGCCTAGGAAAACGGGGGACTGTTGGGAAGAAGAAGAGGGGCGGTCTCGGGACACGTGCTTCTTGGGGGGACGGTCGGGTTCCGGGACAGCTCTGGGTGGTACCTGAGTTGTGTGGGTCGGTGAGAAACTGCATTGTGTATCAAGAGTTTCATATTCTTTTGCTCTAAAGTCCTGTTAGCATTGTTATATTTTATCTTTCTGTTATCTTAGTAAACTATCCTTATCCCAACCCACGGGCCTCTTAGTTTCTTGGTTTTGGAGTTATTTGTCCCTTCCTTTTCCCTTCCCTTGTTTCCCTTTCCCTTTTTCCCTTTTCCCCTGCTCTTTTACTTTAAGAAGCAGGCAACTGCGTGGATCTCAGCCCACAGCCGGGGTGAAACCACGACAGCTGGTGAGGTCCATATTTAAGGGTGTGGGAGTGGTAAGTAACAGCCACAGGCTGTGGAAGATCGATCTAGGATCTTCTGGTACTTCACTGATAAATTGAGACAGTAGGAAGATGACCCTTTGGGGAGTTTCATTTTCACCCCGTCCCTTTGAATTTGGGGTCACTGCTCAGAATTTCAATGTATTTTCAAATAATTAATTGCCATCTCGTAATGAGTCTCGTATCACATGCTGATGGACACACACATGCAGGCTACAAGTAGTCTTAATGTGTGGCCCTCCTGGTAAAAGTCTTGTATGTATGTGGAGGCAGTCATGTGGATAGTCTGGCTTGAGCATAAATATGCAGCTCATTCACTTGGGAATAACACAAGGGATGGTTTCCCTAGGAACTCAGAGAGCAAGGTGCCACAGGGGAGAGCTGTATGGAATAATACCATTTATCTTCTTCCTCTTGCCACCCCCTCCTTCTTATTTTCTGGCTCCTAGTCCTGACTAGGATTTTCACGTTGACCAGAATTTGGTCCCCAATTCTCTAAAAGCCATGCTCTGAACAATACGCTTTGGAAAGCATCAAAAGATGAATTTTATTTCTTATCACTTTCACAGCCAGTGAGGCCGTTGCATTTAAAAATCTGGTTGCATTTCTCTGCCTGTAACTCTTCAGTTCATAGAATTGTTTACATGGGAAAGGACTTTCAAGATCATCAAGTCCAACCATTAACCAAGCACTGCCAAATCCACAACTAAATGATGTGCCCAAGCACCACATCTACGTGGTTCTGAAATACTTCCAGGGATGGGCAGTCAACCACTTCCCTGGGCAGCCTGGTCCAGTGACTGAGGTCCCCTGGTGCAACTTGAGACTTGTTTCCTCTCGTCCTATCACTTCTTACTTGGGAGAAGAGACAGACCCACACCTGGCTAAACTCTCCTTTCAGGTAGTTGTAGAGAGTGATCAGGTCTCCCCTCAGCCTTCTCTTCTCCAGGCTAAACAACCCCAGTTCCCTCAGCCTCACCAGCGCCCAGTACAGGGGTCCAATCCCTACCCTGGTCTTGCTGGCCACACCATTGCTGACACAAGCCAGGATGCTGTTGGCCATCTTGGCCACCTTACTGCTGGCAGTCAACCAACACCCCCCAGGTCCTTTTCTGCCAGGCAGCTTTCCAGCCACTCTGCCCCAAGCCCGTGGCATTACTAGGGGTTGTTGTGACCCAAGGGCAGGACCCAGCACTGAGCCTTGGTCAACCTCAGAGTTGGCCTTAGCCCAGTTTTTGTGAACTGTTACTAACAGTAAATAAAACTGCCTTAGGTCTGACTGAGGTGGAGTTAATTTCCCCACCCAGTAGTCCTCATCATGCTGTGTGTTGGTAGCCAGTGAGATGTTTGGAACACACCGGTGGTGTGGCTACTGCTGAGCAGTGCTGGCACACATCAGGGCTGTCTCTCCAACATCCCCCTCACCAAGAGGCTGGGCGTGGGCAAGATCCTGGGATGGGACCCTGCCAGAACTGCTGACCCCAACTGACCTAAGGCATGCTCCATACCATATGATGTCTGCTCAGCAATAAAAACTAAGAGAGGAGGAGGAAGGGGACATTTCTTATTTATGACATTTATCTTCCAAAGCAACTGTAATGCATAGTGACTCCCTGCTTCCTGGGAAGGGGTCAGACATCACCTGCTGATGGGATGTAGAGAATGAATCTTTTGGTTTTCCTTTGCTTCCGTGCATGGCCTGTGTTTTTGCATTATTAAACTGCCTTGATCTTGACCCACAAGGGTTTTTTCTGTCTTATTTTCTCCCTGCCCCCCATCTTGCTGAGGAGGAGGAGTGATGAGTGTCTTGGTCAAAATGAGCCCACCACTAGAAGAAGCAGGAGATGCTCTGGCCAACAGGCATTTCTTAAGGAAAGAGCATGCAACAACACTTGTTGAGTCTGTAGCTATTCCTCCCTCTAAGGATTTGACACAGTTCATCATCACAATGCTCACCTAGACATCTCCATAGCTGAGAACTGTATGAAACTCCCCCCAAACCAGTGCAGTTGTAGGAAACTTGGATGAACAACCCTTCCTGAAGAATCACAGAACCATAGGGGTTGGAAGGGACCTCCAGAGAGCATCGGGTCCAACCCCCCTGCCAAACCAGGGTCCCTAGGACAGGTCACACAGGTCGGTGTCCACACAGGAATGGAATATCTCCAGAGAAAGAGACTCCACACCCCCTGGGCAGCCTGTCCCAGGGCTCCCTCACCCTCACTGGGAAAAAGTTATACTCTGTATTGGTGTGGAACCTCCTGTGCTCCAACTTGAGGCCATTGCCCCTTGTCCTGTCCCCACAGCCCACTGAGAAGAGGCTGGCCATTTCCCCCTTTGTCCCACACTTCAGATACTGATAAACATTAATAAGGTCCCTCCCTTAGTCTTCTTTTCTCAAGGCTGAACAGCCCCAGCTCACTCAGCCTTTCCTCGTAGGGGAAATGCTCCAGGCCCTTAATCATCTTCTTTAGAGCCCTCCAGTGGACTCTCTCCAGGAGATCCCTGCCTTTTTTATCCCAGGGAGCCCAGAACTGGACACAATCCTCCAGGTGGGGCCTGACCAGGGCAGAGTAGAGGGTGAGGATCACCTCCTTTGACCTGCTGGCCATACTTTTCCTAATGCCACCCCGGATCCTATTGGCCTTCTTGGCCATCAGGACACACTGCTGGCTCATGGCCAACCTGTTACCCACCAGGACCCCCAGGTCCTTCTCCACAGAGCTCCTCTCCAGCAGGTCATCCCCCAGCCTGTATTGATTCCAGCAGTTATTCCTTCCCAGGTGCAAGACTCTACACTTGCTCATCTGGTTTCTTACTTCCCAGCTCTCCAGCCTGTCCAGGTAAGAGAGACAGACAATTTCAAAGGCACATTACCATTTCGAACATTTCTGAACAGAGGATTCAATTCTCCTGTGAAAACCCTTCTCAAACCCTAATCCTTTTCTGCTGCTGAACCTGTCTCTAGTCCCCAGGTTTGAACAAGCCATAGCAGATCCCCACAGAGAAGGTGCTTCCCTGCAGCAGAGCTATACTGGTGTGTTCTGAAGTGGTTTCTGCCTGGTGTCAGGCAATAGTAGGTGTGGGAGCTGCCATAAATTCTGCCATGCTCTTCACCCAACACTAATGCACCCAGAAACGCTGTGTTTCCAGGCACATAGTGGGATGCTGCTTCTCAGTCCCAAATCAAGAGTTAAGACCATGTTGATGGCAACAGTGGCATAGTGGGCTACTCAGCACCCTGTCCACCATTGCAGAGGGGATTTAAAAGAGAGATCCTAGAAGGTGACCCAGATCCAGAGTGAGTCATGGCCCTCCATCTCTTTAACTGTATCCCAGGGACCAAGGAGTCTCCTGGAAGAAGCAATGCCTCATGTTGCAGTAGGAACAGCAGTTCTCATCTCTACAGAATACAGAGAAGGACCATGAAAGGATGGAGCAGGGGCTGCTCTAAGATGATGCCAACCCTGTGTAAGACCTGTCATGATGAACATGAACTGGCATTGCACTCTCCTCACCAAGACACTGATGACCAGGAGCAGCACAAGTGCAGGCTGTTGTGAGTAAAGCACCACAGCAGCCCACACCACCCAACTCAATCCCACATCACCCAGGGCCACCATAACCCACCTCCATACCTGGTCCTACAGTCATCTAGCCCTACTGATGGTCCCAACACAAGAATCACACAAGAATGACTGTGGTTGGAAGGGACCTCTGGAGATCATATAGTCCAACACCCTGCACCAGAGCAGGATCACCTCAAGCAGAGAGCACGGGATAGCCTCCAGGTGGGTTTTTAATGTCTCCAGAGATGGAGACTCCACAACTTCTCTGGGCAGCCACAACTTCTCTGGGCAGCCTGTCCCAGGGCTCTGCCACCCTCACAGCAAAGAAGTTCCTTCTCGCCTTTAGGTGGAACCCCTTATAGTCAAGTTTGTGTCCATCGCCTCTTGTCCTGTCCCTGGGCACCACTGAAAGAAGACTGACCCTGTCCTCCTGACCCTCACCCCTCAAGTATATATCAGCATTGATAAGATCCCCCATTCAGTCTTCTCTAGGCTAAGAAGTCCAGAGTCCCTCAGCCTCTCTTTGCATGAGAGATGTTATAGTCCCCTAAGCCTCTCCGTAGCTCTCAAGTGGGGAGCCCTGACCTGCAAGACATCCATTTTGGCAAAAGAACACCAGACAAGCAGATAAATGGTTATTACACAGAATTTTGAAAGACATGGTGCCCACAGCAAGACGTTTTGCTTCACTAACCACTAAATTACTATAAAGTCGATACCCCTGGTTATGACAGTGAGCTAAGTGAATACTAAACCCAGGCCTGCCAACACCCAACCCCACGTTGCTCAGACCCAGAGCTACCCAACCCAGGCCTGCCATCACCCAACCCCACATCACTCAATCCCAGCAGTGCCCAACCCCGGCCCACCGCCGCCCAAGCCCATGTCGCTCAGACCCAGCGCCGGCCAAGCCCAGCCTGTCACCGCCCAACCTCACCTCACTCAGACCCAGCAGTACCCAACCCAGGCCTGCCACCGCTCAACGCCACACCGTTCAGACGCAGAGCTACCCAACCCCAGCCTGTCACCACCCGCCACCATACACAGTCCCATCTCACTCCCAAACCCACCCCCCAGCCCAAGCCCAGAGCATCCCCCCACCAGCCCGCCTCCCAAGCATGCGCAGAGCCACACCCGACGCAGCGGCCAGGTAGCGGGCAGCTCGGCGCATGCGCACCCGCCGCGGCGGGAGGGGCCGCGCGCTTTAAACCGAGCCGGCGGGCCGCGGCCGCCGCTGTAGCGCATGCGCGGGAAGGCGCTGTCAGGGCAGCGGCGCGTGTCATGGCGGCGGGCGGCCGGAGCTGGTTCCGCGCCCTGGCGCTCGGCGTGTCCTTCCTCAAGTGCCTCCTCATCCCCGCGTAGTAAGGAGCTTGCCCGGGGCGGGGAGCGGGCGGCGCGGCCTCCCAGCCTTCCTGGGGCGGCCGTTGGCTTCCGCAGCCCCTCGGGGCGACCAGGGACGGGGAGGAGGGGGGCAGGGGCCGGCGTGGCGCCGCGGTTCCTGAGGGGGGGCCCGATGCCCTGAAGGCCCGTCGTTCCTCAAGGGGGTCTGTGGGGAGCGGGGTGGTGCTGCGTGGCTCTGCCGCCTCGTCCTCTCGCCTCTGGAGCAGCTCTGCTCTGGCGCCTGAAGGCGCTTGCAGCCCGTTCCGGCCGGTTGTTGTTCGGGAAGGCCCTTAAACGCGCCGAAACGTAAAGCTTTCCCCCTCCTTAAAAGGCACCGTACCTCTTCTACCCTCGAGTAAGCCCGCGAACCTCAAGTTACTGTTAAAAAGCTAGTCAGAACCCGGAATTGCGGCATTCATAGAATCATAATTGTCAGGAAGGGCATTAATTGTCAGGAAGGGCCAAGCTATAAGCGGTTCTTGTCTTACAGTTGCCTGTATACGTCACTGGCACGAAGCTCTCTCAGCATCTTTTGAGTTACTGGATCAAAGTCTTGCCCTAAAGCCGATGAGTATAGGCTCCCTTTTTATCTACCCATGGGGTTGTGCTCTGAAATGTTTCTTCTGCAAGTGTGTGTCTCTGGCTCTTAATATAAATCTTCTGTAGTTACTCCACAGATTTTGAAGTACATAGGAACTGGCTTGCCATCACTCACAACTTACCCCTCTCTCAGTGGTACTATGAAGTAAGTACATGTTTGGGTTGATTTTTTGGCTGCATATATGTTTTTGGCACACTGGGTATGTGATTGTGTGTGGATGCTAAAGGAGGAAGGCTTTTCTTTGCTGAAACTACGTGTCATGGATTCTGAAGGTTGGCAGCTGCATAGCAGTGGTTCAGAAACATCCAGATCACCATTTCTTGACCTTGTGTAGCTTTTAGTTTAAAAGTGAAAATTTGGGGAAGCTGCTAGTGCTTACGAAGGCAAAATGGACAGTTAAAGCCTGTGGCTTGTTGGAAAGGCTGTGTAACTTGGGAGCAAGTTGCATGGAGGTCTTCAATTGCTTCTGTCTTTGCTCTTGTTGTTAATGATACAGAGTTATCTTGATAAAGACTAAATTGTATCCATGGGTATATATGAAATCAATCACTGAATTAAAGATTTGAGCCTCTGCTGATGTGCTGCTGGCATGCATTGATTTTAATCTAAATGAATCACCTTTGTTGATGATAGACTCAGCCTGCACAATTGGGTTTTAATCTGTCTTACAGTATCTTCCAGAGTTCTGAGATAAGTATCATAGGCTCTAGTATTCTTCCACATGAGCTTTTGGGAACTGGGTATCCTAGAGTAAATGGTTTGTACAGGTCATAACTTTGACAGGCTGATCCAAAACTGTAAAACAAGTTTCTGTGATGCCAGCGTGATACCAGTGCCAAAGCACAGGATGCCTTTTGGTAAGATATAACAGGCGTTTGGGAAGGTGCATGCTGGCATCCTGAGCTGCTCTGATCCTCTTCCCTCCTCTCCTGTTTCCATAGCTAAGG
The DNA here is from genome assembly GCA_027925045.1 of Hypotaenidia okinawae. Classification (NCBI taxonomy): domain Eukaryota; kingdom Metazoa; phylum Chordata; class Aves; order Gruiformes; family Rallidae; genus Hypotaenidia; species Hypotaenidia okinawae. Next base: position 212,832,963 of record BSDF01000001.1, read on the forward strand.
AGTTAATCACTGGTCAGGACATAGAATCACAGAATGTGTTAAGTTGGAAGGGACCTTTAAAGGCCATCTAGTCCCACCCCCTGCAGTGAGCAGGGACATCTCCACTAGATCAGGTTGCTCAGAGCCCCATCAAGCCTGACCTCAAATATCTCCAGGGATGGGGCCTCCACTTCCCCTATAGGCAACCTGGGCCAGTGATCCACCACCCTCATAGTGAAGAACTTTTTCCTTATATCCAAATTAGGCATAATAACTGTTCTTTGTGGGAAAAGATCAAATAATACTGTTTGATCTTGATAAGGTTTTTCTAGAGTTCGGAGTTGTTGACTAATGAGTAAAAATAATTTGGAAACAAATTGGTAACAAGGCTGATGGTGCTGATGATTCCTCAAGTGTAGACAAATACTCACAGTGAGCTATCTTAGTGAGATAACAACTCCATGCAGTGCTACAGGCTTGGGGGAGACTGGCTGGAGAGCTGTCAGGAGGAGAAGGACTTGGGGGTGTTGGGTGACTGCAGACTGAATATGAGCCAGGAGCATGGCCAGCAAGGTCAACTGCATCCTGGGTTGTATCAGACACAGTGTGACCAGCAGGTCCAGGCAGGTGATTGTGCCCCTGTACTCAGCATTGGTGAGGCCGCACCTGGAGTGCTGGTTCCAGTTCTGGGCTCCTCACCATAAGAAGGACATTGAGGTCCTGGAGCAAGTCCAGAGAAGGGCAACCAGGCTGGGGAAGGGGCTGGAGGGCAAATCCTCTGAGGAGCAGCTGAGGGAGCTGGGGGTGTTGAGCCTGGAGAAGAGGAGGCTGAGGGGAGACCTTATCACCACCTACAGTGACCTGCCAGGAGGGTGTAGAGAGGTGGGCGATGGTCTCTTCAGCCAGGTGACAGAAGATGGGACAAGGGGAAATGGCCTCAAGCTGTGCCAGGGCAGGGTCAGATCAGATGTTAGGAAAAAGTTCTTCCCTGAAAGAGTTGTGGGGCTGTGGAACAGGCTGCCCAGGGAGGGGGTTGAGTCACCATCCCTGGATGTGTTTAACAGATGGGTAGATGAGGTACTCAGGGATATGGTTTAGTTTAGGATGGGAACGGTTGGACTTGATGATCCTAAAGGTTTTTTCCAACCTAGTGATTCTGTATTTTACTATTAGCCCTGTCACTTTCAGTTCATACATAAAGAGGAGAGAGTTATATATTGGTTAGGTGCAGATTCACAAAAAGCTGTTTAATCTCTTTCACCTAATTAGGAGACAACCCATCCCTCTACTAGCACTGCAGAAGAACAGCTCAAACCACGTTCAGCACCACACATCCAGCTCCTTTACTGTGAAATCCCTTAAACAGAGGCTACTGAGATAAAACATCAGCTGATTTGCTGTGATGCACTGTACTTGAAGGGCTGTAAACAGCATGGATTGTGTTAAATTATTTAATCTCATTTTGTCTTTAGGCAACTTCAGAGTGGACCCTGGATTATCCCCCCTTTTTGCTTGGTTTGAATGTGCACTTTCACACGTTGCCAAGTACTTTGACCCCAAGATGTTGGTTATTGAAAATCTGAATTACACCAGTCGCTCCACCATCTTCTTCCAAAGATTTTCTGTCATCTTTACAGATATCCTTTTCATTTATGCAGTTCGTGAGTAAGTCTTCCTGTTCTGATTTTAGGGACAACTGGTAGTCTTTAATATATGGACTTTCTCTGCAGTAACAACAGATCATTATTTGTGCAGATAAACTTGTTAAAGGCATCAAAATATCAAAGCTGCTGTAACATACTCAAGGAGAAATTTGGAACATGCTGCTAAACCCAAGACAGCTTTTTGTTGTCCTGGGAGCTGCTGTTGCTGTATATGGGATCAGATTTGTGCACATTCTGACCATAGCTGCTCTTTTGTGTTACAGATGCTTTGTTTCTGTCGCTGGGTTAATTTTGTAGGAGTTGCAGGACAGCTTGGGTGCACCCAGCTGTTGCTTCCTGATACTCTTAGTGTTACTCTGCTCTTCTAGAGTAGAAGCACGAGGGAAATTTGTGTCTCTATTGTTAAATATGTAAAGTCACTCCAGTGTTTTTGGTATTCTTGATGATAAACTGATTATTCCTAGTCTAATTTAACAATATTAAGGTTATACATTTTCACTGTGCCCTGACTTTGTGAAGAAGTGTTTATCTTACACCAGAAGAGTATCACAGAATGTTAGGGGTTGGAAGTGACCTCAAAAGATCATCTGGTCCAACCTCCCTGCCAGAGTAGGATGACCACATTGCACAGGCTTGTGTCCAGGCACATCTTGAACATCTCCAGAGAAGAAGACTCCACAGCCTCTGAGCAGACTGTCCCAGTCTTTATGGGCACCCATAAAGTTTTCCTCATACTGAGATGGAACTTCCTGTGTTTCAGTTAGTGCCTACTGCCCCCTGTCCTGTCACTGGGCACCACTGAGAAGAGCCTGGCCCCTTCCTCTTGATGCCCACCCTTTAGGTATTTACAAGTATTAATCAGATCCCCTCTCAGTCTTCTCGTCTCCAGACTAATCAGACCCAGCTCTCTCAGCCTTTCCTCATACAAGAGATGCTCCAGTTCCCTCATCATCTTTGTAGCCCTCCTGCTAGACTCTTTCCAGTAGTTCTCTGTCTTTCTTGAACTGGGGAGCCCAGAGCTGGGCACAGGGCTGCAAGGATCACAGAGTTCCAACCCCCCTGACACAGCCAGGGCCACCAGATCCAGGCATGATCTAGACAAAGTTGCCCAGGGCCCCATCCAACCCGGCCTTGAACATCCCCAGGGATGGGGCATCCACCACCTCTCTGGGCAGCCTGTTCGAGCCCCTCACCACTCTCCCTGTAAAGAACTTCCCCCTAATATCTCATCTAACCCTTCCCTCCTTCAGCTTCACTCCATCCCCCTTGTCCTGCCGGTCTCTGTCCTTTTAACAAGCTGATCCCCCTCCTGTTTCTCTGCTCCCTTCAGGGACTGGAAGGCTGCAATGAGGTCCCCCCACAGCATTCTCTTCTCTAGGCTGAACAATCCCAGCTCCCTCAGCCTCTCTTTGTAGGGGAGCTGCTCCAGCCCTCTGATATCTTCATGGCCCTGACTTTCTAACAGTACTGCAATACAGATCACCCACAGCTTCCTAATGTGATCTAATGCGCTGAGACATACTAAGATATTTGTAATCAACGAGAATAGCTCATGGCATTGGCAGGGGGAACCAGGAAGAGGTTAATGCTGAACTGAGGCCCTTAAATACAATGTCGTGTGTTGTGTCCAGATGTAGTAATACCTTGTTCATCGGGACAAGGAGATTGCAAACCGGTTATGACAACTTCATGGTTGTTCCTGAGTGTGAGATTCGAACCTGAGACTTCTGTTGCTTTAGCAGGAGGATGAAATGTCCCACAGCTATCTGAAATCCCTTTTTAACTTTTTTTATTCATGGTGCTGTTCAGCTTTGAGAAAAGAAGGCTGAGAGGGGATCTGATCAATGGTTATCAATATCTGAAGGGTGGGACACAGGTGGAAATGGCCAGCCTCTTCTCAGTGGGCTGTGGGGACAGGACAAGGTGCAATGGCCTCAAGTTGGAGCACAGGAAGTTCTGCACCAACACGTGGAAGAACTTTTTCCCAGTGAGGGTGAGGGAGCCCTGGGACAGGCTGCCCAGGGGTGTGTGGAATATCTCCAGTCTCCTGCTCTGGAGATATTCCAGACCCATCTGGACACCGACTTGTGTGACCTGTCCTAGGGACCCTGCTTTGGCAGAGGGGTTGGACCCAATGATCTCTCAAGGTCTCTTCCAACCCCTGTGATTCTGTGATGCTGCCTTCTCCTGATGAATCTAGCAAGAACATTACCCTTGCCTTCCATCCTAATAAAATACCTTTCTTCAGGTTGAATGTACTTTTCAACTCTTATGCAATGATGTTTTTGTTGGCTGTTTCAATTAAGGCTGCTGTTTCTTCTGCTCTTATTCAGATGCTGCAGATGTGTAAATGGGAAACGAGCTGCAAAGGATATCCTGGAAAAACCAGCATTTATTCTTGCTGTTCTGCTCTTGTGGAATTTTGGGTTGTTAATTGTGGATCGTATCCTTTTGAAATGCTGTGGGTTATTTATGGGGTTTTTTTAATGTTACAGTGTGTGGTACAAACCCATAACTACTGTTATTACCAGCACAGCAATAACACTGCTATTTGTGTTTCTGGGGTTAGTTTTCTTTAGAATTATTCTTTGGCAAAATAAAAATTGTTCTCTTTTTTTTTTCTGGCCTGGTTTGCCAGTGCTGCAGGAGGATGAGTCTGGCAGCAACACGCCTGTTCATGCTGGCTACTTCTCTTCTACATGCCTCCAGAAGTGTTAGCAGAGAGCTTCTTCTCTGGGTGTGGTTCTGAGTTTGTCCCAGGGCAAGGAAAATCTTGCATGTGCTTTCTGTTGGTTAATGCTACATGAGAATTAGCACATTAATAATTTTTTTTTTTTCAAAGAGGATGTAAAAATACCTCTGGAAGAACCAATTGTTGCAAGTCTTGATGTAATCTGCACTGGTCTAGTTGAGGAGGGAACAGAGGGGAAAACAACAGGAATTCTTTTATAGGAAGCACTAGTTTTGGCTGTCCCAGTCCTCTAAGCTGCCTGTGTACAGGTGATAGGTGAGTGCTGCCATCTTCATCCATTAACTAATCCAAGGCAGAAACTAATTTTTAAAATTTAAAAAAGCAGAGAGTTAACTTTTTATTTGTTCTGATTTATATCATGGAAGCTGCACAATACATACGTGGTCAGATTGTTGTGCTCTGCTTCATTACTGTAGCACAGCAGTGTTAGTACATTTTGTGTCTGGCATTACAGGTGTGGTCATGAAATAACTTCACATCTTTGCAGAGTTAATTTAAGGTTACTTTCTTGATTTAAGTTCCATTTTAGTTTGAAATTATCTTTATAAGCTTGAGTTTTCCTCAGGAAACTGCTGAGAAAAGCTTGCTTTATTCCTTTCTTGACTCAAGTTCAGACATTCACTTTCAGTACAATGGCTTTCTCTTTGGGCTGATGCTCCTTTCCATTGCCCGACTATATCAGGTAAGTTTTGAGTGGCTCTTTCCTGTTATCACCATATTATATTTTAGGTGCATTAATTACCTTCAATATGAGCAGCCCAGTGAAGTGATTGAGATGTGTGTTGAGCTGGATGTGTAATTATTCATGGAGTATGAAGGGGAAAGAGTAGGACTGGAGTCAGCACAGTTGGTTGCAGATGCTGCAGCATTGCAGTTCCCTGTGAGAAGTTGCAGGATCTAAAATTCTCTCTTACACCTGAGCAGCATGACAGGGCTTCCTGCCACTTCATCTTTTTCTAAGTCACCAGTCCTTGGAAAACCTACCTCTGAAGCTATGGGGAAGGGAGAACTACTCCAGTTTTCCAAGAACCCTTTGCCAGTATAGTTTCCTTCTCCATACTGGTTGTGCATAACACTACTGACTGTGTAGTGCGAAGTAAATACTTGTGTTAAATGTCCTGTCACCATTAGAGTACAACAGTAGACTCTGCAAAGTTAGTGCAATGGCAGAACAAATAGAAAAACTTAAGTTTTGGGTTTTTTTTTCTCTAGAAAAGATACTTGGAAGGTGCTCTTCTCTTTGCTGTTCTTCTGCATTTCAAGCACATCTACATATATGTGGCCCCAGCATATGGCATTTATTTATTACGGTCCTATTGTTTTACTGCAAATAATGCAGGTAAGAAGGTGTTTTTCTTGCTTGCTTTGGGGGGATTGATTTAATTAGTGAGGTCTGGGGAAGACTCAAGACAGATACCATCATGGATTGGCTGCTTGGGTAGCAGGGATGTTAAGGTCCTTAAAGATCTTTGAAATTTATTTATGTAAAAAATAGCACTGAAAACCATGTTTGATATTCCTCACAATTACAGAAAAAGTGAAAATGTGAAGTTTGTATAATGGAGGAGCTGCAAGGTGGAAAAAGTAAATCATAGAATCACAGACTGTGTTAGGGTGGAAAGGACCTTTACAGGCCATTTAGTCCAACCCCCTGCAGTGAGCAGGGACATCTCCACTAGATCAGGTTGCTCAGAGCCCTGTCAAGCCTGACCTTGAATGTCTCCAGGGATGGGGCCCCCACTACATCTCTGGGCAACCTGGGCCAGTGTCTCACCACCCTCATAGTGAGGAACTTTTTCCTAATACTCAACCTAAATCTCCCCTTTTCCAGTTTAAAACCACCACCCCTCATCCTATCACTCCATGCCCTTGGGAACAGTTCTTCCCCAGCTTTCCTATAGGCACCTTTCAGGGACTGGAAAGCTGCTGTAAGGTCCCCTGGAGCCTTCTCTTCTCCACACTGAACAAGCCCAACTCTCTCAGCCTGGCCTCATAGGAGAGGTGCTCCAGCCCTTGGATCTTTTTTGTGGCCTCCTCTGGACACACTCCAACAGGTCCATGTCCTCCTTGTGCTGAGGATTCCAAAGCTGGAGACAATGCCAACTAACTGTTGAAGGAAGCAACTGAGTATGTTGACATAAAATGTTTATATATGTTTCTTTTGGATAGGTGCTAGCGATTCCCCATTGGTGTGGAATGCTTTATCTCCCTCACCACTTGAAACAGTGGCTTTGCATAATCTCTTCTCTTCTTTTAGATGGATCCCTGAAGTGGAGAAGTTTCAGTTTGCTTCACGTAACTCTTCTGGGATTGATTGTCTGTCTTGTTTCTGCTCTTTCATTGGGCCCCTTCATAGTATTGGTAACAACCCCTTTTTCACCTTTTATTCCCCCAAACTTAAAAAATTGTTACACAGCTATAAACAATGTCTCACCTAAAGAGCTGACTTCTCTCTTCTTCTTTGCTCTCTGCAGGGACAGCTGCCTCAAGTCATATCACGGCTTTTTCCTTTCAAGCGAGGCCTCTGCCATGCTTATTGGGCCCCAAACTTCTGGGCTTTGTATAATGCCATGGATAAAGCACTAACACTTTTTGGTACAGTATGCTAACCTTGCTATATGGTGCCTAAACACAGATAGATCAACACAGATGGATCTCTGGATTTTAATCTTCCTTCCCTGTTTGAAATGCAGGGAGTAGAAAATGCATTTTTCAGAGTGCCTTAAATCACCTGGTCCTCTACATAATCCCACCCATGATCATTTTCCAGCAGTAGGTCAGAAATCAATTGTTCCTCTCTGCTATCCTTAAGAAAACATTTGACCATGTACATAGTTCAGCCACTTCATTTTCTTCATTAACACTTACCAGTTTGTGCTTTTTTTTTATGCTTTGTTTTTAGGTTTGAAGTGTAATTTTCTTGATCTCACAAAAATTCCTAAAGCCTCAATGACTGGAGGGCTGGTTCAAGAATTTCAACATACTGTTCTCCCTTCTGTGACTCCCCTGGCAACATTAATCTGTACTTTCATATCTATATTGGTAAGAGCAAGAAATATTTTTATAGCAACTTGATGTGGTTTGTCCCCTGTAGATTTTGATTGGTACACACTTCACGTGAGTTTTAATTCCAGGACAACATATAGGTTTTCTTTAAAAACAAATATATAATTTATCCTAATCATTGTTTTGGTAAAAGTGGAATTAATTTCTTCTTTGATGCACAATATGACTTAGTTTTTCAAGTGTGGCTTAAAATTAGGGCCAGCTCTAGCACAGTTCAGGTGATCCAGTCATGGATCAAAACCACTCTGCATGCTGAGCTAAAAGTAACCGTTTGTGATTAAAAAGTAGTTGAACTAGGTGTGAGTAGAGATATGGAGGAACTGTTGGGGCAGCTTACAGTGCTCCTAACAGCATGAGCTACAGGTAAGTGTGGTGTTCTTCCCATGGCAAGCAGATAATTAAAGGTTCAGTAAGTAATTACCTGGATGCAGTCTCTTTTGCTCTAACAAACGACTAGCCTTTAACTGGAAATATTTGTTTCAACATATTCATGATAAAATGAGTTTAGTGGCATGGAATCAAAGACAGTTCATGCAACACACGTAGGAGGGAGTTGGCTGTAGTCTTTCAGTCTGCTTTTCCCCTCCTCTTCACACTGGTGAAGTCCTTAAGGCTCTGCTTGTACATCCCAATAGATACTGTCCCCCAGCCTATGTACTGCTCGTGCCACGCAGCCGCATCCCGTGTTGATATAGATTGAAAACAATCTCTTTGGACAATGGCTTGTGCTCAGGATTGCCAGACTTTTCACTGAAGTCCTGTTTTTGCCTGTTGTTTCTAGCCCTCTGTTTTCTGTCTTTGGTTTAAACCTCAAGGGCCCCGGGGCTTTCTTCAGTGCCTTGTTCTTTGTGCGTTGAGTTCCTTCATGTTTGGCTGGCACGTGCATGAAAAAGCGATACTCCTCGCTATTCTGCCTTTGAGGTAAGTGATTTTTCTATGTAGGAGTTGCCCAAACTGAGCCTGCAGCCACATGTTGAAGAACCCTCAGAGAGTTTCACTTTGTTTTCAGTCTATTTCAGAAAATTGATTTTTATAGGATGCCTTAAGCTGTAAAGTTTTAGTGCACCTCAAGTAAACTAATTCCAGGCACAGTGAAAAGTGGCTGCCTTAGCAATAGAATGTGCTGATGCTAGTACAGCATGTGTGGGACACTGGTGTGGCATTAAGTAATATCTTCAGTGACATCATAACACCAGCTTATACTCTATAGGAGATTGCACAGACTTTAAAGCTTTAGGTTGAGCTTTATTGGTAGTAGCTGGTTCCCCTGTCAGCACTGTGGGGGCACAGTAATTTACAGATGACCACAACAGAAGCGTGTGGTGTTGGGATGAGTAAGCAGTCAGTTTCAGGCTCTGACACAGAGGCCTTCCCACTGCATACACTCTTTAGTGTCTCTGAATGCTGAGTTGTATTAAGGTGCATGGTGTAAGGAAAATCTCTGTTGATTGCTGTTAGAATAACAGAAAAAAAAAACCAAAAAACCCAAACCATGCATAAACCATGAAAAAAATGGGGTTCTGACTTAGAAATATTTTTATTTTATAAAAAATAATTGATTTAGCTTTCCCGTGAAGCCTCCTTATCTCAGTGAGAGCTTGGGAGCAGGCTCAGTAAAAGGCTTCATACATGTGGTGTGTGGGATAAAAGCAAGCTGCTTTCTCAGGATCTTTTTTTTTCTTCCCCCTTTGTTGTTACTGCATTTGTGCAGGACTTCCATTGCAGCTGAAAAGTCTAAGACCTGTTTGCTGTGTGTCCTGTGGGAGGAAAAATTGCCTTGCCTGGCTTGAAGCACTTGATGCTCAAGTTTGGCAAGCATGCACAGCTGATAAAGCTCTTTTTTCTTTGAATAGTTAAGTTTGGAGATCTACCATGGCAAGGAAAAATGGGAAAAATATTGTAGTATTTTAGCTGCTGGGCTGTTCAAGCCCTGGTGAGTCCTGTGCCTCATCTTCAAAATGCTGAGGAACTTGTTCAGGAGTCAACTGAGGACCTTCTATGCTATCCTTGACAAGAACACTGCACAGTTCCTACCAAAAGGGCTTAATGCCTGTTCAGGGTAGAAGTGAGGCTATAGTTATCAGCTGCCTGACCAGTCTTGTTGCAAACTGTTATTTTCCTATTCAGAGCATGACTGTGTTTAAATTCTTGAAGTGGGAATTATGGGAGGGAGGGAATTGCCATTGGAAAAACAAAATGAAGGAAAAAGAGTAGGGCTGGCAATGTTGGCAGCCAGCTGGCAAAGGAGAAAGCCCATTTGTAGAAAACTTGTGACCTTTCTGATGCCTGTGTTCAGTGGGGCTGTGGTTTTCTGGGGGAGGTTTTCCTGTCCGATTCTTTTCCTCCTGGGTTTTATCTCCAAGGCTGTGTGGCTTGGAAGCAGGGGACTTCATCCCAGGTCCAGTGTCTGGAGGGACTGGGGTACTATGAATCTATTTGACCTGTTCTTCAGTCTCTTGTGATTTGTGTAGTATTTTGGTGGAATTAAGTTCCTTTGCTAAAAGACTAACGAATTCTTGCCATTTTTAGCTTGTTGTCTGTCCAGAGAGCAAAGGATGCTGGCATCTACTTGATTCTGACAACCACAGGGCACTTTTCACTTTTCCCACTGTTGTTCACACCACCAGGTAAAACATTTTCCCTCTTTCTCAGCTTTCTTCCTACTGCTTCAGGTTTCTTTATCAGAGGTGATGTGCAGGTAGTGGCTTTGGATTATTCCTGTAATGAGTTGAAAGTTGTAAGGGGCTGTAGGTCAGCCTGCTTTCATTAATCCAAACTCTCCAACTAATGAAGACAAGCATTGATTTTTAAAAAGCTGTGGAAGAGCTGTAATTGAAATAGAGATGAGACACTGTCACAGTTAATACTCGTTACACCTCGTTCTGCCACAGTTCTAGAACCTTCCCGCTGTCTAACATAACCACATGAAGGAAAAGTGATAAATGCACTTTGAAACAGCAAACCTGACAGGCTGCTTTGCAGCTGACCACTCCTTTGTGCTATCAGTAACTAGCTTAAACTATAAAATCATGTAGCAGCATCAGTTAAATCAGTATGTATAGGGACAGGTTTGCCTTTGTGGCTAAAAGCTGTTCCTTCTTTCCTCCCCTTTTGCTTCACTTAAACCCTAGCCCATCATAGTCTTCTGAGACAGTTCAGATCTGGACACTCACACTCTTTTGATCTGATGCTGCCACTTATTTGCTGGAATGAAGCTGCTCCCTTGAAAAAAGAGACAGTCCTTTCCCTTCTGTTACTTAATTTTTATCTACCACACAACCAAGAACTAGAAAACACTGATTTAGCATCAAGGTTATGTCTGGAATTTCCCAGCTCGGTATTTGATTTACTTTTTCATAGGAAAATCTGATCTGCAGTGCTGCTGCATTGTAATTACAAGTAGCCTGTTCAGTATGTTTATAGATAATTGAAGTAAGAGCATTTAATAAATATCTCTGTGACCCTGCCTGTGGCAGGGGGTTGGAGCTCTGTGATCCTTGGGGTCCCTTCCAACCCAGATCATTCCATGCTTCTATGATCTAAACTGATTTGTAGGTGTCCTAAGCTGTAGAACATTTAGTAGTTCTGTTTGAAGAAAATAATGAAGTTGGACAATGCAAATGCAACTAGTAGGATTTAAAGATACTGTAATTCATATGGCAGAAGGCTTTTATAATAAAAGCATGTTATCTTCTTTCTATTTCAGAACTTCCAATTAAAATACTGCTTATGCTGCTGTTCACTGTTTATAGCTTCTCTTCATTGAAGTCTCTATTCAGGTAATGCCCAAAGCCACAAGCAAAACCTGTTTCTTCTGTCACTGGGTGCAGAGTTCTCATAAGGAGCAAACAGCCCAGGAAACTGATGCTGAAGTATCAAATTCAAGCGTTACTAGTGAAAAGATGCTGCTGCCTCTGTTCTCCTCTAAGGCAGAGAGGCTATAGTTAGGATTATTATTACACAGCCTTGTTAGGGCTGAACTGTGACAGTCACCTGCAAATCCCCACCTGCTGGTGTGCTGCTAAAGCACAGAGTTGCAGTGCTGTAGCCTGAGAGGATTTAATTTGCTGTTGGAGCACTATTACTGTGAGTTCTAGAGACTGTTTATCTGTGCTAGTGGTTACAAGCACCACTGTGGGTTTTTTTTCAGCAGAACTTAGTGTTTCCATGGGTGGAAGGGACAGATTGTAACTCCTGTGAACACCTGCTTCTCAGAACACCTAATTACCCAAACTGCCCTGGGTCTTTTTAGCAGCCCATGGTCTCCTACCCACTTGACCAAAGAGCACTTACCCTTACAACTTCTGTAGTCTCCACTTTCCTGTTTCCCAAAGTCCTCATGGCAAAGCCAAGCTGTAGTGGAGAATGTTGGAAATGCTTTTGTCATGGTTCTGCCCTCAGCCAGGAGCTGAGCACTGTGCAGCTGCATGGGGGGAATGGGGAAGGGGAAAAGGACAAAAACCTAAAGGCAAACCTTATGGGACAGTTTACTAGAACAGTGGAATAACACTAATGGGACTTGGGTAGCAAAAATATATGAAACTTGTGATACACAATGCAGTTTCTCACTGAACTGTACAGCCCAGAGCTGTCCCAAAGCTGGACTGTCCCCAAAACTGCATGTACTGGAGTGAATGCTCATCCCACCACCAGCCCCCCTTTATGCTGAGCATGACATAATTGGCATGAAACTTTTTGGCCAGTTTGGGTCACCTGTCCCAGCTGTGTCCCCTCACAGCTTCCTGGGCTACCCACTGCCCTTGTTAGCAGGGTGATAGGAACAAGTGAAAAGTCATTGACTGAAAGAAAATTAACTCTATCCTAGCCAAGACCAGGACAGTTATAAATCTGTATTTGCTGCTTCAGTTACCTGCTTTTTGTAGGTGATTCTTTTTTCAACCAGACTGCTTTTTCCCCACTTAGTATTCCAGAGTGTAACCTTTAATTAATGCAGGAGTTTAATTTTTGTCTAGAGCTGGCTTTTGTGAGTTTCTTGTTCTTAATTCTCCAAAACAAATTCCTTCCAGAAGAACATGAATTCCCCTGTAAATTACCTACCACCAGTGTCCTTTGTGAGAGATTGGCTCATACATCCTCCCCTGCGAAGCCAGGCTGAGAGAGTTGGGCTTGTTCAGCCTGGAGAAGAGAAGGCTCCAGGGAGACCTTATAGTGGCCTTCCAATACCTAAAGGGGTCCTGCAGGAAAATGGGAGAGGAACTGTTCACCAGGAAAAGAGGCAATGGCTTCGAGCTGACAGAGAGCAGGGTTAGGTTAGACATTAGGAAGAAATTCTTTACTGTGAGGGGGGTGAGGCCCTGGCACAGGGTGCCCAGAGAGGTTGTGGAGTCTCCATCCCTGGCAGTGTCAAGGATGGCTTGGATGGGGCTTTGGGCACCCTGCTCTAGTCAGAGTGTCCCTGCCCGTGGCAGGGGGTTGGAACTAGATGAGCTTTGAGGCCCCTTCCAACCCAAAGCGTTCTATGATTCTATGAAACCTTGGGAGAAGGGGGCAGAGGTTAAGATTAAATCCAACACTTCCACTCTTTGGATGTGGAAATATGTGTGTATGAAAGTCTGTCTGCTGGAATGATGTGAGGTGAAGCAGAGCAGCTGCTAAGATTTCTGCCTAAATCCCAGGGCATTGTGGAACTTGGTATAAAGGCCACGTGATAGGGAAATGAGCGGTACTCCTTCATGTGTTTGCCAGCTGAAACTGTCTCAACTGTTACTTAAAGCCTTATTGTGAACTAACGGGGGATATGAATTGTGCTGGGCACCAGAGAGCTCAAATCCAGAATAGAGTTAGTGTAGCTGGCATGTATTTTAACACACATTAATATGTTTTAACAAATTTTTCTTTAATTCCCCTGGCAGGAGAGAGAGGCGTCTCCTTAGCTGGCCTGAAACTATCTACCTCGCCCAACTAGTGCCTTTGGAAATCTTCTGTGAAATGGTATTTCCTCTGACCTCCTGGAAGCAGCACTTCCCTTTTGTCCCTCTGTTCCTGACCTCTGTATACTGTGCTCTGGGCATCACGTACGCTTGGCTGAAGCTCTACATCTCTGTCTTGACCGAACGAAGTTCTGTTAGGCAAAAGGCTGAGTAAAAGCTACCACCTTGGGACCAGTCCTGGATTGGAGGGGACTGTCAGGCACTGTGAGGGGCTGTCACAAGGACGCACAACTCTTGATACAACACAGCATAACACGTACCATTGCCACGAGGAGAGTTCTTCTTCCAGACACTTCTATACTGCCCAACAATGATACCTCTGATTGTAAACACCTGTCACAGTAACGTGGGGCCAGCTGAGACGCTGCTTGCCATGAATAAACTGTGATGTTTAATAAGGTCCAGGCTTTTGTCCTGAGGAAAACCTGCCTGGCTTTCCCACTGCTGTCTGTATTTCAGTCAAGTCTCTGTGGCAAATTACAAGGGATCATTGCTGTGTAGGGGAGAGCGTTTTAAATGCCTCCTGTGGAATATGTGAATTAAAAACTTGATATTTTTTGTTTGAGCATTTCTTCTGGGTGTGGGTTTTTTTTTCAGCTCATATCAAAACCCTACTTCTGAGGGACACCACAAGTGAGGATGTAGTGCCTAGCTTGAAATTCATCCTGGGGTCTTTTCTCAAACTCTTGAAAACTCAAATCTCAGGCTTGAATTTAGTCACTTAAGACATCTGTGTCCCTTTCTTTGATCTTGTTTCATAGTCTTTTCCAAGAGGTTTTAATATTCTAATACATATTTTGTTAGAGCAGATTACCAAGGTGTGGCATGTTTCTGAAATGAGGAACCATTTTAACACCATTAAACATATTGGATAATGTAGCTGGGTAACTCTATTTATAATTCTTGTGAAACTCTGCAACCATGATGAAAGACTGAGTGCCAACAGTTCCTCTGATAAATTAAAGAGGAATGTTGTGTTCTGCTTGGCAGAATTGTGTACCAATGGCAGTTACCTACAGCTTGATGCACATCATCATTGTGCATTTCTAACCCTGTGTAGCTTGTTCTGTGTGGCTGGGTTCTGGTGGAGGAGGGGGCTGCAGGGGTGGCTGCTGCAAGGAGCAGCCAGAAGCAAACACCAGCCAGCTTCAGGCCAGAGCCATTGACCAAAGCTGAGCCCATCAGCAGTGGTCACAGTGCCTCTGGGAATCACAGTGAGGAGGAAAAAACCCACAAGCAGTTGCTTTATGCCCCCAGAGAAGGGAGGGAGAAGATGTAAGGAGCTGTGCAGACACCAAGGCCAGGGGAGGGGGGATGAGGCACCCCAGGTGCGGAGAGAAAGATGCCCCTGCAGCCTCTGGAGAAACCTGTGGTGGAGTGAGTGTCCCACCTGCAGCCTGTGGCAAGGCCCCACACGGGAGCATGTGGAGACATACAGGAGATGCTGTGACCTGTGTTGGAGCAAGCCCCTGCCAGCACTTGCAGCCCATGGAGAGGCACGCAGACACAGAGAGATGAGTGAGAGAGATCCACACCAGAGCACGTTTGCTGGGGGGGGGGGGGGAGGGTTGTGACCCTGTGGGGGACCAGGCTGAAGCAGTCTGGGCCTGAGAGACATTCTGTGATTTGTGACTGCACCCATAGCAGTGACCCACACTGGTGCAGCTGGGGAAGAGCTGAAGCCCTGTGGGAAAGGACTCATGTTGGAGAAGTTCCTGGAGGACTGTCTGCTGTGGGTGGGATCCTTCTGTGCAGCAGGGGAAGGGAGTGAGGAATGCCTTCCCCATCCCAGCTAAGAAGGAAAACAATTTGTGAGGAACTGACCAAAACCCCATTCGGGGGAAGAAGGGAGCAAAATCATGACTAAAGTGAAGTCTGCCAAGAAGGGAGGGGTGGGGGAAGGTGCTTTAAGCTCTGGTCACACTTCTCATCACCCGACTCTGGTGTCACTGGGGGTGCAGGGCAGTGTCATCAATTAGAGTTTTCTGTCCTTTATTCCATGCTGAGTCTGTTCTGCCCATGATGCTGATTGTGGAATGATCTCTTCCTGTCCTTATCTTGACTCCTAAGCCTCTCAACATATATTTTCTCCCCTGTCCAGCTGAGAAGGGGAGTGATAGAGCAGCTTTGGTGGGTGTCTGGCCTCCAGCCAGGGCCAAACCACCACAGGAACCATCCCTGGAATACTGTGCTCTAGAAGCTGGGGTCTGGTTTGGAGCCCAGTAATGAGAACCAAAACTGGGACAGTGGATTTTATTTTAATTTCAGCCGTTCTTGAGCTTCAGTTTGTGTTAGTTAAGACCAGCCATGTGCTGAAATGCAGCTTTCTAGTCACAGAATCACTCAGTTGGAAAAGACCTTTGAGACTGAGTCGCCTACCTGTGAGGCACATGTAACAGCCAGTGCTACCATGGCAGCTGCTCTAATGTGACTTTTTACATTAAGAAACGCTCCCAGTGTTGTCGGTCGCCAGGAAGAGCTCGTAAAGGGAACGGGGTTTGATTTCAGGGGTCCATCAAAGCCATGGTTGAACCCCGGGCTGGCCTCCCTATCACAGTGCGGGGAGGCACTGAGGCCCTCCTGCCTCAACCCGGAGCTCAGGACCGAGGAACTTCCCACCCTCCCCGATAAAGCCGTCCGATTTTGGGGGGCTCGACGTGTAAGCTGGCGTGCCGGGGGCTTGGGGCTTCGGTGCTCCGGCGGAACCTGAGCGCGGGTCGGCGGGAGCGGCGGAGGGAGCGCGGTGCTGCACCGCTCCGCCCGGTCACCTTCGGTGGGGGGAGGCCGCCATGGTGTTCCTGCCTGACGAGTCGCGGTCCCTGCCGCCGCCTCCCCTCCTCAACAGGGGTTCGGCCTGGCTGGGTCTGACCGGATGGATCGCGGCACTGCTGGATAACGCTTTCAACCACCGGCCCGTCCTCCGAGCCGGTGCGGCGGGAGGCGGGGAAGGGAGGGGTGGGGGGAGGGGGTGGTACCGTCTGAGCTGAGGGGCTGGGGGGAAAGGGGATGTGGGATTTGGGGTGATCTGGAGGAGTATTGGGGTGGGAGTGAAGGAGAGGGGGCCCTCGGACGAGAGGCCTGGGGGGCATGACTAGATGGGATTAAGGGGAGTTGGTGAAGAGGGCGGGGGGGCGGGATTTGGGTTGACTGTGGGAGGTATGGACGGGGGAAGAGGAGGAGACCCTCAGACGAGGGGTTAGGGGGGCTTGGATGGAGCTGGTGAAGTGGCTGCGTGGGGTTTGGGGTGATCTTGAGGAATATTAGGATGGGTGTGAAAGGGAGAGGGCCCTGCGGTGCGGGGCTGGGGGGTTAGATGGGATTAGGACGGCTGAGGAGGGGGGTAGGTGGGATTTGGGGTGACTGGTACAGGAAGAGGAGGGGCCCTCAGCTGTAGACGTGGTGGTGTTGGGTTGGCATTTGGACTTGGTGATGTTAGAGGCCCTTTCCAGCCTTAAAGATTTGATGATTGTGTGAGGTGAGGGGCTGGGGGGAGTGGTTAGAGGGGGAAAGGGGGTGTTGTGTAGGGTTTGGGATGACTGTGAGGGTTGTAGGGGCAGGAGTGACAGGGAGTGAGTCCTAAGTTTAGGGGCTGTCAGTGGCCAGAGGCAAAGGGGCATTGTATGGGGCGGAAGGGATTTGGGCTGACTGAGGGATAGATATGGGGGTTGGAAGGAGCCCTGAGGAAAGGGAGGGGGCTCCCTGGGCACTGGCAGGGGACACGGAGGGTCTGGAGGTGACCGTTCTATAGGTACCTGGGATGAAGTGGGGCCTGTGGGGGGGAACAGTCTGGGGAGGGTGCTGGGGGAAGCAAGGGTGGTCCCCGGCTGGGACCAGGAGATGGGCTGAGGGGATGTTTCTCTTCCCACTGCAGGTGTTCACCGCCAGATCCTGTTCACTACCGTGGGATGGTTTGTTGGCTATTACCTTGCCAAACGTACGGACTATATGTATGCCAAACTGGACAGAGAGTTGCTTGAGTACGTCAGGCAGCACCCAGAAGACTTTAAGGCAGCAGGTAAAATAAGTTGATATTATATAAGACTTCAGCCTGCCATAACGTCCCTGTTAACAGTGCTAATGATGTTGCTGGGCTGCTTGCAGAATCTGGTCTTTGCTACCAGTTCTTTCTGATCACTGTCTCTTCTCTGCTTGTTAACAATCTAAATTGCAACAGGATCAAGGATTTTGTGTTATGAAAACAAATACATTTATTGAGCTCCTAAAAGCTTGCTTTTAATATAAAAAATTGCAGAGCCAAAAATTTTAAGAACAGACCAAACTTAACATAGAATCATTTAGGTTGGAAGAGACCTTTAAGATCACCGAGTCCAACCACAGCCTAACTCTGCCTGGTCCACCTCATCATGTCCTCAAGCATAACACCCACACGCCTTTTAAATACGCCCAGGGATGGTGACTCCACCACCGCCCTGGGCAGCCTGTTTTAATACCTGACAACCCTTTCAGTACAGAAATTCTTCCTGATACCCAACCTAAATCTCTCCTGGTGCAATTTTAAGCCATTCCCTCTCATCCTGTTGCTTGTTACCTGAGAGAAGAGACCGACCCCCACCTCTCTACACCCTCGCAGGTACTTGCAGAGAGCAATAAGGTCTCCCCTCAGCCTCCTTTTCTCAGGACTAAACAGAAAGCCTAAGCTCCCTCAGCCACTCCACATAGGACTTGTGTTCCAGACCCTTCACCAGCTTCATCACCCTCCTCTGGACACACTTCAGCATCTCAACATCCTTCCTGTAGTGAGGGGCCCAAAACTGGACACAGCACTCGAGGTGCAGCCTCACCAGAGCTGAGTACAATGGAACTACCACTTCTCTACTCATGCTGGTCACAGCATTCCTGATACAGGCCAGGATGCTGTTGGCCTTCTTGGCCACCTGGGCACACTGCTGGCTCATGTTCAGCCACCCATCCACTGACACCCCCAGGTCCTTCTCCTCCAGGCAGCTCTCCAGCTGCTCTGCCCCAACCTGTAGCGCTGCCTGGGGTTACTGTGACCAAAGTGCAGGACCCAGCACTTGGCCTTGTTGAACCCCATACAGTTGGTCTCTGGCCATCAACCCAGCCTTTCCAGATCCCTCTGCAGAGCCTTCCTGCCTTCCAGCAGATTGACATTCCCATGCAATTTGCTGTCATCTACAAATTTATTGAGAGAGTACTCAATCCCCTCATCCAGATCATTAATAAAGATGTTAAAGAGGATTGGCCTCAGCACTGAGCCTTGGGGAACACCACTTGTGACCTGCCACCAGCTGGATTTAGCTCCATTCACAGCTCTCTGGGTCCAGCTGTCCAAGCTAGTTTCTAACCCATCTAACCCATGAGTGGCTAGTTTCTCCAGCACAGGAGAAACAAAGAAAATTAGAAACCACGGAATTTGTTCTTGTAGCATCAAGATTTTCCTGCTTGCTCTTTTAAAATTGCAGTGTGTGTCAATTTAAATACTCAGAAAATAGTGTGGCCAGTAGGTCCAGGGAGGTGATTGTACCCCTGTACTCAGCATTGGTGAGGCTGCACCTCGAGTGCTGGGTCCAGTTCTGGGCTCCTCACTATAAGAAGGACATTGAGGTCCTGGAGCAAGTCTAGAGAAGGGCAACCAGGCTGGGGAAGGGGCTGGAGGGAAAATCCTCTGAGGAGCAGCTGAGGGAGCTGGGGGTGTTCAGCCTGGAGAAGAGGAGGCTGAGGGGAGACCTCATCACCACCTACAGTGACCTGAAGTAGGTTGTAGAGAGGTGGGTGATGGTCTCTTCAGCCAGGGGACAGGAGATAGGACAAGGGGCAATGGGCTCAAGCTGTGCCAGGGCAGGGTCAGATCAGATGGGAGGGAAAAGTTCTTCCCTGAAAGAGTTGTGGGGCTGTGGAACAGGCTGCCCAGGGAGGAGTTGAGTCACCATCCCTGGATGTGTTTAACAGACAGGTAGATGAGGTACTCAGGGATATGGTTTAGCCCAGGACAGGAACGGTTGGACTTGATCTTAAAGGTCTTTTCCAACCTTGTGATTCTGTGAAACAAGCAGAGCAGGTAAAAAGAGAAGAAATAGAAATGACTAGGAGTCTCTGGAAGTAAAGAACTCTTAGCATGGGGATCTCTTCTGATCTACAATTCAACCCTTTGGAAAAGAAATTACACATGTGGTTCATGCAGCAAGCTAGGAGCTCACTGTTGGTAGCCAACCCCAGATTTTCGTGGCTCTGCTAAGCTTGAAACTTAAAAGAAACCTCAGAATCAGATCAAAGGTTGATTGGATTTTTGCAACTCTCCCTGTGGCCTTTTGCAGAGAAAAGGAAGATCGGAGAGCTCTTGGAGGATTTCCACCCGGTTCGCGTCTGCTCCAGCGGCAGCGTGTGGCTGAGCTGTTCGGGCACCGAGAACTTCGTCGGGCTGGGGGTAACTCATGAACCGTCCATGGCTTGGAGTTGTCATAAAAGCTTGTTGGCTTGTGTGTAGTAAAAGCTATGATTAATTACTTTGTGTTTAATTAGTTGTCCTTCATGGTGTATCAATAGCGATGGGTCATATTTGCAGCAGGAAAAGAACATGGATTTCCCCCCATTTCCAGATCCTTTCACTGTGAACATGGAAGATCGTTCGTGCAGAAAGGACCTCATCAGAAAAACAACCCAGAAGGGAGGTTGTAGATCCCTCCAGTGTGTGTCCCCTTGGTGTTCCCGTATCCCCTGAATGTGCTGTGCACCAGCCCTGGAGACAAACTCTTGCCGTTTCGGAATTCTAGCAACGATAGCTCCCCCCTTCATTAACTCCCCCACCTGTTTTGCACCCAGTGTTGCTTTTCCTGGCTGGGGATCAGGATCCAACTGTTGTACTTTCTCACTGGGTTCTTTGCTCCCAATTCCCCCTCTAAAGCCAAAAGAACTGTTCCAGACACCACTGAGGATCTGCAGTTTGGAATATCCGGAGCTGAAAGCACTTCCACCTGAGGCTGCTCCACTTGCAGAAGTTTTTATTTATTTGCCAATCTCTCCTGCTGCTTTCCAGCATCTGCCCTGGCTTCATCTGGTATTCCTGTTTGAATTCCTGCCTGAATTTCTGCTCCACCTATCATCCCAAGAGGTACACAGGGCTTCTGCCACCCCCACAGCTCCCAGAGCCCCAGGAGAGCTCATCCAGAACCTTCCCCCATGTGTGGGCAGGCTGTGGGCAGCACCAGGGAAACGCTACCTTGATTTGGGCAGTTCTGAGGAAAGGAGAAGGTGGCCAAGTGATGGGCTTATCCAGAGAGGGGGACTCCTTCAGGAGCCCTGCCCCAGCCACCCTCCTTCTGCAGGGCTGGTGTGGAGGTCTCACATGGCCCAGCCCTGCACAAAGGCCTTGGTAGGAAACCCAGCTGGAAGGAGAAGGTGATCATGGACCGGTGATGCTGCTCTGAAGGGCGTTTGCCCCAAAGCACCTTATGTTAAAGACAAGGATCACCATCAGCATTCCAGCATCCATCCCCCATCTACACTGGTGGGACTTTCTGCTCCATGTATCACCTCCAAGCGCTTTTCTCCAGCTCCTCTTCCCTGGGGGAGGCTCTCACTGTGCTCTGGGTGCTCTTAACTCACCCCTGCATCAAACAGCTGCTCCCTCCTCAGCTGGAAGATGCTCTGGTCCCTTCATCACCTTCACAGGCCTTGTCTGGACTCTCGCCAGGATGTCCATGTCTCTCTGGTGCTGGGTGCCCAGACGTGTCCCACCAGGGCTGAGTGGAGGGGAAGGATGCCCTCCCTCCACCCCTGCCAGGAGGCTGGCGGCCATCTTTGCCCTGAGGACACCTTGATGGCCCACAGCCGCCTTGGCCGACCAGGAAGCCAGACCCAGGCTGCGCGGGCATGAAGCTGTGGGGCCCGTGCCCCAAGCACCTGCCTGAGTGGGCGATAGGCAGTCCCAGGGGTATGGCTGAGGCCAGAGCCCTTCAACCAAACAGTGGGGGTTGCGGGGAGGGATCGTGCCCTGCCAGAGGGGTGGGGATGCTGCCAGCCCACCTGCCCGTCCTTGGGGGCAGTGGGGTGGGTGAGGAGGGCTTCTGGGGCTGCCCTGGGGAAAGACATTTGGGATTGTGTTTATGTAAACACTCCAGGCCAGCTGGGAATGAGCCCCCCATCCCGATATGCTTCCGTGACGCGCAGGGAGAAGCTGATTTCCCCGTGGTCCTGGCAGCCACCCTGCTGTCCCGGGAGCCTTTCCAGGGTCCAGAGACAGCATTCCCTGGCACTCGGGACAGGGCCTGACCTGCCTGTGTCCTGCCAGGGCCCGGCGCTGGGTGTCCCAAGGACAGGGACCTTCCCTGACACCATCTCGTGTCTCTCATGGGCCGTGTCCAGTGTGAGTGGTGGCCAGCAGCGGGGCACGACTGGGGCCTGACGCATCCCCAGGGCAGCCTGGCGCAAGGCCCTGCGATCGGAGCAGGCGCAGGCTCCCGGGAAGCAGAGGGGTCACAGCTGGGCTGGCCAGACAGAGCTCACAGAGCAGGACTGGGGGGCAGAGGCATTGCAAGCGGCCCAGATGCCGTCAGCATGTCCTCCCAAATGTCCCACGTCACAGACCTTTCCTGGGAACTTCTTGTGTCTCGTAGCAGTTGCGTTCAACAGCGGTGCTGCGCTTCCCCGAATGTCCTGCTATGATGCTTCCCTGGGGACCCACCAGCCCCTCCAGCTGCCCAGCACACAGCCCCAGCCAGAAACCCTTGCTGGAGGTGACCAGAGCCCTTCCTCCCTGTCGCCTCCATCTTCTCCAGGTGACAGAAATCCCATCCCTGAGCTCTGGCCACGCAGACCACCAGTGGGACATCAGCTCCTCCGTGGTCCTCACCTCAGTGGGAGCTGACGTTCCTCCATTCCTCATGGATCATGGGAGGCTGGGGAGCTCCAACAGAGGGAAGGAAACCCCACACCCATCTTGCAGCTCCACTTCTCCCCTGGCCTGTGCCATCATGCCCCAACCTGAGGTGCCATTGCAATGGGGACAGCTTAGGTGTCTCCCAGTACCTGCCTCGCGTGTCAGTGTTTCTGCATAAGACAGAAGCTCTGGCATTGCCAGGACTGGGGAGCGACACGTGCCCTCCCAAACAGCTCCTCCACAGCCTTTCTGTAGGTCCCTGCAAATTTTGGAAGGGGCTCTGAGGTCTCCCTGGAGTCTTCTCTTCTCCAGGCTGAACAACCCACCTCTCTCAGCTGGGCTTCGTAGGCTGCACAGGTGCCATGGGCCCGTCCCAGACACACAGAGATCGGGTGGTTTTGTCCCTGGGACAGGGTGAGTGCTGGGTCCCGTCTGCCCAAAGCTGGGCCCAGCACCACAAGACCCCATCTGCACAGGGCAGGAGCTGGCTGTCAGCCCTGTGAGGACACACATGACATCTCCTGGAGCAGTGCAGAGCCCCGCTCGTGCAGAGTCCCTGGGAACTGAATGAGCTTCTCAGGTCTCTGTGGCTGCACACTGGGCATTTGGGGAAGCAAGGCCCCTGTGACCCGCACCCTCTTGAGGAGCCACAGCTTGGGAAGGGGGACATGCCAGAGCACGCATGTCCCTGAATGTCCCCACTTCATTCCTGGCAGCTCCTGCTGTCAGATCCACCCATGACTCTGCTCCCCCTGGCACCTCCAGGCCTGGCCTTGTCCTTGCTCGAACCCAGCCAGACCCTTTCAGGTGTGGGGTGGTGCTCAGCCCACCACCAGCTCCCTCTCCAGAGCCCCTGCCCTAAGAGGCAGGAGGAAATGGGAGCCTCCATCATATCCCAAAAGTGGGCGAGGGGCTGGAGTTATGGGGACGGTGGCCTTCCAGAGGGTCTGAGACCTGCAGCTCCGCTGACCCTCAGGGGTGGTCCCCGGGCTCAGCCCTTGCTCAGAGAAGCTCCGGGGCAGGAACCCTGAAGGGCAGAAGGAAAGTGTGGGGACCCCCCAGGGTGACCTTGGACAAGACCCCTGAAGCTGGTGGCTCTTTCCTATGCAGGCTGATGTCTCCCACCCTCCCTTTGGGTGCCCAGACACCGGGATCTGGAGGAAACGCTTTACAAGGAGGGTGCTGAGGCACTGGCACCGGTCACCCAGAGAAGTTTGGACAGCCCCATCCCCGGTGTGTTCAATATCACCTTAGACACAGCTTCCACCCTTCCAGCTGCAGATATCCCTGGACTAGATGGTCTCTGAAGGGCTTTCCCAACCCCAAAACCCACGTGACTCTCTGATTCCCTGTCCCATCACATCCCCCATCCCAGCATGGGAAGTCGCCTCCCAGCAGAGCCCATGTCCCTTTGCCCCACACCAGGACTGTCCCCGAGGGCTCCAGCCAGGAGAAGGCACCACAGTGACCACGCTTTGCAGGGCTGGTTTTATTAGCAAAGAGCAGGGCCGGTGCCCATCGGATCCAGGTACCAGCTGGAAAAGGGCTCGGCAGTCACAGGGGACAGTCGGGGTTGGGGCCAGCGTGCGGCACCCCCGCCTTTGTGCCGCTCTTTGAAAATAAAGAGGAGGGCACGAGCCATGTGGCTCTTCCCAGGGACCTCCCAGCATGACCAGATGCTTCTTCCTATGAGGATAAGGCACCAGCTGGTCCTTGGTGGTTGCAGCCATCGGCGGCGTGCGGTCCCAGTGCTGGGAGATCAGCTGCTGCTGTGAGGGGAGGGCGAGCGGGGCTGGGGCAGAGCCCACGATGGTCAGCGATGGGGATGTCTTCTCCTTCCTGCCACCGGCACTCATCCTGCAATGACAGCTGTCCTTAACTCTAAGTGCCACCCCAGGGACACACCCTGGTCCGCCAGCCCAAGCTCCATCGATCATGAAGCCATGGAGTCTCTCCACGGAGGGAAGGGCTGGGGAGTCCCCTACTGCAGCATGGAGAGGGAGATCTGCAGCAGTTGAGGGGACACCCCCCCATTTCAAGGCACTTCCCAGGAGCTCTCCACCCCTGCAGTGCGGGGAATGAACTGGGGACATTGGCCACCCCTTCCCCAGGGCCCCTGGGCTCAATGTCCCCCCAGCCCTTACCTGTCAGCCGGGGCAGGGTCACCAGCTGGGCTGTCCCTCGCTTGGGCTGATCTGCTCCAGGATCTGGCTGTACCTGCGGGTGAGGGCATTGGTGTCCCTGGTGAGATGGGTGAGGACCTGCTGCAAGCCAGCCAGGTGGTGGGACAGGCGCTCCTCCAGCTGGGAGTCCATGGCCTCACTGTTGTCCTCTGAGGATGTCTCGGCATCAGTGCTGCTCGGGCTCTGGTCAGTGACAGAGGCCAGGCCTTTCTCCACCATGGGCTTGATGGCCTTGAGGAGCTGGTAGCGCTCATAGAGGTCTGTGTGGCTGCCCGTGGCCGGGGCCTCCCCCTCCTGCTGTGGGAAGACCCCTCGGAGCAGGCTGGGGAACATCACCTCCTGCTCCATCTTCTGGGTGGCTGAGATGTACTGCTCCATGGCACTGCTCCTGTGGCTCTGACAGCGCTGAGCTGGGCTCTTCTCGGGGTGCTGCTGCTGCTCCCTGTCCCTGCCCGGGGCTTTTTATGCCATCTCAGGGCACGTCCCTCCTCTGCTCTCCTCTGTTGCAGCCCCGGGCCTGGCTGGCTGGCTGCAGGGCTGGGCTTGGCTCCAGCCCAGCCGGGGCCCGGCTATGCCATGTCCCCAGCCCCGTGCAATCTGTCCTGGCCCAGACTCCCATGGCCTTCGCCCGAGCTGGACGGGGGTCTCACTGCATCCCCGCACCTCGAGCAGGGTGGCCTCAGCTGCCCCGTCCCATCTCCCCCCAGTACCACCACCCCTGGAGCCCCAGGAGAGCAGGGACAGCTCCTGTCCCTGCTGGGGCAGGCTGTGGGCAGCAGTGCCCATGGGGACTGTCACCTCCCCCTGCTGCCACGTGCCCAAGGACTGAACCCCCCGGGGACATTGAGCAACCCCTTTCTGCAGACGTAGGGAAAATCATGCTGGGGATGCGCCGCAACATAGGGTCCCATGTGGGCTCTGGGGGTGCAAGGGACAGCTGCTGCCCAGCCACACAAGTCCCCAAAACATCCCCTTCCCCTGGCTCCTTCCCAGCCAGGCAGGGACAGGGACAGGGATGGGGGGGACCTGATGCCATGAGGTGAACGTCCCGGGGCACGAAGCCATCGCTGCATGTGGGCCCTGCAGACGGGTCCATCCCCCACTGCGTCCCGGGGCAGAGGCCCCGGCTGGGCAGCGGCCAGCACTGCCCGTCCCCGCGTGTCCCTGCGGCGTGTGGCAATCGCAAGGTTGTTCTATTTGGGGAAAGGTCGCAAGGTCCCTCGTCCCTTTTGCAACTCTCGGTGCTGGCAGATCTCCCACCCCTCCACATGTCTCAGCCAGGTACCCAAACTGCCACCCACCCTCTCCTCTCAGACCTGTCCCCACATCCCGATCTCATCTGCCAGGATGCTCCCTGTATCTTTGGGTGTTAAACTGACTGCGGGACTCCAGTGCCGGGGCGATCCGTATGGTCGCTGCTGACCCTTCGCTAGTCACCAGCCAGCGCTCGGTCACAGCGTCTGCCTGGAGCCCCTGTGGAGATTCTGGAAGGATCAGTGTCATGGAACTGTTGGGTGAGTCCAGAGGAGGCCACAGCGCTGATCTCCAGGGCTGAACCACCCCAACTCTCAGCCTGTCTCCAGAGCAGGGGTGCTCCAGCCCTGGAGATCATCTCTGTGGCCTCCTCTGGACTCACTCCAACAGCTCCATGTCCCTGATCCTCCCAGAATCTCCACAGTGGCCCAGACACACGCTGTGACCAAGCTCTTGGATGGTGACTTGCCCAGGGCCAGCAGCGACCACACAGCTCGCCCCAGCACTGGGTCCCACAGCAGGACACCCAGAGATACAGGGAGCATCCAGGCAGGTGACAGGGGGATGTGGGGACAGGTCTGAGAGGAGAGGGTGGGTGGCAGTTTGGGTACCTGGCTGAGACATGTGGAGGGGTGGGAGATCTGCCAGCACCGAGAGTTGCAAAAGGGACGAGGGACCTTGCGACCTTTCCCCAAATAGAACAACCTTGCGATTGCCACACGCCGCAGGGACACGCGGGGACGGGCAGTGCTGGCCGCTGCCCAGCCGGGGCCTCTGCCCCGGGACGCAGTGGGGGATGGACCCGTCTGCAGGGCCCACATGCAGCGATGGCTTCGTGCCCCGGGACGTTCACCTCATGGCATCAGGTCCCCCCATCCCTGTCCCTGTCCCTGCCTGGCTGGGAAGGAGCCAGGGGAAGGGGATGTTTTGGGGACTTGTGTGGCTGGGCAGCAGCTGTCCCTTGCACCCCCAGAGCCCACATGGGACCCTACGTTGCGGCGCATCCCCAGCATGATTTTCCCTACGTCTGCAGAAAGGGGTTGCTCAATGTCCCCGGGGGGTTCAGTCCTTGGGCACGTGGCAGCAGGGGGAGGTGACAGTCCCCATGGGCACTGCTGCCCACAGCCTGCCCCAGCAGGGACAGGAGCTGTCCCTGCTCTCCTGGGGCTCCAGGGGTGGTGGTACTGGGGGGAGATGGGACGGGGCAGCTGAGGCCACCCTGCTCGAGGTGCGGGGATGCAGTGAGACCCCCGTCCAGCTCGGGCGAAGGCCATGGGAGTCTGGGCCAGGACAGATTGCACGGGGCTGGGGACATGGCATAGCCGGGCCCCGGCTGGGCTGGAGCCAAGCCCAGCCCTGCAGCCAGCCAGCCAGGCCCGGGGCTGCAACAGAGGAGAGCAGAGGAGGGACGTGCCCTGAGATGGCATAAAAAGCCCGGGGCAGGGACAGGGAGCAGCAGCAGCACCCCGAGAAGAGCCCAGCTCAGCGCTGTCAGAGCCACAGGAGCGGTGCCATGGAGCAGTACATCTCAGCCACCCAGAAGATGGAGCAGGAGGTGATGTTCCCCAGCCTGCTCCGAGGGGTCTTCCCACAGCAGGAGGGGGAGGCCCCTGCCACGGGCAGCCACACAGACCTCTATGAGCGCTACCAGCTCCTCAAGGCCATCAAGCCCATGGTGGAGAAAGGCCTGGCCTCTGTCACTGACCAGAGCCCGAGCAGCACTGATGCCGAGACATCCTCAGAGGACAACAGTGAGGCCATGGACTCCCAGCTGGAGGAGCGCCTGTCCCACCACCTGGCTGGCTTGCAGCAGGTCCTCACCCATCTCACCAGGGACACCAATGCCCTCACCCGCAGGTACAGCCAGATCCTGGAGCAGATCAGCCCAAGCGAGGGACAGCCCAGCTGGTGACCCTGCCCCGGCTGACAGGTAAGGGCTGGGGGGACATTGAGCCCAGGGGCCCTGGGGAAGGGGTGGCCAATGTCCCCAGTTCATTCCCCGCACTGCAGGGGTGGAGAGCTCCTGGGAAGTGCCTTGAAATGGGGGGGTGTCCCCTCAACTGCTGCAGATCTCCCTCTCCATGCTGCAGTAGGGGACTCCCCAGCCCTTCCCTCCGTGGAGAGACTCCATGGCTTCATGATCGATGGAGCTTGGGCTGGCGGACCAGGGTGTGTCCCTGGGGTGGCACTTAGAGTTAAGGACAGCTGTCATTGCAGGATGAGTGCCGGTGGCAGGAAGGAGAAGACATCCCCATCGCTGACCATCGTGGGCTCTGCCCCAGCCCCGCTCGCCCTCCCCTCACAGCAGCAGCTGATCTCCCAGCACTGGGACCGCACGCCGCCGATGGCTGCAACCACCAAGGACCAGCTGGTGCCTTATCCTCATAGGAAGAAGCATCTGGTCATGCTGGGAGGTCCCTGGGAAGAGCCACATGGCTCGTGCCCTCCTCTTTATTTTCAAAGAGCGGCACAAAGGCGGGGGTGCCGCACGCTGGCCCCAACCCCGACTGTCCCCTGTGACTGCCGAGCCCTTTTCCAGCTGGTACCTGGATCCGATGGGCACCGGCCCTGCTCTTTGCTAATAAAACCAGCCCTGCAAAGCGTGGTCACTGTGGTGCCTTCTCCTGGCTGGAGCCCTCGGGGACAGTCCTGGTGTGGGGCAAAGGGACATGGGCTCTGCTGGGAGGCGACTTCCCATGCTGGGATGGGGGATGTGATGGGACAGGGAATCAGAGAGTCACGTGGGTTTTGGGGTTGGGAAAGCCCTTCAGAGACCATCTAGTCCAGGGATATCTGCAGCTGGAAGGGTGGAAGCTGTGTCTAAGGTGATATTGAACACACCGGGGATGGGGCTGTCCAAACTTCTCTGGGTGACCGGTGCCAGTGCCTCAGCACCCTCCTTGTAAAGCGTTTCCTCCAGATCCCGGTGTCTGGGCACCCAAAGGGAGGGTGGGAGACATCAGCCTGCATAGGAAAGAGCCACCAGCTTCAGGGGTCTTGTCCAAGGTCACCCTGGGGGGTCCCCACACTTTCCTTCTGCCCTTCAGGGTTCCTGCCCGGGAGCTTCTCTGAGCAAGGGCTGAGCCCGGGGACCACCCCTGAGGGTCAGCGGAGCTGCAGGTCTCAGACCCTCTGGAAGGCCACCGTCCCCATAACTCCAGCCCCTCGCCCACTTTTGGGATATGATGGAGGCTCCCATTTCCTCCTGCCTCTTAGGGCAGGGGCTCTGGAGAGGGAGCTGGTGGTGGGCTGAGCACCACCCCACACCTGAAAGGGTCTGGCTGGGTTCGAGCAAGGACAAGGCCAGGCCTGGAGGTGCCAGGGGGGCAGAGTCATGGGTGGATCTGACAGCAGGAGCTGCCAGGAATGAAGTGGGGACATTCAGGGACATGCGTGCTCTGGCATGTCCCCCTTCCCAAGCTGTGGCTCCTCAAGAGGGTGCGGGTCACAGGGGCCTTGCTTCCCCAAATGCCCAGTGTGCAGCCACAGAGACCTGAGAAGCTCATTCAGTTCCCAGGGACTCTGCACGAGCGGGGCTCTGCACTGCTCCAGGAGATGTCATGTGTGTCCTCACAGGGCTGACAGCCAGCTCCTGCCCTGTGCAGATGGGGTCTTGTGGTGCTGGGCCCAGCTTTGGGCAGACGGGACCCAGCACTCACCCTGTCCCAGGGACAAAACCACCCGATCTCTGTGTGTCTGGGACGGGCCCATGGCACCTGTGCAGCCTACGAAGCCCAGCTGAGAGAGGTGGGTTGTTCAGCCTGGAGAAGAGAAGACTCCAGGGAGACCTCAGAGCCCCTTCCAAAATTTGCAGGGACCTACAGAAAGGCTGTGGAGGAGCTGTTTGGGAGGGCACGTGTCGCTCCCCAGTCCTGGCAATGCCAGAGCTTCTGTCTTATGCAGAAACACTGACACGCGAGGCAGGTACTGGGAGACACCTAAGCTGTCCCCATTGCAATGGCACCTCAGGTTGGGGCATGATGGCACAGGCCAGGGGAGAAGTGGAGCTGCAAGATGGGTGTGGGGTTTCCTTCCCTCTGTTGGAGCTCCCCAGCCTCCCATGATCCATGAGGAATGGAGGAACGTCAGCTCCCACTGAGGTGAGGACCACGGAGGAGCTGATGTCCCACTGGTGGTCTGCGTGGCCAGAGCTCAGGGATGGGATTTCTGTCACCTGGAGAAGATGGAGGCGACAGGGAGGAAGGGCTCTGGTCACCTCCAGCAAGGGTTTCTGGCTGGGGCTGTGTGCTGGGCAGCTGGAGGGGCTGGTGGGTCCCCAGGGAAGCATCATAGCAGGACATTCGGGGAAGCGCAGCACCGCTGTTGAACGCAACTGCTACGAGACACAAGAAGTTCCCAGGAAAGGTCTGTGACGTGGGACATTTGGGAGGACATGCTGACGGCATCTGGGCCGCTTGCAATGCCTCTGCCCCCCAGTCCTGCTCTGTGAGCTCTGTCTGGCCAGCCCAGCTGTGACCCCTCTGCTTCCCGGGAGCCTGCGCCTGCTCCGATCGCAGGGCCTTGCGCCAGGCTGCCCTGGGGATGCGTCAGGCCCCAGTCGTGCCCCGCTGCTGGCCACCACTCACACTGGACACGGCCCATGAGAGACACGAGATGGTGTCAGGGAAGGTCCCTGTCCTTGGGACACCCAGCGCCGGGCCCTGGCAGGACACAGGCAGGTCAGGCCCTGTCCCGAGTGCCAGGGAATGCTGTCTCTGGACCCTGGAAAGGCTCCCGGGACAGCAGGGTGGCTGCCAGGACCACGGGGAAATCAGCTTCTCCCTGCGCGTCACGGAAGCATATCGGGATGGGGGGCTCATTCCCAGCTGGCCTGGAGTGTTTACATAAACACAATCCCAAATGTCTTTCCCCAGGGCAGCCCCAGAAGCCCTCCTCACCCACCCCACTGCCCCCAAGGACGGGCAGGTGGGCTGGCAGCATCCCCACCCCTCTGGCAGGGCACGATCCCTCCCCGCAACCCCCACTGTTTGGTTGAAGGGCTCTGGCCTCAGCCATACCCCTGGGACTGCCTATCGCCCACTCAGGCAGGTGCTTGGGGCACGGGCCCCACAGCTTCATGCCCGCGCAGCCTGGGTCTGGCTTCCTGGTCGGCCAAGGCGGCTGTGGGCCATCAAGGTGTCCTCAGGGCAAAGATGGCCGCCAGCCTCCTGGCAGGGGTGGAGGGAGGGCATCCTTCCCCTCCACTCAGCCCTGGTGGGACACGTCTGGGCACCCAGCACCAGAGAGACATGGACATCCTGGCGAGAGTCCAGACAAGGCCTGTGAAGGTGATGAAGGGACCAGAGCATCTTCCAGCTGAGGAGGGAGCAGCTGTTTGATGCAGGGGTGAGTTAAGAGCACCCAGAGCACAGTGAGAGCCTCCCCCAGGGAAGAGGAGCTGGAGAAAAGCGCTTGGAGGTGATACATGGAGCAGAAAGTCCCACCAGTGTAGATGGGGGATGGATGCTGGAATGCTGATGGTGATCCTTGTCTTTAACATAAGGTGCTTTGGGGCAAACGCCCTTCAGAGCAGCATCACCGGTCCATGATCACCTTCTCCTTCCAGCTGGGTTTCCTACCAAGGCCTTTGTGCAGGGCTGGGCCATGTGAGACCTCCACACCAGCCCTGCAGAAGGAGGGTGGCTGGGGCAGGGCTCCTGAAGGAGTCCCCCTCTCTGGATAAGCCCATCACTTGGCCACCTTCTCCTTTCCTCAGAACTGCCCAAATCAAGGTAGCGTTTCCCTGGTGCTGCCCACAGCCTGCCCACACATGGGGGAAGGTTCTGGATGAGCTCTTCTGGGGCTCTGGGAGCTGTGGGGGTAGCCAGAATGGCACAAGTTGGCAGAAGCTCTATGTACCTCCCCTCCTTGCTGTCCTCCTCGTGGTATGGGGATGCAGCAAGACCCCTGGCCAGATTGGACAAAGGCCACAGGAGGCCAGGCCAGGCCAGATTGCACAAGCCCAGTCAGTCATCCATCCTGGGACTGCAATGGAGGAGAGCAGAGGAGGGACGTGCCCTGAGATGGCATAAAAAGCCCCGGGCAGGGACAGGGAGCAGCAGCAGCACCCCGAGAAGAGCCCAGCTCAGCGCTGTCAGAGCCACAGGAGCGGTGCCATGGAGCAGTACATCTCGGCCACCCAGAAGATGGAGCAGGAGGTGATGTTCCCCAGCCTGCTCCGAGGGGTCTTCCCACAGCAGGAGGGGGAGGCCCGGCCTCGGCAGCAACACAGACCTCTACGAGCGCTACCAGCTCCTCAAGGCCATCAAGCCCATGGTGGAGAAAGGCCTGGCCTCTGTCACTGACCAGAGCCCAACTGTCACCAGCCCCGATATAGCCGTAGATGAGGGCACAGACAGCAACCTGGAGGAACGCCTGTCCCACCATGTCAATGGCTTGCAGCAAGTTCTGACAGACCTCACCAAAAACACTAAAGCCCTCACCCGGCGGTACAGCCAGATCCTGGAGGAGATCAACCTCAGTGAAAATCAGTCCAGCTCTTGAGCCTGCATCCCCAGTCTCTGAGGTAAGAGCTTGGGGAGGTGTGGTGCCAAGGAGGAACTCGCTGAGGGGTAACATACTTTGTCCTTTTACCCTGTTAGCTGGGTGGTTTTCCAGTGTTTGTATCACAGCCTCAAATCCCAGGCGTTGTGAGTCTGCATTTCATTGCTCAACAGATACATCCCCCTGGGTTTGTCTTTCTCAATTGCCCACTGGTGCAATCTCTGCCACCAAGCAAAGGTCATTTTATGAGCTCCACGCTATCTCCAGGACTCCCCAGCTTGCAGCATCGGCAATGTCTGGCTGCTACTGGGCAAATCCCTGGAGCCAGAGTCAGAGGACCCTGAGCTCCGGACCCCAAGAGCTGCCAGACACTGGTGCTCTGGCTGTTTCTTCTTTTTCTCTGATGTAAAACGCAACATACTCATTTATAGGGGGCAATCCTGGCTAATATCTACATATGGCATGCCACCTGAAGTAGCTCAGAGACTTCAATATTCCCCTAGTCTGGAAAGCAAACCAGTTCTCCATGCTGGTGGGACTTTCATCTCTGAGACCCCTTGGAGAGACATCCCTGTGCCCCAACCAGAGGCAGGGCTCCAAGGTCCTTGTGAAATGGAGAGTGTAGCAAGGTGACAGCAAGAACAGGGAGTGTTAACAGGGACTTTGCCACATTCACCTTTGTTTTGGAGAAAACCTGGCTAGAAATTAGGATGTCCTGGCCAAACTGTGTTTGCTGTCCCCTGGCCATACCGTGTTTGCTGTCCCCACAGGGTGACCTGTTGTCCACAGCCCAGCGGCACTTTGTTTCCTTCTGTGCCACATCCCACCAAGGAACGTCCTTCGTGAGCAGCGCAGAGCTTGGCTGTCTGCCCGCCGGACACTGCCTGGACCATCCAACCTGCCCCGTGGCTGATCCTGCTGGCAACCTTGCTGCTTCACTTCACGCCTGTCCCAGGGGGGTTTCTGTGGGGCAGGAAGGAGCTGTTTGTGTTATTGCTTTGTAGAAAGCACCTGTAACGTTGAAGCAATGCTTTCTTGCCACGTGTGCCTAAACCTTCCAGTGGGTCTCTTTGATAATGTGAATGAAATGAAAAGTCTTGTGCCAATGTGTCATGTCTTTCATTACAGCTGGTGCTTCCGCTGTCCCCCAGCCCCTGAGGATAGGGGGACCTTGGCCACCAAGACCATGCTTCAGGGCAAGGATTACTGTTCCCAAGGACATGGAGTGATAGGATGAGGGGTGATGGGTTTAAACTAGAAAAGGGGAGATTTAGGTTGGGTGTTAGAAAAAAGTTCTTCAATATAAGGGTGGTGGATCCCTGGCACAGGTTGTTCAGAGCAGAGGTGGAAGCCCCATCCCTGGAGACGTTTAAGGTCAGGCTTGATGGGGCTCTGAGCAACCTGATTCAGTGAAGCTGCCCCTGCTCATTGCAGGGGGTTGGACTAGATGGCCTTACCAACTTACCACATTCTATCATTCTAAGGAGGCTAACTCAAGCCTGGTGGTCCCACTGTTGCTCTTCAGGCTTCTCTTGCTGGGGCTATGGGGAAAGACCCAAGGGCTGGAAAACCCAGGTCTGTTTGTAGCCCCCCTACCAACCAGACAGAGGTGTGGGAGAAACTCCCACATCTTGCCCAACCACAGCTCTGAGGATGCCAGTGCAGGGGGTAGCAAGGCATTGCCAGTTTGAGGTACATGCTTGGTGTTAAAGCTTTGTAACTGGGCAAGTTTGTGTGTCTCAGATGGGTGCAGCAAAACACTGCAGCATCTCCAGCTCTCCTGGTCTTAATTTCTCCCCTGTGTGCTAATATCTAATCACATTTAACTCATAGAAGAATACCTAGTCATTTCATTATGAAAAAAAGACTTGTTGCCCCTTGTGACTAAAGGAACTACCTTAAAACATGCTCCAAAATCACTGTAATGCACCAAAACACAGTGCAAATAAAAAGGACTCCCACATATGCCTCCTGGTATAAAAAAGCCAGGGTTCTCCTGGAGAAAGTCCAGCAGAGGCTACAAAGGTGATTAAAGGACTGGAGCATCTCCCCTATGAGGAAAGGATGAGTGAGCTGGGGCTGTTCAGCCTGGAGAAAAGACAACTGAGAGGGGATCTGATCAATGGTTATCAAGATCTGAAGTGTGGGACACAGGGGGAAATGGCCAGCCTCTTCTCAGTGGTCTGTGGGGACAGGACAAGGGGCAATGGCCTCAAGTTGGAGCACAGGAAGTTCTGCACCAATATGTGGAAGAACTTTTTCCCAGTGAGGGTGAGGGAGCCCTGGGACAGGCTGCCCAGGGGGTGTGGAGTCTCCTGCTCTGCAGATATTCCAGCCCCATCTGGATGCCGACCTGTGTGACCTGTTCTAGGGACCCTGCTTTGGCAGGGGGTTGGACTCAGTGATCTCTGGGGGTCCTTTCCAACCCCCACAACTCTGTGTGACTTCCCCTGGTCTGTGAAGGTGGGTGGAGTTGATAAATGTCTGGAAGGCAGTGCATAGAAATGTTGATGGTGTTTGCACAGCACATTGCTGTTTGATTTAGGAGTGGTTCCTGGATTGCAGAGCCACCATCCCAGCTGCACCAGTGCAATTCCTGAGCAGAGTTAAAGCAAACTCCTGATGGTTTTGCTTTTCACAGAATCATAGCATCACAGAATCTCCTGAGCTGGAAGGGACCCATAAGGACCACTGAGTCCAACTCCTGGCTCCACACAGGCCCAGCCAAGTCAGAGCAGGGCACTGAGCGCATCATCCAGACGCTTCTTGACCTCAGCCCAGCTTGGGGCTGTGACCCCTTCCCTGGGGAGCCTGTTCCAGTGCCCAATCCCCCTCTCAGTCCAGAACCTCTTCCTATTATCAATCTCTCCTTGCCTTATAACAAACATTATTTTTTATGAACTTATTACAATTCACAAAGCCTGGGCTCCCAAGCAGACCTCACTACTGCATCCTGCACTGCTAGTTCATCTGATCTGGCAAAGAGAAAATTCAACTCAAAGCAGCAGAGATAACTCAGACGCAGGTTTTTACTTGAGGATCACTCAGGATCCCTCAGGATTCCCACAGGATGCTTCAGAGCAGCAGGAGCAAAATGTAACTTGCATTCAATAAGAGGTTCACCCAAATGCACAAATCATAGAATCATAGAATGGTTGGAAGGGACCTCAAAGATCATCTAGTTCCAACCCTCAACAAAGCATTCAAGAGAATCTGGGTCCAGCTTGGTGGAGCTTTGCGTAAGGGCTGGCTTTGTTCTCAAGGTGAGTGAATCAATGCAAATTATAACACATTTGTTCTGTGCCTCAAGCTTCTGGTCAGATCGATGTCATCTTCTGAGAGGATATAGATCCAGTGAAATTCCTGGAGGATGCAAAACCAGCAAAGCTGGTATCCATAAGCATAATGCAAATTTTGTGCAAATGGTTTCATTATATATCACACTCTTGGGTTTCATCATCAGAATCATCCCTGGGAAGAATTTTAGGAAGCGCTGTATCTGACTGAGATTCTCCCTTTGGTTGCTGGTTTTAGAAAGCAGCTTTGTAAATGAAAGAGAGTGAGGCAAGGTTGGTAGTGGAGGTAACACCTTTATCAGAACAATAGGAACTGGAGAAAAATGGAAAAAAATACCCAAGCAAGCTGAAAGAGAAGCTGGAAGACTGAAAGAGCCTCACATGCCCGAAGACATGGATGTTTTTATCCATCTGTAACAGCTGACCTAATAAAAGATTTTGTCTCATTGACTTCCAGCTCGGGACAATCACGTCCATGGCAATTTTGCCACTATGATGGAGCAAAGACACAGAAGTGATGAGTGGCCTGAAGACAAATTTGAAAACATTAATGCACTCAGAAACACCTAGAATAAAATCAAGAAGACTCTGCAGGCCCATGGTACTGATGTGGAAGGGTTATTTAGGCTCATTCTGATATGAACCACTGCAATTAAAAATGATAATTAACACAGACTTCTTTGTGTTTCAATGCTGCAAGAAGCAGACCCATTAGCACCAAATCTGTGATACTCTCTACTTCAGATCCTTGGATATTAGAAAACAATGTCATAGAATCATAGACTGGTCTGGGTTGGAAGGGACCCCAAGGATCACAGAGTTCCAATCCCCTGACACAGGCAGGGCCACCAACCTTCAGGCCTGGATCTACACAAGGTTGACCAGGGCCCCATCCAACTTGGCCTTGAACACCCCCAGTGATGAAGTATCCACCACCTCTCTGGGCAGCCCATTCCAGCCCCTCACCACTCTCTCTGTAAAGAACTTCCCTCTAATATCTCATCTAAACCTTCCCTTCTTTAGCTTTAGCTTTAGAAGCAGACCCATTAGCATCAAATCTGTGCTGGTCTCCACTTTGGATCCTCAGATATTAGAAAACAACGTCTTGCAAAGATACTAACCAAATATTTAGGACTAATTGAAAAGAATCATTCAGGCTCGAGCAGAGATTCAGGTTTGGTTTTATTTGCTTTGCACAAATTACTCAGTGCCCAGAGATTGTATTGACAAGGAAGAAAATGCCACCACCTTGGACAGATGGTAGACACCCTGATCTGACATCGATGGGTACAACAAATGGGATCGGTGAGATTGTTTGGGATAAACCACGCTTTAAAAGAGCGACACAAGGAGGCCAGATAAGCTGTGAAAATGCTTACTGGTTTCGATACAACCAGTTCATGAGGCAGAGGCGGTCTCAGGCACAGGTTGCAGGGCTCCTCAGAGACGCTCTGGGCACTGGGCCTCCTTTGGAAAAGGATTGTTTGGCTCTTAGTCACAGCACAGATAGTATTACAGGAGGTGTGCACTGGCAGCCAGCCCAAATCCACCCTGCACCTCGATGGTTGCCAGAAAACTAATGAGCAAATACTTCCGCTTTCAGGCTGTTCCCTCCCCTCTCCCTACACCTGCAACTTGTACCAGGAGCAAACTGGAGCCTCTGGAGCAGTGGCTAGGCTGGGAGCTTGGGAAAAAACCTGATCCGCTGAAGAAACAGACAAGTGAAAGAGGGTTGGAGTGCAGCAGAGAGCCATCCTGTGTGTGGGGCAGGACACGAGCACTGAGCAGCCGGTTTTCCCACACCGCTGAGCCCTCAGCTCCCTTCTGCTTGCTGCAGTTCGGGGGAGATGAGTATTTCATCGGAGCACAAGCCCCTTGGGAAGCAAGTCACTGGCAGCCTGCACACGGTGAGTAAGGTACAGGCTCGGGGGCATTGTTTCCTCCTGTGAGATCAAAGCATCCCCTTTGGGCTGTGTTGGGGTGGGGTGGTGTGTGTCCCATCTGTTATTCTGAAGGCACCAAGGCTTGCCAGATGTGTGGCAGAGAAGACTAGTCTAGGTAAAAAGCTGTGCTTGACCCTGACCTGTTTGCTCCCATTTGCTTAGAGTAGGGCCATGTCCCTCACAGACATGCAAGACCCAGCAACGGCAAATAACCAGTAAATAAGAGCATTTCTTCTTCTTCTTTGACATGAAGTGGAACTAATTTAGAATTAATTTTAATCATTCAGGTCCCTAAATAAAAGTCTGCTGTGTGTTTTGGGGTTTTTCAAAAGTTCTTGGTTCTCCAGTGATGCAAAAGCCACCCTGCGTTGTAGACATGCAGCTGGGAGCAGTAGTTTTTCTAGCTCTAAGGAAAATTAATGGCAATCTCAAGACAACCAGTGTACTACTGTGGTGGTTTAGCCCTGGCTGGAAGCCAGACGCCTACCAAAGTCACTCTATCACTCCCTTTTTCAGCTGGAAAGGGGAGAAAATATATATTGAGAGGCTCAGGTGTGGAGATAAGGACAGGGAGAGATCATTCTGCAATGAGCGTCATGGGCAGAACCGACTCAACACAGAATAAAGGAAAGAAAACTAATTTATTACAACTACACTACACACCCAGTGAAACCAGAGTTGGGTAATGAGAAGTGCAGCCAGATTCCTAGTACAGGAACTACTAGACAGAAATCAGTGACAAGATCAGATGATGTTTTCCCTTTCATCTCCTGTGCCCTCAGCCTATTGCTAACTGGTTTGTCTTCTCTGTGGTAGCCATACATTCTCTCCCTTAGACCCCTCTGTCTTTAAAAAATCCAACCTTCTTGTGCTGCACTTTTCAGGTGAAGGTTGCAAAATGCTTTCCCAAAGAGGTAACTGTTTTATGGATTACTAAAGTTGGACAGAGATAAGTGGAATGACTTCCTAAGCGTTACCTCAATGGCTAATTACAGAGGTGGGAATGAGATGGTGTCAGTACTCCCAGCCTGATGGGAACTAGATTGTTCCCAGGCAAAACCCATTAATCAAGATCTGAGAACGTAAGGTTAGTTGGGATGCTGTATTAATGAAGGTCACTTTATCTGTTTGTATTAGTGGCAAACAGCTCGAGGCATCTGACCTGCCATCTGAAAGAAAGAGCAAGTGCTCAAAGGCGTGAGACCTTCCTATCAAAGATTCCTCCTGGGGAAAGTTGTTGTCAGCGTTTGGACTAACTGAGGGCAAATTTACTACAGGAACAGCTTGGGCCTGTGTTCTTCAGTGGGTGGAAATCACAAGATAGTCTCGGACGGAGTCATTTTTACAGCTCCTTGGCCCTAGTGTAAGTGATTGCCCTGGAGATGAAGCCACCTACACAAGGGCAAAGCAATATTCCAGCTGGGTCTTTAGCTTGAATATTCTGTTTTTCCCTGGCATGCCAAGGCTGTGAGCACATCTCTGCTAAAACTGGTAGCATGCTGCTGTTTAAAGGGAAGGTGTCCCTCTGCCCCAGGTTGTCTGTTCCTAGTCCCTTCCTATTGCCAGCTCTGGTGCTTGTTAAATCTTCTGTGACCCTCAGCTCAACAAGGTAGAGAAACAGAGCTGGTATGAGGTCAGCTACCTAAGCACATAGGTAGGTATGAGGATGGAAAGGGGAGAAGGCAGCAGGAGCTCCCACTTCTCTTGGTGTTAGCAGTGAGATCATCTCACGTCATCCCACAGGTCTGTACTTGTGGGATCTAGCTAAGCTCTGAAGTCCATGCTTCACTTGAGGCATGTGACTAGCAGCACTGAAGCAGATCCTTGCGTGATCAGATCCAAGAACGAGCAGGTTTGCTCCTGGAAAAAAAAAAAAAAGGTTGTTTATTGACTCACCCCTTCCCAATGGCAGGTGTGGTCCTGGCCAGGCATGTGACTTGCATCACAGCAGTGACGGCAGGAGGGAGAAGAACTGCCTCCTTCCTTCCCTCTCCTGTTCCTCTGCTGAGTACTGTAAGGAATGACCGAGCACAAAGGGAGGCTTTGAAATTCTTCAGTACTGAACCATCAGGAAGGTCAGACTAGACACCAGGTCTTTTGGGCCTCGTCCAATATGTTTCAGGTAGCTGTGGTGAAATACAAAAACACAAAGAAAGATCCAAACTTTACATTCTTCCTTCTTATATCCATGTCAGAGTCAGGAAATTGTTCCTTTACTTCCTAGCTAAAGCTATCATAAGTTTTTTAAGTGCTTTGCAAAAGAGCTTCTGCCCTTCACCTCTGTCTGAAACGCTGGATTTTGTGTCTTGCTTCAGGAGTTATTCTAAACCCCCAGACAAGTGGAAGACAATTCCACCCATTTCTAAAGTTTCAAAAAGTTTTTTTGTTCCTCTCTGAAAACACCAGTTTGGGTGATAGGAACAGAGTGGTACAGGTCAGGTCCTTGTCCCTCTGCACATGGGGAGGGTGAGAGATCAGGTCACTCTCACTGGAAGGAGAGGGGCCAGGAGGGATAATGCTTGTGTGGGACTTAGGAGATGGACATTAATCCTGTAGTCACTGGCAGCTTCTCTTGGCAGGATAGATGATGATTTAGATGATTAAAGGACTGGAGCATCTCCCCTATGAGGATAGGCTGAATGAACTGGGGCTGTTCAACCTTGAGAAGAGACTGAGAGGGGATCTGATCAATCGTTATCAATACCTGAAGTGTGAGACTCAGGGGGAAATGGCCAGCCTCTTCTCAGTGGGCTGTGGGGACAGGACAAGGGGCAATGGCCTCAAGTTGGAGCACAGGAAGTTCTGCACCGATATGGGGAAGAACTTTTTCCCAGTGAGGGTGAGGGAGCCCTGGGACAGGCTGCCCAGGGGGTGTGGAGTCTCCTGCTCTGCAGATATTCCAGCCCCGTCTGGACGCCAACCTGTGTGACCTGTCCTAGGGAGCCTCCTTTGGCAGGGGGGCTGGACCCAATGGTCTCTGGAGGTCCCTTCCAACCCCTAAGATTCTGTGATCCCATGATAGCAGGTTCTGAGGCAGGACAGGAACAGGGGGAGGGAGATGTGAAGAGATGAAAACAGAGGTAACATTCCCTGGGGAAAGTGGTGGGGAGAGTTTCTAAGGGAGTGGAGAAGCAAGAAAATTGCTCACCTCTGGAAGGAATCCACTCTGGAGGTCCCTTCCAACCTCTACGATTCTGTGATACTTCCCACCCTTTTTCCACACTGGCAAAATGACATTTTCCTATTTCCAAAACACGCAGTGAGGACTCAGCCATGTAGAGGTGTCCAATGCTCTTCTGCTCTGGTGATGAGGGATGTGTAAACATCCTTCATCTGCTTCTAGCAATAAATGGGGTGGGTGTTCCCCCAGAAGTTGGGGGCTCATACCACTCTTTTCACCATTGTTTTTCTTTTTGACACTTCCACAGCAGTAGCCTCAGATGTGTAACACGTGTGGCTTTTTGTCCCCTTGTGATATCTGCAGCTGTCACCAATCGTGGAGTTAAATGTTGGTGGGGAGATGTACACAACAACGCTGAGCACCTTAAAGAAACACCCTGGCTCCAAGCTGGCAGAGATGTTCACCGGCCAGCCCAAACTCAGGACAGACTCCGAAGGGAGGTTCTTCATTGACAGGCCAGGCACCTATTTCAAGTACATTTTGGAGTACCTCCGCAGCAACCAAGTGCCCACCCAGTGCATCCAGGATGTCTACAAGGAGGCCTTGTTCTACGACATTGAACCTCTAATCAAACAGCTTGAGGATTCCCCTCAAATCTTTGGGGAGCTAGTGGCAAGGAAGCAGTTTCTGGCCCGTGTGCCCAACTACAGCGAGAACATCGAGCTGATGATCCGCATCGCGAGGGCGGAAGCAGTCGCATCCCGCCAGTCCAGCGTCATCGTGTGCGTGGTCAGGACTGAGGAGGACGCGGCCAGATGTCAGGATGCCTTGAACACCTTGGACATGGATAAAAAATCTGTGGTGAAGTTTGGCCCCTGGAAGGCAGCGCCAAGTATTTCTGACCTGCTGGACTGCATCCAAATGGACGTGGAAGCCAAAGGGTACAAAATATCCTTTCAGCCCCATGTCGCTGAAAAAGGTTTTCGCTTCAAATCGCATGACTTCTTCTACAAGTTCCTGTTCACCTGGTGGTAGCAAAGGGGAAAGGAAGAAAGCAATTATTAAAATTATTTGTTGATTAAAACAAAACTTGGGCCTTGGAGACTAAGCCATGGACTACCAGAGGGACAGGAAGAAATGCGTGGGCTGACGAAAGGATCTCCTTTGGTTGTCGGCCAAATTAAACAGCAGTTAAAGAGCCTCTGTTTACTTGGGCTTTAGGGGATAATGGTACGATTTAAAAGAGCGAATTTTACTCTTTCAGTGTTGCTGACTCTTAGATAAGTTCAGAGAACCAGGTCTGAGGGTTGAGCTAAGCTCAGTCAAGCTAAGAAAAATGAGTTATCCCAAATTTCTCTCATGGACGCGTGGATATTGGTCTCTCCGTGAAATGGGAAGAGGTCACATAAACGCAATTGCCAATGGAAACCCTGACAACTGCATTAACACCAATTGAAGTTGGATTCCAAAAAAAAAAGAAAAGGCAAAAGCTCTTTTTCTCATTGTTCTCCATACCAGAACTTAGGTTAAAAAGAAGGATTTTGGTGTTCCCTCACTCTCTCCTCTCCAGTAGGCAGCCTACTGTCTAGCCAATGTATTTCTTACCATTTTATGGCCTCAAGTTGGAGCACAGGAAGTTCCACAACAATATGTGGAAGAACTTTTTCCCAGTGAGGGTGAGGGAGCCCTGGGACAGGCTGCCCAGGGGGGTGTGGAGTCTCCTTCTCTGGAGATATTCAAGACCCATCTGGACACCGACCTGTGTGACCTGTCCTAGGGACCCTGCTTTGGCAGGGGGGTTGGACCCGATGATCTCTGGAGGTCCCTCCAACCCCTACAATTCTGTGATTCTGTTATCTATTATTTTTTCTGAAGGAAAACCATTGCTATGGTCAAGGATCAACGTAAAGTAAAAATACCATTGCCAATGGGAGGAGTTTATAATCTAAGGACACTCAGTCCTCTCTCAGGCCACATTATTTTAATCCTATTCTTATCACATTTATTATTCTTATGATACTATCCATAAATATATAAGCTTCTGGAAGAATAGGGAAATCCCACCATAATTTGATGGGAAGGAAGTGCTACTGAAGTGACAGCCTGGGACCTTGGTGCAAATTCTCCTTTACAGAGTATGAGTTGGGTCCTACGTTGTGTTTTTAAAATCTTGGTATTTGAAGGTTTATTTTTATACTGGGCATGGCTGTTGGCTTTGTTTTAATTGCTTTGAAAATCATAATGGCTACTTAAATTATGACTGTATTCCCTTTATTTCTCAGAACATGAATTCCTTCCAGCTAAAGGACAATAATCTCTTGGATGTTAAATACCTTTTAAAAGCTCTTTGAATGATACAGAAGTGCTTTCTTTACTGACAGCTTCCCCACAAAATCCCCAAATTCTAAAGACCTGAAGTTTTGTCTTTATGCTAATGGATTTGAATCATTGCTAACTAAGCTTGGTTTCATCTTTTACTTAACTTGTGCTCATTGTATTCCTGTCCTAGATTTCACCCCAAGGAAAGTCAGGGGTTGCATCACTGACCTCAGGGCAGTTCTGCTGTAGGTGTGAGGGCACTCTTTGAGACCTCTTGCATTTATAACCTTGGTAAGAATTGATACAATCAATGTCTGTGAAAGAAAAAAAGTTTAGAAAATAGGGTCTATGATCACATTTATCATAGAATCCCAGACTGGTTTGTGTTGGAAGGGACCTCAAAGCCCATCTAGTTCCAAACCCCTGCCATGGGCAGGGACACCATCCACTAGCCCAGGGTGCCCAAAGCCCCATCTAACCTGGCCTTGAACCCTGCCAGGGATCCAGAAGCAGCTACAGCTTCTCTTGGTTATGATCTTAACCAAGCTTAGCCTAGAAGAACAGATACCATTGAAGCCTTCAAATAGACATAAGGATGCTTTAAGGAGGAGACTGGTTGACTCTTTGTATCTACTAAGGGTTGATGAAGAGGTAACTGGCTTAGGTCACAACTAAGGAGACTAAGATTAGGTATTAGGTACAAAATATGGTTATAGTGTAGCTAAAATCTCAAACCAACCAACCTCCTAAGACTACAGGACTTCTGTCATTAGTATTGTAATGGTTTTATCAAGGATGGTCTTAGGGAACAGCCAAGGCTGGAAGGGACATTGAGGGATCATCTGGTCCAGCCTTTGATGGGAAACAGTCTAGATGAGATTAGCGAGCACCCCACCCTATCCCATCATGTCTTGAAACGCCCTAGTGATCTGTACCCCACCTCATCCCTGGGGAAACTGTTCCACTGAATGGTAGTTCTCACTGTAAAAAGTATTTCTGATATTGCTCCCAGAGCAGTCTGTACCTGTTGCCCCTTGTCTTCACCACATGGCTCTGAGTGAAAAAAGGATCACCATTCCCTTTGTAGACACCTTTAAAATACAGGGAACACTGTGCTAAGGGAGAAGAGACCAAACTCTTTCAGTCTTTCCTCACAGGGCAGGTTCTCCAGCCCCTTGATCACCTCCCTGGCTGTCCTTTGGATCCTTTAGCCCCTTCTGATTCACCTTGTTCCTGAGACACCACAAAATTGTGTCTGCCCCTACCTACTTCTAGCCACACAGCATCATAGACATAACTGCTGCTTGAGTGCCCTGTCATCTAACTAAGGACAGACCTGTCAGGGGGCTCCTCTGTGCCGGGGCATCCTTCCCCTCTCCTCAGAGACACGCTTGAAGACTGTGCTAAGCATGCCTGGAAACATCAGGTCATCTGGGT
The DNA here is from genome assembly GCA_027925045.1 of Hypotaenidia okinawae. Lineage (NCBI taxonomy): Eukaryota > Metazoa > Chordata > Aves > Gruiformes > Rallidae > Hypotaenidia > Hypotaenidia okinawae. The sequence goes on from BSDF01000001.1 coordinate 212,877,289, forward strand.
CCAGTCCTGTTCAACATCTTTATCAGTGACCTGGATGAAGGGATTGAATGTTCCCTCAGTAAATCTGCAGATGACACTAAGCTGGGAGGAAGCTTCGATCTGCTTGAGGCTCTTAAAAGGGATCTGGACAGACTGGATTGATGGGCTGAGACCAATGGGATGAGGTTCAACAAGGCCAAGTGCAGAGTGCTGCACATGGGACATAACAACCCCATGCAGCACTACAGGCTTGGGGAAGAGTAGCTGGAAAGCTGCCTGGCAGAGAAGGACCTGGGGGTGTTGGCTGACTGCAGGCTGAACATGAACCAGCAGTGTGCCCAGGTGACTAGGCAAGCCAATGGCATCCTGGCTTATATCTAAAAGACACAGAGTGGCCAGTAGGTCTGGGGAGGTGATTGTGCCCCTGTACTCAGCATTGATGAGGCTGCACCTTGAATACTGTGTCCAGTTCTGGGCTCCTCACCATAAGAAGGACATTTTGGTCCTCGAGTGAGTCCAGAGAGGGGCAACCAGGCTGGGGAAGGGGCTGGAGGGCAAATCATATGAGGAGCCAGGGCTGAGGGAGCTGGAGGTGTTGAGCCTGGAGAAGAGAAGGCTGAGGGGAGACCTTATCACTGCCTAAAACTACCTGAAAGGAGGGTGCAGAGAGGTGGGTGATGGTCTCTTCAGCCAGGGAACAGGAGATAGGACAAGGGCAAATGGCCTCAAGCTGTGCCAGGGCAGGGTCAGCTCAGATGTTAGGAAAAAGTTCTTCCCTGGCAGAGTTGTGGGGCTGTGGAACAGGCTGCCCAGGGAGGGGGTTGAGTCCCCATCCCTGGATGTGTTTAACAGACAGGTAGATGAGGTACTCAGGGATATGGTTTAGCACAGGACAGGAACGGCTGGACTCGATGATGTCCAAGGCCTTTTCCCACCCAGTTGTTCTGTGATTCTGTGATGTTATTTACATTTTGCTCTTTCTATGGCCTAACATCAAATACTGGCGCGGCTGGTAGGAGACTCCGAGCACACAGCGCAGCTGACAAGGCTTACGCCGCGCCCTCCTTCCCACGCCTGCCGAGGACAGGCCGTCTCACCATAGAGAACACCACCCAGCTGGGTAGAGAGGACGCTCTTTCTAGCACCTCCCCGCGGGCGGGTCTGTGGTTTCTCTTCCGGGTTTGCCCGTACGGCGGCCGCGAATGGTCAGGCGGTGGCAATGGCGGCGCACCTGAAGAAGCGGGTGTACGAGGAGTTCACCAAAGTGGTCCAGGTAGCGCACCGCCACCGGCCCGGGCAGAGTGGGGAAGGAGTGGGACAGCTCTGAACTCTGCCGTGCGGCGGGAGGCACCGGTGGGAGAGGCGGGGCAGTGGGGAAAGCCGCCGGCCTAGCTCAGGGTGCTGCCAGCCGTGGGGGCCGCCTGTGAGGGGCTGGGGAGAGGCCCAGGGAGGTTGACCCACGGTTTAGAGAGGCCCGAGCTGCCTGGAGAGAAGGGGGATGCCTCAGGGTGCGTACGGGACGGGGAGAGGGCTCCCCTCAGAGCGGGGAAGGAGGGACCTGGGAAGAGCCGCCACTGCTGGTGGGTTGGCCGCAGCTTCCCCCAGGCCGGGACGGGGGAACGGCAGAGTCTGTGGGCTTGCTCCGTGCTGGTGGGCATGGGAACAGTCGCGAATGCCCTGGGTTGGTTGCCTGAGTTTGGAAGGAGCAGGAGGTGCCCCAGGCTGGGTGGGGATAGGCAGTGTTTCCTGGGGATAGGCAGTGTTTCCTAGGGATAGGCACTACCTGGGCAGGAGAGGAGCAGCTGCAGGGGGCTGGGGTTGTTTTCCTTCCTGAGATAGCTCAGGGAGAGGCTGGTGACTGCTGTAGGGTGCAGGAGCTTCCTCAGGCTCTGTGTTGAAACGGTGTTCACTCAGGGAAGGAGTGGGTCAGGATTTGCCCTGCTTTCTTTTTGAACCATGCCTCTCTGCCCACAGCAGCAGCATGAGGACCTGTCCTCTAAGAAGCTGCGGCTCACCAAACCCAGCAAGTCAGCAGCACTCCATGTCGACCTGTGCAAAGCCACCTCACCTGCAGATGCCTTGCAGTACCTGCTCCAGTTTGCCAGGAAGCCCGTGGAAGTGGAGAGCGTGGAAGGGGTTGTCAGGATCCTGCTGGAGCATTATTACAAGGTGGTGAAGCTGGCAGCCAAGTGTGCTTCCAGAATCCTCCTTCCGGTCTCGTTTACTTGGGGTTGGGTGTGGAACAGAGTTCCAGGTTCCTTCTGGTCCTGACCCAGTTGCTGACAGCCTGGGCTGTTGAAAGCCATGTGTGAGGAGAGTGAGTGACTGTAGTCCTTTATTCAAGTGATTCCTAATTGTGTTACTTGGTCCCTCTGCTGATGGTTTGCTGTGTGACAAGGACGTGGTGTTGTTATCCCTGGAGATGGTCTGTATGATTGGTCTTAAATTAACTTAACAAAGGACAAGAGGCATAACAAGAAGTTTTCCAGGGAACCCAGCTGTCCAAAGCTCGCTCAACTTCATCTGAATCCTTTTTAAATCATGTTTCCTTACCTTGCTCTTTATTTCCTCTAGCAGTGGAGAAACCTTTGCCATTGCTTACACTGCAAACAGTGCACTTCTCAAATTATGATTCTGAAAAACTTCTCAACAACAACAAAAATCTCAACAGCAGAATAACAAGCACACTGAGAGGAGCAGTGTGTGTTTTGTAGTGTCAGGATATTGCTCCTTTGCTTGGTAAAGGAAAGCTTTACTGCACCTGACAAAGCCATACTGTGGGCTGAAATATTTGTAATAAATGCTATTCTAACTTTCTTTATACAGTTGAGAGTATTCTGCTTTGAACTTACACTAAACTCTAAGCTGCTTTTTATCTGTTACTGTAATTTACCTGCTTTGGCTTGTGTGTTGAGACTGGTTTACATATTGTTTGATGGGAGTTTTATTTCTGTGACCAGACTGGTCCCCACTCACAAGAGTGTGCAGCTTCAGGAACCTAAACTGTTTCTGCTTCTGTGAAGAAACCTGTGCTGTCTGATCAAATACCACAAGTTATTTGTGTTTGGAGCTTTTTTGGTGGCCTCTGTTAGAAGGAAGACTCTTAAATCTACAGATGGGGTCACGTTTTTGCTGTACAGCCTGTTGCAGAAACCAGCTGTTTATGAGCAGTGAGGTCCTGTAGCTGACATGATGTTACTTAAGGACAGGATTTTCTGAAATAGCTCTCAAACACTTTCACTCACATTGATCTTTCAGCAACCTAATGTGGAAAGCTGGTTTCAACCATGGTGGAAGATGTGTCAGGTTGGAAGGGACCTTTAGAGGCCATCTAGTCCCACCCTGCAGTGAGCAGGGACATCTTCACCAGATCAGGTCGCTCAGAGCCCCATCAAGCCTGACCTTGAATGTCTCCAGGGATGGGGCCTCTGCTACATCTCTGGGCAACCTGTTCCAGTGACCTACCACCCTCATAGTGAAGAACTTTTTCCTCATATCCAACCTAAATCTCCCCCTTTCCAGTTTAAACCCATCACCCCTCATCCTATCACTCCATGCCCTTGGGAGCAGGTTTTCCCCCAGCTTTCCAACTCTCTTAGTCTGTAGATGACCTTTCAAGGTCCCTTCCAACTCCCAACATTCTGTGATTCCTGCTCACAAACAATTAGGAGGGAGAAAATGCTCCTAGGGGGGAGGCTGCTCCTAACCTGGTAGTGAAAATGTTGCAGGCGTATTCAGGAGGCTTTTAAAAGTGCCTCTGAAAGTGTCCCTTCAGAAATCACTGCTTTCATGGGTACTCCTAGAGAGGGTTGTCCTTTTATTAAAAGGATGTGAGTAGTGTGAAGTGAACACACACCTTCATCCTGCTTTGAGCAGTCCAGAGACAGTAACTGTTGTTCATGCACCTAATTCTGGCCCCAAAAAGAGAACATGCATCTCAGTGCAGTTAAGGAAGAGATCACTCCTATGGCTATCACCAGTCACAGACTCACAGAACAATAGGGGTTGGAAGGGACCTCTGGAGATCATTGGATACAACCCCCCTGCTAAAGCAGGCTCCCTAGGACAGGGCACACAGGTCAGCATCCAGATGGGTCTGGAATATCTCCAGAGAAGGAGACTCACACCCCTCTGGACAGTCCCAGGGCTCTGTCACCCTCACTGAAAAACCAAGGGGTCCCTAGGGGTGTGTGTGGCTTGGAACAGTCTCCCCCAAACAATGTCAAAAGATTTCAGGCTTCTAACTGTAATATTTTGGCACCTGGTGAAAGGTGTGATACTTGTTGCTGTAACATCTCTGTACCTTTGTGTTCAGTGCTCCACAACTGCTCAGTAAGATCTAAATATGAAATCCAGACTTCTTTTGGCCTTTTTACCCTGTGTTGGATATCCTCAGCAATGTGATGAGGGAGCTGCCAGTATGAACCTTAAAAAGCATGAACTTTTAAAATTCAATTAAAATACATCCTAATTTATGATATTTATTTATTTAATTATCACCTCTCATAGCTTTTGCTGTTGCTTAAGTAAGAGGATGTGTTTTGTTGCCTTAGTTTTTTACCTTGCTGTTACCTTTGTTTCTTTGTTTTTCCACTATCCAACTGGCAGGATTCTTCCCCACCCTTAAGAGAAGCAGTTGTTTTCTGTAGCCCATGGATCCTGCTGCCTAGACAATCAGTCTCTGGTCATCATCTTAAATTCTTCTATTTGTTCATTAAAAACTTGCAGATTTATTAACATCAGCAGTGACTTTTCTAGCATCTTGTAAACCTGATTATTTAAACTTCAACTTTTCAAACAACATGGAATTAATTTTGAGGAATTATGAGTAAAGGAGTCATTCTGGAGTCATTCTGAAATGTCCTGGAAGCTGCTATGTAACCATTGTAGTGTGGCTGCCTTTCTATGGGGTGTGCTGTGGGTGTATGGAGAGAGAAGTAGCCTGGTTGTAAAATGCAGCTCCTTGTGCTGGATTAGATACAGGTCCTGCCTGTGTGTAGTGTTTTATGCTGTTCAAACTGGAAAATGAATGAGGGTGTCTGCTGCTTCCTTCCAGGAGAACGATGCCTCCGTGAGACTGAAGATCGCTTCCTTGCTGGGCTTGTTATCGAAGACAGCAGGATTTTCCCCAGACTGCATTATGGATGATGCCATTAACACACTTCAAAATGAGAGTAGGTCTGGCTTTTCAGGCAGTGCTTGACATCAAGGCAGAATCATGTTGTCTTTTAAGCATTTAGAGTTTGCTTTTGCATCTCTGTGTGAGAGGTGTTGCTTCTGACGTGCTCTGTTCTAGAGGACAGTCTGGCTTAAAGTAGAATCTTCTTTGAAGAGGAGGGGTTTTTTTCTTAGCATGTTGCAGGTTACCTCATCAGATCTAGTGGAAGAATGCATGAATTTGTTAGCATTGCATTTGTAACAGACAGTAGAACACAGATTGTCCTGTCTGTGGGCTCACCAGAGACTCACAGAATCTCCTGCTTTGGAAAGGACCCATAAGGACCATCGAGTTCAATTCCTGGCTCCACACAGGGCCAGACAAGCCAGAGCATGGGACTGAGCTCCCAAGAGTGGCCAGACACTTCTTGCCCTCACCCAGCTCGGGGCTGTGACCCCTTCCCTGGGGAGCCTGTTCCAGTGCCTGACCCCCTCTCAGGACAGAACCTCTTCCTGACACCCAGCCTAAACCTCCCCTGGTGCAGCTTCACGCCATTCCCTGGGGTTCTATCCCTGCTCCCCAAAGAGAGGAGATCAGTGCCTGCCCCTTCATTTCCCCTCATCAGGAAGTCACAGACCCCCACGAGGTCTCCCCTCAGCCTCCTCTTTTCCAGGCATAGCAAACCCTGAGACTTCAGCCTCTCATAAGACTTCCCCTCCAGACCCTTCCCCATCCTTGTTAGCTTCCTCTGGCTGCTTTCCAAGAGTTCTGTGTCCCTCTTGTCCTTTGGTACCCAAACCTGCCCCCCAGGACTTGAGGTGAGGCCACCCCAGTGCAGTGTAGATCAGTGCCAGGTAAGTGCTGGTAAGACAGGGTGAGTTCTGCAGATGGCCACTGAGGTGATTGGGCACTGGATTATGTGATGTGGAGGGAGAAGCTGAGAGAACTGAGCTTGTTCTGGCCTTTGAAAGGAGAAGGCTTCAGGAGAACCTTGCAGCCTGAATGAGTGATGCTGTAGGTGGTGAGGAGCTCAGTAAAGAGGTACATAGCTTTTCCCTGCTTTGTTTTGCAGAGTCTCATCAAGTCCTTGCTCAGCTGCTGGACACCCTGTTGGTGATCGGCACGAAGCTCACAGAGAATCCATCTGTCAGGATGAGACTGGTAGAGGTAGCTTGCAAGGTGAGGTGGCCTCTCTGGGGCAGGAACTGCATAAAAAATTATGCAGTCAGTATTAAAATTATTTACTTTTCCTCAGTGAGCTGTTATGGTGCTAACATTTTTAACTGCTGGGAATCTTGGTAGGACCCATTGTTTTGAAGGGATGAAAGAGGAGTAAGAATCCACTTACCTCCCTTCTTCTCTTCCATTCTCCAGCATCTGACAGATTCTTCCCATGGTGTAAGAAATAAATGTCTGCAGTTAATTGGCTGTCTTGGACCAGTGGAAAAAGGTGTTGCAAAAGAAGCTGAAAGCCAAGCTGCCAAAGATGTCCAGAAGATAATAGGAGATCATTTTAATGACCAGGACCCTCGTGTTAGGACTGCAGCTATAAAAGCTATGGTAAGGGGAATAAATTGCTTGGGGAAGCTGGGAAAGGGTTGCAAACTAAGCCCAAGGGCTTTGGCTTAGAGGTTATTTAATTAACTTAGTAAAAGTCTATTTAGTGTATCAAAATTACCTGGAAAAAAAAAAAGGTAGGGATTGAAATATGAGAGTAATGTGAGATCTCAGAGGGCATTTTACTAATTTGTAACAATTTGTGTTCAGCTATACCTGAAGAAGCTTTTTAATTGCCTTTTTTGGATGTAGGTAGGCTCTTAAATTTAGTGAGAAACCTGTATTTCTCAATTGAACATCAGTTACCACAATTACAGTAAGCTACTGGTACTCCAACATGCATCAGGAAACTGCATAGGACAAGAAGAATCAGTTTGGTTGGAAAATCACAGAATCCCAGAGTGTTAGCAGTTGGAAGGTACCTCAAAAGCTCATCTAGTTTAACCCACCTGCCAGAGCAGGATCACCCAGACTATACAGTCTGTGATTACACAGGAACGCATCCAGGATCATGGGGTTTGAATCTCTCCAGAGAAGGAGACTCCATAACCTCTCTGGGCAGCCTGTCCCAGTGCTCTGACCAGTAAGATCATCAAATCTAACCATTAAGGTCAGAAAACTCTGTGATAAGTCCCAAATTAATTTTGTTTGGTTGTTTTTAAACAGCATTTACATTTTGTCCCATGGTCACATTTATCAGCATTCTGTAACTGGTTAGGAGGTTAACTGGGTAGGAGGTTAACTGGTTTTTGTGCCAGTTGGAGCATAGGGACCTTTCTGAAGCTTTTAGCTTTACAGAAATGCCAGCAAAGGCCATGTGCTTGAGAATCCTGCCTGTGAGCATATAGAAGTTCCTCCATTACCCTTGAAGTTTACAGTAACATCCCATCTAACCTCATGGTGAGAAAGGGGGTTTGAGTTAAAGATGTTAAACTCCAAGGAAAGAAGCAGGATGCATTTGTGGAGATGGGATTGCCCTTGAATGTGCCTGGGACCTCCCTCCCCTGGAGGCTGCACTCATCCTTTTTCATTTCCATCTGAGGATTTTGGTACATTTTATTTATATTTTTTTGGAAAGTTGTTTGAATGACACTTAGACTGGCATTCACCTAAATCCATAGCCAGATCTATGACCTTGAATTTATAATTACAGCACAAAATCCACTGTCCTCCTGTCGCTTGAGGCACAGAAGAATCCTGTGTGAGTTCAGGGTCACTAACTACTCCTAGGGTTCTTGATTGTGATTTTCTTTTCTGCTGTGAGGGGTCTCTGGGGCTTTGTTTTCCCCTTTAATTTTGTCAGCAGCAACTTTTGACTTTGGAGAAGTGCATACAGAAAAGCAGCTGTTTCCTTTCTTGTTGACAATATTCAACCAGTTATTCTCCCTTTGTTTATGTGTCACATTCATGATACTACTTTATTCCAGATGGAAACAATGCTTAGAAGAATGGATTTTGCTATTCCTCTGGTTTGGTAATTGAAAATGTTTGCAGGGCTTGAGAATTCACTGGGAATGCTACTTTTGGTCTGTGTTTCAGGAGTGGTAGTAAACTAATTATTTTGAAGATCATGGAGTCACAGAATGGTTTGGGTTGGAAGGGACTGTAAAGATCATCTAGTTCCAACCCCCTACCAAGGAAAGGGACACCTCTCACCAGACCAGGCTGCTCAAGGCCCCACCCAACCTGGCCTTGAATGCTTCCAGGGAGGGGGATCAACCACCTCCCTGGGCACCCTGTGCCAGGGCCTCACCACCCTTGTAGGGAAGAATTTCTTCCTAATATCCAGTCTAAATCTACCTCCTTCCAATTTAAAACCATTCCCCCTGGTCCTATCGCTCCCTGCCCTTCTAAGAAGTCCCTCCCCACCTTTCCTGTAGCTCCTTCAGGTACTGGAAGGCCACTGTAAGATCTCCCCAGAACCTTCTAGATACCTCCTGTGTATTTTAATAGCAGTTGAGTATGGCAACCTTCAAACAATAGTTTGGAGGTTGAGAGAAGGGACAGTATATTTATGTAAGTTGTATTTTCCTAATCAGTTGAAGTATGAATGGCTGTGAAGTTTAAAAAATTATACTCAAGTCAAGATTATTATTTAAATACTTAAACTCAAGATGATGAAGTATTTTAATTATACCAATGTTCAAGAAAAGCAAGCAGGTAAGCTTACTCAAAGCAGAAGAGATAGTGGTGAAAGCACTCGGTGTCACTTAAACCTGTAGTCATGTTTCCCTATGTTTTTTTTTCCCTGTAGCTGCAGCTTCATGAGAGAGGATTAAAATTACAGCAAGCCATTTACAGTCAGGTAAAATCTTGTACTGTTTTATATTTATTTTGTGCTTGCTTGCATATCTTGCATTTTAGATTTTGTGACAAATGTGCTTTGAGAGGAAGAGGGCACTGAGTAGGGGTGGAGTATTTTGCACTTAGGTTGCCTTATATTCCTTATATTGCAGTGGAAATAAAAAGCTGGTTTACATCTCATTTGGCTTAAATGCACTAAAGCCTATCTTCTGATTGGAATGATTTCTTTTTATGGGAGGAGATAATCATGGTGTCCTGGTTCTGGACAGGCCAGAGTTTGCCTCTCCAAGCAGCCAGCATGGGTGAGCTGTTAGTCAGGGGTGTTTTCCACACCACCCTTTGTCATCACTCCCCCATAAGAGGGGGTGCTCCTGGGTGCCTTGAGGGCAGTCCAAGTGTGGTCCTCCTGTCATGCAGTACTCTGTTAGTGTTAGGTTGGTGAGGTGCTCTGTGTTATCACCAACTGCAAGTGTAATTTGGCGGGGGGGGGGGGGGGGTGGTGTGCTGTTTTTCTTCCCCTTTCATGGTGATTTTGTCAGCAAACTGTCCTTATCCCAGCCTGGGGAGGCTTGCTCTGTTTCTCCTCCAGGGGTGAGCGAGCAGCGAGCGGTGCTCACCCACAATTTGGGGCTGAATGACCACACATGGGAAGGACAAGGTGTTATGTCATTATTACTGCCAATCTCAAGGTCTTACCCCCTTGTTCTTTGGGGGGTGCAGGGTTCAGATTCACATTTTGTGCTGCTTGCACAGCACAGGAGATTCTGGAGTTTTACAGCACGTGCCTGACTGACTTTATTAGGCCTAGTCTACCTAATCAAGCCAGAGAGTAGAAAGGAAGACTGAATTTTATAACCTATCTTAACTGATTCATGGTGAGGATACTGATTGCCTTGTGGGACGTGAATGATGGCTCAGGTGGAGATGTTTTGGGTATACTAGACTGAATCTCCTTTCAGGCCTGCAAGCTCTTGGCAGATGACTACGAGCAAGTGCGCAGCGCTGCAGTTCAGCTAATTTGGGTCCTCAGTCAACTTTACCCTGAAAGGTATGTCCTGTATGCAGAGTGACTCAAAGTATTGGCATAGTAATCATCCTAATTCCCAGAGTTTTGTGCTGGTAAGTCTTGGGAATAGCTGTTAGTGTACAAATTGCTGATCCCTGGTAAGAATGCACTGATCCAGTTAAAGGTTCATGGTATTCATTGTGAATTGACAGAAATTCAGTGTAGTTGTTTCTTGATGCCATCCAGCATGGCACAAGGTCAACATGCTGGTATCTGTTTCTCTTCCTTAGCATTGTGCCCATTCCTTCTTCTAATGAAGAAATTCGCTTGGTTGATGATGCATTTGGAAAAATTTGCCATATGGTTAGTGATGGTTCCTGGGTTGTTAGAGTACAGGCTGCCAAGTTATTGGTAAGTTAGATTCTTTCCTGCTCTATCTTAAAACATGCCATCTTAGGTAACTTTGCTTTTCATGTGTATTTGAAAGGAAATGGGAGGATCTTTAAGATCTCTGTAGGGAAATTTCTCCCAAAATTCTGAGAAGGAAGAAATGAGAGAGAGAGGTTGAGGAAACCTCTCATCTGAGCTCTGCAGTGATTCTTTCCTTGAGAGTAGAGGGTTGGGTATCCATGAAAACTACAACTACTTGGGGTAATTCCCTCCCCTTACTTCTCCAGCACAGGACATGTAAACCACCTGAACTCAAGAAAGACCATCTTAACCTTAGTGGGAAAATAAGATGTTCTGACTGTCTAGAGTAAACTTCTTTAGACACTGACAGGTGGTAGTGTCAAGCATTGTATAAAGCTATTAGAATTCACAGAATTGTTGGGGTTGGAAGGGACCTTCAGAGATCATCAGGTCCAACCCCCTGCCAAAACAGGGTCCCTAGGACAGGTCACAGAGGTCGGTGTCCAGACAGGTCTGGAATATCTCCAGAGAAGGAGACTCCACCCCCCTGGTTTATGCCTGTCCCAGGGCTCCCTCACCCTCACTGTGAAAAAGTTCTTCCACATGTTGGTGTGGAATTTCCTGTGCTCCAACTTGAGGCCATCGCCCCTTGTCCTGTCCCCACAGACCACTGAGAAGAGGCTGGCCATTTCCCCCTGTGTCCCACACTTCAGATATTGATAACCATCGATCAGATCCCCTCTCAGTCTTCTCTCAAGGCTGAACAGCCCCAGTTCACTCAGCCTTTCCTTGTAGGGCAGATGCTCCAGGCCCTTAATCACCTTTGCAGCCCTCCACTGGGCTCTCTCCAAGAGATCCCTGTAATGGAAGTGGGTAAGATTGGATGCTGGTTAGGATAAATCAGGAAACTATATGGAGTAATTCAGAATAATCCTGTTCCTTCCTTTTGTTTCTTTTTTTCTTTAGGGTTCGATGCAGCAAGTTAGCTCCCATTTCCTAGAGCAGACCCTTGACAAGAAGCTCATGTCAGATCTGAGGGTATGGAAATGTTGGGGTTTGTTATTACTGTGTGTTGTGTACTAAAATTGCACAGCAGGTATGTTAATGTTGGTGGGTTTGGTTACCATGTCCTTGCCTGGAGGCTACTAAGACTTAATTGCTGATGACAGGTTTTCTTTTAGATGAAAGTCAATGAAGCAATTGCCAGTTTCAGATTCCATTAGCCAAGCATGTAGTGAGCAGCTCTAGGCTATGCAGGCTTTACAGATGAAAGGTAAACGTTTGTGTTCCTCTGACAGCCCTTTTGCTAAAAGCTTTATCTAATGTGTGTGGAAAGAATGCATCTGAGTTTTAGGAGCAAGCTCATGGTAACATCCTGTAAGATCTGACCAGTAGACCTTAGAGGTTTCAATAGAGTAAGGAGTAGGTGAAGGTTTGGAGTAGCTGGAGGCTGGGAGTAGCTAGGGGCTGGCACTCCTGAGCCCTACACACAAAGCTATTAAGTAAAATTCATTCCTTAAGCACCTTTGAGGTGTTCTCTTCAGTTTTTCTGTCCCCAAAAGAATAATGAAAGGAGAGCTGCTAGTTTTTATGGGCTTCTTTGGGAAATCCATTAAGGAAAGTGCTGCACAGGTTTGTTTATGGTATGTGGAGAGGAAAAGGAGCTGGATTAGCAAGCAGGCTGAGTGAAATCCCATTGTACACGTTGCTGAACGCTGTGAAGTATTGACAGTCATTAAAGGGTTTAGTTCCAGTTTAATGAGTCCAACTGCAAAGTGATACAGCATCTGGGTTTTGGGGATCAGTTATTGGGTATTTAACTAGATGAGCTTTTGCTCTGGCCCACTTTGGCTGTTCTCATAACGATGGTAAAATGTATTAGGTGGGCTGGGGGGCCTGTGGGGCTGCGGGGAGGCTTCCCTACCTGTCCCACGGCTGAGCAGTGCCTACGTGGCTGTGGAAGTCTGCGATGACACGTGCTGCTCCTAAGCTTCCTCCTCTTGTGAGGAGGACCTGGGCCAGCAGACATTGCCTGGAGGAGTGCCTGGTGTTGTGGGGTCATTTCTGATCAGAGGGCTAGAGCACCTCTGCTACAGAGAGAGGCTGAGGGAGCTGGGCTTGTTCAGCCTGGAGAAGTGAAAGCTGCAAGGGGACCTCACTGCAGCCTTTCAGTCCCTGAAGGGAGCAGAGAAACAGGAGGGGAATCGACTTGATAATGGCAGGACGAGGGGGATGGAGTGAAGCTGAAGGAGGGAAGGTTTAGATGAGAGATTGGAGGGAAGCTCTTTACGGAGAGAGTGGTGAGGGGCTGGAACAGGCTGCCCAGAGAGGTGGTGGATGCCCCATCCCTGGGGGTGTTCAAGGCCAGGTTAGATGGGGCCCTGGGCAACCTTGTGTAGCTCCAGGCCTGGAGGTTGGTGGTCCTGCCTGTGGCAGGGGGTTGGAACTCTGTGATCCTTGGGGTCCTTTCCCACCCAGACCATTCTGTGATTCTATGATTATCCTCTCCAGCATCAAAAGTACAAAGAAATATCCATGGAAGAGGTGTTTTTTCTTGGCATTTGCATGTATCTATCAATGTCTAAGCCTCTGGCTACATCTATTTTCAAACCCAATGAAGCCCAATTTAATCTTTTGTTCATCTTTCAAGTTTACTATATTGTAACTGAAAAACTTGTTTGGACAGAGGAAGCGCACGGCACATGAACGAGCCAAGGAACTCTACAGCTCTGGGGAGTTCTCAAGTGGCAGGAAGTGGGGAGATGATGCTCCCAAAGAAGAAATCGATACAGGTGCTGTCAACTTGATCGAATCAGGAGCTTGTGGAGCCTTTGTTCACGGCCTGGAAGATGAGATGTATGGTAAGTGTGAACTTACTATGGAATGACTAAAGGAGGAGATGTGTGCTGGCTAATGAACTTTAGTTTGGGGGATGTATTTTTGGATAAAATAGATCATTTGGTTATCGTTTGTGGACTTCAATATTTGTGGACTTCATAGAATCATAGAATCATAGAATTGTAGAGGTTGGAAGGGATCATCAGGTCCAACCCCCTGCCAAAGCAGGCTCCCTAGGACATATCACTGAGATAGGCATCCAGACGAGTGCTGGGTTTTATTCCATGGTGATCTCTAAGTCAGTTGTTTTGAAGATGCTACAGTGTTGCACAGAATTTTGGGTAGAAATATTCCATTGAGTAGCTGAAACCAAACTACCTACAAACAGTAGAGTTTCAGTACAATACCTGTTAAGAAATGGTTACTTATGTTACACAGAAACCCCCTGAGATTATTTGTTTTACTGACTGAAATGTAATAGTTGGATGTGGCTCTGAATTGGCAAGATGAGTTGCTGCTGTTTGAAACTGGAGCCTTCTCTGCAGGAAGGAGAGTTGAAATTTATGAAACTTGCTGTTGGAAACATGGCACTGCAAGGATCCTGTGCTCATCCAGTCCAGTAAGGATTCATTTCGTAGCCATAGCAGCTTCCATCCAAACATGGGTTAGAACTAGTGGAGACAAGCCTGCATTGAGAGCATCCATGCAGGGAAGATCTTGGGGGTGTTGGTGGGCAAGAAGCACAGCATGACCTGGCGTTGTGCAGCACAGAAGGCCAACTGTGTCCTGGGCTGCATCAAAACCAGCAGGGGCAGCAGTTCTGGGAAAGGGGGATTTTGACCTCTGTTCCACTCTGGAGAGACCCCCTGCAGTGCTGCCTCCAGCTTGGGGGTCCCCAGGACAAGATGGACAGGGAACTGTTGAAGTGAGTCCTGAGGAGGCCACAAAGATGATTTAAGGGCTGGAGCACCTCTGCCATAGAAACAAGTGGAGAGGATTGGGGTGGTTCAGCCTGAAGAAGAGAAGGCTGCGATGAGACCTCAGAGCCTCTTCCAGTCCCTCAAGGGGCTCCAGGAAAGCTGGAGAGGGGCTGATGCCAAGGGCAGGGAGGGCCAGGCCCAGGGGAATGGCCTTCAGCTGCAGGAGGGCAGCTGGAGAGGAGCTGGAAGGCAGAAATCCTTCCTGGGGAGGCCCTCAGGACCTTTTCCCCTGTGCTGCTCTCCAACAGATCCATCCCCAACCTACACTGGTACCTGGGGTTGTTCTTCCCCAGATGCCAGACTCTATTTCATGACATTTCCCCCTGCCCAATCTCCACCCTGTCAAGATCTCCCTGGATGGTGGCACAGCCTTCTGGTGTATGCTCTCCCTGTGATGGACTTGAAAACTGCAGTGTCTTTCCAGCCAGTCAGATCTGATCTTCTAAACAGGTTGTATTAGTACTGTCTGACTAGAACAGGGGCATCACTCAGTTCCTGAGTTTGGTTGTAGCACTGTCCCTGGTGATGGTCTCAGGGGAATCTCCTGCTACCCTTTCCAGCCCAACTTTCCCAGGGGTAAAGTGAAAATTTACATTTCTTAAGGTGATGGAGGACGACTGGTTGGCACAGAACCATGAAGCTGCTGAGCTCTGAATGTTAATCCTGAATTTGCTTTGAATGATATTGGAAGGATGAGGCTAAATGAGTACAGAAGCACAGTAACAAACACAGTGCTGCAGGTTGTGTTGTGCAAGTTGGTTTATTGTCCTGTGGCTCCTGCAAGTAAAAGCCTGTTTTCCTAATAGCAGCACTCTCCCTGAAGCTTGAAAATCCCAGAATCACAGGGTTGGAAAAGACCTTTAAGATCATCAAGTCCAACTGAACCCCTCCTCTACTACACCATATCCCTAAGTACCTCATCTACCCATCTGTTAAACACATCCAGGGATGGGGACTCAACCCCCTCCCTGGGCAGCCTGTCCCACAGCCCCACAACTCTTTCAGTAAAAAGGTTTTTGCTCACATCTGATCTGACCCTGCCCTGGCACAGCTTGAGCCCATTGCCCCTTGTCCCATCTTCTGTCCCCTGGCTGAAGAGACCATCACCCACCTCTCTGCACCCTCCTGGCAGGGCAGGGGAGGCGCTGAGAAGGTCTCCCTCAGCCTCCTCTTCTCCAGGCTCAACACCCCCAGCTCCCTCAGCTGCTCCTCAGAGGATTTGCCCTCCAGCCCCTTCCCCAGCCTGGTTGCCCTTCTCTGGACTCGCTCCAGGACCTCAGTGTCCTTCTTGTAGTGAGGGGCCCAATGTGAATTGTGGGATTTTCTTCTGACTAACAACATCTTTTCACTGGCTCAGTCCACTCACCTGTGAAACTTGTTCTCCCATTTCTTGTGCTGTGAAGTCTCATGGCAGCATGGTGCTTTTGGGGAATGTGGATAAAAGGGGCAGATCTGGAATATGCACAGATCACAGAATCACAAGGTTGGAGAAGACCTTTAAGATCATCAAGTCCAACCATTCCTGTCCTGTGCTAAACCATATCCCTGAGTACCTCATCTACCCATCTGTTAAACACAGCCAGATCTTGAAATAAACACAGATCTCTCTCCTCCCTGTGCAGCATTTTTACACACCACTGAGCCCTCTCCTTCCTCACAGTGCTGCTTCATTTCCTGAACTCCATTCTGTACCTTAAATCTGGATTAGGATGTCAGTTTAGGGAAGCAATATTGACAAAATGTTTTCCTTCCCTAATACCTTGGTCTTAATGACCAGGGAGGCTTAAGCTTTGTTACAGAGTAAGCTGGGCTCTTGCTGTGCTTGTGTTTTCCTGCTTCATCAAAGTCATCAGGAATTGAGTATGTTCTTTAAGAACAATAGGCCTGAAAGCTACACACCAGTTTAAGTCAATGTTTTCAAGATGAGCTCATTTGAATGAAAAAGCAAAGTGTGTTTAAAACAATAATGTTTGTGAGACATCCAATTAATTTGTATTTTTATGATCCCAGCACATCAATGTTCTGTAAGCCAGTGAGCCTGGCTGCAGGGAAGAGAATCTTATCTCTGCTTAAGCTTGTTGTATTTGGGTATTCTTCAAATTCCTGCTACTTTTTACAGCATGAATGAGCTCTGGACACCTTTTGATGCTGGTTTGGGTTGGGTTTTTTTTCTTCTTCTTCTGAGTAATTTTTTGTTTCTTTTGAGGATTCCAGAATCATGAAGTGGCAGAATTTCCTTCTGTTTACTGCTGAGCTGCTGATACTCTGGGGCTTTTCTGCAGTTCACAAATTGCTACACAGCAAGTTAAAAATGCTGTGAGTGCTCCAAGCAATTAAAATGTCAGGAAGAATGAAACAAGCAGAGTTTCATTATCTAAATCGACTCGCTGAAGATAGCAGGGTTATAGGTACACTTGCAAAACACTCTGTGAAATAAGGAATATTTATTGCTGGATAGGAGACCTGTAGGTCCCTCTGTGGATGCTTATGACATTGTCACATGCTGTGTCTCCTGTCCTTTGCCCTGTCCTTGAACAATCATAGAATCATAGAATTGTAGGGGTTGGAAGGGACCTCCAGAGATCATCAGGTCCAACCCCCTGCCAAAGCAGGCTCCCTAGGACATTTCACTGAGATAGGCATCCAGACGGGTCTTGAATCTCTCCAGAGCAGGAGACTCCACACCCCCCTGGGCAGCCTGGCCCAGGGCTCCCTCACCCTCACTGGGAAAAAGTTCTTCCACATGTTGGTGCAGAACTCCCTGTGCTCCAACTTGCAGCCATTGCCCCTTGTCCTGTCCCCGCAGACCACTGAAAAGGGGCTGGCTGATTCCCCCTGCATCCCCTGCTTAAGATAATTATAAACATTAATTAGGTCCCCCCTTAGTCTTCTCTTCTCAAGGCTGAACAGTCCCAATTTTCTCAGCCTTTCAAACAACATGAGGCCTGGCTGTTTGGTTTCACATCCTTGTAACAAGGAACCCTCTCCCTCTCTTTTATCAGAAGTCCGGATCGCTGCAGTTGAAGCCCTCTGCATGCTGGCTCAGTCCTCACCTTCTTTTGCGGAGAAGTGCCTGGATTTTTTGGTTGACATGTTCAATGATGAAATTGAGGAGGTCAGGCTGCAGTCAATACACACAATGAGAAAGATTTCCAACAACATCACGCTGCGGGAAGACCAGCTGGATACTGTGTTAGCTGTCTTGGAGGTAAGGAATTCCCAAGGGAGGGAAAAAAATTGCATTCCTGCTTTATTTGAGGTGTTAGAATTATGATGATAATCAGCCCCTTCATTTCATTTTATTTTAATTTCATTTCAAGACCATACCTGGAATATTGGGTCCAGTTCTGGGCCCCTCAGTTCAAGAAGGACATAGAACTCCTTGAAAGAGTCCAGCACAGGGCTACTGAGATGATGGTGTGGAACACCTTCTTTATGAGGAGAGGCTGAGGGAGCTGGGCTTCTTTAGCTTGTAGAAGAGGAGACTGAGGGGTGACCTCATCAATGTCTATAAATATGTGAAGGGTGAGAGTCAGGAGGATGGAGCCAGGCTTTTAGACATAAGGAAAAAATTCTTCACCAGAAGAGTTATTGGTCACTGGAACAGGCTGCCCAGGGAGGAGGTTGAGTCACCAACCCTGTATGTATTTAAAAGATGGGCAGATGAGGTGCTCAGGGATATGGTTTAGTAGATGACAGGTATGGTTGGATTTGATGATCTCAAAGGTCTTTTCCAACCTAGTGATTCTGTGGTTCTTCTCAGCGGTGTCCAGTGATAGGACAAGGGACAGTGGGTGCAAGCTGGAGCACAGGAGGTTCCATGGGAATGTAAGGAGAAACCTTTTCACTGTGAGGGTGATGGAGCCCTGGGACAGGCTGCCCAGAGCAGTTGAGTCTCCTTCTCTGGAGACATTCAAAACCCACCTGGGCATGTTCTTGTGTGACCTAATCTAGGTGATCCTGCTCTGCCAGGGGAGTGGAATAGATGATCTTTCGAGGTCTCTTCCAAGCCCTGACATACTGTGATTCTGTGCTTTTTCTTTCTGTTTCCTTGGGTTGGCTGCTTTGGCTACACCTTTGCTCATGAAGCAGAGACAGGCCATGGGTCCAAGATCACTCTCCTGAGTTCAGAGGGTTTGCTGGTGTGCTCTGCACTATAAATTTGACCTTCCCCAGACAGTCCATGCTCAGTCAGGATCCAGGGGACAGTGGGAGCCAGCTGCTGAAGGGAAAGGTATTTCACCCATACGAATGGGTAGATGTGAAGATCCATCTTCTCTCTCTGCTCCTTAAGTTGTCTGAGTTGGGGCTTTTTGTTTTAGGATTCTTCAAGGGACATTCGGGAAGCGCTTCACGAGCTGCTGTGTTGCACCAATGTCTCGACTAAGGATGGTATCCATCTTGCACTGGTGGAGCTGCTGAAAAACCTGACCAAGTATCCCACCGACAGAGAATCCATATGGAAGTGAGTCTGTGCAGTGTCCTTGAGTGGCTACTTGTTTTCCTGTTCTTTTTAGTAGTAGAAGCATTAAGGAAATGCTGAGCTAGCTAAGGAGGTAGCAGGGACCACAGGCATGTGTCCTCTTGTTCTATAAGTATTTGGAATAGTGACTATACTACACGTTGTACATATTCAGACACTGCACTGGGTTGGAAGGGACCTTTAAAGGCCATGTAGTCCAACCACCTGCAGTGAGAGGGACATCTCCACTAGATCAGGTTGCTCAGAGCTCCATCAAGCCTGACCTTGAATATCTCCAGGGATGAGGCCTCCACCACCACTCTGGGCAACCTGTGCAAGTTACACACCACCCTCATAGTGAAGAACTCAGTATGTAGAGTGGTAGATCTTCAACTGATGTAGGAACTGTTCTTGCTTGTTGATACTTGTACTGGGAATCCAGAATGGATGCCACTCCTGGAAAGAGCCCTATATTACGAGCACTCAGCATTCCTAGAAGAGATGAATCCAACCTTCAGTTTGAAACCTCATCTCTCTATGCAACTAAAGTTTTATGCTTACTTGACGTTGCATCAAATAGTGATACCTAGCAGCAATTTGTATCACCTGTGATGAGTTGGCTGGGTGGCATTCTGTTCCTGGAAGGACTTCATCTGTCTAAGCAAAAAATGATGAACACTCATGGAAGGATTTTTGGGTTGTTTAATGGAAAGAACAAAGGAAATGATGCTCCACCTCAGGTTTGAGATGGAATTTGTGGGTATTACTTGAAACAACATAATCTGTTTTGTCTTCCAGTGTACACTTATATTGTTTCTGGAGTTTGGGGGGTTCTGTTATTTGGTTGGGCTGTTACCCCCTCACTCCTTAGCACTTAGTATGAAAGCTTTTCAGGGGGTGCATAGCTCCAGGTGTTAAGTATATCCTGGAGAGTTTATATAAATTCTTTTGATGACTGTTTGCTTTTTCAAGCTGTCCCCTTGGTTTTCTTGGATCTTATCAAATATTCATGCAAACACTCAGCTGTGAAGAGACAGTATTTTGCACAGTAGGATTTTGATGCTATCAAAAATAATAATGATTTAAAATGTATTTTGCAATGCCCATGTTTACTAAGAAATATTTCAATCTTGGTATTTTCAGGTGCTTGAAGTTCTTGGGAAGCAGACATCCCACTTTGGTGCTTCCACTAGTCCCAGAGCTGCTGAGTACACATCCCTTCTTTGACACTCCAGAACCAGATATGGATGACCCAGCCTGTATCTTTTTAGTGAAGCCCAGCTAATCATTTGCACATTTGATTGGTGTTTTCCAGATGCTCACACTTCTTAAATCTTTTCAAGCTGTAGCAGACACAGAATCACATGGGTTGGAAGGGACCTCCAGAGATCATCAGGTCCAACCCCCTGCCAAAGCAGGGTCCCTAGGACAGGTCACACTGGTCAGTGTCCAGACAGGGCTGGAGTATCTCCAGAGCAGGAGACTCCACACCCCCTGGGCAGCCTGTCCCAGGGCTCCCTCACCCTCACTGGGAAAAAGTTCTTCCCCATATTGGTGCAGAACTTCCTGTGCTCCAACTTGAGGCCATTGCCCCTTGTCCTGTCTCCACAGCCCACTGAGAAGAGGCTGGCCATTTCCCCCTGTGTCCCACACTTCAGATATTGATAACCATTGATCAGATCCCCTCTCAGCCTTCTTTTCTCCAGGCTGAACAGCCCCAGCTCACTCAGCCTTTCCTTGTAGGGGAGATGCTCCAGGCCTTTAATCATCTTTGTAGCCCTGTGCTGGACTCTCTCCAGGAGATCCCTGTCTTTTTTATCCCAGGGATCCCAGAACTGGAGACAATACTCCAGGTGGGGCCTGACCAGGGCAGAGCAGAGGAGGAGGATCACCTCCTTTGACCTGCTGGCCATGCTCCTTTTAATGTCCCCCAGGATCCCATTGGCCTTCTTGGCCACCCAGGCACACTGCTGGCTCATGGCCAACTCTCCCTGAAGCTTGAAAATCCCAGAATCACAGGGTTGGAAAAGACCTTTAAGATCATCAAGTCCAACTGAACCCCTCCTCTACTACACCATATCTCTAAGCACCTCATCTACCCATCTGTTAAACACAGCCAGGGATGGTGACTCAACCCCAGGTCTTTCTCTGCAGAGCAACTCTCCATCAGGTCATCTATTTCTCAATCCCTTTGCCACTCAGTTTTATTACTCAGCAAGTGGTGGAGTAACCATTTTCTGTAACCATCTTCACAAACACCGATGTGTGTAATTGGCCACAATGAATAATCTGGTTTATCCAGCAATTTATCAGAGTCTAGGCTCCGTAGATGAGTGTTTTGATGTGAAAACCTTCATCTGGTTTACACTGGTTTTGAAGGTGCTTCTAAATATGAGTGGTTTTCCTTGTTTGTTTTCCTTCCAGGTAAAACCTCTCCCCTCCCTGTCCTGCAGTGTGTAGAACACCACCATCTCTTAGTGCAGCACTGGCTGAATCCCTTGAATGCTATAAATTTATCATCTTTGGGAAATAATTCCAAATCAGAACTCCTTCTGTCAACATTCACACTTCCAGTGCTTTAGAATGCAAACTCTTAGTGTCACACCATTATCCTTAACACCAGGAATCTCCTGGTGTTAAGGATAATGGTGTGACACTAAGAGTTTGCAAGTGGTTGTTCTCCCCCTTCCCTTCTGTGCAATGGCAGAATGGAAGGTTATTTCTGATGTGTGCTGAGAGATGTCAGGCTGGAAAAACTCTGCTCTATGAAGCTGCTCATTTCTCTTGCCAATCTTAGAATCATAGACTGGTCTGGGTTGGAAGGGACCCAAGGATCATGGAGCTCCAACCCCCTGCCACAGACAGGGCCACCAACCTCCAGGCCTGGAGCTACACAAGGTTACCCAGGGCCCCAGCCAACCTGGCCTTGAACACCTCCAGGGATGGGGCATCCACCACCTCTCTGGGCAGCATGTTCCAGCCCCTCACCACTCTCTCTGTAAAGAACTTCCCTCTTAAGATCTCAACTAAACCTTCCCTTCTTTAGCTTTAATCAATCACAGGCCATCAGCTACAACTTTTATTTGGAGTAAATAAATATGAAAATGGAGAAGGGTGAGAATCAGGTGGAGAGAAAGCTTGATTCCTAGTCAGATAGCTGAGAAAAATTTGAGTAAATTCAATCCTTGGAGTTGAGGGTTGAAAGAACACTGGGTGGGGAGAAAGCTGTTACACTGCTCGGTGCACCTTGCTGAGGAATATTGTTTTAGAGGATGCTCTGGAGGTAACCTGCCACCAAATTATACTGAGCTGTACTATGTGAATACAGAGCTGGGAGCCAGAAGCTACAAGGTGGACCTGAGTTCTATGTTGATGCTGGAAACTTAACTAAGATCATGGGTTTGTCTGACACGAAGCACTTAGGGAATTTGAATTACATTAGTTGAACAGCTTCAACTGAAAAATTTGGGAAGGGTTGTAGGCAAAGAGGAGAAATTGGTCTGTCAATTGGAATCACAGAACTGTAGGGGTTGGAAGGGACCTCCAGAGATCATCATGTCCAACCCCTCTGCCAAAGCAGGGTCCCTAGGACAGGTTGCACAGGTCAGTGTCCAGACAGGTCTTGAGTATCTCCAGAGAAGGAGACTCCACACCCCCTGGTTTATGCCTGGCAGCCCATGGGTGCAGAAGATGTTTCAAGATGTAAGAGCAGTGGGTTTGGTCCCTTCTGTGGCTGAACCCACTTCTTCCCCGTGTGGGCAAGTATCATAAGCTTTGCATTGGGGTCCTTTCATCCTCTCTTGTTAGAGTTCTGGGCTCCCTGCTTCAGGAACAGCAAGGAGCTACTGGAGAGGGTACAAAAAAGGGATACTGAGATGCTGAGGGAGCTAGAACATCTCAGACAAAGAGGCTGAGGGACTTGGGACCTTTTAGCCTGGAGAAGACTGAGAGGGGATCTTATCAGTGCTGATAAATCCTTGAGGGGTGGGGGTTGGAGGATGGGGTCAGTCTTCTTTCAGTGGTGCCCAGGGACAGGACAAGAGGCAATGGGCACAAACTGGAGCAGAGGAAGTTCCACCTAAACATGAGGAGGAATTTCTTGCCTGGAAGGATGGCAGAGCCCTGGGACAAGCTGTTCAGAGAGGTTGGGGAGTCTCCATCTCTGGAGACATTCAAACCTGCCTGGATTCATTCCTTTGCAGCCTGCTCAAGGTGATCCTGCTTTAGCAGGGGGTTGGGCTAGGTCTCCAGAGGTGCCTTCCAACCCCTGACATCCTGTGATTCTGTAACCTTACAGTTGGGGTCAGCCCCAGCCTTTGGGTAACCAGTTAAAGCCCCTGTCTTTCTTGGGCTGTCAAACAAAATGTTTTCTCTGTTGCAGCAATGATCTGCCCATGTTTGATTCTTTGCTTTGGTTTAAGTCTGTGGAAGAGGGATGTTTCCCAGGGCATAGTGTCATAGCAGGTCAGCAGGAGACTCAGGTCAGTGTTTAATTTTAGGTAGTGTTTGGGTACCAAACTGGCAAGCACAGTGTCAGCTTTCAGGAAGAGTGAAACTCCACCTGATGAGCATGTTCTGCATTTGTAATCCCTGGCTCCTATCCTTTGTGTCACCTCTGAGCAGTCCTACGTTGGCAGTGACATCCTTCCTTCCATATGGCCCATCCTGTAATGTTTGGACTTTGTAGTTTGTTTTCATCTGCTCAGACATCTGCCACTGGGTTTTGCTCAGCGTTCTCCAACTCTGAAGAACTTCCTAACCAATCTCCAGCAAAAGAAAGGGTTGTTCAGCCGTTCTTTTAACTCACCATCCACAAGGAGCTGCTCTTCTTAGGGAGATGGTTTAGCATAGGACAGGAATGGACTGTTCCCAATGGGCTGAGACCAATGGGATGAAGTTCAACAAGGCCAAGTGCAGAGTGCTGCACATGGGACATAACAACCCCGTGCAGCGCTACAGGCTTGGAGAAGAGTGGCTGGAGAGCTGCCTGGCAGAGAAGGACCTGAGGGTGTTGGGTGACTGCAGGCTGAACATGAACCAGCAGTGTGCCCAGGTGGCCAGGCGAGCCAGTGGCATCTTGGCTTGTGTCAGACACAGTGTGGCCAGTAGGTCTGGGGAGGGGATTGTGCCCCTGCACTCAGCATTGGTGAGGCTGCACCTTGAGTGCTGTGTCCAGTTCTGGGCTCCTCACCATAAGAAGGACATTGAGGTCCTGCAGTGAGTCCAGAGAAGGGCAGCCAGGCTGGGGAAGGGGCTGGAGGGCAAATCATATGAGGAGCCAGGGCTGAGGGAGCTGGGGGTGTTCAGCCTGGAGGAGGCTGAGACCTTATCACCACCTACAGTTACCTGACAGGAGGGTGCAGAGAGGTGGGTGATGGTCTCTTCAGCCAGGGAACAGGAGATAGGACAAGGGCAAATGGCCTCAAGCTGTGCCAGGGCAGGGTCAGCTCAGATGTTAGGAAAAAGTTCTTCCCTGAAAGAGTTGTGGGGCTGTGGGACAGGCTGCCCAGGGAGGGGGTTGAGTCTCCATCCCTGGATGTGTTTAACAGACGGGTAGATGAGGTACTCAGGGGCCTGGTTTAGCACAGGACAGGAACAGTTGGACTCCACGATCTCAAAGGCCTTTTCCATCCTTGTGATTCTGTGATTCTTGTTGCTGGTTTTCCTTTACCCACCCCTGTCCACCAGACATCGCCGTCCTGGTTCTGATCTTCAACGCCGCTCAGAGCTGCCCGACGATGCCGGCGCTGTTCTCCGATCACACCTTCCGGCACTACGCCTACCTGCGCGACAGCCTCTCCCACCTCGTCCCCCCGCTGCGGGTAAGCCCAACCCCTTCGGTTTGTGCTCGGTTATGGACATCACTGGTCTCTTCTGGGCCTTTTTGATTCTAAAAGGGTTTCTTTCTTCACAAGCTCCAAGGAGATGAATATAAAATGCACACTGGCTGAGGAGAGCCAAGTCCTAAATTGTTACAATATGGATTTGGTAATATTTTGGGGGAGAAAAATGTTACTGCTCTCAAGTGAGGACAGCACGTGGTTTGCTGGTTAGGAAAGAATACTGGGTGGGCAGGATTCCTGGGAGTTCTCTGTGTGGGGAAGAGAAGCTTGGCCTTTGTAGATCTTCCAGGAATGGACTCTTCACCTACTTAAACAGTTTACTCATGGGTGAGAAACCCTGCCGCTCGGAAGCATGGAAGTACAGGTGGGACTGAAGTTGATAGGAAGTCATATCACAGCTCGTAACATGAATTGCTCTTTGAGTGGTCTTGGGCTTCCCTTGACTTCACAGTGTCACAGTTAGAAGATGAGGAAGATGTTTTCCTCAAAGAGATGTTTGAAGTTTAGCCTGAAGATCTTTAGTGACAGATGGATTATAAATTGGGGAACATTCACTAATGGAGATAAAAGATGCAGACCTAAAGTCCTTGATACAAATTTCAAATCTGAGCAATAAATCAGAGCTCTCAGTTGGTAGTTGTTAAATAAAGTAGCAGCATTTTGCAATCTTGTGTTAGACTTTCCCATGTGTTTCTCCTTCCTCAGTTACCAGGTAGAAAGCTGGTGTCCTCCCCTGTCTCTCCCAGTATTACACCACATGAAGATCCTTCCCAGCAGTTCTTGCATCAGAGCCTGGAGAGAGTTTACAACCTTCAGCACCTTGACCCTCAGGGCATACAGGAGCTGCTGGAATTTACCATCCGGTAAGGCCACCAGCTGACCTGTTCATGGGAAGATGGGTTAGGATTCCCAGGTTCTCCAAAGCAGGTGCTTCGCTTCTGAGTATCAGTGTTGTGCTTTCCCATTGCCTCAGGCTTAGTCTGAGACACCTTCTAGACAGCATTGTGATAAATCATAGAATCACAGACTGGTCTGGGTTGGAAGGGACCCCAAGGATCACAGAGTTCCAACCCCCTGACACAGGCAGGGCCACCAACCTCCAGGCCTGGAGCTACACAAGGTTGCTCAGGGCCCCATCCAACCTGGCCTTGAACACCCCCAGGGATGGGGCACCCACCCCCTCTCTGGGCAGCCCCTTCCAGCCCCTCACCACTCTCTCTGCAAAGAACTTCCCCCTAAGATCTCCTCTAACCCTTCCCTCCTCCAGCTTCACTCCACCCCCCTTGTCCTGCCAGTCTCTGCCCTTTAACAAGCTGATTCCCCTCCTGTTTCTCTGCTCCCTTCAGGGACTGGAAGGCTGCAATGAGGTCCCCCTGCAGCCTTCTCTTTTCCAGGCTGAACAAGCCCAGCTCCCTCAGCCTTTCTTCATAGGAGAGGTGCTCCATCCCTCTAATCATCTTCATGGCCCTAAAGAAAACCCAGGCTCTTTAAAAATGGGATTCACAATTTTAGTGTACTTTGGCTCAAAACAGCATGACCAGAGGTGTGTTGAATCCACATCATCCCATCTATTTTCAGTTTTGTCACCAAAAAAACCTCAGTTTGGTTTTTAATACCCACTTTTGATTTTAAACCATGTCTATGAATAGAGAACTAAAGCCTCCTGGGCTCCATAGCTGTCATAGTTGTTTCTTTCAAGTTAGAAGTTACTTCTCTTGCTGTAGGATTTACAAGGAACAGATACCAGGCAGCACGAGCAGCTACTTGGGCAGATACCAGTACATCAGATTTCATTTGAAAAGGTGCCTATATCTCAACCTTGCTGAGGTTATGCCACTTAGGTGGTTGTGTGAGTCCAGTCTGTTCCAGACAACCTTCCCTGGCCAAAATGAATAAATGGTTCCCTTTCCCAGCAGCGTAACACAAGCAGGTCATTAGTTGCTGTAGAAATCTGGAGTGTTCTAAGTGAAATCTGGAGCTGCTGTATGGTTCCCCAAGGGCTGCAGAGCAACGTGGGTTGACAGACTTACTGCTTCTAACCCCTGGCAACCTCTGGGAAGAAAGGAGGTGCTGGGTCCCAAGGTGCAAACTGTTTTGGTGCTTGTTCTAAGAAAACCTGTCCTAGGGAGCCTGCTTTGGCAGGGGGTTGGACTTGATGATCTCTTGATGTCCCTTCCAACCCCTACAGTTCTGTGACTCTATGAGAAAGCAGGCTGCAGGAATAGCTGGCTTCAGCACTGCTGGTGCAGAGCTCTGAGTGTGTTTGGATTAACCTGCTTGCTGTCTCAACGTTGGTTTTCTCTGTTATTTCTCTCTCCCCTCATGCTGCAGTGATCTTCAGAGGCTGGGAGAGCTGCAGTCCGAACTGGCAGGGATGGCAGATTTCAGTGCGACCTACCTTCAGTGCCAGCTGCTCCTCATCAAGGTTTGACTTCAGCTGAGGAGGGTGTTTGGGGGGTGAGATGGGGGCTGTTCTTCAAAACCACCCCCAATCCATCACAGCAGTGTGCCATCACGATTTGGTGTTTGTGCTGAACACTGCTGTGTGATGACAGTCCCATGGATTTCTGATGTTCCTGCTCCCCTTCTGTGGCAAATCATTGATGCAGTAACCTTGCCAGTGAGTCCACTGGTGCAGATCTCTGCTCTTGTACCTTGGGCTTATGTGGGCTCATGTGCATTTTGCCAGCACAGAGTTTATTTTCAGCCAGAAATCCTAATGGAGGCAACTTCTCCAGAGCCTTTTATGTTCCAAGAGCAACTTTTCTCTGCTAGTGGCCACTGGAATCCTTTTCACTAAACCACTGCTATAAGTGGGGTTTTTATAGGCAGCTTTTTTGATGCCAGTGCCAAAGGAATTCCTTAGACTGGATTGGGCAAAATAGCAGTCATGCTTTCTTTCTCAGCACTGAAACGCTCTCCCTGCTCAGCATTAGCAGCCAAAGAGGTTACTTCAGCACCATGGCAGCAACCTTTTTCCAAGTCAGCTTCATGCTGTAAACAGGAACTGATTTCTTGCTTCATTTCCCAAGCCTGAAGCTGGCAGTAGAATTCCCATTAGTCTCCTGGCATTCCTTAGGTGTTTGAATGCCACTTAGACACATGTAAAGCAAGAACTAAAGCGAGTGACAAAGAGATTTCCAGAAGGGACTCAATGAGAGCTTTGTTATGGAAAACCAAGGAAGGGATTTCAGCTGCCAGTTGGCACATCTCATGGCAGCCCTTAAATCCCTGGAATACATTTATCACCCCAAAAAGGTATTTTAGATGAGCAGTGTTGCAGTTCAGTACAATCCCAGCTAAATCCAAACCTTTAGCCAAAGAAGAATGCACTATCTGGGCAGAGGACCAGCATTTGGAGGTGGATTTGTTGCCCTTCTCCAAAGTTTGAATGGAGTTTACCAGATGGTTTGTGTATCTGGCAGAGAGGGATGCTCTGTTTGGAAGAAGGGGGATAAGTGCTGCCCAGGCCAGTCTTGGCTCGGGCTGTAGGACACATCAGTGATGTAGAGGAGTCTCCAGTGTGGCTGAAATTAAAAGTAACTCCTAATATCAGGTAATTAGAAATTTTGTCATGGCAGAGAGAAGCCCTTTGCAGGAGATTTCTTCCCAATTCCTTTTTCCCCACCCCTACCCAGTGGAAGTTATGTTGCAGAAAACAGTATCTTTGTTTCCCAGTCCCTTGAGGCTCGGAAGGTTCCAGACCATTAAAGGCTCTGTGATTTTAGTGGCACTTAGCTGGGATTCTGGGGCCAGCCCAGGTGAAGAATATAGTCCATTTATTCTTCTGTTTTGGCTAATCAGAGAATCACAGACTGGTCTGGGTTGGAAGGGACCCCAAGAATCACACAGTTCCAACCCCCCTGCCCCAGGCAGGGCCACCAACCTCCAGGCCTGGAGCTACACAAGGCTGCCCAGGGCCCCATCCAACCTGGGCAGCCTGTTCCAGCCCCTCAACCACTCTAATGCCAACTTTGTGTATAGCTAAGGACAGGCCCCTTCCCCTTCCCCTTCCCTCTCTTTATTCTGGGTATCTCCAGGATCTTTGGTGGGTTGGAGCTCAACAGCAATGTTCAGCAATATGACCATATAGGTCATATAGGTGGTGTTTCTGGGGACAGTTGGTACTGTTTCCACTTTTTGCCTTCAATCTGAGCCTGCCCTGATCTTGCTCTCTGGGAGGTGACAAAAACAGGGGGCAATTGTTTTTCTGATAAAGGACTCCACTCTCCATAAAGTTCTCCTTTAACAAGTACTGAAGAGTTTGGCCCAGCCAGTCTCTCATTCAGAGCTTTGTTGATGTGACTTGAAGTTTCTGGTTTCTATCCTTTGGGTGTGTAGCTATCTCCATGTTTTTATAGAACAACCTGTATTTGAGGCCTTGGTTCTCCATGTCATGTTTAAAAGCACAAGAGAGAACTTTAACCTCCTTTTCCAACCACCCTGTTGATGTACAGTCAAGAGATGGGGCACCTTCCTTTCTCCCAACCCCATCCAGCACAGGGGTGTGATGTGACCTGAGCATTTATCATCATCTCATGGTTTTCTTCTGTAGGCTTTGCAGGAGAAGCTGTGGAATGTGGCAGCTCCTCTGTACCTGAAACAGAACGCGTTAGCGTCTGCTGCAGCAAAACAGGTGAGGTAGAAGCAGCTGGGTCTGCATAGAGGCAAGTCCTGGCATACAAGTCCTTCCTTGGCCATGCAGCAACAATATGCTTCTGGCTTTCCACTGCTGTGGGCAGTCTGAGTAAATCACCGTTCCCCAGGGTGGTGTGGTCAGACCCCAGGGTGATGTGAGCTGAACCCAACCCGAGTCACTCTGATTCTCTGATGTATAAATGACCTGATCCTGCAAAAACTGGAGCTAAGCCCTCAGAAAAGGTGCAGGAGAAAGCAAGCTATCAACCCAGAAGCAAATCTGGAGTAAAATCAAGTTCATGGGTCTGCTGGGGAAGCATGCTCACGCGTTTAATTAGCACATAATAGGTGGCTGGTACTGCTGTGCATCAAAACCTTCAGTGCTGTTGACAGCTGTCCCCAGGGATGAGTACAAACAAAAGCCTACCAGCTTTTTAAATCTTAAGTAATTGAGCTGTCTGTCCTGGCTGCTCTTCTCAGTAGTGTGTGACACCCCTGGGAAGTTTGATCTGTTGTGGTTGTGAGTGTAGAACCCTTCCTGTCGATGTGAAGGGAGGGAATAGTCCCTGTTAAATAACTTGGGAGTTCTTGGCTTTGATACAGCTGTACTGAGCTCAGCTGTGTTAATGGGAGCATTTCTCTTCTCTTCTTAAGCCCATCTACTCACCCAAAAAAGTACAATGAGTAAAACTCTGCAATGTGCTGTCTGAGCTGTTAACCCTGTGGCTAAAATACCCCAGCATGATACTTAGCTTGTGAGAGTTGCCCTCTTTGGCTGCAGTATGTGAAGCATCATTGAATGTAAGGCTACTTCCACAAGAACTTTAGCAAATACAGCTCCAAAAATGTGGATCTGAGTGGGCTCGCTGAGGTTGCTCTGCTGCACTGCTCATGTTTTGTATTCTTGGGTGGTCAGCAGGAGGCTGAGCACTCCACCACTGGAAATTGAAACCACTGTGTCAAAAGATAGACTGTTAGTGGGGGAGTGATGGTTTTCAGGCCAGGATTCGTGAATTGTTTGTTTAATATAGCCAAGATCACAGCATCATAGACCCACAGAGTTATAGGGGTTGGAAGGGACCTCCAGAGATCATCGGGTCCAACCCCCTGCCAAAGCAGGGTCCCTAGGACAGGTCACACAGGTCGGTGTTCAGACAGGGCTGGAATATCTCCAGAGCAGGAGACTCCACACCCCCCTGGGCAGCCTGTCCCAGGGCTCCCTCACCCTCACTGGGGAAAAAGTTCTTCTGCATATATTTGCAGAACTTCCTGTGCTCCAACTTGAGGCCATTGCCCCTTGTCCTGTCCCCACAGCCCACTGAGAAGAGGCTGGCCATTTCCCCCTGTGTCCCACACCTCAGATATTGATAACCATTGATCAGATCCCCTCTCAGGTTTCTTTTCTCCAGGCTGAACAGCCCCAGCTCACTCAGCCTTTCCCCATAGGGGAGATGCTCCAGGCCTTTAATCATCTTTGTAGCCTCTGCTGGACTCTCTCCAGGAGATCCCTGTCTTTTTTATCCCAGGGAGCCCAGAACTGGACACAACACTCCAGATGGGGCCTGACCAGGGCAGAGCAGAGATAACCTTTTAGTACTAGGTGCCACTTCATCGTTAAGAATTTCACCAAAAGACCGAGGCTCCTTGGTTAATATGTTCCTCAGCATGAGAAAAACCAATAACCAGAGCCTTGTGCAAGAGTTGAATTGGGTTTGATGGTTTGTTACCCCTGTGGTGTCCATCTCACAGATCCTGGAAGAAACTTACAAGATGGAGTTCATGTACAGTGGTGTGGAAAGCAGACAGGTGGTTATTATCCACCACATGAGACTGCAAGCGAAGGCGCTCCAGCTCATAGTCACTGCGCGTACTACCAGAGGGTAAGGATCACCTGGGGAAAAGACCTTCTTATGGTGAACTCTGCTCTTAGTTTCTTCAAGCTCTGCTTAAGACAACCCAGCGAGGCTAAATTGGACATGTAGAACATCACAGCATGCTGTTTGCTGAACTGATTAACAGCAGAGAGCCGCCCTTCGCCAGCCATGTAGCCCCACAGTGATGTAATACTAAACGAGATGACAAAATTAATGAGGAAGAGGTGTTCTGGGGGGGAGTCCTCTCTGCTCTGAGCATATAAACATGTTAATATTGCAAGAGGGTGTCTGAAGAGTTGCTAGCTGGAACCCGTGTAAAAGAGGAAAAGTCATGTATTGAAGAATGCACTGACAGAGATTGCTTCGTTAAGCGTTAATTGCTGGGTTTTGGCGTCAGAAGAGCAGTGCCTCAGTGACTGCTGAGCTACAGCTCCTGCTTGTGTCCCTCACACACGGAATGCTCACGTGCAGGCACAGTACAGGGACCTCAGGAGGCTCCAAGTGCTTCATTGTGGGGTCAGGGAAGTTACACACAGGCTTGGATGGTTGTGGAATTTGAGCTCCTGCTGAGTGGAATTGGGGCAGGGTCGTTAGTATCCCAGTTTGTTTACTTTCATTCCCAGTTTGTTGCCATCCAGGTCTGTGATTCATTCACCTTCTAACCTCGTGAGTTACAGCTGGAAGGTTAATATTTTCTGACCTTGGCTTCAGGTACTTCCTAAAGGCCTTATGCAAATGTGGGGGTTTTATGGGGGGAGGATATGGATGAAGGAAGCAGATAGCAATTGGTGTTTATTTTTAATTCCTCTCTTGTGGAGGACCCCTTTCTGGCCTCAGAATTGTATGAACTTGTTGGTTTTTAGGAGCTCAGACTGGATTCCACATCACTGAACTATTTATAACTACAGAGCTAGCTTTCCTTCGTTAAAACTCTTTGTTTTCTTTCTCTAAAGCTAACCCAAGGTTTGTTTTCCTCATTACAGAGTGGAACCCCTTTTTGGGATGTGTGAAAAGTTCCTACAAGAAGTGGATTCCTTCCAGAGGTGAGCAATTTTCTTGCTTCTCCACTCCCTTAGAAACTCTCCCCACCACTTTCCCCAGGGAATGTTCCCTCTGTTTTCATCTCTCCACATCTCCCTCCCCCTGTTCCTGTCCTGCCTCAGAACCTGCTATCATGGGATCACAGAATCACAGAATCTTAGGGGTTGGAAGGGACCTCCAGAGACCATTGGGTCCAGCCCCCTGCCAAAGCAGCTCCCTAGGACAGGTCACACAGGTTGGCGTCCAGACAGGGCTGGAATATCTCCAGAGCAGGAGACTCCACACCCCCTGGGCAGCCTGTCCCAGGGCTCCCTCACCCTCACTGGGAAAAAGTTCTTCCACAGATTGGTGTGGAACTTCCTGTGCTCCAACTTGAGGCCATCGCCCCTTGTCCTGTCCCCACAGCCCACTGAGAAGAGGCTGGCCATTTCCCCCTGTGTCCCACCCTTCAGATATTGATAACCATTGATCAGATCCCCTCTCAGTCTTCTTTTCTCAAGGCTGAACAGCCCCAGCTCACTCAGCCTTTCCTCACAGGGGAGATGCTCCAGGCCTTTAATCATCTTTGTGGCCCTCCTCTGGACTCTCTCCAGAAGATCCCTGTCTTTTTTATCCCAGGGAACCCAGAACTGGACACAGTCCTCCAGGTGGGGCCTGACCAGGGCAGAGCAGAGGAGGAGGATCACCTCCTTTGACCTGCTGGCCGTGCTCCATTTGATCCCCCCAAGGATCCCATCGGCTCTCTTAGCCACCAGGGCAAATAATGGTAAAGCAAGAAGTGAACACCCTTCTCAATGCAGGATGGATGGAAGAGCTTTCCTGGGAGTATTACAAAAAAGGAATTACTCTTTTCCTCATCCCACATCTTGAAATTGTAAATGAGAATGAACTGTGTTTGTGCACAAAGTGGGAGTTCCCTCACCTGTTGTGAGGTGTTGGCATTTGCTTTGTAGGCCACTCACCCAGCTCTCCTCTCTCTGGAGAGGTGTTTCTTCCATCATATCCTAGTGATACAGATCTCTTCATCAGACCAACTCTGGGGGCTAACTGTGTTAGGTTGGAAGGGACCTTTAGAGGCCATCTAGTCCAACCCCCTGCAGTGAGCAGGGACATCTCCACTAGATCAGGTCGCTCAGAGCCCAGTCAAGCTCTTGAACGGCTCCAGGGATGGGGCCTCCACCACCTCTCTGGGCAGCCTATTCCAGTGATTTACCACCCTCAGAGGGAAGAGCTTATTCCTACTACCCAACCTAAATCTCCCCTTTTCTAATTTAAAACCATTGCACCTCATCCCATTGCTCCATGCCCTTGCAAACAGTCCTTCACAGCTTTCCTGCAGGTCTCTTCAGGGACTGGAAGGGGCTCTGAGGTCTCCCTGGAGCTTCTCTAATGCATTGACCTAGTTCTTGATGCTGTGCACATCAAACCCCTCCAATACCTCCTTCTCGTTAATGTGTTGATTGGCACCTCAGCATCTCTAGCTCCCATATTTGTGAATCTAGATCCCTCTGCCTGCCAGGCAGATGGGTATCACAGAATCACCTGGTTGGAAAAGGCCTTTAAGATCATCAAGTCCAACTGTTCCTGTCCTGTGCTAAACCAGATCCCTGAGTACCTCATCTACCTGTCTGATAAACACATCCAGGGAAGGGGACTCAACCCCCTCCCTGGGCAGCCTGTTCCAGGCCCTGACAACTCTTTCAGTAAAAAGTTTTCCCTCCCATCTGATCTGACCCTGCCCTGGGGCAGCTTGAGGCCATTTCCCCTTGTCCCATCTCCTGTCTCCTGGCTGAAGAGACCAGCGCCCACCTCTCTGCATCCTCCTGTCAGATATTTGTAGGCAGTGATAAGGTCTCCCCTCAGCCTCCTCTTCTCCAGGCTGAACACCCCTAGCTCCCTCAGCTGCTCCTCAGAGGATTTGCCCTCCAGCCCCTTCCCCAGCCTGGTTGCCCTTCTCTGGACTCACTCCAGGACCTCAATGTCCTTCTTATGGTGAGGAGTCCAGAACTGGATGCGGCACTCGAGGTGTGGCCTCACCAATGCCAAGTACATGAGACCCGAAGAGCCCTGGAGCACAAGGAATGGGCACACCATAACCAGGCAAAATAATCTTTACCTCGTGTATGAGACCTGCAGAAGAGCAGCATCCATTTCTAATCCTGTTGGTTTAACTGATGACAAAGCCTCATGTCTTCAGTTGGTAGCTTTGCTGGAAAGAACAACGCTGCTCCCAACATTAGGAGAACTATCTGCTCTTTGTTTTATTCTTTACACAGATGTTTCATCTCTGAGCTCCCCCATATGCAAGGCAGCTTTGTAGATAAGTTGCTGGACTTGATGCCCAGACTGGTGACATCGAAGCCTTCAGAAGTGGTCAAGATTCTTCAGACGACGCTACGACAGAGTACCTTCCTCCACCTTCCTCTCCCAGAGCAGGTCAGTTTAATGCAGGGAATTAACACGTCCTTGCAGGCACTAGTTCCTAACTAGCTCCTAACACATCACAAAGCTTGTGGGATTCAGGAGTTTTGGTCAGTCCTAAGTGTTACTTCTTCAAAGGCTTTCTTCTTCTTACCTAGCATCCTCAGGACTACTGCTAAAAATACATAAGGCTTAATAATTCCTGGAAGAATCTAAAAGAATACAGAGTTTCATGCACAATTTCTCCATTAAGCACAGTAACAACTGTCTGTTTTTCTTTCCTCCTCCTCCTTTGGCCTTACTTTTGCCAACCTCTTTGCCTCTCGTAGCTCCATCGAGCTACTGCAAACATCATTGAGCCTACTGGTGAATCTGACAATCCTCTGAGGTTTACATCAGGCCTGGTAGTGGCACTGGATGTTGATGCAACTCTGGAACACGTGCAGGATCCTCAAGGAACCGTTAAAGTTCAGGTAAGCAGTCGTGTGTCCTAAGTACAGACAGGGTTTTGTGTCCTGGGGGATGAGTTGGCTTGCATACAGATCCTGAGAGTTTGCTTTGAGCGTAGAACCCCAGGCTGTGTTAGGTGGGAAGGGACCTTTAGAGGTCATCTAGTCCCACCCCCCTGCAGTGAGCAGGGACATCTCCACTAGATCAGGTTGCTCAGAGTCCCATCAAGCCTGACCTTGAATGTCTCCAGGGATGGGGCCTCCACCACCTCTCTGGGCAGCCTGGGCCAGGGATCCACCACCCTCATAGTGAAGAACTTTTTCCTAATACCCAACCTAAATCTCCCCTGCTCTAGTTTAAAATCATCACCCCTTGTCCTATTGCTACATGCCCTTACAAACAGTCCTTCCCAGCTTTCCTGTAGGTCCCTTCAGGGACTGGAAGGGGCTCTGAGGTCTCCCCAGAGCTTCTCTTCTCCAGGCTGAACAACCCCAACTCTCTCAGCCTGTGTTCATAGGAGAGGTGCTCCAGCCCTCAGATCCCTCTCATGGCCTCTTCTGGACCCGCTGCAACAGGTTCATGTCCTTCTTGTGCTGAGGGCTCCAGAGCTGGACACAGCACTGCAGGTGAGGTCTCCCCAGAGCAGAGCAGAGGGGCAGAATCCCCTCTCTCAACCTGCTGGCCAC
Source organism: Hypotaenidia okinawae (assembly GCA_027925045.1). Taxonomy (NCBI): domain Eukaryota; kingdom Metazoa; phylum Chordata; class Aves; order Gruiformes; family Rallidae; genus Hypotaenidia; species Hypotaenidia okinawae. The sequence continues at coordinate 212,912,937 of BSDF01000001.1, forward strand.
ACTCCTTGTGATGCAGCCCAGGATGAGTTGTGCCTTCTGGGCTGTGAGTCACTTTGATGCCATTCTGTGCTCCATGCATGCCCCTCTGCTTTGTCCTGCTGTGGGCAGGAGCACAAATGAACACTGGGGAACTTCACCTTGTGTAGGGGAGAAGGAGGAGCTCAAGAAGCCATTCTGAGTGGTACAGGAGTACACAGGGTCTCTGTAATTACAACTGAACCTTCTTCCTGCTGCTGAGTCGCTGCTTTCCAGTGCAGCTGAGGAGGGAGATGTGGTAGGATGCCAAGGAACACATGCAGAACTCCCCTTCCTGTCTTCCTGACTCCAACAGCAGACACCAAAATAACGCCCCCTCTCCCCATTTCCAGCTGTCAATTGGTTGTTCCCTCTTCTCTTCCCTCCCACAGGTGTTGTATCCAGATGGGCAAGCACAACTCATCCATCCCAAACCAGCCGACTTCCGAAATCCTGGTCCCGGAAGGCACAGGCTGATAACTCAGGTTTACCTCTCACACACAGCCTGGACAGGTAACGCTCATGAAACCACTTCAGGTGATTGTGTTGCTGCACAGAGTGTGTCTTGCTTGATCCCAGCCTCCTGCCCTAAGACACATGTGCCCACAGTCTTATTTCTGCTTCTGCAGTGCCACCAGAAGGACGTTTGAGTGTGGCCCAAAGGGACTCTCTGCTGGTGTCTCCCTGAGCCATTAATTTCACCATTAACTTTGGTGTTGGCACTTTGGTATTTGGAAGATGGGGAGGAAACCAGGCTGGGAGGGGTTTGGGGAATGGGGGTCACAATATAAAAGGAGAACTTAATAGAATCCTACAGTCTCCTGAGCTGGGAGGGACCCATAAGGCCCATTGAGTCCAACCCCTGGCTCCACACAGGGCCAGCCCAGTCAGAGCAGGGCACTGAGTGCATTGTCCAGACACTTCCTGACCTCAGTCCAGCTCAGGGCTGTGACCCCTTCCCTGGGGAGCCTGTGCCAGTGCCTGACCCCCCTCTCAGTACAGAACCTCGTCCTGACATCTGACCTACACCTCCCCTGGTGCAGCTTCATGCTGTTCCCTCGGGTTCCATCCCTGGTCCCCAAAGAGAGGAGATCAGCACCTGCCCCTTTGCACCCCCTTGTCAGGAAAGCCACAGACCCCATGAGGTCTCCCCTCAGCCTCCTCTTCTCCAGGCTGAACAAACCCAGGGCCTGATTTACTTTATTACTTTTTAGCATTTGTTCAGTTACTTGTAACAGTTACTTTGGGAAGTTGCTGCTCGGTTGTTACTCATGAGAGTCTCTTCATAAACCCTGAGAAGGGGAGGGGGAGCCTAGAACAGTTCTTCTGGGCTGCACGTAGTGATGCACTTGTATTTTTCAACACCAGTTTGGATCCTGGTCAGCCCAGAACAGCTCAGTACACATTTGGGTTGTCCTGTTTTCTCTCTGCAGAGCCATGCCAGATTGAAGTGCGCTTGCTGCTGGCTTACAATTCCAACAGGAGTAAAGCATCTGCTAAGGTCCCTAAATCTACCTGGAACGAGGGCTTGGAGGCGCTCCCACAGCCCGAGAGCGGCATCGAGGGCACCATTCCCTTCAGCAAACCCGTCAAAGTTTATATCATGCCCAAACCCGCCCGGCGGTGAAGCCCATCGCTGGCAGGTGTTTACGGGCTCCTTGGGTTCCAGGAAACCAACACACAGTGTGTGAAGATGGTCAACCCAACCAAAACAGTTTTGTACTTAGTCAAAAGTCAACCATGGGGATGAAGGTGCTGAAGAGCCGTTGGTCTCCTCCGTTAAGAGGCAGATAAGCCAACGCAGGGTTATTTGGCTAGTTAAGAGTGAGCACTCTCAAGGGTGGTTCTGTATCCAGTCAGGAAAGCCAGTTCCTTGTCAGCATTCCAGCAGGGCTTTCATTGGGCCGTGGCTTCAGCTTTGGCTTCTTGGAATCTTCTCCCCAAGGCCTCTGCGTGTTCTGCCCTGTATTTACTGTGTAAATGCTTCAGCACATACGTGGATGGTATTTTTACAGTGCTCTGAGATGAAGTGAAGGGGTTTGGGTGGGGGTTTTGGGGTGGGATGTTGGTTTGGGTTGGTTTGTTTCTTTTTAGTGTCTCAAACTTGTATTTGTGTGTGGGTGCCTAGTCTGAGGAAAATAAAGAAGAGTAAAACATTGTAAAGGACTCTTGTTCTGCATCTCAGCATGATGTGGCTGTAGGCTGAATCCTCAGCTCTTAGATGTGCTGAGGCTGGGACGGTTTTGGGGAGGGTGTGGATTGTTCATGTTGAGGGGGGCTGAGGAGGAGCCTGTTCAAGCAGCAGAGCAGGACATGGAGTTGGGAGTTACAGCAACAAACAAGTGTGTTACTGGTGTTTTGGTTACATTAAATTGAGTCTGATATGCTCCTCTCTAAATTGTAATTCAGCACTTGCCTGTTTGTATCTTGCCTGTTTGGGGACACCTTATCACCACCTACAGTTACCTGACAGGAGGGTGCAGAGAGGTGGGTGATGGTCTCTTCAGCCAGGGGACAGGAGATGGGACAAGGGGCAATGGCCTCAAGCTGCCCCAGGGCAGGGTCAGATCAGATGTGAGGGAAAAGTTCTTCCCTGAAAGAGTTGTGGGGCTGTGGAACAGGCTGCCCAGGGAAGGGGTTGAGTCACTGTCCCTGGATGTGTTTAAAAGGGATATGGTTTAGTAGAGAATGGCTAGGGCTGGACTCAATCTCAAAGGCCTTTCCCAGCCCAGTGATTCTGCATCCCTTTAGGAACGATCCTGTTAACTGCCGGCGGTTGAAAAATGGCTGGTGCTGTCCCAAGTTTTACAGAATCTGGGGGCAGGGGGAGGCTCTGACTGCTTTTAATGGGAAATTCATGGTCAGACTGCCAAAGTCCACTGAAATTCATTTGGGAAATCCTTAGAACTTTGCAAATCATGTGATTAGGGAGCCCAGAATGCTTCAAGCAACATACAAATGTAGCTGGTACAGAGTGGAAGGTTGTAAGGTATAAGCTCAGACCTGGTGTGGCTTTTGTAGAATCATAGAATCCCAGGCTGTGTTAGGTGGGAAGGGACCTTTACAGGCCATCTAGTCCCACCCCCTGCAGTGAGCAGGGACATCTCCACTAGATCAGGTTGCTCAGAGCCCCATCAAGCCTGACCTTGAATGTCTCCAGGGATGAGGCCTCCACCACCACTCTGGGCAACCTGGGCCAGTGATTCACCACCCTCATAGTGAAGAACTTCTTCCTAATACCCAACCTAAACCTCCCCTTTTTGAGTTTAAAGTATCGAGTTTTGAGTATCTTATTTTTAAAAGTCCAGGAAAACTGAGCAAGTGGGAGCAGCCCTGCAGAAAGTCTGAAGGAGGTTCTTGGGAAGATGAAAGGTGCATTTCAATCAGGACATGGGTTTGGATTCCAGCTCTCAGAGACAGGTTTCCTCTCAATTCCTGCCTTGCTTCTCTCTGTTCTATTATCTGTCGACCAAGTCAGAGATACAACCACTATTTTCTCCTTACTTCACTCCCATCTTCCCATCTATGCACTGGGAATGTGTGAGCTCTGGCCTTTTAGTTCACAATTCACCAATGCAGTATTAGTGGGACCTTCAAAATAACATCCAGAGCCTCACAGATGCTGAGCTGTGCACCAACACTGCCTGACATCCCATCAGACGCCGGTGGTGTTGGCGTTGGGTGTGCCTGAGGGTCTCAGGGCTGCCAGCTCTCCTGTGCTGCTGCACAAAGAGAAGGGACAGGGATGGACCCTGCTGGGCGTGGAGCAGCTGGAGAGGAATCCTCCTCCTGGCACCCAGCCCTGTGGTGGTTCTGCTTTAATGGGTGTCGGGGTCTATCCAGGGGGGCAACGTGTTCCCAGGGGGAGGCAGAGAAGTGGAGTGGGATGAGAATTGCCCATGATTTGGGCAATGAGCCTGTTGGTTTCATATTTTAAGGCTTTATTCATGGCTCCAGCTGAAAGCAAGATGTGAAGATACCATTCCAAGCTTGGGGTTTGGTTGGTTTGGGGTTTTTTTTGGTGGATGAATCTGTCCCAGCTGTTTCCACCGTGTAGCACAGCGATTTCAGGCATCAAGAAGGGAATTGGGCTCTTGGGGACTGGAGCAGCCCAAGTAGAGCAGAGGCTCAGTGGGAACTGACAGAGGGGGCAAAGTCAGACAGCTCATCAACTCCTTGTTGACGCTGAAATTTTGTACTGAGGGTAGTGAAATGTAACAGGTTCCCTTTAAAAAGGGAAATCGTTTCCTTACAGGCTGCAGCTCCCCATTTCAGAAGTGGAATCTTCTGTATCCTCCCAGTTGCCAAATGAAAAGAACAATTAAGAGGCTGCAGCACAAAGCTGGGCAGGGTGTACTGCTAAAAATCACCTGGCAGTGTGGAATGGGCTGAGCTCCCCTCGTCCTTGGGGGTTGGGTTTTTGGGGATCACCAAACACGTGGTGCCGGTGTGGGGAGCCCACGGTGGTTTTGTTGAATGGAGACACTGGGCTGGGCAGGTGCATTGAATGTGGCATCATTGTTAATAGGAAAATATAGATAATAATGAAAACCAACCTGGGGTGGAAGATGAGATGTTTGCTCAACTTCTCCTAAGCGCAGTGTGCATGGTGCTGTGCTTAAAGAGCTGGAATCATGGAATCCCAGACTGTGCTAGGCTGGAAGGGACATTTAGAGGCCATCTAGTCCAACCCCCTGCAGTGAGCAGGGACATCTCCACTAGATCAGGTCGCTCAGAGCCCCATCAAGCCTGACCTTGAATGTCTCCAGGGATGGGGCCTCCACTATGTCTCTGATCAACATGTTCCAGTGATCCACCATCCTAATATCGAAGAACTTTTTCCTAATACTCAACCTAAATCTCCCCCATTTCCAGTTTAAACCCATCACCCCTCATCCTATCACTCCATGCCCTTGGGAACAATTCTTCCCCAGCTTTCCTATAGGCACTTTTCAGGGACTGGAAGGGGCTATAAGGTCCCTCCAGAGCCTTCTCTTCTCCAGGCTGACCCAGGCCAACTTTCTCAGCCTGGCTTCACAGCAGAGCTGCTCCAGCCCTTGGATCATTTTTGTGGCCTCCTCTGGACACGCTCCAACAGGTCCATGTCCTTCTTGTGCTGAGGGCTTCAGAGCTGGACACAGCACTGCAGGTGAGGTCTCCCCAGAGCAGAATTCCCTCTCTTGATCTGCTGGCCACACTCCTGGGGATGCAGCCCAGGATGGGGTTGGCCTTCTGGGCTGTGGATGCACATTGGTGGCTCGTGTCCAGCTTCTCATCCATGAGTACCCACAAGTTCTTTTCCTCAGGGCTGTTTTCCAGCAAGTCATCTCCTAACCTGTATGGATAACAGGGGTTGATGAATTGCATCATCTTCTCAGAAAAGGCCTTATATTCAAGGCTGCCAGAAGCCCCAAATGCTCATGAAATAACACAAATATACGACGGTGACATCAAACCACCTCCACTGCCAGGTAAGGACAACGAATGCAAAAAGCCCTTGCACCCCATGGATTGGTACAAACTGGTTCTACTGGCATTCCCTCAGGATCAGACAGTCTTCCAGATCAGTGGTTCATCTTCTGCTTGGCGCCACGCGAGTTCATCAGAACAATGTCATTACACCAGCTGCCACGTCAGAGGAAGCAGATGTGGTTCTTCCTGGTCGAGATAAGTTGTTGCCTCAAATAAAGCTATGCTGGGAGAAAAGAGTGTGGTAATTAGGGAATGGAGAGATAAAACTCCTGAGTCCTCACTTTCCCTTTTATACCACGTTGGAATTTGGTAGATATAAGGGTTTTAAGTGTTCACTAGAGCACGTAAGGAAAAGAACAGTGTTATTTCCCTCTCTGCTCTGCCCTGGTCAGGCCCCACCTGGAGGATTGTGTCCAGTTCTGGGATCTCTGGTATAAAAAAGACAGGGATCTCCTGGAGAGAGTCCAGCACAGGGCTGCAAAGATGATTAAGGGTCTGGAGCATCTGCCCTACAAGGAAAGGCTGAGTGAGCTGGGGCTGTTCAGCCTGGAGAAAAGAAGCCTGAGAGGGGATCTGATCAATGGTTATCAATATCTGAAATGTGGGACACAGGGGGAAATGGCCAGCCTCTTCTCAGTGGTCTGTGGGGACAGGACAAGGGGCAATGGCCTCAAGTTGGAGCACAGGAAGTTCAGCACCAATATGGGGAAGAACTTTTTCCCAGTGAGGGTGAGGGAGCCCTGGGACAGGCTGCCCAGGGGGTGTGGAGTCTCCTGCTCTGGAGATATTCCAGACCCATCTGGATGCCAACCTGTGTGACCTGTCCTAGGGACTCCAGTTTGGCAGGGGGGTTGGACTCAATGATCCCTTCCAACCCCTACAGTTCTGTGATTTTGTGAAGGGTTATTCTTAGGTCTTGGGAATGTCCATGCATCCTCATCCCAATCTGAGCCTCTCTGCTGCTGTTTGGCTAGCTCCAAGCATCTCGGGGCATTTATCATGTACTTTTGTTAATAAACATGGATTTAATATGCACAGATCTGCAATTAGGGACCCAGGTGGGGGGAATAAAAGAACCTGTAAGTGGTAATACCAACAGATGCCCACCAACACCAGCCATGGAGAGGACTTTGTACATTTTCAGTGCACTAAGACACTCGTTGCAATGTTGAAATCCTCAGGTAACGGTACCCAGTGAGAAGCCCCAGATGCCTCCCACTTGCTGGCAGCAATTCCCAGGATTTCTCCAAGGGTTGTGTTGTAAACCCTGGTTTTGTGAGAGATCTGATGGTTGTGAGCACATAGGGACTTTGGAGAAGACACGTATTGCACAGCGCAGCCCTCACAAGGCACTAGGGAATTCCTGAAGGCACAGATTTTATGTTTATTCCCTGTAGACTATTTTTGCTTTGAGGTTAAAAGTGCTAATTTACATGAATTACAACAATCAGATCTGCATAGCCAATATCCTCACTGAAGTCACAGTTGGGAAGCAAAGTTCTACGTTCTGGGTTTGCCCTTTAATTTATTTTTAACTTCTACTGTGGTGGCTGCTCTACCACCCACTGCTTTGTACCTAGTTTGTACTCATCAGGTATTTTATGGCTGTTTTTCAATAGCCAGTAACATAAGAAGGACACAGAGCTGTGGAAGCGAGTCCTGAGGAGGCCACAAAGATGAGGGATGGAGCCCCCTGCTCTGGAGACAGGCTAGGAGAGTTGGGGTGGTTCAGCCTGGAGAAGAGCAGGCTGCTTCTGGGGAGAGCTCTGAGCCACTTCCAGTGACTCAAGGGGCTCCAGGAAAGCTGGAGAGGGGCTGGTGCCAAGGGCAAGAAGGGCTAGGCCCAGGAGATTGGCCTTCAGCTGCAGGAGGGCAGCTGGAAAGGAGCTGGGAGGCAGAAATCCTTCCCAGGGATGGGGGAGGCCCTGGCACAGGTTGCCCAGAGAAGCTGGGGCTGCCAGTGGATCCCTGTCAGGGTTCAAGGCCAGGTTGGATGGGGCTTTGGGCACCCTGGGCTGGTGGGGGTGTCCCTGCCCATGGCAGGGGGATGGAACTGGGGGAGCTTTGAGGTCCCTTCCAACCCAAACCAGTCTGGGATTCCGTGAATTTCCTAATAAAAGCATTCCAAACCCAGCATTTTAATTTAACCAGCAGGTGAAAAGCCAAGGAGGCAGAACAGGGACAGTCTTCTGAAGAAGCTTAGGCCGATCTCAAGAAGCGATTCAGTAATGAAACGAATCCATGAGGAGCCTGCTCTTGCAAGCACTCCATTTGATTAAACACTGAACTAATAACCCACCCTCCCACTTCCAACGCTCAGCACACAAACGCCTTGGCACACAAGTCCACACTCCATTGACTGTAACTCGATTTGGCAGTGAGGTATGTCCGTGGTTTGGCTGCAGCCAAGGAAGGTGGAATGAGCTGTAGGACTTCAGCAGGTGGAATGAAAGACTCCCCCCACTTTGACACCCTGAGCGGCCAGGGCATTGTACTTGGCCACAGCTTTCTCTGTTTGCAAGACCAACACATCGATCCCGTGTTCCTTCAGGTAGTCCACAGTAGATGGTGGAACCTCAGGAGAGAAAAGGAAATGGGAAGAGCAACTATTAGAGTCTTTTCCCCTCATGCTGTCAGGCTTGAAGAAACACCAGAGCTGGTGGCATTTGTTAGTAGATGCACTTGAGTAAGCAATAGCAGCCAAACTGATATAGAATCACAGACTCATAGAATCACCTGGGTTGGAAGAGACTCTTTAGATCATCGAGTCCAACCACAGCCTAACCCTGACTAGTCCACCTCTAGATCACGTCCTGATGGTGACTCCACCACAGCCCTGGACAGCCTGTTCCAATGCTTGACAACCCCTTCAGTAAAGAAATTCTTCCTGATACCCAACCTAAATCTCTCCTGGTGCAATTTTAAGCCATTTCCTCTCATCCTATTGCTTGTCACCCAAGAGAAGAGACTGACCCCCACCTCTCTGCAACTGCCTTGCAGGTAGCTGTAGAGAGCAATAAGGTCTCCCCTCAGTCTTCTTTTCTCAAGACTAAAAAGCCCCAGCTCCCTCAGCTGTTCCTCACAGGATTTGTGCTCCAGACCCTTCACCAGCTTCATCACCCTCCTCTGGATGTGCTCCAGCATCTCCACATCCTTCCTGTAGTGAGGGGCCCAAAACTGGACACAGCACTCGAGGTGCAGCCTCACCAGAGCTGAATATAATGGAACAATCGCTTCCCTACTCCTGCTGGTTACACTATTCCTGATACAGGCCAGGATGCTGTTGGCCTTCTTGGCCACCTGGGCACACTGCTGGCTCATAGCTGTCCAGGTCCTTGTACTCCAGGCAGCTCTCCAGCTGCTCTGCCCCAACCTGTAGCGCTGCCTGGGGTTACTGTGACCAAAATACACTCTGATATTTCTAAGACTGATTGAATTCTCCTTCTCTACAATAAAGCTACTTATCACACACACCTCCCATTGTTCCTCAACATGGTTTAAAATGCAGCCTGTTCTAAGGAGAGGAAACAGAACTGGAGCTAAAGGTAATTAATCTAAACAGGCATTACCCAGCTCTCCAGAAAGCAAAGGAATGCTCGTTTTCTGAAGCTCAGCACTCCTGAGCTGTCTGCAGGGGCTTTATCTGCTGAAATGACACCCTGCCACATTAGTAACAAAGCCACTTAATTATCAAAGTATTTACAGCAGGCTAGAGAGCCAGTTCATAACCCCTTCTAAAACTCCCCTGTTTCAGGTACTCCCACAGAACATAAACCTGTTTACTGCTTGACACTGACTCTGGCACAGAGGAGCTCCAGCCATGTTTCTTGCAGCAAGAGAGAGCCTCCCAGCAGGAGCTCAGTCACGCTCATTCAGCATCCTGATTTTTTTCCCCTCTCTTAGCAAAGCATTATAGATTTCCTCCCCTGGCATAATCAGAGGGAGAGGGAAAATAAACAGTTCCAGTTTGTGTTTCTCATGGAATAGTTACCTGCAAAGCCTCGCTCATGCCACGACCGATCACCAGAGTTCTAACACCTTTCTTGACAACTTCTTCAAGGTCAGCTGGCTGCACTCCTGGAGAATGCTAAGCATCAGGGGAGGAAGAGAAAAAGTCACTGTACTGACAGCCTCAACCTGGAAAGTTCCAGCTCTGTGTTTTGAAACTGACCACGGAGGAGTGGGGTGAATTAGCAGCACCAGAATGACACAGAACCCTCTTTTCTGCATACACATGGTAGATAACATCAATATTTTATATGCAGATGAAGGATCACTTATCAATTAATGGCATTATTACCATTCTTTACTAAACAGCTAAAAATGGAGGCATTAAATATTTCTAAAACCTAACAGCTATCATTTTATAAGTATTACAACTAAAGTGAAATCAATAATTAGTGAGCTGTTACCATTTGTTTTCACATGAATGAAATCTTTTTGCAATAAAGATTGCAGCAAGCCAGAGTTTACTCACTTTAATTACAAAGAGCTCCTCAAATAATTAAAATGGTTAAATTCTTTTCTTGTTTACTTTGCAAATCTCATTTAGCAAAGAGGACTGAAATATATTGGTTAGCTTCATTTAACACTTTTGATTTCTGCACTATTCTTTATTTTGAGAAAGGGATGCTTGAAGCCAGGCTCCTTGGAGGAAAAAGAGAAGAGCTTTAACAGCTCTTCTAATGTTGATGGAGTTTGTAAGGAAGTACACCCACTTAGGAGAAATATGGTGTAAGCATAGGAATTCACAAATAGAATTGTATATAATCATAGAATCCCAGAATGTCCTGAGCTGGAAGGGACCCATAAGGACCATCAAGTCCAACTCCTGGCTCCACACAGGGCCAGCCCAGTCAGAGCAGGGCACTGAGTGCATTGTCCAGACACTTCCTGACCTCAGTCCAGCTCGGGGCTGTGACCCCTTCCCTGAGGAGCCTGTGCCAGTGCCCGACCCCCCTCTCAGGACAGAACCTCTTCCTGACATCTGACCTACACCTCCCCTGGTGCAGCTTCACGCTGTTCCCTTGGGTTCTATCCCTGCTCCCCAAAGAGAGGAGATGGGCACCTGCCACTTTGCTCCCCCTTGTCAGGAAGCCACAGACCCCCATGAGGTCTCCGCTCAGCCTCCTCTTCTCCAGGCTGAACAAACCACGGGACTTCAGCCTCTCCTCTAAGACTTTCCCCCCAGACCCTTCCTCATACTCCTTGCCCTCCTCTGGACACTCTACAAGAGTTCTGTGTCCCTCTTGTCCTGTGGCACCCAGACCTGCCCCCAGGACTCAAGGTGAGGCCACCCCAGCGCAGTGCAGAGCGGGACAATCCCCTCCCTGGACTGGCTGGCCATGCTGGGCTTGACGCACCCCAGGATGGGGCTGTCTCTCCTGGCTGCCTGGGCACACTGCTGGCTTGTGAGTACCATGCTGTCAACCAAGACTCCCAAACCCCTCTCAGCACAGCTGGCCTCCAGTGTCTGATCCCCTGGGCTGGATGTACAGCCAGGGTTGCCCTTCTGGGGGCAGAATCCAGCACTCAATACTTAAATACTCCTGTAACATTAATAAAAACTTTATTACATCACACTAATTTCCCCCCAGGTTCCATTTCTACCCAGATCTACATAGAGTACAAGCTGTGGCTAACATCTGGCCCCTCTTCAGTGTAAATCTTTTTTTAGCACCAAAAATACAACTCTTCTTTTGTGTGTGTGTAGGGTTCTTAACTTCTTCTAGAAGACCAAGGTGAACTCACTTGAAGAACGTAACGCCATGGTGGACTTCTGGAGAATGTTATTTGTATGGAGATGCCCATGCACCTTTATCCCCTATGCTTCCAGAAAATACTACATTCTTCCAAGGATTTCGGGTCAAAGCACTGGCTTAACAATCAGCTTCATTTGCTCCATTAGTTAGTGAGCTTTTCTCTTTGACTTCCTTGGCTCCTCTCCTGTTCTCCATCCCCTGCTCCAGTCATAGAATCACAGAATGGTTTGGGTTGGAGGGACCTTAAAGATCATCAAGTTCCAAGCCCCCTGCCATGGGCAAGGACACCCTTCACCAGGCCAGGCTGGTCAAGGCCACATCCAATCCAGCCTTGAACACTTCCAGGGGGCATCAGCCACCTCCCTGTGCAACCTGTGCCAGTGCCTCACCACCCTCAGAGTAAAGAATGCTTTCCCAATATCCAGTCTAAATCTAGCCCCTTCCAATTTAAAACCATTCCCCTTTGTCCTATCACTCCATGCCCTTCTAAAAGTCCCTCTCCAGCTTTCCTGTAGCCCATTCAGGTACTGGAAGGCTGACCCAGGTGCAAGACTTTGCACTTGGCCTTGTTGAGCCTCATGAGGTTCACATGGGCCCACTTCTCCAGTTTGTCCAGTTGTCAGCAGCTGATACCACAGCCTCCAATGTCACAGTTCTCCTGTTAGCTCTGTCAATGCTTCAGCTCAGATGATAGGGCAAAACTTTGCAAGCTGAAATGAACACACAAACTCCTAAAGCTGCAAGGAAGGTAAACCTTCCAAGGGAGTATCACTTCAAGTGAGGGGAATAAAATTACCCCACCAGAAAGTCTTGAGACTGGCTGGTATTGAATTTCAGGAGATGGTTCACCTTTATGGTTCTACAAGCTGTCTTCCCCTTAGGTTATTTCCATGTGACCTCCATACCTAGAAGGCAGAGCTCACTTCAATGTACAGAGCTGCCACAAGCTGATGATGACACCAAGCTGAGTGGTGAGGTTAATGTACCAGAGGGACAGGATGCCATCCAGAGGGCTGCAGGGCACCTTGGTCAGGACAACCCCCGTTATCTGTACAGGTTAGGAGATGATGTGCTGGAAAACAGCCCTGAGGAAAAGAACTTGTGGGTACTCATGGATGAGAAGCTGGACATGAGCCACCAATGTGCATCCACAGCCCAGAAGGCCAACCCCATCCTGGGCTGCATCAAAGAAGTGTGGCCAGCAGATGAGAAGAGGGGATTCTGCCCCTCTGCTCTGCTCTGGGAAGACCTCACCTGCAGTGATGTATCCAGCTCTGGAGCCCTCAGCACAAGAAGGACACGGGTCTGTTGGAGCACATACAGAGGAGACCACAAAAATGATCCAAGGGCTGCAGCACCTCTCCTATAAAGTCAGGCTAAGAGAAGTGGGCTGTGTCAGCCTGGAGAAGAGAAGGCTCTGGGGGGACCTTATAGCCCCTTCCAGTCCCTGAAAGGTGCCTATAGGAAAGCTGGGGAAGAACTGTTCCCAAGGGCATGGAGTGATAGGATGAGGGGTGATGGGTTTAAACTAGAAAAGGGGAGATTTAGGTTGAGTATTAGGAAAAAGTTCTTTACTATGAGGGTGGTGGATCACTGGCCCAGGTTGCCCAGAGAGGTGAATTGAGAGGAAACCTGTCTCTGAGAGCTGGAATCCAGACCCATGTCCTGATTGAAACGCACCTTTCATTTCCCAAGAACCTCCTTCAGACTCTTTGCAGCGGCTGCTCCCACTTGCTCAGTTTTCCTGGGCTTTTAAAAATAAGATACTCAAAACTCGATACTTTAAACTCAAAAAGGGGAGGTTTAGGTTGGGTATTAGGAAGAAGTTCTTCACTATGAGGGTGGTGAATCACTGGCCCAGGTTGCCCAGAGTGGTGGTGGAGGCCTCATCCCTGGAGACATTCAAGGTCAGGCTTGATGGGGCTCTGAGCGACCTGATCTAGTGGAGATGTCCCTGCTCACTGCAGGGGGTGGGACTAGATGGCCTGTAAAGGTCCCTTCCCACCTAACACAGCCTGGGATTCTATGATTCTGTGAACGGTTGCAAGTGTGTGTTTATGACCAATGACATAATGCCTTTCCTTTGGGGGTTTTGCAGCAGACTCAAACCTCAGACAAAAAGAACCGGTATGGCTTACGGCAATTACAATAATTAGCTTGCTGGGGAAGGTTTGCTTTCATAGGAGAAGTTCCTCTGAGACATTTAAGCCCTAGGACAGTAAGGATTTTCTTCAGTTATGCAAGATGCCCTGCTCAGGGGCCTTCCACACATTTTGTAGGAAACCAAGTGTCATTGAAGGAAACATGTAAGGTGGTGGAATAACTGTATCCTTTCTGGTTTGAGAGCTGGAGGGAAAGAGGAAGGGCAGCAGAATTTCTGGCCTGTTTTGTTCCCCTGGTTTTCCATTCAGGATTCCTACTGCTTTTCTCCCGTTAGCAGGTGGCACTGAAATGCAGCCGGCCCAGGAGGCTGCCTTTCATCCCCAGGGGCTCAGCCATAAGGACTCTCAGCACTATTAGTTACAGAACCTTGCAGAGCCAGTTACACGCTTTTCCCAATGAAAGAATTACATACTGGGCAGCACTCTGATAGCAGAGAATCATAGAATCATAGAATTGTAGGGGTTGGAAGGGACCTCGAGAGATCATTGGGTCCAACCCCCTGCCAAAGCAGCTCCCTAGGACATTTCACTGAGATAGGCATCCAGACGGGTCTTGAATATCTCCAGAGAAGGAGACTCCACCACCTCCCTGGGCAGCCTGTCCCAGGGCTCCCTCACCCTCACTGGGGAAATGTTCTTCCCCATGTTGGTGCGGAACTTCCTGTGCTCCAACTTGCAGCCATTGCCCCTTGTCCTGTCCCCACAGACACTGAAAAGGGGCTGGCTGATTCCCCCTGCATCCCCTGCTTAAGATAATTATAAACATTAATTAGGTCCCCCCTTAGTCTTCTCTTCTCAAGGCTGAACAGTCCCAATTTTCTAAGGAAAGGAAGCAACTTCTTCCCAGCTGGAGCATGGGCCAAGACCAGCACTGCTTGTTTCCCTGACTTCAGCTCACCTACCCCCAGGAAAAACACACTCAAAGAAAGCAAGCAGACCGTGGCACGCCGTAAAGAAAGGTGCAAGAAGTATCTGGGGAATCCTGCTATTTCCACTGCTGGTCAGGTTGATTGCTTTCATAGTTCTTCTAGACTTGGAAACACCATCTAGAGCAGCTTAGTTCTACTCTCACATTCTTAAACTAAGTCATCTAACATTCTTAAACTAAGTCATCTAACTCCTCATAGCTGCAAGGTGGATAGAACAGATGTAAAGCCAGAGCTTTACAAGTGACCTATATAAGGAGAAACCTAAACAGGCATTTTTTACTTCTGAGGATGATGGAAAACTTCCAAATAACCCAATATTTTTCCCCCTTCTCTGATTTTAATTTAATATAGACTTCTTGTTTGAGTTGGAGGACTCCTCTAAGGACTTTTATTGACATAGAGCTTTTCCCTGTCACCTGAAGACATCCCTTGCCTGAAACTTTAAAAAGAAACCATGGCTTCCTAAATGCTTGTAGTCTTCAAGTGATCAGAACGAATGTCAGAACATGATTGAGTTTACAACTATTTGGGAACTTCTCAGCTACTACTTCTGCTTCTCTGGTCACATGTGTATATCAACCAGGACAACAATATTGTCAAAGAAATGTGAATTAAAGAAAGCTGTCTCCTCTGCATGGGTACAGCTGCAGGTTCTGGGTGATTCTTTCATGCTTTAACTTTTGCTGAGAAAGTACAGTTGCTTTTTTTTTTCTAGCAGAGCTGTCCCAATGCCAGCCCTAATATGGGAAGAATTATCAAGTTCCTAACACAACAGACATGATGCTGCTTCTAAATCTGCAATGTCAATACTGTTCCATGCACTTCTATGTCATTCTGATTGCATTTACAAATAACACTTAAAATTTGGGAGGGCAAGCACTTAGTACATGGCTACTGTGTGGTTAGCCAGACTGTGAACTTTTCCCACAGGAACTAGTGCACATGACACTGTATTCACATATTTTCCCACTGAAATAAGTCAAGGAACACCAAGGAAAAACATGTAAACTAAGACACACGTATTGTTGCCTTCTGAGCACATAAGGTCAGACCCTGTCAAATTATTTTAACTTCCCATAATTTTTCTTACCTATCTCACTCAAGACAACTTTTGTGTACGTACTCAGAGATAAAAGGTTGTTATCAACATCTTATGACAACTGCATTCTTAATCAAATGCTGTTTGAGAGGTTTAAGGTGTGCCACAGCTCAGGGTAGCTGTCAGGACTGGGATGACAGCTGCTACACCCCATCACCTGCAGGATGTTGGGATCCTACAGTCCTCTGACCTCTCCCCATAGTCACTTCTGACCACATACTTGGTTCCTTCCAGGAAAAATGGAACAGGTACATGAAAGCAAAAGGCAGGTCACTGAATTTCTGGCTGGAACTTTTAACAACTGTTGTCTGGACCATTCTCAGAGTCCCGTTTAAAATGCAGGAGGGATAGGAAACAGCAAACTTACATTAGTTCCAGTTTCTCGCCAATCCCAGGTCCGGCTTCCTCCTGGCCATACTTTGCAGTCCTTGTATGTTGTAGAGCAGCCCTTCACCTTCATCTGACCCCACGAAAGGGAAGCAATTTCAGGGGAAGACATCCCAAGTTTGAAGTGAAGTCTGGAAAGAGGATATTTAATACATAACTTTGGGCTAACATATGCAGCAAGTTAATAAAACCCGAAAATCCCATCCTTGCCCCAAGGAGCTGGGAAGGAAATGCTGTTACAGGCTTTATCCGTGTGACTTTGCGACAGAATTGAACTGTGGATCAGCAGATTGGCTGAATTATCTCCCCCCTTGGGGATTTTGTGCAGAATTTTGTGCGAATCATTTTATGAGCACCCATTACTTATACGGGTTTAGTACAAGTTTTACAGCTATCAGCAGAGATTGGGTCCCAGAACATCCTCTCTTAGCTGGATTTTAATCTTCTCTCTAATACATGCAATGAAGATTCACAGAATTGCAGGGTTTGGTTGGAGGGGACCTCAAGAGATCATTGAGTCCAAATCCCCTGCCAAACCAGGGTCCCTAGGACAGGTCGCACAGGTCGGTGTCCAGATGGGGCTTGAATATCTCCAGAGAAGGAGACTCCACTAATTTCCTAGAATGCCTGAGAGAGACACTGTTTCATTGGCCACTTTATTAAGGTAGTAAAGGTTAAAAAAAACCCAAGAAGATTCCAAAAGAAACCCAATAAAAAAGCCATGACCAAAGTGGTGGCATTGCCATATTGCTATAGCAATCAAGACTCTCGGAGAGCTAAAGGAGTCAAGCCTTCTTTTCCTCCTCACTCCTTACAGAGGCCAAGCCTCCCATGTAACATCTCAGGCCAGTTAAACACCCAAATAATATCTTTTCCAATATTGACCTCAATCTTCACTGTTTCAACTTAAACCCATTATTTCTAATCCTTTCTATCGTGGACGAGAACTGCTTAATCTCTGTCTTTTCCACTGTCTTTTATTCTCCTGAGGACTTAAATCTTAGTCTTTTTTCCTTTCTTTTACATTAAATAGACTTCCCTTCAGTCATGTTTTCTAAATATCTGTTTATTTTCTCCTTTTTCCCCCCACTTCTGGCAGCCAACAACTGGTATGCAACTTTATTTGATGTCCACTGCCTAAAACCAGAGAGCTCCAGCTGAGACCTTACCAGCACTGCTATCAACCAAATGCTTTTTGGTAATAACACCAACAACTACCACAACTGTAGCTGGGCATGAGTAGGGCAGAGACTCTGCCTCAGAAAGCACTGCATCACTGTGCCACATAAGCTTATGCCCTCTTTGCAGTCCTTCTTGGTCCTGCAATCTGATCACTGGTGATCATAGCAATCCTGGTGGTGTCAGCTAAATAAAGAGCAAGCCCTTGCAAAAGAGAAATCTTTGGGTCACCAGGAGGATTGGAAGCCTTTCCTACTTGTCTTACACATGCTACAGGAAAGCACTATACAGGCAGGACACGCTCTTAATGGATTGCCAGGAGCAGATCCCAGTATCCTGCTTCAAACATCACAAGAAGAGTGCATTACTTTGGATTCAGCACAGGACTGAGATTTCCAGAGGTGCTTCTTCCTCAGGACAGTGGGGTGATTCTTTCCTTCTTGCTCCTTTGTGATGGTAGGTGGACACGTGCCCTGCTGAACAGCAAGGCAGGCAAGCTATGGCAGAGCACAACTTGCCCAGATTTATGTATTTTAGATCCTCTCATCACACACCTGCTATGCAATGAATTCAAAAAAAGGTCTGTAAAACTGTTTTTCAAAAAAATTCTGCCTGAAGGGAGATGATAGCAGAAAAAAAATAACCAGCAGTATTCCCAGCAGCATGAAATCACCCACTGACCAAAGACTAAAGGCTGAATAAACCACCTAGAACCTGACTTTTTGCCTGGGCTGGTTTTGTGAGGAAGCACACGAAGGAGAGGTGAATGAACAATAAAATGATTAGGAATATCAGGCTTCTTAATCCAAAAAGTATTACAAGGATGGGGCTGCACAATCGAACAGCCACAAACTGCAATTGAGAGAGCAAGGGTTCCATAACCCTCCTCCAAACAGCAGAAAAATAAGCAGATAGCAGAAACAAAGAAACAGGACTTAAAAGCCATAAAGAAAAGAATTGTAATCTAAAACTATTTCCCATAGTACTGCTAGAGAGTATCAGTAAGGTCAGGCTATTGGAGTTCACAGGAGCGTCTTGAATTGGATTAAGAATGAACTTTTAAACAGGAACTTCGGGCATCCTTGACGCAGGGTAAGGCCTAATGACCAATCAGCAAGGAGGGAGAAAGTATTTCCCCAAGAAACGAGGTGCTTTTTTAATTAGTCACCGTGACAAACGTCCTCTTGATCTCTTACAGATCAAGAGACCATGAACTATACAACTCACAGGTATAACCTAAACCATCAATTTCTGTAAATTTCAGCAATCAAGAGACTAAGGAGAAATGGGTTAGAAATGGTTTAGCCAAAGAGACAAGGAGGAGAAATGGTTTAGGAATCACTAAGCAAAGTTATGAAAGCTTGAAAACAATGGAAATAAAGGAAGCAGAAGAGCTTAAAAGGTGGCAAAATACAACGTCATGCAAGGAGACTGTACTGAAGGAAAGAAATGAAGCAGCGGCTGCGGATGGCAGCTGAAATAAAAGCTGACAATGAAAAGGAAGAAACTTGGGATGAAAGCACTGTCGGGCAAACAGGTGGGTTTTAAAATTGTCAGCACACCTGTCTTCTGCAAAGGCAAAAGCTGTTTCAGAGTACTGCCCACCAGCAACAAACAGAACAAAAACAGTGAACGAAAGCAGGGCACCGGACACTATTTTATTGAGAGGCTGCAGAAGGAAATGAACCTTTCACAAAATCTAAGGCACAACCTGAGATCAAAGAGGATAAAGGTGAAAAGGTAGATCGGTGTCTGTCAGGTTTTGGGCAGAACAACTCCTGGAAGTTACAAAAGGCATCAGAAACTCCCCTGGAAGTTACAAAAGGCATCACAAAGTTCTCCTGGAAGCTACAAAAGACCTTGAAGTTCTCCTGTGCTGCCTGGGTCAACTGGTTAAGGTGGGCAGCTTCCCTGAAGGCACCGCCAGGTCAGAAGCGATTCAGCGGCTAGGAAAGCAGGTCAGGATTTGAAACCTGAGAGGAAAGGAGAGTAAAAAGGCCGGGCTAAACCGAAGCGAACTGGGCAGGGGGCGGGCAGAGGTCGAGTGCAGGATTTCTAAGCATTTTTCAGGACCTCGGTAGGCTGAGTTTGCTGAGGATCTGAGGGGTGGTCACAGAGGAGTGTTTGTGAGGGGAGAAGTCTCTCGTTAAAGAAGGCGGAGGGGAAGGAAGGAAGGAGGGAGGGAACGGCAGAAGCGCCGGAGTGGGCGGGGACACGACAACCGGGAGCACGCAGGGGGCAAGCGGCACTACCCGGAGCCCCCGGCCCGAACAAGACCTTGCAAGTCCCAAAGCCCCGCCGCCTCAAGTCTCCCTGCCCCACCCGAGGGGAAGCCCTCCCCGCCCCTCCCGCTGAGGTGATCTGTTACCCCCGTTACAACCGTAAAGCGCCCGCACTCACCGCCGCGTAAGAACCCCCCGAACCCGACCGACCACAGCCTCCGCCTATCCCGCGGTGGGAGGAGAAAGAAGACCCGCCCACCCCCGTCCTCCTCCCTTTCATTGGCCAGGGCTACCTGCCTGCCGCGCCCGTCCCCGTGCTTCGATTGGTCAAGCCGGCGGCCCCTACCCGCCCCTCGGGGACTCTCCCCGCCCCGCCGTCCCGCCTTGTTTTCATTCCCCTTGCCGCACGAGGCGGAGGGGAGTCGCTTTGCGGCGCTCTAGCTGCCGTCCCCCCTTTCCCTCCCATCTTCTCCCCTCCTCGTCCCTCCGTTGCATTGTGGGATCGTGGCGGCGCGGCTCGGCAGCGCCCCCTCCTTCGCTCCCCCGCCCCCTCCCCAGCTCCTTCTCCATCCTCAGGTCCAAGATGGCGGCGGCGGCGGCGGGTCCTCCGGCTCCATCTCCGCCTCCCCCTCCTCCGGCAGGCCCGTGCTGCCCGGGTTCGTGGCCTAACTTCGCCGTCGTCTGCTCCTTTCTCGAACGCTACGGGGCTTTGCTGGACCTGCCTGAGCTGCCATTCCCTGAGCTGGAGCGCGTCCTGCAGCCGCCGCAGGAGCCCGGAGACCAGGGTGAGCGGCCCGGATACCTTCCCCCCGCCACATACATACACACCACCCCTAAACGGCCGGCTGAGGAGGGGGACTTGGGGCGGGGGGTGGAGGGGGGGCCGGGGCTATTCCCCCCCCTCCTCCCGGCCCCGGGGGTGGAGCGCGCTGAGGGAGAGGAGGGGCCTGGGATTCCCGGAGCGGAGCTCTGGGTGGGGGGAGAAGAGAGGGCTCCCCCCGCCCTTCCCTAGCATGGCCCTTCTTTTTGTAGGGGGAGCAGCTGTTTGTGTGTTTGGGGAGCTGCTTCCCCCACCGTGGAGCTCAGGAAGGACGTGGGGGGCCTCTCCGTCTCCCCCCTCAGTGCTGACTGTGACCCGCCTCCCCCTCCCCGGTGTTGAGGGTTTGCTCCCGAGCTGCGTGCGGGTGGGACTCCTGCGGAAAGGGGGGTCAGCTGAAATTACTAATTTTGTTCAGCTCGGCGCTGACAGTGGGTCTCTTCCATCTCCTCCCTTCCCCCCAACTTGGGGGGGGGGCGCCTCTCTGCCGCTCCCCCCGCCCCTGTACGCCTCCCTTTTTACTTTTCTTTGAAACAAGGGACAGACCCACAAGGCAATGTCCCGATCTCCTGATCCTCTTTTCCCACCCTCCTCCTTTCCTCTCTGTGTATATGGGGTGAGGAATGGGGGGAAGGGAACTGGGGGAGGCACAGGGAAGCCCTGAGAGCCCCCCTCCCTTTCCCTCCCCGGCTGCTGTTGTAGGCCATCTCCTCCCCACAAACAGACAGCCATTGTGTGCCATCTCCATCCCTCTCTCCTCCTCCCCCTCGTCCCCTCTTGTAGTTGGGTGGTGGTGGGGAATAAGCTCACTGCTTGCTCCTTCCCCACCACCACCTGAGCTGTACGAGGTGGAGGGATGGCTTATACACTCCACTGTTTTCTTTCAAGCTGCTCCTCCTCTCCTCTCCTCACTCCCCAGTAGCAGATTTGGTTGCCAGACTCTCTAATTCCTGATCCTTGCCATGGATGTGGGAGGGCCCGGACCAAGAGAGCAGCCCCGGGGAGGGCTGTGTGGAGGCGGTGGTAGGAATATAGAGGGGAAGGTGCTTGTTGCTCTTGGTCTCTTGTCTCTATTATTGGTTTGGTTGTTGCCTCTGCGCTCTTGCCACATAGGGAGACCATGGAGCTCACGGCGCATGCTCGGCAAGGCCCCATAGAAACTTCCTGCTGCTGGAGAAGCTCAGCTCAGGGCTGCTTTTGATCCAAAACCTCCGGCTTTCCCCCCCGCCAAAAAATACTCTCACCTACTTCCCTACCAAACCCACCCTGTCTGGGGAAGGGGTGGGGGGGCACACCTTGATTAAATTGGTGCAGGGGGGAACTTCCTCTTATAAAGGAAGTTGCTTCTTGCAAAGTGCAGCCGTCCTGCCTGTGAGTTCACAACAGCTATGGCTGATCTATAATAAGATGAATATACTGTCCTCTTGCATTGTCCAGTGCTTAATCAATATGAAATAGACAGGTGAGATCCACTAGCTTATAAAAAAACAGGGTTAACTTTCTAGAAAATAGGTATTTATATTCTATTCCCCAGTGCTCGTGTGCTTCTTATGTTCTATAAAGGGCTCATTAGAAAAAAGCGTTGTTTTGTTAAACTGTTGCAAAACTTATTCATAAAAACCACCAACACATTAAAAAAATTGATTTTTGAATGAGAATATTCTTCCTAAAGCCATGTCTGTAAGGAAAATGAATGCTTTTACTGGGTGACACAACTTAAGTGGGTGTGTAAGAGTAATTTTCTTATGTGAACTGCAGAATAAAATTAACATGAAAGGATGAGATCGTGACCTGTGCTTTAAGTATATGCTCTTGATTAAAAAAAAAAAAAGCTGATAACTTTATGGCTGGGGGGGTATAATATGTGGTCAGTGATTACTGCCTAGCCTTTTTTTAAAAAGCTGTCAAATTATTTGCATTATGGAATTAGCTTTATGTGTTTATTTGAGACTTGGCATATTTTTAAAGTTTTCTCTGCCCTGTTTGGCAGGGGACACTTGTCCCCCCTCCCCCCCCCCCCAAAATGGGAGCAGTTTAGCTCCTGGAAATGTAATCCCTAAATTACTTGGGATTTTGTTTTAGACTGTTTTGAGGTTATTTTCCTTGTCTCTGGTGTAGATGATGTATTGCTTGCATTTTCCCCTCCCTGAGAAAGAAAGTGTGGAGGTGTGAAAAACAAACTTGGGTGATCATTGATGCTTTGTGTGAGAACTTGTATGCCAGGGGTTTTCCTTTGGTACAACCAACTCCTTGGGCTTGGTTTGTGGTGCTGGTAGCTATTATTTGGTGTATTTTATGGTTTTGGGGGGGGAAATGGTTGCAGTGATTAGATGTCTCTACATGATTTTGACTTCAGATAGTCCCCAAAGTGGTTGTTTTAAAGGGTACATGTCATAAAGCTGTTTGAACAGTGATTGAAAACTGAAGTGAGCCTTTTTTTTCTTAACTTGTCCTGAACATCTGTTATTTACCAACTGAATGTGATTTTCATTGGATTGCAAAAGGGATTTTGATTTCAGTTATAGACAGTTAGTTTCGCTTTTGATACCAGCGTTGCTTGACAGTTGATTTGCATTGACAGTAATACATAGCAAAAGCTAAGCAAATAGCAACAAAACCTGAAAGTTAGCTTTGGTTTTGGGGTTTTTTTCCTGAATTCGTTCGAATCTGGACCAGGTTTTAAATCTCAATTGCCAGGTAACCCCTATTTGTAACTCTTCTCTGTATTCATTTTGCAATCAAGGAAAGAAATCAATAGTTTGGGGAGGGGGTGGTGGGGGGTGGTGTTGATTACCTTCAATGCTGTTGTGATGCTCAGCAGTTTCAAAAGTGGTCTGGGTTGGGTTTTTGCTTGGGTTTTTTTAAAACATGTTATAATCTGAAGAGTTGCTCTTGGAAGATGCTGGTAGAAGTTATTTTTGTTTTATTTGGGAGCCTGAAGAATTAGGAGTTCAAGTCTGAATGTTATTTGGTGGTTGTTGAAGTTATGTTTTTCTTTCCTGTTAATAATTTGAATGAGAAACTTGTTCATTATTAAAGAATCAAGGTACAACCTTCCCTTACGGGAAGAGGCGCTGCACAGATGTTGACAGCTAGGAAGCTACTGAATATTTCTTAGAGGAATTTTAGGTTTTTGTTAATGCTGAGACAGCACTTGAACTTTGCCAGATTTCCTCTCCCCTGTGAGAATTTCCAAACAAATCAACATCACTGCTTGGGTATGGATAGTTTTCCTTAGTAGTCTGACTAGCTTAGATATCAAATTCACCTGTATTAGATGTTTTAACTGTGTACACAGGTATGGTCTCATCTTAAAATACACAAACATATTTAAAAGGTTCTTTGGGTTTTGATAGGTAATGTAAATTGTGCTTGAATAGGAGATGAAGAATGTGACGTGTTGGTTTTGCCCAGAGCTATTGAATGGTGGGATAAACCGGTAGCTGTGAAAATACTCTGCTGCTTAGGAAGGCTGTATAATAAAATAGCTAAACTTTTCCTGCACGTGGTTTGTTTGAAGGTTTCAGCTGTTCAGACCAAGTAATGAGACCTGTGGTTATTTGCTGAAGATTTTATTTTATGAAGAATAATTACCTTCTCTCTGAGAAGCCGTGCTTAACATAGTGTTGTGACTAGGGTTGCAGTTATGACAGCCTTAAACTTCTGAGAGAGTAAAGCCTGGTGCCTGTCAGTATGATGACAGTGTTAACTTGTGGAATTTGCTAGTTGATATGCCTCAAAACCTAAATTTTCTTGTAGGATTTATTAAAGAGCAAGCCAATATGTGATTTGAACTGGAATTTCTGTGGGCAGGGAGATGTTGTTACCCCGTATTACCATACTTTCACATGCAAAACTAAGGCAGTGACACAGATCGCCCTGCAGTGCCTTAGCACAATGCAGATCACCTGCAGTACCTTCCCTCCTTTGCCTCAGCTTGCTTCCAGAGGCAGAAATGGGCAAACTGGAACAAATTGTCACAGGACACCAACACTTCTCCTTGTTCTAAGAAATACAGACTGCCTTTTTTTATGAAGACTTTTACTTGCTGCAGAAGACCAGTCTCATATTTAAATATTAAATGTGCGTGATAGAGGGGGGCAAGGATTTATATCTGTATTTAGGGCTGTGTTTAAGGAACCATGGTATCAAACCACTGCCTCCTTTGTGTGGGTAAATAGCTTGAGAATCGGTATAAATGTTAATTAAGTCCTTGGTCTCTTGTGAATGAAAGTATTAGTAGGATGTTAACTTGCACGGCTGAGATCTAATTTTACACCTGACTACGCAGAGCGCTCGCTGGTTTGCCAGGTGCCCACGTGTGTCAATGGGAGAACCTCTCCCAGGGGTGAACGGCATCTTCTGACATGTGTTGGGCTGTGCTAGCTCATCAATTCTTCGCAGGCTTTCCTTAGCAGTGTGGGGTTTGATTTGTGCTTGACTGAAATGGTAACAAATATGCATGCTTTGCATGTTCTTTCAGCCAAATAGCAAGCTTGTATCACCATCTTGCCGGTAGTGATGATGCTAAAGGGGGTGTTGAATACAGCAAGTGGGTCATGGTGTGTGGATTTCTAGGCTGAGGCACTCTGCTGTATTCTTACTGCAACTTAAACTCATCTCCTTTGACTTTTGGCAATCACCTGGACAGCCTAAAAATTTGTTGTTTAATTACAACAGGAATGTGTTGAGTTTATTTGAAGTTTGATAGTAAAACGGCTTTTTGTATGTTGACTCCCATTTAAGAGGTGTAAAGACAGCTGTGATGAGATGCAGATGCCTGGCAGTAGACTTATTTTAGTAAATCTACCCCTTTTCTGCCTGAGAACTAAGGTTAGCAGTAGATAGATTGTAGAAAAAATACCTGTGCAAACCATTTATAGTTTCTTTAATTTTTTTTCAGTACAAAATACCTGATGCTACCATGCTTTGAAGCAGTAACTTGGCTTTTACAAGCTGCTTTATTGTTTCCCCCCTTCAATCTTCTAAACATGTAACAACTTTCCTCTTTCAAATGCATTTGTATGCTGAAGTTAAGGTAATATCAGGTATTTTTATTGTCATTCCAGTACCTCTGGCAAGCTTTACAGCATTAAGCTTAAGGGTTCTTGCCATTCTCTGAAGAAATGAACAATTAATGCTGACTTAAGCTGCCATTGAGTATTTTTATGGGAGAACCATACCTGAAGCTTTGTAGCTGTTTAATACAGCAAGCAAATCCAACCATGCCTACAAGAAGGAGCTTGACAGACTTTTAAGTTCAAGATATTAGGTGTGCCTTTAATAAAGAGGGTAGTGAAGCAGAGTGATTGTTTTTCCTCCTGTTTGAGGGTTGATATCAAGCATAGTTGTTCATTGTTGATCAGAAGTTACGGGGTTTGATGTGACTTAGGTAGTCACGCTGTGTTTCAATAACCTGGCATATCCACAATAGATTGGTTAGCATTAAAAGTAAGAGATAAATGTGATATGGAAGTACTGTCAAACACTATTACACTTAAATTTAATAATTGAAACTTTGCTTCAGATCATTAACTGGTTTCCATGCAGAAAGATTAATTCATGTGGTTTCCTCTTGTGTAAACGAACAAGCTCTGACATCTCATGTTGGTAGTGACTGTAAAGCTGGATGGGTGGAATTAATTCACACACTATACAGCCCTGGATCTTCTTCATTAAACATATTAAACATGTGGATACGCTGATATTACAAGCTGCTTGTACCATAGAACAGTATCAGCTACTCAGAAGTAACACTTTTCACCTTCCATGCAGGTCTGAGTGAGTGTTCCTGTCTTGTCACACCTTTTTCTGTACCAGTAAGAAATTTTAATTGCTGTTCTGAATCAGTCAGGTCGTTATCACCTGACTTGGGCTGAACGTCCTGGTGGAATGAAAGTAGATCATTGCTTTTCTATGGCACCAAGGGATGGAATGAAGCCATTTGTGTCAAAGCCACTAATCCACCTGTTAGTAAAATGCAGTATTTTTAAATTAGTAACAAACCAATCAAAGTGTGTGTCTAATAAACTTTAAGACATTGTTTATTACTTCTGTCCTTGTTTCATTTTGGATGTGAGTGATGCAACTTATCCACCTCAAATGTTTCTGTCTGTCAAATTAACTGTGTGTGTTGGTTTTTCTGAGGGTAGATTCCAGTGGCTCAAAGCTGAAATTCTCAGTGTTACAGGGTTAAATTCTGGGAGAGTGGAAAGGTAATTATTCTGCTACTGTCTTCATGGCAAATAATTTGTTAATGCAGAATAAGCTTCTCTTGTCTACACTTCAGTCACTTTAAGATGACTTTAGGGTCAGTGTGCCTTATCCCCATGTGCTTTCCAGTTACTCATTTAGGTAGTGAAATAAGTTTACTGTGGAATTGTCTTGTAATAGAGTACAGATGCATATTCTTGTTTGAACTATTCCTATTTCAATAGTTTTTCTGTATTGAGACTTCATATTTAGATGTGTGCAGCTGGCATGGCAGCTTACCTGGGTGTTTTCATATGTAGGCAGGGAATGCCAGCTTTAACTACATGCTGCATCGTCTTATGATCTTATGAAGACAGGAAAGCACCATACTTCTGGGGAAACAAGTGGTTTGTTTTCTTACCAGTAACACTGCCCATCTGAAACATGACAAAATGCCACATGGAATGGAAAAGAGAAACTCAGGATGTTGCTCTTCAGGCACAGATGAGCTGTGGCAGGATGTCAGAGACCCCCTGTGAAAGCTCAGTCCTTCTAGGGACTGTGCAGGTTCTGCTGGACCACGTGCCTCCATCCAGGAGGAGCGGTACGCTTTTGGTAGGCGGCTCTGTTGAATTCCAGCATGCTTTTGGAACCTTGTTTTGGCTTTTCCTCCAGGAAAAACTTCTGATGTTACTTCCAAGTCATAGTCTTAAGACTCATTTCAGGACAGGTGTGTAAGATCAGGAATGCTGGTGGAATTTTTTTGGGCCAGTATGAGAGAACGTTTACTGCAACTGGCCTATGAGCTGTATAGTGGTACATCTGTAGCAGAGAACTTCATAAACTTCAAAGTGAGTTGTGAGTGACACCATCATTGCACATAAGCTGGAAGCTGTGTTTTGTCCAGCAGTCCACCAGCACTGTACCTGGTTCTTGGCCCCAGCCAACCTCAGAGGTCTGCAGAAGCAGTAAGTTTCTCAGAATACTCTCTTTAATTCTGTGTTTGGTGCTCAGGGGCTACCTGAGTTTTCTACACCTTCTGCAAATGCAACTTTTTACTCATGTCTGGGGTTACTTCAAGCTAGTCAGCAGATACATGTGTGAAATTATTAGTGGCCCTGTGTAGTACATGCACTTCTGAGCCCATCCCATCTGAAAGATGATGTTTATATTTGCTTGTTTGTGGCCTGCATTGAACTGAGAGGCTCATGGGAACTTCTGGAAAACTTCTAATATTGTTGATATGAAGATTAAGATCTGTTTCTGGTGTTGCTGTGCTCTTCACTAGCTGATAGCCCCTTCACCAGCCACTCTACTCTGGTGAGACATCTCCCACCCCTCTGGAGTACTGTGTCCAGCCAGCTCTGGGATCCCCAGGACAGAAAAGACATGGAGCTGTTGGAGTAAGTCCAGAGGAGGTCACAAAGATGATCGAGGGCCTGGGGCACATCTCCTGTAAAGACAGGCTGAGAGAGTTGGGTTTGTTCAGCCTGGAGAAGAGAAGGCTCTGGGGAGACCGAATTGTAGCGTGCCAATACTTAAAGGGGCCCTTACAGGAAAGTGGGAGAGGGGCTGTTCACCAGGGAGTGCAGGGAAAGGCCAAGGGGCAATGTCTTTAAGATGAAAGAGGGCAGGGTTAGGTTAGATGATGGAAAGAACTTCTTTACTCTGAGGGTGGTGAGCCCCTGGCACAGGGTGCCCAGAGAGGCTGTGGAAGTCCCATCCCTGGAGGTGTTCAAGGCTAGGCTGGATGGGGCTTTGGGCACCCTGAGCTAGTGGAGGGTGTCCCTGCCCATGGCAGGGGGTTGGAACTATATGATATGATTCTGTGATAGACTGCATCCCTTAGGCTGAAACCTAGCAGATTTGGGGAGGAAAGAGAACTTACGTGGTGAGTTGGTGGTAATGTCCTACTGGAGGCAGAAGATGCTGATAGACTTCCTATGTGTGGGGTGAAAGAATGGACAGGAACTACTGAAGGAAGGAACTGACAAGAATGGGCAGATGACAAATAACTATCACCCTGAAGAATGTTGTGGCCATGTGCTCACTGCTGCCTCACAGGCTGTCATCCTGCAGTTCCTTGGAAGTGCCATTTTACATCTGAATCTCTCTGGGCCATACAGGAGCTCAGCAGTGCACCTGTTCTTCCAGGTTTATGGCAGCTGGAGTTGGTGGAGATAGTCAGGATTTCCTGTGTGTCTGCCAGAGTTGGGACAAGTGTCCTCTGGTATCCTCACAAGGGGGCTGTGAAGCTGGCAAGAGAGCTGCAGTTGTGTTCTGGGAGTATCTCCTGCTGCAGACAGTCTGCACCAGGACTGCACTGTGTGCTGCAGAGATCGCCCATCCCATGGCGAGGAAGCTGCCAGCCTGCCCAGGCTCTCTCCACCCTTCCCTACGTGGGCACCAGTGCTGGGTTGGAGGTCAGTAAAATCACCTGTTAAAATCCTTGAGAAACAATAAAATTCATGCCAAGGTGTATATATATTTTATTTCCTTTAGCCATATGTAGTAAGCACATAGCTTGTTCCAGCTGTGAAATAACAAGGTCTGTGGCTATTCATAACACTAATGTGATCTTTTTTACCCCATTTCATTATCTTTTCTCATCTCTTCTCCTCAAATCAAGGATCTCTCCTTTGCTTCAGCTGCTCTTCAAAGCTCAACAAGCATTTTAGCATTAACAAGTATTTCTTAGTAGCCCCTAGCACTTGTCAGCCTCTCTCATAGGCAGTTTGCTGTCAGCCTCATACAGTTATTTCTCTTCCCCAAGACCCAAACAAAGCTCTTAAAGCTCAACCAGCAGAGGATTTCTCAGAACTGCAGTAGAAATGGTGACCCTGTTGATGTCTGTAATGGTCTGGGGAAAACAAACAATTTTTCCAAGAGGGGGAAGGCCTGTTTCTAAAGATCCCCGTGGTTCACCAGTTGTGCTTTAGTATTAGATTTCTTTCCATTATGATCATTTAGATCTTGTAATACCTTGGCAGAAAGTGCTGCTTACCCTTGAACTCATGGGCGTGATTGATACTTGAAGAATGGATAACAAGCAGATTGTACCTCACTGGTCCCAGCCTTGCAAATCTTCTTTTCCAAGAAAATGGTGGTTATGAGCACGAAGCTCCATGGCTTTTTTTGGTGGTCTTAGGCTATGTGGTTTTTCTATTTAATGCTCACTTCCAATTAACAAAGTCCTGAACCAGTAGTATGCTGAATGAAGCTGTTTGCTTAAGTTTGTGTGCAAGGAATCACTTGATTTCCTCCTTGGTGTCCCTCTGGTACTGCCCTGGCTATTTTCCAACTCATCTACAGCTATCTAGTAGCACAAGTGCCAGAATTCATTCGCCGTCGTTTAGTATTAATGACTACCAGGATTATAATGGTTTCCTCCTGAGAATGAGCTGTGATGGTTCACAAAAGCTATATTTATTAGTGAAGAATAGAAGTGTGGAAATTTTAGTTTGATCCCACAACTTGTGATGTGGCATTCGTGTGGTTATCAACAGTATGTTGCAAGAAAGCATCTGAGGTGAAGAGCTGCGTGGTGGGATGCTCATCCATTGGGTGTCTAGTCAGAATCTTTTATTTGAAGAAATGAAAAAACCTTCAAAAACCCACCCCCAAAAAAACCTGTGTTACCTGTAGGTAGTAGTTGAGAGGGAACTTGCTTAAGCTGGCCTAAAGTGGCAAGGTGAATGTCCAGCAAGTGGCAGAACTATCCCTTGAAATGCTTATTTAAGCTTAGACGTATTCTGTAGTGGACAGCACTAGCTGACCTCCAAAATAACAGGTGAGCAACCTCTATGGAGGTTAAGGAAGTTTAGCAGCAGGTAAGAAAATGTGAGGAGACCAGGAGAACCAGACATGCCAAGGAATAAAAGCACTGATTGTGTCCTAGATGCAAAGCTGGTAGAGCTCTCTGAATGCACGTTGGTCTAGCAAGACAGGAGGAGGATGGTGAAGAGAAGCATAAGGGCTAAGTGACCAGGGTTTTATGCCAAGCAGAAGTTGTATGAAAGGTGGGAATCTAACCCTGGTGAAGTCCATGAGGAGAACATACTTATAGCTGGCAGTAGAAAGAAGGAAACTAAAAAGTTTGAGGTGAATTTGGAGAGCATGTGGATGGAGAAGTATGTTTGTTAAAAGGAAAAAAAATAATAATCTGGGAAATGTGGGTGTCTAAAATGATCAGGTACAATACTGGGATTAAAACAGGCACAGTGCTGAGAACTTCAATAGCTTCTTTGCATAAGGTGTGGGTATTAGGCTATTTTGCCATATCTGTCTGCTGGTTCTGCTGCCTTTCTGGCAATGAAGATGAAATGTGACAAAAGGGACATGGTAGCATGTTCCAGTGCAGCATCTCCTACTGATGGGAGAGCGGATGGAGCTGCCAGGCTTAGACACTCCTTTGGTTTGCTGCACAAGTTAGAAGTAACAGCTGGGAAGAATATTCAAGTGGAGAATAGAGTAGCCAGCACATTTTAGAGACTAACAAAGATTTAGGGAATCAAAAGCAAGGAGCTTTTCTGTCTGGTTTTGATAAACTTTATGAAATTGAAATTTCTTAATTCTGGTAATTGTATGAGCAATTCTCCAAAGAAAAAGCATTGCAGTGCTTTAATTTGAAAGTTTTTAATTTGAAAGCATGGATAGATCTTTTGAAGCGTGGATAAACGGGTCGTGCATGACACATACCTCCTTATAGAATCATAGACTGGTCTGGGTTGGAAGGGACCCAAGGATCATGGAGCTCCAACCCCCTGCCACAGACAGGGCCACCAACCTCCAGGCCTGGAGCTACACAAGGTTGCCCAGGGCTCCATCCAACCTGGCCTTGAACACCCCCAGGGATGGGGCATCCACCACCTCTCTGGGCAGTCCATTCCAGCATCTCCTTGCTCTCTCTGTAAAAAAATTCCCCCTAATATCTAATCTAAACCTTTCTTCCATTCCCCCGCCCCCCTTTCCTTTAGTCCATTCCCCCTTGTTCTGCCATTATCTACTCTTTTAAATTAAAAGTTGATTTTCCTCCTGTTTCTCTGCTCCCTTCAGGGACTGGAAGGCTGCAATGAGGTACCCCCACAGCCTTCTCTTCTCCAGGCTGAACATCTCTCTTACAGGTAGATGCAAAGTCTTTGAAGGAAGTCACTGATTAAAGTGGTTGGCTTGTGTTCCACAGCAGCCTTACCTGATATGACCAAAATAGCAGCTGTCACGCCCAGCCCTCCCTTTGACGTTATTCTTTGTGGCAGGAGGCACCAGGTGAGCCCTGGAGAACGTGTTTCAGCCATCGCAGTCTGCAGCCCAGCGTGTTAACACAGGGTGGTGTCTCCAGTGGTCTCTGTCCGTGCTGTTGATTTGAAATTAGAACTAGGGGAGGGGGTTTGCTTTCTGTTCATCCCCAATAGCCCTCTCTGGCAGAGGGTATGGGGAACATTGTGGAATGCAGTGCTCAGCCGTTCCAGCTAAGTCAGCACCCAAAGTGGGCATCGGTAGAAAAGGAAAGCATCTTCTTGAACTTTCAAGTAATTAACCAACAGGAAGTTGGTTGGAAGAAGAGATTTAAAAGCTTTCTTTTCTTTTTGTCATAGTGGGTTTTTGTGGGTAATTAATGCTCTTTGCCAAGAAAACAGGAAGGAGATGAGTTGTTCTAAAAATTACCCAGGTGGAAGGTAGTTACTCTGGGCTAACAGGCAACACTACTGTGGATAAAATATTATAGTGAATCGACAACAAAACTGCAAATGAAACACACAAGTAGGAAGGGAAATGTTTATGATTAATATGTCCCAGAATATTTAAAATTAACTGTTAGCTCAACAAAATATTCTAGCTGGATCAAGCACGGCATGGCCAGCCAGTCCAGGGAGGGGATTGTCCTGCTCTGCACTGTGCTGGGGTGGCCTCACCTTGAGTCCTGGGGGCAGGTCTGGGTGCCACAGGACAAGAGGGACACAGAACTCTTGTAGAGTGTCCAGAGGAGGGCAAGGAGGATGAGGAAGGGTCTGGGGTGAAAGTCTTAGAGGAGAGGCTGAAGTCCCGTGGTTTGTTCAGCCTGGAGAAGAGGAGGCTGAGGGGAGACCTCCTGGGGGTCTGTGGCTTCCTGACAAGGGGGAGCAAAGTGGCAGGTGCCCATCTCCTCTCTTTGGGGAGCAGGGATAGAACCCAAGGGAACAGTGTGAAGCTGCACCAGGGGAGGTTTAGGTTGGATGTCAGGAAGAGGTTCTGTCCTGAGAGGCGGGTCGGACACTGGCACAGGTGCCCTAGGGAAGGGGTCACAGCCCCGAGCTGGACTGAGGTCAGTAAGCGTCTGGAAGATGCTTTCAGTGCCCTGCTCTGACTTGGCTGGGCCTGTGTGGAGCCAGGATTTGGACTTGATGGTCCTTATGGGTTCCTTCCAGCTCAGGAAATTCAAGGGTTCTCCATAGTATTATGATAGGTCAGAGGAAAGCACCACTTAACATGGAGCTGGAGTTTAAAACTTAACCAAATATCAGAGAGCACGAAGAATGGGCTGAGAATCATACGTAAAACTTGGGGAATATTTTGGGTACAGGCATCTACCTCTCCTTTTGTCTGTTGCTTGTTTACCTTCATCTTGATTTTTGTGCTCAGCTGTGGCAGCTCCATCCTGAAAGCTAATGCAGACAGATCAGTAGCCAGAGGAGGGATGTATGTAAGTTTCTTCAAAGAAAAACTTTGAAGTTTTTAGAAAGGGTACTGTTAACTTAAAAGCTTTCTAAAAGCGTGTGGAGCAAGGCTCTTAGAGGTTTGTGTTCCTTTGGGGTTGTAAAACCACAAAAAAAAAGGTGTATTGAATGAAATTTAAAAGTAATTCCAATATAAATACCTTTCACGTGTTCAGTAATTACAATTGATTGCTGCAGGTTATTACTGAGGCCAGAGCTCAAAAAAGATTTAGACACTAATGAATATGGAGTTATAGTGAAAATAACAATAAAACTAAGAATGTGAAGTTTCCTCTTTCTAAGTTAGGCCAGGCTGGAATTAAAAGGAGGGTTTAAAGATAACCTAGGGGCAGGTAATGTCTTTTGTGTGCTGTGGGTTTCCATGACCTGTGTTCTGAAATGGCAGATGGTGGTCGCTGTGAGACCGAGTGTTGGATTACACACACCGTGCCTCTTGATTTTTCTTCCCCAAATGCTGGCTGTAAATACATCTACTGCTGCCAAGATTCACTCTCCTTCCTTGCTTTCTACCTGTTTGGTGTTGTACAGGAAGGGAAAGATCTGGCATCACAAGTTTTATATTTTTCAGGTGCTGCTGTGTTTTCAGGAACTGAGTTCGGTGGGGTCAGCTTTATATTGTGGTGAGCTGCCAGGCTCTTCCCTTCTCCTGACAGCATCAACCTGTGGGGCTTCAGGTTGGGGAGGACCTGTACCTCAAACACAAGATTTGAGAGATGGCAAGGTGCAAATGGTAGCTAGAAATCCATCCTTCCTTTAGGCTGTTACACTCCTATTTATTTTTTCTCTTTCTAACTCAAAAGTCGTGTAAAAGGTGGCTGGTGGCAGCCAAGCTGTGTTACCGAGAGGTAACATCAAGCTGGTCCGTGGCTTGGAGTCTGCCTAGACAGACAGGAGATAACGTTGCCCCTGAAGCTAACAGTCTTGGCCAGCCCTGTGAAGCTGCAACAGCCCCACAGTTATAACCGGTTCTTGCAATTAAAGAGTTCCATTAATGGGGGTAGATATTTTCATAGCGTGAGCAGGTCAAAACATGAGTTTGCTCATAGAAGTTTCTACATAAGACTTGGGTGTTTCAGGGAATGAAACCTGTGAATCCTCACTTTGAGATTCAATTATTGGTTCATGTACTTGGCGTTGGTGGGGCTGAACCTCAAGTGCTGTGTTCAGTTCTGGGCCACTCACCATAAGAAGGACATTGAGGTCCTGGAGCAAGTCCAGAGAAGGGCAACCAGGCTGGGGAAGGGGCTGGAGGGCAAATCCTCTGAGGAGCGGCTGAGGGAGCTGGGGGTGTTGAGCCTGGAGAAGAGGCTGAGGGGAGACCTTATCACCACCTGACAGGAGGTTGTAGAGAGGTGGGCGATGGTCTCTTCAGCCAGGGGACAGGAGATAGGACAAGGGGCAGTGGGCTCAAGCTGTGCCAGGGCAGGGTCAGCTCAGATGTGAGGGAAAAGTTCTTCCCTGAAAGAGTTGTGGGGCTGTGGCACAGGCTGCCCAGGGAGAGGGCTGAGTCCCCATCCCTGGGTGTGTTTAACAGATGGGTAGATGAGGTACTCGGGGATATGGTTTAGCATAGGACAGGAATGGTTGGACTTGATGATCTTAAAGGTCTTTTCCAACCTTGTGACTCTGTGACATAAGCAGTTTGCTTTTTCTTTAAGTCTAAATAAGTCTTCATTTTAGACCCAAGCTTAAGTCAGTGCTCAAAACCTGTGTGGTGTTTTGATGTGCTGCTGCGCTTTGGCAGGCAACTGACTTGGACAGTTAATTTCTAGTCTTGCTTTGCTCTCTGGATTTCATAAGAAATAACAGAGAAAAAAGATGCTACCAGCTGTGAAACTGTTTAGAAGAAGCCTCAACTTCTGTGCAAATTGGATTAAACTTGTAAAGTTTTATTCATCTGTAGAATGACTCTTGTCCAGCTGACTGCTGCCTTTTGCGGGACTCTGGATCAGCTGCTAGAAACATTGCTCTCTTACTGACTGTTTTGCCCAGGTCTCTGCACTGTAGTGCATCTTTCTGGGTATCTGCTGTTTCTTTAAAATATTTAGAATTTTCATTTGCGTCACTGATAAATGAGTAAGCTGATGTTCATAGAATCATAGAATGTGTTACGTTGGAAGGGACCTTTAGAGGCCATCTAGTCCAACCCCTCTGCAGTGAGCAGGGACATCTTCAGTAGATCAGGTCGCTTACAGCCCCATCAAGCCTGACCTTGAATGCCTTCAGGGATGAGGCCTCCACTATGTCTCTGATCAATGTGTTCCAGTGATCCACCACCCTAATATTGAAGAACTTTTTCCTAATACCCAACCTAGATTTCCCCTTTTCTAGTTTAAAACCATCATCCCTCTCCTACTGAGAGCAGTGAGGAGAGAGGTCTGCAGTGAAGACTGAGGCAAAGTTGAGACCCTCAGCCTTTTCCTTATCTGTTGTCACCAGTTCACTTTGTGGGAGGGGGATACCCTTTCTTTAACCTTCCTTCTCTGGTTCATGTACCTGTAGAAGCCCTTCTTGTTTTTCCCAGCTCCAACCTTGTCCCTACACAGACAGACAACATCCCTGTGCTTTTTCCAGGGTACCTGTCCCTGCTTCCACTGCCTGTGTAGTTCCATCTTGCCTTTTAGTCTGATCAGCAGGTCTCGACTCAGCCATGCCAGTCTCTTACCTTCCTTGCCTGGTTTACACCTAGGGATCGAGCGCTGTTGCACTCTATTGAAAGATCTGTTCCACCCCTTTGTCCTTGAGGGCCGTTTCCCGGGGGTCCTATTGACTAACTCCTTGAAGAGCTGGAAGTCAGCTTTCCTGAAATTCGGGGTCCTGTCTACACTCCTCATTTGGTTCATTCACCTCATGACACTGCATCACACTGGTGCACAATCACTGCAGCCCAGGCTGCCTCCTTAGCTCAGAACAAACGTGCAGTTCTTTATTTCCAGTGGCCTGGGAAGGGTGCTCTGCATTGCAGAACAATTTGCCTTGGCTTTGCTTTGAGTTTGCTGTGCTGATCCTTAAAGAAAACCTAGGCTCACCTAATGTTGCTGTGTGTAAAACAGAGTGCTTACTGAGCAGTACTCGAGTTTTCCACAGAAATCACAGAATCACAGAACTGTAGGGGTTGGAAGGGACCTCCAGAGATCATCAGGTCCAACCCCCTGCCAAAGCAGGGTCCCTAGGACAGGTCACACAGGTTGGCATCCAGACAGGCCTGGAATATCTCCAGAGAAGGAGACTCCACACCCCCCTGGGCAGCCTGTCCCAGGGCTCCCTCACCCTCACTGGGAAAAAGTTCTTCCACATGTTGGTGTGGAACTTCCTATACCCAACTTGCAGCCATTGCCCCTTGTCCTGTCCCCACAGACACTGAAAAGGGGCTGGCCATTTCCCCCTGTGTCCCACACTTCAGATATTGATAACCATTGATCAGATCCCCTCTCAGTCTTCTTTTCTCCAGGCTGAAAAGCCCCAGCTCACTCAGCCTTTCCTCACAGGGTAGATGCTCCAGACCCTTAATCATCTTTGTAGCCCTTCTTTGGACTCTCTCCAGGAGATCCCTGTCTTTTTTATACCAGGGAGCCCAGAACTGGACACAATACTCCAGGTGGGGCCTGATCAGGGCAGAGCAGAGGGGGAGGATCATCTCCTTTGACCTGCTGGCCATGCTCCTTGTAATTCCTGCTGGGATCCCATTGGCTCTATTAACTACTAGGGCAATTAGTCACTCCTGAAGGTTTTGTGAAATAGGAACCATGCATCATTGTAGCGTGGTTACATTCTTGCCCTTCTTTAGGGTCAAGTAAACTAAAAATACAGTGGTTTTTACTGGGAGACCTTTGCAAGGCTGAGTCTTTGAGAAAAGGTGTCTGTGCTACTTGATAGCTGGAAACCTGTTGCTACCATTCAGTAACAGTGTGTAAAAGACAGATGAAATGGTGAATCCCAGCCTATAAATCAGACTTATTTGAAATGCGGGTTGGATCAGCAGTGAATAGAAGAAAAAACCTCCCATGCTATTTCTAAAGCTGAACCTGAAAAAGGGTGGATTTATCTTCTTAGTAGATCTCATCTGATACATGAAAAAGGACAGTGTTTTTCTGGCTTTTTGGGGTTGTTTTTAATTCCCCTGAAGACTGAGGAATGATAACCTCTAACCTTGGTAATGAAACTTGGTTTAGAAACATGATTTTTATTCAGACTGCTCCAAATAGTTTCCTTTTGCTTCTTTATTCAAGTGAGAGATGTGGGTGAAGGTGATTTTATAGTATAATCATCATCCTTCTGTTAATGCTGAAGAAAACTCTTAGTACCTGAGAAATGCAGCAAAATTGACATGGAGGTGGTATCTAAACAAAGCAAGAAATGAAAAAGCTTTTACATTTGTCCTTGTTTCCATACAATGTACTAAAAAAGGTCTTGCATTCAACTTAACCTCCAACACAATATGTTAAAAGAAGCTTGTTATATTTTTACCTGAGTAAAGCTAAATGAGGCCAAAACCTTCTTAACTACTGACATGTAACCACAGAGTTGCCCAATCTAGTGAAGAAGCCCAAGCTACTAAAACCTCTCCGTGGTAGACATACCCCAGTGCATGGGGATGCCGTGGGGGTGCACACGTGCACTGAGGAGCTGTGAAACACTCCAGAGTCCACCAGTAAGGTGTAATCTTAGTGATTACCTTTCATCTTTGTCACCCACACTGAGGTGTTATGATGCAGCTTGGTGCTCAGGAGGGAAATGAGGAGGATTTTCTGCTTGTAGTCGAAAAATCTTGGTTATGTTGGAAACTTAGATGCCTCAGCAGGAAAAAGAATCCTGGAGTTATCTGAGAACATCTTATTTCCTAACTTTTTGTAGCCAGAACAAAGGTTGGATGTTAGGAAAAAAAATCTTCACTGAAAGGGTTGTCAGATATTGGAACAGGCTGCCCAGGGAGGTGGTTGAGTGACCATCCCTGGAGGTATTTAAAAGAAGAGTTGATATTCTGCTTGGTGATGTGGTCTAGTGTTGGACCTAGTAGGGTTGGACTCAATGATCTCGAAGATCTTTTTCCAGCTGAAACCATTCCATGGTTCTATAGTTGTGCTGCCATGTCTTTGCCTTTACAGGCTGTGGGCCCGGTGGTTTGGGGGAGTGAACTCACCTGTGTGTGAGTTAGAGGTCAGCAGGGCAAGTGCTCTTGGTTTTACATAGTTTAAACAGATGGTGTGGTCAGTGCCAATGGTTTAACTGGGAATGGTGGCAGTGTGTTAGACCTTCAGATGGTTTCAGTACATGTTTTTCAGTGCTTCCTGCTTGTTACCATGGTGCTGCCACAACCTGTTGGGTTTTTTTCCTTACTTCACATGTCCAGAGTCTGTGCACTAAACCCATTTTTCTTTCAGTACATTTTTTTGAGGCAGTAAGCAGGGGTTTTATTTGCTGTCTTTCCTTTCCTGGGCTCTTTCCAGTTTCTAAAATAGATCATCTACTATTTTTTTCCTGTATTGTTTTCAAAGTAATTTTCCTCCTTTTCTTTTTCTACCTTCTTTTCCATTGTACAGTTAGAGCAGGCTTTTCTTTGGAAATCTGAACACTTTATTCTAACATCACACTTGTTTTTGCTTATCTTTCTCCTGTTGCTTAATATATCAGCTTAAAACACCCAGTGTTGCCAGGAGCTCAATAGCCAGAGTGTGAAACAGAGGACTTTGATTTAGGTGAGAACTGAAACCATTTTCTAACTGCTGAAGCTGAGCTTCGGTGAAGGAATTCTGCTTAGGTGAGTATGGTCATTAACTCCAACTTCAGGAGATACAGAGATGACCAAGCATGTGACGCTTTTAATCCCTGTTTCAGGAATAGTGAGGAGGTGACTGAAGATATGGTGGGCAGTAGAAGAATCACAGAAATGTAGGGGTTGGAAGGGATCTCAGGTCAGGTCCAACCCCCTGCCAAAGCAGGGTCCCTAGGACAGGTTGCACAGGTCGGTGTCCAGATGGGTCTGGAATATCTCCAGAGAAGGAGACTCCACACCCCCTGGGCAGCCTGTCCCAGGGCTCCTTCACCCTCACTGGGAAAAAGTTCTTCCACATACTGGTGTGGAACTTCCTGTGCTCCAACTTGAGGCCGTTGCCCCTTGTCCTGTCCCCACAGACCACTGAGGAGAGGCTGGCCATTTCCCCCTGTGTCCCACACCTCAGATATTGATAACCATTGATCAGATCCCCTCTCAGTCGTCTTTTCTCCAGGCTGAACAGCCCCAGCTCATTCAGCCTTTCCTCACAGGGGAGATGCTCCAGGCCCTTAATCATCTTTGTAGCCTCTGCTGGACTCTCCCCAAGAGATCCCTGTTTATTTTTTATCAGGGATCTCAGAACTGGACACAACATCCCAGGTGTGGTCTCACCAGGGCAGAGTAGAGGGAGAGGATCACCTCCTTTGACCTGAAAGAGCCATGAGCACGATTAGATTATCATGTGGTCAATGGAAGGGGATAGAAGTAAAAAGTGGAAGGGATCAGTGCTTAACAGATCAACCAAATAGGTGATAAATTCAAAGTATTAGAAAGTAATCTATCTCATAACTATATCTATAACAGGGAGCCCTGTTTTATAACAGGGCTCCCTGTTATAAAAAGGACAGGGATCTCCTGGAGAGAGTCCAGAGAAGGGCTACGAAGATGATTAAGGGCCTGGAGCATCTCCCCTATGAGGAAAGGCTGAGAAAATTGGGACTGTTCAGCCTTGAGAAGAGAAGACTAAGGGGGGACCTAATTAGTGTTTATAATTATCTTAAGCAGGGGATGCAGGGGAATCAGCCAGCCCCTTTTCAGTGGTCTGTGGAGACAGGACAAGGGGCAATGGCTGCAAGTTGGAGCACAGGAAGTTGCACACCAACATGTGGAGAAACTTTTACCCAGTGAGGGTGAGGGAGCCCTGGGACAGGCTGCCCAGGGAGGTGGTGGAGTCTCCTTCTCTGGAGATATTCAAGACCCGTCTGGATGCCTATCTGAGTGACCTGTCCTAGGGAGCTGCTTTGGCAGGGGGGTTGGACCCGATGCTCTCTGGAGGTCCCTTCCAACCCCTACAATTCTATGATTCTATGATTCTATGATTCTTAGCTAAAACTAGAACTGGATTTTAAGGTCTCATCCCGTTTGCAGCAAGGGCCATGTGGTGAGGTCGGTATGCAGCTCTGATGGCCAGGTCTTTCAGGTTGGTGGAACAACTCATGAGAGGAACTGGGGCTGGAAAAGCAGTGTGTCAATTCGTTTGCAAGTGGTAGTGAACCAGGTGGTGTGCTGGGATCCTGCCATGGGGGTGCCTGGGTTAGATCAGCAAGGTAATTTTAACTCTGCTTAATAAATCTGGAGAGTCACAGCAAGTGGAGAGTCTTCTAATGGGTGTTTGTAGAGATTAAGAGTTACAAAGGTACTCGGGTACTTGTATGAAAATGATCTAGCTGCTGAGCATCCAGATTTCCAAGTGCTCTGCTAGGATAACAATATCATTTAAATGTGAGTGTGGTTTGTTTGTTTCTAAAGCCTGCCAAAATCTTTCTAGGAACAGGATATAAAACTGCTACTTGGTGACTCGTTCTTTCTGTTTTGATCTTCAGTTTAATTACAGCATGTTTGATTGCTCTTTTCATTTACTCGGGAGGCAGAGTGGGGACGTTGCATCCTGCATGTCTCTGTGGGGTTTTTTTATGGGCACACAACTTGGTAGTATGATAATACTCATTGAGTGACTCAGATTGTCCTCTGGAACAGGAGCCTACTGCTTTTTCGCAGTGGGAAACACGAAAAGAGGTCAAATACTTGATTTGGTTTATTTTTCTTTTAATGCCATGTGTGCTGTGTGGATGTTGGGCTCCTTCTCACAGTGGTCATAGAATCATGGAGTCATAGACTGGTCCGGGTTGGAAGGGATCCCAAGGATCACAGAGTTCCAACCCCCTGCCACAGGCAGGGCCACCAACTTCCAGGCCTGGAGCTACACAAGGTTGCCCAGGGCCCCATCCAACCTGGCCTTGAACATCCCCAGGGACAGGGCATCTACCACCACCTCTCTGGGGAGTCCATTCCAGCATCTCCTTGCTCTCTCTGTAAAAAAAATTCCCCCTAATATCTAATCTAACCCTTCCTTCCTTTAGCTTTAGTCCATTCCCTCTTGTTCTGCCATTATCTACTCTTTTAAATTAAAAGCTGATTCCCCTCCTGTTTCTCTGCTCCCTTCAGGGACTGGAAGGCTGCAATGAGGTCCCCCTGCAGCCTTCTCTTCTCTAGGCTGAACAAGCCCAGCTTCGTTAGCCTCTTTTCACAGGGGAATTCTAATCTGTCAGCAATGTCTTGTGTAGTTCATACTGGAGGTTTTGTCCTATTTATTTACCATGTCAAGTTCATACCAAGGTTGTCATTTTTCTCTGTGATCTCTAAACTTCTCAGTAATGCATCCCAACTGCAGGGATCTCCTGTTTTCCTTACATGAAGAATTGAGGCAAGAAGTAAGTTAGTGCCTAGAGAAGAATATTTATTTTCTCATAAACACTGTGCTGGTGCTGAGGGACATGCTTTGGAAAAGAAAGGGCATAGTGTTCCATTACCTGTTTAATGAAACAGATGAGGAACTTCTTTCTGGTTGAAACTCAGGGTGTTCAAGGAAAGGTTGGGTGAGGTACTTAGGGACATGGTTTAATGAGTAATATAGGTGGGAAGGGGATGATGGTTGGACTAGATAATCTTGGAGGTCACCTTAATGATGCTGTGATTCTAGCCTAGAAGATGTGTTTGGGCCTCAGACTGATCATGGGACTTCAGACATGCACCCAAAAAATGGAGAATATTAAAGACACTAGTAATGTGGTCACTTGGCTTGTGAGTACCTGGTGCCTTTTGTAAGGGGTGCAGCCAGCCGGTTTGAAGGACATTGATGTGTAAGTGCTTGTCTGTAAAAGAAAATACGTGTGAGGTGGGCTAAATGGTACATCAACCATGGAGTGACTCTGCACTAGCTCCTGAGTAGATGCTCCTCCCATTGCCTTGTGCCTCAGGTACGGCTCCCTCCAGCACTGACAGCAGGGGGAGCCGAAGGTCTTGGAAGCTCTTGTATTTGTCACTAAA
This sequence comes from Hypotaenidia okinawae, assembly GCA_027925045.1. Taxonomy (NCBI): domain Eukaryota; kingdom Metazoa; phylum Chordata; class Aves; order Gruiformes; family Rallidae; genus Hypotaenidia; species Hypotaenidia okinawae. Next base: position 212,954,986 of record BSDF01000001.1, read on the forward strand.
CCCTGCGCAGGCTGCCAGTAAGTAAGTAATACACATCCCTTACGGACAGGTGACTGTGAGCCAGCCTCTCCTAGTGGAGAAGAAGGGGAAGTGGGAGGTTATTAATGATCCTGTTGATCTCAGCTCTCCACCTGCTTAATTTGATGGTGAAATCATAGTGCGCAGAGGGACTTTTGGTCAAGGAAGGAAGAGCAGGCTGGTAACAGAGATATTTGCCCTCTGTATTTTCTTAGGAGTAGCTTTTTGTTCTTCTTCCACTTGCCAAAACAAGTTAATGTGGAAAAATGTTTTACTGGTGTAACTGGGAAGACCTATTTGTGTTTGTAAAGCATGAAAACTGCCAGCAGTTTTTCCATCGCAAAAAGTTACTCATTCCCTTCTCCCTGAGCATGAAGGGTGCTTTTCCCTCATCCCTGGAGACAGAGAGACACAGGCTTTGCACCCCACAGCAATACCAGGGGCTCAGTGAACACCATGGTTCTCATCTTCCCCTCTGTATCTGGCACTCCAGGTCTGATACAAACCCTCTTTATGTGTAATCATTATCCCAATAACAGGTACCCCCCATCCTCCCTCCCTCCAGACCTTTGTCACTCATGTTTTCCGTTCCCCTCCTTCATTTCAGTCCTGTTCAGCTGCGAGTGCACTGATTTTTGGCAGGGAAAGCAGAATCACAGAACTGTAGGGATTAGAAGAAACCTCAAGAGATCATCGGGTCCAACCCCCATAAAACAACTAGAGGTGAAATGGAATTACAGTTCTCTTGGGAAGGCATCAGTGGGACAGAGAGGTCCCCAAATTGTGCATGTGTTGGCAAGCTACAATATAAATATTTGGGGGAAGTTCTTTCCAGAGAGAGTGGTGAGGAGCTGGAACAGGCTGCCCAGAGAGGTGGTGGATGCCCCATCCCTGGGGGTGTTCAAGGCCAGGTTGGATGTGGTCGTGGACAACCTTGTGTAGCTCCAGGCCTGGAGGTTGGTGTCTCTGCCTGTGGCAGGGGGTTAGAACTCTGTGATCCTTGGGATTCCTTCCAACCCAGACCAGTCTATGATTCTATACAACTTGTGGAACCAAGTGATGGGATTTCCACGTGTTTGTCCTTTGTCCTTTCTGTTTCCCTTTTCTGTCTTTCCCATATTTTTTAGAAATGTGTGACTGGTTTGTGGGATGTTCCCTGAAGTGCTGTGGGAGACAGAAAACCGAAGGATGTGTGAGGCTCAGACAAGAGTTTGCCCTCTGGGAAAGGGCAGGACTTAACAAATTGGCTAAACTCCACCAGAAGCCCTGTAACTGTATATACAGCAACTTGTTCTTTGTGATTCATGGCTTCTTCCTATGAAAAGTCTATGGGGTTTGAATCTCTAGCAGATGGTTCCATGCTTTAATTATGCTTAATTCTCTGAAACAGTTTTTCTTTTTAAACAATTCATTCTTTTTAAAAGAATGCTGATCCAATTTTTATTAGTCCTGGCGTTTTTTCTGCCATTCAGATGTTTTCTGTCAAGGCTTTAAGAGCTGCTGTGTTACTTTCTGGAGAAATCAAAGTTTTATAGAAGTTTCAAAATATAATTCATGGCTATAGGCTGGTTTCTCATATGTTTCATCACATTTACTTGGCCAAAACCTTACAAAGGAGGGACAAGAAAGATAATGTGTATTATTCACAGAATCATAGGGGTTGGAAGGGACCTCCAGAGATCATCGGGTCCAACCCCCTGCCAAAGCAGGATCCCTAGGACAGGTCACACAGGTCGGCGTCTGAACGGGTCTTGAATCTCTCCAGAGCAGGAGACTCCACACCCCCTGGGCAGCCTGTCCCAGGGCTCCCTCACCCTCACTGGGAAGAAGTTCTTCCCCATATTGGTGCAGAACTTCCTGTGTTCCAACTTGAGGCCATCACCCCTTGTCCTGTCCCCACAGACACTGAGAAGAGGCTGGCCATTTCCCCCTGTGTCCCACCCTTCAGATATTGATAACCATTGATCAGATCCCCTCTCAGTTGTCTTTTCTCCAGGCTGAACAGCCCCAGCTCACTCAGCCTTTCCTCGTAGGGGAGATGCTCCAGTCCTTTAATCATCTTTGTAGCCTCTGCTGGACTCTCTCCAGGAGATCCCTGTCTTTTTTATCCCAGGGACCCCAGAACTGGACACAACACTCCAGATGGGGCCTGACCAGGGCAGAGTAGAGGGCTGGGCCTTATGTGAAACTTTAAAAAATGCAAGGTGTTATTAGGTTATTGGACAAGTCCCTGAAATTAATCATGAAGGTCCCACTTCAGTGAAGAAGATGCTTTACAAAGGAGATGATTATTTATTTGTTTTATAAATAAAACTAGACCAAACAACCCCAAACAACGACAGAACCCTAAATTAATTACATCTCATGTTTGTTATCTTTGGTATGTTACAAGTAGGAAGAGTGTGGTAAAAATGATCCTTATTGATGTGCCACTTCAACAAACCTGTCAGAAGTTCTCTCTATATTCTGAACAGAAGAAAGTTAAGCTGGAGTTACATGGCTGCAATGTATTTGAGGTGATCAAACATTTGTGTCACTCACTAGTACTCCTTGTGGAAGTGTGGGAAAGGATGGCTTTCCTACCATGCTCCAGCCTTCCTACCACCCCTCCCTGTGCTGGTATTTTGTGAGCAAGACAGGTGTATGCTGCTGCATGTGATCCAGTATTATTTAGGGTTACTTTGGTTTCAATACAGAGTTTCTCAGCCCTGTAGGCCTCTGCCCCAGGCTGTACTTCACGCTCTCTAGTTTCTGCCTGTGAACTGGACATCATTTTTCTCCTCCAAAACTCCCACCTCCTTCCTTAGAACAAGGCAGATAGTGTGTGATTCCTCTGAGCACTTACCAGGGAACTGGCAAAAAGCCTGCCTAGATATCTGGCCCTTAATATTGTTACATGAAAAACATCTTGCAAGGGTAAGACATAACCAGAGAATGAAGTGGATATGTTTTGGGAAGTTTATTTGTGAAAATAACCATGTTGATACATCATGGAGATCCTAGAAATGCTGAACTGCTGGATTCTGGGAGAAGGGAGGTTTCTGTAGGTGCCAACACAAATCACAGTAAGTGCTGACAAGGGTGTGCAAAATGCCTTTCCAGGTTTTTTTTTGAACTTTTAACGTTCTCCTTTTGTTCTAAGACTTAACATTCTAGCAAAGACTGTGTTGTGGTGACTGGGGATTTGATTATTTCAAACAAATCACCCGTGCTTCTTTAAACCAGGATTCCAATCAGCCTGTGCCCATTAAGAAGAGATCTGATTAAAAACGAGCAAACCACCAAAGCAAAAAAAGATGCAGAACAAAAGCTTTGATCCAGCAAGATTTTTGAATGCTCTGGCTCAGTTCCACATCACACAAACAGAGGCTGAGGTTTAATTGTCTGAGTTGACTTTGATAGAGTTGCTCATGTGTGTAAAGTGCTTTGTGCTTTGTTTTGTTAGTGCCAACTGCTCAGCACCTATCAGGGGTGAGACCTTTGATCTTCTTCCTTTTAAAATACGTGGTGGTTGGAATGCATCAATTTACAGGAAAGCCAAAGGGGAAGTCAGAGAATCCCAGATTGTGTTAGGTGGGAAGGGACCTCTAAATGCCATCTTGTCCATCCTCCTGCAGTGAGCAGGGGCATCTCATAAGATTTGCCCTCTAGCCCCTTCACCAGCCTGATGGGTGAAGGGGCTGGAGGGAAAATCTTATGAGGAGCAGCTGAGGGAGCTGGGGATGTTCAGCCTGGAGAAGAGGAGGCTGAGAGGAGACCTTATCGCCACCTACAGTTACCTGACAGGAGGGTGCTGGTCTCTTCAGCCAGGGGACAGGAGATGGGACAAGGGGAAATGGCTTCAAGCTGCACCAGGGCAGGGTCAGATCAGATGTTAGGAAAAAGTTCTTCCCTGAAAGAGTTGTCAGGGCCTGGAACAGGCTGAGTCCCCATCCCTGGATGTGTTTAACAGATGGGTAGATGAGGTGCTTAGAGATATGGTGTAGTAGAGGATAGGAATGGTTGGACTCAATCTTAAAGGTCTTTTCCAGCCTTGTGATTCTGTGATCTTCACTAGATGAGGTTGGTCAGAGCCTCTTCAAGTCCGACTGTGAATGTCTCCAGGGATGGGGCCTCCACCACCTCTCTGGGCATCCTGTGCCAGTGTTTCACTACCCTCAGAGGAAAGACCTTCCTAATGTCTCATCTAAACTTGCCCTGCTCTAGTTTAAATCCATTGCCCCTTGTGCCATCTCTCCATGCCTTTATAAGCAGTTCTCCCAGCTTTCCTCTAGGTCTGTTCAGCCACCCAGGGAAAGGGCTCTGAGGTGCCCCTGGAGGGGGGCTTCTCCAGACTGAAGTAGCCCAACTCTCTCAGCTTGTTTTCATAGGAGAGGTGCTCCAGCCCTCAGATTAGCCTTGTGGCTTCTTCTGGACCTGCTCCAGGAGGTCCAAATCCTTCTTGTGCTGAGGGCTCCAGAGCTGGACACAGCACTGCAGGTGAGGTCTCCCCAGAGCAGAGGGGCAGAATCCCCTCTCTCGACCTGCTCTGTGATGCTATTGGCCTCCTGGGCTACAGATGCACATTGGTGGCTCATGTCCAGCTTCTCATCGATTAGTACCCCAAATCCTTTTCCACAGGGCTGCTCTCTTATCCCATCATCCCCAGCCAGTATCAGAAGCAAGGATTATCCCAACCTATGTGCAGGACCTCACTAGGTTCCTTCCAATATGCAGTGGGAGTGGAAACTGTGAATGGACTAAAGGAGAAGCCAGGGCTAGTTCAGAGTTGCTTACACATTATTTGGGTTGGAAGGACGTATCTCTTTGGATACCAGGCTGCTACTTAGTGTGTTTATTGAAGAAGTGAGTTTGTGTACTAAATACCTGGTTGTGATCCAGCAGAGATGATTTCTCACGAGCGTTCTCATCAGGCTGCTATTTTACCAACTTGCTGTGCTCCCCTAAAAATAGAGTTGTTTGATTGAAAGACAGATGTCAGTTAAGTGAAATCAAGTTAAATACTGAAAAAATTCACCCAGATACCAGACCTTGTGCAAACAAATAGCACCTCAGTGATGCCCAGCTTAGAATGAGCACTTGGGTGTCCCAGCTGTTTATCCTGCATCAAGTAATGCTCCTAGGCCAGCAGAAAATCCAGAGTCATAAATTATGATCCTAAATATTCCTGGGCTTTGAACTTCTAAAGTGTGTGTTTGGAGAGGGATGAAAATGCTTTGTGAAGGCAATGTTGTATGGAAAGGGCATAGATCAGAATGAAATATACTGAAGAGACCATCACCCACCTCTCTACACCCTCCTGTCAGGTCACTGTAGGCAGTGATAAAGTCTCCCCTCAGCCTCCACTTCTCCAGACTAAACACCCCCAGCTCCCTCAGCTGCTCCTCATAAAAAGTTCATTTCTTTAAGTTTTTTCTCAACAAATAGCATCACTCATCCCACTGTGTGTGTATGGTTGCATTAATAATTGCTAACTAGGTATTTTTAAAAGCTGTGCTACTCTATAGCTCATAAAATTGATGTTCTGCAAGTTTGCCACGTGGTGGTGCCAGACTGATTTAGAAATCACAGGCCTGAGCTAAGAGGAGATTTACACTTGTGTCTGAGGAGTGTGATAAGGCATGAATCACAGAATCACAAGGGTGGAAAAAACCCTTTAAGATCATCGAATCCAACCGTTCCTGTCCTGTTCTGCCATGCTAACTCCTGCCCTGTGAGTAACATTTGGTTGGAAAACTTTGATTCTGGGAAAAGCAAACGTTGCTGCTGTGCTCAGCAGGAGTTGTGGCCTCTGTCTCTCAAGCCCCTAGTCTGTCCCCCTGTCCCCACAGTACAAAAGAGAGTAAGTACAGAGCAGAGCTACTTCTGTGAGGACAAAGCTTCTGGAATGTTTCACCCATACAGAATCACGAGGTTGGAGAAGACCTTTAAGATCATCAAGTCCAACTGTTCCTGTCCTGTGCTAAACCATATCCCTAAGTACCTCATTGCCCCATCTATTAAACACATCCAGGGATGGTGACTCAACCCCCTCCCTGGGCAAATACCATGTGCCTGACCAAAACAAAGTTGGGTTCAGCAATGTTCTGGGTGTGATGGGATGGCTTTGGGGTTTCTGGAGGCAGTGGCAGGCATGCTGCTCATGTAGGTGGTGTGACTGATGTAGTTCCTGTCCAGTTGTTGTTACAATGCTACCAAAAGCTTTATATATTTATCACTAATGGTTTTTAGCATTGAAGTGTATTTACACCAGTCTTCATAACCTTTTTATTTTTCTCTCTCTCTCTCTCAATACTGCAGTTCCAAAAGAATTGGTGGAGCTTCACTTGAAACTGATGAGAAAGATTGGGAAGTCTGTCACAGCAGACAGATGGGAAAAATATTTGATCAAGGTACAATATGTGCATTGTGTTGTTGTATGATGCTGGAATACAGTTACAGAGAGCTGTTGTTGTGTCAGCAATCCCTGGTATGAATGAATTATAACAGGCCTTGGGCTGTCCTGTGGTGATGTCAATGCACGTGCCCAGGCTTTACTTGTGGAAGGGCCCAGCTTAACTTTCAGTCTGCTGAGGCAAAACATAAATCTCTGAAAACAGATGGTACCTGCTGCATGTAAGAGTGGGCACACCTTCGTACCTGGGAGTGATGAGCTGGTTTTGAGCATTAAAGCTCAAAATGAAGACATTTAGTAACCTGCAAATGATCAAAATTGAGCAGAGATATTCACACAGTAATGATCTGCCTGTATATCACTTGTCTGGGTATGATTTAATTATTGTGATTTGATTGGTATTCATACAGGACTACGAGAGTTCTTGTAGCACATGTTAATAATCACAGAATCATAGGGGTTGGAAGGGACCTCCAGAGATCATCAGGTCCAACCCCCTGCCAAAGCAGGCTCCCTAGGACAGGTCACACAGGTCGGTGTCCAGACAGGGCTGGAATATCTCCAGAGCAGGAGACTCCACACCCCCTGGGCAGCCTGTCCCAGGGCTCCCTCACTCTCACTGGGAAGAAGTTCTTCCCCATATTGGTGTGGAACTTCCTGTGCTCCAACTTGAGGCCATCGCCCCTTGTCCTGTCCCCACAGCCCACTGAGAAGAGGCTGGCTATTTCCCTCTGTGTCCCACACTTCAGATATTTCATAAAATCATAGAATGGTCTAGGTTGGAAGGGACCCCAAGGATCATAGAGCTCCAACCCCCTGCCACAGGCAGGGCCACCAACCTCCAGGCCTGGATCTACACAAGGTTGCCCACATTGATAAGATCCTCAGTCTTCTCAAGGCTGAATAGCCCTAGTCCATTCAGCCTTTCCTGATAGGGAAAATGCTCCAGGCCTTTAATCATCTTTGTAGCCCTGTGCTGGACTCTCTCCAGGAGATCCCTGTCCTTTTTATCCCAGGGATCCCAGAACTGGACACAACACTCCAGGTGGGGCCTGACCAGGGCAGAGCAGAGAGAGAAGGCAATGGGATGCCACCATTATATCCTACTTAGAAATCCAGCATTGTGATAATGGCAGCCATACAAATCATGGCACTTGGCAAATCCAGCTGTGGTTTGTCCCCTTGACACCTGTAAGCTTTACAGAGCCTGGGATGTACCTGGATCTTTGGGGTTCCTTAAGATGCTGATGTTTTTAGGACTGGGAATATGTCAGAAAATAACCTGCTGGAGTGCCTTAGGTTAAATCCAGCCTCTTAACCTCTTCTAAAGTATTTATGATGACACTTTAAAATAATAACAGTGTATATAATTGATGTAACTTTTGTATACTTTGTCTGTTCCCAAGTACTGTGGTAACTGAATTGTATTGAAATCCTGAATATTCTCAAAAGCCACTGTGGCAAGCTGAGACAACCCCACTCTGACCAGTGACCTCATGTACCCCACTGAAGCCGCTTGCTGCTTGTGTGGTGAGCTCAAAGCAGGGGGAGAAAACAAGCTTTGTAGGGAATAGTTTGGAAAAATCTTCCTTCAGCAGACATTGAAGGATGGGAAGGTGGTAAGGAAGCCTTCCCACCTTGTCCTCCTAAGCCCAAGTAAGTGGTAATAAATTCTGCCTCATTTACCAGTCTCCAGAGCTAACGGGAAGCTTATTGTAACCAGTGGTTCAAAGGAACCTGGAAGAACAAAAGAATTTGAATATAACTAATTAGAGAGGTATGCTAATATCATCCCCATTTCAAAGAGGTGTAATTAATTTAGAAAAAACAACAAAGAGCATTGGGAGATGCCAGAAAAGCCAGGAATAAAGGAAAAGGTGTGGAACTGTTCTTCCCAGATGCTGGCAGTATTGTTTGACGTGTTGCTGGAGGAGACAATGCCAACCTGTTCTTCCTGTGTCAGAAACTACTCATGTGTTGCTTGGAGAAACCAGGATTTGTTACATGCTAGATGTGACAAGTTCCTTACTTAAGAGGAAACTGCAAGTGGAGGACGTTGAGACTTAGATCCCCTTAATATGTCTGCATGTGTATGTTGTTACCATGTTTTATTTATATACTGTTTACAACAGAGGCTTTATCTGACTGCTGTGCTTATAAAGAGTAGCATAAAAATCCCACAAAATCACATGATGTCAGAGGTTGCAAGGGACCTTTGGAGATTTAGTCCAACCCTCCTGCCAGAGCAGGATTGCCTTGAGCAGGTCACACAGGAATGTGTCCAGGTGGGTTTTGAATGTCTCCAGAGAAGGAATTTCCCCAACATCTCTGGGCAGCCTGTCCCAGGGCTCTGCCACCCTCACAGTGAAAAAGTTTCTCCTTATCATAGAATTCCAGAATCTCCTGATCTGGCAGGTTTCCCTAAGGACCATCGAGTTCAATACAGGCCCAGCCCAGTCAGAGCAGGGCACTGAGTGCATCATCCAGACACTTCTTGCCCTCAGCCCAGCTCAGGGCTGTGACCCCTTCCCTGGGGAGCCTGTGCCAGTGCCTGACCCCCTCTCAGCACAGAACCTATGTTCATTATGTGAAAGTTATGTTCCCATGGGACCTCCTAGGCTCCAGCTTGCACCCACTGCCCCTTGTCCTATCACTGGCCATCACTGAGACAAGCCTGTCTCCGTCCTCCTTACTCCCACCTTTTACATATTTATAGACATTAATAAGGTCACTCCTCAGTCTCCTCTTCTCCAAGCTAAAGAGACCCAGCTCCCTCAGCCTATCCTTATAGGGAAGGTGTTCCACTCCATGATCTTGGTGTCCCTGTGCTGGGCTCTTTCAAGTAGTTCCCTGGCCCTGTTGAACTGAGGGGCCCAGAACTGATCCTGATATTCCAGGTGTGGTCTCACCAGGGCAGAGTCAAGAACCTCTCTGGACCTACTCACCACACCCCTTCTAATAGACCCCAGGATGCCATTGGCTTTCTTGGCCATGAGGACATATTGCTGGTCATGGTCATCCTGCTGGTCCCTTTCTCCTGTGCTCCTCCCCAGATGTCTCTAAACTGTGGCTGGGATTTCGATGGCTGAATAAACGGTGGAATAGGAAGCGAGTGTGGCAGTTGCAAGCCCCTTCCCTTCCCTTCTCTGGTGAACCACCTAAGTTGGCTCACCAGCAAACGCTCTAGTCCTGTTTGTAAGAAACTGGCTATAGGGCTCTGAGAGTCAGGAGTTTTCTCCTCTGTGCAAGAAATGTACATGGTCATGTGTGATGGTGGTAAAGAAATGGCTTGTCCTAAATATTTCAACACTTAAAAGGAACTCCTCCATCTTCACTGTTTATTGAGAAGCATGTAGGTGAGTTAGTTCAGATTATTGTCAAATCTATTCTGTGGCTTTGTACAGAGAAGATTTCTCCAGACTGGTCTGTCTGGAACCCTCAGTGCTGAAATTGGAATGTTCTGAACACAGTCTTGTTTGCCCTGCTTGTTAGAATTCTAGTGTCCATAGTCCACCCAAGCAGATGCCTCTGCTGTGTCTTTTGCCTTCCTGGTTTTGTTGTTTGAAGTGAACATTTGGAGCATGGTAATAGCACGTGTCAGATTGCAGCTGCTTTGGGGAAGTTTTACAAGGAGGGGCTCAGGTCCCTGGGTTTGTTCAGCTTGGAGAAGAGGAGACTGAGGGGAGACCTCATGGGGGTCTGTGGCTTCCTGATGAGGGGGAGTGAAGGGGCAGGTGCTGATCTCCTCTCTTTGGGGACCAGGGATAGAACCCCAGGGAATGGCATGAAGCTGTGCTAGAGGAGGTTTAGGTTGGATGTTAGGAAGAGGCTCTGTACTGAGAGGGTGGTCGGGCACTGAAACAGGCTCCCCAGGGAAGTGGTCACAGCCCTGAGCTGGGCTGAGGTTAAGAAGCACTGATGGAACGATGCCCTCAGTCCCATGCTGTGACTTGTCTGTCCCTGTGTGGAGCCAGGAGTTGGACTCGATGGTTCGTATAGGTCCCTTCCAACTCAGGAGATTCTGGGATTCTCTGATCCTATTTGAGATAGATCCATTATAGTGGTGCTTGTGCAGGGTGGGAAGGTGTTGATCATTCCTTAGCGTGTAGAAGCCAACTGCTCCTCTCAGCAGCAGGTTTTTGATCGGTGTGAAATGTCCCTTCCCTGAGGGTGAAGACCAGTGTTTTGGTGGAGCCTGAATTGGTGAGATTGGTAGTTCAGGGCTCTCAGGAGAAAGCACAATCATCTGCTTTTTAATTGTCAGAATGTAGATGTTTGAGTTGGAACAGATGCTCTATCAGCTCTGATGTCTCCAAACTTTGGCTTTGACAGTTGCACACTTACACAGCATGTGAAACTTCTCATTGCTACTTTCATAATGAGTAAGTAACGAACAGTGACTGGCATGTGGCCTTAGCAGGGGGCTTGATACCCACCATTCTTCACCTTACACGCTTGAAAGTGAGAGAGAAAACAGAGTAACCTCATTTTGTGAGTGAGGAGTGATTGTCACTTTTGGCTTTGGCTTGGAGAAGTGTGTGTCGTGCAGGAAAAACTGCTGTCAAGCTGTGAGCAGAGAGCGTTCGCTCTTCGCTGGTCACTGGAGGATGTAGTGTAAAGTCAGAGGATGGGCTGAGCCTATCTAACTGCAGGCTTACCTGTGGGGCACTCAAGAACCCGTGTTGGTACAAGGGGTAGCAGGGGGCAGGTAGCATGGCTGCAGGGATAGAGGCTGTAGTGGCAAACCTCTTGGTTGTAGCCCATGTGGAGTTTTACAACGCGAATCAGCTGATCTGTACTTCTGGCGGGTGAAACTCAGGGTGATTTTTGCTGCTGTTTCCAGATGTGACTTACAGTTGGAAGTAGCTCAGTAATTGTATCTTCTCTTTAGCCTCATCTCCACCTACTACACTCTTTTGATTGAGACCCTTGAACAAGGCTTTGCTTCGCAGAATCACAAGGTTGGCAAAGACCTTTAAGATCATCAAGTCCAGCCGTTCCTGTCCTGTGCTAAACCAGATCCCTGAGTACCTCATCTACCCATCTGTTAAACACATCCAGAGGTGGTAACTCAACCCCCTCCCTGGGCAGCCTGTCCCACAGCCCCACAACTCTTTCAGGGAAGAACTTTTTCCTAACATCTAATCTGACCCTGCCTTGGTGCAGCTTGAGGCCATTGCCCCTTGTCCCATCTCCTGTCCCCTGGCTGAAGAGACCATCACCCACCTCTCTACAACCTCCTGTCAGATATTTGTAGGCAGTGATAAGGTCTCCCCTCAGCCTCCTCTTCTCCAGGCTGAACACCCCCAGCTCCCTCAGCTGCTCCTCAGAGGATTTGCCCTCCAGCCCCTTCCCCAGCCTGGTTGCCCTTCTCTGGACTCGCTCCAGGACCTAGATGTCCCTCTTACATGAGGAGCCCAGAGCTGGACACTTCCTTGTGGATCAAAGGGCAGCAGTACCTTGTGTGTTAATTTGGACAATTGTGACTCCACACTGGGCTCTTCCAGGTAACCCCAACTAGAGATGTAGCAGTGATTGGCTTTTGCCTCCTTCTAATGATCATTTCCACTACAATAGCCTCACCCATGGCACATCCCACGTTGTGTCCTCAGGCGATAAGCAGCTTTTCTCTGTTCATCAGAGTTGTCCTAAGGTGTCCCAGTTGTTCAGGGACAGAGGGAATTCCTTCTCCACCATTACTGTTGGAGCTCCTGCTGATTCAATCCCTTTTTCCTGTATTGACAGGGTTTTTTTGGTGTTATTTTTTCTCTGCATATTGATGGCATTGAACTTATTTGCTTTAAGGAAATTGAAATTGGCTCTACTTGGAATATTAAAAAATATTTGAGATCTCTTGAGACTCAGGATATTTAGTGTTTTCTGAAGAAGGAGGATTTTGGAGTGGGGAGTGAATACTAGCTGTTTTATCTGCAGTACACTTGTAGGACTTAGGGACCCCAAGAGACTTCGGTAGCTTATGTATGATGTGAAATATGAAATCATAGACTGGGTTAGATGGGAAGGGATCTTTAAAGGCCACCTAGTCCAATCCCCCTACAGTGAGCAGGGACATCTTCTCTAGATCAGGTCACTCAGAGCCCCTTCGAGCCTGACCTTCAGTGTCTCCAGGGATGGGGCCTCCACCACCTCTCTGGGCAACCTGGGCCAGTGTCTCACCAATCTCATACTGAAGAACTTTTTCCTAATAACCAACCTAAATCTCCCCTTTTCTAGTTAAAACCATCACCCCTCATCCTATCACTCCATGCCCTCAGGAACAGTTCTTCCCCAGCTTTCCTATAGGCTCTTCTCAGGGGCTGGAAGGCTTCTATAAGGTCCCCCCAGAGCCTTCTCATGGAACAAGCCCAACTGTCTCAGCCTGGCTTCACAGGAGAGGTGCTCCAACCCCTGAATCATTTTTATGACCTCCTCTGGATGCACTCCAAAAGGTCCATATTCCCTTCTTCTGTTGAGGGCTCCAGAGCTGGACACAGTGGTCTTCCCAGAGCAGAGCAGAGGGGCAGAACCCCCTCTCTCAACCTGCTGTCCACACTCCTTGTGATAAATCACATCTACTAGAGAGCATTTACAGTCAAAATAACCAAGTGACAAGTAGAAAAATGGCAGGTTTCACACAATAAGACCTGTTGGGTTCAGAGCTGTGCTAATTAGAGAAGTCAGTGGTGATCAGCACCTCGATGGTAGGTACACTTCCATGGAGACTTACCAACACTTCCCAACCTACTCCAGCTTTATTTTTGTATTTCTGTGTGAGGCTTTCTCACTGGCAGTCCCAAAGAGATGCTGGCTAATTGTTGCTGCAGTAAGGTGCTATTAAAATAAAAGCTTAAAGTCTCTTTTCTCTGCTTAACCCCAGCAATCTCCTTTTGTTTGTGACAGATATGCCAAGAATTCAACAGCACTTGGGCTTGGGAGATGGAGAAAAAAGGATACTTAGAAATGAGTGTTGAATGCAAACTGGGGATCCTGAAGGTATGCAGTCATCAGCTGAGTTTCTAAATGGGTTCTTACTCAAAGAACTTGGATATTTTGTTTTTTTTCACTCAGGCCTCTTGCAAATTTAGCTTGACTGAGCCATAAGTGGAAGCATTAAATGTGGAGCTGATCTTCTCATGGGCACAATGCTCTTTGTGGTGGGCCTGGCATGTTTTTCACACTTTGTAGGAAATTTTGTATGAAAATGGTTTTATACTTGGTGTTTTGTCAGCTGGCCTGGGCAGTATGCCTCTTAAAATGTTTGTTAGCAACTTTCTAAGCTGACCAGGAAAGAAACAAACCCAGAATAAAAAAGCAAATAAAAATTGTGTCTCATTTCACAGAATCACAAGGCTGGAAAGACGACCTTTAAGATATTTAAGTCCAACTGTTCCTGTCCTGTGCTAAACCATATCCCTGAGTACCTCATCTACCCATCTGATAAACACATCCAGGGATGGGGACTCAACCCCCTCCCTGGGCAGCCTGTTCCAGGCCCCAACAACTCTTTCAGGGAAGAACTTTTTCCTAACATCTAATCTGACCCTGCCCTGGCACAGCTTGAGGCCATTTCCCCTTGTCCCATCTCCTGTCCCCTGGCTGAAGAGACCATTGCCCACCTCTCTGCACCCTCCTGGCAGGGCAGGGGAGGCGCTGAGAAGGTCTCCCCTCAGCCTCCTCTTCTTCAGGCTGAACACCCCAGCTCCCTCAGCTGCTCCTCAGAGGATTTGCCCTCCAGCCCCTTCCCCAGCCTGGTTGCCCTTCTCTGGACTTGCTCCAGGACCTCAATGTCCTTCTTATGGTGAGGAGCCCAGAACTGTACACAGTACTCGAGGTGCAGCCTCACCAATGCTGAGTACAGGGGCACAATCCCCTCCCCAGAACTACTGGGGACACTATTTTTCATACAGGCCAGGATGCCATTGTCCTTCCTGGCCACCTGGGCATTTGATGTGGTCTGGAAAATAAAACAGTAGCTGCAGCTCACTCTCAGATCCAGGAGAGGCCTAAGAAGTTGTTCCAAATTTCAGTGAAAAGAAATGAGCTTGTCTTTAACATTTCTGTGTGTATGTTGAGATTTTAACAGTCTTTCTGCTTCCTCCCTTTTGCAGTATCTCTGTGAATGTCAGTTTGATGACAATCTAAAGTTTAAGAATATAATTAATGAGGAAGATGCTGATGCTATGCGCCTTCAGCCCATCGGTCGAGACAAGGATGGCCTGATGTATTGGTATCAGCTGGATCAAGAGCATAATGTCAGGATGTACATAGAAGAACAGGATGACCAGGATGGATCCACATGGAAGTGCATTGTTAGGTATTCTTTTTTATTTTATTTTCCTTTTCTCTTCCCCTCCACCTTCTTTTCTAGAGCTTTCTACGTATTTGTGACATGGGTTCAGAAATGTGTTTCCATTTCTTACAGAGTAGGATTCCCACTGGTGGGATTTTCTGCCTTCAAGTGTGTGTTTTAGGGAAAGACCATGTACAGAAATAGCTCACCAATGTGTTGGCAATAGCCAGTGTGAATCACAGTCACAGACTCATTTGGGTGCGAAGGGACCTCAAAACTCAGTTAGTCCCACACCCTTGCCATGGGCAGGGACACCCTCCACCAGCCCAGGGTGCCCCAAGCCCCATCCAACCTGTCCTTGAACCTTGCCAGGGATTCAGGGGCATCCCCAGTTTCTCTGGGCACCCTGTGCCAGGGCCTCCCCACCCTCACAGCTTCTTCATAGCTAATGTAAATCTCCCCTCCTGCAGCTGAAGGCCATTCTCCTTGTCCTGTCCCTCCCTCTCCAGCTTTCCCAGAGCCCCTTTAGGTACTGTAATGTTGCACTAAGGTCTCCTGGAGCCTTCTTTTCTCCAGGCCAATCACCCCAACCCTCTCAGCCTGTCTCCAGAATAGAGGAGCTCCAGCCCTGGGATCATCCTTGTGGTCTCCTCTGGCCTCACTGCAGTAGACCCCTAAGCTGCATGCAGTATTCCAGGGTGGGTTTTACTAGAACAGAGCATAGGGGCAAAATCTCCCCTCATTGACCTGCTGGTTGTGCTGCTGGGATGCAGCCCCGGACACAGTTGGCTTTGTGGGCTGCACGTGCATATTGATGGGCCATGTTGAGCTTCTCGCCCACAAACACCCACAACCCCTTCTCCTCAGGGCTGCTCTCAACCCGTTCTGCTACCCATCCATCTCTCCATCCATCTACTATCCAGCCTGTAGCTGTGCTTGGGATTGCCCCAACCCATGTGCAGCACCTTGCCCTTGGCCTTGTTGAACTTCATGTGGTTTGCACAGTCCCACCTCTCCAGCCTGTCCAGGTCCCTCTGGACGGCATCCCTTCCCTCCAGCATGTCAACTGCACTGTGCAGCTTGGTGCCCATGTCACTGACAAAGATGTTAAGCAGCACCAGTCCCAATATTGACCCCTGAGGAGCACCACTTGTAATTTGTTTTCAGCTTAAGCTACAATGGGTGTATGGAAAGGGTGTCAAGAGAGAACTTTGAGGAGGATGGCTCATTTTGCACCCTGGCCAGCTAAATGCTATAGGAAGTAGCAGAGAACTCTTGCTTCTTCAACTTTTGCCCTGTTAAGACAATTGCAACAGGACAGTTTTGTTCTTGGGGGAATCAAATTGCAATTCCAACTTCATGGAACTGCAATTTGTATTTGACAGTATAAATAGGCACCAAAAAACCTTTGGAAGTGGAATTCAGCTCGTAGATCACTGAAGATGAGGTGTGTGAGGTTGGTACAGACTGATGTACATACAGGACTTGGTGCCTCTGGGTCCAGCTTGACCCAATATTTTAATGATATTTTAGTTTACTATAAAAGATATTTTTCTTACTGGAAAAATAATTAGTTTGAAATTTGTCTTAGATCTTCCAGCCACCCATTTTTAGTGTATCTCCACTTAAACATCTTTTTTTATTTTTTTTTTAAACTTTATTAATTCCAAGTGGATTTTAAACCAGACCCAGCAGAATCAACTCTGACTTTGAAAGTGCAGAGATGTAAAAATAAATGGAAATAAGGTAAAAAATTGGGGGTTTCTCCTGTGTGTAAATCTTCACTTGTATATCTGTGGCTTATTTAACTTCT
Source organism: Hypotaenidia okinawae (assembly GCA_027925045.1). Classification (NCBI taxonomy): domain Eukaryota; kingdom Metazoa; phylum Chordata; class Aves; order Gruiformes; family Rallidae; genus Hypotaenidia; species Hypotaenidia okinawae. The sequence continues at coordinate 212,971,501 of BSDF01000001.1, forward strand.
GTAACTTTGGTAACCAAGGGAGTTACACAGAACTGTTCAAACTATGGTCAGTGAGCCATGAAGTGGTAAGTGTTGCCACCAGAGAAATTCAGACAGCTGTTGGGGGTGACCAAAGCAAAGGTATCTCTGCAAACCAGTGGAGCTGAGTGGAGTTTATCTCTCTCCATGCGTTATAGACTCCAGAGATCAGTGCCAAATGCAGAAGAATTTGGGGTTCTGCTGGGAAGGTTCTGCCACTCCACACTTGGCAGCAGAAAATGGCAGCAAAGTGTTGTAAAATTCACAGTGGTTTTAAATCCATGAGGTTCTACAGCTCGGGGTTCTTGCCCTTCCAAATCTCCCTTTCCTTCTGTAAACCCAGCCAAAAGAAGATAGAATCATAGAATCACAGACTGGTCTGGGTTGGAAGGGACCCCAAGGATCACACAGTTCCAACCCCCTGCCACAGGCAGGGCCACCAACCTCCAGGCCTGGATCTACACAAGGTTGTTCAGGGCCCCATCCAACCTGGCCTTGAACACCCCCAGGGATGAGCTTCCCACGTGCAGGGATGCTCAAATGTTTTCTCACTGTCAAGTTGCACGTGGAATAACTCAAGTAGTGGGAGTTTTCTAGACAGCTTTGCCCTGTTTACCACAAGGGTTTAGGATGGATGCTCCTAAAAAGTATTTGAATTAGGTCATTGCTTGTGAAAATTTCATTGAATGAAGTGGTTGCTCCTTCAGTTCATGAGCAGGAATCTACACCTTCCTCTCTGCTGAGAGAAAAAAGAAATTATCAATTAAAACCAGTGAGGACTGATAGGGGGATAATTAAAACAGCAGCAGTAGTACCTTGGATTCAGACCCAACAGGGCTTGAGTTGAGATAGATAAGGTCCTTCCAAACCCATGATTTTATCTAGGTATGGATAAACGGGAAGGATTCCACCTGCAGAGCTGCACCAGCTGTGGTAGGACAGGTGTTTCCCTGTGCTTGTGTGTGAGGTTTTCAGGGCAGTGTTCATTGAAGCAGATGCTGTGGGTTTAATTGTTAGGGATCCTTTGGGGTGAGTGAATAAGCAGCTTATCAGACAGTATTTCTTTTCTTCTGCCATCTAGAAACCGCAATGAGCTCGCCGAGACCCTGGAGCTCTTGAAAGCACAAATTGATCCGGCCCTGTTGAAAACCAACAATTCTCAGCAGGAGAATTCATCACGTGAAAGCCCAAGCACAGAAGATGAAGACCCCAAAAAGGCTGAAGAAGCATCTACCCAAGGTTTTCTGCTGCCTTCTCTCATGTTACTTCCGTGTTGTGCCGTAGCAATCCTAGAATGTGCAGCTTCACTAAAGTTATGTTAGGTTAGGACTTCTTAAACAGACCACCAACCAACCAACACCAAAGCAACAAAGGAAACCACAAAAAGCTTGCTGTTCAAAGTAAATCAAGCAAATATTGAATACTCTGATAAATATTTTTGGAAGGTTTTTAGTGCATATTTAGGCTTAAGAGTTTATTTCTGAGAGGAGAGATGTATGTAAAATGTTTTCTAAATAATTATATTTTTGTTCTATGTTTTTGTATAATCCTGTAACTGCTCATCATTGTATGTTTTTGTGGGGTGCTGAACTGTTGCCAAACTTTTCCTGTTCTAGAAACATCAACATTTTTAAAAGAAAAAGGTCTTGTTTGTGCAGTGCCACGATTGAAATCAATACGGTGTTGGGCTGTTACTTATTTTGTACCACATTATTTTCTCAAATGCTTCACAGTTGACATAACTTTTTCAAGAGGACACGAGCTTCAGTTCAAACAGCTTTAAATACTAGAATACTTTGCAAGTGAAGTGGTCCTTAGCTGCCTGCACTGTTTTGTTTTTATTTGCAAGGAGCCTTTTTTACCCCTCTTTATTATCATGAACATGAGCCAGCAGTGTGCCCAGGTGGCCAAGAAGGCCAACAGCACCCTGGCCTGTATCAGGAATAGTGTGACCAGCAGGAGTAGGGAAGTGATAGTTCCGTTGTACTCAGCTCTGGTGAGGCTGCACCTTGAGTGCTGTGTCCAGTTTTGGGTCCCCCACTACAGGAAGGATGTGGAGATGCTGAAGCATGTCTGGAGGAGGGATAACGAAGCTGGTGAAGGTTCTGGAGCACAAGTCCTATGAGGAGCAGCTAAGAAAGCTGGGGCTTTTTAGTCTTGAGAAAAGGAGGCTGAGGGGAGACCTTATTCCTCTCTGCAAGTACCTGCGAGGGTGTAGAGAGGTGGGGGTTGGTCTCTTCTCTTGGGTGACAAGCAATAGGATGAGAGGGAATGGCTTAAATTGCTCCAGGGAAGATTTAGGTTGGATATCAGGAAGAATTTCTGTACTGAAAGGGTTGTCAAGCAGTGGAACAGGCTGCCCAGGGAGGTAGTGGAGTCACCATCCCTGGAGATATTTAAAAGGCATGTGGATGTTGTGCTTGAGGACATGATCTAGAGGTGGACCAGGCAGGGTTAGGCTGTGGTTGGACTCGATGATCTAAAGGGTCTCTTCCAATCCAGGTGATTCTGTGACTATGTCATTGCATGTATTTACTGACTTGCATGGCTTGGATTGTGCATTGGTTTTGTGAGGTATCAGTTGGCTTTGAGTATTTTGAGTTACAAGAATCTGATGTCTTTTCAAGTCCTGAGAAACAGAGCTTGTTACCCCATGTAACTTTACCCCAGTTACCCCCTAGTCTTATCACTGTGTTAAAATACAGGAGAAGATTTTCAGTGTGTTTTTTCCAGTGCATTAGTACGTGGTTCTTTAGATTTGTTTAAGTTAATTGGCTATGTGCAGTTGGTTCTGAGTATCACAGACTTGCTATTCTGTTCTCGTTCTTCTCAACAAGCAGTGTGGAACAGAAGGGATAGATAAAAAGTTCAGGTGAAATTTGAGTTGTTGCAGAAGCTTTACAAAACTACCTCAGCAGTGACAGTGGTTGTTGTGGTGAATACCACCAGAGTTGTCTTTCAGTCTAAGGCCTTTCCCGTATCTAACCGCGCACACCAGCGATGCTGTAACCTGCTGAATTCATTCCAAGTGCTGATCTTGCCTCTGTCTCACTAAAAATTGGTCAGGCTGGCTTAAAGCAGCTAATTGCAGTCTCACATTCAATATGGTTTTACTTGACTTGGAATTCAGAAGGAGCTGTTTGAAGTAAATAGGTGTCCCCACTGGAGATAATTCCCCAAATCCCATGGCGCTTTCCAGGGCACTGCTTGGCTTGGGCTGTGTATCGATGCGCAGTGACTCCTGGGCACCAGATTCCTGTATGTAGTGAGTAATGAAACTATTCACACATGCATTGCTTTAAGCACAGTGTGTTCATGGGGCACTACTTAGAGCCCTTCAGCTGAGGAGCTGTGGTATGTGTTCCCTTTAGTCCAGGGACTGTACAGAATCATAGGGGTTGGGAGGGACCTCAAGAGATCATCAGGTCCAACCCCCTGCCAAAGCAGGCTCCCTAGCACAGGTCACACAGGTTGGCATCCAGATGGGGCTGGAATATCTCCAGAGCAGGAGACTCCACACCCCCTGGGCAGCCTGTCCCAGGGCTCCCTCACTGGGAAAAAGTTCTTCCACAGATTGGTGTGGAACTTCCTGTGCTCCAACTTGAGACCATCGCCCCTTGTCCTGTCCCCACAGCCCACTGAGAAGAGGCTGGCCATTTCCCCCTGCATCCCACACTTAAGATATTGATAACCATTGATCTGATCCCCTCTCAGTTGTCTTTTCTCCAGGCTGAACAGCCCCAGGTCACTCAGCCTTTGCTCGTTAGGTAGATGCCCTGTGCTGGACTCTCTCCAGGAGATCCCTGAAAGCCTTCCTGAGGTACAGTGAAAGAAACCCAAAACCTGTTTGCTTTGGACGCTTCCCAAACAGCCTTAACTTAGTTGGTACAAAAAGAAGCTGAACCAGTGCTGACGTGTGTTTCACCAGTCTTGAGTCAACTTGTGCGTCAACCGAGTCATTTTGTATCTATCTCTGAAATGCTTTGTCAGCAGTTTAGGGGGTCAAACTATAAAACAACTGTTGCTTTCCAGTATAGAGAAGTTTGGGGATGCTCGTGGTCCTTGGCGTTACAAATTTGGAAGAGAGCAGTAAGTGATGGGAAGAAATGAACAGAGCTTAGACAGAAAGAAGGGAAGGGATGGTGGAAGCAGATGGACCTGGGAGAAATATCTCCTGTTCCCCGTACAGAGGAACTGTCTGAAGAAGCAGCTTTTACTGACAGCAGGGACCACTTCTGTGAGGGGGAAGCAACAGCCTTGAACCTCCAAAATGCTGTTGCTTATGGTGCCTTAGAGGTGCACCCCTGACTGCTGGACTAATTGCTGAGACTTCTTGGATACATGGTTTGGATTTGGAAATACTGTTAAATTAAGGAATTCTTCCTTGCTGCTCTCAGCTTCTGAAATGTTTATTTCCTTTAACATAACGATGTTCCCTGTCATGTACTTTCCCCTGTGTATTTTTAACTGCTTAGGGAAGTGCTGGTCTTGGAAAAGAATTACTCTGGTGTGGAGGGAGAGGAAGGGTGAGGAAAAGAAGGAATCATCCTTTTGTTTGGAGTTATGGCATGCTTGCAGTAACATCTTCCAGATGGTAGAAGATGCTGTTAGGCTGTATGTAGTGCTTTTGTATTTGTGTTTCTACCACCCCCCCCACCTTAATTACTTCTGTTGTAACATATCTTTTTTTTAAAAAAAAGAGGCATTAAGAGGCTGTGGTAATGACAAATAATAGGCTTAAGTATGTAGTAAGGAAAGAAAAGTATGGTTTCATCTGAATGCTGGAAGTGTACTTGAAGCTCTGTAGGTTTTTCTGGGATATGCTGCTACTCACTGTGCTCTCAGAAACGGCAGATGAAGTGAACGTTATCAAATGGTTTCAGTTGGACAAGTCCTCTGAGATCACAGAATCACAGAAAATTAGGAGTTCCCTGGAAGATCTTCTAGTCCTAGGTCAGGATCTAGTCCTGGTCAGGCTCCACCAGGAGCATTGTGTCCAGTTCTGAGCTCCCTGGTATAAAAAAGACAGGGATCTCCTGGAGAGAGTCCAGGGGAGGGCTACAGAAATGATTAAGGGCCTGGAGCATCTCTCCTATGAGGAAAGGCTGAATGAACTGGGGCTGTTCAGCCTGGAGAAAAGACAACTGAGAGGGGATCTGATCAATGGTTATCAATATCTGAAGTGTGGGACACAGTGGGAAATGGCCAGCCTCTTCTCAGTGTGTGTGGGGACAGGACAAGGGGCGATGGTCTCAAGTTGGAGCATAGGAAGTTCCACACCAATATGGGGAAGAACTTTTTCCCAGTGAGGGTGAGGGAGCCCTGGGACAGGCTGCCCAGGGGGATGTGGAGTCTCCTGCTCTGGAGATATTCCAGCCCCATCTGGATGCCAACCCGTGTGACCTGTCCTAGGGAGCCTGCTTTGGCAGGGGATTGGACCTGATGATCTCTGGAGGTCCCTTCTAACCCCTACAATTCTATGATTCTATGATCTAGTCTAGTCAGGATCATCTAGACTAAGATCATCAAGTCCAACCATCTCTCTTGTCTGTGCTGTGATAGTACATAGGAGATGTAGTCACTGTTCAGAGAATCCAAGTGAACGTCTCTGTAAGCAGTAGCATTGAATGTCTCCTCTTGGAACTGTTGAAGTATGATAGTTGAGTATTTCTTTGCTTGTGTAAACAGGGGACTGATGTCTAAGTGGGAGTTTACTTGAAGCCCATGAAATCTTACAGCATGAAATAGGTTGTAAACTGAGGTGAGACTTGGAGTTGATGCTTTGTGCGCTCACTTAGGTTCTGTGTGTTGTCTGAAAGTCCAGTGGTACTGCTAAAGAGGGGCATGAGATGTCTGTATAAAGAAGAATAAACCCAGAATTCTGCTGCTGGCTCCTGAAATGTAGGTTTATCCTGGTGTATAATTAATCCAAACTGTGACTCTATTGCTAACAATTGGCAACCTGCTTGTTAATGACAGTGTTAGACAAAGCAGACTCATAACTCCTTCAGAGGGATTCGTTTGGGGGGGACTTTGGGTTGTTTGGGGTTTTGGATATGCCTTTGCAATCCTGTAGGTCCCCTGGTTGTTTCATAGTTGTTTTCTCTTTCAACAGAAAATCAATTGAAAATCAAAGAAGAAAAAGAGGAGGTGGAAGAGCAGTCGATGGAATCAGTAAGCCTTCCTCCTCCTGTGGTCAAAGAAGATGAAAATGCACCCAAAATTGAGACAGTGGAAGAAAAAGAAATTATAAAATTGCCAGTGATAGTAAAATTAGAGAAACCTCTGGAGTACAATGAGGAAAAGCAAACTGTCAAAGAAGAAAGTGATTCCTTCAAAGAAAACGTCAAGCCTGTTAAAGTAGAGGTGAAGGAAAACAAAATCGAGCCGAAAGACTTAAAAGAAGTAAAAAGTTGTACAGATAGGATAGCAGCTCATGAGCCAGAGAGGTTAGAGTTCTGTGTCAATGTCAAAACTCCCCAAGAAATCATGGAGAAATCTGTGGAAGAAAGTGAGAAACTAAAAAATGACCAGCAGGCAAAAATCCCGCTGAAAAAGCGTGAGATCAAGCTGACGGATGACTACGACAGCCCCATAAAGGGACCCCTGTGTAAGTGTGTGACTCCAACAAAGGATGTCTTGAAGGAAGAAGGGAAACCTGAAGAAGAAACTTTTAAGAGAGTCCCTACAATTACTGCGTTGTGTCCTGATGGGAAAGTGCTAGTAAATGGAGAAGTTAGCTGTGAAAAACTCACCCCAAGTGTCATACAGAATAACAAGTCAGAACACTCTGCTTGCATGAAGGAAGAGAGCAGCTCTTTAAAAGAGAAAAATGGAAAATGTGGGGAAAAGGTTCCAGATTCCCTGAATTCTGTTAGTAAAATTATAAAAGCCTGTGAGGTTGAGAAAAATGCAGTAACTGTGGTGAAAGAACTAGGGGCTGCGGTCTCTGAGGTTTCTAATCAGAAAGTGCCTTCAAAGGAGGAATCTAGTCCTGTGGAAAAAGAGTCCCTTGACGTCACAACTGCTCAAACAGTAGTGGAAGAGTCTTCAAACAACTCTGAAGACTGTGCCAAAACAACTGAAGAGAAATCAGCCATGAAAATCAAAAAGGACAGACTGCCATCACCCAAAGAATGTTTAGAGAAGGTAGAGAAGTCCACAAATGCATCTGCTCCTTCAGAACCGCCCAAGCTGTCTGATGAAGAGACTTTGAAAAGTAAGGGTGAGCCTGAGGAGCAACATGATTCTCCAAAAGCTGCTGAGATGCCCCCTGCACCTGCTTCTCCTGTTACTTTAGAGAAACCAGTTTTGGAAAAGGAGGACAAGCCAGTTTTGGAAAAGGAAGGTTCTGATAGTAAAACTGCTCTGCCTGAGGAGAGCAAAGGAGAAGAAAAATCCAGCCCTGAAGAACAAAAGGGAGAGCCAGAAGCTGCCAAGACAGAGCCAGATAGATTAGATGATGCCCACGCTTCAAATCTAGAGGACTCCTCAGAGAGTAAGAAGGAATCTGCACTACCTAAAAGCAAATTTAAATATCAGCTAGTTTCTGAAGAAGAAAGCTGTGCAACAGATAATAAAGAAATAACTTCTGAAAGACAGAAAGAAGGAATTAAACTAACAATCAGGATCTCCAGTCGGAAGAGAAAGGCAGAAACACCGCCAGAAGAGGTCAGCATTGGCCGCACGTTAAGGCGATCTCCAAGAATCTCCAAGCCTACTCCCAAAGTCGTGGAGACTCGGGAGCAGAAACCTGACAAAAAACGACCTGAGGAGGAAGAGGAGAAACCTGCAGCACCACAAAAACCTGAACGGAAAGAAGATGCAAAAAAGCAAGAGAAGGAATCCAATTCTAAGGTTAACAAGGTAATGCAGCTTCATTTCCTGGGAATTAAGAACACTCACAGCCTTAGCTATAAGGAGAATATACTTAGGAATGGTGAGGGTTTTATTCCTTTGGTCAGCTTGCAAGGAACTGGCTTTCCAAGCTGGTTACAGAATCACAAGGTTGGAAAAGACCTTTAAGATCATCAAGTCCAATCATTCCTGTCCTGTGCTAAACCAGATCCCTGAGTACCTCATCTACCTGTCTGTTAAACACATCCAGGGATGGGGACTCAACCCCCTCCCTGGGCAGCCTGTTCCACAGCCCCACAACTCTTTCAGGGAAGAACTTTTTCCTAACATCTGATCTGACCCTGCCCTGGCACAGCTTGAGCCCATTGCCCCTTGTCCCATCTCCTGTCCCCTGGCTGAAGAGACCATCACCCACCTCTCTGCACCCTCCTGTAGGTGGCGATAAGGTCTCCCCTCAGCCTCCTCTTCTCCAGGCTAAAAGGTTAGTGGACTCAACAAACCTAAAATCACTCCCTAAGAGAGTGTTGACTTGCCAGTTTATAAAATCTGTCATTTAACCTAAACTAAGTAGACCAAGTCAACCAGAGTGAATTCTTCTAGGAAATGAAACAATCAGACCTGAGTCAGTCTGTCTGAGTGGCTAGAAGGAGACGTCTAGCTCCCTTGGATTTGCTAGAGGGATGCTTGATGTCCAGTTGGTCAGGTCAGGATGATACTAAGCCACAAAGGAACTAGAAAACCAAAGGTGAAGAATAAAAAATATCATGACTTCTGTTTCTAGGTGAAGCTGAAGGGCTTCGTGAGTTCATGGTGTAATTTAGCTTTCCCTCATAGATGGGATATAAAGGTTCCTTTGGGTGGAGGTATCATTATTTTCATGATAGACTTTGCCTGATGCAGTGTAGTTCGTACAAGTGTGTCAAGTAAATACAACACAGTTAGCTGTACGTAGGCATGGTGTGCTTCCAAGCCTCTGTACTTATGAACACCTTAATTTCTTTGTTATAATTTGATCATTGTTTCCATTTAACCTTTTTTTTTTTTGGATTTGGAGGTCAAAAGAGAAACAAGGAGCAAACAGTTTGTATTTTAGTGTACCCTTTTTATATCTGTGATGGTTTGAGCCCTGGCCAAAGGCCAGACGCCCACCAAAATCAGTCTGTTACTCCCCTTCTTAGTTGGACAGGGGAGAAAAAAACATAATTGGGCGGCTCAAGAGACAAACTCGTTACTGACGCGGGCAAAACAGACTCAACATAGAGAGCAGAAGAGAAAAGTTATCTAATTTATTACACCACGCTAAAGAGAAAACAATGAAAAAGAACCAGAGTCAGGAGTGCAACCAACAATCTTGAAACAAATGCAAACCAGGCAAACACTTTCCCCCACCACTCCCTCCTTAGCAGGCTTTAGTTAGAAGTTTGCTCCCTTCTTCCCTCCCAGTCGCAGCCCAGGAGGGGCAGGGACTGGGGAAAATGGGGGTCTCAGTAACACCTTCCCCCCACCCCTCCATTCTAAAGCAGACTTCCCTTTCAGCGATGATTTTGCTCCCTTCTTCCCCTCTCCTGCTCGCAGCACAGGACAGGGGGGCAGGGACTAGGAGATGGGGGCTTTAGTCAGTCCCTTGCAAGATGGTTTCCTTCTCGGCCGGGATGGGGCATCCATTCCACACACCCTCCCCCTGCTGCACCGTAGGATCTCACCCACAAGAGCCAGTCCTCCACGAACTGTCTCCAAGGCAAATCTCTTCCCACCGGGCTTCATCTCTGCTCTGGCAGGCAGCAACAAATCCCAGTGTCTCTCAGTCCCAGTCCTCCACGGGGCTATGATGCCTCCTCCAGCAAACCTGTTTGGCTCATCTCTGTAGGTCGCTTGTGCTGGCAGGGGCTCATCCCAGCGTCAGTCACAGCATCTTCTCTATGTCTCCACCAGCTCCATCCAGCATGGAGCCTCTCCACCGGGCAGGTCGGGTCTCTGCCTCCTCCATGGGTCCTTTCCTCCGGCTACTCCACGTGCTTCTCCTCGGGCTGCAGGGGCAAACTCGCCTGGGTACCTGGGCGCCTACTCCTCCCCCAGCCTTCCCGGCCTTTTGTCTCTGTCAACTGCTTACATTCACATGCAAATAGACATCCCAATGCCCTTAATGGGCCAAACTTTGCAGCCTTCCTGGCACTCTGGTGTTCTGGTGGAGTTTTTGTCTCCTATGTGTGATTCTCAGAGGCGCTATAGGCAGGCCTGCAGAGGATTCCAGCAGCCGTTTTCTGCCAGACCTGGCCCTCTCTCAGTAGCCAACCATGCAAAACCGCGACAATATCACCTTGAAACTCTATGACTTTTACCACTGATACACATTTTCTTATTGATTTTTGGTAGCTTTATGAAGACATTCACTTAGTTAACAAGCTTTCTTTCATGTGCTGCTACATTCAGTAACCTTCACAACATAACCAGTTGTTTTTACAGTGAATGATAACAATGAAACTAAAAAAAAAATCTCTGAAATACTGAACAATTCCATTTTAAAGATGAATTTTAAAATTTCATTTATGGTGAAATGTAAATCACAGTGATTGTAACTCCCACAGGTTCATTTCTGAAGTACTGTTGCTGTAGGAGTTTTACCTTGATCTCTTTCTTTGAAAGACACAGAGATCTAAAAATACTTTGTAGAGAGGTTTTCAAATAAATATGATAGAGGGAAGAAGCGTGAAACCTGTAAGCTTCTGTCATTTTATCAAAATGAAAACATCTTAATCTTTAATGGGGTATTTTAAATTAATTTTCTTTGAAAGAAAAGCTTTTAAAAACTAGATTTGAAATGATGGTGATATATCACAGGATTGTAGAGGTTGGAAGGGACCTCCAGAGATCATCCTGTCTAATACCTAGGACAGGTCACACAGGTTGGTGCCCAGACAGGGCTGGAATATCTCTAGAGGAGACTCCACACCCCCCTGGGCAGCCTGTCCCAGGGCTCCCTCACCCATATTGGATGGGTTGGAAGGGACCCCGAGAGATCATCGGGTCCAACCCCCTGCCAAAGCAGCTCCCTAGCTCATATTGCACAGATAGGCGTCCAGATGGGGCTGGAATATCTCCAGAGCAGGAGACTCCACACCCCCCTGGGCAGCCTGTCCCAGGGCTCTGTCACCCTCACTGTGAAAAAGTTCTTCCCCATATTGGTGTGGAACTTCCTGTGCTCCAACTTGAGGCCATTGCCCCTTGTCCTGTCCCCACAGACCACTGAAAAGGGGCTGGCCAATTCCCCCTGCATCCCACACTTAAGATATTTATAAACATTGATTAGGTCCCCCCTCAGGCTTCTCTTCTCCAGGCTGAACAGCCCCAGCTCACTCAGCCTTTCCTCATAGGGGAGATGCTCCAGGCCCTTAATCATCTTCGTAGCCCTTATGATGAAGCCTGAACTCAAACTGTGGATTTAAAGTGCATTTTGCTACTAAAGTTCAGGTAACAGCAAAGTTGTGAATGACCTGGCAATAAAGGTTAAGAACCTGAAACAAATCTTTACCGGTGTGACCGATACTGCTTTGGTACCAGTCTGTCCTGCAGGAGAAATAGACCCTTTTACAGGTTTTAGTTTGTTCAGGTCAATGAGTAGTTTGGTCAAAATTGGAAAATGTTTCAGTTGGAAAACCTAGAAAAGTTATTTTCCTTTCTCAGTATCTAGGGAGAGGAGGAAGTGAGAGAATAACACTGCTAGGAAACAAGTCAGCAAGAAGAAAAGTTTCTTCTGTTTCAAAGGATGGCCCAGATCACAGTGTTCCAAGCCCCTGCCACAGGCAGGGCCACCAACCTCCAGGCCTGGAGCTACACAAGGTTGCCCAGGGCCCCATCCAACCTGGCCTTGAACACCTCCAGGGATGTGGCATCCACCACCTCTCTGGGCAGCCTGTTCCAGCCCCTCACCACTCTCTCTGTAAAGATCTTCCCCCTAAGATCTCCTCTAAACCTTCCCTCCTTCAGCTTCACTCCATCCCCCTTGTCCTGACATTGTCTACCCTTTTAACAAGCTGATTCCCCTCCTGTTTCTCTGCTCCCTTCAGGGACTGGAAGGCTGCAATGAGGTCCCCCCACAGCCTTCTCTTCTCCAGGCTGAACAAGCCCAACTCCCTCAGTCTCTTTTCGTAGGGGAGGTGCTCCAGCCCTCTAATAATCCCTGTGGCCTCCTCTGAACTCTCTCCAACAGTTCTACATCTTTCTTGTATTGGGGCCCCACCTCTGGACACAGGACTCCAGCTGGGGCCTCAAGAGGGCAGAGTAGAGAGGGACAATCCCCTGCCTGTCCCTGCTGCTGGCCCCCCTCTCCTGATGGAGTCATGGATCCCATCGCCCTTCAGAGCTGCAAGAGCCACTGCTGGCTCATGTGAAGTTCCTCATCCACCAGAACCCCCAGGTCCTTCTCAGCAGGGCTAGTCTCAAGGAGCTCTTCTCCCAGTCTGTATATATGTCTGGGATAAAATATCCTCATTGTAGATAGTTCTGTTGAATAGAAAAGAGGTTCATGTACTCAGTAGAGTGCAAACCTGTTTCCTAAAGCAAAGGAAAAGATTTAAACAGGGGGGAATACTCTGGGGGTTAAGGAAAGCTATCATCAAAAAGCCAGACAGTTTAAAAGTGGCATTTAGCATGTTTGCAAGCAAGTTTTCCCTGTCAAATTAGAAGAAAAGGGCCTGCCCTGGGTGACAAATTTATCTTCCAGCATTTAAATTGTATTTGAAAATTCTCTTTACTGGTAGATGGGGAATCTTTTCCCTTGTCTATCCCGTTGCCCTTTAAAACTCTTGGAAAGATTATCTGTTGGTTGAAATGTTCTGTTGTAAAGATTGTTCTGATGGAAAAAGAAATCATATTGCTGTAGAGAAAGGTCTTCTTTTAGGGTTTGGGAAGGAACTCCCCAGAAGTAAGCTTCCTATGTGTTTTCTCTTTGAAATGGTCTGTCTCAGAGAAGCAAAGTTCGGTGGACGGGTACGCGAACGCGTGGCAGGTGGAAATACTCAAGTAATGAAGAAAGTGAGGACTCAGAAAGTGAAAAAAACTCAGAGGAGGAGGAAGAGGAAGAAGAGGAGGAAGAAGAAGCTGCACCTGCTGATGACGATGAGCCGTGCAAGAAGTGTGGCCTTCCCAATCACCCAGAGCTGGTAGGATTTGGGGGAGAGCTGCAGTTGGTGGGTGTCAGATGCGGTGGAGTGGCTTTGGTGGTATCTGGAGGCATGTTATCCTTTGGGGTGGTTGTACTCAGGAGGACACCCTCTAGTTTTAGCTGGTAAACTCATGAGAGGAGATGAGTTTACCATAGTAAGGAGGGAAGGAAGTTACTTTTTCAGTTTGCCACCTGTGAAATGTTGGCTTTTATGAGGTGGAACACAACTTAGCCTCACCCAGATTAATTCTCAGTGTGCTGTCTCAATGAATGTGGAGGAGACAACGTTCCAAACTCAGCGGTGTAATGTATGCTCTCCAGTGTCGTGTGACATGGTCACAGTGACATAGTCATCCCCCAGGATACCCTGAGGGCTGGGTACAGCAAAATTGCCTACAGAAAGGACACAGTGAGCTTCCAGTGTTCCCAGTGTTTATGCTTCTGGTTGATCAGGAGTAGATCTTGTTGTGAGTCACTCTGTTTATCTGGGAGATTGTAATGTGTGGGGCTGCTGTGAATCCACAAAAGAAATGTGCTTTCAGGTGTGGGACAGATATCCTAGCACAGTTCAGACAAAGTTTGAATTTGAGGATATTAAAGACAAATAGTCCAGTAGATCCTCACACATCTTAGGTCAGCTTTGTTCCTTGGTTTTAATGGAAAAACCTGGGCTCACGCTTTACCCAGCTCAGTATGAACTCTGAGAGTTGTGGCTTCTCTAAGAGCACAAGGCTTTGTCTCCACCATCATAAACCCATCCTGATTGAGGGAACAGCCAGGTTTCCTTCATACAGACATGAGCATACTGGGAAAAGAGTCCACACCACATTTGTCCAGATGGAGTGTTCTGGAAAGCATTACCAGAGCACACACTATGGACACACAATCTGCGTAGCCCGGTAGTGTGGAGTGAGGAAATCTGGTGTTAAGATATCCAACTGTGCTGCATAAACCCCCATAAAAACCAGCCCTGGCCCTGGAAACATCTAGTGATCAGTGAGAGAGGATCTTTTGGGCTTTGGCACTGGCCAGAGTTTTTATAGAGCGTTTCTGCCTTGGCTGTGGCAGTACTTCTGGAGCTCGTTACATGTTGGGAATGCCAAAAGCCACTCATGACTCATTTTCTTTCTACAGATTTTGTTGTGCGACTCCTGCGACAGTGGGTACCACACAGCCTGCCTTCGGCCCCCTCTGATGATAATCCCTGATGGAGAGTGGTTCTGCCCACCTTGCCAGCACGTACGGTTCCTCTTTGACTTCTATCTTCTCCTTTTCAGCTTTGCTTGGGGCTGTGGAGATTTGCTGGGAGTTTTAACAAGTTCTTTTATCCTTTTCTATCTTTTTTTCTGTTAAACAATAGACTGTGATGGATTGTGGGGATGCTGATCTTCCCTCTTGCCCTTTGAGTTTAGAGAGGAGTTTTTCCTTTCCTTCTCTCTCTTCTTCTAGCGACGAATGACCATGTGTTGCTGATGTGGAGGTGGAAATCTCCAGCCACGGTGGTCTTCTCCCACCTTTGGTTAAATTGCCTCAAGCCCAAGATAGTATTGAAAATAGAACTCCTTCATTTTCCTAAAAGGAGCCTCATGTTGTTGTCCTGCAGAGGGGAAGCAGTAGGCTGGGAGGGGTGGCAGTGAAGCAAGCAGCTCTTTCTGAAGTGCTGTTCCATCTTCAGAGACGCTTGCTCACCAGCTGGTTAGAGACTATTTTTATTGAGTCTTACAGTGTGGTGTGCCTCTCCTGGGATAGCCAGCATTGCCCTTGCCAAGTAAGACATGTGTGAACACTGGTTTGGAAGGTTAGAAGCTGTTTCTGCACACACAAGTTTCATTTAATGTACATCTTAAAATGGAAAGATTTGCTGGGATGGTGACTGGAAGGACAAGAGTTTGTGAAGCTGTTCTTGTTAATTCAATGGGAAAACATTTCTGCATGTTTTTGGAATGATATCCCTGATCCCAAGACCCTTCCAAACCCCAAACCTTCTCAAGAAGGTGTTTGCCCTGCAAAAAGCTACCCACCCCAGCCGTGGTGTCAGATGCTGTACTGAGCATTGATTTGTTCTGAGTTGTGTTTTTAAGATCTTGAATATGTAAGGATGTTTTCTTTACATGATTGGGGATTGCAGCTTGTAGCTAGAGCATCCCCTTCTGTTGCTGTTGAGTAATTTTGAAGGTGAAAATCACAGAATCATAGAATCTTCAAGGTTGGAGAGGACCTCTAAGAGCATCAAGTCAAACCATCTGTCCCAACACCACCATGTCAACTAAACCATCTCCTGGAGTTCCATGTCTCCATGTTTTTTGAACACCTATAGGGATGGTGACTCCACCACCTCTCTGGGCAGCCTGGTCCAATGCCCAACCACTCATTCAGTGAAGACAGTTTTCCTGATATCCAATCCAAACCTTCCCTCACACAACTTGAGACCATTTCCTCTTGTTCTGCTGCTTGTTACTTGGAAAAAGAGACCAAACCCCCACTTGGCTACACCCCCTTTCAGGTAGTTGTAGAGAGCGATGAGGTCTCCCCTCAGCCTCCTCTGCTCCAGGCTAAACACCCCCAGCTCCCTCAGTCGCTCCTCATAAGACTTTGACAGACCATCCTTGGTGAAGATCATCCTTGGAAATAGTACTGTGAGGCTGTTAACATGGAATGAGGCACAATTTCTCTCTAAAAAGTAATTTTTACATTATATTTATTCTAAACATCCTTAATACCTGCTTTAGGCACATTAGTCCCTACAGCTAATCCCAGTTACTGGGAGGGTATATCCCTGTAGCAGTTTGTGGTGGAGCACATGTATGTCTTTGTAAGCCTTATTCTTTGAGGAGGAGCCTCTGATGTAGCAAGGGATCTGAATAGACTGGACCATGGGCTGAGACCAATGGGATGAGGTTTAACAAGGCCAAGTGTAGAGTGCTGCACATGGGACATAACAACTCCATGCAGCACTACAGGCTTGGGGGAGACTGGCTGGAGAGCTGCCTGGCAGAGAAGGACCTGGGGGTGTTGGGTGACTGCAGGCTGAACATGAGCCAGCAGTGTGGCCAGGAAGGCCAACAGCATCCTGGCTTGTATCAAAAATAGTGTGTCCAGTATGTCGAGGGAGGTGATTGTACCCCCGTACTCAGCATTGGTGAGGCTGCACCTTGAGTGCTGGGTCCAGTTCTGGGCTCCTCACCATCAGAAGGACATTGAGGTCCTGGAGCGAGTCCAGAGAAGGGCAACCAGGCTGGGGAAGGGGCTGGAGGGCAAATCCTCTGAGGAGCAGCTGAGGGAGCTGGGGGTGTTGAGCCTGGAGAAGAGGAGGCTGAGGGGAGACCTTATCACCACCTACAATGACCTGACAGGAGGTTGTAGAGAGGTGGGTGATGGTCTCTTCAGCCAGGGGACAGGAGGTGGGACAAGGGGCAATGGCCTCAAGCTGCACCAGGGCAGGGTCAGCTCAGATGTGAGGGAAAAGTTCTTCCCTGAAAGGGTTGTGGGGCTGTGGAACAGGCTGCCCAGGGAGGGGGTTGAGTCCCCGCCCCTGGATGTGTTTATCAGATGGGTAGATGAGGTACTCAGGGATATGGTTTAGCACAGGACAGGAACGGTTGGACTTGATGATCTTAAAGGTCTTTTCCAACCTTGTGATTCTGTGATTTTTCTGTGATGGGGTTCTCCCTTCCTCCAAAACAAATATGGAAATACTGAATGGAGTGTCTGAACATCAGCTCAATACAAAAAGACTTGGTCAGGAAAGGAACTAACACTGTATTTCACTCCCTTAGAAACTACTCTGTGAGAAATTAGAAGAACAATTACAAGACCTGGATGTTGTCTTAAAGAAGAAGGAGCGTGCAGAACGCAGGTACTGTTGTTTGGTGGCATTCACAGCAAGCTCCTGTGAAGAGGGGTGGTAATAACTGAACAAGTTACAATATCTGGGGACTGGGGAGGAAAGTAGCAATGAGACTAGGAATTGGTAGCACCAGTTTTGACTTCCCACTGGTATTGGTGGCACAGTACTGGGAGAGCTTGCCAGATGGGAAAAAGTCCAATAATTGAAGAGCTCCTGCTGCAAGCGAGCTGAAGGCCTGATGTTCTAACAGAAGTCATCCAGACCAATGTGCGTTTCCAGTCTCCTTGCTTTAGATTCCATTAAACTGCTGAATTTACAAGCCCTTGTGATGGCTGTGCTGGGGAGTCAGCTAAATCACAGTGCTGAGGGAAACCTTCTGCCCACCCTTTCCGTTACCGAAGGCTAAATGCAAACCGGTCTGCTGCAAATAGGAGCAGCATCCTTCATAACTGGAATATCCTATCTGCAGGTTTCAGACCTGAAAATCCTAGAATTATAGAATGTGTTAGGTGGGAAGGGACCTTTACAGGCCATCTAGTCCAACCTCCCTGCAGTGAGCAGGGACATCTCCACTAGATCAGGTTGCTCAGAGCCCCATCAAGCCTGACCTTGAATGTCTCCAGGGATGGGGCCTCCACCACCTCTCTGAGCAACCTGGGCCAGTGACCTAACACCCTCATAGTGAAGAACTTTCCTCTCATACCCAACCTAAACCTCCCCTTTTCTAGTTTAAAGCCATCTTCCCTCTTCCTATTGCTTCATGGCCTTCGGAACAGTTCTTCCCCAGCTTTCCTATAGGCACCTTTCAGGGACTGGAAGGCTGCTATAAGGTCCCCCCAGAGCCTTCTCATCTCCAGGCTGAACCAGCCCAACTCTCTCAGTCTGTCTTCACAGGAGAGGTGCTCCATCCCTTGCATCATTTTTGTAGTACATGAAATGCAGTCTGCATAGCTTGCACCTTTGAGGGCACGTGTTCAGTGTTTTGCAAACCCTGAGGACATGTCATGTGCTGTTAAAGGAAGCTTTGCCTGAACTGTGTCTTAACAGGCAAATTTCAGTAGAAGGTGAGCCCCTTTTACAGAAAGTGACTGTGCAGGTTTCTATTGGTACCAGGTACAGGGATATCCTATGGGATGTAGTGATTTGGTGATGGGAAGAGTGGACCACAAGCTGTGTCTGCTTTCAGCTTCCTTCACTATAGTTATTGGTGACAGATCAGGTACCGACTGTTCCCAGCATCGCTGCTTCTACCTGGAGTGGATCTAGATCACGCTGCAGTGAGGTTATCTCTGGCTTGCCAATCCTAGCTGGTTGTAGCTTTGGGAAAGCAGCTCTTGGTTATTTTCATGGGCTTACACACAGTGCACATCTGGGCAGGCGGGCGGGCCACAAACGAACGGTGTCTGCTGCTCTGCTTTACAGTGGGGGACTCCTTACTAGTGAGCAGTATTTTTGGTCCTACTTTGGTAACTCTTCTGCTGGAGGGTGAGCTCTTCCCAGTCTGTCTGTCTTGCTTGAAATCACCGGCGCGGCGTAAGAATATGATCTGATGGCTACAGGAGAGCGTACAAATGGTACCGTGGCGCTTTGCAGTGTCTGAAGCAGATGTTCACCAGCTGGTGTGCAACCTGATCCTCATAAACAGAATCACAGAATCGTAGGGGTTGGAAGGGACCTCCAGAGATCATTGGGTCCAACCCCTCTGCCAAAGCAGGCTCCCTAGGACAGGTCACACAGGTTGGCATCTGGACAGGCTTGGAATATCTCCAGAGCAGGAGACTCCACACCCCCTGGGCAGCCTGTCCCAGGGCTCCCTCACCCTCACTGGGAAGAAGTTCTTCCACATATTGGTGCAGAACTTCCTGTGCTCCAACTTGAGGCCATTGCCCCTTGTCCTGTCCCCACAGCCCACTGAGAAGAGGCTGGCCATTTCCCCCTGTGTCCCACACTTCAGATATTGATAACCATTGATCAGATCCCCTCTCAGTCTTCTTTTCTCAAGGCTGAACAGCCCCAGCTCACTCAGCCTTTCCTCACAGGAGAGATGCTCCAGACCCTTAATCATCTTTGTAGCCCTGTGCTGGACTCTCTCCAGGAGATCCCTGTCTTTTTTATACCAGGGAGAACAGAACTGGACACAACGCTCCAGGATGGAGCCTGACCAGGGCAGAGTAGACACCGAGTTGTCACCATTCATGGGTTTCTTGGCTGTAAACCAACCTAAAATCCATTTTTAGTCTTTGCCATTATTGCTGTGGGAACTGTGCTTGTTTGTATTATTTAAGTAAAGACTATTATGCTAGATTCTTTCGGTAAAGAGCTCTCCAGGAAGTTCTTTGAATACAAAAGTGTTGTGCAGAAGGCTGGTCAGAAGACTTGAAATGTACTTAGATTCTTTACAAACTACTGAAACTATTGGAAAAATTTTTACACATAAATGCCTCCATTTCCAACAAAATAACTCACATATGAAGTGAACTTATTTAAATTTATTATGCATCTCAGGCATTTGTGTATAGGTGTAGATGACTTGTGTCCATTGGGACTCAACCATCATGTGGTGTGTGCTTATACAGTCACTCATTGTCACTTCAGATGTCTGAGTCTGGGAGATGGAGATAGAATCACAGAATCACTGGGTTGGGAAAGACCTTTAAGATCATCGAGTCCAACCACTCCTGTCCTATGTCAACCATATCTCTAAGTACTTCAACTGCCCGTCTGTTAAACACATCCAGGAATGGGGACTCAATCCCCTCCCTGGGCAGCCTGTTCCACAGCCCCACAACTCTTTCAGGGAAGAACTTTTCCCTCACATCTGATCTGACCCTGCCCTGGCACAGCTTGGGGCCATTTCCCCTTGTCCCATTTCAGCCTGTCCCCTGGCTGAAAAGACCATCACCCACCTCTCTACAGCCTCCTGTTAGGTAACTAGGCACTGATAAGGTCTCCCTTCAGCCTCCTCTTCTCAAGACTCTTCAGCTCAGAAACCCAGAAGAGGGTAGCATCATTTCTTGCATGATTTTATTCCAAGTTTAATGATGTTTCACAGGATCCTGAACGTTGGACGTCTGCTGGGAAACATCTAGTTCATACCTTGTTGTCTGCCCCCACAGGATTGTTCTTCATAGAATCACAGAATGATTTAGGTTGGAGGGGATCTTAAAGTTCATCAAGTCCCAACTCCCTGCCATGGGCAGGGATGCTCCAGGCTGCTTGAGGCCCCATCCAACCCGGCCTTGAGCACCTCCAGGGAGGGGACATCCACCACCTCCCTGGGCAACCCATCCCAAGTTCTTTAGAACATGCAGTTTAAAACAGCGTTATCCAAAGTAACTTTAAAATTTGTAGAGATGTGGCTTGCTTTGAGAGCCCTCACCAAGCCTGGTAAATCCCAACAACTGTCTTTGATATCTTCATTGGTTTAAATTACCCCTTGCTTTCCTAGAAGAGAACTGGTAGGGAGCTCTGGTGATGGCAGTTTGGTTTCGCAGCCCAGCCTGTTGCAGTACCCAGCTGCTCTTCCTCACAGATTGCTTTCCTAAAGCTCCATTCAGTATCCTGAAGACCAGCATCCAGTGCTGTTGGCAAGGTGGGAGGATATCCAAGACCCCTCTAGTTGGATGATGAGCCCTATGAGATACTTGAGTCCTTCAGGAGCTGCAAATAGAAGCCAGGAGCTGGAGTTGAGCCCGGGGCAAATCAGATGGTGTTTGTTAAGTTTAAACTAAAGTGTACTCCATTTAATCCTGTAGCCTGCTGTGGACAAGGAGACAGCCTACTTCTCCTACAAGAGCCCTGTGTTTGAGTACTATTCTCTCTCCCACCTTCAGTGTAGTGTTCTCTAGACCATTTTATCCTATTTTTTTAGCCATTCTCAACTGGGTCATGTCTGCTGCCCACCAGTAGCTCCTGCTGCCTAGCTCCAAACTCTTCAACTGGATTCCATCTTTCTTGAAGTACATGTGATGCCCAGTTGGCACCAAGTACTCCAGTTGGGTGTGAACCAGTCTGACTGCTGTTGCAGCTGTCCTGTTAGCTGTTCTCCTCTTTGCACTTACATCTGTCATCATAGTTGTTTCCAGAGCAGCTTGACTCTGTTGATCTTCATTCAGGCTGTTCTTCTCTGGCAAAGGGTCGCTGTGTAGGCGGTTATTTGTTCCCTGGTGGCTTTAGAGTTGATTGTTCCTGCTGGGAACAATGGCAAATAAAACCTGGCAGCTGCCTGCTCTGGACTGTGTCCAAGTCTTCACATAATCTTTCCAGCTCAGTGTGATTCTGCAATTCCCACTTTAGCTTTCAGCTCTTCCAAGGTGGGTGGTAGTTATGGATCTAACAGCATAATCTCATTCACATCATTATTATATTTTCATTTGTCTTTTAATTGCTTTTTACACCCCAATTCAATCATTTCTGTGGTGTCCACAATCTTCAAGTCCTGTGGGCATGCAGGAAAAAGTAATCAGATGAGGTTTGGCACATTATTCCAGGTAAAATAACTGGGTTTATTTGGAACATCCTCTTGGGATGCTTCTTCCTAATGACAATAAGAGCTTCAAACAGTGCTAATTGCAGGTATCTAGGCTAACTCTGCTGTCTTTCTGTAACCTCATTTCATTTTCTTCTCTCCTAAAGAAAAGAGCGATTGGTCTACGTGGGAATCAGCATTGAGAACATCATCCCACCTCAGGTACATCACTCTGGCTATGTTGTGCTACTTTTCCAAACTTCACAGGGATGGGTTTTCTCAGTGGTGTGTTAGATGTCCTAGTAGCACCTTGGAGAGAGAAATCCATATATGTTTGGATCAGAAATCATTCTAGACCCTTCATTTTAAACAGGTTGAGATTAGCGGAGAAACCAAGGGAGCTTTATCGTGTTACTTAGAGCCAGCCAGTGCCACACAAGAGTCCTCTGTAAGCAGCTCAGAGCAGAATCACCTTCCTGCCCATTACAGTTGGGTTTTGAGTAGAGGGCTCTACCATTCCATAGTCAATGAAGGTGGGATTCAGAATCACCTCCCTGCCCATTACAGTTGGGTTTTGAGTAGAGGGCTCTACCATTCCATAGTCGATGAAGGTGGGATTCACTCTGGTGTCTGCTGTGTAGCTATCTAGGTTTGAGCTAATCATCATAGCTTTCCTCTGGATCTGGTGGAAGCAAATGTTCTTCTGGCTTACTACTTCAGAGGGAATATGTAGTATCTAGTAGAAGCTTAACATTTCCCTCTGCCAAATGTATATTGAAATCATATGTTGTTTAAAACTATAAACATTTAATGGGTTATTTATGGTTACCCTTTACAGAAGAGGAAAAAAGTTTTTATTCACATGCAGAACAGCCTCTTCTCACTTAACTACATGCTAAAGTGATTCTCTGACATCTCAGCTAGGTGCTTTGTCTGAAATCCCAGAATCTGTTCCTTGCATGAGAGTTTCAAGTGAAAGTTTTCTTTGAAACAAACACAGAAGTTCCACCCTGACTCTAATAAAGCCAGAGAACAGAAAAAGCACTAACAGATCATACAAACTTGCTGAAGAGTCTGTGGCTGGGAGCAAATATTTGAACAATTCATCCTAGGGGTAGATTTTTATTCTTTTTAAGTTAATAACTTGGGAAGACTTATCATCAAATTAACTTGTGTGGAACTTTATTGAAACCAGCTTATAACAGCATCCCTGTGCTCACTGGGTAGAGATGCTAACAGCAGTTTGTCCAGCTGCTGCATATACTGTATGACCTCGGTGCTGCAGGGTAAACATGATGACACAGTCACCTCGACCCTGAAATTCCATACTTATGGAATTAGGTGGCCAGGAAGTCTGGGGGAACTCAGCTGTGACAAGTCATTTTACTGAAAGCCAGAATGTGTTACGTTGGGTGTGTAAATATCTTTATCATATGAGTTCAGTCGTGATGAGTGTGGAGGGAGGGGGATAAACCTTTCTGACACTTCTGTCTTATCCAAACAGGAGCCAGAAATACCTGAAGGTCAGGAAGAAAAGAAGAAGGATTCCAAAAAGCCCAAATCAAAGCTGCTCGAAAGGAGATCTACCAGAACTCGCAAGTGCATAAGCTACAGGTCAGCAGCTTGTTTAAGTAGCTGGTAAACCAACAGCTTCTTAGTGTGAAAGGGGTGTGAAACTCAAAGTGCAGCTCTGTGACAGCACATCAAAAAACTGGCTGTACCTCCTCAGAGAAATGGTGATAGAAGTGCCATTAGGAAATGAGAATTCTGAGAGGTTCAGGCTCTGTGCATTCTGAAGGTAGAGTGGGTCACTGAAGTTTCCAAAATTCAGAGGGCTCTTAATATTATCTTTCATGTTCAGTGTGTTACCAAGGGATTTTATAAACTGCTTTCTAAATGATACCTTGAGCTGCTCCGTGTTCTCTTCAGTCCTCCAGATGTTCCTTGCCCTCAGTCCAGCTCGGGGCTGTGACCCCTTCCCTGGGGAGCCTGTGCCAGTGCCTGACCCCACTCTCAGTACAGAACCTCTTCCTAACATCCAACCTAAACCTGCCCTGGTGCAGTTTCATGTCGTTCCCTGGGGTTCTATTCCCAGGATAGAGGAGATAAACCTTTTTGAGATAAACCTATGTTTGGGATTAGAGAAGTGTTTGCCTGAGAGCTTGTGGGGGTTTGTCCCAGCTACATGAGGAGTATAAAACAAAAGTATTACCTTGCCTGTGCTCGCTCTGTGTAGACATTTATCATTAAAATTCAGAGCATTCTGACTGTCAAACCCTTCTAGCAGTAACCATGCTGAAACCCCCAGCCACTCTGGTTTTCCCATCGAGGAGAGACGTGGTGCTTTGTATCAGCTGAGCAGAGAACTCCTGCATACCTCACTTAGCTCTTGATTTTCCCTAACTTTGAAAAATTAACAACAGAAACCATGCTGCTTTGGGAAATGAAGTATTCCTGTAAGGAAACACATGCCACAGACAGGTTTATATGGATTTGCTATTATGTTTGTGACGGCTCATGAAACATCTGACCAGGAAGGACAAAATAACCCCTTGGCTGTAGGGTATCTGGCATGACTTCAGCAGGACACATGCTGTGCAGAGACAATTTTTATTGGAAGTCGTGTTTTCATGTAATGTTCTGGAAAAAAATCAATCTTTCTGATATGACATGAGAGAGTCTTTCTTACAGACACTGTCAGAGACAGAACTTTGAGCTGGTGGATATATTACATGTGTCAGACAAATCTCTAGGGTAAAGTTGGGGTTCTCTAAAGATACATAACCCCTCTGTGGCACTTGTTGAGCCCCCTCAGGAGGAGGTCAGCAGAAATTCTAAGTTAAAAGTTAAGCAGCATCAGAGGAAATGATGTTCCATTACACCTCACAGACAGGCAGCTGTCAGCTCATGTTTGAGCTCAGGCTATTTTGTAGCAGTGATTTCAAAGGGATAAGCAATTCCTCACGTTTTAAAGAGGTTTGGGTTCAGTTTCTTGTAGTGGTGTGGAAGGAAAAGAGTGTTTTGAGGCATGTGGAACTGATCTTATTGATGGAGTAATTTCAGATACTTCCTTGCTGTGTAAAGCTGTATCAAACAATACGTGCAGTTGTTCCTAGAGAATAGAAAGGGACCAGAAATCCATTGCCTTATTCTTAAAGTAGAAGGTGGTTTGTGTTTGTTATTGGAATACAGAGTAATACTAGATCTGTTCTTGTTCTGCCATAGAGGACCAAGGTAAAGAGCACTGTGATCTTTCTTTTGTGACCAAGAAACTGAATCTTTAATGAAAGCATTGTCCAATTGAGTAACTTAACCATGAGCCAGCAGCGTGCCCAGGCAGCCAGGAGGCCAACCCCATCCTGGGGTGCATCAAGCCCAGCATGGCCAGCCAGTCCAGGGAGGGGATTGTCCTGCTCTGCACTGCGCTGGGGTGGCCTCACCTGGAGTCCTGGGGGCAGGTTTGGGTGCCACAGGACAAGAGGGACACAGAACTCTTGTAGAGTGTCCAGAGGAGGGCAAGGAGGATGGGGAAGGATCTGGGGGGTACATGAGGGTGTAGAGAGGTGAGCGATGGTCTCTTCAGCCAGGTGACATGAGATAGGACAAGGGGCAATGGCCTCAAGCTGCACCAGGGCAGGGTCAGATCAGATGGGAGGGAAAAGTTCTTCCCTGAAAGAGTTGTGGGGCTGTGGAACAGGCTGCCCAGGGAGGGGTTGAGTCACCATCCCTGGATGTGTTTATCAGACGGGTAGATGAGGTACTCAGGGATATGGTTTAGCACAGGACAGGAAGGGTTGGACTTGATGATCTTAAAGGTCTTTGCCAACCTTGTGATTCTGTGAAATATCAGTGTAAAGTATTTTGCCTTTGTGCTATTTACACAGGTAATGCTACACTGCAGCTTGTTTGTATACAATCACACTGAAGTGTGTGTGGTATGTACCTGTTCATCTCAGGGTGTTGCAGCTCCACACAGTGTAATTACCAGGAGCTTTAAGAGGAGGCAGAAGCTATCTGAAAGAAGTTTTCAAGGAACATTTAGATGGGATGAATAATTTTACTTTGACTTTTATGGGTGCTTTTCACTCTGTTTTGTGTAGTGCATTTGTCAGCTAATAAAAGATCTGGGGGAAATGACTGATACTGTGTGTGACACAAAGGCCACTGATGGTCTCTTAAAGAACTTGGAAATTAGAAATGGTTAAATTGAGTGGTATGGCATGTAAAATGAAACTGCCTTTCTGCTCACAGCCATCAGTAGTGAGACAGCCCAGCACTGATAAATAATCTCCTAGCAAGTGGAAATAAGCAGTGCAACTTGTAAAAAAATTGCAATTTTATCATCAATCCAGCTCATTATCTGTATGATTTTATTGTACACCCAGCCCATTGTGTGTGTGGTGGGATTTCTCTGACCACTTTTAGATGTTGAGGTATGTTTTCATAATATAATTTGATTTGTAATGGCTTCAAAGTGGTAAATGAAAGCTGTTACTTCCAGGTTTGATGAGTTTGATGAGGCCATTGATGAGGCCATTGAAGATGACATCAAGGAGGCTGATGGAGGAGGTATGTTTCTGGTATTTTTGGGGTTTCATTGCAGTGGTGATGGAGACGATTTATTTTGATGTGAGAAGCAACAAATATAATCCTCTCCCTTAAACTTTGTCATTTACAGGTCTTGCTGCTGTATTTTTTGGAATCAAACTAAATGTGAAATAAATATCCTTTAGGAATTGCCATCCCACACTGCCCAAAGATGTCCAGTAGTGTTTGGTGTTAAATTCAGCTTGTATGTGTTTTTATACATGAATGCAACCAATAAGCACAACAAAGAAACTCTTAAAACTAAGTAGCTAAGTTTTGGATTTGAGATTGGAATGGCAGCTTAGCACTGTTGACAACTGTCCAATGCAAAAATTGGGCTAATGAATTGGTGCACAGTTGGATCTTCTAAAGACTTGGGTCTGCAAACTGGTCTTAAATGTATTAATCCAGATCTTGACTTCTCAATTGTGTGTGAATAAAGTGACATTCTTTGTTGCCTGTGGAGGCAACATATGAGACCAAAAGAGAGATCAGCAGCAGCATCTGAGATGTAGACAGATTTGTGCTTCTGCATCACCTTAGCTTGTGTGGAGACAACTGACCTGAAACGTTCTCCCTGTATTGTTGGGTGTTGAGTATCTCCATAAAGACACCAGTTTTCGGAAGCTTGCTGGATGGGCACAGACAGTCTGAAAATTGGGTGTTGGTGGGTGTGTAACAGGAAACCAGTATCATAAACCTAATGAAGTCTCAACAGTAAAACCAGCTTTTCAGCCACTCCCCAGGCAGACAACAACAGAAGCACTTCATGTATCAGTACAGGCTGAGGGTGACCTGCTGGAGAGGAGCTCTGCAGAGAAGGACCTGGGGATCCTGGTGAATGGCAAGTTGGCTATGAGCCAGCAGTGTGTCCTGATGGCCAAGAAGGCCAGTGGGATCTTGGGGGGCATTAGGAAGAGCGTGGCCAGCAGGTCAAAGGAGGTGATCCTCCCCCTCCGCTTTGCCCTGGTCAGGCCCCACCTGGAGTGTTGTGTCCAGTGCTGGGCTCCCTGGTATAAAAAAGACAGGGATCTCCTGGAGAGAGTCCAGTGGAGGGTCACAAAGATGATTAAAGGACTGGAGCATCTCTCCTGTGAGGAAAGGCTGAGTGAGCTGGGGCTGTTCAGCCTGGAGAAAGGAAGACTAAGAGGGGATCTGATCAATGGTTATCAATATCTGAAGTGTGGGACACAGGGGGAAATGGCCAGCCTCTTCTCAGTGGGCTGTGGGGACAGGACAAGGGGCGATGGCCTCAAGTTGGAATACAGAAGTTCTACACCAATATGCAGTAGAACTTTTTCCCAGTGAGGGTGAGGGAGCCCTGGGACAGGCTGCCCAGGGGGTGTGGAGTCTCCTTCTCTGGATAGATTCCAGCCCCATCTGGACACCGACCTGTGTGACCTGTCCTAGGGACCCTGCTTTGGCAGGGGGTTGGACTCGATGTCTGGAGGTCCCTTCCAACCCCTACAGTTCTGTGAGTCTCTGATCTCCCAAGAAGGATACTCAGCATTGTGAAGTAGATGCATTTGCTGATCGCTGCCCTGCTCAGAAGGCGCTGGCGTTGGCAGTCGTGTGGGTTGGGGTATCACAATACCGACCCTTATCCATGACTTCTGTGTCACCTTCAGCATTTCTGAGGGGCTGGAGCTGGGTATGTCAGGAGTGAGACTGCAGAGAGAGTCTTGTGTGGCAACAAAGTACTCTGATTGACAGAAAGTTAACTGACACTAGAGGCATGGAAGAAAGATATAGATATAGGTATAGATATAGGTATAGGTATAGATATAGGTATAGGTATAGGTATAGATATAGATATGTGTGTCAAAAAATAAACTTGCTCTTTTTTGCCCCCTTTCTGAATTCAGGCATTGGGAGAGGCAAAGACATGTCCAATATCACAGGTCACCGTGGAAAAGACATTTCCACGATACTAGAGGAAGAAAGGAAAGAAAACAAGCGACCCCAGCGGGCTGCTGCAGCGCGCCGCAAGAAACGACGGCGACTGAATGACCTGGATAGCGACAGTAATCTGGATGAAGAAGAAAGCGAGGATGAATTCAAGATCAGTGATGGGTAGGTCTGCAATTTAACCTCTACCACAAGCCACAGGCAGCTGCAGGGTCCTGTGTCTGCAGTGCCTCTGAAAGGGTTCATCAGGAGCATGTGCTCAGTGCTGGAACAGTGCTGCGCAGGGCCAATAGAAGTCCTCCTGGCCTAGGGGGAGCATCATTGTACTGGGAAAACTGCACTGGGGATCCCATGTGCTAGAATCACTCAACTTGTATTTTAAGCAAAACAAGTTCTGGAAGTGTTACCAGTATGTTTGAGGCTGCACTACAGGGTTCTCTACATGGATATGCTAGAGAAGGAGCCAGACAGGCTCAGTCCTCCGACTGGAGGGACTGTCTAGCAGAAATACTGCACAAAGCTGTAGCTAAATGAGGCTGGCTGCTTCCTTTTGAAAATATGCCCTATGTTGTGGGGTTTTATTGGGCTTTTTATTGCCTAGGCAGCCAGGAGAGACAGCCACATTCTGGGGGGCATCATGCACGGTATGGCCAGCTGGTCCAGGGAGGGGTTGTCCTGCTCTGCACTGCACTGGGGCGGCCTCACCTCGAGTCCTGGGGGCAGGTTTGGGCACCACAGGACAAGAGGGACACAGAACTCTTGCAGTACAGAGAAGGGCAGCGAGGATGGGGAAGGGTCTGGAGGGGAAGTCTTATGAGGAGAGGCTGAAGTCCCTGGGTTTATGCAACCTGGAGAAGAGGAGGCTGAGGGGAGACCTCAGGGGCTCTGTGGCTTCCTGATGAGGGGGAGCGAAGGGGCAGGCACCAATCTCCTCTCTTTGGGACCAGGGATAGAACCTGAGGGAACGGTGTGAAGCTGCACCAGGAGATGTTTAGGATGGATGTTGGGAAGAGGTTCTGTACTGAGAGAGGGGTCAGGCACTGGCACAGGCTCCCCAAGGAAGTGGTCACAGCCCTGAGCTGGGCTGAGGTCAAGAAGCATCTAGACGATGCACTCAGTGCCCTGCTCTGACTTGGCTGGGCCTGTGTGGAGCCAGGAGTTGGACTATATGGTTCTTATAGGTCGCTTCGAACTCAGGAGAGTCTAGGGTTCTATTCTATAATTGGCTGTCATTTAGAAATTGGAAGAATAGACTCTCCCCATGTAGAGCACACTGATCTTGGTGTGCAGGTACTGAAATCAATTCTTGATTTCTGCTGTCTAGGAGGGAGTTTGAAAGCACCCAAAGAAGGGGTTATACTTTAGGAAGTAAATATGTGTCATGGGAAGCTTGAAATGCTGAGTGCTGCTCTAACTGAAACTCTCTTTCCATGGAATTCCTCACTGTTTAGTCTCCAGACTGAACAGAATTGCTAATATTAAAAAAAAAAATTAATGATTTCACACCTGCCCTATGCCTCAGTGCAGACAGATAATGGGGGATGGAGCCTGGACTCTTTACTGTCAACATTTAAAGCTTTACACCCTGCAGAGCCAACTTACTAAGCATACAGATAATCTCTACCACACAGATGCAAATTTTGAGCTTTATTTTCCACCTGTGACCATGCTGAGGACATTTCAGTGGCACCCTGAATAGCTGAACGTGCTGGAAACTTCCAATCCATGAGTGTAGCTGGCAGAAATCTCAAGGAATTAACAGTGCCTTGAGCCATTCAAGTTGTGCTCAGGTGTTTTCAGCTCCTTCCTCTGCTCCTTGCCTTCTGGATGTATATTGGATTTTTTTTTTGTATAAGGCAATACTTACTTTGCATCTTATCTATTGTTTGTAAAATAACAAGTACTGCTTCGATCCTCTGGTTTTGGTATCTATCTCTGTGGTCTCTCTCTGAACAGATCTCAGGATGAGTTTGTTATATCAGAGGAAAACCTGGATGAAAGTGAAGATGACCCACCATCAAACGAAGACAGCGACTCCGAGTTCTGTGCCCGCATCTCCCGGCGACACCTCTCGCGGCCCATGAGGCAGAGCAGGAGGTTACGAAGGAAAACAGCCAAGAAAAAATACTCTGAAGATGATGAAGATGAAGATTCTGAAGACAATTCAAGCAGAGAATCTGGTGAGTGGAAGAAATGCGTTAAATAGTGCGTACTGGAGAGAGGAAGAGGGGAAAGTCTTGGTTTCCTGTAACAACTGACTTTTGTTGGTAGTTTTGGTTAATTGAGGTGGTGCCTTTGCTCCCTGTGTGGAGAGAATCACACAGAATCACAAGGTTGGAAAAGACCTTTAAGATCATCAAGTCCAACCCTTCCTGTCCTGTGCTAAACCATATCCCTAAGTACCTCATCTACCCATCTGTTAAACACATCCAGGGATGGGGACTCAACCCCCTCCCTGGGCAGCCTGTTCCACATCCCCACAACTCTTTCAAGGATGAACTTTTCCCTCCCATCTGATCTGACCCTGCCCTGGCACAGCTTGAGGCCATTTCCCCTTGTCCCATCTCCGGTCCCCTGGCTGAAGAGACCATCACCCACCTCTTTGCAACCTCCTGTCAGGTAGCTGTAGGCAGTGATAAAGTCTCCCCTCAGCCTCCTCTTCTCCAGGCTGAACATCCCCAGCTCCCTCAGCCACTCCTCATAGGAGAGCTGTCTGCTACTTGTTCTCCTTAGGATACTCTGCAGGACACCTTGAGTATGCTCTTGGCATTTTAAGTAGTTACTGTGTAACAGAATGTTTTTGTGTTAAGATACAAAATGCTGCTGTTGTGAATAGTTTCAGCTGCCCTGTACCTTCCTGTTTGGAACACGGTTGCAACACTGTCCTCTTTTGTAGCTACTTGAAGACCTTCTCAAAGAAACATTTCCCCTCACTTCATTTGCAAGAGTAATTCTTTCAGTTGTACAGCACTCTGTGTTCTCTGTTCAGCTTGAAAGCAAACCATAACACCTTGAGGCTGTCTCTTCTGTAATTATTCTTTTTGATCTTTATTAACTGAAGACTCTTGCATCACAGGAAAAACCTGATAATTCACTTTATTCCACCTGTCCTTCAGCCAGTTCCTTTTCTCCTTGTGCAGTCTGAAGTGTGAGACTAACACCTACTCAGTACTTGCACCTTGTCTCCATTAGCATCTGTCTCTGAATCCTAGAATCATAGCATCACAGAGTGGTCTGGGTTGGAAGGGACCCCAAGGATCACAGAGCTCCAACCCCCCTGACACAAGCAGGGTCACCAACCTCCAGGCCTGGATCTACACAAGGTTGCCCAGGGCCCCATCCAACCTGGCCATGAACACCCCCTCTCTGGGCAGCCCATTCCAGCCCCTCACCACGCTCTCTGGAAAGAACTTCCCCCTAATATCTCATCTGAACCTTCCCTCCTTCAGCTTCACTCCATCCCCCTTCTCCTGCCAGTCTCTGCCCTTTTAAAAAGCTGATTCCCCTCCTGTTTCTCTGCTCCCTTCAGGGACTGGAAGGCTGCAATGAGGTCCCCCCACAGCCTTCTCTTCTCCAGGCTGAACAATCCCAGCTCCCTCAGCCTCTCTTCGTAGGGGAGCTGCTCCAGCCCTCTAATCATCTCTGTGGTCCTAAGACTGCCCTTGGTGTCTCTGTTTCAGTTGAGACCCAGTCCCAGATATCTAAGAACATAGTTTAGCTTCTTTTTATGGTGAATTTAAGGCACTGAGTACACTGGAGCATTAATGTACTGTAGCATATGCTACCTTCCCAGTGGTGTTTGTGTCTCTAGAACATAGAGTGCTGGAGTAAGTTGCTCAAAAGTCCCGGTTTCCCAAACAGACAGACGTTCATGCACAGGCAGATGAATGATAGCTGTGTGCACCTGAAAGAGCTGCTGCTTCCCTGCCCTGGATGCATCCCTGCACCAACCGTGCGCTGTCAGGGAAGATGCTGGCAGAAGCTAGATAGGTTGCTCATCTGGTCTCTGATGCACAGGAGCACCTATTTGTTTCCTGCTGGACATGCATCTCTGATAAAATCAGCTGATTCCAGTGTCATTCCTTTTGTATCTACAAGTACAGTCCTAACTGGGTGTTTGTGTCTTTCCCCTGTTCCTCAGGATCCTGCCTTAACCCTGTTCTGAGCTAAAGAAATAAGGTGCCCTGCAAGTGGCTTTGATTTCACTCTCCAGAGATGGAGCTTCTTTCTGAAGGTGGCTGTTGACTTGCTCTGATTGGGTCTCAAACATCTTAGGAAGCAAAGAGGATGCCACTTTGAGCTGTGACTTGTGTCAATCATGTCAATTAGGGACAGTATGTGACATATAGAAATGTATCTTGGGATAATTGCTGTGGCACAGCTGAGTGAAAAAGCAGCTGAAGTCGATTAAAGGCACTGATGTTAACGAGTTTAATTCTTAAAGAGAGTAGCTGCAGTGGAGTGGTGCAGGAAGAACCGTGTGCGATGGTAAGTTCCTTCCATACCGTTTCTGTTGTAAGCGAACCTACAGTCGAGTGGGACTGGTGGCTGTTGGTTTCAATTCTGTAACTCGAATTTTAGCTGGAGTTCCATCTTGTCAGTGAGTTTTCATCCACTTATTCTTAAAAGTTGTTGAGTGGAGTATAACTTCTTTAAATCCTAAAACTGTAAAGGGCTTCCCAGTGTCAGTGGCAATGTGCATCATCAGCTCCAGTTCAGTGAGGTTGTTCCAGCTGTCAGGAATTGGAGTGGAGGCACCTTTGGCACCGGTAGGGATGAGGGAAGCGCACTGGAACAAAACCTTCTGGAGGAGTTTGAGGGAGGCAGGGAAAGGGGTTGTGAGATTTTAAAAATCAAGCAGTTTGGTGATGAATAGGAGAACTGATGTGTGAGCCTGGGAAGGGGCAGGGTGACATGGCACAATGGTTGAGACTCTCCTGTGCTGGAAGAGCCTGTGAATTCATCAGTGCTGGTCTGAACCTTCTCTGAATCGAGCAGTTGTGCTTTAATGGAATAACACACTTGTCTCTTCTTTCCCCTGTACAGAGAGTGGCGATTACACAGATTACAGCGATGATGATTACTTGGAAACCAGGAGGAGAAGATCAAGGCGGAATCAGAAGAGACAAGTTAATTACAAGGAGGATTCAGAAAGTGAGGGCTCACAGAAGAGTGTCCGATATGGGAAGGAGTTGAGAAGAGTTCACAAACGCAGGCTTTCCACTTCAGACAGTGAAGGTAAAACAAGCAGCCCGCTGTTGGCAGGAGCTGGTACACACCAGCGTTAGCATGAAGAGATAATGATCTTCAGAGATTTGGGAGGATCTTCTTTGTAGAGTCCCTTGATGTTTCTGAGACACTGTTAGTTCCTGATGCTCTGCCACAGTCACTTCTCAAAGTCATCCTTCTCCCTCATCCTGACTTCCAGGTCCAAATTTTTACCATTGTCTGGAACAGAGTGCTGGGATATCAGCACTAATGTCACTGTTTCACCACTTTTTCCATTGAGAGGTCACAAAGTTTCCTCCCACAAGCATTCTGTAAGAGAAAGGGCATGACTTCTGGTGCCCAGGTTGTGTTTGTGCTGGTGGTTAAACCTCAGTCGACCTTCTGTTTGAAGGAGCTGTGGTAAGTCCTGCTCTCAGCAACACCAGTCACACCACCAGCGACTGGTGTGGGGTTTAATTTCAAATGAGTTTTTTGCAAAAGAAGCCGCTGATTATGGGTGTACCTTGTGTTCTGGGCACCCAGCCTGTGAGACCTTAGGCACGGCTCTCAGAGGCGCTGGGCGGTTCGGGTTGCACTGGATGCCAGGCTTGCTCAGAGAATCAGCTTGTAGGTAAGTTTTGGAAGCGCTGGCCTGAGTTGGAAGGGAACCTGTAGCACACTCTAGATGAAGGGAATCAAGGAGGGAATCTGAAACTTGACCTTGTACACCAAGTCAGTCTGTGCTCAGAAGTACAACGTACATGCTCTCTGAGAAAAACCTCCTCTATGGTGGCTGAGATTTCTGCTGTCTGCACTTGTGGCTTTAACAGTGCCTGACCAATTATGTCTTTTCTTTGTGAAATCCCATTTCCTCAAGTATTTTTGGTGCTGGATGCTTGCATATTAAAATCAGCACCCTTTAGTTCCACTACAGTACTTTCCCACAGCAGTAGAAAATGTGTAACATTGTTAGTGTAAATTAATTATGTTAAAATACCCAACTCTATCAGCTTGACCCCACATTAAATAATGCCCTGGAAAAGTGACAATTCACATCCATTCCTAATGAAAAATCGCAAGGATGCAGCAAAAAGAACCCTGTGCAGCACTACAGGCTTGGGGAAGACTGGCTGGAAAGCTGTCAGGCAGAGAAGGACCTGTTGGGTGACTGGAGACTGAACATGAGCCAGGAGTGTGGCCAGGTGGCCAGGAAGGCCAATGGCATCCTGGCTTGTGTCAGACAGTGTGGCCAGTAGTTCTGGGGAGGTGATTGTGCCCCTCTACTCAGTATTGGTGAGAGTGCACCTCGAGTGCTGGGTCCAGTTCTGGGCTCCTCACCATAAGAAGGACATTGAGGTCCTGGAGCGAGTCCAGAGAAGGGCAACCAGGCTGGGGAAGGGGCTGGAGGGCAAATCCTCTGAGGAGCAGCTGAGGGAGCTGGGGGTGTTGAGCCTGGAGAAGAGGAGGCTGAGGGGAGACCTTATCACCGCCTACGCTGACCTGACAGGAGGTTGTAGAGAGGTGGGTGATGGTCTCTTCAGCCAGGGGACAGGAGATGGGACAAGGGGAAATGGCCTCAAGCGGTGCCAGGGCAGGGTCAGATCAGATGTTAGGAAAAAATTCTTCCCTGAAAGAGTTGTCAGGTTCTGGATCAGGCTGTGTGGGGAGGGGTTGAGTCCCCACCCCTGGATGTGTTTATCAGACAGGTAGATGAGGTACTCAGGGATCTGGTTTGGCACAGGACAGGAATGGTTGGACTTGATGATCTTAAAGGTCTTTTCCAACCCAGTGATTCTGTGAAATGCCATTTCCCTTTCATTTTTCAGTCTGTCATTTCTAAGCCATCCAAGGTTCTGTGCTATTCCTGGCACGCATTACCACTTTGGGGAGGAACACACCTGCCCCCAGAGCCTCCGGCACTCCTCAGAGTGGAAACAGAGCATTGGCCTTTGCTCCTGCACCAGTTTAGTTAAAAATCAAAAGCAGGAACGCAAAGGGGTTTGGTGCAGCTGGGGACCCTGGGGAAGGGGATAGAAACACGTGTGACCAGAGATGGCTTGTTAGTGACTGTGAAAGATGAAAAATAGGGTGTGGTTGTTCTGCTAATGGCTTTAAGTCTGCTGCTTGTTGCAGAGAGCTACACCTCCAAGAACTCGGAAGACGACGAATCCACAAAGGAGTCCAAGCGACTGATTCGAAAGCGCCGGCAAAGTACAGACGACTACTCTGAGGAAGAGGAAGAGGAGGGGAAACCCCTCCGCAAGCGGCTGAATCGAATCGAGACTGACGACGAGGACAACTGCGAGAATGCCAACGACGACTCCGAAAACCCCGCTCCTGCAAATAAGCTGCCAGCACCACAAGCTCCTCAAGACAACGCCAAGAAGCACTGCTACCGGATAGAAAGCGATGATGAAGATGACTTTGATAACGTAGGGAAAGTAGAGAGCCCTTTGGACTACAGCCTGGTGGATTTGCCTTCCACCAACGGACAGAGCCCAGGTAAAACCATTGAGAACTTGATTGGCAAGCCAAACGAGAAGACCCAGGCCCCCAAGGACAGCACAGCCAGCGCCAGCCTGGCGCCCAACGGCACGGGGAGCGGGCAGGAAGCAGTAGGGCCGGAGGAAGATGAAGATGAACTTTTGAGAGTGACTGACCTTGTTGATTACGTCTGTAACAGTGAACAGTTATAAGACTTCCATTTTTGTGCTAATTTATTCCACGGTAGCTCATACCAGCGGGCCAGTTATTAAAAGCTGTTTTATTTTTCCTAGAAAATTCTCCACTACAGTATCACTTTTTAGAAGCAAGAATTTCACCAGTCCTGCAGTCTTTCTGTGAAGTGACCAGTTTTGAACTTTGAAGATTAATTGCTGTAAATTCCCTCTCTTATCCCCCCTCCTCCCGCCCCCTTCTCCTTCCAAGTCCATGGTCCTGGGTAATTTCACTCACAAAAACCTTATAACAACAAGAGATTTGTATATTTTTGACTTTATATTTCCTGAGTGCATACAAATTTGTGGAAATGGGTGGCCTAAGAAAGCATTCCAAATCGGTCAGGGCCCAAACCAGAACTGGGGTGGGTTTGGCTCAAGGGGGAGTGGGTGGGGGAGGGGGGCTGGGGTGGGGGGGATGCAGAAGCACTTGTGCTTTAGCTTTTTCATATGAGATATATATTATATTTAAATGTTCACAACTTAGATTACAACTTAACAGACAGTTAAAAACAAAACTTAATGTCTGTACTGTCGCATTTTGTGAGTTGTAGGTTAACATACCATAGCTCATTTTAGTAATCACCTTCATGGAAGCAGTTTGATTTTTAATACTGGAGGCAAACAGAATTATTAGAGGCCAAGAAGGTACCATAAACAAGAACTCTACTATCCATTATGACTTGCAGACTTTCCTAATAAACATCCTTTAAAGTGTTTGTACAGTAAAGTGTACTGTAATGAAGTTTTTGACAGTCGAAACACGCTAGCCATGAATTTCTAAAGCTCTCTCACGCCTAGTCCATCAGCTGGTCTTCGATGCACAGTGTCTGGCTGGAGGATGTATCCATGTGAAGTTCAGTCTGTAAGTCGGATGGCATCTTGATGTGCTGCAGACTTGTAACAGAGACAAAAGAACCCTGCGCTAAACTGCCCTGGCC
Organism: Hypotaenidia okinawae; assembly: GCA_027925045.1. Classification (NCBI taxonomy): domain Eukaryota; kingdom Metazoa; phylum Chordata; class Aves; order Gruiformes; family Rallidae; genus Hypotaenidia; species Hypotaenidia okinawae. The sequence continues at coordinate 213,008,213 of BSDF01000001.1, forward strand.
ACTCGAGTTTCACCATCTGTTGGAGTTATGCTGGATGCAATACCTGTGTGCGAACGGCATCGACCACAGATTGACACTGCATCAGAGGATTGAGGGGGTTTCCTTTCAAATAAACCATGACTGGTCCATTCATGTCCTTAATATCTACTTCAAATTGAAGTAAACAAATGGAACAGTTTTCCTTTTGGAGGTTTTTTCTGTTTGGGGTTTGTGTGTGTGTGTGGGTTTTTGTTTGGATTTGACTTCTCTGCCTGGATGTGTTAGCAGGGTCTGAATGTCGTGTCGGCCTTTGGCCAGTAGAATTTTCGTAAAATGCATTTTAATAATCGCCACGTGACCAACTGATTTCAAGAAGGGGCAGTAATTCTGAGAGAAAACGCTTGACACAGAGACATAAGCTTTGGAGTGGGCACCAAGTGCTGTGTGCTTCTCTTCAAGGAGAAGGAGGGGGAAAAACAGTGACAAAAAGCAAAGCCAACCTGGGGCACATCAAGAGCAGAGCTGAGATTTGCTCCAGGTACCATCTAGGTTTTCTCTTTCTGTTCCAAATTAAGATGCAGGCTGTAGTGTTTGTTCATGTCATAGCACACAGATGGCTCCAACAGATCTGCCAAACCTTGAAATCCGAAAAGGTCACACCTATTACTCCTTTTGCTCTGAGATTTGGGTTTTCACTGGTGTTTATGTCTGTTGCTGGCAACGGATGCACCAAAACTGCTGCTGCCACAAAGGAGTGAGTTCTCCTTTCCTGCCCCACCTGATTCCCCTCCATTATATTGTATTTACTAGTCGGTCATTAAGCACTTCTGTTTTCTTGTAATAAAATCGGCATTAGGCCTTTACTAAATACCTCTAGAAAACTTAGATCCAAAAGTTTCCTACCTTCTGGCCTTGAAAGTCTTGGTTTTGTTCCTCCCCCCTCCTCTTCCTCCACAAGTCCTCTCAGAACCACTCCATGACTCTTCCTTGGGTTCTAGCAGTGCACGTATCCTGCTGTAAAGCTGGAAGTGTCAGAGCTGGAACTCCTGTTTCCTGCTGTGCTGAAGCAAGCTTGGGATTAATTTTAAAAAGAATGAGAAATTGCTCTCTCTCTAAAGGAGAATTTAACTCCATTAAAGAGTGAATATTTCAAACAGGGGAGTGACAGTCACAAGTGTGAAATGAGTTCCGAAAGGCACGTGTAGCATTTTATGCTACTCTCGTGGTTTTCTTTGCCTAGGTGATGTGTAAACATAGTGCTGCTACATTTATTTCTATTCCATTTTTAATATACTTGTGGTTTAAAATGAGCAGGGACATAAGACTTCCACTCTCAATGTTAATAACTGCTGAGCAAACCTTCTGATTCCCATGCAGCAATGCTGTGCAGCTGCTGGGTTCTTGTTTTGCCCATGCCCCGATTTCTTTGCTGCCTGATGGAGCCTTTTAGTATCTCATCAGTGTTGCAGCAAATGTTCTTGCTCATAGAGTCAACCCCAAATGTTAAATACTTAGTAGGTAATTAATGGAGGAATGTAGGGAAATAGAAGTTATGAGAATGAACATCCCAACCAGAACTAAAAGGAGTACTGAGTTAGGGAGCGATGTGGAAGCGGGACAGGCCAGGAAGCGGAATTGGAGCGTGGAAGCTTACAGCAGGAGTGTCAGGTTTTAAAAATGCTGATGACAAGTCCTTGCCAAGTTTGACTTCCTAGAGGTGAATTTTAAAAAGCAATTTTTGTGTGTGTGTGTCTTCTAAGAAGTTTACTTTTGGGTACCCAAAACTGTTTCATCTTCCTGGATCCAGAGTTTCCCCTTAGACCAGTGGGAATGTCATGCAAGTGAAAACTGCAAAAAACACCCTAGAAGTCTTAACCATTTTGAAACTCTTGTTTCTCTCTTCTCTAAGGCTTCAGGCTTGGTGGAAAATGTCCAGTCTTTAGAAAGATGACATTTTCTGACATGAAGCCAGCTGACTGCCGCACAGGGTTCACGCTGTTCCAGTGTGTGTGTGTGATTCCAGAGTGGAAATGTCCTTCAGGTACTTTGGTGTCCTTAGTCTCGTGCTCTTCTGTAGTTATCGTGAGATCAGAAGTTAAATGTCTTTGAATACCGATCTTCAGGTGTGGCTTTGGGCTAACCAAGCTCAAACCATGGGACAGAGGGGAAACTGGCCAGGGATTTTGTATTTTGTTGGTTTTTAGCATAATGGATTTAAAAGTACAAGAACAAGCAGCTGTTGGCTGAACATACGAAGCATTTACTCAACTAACTCTCATTTATTCCACACAGGTTGTCACTAAAAGCTTTGTCTGTTTGTAACTGCCAACTCTTCAGGGTACAGCTGGCTGCCAAAACAGCCAATTGATTTCAAAGGGCAGTTTCAGTAGTGCTGGTGAGGGAAAGAACCTGTAAATGGGGTGGAGGAATGGACCTTTTTTATGTCACCCAGATAAAGGATGGCTCTTTGCTCTCTCATGTGCAGCTTGTGTGATTACCAGCGCCATAAAGTCCATGCTCGGTCTGCTCTGCCCTTAACAAACCTGGTGTGTTGCTCTAACCAGAAGGGTGGTAGAAATAAGGACTCTTGTTTCATCGCAGTTGCTGTCTCCTAGTTCTCAAACCTTCAAAACCCCAGCGTATTCTTGATTTAAAAATGGAAAATGACGTCACCAAGCTAGCAACATATCCCCTTAGTGTTGAAACCCTGGTCATCAGTGCTGAGCAATCAAGGCTTTTCATAGTTTGACTTCGTATGTGTTGAATCAGTTTATAAAACTACTGCATCTTCCTGATTTATTGAATGAAAAGATCACTAATGGCATTTGAGAGAAAAAGGGATGATGCCTCTTCAGAGTTGGACTCAATGATCCTTATGGATCCCTTCCAACTCAGGAGATTCTGTGATTGATTCTTTCTACATTTCTTCTTCATGAATATGCCACCTTTGAGGTTTCTTTGGCTGCAGTGCCCAAGTTACTCTGCATACAGTGAAAGCTAACGACTTGGGCTTGTGTTCTGTTCACCTCTGGTTTCTAATCGCTGTGTCTGAACTCTTGGTGAGAGATCTTACTCAAGAGATCCTCAAGGTGGAAAAAATGTATGGTCACAGAAGAGAAACTGTAGGGTAGCGGTGCACTTACTTGTCTTCACATCTACTGTTCCAACTACATTGGTATCCAGGTACCGCCGCTGTTTCCTCATTTGACTAGTTCATTGTCAGGGTGTATCTGTCTCAACACTCTCTTTTCAGGCACTTAGAGCTTGTTCTCAGCGCTCCTCAATAGGCAGGCCTGGTCTGAGCTTTCAGATCATTATTTCAACTTAACCAATTAAGTAATGGAGGAATTTTTATGGCACATGCTTCTTTTTTAAACTCACTTTCTACACAGTAATTTAAATAAATTATGGCAGCCCCCAGACTTGGTCTGATGAAGAGATCTGTATCATTATTTCAAAACAGCATTGAAAATTGGTTTTGGTATGTGTGCAGTGCTACTGTTCACAGGCTTGTAATCTGGATGTAATTGTGTATTTACATTTGACATATGCTTTCAATTCACTGGGTATACAAAATCCTTAAATACATAATATATAGAAAAGATCAAATATCTTCAACAAAAATAGTAACGTTCTGAGATAACAATGGTGTTGAATACAGTGGGGGAAACTTCAGCAACTCACGTGAAAGAGCACAGCTCTGCAATTCCTCAAGTGTTTAAAACCTGTATAAAAGCATTTAGGATATCATCTGAAATAAGGATTTGGAGGCTCAAGCCCCACATTTCCTTGTAGTTTTACTTTCCTTCCTCCCCCAACAGTTGGTGTAGGGACTATTCTCTCACTTAAAAATGTTGGAAGACAGGAAAAAAAATAATCCAATGGAAACCATCCTCATATACTGATGTGAGAAAAATTCTCTATGACTAAATCTTTGGTGCTTTAGAGTTGGGTACCCAATCTGAGACCTAGCAAAGAGCTCTGGCTTCAGAAATAGTTACCAGTAGACAATTATTTCTGAAGCTGGGACAGCTGAGGTATCAAAGATGATACCAGTCACTTCTGAAAACGTGCATCACTTAACCAAGCTCTTATTTTAGATGAGGTTGGAACTAACTGCAATAGTTCCAAGCAGGAAAAAAAAAAAAAGAAAGAAAAAATAAAACTGTGTGCTTGGGAATTGATTGTCCCAATGCTTCAGAGTAATTTAACTTATTTTGTATATTGCAAAAAAAAGTGTATATTGCTTAGTATGACAGTTAAAAAGATTGTGTACAGCTTCCAGGGGAAAGAATAGAACACTCTAACATAGATTTTAAAAAAGGTTTTATAATTGAATATGTGGTGTAAAGGCTCTGGATTTAACTGCAATTAAAAGGAAGTCCTACAACTTGGGTTTTTTGACTATCATTTTGTAAATGCTGGCACCCCTCACTTGAGCTGAGGAGCAGGAGAGGGGACAGTACAGCAGTTAGAGGGGGCATGTGTGTCTGCACATCTCTCTGCTGTTGCTGCGTCTGACCCCAAAGGTTCCTAAGGAGAACGGAGCGGCGGAGTCGCTCCCTTCGTTCAGGTGTGGTTTACTTTGTGCACTTCGCAGCACTTTGTGTATAGTCGGTCTCACTGGTTCCCCAGGTGCAGACAGAGTTGCTTTCTCCTGCTGTTTGAATGCTCTTTCAAAGAACAGGAGATGGGGAATGGATGGAGGGAAGTGGAATGGAAAATTGCGTGTGCAAGCCCCTGCCAGACAGGTCTTGGACAGGCCAACAAGCTACTTGTGACTCGCCCTTTGAAGACTTTCTCTCCCGATGGAAGGTCTCCAGTTAGGAGAATTATCAACCCTCCTATTCTAATCCCAATCTTCAAAGTAACAGGAAAATCTACCTGAGGTCTCCTTCCTCGAGGGAATGGGTAACGTTCCATCAGTGTGACGTGGATGTGGAAAAAAGCAGGATCAGTCCATAGTGTTTTGACAATGTTTGCCTGGGGGGACGGCGGTCGGAGTCTACAGTTCCCTTTGCTGTTCCTCTTGCCGTATCCCTCACAACTAAAAAGTCTGTCAGAACTTGACTCAAATGGTTTCATGGGGATAAAGTCCTTCTACTAAAACATACGATAGGTCTAGTTACCACTTGTTAGTTAGAGCAGTTAAAAGTCCTTGATAGATGCTAATCTGCTACTCAAGTTAGCGGTAGGAAAGGGAACTGGGTCATAAAGCTCCAAGCCTTGTTTAGTTTTCCATTTCATCCTGGTTATATGGACTCTCAAATCCTGTAGTTACCTTACTCCTATACTATGTTCATTCCAACGGTACTCCTGCCCCAACCTGCATTAAAGGGGTCTGTTGTCGATGCCGATGCGGTTCCTGGTTCCTCCCTGTGTTCCACAACCCTCCTTTGGCATCCAGGAACTGGGATGTGACCCATTCAAACACGTAATGTCACCACTCTCTGTCTGCATGACAGCTCTCACGTACACCCACTGGGCCCTGTACATTAGACAAATGTTGGGTGTATCCATTGCCCCAGGTAACACAGAACAGGTTCCTCACTAGCAGAGTGGTTATCCTCCGATACCCCATGGGAATTAGAACAAACCTGCCTGATAGGTCTCTTCAAGTTTAAGATACACGAAATACAGTCTTGTCTTACTCCTGTGTGCTGTTGATATGTTTGCAAACCTTGAGTTCCTTAAAACAGCTCTCATTCACAGTTGGCCTCATGTTTTGTTTTCTTTCTCTCTACAGAGTTAACACCATAAAGTTCCACAAGCTCTTGACGCAGGGTTTAACCCTTGTGTTTCTTGAGTCCTGAACCTTGGTTTCTCAATCTCTCTTCAATCATGACTTGTTACAGTATCAAAGGGGACTGAGGGGACACACACTGCCTGTGTGTGTGTGTGTGTGTGTGTGTGTGTGGAGGGGGGGAGATACGCTGAAAAAACTGGAAGTGTTATTCTTGTTGCACATAAACTGGGTGGTGCTTTCACTGTCTTTCCCCCCTTCCCCTCACCAGATGCATGTAAAACACGCTGCATTAAAGCCTTTTAAAATGGAAGTCATGGTGGCCTCAGTGCTCAAAGGGTTAACTGCAGTTTATTAACAGCTGATGTTTTTAGATTTGCAGTACACAACTGTTTAAATACTGTATTCCTTGTAAATGAAGTTAAAAAGAAATAATAATGTTAAGGCTGGTGCCAATATTTTTGTTAATGAGTTGTTCAGCGTTGTCTCTCACTACAGTCTGGTCAGAACTCTTTGTGTATAAGCTGGGCCTGAAGCCATTTTATAGCTTGCAGGCCTAATTGTGTAACTTTTCTTTCATAATGGTTTTTGTTATAATATCTACTGTCATTTCTTTCATATAAATATGACATGTAAATTGTCATAATAAAAAAAAAATGGAAATAACTTGATGTACAAAGTATAATGTGTACTGAGGGAACAAGTGGGTTTTAATGGTCACCTTGGGTGTGTGCAGGAGGGATTTCTTTCTGACTTTTAAAACATGCTCTCAGTAACAGCTGCTGTGTCCCAGCCCGTGAGGGTGATGCTGCCTGCCAGGGGAATGCAGAACTTGGTGGTTCACGGTGATGTTGTTACAGCAGCTCAACTGGCAAAAGAGTTTTTCTTTCTCTCACCGGCTCTGGCTGACAGTGGGGAGGCCCTGTTGGATTTATTTTTGCAGTTGTGATGATTTGCTGCTTATGGTCCATCTTCTACATAACTTCTATATCTAATTGCATGGTGATGTTGCAGCTGCTTGACAAAAACCAGTAGCTTGAACAGGGTTCAGTCCTTGCCTTATGCTACAACATCCATTTTGTTGGCTCTTGGAGCTGTAGAATTGCTGGATCAGTGGTGAATTCTTAAAGCTAGGGAGAAAATCTGCCCACTTGCTACCAAGATTTGTTTGCACCATACCCAGCTAGGCTGTTCCAGCACAGATCTGTGAGGTTTCCATGTGCTGCTAATGAGAGTTTCATTTATTTAGGCCGAGCCATGTAAAACCAGTGGGTGGATGCCTGCAAGAAGCACTGAAGGTGCCTGTGTTCTGACACAGGGCTATGGCAGTGGATGTTGATTTTTAGGACACTTCTCCATGTGAATCCAATGAAGCCTGTCAATCTTTGGGGTTTTTTTTTCCTTTGAATGTGTCTGTGGCTAATGTCAAGCTCCTGCATGTTCCTGTAGCAATGAGAACTTGGCAGTGAAATCCATCTTCCTACTCCAAATGAAACGCCAAAGCTGGACATTAGCATTTTTTGATGGACTCCTGGTGTTCAAGTTTCACCTTACAGCAGGCAGTGCCCTCTAGTCAGTGGAGAGAGTCTCCCTTGGGCAGCAAGTCCTCAGTCCTAGGGTGACTTAGTCACCCTGTGAAGGTTCCTGATGCTCTCCATTGCCTCTGAACACAGCCCTGCTCAACCAAATCACTCTTGGACATCCAACATCCAGGCATCGGTGTGGGGGTTAGATCCTAACTCACTTCTTAAAGCTCTCACAGCTGAGGAAAAAAGTTCTCATGTAGTGCTGTTCTCTTCCATTCATAAACATGCAGGAAACATCTGCCTGCCCACTCCAAATTTCTGTTAGATGCAACACTCCACACTGGGGTATGAAGTATCTGGATCCTACAAATGAGGAAGATGTGGATTTCTCCTCCTCCCTAATGCCTCAGCCTCAAAACCAGCTTCCCAACCTGGGTTCAAACCAGCCTTTTTCCTGTCTTCTTTTGGAAAAGTGGTACGTGGCACAAAGAACTGCATTTGCCTGCAGGAGGAGGAATGAACTCTGTTGTTCCACGTGGAGTGGCTTATTCTGTTTCGATCACTCAGAAGTTTAACTTCAAAGGAATTGTCATAGGATTTCCAGTTACCTACAGAGGTCGATTGGACTCTCCGTGCCTGGCAGGAACAGCCTGTAACGGGGAGCAGGCAGGAACAGGAATATTGATTTATAACCACAAAGTGTGGTGAAGCAGTTTCTATATATTTCCATCTCTTACCACCAGCTGCTCCAGTCTGATCTGCATTCACAGATCAATCACAGATTTGTGTTTCCAGATGAGCACTTCTCTTGGCTTGGCAGACTTCCTTCGAGCAGCTTCCTTTTCCTCATCTCCTGTTGCCTCTGTCATCCTTTTTTCCAAGCTATGCCAGTAGTGTTGAAGAGTCACTTCATCGTGGAAGTTCCTTTCATTTTGGTCAGGGTGGTTATTTGAATGAGTAATGGTTATTTGCATAATTAGAATCCCAAATGGTTAGGCATGGCTGAGGAGCTTTCCAAGACATTTTAGAAAGCTCAGCCTAAAAGAACCACATTGTGTTCTTGTCCCCCCTGGTTTCTTCATACATTTTCATTTTCCAGAACGTGCTGCTTTGGCTCTTTGCTATCCAAGACAGTAACTAGGAATGTCCAGAGAAGGGAAAGATGGAAACCCAATTCTGTTAATACTCAGTCCGTGTTTGTGAGAACCTGGGTTTGTACACATGTAGGTAAATGGTACCTTAAAAGTAAATTAAAACTGATGAAAGGGAAGATTAAAACCTGTGACAACAAGGTAACCACTGCATGGACTCTTGGTGAGATCATGGAATTGTAAGGGTTGGAAGGGACATCAAGAGATCATCAAGTCCAACCTCCCTGCCAAAGCAGGTTGCTTAGGACAGAATACAGTGCCATGGCAGGAGCTTGCCAACCTGAAATTCAGGGAGAAGAGATAGTTGAAGTGTTGGTGACTCGCTGATCGGAGTTACTGGGAACATCCCTTAACAGCAACATACCTTACTGGTATGGTGGGTAAGTGCAGTAGCATGTTTCCTAAGAGAAACTAACTGCACAAAATGGTGTAAATCCAGGGGAAGCAGCAGGGCCAAAGCATGGAAAGGGACAGCAACCCTGATGGCAGCTCACCAGTGTCATCATTTTGCATAGCTTGGTTCTGGTGGAGGAGGCGGGGGTCTGCAGGGGTGGGTGCTGCTAAAGCAGCCAGAAGCTCTCTGCAGGCCGCAGAGGGAAAACACCAGCCTGCTCAAGGCTGGAGTCATTGCTGACCAAGGCCGAGCCCATCAGTGATGGTCATAGCACCTCTGGGAATCACATTTAGGAGGAAAAAAACACAAGCAGCTGCTTTTTGTTCCAGAGAAGGGAGTGAGAAGATGTAAGAAACCGTGCAGACACCAAGGCCAGAGAAGGGGGAAGCCAGCACCCCAGGTGCCACAGAGAAAGATGCCCCTGCAGCCCCTGGAGAAACCCATGGTGGAGCGGGTGTCCCCCCACAGCCCATGGAAAAGGCCTAGACCCCACCTGCAGCCTGTGGAGAGGCCCCACGCTGGAGCAGGGGGAAGATATACAGAAGATGCTGTGACTTGCATTGGAGCAAGCTCCTGCCAGCACTTGCAGCCCGTGGAGACAGAGACACAGAGATGAGCAGGAGACACCCATGCCGGAGCAGGTTTGTTGGGGAGGTTTGTGACTCTAAGGGGGACTAGGCTGGAGCATTCTGGGCCTGAGAGACTGAGAGATGTTCTGAGATTTATGACTGCACCCCTAGAAGTGACCTATGCCGGGGCAGCTTACTGTGCACCGCAGTGGTACCAGGGTCCTGAGCCTTCATCACTACTGAGGGAAATGAACCAGATACCCTTTGAGCAGTTATGGTACTTTTAAAATTCCTTTGCAGCTTCTAGTAATGGTCGAGGAAAAGCTGCTTTGGGTTATTTTTTTTTACTTTATCACCCCGTCCGAGGGAGATTTACAGGCTAGAATATGTATACTGCTTATCAGCTGCCACCAGGCAGTACTGTTGGCAATCCCTTCAGCGCTCCTCTGTGCTTCTCTTCCAGGGAATGGAAATTTTATTCAAAAACTGCCAGAGACAGGTGCTCATGGGACACAGACTGCATCACTCTGGAGAGAGGCCACGACTCAACCTCATGAACACGGGTGTTTTGAGGTGAAACGCCGCCCCCACCCTTGCGAGGGGGAAGGAAGCTGGACAGCCTTCCGTGAGCCCTGCGGTACCACACAGCCCGCTCTCGCTCCTCAAGCAGACGCGACGCCCGCCTCTGAGGCAAGAACGGTTCCAACATGGCAGCGCGGCCGACGCCCACCTCTGAGGCGCGAACGGCCCCAACATGGCGGCGCGGGCGGGCGCTACCCAAGAGGTGCGCAGAGAGGCCCTGCAGCGGGAGAGCTTCCTCTTCCGTCGGCCCCCGGGACAGTTCCGCTTCCTGCGGCCGTGGAGTAAGAGATGGTGGAGGAGGGAGGCGGTGGCGGCGCCATGAGTTTCCTCAAGCGGTTCCCGCCCCCGGCCGAGGGCGTTCGCCACCAGCAGCCGGACACGGAGGCGGTGCTGGCTGGGCGCACCCTGGGAGCCGGTACGCTTTACATCGCCGAGAGGTAAGGGCGGCGGTACCGGAGTGTGCGTGCGGCGGGTTACGGTTCTCCGTGGGCTGCGGGGTCCGCGCTGAGGGGGCTGGGGAACCGCCGTATGAGGGGCCGCCTGAGGGAACTGCGGGGGTTATCCTCAGAGGGCCGGCTTGTGGGGGCTGAGAGGGCCTCTGCCTCCCCTGGTGGGGGACGTGTGGGGCCTCCCCTGGGGCTGCCTCCCTCCCCTGCGGTCACAGGGGGAGAGTGTCTCCCCTTGACCGGGGACTGCACAGTGTGGATAAGAGACTCGGAGAAGGGAGGGCTGTCGTGTGGGGGAAGCCCCCGGAGGGGGCTGCGAGGGGAATGCCTGGCTCTGCGCGTTTTTTGAAAGAAGGCAAGGGGTACAGCACGGCGAGGGAGCCTGGCTGGCTCGCGGGTTGAAAACATGGGACCTCTCAGCAGATGGGGCTGCTGGGTTTCTGTGAAGTCTCTTGCGTCCTGTTAATCACACGAATGGTCCGTGTTCTTAGGCAGAAGTACATTGAGTTATTCTGGAAGAGGCTATCTGAGCTCTATATGATTTCCTTTAGAATCACAGAATGGTTTGGGTTGGGAGAGACTGTAAAGATCATAAAGTTCCAACCCTCTTGCCTGGAGCAGGGGCACCTCTCACCAGACCAGGCTGCTCAAGGCCCCATACAACTCAGTCTTGAACATCTCCAGGGAGGGGACATCAACCACGTAACCTCACCACCCACATAGTGAAGAATTTCTTCCTAATATCCAACCTAAATCTACCCCTTTCCAATTTAAAACCATTCCCCCTGGTTCTGTTACTCCCTGGCCTTCTCAAAAGCCCCTCCCCAGCTTTCCTGTAGGCCCTTCAGGTACTGGAAGGCTGCTGTAAGGTCCCCTTGGAGCCTTCTCTTCTCCAGGCTGAACAGCCCCAACTCTCTCAGCCTGTCTTCATAGGAGAGGTGCTCCAGCCCTTTGATCATTTTTGTGGTCTCCTCTGGACCCCTTCCAACAGTTCCTTCCTTCACTGTACAGTTCAGGAGGACAGCCTGTTGATAAAGGCAGTACAGGTTATTTTTAGCCATAAAAGAAAAAAATCATCCTATTTTTCTGAGGTGGAAAAGTGTTGCTACAACAAGAAGTTGTAAAAATGTGTTACTGAGGAGTCAGTTGTCTTCATAAACCTTTAGACTCCAAAATAGGGAGTATTATTTGAGGGGCTTTTACTCCACCCAAACTTGCTAGTGATGCTGCGTTCCTTTTGGAGAGGAATCTCTCTGGAATTTCACTTCCCGTTTTGTTTAGCTGTTTTGGTTGCAGATACAATGGCTTCTGTTCTCCCAGCATCTGCTCTCAACATATAGAACGTCAAGTTTCTTTGCAAGTTGCTTTCAATAGATGTTTGTGTGAGGCACATGCAAGCCTGCCAGCTTCCTCACAGAATCACAAGGTTGGAAAAGACCTTTAAGATCATCAAGTCTAACTGTTCCTGTCCCATGCTAAACCATATCTCTAAGTACCTCATCTGCCTGTCTTTTAAACACACCCAGGGATGGGGACTCAACCCCCTCCCTGGGCAGCACTGACTCTTTCAGGGAAGAACTTTTCCCTCACATCTGATCTGACCCTGCCCTGGCACAGCTTGAGGACAAGGGGAAATGGCCTATCTGCTGTCACCTGGCTGAAGAGACCATTGCATACCTCTCTACACATTCCTGTCAGGTAGTTGTAGGTGGTGATAAGGTCTCCCCTCAGCCTCCTCTTCAGGCTTCTGCTCTTCTCCCAACATGTCTCCAGCCCATTGCTTTTACCAGAGTCACTTGCTGGTAACGAATAGAAAACACCAGCATTTGTGGGGGTGCTGTGCTGTGGGAGAAGCAGGAGAACAACACGGCTTTGGATCTGTGTACTGACTATGTCAGCAGCTGTAGACCTTGAGAACTGGCTGATTGAGGCTAGGAAATTCCGTGCTCCCACTTTGAAATCCCAGCCCGATTTCCTGAGGCAAGAAATTGTCTGTGACCTTTCCACTGGTTTTGTCCCTTCACAGAAACTTGCAGAGGTCTCACTTTCTGCACCTCGGTGTTTCTGTTCACTCTCTGACTTCCTTGATCACAGATACCCAAAAGTAGCTTCAATTTGATTTCTCAGCTGCTGGAAAGATGTTGATCCTTCTGATAGGAAGGAGGTAACTGCCCAATGGTGACGACCTGAGCTCGCTCTCGCTGCGGTCAGGGATGACAGAATGGGGGGAAGTGGAGGTTATAGCTTGTGAGATGGAAGAAACCACAGCCTGGCTCTGTTAGCTCTGCTGATTACAGGACTGGTGGTTTTTCTCTGTTCAGGCTGTACCCACATCAGATCTCTGTCCTCCAGAAATTACAAGAGTGACTTTCCTAGCATTCTCTTTGTCTTGAAAAACCACCTAATGTTTAATAATTCGAGTTACACATCACACTCTGGAATATCTGTAGTCATCTTGGGGATGATCCATGTTTACAGGGAGGAGAAAATGAAGAGGTGGTGAGGGAAATTCAATGCGAGTACGACGAAGCTGAAATATGTGTAGGGTGCTCAGCTTTCAATGTCTTTAAGAAAAGGCTTCTTTTACCTCAGCCCATGGGTTAAAGCTGTTAGGGCAGGTCCAGAACTGTGTGTTAGCTGAGAGCGGAGTCAGTGCATTGTTGGGAAATACCCAGTCAGGTATTTCCTGAGTCAGGTATCTTAAATACCTCTCACTTGTCTCTCTTTAATTTTTTATTTTTAATTCCCTCTCCCTGTTAGTCGCCTGTCTTGGCTGGAAAACTCTGGAGTTGGCTTCTCCTTGGATTATCCCACCATAAGTTTACATGCTGTCTCCAGAGACCTGACCGCCTACCCATGGGAGCACTTGTACGTCATGGTGAATGCCAAATTTGAAGGTATGCTGGGGGTGTTGCTTAGTGTTTCTGAGCAGCATGATTTCCTCTTCAAAAACAGTATATTTTTGGTTTAAAAATTGCATGCTTCATTCAAGTAATAGCTTATTTTTACTATTTATTTTAGAACTATAGCTTTGCCGTTGCTGAGGGTCCCTTCTCTCAGTGTGTGAACCTGTACAGCTGGAGCCACTGAGAGTCGGTTCCCTGCTCCTATACTCATTTTAAACAATTTAGGTACTCTGCTGTCTCCCCATGATTCCAGCTTACCTATCTTTTCAGCTTTATTAAATTTATGTTAATGTTGCTACCCTCTCCAGGCTTTCTGAATCCCTGCTGTTCCCCATTACCCTGCAAGCTTTCATTCATTTTCTCCCACAGCTTGCTTCAAAATTACAATAATAATGAAAAAAAGAGGCTAGCTCATGTACCAGGCTAGTGAATCTTCTTAAATTGCCCACAAAACCATCCTCTTGGCCACTCTTGCTTTGACCTAGTGAAATCAAGCTTTCTATTTTCTTGTTTGTATGAAGCCTCTCTCTATTTTTCATGTATTGATTTTATTTTTTATTCCTGTTAATATTCTACCTGTCACAAACTGCCATCTCCATCCAAGACCAGCGGCGTTAAGTCTCAAGCAGGTCTCCTTTCCCCTTCCTGCCTACTAGTCGTTGTAGTTAAAGGTTGAAAGCTGGCATTTAGTTTTCCCTTAGTTTGTATACTTAAAGTACTGACAAGACTGAGGAGGCAGAGGTGTTTTTTAGCTATTAATACTCTTTCTTTATTTCTTCCTGTTGTGTTCCTAATGTTCTCTACCAATGGTATGAGAACGTGTAAGTACGCCTCTTGGTTTGTCTTCCTCGCTTGCTTTAACAGTCTTCCTTAAACTGAGCCTGTTCTGATGAAAGATGTTTCCAGCTTTTAATTCATTCTGATAATTATGTTGGAAAATACAGATATTCTTTGATAGTCCTTATCTATAAATCCTTAATAAATTATATTTGTAGGGATTTTTATTGACATATATGAACTCTGGCTACTGTAAATCTGATTATAAGCCCTAAATAGCACTAAAAACCAGACCTCTCCTCTTCCTTGGCTGCTGGAGTCTTCATTTCTTCGATGGGCAGGGTACATTTTGTGCTTCCTCTGAAAGTTTTTGTTGTGCTCTGTGTGTGAGTGTGTGTGCCTTCTCCTCATCCCTTTTTAGAAAAGGCAATCAGAGGTTGACTTCATTGAAAGCAGAGAGCTGGCCTCAGCAGTAACAAGCTGTGCCTGCGGGTGTCAGTTGGAAGAGGATTGGGGTAGCTTCCTTGGACACTTCATTTTGGGGGACAGCTGGTTGGCAGCTTCTTGGCTTCCTCATATTCTTGGTGGTGCCAATTTTGTGTCATAAATCAAGTAGAGATCTTCCATAAGTGTCAGAGCCCCCTGTGAGAGGCCACGCTGGAAGCAAGTTGATTTTGTGATAGTAGTGTAAAGGATCCATAAAATTCAGGTGATTTGAAATACACGTTGTGCACACAAACAGTTGTGGATTGTGGGGTTTTGGAGTACAGTTGATTCTGCTTTCCTGAAGTACATGAATACATCCTGGGACAGAAATCTCCAGTCCTAAAATGATAAATAGAGAAGTTTGTGCCTTGAATAATGTGATGGGACTGGCTTGGTTTGTGCTTCTCTAGGTTGTGTCCAGATTTCTGATGTGATTGGGTGTGTTCCTGAAAGAACTGCAAAATATGACTCTGGTTTGGGTTTTTATTAGACAAAATAAACATGTTTCTTTTAAATGTTTCAATTTCCTAAAGAAGAGACGAAAGAAGCTCCCATGGCTGAAGGGGAGGAGGAGGAGGACGACAGCGATGATGATGTTGAACCAATCGCAGAGTTCAGATTTGTACCTAGCGACAAATCAGCCTGTAAGTGAAGAGGGAGGTGGTGGTTTGGCTTAAAGCCTTGGCTATGTGTGGAAGACACTGGGTATAGAGAGGTAAAGGACATCATCCCTTGGTGTCCTTCTCTAGTTACTATTTTTTTGTGTGCTGAAAACAAGGCAAATTGTTTTATCTTGCTTGATACCGGAATATTTCAAGCAATCACATCCCAAGGAAAATTCCAGTGCTATAAAACAGAGACTTTTTACAAACACATGGCAGAGATAATCTTACCTATGTATGTTACCAGAGAACTTGTATGGGAAACATCTTTTTAATTACAAATTCAGTGATATTTGAGCCAGGGTAATTTCATTAGGAACACACTAATGTCTAGATGCTGGGAAGCAGTTGAATCCCATCTGGTGCAGAGCTTACAGTTGGATCCACGTTTTAAGAATCTTGTATTTAAATGCTGGAAGGAATCCTGTAGCAGGTAATCACAGACTGAATTGTCCAGACATAAGACCTGAAGGGACCATACAAAAACTTTTTAAAAGAGCAGACAATGGCAGGACAAGGGGGAATGGATTGAAGCTAAAGGAGGGAAAGTTTAGATGAGATATTAGGGGGAATCTCTTTACAGAGAGAGTGGTGAGGGGCTGGAACAGGCTGCCCAGAGAGGTGATGGAAGCCCCGTCCGTGGAGGTGTCCAAGGCCAGGTTGGATGGGGCCCTGGGCAACCTTGTGTAGCTCCAGGCCTGGAGGTTGGGGCAGGGGGTTGGAACTCTATGATCCTTGTGGTCCCTTCCAACCCAGACCATTCTATGATGCTATGGTAAGCATAGTGAAATAATGGAAAAGTTTCATTCAGAGGGTAAAGCACCCAGCTGGGCCTTGGAAACCTGATTTATTGCTTGCATGGCTGCTGTTGGATGGTATCTTCAAATAGGAATTCAGTGGTGGTTCTGGCAAAGGAATAGTTTCAACCTCTCAGTCCTGGATTTCTTGCCTGTTGTTGTGGAGTATTGGTAGAGAAATGAGGGAGGTTTGTGTTCTTTTGTGTCCCTGCAGTGGAAGCCATGTTTTCAGCCATGTGTGAGTGCCAGGCGCTGCACCCAGACCCAGATGATGAAGATTCAGACAATGACTACGAAGGGGAGGAGTACGATGTTGAGGCCCACGGTTTGTAACACCTGTTTCTTTAGAAATAACCTACTAGCACTTGGATACCTGGTACTTCTCCTACCCTGTCTGTCATGAGGATGCTTTGGTGTGTTAAGATGTTTATTATTTACCTTGCTGAAGCATTCTTTCTGCCCCAGGCACAATAAAAAGCCTCAGAAAATCTGTAGTTTAGCCATCAAAAATCACTGGAATTCAGCAAAAACATTGCTCTTGTTCTGAAAAGCCCTGAGACACAAACACCAGCCTTTCCCATTCCCAGTGGGCATGCTAGCATGAGTTCAGTGCCCATGCTATGGTGAAGTCAATTCCCATCACTTTTCATTCTGTCACTGATGTAAACAGCCTGTTAAGCTCATTCAATTCAAGTGTAATTTGTCTAGCTGTTCTGTTCCTCCACCCCTGCTCAATCCAGGCTCTTAAACTCAGGTCTGATAAATATAAACTTGGTTTTGCAGAACTAGAACAAGGTGACATACCGAGCTTCTACACTTATGAGGAAGGACTGTCACATCTAACTGCAGAAGGACAGGCCACTCTGGAAAGGTTAGAAGGCATGTTGGCCCAGTCTGTCAGCAGTCAGTACAACATGGCTGGAGTGAGGACAGAAGACTCAATAAGGGAATTTGAAGGTAGGAAATCCTTTTCTTTTTTGTTTTTTTTTTCTTTTTTTACTAAAGAATGTATGAAAGCAGTGGTTCTCTTGTCTGATCCACAAGCATCCTACTTGATGATGCTGTGCTGCTCTGTGTGCATCAGGTTTATCATTGTTCGCAGCCACATGTTGAAAAATTGCCTGTGGTCCTGCTGGCAGGAGGTTACCTGCTGTGGATTGAGGGCTGCTCTGTTAAAGGATGAGGACTCCTGTGTTGAGAATTCTTGATTCTTTAATGGTGCCACTACCTCAGTGGTAGGGTGAAGTTGATTGAGGATTATAAGGAAATAAAAATAAACTTAGAATCATAGAATCCCAGAATCTCCTGAGCTGGGAGGGACCCATAAGGACTACCAAGTCCAACCCCTGGCTCCACACAGGCCCAGCCAAATCAGAGCAGGGCACTGAGTGCATCATCCAGATGCTTCTTGACCTCAGTCCAGCTTGGGGCTGTGACCCCTTCCCTGGGGAGCCTGTGCCAGTGCCCGACCCCCCTCTCAGGACAGAACCTCTTCCTGACATCCAACTGAAACGCCCCCTCCCCCTCCCCCCAGTGCAGCTTCACGCTGTTCCCTTGGGTTCTATCCCTGCTCCCCAAAAAGAAGAGATCAGTGCCTGCCCCTTCACTCCCCCTCATCAGGAAGCCACAGACCACCATGAGGTCTCCCCTCAGCCTCCTCTTCTCCAGGCTGAACAAACCCAGGGACTTCAGCCTCTCCTTGTAAGACTTCCCCTCCAGACCCTTCCCCATCCTCCTTGCCCTCCTCTGGACACTCTACAAGAGTTCTGTGTCCCTCTTGTCCTGTGGCACCCAAACCTGAGGTGAGGCCACCCCAGCGCAGTGCAGAGCAGGACAATCCTCTCCCTGGACTGGCTGGCCATGCTGGGCTTGATGCACCCCAGGATGGGGCTGTCTCTCCTGGCTGCCTGGGCACGCTGCTGGCTCATGGGTAACTCGCTGTCAACAGAGACACCCGAATCGCTCTCAGTACAGCTGGCCTCCAGCGCCTGATCCCCCAGGCTGGATGCTCAGCCAGGGTTTCCCCTTCCCAGGGGCAGAATCTGGCACTTGCCCTTGTTAAGCTTCGGGCTGGTGGTGACTGCCCAATGCTATGATCTGTCCAGATCTCCCTTCAAGGCTTCTCCACCCTCAACAGAGTCAACAGCTCCTCCCAATTCGGTGTCATCTGCCGATTTACTAGGGAAACCCTGTTGTCCTTGAAATACACCTGACAATCTGCTCGTGTTTCAGCTGTGCCCTTCGTTAGAAAATTTTGTTGGGTTTCTGAACCCCCACATTTTGAAAGTATAAAGTGAATAGCAAATACATCATGTGTCTCAAAGCCATCTTCATCTCTCTCTGGTGTTTGCCTTCCTAATCTCATTTCCTATGGTACTGCTTCTTAGTTTGCTACAATTATTGATGTCCCCAGGGCAGCAGCTTCAGAATTCTGGGATGTTTTGACTTTATAGCATGGAGTGATTTTTCCTTTTATTGCCTTTGATTGCTGAGAGCTGTTTCAGAACAGGAACCAGCCTCTTTCTGTTAGAGGGTGCTTAAAGCTATTCAAAGGAATCACACTATTTGTAATGCTGAAACTTCATCTTTTTAAAAAATGAACCGTTTAAATGCAGTATTTATATCTTGTAGCAAGTGGGGGGAGATGACGTTGGAGGAAACAGTGATACCTTTAGGTAACCGACTTACAGAGCTGGAACAAAACCACAAATTTGAGCACCTCAGATTCCTTAGGCTGCCTTCAGAAGTTCAGTGGAGAAGTTTTCTGCGGGGCTCTCCTGTCACGAGGGCTCTCTCCTGTCACCAGAGGGCTCTCTCCTGTCACCAGAGGGCTCTCCTGTCACAGAGGGCTCTCCTCTTTCCTCTGATAACGCCTGCGGGGTGACATAGCTTTGCCTGCTTTTTGCAGATGGGATGGAGGTGGACATCGCGCCAGTAGTTGCAGGGCAGTTTGAAGACGCAGAAGTCGATCACTGAGGAGGACATAAGCTGCTGTAAGTTCTTCTGTCTTCCAACACCAATGCTTTTTGGTCCTCAGAGCCTTCTGTTTCTATGATTTTTTCTGTAATGCAAATGATCCTGCATCTTCTATGGGAAGTATCTTGTGTTACTGGGAGGATGGCGATTTATTTAGAGAAGGAAAAGGTAGCTGTGGTTATTGCATGTATGGGAAGGTGTTCAGTGATGTATCCAAACTGCCTGTCGGCATGACCTGGCACACTGCTGGGGTAACCTGCATTGATGTGCCTGTCTGGAAGACAGGTCAGCCGTTTGGTAACTGAAGACTTGTCAGATCTCAGAGGTTTTTAGAAGCTGAGAGGCTCTTAGATGCTGAGACACAAACACTGGAGCCATTGCTGGGAAGTTACTGTCCTTAGTATCCGTTATTTCACCCTTAGTGTGCAAGATTTCCCAGGCCTTTCAAGGGGACAGAACACATCGCAGCATTGCAAGTCCAGCTCTTCCTTCACTGTAAGTGGAGCAGGAACAGTTCCTGGTAGATTTCGGTTGTCAGAACTGCACAGCTTGGGAGACAACTCCCTGCTTAGGTGGTTGTGTCCATGTGCCCTCTCACCTCCCATCACCTGCACTGCTTTTCTCCTCTCAGTGGCATTACAAGATGATGGGTGGTGTGTTGGGACAGTGCTTCTTCCTTGCTTGGGAGGGAGAGTACAGAACTATCCCACTTGAAATGCCAGAGGAAACAGTTGTGGGGCCCATAGCCTAAAGCTTGGGGGAGGAAAAAAGGAGAGGGGCAGGGGAGGAAAGGGCCATAAATAAGAAGAGGATGGAAGTGGGTCAGAAGTAGTCGGTGAGGGAGAAAGAGGCTGTTGCAGAGGGCTGATTCACATCTGCTTTCCAGCTTTGTTGCTTGTTTTACTCCGCTGTTAATTCTCCTGCGGTTCTGAAAGTCCCCAACAGCCCTGTGTTCCCTCACTGATCTCACCTGCTGACAGTGAATTAGTAGTTCTTGTTTGGTGTAAGAGCTCAGACTTCCTTCGGTTGCTCTTCCTGCCCTGAGAAGGCTTTGCAGTGTGGAGAGTTCTTCCAAAGAAAGTCAAGATACCGGTGGCCCCACCACTGGATGGTTCTCTTATTTGATAAAGGACATGTAATTAGGGAAGACTCTTCAGCTGTAGCTGAAGTGCCTGCCTCTTGGTGAATGGACAGCTTGGCTCTGACTCCATCTCCAAGATGATTTCAGTCCATGGCTTATTAAAAAATCCTGAAAGATCAGAATGGTGCTGTTGACAATTCAGGTGTGAATGTTTAGTGTCCTGGTTTAAACTGGGGCGGGATTCAGGAGAGTTAGTGACTGGTAGCCGATCTCTGTGGAGCCTGGAAGTACTGGTGGAAGTGACGTTGACTGATCTTGTAGCAAAGCACAAAGCACACCCTGTGAGGAGCAGTCTTGATCAGTGGAATTCTTCCCGCTGCTTACTCCGTCCTTTGCACAGCGCAGCAGGTGGCTGTGGGGGATTACTGCTGTGGGAGGTCATTGGGTAGGGAGTCCTGCTTGTGCTGATCAGTTGAGGAGCTGAGCCCGGTCAGGGCAGATCTGTGCCATGTAGCATCAAGCGTTGTAATGACGTCGCTCCTAGTAGCAGTTAGGGAGCTGGGGGCGGGGGTGATGGGCCTTTTTAAAGTAACCACCAGCCTGAGTGCCCTGATGTAATTTAAGTAAGTGGGGAAACCTAGGCTATAGGCAGCAATAAACAGCTGGAGGTGCAAGGCGCCAAGAACCCCTCTTGGAGGTCTGCTGATGGCCCTGCTGACAGGTTTGAGCAGCAGTGTGGCTTGGTTCTGCGCTCTGAGAATAGGGGCAGGGAGGGAGCACGCTGTGATCTGAGTGGAACAGCTCAAACCTTCTGAACCGCAGAAATGATCTGCAGGAACATCTTGTGGGTGATCCTTTAGAGAGCAACCTGCTGCCCTGCCTCTAAAGCAGTGCCCTTGTGGGACGCTGATGTTGCATGTTAGTGCTCGTTACCCAAACGAGATGTGACAGCTGCCCACTGAAGCTCCTGGAAGACTCGCTGGCTGTTGCTGTGGGACATTTCCACTGGTCTTGTTACAAGCTGTGTTTTGTCTGCCGCATCACGAGGTTGCGTAATTGTTCCGAAGCAACTGGTGTTCCCTGTGTGTGGCAGTGTGACACAGGGTCTTACAGGGCACGGGTGTACAACTCTGAATTGTAAGCCTGTGCTGTCCTTAGCTGACCTGAGCTGAGAGCTGCTGTCAAAGGGGAAGGTGCTGAGCCCTTCTGTAAATCAGTAGATCCACAATACTGCAAACAAGGGCTAGCTACTGCCGGGTGGAGACTGATAAGCTTTTATCTGAATGCCCAATGATGTAAACTCGGTGTCTTGTATCTTTCAGATTCCTCTTGTGGCACTTCCAGAATAAGCTGTAAAAACTGAAGGCATTGCAGTGACTATCGGGAGTTAATCTTTCTGTTAACGAGCTAAGCTTAGACATCTGGGTCTATAAATGCTTTTATAGATGTTTAAAAATGGGGGGTTGACATTTGTGACCACTATGGGGTTATTTAAAAGCAAAACATAAACAATAAAACCTCTCGCGCCTAACACTTGAATGGGGCTAATCAGGGGTTATCTCAAAGCAGCCTTTGTAGGAATACCAGGACTTGAGAATCAGAACTGTTAAGTAGAACAGAATTTTAGATTGTTCTAGAATTTCCCATATTTTTGTACCTGTTCATCGAGTCGGTGGAGCGCAGCGACAGAAACGTTACCGAATTCAACTGATAGGAACTGGGGTTGGCCAGGGATTAAAAACAATGCTAAATGTAACGCCCCCCAAGTAACCAGCTTCATCAGTTCAGTGCTGTCCTTTTCATTTCTCCAAGAGCAGAGTTTGGCTGGTGGAGGAGATGGAATATAGCCTGTAAAGCCCTTGAAAGAGAGAACCTGTTTTGTGTCTTTGTATTAAATGTTAACAACATTGTTAAATAAACTAAGATTTTTTTGTATTTCACAACCAACTGTGTGTTGCAGTTCTCAGTCCTTTACCTCAGCAGGCGGCTGGCAGTTCGGAGCTGACCTCGTTTTACTTTCAGCGCTGTTTGTAATGAAGAAAGCTTCAAGTCAAGTGTGTAAGTGAAGCCATTTTCATCGTTCACTTGAGTGTGAGAGTAATAAAAGGGCAGACTGTCTGCAGAGCACCTGTGACTTTTTTCCCAGGATCTCCAATATTTATTTCAGTATCGTCCAATACTGATTTCAGTTTTATTTTGGTGTCTGAACAGCTTTCCTTAGCAGCCCTCCACTCTTGGAGCAGTATGGGTGATTCTGCCCTGTTGAGCTTGGTGGGAAAAGGGAAATGATCTGTGGGTGTTTGGTTGATGCTCACCTGAACATGAGCCAGCAGTGTGCCTGGGGGGCTGAGAAGGCCAATGGCATCCTGGCTTGTGTCAGGAATAGTGTGGCCAGCAGGACCAGGGAGGTGATTGTCCCTCTGTGCTCAGCTCTGGTGAGGCCCCACCTTGAATACTGTGTTCAGTTTTGGGCCATTCACTACAAGAAGGACATCCAGGCCCTGGAGCGTGTCCAGAAAAGGGCAGTGAAGCTGCCAAAGGGTCTGGAACACAAGTCTTACGAGGAGAGGCTGAGGGAACTGGGACTGTTTAGCCTGGAGAAGAGGAGGCTCGGGGGAGACCTTATTGCTCTCTACAACTCCCTGAAAGGAGGTTGTGGTGAGCTGGGGATCAGCCTCTTCTCACAGATAAGTAGCAACAGGACAAGAGGGAACAGCTGCAAGTTGTGCCAGGGGAGGTTCAGGTTAGAAATGAAGAGAAATCTCCTCTCTGAAAGAGAGGCTGGGGGTTAGAACCGGGTGCCCAGGGAGGTGGTGGAGTCACCGTCCCTCGGGGTGTTCAAGGAAATGTTGGATGAGGTACTCAGGGACATGGTTTAGTGAGTAATAGAGGTGGTAGGGGGATGTTTGGACTAGATGATCTTGGAGGTCTCTTCCAACCTTAATGATTCTGTGATATTGTTTGAAAATTATAACCACTGTGTTGAATATTCATTAGGACACCCAGTCAGTGCTGATGGAATTGTAAACTGTTGACGTTGCCAGATAAATTATTTAGCACGCTCTGCAGCCAGACACTCGATGAGAAAGTCTCCCCAGCCCTCTGTGTATATGTTTATGTAAATATATGCATGCTTTCCTTAGGGATACAGTGTAACAAAGGAGAGCAGGGGGTGAGGCTTTGCTTTGTGCACTGTGATTTGGAGAGTTTTTGTATGATGAGATTCCTGGAACAGTGAAGGAGCATGGAAACTCTGGAAACTCCCTGCAATTCTAAATGGGTGTTTGTGCTTAAAGCACCTTTGGATTTTAATTATTTTTTTTTCTGGTGTAAATTTTAAGTTTCTTTGAGTGCAGTTTTCATATAAAACTGTGGAGTGCCTGTCCTAAGTCCTGGCAGGTGAGAAGAATCACAGAATGACAAGGTTGGAAAAGCCCTTTAAGATCAAGTCCAACCGTTCCTGTCCTGTGCTAAACCATATCCCTGAGTACCTCATCTACCCGTCTGTTAAACACATCCAGGGATGGGGACTCAGCCCCCTCCCTGGGCAGCCTGTTCCAGGCCCTGACAACTCTTTCAGGGAAGAACTTTTTTCTAACATCTGATCTGACCCTGCCCTGGCACAGCTTGAGCCCATTTCCCCTTGTCCCATCTCCTGTCCCCTGACTGAAGAGACCATCACCCACCTCTCTGCACCCTCCTGTCAGGTAACTGTAGGCAGTGAGAAGGTATCCCTTCAACATCCTCCTCTCCAGACTAAACGCCCCCCAGCTCCCTCAGCTGCTCCTCAGAGGATTTGCCCTCCAGCCCCTTCCCCAGCCTGGTTGCCCTTCTCTGGACTCGCTCCAGGACCTCAGTGTCCTTCTTATGGTGAGGAGCCCAGAACTGGACACAGCCCTTGAGGTGCAGCCTCACCAATGCTGAGTACAGGGCAGAGTTACACTGCAGGGCAGCTGGGCTCCACACAGGCTCCTCTCTGCATTCCCACCACAAGCAGTAGGAAGCTCCAGGAAGGAGGATTTGTGTTGTATTGATGCAGAGCTGCCAGAGCAGCTATTTAACGATGCTGTCAGTCAAATCAAGAGAGCAAGGTTAACTTGGGTCAGGTGGAAACACTGGGGTGAGCCTTGAAGGTTGCATTGAGAATTGGATTTAAATGCAAAGCTTTACTTTAAATAAAACTTTTCAGTTATGTGTAAGTGTTCTGGGAATGCATTATTCTGAGTGTAAAAACATGGATTTTTGTCTGTACTACCAAACCCAGTTCAGTTCTTCAGGCCATAACTTCGTTTTCATTCTTTCAGCTACCTTTTGGTTTTTAATCTCATTTTTTTAACCTTAATTGAGTCAATTTACAGATCATCTATTTATTAATCTTTTTTTTTTTTCTTTTTAAATTCTCATGGCCAGAAATTGAGCAGCTACTTGTTAATCACCCAGCCTTGGGCCATTTTTTAAAACTCTGTTGCGCCACGTTCAGCCGAGATTTATTTGGAGACCTTTACCCCATGGGCCTCTTGGGCTCAAAGGAGACATGCAAATCAGCTCATTATGTCAGGCTCATTTCCCTGAGAATCACAGAATGTGGAAGGTTGAAGGGACCTTTGGAGGCCATCTAGTCCCACCCCCTGCAGTGAGCAGGGACATCTTCATTGGATCAGGTCACTCAGAGCCCCATCAAGCCTGACCTCGAATGTCTCCAGGGATGGGGCCTCCACCACCTCTCTGGGCAACCTGGGCCAGGGTCTCATCTGCCGCTTTCAGAGTGAAGAACTTTTTCCTAATATCCAACCTAAATCTCCCCTTTTCTAGTTTAAAACACTACCCCTTGTCCTATCGCTCCATGCCCTTGGGAACAGTTCTTCCCCAGCTTCCCTATAGGCACCTTTCAGGGACTGGAAAGCTGCTACAAGATCCTCCCGGAGCCTTTTCTCCAGGCTGAACCAGCCCAACTCTGTCAGCCTGTCTTCATAGGAGAGGTGGTCCAGCCCTTTGATCATTTCTGTGGCCCTCCTCTGGACACGCTCCAACAGCTCCATGTCCTGGAAATGAGGCTCATCCCTCAGCTTGAGTATAATGTAAAGGTAAAAAATCCCAAGGAGGGGTGAGAAAATAACATCTGTAAGGTATAGATCACATTAAAACAGGTAGAATCATAGAATCATGGACTGGTCTGGGTTGGAATGGACCCCAAGGATCACAGAACTCCAACCCCCTGCCACAGGCAGGGCCACCAACCTCCAGGCCTGGAGCTACACAAGGTTGCCCAGGGCCCCATCCAACCTGGCCTTGAACACCCCCAGGGATGGGGCATCCACCACCTCTCTGGGCAGCCTGGTCCAGCCCCTCACCACTCTCTCTGTAAAGAACTTCCCCCTAATATCTCATCTAACCCTTCCCTCCTTCAGCTTCACTCCATCCCCCTTGTCCTGCCGGTCTCTGTCCTTTTAACAAGCTGATCCCCCTCCTGTTTCTCTGCTCCCTTCAGGGACTGGAAGGCTGCAATGAGGTCCCCCCACAGCCTTCTCTTCTCCAGGCTGAACCAGCCCAGCTCCCTCAGCCTCTCCTTGTAGGGGAGGTGCTCCAGCCCTCTGATCATCTCTGTGGCCTCCTCTGAACCCTCTCCAACAGTTCTCCATCTTTCTTGTGTTGGGGCCCCAGCTCTGGACACAGGACTCCAGCTGGGGCCTCCTGAGGGCAGAGTAGAGAGGGACAATCCCGCACCCCCCCCCCCGTCCCCCGTCCCCCGTCCCCCGTCCCCTGTCCCCTGTCCCCCGTCCCCCGTCCCTGCTGCCACCCCTCTGCTGCTGAAAGTGAAAAAAAGAAGATGAAAGGTAAAAGTGATAAAAGGTGCCAGGCAAAGGCCTCCCAGTGCAGCGTGTGGTATCTAAGCCGTGTTGTTTGGCGGTTTCCTGCACCAGGCTTCTGTTCTCACCCCCGTGGCCAAGTTACAACACAGAGATGAAGGTGACACCAGCGGCAGGCTGGCGGCTTCCCCGGCTGGCAGCGGGAGGGGCCGTTCTCTGGGCCCTGAAGGGTTTCACCAAAGAGGAGTTTCCTTTTAGCAGGCCTGCTCAGGCTAGTGAAGTGCTGTGGAACAACAGCCCAGCAGTTCAGGTTGGCTTTAGTGTGTTAGCAGGATACTTTTGAAAATTGTATTGGAATGGCTGAATACAGGGTCATGGATTAAGGCTGCCCTGGATGAAAAGCATGGCCAAGTGGTTGGTTTCATTTTGCAATATCATCTTAAATAGAGCTTGGAAAATGAAAGGATTTTATTGCATTGTGTAAGAAATGACATGAGAATATTTCCTTCCCAAACTTTTGCCAAAAAATAGATAGCTGGCACCAAGACCTGGGTCAGACTTGGTTTGTAATTATACTGTGCAAAACCCTATCTGATTCCCTCTTCCTCTTAGAATATGGTCTGCAAGGTAACCTTGGTAATGAGTAGAGGGGTTTACTTAGTACTGGGATCTTTCTAGAACTTGTTAATCACAAGGGGCGATGGCCTCAAGTTGGAACACAGGAAGTTCCACACCAATATGTGGAAGAACTTTTTCCCAGTGAGGGTGAGGGAGCCCTGGGACAGGCTGCCCAGGGGGTGTGGAGTCTCCTTCTCTGGAGATATTCCAGCCCCATCTGGACACTGACCTGTGTGACCTGTCCTAGGGACCCTGCTTTGGCAGGGGGGTTGGACTCGATGATCCCTGGAGGTCCCTTGCCAATCTCTACTGCTCTGTGAGTCTGTAATCTTTCATTTCAAACCTATAACTATGAAAAGAAAAACTGAATTTAGTCTTAAATTTGAAAAAGATATTTTGGCATACATAAAATTTAAGATGCACCCATAAGAAGACATCTCATGCTAGAAATGGAACTTCAGAGCATGGTGGTGCCTGTCAATGGTGGTATAAATGGGGCTACAAAGGGCATGTTTGGGCCAGTTTGCATATGTAGCTTTCCTGTGGTTTTGGCTCATCCTTTTTTTCTCCTCAATTGCAAATTCATTTATTTCAAGGAAAAAGTATCTGCTAACAGTTAGGTAAAATTGAGGACAAATCAAGTTCCACATGATTCATCCCTACACACCATTGTCTGTTACATTATGTGATGAGGCAGCAGGAAGCTTGGGTAATACTTGTTTGCCTCCAATGCCCTGTTTGTGTGTGTGTGTGTCTGCTGAATTTTATGGCTCTTGATTACCACTCTTGCCAACCAAGATAAACACGGTTCAACAAGGCCAAGTGCAGAGTGCTGCACATGGGACATAACAACCCCGTGCAGCACTACAGGCTTGGGGAAGAGTGGCTGGAGAGCTGCCTGGCAGAGAAGGACCTGGGGTGTTGGCTGACTGCAGGCTGAACATGAGACAGCAGTGTGCCCAGGTGACTAGGCAAGCCAATGGCATCCTGGCTTGTATCATAAATAGTGTGTCTAGCAGGTCCAGGCAGGTGATTGTGCCCCTGTATTCAACATTGGTGAGGCTGCACCTCAAGTGCTGGGTCCAGTTCTGGGCCACTCACCATAAGAAGGACATTGAGGTCCTGGAGCAAGTCCAGAGAAGGGCAGCCAGGCTGGGGAAGGGGCTGGAGGACAAATCCTCTGAGAAGCAGCTGAGGGAGCTGGGGGTGTTGAGCCTGGAGAAGAGGAGGCTGAGGGGAGACCTTATCACCACCTACAGTGACCTGACAGGAAGTTGTAGAGAGGTGGGTGATGGTCTCTTCAGCCAGGGGACAGGAGATGGGACAAGGGGCAATGGGCTCAAGCTGTGCCAGGGCAGGGTCAGATCAGATGGGAGGGAAAAGTTCTTCCCTGGCAGAGTTGTGGGGCTGTGGAACAGGCTGCCCAGGGAGGGGGTTGAGTCCCCATCCCTGGATGTGCTTAACAGATGGGTAGATGAGGTACTTAGGGATATGGTTTAGCACAGGACAGGAGCGGTTGGACTCAATGATCTTAAAGGTCTTTGCCAACCTCGTGATTCTGTGTTCATTCAGCAGGCTGTGATCATTCAGCAGCCAGCACCTGCCTTGAAAGGAAGTGAGGGGTTATGTACCTGCACTCAGGTATTATTAAAACACTGCTGGTCCTACAGACTTAATTTTGGTGTAGGGGACCTCTAGAATAGAGCTGTGTAGAGTCTCCTAGGGAGTAGTGTGGCCTTTCCTCCTCTCAGACGGGTGTGTATTGCAAGTAGGAATACAATGAGGTCAAAAGAATGGTGCCTTCTACAGGAAGAACTCCAATGAAATCAAACCTTGAAAGGACCAGGTATTCTCTAAAATCATAAAGTTACATGCTGTTGTAATACAGGTCAGCAAATGGCACTTATGGCTAAAGTGACAAAGTTCCAGTGTTTTAACAGTCCTTCACATTCCTATGGCTGAACGGAAACTGTTGGCAGGTATTTCATCACAAAATCAGGATCTGAATACAAAGCTGTCAGTCAGTCAGATATTTCAAAGGTGAAATCTGAAAGTGCAACCAAAAAGCAGCGTGGAAACCTGCCAACAGCTTTCAGAAGGCTTCATGTCTGAAGGTGGTGGAAGTATTTTCTTCACTGTAGTGCTGCCAGAGTTCAGGATCGATGTCTCACGATATCCGGGGAAGGAGTTCATCCCATATAAAAGCCACAAGTATTGTACCTGACAAGAGAAATTAGAGAAAGGACCTTGATTTAAGTGTATTTGGGCAAGGACAAGGTACTGGTATTGAAAATAAAAATCACAGTTCAGTATTGGAGTGTTTAACATGCTGCACAGCAGGGATTGATTGCAGAAAAAAAAATGCATGTTTTATCATCAGTGATTTTGCAAACACAATCTTTTTCACAAAGAAACCTTCAACAGATCAAGCTGGCATGATCTGGCATCCTCATGAGTTCATAATCTTGTTTTTCTTTGTATATTTAATGTTTTAATTCTGATCTGTGTAAGCCAAGCCCCAGGCAACACAGTTTGAGCAGCTAAATCCAACACGTGCACCTTCCTGTTGCTGTCACAGAGTTCCTTTCTTTGGAGCTGGATGATTGTTTGGGGTTTATTTGAAGAGCAGCCTGGTTCAGGGTTTATTCTGAAGCTGAAAAATGGTACAGTTAGACTGTAGGTTTTTCATGAGAATCAGAATATTTCAAGTTGGAAGGGACTGGTAAGGATCATCAAATCCAAAGAAGATCATCTAAAGAATGGTGCAAGACCATTACTGTTTCTTCTGCAAACATCAGTATATTCTGTTTCTGAAACAAAGAAGATTCTGGTTGATAGTGTTCCTCACCCACAGCTTGTATTTTGTGAAGGTTCACAGAATCACAGAAATGGTTGTTGGGAGGGATTCTCTTTAGTCCAGTCTCCCTCACTGTACAGGACTATTACTGCCTATGCCAGATACATTAAGGTGGCCTTGTCCAGCTGGGTCCTGAAAACCTCCATGGATGGAGGCTGTAGCACGTCTCCAGGCAAGCTGCTGCAACGTTGCTGCACCCTTCTGAAGGTTTCCTGGAGTCTAATCTGAACTTCCCACCCCACAATTTGAAGCCTTGCTGTTACACTGTCTGCTAATGAGAACCAGGTAATCTCTGTCATCCTCCCAACTACTCAACTAACAGTTGACTGCTCTTCAAACACTCATTCACCTCATTTTTATCACCCTAAATAAGCCCAGCTCCCTGAACCTCCTCTCACAAATCAGGTACTCCAGGCCCTTCCCCATCTTGGTGGTCCTCCACTGATCAGATCCTCTGTTTTCTCTACACTGCTCTTGTACTCCAGACCAGACGTGTGTTCAGATGCCACCTCACAGCCACT
This sequence comes from Hypotaenidia okinawae, assembly GCA_027925045.1. Taxonomy (NCBI): domain Eukaryota; kingdom Metazoa; phylum Chordata; class Aves; order Gruiformes; family Rallidae; genus Hypotaenidia; species Hypotaenidia okinawae. Next base: position 213,038,091 of record BSDF01000001.1, read on the forward strand.
GGGTAGAGGGAGACAATAACATCCCAGGATGTGCTGACCTCAATTTGCTGAAGCATGCAGTTTGTCTTGCAGAAAGAACAAACTGTTGTGAACAAACTTGCATTCAGGTCCCTGTTAAACACACCCAGATCAGCTCCAGGACTGACAGCAGCACGCTCTGCATGCTATTGGCTGCCAACCAGATGTCACCCTGATGATGATGACATTTTGAGGTCAGTGGTTTGGCCCATTTTTATTCTGTCTAAAAACCCTTTTCTTGTGTGACCTGTACCTGAACCAAGGCTGCTGGGGCAGATGGTATCAAAAGCTTTACATAAAGGGAAGATACACTATCTACACTCACTTCAGCTGACCTTTGACCTGCCTAATTTTGTTCCCAGGTGCCTGTGCAAAGCCTTTATACTCCTCTTTTGCCACCTATGCCTCTTTCTATTCCTTACAACAACAGGGTGCCCAGAGAGGCTGTAGAAGCCCCATCCCTGGCAGTGTTCAAGGCCAGGTTAGATGGGGCTTTGGGCAACATGATCTAGTGAGGTTGTCCTTGCCCATGGCAAGGGGTTGGAACTAGGTGGGCTTTGAGGTCCCTTCCAACCCAAAGCAGTCTATGATTCCATGATTACATGCTCTCCTTTGTTCAGAGGGAAGCTATGTGTTGCTGAGCTCTCAATAAGCTTTTTTGAAAGATCACCTTTCCATGGGATATTTCTGCCATTTATGGCACCTTCCCAAGGAAGTTACTACTAACTGACCTAACAGTTCCCTAAATAAGCAGAATTTTAGTCTCCTGAAGTCCAAAGTCCAAGCTGCTCTGCTATTTACCTTCCCAGCCTTTGGACCCTGAACTCTTGTGAGGGCTACACCCAAGTGGCCACATTTACCACCAGTTCTTCTCTGGTTGAATAGGTCAAGTACAGGATTACCACTCACTTTAGTATTTAACTTGAGCAGTGATGGGTTTCTAGGAACTTCTTGGGATTGCACTGATTTGCTGTGTAAGAGTTCTGCTCTGTTAGAAGATGTCTGCATATCTGGACCCAGGGTCTGGCAGTAGGAAACTTCTGCTAGTTGTTTGCTGAAACCTTCCTTTGCTACCAAGTCCCTGAGATGCTGATGACTTCACTGCACGTGGGCAGTTTGTTCTTGGCTAAGCTCCATACTTAAGTTTCCTGAGCTTGACAGAAACCTGTGAATACTCCCTCTTCTAAGCAGAAAGGTGAAAGTTTCACCTGTAGTCTCCCTTCTTATCTCCTCCATTTATATCTACTGCTAAGCCACTTTTGTGGCACTTATATTCACAGAATCACAGGATCTTTAAGGTTGGAAAAGACCTCAAAGATCATCAAGTCCAACCATCATTTTCTATCCTGGCAGTAAAAAACCTTTTTCTTCCAAGGAACAGCATTAATCTTTCAGGTAAAACAGATGTAACAAAGTGGGAGGAAGAACCTCTGATATGGAGACAAGCTGAGATAATTTGACTTGTTCAGCCTGGAGAAAAGAAGGCTCTAGAAAGAATTTACAGCACCTTCCAGTCCCTTGAGGGCCTCCAGGAAAGCTGGAGAGGGGCTGGTGCCAAGGGCAGGGAGGGCCAGGCCCAGGGGAATGGCCTTCAGCTGCAGGAGAGGAGACTGAGAGGAGCTGGGAGGCAGATAACCTTCCCAGTAAGGATGGAGAGGCCCTGGCACAGGGTGCCTGGAGAAGCTGGGGCTGTCCCTGGATCCCTGGCAGGGTTCAAGGCCAGGTTGGATGGGGCTTTGGGCACCCTGGGCTGGTGGGGGGTGTCCCTGTCCATGGCAGGGGGCTGGAACTGAATAGATGTTCTTCAACATCTGTGACACTGTGATTCTGTTTTTAATGTTAGAAACCAAGCAGGATGCTAAGCTGGCACCTGTCCAGGAAAGAGCATGCCATTTTACTGCCCTCATGTCAGTAACTTGTCACCAACTCTTCCATTCCTAGCTGCCATCTGCCAGGTCCTCAAAAAGCAGCATTAGCTCCGTCCCCACACTACTAATGGTACAGTCCTGCCTGGGCAACTAACAGGAATCCCTTTGGCAGTAAAAAGAATCTAGCTTTGTTCCACTGCTGCTTACTGATCCTGTATTTGTGGTGCAAAATTTAGGCCTTTGTATACTAAGTCATAAACACTTGATGACATCTATATTAACTGCAGGAACTGGCTGGTTTAATGCCACTGGAGAATCACCTTCAGCAAAGCACCAGTGAAACCATTTTGAAAAATAAGTTCTTAACTAGAGCTCCAGGATTATATTCAGGGAAGACCATAAACCATCATAAGATTTATTTATCCTAAAATAAAACTTCCACTTCCTCCTTCTCTTGTGAAGGTGCCAGGCAATCTTCCTCTTGTTCTAAGCGAGCTTTTCCAAGGAAGTTGTTTTGAAGTTGACAGTTAAGAACTTGCTTACAGCTAAGACTGGGGTATCTGTTATACACTGAATGGTCTCAGTCTCCTTGTCCTCATGGGTATTTGCTGTGCCCATAAATGAGATCATATTGCACTTTGCACAGGCAATTTGGGAGTTTCATGGTCTGCTAGTCCATGATTCTGCATATGGTCATTGTTACAGCATGTCACAAACCCCCTAATAGATTCCCCTAATAAATAAGAACAAAGTAATTTAAGAATCTAAGATGCTGGTGCTGGAAAAAGGGAGACATCAGGTTAGCATATCACTATGGCTCTGCCAGTTTCTAGGAAGTCTGAAGCAGTATTTCTGGTGACACGTGAATTCTGAAAGTGATTTTTACAGGTAAATCTAAAATATTCCTTCCTTCATCATCTACTTCTGTGATTCTGCTTAGAGGTTCTTTTCACAAGAAGTTTATTCATCACAACAGGTCATTTCCCTAGATGCCTTATGACCCTGTCCAATTTTGGAAGAAAAGTTCTATTCCCATTATTTTATTTTCTTGTTTTCAAAAAGCATCAGAAAATTCTCATTTTGTTTCTGCCCTTCATATTACCAATAGGCTACTTGGCCCTTCAGGTGATTCACTGACCTGAAACCTCTAACAAAAAGTTTGTCTGCAGTAATGACTGCACAGAAAGGGATGTGTCCTCAGTAGTCACATCTTTACAACTGCTTGGTACAGAGTTCCTCATACTTTAAGAGACAGCATTCAATATATTCAATGTATTTTCAATATGTCAACTAACAACAAAGCAGCAGAAGTATAGCAGTGCTCCCTAATCACACTCTGAATTCTCAAGTCACTGTTCCATTTAACGTCTGCCGATTCTCCTACTTGATCCTAAATCACCCAAGGGCTCCATGCAAAGCAGTTCTACAGGACTCATCTTGCTAAGGAAGCAGAACATGGTGTTTCAGAACGCCTCCTGTTTCTGCAGATCACTTGCCAAAGTCTTAAATCCCAAGTACTTACAGCCTGGAAAGTCTCAAAATGGTTATCAGGTTGAAGTCAGCTTTTTACCTGAAAGCTAAACTTGCATTCAGAGAAATATCAATGATATCTCATCAGCATGATGATCAGCAGCTTTGCCCAAGACCTTTCATTAGCTACTAATTGAACAGTGCATGCACTTCCACCAAGCTTACTCTGTTGTTCAATATTGTTCTCTAATTTAATAAAACCATATTGAAGTGAATTTTAGTTACACCAAACATTCTGTGTCCATTTTTGACTGAGTCACTAGAACATCCACAGACATGGACTGAAACAAGAAAAATTAACTTATTTGGAGACCTCTGAGGTGTTCCCTCTGTGTGTTTCACATGCTGTTGTACCTTCATCACTGTTGTACCTTCTAATAGGATTAACAGACATGAAAGAATTGGGGATTAGCAGACTGCTTCTTTATATACTCTGTAAACAGAAAGCTCAAGATTTGTAGGGACTAACTGTAAACAATCCTCAGCATGAAGCATCACAGAGCATTTTCATCTGCTCACAATTAGAAGTTAAAATCAGTAACTTTCAAATAAAAACTGTAAATTACAAAAAAAAAAAAACCCAGTTACTACTCCTTAAACTAAAACCAGATTGTTTCCAGCATTGAGGGAAAAAAAACATTGAACAGGAACTGCAAAGTTTAGAAAAAATGGAGATTAAAAAGATTTTATATTATAATTGAGAAAGTAAATTCTAAGCACTTGTCCTAGTACCTGTGAGTTTGTCTTTTTTTTAATCATCCTCATGTTCTTGTATGCTGTCACAAAGCAAGACAAAATCTGTCTGCTAACTGCTGCATTTCTCTTTTTGAAGTCAGTTGGGCTAATATTTACTTTTAGCTGCTTCTCCTTTTTAATATTCTGCTAGAATCTGCAAGGGGGCCCTTAGTCTGCATGAGAATATGCAGCATACCTCAAACAGGCTGGATTTCCTACCAAGGCATGAAGTCCCAAACAACAGGCAGCTTCAAAAGGATCGTGCTCCAGAGTAAACAGCCACTGGTTTATAACCAATGAGTTAACCCTAACCTGAACACTAACCTTTTTCCATGTAGAACTGTGCCATTGTGTTGCTTTTTTAGCAGGTGAATTATCCTGCTCAAAACATCTCCAAAGTACTTAGACTTTAAACATGATATCTCAACTAAACAATTATATAACCTGACATGGTTGTTTCTTAAACTGATCAAAACAGCAGATGGTGTTTTGTGAATAAAAACTGTTGTTTAAATCTCAGTATTAGATGCTTGACTCACAAAACAAGGTGTTACATGTGTTTGACATGGAGCATTAAACAAGTTTAAAACACACAGCTTACATTTGCAATACAAAGCCACACTTGTGAACAAGTTCTACACATAAATCATAATATATTATTTTCTGGATTTTATTTGAAATGGGAAATGAGGCTATCAAATAAAGAAGAGCCCTTTTTTTGAGCCAGGTACTAAATAACACTTTCTCAAACACATAAAGAACTTACCTAAGGAGGGTGCTATCCAATATACCAGTGAGTAACTCATAAAATTGTCGTAGAAACAATATGGATGCAATGAAAAAGCCAATGCTGGGTTAAATATTGCTCCTGTGAGATTTCCACCTGCAATACAATGTAAACAACATGAAATGAAACCATCTTTCTGTATTTTAACCGTGTATTGTAATGCACAAAGACAATACTGAAGGAAATGCAGGCTCTGCAGTACAATACAGTAGCAGTTACTCTGAACAGGTAAACTCTTCTGAAGTTACTCACCAGATAACATTATGTTTACCTGCATTCTAAAATGTTTCAAAATACCCAAAGCCTAGGCTATAACTTTATCTCTTTCTAGCAAATACTGTTTGAAGAGATGGGTTTGGCTAATGTTGTGTGTTTCTGTTGATAAAGCTGCAAGCTGCTTTGCTAATAGTCTGCATTATGCTTTCAGAAGAGACAGAAATTAGGCAAATATTAGTGTATGGTTACTGAGCTCTCATCACGTCCCCATGGCATGTTTAACAAGAAAGGTAATGGAAAAAATGGTGAAGTGCTGTTCTTGCTAAACTGACCTCTATGCTTTCTTAATAAAACACTAAAAATATCATAGCAATTTCTAGAACACTAAGTAATAACCCAAGGAGAAGCCTTCACAATAGTGCTGTAAACTACACGAAGGAAATACAAGCAAACCCCACTCCACTTGCTTGGAAAGGAAGCTTAAAGAAGCCAAGCATCTTTCCCCACTTCTGATTTCAGATGTAAATGAAGTGCCTAAACGTTTTCTAAGTAACTAGATCCAAACACTTTACACTGTGGGAACTAGACTGTAACTGCACTGCAGATGAACTCAGAGTTTAAGTGGTTGTAATTCTGATACATATTGTTCCTCTCATTGCAATCCTGCAGAGAAGCTATTACTCATAGCAAAATTATCTTTATTATGATTAGTTACTAACCACTCCCTGTTTTATCCATTAATTGATTTCCATAAAATATAATCATGCTCAACATCTTACTCCTGATTTTTCTCAAATAAGCTGGTATGAGCTTTGAACTTGCCCTCTGTACAAATACCACACTGCTGTAAATCCCCAAATTGTTACTGAGCATGCAAACATTTCCCAAAGTTTTAGCAAGGTATTTGCCATTCTCCTGTAGTTCTCTTTCTATGCAATTCTTTTACTGTTATTACAGCTCAGGAGGGGTTTCATCTTTGTTGACCTATGCAGAGTACTCTGGTTTTATGCTTGTTCCCAACAGCGACTCTGGTTTACCTTGGGGTCTGTTATTCTGCACAGTGACACATTAACATCTTCCACTGTTGCCAGGAAGGCCATCTACAGTCATTTACTTTGCTTTAACCTATTTATAAATCCCCTGCTTCTGCTTTTATATCCACAAACACACATTCAGTAGTGCAATTTCAACTCTCAGCAGACAATTGCTGCTTCTGAAAATTAAACATTAGAATTTTTAACTGCTGTATTTCTTCAATATTATTATTAACTACTGGAATATAAACCATAGGCTGGGACCACTAGTATCATCTTGCTTAAAAACATTTATTAAATATCTCAGTCTGTGTAAAAGATTTTATGGCAAGAGAAGCATAACATCTTTGCTGTTGTACACATAAAAACTTATAAAGGTGAAATAATGTGTGAGAAAGTAATTTTAACTTTTGAAATTGCTAAAGACAAAACTAAAATTAGGAAGAAATTTGGAATTAAAAAAATACATATGTTATTTTAACCTTGATATGCTAGGCTCAGAAATACCTAAACAATTTCATACAATTCTGACTTCCTTGTAATACTGCCTGCAAATGAAAAAGCCCCCAAAAGGTGTATTTTTTTCTTCCCCTAATTAAGTATTTTCCCAAAGGAAATATCCAAAAATATTCTTTACCAAGATGCTTATGGTCTGCATCCTCAGCTTCCAAATCATTCCCTTAATATGTAAAGACATAAGATTCTCTTTTTCTTTCTTTTCAGTAGATGGAACAGTGAATGCAGTATCTGTGTGCAGCCTATGCACTCATTAGAAAAATTTGGTCTGTGTGAGTCTCTAGATGAAAAAAACTCCAAATATTTTTAACTATGGAAATGCAGAAGAGAAATTAAAGCACTGGGCTGTGCTTCTGAACGAAGGTAGTGCATAAACTCTATGTTATTTGGTGCAGTAAGTCACACAGCATGGCTAAGTACCTCTTATGGGGTACATACAACAGTGACTTGTCACCAGTTGTTCTAACTGAACCTAGACAACCAGATAAATACAATTAATGGTTTTGATCCTTGGATTGTGTATCGATGCATTTGAGTGGGTGTAAGCCATAGGGATCATAGACTGGTCTGGGTTGGAAGGGACCCCAAGGATCAGAGTTCCAACCCCCTGCCACAGGCAGGGCCACCAACCTCTAGGCCTGGAGCTACACAAGGTTGCCCAGGGCCCCATCCAACCTGGCCTTGAACACCCCCAAGGACAGGGCATCCACCACCTCTCTGGGCAGCCTGTTCCAGCCCCTCACCACCCTCTCTGTAAAAAACTTCCCCCTAAGATCTCATCTAACCCTCCCCTCCTTCAGCTTCACTCCATCCCCCTTGCCCTGCCAGTCTCTGCCCTTTTAAAAAGTTGATTCTCCTCCTGTTTCTCTGCTCCCTTCAGGGACTGGCAGGCTGCAATGAGGTCCCCCCACAGCCTTCTCTTCTCCAGGCTGAACAAGCACAGCTCCCTCAGCCTCATTTCATAGGGGAGGTATATAGGATATAATGATCCTTCAAAATTTTACCCAAACTGGCTAGAGTAAGAGATACTCCTTTTTTACTGATCTTTTTAAAGACTGGAATCATTCATCTTGTAGGATACAGCTTTCCAACATGGTAGTAGAACATAACTCATGGAATGAAATATGATATATTATGTACAGTGTGTATTTTTAAGCATTTCTGTTTCATTCATAACTAATAAACTTGGAGCCTGAAGTCATGATCAATTTGTTTTTCAAAATCAACAGTATAAAAAATAAACCAGTTTATTTTGTAAATGTAATGCACACAAGTTCCTAGCTAGAATGCTGCATCTGTCAGTTTGAAAAATCATTACTCATCCAATATTCTCAACTACTTGCTATTTTTGAATGAAAAAAAAAGGAAGAATGTTATCAGCTTGCCTAAATTAGCATTGCTTTGCCTAAATCTGCACTGGTTGTCTAGCCCTTTGCTCCAGGGTGAGCAAGAAAGATCTATTCCTCTTAAAAAAGCACTGAAGTTCCTTAGGAACAGTTAACGGAGAGATACAGGAGATTTCCTGAGAATGACTCAGTACAGCCAAGTTAAACATCTGCCTGGCTTCAAAGCCACTCGGCCTGCTGAAGATCTCTAGCCACACCACCTAATTTGGAAGTCACTCTTGCTTTTGCATGTATGAAGCACCGTTTATCAAACTGGAGATAGAGCCGACGTGGCTAGAGCTATGCCACAAGACCCACAGGATGTACTGCGGTCATACCCATCCACCAGAGAGTCGTGGCTGCCTATCAAGCCCTTCGTTATTGCCTCAGGTACTTGGCATGCTGTCAGGAAGCTGTGACAAGTGGTGTGCGCAGCCCCCAAAACAGAGAGGACAGGAGAACTGTGTGCAGTTCTGGGTGCCACAGGACAAGCGGGACTTGAAACTCTTGGAGACTGTCCAGAGGAGGGCAAGGAGGATGGGGAAGGGTCTGGAGGGGAAGGCTTACAAGTCCCTGGGGTTGCTCAGCCTGGAGAAGAGGAGGCTGAGGGAAGACTTCGTGGGGGTCTGTGGCTTCATGACAAGGGGCAGTGAAGGGGCAGGTGCCAATCTCCTCTCTTTGGGACCAGGGATAGAACCCGAGGGAACAGTGTAAAGCTGCCAGGAGAGGTTTAGGTTGGCCATTAGGAAGAGGTTCTGTCCTGAGGGGATTGGGCACTGGCACAGGCTCCCCAGGGATGGGGGTCACAGCTCTGAGCTTGGCTGAGTTCAAGAAGCATCTGGACGATGCCCTCAGTCCCATGCTGTGACCTGTCTGGCCCTGTGTGGAGCCAGGAGTTGGACTCAATGGTTCTTATGGGTCCTTTCCAGCTCAGGAGATTCTGTGATTCTATGATTCTGAGAATGGAGGGCACAGGAGAACACAGGGCACAGGATAATGGAGGGCATCCTGTGGAACGTTTGTGTGTAGATGTGGGCAGAAAGATGCAGCAAGAAAGGTCTGAGAATCTCTAAGGTGTCCTATATGTTACCTACCTAACCTTCCACTGAAAAAGAGATGTGTTACAGTGCAAGCCTGTGACTTCATTGCAGAAGGATATTAATAGCAGCAGACTGCTCCCAAATTTGTTGTGTAATAGCTCAGTGAGAAGAACCTTGGGTTTTACGCCCTCCTCTACTTCAGGAGGCTTCAACCCACGTCCTAGGAGCACACAGTAAACACTGAGCTCATGACTGCTGCAAGGGGGAGGACAACACTTTTCACCTCTCATTCTGAAACTCAGATTACAACAGAGTTCAAACCTTACAAAGCCTGGAACAGAGCAAACAAGAAAGAATTAGATTTTCCATTAAGGAAGGGATAAAACTAGGTTCAGGGTCTGCTTCCCAGAAAGCAATATATATTTTTAGAGTAGACTTAATTCTAGTTTAAAATAAATGTAATAAAAAAAAGTCCAGGTAGCACAGGGTATTCTGTACACAATACAGCACAAACTGCACGTGAAACTGGGCTTAGTAGGTCTGGTGTTTCCTAGAAGTACAAGCAGATCAATTGCACTGGTCAAAACATGTTGAAGTTTGTGACATAGTACACAGCCTTCTGCTAGAAAAACACATGAGGCCAGCCTGGCCAACAAGACTGGGCATGAATTCTTCCTATGAACTAGCGAAGAGAAAGGCAATGTGACACGTACTATTTTATATAACTATGTACTAAGCTGCAAAGGAATGTTAAGAATCAGGAATCCAGCTTTCTATGCTTGTGGAAGAGGTAGGATAATCTTTGGCTACACTTTCACTGAGAAATTCAGAAATGTATTTCCTGTGCTAAAATGCATTGACACCTTGCCTCTGCTGTCAAAAATTAATTTTAGAAAGTAGTTCAAATTATTAAGTTAATTCCCAGAATTCTCCATGGACTTCTAATCTTTCAGGTATTATTAGCTAATTTCAGCTAAACATAATGACTAAAAGGTTTTCATTAAACCATCTGAAAATTTGACTGTATTCCACTATATGCTATTATGTCAGATAATGTAACACTGTTAAATCTTTTGGACAAGGCATCAATGACATCTCAGATGTTTGCAGATAAGAGAGTGATCTTCCTCTCTCATTAACAAATTCTTTCATTTTCCTAGATGACTCCCTCAGTGGTGGGGCTGTAGCACAAACAAGGGGCTCCATAACCATCTCTTTCACATCTCCCTGTACCCAGAACTACAGGATCTCCTTCCCAGTACAACCCACTTCCTGCAGGGCTGTCCTCAAGTGGCATAACTGGTGGTGCTTCACTGGGAACAACAGGGAGCATCAACAGGCAGCAAAGAGAAGTTCAGACTGCCTCCCTTCACCATTTCCTTCCCGCTAGTCCAGAGAAGCTGGGCAGGTGACAGCGAGAGGCAGAAGCAAGGACATGGCCACACAGGGCATCACAGACACATGAGACTCTTGTAAATGCCATGATACAGCTGGCACCCACCTTTCTTTCCTCTTTTCACACTGGGTTTAACGAGGTATGATTTTATCGTACCCACGTGCGTTCCACAAATAACCATTCATCCCTGCTTCCGATTTAAGGATTTTAATGCAGTTAAATAAACTGCATTGCTATGAATTATGCACCCTTTAAATGCAGAGCTTCCATATTGCCAGTCTGTACCCTGCTGTTGCACAATCAGCAGGTTTTTTACCCTGATGCACAGAGCGGTGCTCTCTCCCAACACCACTTAGAAATCAGAGCCCATTGTATGAAGTCTCTCACGCTGTATGAAGTCAGATTATTAAACGATCCTCCTCTGAGATATTTTAACAGTGTTCTGAGAAACTCAGCCATATTTACTTGTAGGTCTGCCATAAATTCCTAACTCATTTCATTCTTAACCCTACACCTGCCTGGAATCTAAGCAAACTTTATACATAAACACAAACTCTTACATATATAGGACCAAAACCTTTCCTTGATGCATTTTTTGTAATCTAAGAAAAAAGAACTTTGCACATTAACACTTATAAGAATTATTATTATTTTTTTTTACAAATCACACTTCCATTAAAACTTTATTGCAGGAACAGAGGAAATAATAATAATAATAAAAAAAGGACTAACCTGCATACACAAGCATGGTGATGAGAAGAGCAATCAAATGGACCCTGTATTTGGGATTAACATTTTCCACTCGCAGGACGGTCAGCTGGAAAACGACAGAAAAGAGCAGTTCTATGCAGAATGCCTGCGTCTCTGTAGTCTGCATGGGGTTGCTGCAGCCCTGCGAGAGTGCTCCGAAATGTGGCTCTGCCATCCTCAGGCTCCAGATAAAGTGCATGAACGCCCTGGCAACCACTGCAGCCACGAACTGAGCGCCGATCTTGAGTGCGCCAATCTTAACCGGTATCCCACCGCCCCACATGGGCTGTAAAGTGCCACAGGGGTTGCAGGTGCTGCCAGTCAGAGTCAAACCGTGCAGGACGGTGAAACCATAGGTGAGAGTGAGGGAGGTATGCGGCTTCGGCTCCACGTTACCGAGCAGGAACAGCTCATTAGTGCAGGCGCAAATCTGGAAGGTGCTCAACATCTCCAAAAGGAAAGTGCAAAGATGCGGGTGAAAGCGCAGCCGGCGGCGGGTTAATCTCCTCCACAGCCCCACTGTTACCACGATGCCAGCCATCAGCAGGAGAGAGGTCCCAACCTCACTGACAGCCATGGTTTGAGTTTCACAGGCCGGAGGACTCGAAGAAGGAGTTCACCCTGGTCCAGCCCCACCACCTATGGGTTAGAAAGAAAGCGGGACAGGGAGGGAAAACGACCACCCTGCCCCTTCGAGGTGGGAGCCAGCTTCCCGTCCCCACCTGCTGCAGCCTTCGAAGACGTCTGACTCACCCGCTGCCTGACGGGGAGCAAAGGGCAAGCGGTGCCCAGCCTGACAGGGCGAGGACAGGGGGATCCCTCTCCCCTCCTCTCCCCGCCAGGAAAGGGGCTAGGAGGGAGGTCTCTCTCCCTGCGATGGGTAAAGCAGCACGGGGGGAGGGGAAGGGCGAAGGGACTCCGCTTTCGTCGGCGGCGTGGCGGACGGAGCTCCCCTCTCCTCCCCTCAGCCTGCGGGAGCAGGGCGCCCGCCCACGGGTGAACGGGAGCCGAGCCAATTTCTCAGTCGGGTTGGCAACGCGACCTCTCCGTAGCCAGGCGAAAGCAGTTACGGGATAAGGTCCCTCCCCGCGGCGGGGTGAGCTGAAGCGCCGCTGCCGCCTCCGCGTCCCTCCTCCTCCTCAGGCGGGCCGCCGGCAGCGCGCGGAGCGGGCTGCCGGATTGCGCATGCGCGCAGTGGCCGGCGTGGGGCGATCGGCGCTGCAGGGGTGGAGGCCGTGCCGGAGCGCGAGGTGTGGTGGTTGCCTACCCGTCCGCGTGCGGGCGGCGGCCGCTGGCGCTGAGGTGAGGCGAAGCGAAGCGAAGCGAGGAGCTGAGTGGCCCCCGCTCGCCAACCCTGAGGGGTGAAGCTGCAGGCGATGCTGGCAGCCGTCCGGCTGAAGGCTTTTGGAGGGCTTTCCCTTGCTCTTGGGAACCTCGCTCAGCGCAAGGGGCAGGTGTGTGGGTTAATCCAGCCTCTCCCCTCCCGCTCGCTGGCTGCCTGAGGAGGAAGGTGCCTGACGGCGCCAGGAGGAGGCAGGTGGTGAATCTGGGGCTTCTCCGATGGAAGTAATGCTAAAAATAGGCGGTGTCCTCATGCTGTACAAGGTGGTGTCGCTTGCTTTCATGCCAAGCCTCCAATGGCCTTGAGAGGGCCCTGAAAAATACCCTCCTTTTTAAAAAGGGTAGATTTTAGTACCTAGGAGCTGAGGGAGGGTGAGCCCCATGTGAGGTGGTCAGCGTAAATGTTTCCTGTGCTAAGTTTTCCTTCAGTGTCTACCTGCAGCGCTATTTTGCAGTTAAATGGCCAGAAAAGGTTCTACCTTTCCCTGTGATTCTTTTTTGTGGGGGAGGTGAGTGCAAGAGCAATAAATGCATGGGCTTTCAGTGTGTGAACAGTTGTGCCACATGCCCTTCGATGCAATGCTTTAGTTTTGACCATGTTGAGAGAATAAATGTGTTTTGCAGTGCTTTTCTCCTGCTTTTTGTCCTATCTCTGCCACTGACTGGTGCTGTGTTTTTAGGAGTGCCAAAATCCTGGTTTTCTGAACTGTGAAGATGAAGCGCTGCTGGCAGCGGTTACTGCTGCGCTGCAGTTAAAGCCACCTGCAAAGAGAAACAAATGCTGAGTATCTCTGGGATCCAGTATTTTTGCCACAAGATGGCATCGAAGCTGGCAGTTTATAAGACCTGCAAGAATGACTTTTGGCCCATCAAGGTCTGTACGGTTTATTTCTTGTAAGGAGGCAATACACAAATACATTGTGCTTCCCAGCAACAAATGCCAACCTTTACTTTTAGTTGAAGGTCAGAAGGTCAGCCTACCATAAAGATCAAAGTTGCAAAACACAGACTTATTTCTCCAGGAGGGAGTGAAGGGACAAGCTCTTTCTCATATCCACAAATACAGGACCAAGGAGATAACTGATCTTACGAAATTTGGGTATAAAAGAATACTTGGGAGGCTCAGCTACCAAGAGGATCATTTGGCTATGAGAAATAGGGATTGTTTTAAAAGGGGGGACACAACCCCAACAGTTGGACAGTTATAATATAGAAGGAGGAAAGGAGAAAATTGGCAGAGTGGTTAATATTTGGCTTTTATTGTTTGCACAAGATTAGATGTCAAGAAATGCAACGCAAGGCAGGAGACATAATGACTGCGTTAAGTCATTGCGTAGATCCTGAAGCACTTTCATGAGAACCCTGAACTGAAGCAATTGCTTTTCTCAGCAATGATGTTCTGCAACTAATAAGGAAAAAAAATCCCAGTTATGTCATTTATGTATGTAAAATTTTGGATTAAATTAAGGACTGTACCATTAGGGCTCAGTCCTGGGTCCAGTTCTGTTCCATATCAGTGACCTGGATGAAGGGATTGAATGTTCCCTCAGTAAGTTTGTGGATGACACTAAGCTGGAGGAAGCATCAATCTGCCTGAGGGTAGGGAGGCTCTTCAAAGAGACCTGAACAGACTGGACTGATGGGCTGAGACCAATGGGATGAAGTTCAACAAGGCCAAGTGCAGAGTCCTTTACCTGGGACATAACAACCCTGTGCAGTGCTACAGGCTTGGGGAAGAGTGGCTGTAAAACTGCCTGGTGGAGAAGGACCTGGGGGTCCTGGTTGTTGGAGACAAGAGGAAATGGCCTCAAGCTGCACCAGGGTAGGTTCAGATTAGACATTAGGAAAAAGATCTTCACCAAAAGGGTTATTGGGCACTAGAACAGGCTGCCCAGGGAGGGGGCTGAGTCACCCACCCTGGATGTATTTAAAAGACGGGTAGACAAGGTGCTTAGGGATATGGTTTAGTAGAGGATGGGTATGGTTAGACTCAATGATCTCAAAGGTCTTTTCCAACCTAGTGATTCTGTGAAGTAGGGATCAGAATAAGAAAGCTGGTTTTTAATATGTATATATAGGCTTCTCTCTTTCCCCCTTTCCCCTCTGAGAACAGCTTTATGTTTTGAATTAAATGATGACAGTGTCCTCAGTTATGAATATGGTCAGCACCAACATGGAAAATTATCTTCCATTTTTCTTTTCTACAAGCAATATTTTATTTATTATTAAATACTTGTATTGAAGTGGCATTCAGAGACTGGAGTCTGTTGGTCTAGGAGCTCTTGCCCACACTACAAGTGAATGTCAGTTCTGAAGATGAAGACCTTGTTTTCCTAAGAGATAAAGTAGAAAATTGCTGTTAATAGCTTTATATTTTATTTGGCAGTAATTTTGGAATTTAGTATTGTGTCTTTTCCTTTATGTACATAGGTAAGCACAACCCTGTGTGTTACAGAATCATAGCATACTTTGGGTTGGAAGGGACCTCAAAGATCAGCTATTCCACCACCCCACCCCCCGCCATGGGCAGGGACACCTCTCACTAGACCAGGTTGCCCAAAACCCCATCCAACCTGGCCTTAAGAAATTCCAGGAATGGGGCTTGTTCCTATTCTTCCAGGCTAGCAGAGAACTTAAAAAATTATTGCCAGCCTGTTTCAGACCCTCAGGCAGTTACTTGTTATTAGGACCAGTCCTGAACGTGTCATTTCAAAACACAGACTGCTAAGGTGGGAATGTCATTTAGCAGCATGGTCTGTGAGGTATGGATTGGTATTGATTGCTTTTGGTTTTTTTTAAAGGTGCCGATGACACGAATAAGGGATCAAACAAGCCATGGTTACCTGTATGAGGAGTTCCAGACGTGTTATTTTCCGGGTGTACGTGTAACTGGTTTGTGACCACCAGAGGGTAGTGTCATTCCAAACAATTCCTTTCGGTGTGCTCCCACAGCAGCTTTATTTTGTGTTCGGCCACTGATAGGTGAGAATATGGATCTTGTAAGAGAGGTGCAAGCTCGTAGTTTTGTAAGTTGTAATAAAATTAATGCTAAAGCTTGGAATGTCTTCTAAAATTCATTTTACCACATCTAGTTTCTTGAAACTAATTGAGTTGGGCTCATCAGTTTCTTCTTCCTTGTGGCACTGATGGCTCTGTGTCTCATTCCACATTTTGCTTGTGTCTGCCCCATGTATCAGCTTCCCTCACGTTTCTGCCTGTTGTATACCAGAGTGTATATAGTTTGCTTTTTCTGACACTCCCCACTTTCTTTTCTCCTCATTTCAGTGTCCTTCCACATCCTTTTCTCCCATATTCCCTTCCATGCATATCAGTGCTTGTATTTTCTGTCCTATTTGTGTGTACTCCTACTTTCCTTCTCTGCCCAAGCCCTCATATTTCCATATGCTATTTTCCAAGGTATTTATGCAGTTAACTGTTCTTAGCTCTGTGTACGGTTTCAGCACTTTTTCTTCCTAAAATTCCCTGATCTAGTTCCTTTTCCTACAGGAGGCTGAGTCATTCAGAGGGTATAACATGGTAAAACCTATTAGATGGGTTTTGCAGGGGTGAAATTGGCCATTATGTGAGAGGGACTGTTCATCAGGGAGTGCAGGGACAGGACAAGGGGAATGGCTTCAAGCTGAAAGAGGGAACACAAGTCTTGTGGGGGAGCAGCTGAGAGAACTGTCTAGCCTGGAGAAGAGGAGGCTCAGGGGAGACCTTACTGCTCTCTAAAACTCCTTGAAAGGAGGTTGTGGTGAGCTGGGGATCAGCCTCTTCTCACAGATAAGTAGCACCAGGACAAGAGCGAACGGCTGCAAGTTGTGCCAGGGGAGGTTCAGGTTGGAAATGAGGAGAAATTTCTTCTCTGAAAGAGAGGCTGGGGGTTAGAACCGGGTGCCCAGGGAGGTGGTGGAGTCACCGTCCCTCGGGGTGTTTAAGGAAATGTTGGATGAGGTACTCAGGGACATGGTTTAGTGAGGAATAGAGGTGGTAGGGGAATGTTTGGAGTAGATGATCTTGAAGGACTTTTCCAACCTTAATGATTCTGTAATTCTAGAGTACATTTATTTAGACATTAGAAAGAAATTCTTCACTCTGAGGGTGGTGAGCCCCTGGCACAGGGTGCCCAGAGAGGTTGTGGAAGTCCCATCCCTGGCACTGTTCAAGGCCAGGTTGGATGGAGTTTTGGGCAGTGTGGTCTAGCGAGGGTGTCCCTGTCCATGGCAGGGCAT
This sequence comes from Hypotaenidia okinawae, assembly GCA_027925045.1. Classification (NCBI taxonomy): domain Eukaryota; kingdom Metazoa; phylum Chordata; class Aves; order Gruiformes; family Rallidae; genus Hypotaenidia; species Hypotaenidia okinawae. The sequence goes on from BSDF01000001.1 coordinate 213,054,942, forward strand.
TGGAACTAGATAATCTTTGAGGTCCCTTCCAACCCAAACTGTTCTATAATTCAATGTTTCTACAATTATCTTGCTAGAAGATGCTGGCAAACACTTCCAACCACCTTAATGTTAATGAACGATTGGTGAGGAGTTGTATCTGCAGTTCAGCTCACTATCAGGGAATTCATGTGCCCCTGTTTGCTTGGTGTGGTTTAGTTGGTTTTCCCCCAAATTAGTAGCTTTCCACTGACATTTAAAACTGGAAATCTATTAGGTACAGCAACAAGAAGTAGTCATAGTGCCTCCATACAGAAAAAATCTTGCTGAGCACAGGCCTTATCAAGCTCAAGCTCAGTTTCAGAACAGTTTTTCTTAGCAAGCAGCTCTGGAGGTTTTGGACATTACCCCTTTCTGGATGCTTTTGTGGGACAGTGCCAGACTTAGCACCAGAGGGCACTCAGAAGCTCCTCTGTACCTACACAGCTATGCAGCCGGTAATCCTGGTGCATGGGTGACAGGGAGGAGCCAGGGCTGATGACATTAGGGGAATTGTTCAATATCCATGACTGAGCTAAATTTTAGGCAATGTATCCAAAAGTGCTGGATATTAGGGCAAGAAATGCCTCCACTGCCTGTGTGGGCTATCACTGTAAGGACCCGGTGAGGGTGATAGCACAGATCAAAGTGTAAACAATGTCCAGGCTCTGCTGCTATCAGCAAATAAACCAGGATGTTCCTGAGCACTGAAGCTGGGTTGTTTCTACTGATTCTTGTTAATCCTTCCATGGTTTTATCCTGGGCCAATGAGAGTTTCCTAAAATATGGGCACGGTTTAGGGGATACATTCTGCCATCCCCAATAGGCAGACTGGTGCTTTCACTGACTTTTTGAGGTTGTAAGAGAATGGACATCGGACACCCTGTGCCAGTTGGCCTCAGGGGCAGAGACTGGCCCCACACTTGTTTAAGTTACTAACATGGGTGCAATCACAGTGACTAGGCCTAGCCACTGGACTGAAAATTTGGATTTACATATCCTGTTGGGTTTAGGCAGCAGCAGCTGTAGGGGTGTTACCTATCTCAGTTCCCCGACTCTGCTGCCAGAATTTACTGCCTCATATCAAAGGGCCAGAAGCTTTATTTGCTATTCAGCAAATGCCTGGCCACTGTGCATGGTAAACCAGTTCTACCTCTGATTTTTGTTTTCTGATCATGCTGTTAGCTTTGATGGGAAGCTCTTTTATCTTCAAAATCTAACAAGCAATATTATTATTTCAGGTGACTCATGGAGAAATTAAGTCTCTAAACTGCCTTGTGTTCATGATCTCTGGTGCAACAAGATGCGCACAAATTAATATTAATAAAATCACTATTCCATAATAATAAATAGAGCTTTCAACATTATACAAACCCAGATATTATGCTGCAGAAACCTACCTGTTGTTACTGAAGTAGTATGTATAGACTTAGGATGTAAAGAAATTTTTTTTATGTCACTGGAGCAAAAATAGATTAATTTTAAGTAAATAATAATTTGAAGGCAGGTTCTGTTGGCAGAAGACCCATGCATTAACTGATGCTTGATTTTCTTACAAGCACTACAGTATTTATCTTTTCCTCCCAAGACCAAGTTCCTGAAATGAAGTGATTGTATCTGTTAGTTTTGGTTTAAAGGCAGAAGTATTTAACTTTCCTGGTTTTGAAGACAAGCTCACAGGCATAATACAAAAGGCCAAAAGCTAAAACATGGAAAGATAATCCTCACACTTTTTGAAGGCTGTCATTTTCTAACTCCATTCCTGGGTGGCTTCCCCCAACCCCCCAGGTTATGTACCACAAAAATCATCCTTAGCTTTGCCTTTCTTAAGCAGTGCTGTTAGCTGCCACAGCCCCCTTCATGATAGTCAAGAGACACTTGCTAACAAAAATTGCACAGTCAGCAGTCCTTCATCTTGTGTTTACATCATATTGCTTTCCATCTGTTTGAAGCTTGTTCCAGAATCAAACTGCCTGTCTTAAAACACCGCCCCATATTGAACGGGAGCCCGTGAACTGAATGTTTATCATAGTCTCAATTTATCTGTTGCAACTTTCAAAACATTTATCCAAATTCAAGGTCTGCAAAAAATGAACCAAGCCTTTAGGGTATTGAGTCTCCTCCTCAACACCTCCTAAAGCCCAAGTGCTTTCTTCAGAATCATCTGCCCAGAACTCACCCTGCTCCTGCAATTGCTGTTTTATACCATTTTTAGAAGTAGGTACATGCATTTAAAGGTAGCATGCTTACTCACATGGCCTCAAAAGTCTATCTGCTGATGATATTTCTTCAGGCAAGTTTGTACTATATGTACATTGCTCTGTGTATCCCCCCTTTTTTTTCCCCTCTTAAGTAGCTTGCTAACCCTGTGAGGGTACAGTTTATATAATCATTTAATATTAAAAATAAATTATACCTGATAGGAGTGTGAATTTATCAGTGTGCAATCCTTTTGGTTGCTTATAAACATACCTAATTATGTAAGGTACCTTAGAACCATAGTTCTAAGAACTGTAAATGCTGAAAAGCCAGTAGAAGGCCCTGAGGGGAAATGACTAGTTTTCAAGTGTATTCAGAACAAAAGTCTCCAAAACAAGGAACTTCTGTTCTCTGCTGTTTATTATGCAGAGAGACATAATCAATAAAAAATATTGCTGTATTATCTTTATACCTGTGGATGTTTCTGAGAAAAATAATTGTGTAAGAGCAAACCATGGTATTCTGCTGAACTTGCAAAGAAGGATACAGTACTGAATTTACAGTACTGAATTCCAGCTGCTGTCACTGCTGGTTTGCATTCTCCAACTCTGTAAAGTGTCAGAGAACAAAACCAACAAATAAATTGTCACTGTGATTTATAGTGGCTCAAATTAGTACTTTTTTTGGGTACAAATCTGGTTTCAAGGCTAGAAAGAATGTTAAGATGGACTGTATTGTCTCATGTAGCATTAAAGTATATTTAAATGCCCATTTATATTTGAGTTAGAGACTTGGAGTTCAGCAGTCTTTTGGTATGATGTCTTACTTTTAGCAAATCACTTAAACTCTGGAAAAACTTTTGAACCTGGTTCATACTCATTTTGACTTTGCTGTTGGTGGATCTGGGTTGTGAGCAGTACTCTCTGTACTGTGTGAGCAGGAGGGCTTGTGCTAGTAGCACTTCTTTTTGCATTTAGTACCAAAGCAGTGTTTTGGCTCAGGGAAAGCAGTTCTTGATTCATACTTGAATAAATAATTAAAGTTTAATTCATCTCAGTGATGTTGGTATACACCTGCCAAGTGCCCTTCTGAACCTGCTATCACATGTGACATTTGCTTGACAAGTATAAAAGCATTTATCAAAAAACCACAAGTTAGCAAGCCTGCCAGAAACTTCTTTGTGGGAAAGTGAGTTCTTTTGTTCTCCCTCTCTCAATTGTTAGTGATAACGACTCATATGTTGCCTCTTATAGCCTCAAAAATACAATAGCAGTAGTTCAGAAAGCAAATGGGAGTACTGGTTTTCTTTATGAGCAGGTGATGAAAGATGTTAAGAGAAAAAAAGGTGGCAACCCATTTTAGGATTTGAATTAGCTGCAGCAGCAAGCCTGACCAAAGGTGAGGGAAGAACCAGCTATAAAGCGAACCATCACAACATTTAGTTGGCTCTGATGTTGTCTGCTTCTGATGCCAAAGCTTGTGGAACTGCAAACAGGAACATGACTGATTCCTGTTTTTATAGACATGATCCCTTTGAGCTGTACCATGCTTATATCCTTTGTGGTTTCCTTCAGAGGGCATTTTATAAGCTCATCCCTGTCCCCGTTGATAAGGCACTGTTGTTCTTTGCTTCCGATGCCACGAAGCTGCAGCAAAGGAAAACTTCAGCGTTAGACAGGAAGATCAATTTGAGTGAGTGGCTCCCTGTGGCAGGAGTTTATGTGAGGAAAGTTGTTGCTTCTAGCTCTGGGAGACATCTCATGCCTGCTTATCATTGCATTCATGTAATTGCTGTGAAAGTTTAATAAGATTAAATCTTATTAAACACAACTGGGTTTTTTTCTTTTTTTCACCCAAGCAGATACAGAACTTCTTCTATGTGATGTTGCCATATCTGTTGTTTGATTATATTTTATACTTTGATATATATTTTTCCAGAGTGAGAAGAGGTGTTGAGCGGATTACTTCCATATAGCAGTCATAATTTAGTTGAGAGAGGTGAGGTAATTGGTTAGCAAATCATTGGTACGTTAGTTGAGAGTTGCAGTCTAATCCTGCTTGTGTAATTATTTGTGTTGCAGTCTTGATTTCATTCTTGTTCTGCTTGCCTGCATCCTTCTGCTTGCCAATTTCATAGAATCATAGAATTGTAGGTGTTGGAAGGGACCTCGAGAGATCATCGGGTCCAACCCCAATTTACAGCATAAACACTTGTGTGCTGATTACCATTGCAGTGTGGCATGCAATCAGATCTCGGATGAGATCTCTAACCCTAATGTATTACAAAGAATTACTAATAGCAATGATCTTGGAATGTTACATGAACCTTTAAAGTAAGTTTTACAGCACCATTATGAGATACAGTAGAAAATTCCTTGTTTTACTGGGTGGTAAATTAGCAGATAGCTAAATGACTTGCCTGAGATGACAGGAAGGCTGTGGATTATGTGGAGGAGCTAAACATCTAAGCCTTTTGACTCCCAAGTTTGTACTGTAATCACAGGAGCAAAGTAAAGGATAGACCATCTTCACAAGATGCTCCCTCCAGCCAGGTCAAGTTATCAGTAAACCAGAGAACTGAGAACTGTGCGATCAGAAAGGGTGACCCAGCTCACCTGTGGAGAGCTCAGGTGACTGGGTATGATTTTGTTGGTTGTTCTTTACCTTCAGCTTCTGCTGCTTGGGTATTCTCAGCCTAAAACAATGAGCAATGGCTTTGCTTTTTGCTGTCGACATGCTGGGCCCAAGTTGGATCCACTGAAGCTTAGGAAGTTTTTGTGAGGGTGAGATGAGGTCACTGAGTATCAAACACTTATTTTTCCTCAGTAGGATGTTAGGCATGATTCTTCAAGACAGATAATAGAGGTGACTTTGAAACCACTTCTGTGTTAAGCCTGGTGCTTCTCAATTATTCTCTTTCTACCTTTGAGTTTTTGCCCGTTGAGAGGTGCCATGTTCAAGTCTCTGAAGCCTGAACTTCCATGAACTTCTTTAAAAACAAAATTGATTTAGGATCAGATTCATCCAGCACATAACTACAGGCAATCATTAATTTTATGTGATGCCACTAGTTTCCCAGAATTGAAACTTTTGTTAGAAATACCTGTTTTCTCCCACCTTCTCCAATTTCCAGCCCTCAGGATTTCAGAAAACAGTTCAGGATGTGACTCAGAAAAATAGTTCTGAGAATCATAACAGATGCCTTTCTTCTCAGTAGGTAGTATTTCTGAACTTAACAAATGAGATTGTTTCATTTTAGTTGGGATGTTGTTCAGGAATTGGACTAAAGTGGCATCAGAATTTCTGTCTAGTGGCCCAGTATCTCTGAACAGTGACAGTTATAAAGTTGATAGAAAATCTTTGATGAAGAAAGCAACAGGAATAATAACAACTGTGCTGCTTAGATAAGTAATTTTTATTAGGTATAAGTGGATGTGTAACTTCCCATGAGCCAGCAGTGTGCTCTTGCAGCTTGTAAGGACAATGGTATCCTGGGCTCCATCAGCAGAGGGGTGCCCAGCAGGGACGTGATTGTCCCTCTCTGCTCTGCCCTCATGAAGCCCCAGCTGGAGTCCTGTGTCCAGAGCTGGGGGACCCAATGCAAGAAAGATGTAGAACTGTTGGAGAGGGGTCAGAGGAGCCACAGAGATGATCAGAGGGCTGGAGCACCTCTCCTACAAGGAGAGGCTGAGGGAGCTGGGATTGTTCAGCCTGGAGAAGAGAAGGCTGTGGGGGGACCTCATTGCAGCCTGCCAGTCCCTGAAGGGAGCAGAGAAACAGGAGGGGAATCAGCTTGTTAAAAGGGTAGATAATGGCAGGACAAGGGGGATGGACTGAAGCTGAAGGAGGGAAGGTTTAGATGAGATATTAGGGGGAAGTTCTTTCCAGAGAGGGTGGTGAGGGGCTGGAACAGGCTGCCCAGAGAGGTGGTGGATGCCCCATCCCTGGAGGTGTTCAAGGCCAGGTTGGATGGGGCCCTGGGCAACCTTGTGTAGCTCCAGGCCTGGAGGTTGGTGGCCCTGCCTGTGGCAGGGGGTTGGAACTGTGTGATCCTTGGGGTCCCTTCCAACCCAGACCAGTCTATGATTCTGTGTTGTTATAGGTTTGTCAGGTGTTTATAATGAAGTCACAGAGCAGTAATACAATACAAAGAAACATATGAAAACAATAAATGAACAATATTTTCAGAGCTAATTTTCAGGCAAGACAGAATCTACTGATTAAATTTACTGATGACATAAAATTTGAAGACAATATCAAAATAAAGGCGAACTGGAACATCATATAGGAAGCACTGCATAACCTTGAGGACTGGAGTAATAGAAGTCAGGTGAACTTTGATAGTATGAATTGTAAAGTCATGGGCTGGGAACTAAGGAAATATAAGATAGAAGAGAAATTTGCAGAAGGGGTAGGGTAGGACATCTGGATGCAGTTGCCAGCAGCTGCTGATCTCCAGAGGTCCCTTCCAACCCCTAGCATTCTGTGATTCTCTGTTAGAGCAAAACTGATCCTGCATAATTTGTCCAAACAGTAAATATAAATGGGAAGAGGGGATGAGGATCAGAGGATCTCAGAAATGCAGTGTTTTCCTTAAACTGTTTTCAGCAGAATCTTCAGCCCAACACCCTTGACATAAAATCAGACCCAGCCAGGATACAGGAAAACCAACTTGCATTAGAACAAAACTGAAGCTGAAGGTCAGCAAAAGGAGACAGATGTATAAGTAAATATACCTTCAAGAGAGAGCCTGAGCTTTTCTTTTCTTTTTTTGGGTTTTATTTGCTTTGTTTTGGGTTTTTGTTTTAACAAGCTACAGCTCATTATCTTGGTTATGTAGGATTCTGCTTCACTGTTTGTGAAAGTGCTTGCTCCAGTCCAGTTCTACAATCTCAAACTGGTAAACCACCAGTAACAAGGATAATGAATACTTAAGATTCCAAGATGCAAACTTACAATGAACAAAGGAACTAGGCTTGGTAACCTTACATGGAAAATGAATCCTGCTGGTTCTGATGAAAAGAGAGCGTGGAGAAAGAAATTGAAGTTATTTTTAAAAGTTATCCTTTGTATGCCAAAGGATGCAACGCATTCAAACCATATTTAAAGTGCATTCAAAGCATGATAATTAGCTCTGTGGATCCCCTTGGGTGAAGTATTCAGTAAGTGCATGTGAAAACCCAATTCCCTCTCTTGGTGTTTACAGTCTGAGATGAATCTAATGAACTCATGTCAAGAGTCAGTAGGCCATAACTTTGAAAATGCCTTCAGAAATGTGACTGCTGTCTTGCCAGGCTAATCACAGTTCATATCAAGACAAATAAAAAAGTATAATTTGCAATGAAAAATATTATTTCCCTTTAATCAGTTGTAATGGGACCTCTGAAGTTACCTATTTAGGTTTAATTAACATTTGTGTTTTCCATCCAAGGGGCTGCCTTGGACTGACTCATCCCTACCTCCCCCTGACGTCTCGGGCAGAGCTGTTCAGTTGTTTCCCAGTATGAAAAGAGAAGAATAGGTTGTTTTTTTCAGTTTTAAGACATCTTAGAAGCTTGGATGTATTTGTGGGTTTTTCAGTTTGGCAAGAGGATGGGCTGTGTGTCAGGACTGTACCTCCTGTGCCTGTGAAAATTGACCTAAATTTGGCCAAATCAGGAGCTTTTGAAAAAGAATCTTACTTCTCATGTTCTGGGGAGATGTGCTGAACTTCAACAGTGAAATTAAACAGTGGGTGGGAGAATGACAGAGACTGAAGGAGAAGATGGTAGGAGAGAGGAGACATGAACAGGAAACTAGGACTGGCCTTAAGAAGATACTGCATTGACTGTGGGGGAGTAGAGACAGATTTACCTAAACAGTCTGGTGTGTGCAGGGCCAAATAAATCAGACAAATAAACATAAATGAGGGGATGTATGAGAAGTGAGAAACTGAGACTGAGCAAGACCTGTTTCTTATAGGACTGGAGAGATTACTTCTCCCCCTTCTAGAGTATTATAAAAAAAGAAAGAAATTCTGAGTTTCTTTTATGATGAAAATCATAGAAAAATGCAGAATAAATTAATATTTTCTGTCTTCAGGTTTAGCCAGCTTTGGGACACACATGAAACAAAGAGGAAAAAAGGGATTGGGTTGCTGTTGCTTTAAAGGGTGGGTTACTACCACATCCCCAAGATATGTGAAGTGTAGGTTTGTAGATTATTCATGGTAAGATCTGTGTTTCCAAAGGAGAGTTGGTATACTTAAGGCTCAGACTACCTACATTTGGTGCATAAAGACAAATGACACCATCCTCCCCTTGAGTGAGTGGTGTTCTTTTTGTGAAGTGAATGGGGATGCAAGGATCCATGGAAAACCAGCACTAACTCAGATAATGAAAATCCATTATAAGATAATTATAATCCATAACATATACAAACGGCATTAATTGAGGTGGTACAGCTGACATTCACTTGCTTAGATTTGAAAATTTTATTAGCGTTCTTTTAGCATCCTTTTTGTGTGTTTAATTAACCTATATTGTTTATATAGAGGTAGAACCTGTAAGCCCCAGGCAAGTATTGTAAGGCTTTGCAGTCACAACACAGACTAGCTTTTGGAAGCCCAGATTTTTCAGTTACTCCTGACAGAATGATGTTGAAAAACCCTGAGATGTCTGAACTTTGTTTTGAGAACACAAATAGTGTTTCATAGCCCCTGATGTGTCTATTTAGACTGTGCTGCTCAGAACAGGAGGCATGTTATCTTTGTACAATTTGTACTACCCTGTGTTACCACCTTAGGACTCTTAATTTCTCTGGTGATAAAGATGGTTAGTAATAGTTGGTATTACAGAACCTTTTAAAAGCCTTAAGCCTCACTGGTGTGTGTCAGAACTTCCCAGCTGGCTGTTGCAGGCTCAGTGCTGTTATCAGACAATAGAAATGGTCATTTTGTTTCATTGTAAATGCTTTTGGTTTTGAAGATAGCCATTCTTTTCCTTCTCACAGAGCTCTGATTTAGGCATGCAGTGGTGACCGTGAGATATTCTGGCTTCTATGCATTTCTGACAGTATTAGATAAGCCTCTTGGTTTTGTAACACATGAAGCAGCCAGAATCCTCTTCCCTGAAAAACGCTCGAGTGACCATCACTCATCTCCCCAGGCAGGCAGGCGGTCAAGGACAGTCTGGCTGTCTCACTCTCCATCCTGCATTCCCCTCTGACTGAGCCAAGAGAACAGGGCTTTCTCATGTCAGGAAGCTTGTCTGAGGAGCTCTCTCCCTGTGGATGCTAACCATCCTTTGCTCCAGCTGTCTTCATGTCTCTGGGTGCAGCTCTTCAAAGTCAGTACCTTCTTTGGCAGTTTTGTCTCCCTGGTCTTCTTGAACCTTATTTTGTGTGTGTAATACAGGGAGTTTGTATGTCCAGTTATGTGTCTACTGTACCTTAGAAGTCTGGAGAAGTCTTTTAAAAAGATAGTAGCAGGCTAAATTTCTCATGGTCTGATTGTGTGGAAGTCTGTAGAATTACACCTGGAATGACTCTGGTCTAGTGCATGTGGCAAACTCGTGACTGCCAGGAGAATTTGGCTCAGTTTGCAGGCGTGTGGATGAACTGTGGGATCAAAACTTTCCATTCCAATCGAAATAACAAGAAGAGTTATCTCATGTGCTAAGACAAACTTGGGTTTCATCAGCTGCTGCCTTTTGATCTGCAGTTAAGTGCCAGGGATCACACTTTAAATGATTACTTTGTTATGTAAGGATGAAGTGCTAGTGTAGATGTCCTAATGACGGCCCCCACCACCACAGAAGGTCACACCACAGCAAACAAAAATAGTGGGCACAGCTAGCAAAACTGTTCCCTTGCAAGCAAAGTGTAAATAACACTTCCACGTTGTGACTTTACTGTCATATAATGCTTTCTTTGGGTTTGCATTGCAAGCATAAAGGCAAAGTACTTTAAAGAAACCCCAATTCTCTGTGGAGAAGAGGTCTCAAGCTTCCTAGTTCTTCATTAGCCATCCTGCAGAGCAACCAGCAAACTGCAGCTGAGCCAGTAAGCCTCTCAAACCCCCTAATCTGGCCTTGATGGAAGTAGAGGCTTTACAGCAAAGCTGGAGAATTGAGAGGTAAGTGGAGATCAGGTAAACAGAGTTAATCAAAATAGATAGTATCAGAAGAAGGGTATACATTTATTTTGTCAAATGCCTGTCTGATGACAAGGAAAGTGGGATCTCTCAGGTCTTCAGTGAAGCAGAGTTGGTGTTTTGTCACAAAGAAAACTAAGCCAAACAGGCAAAAGCCAGAATTATGGCAAGAATGGTGACATAAGCAGGTGAGTTCAAAGTTTCCTACTTATTCAGGATTTTTCATGATTGTGTCCCGGGACACAGTCAGTTGTTTTGTGCCACGTTATCTACCATCAAACTAACAAGTTGTGAAGGAAATGGTCAGAAAACATGCAGGCAAATGGCAAAGGGAGCAAAGTTCCATCTGAGCTGGTGACTAATGGCTGAAGGAACATCGTCACTGTGTGTATGTAGGTTGTGCATGTTTTTGAGGTCTGTGTGATTTGAATGTGATTGGACAAAGTGACTGAGTGCTTGACACAGTCTGCTGCTAAGTCTTGGGATAGTGCAAAATCCACTCCTTATATACTGTCTGTAAGTTTACAGAAGATCAATGTTCTAATATATGAAGTAGACCGAGACTTAATTAGCTTGTTTGGGGAGTGGTTTGCAAAGCAGATGTAAAAGGGAAATTTCTGTTGGTCTTGGTTTTAGCTGTGATTTGTGTACCAGGATCTAGATGTGCTTGAAAAAATGCTCTGAGAAGCAGGCAGAAAATCAGTGTTCCTTGGTGGCACTAGTTGGGCTCCCTCCCAGCCTTTGGAAAGGGTGGAGACTAGGACAGGTAGGCTGGAACAGTCAGAAGAGAAAGGGTCTGTCTGGAAAGAGAAGCTCTGGCAGCAATCCAACGCTGGGAGCATTCCTCACACCATGCAAAGCAGTAGCTTCAGCTGTATTTCTGCTCATCCTGAACACCTGCAAATAGCTATGCTGGTAAAAAACAACCAACAAAAGAAACTCTCAGCCTTGAAGGCTAAAGAGGGGTGAAAGAACACTTTGGAAATGGAGAGAGCTTCCTATAGTTTTTTGAGGATTAGGCCTGCTTGCTGAGCTGATTTTTTTTGAGGGGGTTAACTTAAGTTTATGCATTCAAACGTATTTTCCCTTATTAAGTAGGCCTTATGACCTGCTTCTGGTTTTGTGATCTTAGTCATCACATTATCTTCCAGGGTTTGAGGAAGAAAACAAGAAAAAAATATAGCCACTGGCAATCTCTGATCTGAATTTGTTTAATAATAGCATCCTGTTTACTTCTTTTTCATGTTTCCCCACAAATATTCTGTTCCACATTTACTTATTCTGCATGAGGACTGTCTACTCAAGGAAACTTTGCTCCTGAAATAGGAAGGAGCCACATGCAGTTCCTAGGTAGGACTTCCTAGTGATGTGAATGTAGCATATTCCCCGAAGGAGATTTTTTAATAGCTCTAATATGCATATGTACATATAGTGCAGAACAAAATAGAGGTTAAAAAAGGGATAATGAACTGTTGGTATCCTATTCCCCATGATAAATGACTATGAAGGATACTGGCCAGAGGAGCATCAGGCCCATTTGGCTTGTTAGGACTTTTTCCTGGTTATATTTATGACAACTCTTTGTTGCAGAGATTAGTCATATATTGGCAATATTGGATGGTTTTTCTCCATTTATACCCAAAGACATGCTTGTCTCAGTGGGAATGAGCATAAAATAACTCCTGCTCTCTTCAGCACCAGTGGGCAGTTGGGAATTGTGTGTGTCACACTGGAGCTGTGAGTTTGGGCTTGGCAAACTGTTGTTACACGTAATTAATGTCACGGTGGTGTCTGTGAGCCGTGGCCCTGTCATTGAGGGTAGCGATAGAAGCATCGGATGCAAACCTTGATCTCAGGCTGGGTAGTACATGTGGTTAAGGTAGGACTGTGTGTGTGAGTTTAACAACTGCATGGCCTGGGCTAGGAGTGTGTTTTGTCTGCTCAGTTTTTAAATCTGAAATGCATCAGCCAGAGATTGTGGCATTCCTTGTGACTGTGACACAGTGTGATAGCAGAAAGGCTGCTGCTTTTTTTTTGTTCATAAAGAGAGACAACACAATGAAAACTTGTGATGATTAGTAAAATAAGCAGCATTTCCAGCAGCTTCCTTGTGGCTGAGTGTCATCATCCTTAGCCTAAATTTCATTGTAGTGGGAAGGAGGCTGCAGTGTTGTTCCGTTCTTCCTGTTGAAGGACCCCATGGGGGAAAACATCACCATGTTGGAGGGACTTCTAGCCTGATTAATCACAGACCATCTTCCCCGTTGTGCTAGATACACCATTATGCCCTGCCTGAGGGCATTCACTGAAGGTGGAGATGCTGCAGCTGCTAAAGAGCCATTTCTTTGATCCACTTGAAAATGCAAGCACCAGCCCACAGAGATTCTCTTTCTGTGACTGGAACTGATGCAGTGTGTTTGTTTCAGTGATAGTCTTTGAAAGGGATATCTAAGGATTGAAATTGTCCTGTTGGAGTCTAGCTTTGGAAGTTCACAAGCACAGTCCTCCAAAATCACTAGCTGAGTGATTTCTTGCACTCTGAATTTTCCTTCTGGCAAGCAGCTTCTGCTCCTGTGTTGCTTTTAACCCTACCGTGGACCCTCAGAACAGGCATTCCTGAGGGTTGTGGTCAGGAAGCTGTGCTCCAAGCACACCTGCCTCGCAGGGAATAGCACAGCACTGAACACACATCACAGCACGCACAGTCACTTACACTGGGGTAATGAGTAAATAACCAAGGGTGCAGCAGCACTGCAATTAAGTAGTCAAGAGCCTTTACCATGAGGTGTGCACTAACCCTTATGCTCCCTCTTTTTGGCCAAGGAATTCCTAAACTTTGTTACACATGACAAAATTCTGGTAGAAGTTTTCTTGTCTTTATTTCCTTGGACACTTTCATGCTTATTCACAATTCTGCTTTCATCTTAACTCCAGGTGTTGATGGATACACTCTAGTGAGCATTGCTCTGGCAGTTTTAAGACATGATGGCTTGTTCTGTCTCTCTGGTGTGGGTTACTGCTCCACATCAGGGCTGTCAGAATGAACATGTGCTGAGGCTTCTACTGGGTGACAAAGGCGTGTTCATAGATAGATGATAAAGATGCACTTGAGCTGAGACGCTGGATTTGGGAGAGGAGCAGACAAAATGTAGGCACGCGTTGCCTTCTGCTGACTCTGCTAGAGGGATGGGAGCTCCAGCCTGAGGTGACAGCGAACAGCTGCAGAATGGAAACATCTTAAACTGATGCAGCTGTTGCTAAGGGACTGAGCCAAATTTAGCATTTTAATTTAGGAAAATTTAACAAATCAATTTAGCATGCAGGTGTTAATTTATTAACTATAAATATATTTATGTTCCTATTTTTAACTCTTTGCATTTCAGACTGCTTGGCAATAATGGGACAAAATTAATTTGAATCCCTAATATTGTCTGGTTTCACCATTCTTCCCTAGCTGATCCTGTGGCATGATTTCTGTCTTGCTATCCGATTCCTTAATTACAGTTTGCAATGAAGAAAACCCTATAATACTTGAATGGCAAGCCAGTCTCTGTTAGAAGCAAATGAAACAATTAGTTGGAAAACCAATCAGGAAGCAGTCAAATCTTCCTTGGTGACATGCCTACTTTAGTTGTATAGCTGGCTTCCTTCTAGATCGCAGACATCAGCCTTAAGATTAGCCTAGCATTGTGAAAGTGCTTACTCGGCGTTTCATCATCAGAGTGAGTACTGCTCCTCTGCTGATGTCAAACAGATTTAGGCAGAGCCAACCCTCACGGGCTCATGCTGAAACCTGGTCAGGGCATGTTGAAACAAGAGCTTACAGTTGGATGCGCTTTACTTTGGGGCTCGGCTGAGAATTCAGGGCTGGTAGGGATACCTTGCAACTGGATACTCATGAGAATAAAAGAGCTGAACTGAAAGAGATTAAGCAGCTCTTTGTATGTTCTCCCCTGTGAAGTGTAAAGCACTGAGAGCTTCATTGTTTTGTAACCACTTAAAAATTAAAGGGGGAAAACAATTATTTCAGCCCAGTCCTCTTGAATATGGTTTTATTAAATGCTCTCTTCCCAGAAATCTAGGCATACCTGCAGAAAATAAGAAATCCCCCTACACAGACAACAGAGCAGCGTCCATCATGTAACTTAAATGTTCCCAACCCCATTTCCCTGTGAGCAAGTAGCTTTCCCACACTGTTCCAAACATAGTCCACATACATCAGCACTTGGCTCCCTTTCTGCACTGTTCTGGGAGAATTATTTACCTTGCACCTCGAGGCCCTTTTTTTTCTGTATAGCCAATTACATCTTCTTGTCTGGGTGGGATAGAGGGCACCATCCACAGAGAATAAGTTTCCATATCATGTTTTTCTGCAAGGCTGCTGCCTGCTAACAATAAGCCTTTGGACAGAGGCTGCCAATCTGATGCAAACAGCAATATTCCATGCTTCTTCCCTATAGTTCTCCTTACCCTTTGAAGATTAGTTCTCTGTATGAGTGCAGTGAGTCAGGCCTGTTCCACTAGGCCTGTATCTGCTGTAACTGGAAGCCTTCAGAGGCAGCTGTAAGGACTGATCTGGTCTGAGAACAGAAATGGGAGGCAGGAATACCTGAATTCAGGAAGCGTAATTGCACTAGTTTTGCTGACATCCTGAGGCTACTGGTTGAGCTCTTACCTCATTTTCCCTGTCTGCAGTACTGCTCATAGGATACTTTGGTGATTAATTTATACTGATGAAGTTAATTATTTAGTAAAGAATTTAATAATTTGATAAGTATCTCTATATTATCCCAGAAAATGTGGCAAAAAGAAAAGCGTTAACAGACATCCCTAAAACTGTTAACCAACAAACCCAGACAAGATGGTGAGATCCAGGACAGAAACCTCATCAAAGAAATTATTGCCTGGTACAATGGGGCATTTTGTCTAAAGTGAAGATCTGAGATGAAGTTATTCTTCCATGACCAGTGTAACCCTCCATTATCTCCTCTACAAAGAGAGGCTGAGGGAGCTGGGCTTGGTCAGCCTGGAGAAGACAAGGCTGCAGGGGGACTTCACTGCAGCCTTTCAGTCCCTGAAGGGAGCAGAGAAACAGGAGGGGAATCAACTTTTTAAAAGGGCAGACAATGGCAGGACAAGGGGGATGGACTAAAGCTAAAGTAGGGAAGGTTTAGATGAGATCTTAGGGGGAAGTTCTTTGCAGAGAGAGTGGTGAGGGGCTGGAACAGGCTGCCCAGAGAGGTGGTGGATGCCCTGTCCTTGGGGGTGTTCAAGGCCAGGTTGGATGGGGCCCTGGGCAACCTTGTTTAGATCCAGGCCTGGAGGTTGGTGGCCCTTCCTGTGGCAGGGGGTTGGAACTGTGTGATCCTTGGGGTCCCTTCCAACCCAGACCAGTCTATGATTCTATGATTTCTTTGATTCCAGAGGCAGCTTGACAGGAGTTAAGAGGTTGGCATGTTCCTGAAACCTCAGGTGTACCCTGGAAGATCTACATGATATGCTAAGTCAGCTAGTGGAAAAGCTCAAGGGGATGCACATTGTTATTTTGCAGTTTCTGCAGGTACATAATAGGAAGCAGTTGGAAAGGATTATGCAATGAAATGAATTTATTAAGATTTCCTGTGTCCTGCAGAACAATCTGTGACTCATCAGCAATTTGGAGAGCACCAAGAGAGAAGTGCATCATATCAAAAGAATTCTGCAGGGCCAGCTCTCTTGGCAGGTCTGAAGTGTTCTGTATGTCCAGTGTAATTTTGGTTTTAGTGTGACCAACCAGTATAATTAAATCACCCAGTGTCACTGTCCTCAGTCAAATTGCCCCTGAGCTTTTATAGCTCCTGCTGTTGGATTAATTATCAGAGCTGGTCTTCACCTGGCAAAATGGGTGGGTGCTCCATCCCTCCAGCTTTTTGATGAGTTAACGTTGCTCCACAAATTTGAATTATCTTGGTGGTTTTATGATCCTTCCCATGCTCTGGGTCAGTACAGATTATATTGCTGAAGATCTTTAATAGAATTTAACTGTGCTGTTGCTTGAAGCTGCCACGTATTATCTCCAATTCAAGACAGTTTTTTTTTCCAAACATCTGCAGTCAGCTACTCTGGGATCTTTGTCTTATGATCCACTTAGTCTACCTGGGACACAATGCAAATAGGTAGAAATGAAGGATGGTGGTTTCATATTTTCACAGCTTGCGAAGCATCTGAAATGCTCAGAGACCCCACATCCGTCAGTGCTCTGCAGCTTCTGCTTGCTATTCATGTAACCCAGTGAGGCAGAATAACAGAGATAAGGGAGAGAACAGGGGGAAGATTTCTCTCTGCAGTTTATTCTCTGGGGTTTTGTTCAGTCCAGTTTTAAATGGCTCAAGCTACTGAAGTGATTCAAGCTATGACATTTTGGCAGGGTGTGAAACAAAATCTGGCAGAGGTGCTCTGACTGAAAAGGCTGGTTTTGTTCTCTCTGAAATGTGTGGCAAATCACTCCCTGGCTTCAGTCAAAACAAGATTGGGTCCTCGGAGTCATGGGGTTTGAGTAAGCACACCAAAACCAGGGAAAGAATCTAATTTTGTTGTCCCATTACACTGTTGCAATGTGTCCTGCTCACCCTCTTCTGTTTGCAGTATCCTCTGGTGCAACCAAGACTTTCTCCGTAGGAAGATGAGCTGCTTGTGTTTGGTTTTGAGTAATAAAGTAGCCCTGGGCTAGCATCTCCATCTGATGTTTCATTCAGACTGTCTCTTGTATTACCTAGTTATTTTTATTATTTTAATTTTTTTTAAACCCTGATACTGGAAATGGAAATTCTCCAGAGGCATACTTTAAAAAAAATCAATAAAGAGAGGAAGGTCTAATTGATTTAAAAATTATTATTATTATTTTCTTTATAAGATAGCCCATTAAACTTGGCAGTCCCTAATGAAAGGTAAGTTTACTGCAGTCTCTTTTACCACACTTTCAGAGTCATCTCCCTTTTTTATTTCTCCTCACTTAGAGGTAAAAGGGTGTTTTAAAAAAATAACATAATCCAGGATAATTTGGATTAGTTTCACTTTCAGAAGTGTTTTTCTGGATTTCTTAACTGGTTCAGCAGGAGTTGTTGAGCTCAAGGTATGTGTAAATCCATTTCAACTGTATTTTCCCACATGCTCACAGGCAAGGATTTATCTCATCAGAGGTTTATTGTAAAATAGACAGAGTAAAATGAATAGAAAAGTTATTTTGGAGTGTGTGTTACAAATCCATTGCAGCTCAGTAAGCTGAATCCTGGAAGGAAAGCTTGTCACAGATGTGTCTGTTGGAAACAGCTGGCAGGGTTCAAGGCCAGGTTGGATGGGGCTTTGGGCAGCCAGCTCTGGTGGAGGGTGTCCCCACCAATGGCAGGGGGTGGGACTAGATGGGCTTTGAGGTCCCTTCCAACCCAAAACGTTCTGTGACTCCATAATGATTCTATGAAGAGTGTTCTGGGCAGCAAATTTCCATTTTGGGCAACGCTGAGATTTTGGGGGTCTTTTATTCTGAATTCTTTATACTGAGGAGAGAAGATTAGAGTCCTGGTTCTGGGACAGGTCAGAAAACCAGTTCACACCCAAGGTTGGGACACTCACCCAAACAGTTCTGAGGAGGCTCTGCCACACAGCAGTGCAGGCCAGGACCGCTTACTTGTACTGCCAGCTGGGCCAGAGCCAGCGACTGTAGCTTGGTCTGTGATTTCTGCAGGTATGTGCCAGGCTGGAGGCAAGCTCTCATGGGCTCGAGACGTTTGTCTGCATTTCCCATGCTGCTTTCCACACTTCCTGCACTGTCAGCAAGTTCCTTCATGCTCCAAAGGCCCAAGTGAATAAGCAGTATTTACAGCCTCCCCCTGCTCCCCCCAGCTCTCCCTGGGTGCCTCGTTCTTTGTCTGCAGCACTGCCATAAAATGCTGCTTGGGTTTTACAAAGCAGAGTGGTCATGATTCCCAGTCAAGGTGGAACACTGATCACTGAATGAGCATCAAGCCCGTACATGTGTCCTCAGCGTATGTTGGCTGGTGGTATCTGGGAGGGAAAGGGCTTTGGAAAATGAGGTGAATGGTTAGTAAAGCTGGGGGAATGAAAAGAAGGGGAAATGAAAGGAAGTTGGACTAGATGTTTGAAGAGACAGCTGGGGCAGGGATGGATAGGCACTTGCTGGACTGCAGGCAGAAGGAAGTATAGCTGTGATTGTGGTCTGGAGATTAAAAGAGGAAATTCTGACTCTAGTTTCACGTCTGCTGCAGAGCATGTCAATCCTGTTTTTAATATCTGAAAGCAGGATTTTCTGTTTTGCCATTCATCTCCACAGATTCTTGCACAATGTAACATTAAAATGCCAACAGTCAGGTCCTGGTATGAGTTCACATAACACCAGTGGCTGTCCAGATGTGTCTGAAGCTTATGCCCCACCCCTGGAAAAAAAAAAGAGAAAGCTTGTCACATTTGAACATGTTTTTTACCTAAGAGTACCAGTGGTTAGTCATATTTTTTTAAGAAACTAAACTCTTCAGACCATTGAGAAAACATACAAAATCCTAAGTCAAAACCAAGACCCAGTAGAGCTCCAGCTCCACAGAAACTTACAGCTCAGGGTAGAACTCCCTTCATCTTTTAAAGCTTGAACTAGCAGCATGGCCCAAAACTGGGCTATGTGTGGTTAGATTTAGACTCAGCTTTTAGTTAATGAACCAAAGACTGACCTAATTTTTAAGCTATTGCCTATCTTTATTTTATGACTACCAGAGATCCACAAGACTTCCAGAAAAATAGTCACTTGTGGCTTCCCTAGTGTTTACCCTGACTCGCTGACGGCTCCCCAAAGCCCTGGGTGCTCTTAGCTGCCTCTGTGCAATTTCCTGGCTAAAGGAGATCTGGAATGTGAAAGTGTATTCATCACCAGAGGTTTTACTGGATTCCAGGACTTCACTGAAGTGGTAAGAGATGATTTAAAATTGGAATGGCATGAAGATTCCTATGAGTTTTCAATCAACTATAGAGGAACTTCACCAACAAGAAAGTAACCCTTAAGGAGAACCTAAATGATTTGTGATTTATGCATTAAAAAATGCAATCCACCAGGTTGTAATTGCTGTTCTATCAGTACCAGACAGATCCTGACTCTTTACTGTGAGCCTTTCAGCACAGAAATTAAGAGCCAAGTGGCAAATGGGAATATGTCCAGTAAGATGCTCTAACCAGTTATCCACAATGGTATAGCCAAATCCTAAGGAATGGTTATGCATAAGCTGGAGTTTCGTTTCCAGTTCATAAAACTTCAGATGAGGCTAAGATCAAACAAGTGTAATCCAGAGCCAGTTTTGCTAAAATGGCAGCCCTGATTCTTACCCCTGTATTTGATTTCCTTCTAGGAGAAGAAACCTTTCTCCAGGTCCATGTTAAATACTCACCAGGTGTAATGTACTACTTGCACGTACTTTGGTGCTGATTCTAGCTTCCTTTCTGATGGATTTGTAAAATAGGAACCAGGTGCTGCTCTGCACCCATCAGATGTTCTGGCCCTTTTGTTTATTTGCTACTTTGTTCTTCTGGCACTAGAACACCCTAAAACTTTAGGGAGGAATTGAAAATTTGTTGCTGATATGCTTTTGTGGTTTGTTTAGAAAAAAATATTTACTCTTGTGCATCATGCATTTGAGTCCAGAAACACATTCCCCACTGGTTTAGCCTGTTATCTGTGCAGAGTACAATGAAAAGGAAATAATTCTGATTTGGAAGAGGTTTATGGACATTTTGCAAAGCTGTCCAAGCTTACATGCTGTGTAGGGCAGTGATGAATCATAGTCTGTCTTCTTCATTGCTTCATACCAATCTAACAACATTATTTTGCTGGATTGACTTCGATTTGCTGGGTTAGAAACCTCAAGGCAGTTGTAGTTGACCCCTTCATTTTTGCTTGCCACTGCTTGCTGGCTCTACATCTTCGTGGTGAAATCTTTGGCTGAGGAACTTTGTAGTTGTGTATTGTATGACTACAGTACTCCTGTTTTCTTTTTGTCTTTTTCTATTCCTTATCTGACTACCAAGACTTAGAGACTTGTGATTAGTTCTCAAGTCATTCATGAACTGTAGTTTCTTCCTTCTAGAGTGAGGCCAATTTGTCTCTAATTGCTGGAGCAGATAACAGAGTGGATGGGTTATTGCAGGTGACTAACGTAGTACATCATATCAAGTTACTGTCCCTCAGATGAGATACAGCTTCTGTGATTTCACATGTTCTCTTGTCCCCCCTCATCATGCCAGCCAATATATGTGGGGATTTGATCTGGCTGAAAAACACCTACAAAGCATCCTAAGTGATGCCTTGTTTCCCCCTTCCATTACACACCTGCACAAATAGCTGTGCTGGCACCACACGGGGAGTAGCTCAGGAGCAGAGATGCACAGCAGTGTAGGAACTACTCACACTGGTACTGCTGACAAAAAGCCATCATCAGGCTATGCCCTACGGCAGCTGGACTGCTTGTTCTGCTGCACGTCTGAAGAGGAGGAAGATGTGGTTCTTACATGATCACTGTAAAATTGATTGTCGGTCTCTGAGGCTGGGGCCTGGTGCCAGGCTTCTTCCCACAGAACACCAGAGACCCTTCTGAAGTGTAAGAAATCTCCTTTCCCCCTTCATACTGGAAAGGACCCATGTGACTTTATCTGGAGTAGGAGGTGAGATGGATCCTTTCCCTGAAAACCCCCTGAGCACTTTGCTCTGAGTGCTTAGAAAGCAAATACAATGATCTACATTTCACTCATTCCTTTCTCAAGTACCAAATTCTATTTTGCAGTGGTAGCTCTGTATTCCCTTCTGATGCTGCTCACAGACATCCCAAATGCCTGTCCTTCCTTTTGTTTGGGAACTCCCTCTGAAATAGCCAGCAATATTTCCAGAGAAAGGACTCTTTAAAATTTGGGTGAATACAGAAAGCTGTATCATAATCCCAGGATATCCCATTGGGATACCTCTTTAGGATTCCACATCACTACAGAGTAGGATAATAACAAAACAGAAGAACACAGTTCTGAAGGTTTTGGTGACATCCCTTGGCAGTGAAGATATGAAGATTTAATTGAAACAAGTTCTGAGTTAACCTGTGTATAAAGTCTTTTTTTTTCTCATCTTGAAGTGGTTTTAAAAGCATCTATAATTCAAGTCCTGGTTATGTCATGCTGCTTTCAGTACCTTTATACAGATACAAATAGTGCTGCAGCAGGGGCTGCTAGGGCAGTACACCAGCTGTGTATGGCCCAGGCCTTAGGCCAACCACTGTGGTTACCTTACATAGCCATTCTCCGAGTGGTTGAATGAATGTGCTTGGTAAAATATCTCATCAAACAAGGCATATCATAGAATCATAGGATGGTCTAGGTTGGAAGGGACACCAAGGATCACACAGTTCCAACCCCCTGACACAGGCAGGGACATCAACCTCCAGGCCCGGAGCTACACAAGGTTGCCCAGGGCCCCAGCCAACCTGGCCTTGAACACCTCCAGGGACAGGGCACCCACCACCTCTCTGGGCAGCCCATTCCAGCCCCTCACCACTCTCTCTGTAAAGATCTTCCCCCTAATATCTCATCTAAACCTTCCCTCCTTCAGCTTCAATCAATCCCCCTTGTCCTGCCAGTCTCTGCCCTTTAACAAGTTGATTCCCCTCCTGTTTATATGTTCCCTAAGGTATGTTTATGAGTATTTTGGACAGATCTCTTACCTGGCTTCAGAGTGGTTTGTTTGTTGGTTTATTTATTTATAATTTTAACTATCAGCATGTCTGCATGTTTCTGAAAAGACTTTGTCATTTCCAGTATGGTACAAAAGAAAATTACTCCTCAGGTCTCATCTCAGTGCAACTCCAGCTTTGATGGAGCCCTCCAGCCCTTTACAGATCTGGCATTCAAGCTGGGCTGCAGAGTTACCTCCTCCATTCCCCCTCCATGTTCGTCACGTCACCACAACTCCCAGGTGACTGTGGGATTCTTGATGCAGGCTGATGGTGGCTGCAGTTGAAGTGACAGATACACTGCCCTGTTCTGACACACGTACCTTTATGTTGCATCCAAATGGACTATGGACAGACTGGGCTCTGGGGGAGTTAGTTCATGCAGTCACTCTGTGCTTGTGGTTTTGAATCCCATTTTAAGTGTATTCAACAGAGGGAACACAACGGGTTTAGCTGATTGAAATCAGCTCTGCTGCAGACTCATCTTCTCACATTTGTTTAGTTTTGTGGGGTTAATTTTCTGCTGGTTTAGCTCCCAAAGGAACTTCCCAGGAGAAATGGTAAATGTGTGGAAGTGTTGATCTGCTGGAAGGCAGGAAGGCTCTGCAGAGGGACCTGGACAGGCTGGATCTATGGGCAGAGGCCAACTGTATGGGGTTCAACAAGGCCAAGTGCTGGGGCCTGCACTCTGGTCACAGTAACTCCAGGCAGTGCTACAGGTTGGGGCAGAGCGGCTGGAGAGCTGCCTGGAGGAGAAGGACCTGGGGGTGCCAGTGGACAGATGGCTGGACATGAGTATGCCCAGGTGGCCAAGAAGGCCAACAGCATCCTGGCCTGTATCAGGAATAGTGTAACCAGCAGGAGTAGGGAAGCGATTGTTCCATTATATTCAGCTCTGGTGAGGCTGCACCTCGAGCGCTGTGTCCAGTTTTGGGCCCCTCACTACAGGAAGGATGTGGAGATGCTGGAGCGCATCCAGAGGAGGGTGATGAAGCTGGTGAAGGGTCTGGAGCACAAGTCCTGTGAGGAGCAGCTGAGGGAGCTGGGGCTTTTTGGTCTTGAGAAAAGAAGGCTGAGGGGAGACCTTATTGCTCTCTGCAAGTACCTGCAAGGAGGGGGTAGAGAGGTAGGGGTTGGTCTCATCTCTCTGGTGACAAGCATTAGGATGAGAGGAAATGGCTTAAAATTGCACCAGGGGAGATTTAGGTTGGGTATCAGGAAGAATTTCTGTACTGAAAGGGTTGTCAAGCATTGGAACAGGCTGCCCAGGGAGGTGGCGGAGTCACCATCCCTGGAGGTGTTTAAAAGGCGTGTAGATGTTGTGCTTGAGGACATGATCTAGAGATGGACTAGGCAGGGTTAGGCTGTGGTTGGACTCGATGATCTAAAGGGTCTCTTCCAACCCCGGTGATTCTAGGATTCTACAATTCTGTCGGTATATGAGGGAAGGGCAAGACTCTGGTAGCGCTGTGTGGTATGTGTGCTCATCAATCATATATGGGCACACTGTCTCAGTACAGAAGGCAGGTCTGGGGTAGTGACCTGTATTATCTGTTTCCCCTTTTAGCTGTAGGTACCTGCTTCACTCTGCAGGTTACCGTGTATGCCTAGGCAGCGGGTTCCAAGAGCACAACCTTGCCGTGCCCATGCTGTGCTCATGAGAGCCGTGCAGCTGTACGCCTGTGAGACCAAACCCCTCCTCTTTCTCCCTCTCAGCAGATCACAAGCGCCGAGCAGGAAACTCCCGTTAACCAGGGGGACAAGTTTCCAGCGAGCTTTGGATCGCAGGGAAGAGCAAACACCCGCACCCCGGCAATACAAGGTCCAGGCGGCTCGGCTCGGCTCGGCTCGGCTCGGTTCGGCAACCCCAGAAGCAGGGCAGAGCTGGTTTTCTTCTTGCCTTTTTTGGATCTGCAGGCACGCAGTCCCTGCCCGATGGAGCCGGCTCTGCGATAGCACAGCGCGGTACGAACAGCAGAAGGAAAAGTCGCTACGGCGTCGCGTACCGAAGGTATAACTACCGGTGAGCCGCTCCGCGCCTCGGTGATGATGATGATGATGATGATGATGATGATGGCGTGATCGCGGAAGACTCTCCCGTCCCAGGCAAACGCCGCTCCCTTCTCAGCCCTGCAAAGGTGCCGGGCTCCGGGCAGCAAACTGCAGCTGCGGCGAGGCTGTGTGGTAGCACAGCTCCCGGATTCCCCAGGCAGAGCGGAGGCGAAGCAAGCTCCGAGCTCCGGATCTGCTGCACCGGGAAGGTACCACCCCCCACCCCCCCACAAAAAAACCCCAAACTTTCCACCCCGGGCCACTCGGCTGCGATGCTGAGCCCTGGCAGAGGCTCTCTCCCCCCAACCCGCCACCCCTCCACCGCCCCATTCCCCGACGAGACAGCGACGTGCTGCCCCGCCGTGCCCGGCTGCCCACCTTGGCGGCAGGGGGGCGGCGGGGCGGGCCCCCCGGAGCCAATGGCAGCGGCAAGGCGGGGAGGGTGAAGGGAGGCGGTGCCGGGCCGACAATAGGGGCTGCTGGAGGGCGGCGTGGGGAGCGGGTAGGGCGGCCAGCCGGGCGGAGAGCCGGGCAGCACCTTGCGGCGGGTAGAAGGTGGGTCCTCCCGGGCCGGGGACGGGGATTTCCTCGCTTCTTGTTTGTAGCCGTGAAGTTTGCAAAGCGGTAGAGCGGCCGGGTTGGGGGCTTGTTTGGGGTTGGTTTGGGGGGGTTTCTTTCCCTTTTTTTTTCCATTTTCTTTTAGGAGCCGGGTACCGAGTGCCTGTCCTTCCCCCTGCCTCCCCGGCTCGCTCGTTTAACAAAGGGAGTTGTCTTCAGCCCTCGGGCTCTGCGAGCGGGGAGCCGTTCGGGGCCGCATGCTTGGGGGTCCCGGGGCAGAGCTTGGGGTGGGAACCGAGGCTCAGCACAGAGTTTGTGCTCAGCACCCTGCCCTGGCTTCGGCTGGAGGGGCGAGCGCTTCGGGCAAACACAAAGAATTGAAGAGCTGGACCCTCGCTGGGCGATGGGGTGATGCAGCCCCGGGCTTTGTGTGGCTGGTGCGAAAGGATGGAGAGGTGGGAACGTGTCTATTAACGCCCCCCCTGCTTACCCTTCCCCCTTCCCCGCCCCTCCACCCGCCGCCCGCGTGTGTATGAAACCGTGGCTTTTTGCTGTTAAAGTACTTAGAAGCAAAGCTGAACTTAGGGTCGGGGTATAAATCGATTGGAAGGTGTCTAGTTCAGCCCCCTTCTCAAAGCAGGGGCTTCTGCCTGGGCAGTGGGTAGCACTGAAGGGACGTTGAGAGATGGGTGGCCCCTCTGGGTGCTCTTGAATGCTCTTGGGAGCCCGAAGAAGAGGCAGCACCGGCAGGACGAGCCCTCGGGGGCAGTAGGGCTTCTTTCTTCCACTCTGCACTGAAATCCCCCAATCCACAGCTCTCCTACGCCTGCAACCCCCATTCTTGCTGCTTTTGTTATCCAGCGGGTTTAAAATTCATGCTTTTGGGGCATAGCTAGCTCCATCCGTGTGCGTGTCATGGTGCATCTGCCCCTGCCGAGCATTACTTGAGCCTTATTCCGACATTACCTCCAGGAGTGTTTCCTCAGGAGCAGGATTTATAAATAGATGTCAAAACCTGGCTCTTTGCTGTAGACCTGTTACAGGCTGTGAGGCATGTACTTATGTGGTGACCAAGTGTGAGATACAAATATACATATATATCTGTATACTATATATATATATATATATATATATATGTAAGAACAACTGTGAGAGCTGTTTAGATAGCCAAGGCTTTCAAAGTGAAAGCAGGTATTGTAGTTGGGTGAAATGGCTGTGTCTTGCAGATGGAAGAGTGTTTGTTCTCTTTGCTTGCAGTTTCTCTTTGTACAGTGACTCATGGATGCCTTTCACTGAACTACCTCCCCCTTCTCCATACCTGGAGTTTCCTGGTGTTGCACACATTACCTGGCAAAGCTGGGAGCATCTTCCCATCTGCCCTTCTAACATCTCTTAGTGTGGGTATGTTAACCATACTCACAAGTTTTTAGGATAAGGCTGGAAAAACTCCTTGTGGAGCAGTTTGCTTGTGTGTCCCTTGCTTTTCCTTGTTCATTTTCAAGTCAGAGGAGTAAAGCACGTCTCTGGACACCTGGAGAACAGAAGGTATGGTGGAAGCTTAAATAAATCTATCAAACTATGGATTGCCAAGGGACAGAATTAATTCTTAGCTGTGCTGTCTAACAAAGTTGGAGTTTAAGACTGGAGGCTGATGAGCTGGGTGGGTATTTAATCTTTCTGAGTCCTGTGGGGAAAGACTAGCTTCTTTAAATGGGATGATATAGCTACTGTTCTTTGACTTGGAAATGAAAGCCAAAAATAAAATTGGAGAGGAAAATGCTCCTGTGGAATGACAGCAGGAGTGCTTTGACTGCTTTTAGGGAATATTATGTGCTCTGGATGTTGCTCAGTAAAAAAAGAGTAGGGAGGTGTAAGGCTTCTGGTTCATGCATTTCCTTGCATCACAGGGGTATTAGAAGAAATGTGTGAGGAGTCCAGCATAACGTCCACAAGTGAAAATTCATGGCTTGTTTAATGTGTTTCTGACTGCCTTGCTTGTACCTGATTAAAAACTGATGCTAGCTCTTTTTCCCTGAGAGGTCAAAGAACTGTTTGATTGCTGCTGATTCTTGTCTACCCTTTTCCAGGTCTGTGTGAACCTTTTCTTTCAGCTTTGTCTACAAGTGCATGATTTTATTTTTAAATTCTTTTATTTTTTAATATAAGTGAGCTGCAGTGTGGCTTCTTTCCTTCTTTCTCCCTTTTTGAGCACCTGCCTCGCTTCCTAGGTGTGGGAAGTTCTGTAATTTCAAGAAGTAGTTGTCATGGTCCAGTTCCCTTATGCTCTTAGGAGAGTACAGAACCACCTAGAGCTGAAACAGACTTTTCTCATAGCAAAATACAGAAATGATCCGGAGCCCCACCCTTAAAGTGATCTGCATTGAGAATTCATCCTGTCAACAGCAGATAACAGAAGCAAACAGGCTTCATAAAGGATCTGAAAAACAACTGCTCTTTGTGAGGAGGTGTAAGAAACACACTGAAACCAGGCGACTAAAACCACAAGTTGTAGTCGATCATTAGCCCTTTGACAGGTACAAGAACATCTCTTGTTGGCTTTTTACCTCTCTGGGAAGGCAAAAGAATATTGTGGGCTAGAGTCATATTGTGTGAAAGAGCCTTTTTCCAAGGCTGGCAAGGACCTGAACTCATTTTCTCAGACCAACGTCTTGGCCTGTATAGGAGTTGGGGGGAGTGTAGACATGTTCTCCTTGATACTGAAGGCTTGCTCTTACAGAGAAAATACTGTTTAATATTGACTCTTCTTATGTACTTGGGTGGTCCTCACCTGGGAGGATCTGCTTTGCACCTCTGTTGCTAGAGCTAGGAGTGTCTGGGTCTGTTCCCTTTGGTGCCAGCAGAACTGGGAGTGTTGGCAGATGCTCGCTCATGTGGCACATAAGTCACTGTGATCAGTTCTTCCCTTCTGAGCACAAGGCATGAGATGCTCTTTAGGAATGAATAGCTTAAACATGTCTGACACTGCTTGTGCTAACCAGGCTTTTACTCAAACTCAAGTCCAAGCTTGAAATCCCTGAACTTAGATGTAGCTCTGCATGGCCTATGTAGATGTGGATGTTATGGCTGGCTGAGGGTGTAACCCTCCATGCTGCAAACAGTGATGACTGTTCCTGGCTTGGTGCAGGGGAGGAAGCTTGCTTTGGTCCTGTGCTGCCTTAGAGCTGTAGATGACTTCTAGGGTCCATCCATGCTCTGTCATCTTTTCAGCGTGTGGCAGTGGGGTGCAAGTCACAGTTTTGGGGTTCACTTGATGAAAACATAGATACTTAGAGCTGAATGAGTCTTCTCAGGCTCCCTGTATCATCACTAAATGCCTTTTTAGGATGTGATGCATCTTCTCCTCCAGTAGGTGTGTTAAAATAGGTCACTCTCAAAAAATGCTGATTCCTCTGTGGTCACCCAGGTCTCTTTCCTCTCCCATGTGTTGCGTGGTAGATGGCAGCGGGTGGCTGCAAGGGGTTTCATTTACTCCCCCTCACTGTGGGGCTACAGGCAAGCAGCACTGCTAACAAAGCCACTGGCAAAAGCACTGTAGTAGCACAGCTTTCATGAGTTCCCTTCCTTTCAGCACTTGCTTGTTGGGGTGGGGGAAGGGGAAACAAAAGAGTCATCTGATTAAATGCATTTCCAGGGAAATTTGAAGAAAAAGTGGAAGTTCTGGCTTATGGACCTTCTGGTTTATGAACTTCTGGTACGTTCTCAAGGCTGTGGAATAGCTGCTCGCACGGCAATCCAAGTGTTCTGGCTTCCAGTCGTGTAGCTAATGATGGCCTTTGTCTGTATTTTGTGTCAGATCTGAGATGCAGGTTAAACAATAACTTTCCTTCCCTGTTTTCCTTCCTTCTTGCTCTCTGTGCTCTTTGGACCTGCTATATAGCTCCTTTATTTCACCCATTAGCTGATATAATTGCCTTAAAGTCATTCTGTTTCCTACTTCCTGTCTAGAACCAGTCAAGTAAAGCAGTGGCAGATTAAGCACCCTTTTATCATTTTAGATTTTAAAAAGGTAGGATAAAAGAGAGGTTAATGGTACAGAAGAAAGGTCTTGATTTGGGAAAACCAGATCAAATCAGAGCACTGCAGAAGGAGCAACCAAATGTACTTTCTGAAAAGAAATAATTTCTACAGTAGCCTTTTGTGATCCAAATTACCAAGTGAGGAGACAATGTGAGTAATAGACTGTGACTGCCTTCAAGTATATGGTACCTGGTTGTGAGCATCTCCTTGATCTAGGTGGGTCTGTAAGTGTGGCACTATGAACAAGTCAAGTGGCAAGTGGGCGTAATGCCTTGTTTCATGCCTTTTGTTCTCTTCTTTTTCCATAAAGTCAGTCTATACCTGTAATGTAAATGGAGAATAAGTGAGGGAAATTAATTACTATTTATACTGTGTGTATTTTTGGGGCAGGAGGAGTCATCCAAGTTTACTAAGGCTTTGTCTCCTGCCCTTATGAGTTTGATGCATGTACTTACAGTGTGTCTGCATGGTTTATGGGTGATGGCATGTGATGACTTTACAGATGGCAGCAGAGAGAAGCAAAATCAAATACTAAAGGTCAGGATGCAGTTTGACAGACTGGCTTGCTGAGGTGTCACAGAACCGCTTTGGGACTTGGAGTTACTTTCTCCAAACATCAGTAGGGCTTTGAACTGTCGTTTCTCTTAAGGACTGGAAGTGGCATGAAAGTATTTTAGGTGATGCCTCTTAGGAGACAAAATTAATTTCTCAGAGCTCATGTCCTACTTGTGGAATAGGAGCTGGAGAGAGAAGTATTTTTATTTGAAGTGCTGGCTTGCTTCATATGTGTTTTCACCTCATATACATGTAGAAAGCTTAGTGTAATGTGAAATACCTTCTCACTTCTTTAGCATGAAGAATTTCCAATATAAATTGTTTTCTGCACCTACATGGTCCCAAAAGCATGTTCTCTGCTGAGCTTAAGACATGAGTGGTTTCACCACTTAACCCAAACTTCTCAGTAGAATGAGTAAAGTGATTCCTTCTGTAAAACTTGGATTTAATGTCCCCAGGTACCTGTGAGTGAACATTGTGCAGTTTCACCAACAAGTTCAACCTAAAGGCATTGTGCCAGGATGAATCTATCATTTGCTTTTAGTAGGTATTTCAAGAATGTTTTACTTCAGTCGTGCTTTTAAGAATTCATGTGCCTCCATGGTTCAGACTTGTTTGGGATGAAGGGAGCAGAGAAACAGGAGGGGAATCACCTTTTTAAAAGGGTAGAAAATGGCAGGACAAAGGGGAATGTATTGAAGCTAAAGGAGGGAAGGTTTAGATGAGATATTAAGGGGGGGAATTCTTTACAGAGAGAGTGGTGAGGTGCTAGAACAGGCTGTCCAGAGAGGTGGTGGATGCCCCATCGCTGGAGGTGTTCAATGCCAGGTTGGATGGGGCCCTGGGCAACCTTGTGTAGCTCCAGGGCTGGAGGTTGGTGGCCCTGCCTGTGGCAGGGGGTTGGAACTCTGATCCTTGGGGTCCCTTCCAACCCAGACCATTCCATGATTCTCTGAAGGAAAAACTGATTTCCTTCAGCAGCAGGGAGGAATATTCCAACCCCCTTTTCCCAATCCTGTCTGCATTGCTAAAGCCATTGGGTTCATTTCTGCTCAAGGCCCTGCTCCAGCCTGAGTGTTTGAGGCCGTTACCCCCTCTCTAACCCCAGTGGGTGTTGATGTGGGGTGGAAAGTGAGCCCAGGCTCACAATGCATCCTTTGCTTTTCTGGTTTGTTAAACTGCTCACCTGAGTCTGAATCCTGGAGTCCCTTCGTAACAGAAGGGAGATTTAACAGTCATGTAACAGCTGCGAGGACAAGGGTGTGCGTGGCGCAGAAAGGGGCCAGCAGCAAATGGACACATCAGGATTTGAAATGCAATATTGATTAGCTCATTAAAATTAATAAGGCACTCAATTATACAAGTCCCATTACATTTTGCACTTCTGGAAATAGAACAGTTTCTGTGTCCCTATCCTTTCAGGAATGCCTCATTCAAGACAAATGTTATTTTCCTTTGCAAACCACAGAATGTCTTTAAGACTTAGTGGAGCCCAAATTTGTTTTATTTAGTAAAATTTTATCTACTATTTTTTTTTAATAGGACATTGTTTGTAATAGACTATAAAACTCCCAATTAAAGCAACTTTTTAGTCATCCAAATTACTGTATTTGGACTAACTGGACCAATTGTGATTGGACTAATGTTGCTGTACTTAGGGTGAAAAATAACAAGGCAAATACTCAGATACTGGCTAATTTTTAGCAAATCTAATGAATCAGTTTCAAAACAAAGCACATAAAGTGGAAACCTTTTGATTCAAGCTTGGCAACTCAAGAACAAGGTTCTGAAAGGTGGTGGTGGTTTGTAAAAAGGAAAAGTGCCACGTTTTCCCAAGTTCTTCAGGAACATACATATGGCCTCCATAATAGAGAAATGCAATTTTCAGGCTACAGATCTAATTGCCTTGTGGAACCTTAAATGGCTTAGAGCTTTAGATTTCCCACCTGAATCCCTCTGCTTTACAAAGTATTGCATGTTGTTAAATAGTATCTTTAATAAAGGATTTGCTTGAGAAGGTTTGAGTCACTTGACTCACCCTTACTGAGATGAGAAATTGCTCTAGGAATACTCAGTTTCCAGGCAGGAGGGAGGCTGGAGGAACATAAAGACATGAATCAAAGACCTGGAATGACTGTTAAATGGATGGCACTTCTCATGGGTGTGGGCAGTGCTAATGCTTTTTTTTTCCTACAGAAATTTGATTGACTTTTCTTGCCTCACTGCCCAGGAGAGTAAACTCTCCTGCTGAACCACACGTGTTAACCACAAACTTAAAGGTCGCATCCTGTTTTGCCCTGCCATTGCGCTTACCTTCAGTCCCACTTTGGGATAAGATGCAAGTTCTGTTTCACTGTTGCTTCTCTGGCCTTGTGATCGCAGCAGATTGTGACTGAGAGCAGAAAAGCACTGGGAGCTGAACTCAAAAGGAAAGAAATGGCCCTTCCTTTAACCCAGGAGCTTTCTGATATTCAGAGTAAATGGTAAGGTTCTTCGGTAAAGTGTATGCCTGTTGTGGGGGTGTCTTAAGGTGTTTGATGCTTGATGTTATGCTCCAAGATTCTGGAGATGTGAAAGCTATGCAAAAATCTGTGCCATGTAAAAGAGACTTCTCCCACTCCTCCTATCTGGAGAGAGAAATGACAGAATTTGATCCAAAAGTGCCTTGAAGACTGAAATAATGAGATTTAAGCGCATGGAGGCTTTGGTTTGAGCCTTCAGTTCCTAATGTGGGTTTTTTGGGAAGTGATGGTATTTCCTGCATCTTAACAGTAAGTTATTAATATTAGAACTTATTTCATTGATTTTGGAGAATTCATCACTGAGTAGCCTTTCAGAGAAAGTCAGAGAAGTTGCAAGGGGAGGAAGGAGAGGGAAGTGCAGCATCAGCACCAAGTATTGGAGCACAGTTTTGTTGTTCTAATAAAAAAAACCACCCAAAATCTGTCCTCTAATTTCTGCCTCATCAAATTTCTACTTGTTGCATCAGCCTGTAAGTCTTGGTAATAAGGTGTCTGGTAAAAATTGCAGTCTCTTACATTTGTGTGTCTTGTAATTTTTTTCTCCTACTTGCTTTTGACTCCTTTGGTAGCAAAAAGAATGATGAAAAATGCTGTACCAAATTCACAAAAAGCAGCAGGAATCTCATCCACTACCAGACCAGCACCAAAGCAGTCTGAGAGAGTTGGACTAGAACAACTTTTCCAGGCTGCCTTTAATCCCCTGTTCCTCGACTAGATTTTGAAGACTAAGAACAAAACTGAAACAATGCTGTTGTGATGAAGATGTTGCCTCCAGTGTCAGACTAAGTCTCTCTCTCTCTCCATATCTGGGAGTCCTGACACTCATACTGAGCTTCTCTTGCAGCTTGTGTGTGGGAACTGCCTTTTGTATTCTTCCTGTTTGGTTGGTTTCTTTTCTCCAAGCAGCAAAGTGCCTTGCTGCTTTGGTTGTTTTTTCTTTTGCCTTTCTACAGAAGCATTGCTCATTTGCATCTCTTTTTACTTTCCCTGGCTGCCCTTCAGATCGATGAGAAACAAAGTCCTCATACATCTGTGGTCCTTAAGAAACCAAGCAAACACAGATGAGCAGCAGGGAAGTAAAATATTTTGTCCTCCACATGCCCAGTAAGAAGCAGCATCCTCAAGGCTTGGGAGAAGGATGAAGATAGTATGGTATGGTGGAGGAATCCTTAAACTCTTTGCCTTCCTCTATCAGGTGATTTGGCTGATGGATTATCTGGAGATATTTAAATGTGTAGATTTCATCTGGAAAGGCTGAAGAGGTGATGGTGAGGTGGGAATGGCAGAAAGCAGAACTTTCTTCAAGAAATAAAAGCAAAAAGAATTTCAGATTTCTTCTGGGCTCTCCTGAAAGCCAGCAAGTAGAACACAACCAGTTTATCTTCCTGTGTAGGCTGTCTCTAAGTGCAGGCAGACAGTTACAGGCGGTGTTTGAGTTCTAGGTTCAATAAAGGCATGTCCTTCAGTTAGAAGAGGCAAAACACTGTCATGTGTTAGGATTCAAATACAGTATCTAAATGCCTCAATGACTTGTCATCAAATGACTCACTGCACTGTCATAGTAGGACTTCTGGCTTGCACATGAAAGTTATACTTGCTGGAACAGTGTTCTGCCAGCTCATATTAACAGCCTCCCCCCAAAAAAACCCTCATCTCCAGTTTACTCAGGGTGAAGGAGGGGTTGGGGCAGAAGAAGGCAACGTGGGGATGTTAAGGGATCAGAAATTTCTTCCTCTTCCTTATGCACTTCCAAGCTCCAGCTTTTTCATTCGTGCTGTGTCTCTCTGAAATGAGCCTCAGAGTTGGAAAAGAAAAACATTCAGAAGTGATGAGCTGGCCATAAGAATGTAGTCACTTACTTGGTCTGGCCAGAAACGTCTTGTGTGCAGTGCCTTCTTTTAAAGTTACTGGCTACTTTACAAAACAAAAACTGTCATGATCTCAGTGTGATTTCCTCCATCTCCCACAGCTGATTAGGGGATTACCAGCATCATGTGTTTTTTTTTTCTCTGCTTAATTCACATTATCAATTATATTTTTGCTCTTTTTTTTTAAGAGCAAATCCTTTCTAATACTAGGTACATCCTGCAAGAGCCCTTCCTGCCTTCTGATCCAGCTCTTATTCATCCTGGGACTTAGTCCAAACACCACCAGCAGTGCTTGTGTGGGCTTTTTTGGTTTGTTTCAAGGAGGTTTGATCACATGTTGACATGCAGCAGTATTAAATGAGCTGGGGTGCAGCTCAGGAGGTAACGGGCATGGAGTTTAAAACAATCTCACCTGACCAACCTGGCTTTCAGCATCACACCTATATCTGTCATCAAGCTTTAACTTTAGTATTACAGTAGGTGTCTGTGGTACCTGGTGATGTTCAGCTGCTCTTTGAATCCCACTCTGTTGTTTTGGCTTAGTATCAAGGAACAGTGACTTCATGGAGGTGATGTTCCATCAGTGCTTTCTGTCGCTATGGGTAACTCACCTGAAATCCAATAGGATGAGCATGTGTAATCTCCATGGTCCGTCTCCTTCCTTCCTCAGGAATTCACATGCTTCTCATCTGTGGTAGGGCTCTCCTTGGCATTGTTTTTCTTTTCACTGGAACATGAATGGAGCAGTGAAAGGCTTCTGCAGAAAGCATAACCTGCACTGCTTTCAGTGTAAAGACTGTTTGATCCCAGGTGGCCAGGAAAGCCAATGGCATCCTGGCTTGTATCAAAAATAGTGAGGCCAGTAGATCTGGGGAGGTGATTGTGCCCCTGTACTCAGCATTGGTGAGGCTGCACCTCGAGTGCTGGGTCCAGTTCTGGGCTTCTCACCATAAGAAGGACATTGAGGTCCTGGAGCGAGTCCAGAGAAGGGCAACCAGGCTGGGGAAGGGGCTGGAGGGCAAATCCTCTGAGGAGCAGCTGAGGGAGCTGGGGGGTGTTTAGTCTGGAGAAGAGGAGGTTGAGGGGAGACCTTCTCCCCACCTGCCTACAGTTATCTGACAGGAGGGTGCAGAGAGGTGGGTGATGGTCTCTTCAGCCAGGGGACAGGAGATGGGATAAGGGGAAATGGGCTCAAGCTGTGCCAGGGCAGGGTCAGATCAGATGATAGAAGAAAAAATTTTACTGAAAGAGTTGTCAGGGCCTGGAACAGGCTGCTCAGGGAGGGGTTGAGTCCCCATCCCTGGATGTGTTTATCAGACAGGTAGATGAGGTACTCAGGGATATGGTTTAGCACAGGACAGGAACGGTTGGACTTGATGATCTGAAAGGTCTTTTCCAACCTTGTGATTCTGTGATCTCGCTGTGAGAGCGCTGATTTTAAATTCCTAATGAACTAACTACAAATTTGGAAGGAAAAAGCCTGGGGTTGACTTTGTGTTATTCTTGACAAACGGATGAGAAGTCTCTGTTTGCTTTTTTTAATAAAAAAACCCCAACCCAGCAACCCCCAACCAGCATGTGCACCTCTGTCACAAAGCTGTAAAGCACGGATGTGGCTGTTGGCAGCTGCTTTCCTTTTGATGTGGTCAAGTACAAATTAACTCTAAAAATATAGTTCTGAACTTGCATTTTCTTGAAGACCAAAAGCGTGATGAAAGGAGAGGAGGGTTCTCTCTCTCTCCGCTTGGTGGGTGGGTGCCCTTTGCTTGGGTTTTTCTGGGAGGCTACGATCAGGAGGTGCAGCTTAACGTAGCTGAGCTCATGGTGGCACGCAGCCATCCCAAGGCAAGGGTGCTTTTCCCTTTCAGCACTTGGCTGTGAGCTGACCTGGCAGAAGACTCAACAGAGCACTGCGAGTGTGTGGAGACGTGGTGTAGTATTAAAGGTCTCGGAGCTCTCTGTAGGTTTGAAACCTGGATGTAAGGGCTGTAAGACACATGGCTAGATCTGATGGCTTCTCAGGATTAGCTCACAAGTAAGTGACTTTTTATGTTTGAAAGATTATCCTGTCATTGTGGTGTCTGCTGTGTAAAGCCTTTTATTTTGGTTATTGTTTTCTTACCTTCCTCTCTCCCTGAAGTCTCTGAACCTCTAGCTCCTCTTCAGTCAGCTTGTGCTGGATCTGCTTGTGCTCCCTATCTGAAAGCCCTTGGTACCAAAGGGATTTTGACTCCTCTCTAACTGGTTATCTACCTTTAATAAATATATCTGGGAGAAAGCATGTGACTGAAAATCACAACTGGACCGTGCATTTTTCCCCGCTCTTGTACTGTTCTGGATCCTCCTTTGATGCAGCATGAAAGCACAATGTTTGTACTCCCTGCCATGCTGTAGGGGTTCCATTCCTCCCTGGGCGGGTTAATTTTTTGGTGTAGCAGAGTGCTTTTGGGACCTCTGTAATGTCTTGCATCTTGCAAGGGTTATATATCTTCCTGTAATCTTGAAAAGGTCATTCAGAATTGAAAGACTGGCAGATATAAGCTGTCCTCTGGGCCCAGAGCTCTTGCTGGTTTCCCACTGGAATTATAATTCAAGACATAATTTAGTTGCTGCCAGTCATGGAAATGTTATTAAATACTCCTACTGGTTTGCTGTGCCCATTCCACCTTGCAGTCCTTCACTATGTAGTCAAAGTCCTGTACTGCAGGGACCATCTCCTGTACATCTTGTACATCAAAGTCCTGTATATCAGGGTTATCTCAGGCTTGTTTAGGGAGGTTCTGAGTGTCTCTGTCACCTTCCACTGAAAAACTGTCTGTAAAGGCTCATCGTGAGCATAAAACACAACTATGCTGGGGAAGTAATATGCTTTCTTATGTCCTGCAGGAGTAAAGTGCAAACAGAGAAGCAGCAGGCACAGGAAAGAACAGGAAGGCCAACAGCATCCTGGCTTGTATCAAAAATAGTGTGGCCAGTAGGTCTGAGGAGGTGATTGTGCCCCTGTACTCAGCATTGGTGAGGCTGCACCTCAAGGGCTGTGTCCAGTTCTGGGCTCCTCACCATAAGAAGGACATTGAGGTCCTGGAGCGAGTCCAGAGAAGGGCAACCAGGCTGGGGAAGGGGCTGGAGGGCAAATCCTCTGAGGAGCAGCTGAGGGAGCTCGGGGTGTTGAGCCTGGAGAAGAGGAGGCTGAGGGGAGACCTTATCACCACCTACAGTTACCTCAAAGTAGGGTGTAGAGAGGTGGGTGATGGTCTCTTCAGCCAGGAGACAGGAGATGGGACAAAGGGAAATGGCCTCAAGCTGTGCCAGGGCAGGGTCAGATCAGATGTGAGGGAAAAGTTCCTCACTGATAGAGTTTTTGGGATGTGGAACAGGCTGCCCAGGTTGAGTCACCATCCCTGGATGTGTTTAACAGATGGGTAGATGAGGTACTTAGGGATACTTTGAAAGGCTGAATAAGCTGGGACTGTTCAGCCTTGAGAAGAGAAGACTAAGGGGGATCTAATTAATGTTTATAATTATCTTAAGCAGGGGATGCAGGTGGAATTGGCCAGCCCCTTTTCAGTGTCTGTGGGGACAGGACAAGGGGCAATGGCTGCAAGTTGGAGCACAGGAAGTTCCACACCAACATGTGGAAGAACTTTTCCCCAGTGAGGGTGAGGGAGCCCTGGGACAGGCTGCCCAGGGGGTGTGGAGTCTCCTGCTCTGGGAATATCCAGACAGGTCTTGAATGCTGACCTGTGTGACCTGTCCTAGGGACCCTGCTTTGTCAGGGGGTTGGACCCGATGATCTCTGGAGGTCCCTTCCCACCCCTACGATTCTATGATTCTGTGATTCTATGGTTCAGCACAGGATGGGAATGGTTGGACTTGATGATCTTAGAGGTCTTTTCCAACCCAGTGATTCTCTGAAAACAGGCCTAATGTCGCCTCATCTCTGAATGCCCTGAATTGTGTACAGAAAGGCTTTGGCAACATTTGTGACTCAGAATTCACAGCCAAGGTGAAAACAAGTTGAGAAACGTTGATCTTGTCCATCCCTGTGCAGCAGGTATTCGTTACCATCTGTTGGGCATGAAGGAGAAAAAGAGAAGTTGTGGGGTTTTTTGGTTGTTTTGGTTTAGTTTCTGGGGCTTTTGTGTAACCTGGAGGGGTAACTCAGTAGCCAATGGGCTGTAGTGGGAACATTCAGGGACTGTCTTAGCAGCACTTGGAGAGCCTAACCTTGAGAGCAAAAGTAGAGTGTTTCATGTGGTTACATACCAAAAGATGTGGGTAGGACCTAGTGGGAATCCAGAAAGTGCGTGGGCGCCCGATTCCCTCGGAAACTGTTGGGATTTGGCACCTAAGCTGGTAAAGTATTTCTAAAAAAACCCTCTTAAATATCTTTCTGAAAGTGGGGTCTGATGTTGCTAATAAGTGTGGGGGGTGGGGGAATTCTTGTTCTGAAGTAATTTCCACCTTTGATCCTTGCTACTGTCTAGCAGGTAAACAGGAGGAAGTTGATGGAAAGCAAGAGGAATGACTTTGGGGCTGGAGGGACCAACGCAAGAGGAAGATAAAAGAGCTGTATGCTTGTGTAGTTTTATAAAATGAGGAGGAGGGCAGGACTGTTTATGGGCTTCTGAAAGGGTATAAATGCCAAGGAATGGAGGGTGTGGAAGAAGGAAACTGTTTTGGTCTCTGCTCCACAAGTGCCTGTGCAGGCAGGTAGCTTTGCGTGCAGCCTCCTCTGAAGGGAGCATATTCATTGAGCTTGTGAGTGCTATGGGGACATGCTGGTGAGGAACTGAAATGCTTTATGTGGCAGCAAGGAAAGTGCTGGCTTTAGTGCCTCAATCAGGGGAAAACCTATGGTTGTTTCACACCTTGTGTTACCTGGCATCTATTAGTGTCATCACACTGCACAGAACTTACCTTCCACTTGTGCCTTCCCAATCTGAGGAGCCCAGACAAAACCCCCATTTTACACCCCAATAACTCCTGTCCCAAACATGCATTGTTAGTCCTTGGATCTCCACCCTCTGTTGAAGCAGAGCAGGCTACCATGGTGACACAGTTTAATCTCACTGATATCTCTGGTATCTGAAACCTCCACCAGGAAGGAAAGGCAGGGTGAGAGCTGTGCCAGGGTACAGGTTGATGTGTGAGGGAGAGCAGGAGCAGTGTGCAGGCAAAACAGCCTTGGGACTGCTCTCCTAAGATGTTAGGGCTTTGCTTTCAATATCCATTAGGATATAAATATTGCATACAGTAGGATATAACCTGTTAAGGTATCTTGGGGAGTGCTTGATGGTAAAGGTGTTACTTGGAGCTGATAACACCATAGCAGAGAATATCAGGTCTTAACTGCTGAAGGTTTTGAGGACATTCCTTCACCAAATGCACTTTTATTAGCTAATAAATAAAATAAACTAATCTGACATAAATACAAAAGGAAAAAATGAGACCAAATAGATAAGTTAATGTTAATAAGTCAGCAGGGCTGGATGATGTTCAACCGAGAGTCCGAGGAACTTGAATGTGAAACTGCAGAACTGCTGGCCAAGCCCCATAATTTATCACTACAGACAGACTGGGGAGTTGCCAGCCTCATTCCCATCTATAAAAAGGGCTCTAGAGGGGATCCTGGGAACAGCAAACCAGAAAGTCATGCTACCAGGAATGGAAAAGTCTGTAATAAGGGTCTCTGAATATATAGATAAATGTTAACTTCTGGGAAGGAAGCAGCATGGCTTCTGAAAATGAAAATCCTGCTGCCCTACCCCATGAATCTCTGTGGGTGTCAGGAAAAAAGGGTTAAAATGGATGTAATATATTTGGATTTTCTGTCAGGTTCTTAATCTCCTACAAGTCTGGAGGAAAGGTTATTTCATAGTTTGAAAGCCACGTGAATAACAGGAATTTAAGTGGGGATGATTCACTTTTCAGGATGGAGAAGGAAACATCACTGCAGCAGCAAACAA
Organism: Hypotaenidia okinawae; assembly: GCA_027925045.1. Taxonomy (NCBI): domain Eukaryota; kingdom Metazoa; phylum Chordata; class Aves; order Gruiformes; family Rallidae; genus Hypotaenidia; species Hypotaenidia okinawae. The sequence continues at coordinate 213,094,599 of BSDF01000001.1, forward strand.
AAAAGCCACCGTCCTCATCAAGAAAGGATGAAGGGTATCATTTTGCTTCAGTATAAATGCTGCATCTTGTGTGTGAAGTGCAGTTCTGGTCTCCATCTCTCCAGAAGGGCACACTGCCATTGCAGAAAGACAGCTAAAAGGGTCAAATATATGGGCTGCCTTCCAAGGAGAAGCTCAGATGGCTGGGATTCTTCCTTTTGGGAAGGAATGGAGGAACACGGATGAGGTTTAAATGATAAAGTCAGCAGACAAAGCTGAATATAAAACATCTATCAGCTTCCAGCCTCTTTTCAATGGTCTTTAGAGACAGGACAAGGACCAATGGTTTCAAGTTGGAGCACAGGAAGTTCCACACCAGTATGCAGAACAACCTCTTCACGATGAGGGTGAGGGAGCCCTGGGACAGGCTGCCCAGGGGGGTGTGGAGTCTCCTTCTCTGGAGATATTCCAGACCCATCTGGATGCCAACCTGTGTGAGCTGTCCTAGGGACCCTGCTTTGTCAGGGGGGTTGGACCTGATGATCTCTGGAGGTCCCTTCCAACCCCAACGATTCTGTGATTCTATGAACACTACACTGAGATTTTAGTAGCAGGATGGTAAACCTACCTCCAGCACGTGGATCCTGTGATTACAGCCACACAACTTCAGATGAAACAAGATGGGCTTTGATCTTTAAATAAATGAAAGAGCATACAAGTGCAGTGGAGAGGAACTGGCCCTTGTGGGCTCGGAATAAGTGGAATTTGGTGACAACGCTCACCCATGGGGTGCAAACCCCACCTGCACTGCCTTTGTGAGAGAGGCTGCATGGCCCTTTCCCCAGGGCTCCCTTCTGCAGCTTTTCCTAGGCAGCCATTATCCAGGTGGCTGCCAAGTGTCCGACTCTCCCTTTGTGCACAGCCAGATTTTTGCATTTTATTTTTTTTAATTACAAGTGACTTATGCCTCACAGAAGTGATTATTTTTTTTTTAAATGCTGCCTTCAGCAGGATGTGCATGTGAACTTTATTTTAATTAAGGGCGAGGAATCTGTTTTACATAACTATATCCCAGATTCTCATGAGAGAGTGAAAACAGCCCTGAGGGAGCAATGCAGAGGCCAGCGAAATCGGTTGCCTCACCGATGGGAGGCTGATTCCGATCTTTCTTCGGTTCTCTCCACCTGTGGGACTAGCTCTGGGCTGGCTGACAGCCAGAGAGATGGAACTGATGCAAAGGGGCTGCCTCCATAGCTTTACTTTGGTCCACTGCTGGTTGGTTGTGGGCAGATACAGGGGTGGTGACTGCAGCTCTGCCTGAGGTTGTTGTCCTTGTAGTTTGAAGAGCCGCTCGGGATGTGAATCCAAGACCTTTCGGCCACGGCTTGATGCTGGCTCAGACAACTTCTGCCACTATGCTCAGTGCCAGGGTGTTCTGTTGCAACACTAGGTTCTTCCGTCTTCTTGGAATGGGAGTGACTCTTGCAGTCAAGTGTATGGTCCCCACCAGCCAGTCAAGGTGCTTGGGATTTAGTCGTGATGCTGGTGGGATTGGGTCAAGGGGGTTCTCTGAGTCTCTTGGAAGTCACCAAGGAACCTTTCAGAGGTAGCTGTGTACTTCTTGGTTTTGTTTTTCACAATGCTGTCAACTAAAACTTCATTTCAGTTATAAAGCCTGGGAGGAACAAGGAATAGATGAGTAAAATGCTTCTGTACTGTTAAGAAGGGAAAATCTGAAGTGTGTGCATGGCCTTTTGTTTGTTTGCTGGTTTTTTGTCTTAAGAAGAAAGAAGTGATAAAGGTGTTGCAGTTCTGAAAACAGGATAAAAGACAATCTCTTACACTGTGCACAAAGAGAAAGATGAAAACCAAACCACAAACTGTGTAATGATGCTAATGAATTGTATGAGTCAAACCTGGCGTGTCGTTAGCATCTGCTGCTTGCTCCCAGCAGCTGAAGTGAGCATCCCTTTCAGAAAGTCTCATGTCCTGGAGGTAGGTTTACCATCTTGCTATGAAAATCTCTGTGGAGTGTTCACAGAATTGTAGGGGTTGGAAGGGACCTCCAGAGATCATCAAGTCCAACCCCCTGCCAAAGCAGGGTCCCTAGGACAGGTCACACAGGTCGGCATCCGGATGGGTCTTGAATATCTCCAGAGAAGGAGACTCCACACCCCCCTGGGCAGCCTGTTCCAGGGCTCTGTCACCTTCACAGTTGAAGAAGCTAAACTGTTGGTAGATGACACAGTTGTGACATCGTGGTGTCCTGCTGAACCTGGTGGTGGCTGACAATTATTCTTCTGAAACCAAAACCCTGGAGAGGTTTGACATGTCTGTTTATTACATCTGGTGATAGAAGGGCAGATACCTTTCCTTTTCACTGTTTTAAGCGCTGTTCAAACACTGATGCCACTGAGTGAGGTCCAAAAGCAAGTGTAGAGTCTTGCACCTGGGAAGGAATAACCGCTTGAATCAGTACAGGCTGGGGGATGACCCGTTTGAAAGGAGCTCTGTGGAGGAGGACTGGGGGTCCTGGTAGATGACAGGTTGGCCATGAGCCAGCAGTGTGTCCTGGTGACTAAGAGAGCCAATGGGATCCTGGGGGACATCAGGAGGAGTGTGGCCAGCAGGTCAAAGGAGGTGATTCTCCCCTCTACTTTGCCCTGGTCAGGCCCCACCTGAAGTATTGTGTCCAGTTCTGGGCTCCCTGGTATAAAAAGGACAGGGATCTCCTGGAGAGAGTCCAGCAGAGGCTACAAAGATGATTAAGGGCCTGGAGCATCTCCCCTGTGAGGAAAGGCTGAATGAGCTGGGGCTGTTCAGCCTAGAGAAAAGAAGACTAAAGGGGGACCTTATTAATGTTTATAAATATCTTAAGTATGGGACACAAGGGGAAATGGCCAGCCCCTTCTCAGTGGGCTGTGGAGACAGGACAAGGGGCAATGGCTGCAAGTCAGAGTATAGGATGTTCCATACCAACATGTGGAGGAAGTTTTTCCCAGTGAGGGTGAGGGAGCCCTGGGACAGGCTGCCCAGGGGGGTGTGGAGTCTCCTGCTCTGGAGATATTCAAGACCCATCTGGACACCGACCTGTGCAATATGAGCTAGGGACCCTGCTTTGGCAGGGGGTTGGACCCGATGATCTCTGGAGGTCCCTTCTAACACCTCTGATTCTATGTTACATTTGTTAAACTTCTGTTCCTATCTCAAGAACTGTCTCTAGAGAGTGTCTAGAAATTCGTGTTCTCTTGTCAAAACAAGTAGTCATCTTACATGTATCAAAGGAGGGTTTTGATGCTCAGCTCTTAAAGTTTTATTGAAATAGCTGTTCACGCTGTGGAGCTGAAAAGCATTCAGGACTTCAAATTGATGGGAAGTGATTGATGGTGCTGCAGCACTGCAGTTGTACACAACTGATGGGCTCCTGCCACCAGTCTCCTTTGAAAGGAGGAGCTTTGGAGGAGCAGATCAGCAGGGAGGTGGTTGCAACTTGAATGTGCTTTGCTGTGCAATGAGTTAGTAGGTCGGAGCACGTGCTTCTAGTGGAGGTCGACAGAGATTCAGCCTGGTCAGGTTTAGTGTTAGTCTGATGTGCTGAGGGCTTTGAGGACCTCAGAGGGATGAAACTCAAGAGAAATTCCTGATGGTGAAATGGATTTCCAGAGAGAGAGGCCTGACATGAAAATCCCACCACTGGTATAGGTGGTCAGATCAACATCACCATAAGCTGTACCAAGAGCCGCAATCCAGATCTCTGCTTCAGCCCACTTGTGCCCTGCAAGGAACAGGGTAAAGTAGGATAATCAGTCCATAATTTGAACCAGTGAGGTTCCTTCAGGAGGAAAGGGTAGTGAGCAGTGCCAATATCTCCAATTGGGAATGTTGTGCAGGAGACAGGTAAGGATGGCAGAGAGCTTCCAGCTCCTGCTCTGCTCCCTGCACTGTACTGTGTGGTACCAGACCCAGCAGCCTCTGCCTGCCACCTTGGCCCAGCTGTTTGGCCCCTGCTCTGTGCCTTGCTCTGGAGCTGCTTGCAACATGAACTGGGGGAGTGGAAACACAAAGCCCAGAACCAGAGCAGGACAGGAGACTGGAAACCCACATGGTATTTATCCTCTGCTGTAGCCTTAAGTGACCTTTCCCAACTTGTTCATACTATGTCATTGTTTTATACTCAGGTGGCAGAGCTATTGTATGTGTTTGGGTATCCCCTGGCAGAAGTTGTTACTTCACCCACAGTAGTAACGTTTTGTCATTTGGTTCTTTTTGAAAGCTGTGCAGATTAGAAGATTCTTGAATATGTAAGTCATGTGGTTAGTAGGTTGAGAGAGGTCCTTCTCCCCCTCTACTCTGTCCTGGTGAGACCACACCTGGAATATTTGGTCCAGTTCTGGGCCTCCCAGCTCAAAAAGGACAAGGAACAACTTGAAAGAGTCCAGTGCAGGGCCACCAAGATGATGGAGTGGAACACCTTCCTAATGAGGACAGGCTGAGAGAGCTGGGTCTCTTTAGCTTGGAGGAGACTGAGGGGTGACCTTATCAATGTCTATAAATACGTAAAGGGTGAGAGTCAGGAGGATGGAGTCAGGCTCTTCTCAGTGATGACCAGTGATAGGACAAGGGGCAATGGGTGCAAGCTGGAGCAGAGGAAGTTCTGTGTGAATATAAGGAGGAACTTTTTCACTGTGAGGGTGACAGAGCCCTGGGCCAGGCTGCCCAGAGAGGTTGTGGAGTCTCCTTCTCTGGAGACATTCAAACCTGAACACGTTCCTGTGTGATTTAGTCTGGGTGATCCTGCTCTGGCAGGGGGGTTGGACTAGATGATCTTTCGGGGTCCCTTCCAACCCCTAACATTCTGTGATAAGCAGAGAAAATGGGATGAAACATCCTAATGAAGGATGTTCTTCTGCTTATTCAGAATAGTATGAAGCATGATGCTTTCTGACCTGCTGTATGGCTGTAAAGTAATGAGTGAAGTGAGATTTTTGCCCTCACAGATCTCCTAAACCTCAGTACTTGGAGTTTTACTTTATTTTCTTTGGCTTCAGAGACAGCCCGTGTCTGGAGCTGAGGCACTCTGGTACTTTTGGTTAGTGTCCCCAAAAGACCTGCAAACTTAGCCAAGCTTTTGGACTTGAAAAAGATGATCTGCGTAGCTTGAAATGCAACTGGGTGCCTCTAGTTCTGGGAGGCTGTAGTGACTGTGACCTTTTGAAAACTCATTCAAGCTGGTTTTGTTGCACTCAGACAGGAATGTTATGTTCTTTGTTCCACCTCTTAAAAGGCAAACCTTTTTGTATAGGCTGCTTGCAGCTTTTATACTTTGGGATATATAGGTCAGGGGAGGAAGCAGGCATAGCCTCTTAGGTGTTTTGAAGATTGTTGAAAAAGTCCTTCTGAATGGTTGAAGGAAACTTTAAGATCCCAGCTGAATTTTTTCCAATAGCCTCTATCTCAGTTCAGAATGGAAATAAGCCCCAAATTAGAGTTGCTTCCAACTTCTGTGGACACAAGCAAGTGGGCTGACTTTCTGGCCAGACAGACCTGTGTGGTAAAGGGTTCTGTGTTTAATTCATAGAGTAGTTTGGGTTGGAAGGGACCTTTAAAGGCCATCTAGTCCAACCCCCTGCAGTGAGCAGGGACATCTCCACTAGATCAGGTTGCTCAGAGCCCCATCAAGCCTGACCTAGAATGTCTCCAGGGATGGGGCCTCCACCACCTCTCTGGGCAACCTGGGCCAGTGATCCACCACTCTCATCGTAGAAAATGTCTTTCTTAGATCTAGTCTAAATCTGCCCTCTTCCAGTTTAAAGCCATTACTCCTTGTCCTATCACTACATTCCCTTGGAAACAGAATTAAACTGGTTGAGGTTGCAAGTGACCTCTGGAGGTCATCTGGTCTAACCCCCTCGCTTGAGTGGGGCCACCAGAACCAGCTTCCCAGGACCATGTCCAGATGGCTACTTAATGTCTGCAAGGATGGAGATGTTTCCTGGGCAACCAGTGGCAGTGCTTGGTCAGTCTCACAGTAAAAGCGTTTCCTGATTTTCAGAGGAACCCTCTTGTGTTTCAGTTTGACTGTTGTCTCTGGTCTTGGCACTGGGCACCACTGACAAGAGCCTTTCTCTGTCTGCTTGGTACCCTCCCTGCAGGTATTTATATACCTTGAGATCCCCCTGAACCTTCTCTTCCCCAGGCTGAACAGTCCCAGCTCTGTCAACCTTTCATCATAAGAGAGGTGCTCTGGTCCCTTCAGCATCTTCATTGCCCTTTGCTGCACCCTCTCTAGTATATCCATGTCTCTTGGACAAGAGACACCAGATTTGGATCTAGCACTCCAAGTGTGGCCTCACAGGTGTTGTAGAGGGGAAGGATCACCACCCTCAACCTGCTGGCAACACTTTGCCTAATGCAGCCCTGAGTACCACTTGCCTATCTATAGGCTCTATAGATCTATTTATAGGCTCTATATAGGATCTATATATAGGCTCTATAGATCTATATATATGGATCTATAGCTGGCTCCTGTTCAACTTGGTGTTCACCAGGACCTTTGTGTCCTTTTCTGCTGCCACCTTCTTGGTGAACTTCCTTGTCTTTAAAGTGCCTGGAAACTGTTTCCAAAATGAGCTGTCCCATCACCTTCCTAGGGATGGAGGTGTGACTGCCTAGCCTGCAGTTCCCTGGGTTCTCCTCCTTGCAGATTAGGAGTGACATTTGCTTTGGTCCAGTCTACAGGCACTATGATGAAAAAAGATTGAGTCTTGCCTCACAATATCTGCCAACTCCCTCAGCATCCGCGAGTGCATCCCATCAAGGCCCACAGACTTATTTTGAGTCCTCATGTGTAGGGGAACAGAAACCTCTAGAGAAGGACTAAGGCCTTGAGAAGGGAGCCTGTTCCTCAATCCTTTTGTCCTTTGCCTGTTGACCTCAGCACTCAGTTACTGCAAGTGACTCTGTGCTTGCACGACAAGGCTACTCAGGGTTCAGCCTTAGATTTAAAGCCTATAGATAGCGTGGCTTTTTAAGCCAGGAGACCTCTTTTGTAAAGGTTCTCCTGTGTGCAGCGTCTCCTGGGGTGATGGTATCATGCACATAGGCTATTTGGAGTGTGTGTGGCCTGTGCAATGCAGTTTCTGTTATGCCTGGCTGACGAAGTGCCTTTGCCACGAGGACCAGCTGCATGACCAGCTCAGACTGCCTTAGAATCATAGAACCATAGACTGGTCTGGGTTGGAAGAGACCCCAGGGATCATACAGTTCCAACCCCCTGCCACAGGCAGGGCCACCAACCTCCAGTCCTGGAGCTACACAAGGTTGCCCAGGGCCCCATCCAACCTGGCCTTGAACACCCCCAGGGATGGGGCATCCACCACCTCTCTGGGCAGCCTGTTCCAGCCCCTCACCACTCTCTCTGTAAAGAACTTCCCCCTAAGATCTCATGTAAACCTTCCCTCCTTCAGCTTCAATCCATTCCCCCTTGTCCTGTCATTGTCTGCCCTTTGAAAAAGTTGATTCCCCTCCTGTTTCTCTGCTCCCTTCAGGGACTGGAAGGCTGCAGTGTGGTCCCCCAACAGCTTCCCTTCTCCAGGCTGACTAAGCCCAGCTCCCTCAGCCTCACTTCATATCTCCTACTATTTGCTTTGGAAAGGACAGTTTCAGTTGCAGCTGGGAACCCAGCTGATCCTTACGTTATACATTTTGCAGTCTCTGTCTTTTTTATTTCTTAATTGCTTATGTAAATAATTTTCAACGACTTAGCATGAATTTCCGAGGAGCTGGCGTACCAAAGGCTGGGAGGCAAGCAGCAGGTGCTGTAAGTAATCACTCTTCTAAATTAAGCAACACTTTCCAAGTCAGTAGGTTAATTTCTGGGTAAGGAGCCTGCACACAGATTCTTAGAACCAGCTGGATTGTGACCCAGTGAGTGATGTAAGGCTGCGTGAGCTTTAATCATCTGAATTGTCCTGGAGAAGCCTTCCGGCTCTAGTGGCAACTTCTAGTGGAAACTGAGGTTGTGCTCGAGCATCTGTTGAAATGGTGCTGTCAGGTGGCAATCTCTGTCGCCCGGAGTTGCCCTTGTCTTCCTAGCGCAGGCTGGTTGGAAGTGTGTTTGGAACATGGGCAGGTGTGTCAAGCTGCCTGGAGCACAGGGTATGATTAAGGGGACTTAGGGCTGTGAAGATGCTGAGGGAGCTAGAAGATCTGTTATGAAGACAGGCTGAGGGACTTGGGACTTTTTAGCCTGGAGATCAGACCGTGGAGCCAGCTGGGTGTCTTGTTCTGGTTTGCAAGCCTGCCTTCTCCTCTGAGCTCGTTCTGAGTGGCTGACAGCTGCATTCCCTCTGTGGAAACAAAACCTCTTTCAGTGTCCCCCATGAAGCCCTCTTTCTCCTGTGACCATCCTCCATCTCAGTTGTGGTGATGAGTGCCTTAGTGATGCACCATCTCCTCTCTTTGTCCTCTCACCATCATCCTTTGAAAAGCTTTCTGCTGATTTTCCTGAAAAAAGCTGATAGATCCTTGAGAGGTGGAGGTCAGGAGGACGGGGTCAGTCTCTGAGTGGTGCCCAGGGACAGGACAAGAGGCCATGGGCACAAACTGGACTAGAGAAAGCTCCGCCTAAACATGAGGAGGAACTTTTTTACTATGAGGGTGGCAGAGCCCTGGGACAGGCTGTCCAGAGAGGCTGGGGAGTCTCCACCTCTGGAGACATTCAGAACCTGCCTGGATGCTGTCCTGTGCAGCTTGCTTGAGGTGATCCTGCTCTGGCAGGGGGCGTTTGGACCGGGTGATCTCCAGAGGCCCCTTCCAACCCCTGACATCCTGTGATTATTTAATACTGATGCTGAGGCCTGTGTGTGCTTTGTGGGTCTAACAGATGGTCCGAATACATATTGATGCACTCAGATGGGCTGAGTGTATTCTCTGTGATGCTGTGAGATGCCCTCAAGGCTTGGAAACGAAGAGTTGCATTGGGCAAGAGCTGGGCAGGCAGTGGTTTGGGGACAGGGGCATAGAAACATACTGATCGTGCACGTGCTTTCTAGGCAGCCTTTTCAAAGGGGGCAGAATTTGACCCTTCTTAAATTCTCTGGGTTTGGAGGCAGAGAAATCTTGTTTCCCAGATGACTCAGCTCTACTTGGGCTGCAAGAATTGAAAGCATTAGGTAATGCAATGACTTTCTGAATGGACCTGTGGAAGAAAAAGCAAAGGACCAAGCATCCTCTGCTTGAAGTTTGTGCATTTTAGGAGGGAACACATAGTTTAAGAATACTGCTTTGCATTTTTCTTGCTGACTGTCTTAAGCTCAGTCTATCCAAATCTTTTTTCCAGGCTGCAGGAAGAAGTTGTAATGCTCTCTGTTATCAAGAATAGAACTTGAAGGAGAGGGAATCCTGTCCCTTACCAAAGATATGAGTGCCATGTTAGGGGACTTGGACACATTAATAACAAGAAATATTACCCCACCAGTCTGTCCTCTGAACTAAAACACAGCAAGCAAATTGCTGTAGCATTAGACTGAAACTTGGCAATTAAGTTTGTGTGGCAATTTGATTCCCTTCTCCTAAAATATCCCTGGAGAACATCCAACTGTAGGTCTGCTCTGATCCCAAGACTACCCTGTGGTTGCCCTGAGTGCTCACACATACTTGTTAAGCAGCAAGCTCCGATGGCGTTGTCTGTGTACCTGTTAGAAGGCTTTGAAATCTGCTTTGCTCTCAGAGGGCTTTCCATTTGGGAAAGAAGAACTGATACCATCCCAATTTTAATGCTGGAAAAGGAAATTGAAATAAAAAAGCTTCAGGGAATCAAGCTTTTGATCAGACCGTGGAGCCAGCTGCGTGTCTTGTTCTGGTTTGCAAGCCTGCCTTCTCCTTTGAGCTCGTTCTGAGTGGCTGACAGCTGCATTCCCTCTGTGGAAACAAAACCTCTTTCAGTGTCCCCCATGAAGCCCTCTCTCTCCTGTGACCATCCTCCATCTCAGTTGTGGTGATGAGTGCCTTAGTGATGCACCATCTCCTCTCTTTGTCCTCTCACTGTCATCGTTTGAAAAGCTTTCTGCTGATTTTCCTGAAAAAAGTTAAGGGTCCCTTTTGTGTTACTGACTAGACAGATTGCATGATAGTTAGGGGAAAGGGGCCTGGGGTCCTGGTGGACAGAACGATGACCATGACCAGCAATGTGCCCTTGTGGTCAAGAAGGCCAATGGCATCCTGGGGTGTATTAGAAGGGGGTGGTTAGTAGGTCAAGAGAGGTCCTTCTCCCCCTCTACTGTGCCCTGGTGAGACCACACCTGGAATATTTGGTCTGGTTCTGGGCCTCTCAGTTCAAGAAGGACATGGAACTCCTTGAAAGAGCCCAGCACAGGGCCACTGAGGTGATGGAGTGGAACATCTTCCTTATGAGGAGAGGCTGAGGGAGCTGGGCCTGTTTAGCCTGGAGAAGAGGAGACTGAGGGGACCTCATCAATATGTACATTTGTATATTTATGTATATTTGTCTATAAATATGTAAAGGGCAAGTGTCAGGAGGATGGAGCCAGGCTCTTCTCAGTGATGGCCAGTGATAGGACAAAGGGCAATGGGTGCAAGCTGGAGCAGAGGAAGTTCCATGTGAATATAAGGAGGAACTTTGTCACTGTGAGGGTGACAGAGCCCTGGGACAAGCTGCCCAGAGAGGTTGTGGAGTCTCCTCCTCTGGAGACATCCAAACCCCACCTGGACGTGTTCCTGTGTGATTTAGTCTGGGTGATCCTGCTCTGGCAGGGGGTTGGACTAGATGAGCTTCCACGGTCCCTTCCCACCCCTGACAGCCTGTGATTCTGTGATTACCGGACAATTGCTGCGTTAGCTGAAATACTGCAATCTTTCTGGAGGACAAAACCCTGCTCCAAGTAGGAGCAATTCAGCTCCTCTCACTCAAACTCAAGGAGCCAGGGACAAGGAATCTCCCAGGTTTTCCGCTCAGTGGTGACGGTGGTGTCTGTTCATTGTGCTCTAAGTAATTGTTTAATGGACTTGTGTGCAATAAATTGCTATTGTGTGTGTGTGGTTTACAGCTGTATGTCAGAGAATTGTTTATGCCTTTTAATTCACTTCATTCAAGAAAGCTATATTTTAAAAAAAATTATTGTGATATCTAGGTTTTGTGAAGTGGAGGGCAGACAGGCTTTTGATTGTTCCAGAGAGTTCCTGTCTAGAGAGTGTAAGTCAGCTCGGAGAAGAGCAGGCTCTAGGGGAATCTTATAGCAGCCTTCCAGTCCATGAAAGGTTCCTATAGGAAAGCTGGGAAGAACTGTTCCCAAGGGCATGGAGTGATAGGACAATGTCCTGGTTTCAGTCAGGATAGAGTTAACACAGCATTCCATCAGCTGCTACAAATGAAGTTAACTCTATCCTGACTGAAACCAGGACATAGGACGAGGGGTTTAAACTGGAAAAGGGGACATTTAGGTTGGGTATTAGGAAAAAGTTCTTCACTCTGAGGGTGGTGGATCAGTGGTACAGGTTGCCCAGAGAGGTGATGGAGGCCCCATCCCTGGAGACATTCAGGGTCAGGCCTGATGGGGCTCTGAGCAACCTGATCTAGTGGAGATGTCCCTGCTCACTGCAGGGGGTGGGACTAGATGGCCTCCAAAGGTCCCTTCCAACCTAACACAGTCTGTGATTCTATCAGCATGACAACTATAAGGGTTTTTTTTGCTGCTTTTTTTTTTCTTTTCCTCTTTGAGTCAGCTTTCTTTCCTTCTGAATTTGGACTGTCTTTAAGAAATGTCTGGTTTCAGGGTGAAATGCAAACAATACCGACTGATCTCTGGAAGTCTGCTTGTCATTTGAAAACTAAGTTTAATCGCTTTGAAATTGGGGCCTGTCTTTTCTCTTCAGCAGTACACGTGCTCGGTTTGATTCTTGCTCTGAAATGAGTCATGTTTCAATCCTTGAAAGACCCACTCTCCCTTGACTACCTCCTAAACCTTTTTTTCTCTGTATTGTGGTTTGGGTTTGGGTTTTTTAATTGGTGGATGTCAGGGAACTGCTGTGACAGCTGAAGTGATTGTACCAAATCCTTACATATTGTGTCCCCACTTGCTGCATTGATTATTTACTGGGATGTGACTCGCACTGTAGGTGTTTATCCTGTCATGTGCAAGCCCCTGTTACCTCCAGACATCCAAATAAAGGATCTATTTAAAAGCTGGATGGCACAGACCCTGTGTTTTTGTCAGTGAAATCTGTGACTTCAGTTTGGGCAGGATCCAGGCCCTCCGTTCAGAGCAGAGATGCTGTATGGAGCTCATGGAACACATAAACTGGCTGTTGCTTGGCTCCCTACAGGATACAAGGTCAGATGGGGTTGAACAGGACTTACAGGTGTGTTTCCCTTTGCAGGGGGAATGTTCAACCCTGGTTATAGAGTTAACTAAGCAAGTACTGACCAGATACAAGCATGGAACAGGGATTGGAAAGACCACCAACTAGTAATAGTCAAGTTTCTTGAGTACTAATGCCATTAGATTTGAGTGCAGAGGCCTTGTGTGGACAGCAGTCATCTCTCTGACCTCAATGTTTTCTGGCTGGAAACCCATCCACCTTGTTTCAGGTCACACTGGGGGTGGCAGTGGTTATTCTAAGGTTGTTCTTGGGGGTAGGTGACAATTTGGTGCTGGAAAGAGGTTCTGGAAAAGCATCTGCCTGTTGGTGTTACTTATCTAATCATTAATAACAGCAGGGAACCAAAGCTGGGGGATTGCTGGGCAAGTTCAGTGATGTCCTGGATGCAACTGCTTTGGGGTTTTGGCTTTTAAAGGTCTGGTTTGTTTGGCATTGAGTAGCTCTTGGAGATGTGGTGTTAGAACTGCCGCAGTACGCGCGTATGCTGACGCGTGTACCAAATGCACCCTTGGACACCTCATCTTGGGTGTTGTCACCACATCCTTCGCAATTTGCCAATTCTCAGGAGCTGTCAGGTAGTACTGTGTGGGAAGTGTTACAGGGCATTATGGGAGAAGCCCTGAAATCCTAATTTGGGCCAAACTCCCACTGTTCTCAGTGGGTGGATTGCTGACACTAAGGCCAAGTACCCCTTAGCTGTCACAGATGACCTTCCTGTCTTTTTTAAGACAGGAAGAGAGAGAATTGGTGCCTTCTTCTCTTAACAGATCAAACTATGGAATTGGAGCCCTTAAAATTTGTGCACAGGCACTTGGATTTATGAACTAGAAGTTGGTTAAATAAAAAACATTTCTAGTAAGTATTACTTAGATTCTTGGTAATGCTGGTGAAATGCCAGAGATCTAGAAACAGCAATTATCTGGTGATTTAGAGCAGTGCATAAAGATGACTCTCATCCATAAAATCATAGAATGGTCTGGGTTGGAAGAGACCGCAGGGATCACAGAGTTCCAACCCCCTGCCCCAGGCAGGGCCACCAACCTCCAGGCCTGGAGCTACACAAGGTTGCCCAGGACCCCATTCAACATGACCTTGAACACCCCTAGGGATGGGGCATCCACCCCCTCTCTGGGCAGCCCGTTCCAGCCCCTCACCACTCTCTCTGTAAAGAACTTCCCCTAATATCTAATGTAAACCTTCCCTCCTTCAGCTTCACTCCATCCCCCTTGTCCTGCTAGTCTCTGCCCTTTTAAAAAGTCGATTCCCCTCCAAAAAGTTGATTCCCCCCTCATTCTGCTGATGTTTTGAACTCTCCTTTGTATAAACAGAGAAGTTGTATCCACTTTTATTTTTCAAATGGAAACATCAAATTGTTTCAAAATAACAGCAGAAAGTATTGAAATTATTCAGAGAATGGAATTTTTACTTTTTTTTTTTTTTAGGAAAATGATGCCATGAAACACCTGCAACTTTGTCAGAATACTGCTTTCCAGCAAGAGATGCTGAATAACACGTAGTTTAGAAGTTAGTCACTTGGAAGTAGGTACCTGAAGTTCCTGACTCTCACAAAAGAGTTGAGAGTACCGTGGCTTTGTTAGGTTTGTGTTACCTGGCTTGGGTACAAGCTATGCAAGCGCAGAGCTCGGCCTAAGCTGCGAAATGCTGGTAGTCTAAATTAAATCTAACTCAACTTAGTTTACACTTGAGCTTTTGTCGTGGTTTCCCCCCGGCTGTGGGCCGAGATCCACGCAGCTGCCTGCTCCTTAAAGTAAAAGAGCAGGGGAAGAGGGAAAAAGGGGGAAACAAGGGAAGGGAAAAGGCAAATAACTCCAAAACCGAGAAACTAAGAGGCCCGTGTGTTGGGATAAGGAGAGTTTACTAAGAGAACAGAAAGATCAAATATAACAATGCTAACAGGACTTTAGAGCAAAAGAAGATGAAACTCTTGATCCCCAATGCAGTTTCTCCCCGACCCACACAACTCAGGTACCACCCAGAGCTGTCCCGGAACCCGACCGTCCCCCCAAGCAGCACGCGTCCCGCCACCGCCCCTCTTCTTCCTCCCCTCAGCCCCCCGTTCTCCTGGGCAGGACGTCATTGGCATGGAATACTCTCTTTGGCCCATCTGGGTCACCTGTCCTGGCTTCGCCCCTCCTTTCTCATGGATAGAGAAATAGGAAGAAGCTGAGAAAGTCCTTGACTGTCTGACTGCAACTAAGAACATCAGGGTGTTCTCAGCACTGCTTTCATTGTAACTCCCAAACACAGCATCCCATCAGCTGCTACAAATGAAATTAACTCTATCCTGACTGAAACCAGGACAGCTTTATGTAGCTCAAGGTATGCCACTACCAGTTCCCAAGGTAGTTCTAAGGTAGCACAAGTGCATATTTGTGGCATCTACAAGAGCTGCTGATGTTTCTTCTGCAGGCATGGAAGTTACACAGGATCAAATCACCAGCTGATGTAAACGCATTGTAACTGCACTGGATGAAGACCTGAATTTCAAATTTATTTTAGATCTAAGACTCCCCAGGGAAGGGGTCACAGCCCCAAGCTGGGCTGAGGTCAAGAAGTGTCTGGATGATGCACTCAGTGCCCTGCTCTGACTTGGCTGGGCCTGTGTGGAGCCAGGAGTTGGACTCGGTGACCCTTATGAGACCGTGCCAGCTCAGGAGGTTTTAGGATTCTGTGATCATATGTTGTTCTGGCCTCTTCCATCTGTGCATGACAGAGGAAAATTACTGTATTTGTGTTGGCCACACTCAAAAAACCCCAGACCAGTTTCCCAATGGTTAAAAAAGGAAAATGCCCCAAACACTTTAAAAAGCATCACTGTGCAAACTGTTGGCAGGAGGTTTTCCCAGCTGCTTCACCTTGGTAGAGCATCATCACTGATGTCTGCCTGAACCCATCTTGGTGTCAACCTTGAATGTTGTGCAAGGGCAGCCTAAGAACTTGCTCAGCTGCCATTGAGGCTCTGAAGCCCATGCTGTATTTTCTTTCTTCCTCACTGCCCTTCAGGTGATCTCTGCCTATTCACATTTCAAGTCAGGGAGGGCTCTTCTGTCCTATTGTGTAAGGGGAGGAAGGGTTTTCCCATCTTTCTGTGTCCCCCTTTAATCTCTGCCATCAGGGTTGCATGCCAAGTTATCTCTTTTTTTCTTTTTCTTTTAAGATGAGTATGTATTTCTTGGGGAAACTGAAGCTGCAGAAGAACCTGAAAGGGATCTTTTTCATTCTGTGTGCTACCTGAATTGCCTTTCCTTTAAAGAGGTGGTTGACTGATTGGAGGAGGGCAGAGAGAACATAAAGTACTCCAACTTTTATCTCCTCTCTTGTGCCTCCAAGATCACAAATGAGGTCTCTGTGAGAACTGGGAGATGAGCTTGTGTCGCTCAAGTACCAAGGCTGTACTCATTACACATTAAAAGTCAAAATTAGGGTGTTGTAGTACTGATCCCATCTCTTTCACTGGTTTTTTTTCAGCTCAAGGTTTTAATTTATCACCTTTTCCAGTTTGTCTTTATCACTAAACTGTGGGGCCTGGGATGCTGTTGATGGAAAACACTTGCTTCAGATAAGTGGTTTGACTCATGTTGCCTGTCCCTCCTTTTGCACCTTCCTGCTGCTTTTTGTGGCTTGTAATCACAGAATTGGTGAGGTTGGGAAGAACATCTGTGGATAGTCTAGCCTAACTCCCTGCTTAAAGTGGTGGCAGCTGAAACAGTTTGGTGAGGGACAGGTCCAGGGGGATTTTGAACATTCCCAAGGAAGGAAACCCCATGATTTTTCTGAGCAACCTGTTCTGTGGTTTGGTGGTGTTGTCCACTCCCCTTCCCACCCAAAGTTTTTTGTGCTTTTGTGTGTGTTTGGTTTTGGTTTGTTTCCCCCCTTCTTACAGTTAAATGGAATTTCCTGTATTTCAGTTTGTGCCCATTGCTTCTTGTCCTGTTGTTGGACACCACCAAGAGGAGCCTGGTTCCATCTTCTTTACACCTCCATCAGGTATTTATGCATGTTGATATGACCTCCCTGAGCTTTTCCTTCTGCAGCCTGAACAGCTCCCTCAGCCTTTCCTGGCCCATATGCCAGATGCTCCAGTCCCTTAATCATCTCTGTGGACCTTTGCTGGACTGTCCAGTATGTCCATGCCTCTCTTGTACTGGGGAGGTGAGCACTTTGACCCAGCAATCCAGATGTGTCCACCAGCCCTCAGCAGAGGGGGAGGATCACCTCCCTTGACCTGCTGGCAGTGTCTTTCCTAATGTAGCTGAGATACTGTTCACCTTTGCTTCAGAAGTTCTTTGGAGGCTCATGGTCAACTTGATGTCCACCAGAACTCCCAAGTGTCTCTCTGAATCCAGAGCCCTGAGTGAAGTGTTTAATGACTCAAATCTCTCAACTGTTGTTTGAAAGTACATTGCTGTTCCCTGGGGAAGACCAGACCGAGATGGGGGAGCTGCTCTAGCACTGAAAGAACATTAAAGCTGGGCCTTGTAGGGAGGGACAGCATCACTATTATTAAATACACTTAATTCCTTCAGTCTCTGATTACTTCCTGCAACACCAGCTCCTGTCCTGTGTGCTAACACCATAGCAACCTGCCAAGCTATCTAATGCTGCTTGTTGGCAAAAGCTGGAGGACAAGGGGTGCTTTTGAAGGTAGGAAATCCACAGTGCCAGTAGGAGAAGTGCAGCAGAATGAGAAATCCTACTGTCATTTAGCAGCATTGCAGAATGGGGGGGTGGGGTTTCTCTCCCCAAAATTGTACCCCAGAGGAAACAGGGGAAGCAACTGAGATTTTTTTTCAGTGCTTTATCTCTATCCCCCTCCCCCCAAAAAGCCCTACACCCTTCTTAAACCTCTGGGCTAACAGATGGTGGTGTGAGGGGGAGGGAGAGGGAACAATTTGCATCTAAATAGCTGAGATAAAAAAGGGTCATGTCCCACAGACCAGCCCCACTCACCTGCTGTTTAAATCCCCCTGAGAAACAGGCGAACCCGCTTAGTTTTCTAACGTCTGCATCAGCTGTACTTACTCCCTGAAGCTTTCTATCCCAGGGAAGCTCCAGGCCCGTTTATCTTCCTGGAAGGGTTGTGTTCTGGCCCCAAAACTATGAACTCCTAAGGATTTGTTTCTCTGAATGTGGTTGACAGCTGTGTGGCTTCTGTTCAGACCTCCCCTCGGAGTGACTGCTGGTGGCTGTCGTAATTAGTGTGAGCACTAATGGCATAGGAAAAGATTCAAACCAAATGCTGCCTCTTCCATCAGCTTTGTTCTTGTGTGGCTGCATGAGTTGGTCTTCAGAGGTGGTCTTGCCATGCTGTCCTGTGGCCTCTTGCTGGTTTTGTGTGTGTGTGTGTGAGAGTTTGGCCCTGGTGCCCATCAAGCCTCAGCAGTGATCCTGATCCTGCAGGGTCATGTTGGATGGCCATGCTTAATCCTGCATGTGTGCAAAGCTCTGCCTTTCTGACTGTGTAAAGTAAAAAAAAAAATCACCAGGTTACGCTAAGACTTTGATGTTCTGGAATGGTTTTTTCCTTCTTAAAAGATCATTCTGGAATGATTTGTTTCCTTTGGACTTGTATAGGTCCAAAAGTTGTTCTGTTGTTCTTTTGGGGTGGTGAGGGGAAAAGAAACATGGCCACCACTTCTACATACTCATGTAGAGTACTCGATGAGGCCATCTCCATTAGGGCAATGGGGATGGGGAGGGGTCTGGAGGGGGGAAGTCTTACAAGGAGGGGCTGAAGTCCCTGGGTTTGTTCAGCCTGGAGGAGGCTGAGGGGAGACCTCATGGCTGTCTGTGGCTTCCTAATGAGGGGGGTGTAGGAGCAGGTGCTGATCTCCTCTCTTTGGGGACCAGGGATAGAACCCAAGGGAATGGCATGAAAGCTGCGCCTGGGGGGGTTTAGGCTGGGTGTCAGGAAGAGGTTCTGTCCTGAGAGGGGGTCAGGCACTGGCACAGGCTCTCCAGGGAAGTGGTCACAGCACCGAGCTGGACTGAGGGCAAGAAGCATGTGGACAATGCCCTCAGTGCCCTGCTCTGACTTGGCTGGCCCTGTGTGGAGCCAGGAGTTGGGCTTGATGGTCCTTACGAGTCCCTTTCATCTCAGGAGATTTTGGGATTCTATGATTCTATACTCTGAGTCTACCCCCTAGCCTAGCAGGGAGTGAGCTTTTGTCTCTTCAGGCAGACTTTCTGTAAGTTTAAGGCTATGGAAAGCCTTTAATAAGGAAAATCTTCCACTACTGACACACTGGAACCATCCGATCTGATTTCCCAATGGTGTTTGAGGGATGCAGGCAGTGGAGGAGCCAAGAGGGCTTTGCTTCACAGCTGAAGTTTTGTCTTACTGCTAAACACAACAATGAGTGAAAGCTTGTTAGTAACCACCTATTCTTGGACTTCTATGCTCAAATGCTAAAAATAACTAACATACAAGGATTTTATTAGTTTTGTCTGTTGGCACCTTCTCCACCTCCTGATAAGCCCACAGCATTCAGACCTGAGGGCTTAGCAGAGTAAGGAGTGGTGAAGGAGATGTCTGGAGCCACCACTGTCTTCTGTTTGGTGACCTGGTAGAATAAAACTGCTGTGGAGGAGTATTTCTATTTCTGGAACTGGAAGACCTTGAATCTCTTCTTTCTTCAGCACAAGCCTGAAGGGAAATTGTGAGGTCAACCTTTTTCGGAGCTGCCTGTCCCTCCCTCCTTCCCCTCCCTCGCACAAGAAGAGGAAATGTGCTCAAAGAGTGTTGTGGTTTTCTTCTTTAATTCCTGTGAGTGATAGCAGCTGATTGACCTGTGTGCATGAGATCAGCGTGAATTTGGGCAAGAACCTTGGTTATATGGCTCCTGGGCTCCATCAGCAGAGGGGTGGCAGCAGGGACAGGGAGGGGATTGTCCCACTCTGCTCTGCCCTTGTGAGGCCCCAGCTGGAGTCCTGTGTCCAGAGGTGGGGGACCCAATGCAAGAAAGATGTGGAACTGTTGGAGAGGGTTCAGAGGAGCCACAGAGATGATCAGAGAGCTGGAGCAGCTCCCCTACGAAGAGAGGCTGAGGGAGCTGGGCTTGTTCAGCCTGGAGAAGAGAAGGCTGTGGGGGGACCTCATTACAGCCTTCCAGTCCCTGAAGGGAGCAGAGAAACAGGAGGGGAATCAGCTTGTTAAAGGGCAGAGACTGTCAGGACAAGGGGGATGGATTGAAGCTAAAGGAGGGAAGGTTTAGATGAGATATTAGGGGGAAGTTCTTTCCAGAGAGAGTGGTGAGGGGCTGGAACAGGCTGCCCAGAGAGGTGGTGGATGCCCCATCCCTGGAGGTGTTCAAGGCCAGGTTGGATGGGGCCCTGGGCAACCTTGTGTAGCTCCAGGCCTGAAGGTTGGTGGCCCTGCCTGTGGCAGGGGGTTGGAACTCTATGATCCTTGAGGTCCTTTCCAACCCAGACCAGTCTGGGATTCTATGATATGCTTCTGGGAGTTGTTTGTTTTAAACTTAATATGGATCCAGTGAATAGAAACATGATCTGCTGCACACACACACACACACACAACTCAGTAGTTACCAAAGCACAGGAAATCTGAGCTGTCCCTTGTGCTTTATACCTTGTTACAGCTTCTTTCAGTTTTAGTACTACCAGGATCATTGTGGTTTATAAATGGTCAGCTGGTGTGTACTCACTTTCCAGGAGAAAACAAAATCAGTGAGTTACTTGGGTAGCACCAGTTCTACCCACGCCTGTGCCCATACTCACATGTGCACCTGTGTGTATCCACACATGTGTTGGTACACACACACTCACTGCTGTTCTACAGACTCTGCCTCAGCCCTGCTCCTTCTGCCATCTTCCCTTGGACCCCAGTTCAGCCACATGTGCAGGTAACTGGCTCTGGCAGCTGTTCTGGCTTGTGCTGCCGCTGTCTCCTACAGATGAAATGCTTGTTATGCAGAAGGGCCCCACAGAGCATGTGAGAGCAAATCCAGGAATGAAAGGTGATTTTTTGGAATACTTTTTTTTTTTTTTTTAAATAAAAAAAGCATGTGAGGCGTGCAGTGTGCAGCTGGAGAAGAGGTGAGCATTTGTTCCTGAGAAAGGGGGCAAAAGGGGAGAAATAGGAGAAAACAGGAGGCATTCTTTGAGATGATGCTTTCAGGTGCAGGAAAATTGTAGCTGTTGGCCTGAGTTGTATGCTGCTTTTATGTTATTCATGGAATCGTGGAGTGGTTTGGGTTTGAAAGGAGCTTAAAGCTCATCTAGTTCTACCCCCTGCCATGGGCAGGGACACCCTCCAATAGACCAGGTTGCCCAAAGCCTCATCCAACTTGGCCTTGAACCCTGCCAGGGATCCAGGGGCATTGCTCTGGATTTGTTCTAAGAAGCCCATGTACTTGTCCTGGGGATCCTTGAGCTGGACACAGCACTGCAGGGGGTCTCATCAGAATGGAGTAGAGGGGAGAATCCCCTCCTTTGACCTGCTGGTCATGCTGCTGGGGACGCATCCCAGAAAGCAAACTGTGTCCCGGACTGCAAGTGCACATTGTCAGCTCATGTTGAGCTTCTTGCCCACCAAGCATCCTCAGGGATGCTCTCAATCCATTCTCCACCCAGCCTGTAGTTGTGCTTGGGATTGCCCCAACCCATGTGCCCTTGGCCTTGTTGAACTTCACGTGGTTCACATGGTCCCACCTCTCCAACCTGTTCAGGTCTCTCTGGATGCCATCCCTTCCCTCCAGCACGTCAAACTCACAGCACAGCTTGGTGTCATCAGCAAACTTGCTGAGGGTGCATTCAATCCCACTGTCCATGTCTCTGACAAAGATGTTAAACAGCACCAGTCCCATTACTGACCCCTGAAGAACCCCACACAGCATTGGTGTCCAATTGGACACGGAGCCATTGACCACAGCTCTTTGAGTGAGACCACCCAGCCTTATCCACCAAGTGGTCCATCCATCAAATCCGTGTCTCTCCAATTTAGAGACAAGGATGTAGTGTGGGACAGTGTCAAATGCTTTGCATAAGTCCAGGTAGATGACATTAGTTTCTCTTCCCTTATCCACCGACACTGTAACCCCATTGTAGGAGGCCACCAGATTTAACAGGCACGATTTGCCCTTCCTGAAGTCATGTTGGCTGTCACCATCCACATCATTTTCCATGTCCTCTATCACATGGAGAAGGAAGTTATCATTGACCCTGTAGGCAGGCAAACATCTTTATCTCTTCCTGTTTATTCTCCATGCTACATGTATTTGCATAGAGGCATTTAAGTTGAAACACTTGGTGAAGCTGAGTTACTCTTATTTCTTTCATTAAGCAGCTTGCTCAGTGACTGTTACTGGAATATTTATTTCCATTTATTTCCCTGCCTTCCTAAGCTCTCTAGTTGAGAAAGGAACTTGCACAGAAAACACCCTTTCAGTAGTTTGCAATGTTTTTTATCAATCACTTTCTGGGTGTGGAACTAAACAAAGGTTAAAAAATGTACTGGGTTGGAACCATGCCTCAGGATAATAGGATTATTTGCCTGGTTTTTAATTAAAATAGAATAGTAACTAGATTGTTTTGAGCAGACATTCAGCTCTGGTTTGTTGTTGTTGGTCTAATTGCCTGCTAAATTGGAGATATCAGTATTCTAATTCACCCTCTCCCTCTGAAGGTACTGGTATTAAGAGAGAGAGTGAAATGATATGTAAATGATATGAAGACATGTAAGACAGAAAACAGTCTTTAAAGGCATTAGCCAAAACTCAGGTCTTCTCTTTACCTGTAATGTCTTGACAGACAAAATAATGGATTGATATCTTTCTGTCCTGACAGGTCTTTCAGACACTTAGAAGCGTAGGCTGAGAAAAATGCCAAAAATACCAGCCTTTGAGCAAGGAGCAGTTAACAAATGTCCAAAGAAATGTCCCAAATACAGATGGTCTATGGGGGAGAGAAGGTTAGGAGTCAGTGGAGCTGGGGCTGGAGACAGTGTATCACCTCGGATTTAAGATAGAAGCCATCTGCTGATAACAAGCAATGTTCAAATGACAGACCTGTGGGCTGATCAGCTCAGAAATGCTTCTTCAGAGCCCAGTTCAAAAATGTTGTGGTCAAAGATCTTCTATTTGAGATCTTGTCTCCTCCTCTGGAGATATTCCAGACCCATCTGGACGCCAACCTGTGCGACCTGTCCTAGGACCCTGCTTTGGCAGGGGGTTGGACTCAATGATGTCTGGAGGTCCCTTCCAACCTCTACAGTTCTGTGAATCTCTGAGATCTTTTGGTTCAGCTGAAAGCATTTGGCTTTTACTGATTTCTAATTCTATTAAGGATTGAAATCCTCATGGGAAGCTTCGTCTATGGGGATGTAAATTCAAACCATTTTGTAAAGTCAGAGACTATATATCACCCTCAACTCCCAACTTGTATTTTTAATGCTGAAAGGGACTCAGCACAGTGGTGGGTCACACATTTAGATGTCTGTTTTATAATATTTTAATGGAGGAACAGAGACTGCTAAAACTTTGAGGCTTTTGTTAAAGTAGAATATTTAATATCCTTAGATAAAACTAGAGAGAAGTGGAAGAGTGTTCACAGAAAAACAAGAGTTATTTCCAGCCTGAAGTGACTTGTCTTAAAAATAAAAGCAGCCAAACATGCGTTATCTTGGGAGGCCGTGAATCAGCACCTGTGAATACCAGCAGTGCAAGAATAACCAGGGATGGAGGAAAACTCAGCTGAAAGGAACCAGCTGGAAAGAAAGTGGAAGGAGGAACTTTGTATATAGAAAGGAGGCATTTCATTTAAGCCATCAGGTCGTGCTCTGTGTTGATTCATGGGCTCTCCTTTCCCGCGGGCAGTGTATTTCGTAGGGTCACTTCACCGCATCGCTTCCTGAGGGGTGTAAGAACAGGAAAGGGGGAAGTTAGTGCAGGTTGTGCTGCGGGAGGTGTATGAACATTACCTTCAGTATAGAGGGAGGCAGTGCTTACATGAGTTGGGGCTAAATGCCATGAAGTGGATAAAGCAACATTGGTTTGGAAATTACAGGTGTGTGTGTTCCTCTTGGGTATGATCTGGGACCGACGTCGAGATTTCCTGTGAACTGTTTCCAAAACTGCCCTGTCTGTTCACAGAATCACAAGGTTGGAAAAGACCTTTAAGATCATCGAGGCCCTCTCTACTAATATTTTAATGTTGTCCCTAAGTACCTCATCTACCATATCCCTAAGTACCTCATCTACCCATCTGTTAAGCACATCCAGGGAAGGTGACTCAGCCCTCTCCCTGGGCAGCCTGTTCCAGGCCCTGACAACTCTTTCAGTAAAGAACTTTCCCCTCACACCTGATCTGACCCTGCCCTGGCACAGCTTGAGGCCATTGCCCCTTGTCCCATCTCCTGTCCCCTGGCTGAAGGGACCATCACCCACCTCTCTACACCCTCCTGTCAGGTACCTGTAGGCAATGATAAGGTCTCCCCTCAGCTTCCTCTTCTCCAGGCTGAACACCCCCAGCTCCCTCAGCTGCTCCTCAGAGGATTTGCCCTCCAGCCCCTTCCCCAGCCTGGTTGCCCTTCTCTGGACATGCTCGAGGACCTCAATGTCCTTCTTATGGTGAGGAGCCCAGAACTGGACCCAGCACTTGAGGTGCAGCCTCACCAATGCTGAGTACAGGGACACAATCACCTCCCTGGACCTGCTGGTCACACTGTGTCTGATACAAGCAATATTGTTGCTGAGTTTCATAGCACAGAGAGCTGCTCCTGTAAAGGTGCAAGATGAAATTGTGTTGTGCCAACTATGGAATTTAAAACGTCTCATTTGACACTCTCTTCCTTTGGATTTGTAATAGGAGGGAGAGGGCATGTGGGCAGGTAATGGGGGGTGGATACTGAAATGGGAAGTGGTCTGAGTGCCCAAACACTGAGAAAGCTTTAGGGTTAGAGGTAGGTAGCAGGAACATCTATAAGTGCGTGCTGGGAGTGCCTGTCTTTGAATCTTAATTACTAGAATTAAGGAAGGATGATCAGAAAACTCTTCACCTTGGTCTGCTGCATGCTGTGTCCTCATAGGGAAGCTAATTCATATGCTGATGACCTTAGTGGGAAGTAGCCGTGGGACTTCAGCAAGGTGACTTACAGTCGTGGGAGGGAATTGTTATACTGAAAAAAATGTCCTGACTCATAACGGCTTCCTAGAAGTTCAACATGACCTGACAAAAGCTCAACATGACCTGGCAATGTGTGCTCACAGCCCAGAAAGCCAACCGTATCCTGGGCTGCATCAAAAGAATTGTGGCCAGCAGATTGAGAGAGGGGATTCTGCCCCTCTACTCTGTTCTCATGAGACCCCCCAAGTGCTTTGTCCAGCTCTGGGGTTCCCAGGACAAGAAGGACATGGACTTCTTGGAGTGGGTCCAGAGGAGGCCATGAGGATGGTCTGAGGGCTGGAGCACCTCTGCTATGGAGACAGGCTGAGAGAGTTGGGGTTGTTCTGCCTGGAGAAGAGAAGGCTCCAGGGAGGCTTCAGAGCCCCTTCCAGTACCTAAAGGGGTTCCAGGAGAGCTGGAGAGGGGCTGGTGATGAGGGCAGGGAGGGACAGGCAAAGAGAAATGGCTTTCATCTGCAGGAGGAGTGATTTTTTTAACTAGATACTAGAGAGAAAGTCATCCCAGGGAGGCTGGTGGGGCCCTGGCTCAGGGTGCCCAGAGAAGCTGTGGCTGTCCCTGGATCCCCATCAGGGTTCAAGGCCAGGTTGGATGGGGCTTTGAGCACCCTGGGCTGGTGGGGGGTGTCCCTGCCTGTGGCAGGGGGTTGGAATTAGATGGCCTTTGAGGTCCCTTCCAACCCAAACTAGTCTGTGATTCTAACTCCAGTCCTTCATTGTCTTCATTTTTAAAATCTGAGTTTGGTCTAGCAGTTAGAAAAGGTACCACGGTGTCCACAGAGCTTCTTGGCTGCTCAGCAGTGACCATAAAATGATTTTTGGCAATTTATGTATAGAGAGAAGATGCAACCAACCTGACAAAGCAATGTTGAGATGAATAAAACATGCCCAGTGACAGTCCATCCATCAGTGAAATCCAGATTCTGCTGAATTTGCAATTCATGTTGTTGCTAATTCGACGACGTGGGTTCGCTCATCCACGGGGAATTGGGTTGGAAGAAGGAAGTCGCTGCTGTAGCTGCTGACAGGGCTGTGTATGGGAGCTCCATCAGCCTCTGCTGGATCCCATTCTGTGGCTGCAGCCAATGCTGCTGCTTTGTGAAAACAAGATCTAAATAGGTAGCAGCGATGATCTGCACGCCCTACTTAAAGCTGCTTAGGTCATCGTGGCAAGAACACAGGAGAAGAAGATCCATGCCCCAGAAAGACTTGTACAAAGACGTTGAGGAAATCCTTGCCTACTTTTTTCTGGTCCTGTTATTAACTCTTACTCCTAAATACATGTTACTTTTAAATGGGCCTTCTACTGTCATAAGCAGTGCTCTTATATTTACTTTTATTCAATGGGGTAACAATAGTTCTCTTGGCTCGTGGGCTGTATTTAACTGAGTGCTAATGCAGGGTCATGTAATGTATCACAGAACAGCAGATCCTTTGTACTGGTCCTACAGAGCTTTCTTCTCTCTACTGACGTACAGTAAATATGATGGGGATCTGGGTAAATGATAAAAGGCCTGATGGTACCTCCTAAAAACAAACTGCTGCTCGTTAATCTAATGATGATGGTTCTTAATGGGCTCTGGAGCCCATTTGGTCTAAGTAAGGAAGTCCAGGAATGTGAGACCTTGCTGCAGTATGCACTTCTATATGTTCAGCCTGGAGAAAAAAAGGCTCCGGGGAGACCTCAGAGCCCCTTCCAGTACCTAAAGGGGTTCCACTGGAGCAGGACTGGTGACAAGGGCAGGGAGGGACAGGTGATCAGCTCGGTATGACAGGGTGTTTTACTGGACAACAAAGCACTGCGAATGCAGAGCTGAAGCTCTACCAGCAGAAGAGGCTCCACTGTCAAAGCTCAGTTAGGTGGAACCCAAAAGCTACCTCAGGCTTTGTGCCTTTTAAATGAACTGGTTTTGGAGCATTATTTGTATCGTGATTGAAGGAGTAATGATTGCAAACTCAAGGCAGATTTCTGGGTGCTTCTCAGACTATTTGTCTTTACTGATGCTAAATCAGTTCGTTTGGTTCTGGGTGTCTGACTGCTTTCCTTCTCCTTTAATTCAGTTTGTCTACAAAAAGCTGGTGTTTGATGCAGAGCTCTTTCTGCCTTGGGAGAATTATTTGTTCTTCCTCTTTCCCCAGCTTTGAAGAAGAACAGAAACCCTAACGAGACAATGTGAAACTGAAGCAATCCTTGCGATTTCCTTTAATTGAAAAACTACCCCCAGCTTGAAAATCCTGGCTAGCAATTAAGGGAAAGTGACAGCTTTGCCAGTCATTACATAAATGCCACAGAGCACGGGGCTCCCTGCCGTCATTAGCCATGGTGAGCACAATGGAGCTACACACAGGAGCAGCGCTACCCTGATGATAAATGTTTGCATTTCCAATTAGCACTGAACTGTTACAGCATTTCCCCCTCTGCCTAATTGAGGCTTCTGGAATGGCTTCATCAGCTAACGATGCTCATGTTGCCTCCTCGCTCTTTGCTTTCCCAGCGAGGAAGGAGTTGCGTGGGTTCTTCTCTTTGGGGTCTGTGTCTTGGTGTCTCTTCTCCTCAGAAAAACTCACCCTTAATGCAAACTCTCTGCTGCCTCTGTGCTGTGGGGTTTGTTTTTGCCCAACACTGCACTATGGCATCCTCTGTGTGTGTGAGATGTTGCTGACTTGACCTGGCAGTGATTTAGTTTTCTGACACGGTTCTTACCCCTGCCCCCCACTGCTAAATGGCAAATGGCAAATCACTGCATTGACCAAGGTGTGTACGTACCTGGTGCCTTTTTTGCAAATGCCTATGGGTATTTAAGATGTGACTACAAAATCACAAGTTTGGAAAAGGTTTGAAAAGACCTTTAAGATCATCAAGTCCAACCATTCCTGTCCAATGCTAAGCCATATCCCTGAGTACCTCATCTACCCATCTGTTAAACACAGCCAGGGATGGTGACTCAACCCCCTCCCTGGGCAGCTTTTTTCACATCCCCACAACTCTTTCAGGGAAGAACTTTTCCCTCCCATCTGATCTGACCCTGCCCTGGCACAGCTTGAGGCCATTGCCCCTTGTCCCATCTCCTGTCCCCTGGCTGAAGAGACCATTGCTCACCTCTCTGCACCCTCCTGTCAGGTACCTGTAGGTGGTGATAAGGTCTCCCCTCAGCCTCCTCTTTTCCAGACTAAACATCCCCAGCTCCCTTAGCCGCTCCTCATAGGATTTGCCCTCCAGCCCCTTCCCCAGCCTGGTTGCCCTTCTCTGGACATGCTTGAGGACTTTAAAGTTCTTCTTCTGGTGAGGAGCCCAGAACTGGACCCAGCACTCAAGGTGCAGCCTCACCAATGCCAAGTACAGGGGCACAATCACTTCTCTGGACCTGCTGGCCACACTGTGTCTGATACAAGCCAGGATGCTGTTGGCCTTCTTGGTGGGCTAGGAATTATTCTACATTAGGGGATAGTGGGGCATAATTCTGAGCCTTGTGCTCTGTGTTCAGTTTCTGGATTGGAAACTTTTGAATGGAAAAATTATTAATAATTCAGCTTCTTCCAGTTGCTGCTAATGTGGTGTTCGGACATGGAGCCATGTAACTTATGTGGAGAGTAGCAGGGGGTTGTTTAACTGTGCACTAATATATTTTCTTTATGCTGCATCTAGTCATTTCCTTTGGAACACAGATTTCCTCTGGGAAACCTGCTTATATGGGCTCTGGGTATGCTTTAACATAAGAGGCCTTTATTTTTTCCCCACCCTGCTTAGCAAGCTCCGACTCCTGTTGCTACTTTGACTTGTGTGGTGGAAGCCCTGCCTTCCTGTGAGCAAAAGTGGAACCAGAGCCAAGGCTGCTCTGTACTGTGCTGGAAAACTGAGCCTGTACTGACATCTGCAACAGCGAACTTTCTTGTTCAGGCATGTAGCTGGGGGAGGGGAGACAGCACTTCTGGAGATGAGGAAATAAGGAGGATGATTTGTGGGCTGAGAAGTTTTAAAAATGTTATTCTCAGTTCCTTCTGCCTTGAGTTGGATTTATTTTCTCTCTTTTCCTTCTCTCTCCTCCTTTCTCTCTCTCCTCCTTTCTCTCTCTCCTCCTTTCTCTCTCTCCTCCTTTCTCTCTCTCCTCCTTTCTCTCTCTCCTCCTTTCTCTCTCTCCTCCTTTCTCTCTCTCCTCCTTTCTCTCTCTCCTCCTTTCTCTCTCTCCTTTCCTCCTTCCTCTCTCCTTTCCTCCTTCCTCTCTCCTTTCCTCCTTCCTCTCTCCTTTCCTCCTTCCTCTCTCCTTTCCTCCTTCCTCTCTCCTTTCCTCCTTCCTCTCTCCTTTCCTCCTTCCTCTCTCCTTTCCTCCTTCCTCTCTCCTTTCCTCCTTCCTCTCTCCTTTCCTCCTTCCTCTCTCCTTTCCTCCTTCCTCTCTCCTTTCCTCCTTCCTCTCTCCTTTCCTCCTTCCTCTCTCCTTTCCTCCTTCCTCTCTCCTTTCCTTCTTCCTCTCTCCTTTCCTTCTTCCTCTCTCCTTTCCTTCTTCCTCTCTCCTTTCCTCCTTCCTCTCTCCTTTCCTTCTTCCTCTCTCCTTTCCTTCTTCCTCTCTCCTTTCCTTCTTCCTCTCTCCTCCCTCCCTCCCTTCCTTCTCCCTCTCTTTCTTCCTTAATGCAATTTATTTCTCTCGGGCTGTTTACAAACACACCCTCAGAATGGGTAAGCACTCAGAATGCACAGGCTGCTGCCCAAGGATGGGAACAGCCGGAGCTGGTCTCCACAGCTCTCAAACCTTGAGCTACCCAAGGAGCACTGGTGAGTTCACCCTGTGCTCCTGGGACTTGGGCAGAGCTGGCACCAACTGCAAAATAGTTATTGTTTGACACGCCAGTTACCCGTGGAACAACCCAAGTGAAGTGGAAGCATGACAGTTTCAGCTGGCATTGCTGCTGCAGTTTTGGATTCAAGCCTAATTTGGTGGAAAGGGCTTGACCTGCCTCAGTGCTACTGAAACCTGCCATGTGTCTGGGTCACTGCTGCAGCGTGGGCCCGCACTGAGGAGCCTGGAGAAAGCTGGGTCTTGGTTATTTAAAACAAAACAGAAAGAAGCTTCCTAGAGTGAAAGGACTCTGCTCTGTTGCTAGGATCCAAGCAGTTATAATTAGGCTGTTCTTCTCCAGAAGCTTAAGTGTGTGGTACGGGGGGTTAGCATGTATATCTGCCCAAGGAAGAGATTTTGCAGCTCTCCTGCCCAGAAGCACATAATCACAGAACATTTTGGGGTTGGAAGGCACTTCTGGAGATCATCTAGTCCAACCTCCCCTGATAAAGCAGGATCACCTCAAGCAGGTGCACCAGGATTATGTCCAGGCGGGTTTTGAATGTCTCTAGATAAGGAGGCTTCACAACATCTCTGGGCAGCTTGACCCAGTGCCCTGTCACCCTTAAAGGAAAGAAGTTTTTCTTGTCTTCTCCCTACTTTTTATATAAATTACCTCAACTAATGACTTTCTTTTTTGCTGAAGGCTGACGTCTAAAAAGATCCCAGTGACCCAGTACCTGCTTTGGTGGTGTCCATG
This sequence comes from Hypotaenidia okinawae, assembly GCA_027925045.1. Taxonomy (NCBI): domain Eukaryota; kingdom Metazoa; phylum Chordata; class Aves; order Gruiformes; family Rallidae; genus Hypotaenidia; species Hypotaenidia okinawae. The sequence goes on from BSDF01000001.1 coordinate 213,124,667, forward strand.
TCCTGCAAAACACAGGTTGTGCAACCCTACCTAGCACTTCTTGGGGGTGAATTAAAGACCTTTATTTATTTATTTAATTAAAGACATTTATTTATAAAGGACCCTCCAGTCTTTGGGCTTTTTTAAAATCCCAAACCATGGAAGCCTCCAGCATTCTTGTTGAGTTTTAACTGGCTGGTCATCCTTTCTGTCTAGCACGATGGAAGTCACGCCAGCGGCGGAGCGAGACTACAACCAGTAGTTGGCCATCTGCCATGAGAGTGTGTCTCCCTTCCCCCTCCTCACACCCGCCCACTCTGATGTAGCCATGATTATGTTCTCTTCAGAATCTGTACTGGTTTTTAGTGGTTATTGTTTAATTTAATTTAATTTAGCAATTTTATCTGCATCTCAGGGTGTTGGCAGCACCTGCTGGGGTCTAGCAGGTAAAATCTAAAGATCAATGAGATATTGCTGCTGCTTTGTAACTATTTATTAGAACTTTAGGAAAACCTGTTTGGTGGTGGGTTTCTTCATAATTCACGTTTGGGCTGGGCTGATGCATTGATGGCCCTTTGTTTAATTGGCACACTTGCACAGCACTCAGGTGTGTGGGGGAGACAGCAAGAAGCAGCACTTCGTGGGGTTTTTAATCACCTTGAAATATGACCATCAGTCCATTCTTCTTCAGGGCGTGTGTATGCTGCTGCCCTTTGCTGTGAGAGCATGTCCCCCAGATCCCGCCGCTGTTGGGTGGAGGAGAAGGACACCTCTTGCCCCTTTTTCATGTGGAACACATGGGGGTGCCTTTCCTTCAATGTGTGTCTTTTCTTCCTGTGTTGAAACCCTGCTGGTAAACTCTGTTATTGATTTTCTGCTGGGATTTGAATGAATTCCCACTGGGGCACTGCAAGGAGGAAGAAGGAGGTTTGAACTCTGTGTGTGCACAATCTCTAACAGTGGGGTGGAAGGATGCAGATGGGGTTGGAGTCAATGATCCCTTGAGATCCCTTCCAACCTGTCCTGGTTTCAGTCAGGATAGAGTCAACTTCATTTGTAGCAGCTGATGGCATGCTGTGTTTGGGAGTTACAATGAAAGCAGTGCTGAGAACACCCTGATGTTCTTAGTTGCAGTCAGACAGTCAAGGACTTTCTCAGCTTCTTTGTATTTCTCTATTCATGAGAAAGGAGGGGCGAAGCCAGGACAGGTGACCCAGATGGGCCAAAGAGAGTATTCCATGCCAATGACGTCCTGCCCAGGATAACGGGGGGCTGAGGGGAGGAAGAAGAGGGGCGGTGGCGGGACGCGTGCTGCTTGGGGGGACGGTCGGGTTCCGGGACAGCTCTGGGTGGTACCTGAGTTGTGTGGGTCGGGGAGAAACTGCATTGGGGATCAAGAGTTTCATCTTCTTTTGCTCTAAAGTCCTGTTAGCATTGTTATATTTGATCTTTCTGTTCTCTTAGTAAACTCTCCTTATCCCAACCCACGGGCCTCTTAGTTTCTTGGGTTTGGAGTTATTTGCCCCTTCCTTTTCCCTTCCCTTGTTTCCCCCTTTTTCCCTCTTCCCCTGCTCTTTTACTTTAAGAAGCAGGCAGCTGCGTGGATCTCGGCCCACAGCTGGGGGGAAACCACGACACAACCCTTCCAATTCTGTGATACTGGTGCAGAGCTAAAATGCTTGTTCCAATTGGGACCAACTCAATTCGAGTTGGACAAGACTCCTGCTGCTTTTTTTTTGTGGACAAGACATCTTTTCCTCAGCCCTGGCAATGAAAGAAAAATAGCATCTTGAAGAACGTGAGATTTCCTTCTGGTAATGGGCAGAGAGGGAAGAACAGTTGCTGCACATCTCCCCCCTCTCTTGTTTAATCTAGTTTATTCATCTCTAAGTTGTAGCGAGTAACTTGCAGCTAACGTCTTGCCAGACTGCATCAATTATAGATGGCTCTTTTATGAGTTTTCGTGGTGACTCCAGCAATTAGTATGCGTTGGACATAGTTATCTTTATGGCACCTACTGTAGCGTAGGTTTCAGCTCCTCTGACTTTTTAATTGCTTTCTGTTTCAGCAATCAGTCATCTGCCTGTCTTGTTAAGGAATGCAAAGAAAACATGACCAGTTTGATAGAGGCTCACAGTTCAGTGTGGAGCATCAGGTTGGAAATAATGTGGTTTACCAGAAGGGGAAAAAAAAAAAGACATAAATAGATCTTTGTTCTCTTTTTTTTTTTCTTTCTGGGGGTGGGGGGTGTGTGTTACACACAGTAGTGCCAGAAGGCTCCACATATGCTGAGGTCCCACTCTGCTAGATGAACGGCTCAGGAGCCTGTGCCTGTATTACAGAAAAGCTACAGGCATAAACTTTGTGTTTTTCACAGAATCATAGAAGGCTTTGGGTTGGAAGAGACCTCAAAGCCCATCTACTTCCCATCCCCTGTCATGGGCAGGGACACCCTCCACTATCCCCTGTTGCCCAAAGCCCCATCCAACCTGGCCTTGAACACTTCCAGGGAGGGACAGGGCTTCCACAACCTCTCTGGGCAACCTGTGCCAGGGCCTCACCAACCTCGTACTTAACTTCTCACCATCTACTTACCGGGGAACTTTTCACATCTGTGGACTCCAAACTCTTAGGGGCTGCTCTAGGCTCCGGTGGGTATCACCATCTGTTCAGTGCCTCCGCTTGCTCTGGCTTGAGTTGCTACTGGTTTCCTTGTCCCCTTGTGTGTGGTTGCCTGTCACCCCTTCCTGTCTGCAGAAGTGTTGCCTAGGTGTGAGAGTTTCTCAGGCCTGCTGTTTGACTGTTAAGGCTGGGGCAATCTAATTTAGCTAAAGGGCTTCAGAAGTCCGTGAGGAGGGGCAGGGAGCATTTGAAAGCTGCTGTAACTTGACTTAAAGCAGTTGTGGGTTGCAGTATAGTCCTAGGTTTAGAAGAGCAACCAGGCTGGTGAAGGGGCTGGAGGACAAATCATATGAGGAGTGGCTGAGGGAGCTGGGGGTGTTCAGCCTGGAAGAGAGGAGGCTGAGGTGAGACCTTATCACCACCTACAGTTACCTGACAGGAGGGTGCAGAGAGGTGGGCAATGGTCTCTTCAGCCAGGGGACAGGAGATGGGACAAGGGGCAATGGGCTCAAGCTGTGCCAGGGCAGGGCCAGATCAGATGTGAGGGAAAAGTTCTTCCCTGAAAGAGTTGTGGGGATGTGAAAACAGCTGCCCAGGGAGGGGGTTGAGTCCCCATCCCTGGATGTGTTTAACAGACAGGTAGATGAGATACTCAGGGATATGGTTTAGCTTAGGACGGGAACAGTTGGACTTGATAATCTTAAAGGTCTTTTCCAACCTTGTGATTCTGTGATTCTGTTTGCAATAGAACTTTTATTTTCCGTGTGCTGAAACTATCTGAACTCTCAGTACTCCCAAATGGCTGCAGAAACAATAGTCCTGCATCATGACCGTGCCTTCCTAGCGCTGTCTGTGGGCTTTGGTTCGAGTGCTGGTATTTTAATACATATAGCTTTGAGAGTAATTGTGTCTGCAGCTAAAATGTATTCCCCTCATTTGACTGCAGTTGAAAAGTTCATGTGCTGTTTCATTGCTTCCCCTCTTCACTTAATCATCCCATGGAAACATATGATGGGTTTGTCAAAGCACAGTCATGCTGGGGTGAAGAAGGAAGGAAGCTCGCTGGCTCCGGTGATGCTGTGCATTCCTCCTGATAGGATGAAACCTGCTGAGCAGAGTGACTCACTTCAGTGTCTTAGTGCTGATGTTATGCTGCCAGGTGAAGCAAGTGCCTGGTGCTCTGAAAGTGAGCAGGGCCTATGCAAGGGGGTTGTTTAAAGCCTGCTTACATGTGAATTGGCAGGAGATTATTTTAGGGAGAAGAGAATTTGCACAGTCAGCTAGTTTACAGCGAGGGAGACAGCCACCTCTGTAACCATTGGGAATGGTTCCATGCTCCAGGCTCTCAGCTCAGCTGTAAGGCCCTGGAGAGGTGGCTGAAATTCTCTCAGGACAGGATTTCATCCACGTCTTTGAAGCCAATGGAAATTCAGAGTGGAACAATGTTGAGTTTGGGGATGGATAGTGTCTCTGCATCCCAGTGGGAGGACTCACATAAGCAGGTTTTTGGTTTTTCCTTTAAATATGTAGCGGGAAAAGGCTTTTAGAAACCCTCTAGGATAGTGCTGCTGTTACAGGATATAACTTCTATAGAAACTGTGTCTCAGTTTTGTGGGTTGCAGGATTTCTCCCCCCGCCGCCCCCATCTCCAAACAGATTAAATAGCTCTTGTCATTCCAAACATAAAGTCTTTGAGGATGAGGAGGAAGGTCTGGGAGCTTGAGTGATAGAGAAGAAAGGAGAGGGCATACCGTAGGCTTTGCCCACATGAAAGATGCAGTTACCAAATAGGGGTAAACCAATATAATACATAACCTCTGGGCAGCCTGGCCCAGGGCTCTACCAAGTGACCTCCCAGGAAAGAAATTCCTCCTCATGTTGAGGTGGAACCCAGTTTGTGCCCATCACCTCTTGTCCTGTCCCTGGGCACCACTGAAAGAAGACTGACCCCATCCTCCTGACACTCACCCCTCAAGTATTTATAAGCATTGATAAGTTTCCCCCTCAGTCTTCTCTTCTCCAGGCTAAAAAGTCCCAAGTCCCTCAGCTTCTCTTTGTAAGAGAGATGTTCTAGTGGTCTCCTCAGCATCTCCTTAGCCCTTCTTTGTACCCTCTCCAGTAGCTCCCTGTCCTTCTTGACCTGGGGAGCCCAGAACTGGACATGACATTCTGTATGCTTAGATAGACAGAGTAGTTGCTTGTGCCATTTCAGGCTGCACTGCAGCTGTCATTTAATTCTGCTCCTTTATGCTGGAGAATGGCATGAGACTGAAGCAGGAGGGATGGGAGATGCACGGGGCACATGCCAGAACACTCCCTGACAAATGCACTGCTGATTTCCCCCTCCCCTTCCAAGCACCAATACCATCCCACCATTAAAATCAATACCCCAAATTCTAGTCTGTTACTTAAAATTCCATGGCAGAACTGTGTTGAGAGGAGGCAGGGAGAGCTCCTTGAGAGGAGGCCAGACCACTTACAGAGCTCCCTGGGTGCAAAGGCTTGTCTGAAGCCTTACGGGCTGTGCAATACCGCCAGCCCTCCCACTTAAGAGCAAGTATGAAGAAACCCAGAGTGGTTTCTTCAGTGGAGAAGGTTGGCAGAGCATCCATGACTTGGCAGGAGACAGCTAGGGAACCGCCGCTTTCAGCAAAGTCTGATGCTGCTGCCGAGTGCCTTCTGCAGGCAGTGTTGCCTTCCTTAGCTCCCTGCAGCTGTGATAACCACGTGCCCTGGGTCCAGATCTTGCCAGTTTACACTGAGCAGCAGGGGCTTGGCTAAAGCAGACGCTGAAGACCTGGCAGGGTGGCGTTGTGTGGCTGTAGGATCTGTTTGGAGTGTGATCCAGTGGGGTTCCTCTGAATCCTGCCTGGGAAAAAAGCATCTCCCTGGAAGCCAGCAGCGGCCTTTGCTTAACACTTGCAGAGAGCAAACCACCTCTGACTTTCCACCACTCAATAATTCTCCCTAAGCAAAACAATGTGGGTTGGACCTGATGAGCTCTGGAGGTCCCTTCCAACCCCTACGATTCTGTGATCTCCCCTTACTGCCTGTGAAATTCGTAACACCGTTGGAACTGCTTTTTCCACCCAAACAGAAACGGTTCCTGCTTTGCTCTTTGTCCTACAGTAAACTCCCTACTTTCTTTTGAGAATGTAACACAGACCAGTTTCAGTTTCCAGAAGGATCTTGCTGCAGCCAGGCTGTGTCTGGAGTCGTGCTGATCTCATTTGGGTGGAACAGGCTAGTCGCTGCAGAATAATCTATTACCCTGTTCCAAAGCTTCCGTCTCTAAATCCGCACAGCGGGGATTATTTACTTAGGGATTTCTCTGTGTGTTGGGGATCTAGTTTTGTTTCACCCTCCCAACAGAACAAAATGCAGTCAACTTTCAGCCAGTTTGAATTGCGTCCTGAAGCGTGTCGCTACCAGGGTAAAGCCAGAGCTGGCTTGGGACCAGTGAGGAGCACGGCACCCAGATGACGTGGGTGCAGCCCTGGGGCTTCCCGGCCATCTCTGAGCCTGGTCAGCAGCTTTTTTAGCAAAGGAGCTTGAGAGGCTGCACTGAAACCCTGTGAGTGCAAACTTCAGTCTTACCACATCCCACTGTGCTGGAGACTGAGCCTTTTGAGGTAATTTTTAGGAGAACTAACAGGGATCTTGAAAGGTCTTATGAACTTGGCAACTTGTTGACTCCCGTCTTTGCTAGTTGTATTTATGACCTGTCTCCCCATCCTCTGCTTCTGCTCCGTGGTTTGCTTGAGGATTGGCTGGATCCTGAAACAGGCTGTTTGTGATGATTCAAACACTTGAACAGAAAAAACTTGGAGCTGAAGTAGAACTTGTTGCGCTGACACTTGGCTGAGTTACAATGAGGTTACTAGCTACTCTGCAAATACCTTCTTGAGTTTTACTTGAGAGCGTGTGATCCTGGCATACAAAAACCCAAATTCTTCTTTCTTTCTTTTTTCTCTTCCCAGTAACGCCCTCCCCAGCTGAAGATGTCTAACAATGGAGTTGAAACAGAAGACAAACCACCTGCTCCTCCAATGAGAAACACCAGCACAATGATTGGATCGGGAAGCAAAGATGCTGGGACTTTAAACCATGGCTCAAAACCTTTGCCTCCCAACCCAGAAGAAAAGAAAAGGAAGGACAGATTTTATCGAGCTATTTTACCAGGAGATAAAAGTACAGTATTTGTCTCTTCTTATAAAACTCTGGTCTGAGTGTTTCTCTGAATGACCTTAGTTGAGCACCTGGTGCTTGGGGGAATCAACTTTTCAAAAGGGCAGACAATGGCAGGAGAAGGGGGATGGAGTGAAGCTGAAGGAGGGAAGGGTTAGATGAGATATTAGGGGGAAGTTCTTTACAGAGAGAGTGGTGAGGGGCTGGAACAGGCTGCCCAGAGAGGTGGTGGTTGCCCCATCCCTGGGGGTGTTGAATGCCAGGTTGGATGGGGCCCTGGGCAACCTTGTGTAGCTCCAGGCCTGGAGGTTGGTGTCCTTTCCTGTGACCACTATGGATCAGGAACAATATGATCCTTGGGGTCCCTTCCAACTCAGACCATCCTGTGATTCTATGCTTAGTAACAGTTTAGGTTTTATGAAGTTCTCTGCATTTTGTTTTCTGCAACACTGTCTTGGTCATTTCAGAGTACAGTACATTACTGGCTGTAGATAGATTTAATTTTTTTCCTAATGATTAATCCTGCTGCAATTAATCCATCCCCCTTACTCTGTTTGTTTTGTGCTTCTCCCCTTCCTAAAAATTATGAGAGCAGCATCCCTGAAAGCTGGAACTTGCTCTGCCACTTCCCAGCCTGACTCAACCGTAATGGTCTTAAAAAACCCTTTTATTTTTGTACCAATTACAGAATGGCCAATTCCTTCAGTGGGGAGCAGGGGGAGGTCTTTTGTTTGATTGTTGTTTTGAACAGCAAACAATTTGAGTTAAGCATGACTAACAGGCCATCTCCTGCCAGGCCTGTCATATGTTACTGCATGGTCATTTACTCTGTCCTAGAGTTTGGGGCCAGGATTGTCTACAAGAATAATTCATTACAACAAATTCTTCAACATTTCTTGTGAACTGAAGGAGTTTTCCCCTTCAGTGGACTGTAACAGATGGAAATGGAGATAGGAAGAGCGAATTGTACCTTAAATTCTAATTTTTAAGATCAGAATATTTTAAAAACCCCTCTCTCTCTCATATGAATCTTTGAAGTGATGCAAGAAAAAAAATTCTCCATCCCCTGATATGTGCTGGTTTCTTTTTATATCTGACCTATTTCTTTTGGAGTTTGTAATATATCAGTTTTTTGGAGAGTCTGTGTTATGATGGTATCTGAACCTGGGATAACTAAAGTCAAGCACAAGTATCTTCAGCTTCCTGGGTTTCAGGGTGGATGCTGCTTCCTTAATTTTTGTTAATGAAATGACTAATTGGAGTGATACTCCCACTGATTTAAGTAAGATGTAGGTTTATTTCCTACAAAATATTGCAGCATCCATCCTTATTATTATTATCTGATACCTTCAGTGAGTTTTGAGTCTTGGATTTTTGATTGTGCAATCCAGAAACCCATGAACTCCATGTTTAAATTTCCCTGGATCTTGGTCAGAACTTGCCATTATGAGTGTTAATCCTAAAGAGCTCCAGCTTACTTAGAGGAGTGGGGGTTTTACATGAAGGCTCAGCAGTTACAGAGAACGAAAATATCACCTGAAATTTCTGAGAGAGTAAAAGAAATACAGCCTGAAATGCTAGCTGCACTGGATTTTGAAGGAGAGCTGCAAAAGTAAAAGGTTCAGGTAAAATCAGCAGACAGACTGTGCTGATTTGAAGATGCCTGTGTTTACTGAAGATTGGCCAACGGGGCAGATGCTTTGAGACATGAGAGATTTTTGGTTAGCCAAGCCCAGCAGAACCTTCTGTTGCAATATACCTGCTGAAATGAGAATGACTGCTTCTGTCCTCTAATTCCTGTTGAGCAAAAAATACCTTTAACACTCACCTTTGCTTCAGACTGATTGATTTTCATCTCAGGGAAACTTTTTCTGATCTCATGATGACAGCTAAATTCCCAATGCTTCCTGCTGTTGGAACATTAATGAAATTCCCAGGTATTCAGACAGCCTCTTTGCTTTGTGCCTGGAATAGTTTGGGTGTTATGTGTTACTTTGGCTGGAACAAAATGTGGAGTTGGCTTCCATTCAGGTAGAGGAATGTCATTTTGGGCAAATCCATGACCAGTGATTTGTATTTAGCATCTGCAGGGGTTGCAAAGAGCCTGCAAAGATCTGAAACACTCGGTGGTTAATTTTGTTAGCAAATATGGTCATGAGCTTTTATGCTGTAGCCTGGAGGCTGCTGAAGTTGATGCAAAGAAGTGGTAGCTCTTCAGTCACAGAATCACAGAATCATATGGGTTGGAAGGGACCTCCAGAGATCATCAGGTCCAACCCCCTGCCAAAGCAGCTCCCTAGGACAGGTCACACAGGTCGGTGTCCAGATGGGTCTTGAATATCTCCAGAGAAGGAGACTCCACACCCCCCTGGGCAGCCTGTCCCAGGGCTCCCTCACCCTCACTGGGAAAAAGTTCTTCCCCATATTGGTGCAGAACTTCCTGTGCTCCAACTTGAGGCCATTGCCCCTTGTCCTGTCCCCACAGCCCACTGAGAAGAGGCTGGCCATTTCCCCCCGTGTCCCACCCTTCAGATATTGATAACCATTGATCAGATCCCCTTTTAGCTGCCTTTTCTCAAGGCTGAACAGCCCCAGCTCACTCAGCCTTTCCTCATAGGGGAGATGCTCCAGGCCTTTCATCATCTTTGCAGCCCTGTGCTGGACTCTCTCCAGGAGATCCCTGTCCTTTTTATACCAGGGATCCCAGAACTGGACACAACACTCCAGGTGGGGCCTGACCAGGGCAGAGCAGAGAGGGAGGATCACTCGATCTGCTGGCCACGCTCCTTTTGATGCACCCCAGGATCCCATTGGCCTTCTTGGCCATCAGGGCACACTGCTGGCTCATGGCCAACCTGTTACCCACCAGGACCCCCAGGTACTTCTCCACAGAGCTCCTCTCCAGCAGGTCATCCCCCAGCCTGTACTGATTCAAGTGGTTATTCCTTCCCAGGTGCAAGACTCTCCACTTGCTTTTATTAAACCTCATCTGGTTTCTCCCTGCCCAGCTCTCCAGCCTGTCCAGGTCTTTGGAGCAGGCACTTTGTGAAGGACAGCTGGGAAAGATGGTGAAGGGGTTGCACTTTATGCAAAGGTGCAGCTCAAATGCATGGAGTCCTGCTGCTGAGCAAGCGACAGACCTGTTGAGACCCTCTGAGTCCGGGTCAGAGGGGAGTTCAACAAGGGAAGACACCTTGAGGGCATCTTTTACAGCTCACTGTGTGAAGAAGGGAAGTTCTAGCTCAATGTGCTTGTGTGTTCCAGTGTAGTTCTAGCTCAGTGTGCTCAATGCATCTTTTCCATTGTGCTAAGCACAAGCAGAGGCATGGTGTAAAGGACACGTGGGGCTTAAATCCTGGGCCTCATATGTGTTTGCACACTTTGTTTGAGCTGTGTCCCCTGGCCAGGCTGCTCTGGAGGTGTCACATTCCTCCTGCAAAATTCAGGATGTAATTTGCAGTCCTGATTTGCTCTGTCCCAGCCTAAACCCAAAAACGTGCATTTAAAAAACCTGTCAGGTTAATTCTGGGTTGGTTCCTAGCCAAGTGGATGCAGAGCTTGAGGGACTTGTTTCTTTGAACAAGAGTTGTGAACACTGAGGCTTCTTGGGCTCGGGGCTCAACAGTGCCCTAGTTAAGGGAATGAATTTGGCTTGAACGTGGCACATTTAGATTCTCTGAGCTCTACTGAGTTCAGCTGTATCTTCACACAGGAAAGGCAGGGTTTTACCTGCAAGGTGATAGTTTGCAATGCCCAGGAACCCTTTCTTGGTGTCATGGAGTGCTTTCATAGAATCATAGAGTCTCCTGAGTTGGAAGGGACCCATAAGGCCCATCGAGTCCAACTCCTGGCTCCACACAGCCCAGCCCAGTCAGAGCAGGGCACTGAGTGCATCATCCAGATGCTTCTTGAAATCAGCCCAGCTCCGGGCTGGGACCACTTCCCTGGGAGCCTGTGCCAGTGCCTGACCCCCTCTCAGGACAGAACCTCGTCCTGACATCCCACCTAAACCTCCCCTGGTGCAGCCTCACACTGTTCCCTTGCATTCTATCCTGGTCCCAAAGAGAGGAGATGGGCACCTGCCCCTTCACTCCCCCTCATCAGGAAGCCACAGACCCCCATGAGGTCTCCCCTCAGCCTCCTCTTCTCCAGGCTGAACAAACCTAGGGACTTCAGCCTCTCCTCATAAGACTTCCCCTCCAGACCCTTCACCAGCCTTGTTGCCCTTCTCTGGACACTCTCTAAAAGTTCTCTGTCCCTCTTGTCCTGTGGCACCCAAACCTGCCCCCAGGACTCCAGGTGAGGCCACCCCAGCGCAGTGCAGAGCGGGACAATCCCCTCCCTGGACTGGCTGGCCATGCTGGGCTTGACGCACCCCAGGATGGGGCTGTCTCTCCTGGCTGCCTGGGCACACTGCTGGCTCATGGGTAACTTGCTGTCAACCAAGACCCCCAAACCCCTCTCAGCACAGCTGGCCTCCAGCACCTGATCCCCTGGGCTGGATGTGTAGCCAACATTACTGGTGAAGAAGACCTTTCTCATCTTAGTGTAGTTCAGGATAGGCTCATGGGCTCTCTTCATGGTAAGGCATTGGGCTTCCTAGGTCAAGCTGAAGGTGCCAGAGAGCACTGAGGTTCTGAGCATCCAGACGAAATCAATATCCTAATAGGGAATCAATGGTCGGGTCATAAGGTGGGACAAGGCAGTGGGAATCTTAAATCCCATGGGAAATAAGACATAAAAGTGGCAGTGACTGTTGGGGTGTACTTCAGGTACCCTGCTCCAGGTGCTGCATCTTAGAACCTCTCAGGGTGGCTGCCAACTGCCTCTCCAAGCTCTTTTGCATCCAGCAGGCTTCTGTGGACACTTTATGGGTGGCTCTTACAACAATGTCAGACACGTAAGGTTTTGAATGAGAAGGTGGCAAGGTGTTTGTGGGAAAACAGCACTTGGTGGTAGGGAGGCCTTCTTAGGCAGACATTGAAGATTCTTCAAGGCTTTTTGACTCATTGCAAGGACAATGTAATCTTTGTAGAGGGGGATTAAGTGTTTAGCAGGGTCGGGAGTGCCCGTCTCTCATTCTTTTCATCTTATACCTCCTGCTATGACATAAAAATCTGCTACAAAAAGCAATTATGTTATTAATGGTTTAATATGTTTAGGCTTTTAGGTCTATCAGATTTTGGATCTAAAGCTTCTGAAATTCATTGTCCTCTGAGACCACTGGAGGAAAATCTCTGAATTCATGTGCCAGCTTCATGTGCATTTACATGATGATGAATTCAGTCTGGGAGCTCTAAGCCCCTGAGTGTGGCAGGCAGGCAGCTTTCCAAAATGTTCAGAGCACTTAAGGATTTCATTTTACCTTTACAAAAACCTTCCCAGAGTTTTTGGGAGCTGATGATACTTTCTAATCCGCTGGCTTTTGATTAGCTGAGATTTAATTTTTGTAATAAACATCATCACCGAGGCAATGATTTCAGCATGAGTTTGTGGTAGCTGCCCCAAAGAGCTGTTGAGAGTTGGGGAAGGTGCAAAGGGTAGAGATGTGGTAGGAAATAGTTGTAGGAAACTAAGATGATGGGGTGAAGGTTGGCTGCTGCAGGGGTGTGAAAACAAGGCAAGCTGCACACACAGAAAAACCTCTTCCTGTTTCTATATCGCAGCGTAGCCATGCTGAAACTCTGCACCCATGTGTCGAATGCGAACAGAGAGCTGGGGTGTTGATATAAAGAAGCCATTACATTATTTAATCACAGAATCACCAGGCTGGAAAAGGCCTCTAAGATCATTGAGTCCAAGTGTTCCTGTCCTGTGCTAAGCCATATCCCTAAGTACCTCATCTACCTTTTTTAAACACATCCAGGGATGGGGACTCAACCCCCTCCCTGGGCAGCCTGTTCCAGGCCCTGACAACTCTTTCAGGGAAGAACTTTTTCCTAATGCCTAATCTGACCCTGCCCTGGCACAGCTTGAGGCCATTTCCCCTTGTCCCATCTCCTGTCCCCTGACTGAAGAGACCATCACCCATCTCTCTGCACCCTCCTGTCAGGTAGTTGTAGGCAGTGATAAGGTCTCCCCTCAGCCTCCTCTTTTCCAGGCTCAACACCCCCAGCTCCCTCAGCCGCTCCTCAGAGGATTTGCCCTCCAGCCCCTTCCCCAGCCTGGTTGCCCTTCTCTGGACTAGCTCCAGGACCTCCATGTCCTTCTTGTAGTGAGGAGCCCAGAACTGAACGCAGCACTCGAGGTGCAGCCTCACCAATGCTGAGTACATGGGCACAAAACCCTCCCCAGACCTGCTGGCCTCACTATTTTTGATACAAGCCAGGATGCTGTTGGCTTTCTTGGCCACCTGGGCACACTGCTGGCTCATGTTCAGTCAGCTGTCAACCAACACCCCCAGGTTCTTCTCTTTGATCCTTCCAGAACTGTTTGTACTCTTCTGTGGAGCTGAGGCCTGTTCAGGACTCTGTCTCCTGCTGGGGATAAGTCAGCAGCCATTGTGGTTTGCTGTTTGAATGGATGCTGGCTGGGTTGGGTGCAGTGAAGGGATTTTGCTGTCTGAGTGTAGAAATAGGAAAAAGAATTTTAAGTGTATGGATGTTTTGGATAGCAGCTTAATGCTTTTAAGGGTTTTTTCTTATGGATACCGTCAGATCTCCTGCAGCAGTCATCCTGAACCACATGTGGGTGTGCAGCACCCGTGTGGCACTCCTGTACAGCGGTGCTGGTACAGCTGCCATCTTCATCCTCACCCAAGTGATGGGCTTCCAGGCTGAGCTGCCACCTTACTCTTTGGTTTGGAGGAATGGACTGACCCTCTAGACAGGCCTACAGAATAGGGTACCTCTCATGGCTCTCTGCTTCTCTTTTCCTCTTTCTTTCCATCCGCTGCTAATGCATGCAGCTTATTCTGCATACCTGCTGGATGCAGCTGCTTGCTCCTTCTTTGGCAGGCCTCCGTGCTGCAGATGCTCACCATCTGCTAACCAGCAGCTGCTCCTCTCTCCTTCTAGCTCTCCCCTCTGCGATGGCTCCTCCAGCATTGCAGCTTTCTCTCCTCCTTCCCTTTGGCAACTGCGTTGCTCTTCTACAATTCAGCTTCCCCCATCCCCTTTGTTAGAAAGAAAACAATCTGTTCCATCTTCGTGTCCCACATGGAGCATCTGATTCTTTTTCTTCCTCCAGAATTACTCTGTGAAGCGGTAACTCTTCTAATGATGCAGAGAACAGTGCCCATGCTGGCACTGAAGGAAACAGGATTTAGTCCTTTGAGGCAAGCCCTGATCATCTCTACTGGACTAACCACCAGCAGCATCTTAAATAATTGCAGTATTGAGTGTTAGCCTCACAGGTTCCCAAAATACCCGTGGTTCGGCATTCATGTTGCCAAAAACCACATCAGGGAATGTCAGGCATGAAGCTAATTCTGTTTGGCTTCAGATACAGAAGGCAGCAGCTGGGAACACACGAGTGGTTTAGTCACCTTCTCCTGCCACTGCTTATTTCATACCTGCAAGCAAAGCTGACTAGAACGTCGTTCTTCCTTGAACTGACCTCAATTTCTTCACTACAATAAATACTAAAAGGAAGGTGGAGCCCTTAATGTGTCGTGAATATGGATGAACTTAAGCCAAGGCATAATGATAATCTTGTTTGAAGACTTGACTTGAACATTTGCAGAGTGCATCTGCTTTGGTCTATTTTTTTTCTTGTTTCTTCATGACTCTGGCTCCTCACCTGCCAGATTCTGCCCCTCTCACTCTGTGTCTTTCAAGGTAGGCATTAAAACACCTTTAGTTCTTTTTCTGAGCAGAAAACCAGAATTGATTGTGTTCATGTATGGTTTTGTAGCAAAAGCACATTGTAGTTTGGGTTTTTCCTAAAATCTGCTTTGAGGATGTAGGGGGAAGGAAGCGATTCACAAGAAATATGTGTTGTTAATTTTGTCCCTGTTTTAATTAGAGTGGCAAGTGTGTATTTAGCAGCACATAGTATTTTTTTTTTTAAATTGCTTAAAGCAGTGCATTAAAAAATGTGTTCAAAAATTCATGGCTCCCACCTACAGCCACTGGAGTGCTTTTACTTCTGACCTGTATCAGTTTGAGGGAATATGGAGGTAAATAACTTGTGCTAACAATTCTAGCGCTACCAGTTGATACTTGACATAACCAAAATAGCAGTTTCACAGAATCACAGAGTATTAGGAGTTGGAAGGCACCTCGAAAGATCACCTAGTCCAACCCCCTGCCAGAGCAGGATCACCCAGACTAAATCACACAGGAACGCATCCAGGGGGGTTTGCATGTCTCCAGAGAAGGAGACTGCACAACCTCTCTGGGCAGCCTGGCCCAGGGCTCCATCACCCGCACAGTGAAAAAGTTTCTCCTTTCCCTTGTCTCAAGCTTGTCCTGTGTTATGGGACTTTGATTTTTGTTGTCAACTCCCCCATGGCTGCTCATAAGTGAGTCAACAAGTTTTTAAACTTGCTGTTTCTCTGACCCAAATCAAAACCCTGTGTCTAGCAAAAGGGGTGTGTGGATGGGCAGGTAAATTGGAAGCTGTTGGGGAGATTTTAATTCTTGATGGATTAATGGAGATTGTTGTTGTTGCTGCTGTTATCTCTTTTAGCCAATAAAAAGAAAGAGAAAGAAAGGCCAGAGATCTCCCTGCCTTCAGACTTTGAACACACGATTCATGTGGGGTTTGATGCCGTCACAGGAGAATTCACAGTAAGTGAATCTGGAGGAGAAGAGAGCTATGTGGTTTGGCTTATTGCTGGGAGGAGCCAGGACCCATTAATCTTTTATATAGTAATGCTGGAAAGGCTATTACCATCATCAAGTTTGATCTCCTTCGAAACACGTCTTCAGAGGTTACCCACTAATTTCTGCTGAGAGACTATTTGTCGAACTCGGCACATCCCAGCAGCTCAGGCTGCCAGCAGACTTTGCCTTTTCTGGTTTTTCTGGCTAATGTGGACAGCAAAATATGGTATAGCTCTCTCCCCTTCCCCTCCTCTTCTGGAGTTGGATTAGGTCTGTAACACAGTCTGCCTAGCGTATGAGAGCTCCCCTTTAGGAGACACACAACTGTGTGTAACAGGTTATGACAGATGTGTATGTGCTGGCCTAAGGCTAAATGTCAGATGCTTTTATGGGTTTTGTTGACATGCAAAATGGTATGAAGGCAGAGTTGTATTTCATCACATTATTCTTCTTAATTTAATTATGAGAGACTATTAACAGCAGCAGTTGTGTGTGAGCAGGTCGGTTTTACCTGTCTTTAATGTACTCTTTCCAGGGCCTTTGCTCTCCTAACCTGAACTGTGTCTAGAGTTGCCTTTTGCATGTCAGCTGCTAGACTTGCCCAAGTTAACCCAGATGTACCAGTGGCTGTTACCCAAGTGGTGTGTCCAGCCATCCTTTTGAGGGTAACTTTATTGGCAGAGGATTCCAGTCACTTTGTCTACACAAACTCGTACTCTTCCTTGTGGGTAAAGGTACAAGTCAGGTCCTACTCCAGATGGGTTCATTTTTTTGGCTGAAGTTGATGTCCCTGTCATGGAATCCTGAGCTCCATATGTGAGGTTAACATCTGCTTTCCCAGCTCTGGTTACAGCAGGCACCAAACCACTGTTATCAAAGAGCTCCAGTGCTACAAGGCCCAAATAAATGTCATTTGTTGCATTAGATGTTACATGCTGTATGTTCCTTCTATAGTCTTTCTTGGCTATATGTAAATACATATATAAGTATGTGTATACCAGTGCATAAAGGTAGGGTTTTTTAGGCTTGAGGCTGTTCCTGTGTGTGCTGTGAACCCCCAACTCAGCTCACTGTGAGCTAACCAGGACACTCTCCCCACAGGGAATGCCAGAGCAATGGGCGCGTTTACTGCAGACTTCCAACATCACCAAGTCGGAGCAGAAGAAGAATCCTCAGGCTGTGCTGGATGTGTTGGAGTTTTACAACTCCAAGAAGATCTCCAACAGCCAGAAGTACATGAGTTTCACAGGTACATGGGGATCCCTTTGGCCAACTTTCCATTAGTTGTTACATGTGGGGTTTATTTCATTTAATCAAAGAGTAGATCTGTCCTTTCCAGGAAAAGGTGAATGAGATTTTCCAGCTGCTCAAGCACACCTCTTCCTTTCAAAATGCTGTTCTGTTATTCCTGATGCAGAATAATCTAATCCATAACAATAATCCTGCAGCACAGCTGCAAAAGAAGAGGTCAGTCAACTGCCTAAATCCCCAAACCCAAAAAGGTTTCCTGAAGCTTACAGCCAGGATCTGGAAAACAGATCCCAGAGCATTGTTGGTGGGTTCCCCAGTGCTGAAAATCGTTGGAGAGAAGAGGCAGATAAATGTTGCACTAGTTTCACTTTCCAGTGTGGGTGTAGATGTGGTTACATGAATGCTTGGGGTGAGGATCTCTGCTCCTGTGTGCTGCGACTGGGGTTCAGCTGCAACGTGCCTGATAACTGCTGTCTGGATTCCTCTAAAAACCAAAGTTGCTAAGGTGTTGTGCCTTTTTTGTATGGATAACCTGCCTACAGGAGGACTGCAACCAATTGCCCCTTTTCCCTTTCAACTCTAACTCCTTTCCCTTCTAAATATTAATACCTGCTTTGGTTCTTTTTAAGATAATGGAGCCCTGTCACCAGAACTGGTATTAATTAGGAAGACTCCAGGCAGGGATTAAAGCATAAATCCTCCCCATGTGTGCCTGGATAGTCAAACAAGAACCCCACCAGTTGACTTGTGGGTTTCTCTGTTGCCATTCCTCGAATGGGTCCTGAGTTAGCTGCAGTGCCTCTGCTAGTCATTTAGCCATGAAAGGATTTTGTGTGCATGGATGGACAGTATTCATTCAGGTGTGGCTCTGAGAAATCCCACCCCCCTGCTGTAGAGATTTGGGACCCCTGCATTTACCTGCAGAACTTTTTTACCCTCTATTCCCATATCTGCCATGTGTTGGCTTGTTCTGAGGAGCTGAAGGTAATGCTTAAATGTGGGAGCAGCCTTTTTCCCTGCCCCTTCCAAAGGAAGTGTGTCCCTTTCTCCTCTCCCCACTTTTGCTGTGTTCACAACTCATTATAACAGCACTGCTACCTGTCCCTTTCAGATAAATCAGCAGAGGATTACAATTCATCCAACACGTTGGTAAGTCTCATATCCATGTTCTGCCTCAAATTTGGGGATTTAAAAATTTGCATAAAGTAAATGGCATGTAAGCTTTTAGTTTGCTTAGAGTTCCAAAATCTTTCTATCTACTTGTATAGTGAATACATGTTTATAAAGATGTACTGGAGAGCAGCATAGGTTAGAGGGACCTGGTGGTCCTGAAGGACAGCAGGATGACCATGAGCCAGCACTGTGCCCTCATGGCTAAGAAGGCCAATGGCATCCTAGGGTGTATGAGAAGTGGGGATGATTAGTAGGTTGAGAGAGGTTCTCCTCCACCTCTACTCTGCCCTGGTGAGACCACACCTGGAATATTTGGTCTGGTTCTGGGCATCTCAGTTCAAGGAGGACAGGAAACTCCTTGAAAGAGCCCAGCACAGGGCCACCAAGGTGATGGAGGGGGTGGAACACCTTCCTTATGAGGAGAGGCTGTGGGAGCCTGGACCTCTTTAGCCTGCAGAAGAGGAGTCTGAGGGGTGACCTTATTAATGTTTATAAATATATAAAGGGTGAGAGTCAGGAGGATGGAGCCAGGCACTTCTCAGTGATGGACAAGGGGCAACAGATACAAGCTGGAGCATAGGAGGTTCCATGTGAATATAAGTTGAAACTTTTTCACTGTGAGGGTGATGGAGCCCTGGGACAGGCTGCCCAGAGAGGTTGTGGTGTCTCCTTCTCTGGACGTGTTCCAGAACACGTCCCACCTGGACGTGTTCCTGTGTGATTTAGTCTGGGTGATCCTGCTCTGGCAGGGGGTTGGACTGGATGAGCTTTCAAGGTCCCTTCCAACTCCTAATGTTCTGGGATTTTGTGATAAAAACAATCAGGCTTATTTAACTTTTTTCAACTGGGAGAGAATCAAGTAGGCAGAGGTGGTTTTTATTAGTGAATTAGTGAATAGATTAGTAAATTAATGAATAGAAATAGCTCTGTTTTCACAGAAGTTTATCTGTTCCTAGCCTTTGATAACCACCCCGCTTTCGGGTTTTATATGCCTCTGTAATTGTGGTATAACAGAGTTTAATTACTAACCTGTAAGGTCTGATTGACCAAAACTAATGTTGATTAACCAAACTAATCTCCACCAGAAAAGGAAATAAAAAGTTCTCCTCCTCTCTGCTTGACCTTTACTCTGTCATTTGCAGAGCAGGCACAACTCCTGTTTGCTTTGTTAGGAGCCACGACACGATTCTGCACGTGCGTGTGAGACAGAAGAAAGGAAAGGAGTCTTGCATCATCTCTTGTTTTCTCCCTTCCATGCTGTTACTTAGAGTTGGCTTGTTCTGTTCCCTTCCTCAGGACACGTATTATGACTGCTTAGGACTCTGAAAAAAAGGAGGAGGAAAGCATTTCCACCATTGTCCTTTATTATGTGCCATTGTATGTCAATCCTCATTTAGAATGAGAATGCACATGGGACATAACACCCCCATGCAGTGCTACAGGCTTGGGGGAGACTGGCTAGACAGCTGTCAGGCAGAGAAGGACCTAGGGGTGTTGGGTGACTGCAGGCTGAGTATGAGCCAGCAGTGTGGCCAGGTGGCCAGGAAAGCCAATGGCATCCAGGCTTGTGTCAGCAATAGTGTGGCCAGTAGGTCTGGGGAGGTGATTGTGCCCCTCTACTCAGCATTGGTGAGGCTGCACCTCGAGTGCTGGGTCCAGTTCTGGGCTCCTCACTACAAGAAGGACATTGAGGCCTTGAAAGAGTCCAGAGAAGGGCAACCAGGCTGGGGAAGGGGCTGGAGGACAAATCCTCTGAGGAGCAGCTGAGGGAGCTGGGGGTGTTGAGCCTGGAGAAGAGGAGGCTGAGGGGAGACCTTCTCAGCGCCTCCCCTGACCTGACAGGAGGGTGCAGAGAGGTGGGCAATGGTCTCTTCAGCCAGGGGACAGGAGATGGGACAAGGGGCAATGGGCTCAAGCTGTGCCAGGGCAGGGTCAGATCAGATGGGAGGGAAAAGTTCTTCCCTGAAAGAGTTGTGGGGCTGTGGGACAGGCTGCCCAGGGAGGGGTTGAGTCCCCATCCCTGGGTGTGTTTAACAGATGGGTAGATGAGGTGTTCAGGGATATGGTTTAGCACAGGACAGGAATGGTTGGACTTGATGATCTTAAAGGTCTTTTCCAACCTTGTGATTCTGTGTGAATATCTGAGGCTGTTGGATTTTAAAGTAAATTCTGACAAAACCAGTAGTTACCAGCCTACTGAGATAGCCTGATGTTTTTGGAAGACACTGGGTAAGCTTTAATTTTGGGAATATTCAGGAAATTCCCAGTACATAGGTGGTTTTTCTCATTGTTTTTAACAGGCTAAACTTCTGTGTTATATCACGTGCACTTCAGCAATCATATGTCAGGACACTGGTGCCCTCAAGTATTTAATATCAATTATACACTACATTGTTTCCCCCTTGGTCTTTCAGCCAGAAGTCGATGTTAATGCTTTTTGTCCTGGTGCTCTTAGGGAACTGGTGATGCACCAGCAGTACTGGTCTTGTGGGTTAAGGATCTTGCCAAGTTTATTATAAAATGTTTCTAGTGTGAAGGACGCTGTGAACTTCAAAATCTGCTTCCAAATGTCAAAGGGTAAAGGTTACTTGGATTTCTAATCAGGATTGAAAAAAAAACCCAACCTGATAATTTTTTTTTAATCTTTCATAAAATGATCACCTGTCCTAGGGACCCTGCTTTGGCAGGGGGTTGGACTCCATGATCTCTGGAGATCCCTTCCAACCCCTATGATTCTGTGATAAAAATAATAATTGTTCCTGTTTTTCTTAAACCATCCCTGACTGTGTTTAAAAAAAGGGTAAATGAGGTACTTAGGGATATGGTTTAGCACAGGACAGTGACTGTTGGACTCGATGATCTTAAAGGTCTTTTCCAACCCAGTCATTCTGTGATTCTGTTATTTTCCTGCCCTTGATCCAATGGAGTCTCTGTTGGGAGCTTCATCCAATGTTTGTGATTTGGTGTATAACAAATGAGTGGGGTTTTACTTTTGCTATTTGTGTAACCACGTGCAGAATGTGAAGGCTGTCTCTGAGACCCCTGCAGTGCCCTTAGTGTCTGAAGATGAAGATGACGAAGATGACGCAGCTCCACCCCCTGTGATAGCTCCACGACCTGAACACACAAAATCTGTGAGCAGAAATACCTCCTTCAGCCCCCACCGCTGCGGTTCCAGTCAGGTCTTGACTGTGACTCTGTATCCCTGCTGCATGGCATGGTGCTGAGCCCTTTTGGGAGCAGGAGGGAGGAGGTGGGAGACATTCCTTCTGGAAGAACACCTTTATGTTGCCACCTGATTCGTTGGGGATGACAACTAGAGAGTCCTTGTTAACATTAGTTGTTAATGAAATAGCTGTAGAAATGCATCCCTGACAGCAACAAGAGCAATAAAGTGATGAATAGAAGTCTTTAATTTGTATTAATATATATTTTTTTTCTCAAAAAACCTAGATATACACCCGCTCTGTGATAGAACCTCTTCCTCCTCCTACCAGAGATGCGGCCACCTCTCCTATTTCTTCTCCCTCAGAAAACAGCACAGCGGCACCTGACATGCTGGTCAGGAACATGGAGAAACAAAAGAAAAAGCCAAAAATGTCAGATGAAGAGATCTTAGAAAAATTAAGTATGTCCTTTGTTTTTTTTCACAAAAAGCTGAAATTCCAGGTCTTGCTGGGTTGATTTCTCAAAATCTTAAGCTGAAATATTTTCACATGCCCGTTTTGAGATCCTGTACTGAAGACATTTCGTTGTGACTGTGTGCCAAAATTGGGGGCAGACTTTAAGAGGCAGCATAATGTAAGATGAGCACCTCTGATGCCAACTGAAGTCCCCAAGGAGTTAGAGATCCTCAGGCTCTGCAAAACAAGCCCTAACTAAGTTCCATTTACTTAACTACAGAGCTTGAGATTGTTCTGCATCTTGATGGCTCGAGCGTGGCTGCTTGTAATGCAATGTTAGATGTAAGGTGTCTATAAGATGGAGAGAAAATTAATGCATCCCCAAGTTTGCCTTCCACAATACCATCCTGTAAAAGTGACTTGGTTGCTTTTCAGTGCTTTAACGTAGTGTGGGGACCCAAATTTCATCTGCTTCTTTGAAAAAGTCATCACATCCCTCTGAGGTGTGATAGTCTCTGTAACAGTCCCTGCCTCCAGTTCAAGTGCTCTTCTGCTGCCTGGTATTTTTGGGTTATGCTGTGGATATCCAACAGCTGAACTGCTTTGTCTCTGCAATGGGCCAGTTTTTATTTGGGGTAAGCGTTTCTTATGCTTTGAACTACTAATCCTGTATTAATTACATACGTGCTTTGCTTGTCAATGATGACATGTCAGAGCTGTTGGAGCGAGTCCAGAGGAGGCCACGAAGATGATCAGGGGGCTGAGGCACCTCTCCTATGAAGACAGGCTGTGAGAGGGGCTTCTTCAGCTTGGAGAAGAGAAGGCTCTGGAGAGACAAAATTGCAGCATACCAATACTTAAAGGGGTCCTACAGGAAAGTGGGAGAAGGGCTGCTCACCAGGGAGTGCAGGGATAGGCCAAGGGTTGATGTCTTCAAGCTGACAGGTGGCAGGGTTTAGGTTAGACATTAGGAAGACACACAGGGTGCCCAGAAAAGCTGTGGCTGCCCCTGGATCCCTGTCAGGGTTCAAGGCCAGGTTGGATGGGGCATTGGGCAGCCTGGGCTAGTGGAGGGTGTCCCTGCCTGTGGCAGGGAGTTGGAACTAGATGGGCTTTGAGGTCCCTTCCAACCCAAAGCGTTCTATGATTCTGTGATTCTATGACTATGTTAGCACCTCTATGGTCAGGCTGGTCTCCTTGATTGAGGGTATACCCCTAAAGGTCAGTATTTTATGAAGCAAGAAACAGTAGTTAGATGAAGGAACATTTAATCTGGGTGTATAACTTAAATATATATATATATATATATATAAATAGCATATGATTACCTCATTACTCTAAATGAAACCTAAATTGAACTGATGGCATGTTAACTGGAACCACTCACTATTGTAAAACTCATTGTTTCAAAGCAGCAACTTCACTCACACACACAATTAGCAAGACCTTTGTTCCATTAAGGATTCAAGCCATTTTTGGGACCAGTTTGGGCAAGCTGGCACTGTGGCAGGAAAAAGTATTATTCTAAGCCAAATGGACTCACTTCTGTAATGAAGAGAAATGCAGAAGCTACTCTTAGGGGTGCAGGGAGGCAAATGCACCTTCTGACACCTTGTTTCCTCTAGCACGTGGTGCTTGATGCAGACTGCCCAGAGAGGTTGTAGAATCTCCTTCTCTGGAGACATTCAAACCCCCCTGGATGTGTTCCTGTGTGATTTAGTCTGGGTGATCCTGCTCTGGCAGGGGGTTTGGACTAGATGATCTTTCAAGGTCCCTTCCTTCTCCTAACATTCTCTGCATGTGTGAAAAGGAAGCTGACAAATCCCCACCTCTTAGTGTTAGCACAGCATTGGTGCAAACAGTGATGAGTCCTTGCCTGACTTTTTGGAAGGTAGGAAGTGTTACCCCATTTTACAGATGAGAGCATTAAGCAGGGCACTGGCAACTGCCTCTTGTCCCTGTAACATTCTGGCCTGCCACTGCCTTGGGGAAGCATTCACCCGTCTTGCAGCCTGAGCTTGTAGCCCATGTTAGGCTTTGAGGGAAAGTTTATGAACATTTGTCCAGAAATACTTATCCTCAGGGCAGGCAGCATTGCTTCTGTAATTGTTCAGTGGGTTTTATATAGTTGGATTTCTCTTCCCACCCTCCTCTCCCTTCCTTTACCTCTGTCTGCCCTAAACCCTCTGGGTTGGCTGCTCTCCAGCAGCATCTGAAAATAGCCTGCTCTTACTCTGCCTGCTACTGGATTTCTTGGCCTGACGACCACGAGCAGTTTCTTTGCCAATATACATCTGTTCAGGCTCAGCCCCAGCCCCTGCGAATGCAGCACCATAAGTTGGCAGCTCGAGTGACCTGCACACACTGACGCAGCTGCAGGTCTGCATCCCTCCCTCCTATTACCCACCCTGGTGCTGTTAGAGAGGGGACTTGCTCCCAGCTGAGCTCTAGGAATTGTTTGCTTGGATTTTCCTAATAAGGAGGCTGTTCCTGCTGTAGGGACGTCACGAATGTCAGGTTAACGTTTGCAGGGAGTGATGAGTTTCAGTGATCATTATTTTATCAGCTTCAGTTTACCTGGGTGGGACTCCAGCACATCTATGAAGCCTACCTGGAGTATTGTGTCCAGTTCTGGGCTCCCTGTTATAAAAAGAACAGGGATCTCCTGGAAAGAGTCCAAAGAAGGGCTACGAAGATGATAAAGGGCCTGGAGCATCTCCCCTATGAGGAAAGGCTGAGAAAATTGGGACTGTTCAGCCTTGAGAAGAGAAGACTAAGGGGGGACCTAATTAATGTTTATAATTATCTTAAGCAGGGGATGCAGGGGGAATCAGCCAGCCCCTTTTCAGTGGTCTGTGGAGACAGGACAAGGGGCAATGGCTGCAAGTTGGAGCACAGGAAGTTCCGCACCAACATGTGGAAAAACTTTTTCCCAGTGAGGGTGACAGAGCCTGGGACAGGCTGCCCAGGGAGGTGTGGAGTCTCCTTCTCTGGAGATATTCAAGACCCGTCTGGATGCCTATCTCAGTGAAATGTCCTAGGGAGCCTGCTTTGGCAGGGGGTTGGACCTGATGATCTCTGGAGAGATCATCAGGTCCAACCCCTACAATTCTATGATTCTATGATTCTACCTACTGCCTGCCCTTGGAGCTGAGAGTTCCCTCCCCTCATACAGAAAACATCGTGGTCATTGTAGATACCAAACCCACCTTGAGCCGGAGCGGCCCCTCGCTGCCCTGTGTCGCAGAGCACCAGGCAAAGTGCTTTTCCCTCTGAGGGACTCAGTAATAGGCTTTCTTCTGCCTCAACAGCCACATTATGGGAAAATAAGCTGAGATCGCCTCAGGTTGCTCTTCAAAACCAGAGCAGTGCTGTAGTTGCATGGTAACTGCTGCTAAAGCCTTCACTGATGGATTTGTAGAAGAGCAGCTGAGCAATGGCCAGAGGAAATTTGGCTCTGAACTGTCTCTTCAGCTAACCTCCTGAGTCCTGCAACCCAGTCACTGGGTCAGTAACTGCTATGGTCCTGCTGGTACAGGTGAGGCTGCACCTCGAGTGCTGGGTCCAGTTCTGGGCTCCTCACCATAAGAAGGACACTGAGGTCCTGGAGCGTTTCCAGAGAAGGGCAACCAGGCTGGGGAAGGGGCTGGAGGGCAAATCCTCTGAGGAGCAGCTGAGGGAGCTGGGGGTGTTGAGCCTGGAGAAGAGGAGGCTGAGGGGAGACCTTATCACCACCTACAAATATCTGACGGGGTGCATCGAGGTGGGTGATGGTCTCTTCAGCCAGGGGACAGGAGATGGGACAAGGGGAAATGGGCTCAAGCTGTGCCAGGGCAGGGTCAGATCAGATGTTAGGGAAAAGTTCTTCCCTGAAAGAGTTGTGGGGCTGTGGAACAGGCTGCCCAGGGAGGGGGTTGAGTCTGTTTAACAGACGGGTAGATGAGGTACTTAGGGATATGGTTTAGCACAGGACAGTTGGACTTGATGGACTTCAAGGTCTTTTCCAACCCAGTGATTCTGTGAGTGTTGAAGCTGGTTTCAGCACATAAAAGTACTTACACTTGTGGGGTTGATGTATACCCACCCTATGCGCAGCAGCGTGCAGTCACTGGCTGCTAGTGACAATTAAACAACCTTAATGTCTGTGTTACACCATTTCTGAGGGGAAATAGCTATGAAAAGGGGATGCTGCAGCTGGTACGTGTGTAAATAACCAAGGACTTCCTCGGTGTTCCTGTGTCTCTGGATTTCTGGCAAGAGGCTCACGAGGCTCAGCAGAGCAAGCTGTGGCCATGGGGCTGCTCTGAAAGTACAGTTGGTTCTTAGAACTGTATGAAAAAATGCTTATCAAATCCTTTTCTTTTTGTTCTGGGCTTTTTTTTTGTAGGAAGTATTGTGAGTGTGGGCGATCCCAAAAAGAAGTACACGTGTTTCGAGAAGATCGGACAAGGGTCAGTATAAGCTCTTTCTCTCTCCCCTATACCTTTCCTTAAGCTAAGGAGGAAGCACTGAGATCAGGCTAAGTTAGTTTGCTGGCAAAGCTGTTGGTGATGCTTTGGAGAGTTTATTTTGTTTGCTTGTTATTTCATTTTCTTTTGTATTTTTTGGGGGATTATGTGTGTGTGTGTTGCTTTAGTGGGTTCCACTCCCTTCCCCAGCTCTTCTCCCTTTTTTCTGGCAAAGTCTTGAGTCCCAGGGACTGGGGTTTTTTTGTGTGATTGCACTTTAATATAGGACAATATGTCATTAGATGTGCAGGGTGCTAAATATAGCTGCAAGCAGGGAAGGAACTGCTTATTTCCAGCATGCAAGATAATCTTCAAATTATGGATTTGCTTTCTGAATCAACTTTCCTCCACGTGGGTGTTGTGCCTCCTTTTAGCAGGGTAGAGGGAAAGAAGAGGTTGTGGGAGAAGCTGTGGTGAGGCAAATGGGTGCAAATCATGGAGATCAGAAGAACTTTTTCACAGTGAGGGTGACAGAACCCTGGGACAGGCTGCCCAGGGAGGTGGTGGAGTCTCCTTCACTGGAGATATTCCAGACCCATCTGGACGCCTATCTGAGTGATATGTCCTAGGGAGCCTGCTTTGGCAGGGGGTTGGACCCGATGATCTCTGGAGGTCCCTTCCAAAAGGTTTGGATGACCCTTAGGAGGAGCTTTGTTCCCCATAAATTCTCTGGCTTCTACTTTATTGGTTCAGAAATATTTCAGATGCTATTTACCACTGGAGTTATTGCATGGAGAGGAATGGGACTGAGAGCACTTAGAGGCAAGTGGGAAGGGTCTCGGTCTTGCTAGGAAGCACTAATAAGGGCGGGTTTGTTTTTTTCCCTCTCTTTTTTTTAGAGCCTCAGGTACAGTTTACACAGCAATGGATATAGCTACAGGACAGGAGGTAAGTACTACTGGAATACCACCACAGTGGATTTTGGATTGTGTCCTGAAAGTTCAAGTTAAAGCTACAAAATAAAGACAGTCTTTCAGGGGTTCATGACATCTTATTTCTAATGAGGTATTTATTTCCTTGCTAATGAGGCATGGTTGAGCAGCGTGAGCAGAGAACTGGAAAAAATTATTCCCCAAGGTTTGATTCCTGAATCATCTCATATTTGTAAAGAATCTTTCTGTGAGCACAGTGGCCAGAAGCAAACATTTGGACCTGATAGTTGCTCAGTGGAAGTTGATCTCCTCATCCCTACGGTCCCTGCCTGTCCCCGTTTCAGCTCTTTCATACCCCCTCTGCTCCTCTGCTTCCTACGCTTACGCTAGTTGACTTGCATGGAAATAATTCCTCTCCCACCCTTTGCCCACTTGCTTTCTGCCCTTGAATTGAGAGACAAGGAATGTCTGTCTGTCTGTCTGTCTTTCCCCTCCCACCCTTGAGCACTGGAAGGTGCCCGGCGTATTGCACTCATGCATAATACACGAGTAGAGACGGTCACGCAGCATCTCTGGAAATCATTATTGCTGGATGGAGGATTTTTAAGAGGCAAGTGTATGCATTATTCCAAATATATTTATGGAAGTCTACAGCAATGTGGGTCTACTTTGCATTTGTACAATGTCAGGGTTATCCACCAATGAATTTCATAACTGTGCTTTTGGCTGAAAGTCCTTCAACCTCCTTTTCCAGTTCCAGAGGAATTGCAGACTCTTGAGGAAGGGGTTTTGGATTTATTTTGAAGCAAGGAGAAAATTTATAGGAAGAGAAAGTCTTCTGATATTTTTCTGCTTGCTTTCTGTACCCCTTCATTGACTCCCATGTGAATAAATGAACCCTTATATTACACCAAACTTTTAAAAGAGTCCAATTACATTAGTGTGATTGGGCCCTGGCTTTTT
Source organism: Hypotaenidia okinawae (assembly GCA_027925045.1). Classification (NCBI taxonomy): domain Eukaryota; kingdom Metazoa; phylum Chordata; class Aves; order Gruiformes; family Rallidae; genus Hypotaenidia; species Hypotaenidia okinawae. Next base: position 213,152,614 of record BSDF01000001.1, read on the forward strand.
GAATTTGTGTTGGGCTTGCTGTAACCTTGGCATGCTGTTGACCTGTTCCTTTCTGAGGAGCATGTTGCTACTGGTCCTTTGAGCTCAGGAGCAAAGTAAACAGCAACGCATTTTGAAAGCACTGGGAAGAAACTCCTTTATTTTGCACTGCAGGAGGCTCAGGCAGCTCCCAGGGTTAAAAATACTGAAGATTTTCACTGATGATGGCTATCTAGCTTCGTTAGCAACACAGCCTGGGGATGATGGGATAGAGAGCAGCTCTGCAGAGAAGGACTTGGTGTACTGATGAATGAAAAGATGGACATCAGCCAACAATGTGCACTTGCAGCCCAGAAGGCCAATATGGCGTCCTGGGGTGCATCACAACAAGTGTGGCCAGCAGATTGAGAGAGGGGATTCTGCCCCTCTGCTCTGCTCTGGAGAGACCTCACCTGGAACACTGTGTCCAGCTCTGGAGCCCTCAGCACAAGAAGGACATGGACCTGTTGGAGAGGGGCCAGAGGAGGACACGAGGGTGATCTGAGGGCTGGAGCACCTCTCCTATGAACACAGGCTGAGAAAGCTGGGCTTGTTCAGCCTGGAGAAGAGTCGGTCTGGGGAGACCTCAGAGCCTCTTCCAGTCCCTGAAGGGACCTACAGGAAAGCTGGGAAGGACTGTTTGTAAGGGCATGGAGTGATAGGACGAGGGGTGATGGTTTTAAACTAAAGCCGGGCAGATTTAGATGAGATATTAGGAAGAAGTTCTTCCCTCTGAGGGTGGTGAGACACTGTCACAGGTTGCCCAGAAAGGTGGTGGAGGCCCCATCCCTGGAGATATTCAAGGTCAGGCTTGGTGGGGTCTGCACAACCTGATCTATTGAAGATGTCCCTGCTCATTGCAGGGGAGTTGGACTACACAAACTTTAAAGGTCTCTTCCCACCTAACACAGCCTGGGATTCTATGATCTAGTACAACTACAGCTGTTTATTTTGTATTCTGATGCACGGGACAGTTGTAGATAAGGAAAACACCCAAAGAACATGGTCAACCTCTGAAAAGGAACAAGGAAGCACAGGGGCCTTTCTGAAGCTCCCTCAGCACTGATCTGGGATTTAGCTGCAACAAATGCTTTCCCTCTCATCTTCATCTTTCATTCTCCTCTGTGGTCTTGCACAAAGAGCAGCATGGGAGGGGTGTGTGTGTGTGTGTGTGTGTGTGGGCATTGTCTTTAAATACAGTTTGGCAGCCACCTTGAATACAGTGGGAGACCAGTGTGGTGTCTGTCTGTCCTTGCCTGCTCGTGTGTTGGGATTTTTCTCTATAGTCTCCCCTGCTATACTACCAAACTGCTAACTGTGGCTGCCTATGTAGGCTCTTGGTGGTTTGTTTCTTTTCATCCTGAGTTGTGAGTTACTGGCTCCCCTCTGTTTGCCTCAGCCTCTTCTCTGCTGGCAGCAGGGTTGTAAAGGTGTAATTCTGTTTCGTTCCCTTTGCCTAAATATCAGACCAAGTAGGGTTGGGTGGTACGGCCTGTGGAAGTGTTTCTGCCTCCTGCTGTGCTGAATAGTCTTAGTGCTTGGAGGGCTTGTCTGAGGGCCAGCTGCTCTCCTGAAGGACTGGTAGGGTGGAGAGTTGAATTTAGAGTTAAACATGTTTGACCTGTTTGAAAGGAGCTCTTCGAGCTCTGCAGAGAAGGACCTGGGGGTCCTGGTAGATGACAGGGTGGCCATGAGCCAGCAGTGTGTCCTGGTGGCTGAGAGAGACAATGGGATCCTGGGGGGCATCAGGAGGAGTGTGGGCAGCAGGTCAAAGGAGGGGATCCTCCCCCTCTACTCTGCCCTGGTCAGGCCCCACCTGGAGTATTGTGTCCAGTTCTGGGCTCCCTGGTATAAAAAGGACAGGGATCTCCTGGAGAGAGTCCAGTGCAGGGCTATGGAGATGATTAAGGGCCTGGAGCATCTCCCCTGTGAGGAAAGGCTGAATGAGCTGGGGCTGTTCAGCCTTGAGAGAAGGAGGCAAAGAGGGGATCTGATCAATGGTTATAAATATTGCAACTGTGGGACACAAGAGGAAATGGCCAACATCTTCGCAGTGGGCTGTGGCCTTTTTTCACACCAAGGATGCTCCAGCATGTGTGGGAATGGACTTGCTGTGGGGACTCACAGAGTTACTAAATATCTGAACAACCCCCAATGAAAAAGTCCTTTCCCACTTCACATGAATGGAGGACTAAAAGCTGATGCTGGTGTGGGCAGGTTTCAAAGGGACTCCTGTTAACAATGCTTTCCTTGGTCTTTCTTCACTGCAGGTTGCAATCAAACAGATGAATTTGCAGCAGCAGCCCAAAAAAGAACTGATTATTAATGAAATCCTTGTGATGAGGGAAAACAAAAATCCCAACATTGTCAACTACTTGGACAGGTATGTCATGATTTGAAGACTTCACTAAGGGACTCTGGAAAACTCTTCCTTGTCACTGTGATAAGTGATCCTCTTGCAGCTACTGCAGGCGTGGAACAGACTTGCATCGTTTAATGCTCGTGGTAGTCGGGCTGTGGGTGGCTTGGTGGTCTCTCTCCATATTCTTGGAGAAAAGGCATCTGATCTGGTCTCAGCAGGGTATCTAGACTCTCCTTTGAGATGCTGGCAGCATTTGCACACTTGTTTACTTTGTATGCGTTTCACAATCTTGCCAGCTGTTTCTTTAAAAGGATTCTTAGCGGGCTTCTAATGTCTTAGCCAAAAAAAGTACCTCTCCTCTGTGGCAGCATCAGTTGTGATGCTGAACTTGTGTAGTGCTGTGGCCTGTGTGTGGCTGTAAAGAGCTACTTTGCTGAAGGGACAGGAAGTCTGCTCCTGGAACCTTCTGAAAGAGCTGTGAGCACAGGGAAGCGATGCTGGGCAGATGCCCTTTTCTTATGAAGAGCAGAAGGATATTGCCTGTGTAAAATGAAACAAGCAGTAACAAAATATGTAAGAATTGCATCTGGGCTGGAACTGTGTATTTCTCCTGGCTGGAACAGTCTGTCCAGAGAGGTGGTGGGTGCCCCATCTCTGGGGGTGTTCAAGGCCAGGTTGGATGAGGCCCTGGGCAACCTTGTGTAGCTCCAGGCCTGGAGGTTGGTGGCCCTGCCTGTGGCAGGGGGTTAGAACTCTGTGATCCTTGGGGTCCCTTCCAACCCAGACCATTCTATGATTCTATGATTAGAGGCTTCATTATGGCAAAACTGTTTGAGAATCACATTCTTCCCATTACTATCGCTGACCGCAGGCGCTTGCCTTGTCTCCCCAGTACATCCCAGCTGCAGGGTAGCTGCACATCCTGCTGCCTTGTTCAAACTTCCAGCAACAAAAGCTGTTGCTTTTGTTCTCTGCTTTCTCCCACTGGTGTTTTTTGGAGGGATTAGCTTTTGTTTGAGTGCTGCAAATGGACAGAGAGGTGACTGGGATGGACATGGACGTTCTTGTGTCTATTATGTTACCTCAGCTCTGCAACTGCAGAGTCCTGTGGCTGGGGAGCTGCCTCCCTCCTGCCTGGCCTCGGGTGCCTCTTTGCTTCCTGAGTGCTGAATGAAGCTGATATTGGAACACCACTTGCTGGCTTCTGCCTACTGCTGTCAGGGAAGGACATATGAGGAAGGACGTGTTCGCCACAGTGGGACCTGGTCTTCTGAAATGACATTCGGTTGGCAGCAGCTGGCGAGGAGCCACTGTTAATGTCAGATTAATGTCAGATCTATCAATTACTGAGGTGCCTGGGTCTTGGCACATGCCTTAGGCTGTTCTTGGCACAGCTTTGGCTCACAGTGTGGGTCTTGGCTCGCTCTGTCGCTTTTGGCTGCGGAGAGGTACCAGCTTGCTCCCAGCACGTGCAACCTGAGATTGTCACGCAGGAACGGCAGAGCCCATTCTGCCCCCATCCTTATGGCCCAGTGGATTTGGGCTGCAGAGTGTGCTATTGGCAATGAAGGAAGCATTGTCATGTCCAGGGTGACACTGAGGTGTTGAGATAATGCTGATAAAATCTGCAGAGAGCCTGGTTTGGCAGAATGGATGAAGAAGCAGGACCGGCATAGGGGCAAGAAGGAAGGGTGTGGACAGAGTGGCTTTCAGAGTCCGTTAGAAGGTAGGTGACCCCCCAGAGGTGGCAGGAGTACACCTGAAAGCAATTCTGCTGCTCCTCTGTTGCTTCATGGGGCTGCTGTGCAGGTGATACTACTTTTGCTGGCATCTCTGATGCTGGGGAAAAACTGCCAGGGCATCAGCTTCTCTTCCACGGTGGAGTTGGAGACCAGTCTGTGTGTCCTTGGGGTCTGTATCCTAAAGGAAACTCCAGACTATGTCTCCTTGTATATTTAGCCAGGAGGAAAGGAGACTGAGGGAGAACTCATTGCTCTCTACAACTACCTAAAAGGTGGTTGTAGTGAGGTGGGGGTCAGTCTCTTCTCCCTGGTAGCTAGTGACAGGACAAGGGAAAATGGCCTGAAATTGCAGCAGGGGAAGTTTAGGTTGGATATTATGAATAATTTATTTACTGAAAGGATTGACAGATATTGGAACAGGCTGCCCAGAGGTGGTTGAGTCACCATCCCTGGAGGTGATTAAAAGAAGACATTGTGCTTGGTGACATGGGCTAGTGTTAGACCTAGTAGGGCTGGACAGATGGTTGGACTTGATGATCTTGAAGGTCTTTTCCAACTGAAACCATTCTATGATTCTATGAATCTTCAGCTTCACCAAGCCAAGATACCATCTTTATCTCAAATATTCAAAGCCCTCCATAACTGTAATCATTCTGTCACACAGCTCAGACTGCAGTTCTTGTTTTAGGGGAATTTTTTCATCAGGTCAGCTTTTGGTATTCAGAGCCCACCCCCTGCCCAATCCTGTGATGTCTCTTTCATCTGTGTCTACTTTCCATGCCAAGTTTGGCCTAATAACTTTTAATTAGATTCTCTGCCCTCTGTCTTGACTCATCTGTGCACTCACTTTAAAAATGGAGGATAGACTGAGAAAGTGGGTTTTCAGGTTTTTAAGCTGATGATTCCTTCCTTCCCTTTCTTCCCTTCCTTCCTTTCTTTCCCTTCCTTCCCTTCCTTCCCGAATGTATCTGTCAGGAAAGATTGTGCTGATGTTTTTCCAGATGGCCCAAAAGGGTGGAAGTGGTTGGTGGTTTGGGCTTGTTGTTTCATTATTTTTTTTAAAATAACTTAATGCTGAAGTCTTCATCCCAGGTCTTCTACTTTTAGACATGAGCACACACATTCCCAGCAGAGAAGAATATCCCAAATGGCTGAGAAAACTCGCACTCACCTCAACTGTCTCCTCTCCATATTCCCACAGGCCTTTTCCCACAGCACCTGCCCTTTTAGCCTTTCCTTTTTTTCTTCTGAATCTCTAGAATTGCTATCACATTTAGCAATATGTTCTCATTTGCCTTTATGAATGGTTCCAAATTATTCAGACAAAATCCCAAACTGGTTTGGTACCGGAAAAAAACCCTGAGGTGATTTATGATGCTTAAAAAAAAAAAGGTGTTCTTTCTCTGTTCCTCATGGGCAGCCATTGATGATGTTGGCCAGGATTGTCCCTGGGTCTAAGCAAAGTAGGTAGTTCCTTAGGACAGCAAGATGCCAGCTGTGGCGCCACACCACCTCTTCTGATGCAAGAGCCCTCCAAATCCATGCTGCATACCAAGCACTGGCTGCATGCTTGGGCCTCATCCTTGACTAGGAGCTCTTCCCTTCCTCTCCCAGAAGCCTCAAGAATTGTATGGTTGGGTCTACATCTTAGTCTGGGTCCTTTTCATGGCAGAAAAAATTAGCCAGGAAACTCATAGTCTACACTCACCCTTCCCTCTGCTCATTCAGACTGTGGTCAGATCCTCCCAGGTACCAGAACTACCACAAGTACTTGGTGCCCCAGTTTCATGTATGCTTCTCAAGCTTCATGGTTTCTCTGCAGTCCTAAGACAGCTTTACAACCGAGTGCATTCTGGCTAGGTAACTGATGGCATGCTCATACCTGCTGATTTTAAAATCTGGTTTGGGTTCTTCAGTTATCTTGTAGGAGAAGAGCTCTGGGTGGTCATGGAATACTTGGCAGGAGGCTCCCTAACAGATGTCGTCACAGAAACCTGCATGGATGAAGGACAAATTGCAGCTGTGTGCAGAGAGGTAAAGCAATGCTCATGCTCAGAGGGAGCTGGCATTGGGAAGGGGGACACGGGCTTTCCACAGCCTGTCACTGGTTCTGCAGGATAAGATGTCTCCAGCTTCTCTAATGCAACAGTCATTCTTTCCAAGGATGGATTTCATCTAGGGAGCTGCAGCCTGCAAACTAATGCAAGCCTAACATGCTTCAGCCTAGAGGGAGGACTGGGTTGTGAAATGAGGTTGGAATCCACTTGGTTATGCCTGTACTCCAGGCCTTTTGTAACTAACTTGTCCTCATGGGACATGCTGATTCCAGTGGGATCTCTCTTTGTAGGTCTGTACCACGCTGAATATGTGGAAGACTCTAAGACACATACCCCTTGCTACTGAAAATGCACATTGTTAGAGTCCATTAATTGGCTAATTGTGACTAGTGAATAATTTCATTTGCAGTAAGAATGTCTCAATTATTTTTTAATTTTTTTTGTAGTGTCTCCAAGCTCTGGAATTCCTCCATTCAAACCAAGTTATTCACAGAGACATCAAGAGTGACAACATCCTGCTGGGAATGGATGGCTCTGTCAAACTAAGTATGTGGGGAACATTGTTTGTGGTGACTTGAGTTATCAACCCAGGCCTGTTATCTGCTCTGGACCAGGCCAGGGAGATGGGTGTTTGAGATGCTTGATCCCCAGGCAATGAAGAGGCTGTAGAAAAGTTCCTTTAGGTATTTTTGTGGCATTAGTTTTAATGGAGATTGGCAAGTGTGAATCCTTGTGAACTGATACCAGGCTCAAAGTGAAGTTTGGGGTTCATGTAGCTTTAGGACATTTTTTTTTTTTTTTGTGGGCTAAACTAATGCTACTCTTGTCTAGAAAGCTGGGTTTGAAGATCCAGGGCCAGAAGTCTTTATTTGTGAGCGATCTCTTCGGTCTGGAAAACACTGCAGGTACTTGGGGGGCAGGGAAAGCGGAAGGAGAGTTGCAAACCATGCAGCTAGAAAACCTTTAATCTTACACCATCAACTCAGACTGGACTCTAACCATCACTTCCTCCTTGTGTTATCTCCAGTAATGAAGACCTTGAGACTGTTCTGCCCCTAGGTGTTAAGGTAGCTGTCCTGCTTGTCATTGCCCATGCAGAGATATCTCTGGAAATCAGTGAATGATTATCTTCCACCTATAGCTTTAACAGAACTGTGCTTCCTTTCTCCCCCTCTCAGTTCTGTTGGCCAGCACCCAACAGGCATAAATAAATCTATTTTTGTCGACAGTGACAGCAGATATGACTCAAAATTCACACAGTGCAGATATGCTGAGTAAGAAGGTGGGGTTTTTTTTTTGCACATAATTGCTTTTTAGGCTAAAGCTGTACTTTGGTACAGTCAGATCTCTGGAGTGTTAGTGATGAATAGCTGATTAGGGCCAAAGTGTCCTGGTACGGAGTAACTGCTTTGAGCACAGTATGTGGGTACCAGGCTGTAGTTTGAAGTTAGAGATGTCCCTGTGGATAAGATGCTGTAACCTTCCAGACCTGACCTGCTTATTGGCTCTGCTGGAAATCTGCTCTGTTTGTGAACCATATGTACCTTTCCTAGTTGTTACCCTTGATGAAAACTCAGCCAGGGATCAGTTTAATTTTCATCATTTGGCCTAAAATTAGACCCACGGTGCCACGGGGGGACAGGATGGGCAGTGCTTCTTGCTGTGTTGATTCTGCTGGGCTCACAAGAACAGAATTAGCTTCCTTTTGGTAAGGCAATTACAAACAAGAGGTAGGACCCAGCAATCTTTGTATGAAGGTTCTCCATCTGTCTGTCTATTTGAAGAAAATAATCAATATAAATTTAGGTACTTTAGTCTGACCGTTGTTTGCTCTGTAAATCAGGTCCTGTTTGAGGGATGATGTATCTGCTGAGGAAGTAATATCTCTGAGACTGAAAGTATATGGTTATTTATTGATCCTCACTGCTCACGTAGACAAGTCAGCAGCTCTGTAATCCTCTGGCCTCAGTGAGTCAGATTTAGAAACTTCACAACACCATCTTCTGTGGGAGCCACAAAACCACCCCTCCTTTCACAGTTGCAGCAGCAATGCACCAGAAAATGCAACAGGGTAACGTGTGCTACGTCTCTGGCATCGGTAAGCATTGTTTTGGGAGAAAATTCCTCATTTCTATGTCTCTTTCTCCCCCCACTCCTGTTTAATTTTCCAGCTGACTTTGGCTTCTGTGCCCAGATCACTCCTGAGCAGAGCAAACGCAGCACCATGGTGGGCACCCCGTACTGGATGGCACCTGAAGTGGTGACACGGAAAGCCTACGGGCCCAAAGTGGATATCTGGTCGCTGGGGATCATGGCCATCGAGATGATCGAAGGAGAGCCCCCTACCTCAATGAGAACCCGCTGAGAGTAAGCGAGTAGCTTCTGCCCTCAGGATTTCACAGCACCTTGATGGTGCAATTAGGCTCCAAAGGAGGTAGTGTGGTTTCCCCACCTCCAGCCCATATCTCCATGTCCCTGATTTAGTTAAAAAACATAGCTGACTTCCAGAATCCTTATGCCTTGTCAGTGGGGAAGAATTCTCCTTAAGTTCAAAAGTATAACATGCTACCATTCTTTCAAACAAAGCATTTTCCTACAGGCAGATTGTTCCTTCTTGTATGGTCCCAACAAATCTACAGCCCTCAGAAAGGGCTTGTGCCTCCTGATGTCTTTCCCTTGTTAATTTTTTAATAAAAGAGATGGGGTTGATTTGAAGGGATGTAACTGCTCTTATTATAAACCAGGTTTATGCTGTTTAAGGAGAGCTTCTCTCTCAGCTATGCAGGATGAAAGGATCTAGTAAAACTCTAACTTTTGTCTCCACCTCTTGCACTGGAAGTGTTTTTGGGTGAGAAAAGCAGCAGCAAAGAAGAGTGAAAGGAAAGAAACTGGGTGTTGAGTTAAACGAGGGTGGTTAAATAACAGTAATTTGGCCTCATTTAATTCAAGTTGTGCCGATTCCCAGTCTATCAGACTGCTCCCACTCCCATGGCATGTGCTCAGAGGGCCTGTATATTGACAGATCTGTGACAGATTTCTGTTTCTTTTTAAAATCCATCCAGGAAGTTTCTTGCATGACATGAGAGAGTTGGGATGGTTCTGCCTGGAGAAGAGAAGGCTCTGGGGAGAACTTAGAGCACTGTCCAGTTCCTTGAGGGTTTCCAGGAAAGCTGGAGAGAGGCTGGTGCCAAGGGCAGGGAGGGCCAGGCCCAGGGGAATGGCCTTCAGCTGCAGGAGGGCAGCTGGAAAGGAGCTGGGAGGCAGAAATCCTTCCCGGGGAGGGGAGAGGCCCTGGCACAGGGTGTCCAGAGAAGCTGGGGCTGCCCCTGGATCTCTGTCAGGGTTCAAGGCCAGGTTGGATGGGGCTTTGGGCACCCTGGGCTAGTGGAGGGTGTCCTTGCCATGGCAGGGGGTGGAACTATAGGCTTTGTGGTCTTTTCCCACCCAAATTGGTCGGGGGTTCTATGAAATCCTAAAATGGGTGAATTCAGAGTTCCTTGATTGTTGCAGGGTGTATGTGTGTTTGAATGCTTCATCCCCAAACAGCAGCCAACCTGCTTGTTTCAGCAGGATGTTAAAAGCTGCTTGAGGGCCTGTTGGGCATCTTCTGTAAAGAGCCAGCTGCATCTTTATAGTGCTGACTTTTTGGCCTCTGTGCCTTGCCTTTTAGTGCACTCAGGCAAAGTACCGACAGAACAAAACCTCCTATTTATTCGGGGGTACCTTCCCATGAGGATATAGTTATTGCAGGAGTCTAGCACTGGTAGAGTCATGCCAGTTAACTTCCTTGTGTAAACACGGTCTGGAATGTTGGTTTTGTCCTCCTAATCCCTTGAGAGGGCTGCAGGATCCAAACCCAGATTATGAGTGTAAAATAACAAAGGATTGGATCCTGTCCACAGAAAAATAGGGCCTGCAGCTATTCTCTTTGCTGAAACTTAAGCACTGATTGGTCACCCTGATAGGTGGTGTGGGGATTTCTTCCCATTGAACTGGGGGAGTGAGAGGAGAAATGGGTGCCTCTGTAATCCAGAGATGGAATCTAACCTTCCTGTTTCTTTGGTGCTTGTGTTTTTGCGTTAGGCCCTCTATCTCATCGCTACTAATGGGACCCCAGAACTGCAGAATCCAGAGAAGCTTTCAGTCATATTCAGAGACTTCTTAAATCGCTGTCTTGAAATGGATGTGGAAAAGAGAGGTTCTGCCAAAGAGCTGCTGCAGGTATGTGATGGGGAACCAGAGCTGAATCGTGTGCTGTTCAGTTAGGCCAGGCTTATTGAGGGGTCCCGTTGCATCAGCTGAAGGCACAAGCACAGCTAAGGTAACCTGCCAGAAAAAATACAAACCCAACCCCAAAGCCTGAGCCCATGATAAAGGGTTAACAGACTACTCTCTTTTTATGCTGTGCTTCCTACTAGGAGCAGCTGTGCAGCGTGTTCTGTAACCAACCTCAAATAATAGCTGTGCCCCAGGCCCACCAAATGCTGAGCCCCTTAATTCCCATGGCTTCTTCACATAGCTGGTCCCAACATCTGCATGCATTGTCATGGTCTGGCTGCTCTTGTTCTGATTTGGACAGCAGGAGAGCTTCTAGCTGTCAGATGTTCTGGTTGTCTCCCTTCTGGTGGAGACATCACAAAGCTCTTTGGAATTCCCATGGCTTGCCTAAATGAGAGCAGTTTGGCATTACCACGTTTTGCCACGTTCTTATGGAGGTGACAGAACAAAGCTTGTGAGAGATCTTATTCACAGAATGATTTGGGTTGGAAGGTACTCTAAAGATCATCTAGTCCCACCCCTGCCATGGGCAGAGACACCCCCCACCAGCCCAGGGTGCCCAAAGCCTCATCCAACCTGGCCTTGAACCCTGTCAGGGATCCAGGGGCAGCCCCAGCTTCTCTGGCCACCCCATGCCAGGGCCTTACCACCCATTATTAGTTATTTCCCTGAAAACCTAGTGCCTTAGTCTGACCTCCTGGTTAAAGGGGAGAACCAAGCTGGCAGACTTTTCAGCACTATGGATGAGAGGAATGGTTTGTGTGTTTCTTCTGTCAAATTTGCCATGAGGGTGGAAAATGTGCTTCAGCTCTTTGTAAAACAAATGCATGATCAATGGCACTCAGACCTCAACTGTGAGACAGTTCCCTTTTTTTGTTTTCCTTTCTTTCCACTTGTTTGTCTAGTGTGAATTCAGCTTTGAACTCATTGCCTTCAGAGACTATAAAGAACCATTAAGCACTGGCAGAATGGCAGTCATTGGAAGATCACTTTTTCTCCTGCACTTTCCAGCCCCAAAAAATCAAAGATCAGTAATGTTCTGTTCCTTGGAGCAGGAGGATGTTTGGACTGTAACTTTTCTGTCTGTTTTTAACTACCTTTTGGCATCTGATTGTTTTTTTCCCATCTCTGAAGTGTGTTGCCTTGGGTGATTGAACCCTTCTGATGCTCAGAAGTCCTGGGTCTTCCATCTCATCTGAGAGCTGTTTTGAGAACCAATATTGTTTTGCTTAACAGTTGATTCTGTGTTGGAAGCTCTGTGGTTCTGCCCCAACCTCCAGCTTTTTTTTGCCTATTTATATTTGTTGAAGGTCAAGGAACTGTTTCACCAGACCTTTGATAGCTGGGAAGAGAGAAATGAGAGGCAATTCCTGCAGGAAGCCCTATGCCATGTATTTCAACCACAGAGGTTTTAGTTTTAGTTTTCCTTCCACACAGAATTTCACTAGAGTTTTTACAGGAATTTCTCATTCCCCAGGGGAATTCACTGAGCTTTGCTTGGCCTTGAACACATCCAAACATTGGCCAGTGTAGTGTGTGCTGGGTGCAAATCTGTTCAGCACCTCAGGGCAATCCCAAAACGCTTGTGGTGGTAACAGACCTTTTGGTTTCACCTGCTCAGAGATTAGAGCTGGCTGTTAGACTTCCTATGGGTCTCAGGGCCAATATTAAGGTCCCTTCCAGCCCAAACCATTCTGTGCTTGTGTGTCCTGGAAAATATAACCCTTTGTCTTTTTTTCTTCTCCCTAGCACCAGTTCCTGAAAATTGCCAAGCCTCTGTCTAGTCTCACCCCTCTGATTGTTGCAGCTAAAGAGGCAGCCAAGAACAACCATTAAAGTGGTGGACTCGACACGGTCATCGTGGCAAGACTTTTAGATGCTCATTTCAGACTGACTCCCCTGCCCCTCTCCCCTTCTGCTCCTTCTTCGCAGGGGTGTTTGTAAACCTCTGCTCTGCCCTGAAGGGTGGCAGAGGTGTTGTTTACTGAGTGTGGAACGGCACACAACATTGCTGATCTTACATAGCCAACTGTCTTTCCATCCTCATGATGGGGGTGAGAGGGGATGAGTCTCTTGTATGGTCAGAAGGTCTTTCCCAGAAGGTCCTTCTGAGGATGTCTGAACCTGACCTGTGCGTAGAGAAGCCAGTTTGTTTTCATGTTTCTTACTGTGTTTATTTTAAAAAATAATATGGAGCCTTAGACCATGTTTATCTTGATAAATTAAATCTTTTGCTGGCTGGAATTCTCCTGCTTCTGCCAAGCTGCTGTTACACCACTGAGGCTGCTCTGTGCTCTGGATGACTTGAGGAGGGAAAGAAGCCGTCGGCAGAAATGTGAACGGCTGTAACAGCTAAAAGGGGAGCGAGGGGGTGAATACACCACCCCTCCACCATGGAGAAAGCCTCTGTGTGCTTCCTGCAGCTGTTGGAAAACTTAATTCATGGATGATCTTTTTGCCAAATGGTGTGAATTGAGGCCTCTCTCCCCCTTTACTTTCAATTCAAGTAGTTGAACTAATCTCAAGCATTTCTGATGTTCTAGAAGGTAAATTGCTCTGTTGGGGTTATTTTATCAGTGCTGTGAGGCTTCTTGGAGACCCTTGTCCTCTGTGATAAAGCAAACAGAGCAATTACAATTACAAAGATAAGATTTGCCTGCAAAATGATGTTGAAAACTCTTGTTTCTTTGAGCAAGTCCAATGGAAAACAAACTGATCGTGGATGCTGCTTTCTTGGAGACACGGGGACTTGGACTTTCTTGAAATGATAGTGGTTTCTTTATGCTACTGATTCCTTTGGTTGCCAATGGTCTGTAAACCAACCAGAAACCTGGGACTACTAGAGGGCTTGGTTGTAAACACTGGGTTAATGTTCAACTGTGTACTGATTTTTAATAAAAGGACTGCCATGTTTCTTTAACACGGGATTGGGGGAGGATCGGAGAATTCACTGTCACTGAGACAAGTCTCTTTCCCCTCACAAAGTTCATATCCAAGGGTGAATTCCTTGGGGAAACTGGTAAAGCTTCCAGCCTGGGGAGGGATATGATCTGTTGGTGAGCTCCTCTGCTTGGAGCTTGGATGGAGATTCTGAAATGGAAGGCCGCTACCTTTGAATAATTCTCTTTGATAAGGAGTTTGTTTGTATTTCCTCTGGAAGACTCAAGATGGCATACGTGGGAAGAAAGGAATCAGGGACTAGATCTCACTTGATCTAAAATTTCTTACACATTTGGCAATTACCTTCTTTTGACAGCAGGGGATTAAACCCAGTCCACAGCTGTGTGTAATGTCTGACTTCTCCTTAGCTGCCTTCCCCACTCCATCCCTGACATCCCAGTGAGATGAGAACCTTAATGCAGAAACACCCTGTCTGTGAGTATGCACATGAGCTAATTTTTCTAGAGCAGGATTTCTGCTAAATTTCCTCAAAGAAAGGAGGAAAGGTTGGTTGGTTGTGTTTAGATTGCTCTTCTGGGTTCCGTATTGCATAGACAGAAAGGACTCGTCCTGAATGACTATTTATCTTTCCTCTTATGCTAGCAATGTGCTTCTGTCTCATTGACTTCTACCTTGAATTGGTCCTGACTGGTTTCTGTTAGCTGCCTGAAAGGGACTTTGCCAAAAGCCTTTTGTTCTCCATGGGAAGCTGCAAGGCTGTGCCTATGGACCTGTGTCATCTTGTCCCAAGCTTTTATTTTTTTCCCACATGTGATAACATGGGAAAAAGAGGCGACTGCTACAGTGTGCATGGACCTTGTTCCAGGCCAACAGGCATGTCACCTTTTTATGTCTTCAGAAAGTCTTAAAAAATTCTGTAGCTACCTGAAGCTACCAAGAAGGGATCGTTTTTGTTGTTGTTGTTGTGACACACGTCCTTTCCTCCACTCTCTTCACCTCTGCATCACCTGGCATCCCTTTTCGTGTAGCCCTTTACCCCACCTTGCTCTCTAAAGAAATCTCTTTCAGTAGCAGCTCTCCAACATAGAAATCAACCTCTGGGGCTTATTTTTCTGAGAACATCTTGACTCTGCTGTGATTTCAATGCAACTTCAACTAGAGAAGTTCAGTGGCTTTTTTTCTTTTTTAAACAAAAACCCTCTATGAACTGATTTGCCTGAGTTTAAACCATTTTGAATCCCTTAATTATTTATTTGTCTATTAATATTAAAATCTTCCATATCAGAACATAAAATATTAAATTGTTTGAGTATCCTTTCAGAAAATTGGCTTCCTTTTTAAGGGATCTCAAGCAATCCTATGCCAGAAATGACGTAACGTGCTACAGTCTACAAAGGGCTTGGTGGAGGGAGAGGCTAAAACTCACCTTCTTCTCCAAAACACAAAAGTCTGTCTTAATTGAAAAGCAGTTAGTAGCTTCATCAAGATGCTTCCCATATTTCAAGAATGGGCATTGATTTGTATTACTTTGGCTCTAAGTTTTCTTTAAACAAACAATTGATTTGGCATTCACTGGGATAGGAGTTTGTGGGAGTGGGGTAGGTGGACCCCATGATGTTGAGAGTCAAGAGCTGGGGCAGGGATGGAGGGGACTGCAGAACTTACTACTTTAGTTGAGGCAGCAATAGCCCACCTTTAGCCATCCCTAAAATATCTCAATTGAATGGACATGTTTTTCAAGGAGATAAATCTGGCTGGTGAGTTGTCACAGGCTCCTCTCTAGGTAGGCATTGTGCTCCTACCAAACAGTGCTCCCTTTTAAACAAACAGGGTGCATGGTTCTCTCCCAACAAGGATGCTCTTTGAGAAAGAGGGTTTCCATGGAGATACTTAACTTGATTTAAATGATCTGGTTTGGACATGAGAAGAGGCTTCAGGGGATAAACACCACACCGACACAAACCTCATAATCTTGCAAAACAATCGGGGTTGCCGCAGTGCTTTTTTCCCCAACTTGATGCCCCTTTTTAGGTTTTCAGAAAGTGCCAAAAATATTGTCTGGTCAGAAATGTGAGGCTTGGAAAAGGCTGTTGCTTCTCAGCCCTGATCTCTGTTAGTATCCTAATCCATCTGTCTCTCAGAACGCCGCAGGTTGGTGTAAGTAGGGCACATCTGCAGTACTGTGCAAGAGCAGACTGCGATGGCCTCTTAGTAGGCACTTGCTTCCTTCACGCCCAGCATCCTTGGCTGACAGTGAAACCAGTCCAAAGTCAGTCCAAGAATGATATTTGTTTGAACCTCATACCTAATTAAGAGCTTGCTTAATCCATTTGTACCATGGATGATGACATCTTCAATGTTAAATTGTTACAGGTGAAGCCTGATTCTCTATCTTTCCACCATAACATAGCAAGACTTCTTAACTCGTTCTTATTTCAGCAGTAACAGAGAGCCTGCAGATGTATTTTGGAGTCCTAAGCCCAACTGGTTCAAATTATGGATAATTAATGCTCTAGGATGAAATCTTTTCTTGCTCATGACAGCTCACAATGTCAAACACAAGTTCTTAAGAGTGGCAACTGCCAACTCTGATGGGGAATAACCAACAGGAACGGAGCTGCAATACAGAGATGGGAGATGGACTGAAACTCGCTGCCCAAACGGATGCTACAGAAGAAGATGGAGATCACAGAATCACAGAACCACAAGGTTGGAAAGGACCTTTGAGATGGTCCAAGGAGTGCTAGGGTAGGATGATGCAAAGGTTAAAACCTCATCTGCACAGTTGCTGAGGAAACTCAGGTTGTGCTGCAGCAGCCTGCTGCGTCTCAAGGCAGCAACATCTCTGAAGGAGGAGAGCAGACCCTGGGAGAGGAAGAGGTGCTGGGCGTGGAGACTTGGAGCAGCAACGTGGCTTTGAGTCACAGCCTGTGCTAAGGGAGCTGGAGCTAAGCCAGGAGGTTCACAAAAAAGTGACAAAATTCATCTAAAAAGGCAAAGCAGGAGCTAGAGCAGAGGAGATGGCCTCAGTGTGCCAAGGAGCTGAGGAGGGAGGCCAGATTTCATGGGTATGTGAAACAGAGGCAAATTTAACATGGGCTTCCATGGCTGACAAGCAACTCGTCCCCCCTTCCCTTGCAGCGTCACTACAGCGCCTTTCCGCCATCAGCACGGCTTCAGGATGGCATCAGCTGCCACCAGCCTTTGCTCTCGTGTTTGTAAAGAAGGCTCAGTCACTCCACACCTACAGATCTCTGACTGCAGCAGCTTTAGCCTGCCAGTGAATGTCTTCGCGTCAAGTCCCACCTGGAAATATGGGGGCTGTTCCTCTTTTAAAATCAGCCAGATAATGTGTTTTCTCTTCCTACTGCCTTGGCCTAACTCGCCTGTCGTGCCAGGGTTGGATAATGATGTGTGAGGTCAGCACAGCCATGTTAAAAATAAATCCAAAACCTGAAATCAAACCTGAAAGAATGACTTGGTTTTGCTTCACCTGCCGTTCCAGTGACCCTTGCAGTGATGCAGGACTGAGCAGGGGTTACTTAAAGGCAGGGGTTGTGTGTCTCTCATTGAAATCTGTCCCTGGAGGTGTTCAAGATGGGACCCTGGGCAACCTTGTGTAGCTCCAGGCCTGGAGGTTGGTGGCCCTGCCTGTGGCAGGGGGTGGAACTCTGTGATCCTTGGGGTCCCTTCCAACTCAGAGCATTCTATGATTCTATGAATGGTTGATGTTGATTTCAGTGAAGTACAGCTCTTCAGAGCCCTAGGGAGCTTTTCTCAAAGGTGGACTAATGACTAAATTAAAAAATAAATAATTGATGGAGTTTTTTTTTTCCTGGATGAATCAGCTTTGGAGTCAAATACCAAATTCCAAAGCTTTCAGCCTCTAACCAACCATCTCTACCAAACTGGGGTCTCAACACCTTTCTGCTTTGGAAGCCTCTTATCAAGTTGGCCCAGGCACAGGTCACCCTCTCAAACCTTCATGCCTTTTGTTATGGGTGCATTTCTGAGGTCCAAAACAGCAGAATATGACATTTGTCTTCTCAGGTGTGTGCAGCAGGTTTGTGGGGGCCCCTTTTAAACAGAGAAAAGACAGGACCCACTCAGCTGCATGTGGGAAGGCAGACCCATGACAAAGGAGGTGAGCTTCTGCAGTGGTCCTGGTCAAGACATCCTGGTTCTCTAGTCCCAAGGCTGCATTTTCTTCCTTCTGCACAGGGGGAAAACCCCATGTCATGGTCACAGAGGCATGTCCTCAAGCTACAATTACTGCTATTTCTGTGGCAGCTCCTCTAGATACTTAAATTACTTTTACTTGTTCATCTTTAAATTTATTGCCTTGGCCTCTTAGCTCCCCTGTGACTCTGGGGTAAGATTTACTGGGACAGATGATGCCAGAGATGAGACCAGCTGATCTACAGAAGGAAAAGAGGGGAGGAAAGATGGGGAGAAGCTTTGGGGAACACACTCCTTCAGGTTTGAGCCGGATGGAGTGAAGTGGTGGCTAAACCTTGGTGGGAACAATTATTCTGTGTGAGAGGTTGTGGAGTCTCCTTCTCTGGAGACACTCAAACCCCCCTGGATGTGTTCCTGTGTGATTTAGTCTGGGTGATCCTGCTCTGGCAGGGGGTTGGACTAGATGATCTCTCGAGGTCCCTTCCAACTCCTGACGTTCTGTGATACGAGTTTGTTTAGGAGAGAAATGTGGGAGCTGGTGGTCGGAGCAGCAGCACGCTGTTGGGTGCAACAGAGAAGAGATGTTCCCTATCTCAGGGTGTGGGGACCTTATCTCTGTGATCTCACGGTGTGGGGAAGGCTGCAGCACCCCGTGCAGTGATGCTTCACCATGCAGGTGATGCTCTTACCGACTGCCCCTCATCTTTAGCAGCACCTGGAATTCCTCCACGTTTCGGTTCCCGAACTCATCTTTTGGGAGGGTCTGTAGCTTCAATAGAGGGAGCAGGGAGCTTGCTGGGCTTCCCTGTAGGGCCCTTCCCCGTTCCTGGGGCTGTAATGCCCTCTCCCGGCAGCTGCACTGAGGCTCCGGGTCCTTTCTTGTTGCTCGGCTCCCAGGAGCAATGTGAAAAGAAGCTTTTCCCGTTTCTCTTGGAGGCTGCACGCCAAGGGCAGCCAGCACCCACCGGCGGGGAGAAGGAGGTGATCACGACATGGACTTTGGTGCCTTGGTGTGTCCGTTTCCTGCCATCACTTCACCTCCAGCTTTGCTTCTGCCTCCTTTTTCAGTTATTACTGACATGTAAATGTTGCAGCAGCCTCCCAAGGCAAGTGTGTCCCTGCCATGCCAAGGGCTATGTGCGAGCTCTCTGCTCCCATCGCAGCACAGGTCCCTGGCGCTGGGTCCTCTGTGTGTGCCAACTGGGTGGGTGTTCATCCTTCCCCTGGGCCAGGCCCATGCTGACATCAAGCTTGATAACAGAGAAGGGACATGTCACAGCTGTGTCGTGAGGGCTGGCAGGGTTGGGAGAGGCTGGGAGGTGCTGCTGAGCAGATGGTCATCCTCTCCAAATAGGTGAAGTCAACCAGGCCCCATCCCTCACCCCTCACCTCGTGTCCCCAAATCACTAACCTGAATACATTTGGGGCAAGCAGCTCAGCTGCCACTCAAAGCCAGAGACCTGTTGTCCACAAGTGCAGCTGTAACGGTGTCCAGGGCTCGGTGTGCCTGGATCATGCCATGCAGGGCAGTGGGCAGGTAACAGCCCTCTGGTTTCTCACCGGTGGAGAGCTGAGATGCTCAGAAGCTGCTCCTGGGGGCTGAGCTGGCACAGGAGGGCAGTGATCTGGGGGGCAAAATACCCCCTCCACCCCAGCCCCACTCTTTTTCTTTCCCCAAGCTCATGGCTGCATGGATGATGGTCTCCCAGGTGGGAAGCATCCACCACTTTCTTTATTTCCCACATTTCTCAAACATGTCAGGCTCTTACCCCACCTGTTACCCAACTTCTTCGTGTTTTGTAGGCACCCCAGCCCCAATCCAGGGATGCAATAGGTTGTCCTATCATCTCCTTTGCTGTAATGAAGAAGCCAAGAGGCAGGTCCCAGCCCAGAGAGGACCAGTGCAAGGTTGGCAGTGGTGCTGGGGCACAGGAAGGTGATGGTGTTGCCACGTACTGTCCAGCTTGGCTTCCTTCTTGCACTGGGGAGGGTGGGCTGGGTGCACCTGGGTGGGTGTGACACCACCTGTTTGGTGTGCTGGGGAAGAGACATCATCGATCCCCAGCACAGCTACAGGCTGGGTGGAGAATGGGTTGAGAGCAGCCCTGAGGAGGACTTGGGGTGCTGATGGACGACAAGCTCAACATGAGGCAGCAGTGTGCGCTGGCAGCTCAGAGGCTACCTGTGTCCTGGGCTGCATCAAGAACAGTGTGGCCAGCAGGTTGAGAGAGGGGATTCTGCCCCTCTGCTCTGCTCTCCTGAGACCCCACCTGGAGTGCTGTGCCCAGCTCTGGGGTCCCCAGTACAGGAAAGACACAGAGCTGTTGGAGTGAGTCCAGAGGAGGCTACAAATATGATCGGGGGGTTGAAGCACCTCTCCTATGAAGACAGGCTGAGAAAGTTGGGCTGGTTCAGCCTGGAGAAGGCTCTGGGAAGACCTAATTATGACCTTAGTGGGGTCCTACAGGAAAGTGGGAGAGGGGCTGTTCACCAGGGAGTGCAGGGAAAGGCCAAGGGGCGATGGCTTCAAGCTGACAGAGGGCAGGGTTGGGTTAGACATTAGGAAGAAATTCTTTACTCTGAGGGGGTGACCCCCTGGCAAAGGGTGCCCAGACAGGCTGTGGAAATCACATCCTTGGCAGTGTTCAAGGCCAGGTTGGATGGGGCTTTGGGCACCCTGGGCTGGTGGGGGTGTCCCTGCCCGTGGCAGGGGTTGGAACTAGATGGGCTTTGAGGTCCCTTCCCACCCAAATCATGCTATGATTCTATGATCTCCACTGAGGAGCAGCAGAATGTACCTACCACCCAGGGGAGACCATCAGGGAAGGGGCTAACATGGTCCTCCAGATTCACCCACCAAAGAGCAGGGTAAGACAGGAGGAGGCAGCACAGCACATGAAACAACCCCCTGATGTGCTTCACTCCTGGCATCCATCATGGTCCTGCCACACCATTTGCCATATTACATTGCTTGGGTGCAGAACCAAGGGATGGTTTATGAGCCTTCTTCTTCCTCACCAGTCCTTGCATCTGCTTTTCCCTTCTGACACTCTCTTGGCCCTTTCAGGGTAAATCAAGTTGCATCCTCCCAGGTGTGTGACACCCCCTGATTTCTGCCAGGGAAGAACAAAACGATGTCATTTCCCAAAGGACAACCAGAAAATACAGAAGAAGAAGGATGAGGACCATCTCTCCCCACCTTTATACAATGCTCTGTCAGCTGGTCTGTGGCACCAGCAGCAGCCAGCCCCACCGTGGGAGCTCAGGCAGCTGAGTTGCTGCAGCAACAGCTGTGAGAGGCAGAGTTTGTCACTGCTGGACGCTTTGAAGGGCGATGTGAAAGTTCCCATGGCCACCTCCATCCACACAGCACTGTTTGTGCTGGGGGGCTGGTTCCCTGGACTCATGCTGCACAGTGACTCCTCCTGCCCAAGGGATGCTGCTCACTCAGAAAACGATGCTCAGGGTCCCTCTCTGGGTTGATTTTTTTTTTTGAGTTGAATTTCTGACCCTTTGGGTGAGTTTTGCACCCAAGGGGTTGCTCACTCCAGAAGAAACTGCCAGGTCGTTGGCACATCTCTAGGTTCTTCGCACCATTATCACTGGGGAAGGGACAGCAGCTTTTCTTGGGAGCAAGCAGGCTCAAAGCCAACTCTGATGAATCCAAGCAGCCTGAGAAATGATGGTGGAGATGCCTAGGGATGCAGGAACAAGGGCTGGCCCTGGCTTCCCTTGGAGGTTTGCCAGCACTGTGCAAAAGCTGCTGCTCCCCATTTGCATGGTGCCTTCACTTTACTCTGAGTTTTCTTGCACTGATGCTTCAGAATTCTGATGTTCTCCCTGATTTATGATGTTTCAGAGCTGAGTGTTAAAGCATTCAGGCTGGGAGATGGGAAGAGAGAAACCCCCTTCAGCCTTGTCTTCTTTCTTTGTCTTGGTTGGACAAGTCCAACCATCACCCTAACTTGACAACCACTACTAAACCCTGTCCCTCAGCACCACATTGAACCGATGTCTCCCAGGCCTCAGTGTGAATCACAGAATTGTAGGGGTTGAAAGAGACCTCAAGAGATCATTGGGTCCACCCCCCCTGCCAAAGCAGCTGGCTGTCAGCATCTTTATACTTGGACACGCCTCATGTTGCAGGTCTGATGGCATCTCTGCTCTCCAGTGATGGAGCTTGGAGCCACCCAAAGTGTCTTTCTTCCCCAAGTCCATCCCCTGTGTCTCCACTGCTTGATGATTATGCTTTTTGGTGGGGTAGGGTACCACTCAGAGCACAGGGTATGTGCTGCTCACCCATACCCACAGTGGTCTGTGCCAGCATGCTGCTGTCCCCTCGGAGAGCGAGGGCTGAAGTTTGGAACAGTTCAGATCACCTTCTCCTTCTCCCCCCACCTCCCTTATCATTCCTGGAAACACCAAAGCCATAAATGGTGCCATTTATGCCATTAATCTTGCAGGGACATTGTTACCTTCATGAGTCACCTGCTCTCAAGGCTCTGCAGCACCTTGTTATGCAACTGGTGTGGGGGGACAGGACGAGGACACCCAAGCACAGCCTGGGGAGGGACACACGAACCGTCCCCTTGGTGCTGCCAAGGCAGGGCATTGCAAGAGCCCCAAAGTCCAAACCAGGGTAGGACATAGGGTGGGAGGACGTGAACATATACACATTTCCCAGCCAACTGCTCCTCACTGTGGCTGGCAGCTGGGCAGGGACACCATCCCCACTCCCAGTTTGTGCTGTTTTCTCCCTCTTTTTATCTTCTCTTGCCACAGAGTCAAAACCAAGTGGGGTTCAAGGCTGACCTGGCCTGCTGATATCCTCAGGGCGGGTTTGTGCAGCACCAATCCCTTTGCAGGCATGTTCTTTATGGGGTCATAAACTCCAAGGCTGGGCTCTCTGGCGGCAGGGCTCCAGCAGCTCCTTGCTTGCTGTCACTGCCAGCTGCGGGCAGGGCTGGGGCACTGGGCAAGGAATTTGTGCTTGAGATCAACTGATGAACTCTGAGATGAAGATACTGGAGCAAGAGCAGCCTCTGCTTGGCTGGTGAGTCCTTTGCCAGGGGGTTGCAGGGTAAACCTGCAGTGCTGAAGGCTTTGTATCTCTGCATACAGCAGCAAGCAAAGCCACGGTGTTATTTTAGGGCAGAGGACAGAGATATTTGGGCTTTTGTCTGCTTATGGGGAGGTGGGGCTATGGCTGTGCTTTAAATTACTTTTTAAAAATCATTTTACAGGGCTCTTCTCACAGCTGCAGGGAGCTTTTTTCCACTGACAGCATTGCTGAACCCTGTCCCCTGGTCTCCCACATGCCCCTTGGAGTCCATCCACACCACGATGATAAAACAGATGGAAGAAAGGCAGCCCAGGCAAGGATGATGCTGAAGCCCCTTCAGAAGGTATTTTGGGGGAAGCTCTAACCTTGCTACTGGCTTCAAAGGCAGAGCAAAGCTCTCAGGATTTCTGGGCTCTCCACTGCTACTCAAACTGGCTGGGCCATCTCCATGCCATGCTTCCCCTGGGCATGGACCTTCAGGTGGCCCCGTGGTAAAGCTGGGCTCAACACGGCCACAAATGCATAAGAAAAATCCAGTGGATCAACTCAGGAGATTAAAACCACAAGGTATGTGAGAAAACTGCAGTTGCTGCTCCCTACATCTCATCAGACCTCTGAATCTCACCCTGCCCTGCCCAGGTTTCCAGGAATCAGACCCTAATGCAAGTGGTATTTCTAGAGGCTCACCCATGATCCCATGCCTCTTTATTCCTGACAGCTGAGCATTACCTGGAAGATGATCAGCAGCAACAACCACTTCTACCTTCACACCATGTGGTTCCCTCATTTATTTAATATTACAATTCCAAGGGGAGATGGTGTCATTTTAGGACCTTGTGCTAAGTAAGGATTAACAAACGATGCTGCTTTAAAGAGGAAGTTTTATGTGCCTTCTGGTCATCGTTAGGTTTCAGAGTGAACCAGGCTGTAGCTCATCTTCTAATTAAAAGTTTCTCTTTGTAATGTGAGCTGCCCAAAACCTGATGAGTCATCATGTCTGCCTTTTTCTTCCCCTCTCTGTCTGTGAGGGCAGTTTACTAATTTTGCTTTTGAGGGACCCTCTGATCTGTCCTTTCAGCCAACAAGAAAAATCCCAACATGAGAGACGACAGGGATGAAAAAACAGCACCAGTGGTTTTTTCAGAGATCCTTCCAGGGCTGAAGAGGATGTTTTCATACAACAAATAACTTTTTAGCAGCCGGAGGAGATCCACAAGGCTGTGCAGGTTCCTAGCCCAAGAAACTTCACGAATGCCTCTCTGTTAGTCTCATTAGAGGTTACAAAATACAGCCACACAAACTGCCTTTGTTGTGCTGACCTGGCCCCTCTCCCCTCCGAAGGGAGTTAAGCTTCTAATAGGATTTAGATATTAAAGCCCCAAACTGTACAAAGAAATAAGTAAAATAAGCAGGTTTTGCATCCAGGGTCACTCAGAAATCTGGTGCAGTGAATCCTCACCTGGGGATTCACCATAGAAAACTTTTTCACAGAGGAAGATCAAGAGTTTTAATTCTGAAGGTCAATGGTGACACATCTTACCAGCTTCTCCTGTAGGATATTTCCTCAGACCCCATCCTTTGGAAACCTAATTCTGCTGAGGCAGGGTTTGAATACCAGCATCTCCTGCTCTGGGTGGATGAGGAATGAATCAAACCCAGGTTCACCCACGAGTCCCCAGCATCTCTCAGTGAGCAGCTGCTCGTGTCCTATGAGGAGATTTTTAATTTCTCCAGCCTTGGGGACTGAATTTATGAAGCTCCGTGTGGCCCCTCCTACCGTGGGAGGGACAGCTCCAGCAGCCTCTCTAATACTGGGTGTCACACAGCGGTGCCACCATTCAGGTCCTGGAGTGTCACAAGCAAAGGAGACGGCAACCCAAGTGCAGCAGCAAGCAAAAAATAACCCCTCCATGTGTGTCCCGGTGAGGTAAGTTGCCTCCTCTCTCCCAACTCTTAAAGATGCTCCTGCCTGGTGAGATGCATCTCTGCCTGCTCTTTCCTGCCTGCCCTAAAAGTTAGCAGGGAGGGGGAGGGGGAGGAGGGTTGGAGTGTGGAATTCTTTGGCTTCTCCTTCTTTCTCTTTGGACTTTTTGAGTGTGTTGGTTGGGATGCAACAGTGGGCAATTGATCCAGCTCCTGCCTGGGTTGCAGTGAGAAACAAAGGCTGAAGAGCCGGAGAATGGGGAGAACTGGGGTAACAAAAGGGGAGTGAAAAGGGGGTGATTCGTGATGGGGGGGGGGGGTGTGGTTTCTGATGGCTGTTTGGGGAGAAGGTGCTCAAACAGCCAGGCTTTGCTTTTGGGGTCTGTCCCGTACCAATGGGCTGTGACCTGCTGAGGGGAGAAGCGGGCGGCGGGGTGAGATGTGAGCGGGGGGTGGCCGGTGGGGTGGCTGGAGCTGGGGCAGTGGTGGGAGGGAAGGCTGAGGCTGAGCGTCTGCGATGCTTGGGATAAAGGGCTGTTTCCATAGTAAAAAGGGAGAAAGGAGCCTCTCTCTTTCTTCCCCTGAGCGTGTGAACGGGGAGGTTGACTTGGGAACAAATAACCCGTGAAAGGGCAACCTCTGGGAACTGCTGTGAACAATCAGGATCTGATGGGAAAGGCTGGAAACAACTCTCTGGTCCAACGTTTGCCCCACCACTGCACGTCACCCTGAGAGTTTTAATAAACAGCTAGTTGGAGAGCAGTTCAGTTTGAAACTGAAAACAGGGTTTGGCCCTGGCTGTAGCCTGCTGTTGATGAAATGGGTCCTTGGGGGTCCCTTCCAACCCAGACCATTCTACAATAAATGCTTCCACATCATGTCTAAGCATTACCATAATTAGCAGTGAAACAGGGGGCTTCTCACCTCTAGTAAAGAGTGAATTTTAATTCAGGGTGATATGAAACTGGGGATGGGGACTAGGCCAACTTTGGGATGGACAGGACAAAGTTTGAGCAGCTGGAGGTCCAGCTTGTGGTGTACATCACTTCAATGCTTCCTTTGGGAATCCTGATCTCGCAGTATAATGTCTTTCAGGACTTATCCTCCAGCACGTGATACCAGGTGGAAGGGTGAGAGAGAACAGAAATAATTTCCTACAGCTGCTCAGAGCTTTTAAGCTGCATTTAACAACCCCCCTCATCCCCCAAAAAAACAAAACAAAAAGGAAAAGAAAGAAAGAAAGAAAGAAAAAAGCATAATGTGCCATGGGACCAGCTGGTTTTTAATTAAAAAAATGTTCTGAATGGGAAGGGAGGCAAAGCTGTGGCTTCCTTTCCAAACTTGCTGTTGATTTATTTAAAAAGTATGCAAGGTTTCCAGGGCAATTTGAAGTCTTTTCAGGGAAATACAAAGCTGGGTTTCATGACCAGCTCTGTGGCTTTTGTTATGCCATGACATTGGACCAAGGAGGGGACCAAATGGTGTCTTTGGAGCTTTACGTGTTGTTTCTGGTGATTCTTTAAATCTGGTGGTGGTAGCTCATTGTGAGACTACTTGCAGCTTGTCAAACACCTCTGTGCAAGTCATTGCCTTACAGTTGTGCTTAGTGTGATAAAGTGTCAGCAAAATGGAAGAGGAAGAGTGTTGCTCTCAGTTTGTGTCCTTTGGACAACGTGCTCTTCATTTCCTCGCCGTGTGAGAGCCCAGAAACTCTCCTGCAGCCAAACATTCCTCGCCTGCAACTGCCTTCAGACGTTGCCACCCATCAGCTGAGACAGGTGTGCTCCTGCCCCTTCGCAGTGTGGACCAGATCCTGCCCAGTGGCCAAGTCCCAGCTCGGTGGCTTTGTGTGGGAGACTGGCTGGAGGAAGTTCTGTGATGGTTGGTGCCCACGGGGAGTGTGTGCAGCAGCAGCTTGGCTACAGTCCAAACCTAACTCCATGCCTTGGGATACTTTGAAGGAGGAGGGGACAGCCTCTTCTCAGTGTCTGTGGGGACAGGACAAGGGGCAATGGCCTCAAGTTGGAGCACAGGAAGTTCTGCACCAATATGGGGAAGAACTTTTTCCCAGTGAGGGTGAGGGAGCCCTGGGACAGGCTGCCCAGGGGGTGTGGAGACTCCTTCTCTGGAGATATTCCAGCACCATCTGGATGCCGACCTGTGCGACCTGTCCTAGGGACCCTGCTTTGGCAGGGGGT
Source organism: Hypotaenidia okinawae (assembly GCA_027925045.1). Classification (NCBI taxonomy): domain Eukaryota; kingdom Metazoa; phylum Chordata; class Aves; order Gruiformes; family Rallidae; genus Hypotaenidia; species Hypotaenidia okinawae. The sequence continues at coordinate 213,179,334 of BSDF01000001.1, forward strand.
TGGACCTGATGATCTCTGGAGGTCCCTTCCAACCCCTATGGTTCTGTGATTCTGTGATCTCGGAGTGACCACCTTCAGTTTGGTTTGTAGGAATGCCCCAGAGACCTCTGGGGTCTGGGATAAACGAGGATCTTGGGCTATTTTTAATAAGAGCAGATAGGTTAAGAAGTCTGGAAGATCATTTGGGCTCCAGATCTTACTAGAAGGAAAGAAGGGGAGGTGGCATGAGTTGGAGACGTGACCCATGATACCTCCATGGCAGGCTGAGCCCTGTGGGCAGCATGGTCTTGGCTCCATATTGTAACTTCTACTCCAGCTCCAGACACTTTGCATGAGAGTGCTGAGCCTGCAGGTGCTTATCTTCAGCGTTTTGTCATCCTGTCCTTCATGTGCTGGGTCCTGCTCTCCCAGCAGTGTTCAAGGAGAAGCCACAGCTGGCTGATTTCTGGTGGCTGAAGGGTTAGCATTTGATAAAATCCCAGTGATGGAGGGTGGATTTGGCTCACGTTCCCCATCTTCTTCAGCAAAAAGGAGGGAAGAAGGAAGAGCGATGCATTAGAAAGCCAAACAAATCCAATGTGCCCATGTCCTGGTCTCCTGCTGGTCCTATTCCCCTGTCATTGTTTGCCTTGCAAGTCTTCGTGGTGCCCTCAGGGAAGATGCTGTGCCAAGCATGAGGAGAACCTTCCCTTAGCGTCAGAACAGACTTTCCATTCTCCTGTCCAGGTCCTTTCTGGTCATCAGGCAGTTGTAGTCTGTGTGAGTGCACATGATGCAGTAGAGAGGTGAGGAACTCTGTTGTGGGACTTCTTCTCTGCAGGTCTGGTGCCCAGGGAAGGCTCTTGGGGCCATCACAGTACACCAGCTCTTTTCTTTAGTCAACACTTGCATGGAGAGTTGATGAGCACAAGAGATGAACCATGATGGTGGTGTGCTGTAAGGGCAGCAAGCAGGAAGACAGGGAAGAGCTGGATGAGAGGAATGTGCAAATGTTTGAATGAGGTTGTGGCCATGGGTACTCTTTTGATCTCAACTCCACTGCTGGGTGCAAGAAGGATGAAGAATGTATCTGCAAGCAGGACACAGCGCAGGAGCAGCTCGAAGCATGACTGGACAGCTGCACACTCCGTCTGAAGTCTCGTTGCTTGTGTGGAAATTCTTTGGAGCTAGTCCCTTCCTTACTCTCCCACTTCATTTCCTCTGTTCTCCCGAGCAACTGTGAGCAATTTCTTCTTTCTCCAGCCTCCATCTGCTCTAATTAGGCTGGGAATCCCTGGAAGGTTTTTCAGTCCCCAAGATGTTTGTACAGAAATGAGCCTCTGTGACAATAACAGGTCCAGTCCTCTGCTCCCATCGGCCTGGCTGCTGCCACATGATTCAATCTGGTCCTTTCAGCAGCTGCCCTTAATCACTGAACTTATTTTGGAAGGTCTCCAGAGCTGGAGAAATAAAAGACACTTTAGAGAAGAGGGAAGGGGGAAAAAATTGGCCAGAGCAATTGCTTTTTCAAAGACTACTTATTTCTTAAGATGTACTTGCTGCTGATTAACCTTTGCTCCATGATTGCTTTAATTGATTCATGCCTTAGAGCAGTCAGAAAGGTTCTGTGGGGTCAAAGGGGTTCTCTCCTAAGTGCTTGCTTTCCCTGTGAAGCTTTTAAGAACTTTGGTTGAGCGAAACCCAGGTCTTGCAAGAAAGGCAGGGGAATGACACCAACCCACTTACCTTCTCCATCCCACAGATTTTCCAGCCCCCATATTAGTGCTTTAATGCTGAGACCTTTTCCTTCCCTCCCTGCTGCCAGTTGGCAACAGGCTACTATATTCCTCCACAACTCGTGGTGAAGGGTGTTTTGGGGGATGATTTCTTTGGCCTTTCTGTGAGAACGAGGGTTGGGAACTACTGCCCTATAAGCCTGTTGGTATCTTCTATATGGTCCTACCCATGGGACGATCTGTGGTCTCCATGACTTGTTTCATGTAACCCTGTGGGAGAATTTCCATGGCTGCCCTTTGTATGGCAGCAGGGATAGACCTACAGCCAAAAGGAAGGCAACCCACTGGCAGTGGTGGCCTTGGCCTCTCCATGTTGCTGACTGGGTGACAACAAGCAGCCCTGACCACCCCTGTCCCTGCAGAGAGTGGGGAGGGATGCAAGTGGCAGAAAGACATGGTCAGAAGTGAAGCACAAGCTGTGGAAAACAAAAGCTATAACAGAGGTCCAGAAAACATTGTCATCTGGAAGTGCCACCAGGGCTGGTGTCAGGAGAACTCATATGGGACATCAGATGCTTGCCTGCTGGCTCCTGGCACTGTGCTGGTGCATGTTGACCACTGTCAGATGTAGGCACAGAGCCCTTGTGCCTCAACCCTGGCACACATGTCCAGGCCTGGCTCCCAGCACTGCAGGACCTAAAATGAGCAAGGAAAAACTGAGCAGGGCAAGGTCCATCATGTGCTTGGTGGTGCCTGGCTCTCCTTGATCCTGGGAAACACTTCCCTCATCCCATTAGCTGATGTCTGCCCAGTCTGAGCTTTTCTATGGGGGTGTTTGGGTGTCTTCCAGGTAGTCATGGGCTTTGGTGCCCATACCAAGGCAGATTGTGAAGCCCAGGATGCAGAAATTCCTTGAAGGTGAGCTGGAAGGGTCACAGGGCTTAACTGGGCTTGCTGGTTTGGAGTGATGAATGTCCCTTTGTCTTGGATTGGGTTCATGCCCTGGCACTCTGGACAGGTGTGAAACAGTTCATCTGCCCTTGGATGAGTTGAGTTGTGCCCATTTCTCTTTGCTGGCTGTACTGGGAGCTCAGGGTGACCACTCAAGCACAGAGGTGATGAGTCCAACCGCTCTTCCAGGAAGACCAAGGGAGGAATAAAAGCACGTACCCCAAGCTCTGCAATTAAACCAATTACTGAGGCTCTGGGTGAAGCCCTTCTGTGTCAGCAGGTGGGTGTTAGTTCAGGGGGTATGAGCCTGGACCTTGTGTGCCAGACTATGCTTTTGCTCTGCAATGAACTCAAGAGTTTTCTGAGGTAGTTTACACAGAAATAGGGCAGTGTTTAAGTAGCTAGGAAGGATTTTCCTCCAGGAACAGCAGAACCACATTCCTGTGGTGCAGAAATGGGCCAGCCCTGACGCAGTTGGATACTGTAGGTGTCTAAACAGAGAAACCTCTAGCTGGCAGCACAGAAAGCATCCCTTCCTCCCTTTTCCTTCTCTCCTCGCAGGGCCATTTTGCTCCAAGGTCTGAACTTTAACGCTCACAGCCTGGGGGAGGGCCAGCTCTGGGGGCTTCGGCAGGGTGGCCATCCAGGGCCCCAGTCCTTTGTCTGAGTTGAATAGCGTTCTGCGGAGCTGCCTGGGGGAGGTATGCGATCTGCAAACCTTTTTATTTCCCTCCTCTTGGCCGAAGGACAAAGTCTTCCCTCCGAGATGCTGCTCGTGGCGCTGAGCGGGGCTGTGGGGCTGGAGAGGGTCCCCCACGCTGCGTCCCAATCTCCTTGTCTCCCCTTAACAACAGGACACAAAGAGCTGCTTAGGCATTCACAGGAGCAGAGAGGGACTCAAGCCAGGGCATGCTGAATTGCACAAAGTAGGATTTATCTTCAAAGAAATATTTCCCCACTTTCTGAGCTCTCTCCTTTTTTTTTTTTCCATGGGATTTCTTCCTCCTCCCCCTCCTCCCCCCAGGCAGGCTTTGAGCAGTGGAAGCACTTTTTGCCTCCCCACAGTGGCTTTTCAATGGTGGGAGAGCGACTTCTTAGAAAGCCGCAGGCCACCCAGGGGCAGAGTTTGGGGCTTGTGCCCCACGTGCTGCGTGGGGCTGAGCTGAGCAGGGCTGCATGCATTGATTCTGGGGATGTTGCATAGCCACAGGCATGGTGAGGCCCTTCTGTTGGCCATGCTGTAGTGTAGGAAGCAGCATCTCACCCCGATTTGGTTGTCCTGAATCTTCTTGACCCTGGACTGGGCATTGGTGGGGCTGTACCTCAAGTGCTGGGTCAAGTTCTGGGCTCCTCACCATAAGAAGGACACTGAGGTCCTGGAGCGAGTGCAGAGAAGGGCAGCCAGGCTGGGGAAGGGGCTGGAGGGCAAATCCTCTGAGGAGCAGCTGAGGGAGCTGGGGGTGTTGAGCCTGGAGAAGAGGAGGCTGAGGGGAGACCTTATCACTGCCTACAACGACCTGAAGGGAGGGTGCAGAGAGGTGGGTGATGGTCTCTTCAGCCAGGGGACAGGAGATGGGACAAGGGGCAATGGCCTCAAGCTGCCCCAGGGCAGGGTCAGATCAGATGTGAGGGAAAAGTTCTTCCCTGGCAGAGTTGTGGGGCTGTGACACAGGCTGCCCAGGGAGGGGGTTGAGTCCCCATCCCTGGATGTGTTTAACAGACAGGTAGATGAGGTACTCAGGGATATGGTTTAGCATGGGACAGGAACGGTTGGACTTGATGATCTGAAAGGTCTTTTCCAACCTTGTGATTCATTTTCAGGCTTGACCTGAAGGTATGAGCTTACCGATGCTCCTGATTCCCTCTTTGGGTGAGCAAAATGACACCTAGACATGGACATCCTTTCCTCTGCCAGGATGAACACCTGGCTGTGTGGTGGAAGGTTTCTGTGTGATCACAGCTGGAAGCTTACCATTTCCAACCCTTTTGGGGGATTAATTTCTGCCTCTACCCACCTGTACTGCTGAGAAGAGGGATGCCAGCTTCCCCAGAGGGCTGCCTGTCCTTCTATAGAGGACCCCTAAGACCGAACTCAGAGAGGCTGTAAGAAGTTTATGGGTTATATATCAGCTATATGGAGTGTCTCAAGGCCAAAGTCGGAAGGCATGTTGGTAGAGCCAAAGCTACTTTGACATTGTGCCCATTTCTGTGATGCTGGGCAAGTGCCCATAGAGCCTGTTCTTGGAACAGAGCTTTTTCCTGGTGTAAACCAGAATATAGGAAGTTCCACACCAACATGTGGAAGAACTTTTTCCCAGTGAGGGTGAGGGAGCCCTGGGACAGGCTGCCCAGGGGGTGTGGAGTCTCCTGCTCTGGAGATATTCCAACCCTGTCTGGACGCCGACCTGTGTGACCTGTCCTAGGGACCCTGCTTTGGCAGGGGGTTGGACCCAATGATCTCTGGAGGTCCCTTCCAACCCCTACAGTTCTGTGAGTCTGTGTGACAGCAATTCTTGAAAAACACACCTGAGCTATTTCATATAGATGAATATCTACCTTTTTAAAATGAGATTTCTGATGTACCAGAGTTTTTGGGCCCTTCCATGGCCAAACTGGGCTGTATATATATTTTAATACAGAGGAAAATATGGAAAACAGATGTGAAATTACAAAATTCTGCAGTGTTTGGGTCAGCATTTGATGCTGGAATTTGGGACAGTTTTGATAGCCTCACTCAGAATTTCCTCTACCCTTTTCCCATCAATAAAGCCAACATTAATTCCTTCCACATGGAGCTAGGAGAACATCTTGGATTGGACTTGAGTCACCCTTTCCTCCCCTTGGGACTGGAGCATCCCCTCTCCAGAGCAGTGAGTGGTAAGCTTCCTGCCCACTTATCATCTGGACCCATCATGATGGATCAGCTGTAGCTTTAGTTCTTGGGACCATGGAGATCCAGGGCTGGTGTGTTCTAATGGCCAACAAGTATGCTGGGCTGGTGGCTGTGGGTGGCCACCTTTGCTCCAGTGGTGCAGTAGAAGTTTATAGAAGGACAGTTGGGGGTGTTGAGACTTTCTAGAGGGAAGAGAAGGAGGGGCAACATTCTACAAGGAGGAATGGGGTGGGCAAGACTATCCAGAAGAAAAGCAGAGTGGGCTGGAAGGGCATCTCTAGAAGGTTGGTGGGGCAGAAAGAAGTTGTGGAAAGAAGCTCTCTGTTAAAAAATAATTTAAACCCAGACCCCACTGAACAGCTGTGCTGGGAACAACCTCATGTTGCCCCTCAATGGAAAACTTTCCTGGCCAAAATCATCCCTGCCTGTTCCAGACCCACACTTCTGCTCCTTCCAACGGAGGGATGCCGGTAGCCTGCAAACTTCTACAGAACCAAAACCACTCAGCCCTTTTGGGATGTTAATGACAATGGACAGGAATATGCTTGAGTCCAGCCAAAGACTTGGTGTTTGTGAAAAGTCTTTCTCCACCTCTTCTTTTCTTCTTTAAGCTCCTATTGATCAGCTTTGTTCAAAACACTCATTTTCCTCCTAGCAGGAGAGAGGGAAATTCTATTGTAGCTCCCGGAGACCCTTTCACAAACACGATGATTTCCCCATGCCTGTTTCCATATGAGGCTGAAAGCATTTGTATAAAATCCTTTTGTAAATGCTCTGAGGCTTGGTCAGTAATTTCCTGGGCACGCACTTGTTAACGTAGCCTGCAAAGTGCTTTGAAGATGAAGAAAACCAGCTGTAATTTCTAACGATGATGATAATGATTAAACAAGGTTTCTGCAAGTGGTTGTGGATAATGAGTCATCCCTGGAGACTGAACATGCTTCCAGGCATGAGAGATGTTTGAGAGAGGTACCTTGAAGGAGTAGAGAGAGACCAAACTGTTTTTGAGGGGTGGTTGGGGAGAGAGGGAAAAATAATCTGTGTGCAGTGTGGTTCAACTTTGAACTTAGTTTTATTTATCTATATTTTATTTATGATCACTCTGGAATAAAACCATGGATTAAGGTGCCTTTTCTACCCTAAGTTCTCATGGTCAATATGTCTTTGCTGTAATATTAATAGATCCCACCTTGGTGGGAGGCTTGCTTCACCATGACCTGTTACCAAAACTGTATTACTCATTCATAACCATGGGGGCTCCTCCAGGACTTGTCAAACTGAACACACAAAATCAATTGGTTGCCTCAGAAGATTTTGCTTTAATGTATTTGCATGCAACCACAGATGAATACTGATCTCAACGATACCAGGAATGAAAGTTGAGCAGCCCAGGACAGTGGTTTCCAGCACAGCTTCTGCTGGGTATCTGAGCTTTAGACTGTAGCACAGTGTCCTCTTGATAGGGATGAGTCCCTCTGCAGTTCTAGAGAGCTGTCAGGCAGAGAAGGACTTGGGGGTGTTGGGTGATTGCTGACTGAACATGAGACAGCAGTGTGCCCAGGTAGCCAGGAAGGCCAATGGCATCCTGGCTTGTGTCAGAAATAGTGTGGCCAGTAGGTCTGGGGAGGGGATTGTGCCCCTGGACTGGGCGCTGGTGAGGCTGCACCTGGAGTGCTGGGTCCAGTTCTGGGCTCCTCACCATCAGAAGGACATTGAGGTCCTGGAGCGAGTCCAGAGAAGGGCAACCAGGCTGGGGAAGGGGCTGGAGGGCAAATCCTCTGAGGAGCAGCTGAGGGAGCTGGGGGTGTTGAGCCTGGAGAAGAGGAGGCTGAGGGGAGACCTTATCACTGCCTACAAATATCTGACAGGAGGTTGTAGAGAGGTGGGTGATGGTCTCTTCAGCCAGGAGACAGGAGATGGGACAAGGGGCAATGGCCTCAAGCTGCCCCAGGGCAGGGTCAGATCAGATGTTAGGAAAAAGTTCTTCCCTGAAAGAGTTGTGGGGCTGTGGAACAGGCTGCCCAGGGAAGGGGTTGAGTCCCCATCCCTGGCTGTGTTTAACAGATGGGTAGATGAGGTACTTAGGGATATGGTTTAGCATGGGGCAGGAACGGTTGGACTTGATGATCTGAAAGGTCTTTTCCAACCTTGTGATTCTGTGAACCAATGCAAGATTTTGGCTCTACTTGTAGGGTAATTTGGATTATTGTATCTTTTCAAAGTGTGGTGGCATACTAAAAAATATGGAAAACTCCCCATTGCTTTGAAAACCATAGCCCTTGCATGTTGGAAATGTACTGCAACAGGAGAAATACTGTCCCTGCAGTCACAGGAGCAGTTACTCCTCGTTAACCCCTCCTACTTCCACATTTGTTAGTTGTCTCCTATGTTAATCCCTCTTGTTTCTTTGTGCTGATGGCTGTGATCTTCACCTCAAAGGCTAATCAATTCATGAGGCGTACTTTGCATGTATTTCTCCCAGGCTCCACATATTCCCTAGGATCCCACCCGGAATTAAGGTCTAATTAGGGCTTATATAGAAACTGTTGAGAGTCTTAGTCATAAATTATAATTATCAACTTCCAGGTAAAGGATATAGAGTACATGCACTCTCACAGGAAGATCATAACTAGCTTTATTTTATTTGATCCTTTTTCCTTTTGGGTGTTAAACCTCATTAATCCCCTGAAAAGAATCTGAAGGTACAAGATGGTGAAATAGAAGTGATCCTAGGCTGTGATCCAGAGCCTTGGGCTGAAATGCAGGCTTAAGGAACGCGCTTTGCTGAGGTTTTCTGGCTGGTGGCAAGGTCTGTATGTAGCCTGTAATGATGGTGATCAACCAGCAGCTTGCCGGGAGGTTGATTTTACTCCTTTGCCTGTGCTGGTACAATGCTGTGGAAGAGTCCCCCGTGTGGAAGGTCAGGAAATGCCCCAGAGTGTGGTGGGGTGACACCAGGAGTCCCCATGGAAGAGAGCTGCAGGTGCCAAGGAGGCTCAGCTCAGCCTCAAGGCACGTCCCTCCCTTAGTACAGGTTTCGTTTTCTCTCCAAATCCCTTGGAAATGGGATGGGTGAAGTGGGCATCACTCCTACCTGCTCTCTTCCCACACCATCAAGATGCTCAGGGCAAGCTGGCCATGCTCAGGTGTTGAGAAGTAACCACCTCCACTTCCCTCACATGGCTGCTGGTACCCATGTAATTTTTTTGCCCCCCAGTTATCATCTTGCAGCTGACTAGGAAGTATGTAATATCTGAAAAGAGCCCTGCACCCACCTGCCCACATGTTGTAGGATATTGTGGTGGAGAAAGATGGGTAGATGCAGAAAGGAGAGAGAGGAAAACCTTAAAAAAAACAAAGGAAAAAGCTATAGGGCAATGCTAAATTCATCTGCTGCACCTCTTTACCCCTTCAAAGCTGGATGTCCTAGCCCTACAGCACCGAAAAACGTTGTGAACTGGCCTCTCAGGCAAGTCCCTCTTGCAGTATCTCCTGCCTTCAGCCCATCCAGCTGAATGTTTCCTGCTTTTTCTGCCCTGCTCCTTCCTCCATCATCCCTCCAGGGCTATTTCTCATGCTTTTCCTCACTCTCTGTCAAGCAGTGGGAAACGAACAGCCCTGTTCAACTGCCTGTAATTATGGGGGCTCTTATCTGCAAGCAAACAAAGTCCCTGTTTGCAAGGGAAATACCTGAGATCTCTTGGGTTTATGGGGCTGAAAAACATATGTTACCACTTTCACAGCTCGCTTGCTAAGGAGTCCCAACCTCTGCTCTCCTACTGGTGCAGGTTTTCCTGTTTGCTCTCTCCTCCTGTGGCTTTCCCAGTGAGTGGATTCAGGTTTGCTCCATCCCTCTTTTGACCTTTGCCTGGTGGAGATGGGCAGGAATTGTAGACAACCCCTAAAAGTTAGGAGCGCCATGCAGCAGGTCTAGGTGCGAGCACTGTCAAGGGTCTTGCTGTGTCCTTGCACCAAATCCTAATGCAAAAGCATCCTCTTTTTTGGCCTCTGTGTCTTCCCTGTGTTGGGGTGGTGTTTGATCCACAGTTGGTTGCTGGGTCCAGATGCTGGGATATTTTTTTGGATCAGATGCTTGTGAATTCAAATGTTTCAGTGCTTGACATGGTCCTGAATAAACTTGAATATACAAACTGGAATAGAGGAAGTTCCACCTAAACATGAGGAGGAACTTCTTCACTGTGAGGGTGGCAGAGCCCTGGGGCAGGCTGCCCAGAGAGGTTGTGGAGTCTCCACCTCTGGAGACATTCAAACCCGCCTGGATGCTGTCCTGTGCAGCCTGCTTGAGGTGATCCTGCTCTGGCAGGGGGATGGATTAGATGATCTCCACAGGTCCCTTCTAACCCTTATTATTCTGTGATCTGAGGCATGCCAGATTCAGACAGACCTTGGGAGAGATATTATGGTTCCTGGATGCCCCACCACAGCAGTATCAGCAAGCTGATAATTTGCAATTAAAGAGGAAACCATGGGATAGTATGTCCTGGAGAACCTGGAGGGTGGTTGAGGTGTAAGGAAGGAATTTGCATTAGATTAAACACATCTGAGCACCTGGGGGTGCACCTGATTGCAGGGACCTGGGAGAAGGGGTGGAGGTAAGAAAGGAGTGATGCTTGTGTGAAAGGACACAGATGAAGGGAACAGCAAAGTCACTGGAGATCTGAGTACACTTGGAGGTGAGAAGCACCTTTCTTGTCTGCTCTTGTGTCTGTCTTTGTCTTTCTCATCATCGCTGCTAAGATGGGTTTCTCCTGGACTTCTCTTGGAGTGTTTGCTGATACCAGCAAGAGCACAATGTAAATGGATTGCAGGTACTCGCACCCCACAGGGCTGCAGAGGGAGATGAGCTCTTCTCAGGATTCACTACCTTGAGAGTGAACTAGCCCAAATATTTGGTGAGTCATCTCTGGTTTTCCTTCAACTCTTTCCTTGGCATCTACCCACAAGCATTGACTTTTGTCTGGTGTCTCAAGCATCTCCTGTTCTTTGTTCCTCAGCAGAGACCCAGCAGTCTCCAGAGACCCATCACTCCCCTGTGATGATGGGGCAGATTGTCTCAAAGTCTCTCATTTCCTAGGTGACCCTTGCAGCAGGAGGAGCCGTGGGTCAAGTCATGCTCTGGGGCTTGGGAGGGTGGTTTTCTCTTTGTATGAGAGCTTGCTGATCCCAGTAGAAGTGGTATAATGGATTTACTGGCTTCCCTGGTTACTAGCCTCTGTTGGCCTCTGGCTGTATATCTGGATGGGTCTGGCAGGTGACTGCAAGGTCTTCTGTGTGTTTCTTCTGTGAGCAGAGGAGGACTTCAGCCAAAGTGGCTCTTGTTCCCTAGTCAGCTCATGTTGCAGAGGAATAAGAGATGCTGGTAGAGGATGGGAGAGAGTGATGGTCTATTTCTTATAAAGAGCTTCAAGCAATCATCTCCTGGGCACAGAATTTGTGAATTCAAAGGCCTAAGCTTAAGCTTTCTAAGTGCTGTTCCCCAAGGTTTGGCAAGGGCTGAGTGCTACCATGCCCTGAGGACCTTGGGATGAGCTCTTGGACAAGCTATCCCCTTTTAGCACTGGGGACTCCAGAGTTTGAACCCATGATGGATACCTAGCCCTAGACCTGCATCCCAAAGGAAAGGAAAGGGGTGACACACTGTTTGTAGTGGCTTCCTTCTGTTTGTGCTATTTCTGCTGTACTGTCCTCTGTATGTTCAGATACTGCAGTGCATCAAAGAGTTCCTGTACCCCAGCCATACCTTCTCCTCCAGGTGGAAACAGCCTTCAAATGCCCAAGCTTGTGAAATGCTCCTGAAGTAAAAACACTTTGTAACCTCAGCCTAGCATCACTGAGACAGCTGAGAGTAATTGGTCTGTGGGGACCACGTATCTCCTCAGTGGGCCAGACTGTCTTGTGTAGTCCAATATATCTCCATTTACTTGAATGGAGATATATTAGATAGTATCTGTGCTCAACAAGATGAATGTTCAGCCCAGCTTTATTGCCTTTGTGGGATGCTTTGACCCTTTGCAGGCTGCAGAGGAGTATCTGGGCAAGGTAGCTCTGTCTGTTGGGTCCTGGGAGAGGAGGAAAAAAGTCTGTGGGCAGAGAAGCAGAAGGGGCAGTGCAGGGAGGAGGAAGGGAAGGAAGGAAGGAAGGATGCTGTACCAGCAGACACCAGAGCCCAATGCTCTTTGAATATTTTGATACTGAAAGGTCTTATTACCAAACATCTTGGACAACAGCATCAATAGGGATTCAGTGAATGCCAGACATGAAGGATTTTTCCTCTTCTTTGGCTAGCCTGATGTTTTTGGGAGGGTCAGGGGTTAGTGGAGGTAGTTGTGGAAAGGAGGCTGTGTTCCTCTCTCTCTCTCCTTCCTCAGCTGCCTCTGAGAGGAAGGGTCAGTTCCCCAACACCACCTAGGCTTGGAGAGATGATGTATGGGAAGGCTAAGACAGGACTTCACAGAATTCTTAATTATAGTGATGCTATGAGTTGTCTGATACACAAAGCTGGAAACACATTTCCCTTGCTGCTGGGAATGAGTCTAAGGGGAATTATTTAAGCATTCAGAAGGCTGAGGCCAGATGATGTTTGATACATGCAAGAAACTGGATGCTACAAGTATCAAGTAGCCTCTGCTATGAGTGAACAGGTCTGCCCTGGAGTGACTGCTTTTTCCACCACGTCTTGTTACTGCTAAAAGGTGCCAAAACCCAAAGGAAATGCAGCAAGGAACCCCCCAAATGGCAGGTGACTGTGGACTCCATGTAAGGATGCTCTGGGGAGGAGAAAATGAGAACTATGAGGAAAGACTAGAAAAGCTGAGGTTGTTCAGGCTAGAGAAGGCTTAAGAGGAGGTACCTAAATGTTAATGTGTGAAATATGTAACAGAAGAAAATTTTAGGCTGTTTTCTATTATATCCACCATGAACAGGGCATGAAGCTGTGGGCTTAAACTGTACTACAGGAGACTAGGCACTGGGGGAAAAAAACCAACATGTGTAGGACAGAATTAGCCTGTATTGAGAGCTGGTGGGATCTCCATCACTGGCCTTTTTTATGAGTAGGTAAGCCTAACCCCTAGATTTTACCCCTGGCATGCTACTGTAGCCAGCCAGATGGAGCAAGCAATGTATTGAGCTCTCTCTAATCTGTTTTCCTGTTGACTCCTGTGTGCTCACAGGTAAATATTGATGTGTGAGCCTTGTGCCCACGCCAGGAATTTGCATCACGAGGGACAAACCGTGTCCCTCAGCCAACAAAACTGCTGGTTTTGATCCAGTGTCCTGCATTCCTCTTGCTGACAGAGAAGGGCTGGAGAGGAACTGATGCTGTGCTTCATCAATAGGGAAACTCATGGTCCTCAACAGGAGGTAACAAATACTGCAACCCCATGGCACATGACACCCTTCTGGTGGGAGCTCTGAAGGGTCAGATATATTCAAATATGTCTGGGGTAACTGGGTAACTTCTGGGTGTATGCCAGGTATCCTTGAGGATGGCTGATGAAGACGGTGGGATCAGCTGTCATCTGCACCAATCACCAGAGGCATAATGCTCACATCCCCTGCTCTGTGCTCTGGGTAATTCAAGAGCAGGATCCTCATGTTGCTACGTGAGATTGGCATCAATTTTTTACTGTGTGGTAGCATACTGGTGCCCAGATCCAATACTGCTGAGCTTCTAGCAGTGGCTTGACCTCATCATATCTCAGAATGTGTGAGTCCCTGTCCTGTCCTGGATGGGGAGACACATCTGCCTCAGGAAAGCGCTCAGGGCATGGTGTGCTTGGGCACTGCTCATTAGTAGCAGTCCTAACCAACCTCCTCCCCCTTTTGTTACATTTCCATCCTCTCTCCTTGTGCCCCAGCTGCAGATAGACTGGGACATCTGGAGAGTATGAGGGATGTGTCATCTCAGTTTTGACTCATGTCTTACCTCTCTGTTTTATTTGTGCTTTCTGCAAACTGATCTGTTTTTTGGAAGTACCAATTTGCAAGGACTCATTCACTGATTTCCATAAAGACACACTAGGCTCTGAGTTATCTGCATAATATTTATGTGTGCATTTTGTCCATGTGAGTAGTGCAGCAAGTGGTTAATTCTTGTTCTTAAATGACTGTTTTAGTGCCTTTCCTGCAGAGCTAAATCAACTGATAGGAGGTTGCAGACAGGGCAAGGTGATGTTAATTCCCATGGCTAAGCCTAGGCTCAGGTTCATCTGACATAATTTGGGAATCTGCACAGAGTGCTTAAGTTAGCAATTTTGTTTCCCCAGAGCTCCCTGTGTAGTCACAAGGAGGCAGAGGTTCCCTCAGAGGTGATGCAGGGCACTTAAGTTACAGCTGGGAGCACCATTTACTACTGAGGGTACTTGGCAATGACCATGCTTTTCTGTTAGACATCTCACTTGAGGTACATAAAACTAGGTGGGGTGTCCTCAGCACCCTTTCCTGCAGCATCCTCTTGAGAAAACTTCCTCTCTTTTCTGATGTGAAAGGCTTCCACAAAAGGGAAGGAGGGCCTCGCCTCAATCCCTGTGGTCTTGTTTCAGGAGGAAGATGAGATAAAGCCACTCAGATGGAGGCCAGTTCCGCCAGCCTCAAGAGGATCAAGTTTGGGAAGCTGAAGGTGGTACGTAGGCACTTGCTGCAGAGGTATGAACATCAGCCCTTCATCTCCTGCCTGGCTGGTTTCTACAGCTGCCGGTGGAAGCGGTACCAGCGCAGAAGGACCGAGCCTGGGAAATGCTGCTGCAAGATGGTAAATTAGTCCCAAACTAATCAGTCCCAACACCTATTCCTGTGTAGAACCATAGAATTGTCTTGGTTGGAAGGGGCCTTTCAGATCATCTCCCCTGTGAGGAAAGGCTGAGTAAGTTTGGACTGTTCAGCCTTGAGAAGAGAAGACTAAGGGGGGACCTAATTAAAGTCTATAATTATCTTAAGCAGGGGAAGCAGGGGGAATCAGCCAGCCCCTTTTCAGTGTCTGTGGAGACAGGACAAGGGGCAATGGCTGCAAGTTGGAGCACAGGAAGTTCTGCACAAATATGCAGAAAAACTTTTTCCCAGTGAGGGTGAGGGAGCCCTGGGACAGGCTGCCCAGGGGGTGTGGAGTCTCCTTCTCTGGAGATATTCAAGACCTGTCTGGATGCCAACCTGTGTGACCTGTCCTAGGGAGCCTGCTTTGGCAGGGGGTTGGACCTGATGATCTCTGGTGGTCCCTTCCAACCCCTATGATTCTGTGATTCTATGATCATCAAGTCCAACCATCAAAACCACTGCTAAACCATGTGCCTCAGCACCACATCTACCTGTCTTTTAAATACCTCCAGGGATGTTGACTCCACCATCTCCCTGGGAAGCCTGTTCCAATGCCTAACAATCCTCTCTGTGAAGAAATGTTTCCTGACATGCAGTATGTGCCACCATGCAGGTAACAATTATGTGGTGGCACCAACCTTCTGGATCAGTGAAACATCTCAAAGCCATGAGATTAAAGAAGGAAAATTTGGGATGGGTGTGCAGTCAGAATTTCACAGAGGACTGCCTGGTGCAGTGAGGTGGTTAACATCTTGTACACTTGCAAAGTCATGTGATCTGTTTTCCCCCAAAATAAATATGATGGACCATGTTTTTGAGGTTATTTTCCCCACTCACTGGGGACGGGGAGGGAAGTCATCTCCATCTCTGCTTCTGGTTGTCCAGCACCAAGCCATGTGTTTCAGGCACAGTCTAAAAGTGTCTACCATTTGCTCTGATTGCTTCAGGGTAGACAAGACTCTGACAACTTGTCCTTCCTCTCCCTCTCCAGCGGGAATGCATGTTTTTCCCATTGCTTGTTGGAGCTTTCTGCTTTTCTCTGATCTTCCTGTACATGTGGGGTGAAGCAAAAAATGACTACAATAACTTTGACTGGTAAGTAACCATTTTTCCTTCTCTCTCACCCCTTGGGCATGGCCCCAGCACGGCTGGGAAGAGATGAACACCCTCCCCAGCAGAGAGCCAAAGATTTGGTTCCTTAAACTCTTTGTTACAGAATCCAAAATGAATGTCTGATGACTTCAGAGGTGCTGAGGGTCTGCCCTTTGGTTGGCTGTACTTTGTAGATGTAAGTGTGAATTAGGGAGAAAAGGGACACCACAAAGATCCTGAGTGCAAGGGACTAAAGGTCTCTTTCTTCTCCTTCTCTGAGTCTTCCTCCCCACCCTCCCATTTCCTCTGAACAAGTTTGGTGGCTGTCATCAAAGGCATCACACCAGCTATCTCCCTGCAAAGAGCATTGCATGTTGCTGGGCTCAAAAGTAAGAAATAACCAGCAGGGATTTATGCAAATCCTTTCCATCTGAAGCATGTTGGTGACAGTTATACAAATCTGGCCCCTAAAATTAAATTAAAGTTATGGGCAGGAAGGGTGAAAATAATGTTATTCATGCTTATTGAGCCTTTGGGTAGAAAGTAAAGCTTCCCTCACTTTCTCCTTGGGCAATCCTTCTGCAGCCCCTCCAGCTTTCTGGTGTTTTCTCCTTCAAAATCTATCTTCAATCCCCTTTTTTTGCTGCAGTGCCTTACACAACTGCAGGCAGACAAGGTGGACTGTTGGGCTGACTCATGGCATCTCACTGTTTCCCCAGTCTGCCTTGTCTGCAGTAAGGTCTTACCATCAGACCAAGAGCTCTTTGGAGCCTGATCATCCATGTGGTCCTGTATTTTACCACCCCAGCACCTTGGGGTATTAGTCTGGTGGCTAATGCAATCGTGGATTTCAGGAAGGAGGTTTTTATCCCCTTCTACATGTTACAGGGTAGGTTATTTCTCTCTCCCTCTTTGTTTTACTGCTTTGAAAGTTTCAAGGAGCAGGGCTCTTGTTCCCCTTGGTCCATATGTTGAATATAAATACTGTCATAATATTTTATTGCTTTTTAGGTATAATTATGGGAACCTGGGCTTCTGGTTTCTCTGGTCTCTTGTTCTCCTGATTGTGGCTGCAATCTTGTTTACATACATCACACTGTTATTGGTAAGTAAAGCTCCTTGTAAGCTGACCATGATTTATAGCCCTAAGAAGTAAGCACAGAGATGGCTTTAACGTGTCAGACCAAAGTTCAGCCTAGCCCTGCAGATGATGACAGAGGATACCTGGGGAATATTGGGAAGATGAAGTCCTTCCTCATCATGCTAACCTCTGGATTTCAGCTTGTGGGTCTCTGAGCCACGTGTAGTTTCTGTGCTATCTCTCTATGATTCCCCTCTGAATTTGTCCAGTCTCTCCCTGAACCCAAGCAAAGATGTGCCAAGAAGTCACTGGATCTAGATTTAGGGTAAGCTAAATATAATTGCTCTGACTCATGTAGCAGTGGTGATATGTTGTTGAGTTATTCCCTTAAACCTGAAGAAAAATGGTCAGTAGAAGAAGGTCTTGACTGTCTCTACTGGGCTGGAGGGTTTCTCTCCAGGTGGCCACAAAATGCTCCTGAAGTTTATGCCCAAAGAGGCGATGTTCCTGAAACCTTCACATTTCTAAGTCCTGTGGAATGTTCTTTAGCCTTCTGATCTGCTGTCTGCTTTTGTTACTGGAGCCATACAAAAACCAAGTGTTTCCTAAAATTTCTACATAGTCACCCTTTTCCCCTGCCCTTTCTCTCATGGGGACACCTCAAATAAAGACAGACCTGTGTCTGTGTTTCCACTCTCTGCATCCAGAGCTATAGGCTAAGAAATCACTTTAACTCCAGGGACTGGAGTCCATGTTAAGTCCCATGCCTTCTCCAACTTTCATTTGAAGTTCCAGGTGCTGAATATGAGGTTAGGGCTTTGATTTACCTCTGTGACCATGACAATAAGTTTTTACCATCAATTCCTGCTGTTCTTACCCATTCCCTGATGTGTCATGGTATAGTCAGTCTATAAATTGCTCATGGCAAGGAATCTCTTTCTGCTTTGTTTATGTGCTGCCTAACACAGTAGGTTTCCAGGGTGCTTTGTCCCTACTGAAGTACAAATAAGTAGTGATTTTTATTCTAGGGATAGCAATAAAAATATCAAAGTGATAAATAGAGCAGCTGCTTGGCCATGCCCACAGTGATCAATATCATCCTAAATGCTGTGAACTAGGCTAAAAGCTCTGAGTAGTACAAATAACAACATTAAATTACAAGGATTTTGTGACACCCTGGTGACTCGAGGCCTCTGTGTCTCTTGTTCAGCAAAGCCTACCTGGTTTTCCCAATGGCCATAGGACAGTGTGAGTGGTTTGGTGATTTCAGTGCTGTTTTGGGCAACTCAACTTTTTGTGCTTTGCCAGAGATGCCCATGTGACATGGCTACCTCTGAGATCATAGCCCAGCAGCCTGTGGATCTGGAGCCAACTCAGGATCAGACTAGCCCATTATAACACATGCTAGAAGTGGATTTTAAATGATTTCCTGGGGTTGAGGAGCCAGGAGAGGCCTGGGGCTGGTGTGTCAACGTAGTCATGCTTGCTCTGGATCCAAACATCAGCCAGTGTCCAAGCAATGGCCTTTCTAGAGGAGTTTGGTGTCTTTGGTGGAACAGAGGAGGTGGTCACAAGTTATGAGGGCAGGTGATGGGCAAAGTAAAACCAGAAAGGTAAATGGAAAATACAAGGTGATACTGGTGTCCTACATGGTTTAGTTCAGCCTTGGGCCCACTTCTCATTAGGTAGATACATCCCCCTCCTCCTCTCAGCATCTCAGCTGTATCTGAGTCTAACAACATTTGCCTTCTTCAGGAGGGTGACATGAAGATAAAGCTGAAGGGATATGAAGATTTTTTTATCCAACAAGTCCTACAGGAGTCCTTCAGAGGTGCCTCTGCTCGGAGAACAGCCCTTGCAGTGAGGGTCTGCTTGCTCCTTGCTTTTATGCAGCTCTTAAGCACCCACCCAAAGCTATTGGGTATTTCTAAGGGCATGCACCCTGCTTGATTGCATCATCATGTCTCATTTGGCAAGATTGCTGCATACGTCTATGTTGAGTAGTGACTGTTGGAAAGCATGATACCTAATGCTGTCAGAGCTGTTACTGAAGTAGGATTAGGTCTTGAAGGAAAAGGGACATAGGAGAGTAATCACCACTACAATCCATGCTCACGCTGTTTCAAATTATGCAGGGCCACATGAGTCACATGCCTGCACGCAGGGTCCTGTGATGACCTGTGGCTTGGTGCTCACCCAAAAGGGCTCCTTTCAGAGAAGGACTCTGCCAGGGATCACCACTCCATTGCTGTTTGCAGAGCCTCCCTGCCACTGGGGTTGGCCTTTCACTGTAGCCTTTGATAAACCACCCAGAAAACACCAGGAGCCTTACAGGCTAAGTGCAATTCACCTCTTCCACCTCCAAATAAATCTATCGCTGTGGTACTATCTGATAGCTGAATCTCTCCCATACATTTCAAACAGCTGATGGCCAAATAATTTGCCCACCGTGATGAATGACATCCCATGGTCTGGTTGAACAGCATCGGATGGAGAATATCCCCGTGCATGCTGCAGGAAGGACTGGACACCTTCCCCCAGACAATGTTTCCTTGTGATGTTTGGCATCAGCAGCCCATCGCATCAGAGAGCTGAGCACACTGATGCCCTTGTTGGAGCAAAGAGAATTTATAGCAACCAGTGGGAGGTCTGGGGTTTTGTTTGTGAGCACCATAGCCTCTTTCTTAATGATGGCGCCCAACTGGAGCCTGCGAGCCTGCTTCTGTGACCTGATTGTGAACCACTGAAGCAAACGCCTCTGCCCACCAGTGGCTGAACACAATGCTGCACAACAAAGCACTTGAGACATGAGCAGACGCTCTCTTGTCTGCGTGCATCATTGTGATTTCTTTTCAGACAATAAGTTTCAATTAATTCAATTGTTATCGCTCTGCAAGACAATTTTCTCATCCCCATTAGAGATAAATGGTTAAACTGAGGGGGTCTCGTTGCAGAGCAGTTCATGCTCAGTGGAGAAGAAGAAAACTTTTCTTGTTCAGTCTTTCAAACACCAACGTAATATTTTCCTCTCTGCAGTTCAAGCATGTTTATTCCAAGGGTTTTGGGGAGGTGACTGAAGACTGCCCAATAGGAAGAGGTTCATATGTGTTGTGGCCTCTGCATTTGTAGGCTAAGAAAGCACTCAAAATAATGTGTTGGCACTGAAGTCCAAAAAGTGGTCTCAAACCTCCATTCTTAAGAGACTAGGGTACCAGAGAAGTTCGTTTTTGCCAGAAAGTGAATGGAAGGACCTGAATTCTGCTGTTGTGAACATCTAAGTGAGCAGATGTTTTAGGTGAGCTGAGTGTCTAAGTGCTTGCCTTAGAACAAAGTAATTCCCATGAAGCAGAGTGAGATTAAAGGTCTACTGTCCATCCTTTCGCAGCCTTGTGTTCAGTGAACCAATTCAAAGAAGAGGGAGGCAGAGGTGCAATCCCCCCTTGCAGCAAATCTATCTCTCTTGCCACAGGCAAACATCCCTTAATTACTACTTTGAAGGTAGATAGTGCAAGGGAGACAGTTCCACACCTCATAGTAAAGAAGAATCCAAGTGTTGGAGGCTCTAAGACTCAGAGCAGTGATAGGGCTGGTAAGAGGGATCTGGGCTTTAGCCTCAGCAGTAATAGTCAGACATGTATCAGTCACCTAAACATGTCTGTGTACTTGTATTATACAGTCCCAGGATATGTATGGCAGCAGTTTGGAAGAGCCAGACCTACAGGTGCTGGTCATTGTTTTGCCTGAGGAGGTCCTGCTCTAGGTACAAGCCTGTGGGACATTGTTAAAGGCAGCTGCTCTCCATGGAAGAGCCTGTTGGACAGTTTCTAAATCAGCTTTTGAGGAGCAAGATGAAGCTAGGTTATTGTGGCTTGAGATGATAAGCTTCAGGGGTATCTCAGAAAGCAAGCTCAAGCTGATTTTACCAGAGCATAAACCTTGTCCTTATCATATCAGCTCACTGGTTCGTCAAGATGGGCTCTCCTACACTGACCAAAGGTGCCACTACAAGAGTTCCTTCTTCACTCTTGGAGGATGAACGCTGGTGATAATTTTCTTGTAAGCTGATAATGAAATACTGCTTCTGACTATAAAAATGAGCTCACCCTCCCATGACACTCCCAGATGTGGTGCATCGTTCACACAAAAGTGATACTGTATGCAGTAGCAGGGGTGTCTTGAGCACAGTCTGTGAAGTGTTTAACTGTACCTTAGGTAAAGACCAGGTCTTTGTGTAACATTGCTTGAGGAAAAGGGGCAATTTTTAAAGTGTTTTTGTGTCTTTTCTTCTTCCCTTTTCTGAAATGGCTTATTTAAATGGCTTAAGATCTTCAGCAGTAATTAAATTCTATCTTAACTGCTCCCATGGTTACTCATCATGTACAGGGTGTAGGATTCAATTAAAGGAGGCTAACATGTCAAGAAGCACTTAAAAGCTGATCTGTGTTCTCTGTTGAGCTTATATCTTACTTCAAATCAAGTGGTCCTGGAAAGAGAGAATATTTTTGTAGCTGGATGGAAAACAGCTTAGATTCCTTTGTTGTTGTTGTGTTTTGGGACAGCAGAGCCCCTTCCCCATAATCTTTACGTTCTGCTTTCACACAGTCCCCCTGTGTTGGAGTCTGGAGGGACCTGGATCATGAATTTCCTTCTGTGGAGCACTGATGTCTGCTAGGAGACACTTTCTTTAAACCTTGAGATCTGGTGATAGGTCCCCAGATTGTCCCTTGTGGTGGTTGAGAAGCTTGCCCAGATACACAGGTTCCTAAGCATAGACCTGTGCATTTTCACAGCAGCAGGGTATTTCTCCTGGTGAGATCCATCACCATGTTCACTGGCTGCTTAGGCCTGGGACAACTTGAAGAAACTCTCCGAAAGAGCCACGGACTGTCTTTCCTCCTCCTTTGCTTCTTGGTGTCCAAAGGTTCTCTGGTTGTCCCCTGCCCTGGCTGGGGTTTGTGCCATGCCTCACAGCAACCCTCTCCAAGGGCTCCAACTTGCCATCAGAGGGAAGAAAAATGCCAGTTGCCAAAAACTAGAGTCCTTTAACCTCCAAGGTAGTTTTCCCAGTTCTGAGATGTGTCTATCACTTGTGTTTCCTGTGATTACTGTGGAAGTGTTTTCTCCTTTGCTGTCTGCTCTGTATGTTTATGGGGCTTTGGAGGCATTTTTTAGTCCTTGGCCTCTCTCCCATGGCTGATACGCCTCTGATCACAACAAACACTCAGAAAATAGGCGAGGTTAGTGCTGGCTGGGTTCCTACCATAGAAGTTGATCCTGGCCATCATTTCTCTTTCAGACTTTTCACAAGGAAAAGTCACTAAAATTGTGTACTTCAAAGCGCCAAATTATTTGTTACCTGTGAAAGGCCTTTGATCCTGCACAGCAGACTTGATATATGCTTGGCTATTTCAAAGCCATTTTTGCTGTAGCATTTAACACTTCTCTCCATGTACCTGGCTGATAACAGCCTTGACATGGTACAGGGAGACCTAGTGTAAAGTGACTTCCCAGTGCAAAAATAGTTCCAGAAATATCTCCCTGAACACATATCACCATCTTCTACAAAGGATGCAAACAATCTCTTCTTGATTCCTCAGGTCCTAGCGATGTGTTTGCTTGCAGAAGGTCAGCAGCTGTACCTCCACTGGAGTCACAAGGTGAGGAGAGTCAGGGCTTGCTGGTATCTCTATTCCATGCTTTAAACCAATTGACTCTGCAGTGTTTCTCTGCATGAAAAACATCTTATAGGAGAGAAGGAAGGGAGGGAAGAGGTTAATCTCAGGATAATTTAGATGCCCATAAGAACGATGTCTCCACCTGAGCTGATCACCTCAACTCCCTTTTAGTTGGTGAAGGGAAATTATTCATCTGAGAATTCATCCAACTGGTCACAGACACCTAAACTGAGATGAATCACACCTAAAGCACCTTCTTCCCCCACTGACTCCATAAGGAGCTTGTGGTGACTCATTAAGATGAAGATGAAGCACAAATTTTCCATGAGAAGCAATGTAATTTTGTGTAGCATGGTCCTGCAGTGGTAAAAACCAAGCCAAACAGCCAAAAAACAACCAAACAAAAAACTGGATGCTATCCCTGCAAAAGGGAAATCTGGCTTTTCCAAGGTATGTTTGTGCCTTATGCCTTTTCATCTTTAGGTGGTTTGGAAAACACCACCTTAAGTTTTGAAGGTGCAGAAACAAATCCTCAGAGAGCTGTTGCTGCAAAAAGATGCAGTAGAATCCCTGTCCTTAAGAATTTCTTGAGACTGTATGAGGAATTTACAAAATGAGCCTCTAGTCATGCAGTTTAGGGGAGAGTATAATGAGGTTACAAATCTTGCAGTGGAAGGGAATAGCTGGTCATCCTGTATTTCTTCATTTAAGCAATGTAAACAGAGTCATCTTTACTGTTGAAACTTGGCTTCCAGAAGAACCAGAAAGATGTAGAATAATTTGTAAAAAAAATTGAAACTGCATCCTTGGGTGGAAGAGATTAGGGATGGATTATTAAGGTGTTGATTTGTAGGATCTCCCTGAAGGATGGTTGGGGCATGGGTCCAATTTCTACTTGCACTTACAGCAGACAGATGGAGTACCAAGAACAAACTGACCCAACAACTGTGCTGGTAACAAACTATGCAAGAAACCAAAAATAGTTTGAGCCACATCTTTGCTTTTTGGTTAAAGAGTGAACTCTCATCTCTTATGTATAGGAGTGTTTGCTGCTGCTGAAGTATGTTGCAAAACAGCTCATAGCACCTCCAGGGAGGTGATTGCCCTGCTCTATGCTGCACTAGTACATTGAGTACCTTGAGTTTTGGATGCCACGGTACAAGAGGGACATAGAACTCTTGGAGAGTGTCCAGAGGAGGGCAACGAGGATGGGGAAGGGTCTGGAGGGGAAGTCTTATGAGGAGAGGCTGAAGTCCCTGGGGTTGTTTATCCTGGAGAAGAGGAGGCTGAGGGGAGACATCATGGTGGTCCGTGGCTTTCTGATGAGGGGGAGTGAAGGGGCAGGTGTCAGGCTCATCTCTTTGGGGAGCAGGGATAGAACCCAAGGGAACAGTGTGAAGCTGCCAGGGGAGGTTTAGATTGGATGTCAGGAAGAGGTTCTGTCCTGAGAGGGAGGTTGGGCACTGGCACAGGCTCCCCAGGGAAGGGGTCAAGCAAGTGATTGTTACCAGCACAGTGATCAAGTGGTCACAGCACCAAACTTGGTTGACATCAGGAAGCATCTGGACGATGCGCTCAGTGCCCTACTCTGACTTGTCTGGGCCTGTGTGGAGCCAGGAGTTGGACTTGATCCTTACAGGTCCCTTCCAACTCAGGATATTCGACAATTCTATAAAGAAGCCATGTTGCTGTCTCTTTTAGCACTGTTGATCTGGCTTTAGTCACACTGCATCTCTCTCTCTCTCTGAAAGAGCACAGTCAAGCTTGTGCATCCTAAAGTTATTGAGTCCAAGCTGCTTAAATAAGCCTGTGAGTCAAATGGATGGCACACCCTGCTCAGAAATGCTGAGGCTGCTTTATGTCTTTTTTTTTTTTGTCTCCCCAGATTGGGACTTTTCTTGTCTTGGGCTTTTCTATCACAGCCCTCTTCATCTTATCAGTACTCTGGGGAGATCAATGGAAAACTGTCCGCCTGTCATTCCAGGTAAAATGGGCTGGGAGGTCTGTTTGAAGGAACAAATTATTTAGAGAAGATCTTGGTAATTGGTAGAAAATATTGTGTATGTGGGTGTTTTTCACATGTGTTTGCCTGGCTGGGTACATGTATTTGAGTAAACTTTTATTATGACTCAACATTTTCTGCTGGGAGAAAGGAAGGCAAGACCTGAGGTTGGCTTTCAAGGACCTGATGTAACATGTCTCAGCTTGGAACATGCTGGTTACAAGAGGTCAGGCTGCATGGTCTGCTGGCCTCCTCAGCTCTCACCATATCTGAAGATGGTGATGCCCAGTGCTGTTTAGTGTCTGAGCATCTGGGTCCCCACGTGTATTGAGGAGGAAGAAACATGTTGCTTTTGACTACACAGCTGACTTGCAGATGTTATTTGGGCTTACCACTTCTTCCCCATGTGTCTTACCCCTTGTGAATCTTGGGAGAGCAGTGCATATGGATTGGAAGAGGAATCATAGATGTAGTTTGTAGGATATAATTAGTTGCATATTCCTGCTTTTTGGCAGGAATGTGCAATTAACTTTGGCAGACTTTGGCAACTGTTGGGCTATGCACTGGCAAACATAAGGAGAAAACATCAGATTCTGTCCCTTTATCCACCTTCAGGGTAGGTGGATGGGGAGGACACACACATAAGAACATTTGGGTTCCCCAAATGCTGTTTATTTTGGGTGTTCATGCTATTTGAGATGCTTCACTTTGCCTCCAGCTGCTTTTCTCAAAGGATGTGTATCCCCTGTAGATCCTGCCTCATGCCCATTAGCCTTAAAGAGCTATCTCAAATATCCTGAACATCTCAGATTCCACCTCTGTTTACGCAGCTGAATCCTGATTCTGATCAAAAGATGTTGGTATCAGGTGTCTGGGTCAGACAGTACCATATGCAGTAACATCTCTCAATGACTGCTGCTTTCTTCAACCCTCCCAGCTTAGAGAAGCATGCATGGAGTAAGCAATAGGAGAAACTTGAATATGGATAGCTTTTTTTGGTAGCACATACCTTAATAACTCTTGGTTCTAACTGGAACAGAATCCATGGGCTCTGATGAGCATGAGAAAATGATGTACTGGTTTCTTTGACAGATTTTCCTAGTTTTATGGAAAGTGTGTCATACCAATGTCCATTAAGTGTCTGTACAAGTGACAAGCTATTTCTGCTGGGTTTTCAGCTCTGCTTGTGCATTTCTGATAAGCACAAAAGTGCTTCTTAGCTTCTGATCTTCTTGTCTAATCTTTAGGACAAAGTAAAACAAGTCCAAGTGCTATATCTGTCCAGCAATAGGCTTTATGTAATATATCATAAGCATTAAGTGAATATTTTTTTTGTTAATAAATCAAGAAAAAATATCTACAAAAGTAAAGAGAAAAAAATGCAATTAGCCCTAATGCAGGTGAATTAGAAGCTTTGAAATAAATGAAAATTAGTTGGTTTTTTTGGAATATATTGACAATATGTGAAATGAGGCACTGCAGAGTGTACATGAGTCTAATACAGTTCATGACTGGGCATGTACTAGATTAACTACTACTCCTATACAACAATAGTTAGTTCCACACAGGTGTAAATACCACATTTTATTACTCAGGTTTGTTGACATCAGTTTAATGATTTAGCTGCAGTGTAGTATGGAGATGACAATTACCTGGATGGGATTGGATTGGATTGGGTTAAATTGGATTAAACTGGCTGCTCCCTGGAAAATGGTCACAGATTATGGCATGGCAGTAATGACAACTGTGCCCCCTCTACTCTGCCCTGGTCAGGCACCACCTGGAGTATTGTATCCAGTTCTGGGCTCCCTGGTGTAAAAAAGACAAGGGGTCTCTTGGAGAGAGTCCAGCTACAGGCTGCCCAGTGGGGTGTGGAGTCTCCTCCTCTGGAGATATTCAAGACCCATCTGGACGCCAACCTGTGTGACCTGTCCTAGGAACCCTGCTTTGGCAGGGGTGTTGGACCAGATAACCTCTTGAGGTCCCTTTCAACCCCTACAATTCTGTGTCCTTACGGATGAGGACAGCCCTGTCCCCTTCCGCTGATGTAGGAGAAAACATTGCTGTGTAGAGCAGCGAGGAGCACACCTCAGCCTGGGTAGCTGGCCTGGGTGGGGGCACATAACTCTCCTCCAACTCCAGAGGTTTTTTGGTGGATCAAACTCAGTTGCAGGAGAGAGCTGAACTGGTGTCTGCAGCGGGAGCCCATCTAGCTGGAAGGCTGTAGCCATGTTGGAGTTTGTTTCTATATATCTCCACACTTCATCCTTTGACTAAAATCCATTTGTCTCCTTGCTAGATAACAGCTCCCTATCTCCATGTAGGGGCAATAACCATCATGGTCCTCCTGTCCTGGCCTGTGGCTCTTCATGCCATCAGAGCAGATAAGAAAGGTACAGTACCTCTGCTTCTTACTCCCTATGTGATAAAAGACAAATAATGTGGGAAATCAGGCCTGCAAGAGCCCCTTCCTCACACACCTGCTCTCCAGATGAAGGGAACTTTAACCTTTGTGTATCCCAGAGATATTAGGAGGGCAGGGGCTTGGGCTGAGAACTGTCTTGTAGCTGTCCAGACGTGTTACTGGTTTGCATGCTCCCTCGCACAGCTCTGGCCTGTTCCAAGGCAGTGACCTGCTTTGAGATGAGAGAGATTAGCAGAAGTATCCACGTTCTGAATCACACATGGAAATTTGGTCAGCCCTCTGTGGGAGAAAGCAGTCAGCAGAAGCTCTCTTGGTGGACCTTTGCTTGCTATGCTCAGTTTCACTGTCTCAGAAGGGATCTCCAGTCCAGTCAATCCACTTCAGACTAGTGCATATCAAGAGAAGCCACCTGAGATAGGGGAAGGAGCATTTTGATCAGTTCCTAGTGTTATCTCATGGGAAGTCCATGTCCAAGAAGTGTGACAGAGTAGTGTAAGGGCAAGGCCAGATCCCAAGAACAACTACAGAAGAGCCTGGATCGAGGCCTGGCTGCTTTTCTCTGACCTAGTCTCTCCATATAGTCAAAATTATCTATATGACACCCATCTGCAGATGTGGATTTGTAATAAAAATCACAGAATGGGCCAGTGAAAATATTTTTTTCCTGCGCAGGATTTTTCTTATTGAACTACAGCTGGGGAGGTTGTGAGGAGGAAATGCTAGAAATTGAAGTCCACTGTGCCCAGTGGTCTCTCAGTTCAATACATCAGCTTGGTGTAAGCCCAAGCTCCCTCTAAGCCACTGGCACAATGTGCAGACGGGTGATGGTGCCCATTCAAGAAAGAGATGTTGGTGAATAAGAGCTCATTTCTCAGCAGATCTGTTTTGTTCCCTGGGGTGAAGGCTCACTGGGGCTCTTGGGCAACATGTCAACAGACTGCAGAGAAGATAACAGGTAAAATGAATTGGCAAGTTTCTGAAATTCAATACCTGTGCAGTCAAAGTCTGAAGGATACTGCAGGTCACAGACAGAAGGTCACTGACAGCAATCTGAATGAACCAAGGAAGTATTCACCTTAAGGGGATGTAACATAGCTGAAGGAGAACAATTCCTCCTCTTCACTATGAATGAAACTTCAAAATATTGCTTGTTCTTATCTGAGTCAGAGAAAAAATAAGCATCCTTCTTTTTGAGGATTGTTCTACAGGTGGGGGATAAGACCATGTGTGGCTGTAAGGCATAGTGAGATGTAATTAAGGTGCAAAACCTGCAGTCCTGACTTATTCCATGTCCTTGCTTTGACCAGATTGTTTCCCTGGGTTGTCTTGTTTGGAGACAAAGTGAAAAATTAGGGGAAGAAGGGGTGGGAAACAGGATGGGACAAAGCCCAACAGCTATTTATCTGGTGGGTTGTGTTAAAAGTCAAGCCACAAGGCAGACCCTTATGTTACCACATGGATTAACTCTAGCCTTCCTCCTTCAAATTCTTTCAGTTGTTCAGATGATAATTGTTGGTCCATACCTGGCTATCCTTCTCTTTCTTTTCTTGATACCTCTGGGAATGTACTCACCTTGCATCAGAGAGATGGGGACACTTGGACCAAAGCCAGCTCTCATTGGACACCGTGGAGCACCAATGGTAGGTCTGGATGTTACTTTAACTAATTTCTTCTATTTTTCCCATTCTTCCATTTCTCCCAGGTGACAGGAGATAGGACAAGGGGCAATGGCCTCAAGCTGCCCCAGGGCAGGGTCAGATCAGATGTGAGGGAAAAGTTCTTCCCTGGCAGAGTTGTGGGGCTGTGGAACAGGCTGCCCAGGGAGGGGGTTGAGTCCCCATCCCTGGGTGTGTTTAAAAAAGGGTAGATGAGGTACTTAGGGATATGGTTTAGCATAGGACAGGAACAGTTGGACTTGATGATCTTAAAAGTCTTTTCCAACCTTGTGATTCTGTGATTCTTCATCCTGTGTCTTGCTACCTTCCTCATCATCTTCTGTTTTTTTTCCCATGGAATCTGTGGAGGGTGGAAGGGGAGACATACTGAAGGCATTGCTGCATGGGTTTGCTAGCAAGGATAACACTATTCCTGATGAACAGGGTGGATTTGGTAGCCAAAGTGGATGAAAACAAGAAGTAGACATCAATAAGATAATGATAGCCTCTTAATAAAAACCACAGGTGTTTTATAGAGAGACAGAAAGCTTTTTATAAGTCCTCCAGAACGTGTTTGAGAATGATCTGCTCATTATTTTTTTTTCCCAGTTGGCACCAGAAAACACTGAGATGTCATTTCAGAAGACAATTGAACATGGTGGGGATGGTCTTGAAACAGATGTCACCATTAGGTAAGGGGAAAACATTGCATCTCATGGAATACATGCTTTTTCTTCTAAGAGGTGCTTTTGGAGAGATACAACTCCAGGCAATTAGGTTTTACTGATGGATGGGACAGGGCCCTTCAGTTGGCGTGTGATGATAGGGGCTGTAGGGCATGGCTGTTCCCAGCCAAGTCAATAAGCTGTAGCTATTGATTTTACAATTGTTATTTCCACAGTATATTTTTAATGCTTTTCAGAGTATAAAGTCAAGTCCCTACCCTAGTCTGACTTCCAGGCCAAGCTGCATCAGGCCTCAAACCTATAGAAAATTGTGTTCAGACTTATGATGGCATTGCCCTCATTATAAGATCTTTAATCTTTTGTTTGGAAGACCCATTGAGGTGAATATGCTGTGCAGGATGAGCAATTTCCAGGCACTGAGTGAAAAAAAATAGTAATGCTTAGTTGTTCTACTAATGTAGACTTTTCTAAAGGAGAAAATTTTGCCTTTCCATCACTGTCCATTTAGACTTCAGTCCTCTGAAACCCATATAAACACTTTGGGAACAGCAAAAAGAGATTTCAACCATAAGTTACTAACCATTTTTGGGTGGGGCTGGAAGCCATAAATGCCACAATCTTCACTTTACCCCCAAGGAAACTGAGGCACAGACAGGCCTGACTTCTCCAATTTACCCAGCAGTATTTCAGCTGGAAATAACCATGTCTTGAACCTCAGGCTTCCTCCCTATCCTACTCTCAGCACTAATGGAGGTTGCACTGTTGCTTTCATAGTGGCCCACATATTCTTTTGACCTGGCATATCGCTCATGCCACAAATGATCTGAACTCTTGTTCTCCAACAGCTATGATGGGGTTCCTTTCCTCATGCATGACAGCACCTTGAGGAGGACAACTAACATCAACGAGGTCTACCCCAATGACACTGCTCAAAATGCTGCGTTATTCTCCTGGGATGCTCTGAAGGAGTTGAATGCTGGAACCTGGTTCCTTAAGGTAAGCACCATAAAGGGCTGTCATGAGCTGGGTCTGGAAGTGGCACCAACTGGCTACTACTTCATAGAGTCATAGAATCACAGACTGTGTTAGGTTGGAAGGGACCTTTAAAGGCCACCTAGCCCAACCCCCTGCAGTGAGCAGGGACACCTTTAACTAGATGAGATTGCTCAGAGCTTCATCAAGCCTGACCTTGAATTTCTCCAGGGATGGGGCCTCCACCACCTCTCTGTGCAACCTGTTCCAGTGACCCACCACCCTCAGAGTGAAAAAGTGAACATTAGGGACAAGAGGTTGAGCCAAAACTCAAAGTCAGTAAAAATCCTTCAGTTGGGGTGTCCTAGCTTTGTCCAGTTGGCCTTTAGACTTCAGAGACCTGTAACAATTGGCTGGTGGATGTTGTCATGGCTCCTTATCATGGCAGCAGCAGAACACGTTGTCTAGTGGAAGAAGACAACAGCTACTATTGCAAGGTAGTAGCTTGCAAAAGTCACAGATAAACAGTGGGACAGAGAAACACAACAGAACTAGCTGTGAACAACATGATTTAGGTCCCAGGAGCAGTGTTGTCACAGCCTGGGTTAATTTCCCTTCTTTCTCATGTAGAAAAGCTAAGCAAAATAAAACTAATCATCACCTACTGAGGGCTGATAACAAACTTTTTTCCCTTAGAGTTATGAGTTTTTTGCATGCAGCTGACTCCCAGAGTGGACTGCCTGATTGATTTTCTGCTTTTATATCTGTTTCTTTCTAGGACAAACCGTTTTCATGCATGGGCTCACTGTCAAGGGCAGATCAAAACCAGGCAATGAATCAGTCAGTTTACAAGCTAAGTAATTTCTTGCGCCTCGCAGACAGTCAGAACAAACTTGTGATCTTTGATCTCTACCGCCCTCCAGAGAAACATCCTTACAGGGACTCGTGGATCAACAGAACCCTGGAAGTCATCCTCAATGAGTCGGGGATTAGACCCCACCTGGTAGGGTGGCCTCATTCCTCTGTGTCCTTTCTTTTCTTGCTCTCTGAATTGGGATTTCTGGGTCATACCCTGCACGATTTCATCTACATAAAGTCTGGCCCTGTTAATTTCACTTGATTTAAGAGGCATCATTTTGGGTTCCTCAGCAGGTACAAAATGGGGTAACCCTACAGCACGACAGAAAGAAGCGTGTATCCATACCAGCTGATGCCTTAGCCACCAAACACCATCCTTTTGTTGCTATAAGAATTGGTAGCCTACTCCCTGCCACCCATGCTTATTTTATATATTGCATAGAAGTTCTTGGCTTAAATTAAAGCACATGAAGCTGTGAGCCTTCATTCCCTGCTTGGGGGGGATGCTAAATCCATGTGGATCGGTTTATTCATTGATGTCTGGGGAGTCACCCTGCTTTCTGTCTGCTGAAGGTTTTCTCCCATACTGGGAGAGTGGGAGAACAGAGTGTTTTCTGTGGCCTTTCCCATAAACCCAAACTGACTTTTCATGCACCACATCTTTTGTTGGGCTGTGTGAAACGTACTCGCTGATTTCAAGTTGATAAGCAGGGAACAGTGAACACTTACTTCTTGGTGAAAGTTCTCACCCTGCATCCAATGTTCTTTGATCATTGTAACAAGTGTGTCATTTGACAGGCAGGGTTAAGTGTCTCAAGATTTATCTTTACTTGGTTTGTGTGAAGGGCAGGGCATATTAGTAAGTCCACTGTAAATTCACTGGTTCTCTTGTTGCCTGCAGGTCCTATGGCTGGAGAATGACATGAGGTCCTTTGTTCAGTCTGTTGCCCCTGGGTTTCAGCAAACAATGGGCAGTAAAGCACCAGTGGAAGACCTATTGATGGACAATATTGTCAAACTCAATCTGGCCTACACTGAAATGTCCAGTGAAGATATCAGGTAGGTGGACTGGCTATGGTTTGCCTCATGCATGTGGCAATGTCTCCCTCCAGTGACCAGCTCCAGGATCTATAGCATTTTGAGAAGAGCTTCTTTACATCAAGTGGCCATCCCTGTTGTACTGTAGTTCAACTGCTACTGTTGACCCTGTGTGTGGCCAAGAGGTGTCACATGTAAATACACCCCTATGCGGCCATATTAACTCGACAAGGATCTGAACATCATCTGAGTAGAATAACGCAGCTATGTCCTGATCGCTTGGCTTTCTATTCATGCCATCCCTAGTCCCACCAACACTGAATCATGGAGAATGAACAGCCATTTAACCTCCTATGGCTCTTCCACAAACATCAGTGTAAGTGCATAACGCTGTGGTGAGAGAACATCACCATTTGTAGCTGGTGTTTTGGAGAATTCATTTCTTGTCTCTGCTGCCACCATTTCTCTGTTGCTTGAGACACTCTGAAACTGTCATGTCTCCAGTGGAAGACTCCACGTTCATTGCAGGAGTTTCCAAAATATTTTTTTCTATTGAAAAACAAAACAACACAAACCCTGTCTTATATGAACCATCATAGAATTGTTCATTGAATCCCAGAATGGTCTGAGTTGGAAGGGACCTCAAAGCCCATCTAGTTCTACCCCCTGCCATGGGCAGGGACACCCCCCCACCAGGACAGAGTGCCCAAAGCCCCATCCAGTCTGGCCTTGAACACCTCCAGGGATCCAGGGGCAGCCCCAGCTTCTCTGGACACCCTGTGCCAGGGCCTCACCACCCTCAGAGGAAGAATTTCTGCCTCACATGTAATCTCCATCTGCCCTCCTGCAGCTGAAGGCCATTCCCCTTGTCCTGTCCCTCCCTGCCCTTGTAACCATTCATTTTCCAGATTCCCTGGAGCCCCTTTAGGTACTGCAGTGTTGCTCTAAGGTCTCCCCAGAGCCTTTTCTTCTCCAGGCTGAACCACCCCAACTCTCTCAGCCTGTCTCCATAGCAGAGGTGCTCCAGCCCTCTGATCACCTTT
This sequence comes from Hypotaenidia okinawae, assembly GCA_027925045.1. Lineage (NCBI taxonomy): Eukaryota > Metazoa > Chordata > Aves > Gruiformes > Rallidae > Hypotaenidia > Hypotaenidia okinawae. Next base: position 213,212,252 of record BSDF01000001.1, read on the forward strand.
GTGGCCTCCTCTGGACTTGTTCCAATAGCTCAATGCCATTCTTGTGCCTGGGACCCCAGAGCTAGTTGCTATATTACAGGGAGAGGCCTCACCAGAGTGGAGCAGGGGGGCAGAGTCCCTTCGGTTGACCTTTGGTCATGCTGCTTTTGATGCAGCCCAGGACACGGTTGGCTTTCTGGGCTGCCAGTGCACATTGCTGTCGCACGTGCTGAGATTCTCATCAACCAAAACCCTCAAGTCCTTCTCTTCAGGGGTGCTCTCCATCCATTCCTCACCCAGCCTGTAGTTGTGCTTGGAATTGCCCTGACCCATGTGCAGGACTTTGTTGAACTTCATGAGGTTTGCACAGGCCCATCTCTCAAGCTTGTCAAGGTCCCTCTGGATAGCGTCTCTTCCCTCCAGCACATTGACTGCACCACACTTCTTGATGTTGTCAGCAAACTTGTTGAGGGTGCATCGGTCCCACTGTCCACATCACTGACAAAGATGTTAAAGAGCACTGGTTCCAGCACTGAACCTTGAAGAACACCACTTGTTTACTGGTCCCCACTTGGGTGTGGAGCTATTAACCACAATCCTTTCAGTGTGACCATCCAGCTAATTCCTTATCCACTGAGTGGTCCATCTGTCAAATCCATGTGTCTCCAGTTTAGGCACAAGGATTTCATGCAGGACAGTATGACGCGTGCTTGGCACAAGTCCATTTAGATGACATCAGTTGCTCTTCCCTTATCCACTAGTGCTGTAACCCTGCTGTAGAAAGCTACCAAATTTGTCAGGCACAGTTTGCCCTTTGTGAAGCCATGTTGGCTGTCACCAATCCCCTCCTTATTTTCCATGTGCCTGAGCATAGTTTCCAGGAGGATCTGCTCCATGATCTTGCCAGGCACAAAGGTGAGACTGACCTGCCCTTAGTTCCTTGGATCTTTCTTTTTTTCCTTTTTTAAAAATGGGGGTTATGTTTCCCCTTTTTGAGTCATCCATCTAATGGGAGGGAATAAAGAAGATGGAGCCAGATGTTTCTTGTTTATTCCCCATGCTATTTGTGTTTGCATAGAGACATTTGGGTTGGGCCCCCAGTGAAGCTGACTTACTGGCTGGAATGCCAAAATTTTTTTTTTCTTACTCTTTCCCATGAAAAAAACATTGAGATTAAAAAAAAAAAGAAGAAAAAAAAAAGGTTAATCCTCTGAATGAGAATAATATTCATGTTTTCTCAATGATAATTTTCATAGGATGTAAAATCCTAGGTAGATCCCATTTGGGTAAACCCTGAGTGGATCCTAGGTAGATTTATAAATGCTGATATTGATGATACATTCCTTTACAGAATATAGTCTTAATTGATCTTAAGTTTCAATAGTTTATAAGAACTTGAAAAATGATGAGTTGATGTAGCTAATGAACATGAGTAGCCAGCTTTGAGGTGGTTTTGAACCCATTCTTGGGAGATTGCAAATATATCATTACACTGGTTCATATGGCAGAAGGTTAAGCAACGTTTTGAGCTTTAACTGCCTTTGTTTCCAGCAATTTTTTGACCAATTGTGAACAATGAATTATTGACTGGCTGGCTTTCCTTTACATTCCTTATCTAGTTCCTAAACCAAGTCGTTCCTACAGAAAATTGCTATTACTCCTTGATTCAGCACAAAGTATTAACCTCCTTGCTTAATGAAGGCTATTGGCTTTTGGTCTTTTAAAGGAAATATGCTGAGGCAAACATTACCACCAACCTCTATGTGGTCAATGAACCCTGGCTTTTCTCCCTGGCATGGTGCTCTGGGGTACACTCTGTGACCACTAACGCCGTCCACACGCTGAAGAATTTCAGCCAGCCACTCTTCCTCATGGTAAGCAAAAATTCCCCCCACTCCCCTAACCACCCCCAGGGGCAGGAAGTAAGTTTGAGATGTTTGTGGTTACCTTTGGAGACCCTGGGCCAGTTAATGCACAGATAAAGGATATGACCCTTCACATGAAAAGGACCCAAGCTGAAACCTGACTTACCTGACACCAGTGAGCCACTCCAAGTACCACCATACCCTTCCTCTCCTTTCTCCTGGCTCAGGTAGAATCACCTTGAGAATGAGGGAAAAGAAGTCACATTGAGGCCTGTACAGGGAGAAAGGACAGACCTTTGAGGGCACATGCTGATGCATGAGAATTTCCATTTCTAAGCCTTGAAACACCTTATTGATATCAGAAATTCCTCATTTCTCAGGGCTTCCCAATGCCCATCAAGCCCAAGGGAAACAACCACAGAAATAACCCTTCCTTGCAGGGAGGAATTTTTCACATAATTTGCCTACTTCCTGCTCTGCTTTGGATAACTTGTAGGGCTAAGGAGAGCCTGGACTCTGGTCCCAGCTTAAAGGTTACTGGTATTACTGAATAACTGATTTCACACATCTGAAGTAGGTTTTATAGCGTTCTTGTCCAGAAAACTGCAGTGGTTCAGTCCTTTCTGAGGGAGGTTAGAGGTCCAGTCTAAGGATGAATCTTCAGATGCTCTTAGACTTAAAGCAGGAGCCACTCCAGACCCTCTGGTGTTCACTAAAGAGAAACTTTTGCCAGGGAAAATGAGATGCCACCAGTTGACAGGGAGTGGAGTGACCCAAAGGGCCTTCCTGTACAAACAAAAGTTCCCCATTATATTCACTGTGATGTGATACAATCTCCTTGGCTGCACAACAGACCTATTTTAATGAAAGGTTATGGTTTGGCAGCAAACCCCGCTGGTGAGTGGCCACTTTGAAAGGCCACCAAATGTTTTAAACACCTGAGGGATGTTAGAGCACATGTAAACCAGGCAGCTGAATGGCCATATCTGAGGAGCAAGAAACAGTCCAAGCAACTTTTCTGGTGTATCTTGGTGGTGGACACATCCTCTGTTGTTCTCTTGCAGACTCCACAGCAGTACAACATCATGTGGATCCTGACAGATCTGACGGCTGTGCTCCTCATCTCACTCATCTTTGCCCTGCACTGGTAACTAAGTTGCTCATGGCCATGCTAACCTGATCTTTTGTGCCAGGTGGAGGGGAGTAGGGATGCTTCCAGGTAAACTGAAAGCTTAAAACTACTCTTGAGAACATTGTCTTCAGGAACTAGAGGAAAGCTCTGAAAGTCTCCAAATATCTCTATTATTTCTCCTGCTTGTTCTCATTTCTCCCTTATATTTTAGCAGCTCAGGCATCATCTACAATCAGGAATCAGTGGAGACCTGGTATATTTAAGAGTAGGGACATAAACCAGTAGTCAAACCTGACAGGAACTTATCTTTCTATTCTTACTGTTGATATATACACTGTTGCATTGTATTGACTTAGGAGGAAAGGTCTCAGTGTTAATATCTGAGCACCCTGTGTGTTACCTGCATACATCGGAGCCCCGGAGGAAATTCATCATCCCAGATGAAAATGTCTGAGTATGTCGCAGGCACTGTGTTGTGTTTCCTCCCTGTCAAAGGCTGTCAAACACATTGAATCGCATAACTGGGGAAACTGGGAGAGGCACAAAGTATCTCCTTCTCTTCCTCACCCTGCCCTGCTCTTTGCAGTCCTTCCCAGGTCCTGCTTTAGACGCTTTCACCCTGCTTTCAAGGCTGCAAATTGCAGGGTGGTTCACAATCACCCTTGAAATGTATCGCTGCCACCATCAGACCTTCCCATGCCCGCCTCCCCCAGGCTTCAGTTCATGTTGTGTGTGCATTTCCCAGGGCCCAACAGATGCTTCTGCATCTGCCAAGTTACAACTAATTTTGGGCTGGCATTGCAGCAAGGGCTCTGCTAGGAATGAAGAGCTGTCAGCAGTGCTTGAGAGCCCAGCTTTATGAATGCACCAAAATCACTATGATTAAATTTCTCTAGCTGCTTAGGAACCAGCAACTATGAACACTTGTGAGCTCTTAAATATCTCTTAGAATACAGGACTTAGTCGCAAGGTTGCCTTCAAAATGCTGTTGCACACGTGGAGTCCCTACTTGGGAAGGACCTGAGCAAATCCCAATATACCAGGGCAGTTTCACCCATAAGCAATAGAAAAAACGTTGTCATGGGCACCAGGGAGCTGTGAGGGGAACCACAGCAAACAATGGCCTAACCAAGGTGTTTTGCCCCATGCAGGTGGCGAGAGAGGAGTTTCTCCTGCTGTGCCCAGGATGGTGGCCCGATGCTGGAGAGTGGCACCTACAACAAGTTCAGGACAGGTGAGCAGGGCAAGGAGGGTCAGAGCCATCTCTGGTGGTGGTACCAGGGTCAAATGGCTCAAAGCCCTGAGCAGTCCAACCTAACTGGTCCTTCTTCAGGCAGAGGTTGAGGCAGAGACCTCCAGATGTCCTTCCAATGTGCATTACTCTGTGATGCTGTGAAAAGACAGCCCAGAGGTGCTGAGCACTCTGAGCAAGGCAGGGTAGGATTGGCTGGGGACACTCCCCTGCACCAGGTTTCTGCACCCATGGAGCTATCATCCAGACAAAATGACCTGGCCTGGGCTGCATGCATTTTCAGTCAGATTATTTGCTCATGACAGCTGGCAAAACAACTGTAGATGTTTTGGTAGCTCACTGCGTGTCCTCTTTTCCAGAGCTCAGTGACATGCCTACTGTCATGGCCTGACATGGACGGGGAGGGAACATGGACCTGCCATCTTGATGAGGACTGGAGAACAGACCCTCCCCCGATGTCCCTTCCTGCAATGCAAGCATCAGGCTCCCATGTAGGCCAGCTGAGGGGGTGGGAGGGACTCAGATCCACCTGGTGAGGACAAGTCATTTGCCTGCATGACCCTGCTAGAGATGAGCACTGAGTTTCTTCTCCTATGGTTTTTCTTGAATTCCTGTGCTTGGCTGGGATCCCTGGGATGTAGGGGAACCCAGATAGAGTTGCAGCCATGAAGAAACTATGCACCATCATGAGATGCAGCAGCCCCATGGGAGCCACCATTTCCCTTCGAGACATCTGGCATCTCACAAGGCAATCATTCCGTGATACCTCCTTCCATGTGCAAGTCCTCTGTTTCTACAGCGATGTTTTACACAGCCTGCAGAGATCTGAGCTTCTCTCGTCCTCATTTATCATGGCTGCCCTCATTTCTCCTGTCAGACCAGCCTCTTCACATGCTCCCTTCCTCCTCACAGGTTTCCTCCAGCTGCAAGAGCACACCAACCCCATCATGATGGTCAAATTCTGCTGGCTGGTTCACCATGGACCTTACCTCTCTATAATGCAGGCAGGAGCATCTTAGGTTTTCCCTTTCCCCACTCTTGCCCTGCCATGGATTGTAACAGGACTGCCTCTTCCCCTTGGCTGTGGGCAAGGGAATCTCTTTCCACGGACACTAAGGGACTCATTCATGCCTTGGCCATGTAACTACTGGGACAATGACCAGGAGCACACCACTTTTCTCCAGAAGGACTGAGCTGCATGTGAATTGGTCCCACCACGTGTGCTGTTTGCTCTTCCCTTGGGAAGGTCTCTATATACACTCCTCACCCTGGGATTTATTCTGATGTTTGTTTCTCCCGGTGGCTGCTGGCACAGAGGGGATGGGGGACTCTGCCCTGCTCTGCAGGGAGATGTGAGCACCTCCCATATTTAAGCCATAAATTTCTACTTGAACAGATAACACATTTTTTTGGGTAAAATTCAAGTGCTGTTTTAAATACATTCTAGCTCTTTTATCCTGTTTTGTTCTTATTCCATTGGACTGGGAAAGAGGAAGAAAATAGTACTATTTGCCCCAATCAGGATGTAGACATTTTCTCATACATAAGTCTCCCGCAGCTTGATGTTTTTGCTAAATAAAGCTATCATAAGTGAATTGTGACAGGGAAGCATTAAGTTTTAGAGTTAACGGTACTGAGAAGCTCTCAGAGCTTCCTAAGTTGCAATTTAGGAGCATTTTGGCTGCTAGACATGCAAAAAGCAGCATTTAGCCTTTGGAAAGGGGCTAAAGGGCTCATAGATTAGTGTAGAGCAGCTCCAAATCTATGAATCATTGGGAGGAGATGCTACTGACAGTGTTACTCTGTTGTGGGTGTCACTCGTGTGGAGGTATGTAAGGAGCAAAAAATAAGAGGTGGAAAGTGTGTGTGTTCAGCAATGGTGAAGCATGATGGGGTCCTCAGCCTGTCCCCTGGTGTCCAGGTGAGGAACTTGGCTGTGATCCCCCAACCACTACTCTTAATATGTGTTAGGAAAAGCCACCTCAATGCACCTTCATCCACGTATCTAACTGCTGCTTTGCCATTTCGCAGTGGTATCTTCCTGTACTCACCTTCCTCATCCTCAGCAACTTTTTCCAGGCCAAGCCTGGAAAATCAGACCTGTGGCTTCCTGCAATGCCTTATGCTCTGTCACATCTCAGCTACTTTTTTTGCTATGTCAAAGCTAGCAGGGTCTGCATTGCCATGAAGCATGTGGTTGGTAGTCTGATTCCCATGCACAAACTTTTTAGCCAGTATTTCTTACATCCAGTGATTCAGCCCAAAACTGGCCTTTGTCTTAGACAACCAGACCTTGTTTTAGAGGATGAGGGAGACTTCTGAGGCTCCAGTGTTTTACCCAAAAGATTTCACTTAGCTTCCAATTGCTCCCAGTTGCTAGATACTCTCATTTGGAGTCCTACTCTGCAAGGAGAAATCCTGTTCCCAACAGTGACCTAGGAGCCCTGAGCCCACCTTCCCCCATGCAGACACCACCCCAGCCACACAGAGCAGAACAGCCTCCCACAAAACACTTGATGCTTTTTAATTTGAGTATTTAGCTTGGACATACGTGTTTCATGTTACATCACTTGGTGGGAATACAAAGAGGCCAGCAGACAATAATACATATGACACACAGGCACACGCACACGGAGTCCTGGGACACCCTCCCACCCCCCAAAAGGTGGGGGTGCATGGGAGGCTGACAGAGCTGTCAATGTAAGCAGGAGGGGTGGTGGTGAGGGAAAACTGGCCCAGGACAGTGCTGTAAAGAACTGCTGTGCTGCATGGTCTACTGAGCGTGCTGTGGGGTGCAGGGATGGCTGAAGACTCACAAAAAGCAGGGCGGGGGGTAAGGGGGGTGGTGGGATGATGGACACGTGTTCAAGGGCAGATGGGATCCCTAGGACCACTGGATCATGGCTTACACATGGTAGCTGGGGAGGGGAGAGAAGCATCAGAGATGGATGGTGAGAAGGCAGCTTGGCTCACAGTGTAGCCTTGGCTGGTGTAACCATGCCCATTACCAGAGTGCATTGGTGAAGGAAGGGGATCTCCTAGCAGCCCTGGCTGATTGGTGAATATCTCTGTGCAGCATCTCATCCACTTTGGTGGAGCAACTGAGCTCCAAAGACACTGCTACATCCCAGTTGGATGTCACATTCCTTGAGGTCTGATAGGCAGTGTTGCTGTCTGCCCAGCACGCCATGGTGTTGGAGAACTGAGCCCAGCTGAGCTGAACATAACAACACACAACACCCTGCAATATGGACTTTCCTGCAAGCAGCCAAATTCAGCCCAATGCATGGGACCAAGAGAGGTCTCCTGCATCTACTGAGATCCACTCAGTGTTAGTGATGCCAGCACCAGATCTTGGTGGACAATTGTCACCCCTCCTGATGCTGCACACCCAGGCACATGATACTTTGAAGCCTGTATTTTGGAAAGATACTCCAGGCTCCTTCCCCTGCATCCCCCCCAACACAACAGGGCTCCAGCTTCCTCTCTGGTCCCATCTCTGCTCCAAAGAAGGCTGGTCCACCCTGTGGAGTCTCCCATCCATCAGGTGGGAGATGGGACAACCAGCCAGCAGATTAGTACAGCTAACCAAAGATGGAGAAAACCCCACCAAAATCAAGGGCCTGCCCTCACTGTGAGTGGTTTGGGTCCAGCTGGGACCCATAAAAGAGCCATTTCATACAGCAACACACACAAAAGCACAATAAAGTCATTAGTTGTTTCCAACCCTCACAGCCAAGTCTGTGTTTGAATTACAGCTCAACACAGGCTTGGTCTCAGTCTTCCAAGCATGGGAACTTCAAAACCCTCACATCCATACTGAAGTTTGCAGTAAAGATCCTCCCAAAATTACTTTGCCTGTGCACAGGGAGCAAAAGGAGGTAATTCATCTTCCAAGCTTCATGTCCAGCTCAGCCTGTAAGTTGGGAAAGATGTGTCTTAGCCTCTGGCAGTCATGGCTCTGGGGGAATCCCTGGGCAAGGGATTGTCCTGCAGGTTGCCCTCAGCCCCACGTCAGCATCCAGATACCAGCATGCAATGCAGGGCTTTTTTTGGTGGTTTTTTTTTTTTTTCCTTTTTTTTAAAAAATAAATAGAAGAAAGAGAACTGTAAAATTTGTTCTTTAAATATTTCCAGCATTGCACAGACAGCACTTTAGTACTCTAGCCTGTTCGATCAGTGTTTTTTTTATTCTCATTCCTAGTTAAAATGTGCTCCTCCCAGCCTGCTTTTTCTTTCTGTCCTTCTGAAGAACACCACGTATTCTTTTGTAATGTCAAAACCCAAGCCCTTCAGTGTTCATTGGATAGATTTCCAGCATAGGTTGGGGTGCTGTTATTCCTCTTCAAACCTGAAATACCCATAACATCATCAAAAGCCATTAGCATCCCAATAGTTCTCTCTTACTTAAGAAAAATAAAACAAAGCAAACCAAGCCACACACACACACACACAAACACACACAAATCCTCTTCCAAGAGCCTTTGTGATGCCAACCGTTGGGTTCAGGCTAACCTCCCCCTGGAGTGTCTTTACTCAGTCACTATCTGAGAGCCGTGGTGTCCCCTGGAAATCTTTGAGGTGTAAGATGGAGTCAGGGTGCAGGGTGGGGAAGGAGAACAGAAGGTCAGAGATAGTCATCTTCACTGGAAGGGGATGTGGGATTTGAGACTTCAAGGTCAGAGTCCAGTGAACTCCCTGACGGTGTTCGGCTCATCTTCCACATCTGGGAGGCAAAGGTTCTCCCCCAGCTGCATGGGTATCCCACAGGCCTCAGCTGGTGAATTAGCCTCATGGCCACCTGCCAGTGGCTTCTTGCAGTTCACTTGCTACCCTTTGCACTCCTCTGTTTACTCATGGCTGTTAGCATCTGGCTGATGTACGAGGTCAAAAGATCATCCATCTTGTATCCCTGAGGAGGAGAGAGAAGATGTTACCTGCCTTTAGAGCACAGTTTAAAGTTTCTGGCTCGTGCCTCCTGAACACACTGGTTACCAATAGTTGCCTTTCAGGATTTTTAAGTACATTTTGACCTGTTCCACCATTTTTCTTGAGTGAAATCACACCAACAGAAGGAACACAGTCCAAACATAATTTGCAGTGTTGAGATGGAGGAGCTCACCATCTCATGATGCTGTTGAGACAAAGGACAAAAGGAGCTTTGGAGGGAACCTGGCTTTTCAAATGGACAACAAAATACTGAATGTGTCAAAGTAATAACAATTAATCCAGCAGGAATTTTTGTCCTTCATGCTTTGGGTTTAAGATAGCTTAGGAGGAGGTTGATTGCTATGATTGTTATTAGGGACAAGTTGGGCAAAGGATCTTGGAAAGGGCTCAAGAGTACCCCCTGCGCCCAGTCCAGTAACAGGGATCAATGTCCCATGCTTCTCAGATGGCAGTGTCCCAAACACCTCAGACTTGCTCTTAAGGTGGATGATGGACCTCATCCATTGAGCAGAGCCATAGGAAATCCAGAAGAATAAAACCTAAGAGACTACTTCAAGCCCAGAGAATCCCTGAGATGCAATTTGCTGGAAGGATTTAATTTTGCCTGGCCAAGTCAGGATGTGGTCTATCTGCACCCAATAATCTTTAATATTTCTTACCAGGGAGGTCTCACAGAGAAGCTTGCTTCCTCTCACCAGATTGCCAATGGTTATATGGAAGTATGTGTTGCCACTGCTCCAGTTAGAGATCTTGGTGAAGGGGTGAGTGATGAGAATATCCTGTGGGAACATAAGGTTGACACTCAACACATCAGAGCTTCAACTTTCACAAAACACTGTGGGGACCTTTCATATCCACATTCAATTTCCATCAAAGCAGACCACTACTGAGATGAGACCGTACCACGACCTCGTGGAAATGTCAGTGAGATGCAAGACTCTGGATCTTCCAGTGCTTGAGGAGGACTCTTATACTGGAGTGACCATCTGGCTGGTGCAAGAAACTAGTAGGAGCTCATTTACTCCAGCTCCTGTCCTAATGTCTGTGAAAGGATTAAGGAAGGACTGTGTCCTCCAGTTACAGGTCCAATAGTTGATGTTCCTAAGCCATCCTCTGTTGAAAAAGGCTGAGCTGCCTTTGTGCAACAGTGAATTTCTGCCTCCAGAAACTTTTCTGGCTGTCCAGCCTTTCTAACCAGGCTTAATGAGAAGTCCCCAAGTTTTGAACTACACACTCCTTTGGATGATCCCTGTGAGGGATTGGGGAGTGGACTCAGGAGCATCTGGTGAAGACCTCAGTTTTGCTTACCTTGGTTTTGGGATCAATGAGGCTGACTCCATGCTTATTGATGGCAATTAGAAGGATTTCTGGATAATTTGGCTCTGTAGTTTGCTGTTGGAAATGAGATGAACTGATTAGGGGATGTGTCATGCAAAATCAAGCCCCTTCCTATTTTCTTTCTCTCTGTGCTCTGCCTGCATTTAGTGGCCCATTAACTGCTATCCAATTTGTCCTTTAAAGATAAACATAGAGCTCATTAAGGTATCAGCAATCACAGAATCACAGAATCATAGGGGTTGGAAGGGACCTCAAGAGAACATTGGATCCAACCCCCTGCCAAAGCAGCTCCCTAGGACAGGTCACACAGGTCGGTGTCCAGACAGGGCTGGAATATCTCCAGAGAAGGAGACTCCACACCCCCTGGGCAGCCTGTCCCAGGGCTCCCTCACCCTCACTGGGAAAAGTTCTTCCCCACATTGGTGTGGAACCACCTGTGCTCCAAGATCTGTTTAATTCTACAGAAACAGCGTTATATTAGCAGAGATTCACAATGTGCTAGATTGGAAGAAGCCTTTAAAGGTCATCTAGTCCAACTTCCCTTCACTAGAACACATTAGATAGAGCTACAAGTGTAGAAGCCCCTTTTCCTTAAAACTGCCTCGAGATTCCCCATCCTTTGAGGTAAGAGAGCCCTTTTCTACACTCACCTGTAGCTGGTACGCTACTCTAGCAACTGGGGAAGGAGATAGAAGGACAGTCATCATCTCCTGCTCTGAGGCTGACCCCACCAAGTTCAGTGAAGACCATCCAGGGAGTTTTCAGCAGGTTTATCTCCAGCGTTCACATCACCCACAAGTGTTCCCTGACCACCACTCAGAGACCTGTGCTGATCTCAAGGAAGCAAGCACTGCTCCTCAACCAGCACTCAGTCAGAGACTGGAGGCCATTCTAGAAACCTCACAGTGTTTTTTACCTAGCAATAGCTGGGACTGTCTAGTTAAGTATAGCTCTCCTAAATGCATGATAACCAATGGGTGATTTTCTGACAGCATTAAGTTCCTTGCCATTGGCAAGGAAGAGCTGTGACAGCCTGACAAACCACAGATGTCCTTTTTCCCCTCCAGTCCCTCTGCTCTTCGTCATGCGTGCTGCTGTGGACCTCCGGGCCAAGACTATACTGCTCTGTCCCCTTCTGACCTCTACATTGAATTTTGTTCCTGCTGATAAACCTTTCTTCCAGCCCTGTGCTATGAATGACCTTCATTTTGTTCCATTGATGAGGTAGTGCACAGAATATGGGGCTCAGCTTCTGGCCCTTCCACAGATTTCTTGGCTACCAAGTCACTTTAGGTGGAAAAAATCACAGGATATCATCAGATCCCTTATGCCACCTAAGATGGACATAACAGAAAACAGGGATTGAACTAGATTATTTCCAGAGTTCCCTTTCAACCCCTACAAATCTGTGAATCTGTGAAAATGGGGTGCCCAGGTTCAAGGAACTGATGATTAATTTCAGCAGTTTGTTTCCAGCCCAGTCTCCTCGTGTGGTCATTGAGAAGATGGAGGTGCAGCCAGGTGTGCAGAGTACTTGGACAGACTTATTGACTACTGGCCTCTACTGTCTTTGATGGAAGCTTGGTGCCATGGTGGGTGGTCTGGATTTGGATTGGGCGAATGCAGACACATCCTTTGGAAAACTGAACATTCCCCTTTGCCTTGGCAAATCAGAGAATCTCTCTTGCCTCTTCAGCAGCACAGCTACCAGTATGGACCCAATGATTGAGATATGCTGAAGCTCTACAGTGCCTCTGTCTGGGTAAAGAGGCAGCACAGCAACAAAGGAGTGTGTCGATTCTTCACTGATGGAGAGTCTCACACTCTTTCCCTGCTTCATCAAGGTTGTCCCAGTCTGGTCCAGACACAGGGATAGCCCCAAATACCTGGAAACCCTCTGTAATATAGGGCTCCTGACCTTGGCTGAAAGCTGCAAAATAAAACCCAAACATGGCAGGTACCTTCACTTCGAAGAATGCTGATCCAAATGTAGGCCACTTGAAGATAATCTTTAGGAAGGCAAGCTTGGCTTCTTCTCTTGTTTTGCCTGCATGCTTATTGTAGTATGCCACGATTGACTGCAACAGAGAACACAACAGAGCTGGAGGGTTTGCACTGCCTAGCACTGGGGATGTTAGCATCAGTCCCACAAAGATGGCTGTTTCTAAGTCTCTGTTCCAGTAAACACTTCACAGAAGTGCTGGCTGGTCACTGGAACAGGGCCCAGAACCAAGGCAGGTCCTTCTTTCTTTAGATGAGCTGTGCTGGAGAATCCATTAAAGAGATTATAGGTTTTGATCCTTAAATCTATGCAGCAAATAAGACTGAGAGACCTGCAACCCAGAAAAGCTGATAGGCTGCTCTTCGGTCACATGGCTGAGTTCAAGTATCAGGAAACAGATAGGTCTCAGGTGGTTTCTTGGCAGTGAGACATATGGGTTATTTTACGGCTATAGACCTGCCTGCGTCTATGCCACAGCTCTCCCTGTGTAAACTAGGGAGATTTACCCCTCTACTCAGCAGTTGGACTTAAACAATTGGCCTTTACGTGTGTCCATATGGTGCTGCATCCACCACTTCAGCTGCAGCCACATGCTGGGCAAACAAAACCCACTGCAAGGCACATGTGTGTGAACTTGCATGTATGGTTTCTTCTCTTGGTGATGCTGGGGAGGCTGTGGTTCTGCTAAGGTTTAAGAGGGACCATGAGTCACTCATTCTGGCAGCCCTGTTTTGATGTTGAATGTCAAACTAGTCAACCAAGATCCTGGGCTTCCCCCAGCCAGGTCAATATGAGTCAAGCAGCTGTTTTTACCCTTTTCCAGTCATCTGGAGAGAGCTGCCGGACAAGATCCTGAGGCACCAGCTCCTTCAGGAGCTTGGGGATGCTGGGGAAATAGGATTTGTCATCCTCAAACTTCACGCGATAGATGAGAGATGCCAGCTGCAGGACCTCTTCCCGTGTGCACTTGTGGTAGCCACGCAGGTACTTTGGTAACTCCTGCATGGAGGAAAGAACAATTCAGAGAGAGAGAGGGGATGACCCTGAACCTTCACCCTCAGATGTTAAATATAGTTCGTGGAGGTATCCAGCAACTGGATACGAGTCTGTGCCTAGGGAAACACTCAAAGTAGTTGTGCTGAGTGTGCTGGAGACGCAGCTGCTTAGCTGAGGCCACACCAGATGTTTAAAGATCCTCTTGGGTCTAAAACAGTCTCCTGTTATGTGGAACAGGGAGGTCCCTATGTTAGCTGTCAGGTGTGTGAACCTTCAGTCTTGTTGACCCTCCCTCATCCTAGGAAATCCACCCCCAGTAACGGCCAATTGGAAATAAGTGTGCTTTCTGACTTTTTTGCAATTAAAAAAAATAATCTATTTCCTCATTACTGGAAATGTGTCAGGTGAAAATGTGTCAGGTTACTAACTCAGGCGTTAATGGATACAGTCATTTGGGGATAACCACTTTATCCAGGCAAGAACACAGGAAGTGTATGTGAGAGAGAGCTTTACGACATGAAGATGTCTCTTTCATGCCAGGAGAAACAAGACCAGAAGAACTGTAACTTCTTACTTCTGGGGCCATCACAGCTCATCTCCATGAATAGAGGTGACTGAAAACGCTCAGGATGTTTCTATCTGAACCTCCCTGCTGAGGCTGCCAGCAGGGCATGTTCTCTCCTGTTTCTTGCTGCCACCTAAAGCCCAAATCCCAGCTGAGCTGTTTACGCTAAGCACATGAAGGCTGCTCCTTGCCACACAGCCCAACAGTGCTCTTTGTAGTGCTCTATTTAAGGCAAGAATTCTTCCCATTTAATGCAAGAGTGTGTCCATCTGCAGAGGGCCAATGTGTTTGTAACCCATTCCCAATTCCTCCCAAGGCTCCTGGAGTACCTGGTAGTAGTGGAAGATGGAGTCTGCCATTGAGTCCTTTCCAGGCGTTGTGTTGGTCCACAGCTTTTTCATGAAGAACACTTGGTAGGTGAGGGAAGGCACTATACCTGTGCAAGGGGAGCAGGGAGCAGATATTTAAGAGCAATGCTGTGAGTACCAGCTGGCAATCAGTGTCCCCCCAAGCCAGTGGTGCCTATGTGTTGTCATAACCTGCAGGGATGGGGACACTCACAAGGCCAAATGGGTTCTGACCTTGCAGAGAAAACCACATCTTTCCCTTGCAAAGCTTTAATAAAATTGAGAGAGTGTCTGCATTCATTTGCACCCCCGTGCTTCAATGACAGTGTTCATGACTAATGCAGGATGGAGAAATTGCCTCCTGGAGGCACCTGTATCTTGCAGCCACTGATACATTCAGCAGAGCAGCAGTCAGCTCCACTGCAAATGGAAACAGCAAGGTGAGATGAATCCCACCACTGAAACCCTCCAGACTGGCTCTGGAGAGTTGCCTGCCAGCAGGTGCTCCTTCTGGAGGCCAGGTCTAACCCTGGGACAGATGTCTTTCTGCTCCTGGATGGATCATCTCCCAGGTGATGTCCCCAGGGCTGGTGCAGACAGCACATCCACGGTAGTGTGGACCCATGTACATGGAAGACTGTGGGGTCAACCTTGTTTGAAAGGGCTGGAGGGCTCTAGGAGAGCCCTGTGTGACCCACAATGGAGAAGAGTCACTCTTACCGTCTTTTGCAGGTCTTGCTTTCTTTATCCAGTCTGTCAGGTGTCTCACAAAGTCAAAGAAGAAATCTCCCTCAGGAACACTGATGACCTGGGGAGCACAGCAGATGATTATAAAGGCTGGGTACAGTTTCAAGACACCACAGGCAGGGTTGGCCATTGCCTCATCTCCTGTAGCTCTCGCTCGCTGCTTTATCCCAGTTACACAGATGTGTTGCAGACTGAAAAAGCCACAGCCAGCACCTTGCTGCGGGCTCTGTCTCTAATTTCACCCATTACTCCTTATTACAGCTTCCTGTTTAACCAGAGCAATTAATTTCCCTTCATGATGGCCATCTTCATAGATTTCTTTCACTTGCTCGAGGCAGCTCTAAGCTTGTACGCTTTTCTTAGTCCTGTCATATCAAGTTGACTTAGCAACAACTCAGGAGAACTTTGCCTGTCTGTGAGCCCTTTGGGATGACTGCTGTAAGCCAGGGCTGCCAGACCACTTGTAACAGTTGGATCTAGCCACAGTGCTTGCTGAGAAATGCACCTGACCTCTGAGGGTACAGATAGCTCTGCGCCACCGATGTGAATTCACTGGCAGGTGGGACTACCCCAGCCGCTCGGTGGGTCACTCACCTTGTCGGAGATTTTGACGAAGAGGCTGAAGCCCTCAGAGGATTTTAGGAGCAGCCTGTTGGAGATGTTCTGGCAGAAGTCCTTGGCTTTTGTGCTAGACTCCACCTCAAATGCCTGTAAAGAAAAGAAGGTCTTCACCACATCTCTGTCAAGGTTAATTTCCACGTTATGCTCTCTTCGAGGAACTCCAGGCTCAGACACATGAAGGGATTTACGTGCTCACCACCAATGAAGTCAGTGACACCGTGGATTATGGCTCTGGGTGTGGGAAGGGACTTCTGCAGAATCTCAGCCATGCTACTGCTGCACTGTTGTGTTTTATGACTTATATCCTATGCTGGCTTATCAAAGGGACACCAGTCAATGCAACAGATTTTTCTGAGCTGACAGTTAGGTCTCAGAGACATTTCTCTAGGTGGTGGAGAGAAAGAGAGAGATACGTCCAGGTGGGTTTGTCCTGACCATCTCTCCACTCACGATGATGAGGTCAGATGCCTGGCTTAGGCCAAATGACTGACTTCTGGATAGCTGAGGAGAGGGAGATGACTCCTGCTCTATGTGTGGATGGGACATCCAAAGGTCTGTCCCACCTGCTTGCAGGTCCTGGCACCTCTTTTTTCTTTTGAGCTGTGCTCAGCACTTTAGTGGCCTCAGTTTCACTCTGCCCACATAAAGAGATTCAGTTCATAGCAGTTTAAGGAATTTAAGCTGCTGAACACCATATGCATGACTCAGCCTGAACCACCAAACCACCAGTGCCCATGTTCCAAATCTTGTGAGAGATCAGCCTGGAGCCCTTAGGCGTGGATGCAAGTTGTACCAGAGCGATGCTCCTCTACCAGTCCACCTAGTGACTGGCCAAAAGGATCACAGCAAACCCATTCAAGTGCAGAAGTTCCCACTGCCTCCTTCTACTGGCTGTCATGCAGATGCATGTGCATAAAGCAGTCTCATGCTTATTGCTGGCTACATAGGAAAAGCAACTGAATTGATGAGAAATCCCAGCAGTTCTTTTAACTCTCCATTACAGATAAAAAATAAAGTATGCACAGCTTCTGGAGAGGAATCATTCTTTTTTTTCCATGAGAGCACACTGCTTTACACATAAGCCCACCTGGAAATACAAGAATTTAGTTGTGCCCAAGGGCATGGAGCGGGGAGAAAGTTGCAAGCCTCACAGGAAGACTAATCAGTATCATGACACAGCAGGATATGCAAGGACATGCATATCTGCTCTGGCATCAGCATAACTAGCTGCCTTATTAGCATGTAAGATGCCTAATGAGAGGTTCCGAAGTGCAGGTATGATTTCTGTGTCACCTCAGGTCAGATGGTATATTTCAGTTACCTACTTTCCAGTGCTGCCAGAGTCTGCCCAGTCCCTAGGAAGCCCCATCATGGGGGGTGATGGATGTACGAAATAGGGTGGATAATATCTGTTGGTCTAGGCTGCAAGTAACTGATACCAAAAGCTTGTGAACCACCAAGGGAATGGAGAGGAACCCAACCAGTTTCCTTCTTGCTAAGGTCATACTCTAAAGACTCCAGTAAACAGCAGCACAGGACCCACATCTTGGGGATCTGATTACTGTTTATAAATATCTGAAGTGTGGGATGCAGGGGGAAATGGCCAGCCTCTTCTCAGTGGTCTGTGGGGACAGGACAAGGGGTGATGGCCTCAAGTTGGAGCACAGGAAGTTCCACACCAATATGTGGAAGAACTTTTTCTCAGTGAGGGTGAGGGAGCTCTGGGACAGGCTGCCCAGGGGGGTTGTGGATTCTCCTTCTCTGGAGATATTCCAGCCCTGTCTGGACGCCGACCTGTGTGACCTGTCCTAGGGAGGCTGCTTTGGCAGGGGGGTTGGACCCGATGGTCTCTGGAGGTCCCTTCCAACCCCTATGGTTCTGTGGATCTGTGTATCTTAAAAAACGTAAATTGGAGTCAGTCGACCCCCTCAGATGGTCAGGATAGATAAGGATGGGTTTTCCTTACACTGCTCTGGTCTAGAGCCTTCAGGGAAGGCTGAATTTTCTGAATCAGAACCAATATTTGCCACTTCTGAGATTTTAATAAGAAAGTTCATAGGCATCCTTCCAGAAAAGAAGAATTTCCTTCTCTCCGTGTTTACCTCATCAGTGTCATCAGGGAAGTAAACCTTATGGAAAATTTGGGTGGTTTTGTGTTGAATGGCCTCCACTTCTACCAGATGGGGTGGGTACTTCCTGGATCCGTTCCTGGAAAACAGGAGGTGGCAAGTGCCACAGCATCAAAGCAAGAATTTAGTGTTTACATCTAAATTAAACAATTTAGTGTTTAATACATATTCTTTTTTATTAATTAAGGTTTTTCCTTTAAAAAAACCCTTTAATATTAGTTTTTTCCCTTCTAAAAAGAAAAACTGTAACAGGGACTGAGTATTTACTTAAGTTATAGGTGACTTAAGTGGACCTTGATAAAGACAACTTAATTAATCTGTCTTTGGCCACATAGTTTATCAGCAGCATCCCTCACACTATGACCCTTTTGTTCATCTTGGTTGAATGCAGAGAGATGCTGTGAGTTTTCACTGTTCCCCCAAGTGCTATTGTATCTCCTACTTCTATTTTCTCATGTATATTTGGATCTGTGTCATGGCCAGGACTAGGAGGTAATTTGGTGCCATACCTCAGGGCTTTCTGGAGTCTCTGGATGCAGTCTGCTGCCAAGGGGTGATGTTTCCGGGACTGCAGAAACCTCTGGACATGGGGCAGGAGGATGTTACTTGGAGGAAAAAGGCCTGTACACAGCCACAAGAGCTCCCAGCCTTTCTCCTCACTGTACCTACACAAGAAGAGACCCAGGAAGAAACAAAAAATCACTCATAGCGTGGATACCACAGATCTGCTCTGCCCAAGACAGGCTAGTGCATTTGGGCCAAGGAGAATGAACAACTCTTACTTGATGTGGTTGTCTGTCAGCTGCTTGAGGGTCTGGCAGTAGATTTCATCCTTCAGGGGTTCAGCTTTCAAGGCACCTTCAAATATTTGGTCTGTCAGCTCATTGACTGAGCGGGTCCTTTTGGATGGGTAGTCACCCATATACTTCAGGACTGGTGGGAGGTAGGAGTCAAGGCTCAGCTAACCAGGATGTTTGGGGAAGCCCTTGAGTGGATGATGTGATTAAAGACAACTAACACATGACTACAGAAGTGAATTCAGCTTTGTGGAGAGGGCACAGTGTACAGTAAAGGCTTTAAATTGCTTTAGGAGATGTCCAGCAAGCTCTCACCCTTTATCATGAATAATCTGGGGCTGTTCAGCCTTGAGAAAAGAAGGTTAAGAGGGGATCTTATTAATGTTTATAAATATCTGAAGTGTGGGACTCAGGGGGAAACGGCCAGCCTCTTCTCAGTGTCTGTGGGGACAGGACAAGGGGCAATGGCCTCAAGTTGGAGCACAGGGAGTTCAGCACCAATATGGGGAAGAACTTTTTCAGAGTGAGGGTGAGGGGACCCTGGGACAGGCTGCCCGGGGGGTGTGGATTCTCCTTCTCTGGAGATATTCCAGCTCCATCAGGACGCTGACCTGTCCTAGGGAGCCTGCTTTGGCAGGGGGGTTGGACCTGATGATCTCTGGAGGTCCCTCCCAACCCCTATGGTTCTGTGAGTCTGTGATTCTGTGATCTCAGGATGAAAGAATTGTTTTGGGATCAGGATATGTAGACCAAACATATGTGTGTGTGAACCTGTGTACTCGTACAGGTACCCTTGTAAGAGAACAGATTTTCAGTGAGTGCCAGACACCGGTGGAGCTCCAGTAACATAAGCCAAATGACGACTTTCACCATCATGCCACGTTTCAACTATCCTGCATGAGCTAGTAAGTTAACTACTAAGCGGTGAGGACCAGCAGGACTCAATTACTTGCTTCCTGGCCCTTGTTTATTAAGAAGTACTGACACCCCTCAGATCTCAAGAATGTTTGATTACAGATTTCAGGCTCAGACCCAAGCCTATGACATGGTCCCAAAGCCCTCAAGAGGGACCAGAGACCTTTCCATTAGCTTTGCTTGGGGCCCTAAAGACCCTGCTCATCTCTTTGCCTGTCAGATCTGCTGCCCAAGGGCTTGCCTCAGCAAGTGGAAGGATATCAATGAAGGCCATGCAGGCTTCTTGAGACAGCTCCTCACTGCCCAGGATCTTCTTTAGCAATGGCTGTTTGATTGGCTCACGGGTGTAACAC
The DNA here is from genome assembly GCA_027925045.1 of Hypotaenidia okinawae. Classification (NCBI taxonomy): domain Eukaryota; kingdom Metazoa; phylum Chordata; class Aves; order Gruiformes; family Rallidae; genus Hypotaenidia; species Hypotaenidia okinawae. The sequence goes on from BSDF01000001.1 coordinate 213,232,240, forward strand.
CATAGCTTGTCCTTCCCACGGCTCTTGGTGATCATGACCCTGCTCAGGGTGTGCTTGGGAGGTGGCCTGGTGAGAAAGGCAAAACAAGAGGAAAGGCACAGAGGTTACAGGTTAGAAAGGGACTGCTGGTGGCCAATGCTTCACCTCAGAGAGTAGCTTACAGCACCTGGCTAACAAACTCCTACACAGTTTAGCAAGTAGCTAGCTCCAGTTCTACCCAAAGATAATCATTTCTACTCTCTAAGGCTCAGAAAAGTCCCTTAAGGACCTTACTCAAACACTGTCACCAAAACAACCTTCTCTACCTCACAAAAAAGCTTCTAACTACAAGAGGAAGGATTGTGATGATGTGGGTGGTCGGGGCAGAAGTGCTGAAAGAACATTGCCTAGCGGAACACACCTACCAGGGTGAAGACATCCCAGAGGATCTGCCCTGCCTTTTTGGGTTGCCAGCCCACCTGAACAGGCTTGAGAATTTTGGGATCAGCCTAGTCAGCAGTAGTGCACATTTAAATCTTTGGAGCTGAGATGAAAATGTCCACACTTAATTCAGCTGCTGCCTATATGGCATGAGGTAAGGATCACAGAAAAGGAATATCAGGCCACTAAGCACAGCCTCCCATATAATACCAAATTTCACACTGTTTCACCTGTGCTGAGCCACATTGACAGAATTTTTCATAAAACCTTATCTGTGGAAAACCTAAATCTCAAATTTCATGACCTAAACAGGAGGCTGTAGTTCTACAAAGTCATACAAGGGGATATTCAGCGTCTTTTCCAGTAGCAAAAATAATCCCTGATTCCCAAGCTACCAGGAGATGGATTCCTAATCTTAATATTTTTGATGCTTAAAAAATTTACCTAAAATAATCATAGGAAAATTCCTCCAAGGTGTATGGCTTTACCCTCTCTTCACTGTCAGAAATTGCCAGCTGAGAGGTTCTGATAACATCTTGTCGTTGATCAGGGGTCATTGTGACCAGTGCCTGTGGGATGAAAAAGTCTCTGTCACCTGGTATATTTGATATAATATATATTAGATGTATCCAGAAAGAGGAAACAATTGCAAAGTGAAAAGAAAACCAGCAAGGAACAACAATCCATTAATTCCAGTTAATAGTAAGAATGAAGAGAATGTGCGTTTGGTCCTAGAGCTCCACATGTGAATGCACCCACCAACCCTAAATACATCCAGAAGTAATCAGGCCAGATGTAGGGGTGTAGCAGGGTTCATAGATATTCCAAGTCATAAGATTGGGGTGTTCAAAGAAACAGAGAAAAAGGCGAGATCATTTTTGCTTTGGACAACTTGTCACATCTCTCAGCCACTCTGATATCCACCTTATTGTCAGGAGGATTCTGGTCTAGATCTGATCTCATCAGAAAGGCCTTTGACTTCCTCAGACTTTGTATCAAGCTTTGTCATTCTCTAAGACAGCTTACCACGATCTCCAGTGGAGGCATGGTGACTGTAGGCAAGACGTAGACTGAATCTGTTGGGAAATCCCCTCTCTGCTTGGTCCGTTCATTGAACCCATTAGCCCAGCCCGAGTTCATTACTTGTTCTCCCGTGTCCTGGTCCAGAACTATGAGGTCTCCTTTGAGGAAGCTGAGAAACCCAGATTCTTCACCCACTGCAAGAAAAACAGCTATTAGTTTTACTTTCTACAATTTTGCCCCCCGATTTCCTCGGCAGTAATTAATCTGTGTTTACCAGTCACTGGCTGGGCCATTTACTTACCAGGGTTTGGGTTGTCTTGGAGAGTGACCACATACTTGGATCGTTTCCTTAGTCCTTCAAGGAAGGTTACCACCAAGTCCCGGATGTCTTCTGCGTTGTTGGAGGTGAAAGTGTATTCGTCACCTTTAATGGTGGCCAAGGTGAAACTCTGCCCTTGCAGCTTTCCCCCTCTGGGATATATATTTCAAAAGGAGACATAAAGAAGAAAAATAATGGCATCAAGAGGCAAAACCTGGAAAAAGGCTGTTTTAGGGTGAGATCAACCACCTAAGTCTGTTTCTCCTTACCTGCTGCTTGACACAGCTGTGATCTCTGGGAAAGAGAGCTCTAAGAGAACCTGCTCCTGTTCATCCACAAAGTACACCCCTGTCCAGTTGACAGCTACGATCACATCATTTTTAGGCAGGCTTGGCCCTGGGTTAAAGACAAGACATCAATCAGTACATGAAGAGTCTTAGGATGTGGATAACACAGGCATTTCAAGGGAAGATGTAATGATCAAAAACCTTAGTGCTATTTTTAGTTAGAGAAATAGCAGCAGACTCATAGCTTGAGCCACTGCTAATGAAGATGCACCAAAAATAATGGATCTAAAAAAGACCAGCTAAATGGATATTAACTATTTGTGTCTGTGGAATCCGTATCTCTCCTTCCTTTGGCTTTGGAGCATCCTGTGGTCCAAGGATGTGCTCTGTAGACTTACCTGAGAATTTGAAGGCTTCATAAAACCGAGAAAACAGCAAAGGCCACTTGAAACGTGCAAAATCCACTACCTCTTCCTTGACTTTCTTGGGGTCTGCTCTCTTCTGAGTATAAATTCCCTACAGACAAAGCAAATTAACGCCAACATGAAGCACAAACCAAAGCGAACAGGAAGAGAGCAAGCAAAACTAATTCACATCACCTGAAGATCTTAGAACTAATATTAATTTAGGTCCTAGTGAGGCTAAGGGCCAAAGTGCTACAGGAACGTGTGATAGGTTGGACAAGGACCTGGCAAAATGTTGGTTTCCACTTCAGGGAATAATTTAACTGCTTGCATCTAAAGTGACCAATCTGGGTGGGATTCATCTTGGCTAACTTTGGGTTTCCTAAGATACATAGGCATCTACCTTTCAGCTTGACAGTCCTTTAGGTGGAAACAGATGCTCAATAGTCCCCCTTAAGCACAGGCATCTAGCTTCATTTAAGTTATCCTCAGATACAGGAGACTTATGTATGTAGCCAGCAGGCTGATGGAGGACCTGCAAGATCCAACTGAACTGCATCCTCTGACAGTAATTGGAGGTGAGAATCCTAATACACATGGACATGCTTACATTTTAGGGGTCTTAATCTGAAGCTGGGTCCTACTGTTACATAAGTGCCAATTCTCATACCTGGATGATCAACCCTCATGGCTGATCATGAGTTATGGGTAATGAGTTATGGAAGGTTTTGCTGTGGGAGGGTGTCATAAGTATTATTATGGAAGTCAGGGAGTTTTTAGACAATGCCTGGCACAACAAGGTCCTGACTGTCTGGAGGCATGACCTGTCACTATAATACAACCACAATCCTATGATACAGGAATGAGACCACAGAGATGACTTTGTGATATAGTGAATTTCTGCATGCTGTTTTCTTCTACCAGATCTTGCCTCAGGACCAGTGGTAAAGGTGAATATGGTTAGTACAAAACCTGCCCTTTCTCTTTGATCTAGCTTCAGACCAGGCTATGAGCTGAGCTATGACGTCTGAGGTATGTTTAAAAGGCTCACAAATCTATTGAAGCACACCTTGGCCTTTGCCAGGTGATCAATTGTCCCCACCTTTTTATGTGCAGCTATAATAAGCTGAGCCCATTTTTCCACTGTTTTCGAAGCTGTGATCTCTCTGTCAGGGATGTAGGATGGAATTAGATTTAGCAGCCTTTCCAGTACCATCTCTGACCCATAGTCCACATAGTACTGCTGTGAAGCCAGTTCTGCCAGATCTTCTTCCTGTGGGAGCCAGAAAAGAAAACTTAATGCTTAGCCAAGCCACTACCTCAACATTCATCCTTCATTGCTCCAAGCTGAGTGATGTGGTCAATACACTGGAGGGAATAGATGCCATCCAGAGGGACTTTGACAGGCTTGAGAGGTGGGTCCATGTGAACCTCATGAAGTTCAACAAGTCCAAGGTTTTGCTCATGGGTTGGTGCTATCCAAAGCGCAACTGCAGGCTGGGTGGAGAATCAATTGAGAACAGCCCTGAGAAGAAGGGCTTGGAGGTATTGGTGAGTGAGAAGCTCAACATGAGGCATCAATGTGCACTTGCATCCCATATAAACAACTGTGCCCTGAGCTGCATCAAAAGCAGCATGGCCAGCATATTGAGGGAGAGGATTCTGCCCTTTCTGGTGAGACACCCTCCCCTGGAGTTCTGTATCCAGCTCTGGGCTGCCAAATCAAGAAGGACATGGAGCTGTTGGGACGAGTTTAGAGGAGGCCATGAACAAGTTGAGTGAGGTGGAGCACCTCTGCTCTGGAGGCAGGCTAAAAGAGTTTGCCTTTTTTCAGCCTGGAGAAGAGAGGGAGACCTCAGAGCACCTTCTAGTACTTAAAGAGGCCTACAGTAAATCTAGAGAGGGACTGTTTACAAGGGCAGGGAGTGATAGGACAAGGGGTAATGGCCTTAAACTGAAGGAGGGGAGATTTAGGTGTGATGTTAGAAAGAAAATTTTTACTGTGAGGATGGTGAGGCGCTGGCACAGGGTGTCCAGGGATGCTGTGGCTGCCCCTGGATCCCTGGAAGTGTCAAGACCAGTTTGGATGGCCCTTTGGTCAACTCGATCTAGTGGAGGGTGTCCCTGCCCATGGCAGGGCATTGGAGCTGGATGGGCTTTGAGGTCCCTTCCAACCAAACCATTCTATGATTCTATGATTCCTGCAGTTACTGTTTCCCAAGTGAATACTGTAAACCCCCAGGCTAATAGGGTTTCAGGGAGGACACTTATTTCACCATGTCAAAGATAAATGCTGGACCAGACCAGTAGCTGCTAAGGTCACTTACCTTGTCACACCGGTACTCCCCAAACTTCACCCCTCGCACAATCTGTTGGTAAATGAGATTGGTGGCCACATTGTCCTCACTTGGGTTGTGCCAGGGAGTGAAGATCTCCTTCCTGAAGAAGAGCCGCCACGGTGCGTTGCGTTCCTGTGCTCCCTGCTCTTTTGCGTACTGCTCGCACTGAGAGACAGCATCCATCACATGGTCATTGCCACTTCCCAGTGAGGAGACCTAGGCAGGGCAGAAAGAAATTCGGCATTGACCTGAATAAATGCTGACCACTCTAGGTAGAGATACCTGTCTCTGAGTCACCTGTCCAGACTTCCTTTCTAATTAGATAAATCTAAGAATCTATCTCTACTTAACAGCCAAGATTGACTAGATCTACACATATCTGGGTGAGCCATTTTGTTTTGAGCCACAATTTCCCATCCAGAATGAAAGGAGAGCATCAACATGAATTAGCAAAACCAAGTATTGTTTATTCATATTGTGCTTTGTAACACTGTTTCAAGATCATGGACTTGGATACCACCATGCTAAGCATCAGACAAACCCAGAATAAAAAGCCTGTCCTGTTACCTAAGATTTATCACCTCTTTCTTCTCACTGTGGTCTTGTGTGAGGCCCTAAAACACTCTATCTCCTCAGAGACAACATCCCTAGATCAACATGTCATCAAAAAAGACCAAGAAGAGTTTAAACCATTTTCTTCTTCACCCACAGGCAGAGGTGGCCACATCTGCAGGTGAGGATATATTTCATTCTCTTACACAGCAACTACGGGAATAATTCTGTTTCACTGGCTTGCAGCTGTTGTCTCATATGACAAACCCTAGGTTTGTCTTCCCTTCTCATTTATGCTCACCTTTATTTTTATGGCATTTCTGAAAGAAAAAAAAATGTTACATTTTTTCAGGTTGAATAAATTAAGCTAAATGCTAATGCAGGTATGGCTGTTCAGACTTTAGCTAATTTTGGAAGTTTAATTTCAATCATCATCTTTCCAATTAAGAATATTTGTCTGCATAAAAATCTAGGCTATTTGTTTTACTAGAAATTCAACTCACTTGATGAATGATCTCTCCCTCTCCTTATCTGGAAGTATAAGCCTTTCACGATATTTTCTCTCCCCTGTCCAGCTGTGGAGGGGGAGGGTGATTTGCTGATGGCACAAGGTCCTTCTGCCCTCTGGAAGTTATGTGATGGCAACAAGAACCTCCCTTTTCTTTCACAGAGCTAGTCAGGAGCTTAACTTCAAACATACCTTGTCAAACAGTGCAATGTAAAGTGAAAAGCCAAATCGATCCTTCAGGCTGATTTTGTCGGCCAAAGAGTTACAGAGCTCTTTAGCAGTTGTTGCAGAGTCAGTCAACAGTGTTTTTGTTGTCCCATCCATAAATGTGACAGGCAGCATGATTGGTTTCTTGGACTTGGTTGCCTAATGGATTAAAGTCAAACTTTATAAAGGCATTTCAATCTCATCAAGACTACTTGCTTACATACTCTTCCACCCAACTGTGGTAACTATTTTCTGCTTCCTGATCCCTCCGACTGTCTGCTTTTCCATAGTACCATAATATACTTTTCCAGAGGATAATGTATGGCCAGTCGTTGGAAACACTTGGAAGTCCCAGATTTTTTTATTTAATACATTCAGTCGTCAAAGTGCCTAATCCAATAAATCCAGGCATGCCTGGGGATGCTCCTGGGCACTGGAGCACAGCTGTCTACGCTAGTAAACAGTGTAGAAATGGAGCAATTATTGTGTAAACTGTGCCTGTTCCAGCTACAGCTATCCCTGAATAAGTCCTAGGGACTATTCTCAGTATGCATCTTGTCCACAATCACCTTCATCTGGAAGAACTTTCTAGCATAAATGGTGGCTTGATCCATGCCAGCTGGCCTCAGTGCCTGAAAGCACTCTTGAGCACATTTAATTTACAAGTACTGATGTAGTCAAAGGGATTGATCTTCAACATGCTCTGGAGCAAATCCAGGATGCAGTACCTTGGAAATATCTGAATATTCTTGAAAGAAATAAACATTTTTTTCATGCTACCTTTTGCCCTGCCAGGGATATGGCTCCTGTCATAGCGAAAGGCTCAAACACTGAGTCCCAGATAGCTGGGGAGGGGATGGTGGGGCTCATACCTGCAGCTCCAGCCAGCTGGGTGGCTGCGTCCTGGTTCCATTGGCAAACGTCCGCCTCAGCCTCTCTTCGCAGTAGGGAGCATAACCCGGGGGACCTCCATTGATAAAGTTCCTTAAATACTTTTGGCAGCAGGGAACACATTGGTTAGACCATCGGCTCTAGGAGCTAGGCATTTGCAAAAGTTAAAAAGCACTGGTTCATTGGAGAAAGGCCCTCTGGGGTTGCCAGTGGCAGTGATACCTCTCAGGCTCAGGAGGTTCCTACACCACATTGCTGGAGGCTTAGATAGTAGGACAGTTTGTACCCTTGCCTTATCACGGAGTTGTATGGGTTGGAAGGGATCTTGAGAGATCATCAGGTCCAACCCCCTACCAAAGCAGGTTCTCTAGGACATATTGCTCTTATACTGTCCATTTCTTGACTCAGTGGAGATAATTCCAGCCTAGAAAGACCTTTGATCAAAGCTAGTGCAGCAGCATTTCTATTCCTGCTATTTCTGCCTCTGATTTCTATTTCTGTATTTTAAAAATGCATTATAAGTTATTAATCATTAGCCAAAAAGATTGGAGTGAATGAAAAAGACCTGTAAGTAATGATCCAGCACTGGAAGTATAAGCAAATGCCACTCAGAACACTTAGCTGTCAGTGCAAAAGATCTTTCAAAATGACATTCAACAGATGTTTCTTTGGTCAGATTTTAAATTGCATTTTAGAAGATCCTAAATTAGAATTTGAAGCACTTCACCACATGTTAAAAATGCAACCACATTACTGTAGAGAAAATTAAACCCAGTGTCTTCCATGATGTGAAAGATAATAGACTTTAAAATATTACATAAATATCTTAGATAAAAAGGTAGCTAAGACTAATAGTTCTGTAAATCCTATTTTACAGAGAGACTTTGTAGATAAAGAGTTCTCTGAACAATAACACACAGTTGTTCCTTCAGTAACACAGACTGCTCTATAACGCTGTCAGTCCATGAATAACAGGGGTAAATAGATACCTCTGTCAATCATAATTAATCTATAAGCTTTTTTATAATAATATATTTTATAATAGAGATTATTTTATAATACTTTTATTATAAAATACTCTAAAATAATGAGGTAACACAGTCAGGTTATATGGGTGGGAGATGTTTCAAATGATCGCTTGCATCTGATTCTGTGTAAAAGTGTAGTTTTAATTATGCTGTTAATAATGAACTATGCAAATTGTATATTTTTTGTATTCCTCCTTCCTTGTGACTGAACCTTCCTGCTGAAGTCTATTATTAGTTGAAAGAAAGGTACGAAGAACAGGAGTGCTAATGTGTCTTGACCCATGCTTAGCATATGATATAATAAAGGTGGCTAATGGGATTCAAAGCGTGACCTTCCTCTTTGGGAGCAGGAAAACATATCAAAGACTGCCTCATTATCATCTAAAGCCTTCTCAAAATGTTCAGTCATAATTGACACTTCTGAAAGTTGTAGAAGAAATTCCAGGCACAACAGTTTCCTGATATTTCTCAATTTTTTCCCATAATATTGCTGCTATTAAAGTTGGAGCTTAGAGATTTCAGCAGAAAAGTAACCATGATCCAGATACACCATTCACTGCACAGAAGAGTGTGGGAAGGAAATAGGAAGAAATATTTACCCTTATATGCTTGTTCTTCTATTAAAATGGTGGATAATTACTGCTAAATAAGAAGTGAGGGCATCAATTGAAAAAGTCATCAAATGATGCTTACCAAAGCATCATCTAGCTAAACGGCTGATAGCCCATGTGAGGCTGCCATACTTTCAATAGTAGCAATTGCATGGTTGAAACAGTAGCCAGTGAATTAACAGTGAATCAGATTTTGGTTGATACTAACTCCTGAAAACATGATACTAATAGATTGAGAATCTGAGAGTAAGGTTTGGCACTGACATGGAGACTGTCTCCCAGTCCAGAACAGACTGGACTGGGTTAATGTACCTTCAAAACAGAATTGATCACTGAGCTTCAACAAACTGAATATTCCTCTGCTTTTCACAAAACAAAAAAAGCAGGTCTTGATGGGAATGTATATGATTGGGCAGCAGAGTTAACATTTCATCATGAGAATGTTTTATCTCAAAACATAACATTTTCATAGAATCATAGAATGTGTAAGGTTGAAAGGGACCTTTAAAGGCCATCTAGTCCCACCCCCTGCAGTGAGCAGGGACATCTTCACTAGATCAGGTCACTCAGAGCCCCATCAAGCCTGACCTTGAATAACTCCAGGGATGGGGCCTCCACCACCTCTCTGGGCAGCCTGTGCCAGTGGACTACCACCCTCAGAGGGAATATTTTTTTCATAATATCCAACCTAAATCTACCTTTTTCTAGTTTAAAACCATTATCCCTTGTCCTATTGCTCCATGCCCTTGGGAACAGTTCTTCCCTAGCTTTCCTATAGGCACCTTTTAGGTACTGGAAGGCTGCTATAAGGTCCCCCCGGGGCCTTCTCTTCTCCAAGCTGAACCAGTCCAACTCTCTCAGCCTGGCTTCACAGAAGAGGTGCTCCAGCCCTCTGATAATTTTTGTAGCCTCCTCTAGATGCACTCCAACAACTCCATGTCCTTCTTGCATTGAGTGCTCCAAAGTTAGACACAGAATTCTGGGAGAGGTCTCCCCAGAGCAGAGCAGAGGGGCAGAATCCCCTCTCCCCATCTGCTGGCCACACTCCTTGTGATGCAGCCCAGGATGGGGTTGGCCTTCTGGGCTGCAGATGCACATTGGTGTCTCATGTCCAGCTTCTCATCCATGAGTACTCCCAAATCCTTTTCCTCAGGGCTGCATAAATGGCCTCCAAAGATTTTTGGAATATTGCCATATATTTCAGCATGGACCTTAACTTTGGATTGAGGGACATGTCTGAGTCTTCTGAGCTACCCATAAATTATTCCTGAGAAGTGCTTCACTCACCCAAAATAATCTTCCACTATTAAAGATTTAAACCCACACAACCTCCTGTGGCATACTTTCTCAGATCTCATTTCCAGACATAATTTATTTTTCTTACACTTTGCCAGGAATTTATGTGCTTTATTAGATTTCATACTGGCAAGGCCTGGGGATTAAGGAAGGATTTCTATTCTTGGCTTCAGCTCTTTCAGTGCTGAGGAACAATTACCTGATCTGATATCTATGGAAATTAATAGAATACTTTTGGAGCAGGTCCAGGCTCCAGTCTTCAAGGATCTGAGAGGGACAAAGGAGGTCTTGTCATGTCATGTCAATGCAAGGACACAGTGCTGAGCCCTTTGCCCTCTTTCAACTGAACTCTTAGGCGTGGGATTAACTTGAGCAGTCCAGTGGGTATTAGTCTCTAGCTATGTAACTCATTTGGAAGGCAGACTGCTCAAATCTAGGCAAGAAAACTTTGCCCGGAAAAAAACACCCACCACCCTTCAGAACAACCTGATTTTCAAAACTGTCAGCCATTTAGCATGTCCCACTGACTTTAGTCCTGCTGATCCTTCAGTGTTTCTGAAGACACTCTGCATGTCATCTATGTAGTTAGGCATTTTCAGTATGACACATGGTGGGACAAGTTGTAGCATGCAGAAAGCCACTATGCAGACATACTTCCAGGTAGATTAAACCCATCCCTTTCCATGTGGAATTTTTTAATATTAAATTATATTTATAATTAGCTGTGTAGTACCATTCATTGCCAATTCTGTTAAGAGTACATGCCTGAGGTCATACTGTCAAAGCCAGTAGATGCTTGAATGAATGCTTAGACCTTTGCAGGGGAGAAATGTGAGCTATTCTGGGTGTGGAAATTCCACTTGCAGCCTACCGCAATGAACTTTCCTGACAGAATTCACACAATCACATCTTCACACATCTGCAGTACAGGAGGCATCATCTGAACTGAAATGTCTACACTCCCTGTAGAGTCACAGGAAAGAGATCATCTGATCCACTTTACAAATTGAGCTTGGGATCACACACAATTTTGTTAAGAGCCTTATGTCATTTCCATTCCTTGCAAAAAATAAAGACCAGGATTCCCTCTACTGTGAAACCCAAGAGAAAACTGTTCCCATGGACGGAAAAGAAAATATTTTGGCAGATAATTCCTGACACAAATATAATCTACAATTTACCTTCACAAACTTCTCAGAAGGAGCAAAACATCCGACGCAGAGAGACATCAGGATCCAACCCCTGGCATGGCTGCTTTTGGATGGGTTCTGGGTCAGCTGCTTGCAGATTTGACAATAGATTTCATCCCTGCAATAGGAATTAAAAAAAAAAAACAACAAACATTAGAGTTAACAAGGTGGTGTTTTCAACATTTACAGAGATAGAACCACACCCTGTCTGTATGTGGTTGATAGTTAAAAGTTCATTTTCGAATCACAAGGCTATTAACTTCACTGCCCTAATGAGGGTCACCCTGATTGTGTCACCATCTCTAACATATCATCCATAACCAGTCCTGTAATGTATGCTGAGTATTCCCTATGATTCAGTCTTCCTTATGCTTTAGTTGAGATTTCCTACAGCTGAGTGACACTGCATAGAGAAAGAGGGAAATAAAGGGAAGTCTCAAGGTTCAGGCAGCTGAATGTCTCCTCTAGATGATGGAGTCTACCCTGTTTTCTTACAAAGATTTCCCAGTGAGTCTTCTAAACTAACTTTGATAGAGGGCCATCAGCTGGGAGTCTTCATTTGCTGGCTGTTCCTCTTGAGACACCCCAACTTGCTTTCTGATAGTGCTGGGCACTCTCAGCTCCAGTGAAGGACAAGGTTTGTCCAGCTCTTACAAATAAACAGGCTTGTACATTGATGGGTATCTCAATTTGGGAGTTAATGTCCACTTTTGACTTTAACCTTAGTTCTTTCCATGCAAAATGAGGACTAACTCTATTTCTTCATTTACATGGGAGGCAGGAAAAACATAGCCAAACCCCATGGGAAGGTCCATGGAACACTAGAAGGTCTGCCTTCAGAGTAGGCTTTGTGCAGATAAGTAAGGCTAAGGGCTTCATGGTGAACTGGGAAGGTAAAATGAAAATTAGAGAAGCTGGTCATCAGATGAGAATGTTCCTGGAGTGAGCAGATAGGTGTCAGTGGAAGGAATGTGAGTCTACATAAACAAGGACTATTGAAACACACACAAATAAATGTGCTAAAACAAAGATGTGCAGTTGGCCTTAATTTGGCACTTTCCAATTTTTGAATGCTTAATTTAGCACCTGAAGTGAGTTAGAGGTTTTCATTCATGTTTTCATTCAATAGTGCATTAAAATTATTCACGCAAACAAAAGACATCCGAATGGTCAAACAGAAAACAAAGGCTAATGAACAACAAGAGTGAACATTAAAAAAACAATCCGGTAAACACTGGCACTTTCACAGAACCATTTGAGTCTCTCTGCATGGTTTTTCCATCAGGCCTGATGTGGACAGTAAGGAAGAGCCCATATTACACGATACAACCAGAAAAATGATATAATGAGAGCCTTGCAAAGCTGCACACAGTAGACGAATCATTTGAATGTCTCAAGAATAGCTCAAGGAAGAAGGAATGAGAAGAATGGCATGTTCATGCCTTTGTCTTGATTTCTAACCTTAAGGCTGGCCTGAGGATGCCATTACCAATAATGAAATGGAGCTTCTCCAGGTTGGACGTGGGTCGGTCTTCGAGCATGCTATTACCCTGGAGCGTGGACTCACCATCGTGAAGTCTCTTTGTCACCTGCCAACCAGACACAATGCTCTCTTTCAGTACTGCTAGTTACTGTGTTCCCCCCACCCCCACCCCAAATGGTTCCCTGCCAGGAGGAGGACTCCACCAGTCAGGAGGGGGTCTCAGAAGTTCTTCAATCTAACACTTTAACAGCAATGGGAGGGTTTGGCTTTGTTGGCAACAATCACATATGAGTGAAGCTGAAAATAGTCCTATCTAGTTACATTCCCACCTGCTTGGTCTTTCCTTAGGTTTTCTACAAGGGCACCCTATACCTCTGAGCTGCTCCTGTAGCTGGGATAGGGTTACCAAGGATCTTTGGAATAACTCCAGCTTACTGCTAGGGAGGACCCGTCCTTTTAACTTAGTCATATTAAAAAAAAAAATAAAATCATTAAAACATTGAAAAAGTGGACCTGCTCCCCATGCTAATTGTGCAGCTGAAAGCACACCAGCATTGTGCTGTTTGTGAGAACAGGGATGGCATTCATCCACCTTACAGCTCTCTGTCTCAGATAGTCAGCCCCATGTCCCATTAGAGACACTGCAGAAAGATGGGCCCTTCTAGAGTGTGTTTAAATCCACATTAAGGTGAGCAGGATTGGGTCCTACTTCTTCCCACTGACCCTAGAGAGAAGGGTGACTATCTTTATGCTCTCAAGCAGCTATAGCCAGATGAGATGATGCCTGCTCTGAAGTGGACAAGGCAGTGTGTAAAAGAAGACGGAATCCATGTCTTTGCATTGCTTTCATGTCCTCCCCACAACCCCTCAAAAGAAAAAAAAAAGAAAAAACTTATTGCTCCTGTTTAGGGATGGGATTTTCAAAAGCTCTCAGATTAGGCAAACTGCTCCCACAGGGTGGTTTTTTTCCCCTGGCACTGGAGAGGAGCAGAGGATGGATGAGTGCTTTTGGAGACCCCACATCTGCTGCCTATGCCATAGTGGAGGGCAGAAAACTAAAAGCAGGGATAGCATTCAGACCATCACAGAGTGGTGGGAGGTATCGACAGCTGGATGGAGGGCTGTGAAAGAGGGGAGGGAAGGTGCTGGATGGATGGAGAACGGGAGCCGAGGGGAGGCCGGCGCGAAGTGCAGAATGACTCAAGGAGACACGGGAAGCCAACCTTTCCCCTTAAACACTCCTTAAATCTTTCAGGCAGAGAGACAGGTAGCGCCAAACCCAGAGGAGGGCTGGTTCTATGTTGTCTAGGGAAAAGCAGAAGAGAGTCAGAGAGGGCTGCAGACAATCCAACGGCACTTGTGCTGCCAGGCGGCCAAATGTCTCCTCTCACCTCCTCCGTCAGTTTGGATTTCTTCTTGAGGGTTAAGGAGACCAGTTTGTGCCGCACACTGTTCTTCTTGTGCCCATCAATGTGAGTACTCTGCAAAGAAAGAAGCGTGGGGTGCAATGTGGTAAGACACAGCACCCTGCCGTGTAAGTGCTCCCCTGGGCCAAGTATGTGCTTTCTCTGTCTCTCCTGGGCTTCTGCAAAACTCCAATAATGCTGGGCACCAACTGAGCTCTTTCAGAGCCTGGCTGGGAGCAGAAGTGTGGACCCATGTTGCTGTGCCTCCTGAGATAACCCAGATCTGACTCAGAATTTTGTAGATACTCTCTAATCGATGAAACACTACCCTCCCCCCACCCCAAGACCAAAACTACATATTGGGGATATCTGAAAAAAGTTAGGTTGAATAATGTCCTTAATTGGCTTTAACTTTTGGTCAGTCCTAAAGTGGTCACAAAGTTGGAGTAGATGATCATTAGAGGTACCTTTCAATTGAATTATTGATCCTTTCAACTGAAATATTATTCCCTTCTCCTCCCCTCCCTGCTTCCCTTCCCTCTTCCCTTTTCCCTTTTCCCTTTTCCCTCTCCCCTCTCCCCTCTTCCATTCCATTCCATTCCATTCTATTCTATTCTATTCTATTCTATTCTATCCTATCCTATCCTATCCTATCCCATCCCTACAGGAGAAGTGTCTGTTTCAACTTCCGTCTACCCAGTTCTGCTGTGTCCCATTCAGAGCTGTTCAAACATCACAAATGAGATAAGCAAGACCACTCTTGGAGATGAGCAGGCTTGTGAGCTGGAAGTCAGTTCATGGACAGGTAGTTACCCATTGTGTTTTCATCATCATCAACCATCTCCGTGGTCTATCAGGTTTCCAAGAAGAATAAATTTGATGACAGACCCAGGCACTGACTACATGCCATCAAGTTAATGTTGGCTTCCTACTGTTATGTCAACTGTATGCCAGCTGTGGGATTAAAATGGCATGGATAATTGACTCAGTTAAACTCTTCCCATTAAAAAGTTTTGAAAAGACTGTTAATTTATACCAGATCATCACTTTGAGCTGCACAGCTGTGATATCCACTTATATCTTTATATCCATTATAAAGCCATGCTGGAACTGCAAACCTGGATTTGCATACCATCATGCTCAGGGTCAGCTCAGACATCTCTCTGTACTGTTGTGAACACTGCAGAGCAGATGTAATCACAGGCAAAAATGACAGCTTAAATTTTCCTTCTCTTCTGTATTATCTGATGTCTCAATTGGCCAAAATATGACTTTTTGTAATAAACAAGTAAGAAACAATAGACAGAAGAAACTAAAAGCGATTCTTGGTGTAGATTTTTATAGAATTACAATCCAGATGAAGCTACTCTCTTCAGGTAATTCACTGAAAGTGCTGGATGATATTACTGTCTCTGAAAACTAGGAGATTTGTTAGTTTACACCTGCAAATGCTGTAGGGGCTTGTTCTGATGATACTACAGAAAACTTCTTGGAAAATGCAGCAGTGACTCCAGTACCAGATAATATCTTGTCCAATTGAATAAAGCAATTGCCAAAGATGAAAGTGTATCAGTGCTATGGAGAGCAATTTATCCAGAACAATGTCTTATCTGGGAGGGTTCTTAAGACAAAGTGACATCCCAGAATGCACAGAGGATGGAATAGGGATTTTTTTTTTTTTTTTAATTATTTCAGCAGCTTAATCTCCTGGCAACAATTTGCTTCCTGTTCCAAGATTAAGGGCACATTTTTAATTTAGTCTCTTCTCACCCAGGGCAGATCAGAAAGAAATCCCCAAATGAGAGATGATGATGCAGGACATCACATTCCCCTGCTATGTATTTCTGACCTACAAGGAGGAGGAAAGAGATCAAAGCCCCATGAGAGATATCAGGGCACTTGCCTCACTGCATTACTGGGAGAAACTCTCTTATGCCTATGAGTAAGAAGGGACAGGATCATCATCTGACACAAGCAATTCTCCCTTCATAGCACAATTGCAAATAGAATTGACAAACTGATTGCCTGCAGCAAGCCACATAAGTCATTTCTTTCCAACACATTTCAATATCCAGCTCCTAACAACAGATTATTTTTTTCCAGATGGAACAGTTACCTCTCCTTCTCCCTGCAGAGCCTGCAGTTCTTTCTTATAGGTCTTCTTCCCAAGAGTCTCATAGATTTTTGTCATCACTGGTATTTTCTCTCCACCATCACTCATGGCTGTATGATATTTCGGCTCAGGGAGGTCTCCCATGAAACGGAGGATAGTGATCCACACAGCAAGTGCTGCCTGTTTGAAAGGAAAGTTACATTAATTAGCCATAGATGGGGTGGTCAAGCTGTGCTGAGTACATCAGGGTCACCACTGTGATTTCCCTGTACATCTGCAGGAGATGCAACACTTTCCCATGCCAAACATAACAGTTTTTCCTGCATCCCACATCCCACCTGAGCAAGCCAGGCAGGCTGGTGGCTGGGAACACAAATCCAGTCTCTGTGCTCATGCCATCATGGGTGTGCTTGTGCACACTGCAAGAAGTTGGTGTCTTTGCTGGGAGAAGCCCAACTTAACAGAAGAGATGTAATTGGCAACTCCTAACCCACTGCAGAGGGGATGGGGAACCATTATGAAGACAAGTTCATGGCCAGTGTAATCTTCACCACAGCCTTGCAAGTTCATTATGGTTCTTCTGCTGGTTACAGGGCAAGCGTTTCTCCTCTGCTCGCTCTGCACTGGTAAGGTAAGAAGCAGCTTTTCCAGCTGCCAAGTAGCTGCTTCACAAGTGGCAATTGCTTAACAATTTGCATCCTCTATGCCCCAAGCCCAGAGAACTAAATTAGTTATCCTACCACATCAAGGTACACAGGTGAACTCATGGCTACATCCCTCCAATACTTAACTTGTTAGTGCTCAAAGCATGCTGGAGGGACAATGTCTACTGACACATGAGCAGCAGATGAGAGCTGTGGTTTCTATAAGACCATGAGCACACCATGATATCCCAAAGAGAAACTTCTGGTACCCCTTGGCTGAAGGGTTCCCCTGGCTTGTTCCAACCCACCCTGCCCTTCTTGAGGCTTTTAATCCCCTGCCTCACCAACTGGTCTCCTTCATCCTCGTGGTACAAGAGAGGCTGCTTGAGCGGTCGGCGGATGTACGTGTGTGTTGTTGTGCCCTGGAAATACGTGGCAGCAAACTTGGCAAATTTGTACTCTGAGAGGTCTTCCTCCTCTTCCTCTGGGAGAGGCAATGCTGCATCAAGGTCCTCTTCCTCCAGCTCCTTCTGAGCTCTCTCAAGATCCTGGTGGGGAAGGACATGTCACGCATTCAGCTTGGCTTTGGATACTGAACTACCATTTTGCCTTGGGCTTGACTTTCTGCCCATTCAATTTCTATCCCAAAAGAAGCAGCTTTCTAGAGGGAAAACCATGACATATAACTCTACAGCCCATGCAAAGCCCAAGTCACGAAGGACATGCCTGTACCCAGGAATGTCCCCAGAGACACAGGAGAAGCATCAAGATGGCACCACTCCTAGCATGGGGAAAGGATGTCTAAGAGCTAAATTTCATGAGTCATGATGAACCATAAGGCAGAGGATCTCAAGGGCCACATGTCCTCGATGATCTTATAGCAATACTGCTTCCCTCCATACAGCAACCCCAGAGAAAGCCTGCAGACTGCCTGCCTGTCCCCAGCCACAGCATGGATACCCTCTGAGGCCATGCAAAAAGCCTAGTCTTGAAGGAAGCCTTCAGAGCCCCTTTTGGATTGCCCCACTTCCCCCTGATTCACTAATGTGTTGCTAGTCTTGCATGTGATAGCCAAGCTCATGGATATCTCCAGTACCTCAAAGCCATTGGGTGCCTGTCCCTCCTGTCCAGGCAGGGAGGAGGTCGTCCCTAGGAATCCAAACATTTTGTCCACCATTTCTGAGTCATTCACTGGCTCATTACGTGCTTTCTCCATTTTTTCCAAGAGCTCTTTCTTCCGACGTGCCTCCTCCTTCTCCTTTACTTCTCTCTCTGCATCTTCCCGTGCCAGCTGGGCCAGGCGTACCTGGAAGAGGACAAATACAAGGACTAAACTTCTCCATCCAAAGAGCTGGGACTAAATTCCTCAGAGCCTGGCTTTAGGAAGGCAAGCTGCCTGGTGCTTAGGGCAGTATCCCAGCAATGTGACTTGGAGCAAATCAATATGCCCATGCCTCAGTTTCATAACTGCAGAAGGACAATGCAACAGCATTTTCTCCTTCCTTAGAGCCTGTTTAGAGGGCTTGGTCCATGCACAGAGATTCTCACTGACCTCGATTTTATCTTTTATACAACAACCCTGTGTGCGTGCACACACTCGCCGTGTCCCAGTTCTCCCTTCAGCCTTTGTATGGCAGCAAAAGCAAGCAAGCAATAACTGTAATCTCTGGCATTCTTGTGCAGCAGATCAGAAATTCTGGAGCAGCTTCAAACTAGTTACAGCACAGAGTGCTTTAGCGAATTAAAAGCAAGGCAGAAATCCCTCAGATATTTTTGGCATTCCCTCTCAAAGGAGCAAAAACAGTCCCTGGAAAACACAGAGAAAGAGCCCCAGAAAGAGATCAGTCCCCGCATACTTGGTGCTTCTTTTCTGCTTCCTCTTTGGCTTTCTTGGCACTCATCTCCTTACGGAGCCGTTCCTCTTCTGCCAGACGAAGTTTCTCTGCTTCCAGGCGTCGACGATACTGAGGGAATAAACACAAGAGCCCTTCTGAATAGTCTCATATAGATTTTCTTTTTAAAATCCTTTTTTTGCTCTTTAAAAACTGATCCCTTCAGCACGTGGTGCAGAAGAACATTGATTTCCCCTCTCGCCACCTCCATTTCCCATGACTGACCTCTCCTCCACGGTACTTACTTCCCCTCTGAGGCGTTTGTACAGCCTTCGGGCAATCATGCCCCGAGCATATGCCTGGACGGTGAGGACAGCCCAGAGGCGGTGGCGGAAAGCCCTACGGACCAGGTAGCCCCGGCATCGCGCCTGAAACTCGATGATGCGCCGGCGAGCCATGTGGTACTGCTTGTGGAGCTTGCGGGATCGGTAGAGGGCCTGCAGCCTCAGGAAGCCGATCCTCATCTGCAAGAGGAAGCAGGATGAAACCACCCCGCTGCCCAGGAGCTCGCCCCATCCTAAGCAGATTTACATTGCTAATCTCCTTCTAACACTGCTGTAAATAAGAAATCAGCCCCCACTAGGACAGGACTTTGGGAGGGAGGTTCTCCAAGAGGGTGGAGAAATTAAGCCCTCCTGCTGCTGCACTGATTCAAAGCCCAGGAAGGAAAAGGGCAGTTTCTACCCCACTGAGTCCTACAGAGTTTCTGCTTTTGAGAGGGCTGAGGACATCTGGTTGGTCATCTCAAGGTAGCCACAAGCCATAAGGGTTGCTCCCATGGAGGTCTAACATCTGCAGACCTCCTGCCTGATAGTCAAGGTGCTGTTTCATGGCAGGAAGCAGCATCCTAAACATCCTGGAATTGGCTCTTCCTATCAAGTTGCAGACTTGGAGGATGATATTGAAACACTTTAGAACCCAAACACACTTTCCCAATGTCCTGCAGCTGAGTTAGTGTCAGCTGGGATAGGGAAAGAAGAGCGCCATGACTGGGTTGAGGAGAAACCCAGGTACAATCCTACCTGAAGATGGAATTTGTTTTTCAGAGGAAGCTGCTCTTGAGTTTTCAGTCACCTGGAAACTAGGGGAAGACTTTTAAAACCCCAAGTGACTGGTTTGTGTAATGGATGCCTAACAGGGAAAAGGACACCTCGGAAGTGGGTAGATGCTCTCTTCAATGAGAAGGCAAAGCAGCAAGAGCAGACCTCTATTCATTGTACCAGCTGATAAAGGCCAATCCCACCCCTTCCTATGGGGTATTTTGAGCCAGGGAACTCTTCCATATGTCCCAGTTGAAAAAGGTAGGAAGTGAGAGGTGTGATGAAGCAACCCCATACTTACAGCACCATAGTTCTTCCTGCAGTTATGTCCACGCCAGTATCTCTGAATCATCAGGACCGAATTTCTCACCTTCAGGAAATTGGACCTGCAAAGGCATTTCAGTCACTTGCCTCTGAGGTCTGGCTGCAAGTTATCATCTCCTGGGCCTCATTCTCTGGAGATTTGAAACTGAGCATCCAGGTGAAGTAAACACTTCATGTTTGGTCTCAAAATCTCTCCTCCCCCCAGCAATCCTTGCTTGCATAAAAAGATCTGGAGGGGCTCTCTCTGATAGGTCTCTGCAAGCAGAATCTGCCAGGTTATGTGAATGGCAAAGCAGAAGATGTTGAAATTGGTCCCCTCCTGTTACCTTGCTGTACCCTCCTCTCTCATCTAAAATCTCTTCCCTGCCTGCTCTCCCTGCTTTAGTCCCAGATTATATCTCACCCAAATGATCAAGAGCAAACTTTAGCAGCACCACCCTCTTACCCTCATCTGCTTCTCCCACCCCTTTTAGTCTGACCTGATCTAACCTGTAGACACCTTGGGGACAACTGCATTGGAAGGACTTTGGGATCTCACTGGGATTATTGTGGAAAGGATTACTGAGTTATTTGGCATATGACCTTTCTGCAAACCTCTTCTGGTTTCAACTGAGATACAGTTAATTTTTCTTTCTAGTAGCTGGCATAGTGCTGTGTTTTGGATTTAGGATGAGAACACACTGATGCTTTAGTTGTTGCTATGTGGTTGTAGTGTGACCCTAAGTCAAGGACTTTTCAGCTTCTCATACCCTAACAAGTGCACAGAAGCTAGGAGAGCACATCCAGGACAGCTGACCTGGAGTGGCCAAAGGGATATTCCTGACTGTAGAACATCACCCTCCGGATATAACTGGGGAAGTGAGCTGGGAGGTGGGATCGCTGCTTGGAAACAAACTGGGTGTCAGATTGCTTTATTCTTCTTTTGCATGAGTGATGCACAATTGCATTTTGTTTTATTATTGTTGTGATAGTTTTTATTGTTTATTTATTTATTTAATAATTGAACTTAGTACTGCCTACAACTACCTGACAGGAGGTTGTAGAGAGGTCGGTGATGGTCTCTTCAGCCAGGGGACAGGAGATAGGATAAAGGGAAATGGCCTCAAGCTGTGCCAGGGCAGGGTCAGATCAGATGTTAGGAACAATTTTTTTTTTTACTGAAAGAGTTGTGGGGCTGTGGAACAGGCTGCCCAGGGAAGGGGTTGAGTCACCATCCCTGGATGTGTTTAACAGATGGGTAGCTGAGGTACTTAGGGATATGGTTTAGCGTAGGATGGGAATGGTTTGACTTCATAATCTTAAAGATCTTTTCCAATCTTGTGATTCTGTGAATATTATTATCTTCCTTTTTTATCCTATTAAGCTATCTTTATCTCAACCCACAAGGGTTTTTTCCATTCTCCTCCCCATCACCTTTGGAGGGGAGGAGTGAGTAAATAGCTTAGTTGTTGGGTCAAACAAAACCATGACAAAAACCCAAGGCATAACCTGAGCCACAGCCATGGCTCAGACACTCAAAGAGGACAAAGCCCCAAGAGCTGTCTCTCCTCTGTTGATGAAGCATGGCCTTGGCTTCATCTCCTCCTATTCTTCCACAATTATTCCATAAGCTCCTAATGGGCTACCTGTCCTCCTCCCAAGTCTGGCAACTGGGTTGCAAAGGGAGGAGTCATGAACCAACTGGGCTTTGGGGAGAGCAACATTAATCACAACGGACAAACCAATGGTCCCATTGCAGTCCAGGCTCAGAGTCCCACTGCTGCATTGCCATAACAAACAACAGTTTCCCTGAAGACAGCACTGAACAGGGACGAAGGTCCTATTCTGTCCATGTTTGAGGCAGATGATAGTCTTTCTCTCATTTCCTCTACTTTTTTCCTCCAATTCTTGCTGCACCTGTGTGCCAACACATCAGGGTCTCCTCTCCCTAGCAGCAGGCAAGACAGGTCAGGTGAGAGCTGGGTGAGCTCCTTGCTGGGTGAAGCATCCCACATATCTCACCTCCTACCTGGCAGTGGGGCTCACACCTACCTGTCTTTAAACCCACGGACCACCTTCTGGATGAGGATGACTTTATCCGTGATGGCCTTGTCTCTCTCAATCTCCAGCAGCATGTCATGATGGTCCTGTGGGAGGAAAAAACACAGCACCCATGTCTGAAGCTCTTCATCTGCCTGATGTGGCAGGAGGGATCATACAAGGCACTTCCCCAGAGGAGATGTCCAAAATAAACTCTTGGGACATTTTACATCCCATGTATCACCTCGCCTATGCACTGGGGAAATCCTAACCTAAACCCTAGTGATCTACTGCCTTTATTCCCAGGTGAGCCAGAGTATCCAGAAGCTGCACATACTATACTTTAGAGTCTGAAATCAAGTAGAGCATGTTTTCCTTTCATGCAGAGCTCCTTGACGGTGCCAACAGCTCCTAGGTGCATTGGAGAGGCTTGGGAACAAATTCCAGGCTGCCTGAGTCCCATCGCTCCCTCCAGCCAAGGCTGCCGTGCTTCTACACTTTAAGGTCAAAACAGCTCCCCAAAACAGTGAATTTCCTTGCCCTGAGGCTTTCAGTTACACCAGTCTAAATTTTCTATCGATTCCTCCCATGTCATTTGTAACTCCTCTTTCTTTCCCAGTGACAACACTCTGAGTCCTGCCGCGCTGGGTGCAGCAGAGGCAGCTCCACACATTTCCTGCTTTGCTCAACCTCACGCAGCCCCTTGGGGCCTCCTGATTTCTCTGTTTCCTGCCCTGACAGCTGCAAGATCTTGATAACAGGCTGTGGAAAGAGCAAATAGTGGGAACAGCTTCTGGGGAAGAGATAGGGGTGTTTGTACTGGTGATGGGTTTGGGGTTAATTTGGCATAAGCAGTCAGGGTTTGCTGCTGAGATTTTTGCTCAAGAGAGGCGACTTCCAACCTAGTTGCTGGCCAGGTCAGCTTCATCTTCCCAGAGCAACACAGGAGTGGATTTGTAAGGACACTTGAGTGTGAACAGGGCTGTAACCTGCAACAGTGGGCTGCTCTCTGTCAGCTGGACCAAAGCAGAGAGAGAGGCTGTGGGCATGTGCTGGGCCGTGCAAGGACATGCTAAAATCACAGCAAGTCTGTTGTACTCTTAGTTCTTCTCTCTGTGGGTCTTTTCATGGACATCCCTCCAGCTGCTGTGCCTTTTGGGTGAAGGCAGGAGGTGAGATCCAATGGCTCAGCCCTGGAGGGAAAAGGCTGTGTGCTGTATGTGTTTCTGTGTCCATATGGGTATGTGCATGCATCAATGATGCCAGAGAATCAGGACTTCTTCCTGCCCAACGCTTCCTAAACTGGCCCCAAAAAACCTGCCTTGGCCCAGGTTCTACCCACTGTACACCAGCCCAGAGACCATGGGAAAGGGTCTGGTGGTGATAGGAGACCCCTTCACATATAAGGTTCCCAGATGGCAGGGGGGACATGGCGAGCCACCTACCTTCAGGAATATCTTTGTCTTGCCGATCTGCCAGTCATCATCCTTCCCAAGCACTGATTCAGCAATGCGCTGGCAAGTACCACGCAGGTCACCCTGGAAGGAGAGGATGTGGGATTCACCAGGACCAGCCTCACCCATTGCTCCTCCCAAGCCCCTCGGGGACCTATTCTGGTCGCAATTCCAGCAGTTTTCTGCTAATGAAGTTACCAAGGCTTGACTGTCACCACATTCAAGGTGACAGAGAGGGACAGGTGGAATATTGCCACCTTTCCCAGACAGCCCCATAACCTTTTTTCCTTCACTGGGAAAGCCCAGAGCACCACTGTGACATCTGGGGATAAGAATGTTGAAAATGGCTTTTGGAGAGGATGTGCACCACGTAAGTATTTCTGGAGAGCAACCATTACCAGTGCAAGAAGATGCTCACCTGCTTGTATGCTGGCTTCACCCCAGGCATGAGCACCCGGTACCGGTCCACAAACTCCACAAATGTGTAGC
This sequence comes from Hypotaenidia okinawae, assembly GCA_027925045.1. Taxonomy (NCBI): domain Eukaryota; kingdom Metazoa; phylum Chordata; class Aves; order Gruiformes; family Rallidae; genus Hypotaenidia; species Hypotaenidia okinawae. Next base: position 213,256,179 of record BSDF01000001.1, read on the forward strand.
GAATGGGGTAGCCGGCTCGGCGGATCCGGATGGTCTCCATCATCCCTGAGTACCTCAGCTGACGGACACACAGCTCCCGGTCAAACAGCTGGGGAGGGTTACAGGACACAGTGGTTTGATTGCACACCTTGGCCTGGGTCTGCCATCAGAGAGCTGTGACTGTGAAGAGTCAGGCATCCAGCCAAACCCTTCCCGTGGTGGGCCCAAGAGTGTGCCCTATGTGTTACACGAAGGACTGAGAGAACTGGAGAACAAGATGCAACAGTAAACATTACTTTGGGAAAATGGGCAGAATGCCTTATCTACAAGGGCCAAACTCTACAGTCACCCTTGCAATGACCCCTCATAGTCATTAACTTCTGACCACCATTTAGAGCTTTACCAGCATGACCACAGCACTCCTGCACGGACAAGGCAGTACTGTTTTGCAGGCAGAAGAAGCAGAGGACCATATCAGCAAAGGCTCAGACATTCAAAGGTCTTAGGGTGCCTGTACCAGTTGATCGTAGGGTAAGTGACACCCCAAAGTCACAAAGTGCTGCCTTGGAGATGCTGAGGCTCTGAAATAAACCTATAATCGTCAAACAACCCTCTACTCAGAAGGACATCTGAGGAGCTTAAAATGAACATAAAATTAGACTAGCTGAGGGCTTTAGGGAAAGGACAAATCTCAGACCAGTGTCCATGGCTGCTCCTGACAAGCAGTTGACTGCCAGACAGTCTGCCAGACCACAGGCTTAGGTAACCCCGTCAGTCCTATAAGATTTTTGGTAATAAACCTTGCTGGTCTCCCTTGTTTTGGGCAGCTCTGGGTGGATAGTGAGTGGTGCTGCTAGATGGGCAGATCCTCTGAAGGAAAGGGAGGTTCAGGAGCATCCCTGCTGTTGCCTCAATGCTTTAGTGCATTGATGAGGATCCTGAAGCCCTTAGTGTACCGTCTTGCAACCTGATGTTGTCTGCTGGGAGCAGCCAGTGTAAGTGTAAAATAAAGGCAGATGTGGTGTGGTGTTGGCACACCACAGAAAGCTGGGACAGTAAACCCTAGCCTGGGCCAAAGAGTTATTTCCAGGCTGTTATCTATCTGCCCTGATTGACTAGCTCATAGCAGCGCTTAACCATGAAAGGGCTGGAGTGACATAAGACAGATCCTGATCCTAGAAGACTATGGCTATAAACTGGAAGAGGGTAGATTTAGACTAGGTATAAGGAAGAAATTATTCACTATGAGGGTGGTGAGGCACTAGAACAGGTTGCCCAGGGAAGTTGTGGATGCCCCCTCCCTGGAAGTGTTCAAGGCCAGGCTGGATGGGGCTTTGGGCAAACTGGTCTAGTGCTCTTGCTCATGGCAGGGGGCTTGGAACAAGGTGATCTCTAAGGTCCCTTCCAACCCAAACCATTATCCACAGTGTGTATTGAAGTGTGGGGACAAGAACTGTGCAAATGAAAGAGGTGTGTGTTACTCTGTCTCCCTGCACTGTAAAACAGAAGGGTATGTGAGCAGTTGTGGGCTTGAAAACAACCTTCCAGAGTGTGCAGGGCTGGGTCATTGCACATATGGGAAACTGCGAGCTTCCTGGTATCAAGGTCTGACAAGGCACCCGTGTTAATGGACTGTAGGAGACAGTTTTTACTTCCTCAGCATTATTTTTTGCCTAATTCATCCCAAGCATTTCTCTCAGACTAACCAGAAAAACAGAGCAATGCTCGGGACCAGCAGCATGGGATGAGGTACAGACCCAAAGAACTCCAGCCAGCATCCTGATACAGGCAATTTAGTTTTTGTTTCCCCAAAGCACATTTTAGAAGGAAGCAAAGTTTTAAAATAACATAAAGTAACAGTCAGGACTTTCCACTGACCTTTCACTTCCCACTATTCCATTTCCTATCACTATCAGTACACTTTCCTTCAAAGTCAGGGACAGAAAATGAACTCCCAGAAAATGTTCTCTTTTGCAGTCACCCTGCACAGCTCTGTGTACCGTTATCTGGGATTTTTTTCTCCCCTTTGTATTATTAAACCAAGGCCAAAAATAAATTTAGCAATAAATTATATCTAGTTCATCCACCTTAATGGGGAGATTAATTTTTCTTTGCCTGATTCTCTCAATCTTATAGCTGTTTTTATGTCCACTGAAAGTTTTGTAGGTAAGGGGGTTGGACAGAGCCTTCTGGCCTAGCATTTGCAAGAACTGATGAAATACAGACCAGCTATGTGGGACACAGAGTGCCAGATTGAATCGTAAACATCCCAGCATAGAAGCAGCTCAAAGTCATTGAGGGCACTGGGAATAATTTGTTAACAATCAGGATTTACATCTACTTTTCAACATCACCCATGTTCTTGGTTTGATCTCAACTCAGATGATAATCTCAAACCAGATATACTGTTAAATAGTAACCCAAAATAGTCCCTTTACATGCTATTAGGTGCCTTTTTCTGCTCACCAAAACCAGGATAAGGGCACCATAAACTACTCTGAGAAAGCCACCAAACTTTCCCCTGCATCATATTAAGTTCACCAAACAGCAAGTATAAGTTGCAGAAAAACACTGCTTGTAGGTATCAATTCTGAAATTCATTATTTTATACTTCTTTTTTTTCAGTCAGTTGAGCTTTGCTAACAGACTGTAGGTAAAGCTCCAGCTCTGGCTAGATTAACCACTATTGAAGTGCTAAGGCATGGGACTCACAGAACCTAATAGCTGAAATGGTTATTAAATAAAACTTTCCTCCCCAAACAGTATCCCTGTTAAGAATTATGAGCAGCTAACAGTGGTTGCTAACAGCACCAAGGTCCAATCTTGCAAGGTGCTGGGAGTGTGTATGGGGTATTCAACATCTACCTAATGCTTACTTTTTGGTGCAAAACTCCAGAGTCCCTTCCATGACCTGTTTGTTGTCAGCAGGATTTACAGCCATATCCTCCCCTTTCATTTGCTCCCTAAAGTTCATCCCTGGAGTGTTGGCTGCTTTCAAAGCAATTCTCTGGGAATCAGCAAAATAATTCTTCTCACCTTTCCTCTGTGCTCTTTTGCCTCTTTTTTCCCCTGCTTTTAGAACTATGCTTTCACATTTGGCACTAAAAAAGCCCCAAAGAGTTGGAAGGATCTAATGGGGGTGAAACAGTGAGAGCCCCTGGAAGCAAAGATTTGGTAGAAAACACACGTGAGCACTGAATCACTTTTAGGAAACACTGAACCCTGCAATATGATCAAACCCAGGGTCCTACAGCTCAGGCTAGGCCCCTAGTAGGAAGACACCTACACCCTGCAGAAGTCCAGAGGCATCTCCTACAGGAGAAAGGGCTCTTTGATGTTGTCCTTGGGAAGAAGGACAAGAGCAGGAGCTCCCTGCTGCAAAAAGTCCTGGGGTGCTGTTGGATCACAAAGAAAGTGCCCAATTTTGCCCACCCTCTGATGACTCCCTTGCTTGCAGAAGGGGCTGTGGATTGGTTTTCTAAGCACTCAGTGCCAATGCTAGCTCCGTGAATTTTGCCATTGGCTCCAGGGCAGAGTGACTCTGCAGGCATTCCCTGTACAAAAACCTACCAAGAGACAAAAGCAGGACTTACCATGGGTTTCTTGTACTCATTGGGCTTGATGCAGCGGACAAAAAAGGGCTGGCACACGCTGAGAGTCCTCATCAACAGCTCCAGAGACCGCTTGAACTGGCTGCTGAGCGTCGGCGAGCGTTTCCTCGTCTCCGCTCCCTGCAAAACCACAGCAGAGCAGGCTCAGGAAATGAAAGGATAACAGTGCCTTTCCCCTCTGGCCACGTCCCTGGGAACCTCCTGTGACAGCCGGGGCTGGAGGAGGGATCGGGGCCAAGAGGTGGTTGAGCGTTGCAGCAGGAGAGGGGCAGGGCAGAGCTGGTGAGTTCACAGCGACTAGACTCTGGCAGCCTGCTCTCTATGCCTCTACCCAGGGAGGAAAAGTGACATGATTTTGTTTCTCCTGCTAAAACCTCCTTGTGTGATTGGCAATCCCAACTGCCCTATGCCATGAGGAAGATCTGCCCGTGAGAACAAACAGCCCCTCTGGGCTGTCAGATATCTCTGTTGTTGCAGCTTGGGATGATGCATTTGCCCAGGGATGCTCCTGGGGAATGGCTTGGGCTTCCCTGCCCCCCATGCCTCACAGCATGACCATGCCAAATCTCTGTTGTGGTTCCTTATGTCAGTCTGAGCCTTTCCCACTCCCTGGGGTGTAGGACCAGAGACCCATGTAGGGTGAAAAAACAAGCTAGAGGCACATTCACTGTGTGGTGACTGCAACAGCTCCAGAAACTGCTGGAGAGGTCCATAGTCCTCAGCCTGTACTACATGGAAATTTCAAACTGTTTGGAAAACAACATTAACTAGACCAAATGAGGTGGGTGCTTGGGGTGAATCAGGATGATTCTGAGCATTTCCCTTGTTTTAGCTCCCTTAGTTAAATCTATAATCCAATCTCCAGTTTGGGGCAAGTGTTTCTAGAGTAGAATGGAGTGGTTTTCCTAAATAGCCCCTTCTCCCTGAGCTACTTTACACATCAGCTGCAGTGGCGATGTGTGTCTCGTAGGGCTTGGTGTTCAGAGAGCTTTTGTGGGGTGGTGAGTGTGGCTGGTGGGTTGAAGGAAGAGTTGGGCACCAGGATACGACTTCCTCTGAATCGAAAATAGGGAAAACTATGACGTGACCCGACGGCCAGGGATTTCTCAAAGGGAGGATTCCAGAAGTGTTCCTCCAAAATTACTCCTCTTTGCAGGTTGTCAAGGCATGGGTGGAGTCACAAAGTCTACATTTGCACTGATCTTGCTGCTGTGTTTTACATGACAGTGAGTTTTATTTCTATTTTAATTAAAACCTTTACATGTGCTTCATTTTATATCACCAGTAACCTGATAGATAACATCCTCACAGCCCCCCTCCCTCCTCCCCAACTGACAAATTCAATCAAATCACAGAATGGTGTGTGTTGAAAGGGACTTTAGAGATCATCTAGTCCAACCTCCCTGCCATGGGCAAGGAGTTTGCACAGTTCAGGTTGGATGTGATGATGAGACAAATCCAGTCAACACAAACAGAAAGTTATCATGGAATTCCAACAAGTGAAAACCCAGCTCATGCACACACCAGAAAAACCTGGTCTGCTTGTCCAGCAGAGCTTGGCACAGGGGCTTTCAGTGAATTTTCCCAGCAAAATTCCCCCATCCCAAAGGACAAACCATTAAAAATTCTAGAGCAATTAATGGATGCAGCTGCTCAGTTCTACAGAGCACTGTAGAGTCTGATGCTCACATTCTGTCACATATTTGATGAAAAATAGGTTGTTTCAGCAAGAATCCTGGTTTGGATAGCTTTGATTAATGTTTTCTTATCACTTTGCTAATTATGTGCAAGGGGTCAACTCTGTGCAAAGGGAAAGGATACCTACAGGGGTTAGAAGCAACAACAGATGCAGTAGCAGGGGTGAAAATTGGAAGCCAGGTTTGTCAATGGGACTTGGCTGGAAGAGGCAAGTTTTTAGCCATGATGGTAGGAAGACTTTGTACAAAGGTCTACAAGGGAAACACATGAATCGTTCACTCCTAGGTGGCAGGACCTGTCTCTCTAGGTTGCTGATGCCTTGCATTTCTTCCTTGCACACATCTGGCTCTCCTAAAAAGCAGTGTTGCCATCTCCATCCTTATATGTGAGTGCTTTTTGCTGGGAGAGAGGGTAGGGAAGGGACAGATCCCAGAAAGCAACTTTTCTTATGCAAATCATCAGAGGGGTCCAGGCTCCTCCTCTCAAGAGTGAGCCATCCCAGCCATTCCCATGCTTCCAGAGCCTGACAGTTGTGCACAGACCCTTCTCAATAGTGGGTACCACCTACACGGGCACTAACTAGGCTCTCAGCTACACAACAAAACCTCAGATGAGGGCTTTGCATTGGACATTAGGGTTCCTTTCCCCCATCACCTCAACACCAGCATGGGGAGAATCACACCTCTTCCCTTATTCCAACAACATGACACCAAAAATAACGCAGCCTGTCTACACAGTCTAGTGAGGCACTAAAAATAGAGGTTTTACTGCAGAGAAGGAGCATTTTTTACCTCAAAGCAAACACAGTCCCTGTAGCCTGAAGCAGAAAGAGCTGAACACATTCTTTTCTCCTGGCTAGCCATGTTTTAGCTTTCAAAATCTGAGACTGTAGCAGCTTTGGGACACAGCCTATCTCTTCACTGGTGTCCATACAGAGCCTAGCATACAGGAGAACGTGACCTGTGTGTCATAGAGAAGGATGAGCAGGATTTACAGGTGCAATAGCCCAGACTGGGGCACTGAGTAATCACTCAGCCTGTGCTCATCATCAAAGAAAATTAAAAATAAGAGAAAAATATGAAAAATAAGAGAATTACAGGATTTACTAAGAAGCACCACCTCAAAAGAGATGCTGAGAAAGATGCACAGACCAGCATGACATTCAGACATGTTTCAACATCATCTCTTTCTGCCACTTCAAGCCAGTCTGGGCAGAGATGTGTATGGCTGTTTGCAGTAACGTAAAGACAAAAGTCAAGGTAGAGCATCATCAACAGGACACAAGAGGGTGTTGTCCATGAGCCATTCCCCAATGGCACAGCTGGAGCATCAGAAAATTTCCCAGCATCTCTGTGAAGCTATAAAATCTCTAGGGGTCTATTCAGACCCTTTCTTTTGGTGTCTTGGACATATTTAGGTACTTATTATGTGTCCAGGGTTGAGAAAGCAATAACCAGCCTATCTGGACCCTGTGGTTTCAGGAGATTAAGGTGGACATGAAGTTATGTTAAGTAGGATGGTCTTAATATAGAGTAGGACTTCCAGCTAGGGCAATCACCAGTTGGTTTGTGGGGTTTACTTTTTCTCCTTTGTGACAGTTAAACCAAATAAACAGAAGCAAGGAGAAAAGCAGGTAGAAGGAGAAATGTCATTGAGCCAGAAATGGTAAGAGTTACTCCTGCTATACCTCTGCACTTTCTCCTGCTTTAAGGAGAAGGCTGCATGGTGCACCAGGATCTCTGTGATCAGCACTAGGTTTGCTGTGGAGATGGTGACCTGCTTCAGTGGAAATGCAGAAAGATTAATTACTTAAGGTGAGTTAAAGAAGGAGAGGGAATTGATGTACCACCAGCAATACTTTGGGGGAAAGGTCTGGATGAAGGACTTGTAAGGTCACTAAACTGGGCCATGCCAAAGTGACATGCTGGTTCTCAGCCTTTTCTGCAGACTGAGAGAAATAATGCTTGTTGCTTATTATTCTGTTATATGAAATGCCACTTTGGTGGCCTCAAGTGACCCCTGAAAGTTGAGGTCACCTCACAGCAGTGGCGTACAGTGAAGAGATAGTCTCTCTCCCAAAGGCTGTGCAGTCTGGAAAGTGCTTTCAGATGCAAAGTTGGCATAAGCCACATAACAGTGCTGACTACAGCTATTTTGAACTCAAGTCCTATTTTATAGAGCTTACTGATGTTGATACATTTAGAAATCTTGTTTGGCTTCACTGTTCTACCCTTGCCTCAGTGACTAACAAACATGATAAATTATTTTCTCATTAGAAAACCTACAAAACATGAGCCTGTATTATGACAACAGATGTGACAAGAACAAAACTCATAGAAATCATCAGTGTTACTTCTCTCATTTCTCTGTCTCCTGAGCTTAATCCCACCATACCCTAACTCAGGAAAGAAATTTTTTTTTGGTCTGTGCTACTGCTACAGCCCTAGAGCAGGGTCCAATGAGATGTTGCTATCCAAACAATTTGCAATGATGATACAAAGGAGAAGCGATCCACCTCTGGAATGAATGGCTTTGGGTCATTTTGGGTCAGACTCCCCTCATTGGAATTCCAAGTCCAAACATCCTGAGACACTGCAGAGGTAAGAAGGTTGAAATTCAGCCCCATGCAAGGATCTCAGTTTTGAAAGTCAGGTTCATCTCTAACATAACCCTCTGAGTATTGGAAGATTGCTGTGGAAATGTGAGCAGAGTCACAAAGCTTAACGTCACAAACCCTTTAGCACACAGTATGCTACCCTATGGCCAAATATCTATCAAGAAAGGTTTGGGAAGCCATCAGAACCAGTCAGGAGATGAGATGCAACAGAGAAGACCTAAAAAAGGTGCCAAGAGCCTGTTTTGATGATCATTGCAAAGTTCAATATTAACTGTATCGTTTAAGACTTGGATTTTGAGTTCTCCCCTGAACAAGGCCTAACCTCTCCCAGGAGTGATGGCATTTCCAAGTGATCCAGAAATGCAATCCAGGAGTCTCACTCTAGACATCAACTGTTGGCTTCCTGCTCCAAAAAGGGCAAAACAAGGCCAGATTTGCAGTTACATGAAGGAATAATGTCCCGCTGAAGCCAATGGTGGCACCATGACAAACAGCCAGATCTCTCAGATGATCCATCTGAAGTTAATTGGAATGATTCAAATATCAGGAAAAAAAAACCCCAGACTTTGGCTCGGGCTGGTTCTGATTTTATCCAAACCAAATTCCCATCATTACAAAGCTCTTCTGAGTTGAATCCTAGAATAAACGACACAGTCATACACCTGCATCTATTCAGCAAGCTGTGAAAATACTCCTCATCACATCGAAATGGATCCTCTATAGACAGTGGAGGAAGAGAAATACACTGACAGGAGCAAAGCACAATCCTTGCCAAGGAGAGGTGAATATAGAACAGAGGAACTCATGTATTCAGTTTACCTTTGGTGTGGGTGTGGGCGACTGGCCAAATGTGCTGGATGCATAGCCACAGAGAAACTACATGAAGCACAGGTGAAAAAAACAAAACAAAACAAAACCCAACAAAACAAACCAAAAAACAGAGACAGAGAAGAGCAAATAGTGAAAAGAAGAAATAACTGAAATGGGAGCCTGGCATTATTAGTCTTGGAGGTCCAGCTGTTAAAATATCTCACAAACAAAATGCATTAATTCTTAAATATTCCTCTATCTCCCTCCTAGCTTTTCCCCTTCATCTCCATGTTCATGTCCCTGAAGTTGAGGGAACCAGCACTGTCCAGCACCTGCCTCCTGGAAACAACTCTTCTCCAACTTTTGAACTCAATTTTTATCTATCCAGTGTCAAGCATCCCCATTTTTCTTCCTCACACATCCCTCCTCTTACATGACCAGTGCTTTCAACAGGCAGCTGTTGGGAAGGTGCCAGGGAAAAAACAATTTTTGGCAAATATTATAAGGAAATTAATCTACCTCCCTAATTTTAATCCAATAATCTAAATTCTACAGAACTGATTTTTTTTTTTGCCAAAGGAAAGCCCCCTGTTTTTTTTTTCCTTCCCATTTTTCCATCTCCCAGTGCTCCTTCTACCTGTTCCTCAAACAAGCAGTGCTGTCAGGCTGTACTAGCTGATTCCTCAGAGGAACAGCATACAGTTCCCCCTGAATCCTTCATTTCACCTGGCACCACTCAAAGCAACATTCTGATTCAGCAAACACATGCAGACAGAACTCCTCCAAGATGGGCAGGAGTAAATCAGGCTTCACAGCCCCATGTGCTCCACCAATACCCAGTTCACCACACAGGTTTTGTTATGTTCAAATATTAGGTCTTTCACAGAATTGTAGGGGTTGGAAGGGACCTCAAGAGATCATCGAGTCCCATCAGGGACCTTACAGTTACTACAATATTCAAATAATGCTCTCAACTAATTTTCAAACTCTGATTCATGGCTTTCTCAAGTTTCTGATATACAAACATCCCATTTGAAAGACTGAATGTAAAGCAGATATGGATTTGCTTTTCACTGACTCTCAAAACCCTACAAACTCACTGATGAGCTCCTGAGGACCCAAGGTTGGAAGCTGTTGAGAAAAAGGCTTCCTTATTTGAATTAGTCCTTAGCAGACCAGCCTCTTGTATCTTTTTAAGGGAAGATGTTAGATTTAATTGACCTGTCCTGAGTATCTCTGGAAGGTTTCTCCACAGGTTGTCTCACTGATGCTTTGGGAAGGTGTACACACTTCCAAGAGGCTTTTTTTGCTACATGCAGTCAATTCCCATGACCTATGTTCACCTCCTCCTTCTTTTTGGGAATGTGTTTAAGAAAGGGGCTGCAAAGATTATTGAATTTTAGTGGAAATCAATGGCAAAAGCATCACAGCTCCATCTTGGATCCTGCTTGTCTGAGGAGTTTTGTTTGCATGGTGTTTAGGGGATTTGTGCTCTATAAATTCACACCAACAGTATCTATGATTAAGGGAGCTGGTACACTCAGGTTACAGATCTTATTCACAAAAGAAATGCAGGGATCATTGAAGTATCAAAGCACAGGGACAACCACTCAGGACAGATTCCCAAGATGTTTAATGGAACTGTAAAATAAAAGGTTTATTTTTAAAAACACCCAGTGCTCTGATGTTTTAAAAGGTCCTAGTGAATGCCCAGGTGAAAATCTTGTTTTTCCTGATATGTACTTCCAGCATCATTTAAGGATGCTTGATAAGTGTTCCCATGAAGAAGTCTTTAAATCTGAGAGCTCCCTCTCTTTGATTTACCAGAGTTTATCTGTGCTCTGCCCAAGGAAGCAAGAAATAATTTCCAAGGTGAACTGCAAAGCTTACAGTGAAATTCAAAAGCAGTGAGGAACAAGCAATGAAAGGCAAAACAAGTGGCAGCACTGATGCTAAGGGAGTTAGCATCTAGTTCAGCGGGAGTATCCACATCTGGGGATAGCTCTGAACCCACTGGGAGTGTTATGCCAATTGGTGGCTTAATTGGGGCTGATAAATGTTTAAAATTCCAGGAAATGTATTTCAATATGCTATGCTCACTTTTACAAGCCTGTTTCCTAACCTTTAGCCACTCAGTTTTGCTCCTGCTGAAATGAACGGTCAGGATCTTTTTGACTTCATTAAGAACAAGGTAACATTTCTTTCCCTTAGCACTTAAATCTGTTTGGCACTCCTGAAAGTCCCTAAATCCCTTGGACCATCAGTGGCATTTGGAAGCAGGACTACAACTTCTAAAAAAATTAGTTGCTTTGGAAAACTTTATCCCCAAAGCTTCTGCACTCCTGTGGCTCTACCTAGGGGAAGACTGGGGGATTTGGCCATAGTCACATCTCTTTGTAGACTTCCAGGTTTGGTAAAGCTGATATTTCCATAAATCTGTTTCTCCTTTAATTTTGGGAGAAGGGCTGATGATGTCTTAGTAGGGAGATGGAAATGTTCAACTCACTCAAGAAAACATCATATATTTGTGTTATTAATGTTGAAATAGTCGCTAATCTCAGCATTTAAGATGGTATCCCTGTGCTAAATGCTTACATGTAGTGGAAGAGTTAAGGCTGAAATCGTGCCTTTCTCCAGAGCTTCAGAGTACATGGTCTTATCCCACACTGAGCATGGAGCAAGCACTTACCCTCCTGGAGGGCTGGAATCTGGAAAGGGTAGGTCTAAAGTTCAGCCTTTGTAACTGGTGTCCCCAGTTACAGGGGACATATCTAGGCTGTCGTTAAAGGTAGAACATAACTGCTGGCTGGTCACAGAATCACAGAATCATAGGGGTTAGAAGGGACCTCCAGAGCTCATCGAGTCCAACCCCCTGCCAAAGCAGGGTCCCTAGGACAGGTCACACAGGTTGGGATCCAGATGGGTCTGGAATATCTCCAGAGCAGGAGACTCCACACCCCCTGGACAGCCTGTCCCAGGGCTCCCTCACCCTCACTGGGAAAAAGTTCTTCCCCAGATTGGTGTAGAACTTCCTGTGCTCCAACTTGAGGCCATCGCCCCTTGTCCTGTCCCCACAGACACTGAGAAGAGGCTGGCCATTTCCCACTGTGTCCCACACTTCAGATATTTATAAACATTAATAAGATCCCCTCTTAAACTGCTGTGGTGCTCTATGGGCAGCCAGATTGTTCCTTTGCTCTGCTTTGGTCTACAACTATTTGGTTTTCACATCTCATTCTATTATACACAGATCTGGACTACTCAACTGGAGGGGCCAGCTCTTTCTCTCTCTGATTTCTACAATTAAACACCTTATTGTTCCCACCCCTACACAATGAGGAGAGGAGCAATCACAGCACAAAATAACATTTGATGAGCCAAATGCAGTGAACTAGGGGTGCAAGTGTGGATGTACCTGTGACACTACATGGCTGCTTTCTGATGGTTGGCTCACACTAAGAGGTTTGAAACACCCCAAACAGCATTAGAGCAATATAACTCTTTGCAAATCTTCTTCCCCTTCCAGGAACTCCCCCTCTCCACACACACACCCCCCTCCCCCCAGTGAATATCGTCTCTCGCCTGCATTACCATTGCCACATCTGCTTGGAAGATTTGCTTGATGAATTTGTTTTTTGAGGAATGCACCAGCTGAATGATGTCTCCATGCAGCGTGTCCCTGTTTTTCTCCAAGAAACCTAGAGGAATAATGGGACAAAATATAGATAGATGACTCAGTGCAACAGGGCCAGGATGTCCAGGCAAGCATCTTTTGGGTGGCTGGAATACTAGGTGCTCCTGGGGAGGCAATGGGGGTAATGAGCAGCCAGAGATAAGGGGACCAGAAGAAGAAAGACAGAGGCACATCTTGAGATTGGATCAAGGATACACATGGTGCAAAGCACTGCAATTCCATCATGGGCACGTAGGAGTGAAAGAACACCACCACAGGCAGCACTGAAGGGCCAAGTCATTGCAGCTGGAAAAGTAGTATACTGACACTACTAGAGGCTACCATCCTGCTCTGCTCCAATGCAGCAGCAGCTCACCTTCCCCCGATCATCCCTTCACCCCTGCAGTGCCCCAGGAGCTGCCCCATACCTTTTGTTTCGTAGTAAACAATTCCAGCAAAGTGGTTAATACCAAACTGGGTTTCATAGTTATTCTTCGGAGGAATATAATTGGTGTTAAGCTTGTGCTGGGAGTTCAGCTTGTGCAACATGGTGGCATCTGTACCCTGTACACACAGGAAAAGATGCCATGTTTAACCAGGGTTTGTCCCATTAAGATAATTTTCCAATAAATAGTGCATTTCTTTGTTGTCTCAGGTGACAATATGTATTTATGTTGAGGTGTGTTGGAAGGCATACCTCAAAATGCAAAAAAAATAAAGAAATAGATGAAATATCACTGGTAAATTGTGCTATATTAAAGATAGTGATCCAAGGGAAGTATATTTAATATTAGTTTCTCTCAAGCTTTGTCAAAGGCTATTCTTGAACCTCTTGCAGCCATATTCTTCCACCAGAAATGGTAACTTGGAAGAAAAGGTGACAGAGCAAGAAAAGCTATGAATAAGTAATCAACTGGTGAACGTGTGTTTTGGCTGATCAGCCCTCTCATAGGGTTGCCAGCATGTGAAGTGCAAAGGGGGTAAAAACAAGAGAGTCACTGGCAGTAGGGCTGAGTCTAAAACACACCTTGGGGAACTTGCTCTCCTCATCAATGAGGGAGATGATATTCATGGGCTTGATGGCAATCATGTCCAAGGCATCCTGGTTATCTGTGAACTCGATGTGCTGCCAGTTGATGTTCTCCAGGTTGTACTCCTCCTGCTCTAGTTTGAAGACGTGACGCACAAAGAACTGCTGCAGGTTCTCATTTGCAAAGTTAATGCAAAGCTGCTCAAAACTGTGGAGGGAAGATCAAGGAAAAGCCACTTTAGATCCACTGTGCTATCTTTCTCCATCTCTGCATGCTTGAAGCGATACTCTCAGACCTCATAAACTACTCAGTAAGGTTGCTGTTGGCTGATAATTTCCTTATTATTTCAGATAATCAGTTTTTCTCCCCCAAACTAATATTGTAGCCATTAGATGTGTGTAGTCTAAACCATTTAGTTGGAGGTCACCTCCTATAGCTACTACATGGACAATACTTGAACAACTAAAGGAAATACGTTGACTTCTGCAAGGCAAATATGATTAGTTCTCATAATCTCTCATATTAAAAAACCCACCACTTTGTCCAGTCCTGTTCATCTCAGGAGGGTGAAAGGATAACAAGCCTTTGAGCTTTGGGTGGTGTAGGGGGTTTAACACCTGGTTCTCCTTTTGCAGGCCCCATACCTGTTCACAGTGAAGTTCTCAAAGCCAAAGATGTCAAGGAGGCCGATGGATCTCCTGACGCTTTTGAGTTCCTGGGAAGGTGGTCTGTAAATTGCAGCATTGATCTTCTCCACAATCCACACAAAAAGCCGCCCATAAATTCCCTGCAACATCAAAAAGATGGAGCTCACTGAGACAGGTTAGGAGTTCATCCAGCTAGTCTGCAGCATGACTTCAGATGACACAGGATCCCTAAACAATGGCCAGAAACAATCTCACAAATAGCACAGGATCACAAATGTTTATGCCAAGCACTTAGCATGGTTTAGAGCTCCAATAACTATTACACAGATCATAATGGACCTGAAAACCTAGATAAAAGGTAACTGAAAGCAAATTCCCTAAATTTTAGCTCTGTGGGCTTGGTCTAACACTAGACAGTCCTTTTCTTGGTTTCTAAACATCTCTTTTTACTGATCAGCAGAGCCATGTTACACTGCTAGGCAGGCCAAAAACATCTCACCTGGACAAGATGTTAACTTAAATGTTGCAGCTGATTTAATGAAGCAGCTTCAGCTAATCCTAGAACTCTACATTTTAGCATTATTTATTTATTTTGTATAAGCTACAGCAGTACTACCAGGAGGGGAACCTGATTTAAAGGCCCTTCACCACCAGAGAAGACACTGCCTGGATTTGCAAACTAGTTAGGTATCAAACCAGCTAGCTTGATCTACCAGATCCCCATAAATAGAGTGGGGGCCCAACTATGCCATCGGTATTTGCCTTGCAACCTTACATGGGGTTGCAAATAGCACAGCAGTGATGAACACCCACCCCATCCACCTTCATCATCCCAAAGCCTCAAATGATATCAAGTCCTCTTATAGCTGCTGAACTTCTCAATCTCTATTCCTGTGACATCTGGCTTTATTTGCTGCAGCAGACATGCCCAAATCCTGAAAATCAGGTGCTGGTGCTGGAGGTGTTAATGGAGCTGCTCTGATTTATAGCAGCTGAGGATCTATCTCTGGGGCTCAAGCTGAAGTTTTCTTGAAGTTAAGGTGAAGTAATTTCAGAATGCTGGCTCCTTCCATAGGTCACCTTTGAGTATAGACGGTCTCCAGTCCAGTTAGCAAATCCCCTGAAGACCAGGCTATCTAGACTCCTTCCATCACAACTCTTTGTGCATCCCGATGAGGACACAGTTTCAAGGATATCTGCTGATCTGAGCTCAGATGAGCACCAAGTGAGACACTTCTACTATGCAGTGGACACTCTGGTCTCAAAAGTGGCAGATTTCTTCAGCTTATAAAGAGGAGCAGAAGGGAATGTTATAAGACTTACCTTTACAAAAGCGTCCCTCACATCCAGCGCTTGTTCCATGCTGAGAGGGGTGGAAACAGTCTCACCCCTGGTGATTATAGTGCGGCTGGTGAGGCAGTTCATCACGTCCTGAGGGTCAACCTGGAAAAGATACCACCAAACACTGCTGCTGTCTTTATAACACAAGGTGTTCTTGCGGTTTTGTGTGAAATGTGGGGAGAGAGGATGAAGGAAAACTTGTGGAAGCTGTATCATACCAGTTTTGCCTCCCCTTGATCCATTTTCATACTTCTGATATCAAGCCAAGGAAATATTCACCCCCTAAAGTCCACAAAAGCAGCCTGTAGACAGCTGTGGACCATGCTCTGGGACCAGAAATGCCTATGGAGATGAGATGGTCTCCCTGAAGGAGCCCTGTTACCTCCTAGGGAGGCCACTGAAGAATGCTCCAGCCACTGCATGGATGGGTTAGGTGAGAGTCATCTCACCTCATTTCAGATACACACAGTATAAGGGATGTATCTGTTTCAGGTACTGTAATGAACTCTCTTTACAACACTGAGGGAAACACTCTGTTTTAAGGGCTGAGCTATTTTGGGTGTCCTTTTTAGAATGATGTGCCACCCAAGTGTCTGTTTCTCTCCACTGGCATGAAGGGGAGCTCAGATAGAGACATCCACCTTCAGACTGCCAGTGCAAGTATGGTGTACCCAGGCCTCTCCAGCTTCCTAGAGCTGGGAGTGCAAGCAGAGCCTGGCTCAGATGTAGCTTTGCCACAAGACTAGAAATACTGGAACAAGTCAGAAAGAGGACTGCCACACCACAAAGCCACCGACCTCCAGCAACGACGCCGCAGTGATTAGTGATGCCGACTGAACAACCTCGCAGGCATCCAGGTTGTCATAGGTCCGAGCTGGGGGAAACAAGGCAGAGGGAAGGTTGTCAGCAAGGGATGTGGCTCTGCAGAAGGTAGATGGGGTGAGGGGAAGAGGGGAAGGGTCTTTGTCCATTGGATCCATGTGATGGAGAGGAAACATCTCGCCATCAAAAGGGAAAGAAAAGTTCATGTGGCCGCTGGAGTCCTGCTGCTGGCTGCAAAGGACTTGTACTCTGCTCTGCCAGCCAGCCTAAATGACTGATAGGGTGAGTACGTTTCTAGCATCTAAGTGCTTTAGGCTTCTGGCAGAAGGGAGGTTTAGTACCTTTACAAAAGCATATACAACCACACAGGCACTTGTCAAATGCTCCATTAGTCTCTCCTTGAAAAACCTGAGTCTATTAAGTGGCCTGTGGCCCTTTCCTACCTCCTTAAATTCAGGAAAGGCAGATGTCACTGAGCATGCCGGAGTCTGGCAGCCCTGCAGAGTGAGCAGGTCAGCTGAGTCCTCCTTTATTATCCTGACACACTACCAAGAACACCTGAATCCCTGGCATGGCAACCATGGCAGGTGGCCCTCCATGCCTAGGCTTGCCTCCCTCTCACCATGCAGAATAAGGAGTAAAAGTGCACTGGACCACAGCCCCTGTATTTTGTCCTTCTACCTTCATACTGCAGGTTCCCCATGTGCAGGATGGCAGCCAGCAGCTTGGAGATCTCCCAGTTCTCTGTGTCAGTGAACATAAGGACCTTCATTGCAGAGCGGATATTGGCATACTCCTTGCTATCATCTCTGCCATCACAGGTTGTGCAGTTACCCTGGGGAGGCAAAGAGGTCATACAGCACATGGGGTAAAGCAGAGAGAGTCTGGCATGGACAGGTGTAACCCCAGGCTACACAGGGCTTCCCCCTAAATCAGCAGCCATTTTAGTTAAGGGATGAATAAGCAAAAGGTGGTGTGGAACCTGTGGATCTGGCTCTGCACTTTGATGTGTACTATGATTTGGTGCTCAGCCTTGTGACCTGTCCTCATCTCCCCTGTGTCTGGCTGCAATCAGCAGAGAGAAAAAGCTCCCTGAGATACAGATACACAGCAAGAAGGAAATGTACCAGACTCCACCTTGCTGCTGCTGAGCCAGTTTTAATTAAAACTCCTTCTGCCAGCTCCTCTGGATTGCAACACTGGTGTATAGGGAGTGGGGCTGGAGATTGTTGGCTCTGGCAGACACGTGGAGCAGAAACAGCTCAGCATCATATACTGCTGAGAATGTGCCATCCAGCCATGCACTCCTCCCCGTCCATCACGGCTGCAAGAGCATCAGGTCATATCTAACACTGCTATTTCCAAGCAAGTGGCCTTGGCACCAAATGCCAAAACCATACAAGCGTGTGTCCTGCTCCACAGGAAGAGTGGAAATAACTTGTCTTATACACAGGGGTAAAGAGTTTGCCCTAAGACTGCGAGGCTTGGAGTGGTAGGACAAAGAGGTCTCACAAACCCTGTTGTTAAGACTCACTGACCTTGACAAGATTGAGAGATGGACCTGTGTGAACCTCATGAAGTTCAACAAGGCCAAGGGCAAGGTCCTGCACATGGGTCAGGCCAATCCCAAGCACAGCTACAGGCTGGGAGGAGAATGGATTGAGAGCAGCCCTGAGAAGAAGGACTTGGTGGGCAAGCAGCTCAACATGGCCCAGCAATGTGCACTTGTAGCCCAGAAAGCCAACCATGGGCTGCATCAAAAGAATCATGACCAGCAGGTCAAGGGAGGGGATTATGCCCCTCTGCTCTGCTCTGGTGAGACCTCTCCCTAGAGTGCTGCATCCAGCTCTGGGGTCCCCAGGACAAGAAGGACATGGAGCTGTTGAATAAGGCCCAGAGGAAGCCACAAAGATGATCAAAGAGCTGGAGCACCTCTGCTCTGGAGACAGGCTGTGAAGGTTTGGCTTGTTCAGCCTGGAGAACAGAAGGCTCCAGGGAGACCTTAGAGAAGTATTACAGTCCCTTGCTCCAGAAAGGCTGGAGAGGGGCCGGTGACAAGGGCAAGGAGGGACAGGCCAAGGGGAATGGCCTTCAACTGAAGGAGGAGAAATTTAAATTAGGTATTAGAGAGAAATTCTTTGGCACCCTGGGCTGCTGGGCGGTGTCCCTGCCCATGGTGAGGGTGGGAACTAGATGGGCTTAAACAACCCTTCCAACCCAAACCAGTCTGGGATATTGTGATTGTATAACCAGCAATACAACTCTTGGGCTGCAGGGAGAATACCTCCCACTTCTGTCTCCCTTGCTAAGAAGCTTTCACCCCATCACCCCACCAAACCTCTGCTTCGCTGTGCTCTCACCATTGCAAGATAGTTGTAATCTGTGGCTTTCCCAAGCCCCAGCTTCTTCTTCTGCTCCATTGTCATTCCCCTCAGCATGCAGTAAAACACGTGGTAATTCCTCTCATCCTGGGCCTGCAGTAGAAGAACAAGTGTCAGCTCTGTGAGGAGAATGGCACCACAAAGGTCGACCGAGTGCCCACTCCTGCACCTTGCAGATATATTGCCTTACCTGCCTGCAGACCCGGGACTTCTCCAGGAGGTACTGCTCAATCTTTGCCCCCTCAATGGCTCCCCTTTTGTTGAAGTGGATGTCGATGTACTTCCCGAATCGGCTGGAGTTGTCATTACGGATGGTCTTTGCATTCCCAAAAGCTATGGGGAAGAATTGCATTGGGTTAGAGAGGACCTAATGCAGGGGCAATCATGGCTCTGGTCTCATGGGAAAAAAAAAAAAAAAGATCAAAAGAGAATGGCTGAGAGGTTAAATCATCCCTACAGACTCAGTGACGGCCAGTGATAGGACAAGGGGCAGCAGGTGCAAGCTGGAGCAGAGGAAGTTCCATGGGAATGTAAGGAGAAACTTTTTCACTGTGAGGGTGATGGAGCCCTGGGCCAGGCTGCCCAGAGAGGTTGTGGAGTCTCCTTCTCTGGAGACACTCAAACCCGCCTGGATGTGTTCCTGTGTGATTTAGTCTGGGTGATCCTGCTCTGGCAGGGAGGTTGGACTAGGTGATCTTTCGAGGTCCCTTCCAACTCCTAATGGTCTGTGATTCTGTGATCCTGTGAAGTGTTTCCCTTAAGTATGGCTCACTCAATTTCATCTCAGCATGAGGAAACAGGATATACCACAGATGACTGTCCTCAGAAATAAAGAGAGGAGAAGGCATGGGAACAGAATGACCTCAGTCAGGAAGAAGGGCTAGGACAGCAGGGTTTTGGCAGTAGCCGATGAAATACAAAAGGGTTGAGCAAGGCTGGCAGGAGGATGCTGCAGTACGTGAGGTGATGCTGCAAGGGAAACGACAGAGCTGTGGTGAGTGATTTGGTGGCTGAGAGGGAAAGGAAAGAGCTTGTCCTTTAGGGAAATACAGAGGGACCAAGCCAACTTCATAGGGAAGCTTTGCTCTGCAAACAGACCATGCAGAGAAAGGTACCAATGTCGGTCCTCTGTGTGGGTGTGGGCCACTGGCACAAGCACCTTGGCCAGCGTGCCCTTGCTCCAGGATTCCTGGCAGGTGATGAAGATGCATGTGAGATACAGTTTCTCTTCTCCTCAGTCCTATCAGTGATGAAGTGCCTGTTCAAAAACACCCTGTGTGCATGACATGCATCATGATGCTGTGTGATGCCAGCAGTTGGGCAGCTGAGTAGTGCCCTGAGAACCTTGTGACATCTTCATGTCACAACAGAAGGAAGCTCCACAGGATCACAGAGAAGGAAAGTTGATCTAGGGACTTCCTTGTCTGCTCTGTTAACGTTACTAATGGACAGCTGTAGGGATATTCATATTTCCATTGATTCCTAGGGAGCAAAGCTCTACTCTCTCTGAGTATCAAGAGAGGTAAAAATGTTATTCTTTAAGGAAAATGCTGTTTTTCTGCATAAGTGTAAAAGGTCCATCTGCCATCGCATTGGGGCTGGAGAGTCAGCTCACCTATTTAATTTACAGACATCCAATTAAAAGAGTGGGGCTGATCACAGTAACAGCTTGCCAATGAACCTATTAAGGCCACGAACCACTTCTTGTTATGTGCTTTTTTCTTTCCTTTCTTTCTTTCTCTGCATCCTGCTACCATTGACTGATCTTGGGAGGAAAAGGTGGGGTTTGCTATTATGCATAACCAGCACAAGGTGTTTAGTTTGTGAAGCTCTGATCAAATTAATTTCATGTTCTGCTGAACCAGCAAAGAATAGGGATGGGGTTTTTTGCAGCTATGCTCAACTTAAACAGAAAAATAATTAGCTGAATGCAGGATATTGGTGTGCTTCATACAGCTATAATTCCAGCTCTGGAAGAGGTGTTGAGATCTTTCAAAAGAGCTTTGTGTATTGGTGACCAGCATTTTTTAAATCCCAGACTATGCAGAGAATTAGGGGAAGCTTGGGTTTATGCTGTGAAATTTTTGGGGAAAAAAAGTACTGATTTAAGTAAAAAAAAAAACCCATATCGTTCAGTTTTAACTAAATGAAAGAATTTAAAATTTTGGGTAAACTGAGATATGTTGCTTTCAACAGCGATTGTCCAAAATTTGAGAGCCCAAATCAGAAAGCATTTGTCTTGGGCAACATAAATTCAGACAGAAAGAAACCAAATATGCTGTTAACAAATGTTTACATCATTTTTCTGATATTTTTTTCTAAAGTGTCACTTTTTGAAACTCAAAATACAACAAAGTGACTCATATTTGGCTGTATTTTGTGGTTCCTGAATGAGAATATATTTTTTTTGCCAGGAAAAAAATGCCTCCATCATCTGAGGCCTCACCTTCTAAGATGGGATTTGCCTCCAGAACCTGCTGCTCAATCCAGGAGTGCTGACCACTGATGGCTGCCAGGAACTGCAGAATCAGTTTTGTGCTTTCTGTCTTCCCTGCTCCAGATTCACCACTGTGAAGACAACAGGAATCGAGGTCAGTGAAAACCTTACTGCATCCCTGCCCAGGTCCCTTTCTCTGTCTCTAAAGAAACTGTTATTTCTGTGCTTCTTCTGTTAGCACAGGTAGGATGAGGCCAGCAAGGAAGGGTTTTCTAACATCCCATGCACTGGTTGTAGGAGAAATGGTAGGACACAGTACAGGACAGCTTCCAGCCAAGATCCAGATTTGCTTTATAGTCAATTTGGCTCAAGCTGAGACTTGTGTTTGGGTTTCTCCAGCAAATACAAACATGCAATCAGCAGTAAGAAAGTCAGGAAGTACTTTCAGACAGTGCTTTTCCAGGTATAATCACCAGACCATGAGCCTATGGTCCAGGGACTGGCTGGTCCCATGGAGAAGCTTTATCGTCATTCAGATTTTTGATTTTATTTCATAACTTGTTCCTTATCAACCACCAGCACCCTTTTTGAGGATATGGCCCAACTGGAAGTTCACCAACCCACCTTATGATACAACACTGGTCCTTGTTGTTGCGCTGCATGTTGAAGTAGCAGTTGTCAGCAATTGCGAAGATGTGTGGTGGCATCTCACCGATCTTTTTGTTGGTGTACAGGCGTATCTGCTCAGGAGAGTAGATGGGCAGGAGCTGGTAGGGGTTTACTGCCACCAGTATCGAACCAGTGTACGTCTGGAGGAGAAGCACATGAAGGTTTATGGGGACGGTGAGGCATGGCTGAGAGGCTTTGGCAGCTTGGATGGAGTGTGGAGGCCAGAAAAATGAAGGTTTTTCAAAAGCTGGATGAAAGATGATGTTCAAGTCACAGATGTTTGCAGGGTGGAGCCTGAAGCAAAACTGGAAGTGACCTCAACTATCTAAATCAGTTCATACTCAGCCCTGTTCACACACAACAGGGATTCAAGATTAATTAATATTTCAGATGCTCTTTGGTTAAGATTCAGAGTTTCAAGTCAAGCTCCTATTTGCAAAAAAAATGCCAGAGTCAGCACATATCCATACCTATTTATTGCATTGCAAAATATATGAGAAAGTTGTGATGAAAGTGGCCTGGGGACCATTGCCCTGTCTCAAAGCAGAACCAACTGGATCCAAACTATTCCTGACAGATGTCTGTCTAACCTGTTTTTACAAGTCTAGAACAGAGCTGCTAAGCTTCCCTCTACAGTGCATTTTTCTCTACCATCTCTCTCTAACCAAACCTCCCCAGGATGCAATTTAAACCTTGTCCCGTGCCCATGGATATGGCCCACAAAGTCCTGACATGACCCTTCTCAGCTATTTCTGGGTTATTTTGGAAAATGACCATTTTTTCCATCCCCTGCTCTCTGTGGCACTCCAATGAGCAAAGCTGTCCTGGGTCTTGGCCGGAAAAACCCTTTGTGGTGTCTTGCTCTTTAAGGAACTGTTTCTCTCAAGCCTCTCACCAATGGACTCAATGACCTTTGTCATCTTACTCAGGTGCAGCTCTGTGGTGAGGATGCTTAGCCCAAGCAGAAGGCAGGGAAGAAGCACCTTCTTCCCCTACTTTTGCTGTCTGAAAGTGAATGCATGGGGATCCATCTAGGGCTAACAAGAAGTATGAGATGAAGGCTTTTACTCCATGAATTCAAAGGAGCCAAGTCCCCTTCTCTAGGTTAGTAGTTGGAAAGTAGTTACAAGATTAATCTCACCTTTCTTTCCCAGTGGGACCAGCAGTGAAAGTGCCACCACTGCTGCATATATTCTTTCCAAGAAAAAAAACCCAACACATGTAAAAATAATCTTCATGGTTTTTTATCTGCATAGCCTAAAACCAACAATAAACCTTTGACATAAAGCAGTGACGTGGCACAGGTGAGGATGCTTGCAAACTGAGAATCATAGAATCATAGAATGGTTTGGGCTGGAAGGGACCCCAAGGATCAGAGTTCCAATCCCCTGCCCCAGGCAGGGCCACCAACCTCCAGGCCTGGAGCTACACAAGGTTGCTCAGGGCCCCATCCAACCCGGCCTTGAACACCCCCAGGAATGGGGCACCCACCACCTCTCTGGGCAGCCTGTTCCAGCCCTTCACCACTCTCTCTGTAAAGAACTTCCCCCTAATATCTAATCTAACCCTTCCTTCCTTTAGTTTTAATCCATTCCCCATTGTCCTGCCATTGTCTGCCCTTTTTAAAAGTTGATTCCCCTCCTGTTTCTCTGCTCCCTTCAGGGACTGGAAGGCTATAGAATCATAGAAGGAAAATGTCTCCATGCTCTGCTGGCTGGTCCTCTTTTTGTGCCTATTGAAAAATGTCTGATAAATAAAACAAGCCTGAGCTGTTCCTCATTTCTGAAGGCAGGAGTGGAGTGGAAAGGGAGATATGAGTTGTCAGGCCCAGGTCGAGTTTCTCCCATCAAGTCTAGTATCCGTCACCTGCGATGGAAAGGACTTGAGTGGAGCGAGATGACAATTTGCTTGCCACCGTCTGTGCAACACTTCCCACCACCTCAGGCTTCCTGAGAGGCAGCCAGTAGGTGGCAATTTTGTCCTATCCTAGGGATGCTGAAAGCCCTGAGGGGCTCATCGCTTTCTAGCCTCTTGGCCAACACCAGAGAGTAACTTTCTGTTCAGTCCCAGGTGAGGTTTGAATTTACAGTGGTAATTGAGTAGTCTTCCCTGTAATAGGGGGTTATGTGCCAGTCAAGGAAAAAAGCCCTTTAAGCTCAAGAATGAAGTTGTCACAAATCCAAAGGGTAGAAATTGGCTGTGAAATCATGTAGCCTGGATGTTAGAAGAAGAAGGCATTGAAATAAGGGAGCAGAGAAGTCCCAGAGCAGCCTTCAACAGAGGCAGAGCAGATATGCTTAGCACTCACAGGAGTCGGCTTGATTCCTGAATGGGATTATGTCACCAAGATCCCAAATGAACCCTGTCTCCTTCCAATCCTGGATGCAATGCTTGAAAGACTGTTTTCATAATTTCTTACCATGTTAATTTTAGGAACACATTAATTCGAGGAACACATTAATTTTAGGAACACTTCTAGTCTTTCTTGGGTCTCTTCTTCAAAAAAAGACTGACTCTTTGCAGAGGCATCCAAAAATCCCTGTGTTTCAGCCACACTGATCTGCCCTGCCCCAAATGCAGCCAGCAAGGCTTTTACAGGAGTTAACCATTAGTTGCAGGAGTGCTTTCTGGAAGCTCTCGCTGACCCTTCCCTTGTGATCTGCAAAATACTTAGTCAGCACGAACTCTTGTACTATGGCTTGTTTTTGTCAGTCATTCCTAGTTGATAAATACTCACAATTTGCCCAGTTCTCACAACTGGCGGGACACAAAGCTTTGTCCACTTTGCTGATGAGGGGCCAAAGGGCACCTCCCAGGAAGTATTATCTCTGATTTCTCTTGCTGGGTGAGGGGAAAAGCCCTCCTGTCTTAGGAAAATAAAGCTTTATGAGTAGGCAGGGCTGAGCCATAGTTGACCACAGGAACCACATCTCAGAGCAAATTCATTACTGCCTGCATGGCCTACATTTTAATTAGCTGCAAACAAATCCTTTCTGAGCCTGCTTCCCTTGCTACCCAGGACACCACGGCTGACTTCATCTGGATTTTTAGTGGGTTAAAGCTCTACCAAACATCATTGCAATTTGTCAGCCCTTGGAGAGCAGTGGCAGGTATTGGCTTTGTCTCCAGATAAAGAGCTATAACCTGACTCATGAGTTCAAACTCCCCGCCAGACTCATTTGTTATTCGGCATAGTTTCTCTTAGTGCATGCAAGCCAAACCATGGGTAACAAGCTTTTCTTGAAGCTTTTCTTATTTTGCTATAGAAGCTTCTTTCCTTCAAGGTGAGGTTACTCCTGAGGAGCACTTAGAGCTTTAAATGCATTCCCAGGTTGTGGACTTTGCAGCTCTGGGAAGGTGTTACAGTTTCGTTCTGATGGTCAAGCTCTGTGGCAAAGGTGACGATGCTGTCAGTGCGTTGGTAAAGCAGCAGCAGTGGTGGTGCAACGTAAATGAGAAGCCACGATGGTGAACAGAAAGAAGTGATCTGGTGGAAAGCATGACAGCGACTGCAAGTGATAGCACCAAGAGTTATACTTACCCTCCCGCCGCAGTTTGTCTTGTGAGTAAAATGTGAGGGAGGAGAAAAAGGAAAATTGTATTTTATTAGGGCGGAATTACACCTTCTACAAAGCTAAGGAGATGAGGAAGCAAGAGGGACTGAAGTCTCATTGGAAAAGTCATTCCTTAGTCAGGAGGCTCGGAAATCCTTTCAAGCAGTGAAGGAAAAGTCACACTGAGCTTCATCACCTTTAAAATAGTATATTCCAGAAAAAAACACCTTGCTTGCCCACATGACATCCATACAGCATCTTGGCTTTACAAAACTGCCATCAATATTTACCACATATGACACAATTCTACTCCTTTTAGTGACACCACTCTTAGGAAGTGAGATCTAAAGCTGGGTTCCTGAGCCTCCAAAAATACATGTGTAGTCAGGGGTGGTTTACATGCTTCTCTATCAAGCTACACATTCTGTGCCATTTTGAAAGTGTCATTCTAGTTCTGAGATTGCACCAATTGCTGTTTTATGCCCAGGTACAAGTGGGCTGGTGCTCCAAAGCCATTAGTGATGTGGAGCAATCAAGGTGCAGTAACCTTGAACCTCTGTGATGCAAATCTTTCTGTGGCATGTGCCCATCCCTTGTGCAGTAGCTCTGTAATACACATTGCACTGTCAACATCATACCCCAAAAACCATGCAGTTACTGAGTCACTTCAATGCAAATTGCCATCCACACTCACCTCCAGGTAAGCAGCTGCCCTTTGCATTAGTTCTTATAAGGATGATGCTGCCAAACAATTCTCTGCCCAGTGCTCATTTGTGTTCATAATCTCCCTGGATGCCTGTGAATATCTTGGTAAGGGAACTCAGAGGCAGAGCTTTACAGAAGGAGCTGGTTTTACTCAGGAGCTATCTGGTGTTGCTCATATGAAATGTTATCTGAGGACCTCTGTTCACTCAGCATTAGCCTGACAACCTAGGGACCCTGGACACCACTGAAAAACATATCCAAATTGATCCCAACTTTCTCAGAGAACAGGAGAGTGCTGCAGGAATCCAATTGGTACCACTGCAAGGTGCCCACAAACAGGAGAGAAAGCAGCAATGCTCAATGGATAGATGCACGTTCCCTGAAGAGCCAATACACTAGGATTTCTTGTCTATCTCTGCTTCTTGGGTGGCATTCAGGTTGGTTGAATTAAGTTATCCACATAAGTACCACATCTAAACCTGAAGATGGACATTCTCTGAGCTGGAGGAGGTTGGACCGAGACCTTCAGCCTGAAGTTTCCTTCCACCATAAGCTCTTCTGTGATACCCAAGCTCCAGACAGCTCTAAAGGAATCACCTCATCTGACAGGCACTTATGTTTGCACAGCTGAAAGGCAGTCTTGGCTCTGTTGACTCTATCAATATCTCTGGGGACTGCTCTGGGTGCACATGAAGACACCACCTCAAGTAGGAATTTGGCCTGCTACCTTTTGCTTTATCATTATAAATGGCTGTGGCTCCCTCAAAAGAGCTCCAGGGAGTAACTCAGCTAATTTAATAAATGAGTAATTTTCTGGTCATGCCTTTTTTCCTAAACTGTCAATACAGAGGATGCAGGTATCATGCACAACAAATAAGGTGCTTTGGGGAGTGATGAATTTGGGGGTCTCTTTTCTCCTCCAAGCTTTGGGAAATTAGGGGTACCTTTTCAGGAGCAATATACTGTTCCTCTAGGTTTGAAATCCATCTCTGAAAGAAAAGATGGATATCTTCCAGAGCTGGGGGCATGGGCCTGTCAACCACAGGAACAGCGTGTGGTGGTATGTTTTCTATCACTGCCCAACTCTAATCCAAAACCATCCTTTGAAAAGGTGCTGGAAATCAAGCAGAACAAGCACACTTCATAGATAAGGGGTTGGACCCAATGCTCTCTTGAGGTCCCTTCCAACCCCTACAATTCTGTGATTCTGTGATAAAGTCTTGGATGTGGGCTGTTAGTTCATGCTGTCTGGGAGGTTGAATGTTACTGCAATTCCTTCTGGCCTGAAAATCTAGCAGTCCCTGGAACCTTTAAAAGTTAGATTCCCAGCTGGCTTTGAAAAGTCTTTCAAAGTCACAGCAGGCATTTACCAGAGTATCTGAAAACTGTAGGATCTAAGAGCAATATGAAATTTTCCATATTTGCATTGGCTGTTTGAGCACATTAGCTAGTGACAAACACACACACACACACACACACACACACACACACATGCACTCCTCATACTTCTGCACCAAGAATCTACACTAGACCATACAGGATGTAGCACACTGATAAAACCAGCACAGAGACTCTTGTCCTGCTGGGGAGGTGACCTTTGTGGTGCTACTGCAGAAAAGAGATGCAGTTCTGTCTGGCTCCATGTAAAACCCTTGATTTCTGAATGTCTGGTTGGGTTTGCAAGACTACAGAGGGTCCACTGGGCATGACATGACTGAGCTGACCTAAAGAAGAACAGTGAGATCCATAGAGATCAGCTGTCAGAATCCCAGGCAACCCAGAGGTAGTAAGTCATAAACACAGATGGGGAGATATTTTAGAGCTGTCTGGGAGTTGCTCACTTCATTGTATCCAGTTATTTCACGCTTGCATCTCCTCATCCTTCCTCCACTCCTTACACCTCCAGCAATCGTTGCCTTCACCCACTTGGGTTGAATGGCTTCAGAGGGCAGAAGGGCCACATCCAGCATGCAGTTGCCAAAGGTTTTGGCTTTAGGTTTACTACAGTTTGCACATGGTCTGGGTTGAACTGGTTATTGTGTGTGCAAAAAGTTAATGCCTGTCCCCAAAACTTCTAGAGTGAGGTGAGAGGGGCTTTGCTTATTACCCAGCTCATGGTATCTTTCACTGGGGCATCCATAACCTCTAACAATGCAGAAGACCTCCACCACTTAGCTCCAGGTGAAAGTAGAATTCCAGATGCTCAGTTCAATCATGATTTCCCCCACGTGGGTTGCCCAAAGCTAAGGAGAGCAGGAAATGCAGTGCAGACCAAGAGGTGGAGGTGGGGAGGACACTCACATAGATGAGGTGCTCCCGATAGCGGATCAGCAGGTTCCTGAGGATTCCTGCCTCGTTCAGGTCCCCCAGGCGGATCATGTCCTCCACTCCATGGATGGACGTGGGATGCATGGGTTTGATGTGGCTGGCATTCTGTGGGGAAATCCAGTGCTCCTGAGGAAACAGCAAGGGCAGAGAAGGGTAAGTCAAATGAGATACCCCAGCCCACCCCAGACAGAAGGACCAGATGGAAGAACATACACAGTAGACTATTAGCACACAGGCCACAGCTTCTCTTCCTGGGGCATGGCAGTGTCTAATTTGAAAGATTCATAACAGAAGGTAAACATCTTTTGATTTACTGGAGCAACAGGAGACACACAGGGCAGTGTGGGTATCCAGTGCATCATACAGAGTTTTAAATGGACAGCAGATTTCTTCTTCCCTTCACACAACTACATTTTCACATCACTGATTAACTCTCTGACACAAAATACTGTTGACTGGAACATTTAGAGTGTTGTTTAGACCAATCCCTTCTAAAGAACTTTAACAGACAGTACAAATGGGATACAAGGACCCTGCTGAACCAAATCGCTTTCTACCATCTTTAAAGGGAATCAGAGCACTTAAAATTATGTCAGTCTGGAAGAAAGAATATTAAAATATCTCCTCAGGTAACTCTCTTCTCGTGATGAAAAAACATCTCTAAAACAGCCATCACTACATAGAAGTAGAATCCTAGACTGGTTTGGGTTGGAAGGGACCATTAAGCCCATCTAGTTCCAACCCCCTGCCATGGCCAGGGACACCCTCCAATAGCCCAGGGTGCCCAAAGCCCCATCCAGCCTGGTCTTGAACCATGCCAGAGATCTAGGGGCAGCTCCAACTTCTCTGTGCCAGGGCCTCACTACCCTCTCCAGGAAGGATTTCTCCATAATAACTAATTTAAATCTCCCCTCCTTCAGCTGAAGGCTATTTCACCTTTCCCTGTCCCTCCCTGCCCTTGTCACCAGTCCCTCTTCATCCTTTCTGCAACTCCTTTAGGGACTGGAAGGGGCTCTGAGGTCTCCCCAGAGCTTTCTCTTCTCCAGGCTGAACAACCCCAGCTCTCTCAGCCTGTCTCCATACCAGAGGTGTTCCAGCCCTTGAATTATCTTCATGGCCTCCTCTGGACATGCTCCAACAGGTCCGCATCCTTGTCCTGAGGATCCCAGAGCTGGACCAGTACTGCAGGGATAGGCCTCACTGGAGTGGAGGGGAGAATCCTCTCCCTTGACCTGCTGGTCCCATTGCTGGGGATGCGGCTCAGGATACAATTGGTTTTCTGGGCTCCAAGTGCATTGCCAGGTAGAGTAGGGAAATTGAAGGAGAACCAGTATTTGAACACATCCTGTATTGGTAGGAAGTCAGGAAGGACTGGGTAACAGCAGAGGACCAGAGGTAGAGCTATGTTGTGGTGATCTAGGGGTCAGCCTCTTGCAGGTAACCAGTGATAGGACAAGAGGGAATGGCTGCAAGTTGGGCCAGGGGAGGTTCAGATTAGAAATGAGGAGAAATTTGTTCTCAGAAAGAGTGGTTGGGCATTGGAATGGGGTGCCCAGGGAGGTGGTGGAGTCACCATCCCTCGGGGTCTTCAAGAAAAGATTGGCTGAGGTACTTAGGAACATGGTTTAGCGAGTAATAGAGGTGATAGGGGGATGGTTGAATTAGATGGAGGTCTTTTCCAACCTTAATGATTCTGTGATTCTCTTTGTTGAAACTACTATCTAAATGTACTTTGGAGGCTTTCTTTATCATTGTGCTCAAGAAGCTTCTCAAACTTTCTTTCCCAGTACATCCACAAAAGTAGGGACATAACGTTATCTTGTCTCTACAAATAGAAAACCATGGCACAATTGATTCCCTAAATGTGAGAAGCCCATGACAAAGTCAGTGACCCTGTAACACCTGGCCTAACCAGGCCTTGGAGCTGAAGAAGGACTATCACAGTTCTTTGTACGTACATTGTCTTCATCATCCACAACCTGGATCTGTCCAGAGTCGCACAGTTTAACCACCGCTCCAATGGGGACATCGAATTCCCGTCCAGTTTTGAGGTCCATCCACACATAATCCCCCTGGAACCAAAGAGAGGACAGTTACATTCAGGGCTGTAGAAGGTTCAACATCTCTTGGGACACATGTTGCTGATGTTTTGGTCCCAAATCATTGGTACAAGTCAAATGACTTCCTTGTCAAGCCACAAACCCTCTTTTGTTCATAGATGCCCAGGAAACCCCCTCCAAGGTAAAGCAGCAGGGCATGCTCCACTCTGCATGCACCCACTACACTATCTCTCTGTTTCATGAGCTTGTGAGTGGTTGTTGGTCACACACTGCATCTGGCAGCAAGCAGGTCACAGAGCAGGGATACAGGCAGAAAAACCCCTCTGTGCTAGAAAGCCACACTTGGGAGATGGCTTTGAAACTCTGGAAAGCCTTCTCTGGAGGCTTGTGGCACATTTTTTCCTTGCAGACAACCATTATCAAATATATGTTCCCCCACCTTGGAAACTAGTGAGAAGGGGATGGGTGAAAAGGGGTTAAGAACATACCAGAGAGGTGTATATACACATACTTTTTCAGGACATCCTCCAGCCACAGTGATTTGTAGGTGCATTTAATGCTTCTCAGTGAATTTTATCTACCGTGAGCATGCCCAATTGCTTCCTGAAGCTGTGAAAGTTTTAGCATCCATACTCTGTGTCCTTTGGCATGCTTTAAATGTTTCACCTCTTCCATTTGAGACCTCCATGTGTTTTGTTTTGGAAGACACAGCAAGCAGTTGACCCCTATCTACTCAGTCCATGTCACTGGTGATCCTACAGACCTCTGTCAGTCCTGCTGGGCAGGGACTATCTGCTCATCAGCTCTGTGGGTATTAAATTTCTCAAAAGTAAAAAGGGCTTTTAAAGAAGCTGTTTTCCTCAATATGAAAGAAAACCCCTCAAATAACCCCAAACCATACTCCCAAGCAGGACCCACACTCTTTGATGCAAAGCAGAATTGTGTCCCACCCAACGTGAAGAGGTGATAAAATTGTAGAGCCATTCTAGTTAATGTCAGGCAAGTTTTCATCAAGCAAGCAAATGTACATTTCCATGCATGAGTTTAATGTTGTGAACTTGTAGCCCCACCTAATGCCACATTCCTGGGGGGCAGCTCCACTTGTACCTATTAATCACAATGCAAATGCAATATCCACCATCTGAAGGCCTGAGAAACTTTTGGGAGTAAGGAAAGTGACAAATGACTTTGCATGTGCTCTGGTACGACCCCTTTCCTGAGTAGCCACTGTCAACCATTTCTGTGGTCAAACTATTTACAGATGTTGTTTGACTCAAGGGCCTGCTAAACAACCTTTCATCTCCACTCTGGACAGTGGGAACTGGAGACATCTAGCAATATAACCCACAGTGAGGTGTTCACTGTTCAAGTCACTGCTCACCAGGACTTCTGGGACATAGTAAGCTGTGAGTGTCACAGGGATGTAAGGCAATACGGACCCACACACAAGGAGTTCTCAGCCACTTTATGGTCAATTCCACCCCTGGCACCTGCTTGCTAGGTTTTACCTAGAATATCAACAAAGTCATCCTCCTTACATGAAGCGGAGGATCCAGCCCTCAGTTTGGTTTCTCCTTCCCATAGAGGGGTGTGCTACAGCACTAAGTATCTTTACCCAGCTCATAAAAATATAATATTCAGATCTTTTTCTCATTAACTGCCTTACCCTCACATCTCATAGCTCAGTTAAAAAGGAAAAAAACCAACCCAACAACATTAATGAATGCAGTAAATCATGCACAGATACATTAGAAATCCACATATATTAACATTAATTTGTTATCTCCTTTGATCCAAGACTCTCAAAGCATTTCAGAGTGTTCAGCACTATTATCCTTGCTGCATAGCTGGGCAAATTCACACACAGCATGGGAAACTTGATCAAGGTGTCAGCAAGAGAAGAGCCAGGTTGCTCAGTCCCCGCTCAGCAGAAAGCCCTTCTGACATCTCAACACCTGAGTAAAAATTGCCCTTGGTCAAGAAAACAAGAATTTCAATGGTTTTTGGGTTTTTTTTTCTTAAATCTCTAGTTTTAAATAGCTGTGAAAGCAGCATGCTTCTTATGTTCTTTTACCATACAGCTGAGATAAAAAGGTGGTCTGCTCTCTCCAAGGTAAAGTGATACTGTACTACCACTCAGACAGCTCCTGTGCTTTGCCTGCCTAATGTACACAGTGCTCATCGCATCAAAATGCTCTTTTGAAACACATTACAGCACAGTTCTTAACACTGGTGAAAAAAGCAAGTCTTAAGCTGGTAAGCTCAGAAAGATCTGGAGGGTTAAAAACAACAATCACTTATTAAGGGTGCCGACCTATTTCCTTCCCTGACTTTAATCAATTTGAAATAAACCCCGTGGAAGTCAGTTACACTCCTTCCACTGATGCAACCACCTTTGCATCAGCCCAAAAAGCAGCAAATATAATTGGGGATTTCAGGCAAAATCATGCATTTACCAGCTTGGGCACACTGGCTTCTAAGTTGCATAACCTGCCTTACGCCTGATGCAGTTTATTTTCCAGCACACATGACTGTGTACTAGAGAAGTGAGAATACCACCAGTCACTCCACAGTATCAACGTGGTCCATCTCTTCCTCCTCAACACAGCTGCTGGGTACAAGTGTCTTTCCAAACAGATTCACAGAACATCAGGGGTTGGAAGGGACCTCTGGAGATCATCTAGTCCAACCCCCTGCTAAAGCAGGATCACCTCAAGCAGGTTGCACAGGATTGTGTCCAGGTGGGTCTTGAATATTTCCAGAGATGGAGACTTCACAACCTCTCTGTCCCAGGGCTCAGGCACCCACAGAGTAAAGAAGTTTTTCCTCACACTGAGATGAAACTTCCGGTGTTCCAACTTTTGCCTGTTGGCCCTCGTCCTGTCCTGAGCACCACTGAGAAGAGTCTGGCCCCTTCCTCTTGACATCCACCCTTTAGATATTTATAAGTGTTGATGAGATCCCCTCTCAGTCTTCTCCAGGCTAAAGAGCCCCATCTCTCTCAGCCTTTACTCATATGACAGATGTTCCAGTCCCCTCATCACCTTTGTAGCCCTCCACTGGACTCAAATGGTCTGGAGAAGACCCTCAGAACCCCACAATGAGCAGTGACAATCAAGCAGCAGTGCAAGGGGAGGGAACACCATGATGGGCACACACACAGATCAATGCAACCCATAAAGAGGATCTTTAGGAAGACCTTCCAAATGCAAAGAGTGAGAAGGTTACCCCACAGAGGAGCTGCAGTCCTTGCAAGGGAGAACAAAGACTCAGGAGGAAGGTAAGAGAAACTGGCACAAGCAGTATGAGGATCCCATCAAACGATGAGACTGATTTCAAAGTAGCCTGAAAACATCCAGCCATGCTCAGGGCTTCGGGCCCCCTATCTTACCGCCAGAATGGTCGTGGGCTTCAGGGCCTGGTTGACATTGCGAAGGAGCGTCCATTTACCCTGGTCTTTCTCCTGATCTTCCACCACCTCAGCACATGGCTGCATGAAAACAACTTTCTTCCTCTTCAGCATCTCCTAAATTTTGCAGCAGTTTATGCCCCTCTCTCTGCTTTCTACATGTATTCCACTATGAAAAGCAGAGAGCCGATTTGCTTCAGACCTCCTGCGTGACCATGCCGACAGCTTGCAGGACGCACTCTGACCTGATTCACAATATGGTTCTTGGTAAAGATCTTCTCTTAGCAGAAAAATTTCCATGCACCAGCCATGGTCCTTCACTGGTCAGCTAGCACGCTCTCTCCATCCGACCAGCACAGCAGGAGCCTCCAAGCAAACTGAACAACTTTACTTCACTTAAATTCTTCCAGTGTCTCCACTAAGGGGTGATAACTTATTCAGAGATCTGAAAGGGCACTGCAATCACCTGTTCTGGAAAAACAGCTGCAGGATTTAACAGGAAAGCTCTTCATTTCCCAGTGACTTCTCTCTGTTACCTTCCTTTCTTTGTGAAATAACCATCTGCCAGCTTGAGGACTTTCAGCACACAACACACCCAGGTACTTATTAATCCACAAATGCAGTCAGTCCCCATGCAACACATGGCATTTAATTAACCTAATACCTTTACATACCAAATTAACCAAAGCACAGCGGGAACTCAAAACCAGAGGCCATCTGCATTTTCTTTAAACTGATCGCCTTGAGTAGATCCATAGCAACTGAATTTTAAATAATTGAGTGGAAGGTGTTCAGAGCAGCACAGCCTCTGTGCCTATAGGTGAGAGGAGTGCTGGGCCTGTGGATGAAAAATGTGCTGAAGCTGGAGATATCAAGGTCGCACTGACTGCTCCACAGACCCACTTCTGCAGTGCCTCCTTCGCTGTTCTCGCAAGGACTAAACAGGACTGGTGACCATCCAGAAGAGCAGAAGATATTTTGTACTCTCCCCAGATTTTTCTTTTACCTGTCTCATCTTAGATACACTTGAGATTTCTCATTTTCATCTAGGGAAGTTTTTCTGCTCATTTGGAGAATTTAAAGCTAGTCTAGCTGGCCCCCAGTCTCTCCCATGGAAATTTTGAATCTAACTCAGCATTATTTGTACAGATCAGGGCAATGCATGCCTAGATAGTGGTGCAGCATCCTCATTTATCACTGTTTTAATGCAGAACTCCATCGATGCCTTGATTCTGTAAAGTTGTTAATCCATTTGTCCATGATGCAGAGGATATATTGCTGGTGTAAAGTTATCTAGAAGAACAAAAGCTTTATAGGTCCCCTTGATGTGACACAGTCACCAAGGACAACCATAGATGATGGGTACATCAAACTGATAGTGAGCTACTTCTGCTCATCAGTGAATAGTAATGACAACAGTGAGGACATCCTTGCCTAAGGGACAGATAATGGATTAATAACTTTGTAGGCTTAAGCCGTATTACAAAGCCCTGAAACAACAAGGTGTCTAATTCTTGTAGTGGGTTGAAGGAAGAGGTTGAGTCTCATGGATAAGAAGGCAGGTTAGATGTCTACAGTCCACCAAAGGAGCCAGCAAAAATGTACATGAGATGCAAGAGAATTGTAGGGAGAAGATGCAGATCAAATGTAGCAGTCTTACAGGAGATATCTACCTACAGCATGGCCTGAACACATAGTGCTGTAAGTGACTGTATTTTTGCTCCCCTAGAAAGTACAAGATAAGACATCTGATCATAGCTAATAATCAATGAGAGGATGCACATGAATTGTAGAATCACACAGAATCACAAGGCTGGAAAAGACCTTTAAGATCATCAAGTCCAACCGTTCCTGTCCTGTGCTAAACCATATCCCTAAGTACCTCATCTACCTGTCTGTTAAACTCACCCAGGGATGGTGTGAAAGGAAGGACTAGATAGATACATATATATATTTAAGGGATGTGTAGGATGGGCACTTCAGATTTGAGGTGGGTCCTATAGATGTTCTTTGCTCATCAGCACACCTTCCCTCACTATCAGACCGTGGTAAGTGGAGCAGTGTGGGAGCAGCAGATCTGTGAAAGAGCTGTCAGCGCATCTATCTCACTTTGCACTGGAGCAGACATTATGAGCACCACTCAGCTATACCCTGCACCACACTTCTGAGGTTGTGTATCTCTGTGTGCTGCCAAAGAGTAAAGTAAGGAGCAGGGGAGTGGAATGATTTGCTCTCAGTTATCCTTGGAGCAGAGGTGGAAGCCTGGAGAGCTGAATCCTCTCTCTGCAGTCCTATGACATGAGTGTGCTCATTTTTTCCCTGACACTGGGGTGGCTGAAGGTCTGTAATTCTACACATTTCAATTGTGTTTTTTTCTTTCTTGCTCCTCTCCTAGCAGGAGTAGGACTTGTTAGATGGAGTCATGTGTGTCAGCCAGAGGCACTTGGCATTTCTTGCCCTGCTGGGCTGAACGGCCAGGAATGCAGCCCTCTGAAAAAGGAAAACCCATCCCTCTGAAGGGATGGCTCAGCTTGGAAACCAGCCTCCCTTCTGTATGCATCACAGGGCAGAGCAACAGCGCGAAACCTCCTGTCAGTGTGCTTTTTCTAAAGGAACGTGTTATAGCTTATGTGGGAAGCAAACAAACACACTTAGGACAATAAGGGGAGGGACACGATGGAGGAAAACAAACCTGGCTGGCAGCCCATCAGCAATACCATCCGGTTTAGGTTACAGCTCCCTGGGGTAACATTAGACTCTTCTCTGCAGAGACAGAAGTATGAGCCCAAAGAGCCATGCTGGACCCTGATCTGATGATTTACTAGACCTCTGCAGCAGCAGGCACAGCTGAGACCGAGGTCCTGCTGTGACACACTTTGTGCACAAGCACAGTAAGAGGTAAATGCTTATCCTAAGGAACTGATGTGACCCAGGAGATAGGTGTATGCTGCTGCTGAGACCTGGGCTCCCATTAAGTGCTGCCGTGGTGGTGTGGGCCTCACTGCTGGAGCCAAAAAGGGAAATGCCACCTGTGGGGAGCACCCTCACAGCACATGAACCCCCTAATTTAAGGAAAGCTTGGATTTCTTTGCCCCAGTCTGTTTCTCAGACCCAAAGAAAATGCATCAGACAGGCACAGGGCTGAGGAAATGTTCTTGCACCAGTTATCTTGCAGCTGTCACTGAAAAGCTCAGTTATTCAGTGAAACAGGTCAGGTGGGACTCAATTAGCCCAGTGTATGTATCCACCTCTGAGCAAGATATCCAGGTCTTTGCTAGATGATCATTATATGTCCCTTCCAACTGAAATACTCCTATTCTACTCCTCTCCTCTCCCCTCCTCTCTTTTCTCCATTCAAGGGAAAGAAAGAGGCACCACCACAGTCACCTCTGCACAAAGCAAGTATTTAAACTTGGTCAGATGATACTGGCTGAAAGGGATGTGTGAAGAGAACATATTGGAGGTAGAAACCTACAGTACAGGTGTCCAAAGCTAGCTTGGGTGTCTCCTGCCCCTAGCATGGAGGGCCCTAAGGGCTGGCATGCAGGTAAATTGCTGAAGGATATGGAAAGTCACTGGTTATCAGAGGCCATCTGCAGGCTCAGGTCAGCAGTGCTCCACCAGTTACTCCCTGCAGCACTAAATTTTCCTAAAATAGGGAAGAGGATACCCTTCAGAATGGGTGTCAACATGCTGTGTGGGCCAGATGTGATGTGTGGGCCATACACCTGGCAACTGATGTAAACCAAACTCTTTATGCAGCTTTTTTATTTAAAAAAAAATTCTTTTTTTTTCCATTTTTTTGAAACAGTCACAATCACATACCCAGGTCTCCAGAGAGCCAGATCCAAACTGAGTGCTTTACTTCCTTACTGCTCACCTTTAAAGCAGAAAATCCTTAGGGCACACAGACATGAGTGCAAGCATAAGCATTCCCCCAGCTCCAAATTTCAATGTTATTTAGGGAGCAGACTAAAATCTAAATGCACTAGCACATGGAAGTATATTATGCCAGCACAGAGTCCAACAGCTACCCAAATCCTTTGGGCGGTATAGTGTCTATGCACTGCTAAAAACACGTCACCTCTAGATATCACCTATCTGATTCAATTCAGCTCTTGATTACATAGGTGTGCCCTGCTCAGTTTCTTGATCTGCAGCTGTAAAACCCAGGGGAGAATGAAGACTGCTGATCTCTATTCCTTGCACTTAAAGTTAGCTGTGCAGTTGCACCAAGAAAAAGTGGGAAAGGAAGAAAAAGGCTGGAATTTCTACTTAACAACAAACCCTAGTGCAAGAAACACGTGCTGGTAGTCAGCAACCCAAATAATGTTTCTATTTCATAAATAAATAAGATAGTCTTCCCAATTTCTTGTAGTAGATCAGGCACCGGCTTTCAGCTAAGGCAACGTGCTACACACAAAGGCTTTCTGAAGCACAGGCAGAGATGCAAGAGGAATTGTTAAATAATTCAATAATCAATGCACTGCTCACTCATCCTGTAACTTTGATACTGACAGGAGGGAAAAAACCAACCCACGAACGTGACGTCCATCCTGATGTTTTCCCATTCGGTGCTGAGGGGCAGTAAAAGACTCCAGGAGCAAAGA
Source organism: Hypotaenidia okinawae (assembly GCA_027925045.1). NCBI lineage: Eukaryota > Metazoa > Chordata > Aves > Gruiformes > Rallidae > Hypotaenidia > Hypotaenidia okinawae. The sequence continues at coordinate 213,294,561 of BSDF01000001.1, forward strand.
TGATGGATTTAATCAGATTCGCAGGGGCGCAGTCCAGCGTGGCACAGCAAGGCTCAGCTCCCAGTGACGTCTGCCCTCCCTCATCCCTGGCTTTTGGCAAGGAGTTTGTTGTCGACTCTTTGGGGCCTCTCGGCTCAGGAGTGGGTTTTAAGCACGCAGACAAACACGGAGATAGAAGATTTAATCTGTGATTCCTACAGCATTACTGTCATGGACAAAGCAGAGAATCCCACAATCCATTGACGTGACAAGCAGATTAGGCTGGCCCTGGGCATCACCCACCCAAACGCCGTTGCCAGAGCACTGTGTGTCAGGTCTCACACAAAAAGCTGGTGGCGGCTGCTGGGGATGTGATTGAAAAAATCTGCTAAGACTCAGAAGTGGAACAGGAAATGAAGACTCAGGCTTAGCCCCGTGGCTGGGTCCCGTCCTAAATGTTAATAGGAGAAATCCACGGGAAGACGACAGAGCAGTCATAAGACATACAGATCTGGAAAACCAGAGTGGGGAAAAATAAGGCCAGGAGGAATCAGAGGGGGATGCTTTAAGATGCCAGCATGTCATTTCATAATGTTAGACCAAGACAGATTCCTTTAGGTCCTAGGAGTAGAAAGGTTGCGCTGGTGCAGCACTGGGAGCTCTCAGATCCATGCTATACCTGCCACCCCTGTCCCCTAGACAACCAAGGGCACAGCTAAGAGCTCCCTGGTTTGCAATGGGAGGTATGATGGAAACCACTTGCCTGTAGCCACCCAGAAGCAAAGATTTTTGACATTTTCCTTTAAATGCAAACAGTTCTGCATGTCAGGCTTTAGGAAGACGGGATGAAGGGAATGCTATCTCCTTTTCTGAGCACAATTTTAGAGGGATGCTGGCTCCAGCAGGTCCCTATGGCCGCACAATACAGCTATGCTTCATGCTCCCATCCTTTGATTGATCCCACAGTGAACCAGCTCAGGGGATTAACCCAGCGGCAACAATTCTGTGTGTTTTTACCAAGTGTCTTGCTGGTTTAAACCCAGAACTGGCTCATCAAATCTGCAAAGCTCCAGTGAAGGAACAGGGAGGGCAGCAGGAACGTGTGGCATCACCAGGCAGCGCTGGTGGAGGCTCTGCCTCAAGCATGGATAAGGTTTATTTCCCAAGTGAAGGCAGAGAGCTCTTTGATTTGATTCATGAAAGAAGAGTCCCAGCTGATGAGCACGAGGGCTCCCGAGCTATGCAACAGATGGAGGCAACCAGGTATTTCCACCCAAGACTTGCTTGCCTCGGAGGCACGCAGCCTTTTCAAGATCACAGTGATTCACAAAAAAGGGCCCAGTTTGAAACCCAATGTACAGTACCGATGAAGGGGAAATATAAAATAAATTTTTTAAAAAGATCATAGAGAGAAATGCAAATCAGAAGGGATGTTTTTCATCCTGGCTCAGAAAGGCTGTTCAAAGAAATCTAAAAGACACGACGTGAATTCAATTGTTTTAACTGATTTAATTCCAGGGGAAATAAAACAGGATTTTTCCACCATCTGTGATAAAATTCTCTTACTTTTCATACACAAACTGTCAAACTATCTTTCAGAGTTTCAGCTGGTGGAGGCAGCTTCACCTTTTGTGCTGTGGGAAGATCCTGTCTCCTTCGTGTCTTTACTCGAGCTTCCTCTTTTCCCTCCTCCCTGCCTTTTTGTAACCTCACTGAAATCTAGTCTGCAATTAGTTCCTGTGTAACAAATGGATGTGGGGCCATTGTAATCTGCACATCAATTCCTGCATAAACAGAAATATAGACCCCAAAAAGTGTTTAATCCTAGTGAAAATGGATTATTTTCCTATACAGGAGTAATATATATTCACATACATGCAGTTTTCCCAGCAGAAACACATCTGTGCTAAGGGTTTGCATTAGCCCAAGTGGCACTGATGTGTCTAGACAAGCCCTATCATTTAAGACATCACATCTCATCTTTGGAAATATTGAATGAAAGGGGAGTAATGCTGCTTTCCCTTCGCTGCAATGCCAGATCTGAGCAGCACTGCTCTTTTTCACACACTGCCTTTGGTTATTCACTGAGGGTTGTCTTGGTTACTGAGGAGAGTGTGGGGGTCTGGAGGAAGGTTAGTTTGCAGCTCAGTCAATAGTATCTTGAGGGAGTTTGTGATATGACTGCTTAAGGGACTTCTCCAGGGTTGTGTTTGTAAAGCCAAATCCTGAGAGAAATGAATAGCAGGCAACAAAACAAAACAAGCCAAATCATGCTGGCAATGTTTCTGATGCAATCAAGAATATCTTGATACTGAGTTTTGCTCCTTAGGTGCCAGCTGCAAGGACAGAGATGTTGCAGTGCAAGTAACATCCCCCCCAAAAGAAGAAAAGATAGTCCCAGATGCCCCAAAAAATCCTGAGTACCCGGATTTTTTTGTCATCAGGAAAGAGATAACAAGAAGAATCCTGCCAGTATTTATTAAAACCAGCAAAATAATCCATATCTTGTTGCTAGCTTCATGGGTCCAGAGATTCCAGGGTTGGCTGCATGCAAGACCACCCTTGAAATGGCAGCCCAGAGCAGGCTGGCGATTGCAGACACTTGTTTGGATTCTTCTAGCCCCTCTGCCTATCAGGTTTGGAAAACTTCCCAAATTGCTGGTGGTGGGTCTGTCTGAGGGAGGAGGTGGACCAGGGGCAGAGCTGCGCCATGGACTCCCGGCAGCACAATACCAGCCCCATCTGCTGTAACTCTCTGGAATTACCAATTGCATCAGGTGGTTTGTTCCTGATGATTTCTCCATGCTTTGTAATTCAGCTCTCATGCTAACAGAACCCCAAGCAGAAGGAGGAACAACAGAGCGTGCATTTGAATCCCGTTTCGCACCATGAGAGCTGGGCCGTGGGAGGTGTGAAATTCCAAGAGGATCTGGGGTAAGGACCCCAGAGGACAACATGGTGAATTAAGGTGCCTCAAGGAACCAGCCAGCAGGTCCAGCTAGACAAACCCTTTTTAGGTCGGCACAAGGTGATAGAGATAGTGGTAATCATCACAGTTAAAATCACAACTGTAGTTGTCAGACCCAGCCAAGACTGTTGCCTGGTTGGATCAGGACACGTACAGATGTGCACTGTGGATGCCTTCAAACTGTGAGCTTGGGACAGCTTTACAGATAATGTTTTATAGATTTTTGGGCACATACTGAAAAGACTTGGCTTTCAGAGAGCAATCAGATGGCAGACCCTGAACACCATTCCTTTTTACCAACACAAACCCAGAAACTGGCTTCAAACTCCACATCCCACCAAACCACCAACCATTGCAAACAAAGCAATGGCCACAGATTGAAAAAATCCAGTTGTACCTATTTCTTACATGAAATTACCAAAGAATGGTGGGTGGTAAGATTGCCAGTGGGTTTATGCTTTCATAGGGATGTCCTGAACTCTAGTAGCTATAATAAAAATGCCATAAAAGAAAGCAGCTCTGCATGATTTTGGCATGATAACTAATTCCTGTATTCTTGGTGCTTCTTATTTTCCTCATGGGTGTTTTATTACATGAACAGCACATTCTGCATACAATCCACAGGGGCTTGCAGCCTCCAGAGGGGTTCTTTTCCTCACATTTGATCCACTTTCATATGAAAAGGTTTGCACTACAAACAGGTTTTGTTCAATGTTACTCCTGGAAGCAAACTTTTGGGGTTTGTTGTGGCAAGCTGCCTAATAGGGGAGAGATCCTGGTCCAGCAATAGGCAGCTGGTTAGTGCTCATGTGAAAACCTAAATCATGTCAAAAGAAGTTAATTCATGTGAAGAACGCTCATCATTTTTCTTCTAGGAAAATCAATAATTGCCATATAACCTTAGTTTTGTCACTGCAAGAGTATTATCACATAGATATATTAATTATGCCTATGTTCCTGTAAGGAATGGGCTGACAGATCAGCATGGAAATACAGTTAATGCCTCCATTGCATTTTGCTGGATGCAAATGCTCTTTAATTCCAAGCATCTACTTAACGAGGGGGAAAAGGCTGTCTGTCTGTCTTGCACCAAATCTAGCAGTTTTATGGGGTTAAGGGGCAGTAAAATACCTTTACAAAGTGATTTGCAGATCATGAAAATGCAGTGTGTGACCTTAAGAGTAATTTGTCAGCAATGGTGCTGGCAATAAAACGTCTGGCTGGGTGGTAGGAGATACACATAAATTGCTCATGCTGTATTCACACTGGCTGCACAAAAGGCTTCCAAGTTGTGGTGTGCAAATCACTGGCAAGGTGTTTTTCTCAGTCTATGCTTTTTTTCTTCTTCAGCATGCAAAATAAGCCTACCTCTTTTTCTCCTGGGTTCTGCTAAAGTGACCGTGGAAAGGATGGAAGGCATCTGCTTCTTGGTGAAGGAGTTGGGAGGGAGACATACTATCAGGATGGGAGTGGGATTGCCTCAGTCAGGGTGTGAAAACGAGTGTGCAAGATTAAGGCACACCAAAGGACAAGCTAGAGGTAGCATCCTATCTTCACCACTGGCCCACGTGGACAGGGCAGAGTGGAAAAGTCTGTACAGATACTTCTTTGAAATACTCTTCCAGTCCAAAAGTAAGGGGATGTCAACCAAAGTCAGAAGGGACAAGGATCAGCAAAAAGCTGAGTTAGATAAGTAAGGAAGGTGGACAAATGCTTTGAAGTGAGATGCATTAGGGACTACTAACCAAAAATCACATCAGGCTCAAGAAATCCTCGAGCTGAAAGTTCATAGGTGGAGGCCAGGAACTTAGCTGAAGGGTAGGAGAATATTGTGAGGAAATTACACCATATGCTTGCTTATCCCTTGGTGTTCACCATCAGTTTGAATATGGAATACCACATGGGACAGCCCTGGATCTGAACAGCTACAGTCATTTTATATACCTTAAAATATAAACTAACTTCAGCTCACTGTAACTGTTCAGAATTTTATAACAATTTCTGTTCAGGGACAGAAGTCCTCATAGTTTTTTGCTGGTGAAATATTTTCCTTTCACCAAACTGCCTAACAGAGAATGAAATCCCTGTAAACTTTTAAGATTGACCTTTCCCCGACACAAGAAAGCAGCTTCATTCCTCCGCCACTGCCACCTCCTGTGTGCAGATAGCAGCAAGGGTGGTTTGGGAAGGAGGACACTGATGTGCCCTATCACCTTCTCATGGTCAAAGGGGAAAAGGAAATTCCTGTTATCTTCCAACAGCCTAATGCACAAGCCCTGCACGAGCCAGTCAGTACTGCTGACCTCAAGAGCTGTATCTGTAAATATACCCAGGAGTGGTGAAATGGAAATGGGAAAGCACCAGCATGCAAATTCCCAAGTCCCAGTCCACACTTATTTATCCCATTTCCACACTGTTGGAAGCCCCAGTAGAGGTATCTAAAGCACCACCTGGCTTGCCAGCCTATCTCAGGCTATGTCACTCTCAGTACTGAATTTTCTCTGCTCTTAAACAGGTTGTTGGGTTTTTTTTCAGAGCAGTCTCCTTATCACATAACATCACATATTCTAGCAAAAATCCAAATCCTCCTTCTGTAACATTTGTAAAACAACTAAAAATAAATCTACTGCTCCAAAATTCTTACTGTAAATCTTTCCTAGAGAATCCCATTTCACCAAAACCTGAAATGCAACAGGGAAAATGCATAAACAAAGCTTTTTGTGAAAATGCCTGAGTTTGGCTAAAGATTGACATGGAGCGTATAGTTTTGATATTCTCATTGGAATCCTGTCTTCAAAGTTAGGTTTTGATTCCAATAAAATTATTTTATTTATTGACCAGACAATGGCATCTCAGGAGATATTATCTTTACTCCTAGCTCAACTTTCTACTGAGAAAGAAATGCCATTTTTCAATTTGTGCTATTGAAAAGGTCTGTTATTGCTTTCCTTCCCCTGGGCCCCAGGAGCTGCACACAGCTTCTCAAACCTGATTGCAGAAACCAGAGCTAAGAGGTTTTTCTAGGAAAGAAGCTGTCATATCTACACTTTGCTAGCAAATGCTGTGGCTTGGAAAAAGAATAAATTCTATACCACAAGGGCCAAATCTTTCACTAGGGTTACATCAAGGTCATTCCACAGGTGTGCCTATGACACCAAACCCATGAAACGTTGAGGGCTTCCTTCATGCTGTCTTGTTGTTGAATATTTTCCAATTTTGTAAGAGAAATTTGATGAAGAGAAAGGGAAGATGTAAGAAACTGTGCAGACACCAAGGGCAGTGAAGGGGGAGAGGAGGTGCCCCAGGTGCCCCAGAGAAAGATGCCCCTGCAGCCCCTGGAGAAACCCATGGTGGAGCGGGTGCCCCCCCACAGCCCATGGAAAAGGCCCAGACCCCACCTGCAGCCTGTGGAGAGGCCCCATGCTGGAGCAGGGGAAGGGGGTGAGGAATGCCCCCACATCCTGGATAATAACAAAAACAACTCTTGAGGAACTGACTGAAAACCCCATTCCCCCAGTCCCTGCCCCTCCCCATGACACAGTGGGGGGAAGAAGGGAGCAAAACCATGGCTAAAGCTCAGTCTGTTGAGAAAGGAGGGGTGGGGGGAGGTGCTTTAAGATCTGGCTGCACTTCTCATCACCCAGCTCTGGTGTCACTGGGGGTGCAGGGCAGTGTCATCAATTAGAGAGTTTTCTGTCCTTTATTCTGTGTTGAGTCTGCTTTGCCCATGATGCTCATTGTGGAATGATCTCTCCCTGTCCTTATATTGACTCCTGACCCTCTCAATATATGTTTTCTCCCCTGTCCAGCTAAAAAGAGGAGTAACAGAGCAGCTTTAGTGGGTGTCTGGCCTCCAGCCAGGGTCAAACCACCACAAGTATTCAGAGACTCAATGGCTGGAATGAGGACCAAGGGAAATCAGCCCTGGTTTTCATCCCTAACAGCAGAGTAAGATGATTGATGGGGTGGGTGTGGGTGGAAATGAGGGATTTCTGACCTCTATCCCTGATCCTCACTCTTGGAGAGGGGTTGCTGGAAGGCCCAGCAGTCCCCAGCTCTTCCAGCTGTTGCACAGTGGCCCCATGGGATTCAAGATTTGTTACAGGCTTTTTCTTTAAAGAAATCATATGTTAACAGTGAGTCTTCTTCAAAGTCAGGTTGTAGAATCATAGAATCATCTAGGTCAGAAAGGACCCATCTAGGTTGGAAAGGTTGGATCATCAAGTCCAACCATTAACCAAGCACTGTCAAGTCCACCACTAAAACATGCCACATCTACATGTCTTTTTAATCCCTCCAGGGATGGTGACTCAACCACTTCCCTGGGAAGCCTGTTCTGGTGCTTGAAAACCCTTTCAGTGAGGAACTTTTTCTTGATGTTCAATCTAAACCTTCCCTGGTGCAACTTGAGGCAATGATGAGTTAGATGCTGTAAGAGAAAGAGGCAGTTCGAAGGGCTGAATTTCTCTCTTCTTGTGCCAGACTTCAGGTCTCAGCAAGTTAAATCACATCTTAAGGGCTCTGACAGACATGGAGAAGTTACAATCAAGCAGACAAGATGATATGTGAGCTGCTGTGCAAGAGCTGTCCCTGAGGGTGCAGATTTTCCCTGGAGAAACCTAAGGCTCCGAGTTTGATTCAAGGTAAATTTTGTTATTGTGTCCTTTGAAGTTTCCTGTACCCTCAAATGAATGTCCCATTGGCTGGGTATTTTGTTACTACCTCTTAAAGAAGCGAAATTAAACTCACCCACACATACAACTCTCACGCCAAGCCTTCCCTACCTTGCGATCGAATAGAGTAAGGTTTCAGTACCTATACTTTGGGGAAGATAGATCCTGAGTGCTTGTCTAAGGTATCAAAAAGAGGAACGAGCTGGAGGGCAAATCCTCTGAGGAGCGGCTGAGGGAGCTGGGGATGTTTAGTCTGGAGAAGAGGAGGCTTATCACTGCCTACAACGACCTGAAGGGAGGTTGTAGAGAAGTGGGCGATGGTCTCTTCAGCCAGGGGACAGGAGATAGGACAAGAGGAAATGGCCTCAAGCTGTGCCAGGGCAGGGTCAGATCAGATGTTAGGAAAAAGTTCTTCCCTGAAAGAGTTGTGAGGGCCTGGAACAGGCTGCCCAGGGAGGGGGATGAAGTGGGTCCCCATCCCTGGATGTGTTTAACAGGTGAGTAGATGAGGTACTCAGGGACCTGGTTTAGCACAGGACTGGAACGGTTGAACTTGATGATCTTAAAGGTCTTTTCCAACCTTGTGATTCTGTGATTCTGTGATTCTGTGAGTATGTTTCAGACAGGCTCCCTGAGAGGCAGGGTATCTCCATGCCAGAGCTGAGATTGCTCTCTCTACCTTTATTTGACACCATGCGATTTATATTCTGCAGCCATAGCGCTGCAAGAACATCTCCCTAGCCTGCAGCTTCATTTTCTGCACACAGCGAGCCCGGCACTTTAATTGTCCCATAAATTTGATGGAAAGGATTTGATGCAGAGAGCTGTTAAAATGCCAAATGTCTTGAGCACTGCAACTAATGAATGGCTCCCAACGATTCATGTTTCAATCTATATGCAAATGTGCCCTTTGGTTGGCTTGTGCTGGACTTTTCATTGCTGCGTTACAGCTATCCAGGGAAGCCTCCGACTCATAGATCAGACAGATACAAGGCATAAATGGGAGAAGACTTAAATTATTCAGTGTTTATGAGAAAGAGAAGCCAAACAGTGGACTTACACTTTGCTTTTTATAATAACATGATTACAGATCAGCCCTGGGAAGACCTGCAATAACGTTTTTCTCCCCCTCCCCTTCCTCCTTGCTGACAAAATATATGGCACAGTGAATCACTTAGCAAAGCTGATGCATATTATCCAATAACACCCCAAACAGCGTGTGTCAGCCCCAGGTAAAACCCACACTCACAGACCCCAGCTGGGAGATGTCTATGAAGGGACTGAATGATTTAGAAATCTGGCCTCCGCTATTCTTACTTCCACAGAGGGAAAACATCTCCTGGAGCATCAAACCAAGCCTCTGTGAACGCCAGTGGTCACAAAATCTATCCCTGCTCACTAATGAGCTGCACAAATCCCTCTCACCTGCAAGTGCAGTGTGCAATTCAGCTCTTAGCAAGGAGAAATAAAGCTGGAGCAGGTGCAGGAAGGGCTGCAGCCATCAGGAGAACGATGCAGAGGTGGTTTTTAAAAGGGGGGAAAAAGGGTTTCATAGGATTTCTATCAATTCCAAGGCTAGGAAGGAAAGTGACTGCTCTCCATACAAACACCTGAGAAATGGCAAGAAGGGGAAAGGACAATTTCAGCTAAAAGCCAGTCCTGGCACAGGAACAGGAAGCCACAAATATCCTGAGAAAACAGAGACATGAATGTATTGAGGACGGTGTCATTTGTGTAAGACTCGTTTTGTAGGGTTTAAAACTGAAGCTGTGTTGGAGGTTTCATACTCAAATTCCAGAGCTGTCAGGGTCATGGCTGCAGAGAAACTTTAAGTGGTGGCATTTTCCCAAGAGTCACCCCACCAGGAGCACTGCTGAGCCAAGAGAGCAGAGATGAAGTCTGTGACCAAGTCTTGGCTGCTGCTGAGCTGGAGACTAGTTGGAGACACTTTCCTTGGCTTGGTGTTGAACTAAAACAAGCTTTAGACCATGAGGCATCCACAGTGCTTCATCCCTCAGGACCTTAATTTCTGTCTGAGCTTTGGTTTCCTTTATCTGCTTAGCTTATTGTCTGCTGTTTCTTTTCAATCCTATTTCTACTTCTTTTCCTGTAACTCCAGGAGCAGGTTGAGGTGCCACTAAGGCTTGGAGAAGCCCACAACAGCAACAATGTTCTTCACATGGTCTGGACATGGTCAGGAGACCACAAGAATACAGAGACAGCCTTCTGCCCAGTCTGGTTTGGTGATGAGCTTTATGGGATGCTGAACTATGGTCCTACGTACAGTACTTACATTTTGTGACCATGCTTTATTCCCTCCCTCACAGATAAGTGAGTTTGACTTCTGTTGGTCTTGCCCAGCAGCAGGAGCTTTACAGCACAGGGAAGCCCTGGCCCTAAGATCAGGCTGCATGAGGGTTGCCTACACGAGCGAGAAGATGCAGTTGGCAAAAGCTGTCATGCAGCAAACAGCAAACATTTTTTATTTGGCACAAGGACAACGGTGGCCTTGGCAAAGCCCTCACTCAGGACCAGTGATGTGCTCCTCATCAGGCTCTGTGGTCATCTGTGGCCAGGGCCACCACGCCCTCCTGGGCTCTGCTCTAAAAGCATCTCTGCTTTAAATAAGACAAAACATGCGGGAACGAGCTGATGCTGTGCTGCAGAGCCAAATGAGCTTGTCAGGCTGCCAAGGCAGGAATTTAGGAAGCCCTCCTCTTTTCTCCTTCCTTTTCTTTGTGCACAGAAATGGACTTGCCACAAGTAATTTGCTAGTGACTAAAGCTGATAAGTTTGGCTCCCTGCGGGCCCCCGCTGAGGAACAATATTGGGTTTTCTTCTGAATTACTGGGTGGAAGACACAAGACAGGAGCTCTGTGCATTTTCTCCTCCTTGCTCAGAGCCATCCACTGCCCTCCAAGCTCAGCTGCCCAGGGCCGAGCTCCAAGGGGGATCCTAGCAGGAACAGTTTTGTTGGGAGTGTGGAAGGGGTGCAATTCCATGGACTCATCTTCAAAATTCCTGAATTTATAGCTGGGTAAAGACTGGGAAAACAGGCTGTAGGTGTCAACAGCTCTGCAGTGATCTAGTCTGAGCAATAGTTTGCTCTTGTGATGAAAGTTTTCAGGGAAAAAGGGGTGGGAAGGGAGGACCTGAAGCATAATGTGTACATTCAAGATTGAACCTCCACCCCCAAAAAAAACCCAACACAAAAATAAAAGACAAAGGGGAAGCTCTCTGGAAAATCATACTGATCAGGAACAGAATAGATGTATTTCTAAAAACTTTCAGCAAAACTGAATGAGGCAAAATACATATATTGGTGCTACTTATGATTAAGCACCACCATAAGCAGCAGCTCTTTGGACCACAGAGAGCAATGTGGTTCGAGTGTGACTGAGACTGGACTTAGATGCAGGAAACTGGTACAAGGTGACTTCATAAAGTTCTTGTATCAGCTAACTACTGTGCAACCTCCCATGTTTCGTTTCAGAGGGGTCCTTGCACACCTTATTCGTGATGCAGAGAGATGCTTGCAGTAAGCAACAGTTTCTACACAAGCTTATTTCCCTGGCATTTGTCAGCACCTGCTCTGCATCTGATCCCAAAGGGAGAGTTGGTCTCAAAACTTTTGAGAACAGCAAGAACTTTTTAAGACTGCAGCTTGTTTTAGGGGGCTGGGGTTTTTCTTCTTCAATAAAAAGAAGATCTAATCCCCAAGTTATGTATGAAATGCTGGTGATAACTTCTGGGAGTCCACTTGGAGGCCCTTATACACTTTCAACAGCAAGTTCTTATGAGCTAAAAAGATGGAAAACAACCATCTTCTCTGAAAAAGCCTATAGGAGACTGAATACACGTGGCAAATGTTAAGGTTTCACTGTTATGGGTGCTTGTGATACCTGCCTGGAGGCAATGGGCTTTGAACAGGGGAATGATGCAAACACATCAATCACAAATGGCTCTGGGTTTATTCTCCAGCATTCAGCTTTCAGTACAGAAATACGACTAAGTTTTTCCTTCTATTACAGCATCCTAGAAATAATGCCCCCTTATCTGCTAACATAAGGGGAGCATCACTCCTGCTCTGCTCCAGCTTTACTGCTGTAACACTACAGACATGAGAGGTAATGCTTAGAGAGCAGCGTGGGTGAGAGGGACCTGGGAGTCCTGGTGGACAGCAGGATGACCATGACCAGCACTGTGCCCTCGTGGCCAAGAAGGCCAATGGCATCCTGGGATGTATTAGAAGGGGGTGGTTAGTAGGTCAAGAGAGGTCCTTCTCCCTCTCTACTCTGCCCTGGTGAGATCACACCTGGAATATTGTGTCCAGTTCTGTGCCCCTCAGCTCAAGAAGGACAAGGAACTACTTGAAAGAGCCCAGCACAGGGTCACCAAGATGATGGAGTGGAACATCTTCCTTATGAGGACAGGCTGAGGGAGCTGGGCCTCTTTAGCCTGGAGAAGAGGAGACTCAGGGGTGACCTCATCAATGTCTATAAATATGTAAAGGGTGAGAGTCAGGAGGATGGAGCCAGGCTCTTTTCAGGGATGGCCAGTGATAGGACAAGGGGCAATGGGTGCAAGCTGGAGCATAGAAAGTTCCATGTGAATGTAAAGGAGGAAATTTTTCCCTGTGAGGGTAACAGATCACTAGGCCAGACTGCCTGCAGTGGTGCCATCCTAGACAGGGCTGTTATAAGGTATTTCTTAGAGCCACAGCTGCTATTCTGAGCTTTCAAATTAGCATATGAACTTTTTTATTTTAATTTCCACACTTGTTTTCCCTGGTATCGCAAAATGAATCAGCCAGAGCTTGTGACATGGGGCCAACACCTCTGAGCTTTTTCAAAGGATGACTGACCTCCTTATCTCCCTAACCAAAGTGCAGCCTGTTTTTCTTGGGCCACAGCTCACGATAGGTCAGGGCAACACTGTAAAGAGCATTTCAGTTGCTCCACAAGATCTTTGTCATGCTTTCCACTCCTAAAGCTATCCTCAGCTCTTCTTGCCACTGGTATAAACTGGCACCATGTGAATTCTTGCATGTGGCTTCAAAGGTCCAGAGCTTTCTCTCCAATTGCAGGCAAAGTGTGTTTGATGAGACAGACATAGAGTTGAATCAAAACGGTTGGGTAGTTTTTCTCCATTGCCTCAGTAGTTGACTGTGTTGACCAATTTGAGCCTCTTTCTGCAGCCCCAACCCAGGACACATGGCAGTGCTGCCAGTCTTCCCCAGGGAAGACATGGCAATGACACAACCCAGAAGCTGAGAGTGATAGAGACATGTTATACACAGGGGAAAACACTACGATTTGAAGCCTTATATTATTCCAGAGTCAACATGAGACCTGTCATACAACTTAATTCAATTTCTTCTTAAATGTTCAAAAGGACTCCAGTTTTATACAACCAAAGAAGCGCTGTCTCTGGAAGCTGAAAATCAGTTCTTGACTACGTCATTCTTCAAGGCAGGCAATAAGCTGTTTTATTCTTCTGCATATCCAGGACTCACGTGCAGCTTCTGGGCCATCCCAGATGAGAAAATAGAAGTGGAACATTGCGTGAGGTTAATCTGGACTACACACACACACAGAGCAATGATTTCCTCTAAGCCAATCAAGGATTAAGGCTAATGAGTATCTCTGCATCTTGTAACAGTCCTTTTAGGGAAATAGAATAGGATAAAAATAGCCTGTCTTGGCTCTTTCCCCCCAAAAATACTTTTATTAGTCCTTGGGGTGATGTAGTAAAATTAGAAATGCTGAAGAGAGGAATGCTTCCCTTACCTGTCGTAGGATGACCATGGTTCCTGTATAAACACATCAGCAATCAATCACCAGGAATGGACCTAAGGCAAAAGAAATCATTGATTAATGTACTGACACCCTGATTCATCGACCCCAGCCCAGGGTCTGTCCCAACCCTAAAGGGACAGATGCAGCCCCTAAGTGTGGGTGAGGGCTGGGAGCACTTAAACTACCAACGCTTTCGTAATATTAATTCCAGACAGTGAGAGACAATCCCCTAATACATCCAGATTAATGCCTGCACTGTGGTGAATGAGACTGGGACTGGGGGTTACTTATGCAAGGAATATTTTGTAAACTGAGTCCTAGAAAGTTATCCAAGGATTAACCCAGCAAACAGACAGATGCTGATTTATTACATGTGTCATCAGATCCTGTGGTATGATTTAAAGCACGTGGAGAAGGGGAGCCCCGTCCTTACAGCCCACAAGACTGGATGGATTATCATCTCTATCAAAACAGCTTTCAGGAGATGAAGGAAAATACCAAGCCCTCCACCAAAGCCTGCAACTAATAACACCTGAGTATCTCCACACTCTGCTCGTGCCTGTTGTGCAAATTGTACTTTTGTGTGCTTTACAGACGTATTTCACATGGGAAAGTCCCACGCTGCTCCTGAGTTTGTGTTTGCTGCTCCCAGTATTAAATGGGTTTGGTGCATATAAGTGAAAAATGCTTTCAAAGAATTGAATTTCTTCAGCTTTTAGTCTCCAAGTCATCTGTGCTACCTGGAAATGAGTAATTGTTATATATTTATGATGTGGAACATTTTTCAGTATGGTGAAAATGCTCGTGCCTTAAAAAGCAGGCAAAAAGGCACTCTATCTGAGAGGCACAGCTCCCAGGAGACACTGGGGACGGGGAGGCTGATGAAGGATAATCTTGCAGGACACAAGACATTTCCCTCTACAGCGACCAGTGGTACAGACATGTCATGCAAACATAAATACTTTCTTTCAGATTTTAATCATATTTTTTATTTTTGTGCTTCCCCTATGTCGTGGTTTCCCCCCAGCTGTGGGCTGAGATCCACGCAGCTGCCTGCTCCTTAAAGTAAAAGAGCAGGGGAGAAGGGAAAAAGGGGGAAACAAGGGAAGGGAAAAGGAAAGGGGCAAATAACTCCAAACCCAAGAAACTAAGAGGCCCGTGGGTTGGGATAAGGATAGTTTACTAAGATAACAGAAAGATAAAATGTAACAATGCTAACAGGACTTTAGAGCAAAAGAATATGAAACTCTTGATCCCCAATGCAGTTTCTCCCCGACCCACACAACTCAGGTACCACCCAGAGCTGTCCCAGAACCCGACCGTCCCCCCAAGCAGCACGCGTCCCCCCACCGCCCCTCTTCTTCTTCCCAACAGCCCCCCATTTTATCTAGGCAGGACGTCATTGGCATGGAATACTCTCTTTGGCCCATCTGGGTCACCTGTCCTGGCTTCGCCCCTCCTTTCTCAAGAATAGAGAAATAGAAGAAGCTGAGAAAGTCCTTGACTGTCTGACTGCAACTAAGAACATCAGGGTGTTCTCAGCACTGCTTTCATTGTAACTCCCAAACACAGCATCCCATCAGCTGCTACAAATGAAGTTAACTCTATCCTGACTGAAACCAGGACACCCTACTAAAAGCAGGACTTTTCCCAGGAGAGGCAGGAAGGAATAGCAAAATCTTGCCACGCTCCCTCAACCATCTACAGGTGAGATGTCCCAAAGAGGCAATATGGGACAGACTTAGTCTTTTCAAAAATGAAGGAGTGATAATGCCCTGTGCCAGTGTCCCAGCACGTTCTCCTCATGGTGAGGAGAGCAATCTCTCATTCCCACCAGCAGCGACTACACTCATCCCATTCAGGAATGTAGGACTTAGTCTTTGGTGCTGTCACCATCCCTGGATGTGTTTAACAGATGGGTAGATGAGGTACTCAGGGATATGGTTTGGCATAGGATGGGAGCGGTTGGACTCGATGATCCTAAAGGTCTTTTCCAACCTTGTGATTCTGTGATTTCTGCTGGCTACATTTTCTGTAGCTTCTCAGCTGCAGTGGGAAACATAGATGTTCCCATCCTAGCTAGAACGGCAGGGTTTATACCTGTCAGCTCCTCCAGGGACTGCAGAGCCTCAACAGCATTTCCAATTATTCCCCTTTTCCTCACCACACTGCCTGCACCACCTCCACATTTTTACCAACATGTTTGTGGGCAGATAACCAACTACACTACTGAAAATTATAGGGGTTTTCCATCTAAGTGCCTGTAAAGGCAACTTAGTGAAAATACCCAGCTGTTGAAGCTATCTACATGATCCTTCTGCATTGCCCTGAAAAGGAACTTGGGTACCTACCCAAGGCATCACTACTCATTAGGAAATATTCACTAGAAAAATGTTGGCCACGGACCATATTTAATGAATTAATGGATTAATTTTGCTCTTTCTAGAAGATCACTTTAATATCTGAAGCTCACATTAATATCTGAAAGGCTTTGAGGCAATTTTCCTAAATTCTCAGTTTGAGCCCTTTCTGCAGCACACTCTGCTTAATTCATATGGCTTGAAACTAACTTTCTAACCCTGCCAAAAAGTAAACCCTGAGAGAGACTGACTTGGGATGCTGAAGACTGTCTTCTACTGGCAGCAGTCAGTGAAATCTTGGCTTGACTCAGAGCAGACACAGTGTGAGGTGCTCCAAAGGTCCTTCCTAGGTCTGTAACATGATGATTTGTAGAGGCAGCATTGAATGCTGGGTTGGGTAGTAGTTTGAGTTCTTTGGTTGAAGGATATCTGTGATGGACAAGTCATCAGATAGTTCCTTGCCTCAGTCTTCCTCTCTAAAAAGTAGACATCTCACCAAACAGGGTAGCTCACAAATATTCCAGTAATTTATTTAGATACTAATAAGTCAAATGGCCTAAGTAAGCTTGCCTCATTGGGTGTCCATGTTGCAAAAGCCATGTCTGAGGGATCTCTTCCCCCAGGTTGGGCTAGGGCCCCAGGTTCAAGTCTCAGAACTGCTCCTTCCATCATTTATCCTTTTGCTGCTGAAGCAAAGCATTATCCCATGGTTGACCTGGATCCCAGCATAAAACCTACACTGTATTGAATGGGTCATAGAATCATTTAGGTTTGAAAAGACTTTTAAGATTATCGAGTCCAACTGCTAATCTAGCACTGCCAAGTCCACCACTAAATCATGTCCCTGAGAACCACTTCTGCATGTGCTGTGCCAGGCTTGGAAGAGTATTTACATGCCCATCAATCTGCTTTTAAACAGGATTTTGGTACCCAGAGCCTGTTGTGTGCTTTGCTTCATTTTCTGAAAGTCTGTCCTTTAGCCCAAGCCACCAGGCTTGATCCTCTTCAATGCTTTGTAAGTCCTCTTGTGATGCTGTTGGGAGGAAGGTTGTGCACAATGGGCAGCCAGCTTTCCCCAGTGCTTTTCCAACTGGGCCCTGCCTGTGGCAGGGGGTTGGAGCTCTATGATCCTTGGGGTCCCTTCCAACCCAGACCATTTTATGATTCTGTGAAAACCCCAAAATGTAAGGGCGGTGGGGGTGGGAGGGGAGGAGCAGTAGACTGCTCTCCATTCTTCCCATGGGGATCAGTAAGAAGGATTGGGCTTGTCTGAGTACCAGGGAGATCAGCTGCACACTAATTCATGGGGGTCCTGGTACAAGGAACTGGCCATCTGGACCCTCCAGTCCTTGCTGGCGGATGAGCATAGGGGACTTCATTCTCACCTTCATGTCCTTTGTGAAGCTCTACAGCTGCTTGTGCTATGGGAAATGAGCTGGGCTAAGCAAAATGTACACAGCATGTCTCCCAAATCACTCACATGTACCATAAAATCACAATGGCACCCCTCTGGAAAGCATTTTTTTTGTAAATACGGTTCATTTTGCAGCTGTGTGGGCATCATTAGTTGAGCATCATCTGAACAGACCATCTGAGGGAGGCAGTGAGGCAATTCTGAAGGATCTTTTAAACTACTTGGATGCAAAGAGGTGTGTGACATGGAACTATACATGTCACCTGCTTGCCAACAGTGGTCAACAAAAGACAAGAAGAACTTCAGTACAAGGTTTTTACCATGGTTACCTCCCCCATGGCTTTCTTGCTGGTTCTTAAGAGACCCCAAATGCAGGAGGAACCCAACAGAGATTGGGTCTGGAGGGACAAAGCCTGAGGAGCCTGGACAAAGATATTATCCTCAATTGCAAAGAATGGGGTTGCTACTCTAATCTGTTTAACTGGAATTTCTGTGCTCCTTCTTGGGACTTCAGGACCGGAGTCCAACCACATGACTCTGGCCATACTGCCTGGGGAGGTCACTCCTCAGCACTAAATCCTTCAGAGCACATGCACATTAAGCATTGGTTAGGAAAAATTCAGGTATTTCATTCTAAATGCAAATTCTGTTCCTTTCTCCTGGAGTTCCACATCCCACATGATTTTCCTGACTGCAGATGCAATGAAGAAAACGAGTAATTAATTCACAGGGTGTGTGCATTCACATTAGATGACAGCCTGTCACCCTCTGCACCTGGCTGGTTGTAGAGCCTGTCTTTTGGAGAGCAACCTGGGCACTTTGCGGAGTGAAAAAACAAGAAAGGTGACTGTTCATTCACTGCCTTATGTGGGCTTTGCTTGACGGGCTGACGTGTAACTTATCACCTTAGCTGAGCAAAGAGATTTAACACACCATGCTCTCTGTACACTACTTCTTTCACCTGCTGCCCTCCAGCAAAGGATCTGAGAAGAACTAAAGAATTTGCAATGTGTTTCACTGTTCATCTGAGAAACAGTGAATAAAAAGGTCAGGTCTACACCCTTGGAGACAAATGCCTTAGTCCTTACCAACCCCATGATTCAGATCAGAAAGAAAAACAATGGCTCTTCAATGAGGTTAAACTAACAAAACCATCTTTGGGCTATCTAAACATTGAATGTGCATGAGGAAGAAGGCAATGTCACTACTACCACTCCTTCTACTCCTTGTCCTGCTGGAAGATGGCATGCTTGGGAAGCTATGACAGTTCTGAATCAGAACCAGGGCTTTGAAGTCAGATGTTGTTAGTATGAATATGGCAGTCATCCATCTTCTTCGTGGCTAAGAAGTGTCCTCCCTGATAGCTTGATTAACAAGCAAGCTCTCAGGAGACACAACCCACTATTTCTCTAGGTAATTAGCTCCAAAGGTCAAATCATCATTAGTTTAAATTGAAGCAAGTATCTTCTCATCTGCATTTGCCTTCAGCTTCCCAACTGAGGCCAGTCATATCTTACCAACTACAACTGAGCACACAGATGGGCCCATGTCTCGGGGTTTTGTCTCACTGCTGTACCTTCACTTCCTTTGTGCCAGGGTGTCATATGTCACTTGGCTTGGAGAGGTGACCAGGGCATGAAGCAGAAGGAGGCCAGGTTGATATGTCGTGTCTGGGAAACTCTTTCTGAGAGGCATGTGCTCTTACTTTGATATCAGACTGGTTGCTTTTCATGGTATGACCTGTACCTACTGGTTTTTCAGAGCTTCAGTGCTTGATGTCTGCTCCCCATGAAAGCACTTCCTGCCTACCCCCATCAGTTCTCACTCTGCTTTTCAGTGAACACTGAGGGTCCCACAGTAGGAACTTCAGAGCACTTGCCATGGTTTCTGAGCCCGCCTGGGATCAATCACAGATACTTCTGATCTCCTGCCATCCAGTGCTTCCTGGGACATCCCCGGCTCCTTGGACTGCAGCCTCCACTTTTGCTTTCTTTTCTGCACAGAAAGGGAGTTCTCTCATTTGCCCAGGTTTGCCATCAAAGGCCATGTGAAGTTTGGCTGTCCGGGACTTGCTGATAGGTGGGTGACTCAGGTGCCTCCTTGGTGAAGGAGACACTAGACTTTGAGCCTTACTAGATGATTGCTTTAGCTGCTGGGGTATGGCTTAAAACATGTGTATCTCCCTTGGCTGAGCTCTGGATTGAAACATCAATGGTCATTCACTTACACCTTCCCTTCCTGTAACACAAGTGCCTTCATCCTTCCAGGAAGAAATCATAATTTCTAACTCCTCCAGTGCAGACTGCATGGAGAGGAAAATGCAATCTTCTGGTTTTGTTACCTATCACAGAATCACAGAATGGTTTGAGTTGGAAGGGATCTTAGAGATCATCTTGTTCCAACTCCCCTGCTATGGGCAGGGACACCTCTCACTAGACCAGTCTGCTCAAGGCCCCATCCAACCTGGCCAAGGAAGGGGCATCCACAACTTCAATGGGCAACCCAGTCCAAATCTGCTGTCTTCCAGTTTATAGCCATTACCCCTTGTCCTATCATTACATGCCCTTGTAAAAAGTCCCTCCCCAGCTTTCCTGTGTACTGGAAGGCTGCTATAAGGTCCCCCAGGAGCCTTCTCTTCTCCAGGCTGAACAAGCCCAACTCGTATCATGTCATTTAATGCAGGGAAGAGATTTCATTAAAAGCAACACTACTGCCCTGAATGCAATGGCAACAGAAATTCACTGAGATAATGTGGGGATTGCTTTTTACACACAGGGTGGCACTCCCTGGGTTTTTACAAGTGAGCAACCAGTATGAGACTCTCATGATGGAGTCGTGGGGACACAGCAAGAACCACCCAGGGCAGCATGCTGTCTGCCACTGTGCTGAGAAAGTTCCCTTGTTTACGTCTTAATTGCCGCCTCCGCATGGACAGATCAGCTTGAGGTCACGCAGACAGGTGACGAGAGGAATGCGAGGAAGCTGTCACCTCAGCAAGGCAGGTCACCACAGCAATAAACTGCAGGAAACATTAGAATTTTCCTGGTAAAAACTCTGATTCAAAATCACTGAGAGTCAAGAAAACCCTTTCCTACAGCCTTCGGATCAAACCTTGAGTGACCACCAGGTTTCAATTGAACCCTGGTATCAGGAGATGGGAACAGCTGATTTGAACAAGAAATGCGTTTTGGTATAAAGAATTACCAACCATCAGCTGTGGCTCCAGCTTCCTGGACAACTGAGGGAAAAAAGATCAAGGTGTAGGTGCTAGTAGGGGGTAAAGATCCATCGTGAAGCCCTAGATCCTCAGAAACACTCCTAGGTGTCTAGTCATGGATGCAACATATGCGACCAAACAACAGCCTGCAAGGGATGTTTCCATAGAATTGTAGGGGTTGGAAGGAACCTCCAGAGATCATTGGGTCCAATCCTCCTGCCAAAGCAGGGTCCCTAGAACAGGTCACACAGGTCGGTGTCCAGATGAGTCTGGAATATCTCCAGAGAAGGAGACTCCACACCCCCCTGGGCAGCCTGTCCCAGGGCTCCCTCACCCTCACTGGGAAAAAGTTTTTCCACATGTTGGTGTGGAACTTCTGTGTTCCAACTTGAGGCCATTGCCCCTTGTCCTGTCCCCACAGCCCACTGAGAAGAGGCTGGCCATTTCCCCCTGTGTCCCA
Organism: Hypotaenidia okinawae; assembly: GCA_027925045.1. Taxonomy (NCBI): domain Eukaryota; kingdom Metazoa; phylum Chordata; class Aves; order Gruiformes; family Rallidae; genus Hypotaenidia; species Hypotaenidia okinawae. Next base: position 213,315,430 of record BSDF01000001.1, read on the forward strand.
CACTTCAGATATTGATAACCATTGATCAGATCTCCTCTCAGTCTTCTTTTTTCCAGGCTGAACATCCCCAGCTCACTCAGCCTTTCCTCATAGGGGACATGCTCCAGGCCCTTAATCATCTTTGTAGCCCTCCACTGAACTCTCTCCAGGAGATCCCTGTCTTTTTTATACCAGGGAGCCCAGAACTAGACACAATACTCCAGGTGGGGCCTGATCAGGGCAGAGTAGAGGGGGAAGATCACCTCCTTTGACCTGCTGGCCACGTTCCTTTTGATGCCCCCAGGATCCCATTTGCCTTCTTGGCCACCTGGACACACTGCTGGCTCATGACCAATCTAGCTATTTCTGCAGCGTTCAGTCTCATATGATGACAACCACAGGATTAGGTACTAATTAGATTTGAGGGTACTTCCATTGGGCTCCTCTTTCTGCTGGGTGGATGCTGTTCCCAGGAAAGACCTTGTAGCTTGTATCAGTCATCCTGCAAAGCTGGGATCTCCAAACCCAGAAAATTCCAGGTAATTGAAGTAAAAACAATCTTTCCTACATGGAAGAACACAGCCAACATGCTAATCAATTAATGAAATAATTAAAGGGAGAAGAGACTGCAGGTACTAAGGTGGCTTACTGCCATAAAGCAGTCCAGTGTGGGAGTAGTCTTGATACATTGGATACAAAGATATTCTGCCTTTAGGGATTGCTTCATGCAAGTAGCTCAATGAAGAGAGTGCAGCACTAACGTGCTGCTGTCTGTCGTTCTGCAAGTGCAACTGAAACCCAGAGAAATGATGCTTGTAACTGAAACCACCAATAAATGGGGTGTAATCTACTCAACATGACAGAGAGATGTCAGGATGTGCAGTAGGTAGGGTTTCCAGACAAAGCCTTCAGTACTCAAAAGCAGAGCCTGATTTTCAAAGTATCTCAGGTAGAACTTCAAGTTTCCCAAAAAAGTCTGGCTTATCCCTGCAAATTGAGCACTTACCCCTTATCCTAAGTTCTTCTCATTGGTCAGGTTGACTATGGATCAGCTAAAAATATAAACACTATTATTTCTTTTGACCCAGCTAAAAAATCCTCACTAGTCAGAACTCCAGCAGTATGAAATGTCTGAGGTACAACTGACTTCAGCCCAACCGTGCTGATTTCCATGAGCTGAGAATCAGGACATCATGAAATGCCACGCTGGTGATGTCTCTGGAGGCCAAGAGTGAAGGGTTTTGAAATACAGCAAGTGAAAGGAACGTGATCCTTTGTGCTTTCCCCTGCCAAGAGCTGCAGGTATGAATCACAGCCTGCGATGACAGATCCAGGCTGTGCCATCCTGTTTGCCTTTGCAAAGCAGCACGCTGGTCATTGAAAGGACCCAGGAGATTCAAGTCCAGCTGCAGGATCTCAGAGCTTGTTTGGCTCTTTACATGCCAGTACCAACCACCTAACAGAGTTAAAGCAATGCTTTCATATTTTGGATTAAAGGCAGACAATTCCCCAGTGAGGCTGACACTGCATGTGTGTTCAGCTGTACTGAGGGTGCAAGTCAACACCATAGCTCACACAGGAGGACATATCTCACAGCATTAAAAGAAACAAAACTAAGTAATAACATTGTTGGCCCCAGAATGTCATAATCAGAGCTTAAGAGAAAAGCTAAAGCTTCCAGAAAGCCTAGAGCCTGTCCTGTGATGCACTTACTGTCTAGGAATGGCACGAAGCAATGCCTGTGCACTTCTTTGCTTCCTCCTGGCTGCGTGCACAGATTCCAAGGGAGCTGGGAGGTAATATCAGTGTGACCAGTGTTTATACACACAAGCCTGGGGACCATGGAGTGAGGCAGAAGCATGCAAATCCTAGAACGGGAGTTCATTATTACACGTCTCTGCTGCAGCTTTCTGCACTAAATCGGCACACATTGTCCTCTCATCAGTGACAGCCTTGTCATTTAGGTCACTTTGTGGTTCTCAGCCTTTACTTTGTGCTCTAAGTCCTACCAAACACCCAAACCAGGACTGAGCTATTCACATGCAGACACGGCATTTGATTCAGTCATCCAAGATCACCTCCATGGCTATGAGAACAAACAGGTGCTTCCAAGAACTGATTCACTCAATCTGTTGCAGAAGTCAGCATTGTTTCTTCCCATTGACTACCTGAGGTGATGGGTTTCACTTGGATGTCCCCTCATCTTTCCCACCTCTGTGCTCTGCATTCCTGAGCAGCTGGGAATATGTCAAAAGACCACACCACTGACTCTGGGACTGGTTTGGCCTTCAAACCACCGTTTGAAGGGTCATTTAGCAGCACCGCCGGAAAAAACCTCCTCATGTGAATGAATACCAGCCAAAAAGGCTATATTAGAGTAAGGGGCCACAGAAAACTCCTGCCTCTGGAAAAGCCTAGAGAATCAATACGCAGCCTCTGCTCATCTGAGAGCAGTCAGGAAATGGACATCAATTTTTTAAGCCTCCAGCAGGAAGTTCAATAGAGTTGCCCTGCATTCAATACCTCCAAAAAGCCCGGCAGGTAGAGAAGCTGAACAAAAGCCCTGACCTTTTCTCCCTCCCCATGCTTTCACTTAACCAGAGCAGAACAATGGACCTCAGCGGCATCCGATCCTGGCTCGCCGCGGAGTGCTCGGCACAGCCTCCTGAGGAAGGCAATTTCCCTTTGTGCACCAGCTTCTACCAGTGACTGAGGACTTTTTCAATGGCCACAATAATTAATCAAATAAAGTATCCTTTAGCAAAGAGGTCAGGTGTAATTTCAGCGTAATCCAGACCTAGCAGGCTGAGCTGATCTAGGCAAAATGCTGCACTTGCAGTTTGGCCAAATGGTGTTTATAATCTGTTTTCCTCTCTTTATCTATAGGTGAACTCTCACTTTTGCTAGGGTCTACACACAGGGCCCGGCACACGACCAGACCAAATTTGAAATTGAGGGCGATCTAGCACATGAACATGTTCTTGAGACTCTTCTCCTTGGAGCAGGGCTGTCCTGAACAGTGCTGGGCTGTACTACAAGTCCCCTTGCTGGTCCTGAGCATACTGGAATATTCGCACAGTACTGTGGCACGATCAGAGCTCAGATCTGGCTCACACACACTCAAGCAAGCCTCAACTAGCTTGGGCTGAGACAACCAACAAGTGTTAGTGGGGTCACCATGGACCTGCTCCTTCATGGGCTGCTCATCCCCTGCTATTGACAGAGCAAGATATATGCAGAGATGTAGTGGCTGACATAAGTCTCAATGTGTTTTAAAAGGAATACATGAATTCTGGAGGAGATTCTTGTGCGATGTCCTATTTTGGGCCAGGTTCAGGAGACAGCAACTTTCTCAGCCAAGTGGGCTCTGCCGGCCCTGCAGTTAAACCACAGCCGTTAGACTTTAGCTCAAATGCATGTTTAATCCTTTATAGCAGGCAGCTATAACGACTGTGCCTGTAATCTGAGAACACCACCATGAAGATCCAAGGCAAGCATGAATACATGAATATATACCCTATAGAGAATGATATATATATCCCCTAGATATATGCTCTGGCCAATACTATATTAATGGCTCCAGTTAAGAATAACTGGGCCATGTTCTGGAGGAGATTGAACTGGATCATCTCCTTGTCCCTTCAAGCTTTCTACCTTGTGAATCTACAAGACCACAGGCCTTGCTCCAAGACAGAGGGCATCAGAAGGAGCACTATACCCACTGCTGCCTGGGGCCAGGGCCCCAAAATGGAATTTACGGGGTGTCAGGTGATTTGTCCCCTGGCACACTGGAGCTTGCTCCTGAACCGGTTTCAGAGGGATTTAGGTATTTGGGATCTTGCTAAGTCTCATGAAGTGCTTCCTTTTAAAACAGTCTCTAGATGATCTTGTCATCACTCAGGCAAGGTATGGCAGAGGTAAGATCTGAGCACCAGATTAATCTCAGCCCAGTAACTTAATTACTAACCCACTGCTGCTTTGCTGCTATGGAAAGGTTTGTTAAAGAGAGTCTTCACTGCAGCCACTGTTGTAGTAATCACTCCAGCAAGCCATTATGCTGTGTTTCTCTCTCACGAACCCCAAGCCTGTGTATGGAGGAGGGGATGGTTCTCTCACACAGAGGGAAACTGAGACGCAGAGGGAGGATGTGACTTTCTCCAAGGTCACACCAGAGAACCAGGACTCTGGGGTGTGCCTCTTGCAGACACCCAAGCCTGTGCCTATGACTCCAGATCAAAATGCCTTTAATAAAGGCAGCTCCCTTGCTTTTCTTTGTCCTTAAATTGTCCTAATAGGTGGCTGTCTCACCCTCTACTCTTGCTGGCCCCTAATGGTCTGGCCTCGGCTGTGTTCTCTCAGTGCTATTAGTGCTGGCTGGAGCAGGGCTTCTGCAAGCTGTTATAATCCTGCAAGGTTTTTTCTCAGCAGGAACCCCTTTGCTGGGATTTTCGGTGAAATCCTCCCTCTGCCTGCCCTGACACTATCCTCTTATGTCTCATGGTCCTAGAGAAATTCAGGACGGCCCTTCAGAGAGGCTGGGCTCAGCCTCCAAATGCGGGGACTAGTAGGATTAAGTAGGTTCCAATCAGAGATACCAGCCCTGTGTTGTTCTGCTGAGACTTCTGATGACTCCAGAGGTTGTTTTGCTGGAGCAGGAACTTTACAAATTAAGTAGAGACTCTGCTCTGCCCTTCTAGGGTGCCTTTGGTGCAATCACCATCTCACCCCTCAGGGCAGCGTGAGGCAGTGCTGGGAGACATCAGCCCTTTAATAGCCCAGACTAAAGGGGGACAGACTCTCCCTGACTCACTGGCTGCACATAAAAAATGCTATACTGATTTTACAGCTGGGGAAACTGAGTCATGGGGGCTGTTTGCTGCTTTTCACATTTTGGTGGCACATTGAGTTGGTTTGTGTTCTTCATGGGATGCTCCATGTCTGAAAAGCATCATCTGTATGAGCTGATACCATGTTTACAAGTCTATGCCAAAGCAGAGTTAGACTAAAGCACATATGAGGGGGCAGATTTAGATTAGATATGAGGAAGAAATTCTTTACTATGAGGGTGGTGAGGCCCCGGCACAGGGTGCCCAGAGAAGATGGGGCTGCCCCTGGATCCCTGGCAGGGTTCAAGGACAGGTTGGATGGGGCTTTGGGCACCCTGGGTTAGCAGAGGGTGTCCCTGCCCTTGGCAGAGGGTGGGGCTAGATGGGCTTTGAGGTCTCTTCCAACCCAAATCATTCTATGATTCTATATGCTAGGTGTTGCAAGGGCATAAAGTAAAAGTGTGTCCCTAAGCAGCCCAGATGGGCAAAAGAACTGCAGGCACCAGGTGAAGTGACTTTGCCAAATTTCCACCTGGTGAAGAGCAGAGCCAGAGATAATGATAGAAGTGCCTCTGTGAGCTAACAAGAGTTTCAATTACAATCATGAGACTCCAAACAGTAAGTTTTCTTGACAGGCAACAGGACATAGACCCCCAAGAAGACTTTCCTGCAGGTAGGGCATCTAGGATCGCTTTCTCCCTCTACCTGGGCTCTCTGATGTCCAAGGAGAGCTGGCATCACACTGCAGGGTGCTCACTTTCTCCCAGGCCCACCATGTATTTTTATGAAGTGTCTAGGAACTTAATTTACTTACTACAGCTCTGTCAAATTTGGGGTGAACTTGGTCAACAAACTACTGCGATTAGGTGACACATCTAAAGGGACAGGCAGTGTGACAACACAAACCTTCTTTCCTATGGAAATCAGTCTAGATGAGCAAGTCAGCTTTAATCAGGGACTTAATTTATTCTGTTTTTAACAAGCTGCTCCATTCCCACCCTTGTCTGAGGTATTTTGAGATGCTCCTCCAACGAAAGGGGTGGCTGCTGCTATCTGTGATTTGCTCTCAGCTACACATAAGAAACGGGTGTTCACTGGAGACAGATCTCACCCCCTGGGTTGAGTTCAACATCACAGCTACACCTGAAAAGCTGGACTTTTGTGCCAGCCCTTTTTATTTAACATCTTCCCTGACCGCTGAGCTCAGCCCTGGGAGGACAGGACCTGCTTTGCTACTCCAAACAGTAATTTGCGCTGTGCCAAAACCAGATATAACACTGGGGGAGATCCAGGGAGTTATTTCTAAGAGCAATAAGCTTGCCTGAAGAGCTTTCACCCTCTGTTACCTACCAGCTTAATTCGTACTTGTACAATCAACCTGCATGAACAACAGCCCAGATTTGCCCCATTGTGGTGGTGTCCCAAGCTGACATGGCTCTCATAGCAATTGGCCAAGTTCACTGGGTGCTCTCTTGTCTACCCCCTGCTGCTTTTTGTGCAGGCATGGCATCCAGCAGTGGAGAAAGCAACATCTCAATGCACCCAAAAGCACTGATGATATCGCCAGGCAGAGCTTCCTCCCTTTTGTGCTGCAGAGGAGCAGTTTCTTACCTGGGAGGGACAATGTCCTTGCTGTATACCTGCTCTGAGAGACCTCCCCAGCGTGACAGCAGATTGAGCTGACCTGCTCATTAATTGTTTATAAGTCTCCATGTACCACTTGACTGAATTACATAAAAGGTCTAATAGTTCCTGCTAGAAATCCTGATCCCTGGGTGAGCTGCGTCTCAGCACCCCAAGTGCTCTGAGATGGCAGCCCTGAAAGCCTGCAGAAGTGCAAAGAAATCCTAATGGATTTAGGATTAATGGAAAGTTATGCCCATCCTTTTTTTTTTTTTTTTTTTCTCCAGGATGCTGTAGCACCACCCACCTGGCATGGGAACCCCCTGACAGTTCATAGGGACTTTCAGTCATTCCAGCAACACAAGATTTTCTCATGCCTGTGTCAAAGACAGCTTTGGGCTCTTGCAGATCTCCAGCACACAAAAAACGTGCAAAATGCCAGCTATGCCTGACCTTTTGCTGTGCTTTACCTCCAAAGACAGACTACAGAAGTCTGGGCTATCCTGGCCCTGTTGTTCTACCAGGATTAAAGGCAGTCAAGAAGCTGAGCAGGGGATCTGGAGAGGAAATGGGGATCGCCTTGCTCACGCTGAGAGTCCTCTGTGTGCAGCTTCTCAATGAGCTTGAGGAAGGCTCTTGCAGAGAGGTTAGAGAGGAAATAACTACTCCTTTTACTGCTCCAGGTAGAAACCTGCTTCAGGCCATAGGAGAGACAAACCCAGTGTGTGTGTGGTTTCTGGAGTTCCTCTCAGCCCAGGGTAAATCTGCTGGCCTCGATGGCACTGTTTCAGGGAAGCTGAGGGATGAGAGGAAGCAGGACAGAAATAGCCAGGGCAACACGATGTGATGACAACCACCACTGCTGCTGGAAAACACCCAAAGGCTCAGAAGTAGGAGGCAGAGGTTTGATGCACTCTAGCTAGGCTTGCTGGGCTCCTTCTAACTCACTACAACATGCACTTACTGTACGCTTCTCTTCTCTTGAAGGACGTCTGCATGTCCCCCTGACAGCCTCAGCCAGGCGAGGGAACACTATCTCTGATGATGGGAGGTGTTACTGCTTGTGGGCGTTCCACCACTTCCCTTTCAGCCTTGTTGTTAATGTGAAGTTCTTTGGCCTCACATGAGCTCAGTGGGACCTTTGCCTAGACCAGGAATTCAGTGCCACCGGGAGGCAAACCATTTTCTTCTCCCAGCTTCTCTCACCAGTATTAATTCAAACTCCCACACACCAACATACACCAGGCATGGAAAAACAGCTGGTTGGCTTGCAAAGCAAACCTCAGACTAACACCAGTATGGGTCTCCTCTGGGATTCTCAAGAAACTACCCACAAACCTTGACCTTACTCACAGTGATCTAGCTGATCACCATCATTTTTTAATAACCTGAAAGAGATCTGATCTAGAACCTGCAAAATATACCATTAAGCTCCTCTCTGCACTTGCTGGTATGAGAGTATTTTCAATGAAAATGGAAAAGAACAGGCTTTATTTTCCTTAATCCACATGATACATGGTACTGCTACTAAGACACCTTACCTTCTTGAAGACAACTCAGAAGTACAGTGAGGCAAATACCTGAAATGAATTGTTTTGAGGTTCTCAGGGCATGAAATTCTCTTGGTGAGTGGGAAGCATAAGCTCATCAACTCTATATAAAAAATCCCCTACTGGATCCAGCTTGTGTTCTCCTCATATATTGTGTTTCTCTGACAGTGGACAACAGAGGATGCCTAGGGAGCCATATAAAATCAGGGTGAATATTTAGTGGCATCAGTCCATAATACTCCCCCAGACTGTAATAAATTGCAGCTCAAAAACCTCAAGAGCCAAAGAGTGGCTCCTTTTGTCTTTATAATATATGTATTTTATAGTTTTTGAGAGGCCTTTCATCAACAATTCTTTCCAAATCCTTTTTCTAACCCACCAACTCTTTTAGGATTCCTAGAGTCCTGCAGTAAGGAGTACCACAAATGCTGAATTATATTAACTCTTTTTTGCTTTGAATCTGACCTCTGTTAGCTTTGGTTTATGCTCCCTGACTCTTACATTGCAAAGGAAAATTAAGGAAAATCCTCCTTTTGCCTTCACCCTGCAAGCATGATCTTCCAGGATCTATCTTCACCCCATCTCTTTTCCAGCCCGAAGACTTTGTCTAAACAATGCTTCCTCATGTGGAAGTTGTTCCAGACCTCTAACCATTCCTCCTTTCTCTGAACCCTCTCCAGCTGACCTACATAATTTTGAGGATGGAAGGACCAAAACCAGCACTCAGTATTCCAGTTTTAGGCATGCCAGAGACTCACAAAGGTGTAGTGCTGTTTCAGTCTTCATTAGTCTCCTGACATCTGTTTTGCCTTTTTTGTTATGGATTATTTGAAATAAGTCAACAGAGGAGTGGAATTCACTCTCTGGACAACGACAGATGCCCTGTAGAACACAGAAATGCTTCGTCCCAAGAGATGGATCCAGTTCCCATGACTAGCACAGGCCAGATAGGGCTCAGAGGACCTTTTCCTGATGCCTCAGTGCGCTGAGCAGTTGAGTTCTGCTCAGCATTTGCAGAGCCCTCTCAGGTAGAAGGTATTTTATGACTGCAACCTGCAAGCACTATAAGACTAAACCATAAAATTTCTACAAGTCTTTACATTTACATGGTGCCATTGACAGCCACCTTCATCCAGGCACTGCAGATACCTGCCATTCTTATTTATCCTCCTTTGCCAACCTTCACATTGTGCCCTTCCTCTCTCCAGCCCTGTGATGACCCCAAATTTATCTTACCATTTCCAAAGTCAGGAATTGCCACAGCGAGTGGCTTTGTCTCCGGGGGTGAAGCCCCTCCCAGCACAACTCCTGCCATAGAACCCAGTGTCAGATGGGAAGGGAGGACAAGACTGGGATTCACAGAGGCTCAGTTCAGCAACAATCAGCATAACCTCAGCCATGTCCTCTTGCAAGTCTTCCTTCCTTCACATATCTTAAAGTTAGAGGCCAGGCTGCTTTTGCAGCAATAACAGCAGTGGAAAACTCCACCCAAGGCAGCCTGTAAGCCTATAATCAACCAAAAGTTGATTAAAAACTAAGTTTTATCTCCTTTCATACATGTGTGAACTGTATTCAGGTCATCAGCACCCCAGGCAAATACTGGGTTATTACACCAGGTTAAATGTAGAAAAGGGGACAGTAGCAGCTGAACCAACATGCTGTGAAAGGAACTTGCTAGAACTGAGGTCCAAGAAGAGCTCCATGCTTTTCTGCAGTTGCTCTGAGACTGCCAATGGGATAAAGCACTCAGCTTTTGGATCCCAGCTGGGCTGATGGAGAAGTTGGTAGGTATCTTCTCAGATTGGTCAGGTCTGTGGAGGACACAGCCAACAATGCCAAGAAATTAAGGGGTCCCTAGGGATTTCTGGCTCTGGATTTTGAACTTTTGTATATTTATTTGACACTAGGTCTACTTTGAATGGCTGTTGTTCATTGAATTTGCATACATTTCACTCTCCTTGCAAACTAGGAGCAATGGCAGCCAGCTCTCTCCCAGTTTCCTGACTGCAAGAGCTTTTCAGAGCAGGGGCTCTGTGCACAGCTTGAGGCACAGTGAGATTGGGGGTGCCAACTGGGGATGGATGGACAACCTAAGTATGGACACTGCTGGGCCAGTCCTGTCACAGAATCACAGAACATTAGGAGTTGGAAGGGACCTCAAAAGATCATCTGGTCCAACCCCCTGCCAGAGCAGGATCACCCAGACTAAATCACACAGGAACACATCCAGGCGGGTTTGAGTGTGTCCAGAGAAGGAGACTCCACAACCTCTCTGGGCAGCCTGTCCCAGGGCTCTGTCACCCTCACAGTGAAAAAGTTCCTCCTTATATTCACATGGAACTTCCTCTGCTCCAGCTTGCACCTGCTGCCCCTTGTCCTATCACTGAGAAGAGCCTGGCTCCATCCTCCTGACTCTCACCCTTTAGCTATTTATAAACATTACTAATGGCACCCCTCAGTCTTCTGTTCTCCAAACTAAAGAGCTCCAGCTTCCTCAGCCTGTCCTCATAAGGAAGGTGTTCCACTCCATCACCTTGGTGGCCCTGTGCTGGGCTCTTTCAAGGAGTTCTATGTTCTTCTTGAACTGAGGGGCCCAGAACTGGACTGCTGGGGTCTCACTAGCTCATATCTACTCTGTCCTGAGAAGCTTTCTGGCTCTGCATAGCAGCTCGGCTATGGAGCTGCTATGTATGGACCAGACCATCACAAACACATCTGCTCATCCCATATCAGGTTCTCCTTGCATGTTGCCTAGCAGAGACAAGTGTTCTAAAGTTCAAAGCCTTCTGACATGCTGCCTTCCCATCCTGCCAGCCCCTTGCTACAGTGACACTTGTCCCACTCTGCTTCAGGAGCAAGGAACTTCTGGCTCTGCCTCAAATGAGCAATGAATGCCCCCATTTCTCCTCTCATCCTCAAAAGTAACCATCAGAGCTGATCTAACAGTGAGCAGAGGCAGCAACAGCACAGTGTCAGTGTGGACAACCAAAATCATGCCTGGGACTGAGCACCTGAAACCACCTCTCCCATCAGCCCCTTTCTGCCAGGCTTGGAAGCTGTTCTCTGCAGCTCCAGGAAAGGCTTTGGGAAAAAAAAAACCCAAACAACCAACCACAACAAAACAACAAACCAAACCTAGGAGCTGACAATGCTTTCATTAATCACAGCATAATCCTTTCCATGGCAACCCAAGGATTGCGAAGTCACAAGTTAGCAAGCATAAGACAGGAACACTGAACAGCAGACCTGGGGCTGTGGAAACTTAATAGTGAGTGAGATGAATCGACTGCTCCAAGGAAGGGAAATGAGTTAGAAATAATCACTGAGGTGGAGAAGGGGCTCATCCCTGGGCTGGAGCGAGATCTCATAAATGTTGGCGTTGGCGGGTGCTGTACCTTCATGTAGATACTACAGTCTCAGCCCAAAAAAGCCCATCACCACAACTTAAACATTAAATACAATTTAGACTAAGGTGTTTGGAAAGCAGCAGAACTCAGAGACTGCAAAGCCACAGGTGAAAACAATTTTGACCATCACCCAACAGGAGGGAAATGCTGTCCTTGCTTTTGGCCTTGTTTGTCCCTGTTCTGCTGTTCCTGGGACAGTTTAGACACAGGACAGGGTGGTGTGGGGGACTTGCACAGGGTCTCACAGGGATGCTGGTTTTGCCTGAAGCTTTGGCAAAGCTCAGTCCAAAGCTGAAACACCATCCCATGCCTTCACAACACCACCACTGGGACTTTGCAGTCCCCTCTCCTCATGGGAAGAGAGATCAGACCTGTAGCATCATACAGTGGAGAAAGAGGGGAGAGGATTCAGCTTGCCACACAAGCCTGTCTCCTCAACACCTTGATACCAAGTGCCCGTTAACTCCATGGGGATGGTGTTGGGATATTCTTTTGCCCGGACTATGGACACAAGTACTCTCACACCAACAAAACAGTCTGTGAGAAGACCAGCTCCAGTTCTTCTCAGCACCTTCAGCAGGGGGGATTTAGAGCCAGGGGCAACCTGGCAGTCTTAGACTCGCTGGCCTATTGCCTTGCAGACTCTCCCTCCATGTTGCCTACAAGACAGTTCCTCCGCCGTACCCCCCGGTCTTCCCAGAGATGCCAGTTCCACCTTCACTAGGATATCATGACTGAAACTACCCTAGGAAAGCCTGGGAGCATTCCTTGTTACAGCCCATGCCAGTAAAGTTGTACTCCTGAACCAGGCAGCCAGCGAGACGCAAATGGCTTTGTGGGAATTGCCTGTCCCACACTGGCCAGTACGGTCCCTGGAATTGATGGTCAACACTGGTGTGACCCAGGGGACCCATCACCAAAACACAGCCTGGACACAAGCCGTGCTATGCCACAAAGAGGGGAAACTCTTGATGCTCTCCTAAGAGCAGCTCCAGCTTCCTGGGTCCAGGTTGAGCATTAACCACCTGGGTGGTGCATTCAGAGCTGGATCAGAGCAGAGAAAGGGTGAGGTGGCCCTGGGACTGGAAAGGGTGAGGGGATCCTGGGACTTTTGGGGCTGGGGGGGACGACACCTGGTCTTTTGAGCCACCACCGGCACAACAGGCGCATCCCCAACAGCCTCTTCCCCATCCCTACGCATCTCCAGCCGTATCCCGGTATATGAAAGGGCTGTGGAGCGAAGGGGTGGGGTTGGGGGGGGCTACATACCGCAGCGCAGGAGGGAAACGACGCCCACCCCACACCCCAGCTCACGGCTAGGTGACCCAAGCTAAATTAAGCAGCAGCTAGACATTACCGAGGCTCTAATCCCTGCTGCAGGAGCCGAGCTGGCGCGGGGCTGCCGGGCATTGCTGGCACGTCTGCGGTCGTGTCGTCTCCCCCTCGCTTCCCCCACCCAAGCCCCCGAGCCCAGCCCTATCCCCGGGATAGATGCGGGCTCTGGAGCAGGCTCGCTGGCCATGCAGACCCGGCGGGGGGTACCCCCGGTCCCTCCCACCCCCTCGCAACCTCACCCCGCCCCACCGCACCCGCCGCACCCCACCGCACCCGCACGGCACCCCACACGGAGCATCCCCAGACCTCAGCTTGGTGGTGCCTGACGCACACTCCCCTTGCCCAGCCCCTCCGCCTTACCTTAGCGGGGCATGGCCGGGGCGGGAGCCGGGGAAGGGGCGCTGCTGCCCGGCGCGGAACCGCACTGCCTCCGGCACCGAGTGAGGGCAGCGCCTGCCCTGTCCGCTGCTGAGCCTCTTAGCGGGGGAGGAGCCGGGATACAGCCAGCCCCTGGTGTGTGTGTGTTGGGGGGGGGAAAGTGTGTGTGTGTGTGTGGGGTGTGACACCTCCAGCCCAGGGTCACTGCAAGCGCCGCGCTCCCCCCAGCAGCCCATAGAGCATCCTCCTGCATCCAACCCCGGGGTCTGCCCCAGACCGGGCTGCCCTGCTGCGATTTAAGCTGCGTTTTCAAGTCATAGAATCACAGACTGGTCTGGGTTGGAAGGGACCCCAAGGATCACAGAGCTCCAACCCCCTGACACAGCCAGGGACACCAACCTCCAGGCCTGGAGCTACACAAGGTTGCCCAGGGCCCCATCCAACCTGGCCTTGAACACCCCCAGGGATGGGGCATCCACCACCTCTCTGGGTAGCCCATTCCAGCCCCTCACCACTCTCTCTGTAAAGAATTTCCCCCTAAGATCTCATCTCACCCTTCCCTCCTTCAGCTCCACTCCATCCCCCTTGTCCTGCCAGTCTCTGCCCTTTAACAAGCTGATTCCCCTCCTGTTTCTCTGCTCCCTTCAGGGACTGGAAGGCTGCAATGAGGTCCCCCCACAGCCTTCTCTTCTCCTCCTCCTTGTGCAAAGCCCTGATGGCTCCTTGGGCAAAGGGGTGGCTGGGGGACCCCTCTGCCCCATGCAAATAGGTCTCAGGGATGTGAGTGCAAGGGGACACATTGAAGTCCTGTGGGATGGGGTCAGGAGCATTCTGGTTCACATGCACCAGCCTGTGCTTGTAAATGTGGAAACTGGGAGAGAAAAACACTCGAGGACCAGGAAACAGAGCTGAGGCTTTCCCTAGGAGCTTTAACCTAGTGACTCCCTGCCCAAATCTGGGCTAGTGTCTCTTCTCCTTCCTGCTGGGAAAGGTGGAGTCAGATTTTGACTGTGCTGTGAAACATCACAGAAGTTTCTTGCTCTGGTGTTTTAGTTAGGGGATGGTGCAAAACACGCCCCCTTTTTTGCTATGTTAACACAGGAGGTGTTTTTAAGCTCAGCTTTAGAATAAGAGGGCCTAGAGGTCTCCTGGGGATTGGGCTAGCTCATTTTGTTGGGGTGATACTGCAGAATAAGGTGATGCTTCGAACTCTGCTCAGAAATGTGGGGAAAAGTCACATCACGGCCACCCTGTCCCCTCCCCAGCCCTTGGAAACTCCCTGTTGCTGCCCAGCCCTCTCTTGGGAACCAGGTATAAATAGACTCAGTTGATGTTAAGCTCAAGAGAGATGTTTTATGACCACCTGGGCCCATGCCCAGTTTCCCTCAAGCCCTACTCCCCGTGCCAATGTGGTTTATGTGGATGTGAGGGCAAATATTGGCTGTGCTTGGGAATCTCTTTGCTCTGAACTGCATCCGATGTGCCTGGAATGGGTCCAGCCTTGGGCAGCCTCTTCTTGTGCCCTGCATGTCCCACGGGTGAGTGGGAAGGCAGCAAGGGAGACTCTGCCAGGGACATGGGGTTGGACATGGTCCTCTGCCTGCATTGCTTGGCTTTGGAGATGGGCTTTGAAGAGCGTGAGGAGCCTTTGGGTGATTCCTGCTCAGCAGGCCATCACAGCTGCAGCTCACAGGCTAATCCCTCAGCATTTAATACCTGGGACACTGGCCAAGGATGTGGTAGTGCCTGAGCAGCTCTGAGGGACAGGTAGTGAACCCATCCCCTTGCAGAAAGCCCCGCTTCCTCTGTAGCCCTTCTTGCTAGGAATCCCTGGAGTCCTAGTAGCAGGAGGCTCATACAAGGGATATTGTATGTGGGTGTCAGGGTGGGAATCTGCAGGCTGTAGAGAACCCAACGCCAAGGAGACATATTCCAGCCTCACCTTGTAACCATGGCAGGTTGTCTGTTCCTCCCTGAAAATGCTCTTGTAGGTCAAAGGGACACTCTGAAGTGTCAGTTTAGTTAGCTTGAAGTTAATGAGCTAAAATCCCTGGCAGATGTCAGCACTGGAGGGATGAAGAGATGTTGCAGAACCCTTGGGGAGCCCAGGCTGGATCCTGCTTGGAGCTGTGCACCCCTCTACTGCCTGCTGCTGGTTTCTGGATGTGCACAAGGTCCCCGCATCATACTGATGTGCTGGGGTCCCACACCCATTCTAGGACCCCTGCCCACGTTGCCAGCCCACGTGGTGGTGTGCACCACCAGCACAAAGACAGGCAAGGTTTCAAAGCTCTTTCAAGTTTTCAACTTCTACTTTCAAGCTCACTGCCAGAGAAGCCAAGATGTGGATGCTGCATGACACCCTATGCCTACAGGACAATTAAATCTGTGGTTCATCCAGGTTTGCACAGACCTTTTTTAATGTATTAATTATTTTTTTTTAATGTGCATGAAGCAGGACTTGGTAAAGCCACCTGATCTACACCAGAGCTCTCATGCTACATCCATCAACAAGTATCACAGCCCCATAGGTGCTCAGCCATGTCTACAGCTCAGGACATCCTTGAGGACAGGATTATGATGTTTGTGAAGTTGAGATGTTTGTGAGGCTTGCCCTCCCCTGAAGGATGGTTTTTGCAAGCTGTTCCAGTGATGGAGGCAGAGGAGTAGGATGCTCCTTTCTCTGTCTAGGGTTTGGTGACACACTGTCCCAGGGGGTGATCCCAGGAGCGGGAGGACCTTGGTGGGGCCTCCACCCCAAAATAAAAAGGCTTTTTTCCACATGCCAGCTCCAGGCTCTTCAGGGTGGGATGTGGAAGGGCACAGCTCCCCCATGCTACGAAGACCTCAAGCACAGCCAGGTGATGGAGCTGAAATGGGAGCAAGGTCCTGGTGCCAACACTTTAGGATCATGTGCTATAGCAGCAAGACTGGGGACTCCCCCATGGGCAGGGACAGGATACTCACTTTCCAAATGCAATCCACTGGTTTGTTCTTTGAGGGAAAGCCATCCAGAAATCAAACCCTCCTGCTGCTTTGTCCATAATTTGTTTTTTTTAAGCAATCTGCAGAGCTTTTGCCAAATCAGGTGAGGCTCAAAAAAACCCCAAATTCCCTGCACTGTGGTGGCTCTGAGGCACAGGTTGCAAAGGTTTTATATTCAGAGGAGGTTACCCTTCCCTTCCATGGCTTTTTCCAGTGAACATGAGTGCAACCTTGCGTGAAACCATCCTGGAGATTGCCTCACCTAAGTCTCAAAGTCCACAGAGAAAACACTTTTTTGAACAGAGTTTAGCGAACCAAGCAAACTAAAAAGGCTCTGCAGAGCCACCTTGCGCCCATCAGAAGCATCCTGGAAGAACCCAGCAATTCATAGAGGCAGGGAGTCTGAATAAAATATACACAATTTATTTATAGGAGGTTTACAGCTGTACAACGTTGGCTTTCTGTTTGGACCACTCTCTGACCTTGTGCAGCGTGACATGACAGTGCCTTTGGAGATGGAGACAAGTCATGGCCCATCAAAAAGAAACGGTTTTCACAGAGGGTGATGGCAGGCTACCTGCAACCATTGAAATGATTAACAAAAAAGGAAAGGGAAAATGAATCGAAGATATGTCCTACAGCCCTTGGGAAGGGCTGGAAAGTGCTTATCAGACTTGCCTTCCCCTCAAAACCCCTGAATCATTCCGTTTACTTCATTCAAAGAGAAAAGGCATCGACCTCAGGAATGGCATTCAGTACCTGCCCTCCCCCTCTGCTCCACAAAAAAAAAAGAAAGACCAGAAGAACCCAACAAAGCTAACTTTTGCTATTCCATTGGAAATGCAGGGGGAAGAAGGCTTCTGCTTTGACTTCTTAAAAATATTTCTTTTTTTAAAGGAAAAATATTACTAATATTAAGACATTTTGGTCCTGATATATTTCTTTTTGAGGAAGCTGTTTAAAAGCTGCCTTTCTTCCCCTTATGGCTTGGTTTTCTGTAGGAAGGAGGCTGCCCATGGATACCAGGGCATCGCTGTTCCTTGACAAGCTTCAGTGCCATTCCTCAGGGCTCATGGTGCAGTTTGGCATGTGTCAGGACATTCCTGGCCAAGTGGCTCTTGTGGTAGCCTGATTTCCTGAGAAAACAAGGCTAATGCAGGCAGGATGGCTAAGCCCACCTGCCAATGACGAGGCAAAACTCCTCTGATGTTCCTGTGATGTTCTCCCTCAACTAAATAGCTTCTCCCTGACAGGTGAGGTACTTCAGGAATCACAGTCCCTCTCACATACCACTCTGAACTCTAAGATCTTCTTCTAGGACCTAAATCATCTATTCTGGCCCCACAGTGCTGCTTCCATTTCATTTCAGTGATGAGTCCCATGAACAAGACCAGAGTAAAATCAAAACATCTCTGAATTGGTTTACCCAAATCCAACAATTTACTTTGACCTTGGGGGTCACTGTATCACTTTACCAAACTAGAGGCATTTGAGCCAATTGTGCAAGGTACTGAACTAGGTCCCAGTGATGGCACCAGGAGCTGGAGGGTGCACAGTGCAAGTCAGAAATAATTGAGACCTGGAAAGAGCATCCCATGGGCCACTGCTTGCCTCTAAGCCCTGTAAAACAAGACCTAATAATAAAAGGAATTTGGTCAAGAACCTGGTCATAGAATCACAGCATATCCTGAGTTGGATATGAGGGACCCATAAGGACCATTGAATCTAACTGCTGGCTCCACACAGGCCCAGCCAAGTCAGAGCATGGGACTGAGGGCATCATCCAGATGTTTCTTGCCCTCAGCCCAGCTTGGGGCTGTGACCACTTCCCTGGGGAGCCTGTGCCAGCGCCTGACCCCCTCTCAGGACAGAACCTCTTCCTGACACCCAGCCTAAACCTCCCCTGGTACAGCTTCATGCCATTCCCTGGGGTTCTATCCCTGCTCCCCAAAGAGAGGAGATGGGCACCTGCCACTTTGCTCCCCCTTGTCAGGAAGCCACAGACCCCCATGAGGTCTCCCTCCTCTTCTCCAGGTTGAACAAACCCAGGGACTTCAGTCTCTCCTCATAAGACTTCCCCTCCAGACCCTTCCCCATCCCCGTTTCCCTCCTCTGGACACTCTCCAAGAGTTCTCTGTCCCTCTTGTACTCTGGCACTCAAACCTGCCCCAGGACTTGAGGTGAGGCCACCCCAGTGCAGTGTGGTGCTGATTCATAACCACAGGAGGGAAAATCTGAAACTGAGGAAAGGGGAACAACAGCCTGAAAAACTCGATGAAGTTTTACCCTGTGCTTCTGGAAGCACCAGGAATTGAGCTCGCAGCTAATGTGACTTTGGGGAACATTTACCATGTTACTGACTTAGGAGATCTTTACAAATGGAAAAAAAAACCCCAAACCAATAAAAATCACAGATTTGCACAAACACAGGCATTTAGGACAGTCAAAAATCCTACTTGCTATGGCAAAAGAAGGCTTTCTTGTTCAATTGTCCTTGCAGGCAGAAGATTCTGCTCAGGCAAAAAATATCCCGTGATGGCAAGATTACATCTTATGTATTAATCTCCACTCGCCTGCAGGTGACTGCAAAGTATTTGCATGTTAGAAAACCTGACAGAAAAATCCCTTAATTTGCACTATTTTAAAAGGCACATGAATAAAACCAAAACCAAACTAAAAGCAGGAGAAACAAAAATGTTTGAAAACCTGCCCTGATCAGCTGCTGAAAGGCCAGACAAGGGTTTTGTTGTTTGGCTTCTCTGGGATGGTTTATAATAAGCCGGATACTGCCACCCAGTGGAATGAGGAAGATAAACTCAGCCTTCAGGGCAAAGAGGAGCAGAGCATGGTCCTAGGCATGGCTCCAAGGATGCACTTGGGTTGTGCTTGTGAGACTGGCTCCAGCACTGTGCAACTCGTTCCCCACTCTGGTAGAGTGGAAATTAAAGGTGAGAGATGGAAACTGGCATGAAATTAATATTCCCAGCATTTTCAGGCTGCACTGGGAGCTCATGCTCCTCTTCCCTCTTCTAGTACAAGCTAAAATCTCATTATTTTTAAAAAGAATTTGGGAAAGCGAGGCACTGCGAAGTGATGCAGCAGTAAAGATGGACCCCCACTGAGCAAAGCTGACCATCCATGGATCTGGCGCTTTGGCCTTCAGATATGGGAACTGATTTCCTCCCATCTAGATACTGAACAGCCCCAGCAGACAACTCCCCCCAGCTGCTGGGGTGAGTTTGTGAGATGAGGACTGCATGAAGACATGGAGACAGCAGGCACCGTGGCAGTTCAAGAGGCACATGCACAGGAGCTGAATCCAGACCGATTCAAACACTTGACCCCAGAGAACAGTTGTCCCACCAATGGTTGTTGGCATCTTTGTATCCTTCAGAGCTGAATGAGGTTGAACAAGGCTCGGGAGGAGACAGCTTATCCCTAAAATGATGGAGCCTTTAGTCTTGTTGCCCCTGTGAATTTGGGACTGCCTTGGTGCATTTTCCTTCCAGCTGCAGTATGAAAACCCATACCCAGAAAACATCCAGAAGGCCCCAATCTATTTCTCCACTTCTCCTTTGCTTGAGGTGCCTCCACAGAGAAGCAGTTAAATGGCAGTTTCACGGGAGACGACTCCACGCACACTACTCTTACACCAAGCTGACACATCGAAGATGCAGTGAAGCAGCTGGTGGGACCGCGGTGGCCACACGTGTCCATGGCAGCACCTGTGTGCCAGCCCGTGTAAACAAACAGCATCAGGGCATCATGCTCTGGCTGTCAGGACACACAGCGTGCCTGCAGCGGTCCCACGGGGCACACGGAGGCGATTGGGGGCTGCAGAGGACGCCAGCAGAAAGATCATTGCGGTTCCCCAAAAAGGCACCATTGAAAACAAAAGATTGGCTCCTCTGAGTGGAATGCATGCATAGTTCACATAGACTTTGCAGTTGGTAGGTAGGCTCTGAGTGTGTGTGTGTATATATATTATATATATGTATGTACGTATGTGTGCATGTATATATACACATATGTGGCACCAGAAGAAGAGTCCTTGAGTACTTAGACATTGGTGAGGATGTTACTGCTGAGCAGCCTCACAGCGATGGTTCCAGAGAGATCGTTTGATCTCCTGTTCCCCTTGTCCTGGAGGTGCAGCGTGTGTACTGACTGCCGGTCGCTGGGATCCCCCGTGAGCACCACTTGGCCCAAGAACTCATCGCTTATTAAGTTGTGGTTCCAGATCTGGGGAAACAAAACGGATGTGAAGGCAGGTCTTTGAAGGATGCAGCCAACCATTCACATACCAGGGAGGAGAAGGGGTTACTGGGGACCTTCTCTGAGCTGGAGTTGTGGAGGTGGTTGAGGTGTGTGGGGTTCACTCTAACAGAGAGGGGTGAAGGACATGCATGCACCAGATGCCAAGGCTCAGAGGTTGAGCTGCATGGACATCATCAGTTCATGCTGACCATCATCAGCTCAACCTTGGAGAACAAACCCACTGTGGAAAGTGTGAGGCAGGTGTAGGGGGGTCCAACTGAGAGAAGGTCTCCAACCTGAGGCTTGCTGCTTGCCTGCTAGGTACCTGAACAATGATGGGTTGCCCTGGTTTCTTCCGGTAGAAGAGACCTTTCACGTCGAATTCTGGAGACACTGTGTTCTTCTTCACTGGAGAGCGCACCTTCTGCCCTTCACACTTTATGATCACGTAAGGGTCAGCTCCTGGGGAGAGAAAGTGGAATTTTTTGCTTTGTTGTAACTCCTGTGATTCCCCAGAGCCCTTTTCAGGGGTGTCACGAAGCAGTTTTCTCCATACTCCACCGGAGGAGATGGACATCTGTTAAAGTGTTCATCCCACGCAGATGATGTCCATGAAGCTCAGATGATGGGCTCAGGCTAACTGCTGTTAGGTGACATTGTCCCCAGGTGGCAAGTGGTGATGGACTGCTATGAAATGACTGCTTCCTCCTTGACCCAATGTTCTACATAAACATTCCTTCATCACTTCAAATCCTCCTGACTTTTGGGATAAATCTTTCATGGAAGACACTGACCTGCTCACCTCTCCCTTTCAAGGTTTGCTCTGATAAAGACAGGCAGAAATAAAGCCATGGAGAAGAGAACTGGACTCACAGAGCTCATTTCACACAAAGAAACTGAGAGGAATGGCAAGAACCTTCAAGCTACAAAACCCCACTTGCTTCCCCTGGAGCTCGTATACTTCCCAACCAGACTCCCCTTGTTTTTATTTAAGGTGATTACTAGATTCCTCAGCAGGGACTGTGCTTTTCATCCCCATGCACAAATCATTAGCACATCTTAAACTTCCAGACTGAGTGAGTTTCAAATGCTGCAGGGACTGTCAGTATAATGACTAATGTTGGGGTAAGAAAGTTCATGAGAGATGGCACAATGCTGAGCCAAAATTAAGATGTGTTGATTTATGAGATCCAAAAATGGGACCACTTGGGTGGTGAGAAGGTTTGGTGAGCAACCAATGAATGGGGAACCTTAGGATGGAAATATATTTAAAAGGCTTTTAAAAGGGTGAAGATGGTTCTTAAGAGTATTTGCTTTGGGCAAGAACTCAGGGGGAAGATCAAAGAGTCAAAAAGGAATATTGGTCACAGTAAGAGACATGGGGAATAAAAAGACTGGGCATCAGTGAGGAGAAATGAGTGGGAACTGGAGGAGATGAAAGCAGACAGAGGAGAGGTTTGTGAAGGGACGTGTCATTGGGAAAGGGAAGTTAGGGCAATATCCCAGCTGGATCAGGACAGTCACGGGGAAGAAGCAGGCCACAAAGATGGAGAGTAGCTGCCAAGTTGAGAGACTACCAGCCCACAGCTGGACAGTACCTCAGCTTCCAGGACAGGGAAAGAATCCCTCATGAGTGAACATTTCCCCCTTAGGAAACAAATGCTCATTTGAGGGATTTCAGTAGCGATGAGCTATTGCTATGGAAACTTAACTGCCAGAATGAATTTCTTCACCCTGAACTTTAGTGGCTATGCTGGAAACACAGCCCAGGTGGATAACTTTTCTTGTCCAAGGGAAATGTAGAAATGAGGAGAAACAAACCACCCCCTTCTGAGGGCCAGGGATTTAAGAATCACGTTTTTGATTGCCAGACCACCTCCTCACTAGCTTTCTGTTTGCAAGGACCTGGCTCCCCTGGTGGGACACAGCTGCTGGATTTCACAGCTGTTTTTCCAAACCAGCCCTGTCTTCAGGGATGTCCCACTAAATCCTCATATTCCATCAGCTGGAGCCAAATTCCTATCTGTAAATCTCTATTTCCAAAATTGTGTGAAAGGTCTGGGCTGGGAGATGTGACAGATACCATTGCACTGGAAAGCAGCAAACACTGTCAGTGGTGAGAACTGAACAGCTGGAAAACAGCTGGAACAAAGCCATTCCCAAGGTCCCTTTGCTGAAAAAAATACTTTATGGCTCCAGAATCCACATGTACCCTTGTCTGAAGGAAAGATACATCTCTAGTGATAGACCCTGAGAGTAATGTTTGGGTGAAAAAAAGAAAAGAAAAAAGAAAGGTGTTAATTTAGATTTTTTAATAAATTTTAAGTTTTCAATTTTTATACTTTAAATCTGGGTCTAAAGGGCCTGTCTAAACCTTGCCACGTTCAACACATGTTGAATTTACTTCCCTAATCACAACTTCTAGCACTGCCATACCTACTTCAGTGATCTCCCAGTACAAGTCGTTACTACCCAGGAGGACTGGATATGGGAATCTTGCCATGAGCTTCTAGGTCGGTGCAGGACATAGTGAGGTATGGTGCTGCTGCTGTCTTTCATGCAAGAGAAGTGTTGGATGTCAAATTTACATCAGAACATAGTAGGACCATGAAATAAACCTTTAGAGGATCAAGGAGGCAGAAACAGTGTATGGTGCTCAGGCCATCTCAGAGCACTTACAGGAGCCCAGTGTGGAGCAGGACTTACTGGAAATACAGGGAAAGGCTCTTGATCCACACCATCCCAAAATGAACTAGATTTGACCTAGCCTCTACTGATAGACATTTTGCCAGCCTCTGGTGATGAACACTACCCCAACACATCATCCTGTTCCATTGCTTCTCTGTCCTTCCTACTAAAAAAAAATCTTTAAATACAATGCCTGACTCTTACTGCTACTCATACTCAGAAGGAAAGCCTGGATTGTTATGGGATCACTGCTAAGGACTTTGGGGAAGTTTGGGGAGGATTTCCTAAGGATCTTAGATCACAGCCTAAATATAACAGCTCCCAGTTCATGTCCACAGCAAGAAGTGAGTTTGATTCTCCATGGACTTTCTCCTTCTCTGGTGTTTGAATCAGGCCCACTCACTGAAAAAAGTATCTGAGGACAAACCAAACACCAGCAACCTTCCACTTCATGGAACCACCTCCCCCTTTTGCCATTGAAACAACCACTTCCAAACTCCTCTGGGACCAGACAACAGGCAGGAAAGACCAGTACCTCCTTGGGAGTCCTGATTCTTGAGCCCGGCTGCAGCAAGGACGTGAATCTGGGACACCACTTGTGGGTAACCACACATCCCACTCCAGCAGGTGTGTGGTGGCTCATCCAGAGTCAGCTCTCTGTAGGTACAAACACATGGACTTTGAAAGGTGCTCAGCCTTACCAGTACAAAAGACTTTGTACTGTCCACTGTCAGACTCTGCTCCCCACTCCAGTGTGCCCAACCCAGCTTCAGGATGCTCTTCCAGGTCATTCCTAGAAGCATGTCTGTGGTAAAACCTTTAAAGATGCCCTATCTCCTGGCCACCCTTGAAAGAAACCCAAATACCAGCTCCAGGAAAGGCTATGACCAATTCCAATCAGGAAAAACAGATGCCTAAAGTACAGGGCTCTCCAAAGAGCCAGCTCCTCCCCATCACTGCTCTTGATTCTTACCTGCAATCTGAAGGCACGTCTGTGAAAATCCTGAGAAGGAACTCGCCTACATGACCAGGGTCAAAAGTGGTGGGGATGATGACATAGCGGCCTTCTTTCAGGTCTGTCCTCAGAAAGACGCTGCGGGAGTTAATGTATATGGAGCTGGCCACCTTCTGCTGCAGGGTGTGCATCCGGTAGTTCCTGTTCAGCTCCACCTGGGCAGAAACCACAGCAATGACCATGTATTGATGTCCACTTTGGAAGACCAGACTGCAAGGGTTGAACCCACAGTGCTGGGAGAGCTGGAGTTAAGAGAACCGTCAGAACGGTCCCGATTGGGCTGGGTGGAAAACAAGCATGGATGTGGCTCTCCCAGGCCTCTTGGCTCAGGGACTCTATCTTTCTTGCATCCCAGCTCAACACAGAGCCCAGAAAGCAACACACAAGGATGAGTCTAGTGGATTTCAGCTTCTGGAGATATCAGACTAACCATTGCTTTCAGCAAGGAGAACTTATCCATGCTGTCACTGTTCATCTCTGAAATCTCACACCATCTCTAGAGGTGGTCAGGATGTGCTGAAGGCACCTCAGAGGCACCCAGAGTAATGCTTAAATGAACAATGCCAACAGTCATGCAGGACTGATGTACACACTCCACCACTAACAATTTACAGGGGGTTCAGGCCAGCATGCAGGATCCATGGACTACCTTATGGATATCAAAGCCTATGGCCAAGTTCTCTCCTTTGCCCTCTTTGCGACTGGTCCTTTTTGGCTTCTGCTGGATTGAGATAAGCACTTCATCTTCTGCCTTCTTCACATCAAACACATACTAGAAGCAAAAGAAGGAAGGTAAGGGATGAGGATGACTTCTTATAAGACAGGATCACTGGACATGGGTGGGGGTGGAAACATAGTAGAGTTAACCTCAGCTTCTTCTCACTGACCTTACTGCAGGGACAACCTGGCTTCAGTACCAGCACTACCACACTCTTCTTGGGAACTGGCATCACCTTGCCAAAGGAGAGGCCTTTTTCACTCATTTTAGGGAAAGACTGACAAATCCAGCCTTTGAGTTGCTCAGCAGAATCCAAGGAGTCTAGATGCAGTCTCATACCAGAGACTTTCACCCCCTGCAGTCTGCCACAAGTCCTCTTACAAGGCACAGAAGGAGAAGTAGGAAACAACTCTTCCACTTCCTTAATGACAACTCCTGCAATGGGCCATGCCATCCTTCATCTGCTTGTTAGATGAAGAACTCACAAGGACTTGTCTCATATTACTGAGAATCTCGGTTCAGGGCAGGACAGGACAGTAGAGCTTGTCCCAGGATATGCACTTCAGAGCACTGCCTCTTCTGAAGTCCAAGCTAGAAGGAAATGGCCCTACAGACTACACTTGTCCTGGTAAATCTAGCAGTGCCAAGGTTTGGGAAAAGGAATGGTAATTTGATTATTCAGACAACCAAATTGTTGTAACTGGTTCCTAGTCCTGTTCAATGGGCACCAGCTGACACTGCTACCCTGTGGCAGTTTGCTGTTGGCTTGTGCCAAGACACTCTACAACAGGCACTTGGATGCAGTCTTCGTTGTAAGAGGGACAAGGTTAACAGAGTTGACCTAGATGCTGGTCATGCTGTGCCAGGGGTCTCAGCCAGAGAATGGTTGTGAGCACATTTAATCTACTAGGGGTCTGGTAGCCTTTTTGGCCTTCTAGGTCACTGTAAGAGAATTAAACACTTGCAATCACATGTGAAAGCTCCAGAAGGTCCTCTGCACCGTAACTCACTTGGGGGTTCTGCAAAAAGGTGTCCTTGTGGTTGATACAGCCTCCAGAGCGGTTCTTTAAGGGGTCGCTGTTTCGGGTCCATGCCCCGCGTAGCACTGTCTCCTCCCAAGTCTTGTGGATGCTCAGGTAGGATGTGTTGATGAGACGGCACTTGATGATGTCTGTGAAGTATTTACAGAAGTCTTCGAAGGTCATCCTAAATCAGGAAAGGACAGAGCTGGGTTATGCTTCTTCATTCCCCTGAACAGTATGCTGCAGGGATTTTATTGATCACCTGTTAGAGACACTGTGTGGATAGCCTCTGACAGTTGAATAACAAAAGAGATGGAGATACCTTTCTCCATGCACTACTCTCCCAAAACTCTCTTACATGTATGCAGTAAATACCTCCTCTTCAGTTTAAACAATATAGCTAAATTTTTTGGAGCAGGACGAGCAGAGTAGTCATCCTTCCTCCACACATGGGTACATGATGTACCCGGTGAGGCTGTTAAGTTCAGCACATTCATAACAGGTTTCCTGTACCCTGGTGAAATGGTTTGGACCCAATGTGATACGGAGCAGCTTGCAATCCTAGGGTCACGGCCATCCAGACTTTATATCCATGGCCTCAAGGAGGAGGCTTCACTAAAGATCCTAGGGTTTGGAACACTGTTTTCTCTAAATAGCTGTTTGCATAGAAATGACTCCCATGCTTCATGAGGTGGGAGGACTCTGTAGGCATGGCCCATGGTGACAACCCCAGGAGGGACTCACCAGAACTCTCCATCGTCTTCCACTGTCATCCCCATCTTCTCTCTCTCACTTTTACTCACTTTCTGCCACTCCTCAGAGCTGCGGGAAGAGTACAGGGTCATTACTGGGAAGTCCAGGGGACATGCAAGAAATCAGGAGGCTACTTGGCCTCAGCAGGATCTGTCAAGGTCACAAGGCCTGTATAAAGCTCCAGACATGCAACCAGTCCCCACACTGCTCTGGTTATCTCATCTTCCAAACAGCAGAGGAGTGCAGCATGGCTTGGAGCTTCAGCTTCCTTCCTGACCAGTGGAGCTGAATCCAACTTGGCAGGACTTCTGTTTGGCCAGTACAATCACAACCCTATCAGTGAAGACAACAAAATGTACTCTGGCCAAAGGCTCTGGTTACACCAGGCCTTGGTTCTATGCCATCCACAGACACCACAGCAATCAGTGGTGGCAGAGTTTGGCAGACCTTCTCATTAAGACTCCGCTGGGCTCTGTGAAATTGCCAGCATGTTCACGTTACTGGAGGACGATTATAGCTCAGTCTTGTTCCAACAAAACCAGCACCCAACAGAATCAACCTCTGCCAAGGAATGAATCTACCCCAATGAAATAGGAGGTTTAGGACATGGGTTGAAGCAGCATCCCACAGCTGTCCATAGAACGTTGTGGGTGTGGATGTAGTCAAATTGTCTCATGTCTCAAGGCTTGCTCCAACCCAGATTTTTGCAACCAAAAAAGGTGGTGGTGCTGCTGCTGCCCATCCTAACTCACGTGTCGCTCCACGGGCCATTCCACTCCCGCTCGCCCCAGGGGTTGCGCATGCGAATCATGTCCAGCTTCTCTGACTTGAAGAAGGACAGCAGGCCATGGCCCAGGCGGACCTTCCGCACGTCCGTTACCGCGTATGCGTGGCCCTTCACCAGTCCGCAGGCCAGGCGGGCCTCCATGTCAGCTGCTGATGTGGCCTGGGCAGGGGGACACAGACAGTGCTTGTATGAGGGGGATGTGACCACCTTTGCAGGTTAAAAAAGGAGCTCAGATTTCCCCACAGGTTTCTCTGAGCCAAAAAGAAGAGCACTGACTCTTAGGGAGAGAGCCAGTTGCCTTGTCAGATGTATCAGATGCCATTTTAGGTTCTAGATCCCTCATGGTCTTCATCTGCTGCATGAAGCCTCAGAGTTTCCATAGTAGTGTCAACCAATAAAGCTCATTCTACTGGTTATAATAGAGATGTCCACACCCAGACACCAAAATGCCTTTCTCTGGAAGCGAATCCTCTCCTAATATTTAAAGTGTGGCAGGATGAATCTGGGCTTTTGGACTTAACAGTGAGGAATAAAGAGGATTGGCATCCAGGCTTGACTCCCTTTGCCATTGATGGGAAGAAGTAGGAACCCTTGGCCATAATTTATCTGATATAATTTAGAAGTCTCCAACCACGTAAGATGACTGTGACACTGTGACCATACCGGTAATGCTGCTTACTTTGATGGAGCAGCTGATGAGGCCTCCCCGGTTGTGCACCTTCAACACACGCTCGAAAAGGAGGTTTCGCTTGGCTTCATCAGCGATGTAGTCCCCTTCAGTCAGGTCAATGGGCTCAGAGACCCCACCAGTAAAGTCTACCAGGGCATCAGCTGTGTTCCCTCCATCCAGGGCTTCATAACAGCCTGACAACCTGAAAGAGGGTAACAAGAATGGCACAACAACACTGGTTTGACACTTTAAGGTGTCTGGGTAAGTTCTTGGGACAGCCTGGAGAACAGAGATTTGTAAACTTTTTGTGGATGAGGGCAGAAAACTAGGGTGAAAAAATGAGACTGGTGCTGCTTGCAGCACTCTTGTTGTCATAGGACAAAGTAAAGGGAACTTGAAATCCCTAGGACAGTTGTTACTTAAATGTGAAGTTGAAGGATATTTTCCTTAAGGCTAGAGATTTATTTTTTTCCTTACAGTATCTGTCTGAGATATTTCCTCCTCCTCCCCAGGAGCACTATTGCAAACCAACTGACAAATTAACAGAGAGGAAAAACAAGGTGCCCAGGTCACAGTTCTGGAACTGCCCAGGTACCTACTTGGCATAAGCTTTCTCCACCAAGGCACACCAAAACT
Organism: Hypotaenidia okinawae; assembly: GCA_027925045.1. Lineage (NCBI taxonomy): Eukaryota > Metazoa > Chordata > Aves > Gruiformes > Rallidae > Hypotaenidia > Hypotaenidia okinawae. The sequence goes on from BSDF01000001.1 coordinate 213,344,059, forward strand.
CGTTCCTGGAGTTGGAGTGACAGTAGATGAGCTGGTTGTGGAGTGTGGGCAGGCGGTCATCTATCACCACGTCCAGCCACTGACCGAAACGCCAGAACTGGAAGTGGAAGATCCCCACATAGCTCTCAGGTTTTTCAGAGTTCCACTCCTGCTCCTTCCAGTCGGGGATGACCTGTGAAGGAGGAGGTACATGTGCCCAGGTTACTCCCTTTGATGGGTTTGAACCTTATCCTGAAACTAACACAGACAATATCAAAGACAAGGAAGAACGCAAGATAGACTTGCTTACAGCCTGGTGGGGCCAGAGTTTGGACCTAGTTCCTCCAATACAGACTAGATTAACATGAACTGAATTAGCTTAACCTTCATCATGCCTTGGAAGATCCTTGTCCTCTTTCTTATAATTCTGCTGCCATCTGTTGCTGTAGACAAGCTACTGGAGCAGAATCACAGAATATTAAGAGTTGGAAGGGACCTCAGAAGCTCATCTAGTCCAACCCCCTGCCAGAGCAGGATCACCCAGACTAAATCACACTGGAACGCATCCAGGCGGGTTTGAATGTCTCCAGAGAAGGAGGCTTCACAACCTCCTTGGGCAGCCTGGCCCAGGGCTCTGCCACCCTCACAGCGAAAAAGTTCCTCCTTTCATTCCCATGGAACTTCCTCTGCTCCAGCTTGCCCCCATTGTCCCTGTCCTATCACTAGCCATCACTGAGAAGAGCCTGGCTCCATCCTCCTGACTGTTGCCCTCTACGCATTTACAAACATTAATAAGGTCTAATTAGAAGAGTCCTTGGTCTCACCAGGGGTGGTTATTTTTATGACCACATTATGGTTCATTTTAGTGTCAGTAGGGTACCACTGAGAGTGGGCACCTTCTTTGGTTCTCTTACTTGATTCTGCTGTGACTTGACTGGCCCAAGAGAAAGATCGAGCTGGTGGTAATGAACAGGTACCATATGTTCTGCATATTGTAAAGGTCTTTTCCAACCTAAATCATTCAATGTTTCTATGAAAATGAAAGAAGTGAGATCCCCACCCTCACGAGCTACCACACTCATCCAAGGGGAAGTGATTTGATGAAAAGAGACTATGGGTGAAAGACACCCTGGAGCAGATGAAGGGGCTGGGGGAGCGCAGGTTTGGCACCACTGCCACCTGCACTGCCAGTGGGGCAAGGCACAAGTCAAGGGTAACCACCCAAGTCCATACTCCTTCATGGCTGTGGACACCATCAGCTTTGATTTGGATGGAAAGCCAACCCAGCAGCAACCAATTCAGCTGCAGTACTGTGACCAGCTGTCCACACCTTTGCTTCTTTACTTACCTGCTCACAAAGCGTCATGACTTAAGCAAGGAAAAAACCCAGTGAAGCCAGGATGAAAACTATCTTGCCATACACCTAAATAGTCACTGTCCTATGGAGACAGCTGCGAGTGTTGGAGTTGGATAGGATGGGAAACAGCTACATCGCATGGAAACAGGCTCTTCAGGAAGTCCTGGGCCATGGTGAGACCCCCTGGACCGTGTCTTGGCCCTTGTCCAGCTGCCAGAACCCAGCTGCCCTCATGAAGCTGCAACCCTGCAGAGACCCCTCTCTAGAGACCAACCCAGGCTCCTTAGCTTGCAGCAATGATCCATCCCAGGGTTTTCATTGCTCCTGCACTGAAATATTAATGATGGCATCAGCCCTGTGAGCTCATTGACTCTCTTGAGTTGTTTGGATCAATAGAAGTAGAGCAGACAGAGCCATGAGAAAGAGCCACTTTTGGAGGCTTTGATGTTTTCCAGGAGTGCTAGCAGCAATGCCCCAGACTTCCTCTGGGATGATGCCAGAAAAGGTCAGACAGCCCTCCATCAGTCCCCATCGATTCCCTCCTGACTGGAGCCTATCCTAATGAATTGTCATAGAGGGCCATTGTGCTAATCAACTCACTATTAATGTGGGCTTAGAAATGATTATGCATTGATTAGAGGCAGCTTGTCAGCCAGAGCTGGTAGCAACAGCTTCCAGCTGGCTGGTTCTGAAGGCTCATCATTGCTGCCAGTGGTGGCAGAAGATGTCTGTACCCTATCATCCTTCTCTGTCCCTTCACTTGAGGACAGCATTGGAAACATCCTCTGCCACTGAAGGTAGCAAAAGCCGCCAGCCTTTGTGCAGAGCAGGATCCAGGAGCAAGGCCTGGTCGTGTTTCTACACTGACCCAAAGGAAAATGAGAGGAGCCCAATCTCCAGAGTCCACTCTGTCCTCAACCTGCCCAGAAGCAAGGTGTGAGCTCAAACATTGGGCTCCTTCCCACAGCTCCTCCCAGAGCACAGCATCCCACCCAGGCCAAGGACCCCTCCAGTTGCTTTATGCCCTGGACAATGTGTCTGTAGGGGAGAGGTAGTGGCTCTGGGGGCAGTGTCTATTGGGATAGCACACTTCAAGGCACAAAACACAACCCCTGCCTGTGACCTGAAGCTGTGTATTAACTAGCAGATTAACCCAGGGCACATCTACAGCCTCCATCAGTAGCTGCAGCCGAGATCATCCTATGACTGAGGTCCTCAGCTCTCACCCACTCCCAGGAAACCTGCCCAGACATCTCCATCCCTCCTCAGTGGATGCTGGAGAGTATGCCATGGACCACTCATCCCAACATCCCACTGAGTCCTGGAATTGACTTGGTTGTGGACCACTGAGGCAGCAGAGACCAGATCTCCTCATTCCCACCCGTTCTGCCTTTTGCTTAGGGGCTCCCAAAATCTGGAGCCGTAATACCCTTTTGTGGAACCAATTTACAGTAAAAGGTAATCTGGAAGCCCAGAAACAGCAGTTTCATTCCACTAAGCTGGTTCACAGGTTTTTCTCATTTTTCTTAGGGGTGGCTAATAAAAAGAGAAATCACCCGTGACCCTGAAGAAACATTCCAATTAGAAGGAGGAATTGGTGGACACTGATTCTGCCAAGCAGGGGCTCTTCTGCTGGGAACTTGCCAGCGTAGGAAAGGGAAGGAAGGACCCATCTGTGCCAGTCTGCTGAACCGTGGTACAAACCAGGATGAAATTCCCCTGGGAGATGGGATAGAGTGGTCTATCTGAAAGCTTTTAGGTTTGGTGTGATGGAACTGTGTAAGGAGAGTTTCAGTCACTGGCATAAAGTTGGCTCACTCATCTCCCCTGCAGCAGAGAAACATCATCCTGATCCACTATGTCCCACCCCAGCTCTGACAGAAAGGAGGATCCACCTGAGGATCCACCCCAAGATTGTTCCCCCTCCTCTGCCCAGCTTCAAACCCCTCCCCAAACCACACAACCCACTAAATGCTCCATTAAGGACTTCACACAAGGTAAATGATCGTTTCACTTTTTGCAGGAGAAAAAGGTGCTCAAAAAACAACAACAGTGACTTGAAAATTGGTGGGTGCTGCTTTATTGCATGAAGGATTGGGGCAGCTTCCAAAAAGGGCATGAAGAAGACACACACAGCCTCAGTCCTTAAGGGGACCCCTGTTGACTAGGCTTTTATTCACTTGTTGCTTCAATACTCAGCGAAGTATCTGCAGCAGGAACTCTATCCCAGCAACAGGCAATGTAGCAATGGCATATTGTGAGACCTGGCCTGCAAAATCCCCTTTGGAAGTTGGAGGTGGCTCCTGTTATTTAGTTTAACATGATTTGTAGTCAGCTCTGCTCTGGGATGTACAAGGAGGAGTCTCCTATGGGAAATCTGCTGATACCCCAGAACTGGGTTTGGCCAACAGTGGGTCCATGCTATGGCCAAACAGAGATGGATTCATTTTATCTCTCTTCACAGACTGCAGAATTTCTTGGGGTCTGAGCGAAGACAGCAGCTTCTCCATCACTGCCCAAGGCATAGCTTTATGGTTCTGAGCTTTGGTTGTGGTTTAAGACTCAAATATCCCACCATCTCTCCAGCCAGTAGCTGATCTTCCTGCTTTCCTTCTCTCTGCCTGGCATAGCCTGTGGAAGTTATTTGGTACACTGTGTTGGACTGGGGAGGGCATGTAGTTTGCGTCTCTGCAGGCTTTGAAGAAGAGGTTGGGCTCTTTTTGGGATGGTCTGTACAAGTCAGCAGGCCATGAGTACAAAGCCACCTTTGTCCTGGCTTTCCCATCACTGCCCTCTCCTTACACATCTCTGGAAAAGTCTCAGTCCAGGCATCTAGGAGCACGCAGCAACATTTGTCTGCAGTCTCTAGCAAATGACCAGTTGCAATAATGTTTGGCTCTGTCAAAGGACATTTCTTCCTGAGGGTCTCAAGAAACTTCACCAAAGTACCCTCCACTTTTTGTTGAAGGAAAAGGGAGCATCCAAAGTCAGCAGTTCACTCACAATGATGGTGCAAGCCAGACACAAAAGCCAGACACAAGCCAGACTCCTACACTTGCAGAAGTTCCTTTTCTCTGCTTTGCTCCCACAGCCACCCTGCCTCAGCATTTGGGGAGGCTAGGAGGTAGAGCTTTTTGCAGACAGCAGCAGCAGGTTCCTGCTCTGCGGTTTGCAAAATGCTCTGCAGCCTCACACTCTACAGATGCTCCAGAATAAAAATATTCATGGGTGCTTTAAGGCCACAATGACACACAAATTGCTTTTGCTGCAGGGTACTCACTGCTTGCCCAGACCCACAGTCTGCTTTGAGCTGCTGGCTCTCTTGCCTGGCTCAGCACACACACACACACACACACACACACACACACACGCACACGCACACGCACACGTCTGCTCCAACCAATCTCAGGATCAACATCTCCAGGCAGCATAATATGAGCAAGTGCTGGTGACCACCTGCCCAGCATTGACTCCCAGCAAGAAATGGTGATGGCTGACAGGAAAAGGGTGCTCCAACCTCCCTGCACTGGCTTGTCTGGTGGGTTTGCATCTGCAGAATATGGCATGGCCAAATGTAGTTCAGCTTCACAGCAAGGCGATCCTCCATAGAACTGGTCTTCAGAGACACAGAGCAGCCACAGTCACTAGCATGCAGCATCCTTGCAAGGAAAAGCACCCTATCACAAACAAGCACTCCCTTTTAAACAGGTAGGATGGAAACTGGAAGCAAAGACTCTTTCCAGGTTGGTGCTCCTGTTTCTTATTTTTTAAAAACTCTTTCCCATCAGGCATTTAATATCCAGGTGCCACAGTTGGATATTTCCAAGCCAGCAAGACCCTATGCCAGTCAGACCTGACGATTCCCTGCTGAATTCACAAGTCTTATACCCTGGGCAAATACAGTAGCAAGCTTGTGGCCCATCCTCCCTCCTCCCCATCATTCAAACAGAGGACATCACGTATGATTAGCATTTTGCAGGAGTAAGGGCTCCAGAAGCATCGAGCTGTCCTCCACTTTTTCATGATGCTGTCCTTCAACGAAGAACCACATTAAGAAACAACCAACCACTGAACTGAAAGAAAGAAAAATGAAGACAAAAGCATAGCTGGAGCAAGAAGGTTGAGCAAGAGGGGGATCAGGCTTTGAAAACAACAGACCCCTTCAGCTGAGCTGGTTCGAGGCCTTCGGTGAAAGAGAGGAGGAAATACATCACCTTGCGGATCTGGGCTAACTCCGCTATCCTCTCCCCAAATTCCTGGGCATCTGCCTCATTGCACTCCACCTCCTTGGCCCCTGGCTTCTTCCAGAAAATGCCCACCGGCTCCAGCAGCTGCCGGTTCATAAGATGGGTGAGATCAGGAGTCCAGTGCTGGGAGGTGCCGGTCACCGTGACCTTCCCAGGTCTCTCCAGCTGCATGTCCCAGCGGAGGAAGCGTAGGTTGTGCTGCCGGATGAAATCCACTCTGTAGACGTGCTCGTTGGGGTGCAGAAGCTTCTCCCCATCCTGGGGCTTCACGTTTTTTTGCTGCAGGCTCTGGAATCGCAGCCGCATGCAGCGGGTGAGCTGGTCGTCGCGGACGAAAGGCAGCTCCAGCATCCCTGCCTCGGCTGCCATCACTTCAGCTGCTCCTCCGCTACGTCCTCAGCGATGTTTGGATCTCAAAGAGGACACGGTGGAGAATAAAGCCACCAAGCCCCCGGAGCTGGTGCCCCCTCTCCACGGTCCCAGCAGTGCTAGGCAACCCGGGCCAGTGACGCAAAACACCCTCAGGGGCTTCCTCTGGGTGCCCTCCTGCCTCGTTTGCAGATTAGGAACTGATGGTGCTACTGTGCACAATAATCTATAGGGAAGGGATGTCTGATGTCAGCCTCCCTGGCAACCTCCCTGACAACCGCGGCTCGTTATCCCGAAGCGAAGGCGTGCAAGCAGGGATGCCAGCCGACAGCTCTGGGTGGCAGTGGCTTTCTCTGAGTGTAGGCTCATGGGGTAATTCAGGTTAGAAGGAGACTCTGAAGGGGTCCGGTCCAGCCTGTCACTCAAAGTAGGACTTACTTGAAGGATAATGCAGGTTGCTCAGGGGTTTTCTCCAGTCCATCTTTGAGTATCTGCGTGGATGGAGATTCCACAGCCTTGCTGGTCCCCTGTTCCTGTGTCTGACCACACTCATGCTGAAGATAAGTTGCAATTTGTGCTGCTGTCTTACATCCTGTGACTGTGCACCCCCACCAAGAGTCTGATTCCGTCTGGCCCACACTCTCTCATTACATAGCTGCAGACAGAAATAAGCTCCTCCTTCAGCTTCCCTCCTCCTGGATGCAAATCCCCACTTCTCTCAGCTTCTCCTCATATGTCCTGCCCTCCAGACTGTCATACTTGCTTTGGTCTGACACTGTCTTCTTCTGAGGACTCCAAGACTATCCTGCACATGGGGATTAACAAATGCCAGATCGAGGGAAAGAAAAATTTCCCTTACCCTGATGGCTGCACTTGTGTCAGCCTGGCCTCCACCTCTGAAATGGTTCGTGTTTGACTCAGAGGCAATATGTCCCTCAGGACCCCGTGTCCTTTTCTGGATAGCACAGCTAGCAGGATTCAGGCTCTGCATCGCTCTGGTGGCAGCAGCATGTGGGCACCAGCAGCTCAGTGTGGGTCTGTCTGCCCTCAGATGGACTGGCACAAAGTTGGAGAGGGAGTTCATGTGTGGGCTTCACCTTAGTGTGTCTGGGAAAGGGGAACATGGACATTGTCTGTGCCTTAATGTTGTCTCTTTGGGCCAGGTGGAGAAGCATGCCCAAGATGAAAGCAACCTAAACTTCTTTCCTGGCATTCTAGGGATGGTAAGACCAGTAAGACCATCATGTCCAACCTGGAACCACCCATTCCTCAGCAGTTACTGGGCATGGTTAAATCCAGTGAACCAGTACTGTGCTGGTAGATTGTCCAGACAGTAAGTGGGAAAAAGAGGGATAGTGGTGGATGCATTTCTCTTTGCAGGGTGATGGGGGTCTCCATGAGGCTGTGGATCCTGAAGAGAGACGCCATGCCAAGCCTTGTTCCCCTCTGCCAAATGGTCCCATCAAATAACAGCTAGAACACAGGCACAGTTTTAGGTGTACCATGGGAAAGGCCTGGCTCCTGCAAGCATGCTGTGGTATCTTTGGGATACAGTCACTGGGGGCAGTGCAGGGGTCTCAGCACAAAGCTTTAGACATTGTGTAGAGTCAAGCCAATTTGGGTTCTTTCCATCTTACCCGTGGCTCAGGTTGGCTTCTGCCACATGCCATGGTTTCAAGGCATTTTGGGAGCTCAAAATGTATTAAATGAGCTCCAGGAAACAGGGTTTTCTAAAACTTTTTAACGAAAGCCCCTGGACTAGGTCACGCTTGACTCACAACCATGTGGTATCACCCCTGGAGGCTATCACTTTGACTTTAAGAAGACAACCCCAAAAAGACCAAGCTGACCTTGGCCAGCCAAGACACAGGCACCAGGGGCCAAAGGCAGGCCATATTATGGATTTTGGGAGGTCAGTGCTCTCAGAGTCACCATCTGCTCATGGCATCCCATCCAAGACTGCCCTATACTCTGGAAGACACTGAGGAGGAAGAAGACCAAGCTAGGTGGTGGAAATGCAGGGTTGTGTGAAGCACTTGGTTCAGATCCTGGCTCCTGTCCTTTGTTTGTTGAGCAATACCAATGCAACCTGTGGGACCACAGGTATAGATCCAGACAATCCTTTAGGACAAAGTGTTGCTGGAAATTCCTATAATCCCCCAATTTCAAGGCCTTCATTTCTTTTCATAAGACCTACACACCTTTGAAGGGTCCCAGAAAGGATGTTACAGAGACAGATCACACCTAAACACATGTAGGGTCAGCCAAGACCCAGGAATTTAGAAACCAGTTCTAAATTAAATTCCAGTACCCCATTCCCACTCAATGACTCAAACAACACAGGCTTAATGGGAAGTAGGGACATGCAAGGAGCCTTGAGGCAAGGTGGAAGAAAGCATGTGAGTAAAATAATCTCTTGGGATACACAGGGAGGTTCTGGCCCATCCTATTCCCTTGAAGGTATTCCCCCTCCCCACACTTGAGAGAGAAAGGTTCACTGTGTGAAATGCAGCAAGGGACACACAGAGCCTAAGTTACACCCTGGTGTAAATCAGGATTAGGTTCTCTAGCAGCAATGAGAGACCTGGGCCAAGGTCCCTGTACTGATATTTTAGTGATACTAAAACCATCTTTCAGCTGGGCTCTGAATCAGAGATATTTTGGTGTCTAATGACACTAAAACTGTGTTTTAAAGTAGGTTAAAATGCCTACAGTTTTGCTGTCCTGTCTGTCCTCTCAACTTTTGCTTACATCATCATATTTACCAGTCAGGAGTAGAGGTTTGCTCTGCAGGCACTGGGTCCTACGTATGGAGATGCCCAAGGAGCAAGCAGCAGGTGCCTCCAGTTAAGCTATTGCAATTGCACGTGCAGCTGTACCAGGGACCAAGAGGTCCATAATTTCTGGGTCAATGAAGGGGTCTGAGATCTTCAGCAAGGACCATGCTCTAATCCCAGCACATTCAACAGAGCTGGTGTCTCTTTGGACCATGGGGTTAATCTATGCACTTCACATCTCCTGGTTTGCTTTAAAAGTTGCTGCTGCTGTTTACAGCCATACCTACTCCTTGTAACTCACCCTGAGCTCTCAAAGCACCTTGAAAAGGGTAAATAAGGGCCCCATCTAATTCAGGGGTCTCTAAAAACAGGGGTGTGCCGAAGCATGTCTGACCAGAGCCCGGTAGTGAACACCACTCCAAACAACTGGGAGAGAAGGCTTGGGAAGAGGGCTGCAGCTTTTGCTTTAGCCAGAAAGTAAACGTTTTCTGAAAGATAGAGGTGGCAGGTAAAGAAGAGCCTCTGAGAGTTAAGGGCATGGAAAATGAGAAGTCACAAACACCCGCAGCCAAATTGCCAAGGGAGGAAAAGCAATGCTGTTGGCAAACTGAAATAATGAGGTGTCCAAAGGGACACTGCTTCTGTTCAGTCAGCTTTTCCCAGGGCAGGGCTGGAAGTGAATGGTGAGGAGGGAAGGCAACTCACTCGCTCTACCTTGGGAGAGGAACAAGCTAAACAACCCCTTGCACCACACCTCTTAATGACAGCCACAACAGTCACTACAGCCATGATGGAAGGAAACCTTACTGCTTATCCAAGAAGCCAACAACAGCTACCCTGTTCCCATATAAAGAGAAGACTTGGTTGGAACACAAATGGAGATGCTGCAAGGAGCACAAATTCCCAGGGCTGAGCTTAGTGTTCATGGTCACAATAAAACACATGCAGGACTTGGAGTACCATGGCACACAGAGCTGGTGCAAAGGAGCAGGCAGAGGGAATATTCAGACCCTGTGGCTCTGTTGCTGTAGGAGGCTGTGGGTGAAAGAGGTGGTGCTGTCTGCACACACTGTAGGACTTGGTGGCTGCCTTTTGCAGTAAAGTCAAAGAAAAGGTGCTTGCAACTTGCTGGTCTCTTCACAGACTCACGGAAGCATAGGGGTTGGAAAGGACCTCCAGAAATCATCGAGTCCAACCCCCTGCCAAAGCAGGCTCCCTAGGACAGGTCACACAGGTTGGTGTCCAGATGGGGCTGGAATATCTCCAGAGAAGGAGACTCCACACCCCCTGGGCAGCCTGTCCCAGGGCTCCCTCACCCTCGCTGGGAAAAAGTTCTTCCCCATATTGGTGCAGAACTCCCTGTGCTCCAACTTGAGGCCATCACCCCTTGTCCTGTCCTCACAGACACTGAGAAGAGGCTGGCCATTTCCCCCCATGTCCCACATTTCAGATATTGATAAACATTAATAAGATCCCAAAATGAGACATACTGTGATGTGACCAAGGACTGAAGCCCATGTTTGTCTTGGCTTTCACAGGCCTGACCTCTTCTGCAGCTGAGGACATGGCAGAGATGGGCACACACTGTCCAAGGATGTGGCACTGAGGACCTCCTTCCTCCTTTGTACCTCTGGTTGCTCCCCTGGTCTGTCACGCTGTGCTCTGGTGCAGCTCTTTCATGGCTTCTGGCCTGCAGTCCTTTGGAATTCACACTTGAAGGAAAACTGCTTCATTGTGTGATCCAGCCATAGAACATGCCAGGGATGGATGTTTTGGGGAAGCAGTGGCTTGAGAGAGATATTAATGCCCTCAAATCACTCTGCCTGCCCCAGTTCAAGGTGTCTCGTTGTCCAGATGGGCGCACAGCAAGCAGCCACAGAGAGGTAAGGGCCAAACATTGCAGCCAAGCATCCTGAATTTTGTTCTTCTCATTGGTTTTTAGTTTATTTTGGAGTGGGCATGTTCAGATTTGGGATCCAGAGGGCAGGAGGGGGCTTTATTTACTTGGCTAAGGAGAAACTGGCCATGGGTTTGGTTTTTGCCATGACTGCAGGCATGATGACTGACTTCCCCTTGAAAGACAATCATTTATGGGACATTTTTGTACATGAACAGTTTTTCAGAACCTGAAGAACCAGTTTTTGAGCCAGACAAAGACAATGCAAAGCCAAGGTGCTGAAGACAGGCTTTCCCCTAGCATGGGGAGTCACTTACCTTCTGCCACAGAGACTCTCGGGATGCCAGGGAGGAGCAGGCAGCCACAAACCAGCAGTTCCCAACCTGGCCCTGATGTAAGTCGTGGGAGCTGATCCCATCCACAAAGAGATGTGGATCGTCGCAGATTTCCTGTGGGACAAGAGAAAACAGACAGGCTGGGTAAGTGAGGAGACAGGGAAATGAGGAGCAAGGTTTCTTGGTAAAGGAAAATATCTCCCTTCCTCAGGCCACTTAAATTTCACCTCCAGTTTCCTGCTGGCTTTGCTCATCACGCTGGTGGGAGGAGGACCCTGTCCTGCCTTCTGATCTCACCAATACATGGGCAGCATCACTTCTGGAGTGACACCAGACCTAATCCCTACACTGTTCCAGAATTAGTAATAAAAGGGAGACTAAGGAAAATGTGGGCCCTCTCTGGAATGAAACAGGTAACCTGGTTATCCAGGATATGGAGAAGGCTGAGGTAGTCAATGAATTTTTCACCCCAGTCTTCACCAGCAAGGGCTACAGTCACATTGCACAAGTCACAAAAGGCAAAGGAAGGGATTGGGATAATAAAAAACCACCCACTGTAGAGAAAGATCAGGTTTGAGAACACTGAAGGAACCTGAGGGTGCCCAAGTCCATGGGACCTGGTGAGATGCATCCACAGGCCCTGAGGGAACTCTCCTTCATCTCTAAGAAACTGTGGCAGTCTGGGAAGTTCCCACTGACTGCAAAGGGGAAACATAACCCTCACATTTAAAAAGAGGAAAAGGGAAGATCCAGGGAATTGCAGGACAGTCAGTCTCAACTCTGTGCTCCACACGATCATGGAGATCTTCCAGGAACTATGCTCAGGCACGTGGAAGATAAGGAGGTGGCTGGTGTCAGTCGGCATGGCTTCAGGAAGGGCAAATTGTGCCTGACAAATTTGTGGCCTCCTACAACTGGGCTACAGCACTGGTTGATAAAAGAAGAGCAAATGGCATTGTCTATCTGGACTTGTGCAAAGCACTTGGCACTGTCCCATACCACATCCTCATCTCTAAATTGGAGAGACATGGATTTGATGGATGGAGCACGCAGTGGATAAGGAATTGGCTGGATGGTCACATTCAGTGAGTTGTGGTCAATGGCTCATGTCCAAGTGAAGACCAGTGATGAGTGGCATTCCTCAGGGGTTGGTATTGGGACCAGCACACAGAGACATGGACAGTGGGATCAAGTGCACCCTCAGCAAATTTGCTGGTGACTTGGGTTGACACGCTGGAGGGAAGGGATGGCATCCACAGCCTGGAGAGATGGGACTGTGCAAACCACATGAAGTTCAACAAGGCTGAGTGCAAGGTCCTGCACATGGATTGGGGCAATCCCAAGCACAGCTACAGGCTGTGCAGAGAAGGGATTAAGGAGAAGGATTTAGGGGTGTTGGTGAATGAGAAGCAAAAACTCCAACCACTTAGGCACCAGCCACATCACCTTCCATCTGCCCAGATACTGCCAGTCTTCCCTCCCTTCTTCCCACTCCCATTTAGAACTTGGCCAAGAAAGTCCTTTAATAACAGGAGGGCATTGAGCAAGATTCATGGGAAACACTGCTTTTTTTTAATCCAAAAAAATCCAGTTTGGAAGGTCACATCCATCTAGAGGCTGCTAGTAGACAGGACAGAGAGCTAAAAGAATCTTCTCCCCTTTGTCAGTACATTTAATATGAAGGGGGTAAAGTAGATTTTTCTTCTTCTTCCCACATCCCTCCTAGTTCTTCAGGCTGGCTGCACCCAAAATAACATGTCCCCCTCCAGACTTTGCACGTGAGGACTTGCATTGCCTGCCCTCATCAAAGGGAGGAACAGGAATTTCTGCTTCAAAAGCACCTCCTGCTATTCTCACCTAACCCAGCCACCACTGTAAACCTTAAAAAAAAAAATCACCTGAGCTCCATCCAGACAGAAACTGGGCAGAGATCAAGCCCAAGCAGAGGTTTAATCCCCTCCCAGCTGCTGGCGTTGCAGGAGGTTGGGATAAGCGCTAGAGGGAGGCAAGCCAAAGCCAAGAGGCACCTGCGCTTCTCAGCATCGCTGAGTGCAGAGAGGGATGGGAGAGGAGCAGTGGGATTTAACTCCTGTCTCATACCACCGAAGGAAGCACCTGGCAGCAGGGGAGGCACTCGCAAGGTCAGATCTTAGTGATGCTGCTCTTGGGGGCAAAGGCACCGTGTTTGACCCCTTTGAGGATCGCTGCTGCCCGTGCTACTCTTGGGTGAATCAGCAGGGCACGGAAAAGGAGTCATTTGGTATTGTGCAGAAAGGGGGAGGGCAGGAAAACATGAAAAACTTTAGCCTGTTAGGCAGAAATTAGCACAGGGCATACGGTGTCAGATGTTCAGGGATCTTTCCTAAGAGCAGAACTGCCTGTTAGCCATGATTCCACCACCACCAGGAAATAATCTGCAAATTAAGCCCCCAAACCCCAGTTAAAATGAGCACATAGGAGTCCTATGTGCTCACTGAAAGAGCAGCCTGCCCTGGGACAGATGAGGGTGCAGCTCATTAGGCCCTCCTCTCTTTGGACCCATGGCAACAGCAAAGGTGCCACAGCTGGTAATGTTCATGCCAGGGCAGGCTCCTCCTGGAAAACACACTTCTCATTTGGCTCAGCTTCTCTTCCCACTAATACAGATGGGTCCCTGAGGGCGTATCGTTCTTGAAGGATTTATTCAGGCAGCTCTTCAGATGCTGCAAGAGGCGTTTCCCAGTCAGGCACACACTTGGATGTGGTATTTCAAGGTGCTTTTGGCAGCTGGAAGCACACACCTGCTCAACACCTGAGTAGCCTGTGGACATTTTAGCCTCTGCTGCCAGAGGTTTCTTAGGAGCACGAAGGATGCTAATGCCACAATCCTCTACTGTGGCAGGGGGTGGCAGCCTCTCCCTTAACCCAGGATTTTGGATCCTGGTGTCTAAAGATGGAGTGATGCTTTGCATGAGGATCAGCCCACCACAATATGCAGGCCTGGCTGGAAGGAGACATCAGGGAAGAACAAAGCCAGTTACCAGTACAGGTTGGGGATTGGCCTGTTGGAGAGCAGCATAGGTGAGAGAGACCTGGGAGTTCTGGGGAACAGCAGGATGACCATGAGCCAACAATGTGCCCTCATGGCCAAGAAGGCCAATGGCATCCTGGGATGTATTAGAAGGGGGTGGTTATTAGGTCAAGAGAGGTCCTTCTCCCCCTCTACTCTGCCCTGGTGAGACCACATCTGGAATATTGGATCCAGTTCTGTGCCCCTCAGCTCAAGAAGGACAAGGAACAACTTGAAAGAGCCCAGCACAGGGCCACCAAGATGATGGAGTGGAACATCTTCCTTATGAGGAGAGGCTGAGGGAGCTGGGCCTCTTTAGCCTGGAGAAGAGGAGACTGAGTGAGCAACGGGTACAAGCTGGAGCAGAGGAAGTTCCATATGAATGTAAGGAGGAACTTCTTCACTGTGAGGGTGATGGAGCCCTGGGCCAGGCTGCCCAGAGAGGTTGTGTAGTCTCCTTCTCTGGAGACATTCAACCCCCCCTGGATGTGTTCCTGTGTGATTTAGTCTGGGTGATCCTGCTCTGGCAGGGGGTTGGACTAGACGATCTTTCAAGGTCCCTTCCAACTCCAAACGTTCTGTGATTCTGTGATCAGGTGATCACCACACACAATTTGTGCAAGGCCCAAAATGCTCTGTGAGTCTTCCCAGGAGTCCACCTTGAAGGGCAGAGAGGGCCTGCCATGCTTCCTTACAGAAGGACCACATAGCACTGTCAAGATGCAGAATTAAGTCTGGTTCCAGTGGACTCCCTGTGATCCTAATCATAGAATCACCAAATCAATGAGTTTAGAAAAAAATTCTGGAGATAATCCAGTCCATCCCACCTACCCAAAGCAGGGCCAGCTGCAGTGGGTTGCTCAGGACCATATCCAGTCTGGTGTTGAGTATCTCCAGGAATGGAGATTCCTCAACCACTTTAAGCAACCTGTCCCAGTGTTTGGTCCATCCTCACAGTCAAAAAGCTCTTCTCATGTTTAAATAGCACTTCCTACTTTTCAATAGGTGCTCACTGTCTCTTATCCTGTCAGTGGACACCACTGAAAAGTGTCTTGATCTTCTTCCCCACCACCAAGTATTTGTGCACATTGTTAAGGTTCCCCTGAGCCTTCTCTTCTGCAGACTGAACAGTCCCAGCTCTCTCAGCATCTGCTCATGTCAGATGCTCCCATCCCTTAACGACCCTCATGGCCCTTCAACGCCCTTGCACAGCCATAGGCTGCTTTCCCTCCTTGCTCCTGCACTGTGGAGCTGATCCCATCAGGGTAAGACTCACCGTGGGTCAGTCTCCCCAGCAAAACCTCCTGTGAGGGCTTCTCAAATCCCTTAGAACGGATCTTCACAATACTCATTTATTTGGATTCTTCAGTCCCCACTGAAGCTGCTGAGCTCCCACTTGCACATTTTGGCCCCTGTCTATGTTGTGTGACCTTCAGTTCACAGGGATGACATTCCCAGGGGTATCTGGATGTACTGAGGTCAGACCAAGGGACCAAGGCATTGCAATGCCCCCAAGGACAGCACAGAGCACCGTGGGGCCCCGGTGTGTGAGGCACCACCTTCAGGGTACAAAGCACACTCATGCCCACATACAGAGATGGGTGACAAACTAGAGGGACCAGTAGGAACTCAGTCAAAAAAAGCCAAGAAAAGCACTGAACTTACTTTCTCTTTTCCTGAGGATGGAGCTGAAGAAGGCAAAGAGATGCTTCTGCAGCCAGACTGAACTATGGGGCCTGGGTTTTGTATGTGCAAGGAGAGGAGAGAAGCAAAAATGCTCTGATCACAGAAGGTCATCACCTTGGTTTCCACCCCTCCCTCCCGTGCAGGAGACAGAAACCAGGTAAGCCATAACATTTACCCAGGCGGGTGCTTCTCTGAAAAGCAAACAACACGTCACCCTCCCAGCACCACGACCCCGGGAGGAGAGGGCAGCACCCAAACACACCCACACACAGAGCCCGGGGACTTTGTGGGTTCAGGCATCAGCCTGCATGGGACCAGCTCAAACTGCTTTGTGGCACCCAAGGCTTCAGCAAACAGGGAGTCTGTCCTGCCCTTCATCTCACGACAGCCCAGGTCATGGCTGCTCCTACTCTGAGCACAGCAAGGAATAGAGGAGACAGCCAAAAGCTATGGCTGTAGGGAAGCTATGGCTTCCAAGCATTGCTCTTAACTCCATCTTGGCCAAGACTGCCATCCATGCCTCTTTACCCCCAAGGAGAACTTGTCTTGGGGGTTCTCACAAATCCTAAGCACCATCAGAGCTGATGTGCCCTCCTTAAATGTTGCTGAACACGGAGCACCAAGCAGCAAAATACAATTTAGAGAAAGCCTGTGTGGATGGTCCCATGGAAACTGATAGCCTGATAACACAGGGAGGGCCAAACTAGTGATTCAAAGTCCTGGTGATTCATAAACTCCTTCCCACATCCTTCCTCCTGCAAGGGACAGAGGTGAAAATCAGAGCCGTGGCTGGGAGATGGCTCTAAGGTCCCAGTCGATGAGAGGCTGATTGCAGAGATCTGGCTTATGGGAACTCAGAATGGATCTGTGCCAGTTTGTTCCCCCTGGCTTTGGGTTATTGAAGTCCATTAAGGTAAGAAAGACCCAATCAGTGCAATTATCTTGCACTTGGTGGTGTAGTCTTGCCTCCCACTGAAAAGCACGTGGGCTTTTCATCTGCTCTCCCCTTTGGTACTCTCTCTCTCCCTCAAGATGCACCATTTCCTTCCAAATACATTTAAAACCAGAAAATACCACGCATCCACACAGGGTAGTAATGAGAAAATCACCCTCTAATTGGCTTTATAATTAGTGTCTGTCTTATTGTAAATGTTTCCCAGTGCAGACTTCTGAGGTTTAGATTCACTGGGGATCTGGATCATGTCAAGCCAGCTGTGGGGAGGTAAAAAGCTACAGGGGGATATAACCATGTGAGATACAACATCTGCTGGGTGCCAGGACCATTTTTTTACTAACAAGATTTTGCAAGGAGCAGACTAGTCTAATTGTATTGCAGAGCCTGGCTGTTTCAGGAACAATGCTTTCACTCAGACTTGCAAAATCAGCAAGATAACCTATTAGTGTGACTGCACTTCCCCTCTCCCAGGCAATGAGGAACCAGAAGGATCCTGTGCCTTAAATGTCACTCACACAGCCAAGAAGAGCGAGAGGCGCGCAAGCACAGCGAGCAACGGTGATGCAGCTGACACAAAGGTCCCTGCTTTAGGATGGGATTTTTATAGAGTCATATATTCATTATGGTTGGAAGAGACCTCCAAGATCATCTAGTCCAACCACCCCCTGATCACCTATATCACTCACAAAATCATATCCCCAAGTACCTCATCCAACCTTTCCTTGAACACCCCGAGGGACGGTGACTCCACCACCTCCCTGGGCACCCCGTTCCAATGCCCAACCTCTCTTTCTGAGAAGAAATTTCTCCTCATTTCCAACCTGAACCTCCCCTTGCAAAAAAAAAAAAGCAATTAAAATTTTGCACCAGGGTGACATAAGGGAGGGAAATAGGGTGAGTTTAGAAAACAGGGGAGTTTATGTTTTCAGAGGGATTATTATAGAATCATAGAACGGTCTGGGTTGGAAGGGATCCCCCTTTAGTGGTCATCTAATCTTTCCCCTGCAATAAGCAGGGACATCTGCGACTCAATCTGCTTGCTCAGACCCCTATCTGAAGTGACCTTGAATGTCTCTAGGGATGGGGCATCTACCACCTCTCTGGGAAACTTGTTGATGTGTTTCACCACCCCAATGTAAAAACTTTCTTCCTTATATCCAGCCTGAATCTCCCCTCCTCTAGTTTAACACCATCACCCCGTGTCCTATCACTACAGGCCCTACTGCAAATTATATCCTCAGTGGCCTGGCTTCACCCACACCAAAGTGTAGCTCGGGTTGGTAATATCTACACTCTCTAAAACAGTTTGTGGGGGGTTGTACTGCCTCAGTCAGACATCCCCATTGCTAATCCACCCTGAGTATCTCCATTTATATGCATTTGTTTCTCTTACCAGCCCTCACACCATGCACTCCACCCACAGCAAACAGGACTTGCTTGTAAAGGGAGGCATCAAAAAAAATACACTCCCACCCCCCGTGACTCTGCTTGTGTACCTCAGCACCGTGCTGTGCTGTTTGTTTTGGCACCAGAAAGAGCAGGGGATGGTGGCAAACAGGATCTAAAGGTCCATTTCTAGCCTTAGCTGCCTTGACAGGTCCCTGTTTGGTTTTATCTTCTGCATATCCAAAGTACAAAGGCACCAAAGAGATCCCTCTGAAAGCAACGAGATGTGGAGAGATGCAACATGTTGTGAGAGTACTGCACCCCCCATGAAAGAAAATGGAGAGGGAGGAGGATGAGAAGAAGATCAGAAGAAGCACAAAGACCTCAGAGGCACAGTTCTCATTCCTCCAGCTGATGCCCTCTGGCGATGCACTCTTGGAAATCCTCACCATCCTCAGCTCAGGACTTCCTCAGTCCTCACCCAGCCAAGACTGATGCAGGGACCACCACAGCTCGGCTTTTAACATCTTCATACATTCAGATGCAGCCCTCCCCAGACTGTCCCTCCAGAAGTGTGTTGTTTTTATTGCAGAGCTGCTAAGAAAAAGTACTCCCTGGATCCTGACAGCCCCAAGATCTGCAGATCTCAGCTCTGAAGCAGGAAAGTCTTCATGTGCTTTGCTGAGAAATTGGGGGGTGGGATGCTTAGAGCAGTGAGATGATGTGCCCCAGGTTATCCCATCCAGAAGAAGAAGTAGTCCCTCTTGGTTTCATTTTCCAGTGCAGTCTGATCACTTCACAGGCCATCATTCCTTTATGGAAATGATGCCACCAAACTTTATTTCACTCTGTATCACCTAAGCCAGCCCAATCCTTATGAGCAGGAGAGGACACTGAGCAAACACAGCAGACAACAGAGATGGCTCCACCTGGATGTCCTTCCCTTACACGTTAGCGCATGCAGGCATGGGCTCTAGGGTGTTCCACCAGAGAGATGGAGGAGAACAGACAGCTCCCATGGCTGTTTAACACCCTACGATAGATAGAGTCCTCTGATTCACCACAATGCTGTTTGCCATCTTATCCCAAGTCCCCCCATCCTCCATCATATCCCAGCCCTGAGCTGTCCTACACATCTCTCTTGACCAAGCCCCTTTGGGACAGTGCTAGGGTGAGGAACAACCCTGGTTTGGCAGCATCATGGGTTTAAAAGGCATCCACCCCCCAAAGCCCATCTTCTCACTGTGGCATGCTGCTCCTTCAGTTGTGTCAACACTTCAAGTTGTGGGGTCTACCTCATTCAGAGGAACTGATTTGGCTTGAAACTATCTGCAACAAACCCAAACAGGTCCCACACTTGTACCAATGACCATGAACCTCCCCAGAACCTCCCCTTCTTGTCATTGGTACAAGTGTGGGACCATGAACCATAGGTATGAGCCATGAGGATGTCCACAGATTGCACCACTTTTGAGCCATCAGTGCCCACACTGGAGGACATGGTGGTAGGGACGTGTTGCTGGGAAGCGAGGAACCTAATCAAATAAGCTCTGCTGTGACAAATCCCAGTATTTTAGGAGGAATGGTCCAAACCCACCAACTCATCACAGAGTTATTGTGAAATCTTGGAGAGAGCTGGTGTGGCCATGAGCTCAGCTGCATCATTTCTGCCTCCAAGTGACATAGTTTAGGTTTGGCACTCATACCTGCTGAATGCTGTCCTGCCTGAATCCCAATTCCTGTTTCTCACTGAAAACCAATCTTCTGAAACAGGGCGTAGATGTCTAAATTATGCAAGATGTGCTTTGGGGCGTGTGTTTTTGTTCCGTTTTGGTTGGTTGGTTGATGGGGTTTTGTTTGTTTTGTGGTTTTTTTTAATTATCCTAAGTGCCAAGATATTGATGGGAAAAGAAAGAACATGAAGCTGCGAAGGAAAATCACCTCCATCCCCCACTGTGCATATCTCAGATCAAAACTTCCTAACTACTTTTCCACAAGAATGCCTCCCACAACCCTTTGGGCTGTAATGTCCCAGGGTGAGGAACTACCTGTTGGTTTGTGACTGTATCATATTTATAGCAGAGCAACACCTTGATCCAAGACCAGGACTTGACCCCACCACAGTCCAAATTAATCCCTGATTATGCAATGATGATACAGAACTTATCATGAGTTGAAGTCATTTTAAGACATGTCTTCCAGCCCACACCTATTCTCTTTATTCATACCCTGGGTGTAGATTTACAGAGAAAGACGCTTTAATCAGCTTTTTCAAAGGGCAGACAATGGCAGGACAAGGGGAATGGATTGAAGCTGAAGGAGGGAAGGTTTAGATTAAATATTAGGGGGAAGTTCTTTACAGGGAGAGTGGTGAGGTGCTGGAACAGGCGTGGATGCCCCATCCCTGGGGGTGTTCAAGGCCAGGTTGGATGGGGCCCTGGGCAACCTTGTGTAGCTCCAGGCCTGGAGGTTGGTGGCCCTGCCTGTGGTAGGGGGTTGGAACTCTGTGATCCTTGGGGTCCCTTCCAACCCAGACCAGTCTGTGATTTATGAGAAAACCACACTCTAGAATTGTGGACTCATGAGCTTCTGTTAGCTGAAAGAGGTGACAGAATGGGGTGTTATTTAGAGAAAATGAGGCAATATTCAGCCACCAAGAAGAGGCTGAGCTCCTGCCACTGTTGAGAGAAGAAACTGGAGTGGATTTTGGCAGCAGGGTTGGCTGTAAGCAGCCAGTATTAGCTGGCGTTGGATGACACCTCCAAGGGAGGGGGTGGTGGTGTGACCAAAAAGGATGTATTTAACAACCAGCAGGGATCTTCCCATGAGGCTATGGGCTTGAGTCATGAAACTGAAAAAAGTTCAGAGACATCAAACCCAAGCAAGCTTTGCCCTTCTGTGGTAACATCAATTTCCTTTATTCTCATTTCCTTCTGACCTGCTCAAACTTCCCAGTAACAGGCAATATGCAGCATTTCCAGAGGAGGCTTTGAAGCCTTCAATTCATGCTCAGTTTGCTGACAGACACAATGAGGTAGGGGCAGCAGCAGCAGCTCCAAGACAGGAACATGTACAGTGTCTCCCAGCAATAGGTAGCACAGGGTCTCCACACAAACTCCCTACACGATTTACAGGGGTTGTATACAGACTAGAAGTGTATGGCTAGACTTTCAGCCAGTTTCTCCAGTTATCAAGCACTCTGTTTATATTTTACATCATTAATTCTTATATACATCTATCAGTGGTATTTGTATCAGACCACAGTCAAGCTTTAACCATCCACGACCACTCTCCATTAAGATGGTTTCTCCACCCTTTCCCTTCTTGGAGGGGAACTGGGAGGAACACACCACTGAGCAGTGGTTTCTTCCACAGACATCAAAGATGTGGGATGCTTTGTTTCCTCTCTGCATGAAGATGTCATCCCTTGGGAAGGTGACCCCTCCCAAGCTGCAGTCTCTTGCCTTGTTGGTCAACACAGCTCCTGCTGGCCCCTGAAGGGAACAGATGCTTCAGCTCAACCCTGCTGACCTGATTTCTTCTTGTGAGATCTGAGCAAGACATCACAAGGGGTGGAGAAGTGACGCTAGCTTGCCCTTGCCCCACAGGGACTGGGAACAGTGGCGGAAGCACTGATTTCTTTTAGGGCACCTGAGATGCCAGGGACAAAAAGGAGGCGAAACCAGAGCATCTGGCAAAATCCCATGACAACATGACCCTGGGGGGCTGCTTTTGGCCAGGCTTTCTATACCAAAAGGTAGTATGAAAGGAACTGGTGGGTTTTCACAGATGAGCATCCACATGAGGATGTGAAAGGGTCAATAGATCACATGGGTTGGCACCCTGCTCTGCAGGCTTTATCCTGGTGGGCTCAACTACCAAGTGCCCTGCCAGCACCTAAAGGCTTTGTCCTTTCTCAAGGCCGCTCAAGGAGCTGAGCACCAGGTTCCTACAAGTGTATGTGGCAGGGAGACAGCATGCAGGCTGGGGACAGATGGCCACAAGCATGGGTAGGATGGTCAAGCAGGACAGCACCACTCTAAGGGATTTGCCTCCCCATTGCAGTGTTTCAGTGCACACAGGTCTAAATGATTGCATTGGGCTAAGAGCCTTTGCTTTGAGACAAAAAACACACTCTACCATGCCTCTTTGTACTGCACATCTCAGCCTGACTCCTAAACAGGTTTTTAAATCTTCACAGAGCTTTGGGGCAGTATTTACACACTCTCTGCATTAAATTATATATACACCAGAGGGAAAAGGGCACCGTTTCACTTACTGTCAAATTGTGTTGGGGTTTTAGTTTAAAAAGGGATGACTTGAAGAATGTAATGATCCCTCCAAATAATTCAGACAGCACCAGTCATTTGGCAGCAAGAAAAGGACAAGCCCTTGCCCTGGGGTGTTTACAAAGACAGACGCTAGCTGCATTTATGCATCCCCAGTCAACCCATCAATGCTTCCAGGCTGGACAGGAGTCCAGGCCCTGGTGAGCAAGGCAAGAAGGAAAGATGATGGAGAAAGAGTTTGTACTTGCTTCAGTACAGGTATAAGCATCCCTCTACCCTGATCACATATGTACTACAGGTTTACCATACATTCAAACAGAGCATAAATGCAGAAGCAAGCAAGCGTGCACACAAGATCTAAGGGATGTATAAATATTAAAAAGTAAATAATAATGTTATTGTTAACAATATTATTAATAATAATATTGCTATATTATTAGTAATATTCCTTTTAGTATTTATTATTGTAATAATAAGTAAATCCTGAGGCATGGACTGGTCTTCAGGGCAAGCGAGTCAGAGCTGTGGTGGTCCTTCCTCTCCTGGAAAAACAAAACTGGATGGTGCTTGTAGGAAGCAGGTCAAGTTTAGTTCAAGGGGGAGTTAACTCAAGGAAGTGGCAGTGACCTCTCATTATGCAGAAATCAGCCAACTCATCGACAAAGGTTCCCTCTGGCTTCAAATCTGTCAGAAGAAGGAAACGGGTCCTTTTCTGCTCCAACTGCAGGGGCCAGCCCGGCTCCGGCTGTTGTCCTCCCTCCCACCAACGCTTCCTCCTATTTGTTTCTTTCTTTAACCACTTCCTGCAGCAGCTGGAGGTTGTACTGCACCTCGTGTTTCATTTTCCTTCTGCAAGAGGCAGCAGTGTGCCGATCGAGTCTTTGCTAGGGGCATTTGTTGGGTTGGGGTTTTTTTGCAAGGGCTTTGCCGAAAGCCTCTGAGGCTGCCCGTAACAGAGGCAAATCGCCCTGAAATCCCCTCCTCTCCTCACTGAAGGCTCAAAAACTTGAGCTCTCAGTGCAGCAGCACCCAACTTGCACCAAAATTAAAAGCCTGAGCAGGCCCAGGGCCTACACCAGCTCTGTAGCTCCTTCCCAGGCTCAACATGCCCCTCTGGCAGCCCAAACCCAAATCCAGGAGGATTTGGACTGTTCCCTCCTGCAGAGCTTGGAGAGGGCAGCAGATGCTCCAGGCTCCTTCCTGCGACACCCTCTGCCTCTGTTACACTCTTCCTTGTTACAAATACAGTAATTTCTAGACACTGATGTGCAGTTGCATTAAGAGGCAGCAATGAATCTAATCCACTGATTTCATCATTGTTCTTGCAGTTAAGGCCATGTCCTTCTGATGCTGAGGACGGAGTAGACCGGCTGGCTCATTTCTTATCATAAGCACACCCATGCCGGGTAGTTTATCGCCCTGTATCCCCAATGGGGCAAAGGGGGAGACAGTGTTTGCCTGGCATCACGGGGCTGTGACCCTGGAAGGATCTGGTGAGATCTATTGGTACACAGCCAAAGTCAGCATCCCATTCAGTGAGAGGAGAGATGTTTTAAAATAAGCGTAATGACAGCAAAAATTCTCTTTGTCCATCCTTGAGGGGAAGAGAGTTGGGGGAAGGCTTGTGAATGGCTTTAAAAAATGCAAAAACAAGGTCAATTCAGAGATTGCATTAAATGGTGACCAAATCCTTTCCTGGCAAGGAGCGACAGACTGGCAATCAGCGCCAGGCTTTATTGAAAACGGCAGATGAATTAACAGGCGACTGGCTCATAAATTCCTGAGCTGAGAAATGCAAAGGTCTGGAAGGACTCTGATTCCCATGATGGATTGCAGACAGATGACAGACTCTGCTCGGAGGAGACGGTCCCTCAGTCCATCCAGCAGCACAGAGGAGGCACGGCATCAATGCTAACAACGAGCATCCTTCGTGAAGGACCCAAACCAAGTGAGACAGGCCAAAAAGCTGTAAAAACCTGAGCAAAGGCATTCCTGGGGAGCAAGTGCCAGAGGTTAGTATTTCTAGCTGAAGAAAGTCCAAGCAGGGTACCAGAAGGTTATCACTCCCTGACCATTGCCATTTGAATTGCCTCTGTGTGCCTGCTTCAGGTGAGTTCTCAGAACAAAGAACTGGGAGAACTTAACCGCTACCTTCCCCATTATCTTCACCCTTGTGTCTTTGCCAGCTTCCCAGCCTGCACTATACACTGGGGAAAAGACCTTTTAATGCAGAAACCTGCGGGCAGGCAAGTGCCGGCTCTGCTTTTAGTGAATTAGTTCATTGACTCCTTTCCCCTTCCAGGAAAACCCCATGGGGATTGATTGTATAACCCTCACTCAGCAAGCAAAAGGAGCTAAGTGCTTAATAACTCAAGGAAAAGGGGGTCTGAGAGATGCTCTCCCATCCTGCAACATCTCTTCATCCTCCAAACACAATAACATTGAATCCAGGAGACAACAGATGTAATGGACACAAGTCAGGCAAGATGTATGTCAGGCTGATGGGGAAGGGGCTACTGAAAAATGGTATTTTCTGTTTCTACAAGAAGATTCCTCTGTCTGGCTGGGGAAAAAAACCCAACAAAACAAACCACAAAATAAAGCCCAAACAAGAGAACACCAGGGCTGTGACTAAGAGCATCTTTCCCCAGTGCCCGCTTCCCACAACCCTTCCCAAAATACCTGGCCTCTCTGTCTCCCCCCAAAACTCCTCTGACTCTCAGACTTTCCCCTCCAAATGACATTGCCTCTGCACCCAGATAAAATAACATTGCCGTTTAGCAACGATCTACCTTTCTGCTGTTTAATCAGTGACAACCTCCCTTGACAATCCCTGCGGAGATAACTCGGTGCTTGCAAGCACACACTGGAGAGCTATAAAAATACCAAGAAACAGGGTTGGAGGGCAAAACTTCTGCCCCTGAAGATGAGAAAGCAGAGGCTTAATCCAAGAGAGTTTCTCTGGTGGTTGCAACCAGCCAGGCTTGAACTCACAGTGCAGAGGTGCAGCTCAGGTTCTACCATCACTGCATATCACCTTGAGCCACCCAGTCACTGTGACAGCTGCCTGCCTGGAAACCCTTGTGCTTTGTCACCGTCTGGTCTCCTCCAGCACCTTTGGGATGTCCTGTCCCAAACCATTCTGTATTTTAGGGAAGGTCATGGGGTGCTTTTGCAAGGTCTTGGAACACACTGCTGCGGACAGGGAAGCACTCAGCACTCTGCCTCCCAGGGCAGGGAGAGGAAAAAAACCTTGTCCAGGCTCAACCTTACTCCCTAGGAAGAGCTGAAGGATTAGAGTGTGTAGTTCATGTGTTTCAGCATCACATCTGTGCATGGCCTAAGCCTCCCACCATCATTTGCATCCCACAGGAGCATAATGATGCCCAAATTTCTCCCAGCTGGTGACCAGTCTCAGCAGCAGGTCACCACTGGGTGGACTGAACCTGAATCACGTGGCTACGGAGAGAAAACAAGCCCTTGCTAAGGCTCAGAGGTACTAATGACCCTAATTTAACCCTGCACCAATCCCATGGCACCACTGGAAGTAGCCTGTACCCAAGAAGAGAGTTTGGGACAGTGATATTAGAAGAGATGAGCTGTCATCCCACGGGGTAGATGAGCCTCTCCCACCCTGGGCCACCACTGCTTATTTCCCCAGGGATCAACAGACACAGCTGGGTGCACGAGATCTCCCAGGCTCCCTAATCTCTGCCTCCCAGCCTGCATCTCACCCATCCCCTCTCCCTCTTCTCAGTACCAACCATCCCCATTTACCTAGCTCCCAAAACCCCACACCATCTCACCCAACTCCCACACTGTGCTGCCAGCAATGTGGAAGAACTTTTACACAGTGAGGGTGAGGGAGCCCTGGGACAGGCTGCCCAGGGGGGTGTGGAGTCTCCTTCTCTGGAGATATTCAAGACCCGTCTGGACACCGACCTGTGTGACCTGTCCTAGGGAGCCTGCTTTGGCAGGGGGGTTGGACCTGATGATGTCTGGAGGTCCCTTCCAACCCCTATGACTCTATCCCACACTGGGAGCACAAACCCCAAAGCCTGAGGATCAGGCTACAACTTCTTCTATGGGTGGTGCTACTTGCTCAAATACAGAGATCCCCCTCCCCTTCACGCAGCATCAGGCAGAGTGCAAGGGAGAAGGAGATTCAAGCAAGGTGCTGGGATTTGGGCTTAGCCCAAAACACTAGTTTTAATTTCTAATGCAATAGCTGAGTGCCGTGGCCAGACAGAGCTGCTGATGCTGCCCTAGCCAGCTCCAAAACCTCCTTTGGCTCAAGAATGAGCAGCCTGTCCATTTTTAAGTGACTGCAGTAAAACAATGCTCTCTGGGACCCCCTTCCCAGCTCAGGCTGATGCTATGGCTTCCCTCCCTCCAGTGTGCTCCAACGATTAGCTCCCTGGCTTCACTGTACTGCATCATGAAGGCGTCTGGCAAACAACCACCGAAGCCAAAGCTCAGTTAGAGGGCTCAAACAGCTGCTCCCTCTGCAAAAAACTGGCATCCAGAGCAGGGCTCGAGGCCAGGGGAAAGCAGGGAGGGAGGGAGGACAGACACCCCACTGGAAAGAATAAGGCTGAGCCTGTTCCAGGAGAGGCTGCAAAGCCAGATGCAGCAGGAAGTTGAAGCAAAACAGCCTGATCTGGAATTGGTTATTCATGAGCTGTTCCAGCAAAGCCCTTCAGCCATGCCTTTATCCCCCTTCCCAGAAAAACCCTCAAGCCAGAGGTAGGGTAATGCAGAGATTGTGGGGTGGTTTTTTTTTTATGGGGTGGTTTGGGGTTTTTGTTTTCCAAAGCAAAAGGAAGCATGTGGAGGAGCAGAAAGGATGAGGGCAGGTCCTGGTAGGGAAGGAAGGGATGTACACACGAGGGATGGGCTGCTTAGGTCTGTCCTATTGCCATATAAATGTACGGGAATGAGATGCTGCCTCTGCCAAAGCTCATTCCCACAACCCCAGTGAGTTCACTGCTGTCACTTTTCACATGCACATGCTCTGCCCCCGTGTATCGCTTCTCTCCATGGTCATAGCTGACAATCTTCCTGAGAAAGCAAACAGTTGTTTTTAATAGCTGGTGCCTTTTTTCCCCCACCCCTCCACCCACTCTCCTCTCAGAGCAAAGCTTGAGGCCCCGCGAGCTCTCGAGTTTTATCACGCAGTCAGAGCTGACACTCTCCAAAACAAACCATGGCCCTGAGAGATAACAGAGGTGTGTACACACCATCCCCTTGCTGCAGACAGTGTCCTCCAGACCAGCAGGCTCCGTTTCTGGGACAGGAATTCCCCAAAACTGCACTTGCCAAAAGTTGGGAGTATCACTCCGTTTGTTTCCTACGCAAGAAGAAAATGCGATTCCCTAAGGAAAGATTCGCTGGTTGGAATAGAAAGAGGATGCTGAGGGACTAAGTGTGACTTAATCACCACACCACGGGATTACCAGAGCAGCTGTTTTGAACTTCATGAACATTTTGGACCCTACTGAATACTACATTAAGTTGGAGAAGCCGACGGCGCTTCTCTGTGAAGACTCCACCCAGTTTCAGCTACGCAACCTCCAACACTTGCCTCCAGCTTTTCCTCCACAACCTCTGAGCACTGCCACCGTGCCCCACACAGAGACCAGACTGAGCAGTTTATATGCATAGGAGAGTGTGGTTAATTCTGCAGCAGACCTCAGGCTGGGTGCACAGTGAGACCTGCTACAGTGAGCGTAAAAACGTTTCAGAGCAACACCGGATTTTACAACGGCGTTCATGCAGTTTCTTACACCCTCCCCTTGCTCTCCTGCAGACAGAAAACTGGTAGGATACATATCAAGATCCCCAACACCCAGATGTGCTGTGTTTTCTTTCTTGCAGAAGATGCTGGGACCTTTTCCTGGGCTCTCCCCCTTAAAAAGTCGGTACGAATTCAGGCAGAATTCAGGGTCCAGCAACTGAAGATGTCACTATGTGTTGGCTGGCACAAAGCTGTTCTTCTCCCCCCATAAATTTAGCCACTTTGCCAAAATGGACAACTGAAAGGCAAGAGAAGATCTGGGGAAGATCTTTAAAGAAAGAGCTCTCTGGAAACTTTAGCGGTAACCAGGGCACACATGAGCTCACATTCTTTTCTTTATGGCAATTCTGTGGTCAAGGCAACTAGAGAGGTCTGATCAGACAATCCTACCAGACAGCAGCACCAAGGAGGCTGCTAATGTTCAGCATGCCAAAATTGGTGCCAAAATTGGTGGCAAATTCTTTGGGGCACGAACAGCGAAAGAGGGACTATCTCCACCTCTGGTTAAGCACACAGGACCTTGCTTCCATGTGGCACCCACTTCCAGCACCCCTTCCCACTGCCATCCCATGCCAGAAGGGCCTCCTGTCCAACCATCCCCTGCTAAGTGCTTTTACCTTTAAAGGTCCCTTCAAACCCAAACTATTCTATGAAGCTGCAGAGCTGGCTGGTTGGAAAGAGCTTGAATTTACAAGCAGGGATGGACTTGGACTAGATTAGCATGCCAGCTTGCAGGTGAAGACCAGGAGGTCCAGAAAGCTTTCTTAGAAAGACCTCATGCTTTCCAGAGAAAGGCAGCCAGAGGATTGTACCTTGCTGGCTGACCTCATGGCTTCCTAAACCAAGAGTAGAGGCTACGCACCTGAACTCCAAGGGCTGCAAGTGAGCTGAAATCCAGATGGAGAAAAGCTCTGAGATGTAGATGCTCAGCAGAAGACAGGCAAACTCTGCCCATCTGGAACTGGGTACAACCCTCTGTCAGCAGACATGGCGTGGAATTTATGTGTGTGTCTCTGATACCAAACCAGCAAGGGGGTGTCAAATACTTTCATAAGCTTTAGTCCCAAAGTTGTGGGGATAGCATCACCTATCTGCTATACAAATGGGGTGGATGTGCAAGGTGTCTTCATGTTGTCCCCCCAGAGAGACCAAACCATGCTGGGCCCGCCTTCAGAAGGCAGCTTTGCAATGAGCCTCTTTCCACTCTATTGACAAAGGGAATAAACTAAAACACACACAGAGTTTTCCACAGAGCCCGTATCCAGGCAGAGCTGCTGAGGAAGAGCCCAAGGCAGAGCAGAGGGAAGTGAGACCTCCTCCCACGAGGAGCTGGGTGGGATGCTGTGGGGCTCAGGCCATCCTGCAGCACAGAAAGTCTGTTCAGCTCCATCCCTCCCTTCACACAAAGCCTTTTTGTCCACCACTCCTCTGTCCCCGAGACACCCTCACCCAGACAGATGCAGCACTGTCTTTGGAAAGGCCAGCTGATTTTCTGGGCAGTTGGTAGGGAGCAGGAGGAGGAGAACAGCCACCCAGGCGACCCTGCCACGCTGAAACGCCACCGAGCTGTGTACAGAACAGCATGGGCTGTGCAGTGAGGACTACTCCTGCCCGCAGGCAAGGAAGGAGAACGAGGTGTGTCAGATGCTGTGATAGCACCTCTCCCTCGCCACAATTATCATGTCTCCCTAGGATGCCTTGTATTTAATAACAGTCAGAGAAGTGGCCTCATAGTCAACCCCAAGCTGATGGTCATACCAGGGTGTGCAGATTCCCCCAGGATGTAGAGCCTTCAGGCCCTGAGGTGCATCATTCAGGCAATCACTGAGGACAGGAGGAGGGGGACAGGCAGTTCTGGGGACAGGCAACGGTACCCTCAGCTCCCCACAACCTGCCTCCACCACAGATACAGTAGCACGGAGTACATGCAGAGTGCTTTTTGCAGAGGACAGGGGCTTCCCACAGGAGAGGAAAGATAGGTTAAACCACCTACCTCCCAAAGACCCTCCCAAAACCACCTCACCAACCCAAAGCTTATCTTCTTTTCCCTCCCAAAGATATTCATAGACAACACTTTGCCCTGCTGGACCCACCAGGCTTAACAAGAATGTGCAACACCAACCTGGCTGCAAACCACTTCTCTGTTTTATGCATGGGGAAACTGAGTCACGGAGAAGCCTCCTTTGCTCCTGGGCCTCGCTGGGGGCAGAACAGCCTGGACCTGGGTGCAGCAGGTCTCCCTGACACTCCAGAGCCTCATGATGCTGGGTCTGGGCAAATAAACCCTGCTGGGGAGAGCGGTAAGCTGGAGGTTGGCACCCGTGGTGAAGGACGCACTGCGTTTTCAGGGATGCCTGAGAGAAGAGGTGGTGTAAAGCAGTGTCAAGGTGCAAGTGGACAGGCACACTTACTTTTGGCCGCTTCCACTGGATGCCCTGGATCCTTGACTTGTAGAAGAGCGAGTCATCGTTTGCAGGGAAAAGTGGGTCCTCAAAGAGCTGCTTCCGCCTCTGGCACTCCTTCTTCAGGGATGCATAGCGCTGGTTCTCGTATGGCTTCACTGAGGAAAACATCCTTCCTCACCGGCCCTGGGAGGACAGGAAGAGGGACAGTGAGACAGGGTCTGGCCACGAACACTCAATCCTCCTCCACAACATCTGTGTGGCAGGGCCAAACACTTGTGGCTGGAGACAACCACTCAGCCCTTATCTCTGCATTCCCCCAGATCTGAGTGGCCTGCATCACCAGACCCCACGTTTATATTCCCATGAAGCATATCTGGCCCGCTCCAGGAGATATGCTCCATCACCAATTTAAGCAGTCAGGGAAAATCCTGAGAGATGGATCCTCAAGAGATGGATGACTCCTCAAAGCTCAAGCATACATAGAACCACGAATCATGGAATTGTCTTGGTTGGAAGGGACCTTTCAGATCAAGTCCAATCATTAACCTAATCTGCCAAAACCATGACTAATCCATGTCCCTACACATTGCATCTACCCATCTCTTAAATACCTCAAGGGATGCCCACCTTGCTGGGCAGCCTGTCCCAATGCCTAACAACCCTCTCTGTGAAGAAGTTTTTCCTAACATACATACATTGCAGATCCCCTGGACAGAATCACAGAATGCTTTGGGTTGGAAGGGATCTCAAAGCCCATCTAGTTCCAACCCCCTGCCATGGTCAGGGACACCCTCACCAGATTGCCCAAAGCTACATCTAATCTGCACTTAAAGACTTCCAGGGATGGAGCTTCCACAACCTCTCTGGGCACCCTGTGCCAGGGTCTCACCACCCTCACAGTAAAGAATTTCTTCCTAACATCCAACCTAACCCTGCCCAATTTCAGCTTGAAGTCATCGCCCCTTGTCCTGTCACTACAAGGGATGTGGGAAGCCCATTACTCCAAAGCTGGCTGAACACCACCAAACCAGGCACAGATGGAGACAATAACTGGCATCCTGCTTTTTAGTGGATTTGTAACTCATTTAGGAAAAACAAAGTCCTTGGAAGCAAAAGAAG
Source organism: Hypotaenidia okinawae (assembly GCA_027925045.1). Lineage (NCBI taxonomy): Eukaryota > Metazoa > Chordata > Aves > Gruiformes > Rallidae > Hypotaenidia > Hypotaenidia okinawae. The sequence continues at coordinate 213,375,706 of BSDF01000001.1, forward strand.
ACACGATGGGCGTGCACAGGTTTTATGAAGGCTGAGCCCTATCCAGAGCACCCTCACCATGCACCCTTGAATCACAGACATGGATTTCCTGATTTTGTCAGAGACGCCAGTTTCTCAGTAGACTTTTATCAGATCTGTTTTTAATTAAAAAAAGGCCTCCTGGCAGAGCACCACGTGTTTCTGGATTAATTATTCTGTTTTGACAAGTGTCTAGCTTTCAGGGCAGAGAGTGAATTTAGTGATCCAGAAAGACAGCAGGAAACCATTGCCCAAGTGCCCCCACAGAGAGACAGCAGCATCTCTCCATCATCCCTCCACCCCATGCAGGCCCAGTCGCCTTGGCCCCACAACAGGCAGAAGGGGAGGGTCTGCTCTACATTGTTCCATTCTATTAAATCACAAACCTTCTTCCAAAGCTCCTTCCGTAAAGACACTGTAACGACCATGTACAATCCTTCTTCCTCCCCAGAATGGGATGTCCTGTTTTGTTGACAATTACTGACCCTAGTCTGGAAATACCAAGTTTGGTTTCCTAAAGAAATGGGGTTTTCTGGGTCACATAATTCCAGATGCAGTTTCCAGTATCACAGATTCACAAGGTTGGAAAAGACCTTTAAGATCATCAAGTCCAACTGCTCCTGTCCTGTGCTAAACCATATCCCTAAGTACCTCATCTACCCTTTTGTTAAGCACTTTCAGAGATGGTGATTCAACCCCCTCCCTGTGGATGTTCCACAGCCCCACAACTCTTTCAGTTAAGAACTTTTCTCTAACATCTGATCTGACCCTGCCCTGGGGCAGCTTGAGGCCATTTTCCCTTGTCCCATCTCCTGTCCCCTGGCTGAAGAGACCATTGCCCACCTCTCTGCACCCTCCTGGCAGGTAGTTGTAGGCAGTGATAAGGTCTCCCTCAGTCTCCTCTTCTCCAGGCTGAACACCCCCAGCTCCCTCAGCTGCTCCTCAGAGGATTTGCCCTCCAGCCCCTTCCCCAGCCTGGCTGCCCTTCTCTGGACTCACTCCAGGACCTCAATGTCCTTCTGATGGTGAGGAGCCCAGAACTGGACCCAGCACTCGAGGTGCAGCCTCACCCATGCTGTGGTAAAAAGAAGGCATCCGATGGTAAAATGAAGGGTACCCCATCCAGTAGGCACAAGCATCCCACAAACTGGCCTAAACCATCACTCCCAGTGAGATGTTTATAAATCACACACTTATAATAGTGGAAATCCACAGACATTTAAAGATCATCACATGCAGCAGGACAAGGAAATTGCTATAAAGGTTAATTGGAAGCAGCTAATCTGTAAACATCCAAAATCCCAGGGATTATATGATCACTTACAGTTGGGCATTAAATTAGGAGTGGTGTCGCATCATTTGTTAATGAGTTTCTGGATTAGCCGAAGGAAAGGAGGTGTTTGAGAGGTAAACCAATGCTTGTGCTGATAAGAGCGATCCTCCAAGAGCATCAACTACCCAGCCAGCCTGCTCTCATCTGGGAGAGACAAAAACACTTCACTTCTGCAAAGCAGAAGAGCAAAGCATAGGTTTTAATTGATGGCATTTATCAGCCTGATTAGCAGCAGAAGTGCTCATCACTCAGAGCTTAAGTGAACCCAAAATAAGCCCCTTGCTGGTTGATCCAAAGGTCTCTTCTGCTGAGAATCAGTTGCTAAAGCAGCTTGTGGAGTGCTTTGTGCCAGCCACCCACCTTTCTCCAAATCATAGAATAGTAGAATGATTTAGGTGGGAAGGGACCACAAAGACCATATGGTTTCAACCCCCTGCCATGGGCAGGGACACCCTCCACTGGCCCAGGGTGCCCAAAGCCCTATCCAACCTGGCCTTGAACTCTGCCAGAGACCCAGGGCCAGCCTCAGCTTCTCTAGGCACCCTTTGACAGGGCCTCCCCCTTCTCCAGGAAGACCTGGCCCTCCCTGCCCTTGGCACCAGCCCCTCTCCAGCTTTTCTGGAGCCCCTTTAGGGACTGGAAGGGGCTCTAAGCTCTCTCTGGAGCCTTCTCCAGGCTGAACCAGCCCAACTCACTCAGCCTGTTTCCATAGCAAAGGTGCTCCAGCACACTGATCATCTCTGTGGCCTACTCTGGCCTCAGTCCAACAGCTGTGTGTCCTTGTCCTGGGGCCCCCAGAGCTGGATGCAGCACTGCAGTGGAATCCTATAAGAGTGGAGTAGATGGGAAGGATCCCTTCCCTCGACCTGCAAGTCATGCTGCTGGGAACGCAGACCAGGACATAGTTGACTTTCTGGGCTGCAAGTGAACACTGATGGGTCATGTTGAGCTTCTCATCCACCAACACACCCACCAAGCCCTGCTCAGGGCTGCTCTCAATCCACTCTCTGCCCAGCCTGTAGTTGTGTTTGGGATTGCCCTGACCCACGTGCAGGCCTTGCACTTGGCCTTGTTGAACTTCATGAGGTTTGCACAGTCCCACATCTGAAGCCTATCCAGGTCCCTCTGGATGCCATCCCTTCCCTCCAGCATGTCCCCTGCACTGCACAGCTTGGTGTCATCACAAACTTTCTGAGGGTGCATCAATCCCACCGTCCATGTGTCCCACAAAGATGCTAAACAGTGCTGGTCCCAGTACCAACCCCTGAAGAATGTCACTCCTCCCTGGTCTCCACGCCATATAATATAACAACATTCCTGTCCGTGGCAGTGGGATTGAAACTAGATGATGCCTAAATGTCCCTTCCAACCCAAACCATACTATGATTCTATAACATCTTAGCTGGCAGGCCAAAGATGGGGACAGCAGCTCTGCCATTCATGTGCTTTATGATCTGCCAGAACCTGGCCTGCATGGGGCCAGTTAAAAAAAGAATTAATTCACACAGAAGCCTTTGAAGGCAGCTCAGTGAGGCACTGAGGTGCTGCTAAAGAGCTTACAGCGATCCTTTGTGGTATTTTCCCTTTGGCATCCAGACCAGTTCCCACATGCTACAAAGAAAAAGTGCATCACCTGCCCTCAGAATCCCCTTTAAAATAAATAGCCCAATATCAAGACCTGAATAATACACCAGATTTGCTCTTTGTAGAAAAGGAGACAGCCTCCCTGAGCAGTGAAGGGAATAGACCCAGGAGTCAAAAAATGCAGCCCCCTGCTAAGAGGGACAAGGACTAAGCTAGACTTCAGATTTCCACCATAGAATCACAGACTTTGTTAGGTTGGAAGGGACCGTTAGAGGCCATCTAGTCCAACCCCCTTGCAGTAAGCAGGGACATCTCCACTAGATCAGGTTGCTCAGAGCCCCATCAAGCCTGACCTTGAATGTCTCCAGGGATGGGGCCTCCACCACCTCTCTGGGCAACCTGGGCCAGTAAGGAAGGGGGTGAAGAACAGACATGCCCTCAGGGAGGTCATGGGCACATCTCAGCAGTGAATGTGCTCCTCTGGAGTGACCATCAGGCAGGACTTTCACAGTGAGAGCACTCGCTGCTACAGGCAAAGCAGCAGCACAGCGAAAGGGTGGTTGGCAGCTGCCTTCTGTGTGAATATAACAGGCTGAGAGGCAGGGATGCTGCTGCTGACATGCAAGACAGAATGCTTGGACTGGTGCACGAGTCAGACAGACAAGTAGGAAAAGACATTTCCAAGGGAGATTGTGCAGAAAGAACCACCAAGATGTAGGAAAAGACCCTGGAGAGGAGGGGAGGGATGTTCTGTGCCTTTCTAAGGGTTTGACGCAGGAGATGCTGGATGCTGCACCGCAGCCTTTCCCATGGCCAAGGGCTGGCACTTGGCTGCTCATTCATAAAATTACTGCTCCACCCCAGACAGTTCAGCTTGGAGCTGCATTTTCTGACAACCCTTGCAGCGCTGACTTCCAGGACACACCCTGGGCAACATCTGTCCCTATTAGAATAGAATCAGTCTTTTAAGCTGGAGCTTCAACCCTTCTGACACCCAAATTTGCCTGGAGTTAAAGGGACAGCTCCTCACCCTGCTCTCCCACCCCATGGTGGTCCATCACCTGGATGGCCACCTGTCCTCGCTGCAAGGATGTTCTCACATGAGAAGGTGGAAATGGATTTGAGTTGCAAAGGAAATGGCAAGCAGGACAAGAAGGGATACTGTTCAGGGTCACTTAAAAAAACCCACACAACATAATTAAAAGGAAGTAACAAGGGGAATGTTCTTAGGTCAGTGTTAAAATGTACAGCACTTAGACAGCTCAAGTTAAAATCTCCCACAAGAAAATACTCAAGGGCTGCCTAGTTACTCTTTGCCTTCTTGCACCAAGCTGGGATCGATCCTCCAGGAGCGAGAGGACTGAGTGTTTTCACACCTGGTCTGAATTCTCAGCCCTAGGCCTGTGTGTGTTTGTGTGTACCCACACTCACAATCCTCTCAGCAGAGCTGCATTTCTGGAAACAGTGGTCTGAGCCCGACCTCAGCCCAGCCACAGAGCTAAACAAGAAACTATTTTATGCAAGGAGGGAGCCAGACTTATGACTCAGGACTGTTGTGGACTTGCCCTTTTCACCTCCAGCATCATCCAGGCATTCAAGTTCCTGCCAGCTGTAGCGATCACAGCTCCAAGCACTGGAACAGGGAGGAAAGTTCAAAGTGTTTGCTTTAGCCAGGACCAAACAGTTGCTGAAAGGTTTTTCCTTCCTCCTCCACAAACTGCTTCCTCCCCTTCCAGTTCAGAGGCTCTCGTACCACGGCTAGCTGGCATTGGTTAACCATGCTTGCATTGGCACAGAGCTACTCCCCAGGCAGGAGCAATGGCCTCCTTGCTTCTAGACCACAGAATCAAAGAATCACAAGGTTGGCAAAGACCTTTAAGATCACCAGTTCCGACTGTTCCTGTCCTATGCTAAGCCATATCCCTAAGTACCTGATCTACCCTTTTTTAAAACACATCCAGGGATGGTGACTCAACCCGCTCCCTGGGCAGCCTGTTCCAGGCCCTGACAACTCTTTCAGTGAAAAATTTTTTTCCTAATATCTAATCTGAACCTGCCACGCTCAGCTTTGTGCCATTTCCCCTTGTCCCGTCTCCTGTCACCTGGCTGAAGAGACCAGGTTCTCTATTCTCTCTCTATCCTACAGTTGACTGCCTTTAGGTCAGACAAAACACTTTGTCCTTAGGGGGCAGGATCTGCTGGCCCGTGTTCTTCAGCTCTGTTCTTGCTGAACACAAGATATCTTTGATGTCACGTCTCAAAGGCATAGGATCAGCCAAGGAGAATATGAAACAGGAACCAGGCATATGGTTGCCCAAGCCCAAACCAAGTACTGTCTTAAGAGGACAGCTTGCAACACAGCAGCCTAATGGACGAGTGTTCCAAGCATCCAGGCTCTTTCAAAAAATGTTTGTTTAAATAGTCTTTTCCATCCTTCTTAGGCATTTCTGTTGACAGACATGAGACAATGCTAGGGGTGCCCTTCCGTCTACCGGCACCAGCTTAGCAGAGGAAATGCTATCAATGCCAGGACAGCTTTATAGACCCTTTCTTCATGACCCAGGGAAGATGCAGTTGAATTCTGAACCTCTCTGTACACTGAACATGAGACAAGCACTCCACACCTCTTAGGCAACACCTCTATGAACAAAAAAGCCTCAAGTCACGGGCTGCAAAGAGACAGTCCCATTGAAAGGCCACCAGGACCATCAGCACATGGTCCACAGCAGGTCTGAGCTCTGTTCCCAAAGCCCTTTCTTGCTCCCAGATATGCATCTGCTGTAGCTTTGCTTTGGACTCGACAGAACATGGCCCAGAGCCAGCAGAACCACACAGCATCCTCCATTAGCAACGTCCACAATGGCTGGAAGGTGAAGCCACGCTGATGGAAATTAGGAAACAAGGCATCATTTCTTCTCAAATTGCCTGCGGTTAACTGGAGGAGATAATTCCTAGGGGAAGGTAGAGGCAGTTCTATCCAGATGTTTCTGAGCAGAGTTGGACACCGTTCTGAAGCAGCTGCTTTAGCCAAAAATGCAAATTACCAACCATTTATTTCAGCAAGCAGCAGCTGTAAAACTGTTGAAGAACGGAAGACCGAATGTCCCTTTCTGGCCTTTATCTCTTCCTTTTGCCTGGTGGTATCTCTGTTCTCATCTAAGAGCTAAAAACTCCTCTTGGGTAAAGGCAAAACAACCATTTTCACACTTAAATATAACAAGCTCTGATTTTTGTCAGTGATTTGCTGCAGCATGGCTGGGGTCTGAATCCAGACACCCTTTCAGCTAGAGGGTTAATCTTGTGTGGATGCACACGGAGACATGACACACTCCCCTCAAAAACTCCATGTAGCAGATTTAGTCTCAAAAAAGCCCTGATGGGGTTAGGGGCTGGGTTTCTTTGCTGCACAGATACAGCTTTATAAAAGCACCAAAGCGTGGCAAATGCTCCCTGATGATACCACCTCCTCCTCCTCTATGGAGTGGGGAAAAGCATCACTCTCCATCTGCAGGGATCCTGGTGCCTTCTGCAAGGCACTGAGAACTACAGAAGAAGGTGACAGCTAGCTTTTGCTGCAAAAACCTCAAGGAAAAAGAATAAGTGTAATCTTTCATTAAAAAGTGCATTTGCAGCACAGCCAGGCAAGGGGCCAGGGTCACTCATCCCAGCAGAAACCTGGTACGAGCAGCTCTGCATCAGCAGAGCAAGGCTGGCTGGAAACGTCTGCACAGAATCAACCAGAGATAAGAAGTTCAGGGGCTGGTTCCCACAACACACAGCGATTTTTATCATGCTTGCTTAATTTATTGGGCTAAAATGGCCTTGCTAAAATGGCAGCAAGACAGTGTATGGAGACACACAGCCAGACAGAGGGTCTGTGTGGAGGTGCACCTTCAAAATACACTTTTTCCTGGGCAGGCTGGGGTTAAGGGAGGCTCTGGGCATCCCTGGTTCCCAGTCCTCTGCTGGAGCCAGCCCGGTGCTCCTTTTTAGAGCCAGGAGCTCCTTTTCGCTTGGATAACTCATACCAGGGACGCCTTTGGCCTGGGGAGTTCCTCATTCCTCGCAGATATGAGTCACTGTTTGTAAACGGAGTCAATTTTGGAAGAGCTGCAGGAAGAAAGGGCAGCCCTGCGCTGCAGACACCCGAATAACCCTGCGTTGGCGGCAAGCTCTGCCTGGCAAGAGTGTTGCACGCAAAATGGGTCTGTGGCACCGGGCAGGCTGGCCCTTCTCCTTCTGCTCAACACAGATGCTAAGGTCAGACAGCCCCAGGGCATGTCTGAAGGCGTCTTGGCACGGGATAGAGTAGCAAGCTCAAAGCAAAGCTGGTGTGGCCAGCATCCCTCACCAGTCCGGCCAATGCAGGAGGCTGGAGAGACACAGGACTGGCAGGGACAGGGGTAGGAAGAACAGCAAAAGGAGATTCCACAAGGACAGACACAGGAGCAGTGGGAGGAGGAAGGCTATAACATGCCAGCAGACAAGCAGAGAGGAGCTAAAGACATTCATGGGTCCAAGTCCAGCTCATCCCAACCCACCTGTGGTCTGGGAAGAATGCAGAAGTTCAGTTTTGAGTATCCCCAACACGCCCCCAGGTGCTGTTCAAAGCCTGAGCCAGCCTCACCACAGCAGACGTGACATTAGGTTTGTTCCCCAGGTCACAGCAGGGTTAAAACCCATCATAGATCAGCAGAAATTGCAGGATAAGCACGAAAAGGTGAATTAATTGACTTTGCCAAGGTACGATGGCCATCACTTTGCTAACCCTCCACACCCCAGTGCCCCAACCATAACCCTGGTTAATAATTGCAAGGAGCAGCACCAAGCAACAGCAACCAGGAAGCACTCCTAAGCTCTCAGGAGTCCTTGGACTTCCCCAAAACACCTTGCTGACAGCAGAAACCTTCTCCGGGTCTCCCTGAGTTTATACATGGCAGCCTAAACCAGGATGGAGTAGAGAGAGATGCGGTGCTGGCGTCATCCAGCAAGGTTTATGTTCAAACATGGCACAGCTCACAGACAGCAGGTTTTTAGGCATCGGAGAAATACAGCCTAGGGAAGAGTATGCAGGATCAAGCTAACTCCATCTGTGGTTGTCCAGCCCGATGGGTCTCTTATCACAAGAGAGCTGTCACCCACATCGTGTTGAGCACAGACCACCCACCCCCCAAGGTTACAGGAGTGCTGCGCCCTTCCCAGCCCCACTTGGAGGATTGTGTCCAGTTCTGGGCTCCCTGGTATAAAAAAGACAGGGTTCTCCTGGAGAGAGTCCAGGGGAGGGCTACAAAGATGATTAAGGGCCTGGAGCATCTCCCCTGTGAGGAAAGGCTGAGTGAGCTGGGGCTGTTCAGCCTGGAGAAAAGAAGACTAAGGGGGGACCTTATTAAAGTCTATAATTATCTTAAGTATGGGATGCAGGGGGAAATGGCCAGCCCCTTTTCAGTGTCTGTGGGGACAGGACAAGGGGCAATGGCTGCAAGTTGGAGCATAGGAAGTTCTGCACCAACATGAGGAAGAACTTTTTCACAGTGAGGGTGACAGAGCCCCAGGACAGGCTGCCCAGGGGCATTGTGGAGTCTCCATTTCTGGAGATATTCAAGACCTGTCTGGACGCCTATCTATGCAATATGAGCTAAGGACCCTGCTTTGGCAGGGGGCTGGACCCGATGATCTCTCGAGGTCCCTTCCAACCTCTATGATTCTGTGATTCTGTGATATTAGTATTTGGATCACTTTTGTATTATGGAAAAATAAAAATGGATGCTGTCTTTGTAGGAGTGGACTGAACACGTATTTCTATTATTTATTCAGGGCTTCTAATTGAGTGTCTGGACCAGCTTCTTTTAAATCTAGTCACACCAACTCCACTGGAAGCCTGGTACCACATCAATATACTCGCCCTACTTTTCTTTCCAGTTGGGCAAAAACATCACGGTCTGAAGACAGACCTGTGCCCTTGTGATGTGGCTAGAGGGAAGGACAGAGGAGTCACAGGGCATTGCTCGAGGCAGCCAAGAGAGAGCCCTTTTCTTGGGCATTACGGGTCCCGGAGATGCTTCTGAAGAGGCTTGGGTATAACTGGCACATTCATTCAGAACACTCGTCATTAGCACAGATAAGATGCAGCATGTCTGCACGCAAATGCTCTGCCTTCAATAGCTTCTGCAGCCTCTGGGATAATTAAAGCAATTGAACTTCAGAAGATGTGGAGACGAGTGCCTCGGGAGCAAAGGAGATAACGGGGCTGCAGCTACTCTGTAGGAGACTGAATCGAGGCAGCTGGATCCTACAAGATCCTCCTCCCATACTCCCTGTGCTATTCATCTCTCCAGCTGACCCAACGCATCCTTCTGGCAACTTCAGCCCAGATTACGTCACCAACACCCGCTCCATCCCCAGGGCTACGGGTTTCTTCTCTCTCCCTCACCATCTCCCTTTGGTGCAAGCAGAGCCCTGAACTGTGTCCCTTGTGGAGGGCTGGAGGTACGACCGAGTCCTTCAGGTTTCCCCTTGAGAGACCCAGAGGTGTGTCCCTTGACCTGCTCCAGCTCAAACCAAGCAGGATCCAAACACTACCTGCAGTTTCAGGTAACAGGGGCCTCCTGCTGCCTCTGACAACAGGCTCCAGGCTTTGACTCAAATGGACAGCTCTGAGCCCCAAGTCAGGGCTCAACCCTCTGCCTCGATGTCACAGAATCACAGACTGGTATGGGTTGGAAGGGACCCCAAAGATCAGAGAGTTCCAACCCCCTGACACAGGCAGGGCCACCAACCTCCAGCCCTGGAGCTATCTAGACAAGGCTGCTCAGGGCTCCATCCAACCTGGCCTTGAACACCTCCAGGGATCACCCCCAGCTTTTCAGAATTTTCTCTTTGCCCAACCTAGACTGGAACAAAAGGACTGAGGCACTCTGCTCCTTGCCTTCCTCCAGCTCATGCTCTCCATTTACAGTTTTCCCCTTCGATGGGTTCTTAACGCCCTTGCAAGCCCCTTCCTGAGCCACATGTCCTATAAATGCCACAGCAGCAAATATTGAGATCACACCTGGGTACTGCCTGACTTCAGAAGAGCATTCCCCTTGCCTGCAAAACCTTCACTTTGGGCCAGAAAGATCTGCTTTAGGCTGAGCTCCATTTTTTTCTTTCTTTCTTTTTTTTCCCCCCCATTTTATCTCCTTTTTTCTCCCTGTCTTTAATGAGCCTGTGACTCTTCTAAAGCATCATGGGTACAGAAGTCATTTTTCAAGGCCTGTAGCACCTCAAGCTGCTAGTGCTTTTGAAGAGGGAAGCCTCTCTCAGGTAGATTACCCCCTCAAATTTGTGAGGTTTATTTGAAATCCCCATTACTGGCTCCACACAGCTCTTGCAGGCTGAAAGGTCTGAACTGGTTCCCGCTGTCCCAGTTTGAGCTCTCAAAGCTGTGTTTCTGCCTTGGATGCTGCAGCTCCCTCACCCTCCCAGCCAACTTTTTCCTCTTATTCCTTCCCTTCAGCAGCACCCCTCTTCTCTAACGTCGAGGGAAGAGTTTGTCGTGCTGCCCTTGGAGCTGAAAAGCTGCAGCCTTTTACCAGGCAGGGACTAGACAGCAGCTTTCCTCTCCGAAGGAGACAGATACAGGTCATGATGCTGAACACCAAAGGTTACCTCCATTTTGGTGTCATCTCCCTATCAAGCAGCAAGAGGTTGGGTGGACACCCCTCATGGGCCACAGCTGGTCTGTAACCTACAGCTGGATGGTCAGAGCCAACCAGTACTACAAGAGCTCCTGCTATGCACCGCAGACGACATGCACAGCAGCACTGGAATGTCTGCTGGGGTAGGGACAGGTTGTCTTCTGCTGTGGAGATGCTTGCAGCTTTTTGTGCCCAGCAGAAATACTCAGGGACCGATCCATTCCACAAGGGACAATGACCTCCAGAAAGCAAGGAGGTCTCCAACACAACACATGACAACCTTTGGTAGGGGGTCATGCTCCGGTGCTGTGCCCACCTCGGCTTTTGCTTCCCAGCACTTCCACAATGGTGTCAGACATCAGGATGTGATACATTCCCATATCATCATGCTCCATGCAATCCACAGGCTGAGACAGGACCTCTGCACCCATGGGGCTCTGGGACCCTTCCTGTAGTAACCCAAAAGATGACCCTGTCATTTGCTAGCCCTTTCTTAACAGGCTCCCATCACCAAGCCACAAATATGAACAGTGAGTCCAAAACCCTGCTCCTCATACTGCAACTCCAACCTGGTATCAGGGGCAAAATCCCAAATCCCCGCTCATCTGAGAGCATCCACTCGCCCTCCTGGGACTGTCCCTAAGGGACATCCCCCAGAGGCATTAACATCTGGAGACCCTACACAGACAGGGTAAAAAGCAGCTGTCTACTCAGGTCAAAAGATTTCTTACAGGCGAGGATTTCTCCTCTCTTTGAAGACGTTTTGCTCTGCTGCAGCACAGCACGGCTGGTGCTTGCTTGTGCTGCTGTGCCCAGCAGCAGGATCCATCATCCCTGCTCTCATCCCAGCAAAAATACCTATCACCACACAAAACTCCGCTCGGAGCTGGGGTGGGCACCAGCTCAGAGCATGTTCTTAGTACATAGAATCATAGAATGGTCTGGGTTGGAAGGGACCCCAAGGATCACACAGTTCCAACCCCCCTGACACAGGCAGGGCCACCAACCTCCACGCCTGGAGCTACACAAGGTTGCCCAGGGCCCCATCCAACCTGGCCTTGAACACCCCCAGGGACAGGGCATCCACCCCCTCTCTGGGCAGCCTGTTCCAGCCCCTCACCACTCTCTCTGAAAAGAACTTCCCCTTCTTATTTAAACATTCCTTCCTTTATCTTCAATTCATCCCCCTTGTCCTGCCATTATCTGCCCTTTTAACAAGCTGATTCCCCTCCTGTTTCTCTGCTCCCTTCAGGGACTGGCAGGCTGCAATGAGGTCCCCCCACAGCCTTCTCTTCTCCAGGCTGAACAAGCCCAGCTCCCTCAGCCTCTCTTCACAGGGGAGGTGCTCCAGCCCTCTAATCACCTTCATGAGTGGCTGTCCTCTGAACCCTCTCCATGGTTAACATGGTTAACAGCAAGCAGGAGAGTGTGGGCTGAGCAGAGGGCTCCCGAAGCAGCGTTAAGCCCCTGCCTCCTTTCCCAGCAGGGATGGGGCTGGAAGTCCTTGCTCCATATCTCTTTGCACACCACGCTGCGGCTGCCCTGAGCTGGAGCACCAAGTCAGGGTGCACATGACACCTTCTCCTTGATACAGGAAAGAGTTTCACTTCCCAGCACGGGACAGAAACCTGCTGGGGCCGGGGCCACAATCAGCATTAGGTGCAATAAATCACTGCTCTCCTGCCTCTGCACAAAGACCTGCTAGGCAGCTGAAGGCAAGACTTGCCGGGCAAGCAGCCAACGGGCACCGTCCTCATCCAACACCCACGCAGCAGCGGGTGGTGTGGCTCCCCACAAACTCAGAGCTTTGCAGCTTCATCCTTTTACCAACCCAAGGTTCCCCTTTGCCCAGCAATGAGATCACCTCCCTTTATCATCCCCCAGCGATCCTTACAGTGTTTACACAGCCTCAGACAACTGGTAGGACCAGCTCAGCCAGGCTTTCGGAGCAGCCACCTTGCAAATACTTAGTAGGGAGCTCTTGCTTGCCAGGGTGTGGCTTGCAAAGAAATACAACAAACCAACAACCAAAACCAGGAGTGACAAAGAGGAGTGCTTCCTCCTTCCCCCTATGGTGCTGGGGGCAATGGTGGAACAGCTCAGGATGGGCTGGGAAGGGATGGAGTTAACCACCTGCACCCCACACCAGGGAGCCAGGGAACCTCGAGCAAGCCAAAACCTAAAAAAAAAAGAGCATTGTGAGCTGGGGCAGAGGGTGCTGCTCACTGCAAAGGATGCTGCTCACTGCAAAGGATGCTGCTCACTGCAAAGGATGCGTTTTCTCACCCAGGAAAGTCACTGCATGAATTATCTGGAGATATAACCAAAAAAAAAACCAACCAAACCCCAACCCAACAACCAACCAGCAGCAGCAACAAAAACACAGTGGAGGGAAAAGCATCTTGGTTTAAGGGAAGGCCAGGAAAGAGCTTTGCAGAGCCTTGCCCTTTTCACCTGGGGATCAGAGAGCTGCTGCCTGTATGTTGTAACTCAGTAGAAAGCAGCATTACACCTCCCTTTCCCTGGTAGTAAAAGCTCAGCCCTGCCCGGGGCTGCTGCAGTCGCATTGGAATAGTCATGGCCAGATTACAGGATTAAACCTCAAGGGAATAAATCAGATCTGCAGCCTCCCTTATCTGAGGACGAGCTTCAGCCAGCCAGGACCATGATTTGCCCCATCAGCTAAGCAGGTGGGGAGAAGAAACCCCCTCCCATGCAGCATTTCAGAGCTCCCCTGTCAGGTTTTCCAGCCTCCCAGCACTGAGGTGGATGGGATGCTTTACACTCCCCTCTCCCCTTAACCTATGTTCCTGTCTGATTGAAATAGCAGGCCAGGAGGCAGCAGAGGTGATGCTCAGAAGAAGGGTGGGAGGATTAAACTGGTTGTTTTTGCACAAGGACACACCAAGGGGCAGGGAATCTTTTGCCATGCCAGAGCAGTATTTGGAGGAAAAATGAGTCAAAGCATCATTGAATTGGGACGTACCCCCCAGAGCACATGAAAACCGCCTACGGGGACATGCAAGCAGGCGGGGGTGAGGACTTGAGTGCAACCAGGGCGAGGAGCTAAGTCCAGTCTCCTCTGAAGAGCTGGATCAGGCCCAAAGGAGCCAGTTCTCTGACCTACATGCTGCAAACCCCGTGGGCTCTCAGCACGGCTTTGCAGGGGTATCATCTGTCACACCTCCAACGCAGGAAGATCCCCAAAGCATGAAGGTCTGCAACTGTGGCAGAAAAACAGCATATTGTGCAGAACAGCAAGAGCTTTTGGACCCTCCCCTTGTCCAAGAGTATGTGGGAGAAAGGATTTTTTTCCCCAGTGAGAGTGAAAAACTCAGTGGCAACCCTTCCTATTTCCACCATAACATCAAAAAAGTTGCCCCATGTATCAAGGCACCCAAAACAGGGGTCTCTCCTACAGCATAAACCAGCTTAGCACTGGTAAAAAGGCTCCACGGAGCAAAAGGGGAGAGCTAAGAGCAGGGAAGGGTTAATGCTGCAGCCAGCCAGACGCTGGGCTGGTGCAAATCACAGCAGCTCCCGTGAAGTCAATGGACCTGTGTCCATTTTCCACTGCGCCCAGAGCCTGGCCCTTTCTCCCTGGGTAATGAACTGGAAGTGAGCGGGGTGGGAGTAATCCCTGCACCTCTACCCCCATCTGCGACAGTGCCTGCGGCACTGGGAGACTGGAGGAGCACAGCCTGGCCAGAAGCAGGTCATCACAAGCCTGTGGTTGAGCCTTCGTGCTCCGCAAGGAGCTCAGGAGAACTGGTGAAGGCATGAAGGCATCAGCAAGTCTGTGGTACCCGAGCATGCCCCACGATGCAAGCGAAGGATGATGGGGACCTCTCTACAGGCTGAAACCCTTCTGCAGGTACAGGAGAGGTTTCACCTCTGGACACTGGTAGAGAAAGGAGTTGACACCTCGAAAGACTAGTGAGGAGGAGAGGAGGAGGGGAGAGGGACTGATCCCAGCCTTTGAGGCACAGCTGCTTCGTTCTCATTCTCCAGGTATTAACCTCCTGCTGCCCTGCATGGAGTAAGCATCAGGAGAAGGGTCTCCTCAGCACCTCTGGCCAAAAATATCTGGTAACGGATGCACAGGCATGAATGGATTTAGAGGATGCACCCCTTCTTACTACCATAGCCCAGCACAAATGCTGCCTAAATCTCCTCTTGGGATCAGATCCAAAGCCTTCTTAAAGCATCGATGCTTTGTTATTAATCTCTGCAGCGGGCAGGGAAGGGAGAGCTGGATTTGATTATGAATAAGAAAGAAAAAAAAAAAGAAAAAAAAAAGAAAAAATTAAAGGAGAGAGAGGAAAAAAAATAGGAGAAAAATTAGCTCAGTGACATGGCTGGGCTTCATCTGCTGCGTGCCTGGTCTGGTGGAGGGACCCACTCAGCTGTCACAGCCCTTCCCAAAGGAGATACCAGGACAGGGTGCCTGGACCAGAGTGCTGGTCTCCTACCTCGACAAGCCCCAAATCCCACTTTATAGTCAAGCACCTTGGAAGAGAGGTGATGTGCCCTAATTAACACTGTTCTACCCTTTTCTGATGGGGTGCCGAGCCTCTAGATAAGCCTCCCAACCTAAACTGGATCAACTGGCACCCATTTGTGTGTGTCGCCAGCAACACCACTCTCCAGTTTAAACAGCTCTTCTGCCTCCCCGGTGTTCACCCCTCCGATGTATTTATAGGCAGCAAGCACATCCCCTCTCTGCCTTTGTTTCACTGGGCTTTTATAGCCTCTCTCCATCCCTCCGATCAGGCTCAGCGCCCTCTTTCCCTGCACCTGCTCCAGGCTGAGTTAATCCCTCTCAAACACCAGATTGGAGAGCTGGGTTCCTTCCACATTAACTCTTCCATATCCTTGTCCCGCCAACAGCCCTCTGCCTGGTTCCACTCACCTTTTTGCAACCCTCCCAGCAGCACCCAGGGACCAAAACACCCCTGAGCACCCAGTCTCAGCCATCCTGATGCGATTCAACCTCCAAACAGAGCACAAAGCACCACACTGTATGTCCTGATATGTGTCCTGGGGGACACCCTCACACCCTGCAACTCATCCTTGAGGTCAACTGGTTCCCTCTGGCCGAGCATCCCACCCACTCTGTAAGGATGGTGCTTCTCAGCTTGGTTTTGTAGATGAATCTTGGCATGAAAAACGAGAATGAGCTCATATCTTCCCTTAAAGGCTTTAAGCAGATCTAAGCTCTCTCACGTGGGGTTACTCTGGCCAGCGGTGCCCTGTGCCACCTCTCCCCAGCAGAAGTCTTCTCTGCTGACATGCTCCCAGATGCATGAGGCGTGCCAACCCGCATCATACCCAGATAAAGGAGACCTGTAGCATCTCCTTTGCTATGGGTCAGTCCAGCACAGCCCCCTTTGGTAACAGCCCTGGGTTTCCACATCAGGAGGCTCAATGATGCCCATGGCAGTTCTCTGTGGACATCCATCACCAAATGAAAGAGCTCCCTTGAACAGACAATGTTGTGGGGGATGAGGCAGGCAAGCAGGGATTTTGGTGGGCTCATGGCCATGCCAAAGCCCCACCTAAGAAATTTCTTACCAGAACAGGCAAGGATGGGGGGGACTGGTGGCAGAGGGCAGGGTTGGACTCCTGAGTGCCTCGGTCATGTCCCTTTGCCCCTTTTTAACGTGTCACGGTTTCACGGACAGGATCGTTGCTTCCACATGTCCCTAGAACATGACAAAGGGACTTGATTTCTATTCTGAGCAGGACCTGCTACAGCAAGCTCCGCTGCCTTCCTCAAAACCTGCTTTGCCTTTCGCTAACGCCTTGATCCTCAACTCCGCTGCCAACGAGAAAGTTGTTCCCAGCCCATTCTGGCACATCGCTCCTGGCAAGTGCCAGACGCTGAGCAAGGCAGCGTGCACACATGCACCCATTGTAGGGCTTGGGGGGCAGTGTTAGACCTCACATCCAGCTGCTGAGGGTGGAGGGTCTCACCAAGAGCACCCATCAGTCCCTTACGGGTTTTACAGCCCAGTAGATGGGCTGGAGCTGAGCCCCAAGTGAAGAAGGACTTAAATAAGTAGGAGGCAGCCAGCGTTCCTGGGGGGAAATGGACCACACCAGGACAGATGTTCCTGTAACAAGATCTTGTGCCAAGCAGGAGCTATGTGGCGAGCAGCTGGCTCAGGCACTGCTCCTCCATCCATGCCTGGCTTTTCCCCCTCCATGGTTCTTGCACCCCAAGGATGCTCCCATGATGATACCTGCTCTTCCCTGCATCCATCAGCTTGCCCCTCCTCAATTCTCCCCTACCTGGAGCAGCACAGCCAGTCAGGCTCTCTGGGCTACCCATCACCCTTGTGCAAATCATGGGGTAGGAGGTGCAGCTGCAGGGACCCTGTGCTGCCCTCACCCCAGCCTAACACCCGTTCAGCACACCCAGGCACCAGGCTGAGCCTTAGGAAGATGTGAGAGTGGATGGAGATGAAAGCCTGCAGCTCAGCCCTTGCTGGATGCAGCAAGAAAAGCAGCTGTGGGTTTAACAGCATCCTCTCCTGCCCACCGAGCTCACTGCCCTGCCTTCATCTCCATTTGCCACATCTGCCTGCACTCCCCACCAAGCTCAGAGGCAACACAGCATCCAGGCAGAACGATGATTGGCAATAAATAACCAGTAACGAATCTCAGCACCACACACAGGTGGATCTGCAGGGCCAGGCGAGCAGCCTGGGCTCACCTGGCATCTTACTGGAGCGGAAAGCAGGGGACAGGGGATCAGAGCCACTTCTGATGGGACACCCTCCACTAGAAAGCACCACACTGGTTTCTCAGCAGCAAAATAACGATTTTTCAGGGCAGAGAGTAAGAGACAAAGGGAAGGTGCCTCCCACCCTTGGGATATGGGAAATCCCAACTCACATCTCTGCCTGGAAACCCGAAAAGGCACCAGTCACCAGCAGCCTGCCCCAGAGGCAGGAGCTCTCTTGTCTTAACTTTCCATGCAACTTCCTAAAAGCCCTTGCATTTATCCCCAAAATACGGAACAGGGAATAATGCTGTAACCTCAGGATCTGGGTTTTTTATCCTGGTCCAAAACCATCCCTCTCTCCAGCCAGCGCCGGTCTCTGCGAGGCCTCGCTGCCCAAAGTTTCTGTCCGGTTTGGCCAGGGAGCAGCTGCAAGTTCTTAACCACCCCGGGGGTGGGGGGTGACTGTCAGATACACCATCCCCAGGCATCCCGACTTCCAGCATCCCCCCGAAGAGCAGACCTCAGCCAGCCCTGCTAAAGGCAAGGGCAGCAGCGTGCTCCACGCAGGGGAGGAGGAGAGTGCCTGCTTTTGGCTTCTTTATTTCTCCTCCAAAATAATCTTATCTACAGCCCCCGCAATGCAGCTGCTCCCGATTCCCAAAAGCCACAGGTGCCCCGAGCATCCGAGGAGGAGGAAGACGGGGGAGGGCGCGGTTTGGACCCCCGGACAGGGCGCGGAGCCGCTTCCCCGCCGAGGGAGGAGGAAGAGGAGCAGCAGCGGCGGCGCGCAGGGACCGAACCTCTCCCCCAACCCATCCCCCGCCCCCATCATCCCCCCGGGAGTCTCGGCCCCGCTTTACCTGCCCGTTGCCGGTGCCGCTGCCCGATGCCGGTGGCCGGTGCCGCCGCTCCGGGCGCGCCGCTGCCCGCAGCGTTTCGCCCCCTCCCCGCCCCAAGCACCGCCCCGACGGGGCGGGCAGCGGCCGCCGCCGCCGCGCCTGCGCTGGGACCGCACCGGGGACAGGCACGGGGGTTGGGGACCGGCAATGAGAGCCGGCACCGGGAATCGGCGTTCCCGGCCGCTGCGTACGGGGACTGGCCCCGCCGGGCAGCGAGAGATGGGAGCGGCACCGGTTAGTGCTGGTCCAGAACCTGCGCCCGGGACTGAAGGGACCGGTGTGGCGAATCCCGCCGGGAAGCGGGATTTGGGGGTCGGCATTGCCCAGGCACCGAGACCTGGGGTCGTCCGGGAAATGGGCCCAGAAGCGGGAAAGGGGAAGGGGGTGGTACTGCCCTGATGGGGAATTGGGGCGGGGAACCGGGGCTGCCCAGGCACCAGCACGACCGGCTACTGGGGTACTGGGTACTGGGGTACTGGGACCAGTGCCTGGATCACCTGGGCACTGGCAGTAGCCATCAGCACCTCCCCAGGCACTGACACTGGGACCCGTGCTGGATACTGGCATTGGATACTGGGACAAGGTCTCACTGACGCTGCCTGGGACTTGGCAGCAGGCTAGAAACTGGAAGGACTGGAGCAGTGTGCACCGGCTGGACACTGCACACCAGGGCCATGCAGGGGTGCACTAGGACATCAGCACTGGGGAATGCAGGGAGAGTCGTCAGGGGTCACAAGATTTGGGTGCAGAGGGGACATCCCCCAGCCAGGCAGGAATGATGCAGGGCAGGGTTGCTGGGGTTGAAGCTGTGTTTTCCAGCCTGAGACCGAAATTGTGTTTTGCAAGAGGGAAACTGAGGCACGCAGACGGGGGTTCAAAACCTGTGTAGGTGCTTGGAAGTGGATGTGCAGTGGATCATGGGCCTGGCGATGGGGCCGAGGCGACGAGTCATTCTCCCAAAGTGGAAAACATACATTCCCAGTCCCCAAATACACAGCCAAGAAGGTGGGGGTGGGAGGGGAATAAACAGGACCCACTCCAAAGTGTGGGAAGGAGCTGGTGGGGTTTTGCAGACCCTGTGTCGTGGGCACTTCTGATGTGACGCTCTGACTTGACACGCGAGCTTTACTGATGATACTCAGGAGTTATCATTAATCAGGCCAAAAATGGGTGGCAAGGGAGGAGCAATTAAATAAAACGATTGCAAAGGATGGGAATAAACTCTTTGCATTCAGAGTTGTGGGCGATCAGACTCTTAGATGGACAAAAAACCCCAGGGCTAAGGGTTAGCTGCTGCCTGCCAGCCACAGAGCGAACGCCTGAGGACATCTGCTTCGCCACATCTGCGGTGATGCAGTGAAATTTCGGTGATAAAATTAGAAAGGGGGCCGTGCCTGGAGCAGCGTTAAGCCTGGCACGAGCTCCCGTTCCCACCGAGGTGTCACCTGCAGCTGCACGTGGCCACCGCGCATCACCCCTAGAGCCAGCCATCCCCTCAAGTTCCTTATCATCCCAAACCTTCCCGGGCTTTTCCCATCGGGGTTCGTGGTGTTTTATGGTGATTCCACTGCTTGCTTGGTTCATGCAGCGCTTGCCTTTCAATTGTTTTAATCCATTTATTAGCTGAAGGAACGGGAAAGCCAAAAAACCTCCAGTTCTGCGAGCGCTTCCCTTGGCAGCAAAAGCCATTTTCTTGTCTTTCCCTTCTCTTTGCTGGTGTTTCCCCCACTCTGCCCAATGCAAGTCGCTGCTGCAATCTGGTTATGCTCATAAACCAGTTCAGCGCATGGTTTCACGCACCCCTTTTCTCTCCCCTCATCAAAAGTCACCAAGGGTTAAAAAAACCCCAACCCTGAACCCGAAAACCCATAGGGGTTTTAGGACTCTGTATTTAGAGAGCCCTAAGGCTATGTGCAGTGCTGAACCATCACCTCCCCTGCAGAGAGAGGCTGAGGGAGCTGGGCTTGTTCAGCCTGGAGTAGAGAAGGCTGTGGGGGGACCTCATTGCAGCCTTCCAGTCCCTGAAGGGAGCACAGAAACAGGAGGGGAATCCACTTTTTCAAAGGGTAGATAATGGCAGGACAAGGGGGATGGAGTGAAGCTGAAGGAGGGAAGGGTTAGATGAGATATTAGGGGGAAGTTCTGTCCAGAGAGAGTGGTGAGGTGCTTGAACAGGCTGCCCAGAGAGGGGGTGGGTGCCCCATCCCTGGAGGTGTTCAAGGCCAGGTTGGATGGGGCCCTGGGCACCTTGTGTAGCTCCAGGCCTGGAGGTTGGTGGCCCTGCCTGTGTCAGGGGGGTTGGAACTGTGTGATCCTTGGTGTCCCTTCCAACCCAGACCAGTCTGTGATTCTATGATCACTCAAACTGAAGCCTCAAAACAATCAGTAGCTGTGGTTTTGATTCAGTGATGGTTCAAAAACTCCCGCAGCAAACAGGAAAGACCTGAAAAGGAAAGAAAAAGGGGGTTTTGGGGGAAGACAAAGCCTCAACCCCTCCGTTTTCAATTCTTGATGGGGAAGGGTAGATCCTCCTCAGGTGTCCGACCCCCAAATTCTCAGTAACGGTCTTAAAACCAGCTACCGGGCAGGCTGGGACAGGGATGGCTGCTGCTGAGCCCCAGGAGAGCGCAGAGCCTGTTTTGATTTGCGACGCGCTTCAGCGGGAAGACAGTCCATTGCTGTTAGTTAATTAACTAATACCATCATCCATCATTCCTCCCACCAGTATAAACACCTCCTGCCCAGTTAGCTGCCGCCGGGCTTGCATTAACAGCAACAGAGGTAAAGAGGGGAATTCCTGTTGCACTGGCTTGCACCCCAAAGCTGCTAAGGGGGAGCACCTCTGCTGCTGGGGATGGGGGGATGAGTTTGTCATCCCCAGGGGTGATGGGTGATGCCGTGCAGCGCCAGGCAGAGGGATTAAAATAGAAAAAAGGAGGAAGTAAAATGAAAACTGGGATAAAACAGGCTCACCCCATGAGGCAAATCAGGTTTTATTTTGTTAACTGCCTGGAAAACGTTAGGGAAAAGCTCCTTCACTGAATTAAAGCAGTGAGAGGGTCCCCAGCCACCCCCATCTCCCCACGGGGCCCAGAGCCCTGTCTCATCACAGCCCCAGATCTCTCTGCTTTAACTTAGTTGCGTTTTCGATTTCAGCCTCAGCAGGGGGAAGAGAAGAATGTAAATTCGATGTGTAGCGACGCTGCTCCTCAGCATCATACAGATGGGGCCGCGGCCACGGGGTTGACATGAGGGCTGTGCAGGTTTTGGGGAGGGGGTTGGGGGGAGGAAAGGAAGAAATAGTGATGTTTCAAAACCAGACCCTGGAAATAAACAAGAACAAGGTGAAAGGTGAAGTAGAGGAGGGGAAAGTGCATCTTGTGGTTCCTATGATAAATAGGATGATTAATTTATTTTTTTTTTCTTTCTGGGATTTCAAGGCAGATAACTCAGTGAGGTTTTCCTCCTTCCCAGGAATAATTTGTTGTTCTTGCTCATGCAGGGGACCCCCAAAGTGAGTTTTGGTCCTGGGATTTATCCAAGGTGAGGGTCTGCCTGCCTAGGGCAGTGGGAAGTGAAGAATTTCCCACTCATGTCACCCTGCAAGGCCAGTTCTCCCCCTCCAAGGGCATATTTGGGAGAAAGAAGTGAGAAGATGACTGCAGGTGGGCAGTGGCACCCATATCCTCATTTTCATGCAGTGGATACACAGAGAGCAACCTCACAGCCCCATGCAGGAGCAGCCTCTGATGAACCCATCCCCAAAGCAGGAGCAACCTCCAATGGCCCCCTATCCAATGCAGGAGAAACCTCTGATGGCCCCACCACCAATGCAGGAGCAACTTCCAACAGCCACATCCCCAGTGCAAGAGCAACCTCCTACAGCCCCATCCCCAGTGCAGAAGCTGCCTGGCAGGACCAATCTGAGCACTGTTGATTCCACCAAGTTGCAGTCTTCTGCTACTCTTTGAAGACAGCAAGAAATGAGCCTACTGCAGATTAACAGCATCATAGGGGTTGGAAGGGACCTCCAGAGATCATCGAGTCCAACCCCCTGCCAAAGCAGGGTCCCTAGGACAGGTCACACAGGTTGGTGTCCAGATGGGGCTGGAATATCTCCAGAGCAGGAGACTCCACACCCCCTGGGCAGCCTGTTCCAGTGCTAAAATTCCTACTACAATGCCTCCAGTGGTCCATCTGCACTTAGAATTAACAGAATCATTCTTGAATTCTACAAAGTTGCTTGCCCTGGTCGCAGCCTCTGGAATAACAGTAATGTATTCTCTCCTCTCCCTCTCCACATGATTGCAGCATAATCTCCTACTCACTTGATTTATTTAAGCAGGCCTTCAGATGCTCCAGTAATGGGAGTCATTTAGGTCCCTCTGCAGATATGTATTTATTTATTGCTGTTCATTTAAACTGCAGAGCCAGTTGGCAGGAGAGAGACAAGACTGGGGTCACAAGGATGTTAAATTATTCGCTGTCAAAAATAGCTGGTTGAGAAAGTTAAATTAAGCAAGGTCGTTCAAGGTCATAGTCAATCACTGGTGGGAGAAGGATGTTAATTAGCTGTTTTATTTATGGGGGTCATCGTGACCAAAGGACCAGTAGTTGGTAACAAAAAGGGAAACTACAGCAACTCCTCTTGGTTTTTGGCAGGGGCAGCTCTTGGGTGAGAAGCCAAGTTGCTGTCCTTGACCACAGTGGAGAAGTTGAGGCTCTTGGAAGGCCGCATTGTGATGCTCAGAGACCCTGTGGACCCCCTTAAGGCATGAGCCAGCCCTTGCAAAGTCCAGCTTGGGGCTGAACTCAGCAATGCTCCTTTCACAAAGAAGCTTGCGCAGTGGCTGGGAGGTGACTGGCAGGGTTGGAGGTCTCAGAAGGCATCTGAAATACTTTAGTTGCTCATGCAGACAGATGCTTTCCTAAGACTTTGCCACCTCTGTTAGTACACAGTCCAGTAGCTGCCTATCCTTTCTGTTAATATTTGTGTTTCGTTTCACATTTGAACACCACCAGCGTCTTTTTGCAGCTATTAGATCATGCAATATCCTTTTCCTCCTAGTTCAAGTGCTGCCACAGGTCAGGGACCTCCTGCCTTTCCATTCTTCTCCATCGTGCACTACAATGGACCAGCTAAGTTAGGAAAATCAGTCAGTAAACTGGGCAGGTATGACATGGAGTCACTGGGACCCAAAAAGCCCGCTGCATGACCTCCCACAGGACAGCAGCACTCATGGCAGCCAGGTCTTTAATGCTGCCCAGAAGAGACATTTCCATCCAAAGATCCACATCATAAACCTTCAGCCTGAGAAGGCCCATTTCCCACCCCCCAATTTCTGCATAAAAGGAAAGGTGGAAACCATAAGCCCTGATGAAACCCATCCTCTGCCTCGCTGCCCTGGCCAATGCATCGGCCGTGGTTCGGGATGCGCTTGTGCCGTGATCCACGCAGCGTCCTGCTGGCAAACAGCTCCTGCTAATTGATAACTCTGCTGGGAAATCCATCCCATTAAATTCCCCACTTAATTGTCTGTATCAGCGCTCACTTGCACAGTCACAAATCAGGAGCCTTTTTTAAGCGTCGGCTGCTATTAAGCGAGAACAAAAGTCAACCAGCAAGAAGCTTGCTGGGAGGGGAATGACAACGTGACACTGGGGTTTGTACCAGAGGAGAGAGACGGTGCTGCAGCTGAGATGAAGATGGGTGCCGTGGCCCAGACAGATGCTAAGAGACTGGCCTTCCCCTGGGAAGCTAGAGAGGTGGATCGGCAGAGGAAAGATTATCACAGAATCACTGGGTTGGCAAAGACCTTTAAGATCATCAAGTCCAACCGTTCCTGTCCTGTGCTAAACCAGATCCCTGAGTACCTCATCTACCCATCTGTTAAACACATCCAGGGATGGGGACTCAACCCCCTCCCTGGGCAGCCTGTTCCACAGCCCCACAACTCTTTCAGTAAAAAATTTTTCCCTCCCATTTGATCTGACCCTGCCCTGGCACAGCTTGAGCCCATTGCCCCTTGTCCCATCTCCTGTTCCCTGGCTGAAGAGACCATCACCCACCTCTCTACATCCTCCTGTCAGGTAAATGTAGGCAGTGATAAGGTCTCTCCTCTTCTCAAGATGTGATTACACCCAAATAAGGTAACTCAACTATCACGAATCAACCTCTGGCAGCACTGGGCTGCTTGAGCATCTACTCATCTCCTTTATCCCAAATCCTCCTTGAATCCTTCCTCCTTGGGGATGACATCAGGTGACACAAGTGTGGGAAATGGGGCTCAGGTCACCAGTCCCTTGGCTGTCTGAGCAGTCTTTTGCTCGGCAAAAGACTGTGTAATTACAGGAAAGCTGGGCTTACCAGCAGCTTTCTTACCCCTCATTGATCCCACCTCCTACAGGTAGTACTCACCTACCTATGAATAAATGACTTTGGAGGAAAATGCCCAAGTGCTGAAGTAAAGATGATGTTGCAAAACCTGGTCTAGGGATGGGCTGCAGTACTAAACTCAAACATGCCAGCCCAGTCCTGCAGCCCCTCAGGGTAAACTTCACTTCAGGAGGTGAGGTTGGGGCAAGCATCCTGGCTAAACCCCAGCTGGGTTGGCAGCCAGGCGGCCAAACAGCTAAACCACTGTGCAGAATGGGGAGATGCCATCTAAAGGGCAGCTTGGAGGATGCAGACAGGAGCATTTCCCATCCTCTTAACCCAGCATAATTTCTTCTGGGCTCCAGAAGTCAAGTGTGACATGGCTCCTCTATTCCTGGGCTTTCAAAGAGCCGGGACACATCTCCCTGACAGAGCAGAGAGACTCAGATTTTCAAGGCTTCCAGACACAAGCCGATGGACCTAGGAGTAACAGAGAACTAACAGACTGTGGTGGTTCAGCCCCAACCAGCGGCTGAGCACCACACACTGCTCGCTCACTCCCAGAGGAGAAACAGACAGAGCCTCCCTGGGTTGGGATAAAGACAGTTTGCTGACAAAAGCTGAACAATAACAGCCCATGGCAAATTTACCTCACACCTGGTGATAACACAGTGAGTACTGCAGACAGGAGCACAACCCCAAACCCTGGCTGTACTTGCATTGCCCTGGAAGCACCACCAAGGAGGACCCCTACCCAACCAGCCCCTCTTATGGGGGAGTGATGTCAGGTGATGTGCAAAGAGCCCAGGCTAACTCAGCTCACCCGTGCTGGCTGCTTGGAGAGGTGAACTCTGGCCTGGCCAGAATGAGGACACAGCTGATGGTAATCATCCATCTTACCTGCTGCCCGCCTTCTGGACTGACTAATATAGAAAAGGAGGAGATGACAAGTCCCAGGACCATGTTCCTTACAACCCTTCGCTACTGAAAAGGCTTAAATCTTTCCTTGAACCCCCTCAAAGAAGATGCCAGGACCAGGAGGGAGTCGGTCAGTAATGACCTACATGTGCAGCCTTCTACCACAGCCCTGAGACAGCAGTAGAAAAAGGTGGTGGCCCAAGAGCTCCCACCTTGCCAGCATTTCATGGCACAAGCAACGCTGGAGAGTTTGGAAGTCAATGCCATCTCCTGGCCACAAACCCTCCAGGACTTTGGTCATGATTCAGCCATGAACACCCAGCAGGAGGGGACCAGGGCTCAGCTTCTTTAGCAGGGAGGCACTGCTGCTTGCCTTACAGGATTTTGCTCCATGACCTTGGTTTTTCTATGGGGTTTTTTGACAGTGAGAAGCAAGATGGTTTGAAAAAAAAAAAAAAAAAAAAGCAGGTCACCAGCAATCCCACATTCCCTGGAGAGGGAGGAAGGAAAGGATCTGGTGTCCTCTCAGCTGCTCTTTATTAATGACAGGTCAGAAGCCACCCAAACAAATGCTGACTCCAAACAGGCCTACCAAGTGCTTTTTAGGCAATTTTCCTGCTCGTTCTCTTCACCTCAATGACAAAAAAATATAAAACTGGGTTTTTTTTCCCCCTTCTGTCACCATCTCTGCCTTCACCTCACAGCAGAGAGACACCTGAAGCTCCCAAGAGTGCACAGACACCTGGGCAAGGCAGCACCTCACATCAAGGCTCTTCCATGCAATTCTTCTTGCAGATAAGCAGCTTGTTGTGACATTAAGACAACTTCTGATTGTCGCTTCACAAGGCTGAATCGATGCTGAGAGTGGTGGAATGACTTTGAATTTACACTGGTGTAACTGAGACTGAGTTTGGCTTGGTAACAGCTTCCCTGTGTTTCTGCTCACTGTGCAGAACAGTGGCTTGTTTCTGGAGGACTCACAGAAAGGCAGGGTTTGTTTTTCCTAAGTAAATTTTGGAAAACCCTGCTGTGACTTGACTTTCTCTTTGTTTCCCAATTGCCTGGGAGGGCCACGAAGATGCTCAGAGGGCTGGAGCACCTCCCCTACAGAGAGAGGCTGAGGGAGCTGGGCTGGTTCAGCCTGGAGAAGAAAAGGCTGTGGGGGGACCTCATTGCAGCCTGCCAGTCCCTGGAGGGAGCAGAGAAACAGGAGGGGAATCAGCTTGTTAAAAGGGCAGAGACTGGCAGGACAAGGGGGATGGATTAAAACTAAAGGAGGGAAGGGTTAGATAAGATCTTAGGGGGAAGTTCTTTACAGAGAGAGTGGTGAGGGGCTGGAACAGGCTGCCCAGAGAGGGGGTGGGTGCCCCATCCCTGGAGGTGTTCAAGGCCAGGTTGGATGGGGCCCTGGGCAACCTTGTGTAGCTCCAGGCCTGGAGGTTGGTGGCCCTGCCTGTGTCAGGGGGGTTGGAGTTCTGTGATCCTTGGGGTCTCTTCCAACCCAGGCCATTCTATGATTCTATGCCTAACAACACTGCCTATTTATAATGCTTAGATACATCAAAGCATGGGTGATCCTCAGATGTCACTTTTGAATTGCCCTCCTTGGCCTTTGGAGTGGTCAGCTCTGGGGAGGAGGAGCAGGTAACCATTGGACCTCATGGGAACACACTGAACCAAGTCCTTGCTACCACATGTGTAGAGCAAAGCTCCCAGAAGAAGACAGGACCAACGATGATTCAGATGATTCTCTACGAGATCAGACAGTAAGATGAATAGCCAGTGGATCTGAAAGAACAAATCTCCCCAGAGATTTATTAATTTTGTGCAGTGTATTTCTGGCTGAACTGTCTCCAACACCCACCTGAACCTAAGGGTTGGCCACTCACATCCATTAAATTCCAAGGAAACAGACATTTCAGAGGGGCTGAAGATAACTTGCTATGGTGACCATGTGTCCCAAGAGTCCCTTCATCCTCCTGCCCCAGGAACTGTGCACCCATATCACTCTAACCACATGGGAACACGTCATCTGGGAATTTCCCCATCATTTCCAAGGCAGATATTTTCACTTTACAACCTACTCCCCTTCCGCAAGGAGTATCTCTGGGGCATGTCCTGCAGGCTCCTAAGGTGTTTCTTTCTACATTCTGCTTATCAGCTTAACCTTGACCCCAGCATCAGCCTGCAGCAAGTCCAGCACTTGTGCTGACTCCTGCACATGGTGAGGAAGCCAGCTCCAACCTCTGCTCCCAGACCATCTCCGGTTACAGAGCTCAGGGAAGTTGCTTGAGTATTAATTAGAGAGGTCACCTCTACATCCCAGCTTCATCTGGGCTTAACTTCAAGCATTAGGCAAGCATAAACCCATTAACTCAATCAAGATTTATTTGCTGCAGTACAGATTGGCTGGAAAGGCGGAGCTGAGGCTGTGGGAATAAACATCAGCAGCGTAATTCTTCGTGTAAACTCCACTGCTCAGCATCCTCATCTAACCCCCCCAACCATAATCCAGCTGCTGTGTCTGGGAGGCCACAAGCACCTTGGCTCAGGCACAGCCCCCTCAAGTGCAAGCTCAGAAATCATCCTCTTGCCTTGCAGCATCTGGTGATAGGCTTCTGCCCCTTCTTCCTCTGCAAGTTTGGTATTTCAGGGGAAAACGCTGTACTGTAGCCAAAAGGAACGTGGAGGAGAGGAGATGTTCCCAAATGTACCTTTTTTTTTTTTTTTCCCCCAAAAGAGATCTTTGACACAGCAGTTTCTCATTGCTGCCAGTTTGTGAAACAGACTCAGACATCATTTTGAGAGCTCTGGATACAGGGTTTTACCAGATACTGGGAAAAGCAGAAGCCACGTCCCCTGCAAAGAGAGGCTGAGGGAGCTGGGCTTGTTCAGCCTGGAGAAGAGAAGGCTGTGGGGGGACCTCATTGCAGCCTTCCAATACCTGAAGGGAGCACAGAAACAGGAGGGGAATCAGCTTGTTAAAGGGCAGAGACTGGCAGGACAAGGGGGATGGAGTGAAGCTAAAGGAGGGAAGGTTTAGATGAGATGTTAGGGGGAAGTTCTTTACAGAGAGAGTGGTGAGGTGCTGGAACAGGCTGCCCAGAGAGGGGGTGGGTGCCCCATCCCTGGGGGTGTTCAAGGCCAGGTTGGATGGGGCCCTGGGCAACCTTGTGTAGCTCCAGGCCTGGAGGTTGGTGGCCCCTGTGGCAGGGGTTGGAGCTCTGTGATCCTTGGGGTCCCTTCCAACCCAGACCAGTCTGTGATTCTATGATTACCAGTGTGACTCCTGGTCACCAGCTGTGCTGTGCAAATACACCCCTCACACACTGGTAATAGAGATGACGGTACCAATGACATCTCGTGTGCCTTCATTCCCCTCACTTACCAAGTTTTAGAGACCAGGGATGTCTCAATCAGGAATCTTCAGAATGTGACACTACTTTTAAATGCTCTGTGCAGGAAGTGCAGGCTCAGGTTTACACAGAGGACCCTAAATCTTCAGAGGGTCCCAGGGAAGGCTTCTCCACTAACCCCAAAACTACAGTATGTCCAGAGCCCACCAAAACTTCAGCAAATCCTGCTGACTTAGCTAGGTTGGGTTTTTTTTCCTTAACACCTCATTTGATTAGCACTCCAGATAGCTTTCCCCTCTCTTTTGCACCACTGAACTGCCTTAAGTCAAGCAAACGAATAGCGACACGGTTTCTGAGCAGACCTGTGGTGCTGCCAAGAAGCTGTTGCCTCATTAAATCTGTGTCATATCTACTTTTACTCACACAAGGATGCATGGCTTGACTGCTGGGCAGTGTTACACAAGTCAAGAACTTGGGCTTTTTACATGTTTCATAGAATCATAGAATCACAGACTGGTCTGGGTTGGAAGGGACCCCAAGGATCACAGAGCTCCAACCCCCTGACACAGGCAGGGCCACCAACCTCCAGGCCTGGAGCTACACAAGGTTGCCCAGGGCCCCATCCAACCTGGCCTTGAACACCTCCAGGGATGGGGCATCCACCACCTCTCTGGGCAGCCTGTTCCAGCCCCTCACCACTCTCTCTGGAAAGAACTTCCCCTTCTCATTTAAACCTTCCCTCCTTTGTCTTCAATTCATTCCCCCTTGTCCTGCCAGTCTCTGCCCTTTAACAAGCTGATTCCCTTCCTGTTCCTCTGCTCCCTTCAGGGACTGGAAGGCTGCAATGAGGTCCCCCTGCAGCCTTCTCTTCTCCAGGCTGAACAAGCTGAACAAGTTTCAGATTCTTTGTTGCTGGGAGTTGTTGTTGGTGTTTTTTAAAGGAGATCGCATCGCATGGTCCATGGACAGAGCACTGGAGAAGGAACCAGTAGTGCTCTGCTCCTGTGCAAAAAGCAGATGTTAATGCACCTTTCAGAGCTCACAGGCAGCCTTTCCAGCCTCACAATGTGGAAGAAAGAGCAGTTCCTCCAGTTCTTTCCCAGCTCTGCAACCCTACCCGCTGGCTCGTCCTGCAATTACGCCTGAGCTCATTAACTAAGCAGTTGCCAGACCTGGCTGAGATTTGGAGAGGAGATCTAGGGAAAAGACAGGTGTTGCAAAGAAGTGGCAGGGCTGATTCACAGCTTGGCTTCCTTCCCTTTGAATCAGCAGGAAAATAATTAATATCCCAGGCTAGCAATAGGGGACAGCAGCCAGCTAGGTAATTATATGGTTCCCTTACAATCGAAGGTCCTCTTTACTTTTTAATAGCTCAAGTAATCCCACTCACTTGCCAGTTGTGACGAAAGGGCTGTATTAATTAGCAAACAAGAGCGAAGCATTTGGTAAGGGAAAGCAAAGACAAAATGATTATCTTTGCCTTAAATTCTCAATGGAGCTTCTTGTTTCCTCCTTACAGTGGTGTGTAGGGGTGCTTTCAGTGGACCCCAGCTGATCTGGGCCGTGGAAGGAGATACGGCTGCATGAGGCATGAACATCTCCCCTATGAGGAAAGGCTGAGTGAGCTGGGACTGTTCAGTCTTGAGAAGACTAAGGTGGGACCTAATTAATCTTTATAAATATCTTAAGCATGGGATGCAGGGGGAAATGGCCAGCCCCTTTTCAGTGTCTGTGGGGATAGGACAAGGGGCAATGGCCTCAAGTTGGAGTCTAAGAAGTTCCACACCAGTATGTGGAAGAACTTTTTCCCAGTGAGGGTGAGGGAGCCCTGGGACAGGCTGCCCAGAGGGTTGTGGAGTCTCCTTCTCTGGAGATATTCCAGCACCATCTGGACACCGACCTGTGTGACCTGTCCTAGGGAGCCTGCTTTGGCAGGGGGTTGGACCTGATGATCTCTGGAGGTTCTGTGATTCTCTGATTCTATGTCTGCAGGACAGGCTTGGGATACTTGACCTGGGTGCTACATCCTTTGGGAGCCTTTTGTCTTGGTCCAAGGGATCCCAGGGGGATGGTGCTGTCTCACACAGGAATCCCTGTGTTTCAAAGGGGAAAAAAGAGAGAAACCACCAGACCCAGCAGCGGTCGTACGGCACAGAAAGACCCATCACCATGTGTGAGGCTGGGAAACTGTACTTGCCACGGATATAAATCCATCCCAAAGCATCCAGGTCGTTTCATCTTTGAACACAGTGTTTTAATAAGTCTAAAGATATACATGTCTAATGAAATGCCTTTTTACTGCTACCTGTCTTTGCTGGTGAAAGGGCACTGAAGACAAAAAGAGAGAAAGGAAGAAAGGGTTTCAGAATTGGGAAGGTTTCTATTTTAACTCTGAAGACAGGAAAAACCTAACCCAGTTCAGGGACAATGATAAGAGGAAAAAAAGGAAGGTGGAGAAGAGGAGGCTGAGGGGAGACCTTATCACCACCAACAATTACCTGCCAGGAGGTTGCAGAGAGGTGGGCACTGGTCTCTTCAGCCAGGGGACAGGAGATGGGACAAGGGGAAATGGGCTCAAGCTGTGCCAGGGCAGGGTCAGATCAGCTGGGAGGGAAAAGTTCTTCCCTGGCAGAGTGGAACAGGCTGCCCAGGGAGGGGGTTGAGTCCCCATCCCTGGATGTGTTTATCAGATGGGTAGATGAGGTACTCAGGGATATGGTTTAGCACAGGACAGGAAGGGTTGGACTTGATGATCTTAAAGGTCTTTTCCAACCTTGTGGTTCTGTGATGGAAATCCCCTTCCCAATCAGCTTCTTACAAGGAGAAAAGCCCCAAGGAGGGACAAGCATGGGACACTGTGGCATCCCTGGAAGTTTCACACAGCATCTTGGAAAAGGCTGCGCTTTGCTGGGGTGTGGCAGCTGTGTATGGGGGGGTACAGGTAGGGGGTGTGGAGCATCATGTTGGGCCAGTCTCCCCATTCTCAGGAGAAAACGGGGTGGTTCCCAGGCACAAGCATCCCTGTGCTGCTGCCACATCGCTGCACGCCAGCTTTTATATCTGGGGCGGGGTGTGAGTTAATAGGTGAAAGAGCTCAGGCGGGGACACAGGGCATCATCTCTTCCTCTGGGCACCTGAACTGAGGAAGTATTGATCCAGTTGTACCCACGGATTGATGCTGTCAAACTGGACTCTGCCAGGGGAAATCCCACAGCCTGATATCTAGGCGAGCGCAAGTGATCGTGGAAATCATGTTGGCCACTTGGGTTGGCTCCTTCTCCTCAGCCAAGGAAGAAAGAAAGACAGACAGACAGGAGGAAGGAAAGATGGAGGGGAAGGAGAGGGAGGAGGAAGAGAAAAAGAAAAAGAAAAAAAAAAGCCAGGGGGAGAAAGGAGAAAAAAGAGGGGGGAAATGGAAAAGGAGGGAGAGGGAAAAGGGGGAGAGGGAAAGAGGGGAGAGGGAAAGGGGGGAAAGGGAAAGGAGGGGAGAGTGAAAGGGGGAGAGAGAAATTAAAGGCCTTTAATGCAAGTCCAGTACAGTTTCACTCTTCACCTTGATGTGGAACATACCTTTGCAGCTCGTATAGATATATGTGCCTTTCTGGGACTGATACAGGAGATTTACAGCTGCTGTCACACCTTAATGAGTAACACTGGAGACTCCTCCTGCTTTCTTTGATCTGCTGACTTCTGAATTCAAGCTGCAGGAGCCACCTCTGACATTACCAGGCTCTGTGTGTGTGTGTATACACCTGTATAACTGAAATTAAAATATAGCAAAAGTTGTCAGCGAGTGTTTCTCCCATTTTGCTCCATCTCCCTGATCTAAGATCTCTAGGTAGAAATAGCCATGCTGGGCATGGCTTCAGGCAGGGAAGCACCAGGGATTAAATTGAAATTGGAGAGGAGATCTTAAAGAGATGTTCTCCTCCACCTCCAGCCTTCCCATCTGATGATGTTTCTGCTGCAGATACTCATCGCTGGAGGTAACTGCCTCCTCAACTGTCTAGCACTGGTAAATGTACTTAAGGCATGAATGACCAGGTTTTTATGGGGACTTGGGATTCTGGCTTTACAAAGATGTATTGAGAGTGGTGCCTACTGATTTCCTACAGCCAAGAGTTTATTGTGGGTTTGCGGTGGGGCTGTTGCTGTGATGGTTGTACAAACCTGACCTGGAGCTACTGCTGTGCCCCAGCATGGAGAGGGAGGGAGCTGCAGGAGCAGCATGGATCATGGGCTGGCAAAAGGGGCTTTCACCCCATCCATGAACATGACGTGGTGTGAGTGTATAGAATCATACACTGGTCTGGGTTGGAAGGGACCCCAAGGATCACAGAGCTCCAACCTCCTGCCACAGGCAGGGCCACCAAACTCCAGGCCTGGAGCTACACAAGGTTGCCCAGGGCCCCATCCAACCTGGCCTTGAACACCTCCAGGGACGGGGCACCCACCCCCTCTCTGGGCAGCCTGTTCCAGCCCCTCACCACTCTCTCTGGAAAGAACGTCCCCCTAATATCTCATCTAAACCTTCCCTCCTTCAGCTTCACTCCATTCCCCCTTGTCCTGCCATTGTCTGCCCTTTAACAAGCTGATTCCCCTCCTGTTTCTCTGCTCCCTTCAGGGACTGGCAGGCTGCAATGAGGTCCCCCCGCAGCCTTCTCTTCTCCAGGCTGAACCAGCCCAGCTCCCTCATCCTCTCTCTGTAGGGAAGGTGCTCCAGCCCTCTGATCATCTTAATGTCCTCCTCTGGACTCTCTCCAACAGTTCCACATCTTTCTTGTATGGAGAAACCCACTGAAGTATCAGGTGTCTTGGGCTGTGCTGAAGAGCCACAACTCTCTGGAGGGATGTAGGAGAGCGCATGGGCTGCAAAGCAAATTGATAGCCAACTGTCAAATTCAGGGGGATGTGGCAGAGGGAACTTCAGCAGAAACAGCTCCAGGACGTTAATCAGCTCTCCTGCTTCAGTTCATGCCAGCAGCAAGGAAGCACAGCTGGAGTTTGTTTGCTTTTCAGATAACCTGTGTAAAAATATCCCTTCTCTAACAGCTCTGCTGTGATGCTGCCGCTCGCAGGTTTGTTGCTGGTTTTCATCTTGTAACCATCATTTAATCTTATTTTCATTCCAGCCAAGGCAGGACATTAAAAACAAGATGAAAGAAAAAATAAATAGAAGGAAAAAACCCACAAAGCCAAAAGAACCCCAAGCCCAAACAAGCAAACCCTTGGAGGGCTCCAAACACAATCCTGTTAAACAATGACTCACATGTGCCTGGACAGGTTTGCCTGGGTGCAGAGTGGATTGGGCTGTCCTGTTCATTGCCTCTCTTACCCTAGCAAGTTGAGCTTGTCCCCAGGCTCCTACAGGGCTGCAATATTTGAAGACATTTACTCCACAGTGCTGTTCAGCAGTGAGTCAACACGCCAGCTACGAGGGGAAAGCAGAGCTAAGGTTAGGCATCCACATAAATCACCCCAGCCCCCATGCTCGGCCAGCCTATAAATACTGGGAGCTTGACATCAGTTTACATCAGCAGAGTAACTCAATTAATTAAATTTCTGTGGGATCATGCGAGCTGCTGTTCATTAGCATTCACCTGCCCGATCTCAGCCATGAGGAACCACTGAGTCAGAGCACTGGGTGTCTCACGGTGCCGCTGGGCGCTGTGCTGTGGGTGCACAGCCCACAGGAGCTGCGGCCGTGAAGGTCTGGCTGGTCCCTGTGTGTTTGTCAGTGCCATTAATTACTGCTAATGTCATTAAGTCGGTGTGTGCGCCTTGCATGCTAATTACACGGGCAGTCTCAGGGAGATTAACAAGGTTGGATGTTTTTCAGTGGCTATTTGGGTTACTGTAGCAGCTGGGAAGTGTCCTGCACTGAGACCCTTGGGTGTTGCATGTGAACAAGGTGAGATACCCAGCTTGGGGATGTCTCACCTTGGAAAGAATTTAAGAGCCAGGATGCTGGATCAACCTTGCAAAGCAGGTCTGAAGTAAGTCAGTGCAGTTTCTGCTTGTAGGTTGGGATGTTTTATCCATCACAGGTCATGCTCCACACATCAGCTCTGTGTTGGTAGACACAGGGTTCCTCACATGCACAAGGTGAATGAAGACATCATCCCAGCTCTCTTCCTGCTCAGGGTGCAGGTGACCTCCTCGAGCTCCGGGTCTCAACATGACACTGAGGATCAATTCATGGATCTTTGTCCTGCCTCTGCTGATCTTCCTTGCCACACCAGCAGGTGGTGGTGCGCAACCATGGTGGTTTTCTGTCCTGTCCCCTCTCCATGGGGACCCCTCTGAGGAGCCCCACTGAAACCCAATCTGGTGTTGGGCCTATCCCTTCAGGCAACTCAAGACTTAGGTGTTGGAGAAGGAGCTGTTTGGGGAGGCAGAGACAGGGCAAATAGCCCTAAAGATGCTCTCTGAGGACACAGAGTGCTCTGGTCGGTTCAAGCCTTGTTTTCCATTAGGCCAGGAGATCAGAGAAACCCAGAATCTCCTGAGCTGGCAGGGACCCATAAGGCCCATCGAGTCCAACTCCTGGCTCCACACAGCCCAGCCCAGTCAGAGCAGGGCACTGAGGGCATTGTCCAGACACTTCTTGCCCTCAGCCCAGCTCGGGGCTGTGACCACTTCCCTGGGGAACCTG
Source organism: Hypotaenidia okinawae (assembly GCA_027925045.1). NCBI lineage: Eukaryota > Metazoa > Chordata > Aves > Gruiformes > Rallidae > Hypotaenidia > Hypotaenidia okinawae. The sequence continues at coordinate 213,411,251 of BSDF01000001.1, forward strand.
TGCCAGTGCCTGACCCCCCTCTCAGGACAGAACCTCTTCCTGACATCCAACCTAAACCTCCCCTGGCGCAGCTTCATGCTGTTCCCTGGGGTTCTATCCCTGCTCCCCAAAGAGAGGAGATGGGCACCTGCCACTTTGCTCCCCCTTGTCAGCAGGAAGCATGTTCAACAGAAGCACATTGAGTGCTCGGTCCCTTGGGTAAGAGCCAAGCCAAGATCACTTGAGCTGCTTGAGGTATGTTTGCAGAAAACCAGGAGCCACCTAGTGACCCACAGAGGAGACAAACCCATTACTGACCCCGTTATGTCAACCATCTCCATGCATGTAGCTCCAAAGGTCTAGACTGGATCACCAGCTCCTCTGCCAAACTAGCAGCAAGTGTCTCCATCATGGGTACGGTGTCTCCATCATGGGTACAGCACCAGGCACAGCCAAGCCTCTGGTCAGAGCCAGTAGGATTAAGGCCTTGCAAATACACAGCTTCAGTTTTAGCCTCTGAGCAGGCTGCATGAAGAAAAAAACAAGGGAGGGAATTGGGAGGGGAGTTTGGAGAAGAGGGAATGGGAAATTAATAAAGCTGCAAGTAAATTAGCAGTGTTGAAAGGGAATTGTCAGGCTCAAAATTGAATTTTCTGGTTGGGAGGAGGTCTTTGACAGAACCACAGTGCTTTTCTCCCCAGGGAAATTTCCAAGTCTTCCTCGGGTCTGGGCCAGCCACAGGCTCACAATGCAAAGCTGGATTTCACCCAGCCCTGCGTCCAGGCAGCGCTTCTCCTGGGGGGTTTGGATGTGCCTCTGTGTACAGCACCACTGTCTCCCCCAGGCATTTACACCACTGCCTATGTGGTTTCCTGCTCTGTGCTTTTGGCCCCTGAATATTTGGTTTGAGGTTGTCCCTGCAAAGACAAAGCTGTGCAACAGCCACGAGCAGGAGAAAATGGGCTCTCTGAAGGGGCTCGGAGAGCTGCCAGAAGCAGGGAATCACTGATGGTCACTACCTGACCCTGGCTGTTGAGGTGTGATGAGACTTGCTGGGCAAGTGCCTACTGGTCCATGATTTCTGCCTGGAGAGGTTCTGCACTGCAGCAGTTTTCCTTCTTGCTCACTGAAAGAAACAGAAGGATGAGGCAAAGAATGCCTGACCTGCACACTCCCAGCTGGTGGTGCATTCACCTGGCTCCTGCCTTTTCCTCTCCCACCCATGACAAGTACCTGAATTCTCTTCCGACTGGTGCCCAGCAGGGATGGTCTTTGCAGGTGGGAAGGTCTTGCAATATTTGCAGTCACCTCCAAGTGCGGTCCAGTGCTCAAAGAGCCACAGGACAAAGCAGTAAAGACTGGGAACCCCAGAGCCTTGCACCTGAGTTTAAAATTAACACAGAATCGTAAGGGCTGGAAGGGACCTCCAGAGCTCATCGGGTCCAACCCCCTGCCAAAGCAGGGTCCCTAGGACAGGGCACACAGGTCGGTGTCCAGACAGGGCTGGAATATCTCCAGAGAAGGAGACTCCACACCCCCCTGGGCAGCCTGTCCCAGGGCTCCCTCACCCTCACTAGGAAAAAGTTCTTCCACATATTGGTGTGGAACTCCCTGTGCTCCAACTTGCAGCCATTGCCCCTTGTCCTGTCCCCACACACACTGAGAAGAGGCTGGCCATGTCCCCCTGTGTCCCACACTTCAGATATTGATAACCATTGATCAGATCCCCTCTCAATCTTCTCTTCTCAAGGCTGAACAGCCTCAGTTCATTCAGCCTTTCCTGACAGGGGAGATGCTCCAGGCCTTTAATCATCTTTGTAGCCTCTGCTGGACTCTTTCCAGGAGATCCCTGGCTTTTTTACACCAGGGAGCCCAGAACTGGACACAATCAATCACACCTCCCCCTTTATTTTAAAACATTTCTGGTTTGCTGGATGGGACCCATAAGGACCATTGAGTCCAACTCCTGGCTGCAAGAAAAAACCCAAGATGACCAAGTTGTGTTACTACCACAGGGGCTCCATCTGTGGCAGCTGCAGGCAGCTTCCCCATCACTGCAGCTCACACCAAACCTGCACTTCCACTTGTGCACCCACCAGCCAAGATGACACGAAGGGAGGGTGCAGCAAGGTGGGCAATGGTCTCTTCAGCCAGGGGACAGGAGATGGGACAAGGGGCAATGGGCTCAAGCTGTGCCAGGGCAGGGTCAGATCAGCTGGGAGGGAGAAATTCTTGTCAGCGCCTGGAACAGGCTGCCCAGGGAGGGGGCTGAGTCCCATCCCTGGATGTGTTTATCAGATGGGTAGATGAGGTACTCAGGGATCTGGTTTAGCACAGGACAGGAACGGTTGGACTTGATGATCTTAAAAGTCTTTTCCAGCCTTGTGATTCTGTGATCTACTCAACAGCACCAAGACAAACCAGCTAGCTCCATGTAACACAAAAGCCAAGAAACACCTGGGAAAAGTTATATTTAAACCAAAATTCTTTAATAATTTGAACTATAAAGACACAAATTAGTGCTTGACTGCAGCATGAATAACAAACAAAATACATTAAATATTTCAAAGCTACTGTGCTTTGCAAAACAAGATACATTGATACATGTAAGCATCATGTTAGTTACCAGCTGGTTTGGTATGAAGACTCAGTTCAGTATATCAAAACTGCCAACAAACATTGCTCAGTGCTGCTGTGGCTTACAAGTCAACTGCTAACTCACGTGTCACAGTGGTCTCTCACCTATCTTCAACAATATACTGAATTTTGGAGGGGGAAACACTCCCCTCCCCTGATCTTAGAACTAAGAATGTTAGGAAGTTTGGTCATGTAATGTGTGGGGTGTTTCATGTCCATGACAGATGGACAGATGTTATTTACTAAGACAGTAAACATCATCAGTGCATTAAGCTGAGCTCAACAGTCAACATCAATTTGGAAGATCAGGAGAAAAATCAGTTCTTGTTCAGTCTAAGGGGTTTATGCTGTTTATGTTGATTCAAAATCCAGGGAGCAATATTGCACACCAAAATTCTTCCACAGCCACTGACCAAGGCTTTAATTTAGAAAACATCTTGGTACAGGATTTGCTAAGAGCCTGTATTAAAGCCTGTCTGTGTTTAACATCAGTTTTGGAGGGACATACATGCATTCTACAGTTTTAGGGAAAGAAGACATTGTGCTTACAGCTGTTTGTGTATTTCAGTGATGATGGACAAATAATCAAAACACAGTTTATCTTTTAATTGGTAAAGTCCCAACAAGCTGCTCTGAACATCAGGCAGGTGAAATCTGTGCAGAAAAATTCTGTAGGCACTGGTTTAGGGTCTTGCATTAGCTGGTCTCTGAACTTGGTCCTTCTTAAATCTGGGATTACTTGCTTAACTGAATCTAGACATCGTCAGCAAGTAAAAAGGGAGGATTCTGAAGTAAAGCAAGAGGTTCAGGCATCAACTCTGCCTCCCAAAATTGTCTGTAGGAGTCTCCATATCCCCAGTGCTGTTTGGAACACCTGGTTCAGAGCTCCTGGAACGGGGCTCTGCATGATGTGCTTGCCTGACTGCTGTGCCCTCATGCTGATTGTCTCTGAACCACACACTAAAATAACCAGCTGTGGGGCTACATCCCTCAACCAGCTTTCAACATCTGGAAAGAGGCAACTGCATCAGGGACATGGGGTAGTCAGGCTTGAATCTGAGCTGAGCAGAGGCAGCCACATATTGGATAACCATGCTTCTGGAAAGGAAGTAAAAAGGGTGCTGTGACTCCTGCAGTAGAAGAGTTTTTAAACAGAAACCAAACTGAGCTCCCACCTACCAAGGACCTTTTCTAATGGACCCCCAGGAGGAAGCAGCCTCAGCTCTCAGAAAAGACCCGTGACAAAGAGATCAGGCACTTGGCAGCTCTAGGCAATCATGAGCAAGGAACTGAACAAAGACACCCAAACCCAATCTTAACAGCAATACAGCATGTTCCCTGTAAGTTACTTACAGACTCTCAAATGAAGCTGGCAGAGGACGTTCCAGATGGATAAGAAACGCCTTCATTCATGAACAGAACAATTCCTGTCACGTTCCACGCTCATAGAAGAGCAGCTACGTAATCTACAATGAACCAAATGCAATGGAGACCCTATCGCTTCTGTGGCAGAGTGCAGAGTCAGCAGGGGAAGTTAAATGCAGAAATAGCAAAACATTCAAGCTTGTTATGTAAGTAAAGTGCAGTTGTCAGGAGGGCAGTTGACGTAATGCTATGGGATTCTGTGCTTAAATTATTCTCCTGGCTTGTAAGATTTCTTAATCTCCTCCTAGCTTTCACGTCTCCTTGGTAATAAAGACTCCATCATTTACCCTCTTGGTAGTGAAGTCTCACAGTTCAACAGGACTTGCAGTTAACGCCTCCCAGCACCTACTCACAAAGTGCAGGTGGAGTTTCTTTCAAGTGAACCAAGTGTTTCACCTAAATACATTAATTTGCATTACTGGGGGGCACCTACTGCCAAAATTAAGGTGTGCTCCTGGATTCTGAGGCCTGCTGCTTCAGTAGAGCTCATCTTGCACTGAGCAGTGGGGTACTGAATTCTTCCACTACCTGCTATCAAATGCAAAAAATATATCCAGAAACAGGTTTTAAAATATCCAGTATTACTGAAACTCTTGAATGCAGACTAGGCAAGGTGATAGCAGCTATGATTCATGAAACTGGGAGCATTTTCTGTTGCTGCAACTTCCATGTGGAAGATTTAGCTGAAAAACTCATTCAGATGCTCAAAACCAAGTGCTGGAAGCACAGCCAGAAGAATCAACTGCATTTCAAATCACAGAGTTTCCCTTCAGCCAAACAAGGCAGTGCAATATTAGATTAAGAGAGAATTAATACTAATTATAAAAGAGCGTTTTCCATCACATCTTCCAAAATTAGGTATAACAAGTTGTGCTGTTTGCATCTGAGCTTTAAATGCCAGTTAACTGCCAAAAAGGTTTCACTCCACCTGTCTGCATTAAAGCATTCCTCCTGGAATGCCTTTCTAAAGCAGCCAGACATCTGCACACATGTGAACAGCAGACTGGGCACAAACTAAAAGTGACAGGTACCGAACAATTCAGGGTGTTTCGAGAGGGAACAGTCAGCCACGGATCAATACAACACTGTTGCCAACCTCAGGGGCCGCACAGTCTAAGGTTGCTCCGATGTCTGCACATCTCCAGGTGCAATTAAGGGCATGGGTATAGTACAATACGTGACAGAGGTAGATCGACTGTGTATTCCAATTCTGACTATGGGGTAGTCTTCTAAACACTCTTGGGTAGCACATCTTCCCCGTGCTTAAAGGAAAAAAGCATGAAAATGAAGCCCAGAGATGACTAATACTGCTGGCCAACACCACTGCCTTCAAAACACGGATCAGATGCCTCCTGATGGCAGATTTCTGTTCATCATGTCTCCAAGTCCTGGGTAATGCATGTCTTGAGCTGTATCCAGAAAAATCTAGATTTCAGGCATAAGGTACAGGGTGTTGAACTGTATTAGGACAGTAATTTGGAGGTTTCCCCTCTTATTTCCAAGGAATAACTTTGCAGCTCACGGTCTGCAGAGCGACTTGCTGCTGCTGTGTACCAAGCCAATGGTGGTGAGTTGGCAGATTTCCTGGTTCTTCATAAACATTAAAGAACAGAAGAGTCCATTGCTATTAAGTCCATCCAGTAGGATTCACATTAAAAGTTAACCTGCTGCTTCCACAATGCCCTTTAAAATTGCCACTGTCTGAATTCTACTAAAGAAACCAAAACCCAATGGATTAAAGATGACCCGTGTCACATGATGATGCAGTGCAAGAAAAGTTTGGGATATGCTTCTCTAAGGTTTGCAGGAAAGAAAATCAGCAAGTCATACAAGTGGTATAAATAAAAAGCAACTTAACAGACACTTAACACATTACAGGAGTCAGTATGTATGTCTTTCCAGGCACTAGGGAAAAGGCAGTCTGAATTTCATTGACATTGCCATTTTCAGCATCACACATGAGATCAGTAAGGCAGACAAACCAAAGCACCCATAAGTTTAGATTATTTAGGCTTAGAAGAACACACATTTTAAGTTACATTCTTCAGGGTCTAACATAACCTGAAAGAAAGGCTGCTGGAGGGGTGGGTAGAGCTGCACATGGATTTAGTCATTTGGAATGGAGGAAGAAGCCAATCTGCATAATTTTAGGGTTTTTTTTTAAAAGGTAAAAATATTAATGACAAATGAGATGTGAATGAAAAGCTAACAGGAACAATTTAAACAAGAGCTTTTCCATTTTTTTTTTTTTTAAATCCTGAAAATTTAATTGAACAAGATGTGAAGAAGAGACATAACTCTGCCTAGCTGAAAATGTGTAGGGGAATCCACAGATTTCTTTAAAATTTGCCATTTTAGAGATCCCTTATCAATAAGAAAGTGGCTTTTCAGCTCACTCTGGTTCCTGCAATTACAGGGAAACCCAACAGAGCCCCCAGATCTGCAAGTAACAAAACTAAGGCCACTAAAATAAAAGCTTTGTTTATTTTCTTAATACCATACTGTGCAGATGTCATGAGTGACTGTTGGTAGGTCTTCTTTCTGTACTGTTCCTGACATGGGACTCTTTCCCTAACTTATGGAAACATGTAAACACAAGGAAATTGGAGATGGTGCACAGAGCCATGCTTGGGAGAGCCTGGAGGTAAATAGGCAGGCACTTATTTTTAAGCTACATATTTAAAACAGCTTTCAGATTTCTTTACAAAAAATATGCCTCCTGGATAATTCAAGACACCTAATCCAAGATAGCCTTTTCTGACCTCTACTCTAGTAATTCCAACCTCTTTCAGTCTGAAGATTACTCAGGTTTCTCAACACAGATGCTGATTTTGTCTATGGGACTGGTTTTCAAACTGATATTCAAGAAAGGGTCTATTTGATGCCAAGAGCCCAAGGTCAGTCATGTAAGAAAAGCCACAGTTTTATCTGGAGATTGGCATCAGTAGGAATGCTACTGCTGAGCACAGAGGATGCAACTAAGCTGGAAAGAGGGAAAATAAAGATATTAAAGGGAGGAGACCATTTCAGTCAGTGTTGATTGTTCAATATGGATCTCAGTCCAATTTTTTTCAGCAGTTGGAGGAAGGAAACTTACACTAGCCAGGACTCGGTGGTCTGGGAGACACCTTTATACCTACATGACCGTGCCTGTGAGCATGTTTTAAATCAAAGCAGAATGGAATTTCCAATCAGTCTGAGAATATCCCTTTTTTCCTTCATGGCAAGAAGGATAAATCCTTCAGAGCATCAGAAGCAGGCAAAAATTGCATAGCACAGCAGCCAGGAGGCTCAGAGACAAACTCCGTAAGGTGCCCCAAGGTCTGAAGAGACAAAGCCACAGCCTCCAATATGAGGTATATTTTGAAAAACCATGTGAGTTCAATGATTTCTTTATGCTTACTTAATAACTTTCATCACCTGGGTAGGTAAAAACTGCAGAAACCAGAGGGTTTCCCCTCCCCCCATTAATCCCCAAAGTTCAGTTTTTAAGAAGCAGTCAGCTCCACAGAGTAACTGTGTGATGGGCAGATTAAGAACAAGCAAAGCACTGCCAATTATAACTTTGGGGTATCCTCAACATCAATCTTGTTCTTTACTCCTTCTTCAATATTTCTGAGTAAGAAGATGCTTCTGAAAGTCAGAACAAGTATTTAAAACTTGTAAAACAAGGGAAAGAGATGAATTGGAAGTTGAATTAGCAAACATCTAATGTGTTTGTCAATCTGGCATGACTGGGACATGGGAAATAAAAAGTATTTCTCCTGTTTATATAGTCTCCTGATGGATCACTGGTCACAGGAATTCAGTTCCCACACAGGAAAAGAAGCTCTACAACACTTCACCATCTTAAGTGTCTTCTGCTGGTGACACCCTGGAATACCCTCCACGATGTACCTCAGTTGGACTAAAGAGAAAGTTGAAGCTTGGTACAAAATGAACCAAATGGCACAGGTATCCCAAACGTTTTGCCTCAAATATAAATTGCAAAGGAGGCTGTGGTAAAGCAAGATAGAACAAAGCCCTAAATAAATCATTACATACTTCATTAATTGTATAAAAGTGCAAGGTTAAAGTAGTTCAGGTTAAGCATTCAGTTCACTATAGGCCACACAAATGCTTAGCTTGGCCATTGCTGGCCTGGTTTTGTCATTCAGTTACTAGGATTAGTTTTAACCACAGAAAGAACAACAACTGAATGAAAAATGTATGCAACCCACTTCAAAAATGGTTAATTTTCTGTGACCAGCACGAAATATTAGCTCAGTATCATCAGCTATACAATATATACATAAAAAATATTGTGTCTTAAACTTTGTTTTAACAACTTAGAATAAAGCTGTACTAAACATTTATTTCCCTAGCGTGCCAACTCTCCTCTCTGCTCCAGCCCAGAGATGTCCTTTCTTAGCAATGGTACTTGAATTGATGTGGAATTTCAATACTCCAGCCACTCTTAACTGTTGAATCGCTTTATTCGGCCAGGCTAGGTGATGGCAGGGGACTGCCAAGGTCCCAGTCAAAGCTTCTTGGGTGGCTCCACAAGAAGAACAGGCCAAATTCCAAAAATAAACTGTTAAAAGAAAAGTAGGAAGAGGAGAAAAGATTTCATGGAATATTATGTCTCTTGGAACAGAAAAGTAAATGCTGTTAACCATTTAACATGTTAACAAATGCTGACATTTAACCATATCTCCCCCTCTACTCTGCCCTGGTGAGACCACACCTGGAACACTGGGTCCAGTTCTGGGCCCCTCAGCTCAAGAACAACACAGAACTCCTTGAAAGAGTCCAGCACAAGGCCACCAATGTGATGAAGGGAGTGGGACATCTTCCTTATGAGGACAGGCTGAGGGAGCTGGGTCTCTTTACCTTGGAGAAGAGGAGACTGAGGGGTGACCTCATCAATGTCTATAAATATGTAAAGGGTGAGAGCCAGGAGGATGGAGCCAGGCTCTTCTCAGGGATGGACAGTGATAGGACAAGGGGCAATGGGTGCAAGCTGGAGCAGAGGAAGTTCCATGTGAATATTATAATATCCAGAGCACTGGGACAGGCTGCTGTCTCAGTGGAGTCTCTTTCTCTGGAGACACTCAAACCCCACCTGGACGAGTTCCTGTGTGATTCAGTCTGGGTGATCCTGCTCTGGTAGGGGGGTTGGACTAGGTGGTCTTTTAAGGTCCCTTTCAGTCCTAATGTTCTGTGATTCTGTGAAAACCATCATTTCAACTGCATTTCTTAGAATATAAATAGAAAACAATGCTAGTGCCCAGACAGATGTGATCAGTGAGCCCCAGTACAAGTTCAAAGCACAAGACACCCGAATGCTGCAGGGCATCAGTGGACACAGAACACTGCTTGCTTACCTTCACCTTTGGCCTGTGTTTCAGGAAAAGTGTCCTTGTGTATAAACTGAGGGAAAGGAGAAAAACATCCTTAAAATTTCACATGTATGACAGCATATAAAATAGTAATTATCTACTAATGCCAGCTTTATTTTCCTACTGGTGAATAATTTGTGATTGGAGAGCTCCCCATTCTGCCTAGATGTACACAAAATAGGGAGCATTACCCTACAGCAAATCTCTCTGTGCTACACTGTGATTAACAAACTCATCTACCCCATCACCTATGTGAGACAGAAACCCAGAGAAGTAAGTTTTGCCTCCACTCTGGAAAAGAACAAACAGTGACTAGAGCCTGTCACTTGGAAAGATGAAATTAAATCAGTGTACCAAGAAATATAGCAGATGTTAAATGGGGGCAGGGGGAGGGAAGCAGCATAGCTTGATTCTGTATCTCATTTTTGTTCCTATACAGCTTCTCCCCTAGCAGATGTTTTCCTGAATATGACCTCACTTTTTAAAGTGGGTAGAGGTGATGCCACTATGTCTCTGGGAGAATATTAGGGAAGCTACTGCAGGGAAAGCATGCAGTTCATTGGGGTAGGGCAGACAAATCAGGTATCTGCACATCCCCCAAGGGCTAGAGGATAAAAACACTGGAAAAACCTTGCCTATGCTACCCAAACTGCTTACATCAGCTTGCTTTCTGTAAGGAATTTTCTTCAAAAGATTGTCTCAAGCTGTTTAGGGCAGCAGACAACCTGTCTGGCAAAGCAGAGAGGCCGTTTGCTACATACCATGACATATTTTATATATACAACATATATTAACAGGTACATATAATACACATTCACCTGTATATTAAAAAAGATATCAGAAATGTACTTATTTCCCTTGCATTTTCCTTTTACTAGCTATTCAAGCACCTGACAAAAAAGGAGAATGCTGTGTTAGATGTAGAAAAACTGGCAGTTAACAGGGTTTTCTCAACTCCACAGAATATGTCTGCTAAGCAGATAATCTCTTACAGTTATATGGTAAAATGTTCCTTCATAACAAAATGACCCAAGCGCAGAAATTATTCAGATTCCAGCTTAAATTCTACTTTTGTTCCAGGTTCCACTAGATGGTGGTATCGAGCAAAACCAGACAAAAACCTGCTGGCTGTGGATTTGTTAATTTAGGCTCTAATTTTAGGTGCCTTCTGAAACACCCTGCCCTTCTGGGGAAGGGCTCTGCTCACGCCACTTCAGCCATCACCCTTCTGCTCTGCAGCAGGATGCTTGCTAGCTTTCAGGAGCGATGGTGCCTATCAAAAAGGTTAGTTAGGCTTCTAAAATTAAACATGTTTAGGTACTTCAAGATTGCTGCTCAAGAATGGTATTAATAGCTTATATTTTGAAATTCATAAACAGAGAGTTTTGCAGTTTCACTGCAAGATGGTTCCCATTTCTGAGTTCCATTTTCCTGAGCTGTGACTACTTAAAGATTAATGAGTAAATTTTGAATAATATAAATTACTTTTACTGAGTTTTTAGATCAGTTGCAAAGAGGAAAGATAAACTCCCACCAGTTTAGTTAGTTCTAAGCCATTTTCCTCAGCCTTTCTAGCTGATACAACATACTGGAGTAAATCTGAAAACCTCCTAAGACTGCTTTATGAACATCCAATTTAGAAAACATGTCCTACCTTAGCAGGATATGGAGGTAAGAGCCTAAGCCTGTGAGAATGTGCCACCACGCGTGAAACTGCGTCACAGCTCCCACAACTGGAGGCATCTTCTCTCGTAGTGCTCTGTAAGGAAGAAACACCATGTGAAGGGGGATTTTTTTCAAGCTAAGCAATCTCAAATCCCAACACTTGATTGTCAGACATTACTCTTTCCATATCTTGGGCGTGTGCTTCAAGAGTGAGGTTTCACATAGTCAGGGTTTCACACAGGTGAGGAACAGCACTTACACCTTGTACTGTCAGTATAGAAAGATTATTAGCAAGCCAGCACTCACACACACTTGAAGAAAGCACATGCTTCATACACTGAGTGACCAGCTACTTCTAGACTCAAATTTCAGGGAACATATTTATGGCATCCCACAGTCCCAAATGAGTTCTACCATTCTCCTCGCCAAACCCATGTGAACATGGGATGAAATGCTGAGTTTAAAGGCTGAAAGAGGAAATGGGAGCTGTCAGACATCATTGCTTCACGTTGGGCAATCACACCATCTATTTTCCAGCTCTACAAAAGGTTAGCTTGCCTTTGGAGCCTTCAGCACAAGAAGGACATGGACCTGTTGGAGTGTATCCAGAGGAGGACCACAGAAAGCAAAGGGCTGGAGCACCTCTCCTGTGAAGCCAGGCTGAGAGAGTTGGGCTTGTTCAGCCTGAAGAACAGAAGGCTCTGGGGAGACCTTACAGCAGCTTTCCAGTACCTGAAAGGTGATTATATGAAAGCTGAGGAAGAACTGTTCCCAAGGGAATGAAGAAATAGGATGAAGGGTGATGGTTTTAAGCTCAAGAAGGTGAGATTTAGGTTGAGTATTAGGAAAAAGTTCTTCACTCTGAAGGTGGCAGATTGCTGGCACAGGTTGCCCAGAGAGGTGGTGGAGGCCCCATCCCTGGAGACATTCAAGGTCAGGCTTGATGGGGCTCTGAGTGACCTGATCTAGTGGAGATGTCCCTGCTCACTGCAGGGGCTTGGACTAGATGGCCTTCAAAGCTCCCTTCCAACCCAATGCATTCTGTGATTCTATGATTCTCTATTGCACTCTAAAACAAGGACAAAATGGTCTTTAACACAGCAGCAGTGAAAGCAGAGGGTCTGGTATACTCCACCAATGTAATCTGCATTATGTACATGTATGGGGTGTGAGCTAGTTAGTGGTTAAGGGATAGAGAAAGAAAGGGAAGGAACTACACTGCCCTGGTTTCTCCTGCTCACAAGGCTTCTGCAGATAATGCCTGTTTTGGTTGAGGGCAGAGCAAATGTTTGCATCTCCTCTGTCTTCTTTTTTGACTTTAATTTCACATTCAGTCAAAATAGAAAAGGGAAAAACAATAATCTCAGGTGTTAAGGAAGGAAAATCTGCAGCTTCTGTAACAGTTACACACTGGTTGATGTTAGAGTGTTCAGTCCCCCTGGCCAGTCGCTAATCCCTGAGCTACTGCTTCATTTCCATCAGAAGAGGGGTGGCAGCAGGGACAGGGAGGGGATTGTCCCTCTCTACTCTGCCCTCAGGAGGCCCCAGCTGGAGTCCTGTGTCCAGAGCTGGGGGACCCAATGCAAGAAAGATGTAGAACTGTTGGAGAGGGTTCAGAGGAGGCCACAGAGATGATCAGAGGGCTGGAGCACCTCCCCTACGAAGAGAGGCTCAGGAAGCTGGGCTTGTTCAGCCTGGAGAAGAGAAGGCTGTGGGGGGACCTCATTGCAGCCTGCCAGTCCCTGAAGGGAGCAGAGAAACAGGAGGGGAATCAGCTTTTTCAAAGGGGCAGACACTGGCAGGACAAGGGGGATGGAGTGAAGCTGAAGGAGGGAAGGTTTAGATGAGATATTAGGGGGAAGTTCTTTCCAGAGAGAGTGGTGAGGGGCTGGAACAGGCTGCCCAGAGAGGTGGTGGATGCCCTGTCCTTGGGGGTGTTCAAGGCCAGGTTGGATGGGGCCCTGGGCAACTTTGTGTAGCTCCAGACCTGGAGGTTGGTGGCCCTGCCTGTGGCAGGGGTGTTGGAACTCTGTGATCCTTGGGGTCCCTTCCAACCCAGACCAGTCTGTGATTCTATGATTTCCAGAGCTGCTCAGTCATGAATATGAACACAAAGCTTCAATTCAGTCAGCCCAGCAATGACACAGTGGAACACAGACTGTCACGCTCTGAGCTTCTGGATGACAGGGAATCTCAAAGCTCAAATTCAGAAGTGTGTAGGACTGGGGTGGCGGGGCGGGGGGGGGGCAAAGTGCTAGACATGTTGGGTCTGGGGTTGGTTTTTTTTGTTTGTTGTTTTGTTTTAAACAAGGTTAAGTTTTAATGAAGTATCAAAAACCCAAAACCAAACCCAAAACACGATGTTGAACATTAAAACCAAAAAGAGCAGGTAGGTGGATGAGTCACAATTTAGATCTTTAGAGAATAAAAGAAATTACAAGAAACTAGAATGTATTTTCTCCAAAGGCTGGAGTTATAATACCACCCAGAGAAACTCAAGGCTCTTCAGACATCTGATTTAATCTAGTAAACAAGCCCATTTATTTCTTTTCCAGCACCATAACCCAACAAGTATTACAGGAAATAAGCTTTTCTTTCCCCTTTGCAAAATGAGGATGGAAAAAAGCGCTTCAGCAGCTGGTTGTAACCTAAGAGCAAGTTCAAAAGCCCCATGGACCTACAGCAGCTCAGCAGGCACAGTGAGTTGGTGGTTATGATCTTACCAGTGACATGATGCAGCTGCAAAAATCAACCCTGATGCCAATATTTGCAAAGTCACTGAATACCCACCCACTTGTGTTGCCAAATAACTTTTCTATGCCACCTGTATCAAGTGTTTAGAGGGATGAGGTACCATGTATTATCTTCAGTATGTCTATATTTTTAAAACAAGTTTGAGGAAAACTCTGATGGAGTTAAAATTCAACTGGTCTAACCTGGTGCAGGGATTAAAGAGCCAAAAGGGACAGATGGAAAACACTGGACTTCTCTGCAGCACACTGTGAGCTGGCCCCGGGAAAGCAACTGACTAGGAAGATTCTGTGTCCAGTTCTGGGCTCCTCACCATAAGAAGGACACTGAGGTCCCTGAGCAAGTCCAGACAAGGGTAAGCAGGCTGGGAAAGGGGCTGGAGGGCAAATCCTCTGAGGAGCAGCTGAGGGAGCTGGGGGTGTTGAGCCTGGAGAAGAGGAGGCTGAGGGGAGACCTTCTCAGTGCCTCCCCTGCCCTGCCAGGAGGGTGTAGAGAGGTGGGTGATGGTCTCTTCAGCCAGGGGACAGGAGATGGGACAAGGGGAAATGGGCTCAAGCTGCACCAGGGCAGGGTCAGATAAGGTGTGAGGGAAAAGTTCTTCCCTGAAAGAGTTGTGGGGCTGTGGAACAGGCTGCCCAGGGAGGGGTTGAGTCACAGTCCCTGGATGTGTTTAAAAAAAGGTAGATCAGGTACTTAGAGATATGGTTTAGCATAGGACAGGAACAGTTGGACTGGATGATCTTAAGGGTCTTTTCCAACCTTGTGATTCTGTATGCTGCAGATTCAGTGGCATAACTGTGTATCAGAGTCAAGAGCGACCTTTCCACCTCCTTCAGCTTCTAGTGGAACACAAGCATCACAGCTAAGGAACAGAAAGGTGCCACGATGCAGTTATCGTGTTTCAGAGAAACACATGCTCAGAGAACAACCTGTTGGACCAGTGTTCTTTCCTGCACAGGAGGATCCCAGCAACTATAGGCCAGTCAGCCTCACCTCTGTCCCTGGAAAGGTAATGGAACAGCTTGCTCTGGATGCCATCTCCAAGCAATTGGAAGAGAAGAAGGTCATGAGGAGTAGTCAGCATGGATTCACCAAGGGGAAATCGTGCTCGGCCAATCTCATAGCCTTCTACGATCTCATCACCGGCTGGGTAGATGGAGGGAGAGCAGTAGATGTCATCTACCTTGACTTCAGCAAGGCTTTTGATACTGTCTCCCATGACATCCTGATAGCAAAGCTGAGAAAGCATGGGATTGATGAGTGGACAGTGAGGTGGGTTGAGAATTGGCTGTCGGACCGAGCCCAGAGGGTCGTGATTCGTGGAGTGGAATCTGACTGGAGGCCTGTGACTAGCGGTGTTCCCCAGGGCTCGGTGTTGGGTCCAGTCCTGTTTAACATCTTCATTGACGACCTTGATGAGGGAATAGCATCCACCCTCAGCAAGTACGCCGATGACACAAAGCTGGGAGGAGTGGCTGACACGCAGGAACACTGCGCTGCCATCCAGAGAGACCTGGACAGGCTGGAGACCTGGGCAGGGAGAAACCAGATGAGGTTTAACAAAAGCAAGTGTAAAGTCTTGCACCTGGGAAGGAACAACCGTTTCTATCAGTACAGGCTGGGGGATGACCTGCTGGAGAAGAGCTCTGTGGAGAAGGACCTGGGGGTCCTGGTGGATGACAGGTTGGCCATGAGCCAGCAGTGTGTCCTGGTGGCTAAGAGAGCCAATGGGATCCTGGGGTGCATCCGGAGGAGTGTAGCCAGCAGGTCAAGGGAGGTGATCCTCCCGCTCTACTCTGCCCTGGTCAGGCCCCACCTGGAGTATTGTGTCCAGTTCTGGGCTCCCTGGTATAAAAAGGACAGGGATCTCCTGGAGAGAGTCCAGAGAAGGGCTACGAAGATGATAAAGGGCCTGGAGCATCTCCCCTATGAGGAAAGGCTGAGAAGATTGGGACTGTTCAGCCTTGAGAAGAGAAGACTAAGGGGGGACCTAATTAATGTTTACAATTATCTTAAGCAAGGGATGCAGGGGTAATCAGCCAGCCCCTTTCCAGTGTCTGTGGGGACAGGACAAGGGGCAATGGCTGCAAGTTGGAGCACAGGGAGTTCCGCACCAACATGCGGAGAAACTTTTTCACAGTGAGGGTGACAGAGCACTGGAATAGGCTGCCCAGGGAGGTGGTGGAGTCTCCTTCTCTGGAGATATTCAAGACCCGTCTGGATGCCTATCTCAGTGAAATGTCCTAGAGAGCCTGCTTTGGCAGGGGGTTGGACCTGATGATCTCTCGAGGTCCCTTCCAACCCCTACAATTCTATGATTCTATGATATTTAGCCATGCAGCCAGATAGTGGGTTTCTACCACCTTTGTGTGGAGGCCCTTTTTAATCCTGCTTGGCAATACATTAAACAGAGAGGAAGCCTCTCCTGGCCACCCCTACCAGTGCTAAGCCAGAAGACTTCAGGGTAACAATGACAACTAAGCATGGTGTAGTGGCTTGCAGAGTTACTGTTCTTTCTGAGACACTCAAACAGCTGCTGGTTACTGGTTGCAGACATTGCAATAGGTATTTCTTTAACCCATAGAACTATCACTTTTGGTATTTTTCTGGGAAATGGCAAGAGCAGAAATAAAACCAATAACAAAAAAAAAGCACAATAAAAAAACTCATTCAGATGAAATCAGGTGGGAATAGCAGGCTTTAGTAAGCCACAGACCCTCAAAATTATTTCAGTGGCATTACTTTAATTTCAATTGAGAGAAATATGTATTATTTTTAAAAATAAATCCATTTATGGATTCAAAAAGTGTTAATCTGGTGAGTGCTGAATCTAGTCATGGGGAAACTGGATGAAACCCAGTTTCTGGATTGGTGTACTGCAGTGTACTGTACATACCATGAGATGGACTTGAAAATAGACCCTAGAAAAAACCAAAGCTTTATGCTAAAAGGCAATTAAGAACTATCCAAAGTGAAAAAAACTCACCTCAATTTATCACAGAAAATGTTGTCCACATTCCAGAGAAAAAATCCCATTAAAAATACAGTTAAAGATGTATAGCCTAGACCTCTGAGCCATGGGTATACCCTAGAGAGAAAGACAATGCAAAGTTTAGTTCAAGATGCTTTAAAGGCAGCTTTAACAGACATAATTACTATTACATATGAAAAAACCTGCTTTATTATTTTTCTTTTCAAAAGAAAACAATATCAATTTCACATCTCATCTATTGTATTTTATCTCCTCCCTTCTCTCCTGAACTCAAATTCTCTGAGACTGGTCTTTTAAACGTTTTACTTCTATTCCTAATTGTTCCCCCAGATATTGCTCTCTCCCAACACAACAAATAAGTTGTTCAGCCTTGAGAAAAGAAGCCTGAGAGGCAATCTTATCAATGTTTATAAATATCTCAAGTGTGGGACTCAGGGGGAAATGGCCAGCCTCTTCTCAGTGTGTGTGGGGACAGGACAAGGGGCAATGGCCTCAAGTTGGAGCACAGGGAGTTCTGCACCAATATGTGGAAGAACTTCACAGTGAGGGTGAGGGAGCCCTGGGACAGGCTGCCCAGGGGCGTGTGGAGTCTCCTGCTCTGGAGAGATTCCAGACCCATCTGGACACCGACCTGTGTGACCTGTCGTAGGGACCCTGCTTTGGCAGGGGGTTGGACCCGATGAGCTCTCCAGGTCCCTTCCAACCCCAACAATTCTGTGATTCTGTGAATATCAACTTCAAATCTCATCTATTATATTTTATTTCCTCCCTTCTCTCCTGAACTCACATTCTCCAAGATTGGTCTTTTAAATGTTTTACTTCTATTTCTAATGTTCCCTAAATACTGTTCTCTCCCAACACGACAAATAAGTGGGAAACCCAAGCTTTGCTAAAGGGTACCAATTCTTCAAATCCACGTATGATCTTTTGGTTAAAACCCAGCTGTGTTACAAATTAGGACTCTCCCAAAAGAAGAGGTTCTTTTCCAGTGCATGTTCATATCCTAGGGGACTTGTTTAAATAAGGCCTTTCAAAATAACTGTAGCCTTTTGTGAACATAAGGCCACCACGACCAACAACTAACCAAACAAAGGGTTACAGAAAGCAGTAATTTCATGTTGTCTTTTATTGTTGAGTTCTATTTGGGATGGAAAAATGTTAATTTCATTTTGGGAGAGAAAAAGAAAAGGAGAACTTTAGGAGAACTTTTCTCCCCTGTGTTATAAACAACATGTTTCAGAGCACTGGCAACCAAAAATGTACAAAACACAGCAGAGCTTCTTCCACAGGTACAAGTTGTACACGTTCACCACAAGCTTACTGCCAATATAAACTAGCAAAATTATGATTTGCTTAGTCTAATAAATGCATGGAGCATCACACAGTACATGGCAGAGACTACACTGTAATATTCCCAACACAGGGTTCCAGAAACATAAGCAAGCCCAGGATGGGAAAGAGCACTAAATGGTATGTTACACATGCTGGTAATTAGGTAATTGTAGCTAGAATTGTTCAAGGAATAAATGGTGTTATTTTGTGAAGGAATGAGAAGCTGGCATCACTTATTAATGGGGAACAGGCTTTGTGAATAGAGAATAGCATTTGCCAAGTTGCAATCTTGTGAAGGAAGCAGAACCAAGAAACAGATGAAAAGTGTGGGGGGAAGGAGTGTAGGTCAACAAATGAAGAGGACAGGAGGAGGTAGCAGCCTGGAAGGAATGACATGCTGTTCTTTGAGATTTTTGTTCTAAGCTCAGAGTGACTTTCTAACTTTCAGTAAGAAATTGGAGTGACAGGAAGCTAAAACATATTAAGGAAGTCAGAAAGAACGTAAGCAGAAATGGAGGGTGATGTGTGAGTTGAAACAGGCTAGGACAAGTGCTAGCACTATCAGTGTGATGACAGGGATGTGTTTTAGCAACGCACAAGCTGTAAATCCACGTGGACTTCTGGATGACATTTAGGGAAACGAAAGGGTACCATGGGGTTGGCACAACTTCTCTAGAAGAGCTAGTTTAAAATTATAGAATCATAGAATGTGTAAGGTTGGAAAGGACCTTCAGAGGCCATCTAGCCCAACCCCCTGCAGTGAGCAGGGACATCTCCACTAGATCAGGTTGCTCAGAGCCCCATCAAGCCTGACCTTGAATATCTCCAAGGATGAGGCCTCCACCACCTCTCTGGGCAACCTGGGCCAGGGATCCACCACCCTCATAGTGAAGAAATTTTTCCTAAATTAGTAGTAGTTTAGTTAAAATTCTGAAGTAATTTAAACCTACTTCCCTCCCCAGTCCAACTTTCTAACCAGTTTGCATAATATAACCAAAAGGGGAAGCAAGTCTTTGTAGGGCTGTGTGGCAATTAAGTGATCTAGCTAATCAAGAAAGTAAGACTCCAAATCCCTAAAACTGAAGTGAAAAAACTAAGTGGAACTTTAGAGACAGACTTTGCTGGAGGAAAACAATGAATGATACCTTGGGAGGAAGGATAGTGGTGTTACTGACAGCGACAGAAGATAACAAAATGCTTCAGAAATAATGAGAATGAACAGATGTGTGAGATTTGAAGAACTAAAGAGATGGCAGGCTCAAGGCTTGGTCTACACAAAGAAATTTAATCTAAGGGACTAGAACTGTGCTAAACTCTTGTATAGGAACAAAACTAAAACAACCTGAACTTGACTCAAGCTTCCCTTGGAAGTGAATTGAGGTAGTATCACTGAGGATTTCTAGGTTAGGATTGGAATTTTGATGTCCATGGGTTTGAAAAGTGACTCTGATGACTGCTTCTAAAGCTGCAAGCAAGCAAGACATTACTAGTTCTTGCTTAATAAAAGTCTGTGAACATTAACACCTGGTCTGTGGGGATTCCTCAGGGAAAGCCAAACCAAATTAACTGGAAGTGTAATTGGAAGGTGATTCAATGCCCCTACTTGAAATTCACATTTTTTTAAATTCTTCCTCGTGAGCAGATACGTGAGTAACTTCAAACAAAGTTTAACAAAAAGCACATTTAGAATGAAAAGAGAAATCAGACTTTTTAGGGACAATCCCCAAACACACAACACCAACTATTCACAGGGGACAGACAGGAAGGGGCAACCAACTGAGTCCAAGAGCTAAAGAAATGTGTTTATTCCAATATGCATTCAATTATTTTTTTCACTTTTACCATCAAGTCTGTGTTCTGATGAGTCTAACACTTCTCCTGCCTAACATTTCTAATACCCTTTTGTTTTTTAAAAATAGCTTTTATTTCAATTTCCATACTGTATACCTAAGTTTACCCAGTCAAAACCATAAGGATAACTGTAATTTAAGCTTCTGCATTACCATCTTCTACATTTGAATTTTACACGGTTGAGTAGGGAAGAGGAAAGGAAAATATTAACTGATGGTTTAGGTCTGCAGTCTTACTCTGAGCTCTCTCCAAGAGAGATGGTGGATGCTCTCTGCGCAGAGAGGTGGTGGATGCCCCATCCCCGGAGGTGTTCAAGGCCAGGTTGGATGGGGCCCTGGGCAACCTTGTGTAGCTCCAGGCCTGGAGGTTGGTGGCCCTGCCTGTAGCAGGGGGTTGGAACTGTATGATCCTTGGGGTCCTTTCCAACCCAGACCATTCTATGGTTCTATGATTTTAAAGGGAGGGATTTAAAAGATGTGTAGATGTGGTGCCTAGGGACATGGTTTACAGTAGGGTTAATGGTTGGACTTAAAGATCTTAAAGGTCTTAAAGGTCTTTTTGAACTAAGCATCACCAGAATTTGGACACGGCAATAGATTTCATGTAACACTTTGCTAGGTTAAAAAACTGGCTAGATGGCCAGGCCCTAAAAGCTGTGGTGAAAGGAATTAAATCTAGTTGGTGGCCAGTCACCAGTGGTGTTCCCCAGGGCTCAGTACTGGGGCAATTTCTCTTTAATGTCTTGATCTAGACTTTATCAAGACATTACCTAAAAATTGTTCTGGACAAGGGGATTGAGGGCACCATCAGTAAGTTTACAGACAAGACCAAGTTGAGTGGGAGTGTTGAACTGCTTTGAGGATAGTGAGGCTCTCAGGGGAATCTGGGCAGGCTGGATTGAGGGACAAAGATCAGCTGTATGAGGTTGAAGAAGGCTTAGTGTTGGGTCCTGCCCTTGGGTCACAACAACCCCAGGCAATGCTACAGGCTTGGAGAAGAGTGGCTGGAAAGCTGCCTGAGAAAATGATCTGGGGTCTGTTGGTCGACAGCTGGCTGGCTGTGAGCCAGGTGGCCAAGAAGGCCAACAGCACCTTGGCTTCTATTGGCAATGGTGTGGCCAGCAGGACCAGGGCAGGGACTGTCCCACCCTGTCCTGGGCACTGTCAAGGCCGTCCCTCAAGTGATGTGTTCAGGTTTGGCTCCCTCACCAGGAGGACACTGAGGTGCTGGAGTGTGTCCAAAGAAGGGCAATGGAATGGGGAAGGGTCTGGAGCACAAGCTGGATGGGAAGCAGCTGAGGGAACTGGGGTTGTTCAGCCTGGAGAAGAGGAGGATGAAGGGAGACCTTATCACTCTCTACAACTACCTGAAAGGAGGCTGCAGCCAGGTGGGGGTCAGTCTCTTCTCCCATCTAACAAGCGATAGCATGAGAGGAAATGGGCTCAAGTTGTGCCAGGGAGGTTTAAACTGAGTATCATGAAAAATTTCTTCACTGAAAGGGTTGTCAAGCACTGGAATAGGCTGCCCAGGGAAGTGGTGGAGTCCCCATCCCTGGAAGGATTTAAAAGATGTGTAGATGTGGTGTTTAGGGACATGGTTTAGTGGTGGATTTGGCAGTGTTAGGTTAATGGCTGGACTTAAAGATCTTAAGCAATATAAAGACAGAAATTTCATTCTCCTAGGAGTCCCAGGCTAACAGCTGAAACCACTAGCAGTGAACAACAATCACTAAGTGTAAAGATGTGTTTTGCTTAATGTTATCCCAGTGGCTTCAAAAAAAGTAAGGAGAGGAGTCATTCCCTTCAAACCAAGCAGAGCACCCAAACTAGCATTATGTGCCTAATAAAAGACATTTTGCCACTGCCAATTTCTCCTGTCAAACCCACCAAAGGTACTATAAAGTTCTATTTTATAATGCCAAACTGAGTGGTTACTTACCATAATACTATATAAACAGATCGTAGAACTATAATGGAAACTAGTGTTCCATACATGATCTGGAAATAAAAACAGAGAGAAGATTCAGCAATTGGTTTCAAGAGACTTTACAGAATTTCTACAGGAGTAAAAAGGGTTTGAAGCCTCTGTTGATTTTTATTTGTTAAGTCTCAGGAAAACAGTATCTTAACTTCCTCTCCAGAAAGTCTTTCATAAAAGTTTCAAATAAAAATATGATTATATTTTTATATATACATATACACATAAAAAACCAAACCACTAAGCCCTTTATGCAATTACAGGAAAAGTCAGTTGTGTAAAACCACTTTCACTTTTTTTGAATTAGAAAGCAAACACTAGATGGCACTCAGTAAGCATCCTGAAACCAAAGGGTAACTAACTTACCATCTCTCCTGTACCTGTGCATTTTAAGCCCAGGATTGCACGAGGATCAGCTAAAAATGTTTTTGAAAGCTATACTGCCTTCACTGATATTTGAGTAATAATTTTTCCTGAAAGCAAACACCTGATCTGACTATGCAGTATGCTCACACTGAGCACCACTATGGAAGAAACTTTCTAAGAAGCATTTAAAAAACAATCACTATGGCTTGTTTGGATTCAATCTAATTATACAGTGGGAAGGCTGGGTGCTCTGAAAAGATCCATGAGAGAAATCTGGCTTGCTGTAAGCTTGATGAACTTGAATAACTGGCTGACTTATATGAAAGAAGTCAAAAGAATAATTTATTTTCTACCTTGTGATCTTTAAATCTCTCTTCCTTTTTTTATTCACATGCTTAGGATCTGCATTACACCATCTCCAAGACATGAAGACTGAAGACGACATCTAATCATTATATCCAAATAATAATCATTATATCCAAATAATAATATCCAAACCTCCCTGGACCAGGGAGGATTTTCAGACACCAGTGACATTACTCTCTATGTTTTTTATTCAATACACCATTTTCCTCCTGCCAGAAGGTGGTTTGCTCCAAGCAGCTCTGTCTTGCTCTTTGCTCTCTCCAGTGGCCCACAAACCCCTCACTATTTTTCCCTTCCTTGTTTCACTCCCTTTGTCATATTGCTTTTATTAGTTAACTCTTAACTAATGCTGCCTTCTTTTACATGAAATAGAAAAATGATAAACCTTTGCTGCCCATTTTTAAAAGGCACTAAACCTTATACAGGTGGGTTTACAAACCACCATCCTTACCAGGTCCTTACTGACGCCCTCATACTTGTCCTCCTTCTAGACTACATCATCTTCAAGGCAAGGGCTACCTCTTATTCTGCCATAACCACAGAATCACAAGGTTGGAAAAGACCTTTAAGATCATCAAGTCCAACCATTCCAATCCTAAGCTAAACTATATCCCTAAGTACCTCAGCTACCCTTTTTTTAAACACATCCAGGAAAGGTGACTCAACCCCCTCCCTGGGCAGCCTGTGTCAGACCCTAACATCTGTTACAGTAAACATTTTTTTTCTAACATCTGATCTGACCCTGCCCTGGCACAGCTTGAGCCCATTGCCCCTTGTCCCATCTCCTGTCCCCTGGCTGAAGAGACCAGCGCCCACCTCTCTGCACCCTCCTGGCAGGTATTTGTAGGCAGTGATAACGCCTCCCCTCAGCCTCCTCTTCTCCAGGCTGAACACCCCCAGCTCCCTCAGCTGCTCCTCAGAGGATTTGCCCTCCAGCCCCTTCCCCAGCCTGGTTGCCCTTCTCTGGACCCGCTCCAGGACCTCAATGTCCTTCTTATGGTGCGGAGTCCGGACCTGGACCCAGCATTCAAAGTGCAGCCTCACCAAGTCCCAGTCCAGGGGCACAATCCCCTCCCCAGACCTACTGGCCACACTGTGTCTGACACAAGCCAGGATGCCATTGGCTTGCCTGGCCACCTGGGCACACTGCTGGCTCATGTTCAGCCTGCAGTCACCCAACACCCCCAGGTCCTTCTCTACCTGACAGCTCTCCAGCCAGTCTCCCCCAAGCCTGTAGCACTGCACAGGGTTGTTATGTCCCATGTGCAGCATTCTACGCTTGGCCTCGTTGCACTGTAACTCATCTGAGCTGTAATTCAGCTACTGCTACCCTGCAAGCACACGCACATCTCCAGTCAGCTGGTATAAAACAGGTTGCTGTAATAAGTGAAGTCTACCTTTCAGAAAGCCACAAAGGCAAATTTTCAAACTCCTTTTAGCTTAGAAGGATGAGGTTCATAGCACACACCGCATTATCAGCACGTACATAGAGAACAAGACAGACAAACAGAGCCCTTATGTTTGACAACAGGTAAAAGCAAGCTCCAATATTGACTATGCAAAGTCATTTGGCACAGCAGCTCTTTATTCGCATTCAGAGCGAGATCAAATAACTTCAGTAAGTAAACTACTACTACTGTGTGTTCTGGTCTGTAGAGCTAAGCAAAGCAAAACTATTTGAAAGGCTAATTGGTTCTGGCTTGTACTTTATACAAAGCTGTTAGCTAATTCCAGTCCCCTTGCTGAGGTACAGCACATGAATTAGGAAAAATATCCCAATCCAAACCACTAGGCATAAACTGAGTATCAAATGCCTATCAATCTCAAGGTAAACCATCCCTGGATGTGTTTAACAGACAGGTAGACGAGGTACTCAGGGATATGGTTTAGCACAGGACAGGAAAGGTTGGACTTGATGATCTTAAAGGTTTTTTCCAACCTTGTGATTCTGTGTAAAGGTAGAAAGGGGACTGCTCAGGTGTGCAAGGTACTGTATCTCTGGTACAATTCTTTGTCACAGACATTCTGCCTCAAAGGACCCCACCATAACACAAATACAGGCTAAGTTTTAAAGTTTAACACCATTTTACTTCATTGGTCTCATTTAAAATAGCCTCTTTGGTTTTTCTAATCCAACCCAGAAATTAATTTGAAGAGGGGGATGGCAAGAGAAAGAAACTCATCAAAAGGCTCCTCTGAAACCCAAATCACAGCTTGGTGCCCTTCCCTTGCTGATGTTCTCCTTCCTATAATTTCCATTGCCAAAACGCTCTTCTGCACCAGAGACCCAGGAAAAGCCTCCCCATGAAGAGAAAATTCTGTCACACTCCTTTGGGGTGTGACCACCTTTGTGTATTATCTGATTTGCTCTTTGTACAAGAAGTTAAACAACATCAGCCTCTGAAGAGACAAACATGACTTAGATGCAGCTCAAAGCTCAGGCAAAACACAGGCTTAAAATTCCTTTTTTTTTTTTTTTTTTTGCAGGGGCTGCTAAAAGCAGGAAAGAGCTAAAACTAAGAAAAGCTTTCTTTGTGAAGCCTCTGGCTTGGTATCTCCCAGTGAGTTGCTTAATGGCTTGCAGAAGAGGACAGCCTTAATGGAGAGAGGAAGGAAAAAGAAGTAATAAAGAGAACTTCGCAGAAAAATATGCAGTTGACACTTCAATTTCTTGACTTTTCCGCTCCCCCACACAACCAGGCTGTTAGCAGTGAAACACATTTGTGTTTAAAAGCCTGTGAAAGACTGGAACAACAAACTGTTCTGCTCTGCATGCTTCAATCCTCCTCTTCACACTGAAGGCAAGCACCCAGGAGGTGTTGCTGTGATACACGGAGACCGTAGCTGCACGTCTCACTACAGCTGGTTCCTACTAGAGGTCTGTAAACTGAGCTACACAACTTAGTTTATACTTAAGGGAGCAGTGCTTACTTTTACTCCTTTACCACCCATGGATTTACTCATTTTATCATGACAACAACTTGTCAGATGTTATCCCTCCACTCAAAGGAGGATAACACATAAAATAAAAGACTTCTACCTTACTCAAGTTGACTCAATTTCTTAAATTTCTCTAGCTGCCTTTGTTCACAGAGTCACAAGGCTGGAAAAGACCTTTAAGATCATCAAGTCCAACCATTCCTGTCCTATGCTAAACCAGATCCCTGAGTACCTCATCTACCCTTTTTTAAGCACATCCAGGGGTGGGGACTCAACCCCCTCCCTGGGCAGCCTGTGCCACAGCCCCACAACTCTTTCAGGGAAGAACTTTGCCCTCCCAGCTGAGCTGACCCTGCCCTGGCACAGCTTGAGCCCACTGCCCCTTGTCCCAGCTCCTGTCCCCTGGCTGAAGAGACCAGCGCCCACCTCTCTGCACCCTCCTGGCAGGGCAGGGGAGGTGGGGAGAAGGTCTCCCCTCAGCCTCCTCTTCTCCAGGCTCAACACCCCCAGCTCCCTCAGCTGCTCCTCAGAGGATTTGCCCTCCAGCCCCTTCCCCAGCCTGGTTGCCATTCTCTGGACTCGCTCCAGGACCTCAATGTCCTTCTTATGGTGAGGAGCCCAGAACTGGACCCAGCACCTGAGGTGCAGCCTCACCAATGCTGAGTACAGGGGTACAATCACCTCCCCAGACCTACTGGCCATACTATTTTTGATACAAGCCAGGATGCCATTGGTCAACCAACACCCCCGGGTCCTTCTCTGCCAGGCAGCTCTCCAGCCAGTCTCCCCCAGCCTGTAGTGCTGCATGGGGTTGTTATGTCCCACGTGCAGGACTCTACACTTGTTATTCTTCTTTAACTTACACATCACTTAAGTGGCAGATGAAAACCCCAGTAAATTTTGTGCTATTTTGTCTCACAGTGCCTTTGAATTGTAAGCCAGAGAACACCCTTGCACTCAACTGAAAGAAAACGTTAGCTCCCCATCATCTTTTGTTTTCAATAGGCAGTTGCCTCTGCTGTCTGAGATGCAAATAAAGCCACATATATTTCAGCTTTGAAGCCTGTATCTTTGCAATGGGGAAAAACCCAAAGTCTTATTAACACACAGTGGATTACCTGATAGGAAGGCCAAATAGGAACATATACCTTCTAATTCACAAATGGGAAGTGTTTCAGGTCTCTGTGTTTGGCAGCATTTTTCATGTGGAGGCAGGTATGCAAATCCTACAGATTCACTTCAAGTCAGAAACAAGGTTGGTACTCCACACTGGGGGGACCATACAAGACTGGATCTTCATCTACCCTTCTAGTAAAGAAAGCAGCAATAGCCCACTATTTCCCCTTCTCTCTTTCCCCTGCTCCTGGCCCTCTGCCCATCCTTGGTTAATAAAGTCAATTTATCAGCCTCAAATATTAGTGTGAGAGATTTTGGGTTCCTGGCAACTGTTGCTTATCTATTAATTAATATACCAAGCAGCTAGGAAAAGGTAGATAGCTTTAATTACCTCTGGTTGGAAAATCTATTTGCAGTTTACAACAAAGACAACAGAGCCCTAAACATTCATGGATTCCTGGAAATCCAAACACACAGAAAAAGGCCAGGCAATCCCTGTGATGACATCAAAACCCAATTGAGTAACAGCATAGTTATGGCTGTTGCTGTTAGGGCTACACACTGCCCCAGCACCTCCTGAATGAACTGACTCAGACTCACTTTCGTGGTCATGCTTCAGCTAAAAGGCACAATGCATTAAGCCACAAGTTTACAACTAAGTGCTGCCTTAACAGCAGGAGGGATTATGGAGAGCTGTAGGACACCAAGTGGGTCCACACAGGTTCCCCAAAATGGGGCATCCTGTAAGTTTGAACAGGTTGTACCCTGGCATCACACATTCTTTATGCAATTTCAGACTCCCATACATACTTCTACATACACATTTCATTGCTATTTCACTTCCTTCTTTGCATTTGTATATTTAAAACTCCTGTAGAAAACAATTCTATTAAATCTTTTCATTTAGGCAAATGAAATACCTTTTTCTCCCACGCTCACTCTCTCCCTCTTACCCAAAGTCACCTTAACTGGTAAATCCAATTACTAGTATTTTACTTCTATCACTGTTGCAGAAAAGTCACTGGTAATTTTTGAGGGTTGGACTAGATGATCTTTCGAGGTTCCTTCCAACCCCTAACATTCTGTGACTTTATTATGCTGTGAACAGCAAAGACATCCAGGCTCTCCCTCCCTACTTGTGTGATCTATGTGCAGCTCAGAACAAGAACAGTTGATATTGCCCATCACTGCACGCTCTTCCATTCTAAGTTGTCACCTGAGTACTCAAGGTCTCCCTGTTATCTTTTCATGTCCTCCTCTCTACTCAGTGATGCCTCTGACCTTTGCATCATCACAAGTATCACCTGTACACAACTCTCAAATAAAAATAGTCCCACTACTGATCTCTACCAAGCCCAGACTGCTTTTCATCATCTGCCTTAGTCATTTCCACACCCTCACCCTACTTGTACATCGGTATGTTCTGTACTAATCTATTTTTCCAGCTTGCTGACTTTCTCACAAGACACCAGAACAACACTTCTGGAATGTCTACACAAAAGAAGTTTGTTGTTTTTTTAAAATCACATTTCTTAATGTAGAAGAAACAGCCACTTCATCTATTTTTCTATTTACCTTCTAATTATTTGTTTGCTCAAAATTTGTTTCAAATGCTTGCAGCAGATGGCTATGCAAACCAACCAGGTTTTTTAGATCTATTTCATCATTCATCCAGCTTGGTCCACTAGCTGGATGAGGTTTTTTGATCACTACCCGTGCATAGCCAGCATATGGTACGTAATAAGTCAACAAATCAGGATGGGAAACAATGCTTTGGATGTGACAGACTTCTAGGTGAAAGGCTACTTGTAAGACTTGAGTCTAAACCTTTAGCTTCCAGGGTAATTTCTTCTACTTGCAGGGCTGGCTTATATTTGTGTGTCTAAGGATCCCTCCCCTTTCCTTGTGTACAAATATACATGGGGTAAACAGGGATGAGCAACTCATCTGATTTAAAACTAATTCCAAGGAGAATTTTAACCTGTCGAGTTCCTCAATCAAATCCACATTAGAGAGTAACTTTGTGTGCCAAATGGGAAAGAGGGGAGAGGCATAGGGTTTTTTTTTGCTGATGATGCTTGTTTATGAACAGCTATGAAACTGGGATGTAGGCTTGTTTAGCACCATGGAAATTAGGTAATTATGGTTCTCTAGCCTGAGAGATTTTGACATGAACAAGATAATACAAGCTTGTAAAGGCCACTGCTACCTTTCATTTAATTGATGAGGCAGCAAAAAAACCCAGATCAGTTGTCAGGCAAGGGGGTGATTTTTTCCTTCTAATGATGTGCAGCCTCCAGCTGACATAAAGACGCATCTCATCTCTCCTATGGTTAACAGCACGAAGGCTGCTAAAGATCTGAAATCCATGGATGGAGAAAAAGAAGTTGGGTTCTGTCACCAACATGACATGAATAACAAACTGAAACCCTCTCCATACCCTGCTGGCACTAAGTAATTTATGAGCCTAAGTTGGGAAGGAAAGTAGAAAGTATTTCACTGAAAGACAAGGTTTGGATGCCAGTGACTAACCAGAATAGGATCCTTTTCCATTCCTATCACTGTCCTTTCAGAGAAAAAAGAAAACATACTGAAACAATGAACAATATAAACTTATGTAGTTATTCCCCTTTTTCTGCAGGGCTGACAAATGATGATGATCACAGACAAATACCTAGAGGAAGCAAATGCTGCTGCTTTATGGCCTGATGCTGCTTTCCACTGCGGAGACTGTGATTTAAACTGTGATTGCACAAGCATGTTTAACTTTACTTTGAGTCTATGCAACCTGCTCAGCTGGAAAATGCTTACTGAAATTATATGGAGATTTATTTATTTTTGGTGCACTCCAAAATGAAGGACAAGTATTAAGAAAACAACCTTGCTTGGCTGCACAGTCAGAGAAATATTTCCTCTGGATTTACAACATATTTGGCAAAGATTATTAAAAAAAAAAATATGAGGGCAGTACTTGAAAGTTTGGAATTTGTCCATAACTGTATGTTCTCCATAAAAATCAATTTAGAAAGAGTTGTTGTAACATGGCCAGCACTTTTATGAGACTAAATCTTTTCTCCATCGATTCCTCATGTATAAATTATAACAGGGAATTCATATTCTGAACCTAAGAGAAACCAGATGCAAAAAATTAAAGGTCTGGGGCAACAGTTTAAAGTTTCCCTATTCCCTTCTTTCCTGACAAGTCATAATACTCCTCATCTTCACACTTGTGATACAGGACAATACCTATGGCTAGTGCATCAAACTGGAATATAGTGAAGGCATGATGCAGGCTGAATAGACAACTAGGTAAAGGAATAAAAGTCCATTATCAATAGTAAATTCTGTTGTTAACAAAATTACTTTAAGTCACTTCATTCAAAACCAATTCTAACCAGCATCAGAAATTGCTGCTTTCACCCCAGCTTATTATCTTCCTGTCGGAAATGTAAGTAGGAGGGAAGAAAAAAAATTAAAGGATTTAATTAAAATTATTGAAAAACCCCTGGAAGCTTTTCCTTTTATCTATAGGTAGAGTAACAATTCATGTTTCTAGGGGAGATTACTTGGAGCAGCTGGGAATTTATTTTATTCATCATTGCTTCACTAATCCATTGGCAGGAATCACGTATCAGTTTTCCAACTGCTGATGCAGCAGGCACGTTTTGACAAGCGTTGGCACAACCAATTTCAGAAGTTAAGGCTTTAAAGCTCTGTCCTGCAAAGAGCTCAGTGCTTTTGCTTGGCAATTTTTCAGCTGTTATGCCTAATCAAAAAATCATAAGTGAGGGAAAACCACTCCTGGCATACATAACTTGGTTTCTAACCTCCTGTGAAGAGGCAAGTGTTACAAGTCCTACCCCCACAGGCAGTGAATGTGTATTAATATTCTTGGGCTGCTTCAAAAGGAACACGTACCAAGTATGTCATTAAGCCTGTAAGACAGCAACAACCAGCCTGCTACATAACCCTAGAAGACATTCTGTGCTTGAATTCAGCTTGAATTTACACAAAGTCAAATTGAGTAGCTAAAAAAAACCCCAAACCACAACAAAGCAACCCCAAACCAACCCCAAACTAATACATTATAGTGGAGAGAGGAACACAGTGATGTCACCTAAGCCATGTTATGATGTCAGGTCATGGTTTGATAGCAGCTGCTAATGGAAAGAAGTGGAAAAGGAGTCATCAAGCCCTCCCCTCTTGCACACACCTTAGCCCCATAGTGAGGGTCACCTCATTACACATGGCACTGATGAAAACCACGTGAAATACTAGGTCAAATGGTAAAACCCAACACATATTAAACCATTCTAGTTTTTCAGGTCACTAAGAGGATGGCAACACGACAGGCAGCAATACTGCTTAAAGAAAAGGCAAACTGCACTCGCCTTCCAAGTTCCTTCCAGCTCTATAAGCCTATAAAACATTCCACTAAACCAGAGTAGTTTAAAAAACAAGATTAGCTCCTCCAACAGAGCCAGATTTACCTGATGGAATACAGGTTCTTTCAAATTCAAGTAAACCTGGAAAGATTTAAAAAAGAAGAAAGAAATCATTTGCAACAGAGAACTATCATAACATGATTCTAGCAGAACAGGTCTTGGCAATATTTAGATGAATAAAGACATCAGTGCCTATCCATGCGCCATTAAAGTTGATTAAACTTTAGAGTTTTCCTCTAGCAAAGCCTTATGTTTTAACCCTGGAATTATTTTCAATTAAGAAGCATAAATAGAGACATTAACACCTAAAAATCTCCTCATTTAATAGAGCAGCAACACATACACAAACAATTAAGATGCAGAAATTACCAGACACACTCGTAACACGCACTGCAAGAAGACAACAATCTGACTTGCTATTATGACTGTTTTTGACAATGCCTTAACATTTCAGTTAATTTTACAAAAAGCTAGTAGCTCTTCCTATTGTTAAAGCACTTCATTGGATTTTTGCTTTCAAAGAGAGTAGGGCACTAGACCTGAGGCATAACACCATACAAGTGTAACACATTTTAGGAGGCATAGCAGGGAGAATGCAAATATTTTGAAGGCAGAAGATGACCTAGAAAATACTTATTTTTTTTTAAAAAAAAAGGTTATCAATTAAAACAATGAAGGAGATTCCACCTGCAGTTGATGGCCATCACAAAAATAATTTTATTCATAAAAAGGAGTCACTGCAGTAAGAAAGGAAATAAAGTTAAATTTTTAATGACAGTTAAAATTCTTCTTTTTTTAACACCTAAATTCCTTTCTTACTCCAACTCCTGTTTTAACACACCAGTCAATATCCTGGACCGTGTCTCACAGCTCACTTTCTGCAGGATTATTTTCGCTTCTGTGGGCAATTTAGAATGAGGGAAGAGGAGGAACACAGCTTGTGCAAGGTCTCCAAACATGTCAACAGTAACTGTTTTTTTCTCACATTCCTTAGACCAGCAACTGGATTACTGCTTTTCTTCTTCATTTATTTGTTAGGGTGGTTTAGATAGAAAGGTTTCAGGTTTCTCTGGCCAGCAAGTTAATTTTCCCAACAAAAGAATAATTTGCCCTTCGTGACTGGAAGCGAGAGAGATTCAGTTCTGCCTGTACAACGTTCCTTCACTGGCAGGAACAATGTCAAGCTACAGGTGAAAATGGCACATTAGACAAAGTTACTTACTATGCTGACTACAAAGCTGTATGTTATTAACAGGAAAAGCAGTGGATAATTGACCGTGTTCTTGTACTTGAAACACTCATACCTGGAAGAGAACATAAAGGAGAGCGGTAACATTCATCACTTAGCACATAAAGGATGTGTTTTTCAAGGTATATTATCACAAAATTTGTGAGAAAATAGATCCAAATGAGTCTTAGGCCCTTAAAAAAGCTGCAGCTCCTCCAATAAAGATGCATCATGTTAAAATAAAAATTCACACTTATACCAATAAATGGTTTTTGTTGGTTTTTTTTGTTTTGGGTTTTTTTTTAGTTTAGTGCAAAACCCCCAAAAGGACATGCATATACAAAAAATAATAGAATCACAGAATCACAAGGTTGGAACAGACCCTTAAGATCATCAAGTCCAACCATTCCTGTCCCATGCTAAACCATATCCCTGAGTACCTCATCTACCCGTCTGTTAAACTCACCCAGGGGTGGG
Source organism: Hypotaenidia okinawae (assembly GCA_027925045.1). Lineage (NCBI taxonomy): Eukaryota > Metazoa > Chordata > Aves > Gruiformes > Rallidae > Hypotaenidia > Hypotaenidia okinawae. The sequence goes on from BSDF01000001.1 coordinate 213,444,179, forward strand.
GACTCAACCCCCTCCCTGGGCAGCCTGTGCCACAGCCCCACAACTCTTTCAGGGAAAAACTTTTTCCTAACATCTGAGCTGACCCTGCCCTGGCACAGCTTGAGCCCACTGCCCCTTGTCCCAGCTCCTGTCCCCTGGCTGAAGAGACCATCACCTACCTCTCTGCACCCTCCTGGCAGGGCAGGGGAGGTGGGGAGAAGGTCTCCCCTCAGCCTCCTCTTCTCCAGGCTCAACACCCCCAGCTCCCTCAGCTGCTCCTCAGAGGATTTGCCCTCCAGCCCCTTCCCCAGCCTGGTTGCCCTTCTCTGGACATGCTCCAGGAGCTCCACGTCCTTCTTATGGTGAGGAGCCCAGAACTGAACACAGCACTGGATGTGCTGCTTCACCAAGTCCCAGTCCAGGGGCACAATCCCCTCCCCAGACCTACTGGCCATGCAGAGTCTGACACAAGCCAGGATGCCATTGGCCTTCCTGGCCACCTGGGCACACTGCTGGCTCATATCCAGTGGGCAGTGAACCAACACTCCCAGGTCCTTCTCTGCCTGACAGCTCTCTAGCCAGTCTCCACAACCCAGTCAGTGGAAAGAATCTGGGAAGCAGGAGCGTTTTCAGAAGGTGCTTAGGGGGCGATAATGGATGGCAAATTAGAAATTAATTCAAAATGCAATTCGGCTGCCAAAAAACATTACAGCTGTGAGCTAAAGGCAGCGTGGGAAAGAGACTGCCTTACCCAACAGTGAACCTGAGATCTGTTAAAATGCACACTATCCATGGCTTTACTGCAGTCACAGCACAGTAAATTTGCTGGGTTGGGCAGTGGCAGAAATAGGAAGGTAAACCAGCAAATATAGGAATATGTGGAAAAATTTTCTCAGTGAGGGTGAGGGAGCCCTGGGACAGGCTGCCCAGGGAGGTGTGGAGTCTCCTGCTCTGGAGAGATTCCAGCCCTGTCTGGATTGCTGGATGTGCGACCTGTCCTAGGGAGCCTGCTTTGGCAGGGGGTTGGACCAGATGATCTCTGGAGGTCCCTTCCAACCCCTACAATTCTGTGATTCTGTGAAATTGCTCCTGGTATGTAAAACAACTAATTAAAATTAGCTTCACCATCCCTACACTGCACTTCACAGTTGTGACTGAAGTACGTGCAGACATCCCAGACCACATCTCCATCAGAATAAAGGTCCAAAAACCCAAAACACAAACAAACAAAAAAAGACCTTTGAGCAGCAGGAAGTCATTTGGTCTGGAGGGAGTTGCCTATACAACTCCAAGTTACATCTACCTAGTTTATCTGACCAACCTTCAAGAAAAATAACAATTATCATCAAAGGCCTCCTAAACTAAACATCACCTCATGCCATATTAATTACTACTGAATGCATGCTCACATTAGAGCTATAAATGCAGTAACAGGCTTCAGCTCTTTTGAAGACACTAGAGTAACCACTGCACCAAATAAGCATGATTATTTTCTCAAAGAGATTTTTATAGCCACTTCTCATACTTTTCCCCAAGCACATTCAAATAAATGCAAAGGCAATTTCAAGGAGATTGGGAGCTGCAGTAGAAATATTTCTGCTAACGGAGGCATTATGATTCTGGTCCTAAGTCTGCACAAATCATACTAACATATGAATCACAAAGTGATGGTAATTTCCACAGATGTGGCTTTAGTCCCGTGGCATCCCACCTCCACTGCAAGCTGTTCACCAAAGATACTCCAATTTTCAATGGTTGAGTATTTTATATGCTCAAAAGCTAAAAGATCGTTTTTTTTCTTTTCCTCCTGTCTGCCTGCAACAAGTTGATTTATCATCTGGATTTTCCATGTGACAGAACAAATCAGGATAAATCCAGGCTTGGTAGAAAAAGCCAACTTGCTGTATCTCTACAGTCACCAAAAGTTGCATTGCTCCCAAAATCAAGTGGGAGATAACACCCTGGCATAGCATTAAGCTGTCACACATGTTCCAAGACACTCTACACAAAATACACACTCAATTCTTCACAAAAATACTTCTTATTTCATTTTCCATATGAGTGGAAAGCAGGTTTAACCAGAAACCTGAAGTTTGCATTTGGAGTCAGACTACATTATAGCAATACAGCTGAAATCAATCCCACAATTGATAATTTTGTAGGTGTTACTGAAGTTGGTTTTATTACACCTGTCATTTTCAGACCAAGTAACACAGAGCTCTGGCTCAGTGACTGTACTACACAGTCTTTAGCAAGAGCTATTTTTAAACAAACACTAGTAAAACATCTCTGAATTAGCAAAAATAAATGTAGGACTAAGGCAGCTTGGTGCTCTAATGGCCAAGTCATAATGCTGTACTGCCAGCAAAACGGAGATGTCGCTGACATCAGGAGAAGCTTCAGTGTCAGCTTCACTGTACACTAGATTGGGCTCCAGAGATTCTACATTTTACAATATTTTATATATATACAGGAAAAAAACCCAAAGAAATACTTACAGGCAGTAGACAAACACACAACAACTGTAGATCATTGGCAGTTCATCCAAGAGCTACAAGCAGAGACATGGAAACATGAACATCACTACATGCTTGTGTAAGTTAATTAGGGAGAGATAAGTTAAGGAAACAGGAGTGTTTAAGTAATCTGGATACCCACCTTCTTCACTGTACTTCAGTACGCAGCAGTGTCAAATCATATTTAACTACTGAAAGCTTGCTGCATTAATTAGCTTATTACTCTGACTCTTTTGACTATTATGTTTTATAACAAGCCCATGCCTTCAAAGCATCATGCTGTCTTTGCTGTTCATACCTCTTGAAACATTTATAAGAATTAGCTTCATAAAGTCAGACTGAATAAGGAGCACCCGATTTATAGCCTGCTCATCAGAGCCAGTAGCATTTTTGTCTCTACAAGCTTCACAGAAAAAATTAAAATAAAATTTTCTCCAGAACATCAAGTAAAAATTTAGCCCATTGTGAAGCACCTTGTGATGGGCTTGCATGTTTGCTTCCTAATTTTGGAATTTTCTTACAGTATTTTAATTCAGAGACAGGGGATTTTTGTTTATTTATTTGTTGTAGGGTTCTTGATATTTTTTTTCCCCCACCCAAAATTATGACTGCTATATAATATTTTATTGTCTTAAATAACTTTTAGACTTTGGGAGAAGACAGGTGTCTTACAGCTAAACCAGTTATTTCTCCAGAAACCCGCCACCTTAATGGAAATAAAAAGAGTTATCAGAAGAAAGGCTATTTCTCAAGAACAGGTACCCTCAAAACAGCTATTTATTTATCACTAGAGGGGAAAAAAAAGTATTATAACATCATTTTCTTCTAAAACTTCTCTCAATGAAGATATACAAATTTCTGCCCTTGCCAGGGTCAAACCACCACAATTTGAATCAAAGAATCACAAGGTTGGAAAAGACCTTTAAGATCATCAAGTCCAACTGTTCCTGTCCTGTGCTAAACCATATCCCTAAGTACCTCATCTACCCATCTGATAAACACATCCAGGGGTGGGGACTCAACCCCTCCCTGGGCAGCCTGTTCCACAGCCCCACAACTCTTTCAGGGAAGAACCTTTCCCTCCCAGCTGAGCTGACCCTGCCCTGGCACAGCTTGAGCCCATTGCCCCTTGTCCCATCTCCTGTCCCCTGGCTGAAGAGACACCATACCCCATCTCTCTACAACCTCCCTTCAGGTAGTTGTTGGCAGTGATAAGGTCTCCCCTCAGCCTCCTCTTCTCCAGGCTCAACACCCCCAGCTCCCTCAGCCGCTCCTCAGAGGATTTGCCCTCCAGCCCCTTCCCCTGGACTTGTTCAAGGATCTCAATGTCCTTCTTGAAAACATCTTGAAATTTCATATTAGAAAGAAAAAGTGATCTAGCTCTTTCTGGAAGGAGACAGATGCATTATCCTGAGTGTGAACCATCAGCTTCTTGAGGTTTTGGCCAGGAAATGTTTCACAATACCACTAGACATACCTGCTGATTATCTGCCACTGAAAGGGCAGGTTTTGCTGCTTCACCCACCCCTCCCCACTGCTTCTCTCTCTCATGCTCATCTAACCCGTGGCAAGCCAGTTCCCATAGCTGATAAAGCACACAGCTAAGCTTGCAGAAAAAAGCTTAAATCCCTGAATTACAGGGTCAGGGACTGCAATAAGTAGCAAAGAAAGTATCAGCTGAAGCTAACAGGCATGTGAGGTGGCACCTTGCCATCACATTACCTTTGCTGTGGTGCATTAGAGGGGAAAACCCAGGAGCAATAGCTGAATTCAGCTTTATACTAATAGTTACTCTTTATAAATTCAGTGATAGTCTTTAACAAGTCTAATAGGAATTAGCTGCAGGATTCCTTCACGCAGCTCTAGGAGCTCTAAGGCCTCACAAATGAAAAAGGAGGGGAAAAGACTAAGAAATACAAGATTATTTTAAAGTTCTGTACAGCTGATTATACTTCAAAGTTCATGTGCTGGCAGGTTCTGAGGGGACATAAGGGTACCACCAAAGAGCCTCCCAAAAGGTCCTAGCTAGAATTTGCTTGCAGAAGACGATGGCTTCTGTAACAAAAGGAATTACTGCTTCCAGAAATCCTGTCAACAGCATGTCTGAACAGGGAAGAAACATGGACAGAAGGAAAGTCAGTGAGCTGATTTCATTGATTAAATAAGTATTTTGTATTCCTGAGGAAGGCACAAAGAGAGTCCCATAAAAAAGGAGAAAAAGAGAGATGACTGCTTCAGATGCATTCAAAATAATGCTTTCAAGAACAGAAGCTTCCACATTTCTCTTAATTAAGCAACCTGAATTGATCATTTACAGTATTAAGACTGTAAAACAAATTAAAAAACCATAAATCTCTCCCAACAGCTATCAAAGCTGACTTACAATCCTAACAAGATGAAGTGAATACGCAAAGGTTATTTACTGGTTGAAATGTTCCCTCTGCAGTGATTCATGAGCTAGCAATCAGACTAATTATGGGTCACTTGCAAATTTCATCAAAATATGAAGTGTACAATCTCTCCTATCATGGGCTTTACCCACCCTTTACTTAATACAGTTCATAGGTTCCTTAGTTGTTAGGATGCAGCACCAGGACTACACAGTAAGGAGCATTAAAGGGTCCTGGATTAAGAAAACCTCTATATGCCAAAATAAAAAAAGAAAAAAGACATAAGAATGTTTTAAGCCCATATAATTTTAATTTAATTTTCAGGGTGGCCTTGCTCACCTTTGCACCACTGTAGGAAAGAGAATTTGAAACACTGTTAGGGTTAGGAACAAGCAGCTGAGGAAACAAAGAGATAAAAGGTGGAAATTCAAGGCAGTTTTTGCCACTGAAGAGAATGTAGGTAAATCACACCTCAGTTTCTGAGGAAGTAGTGAGATGGATCTATGAACCACCTTTTTCATGAGAAAAGCACCAGATCTTCAGAGGTGGAGGCAATGGTACGCTCCATGGAGGCTGACAGCCTCAAGCACATTCCAGAGATGTAAGCAAACCAGGGCATCACTACAGATAGCAATTCTGTCCAAGTCTCAGATACCCAACTTTTGGTTTCCACATAGGCAGTGTCTCAGGTCCGCTGCGATCACTAGAAATCCATGACTCAACACAGCTGCCACAACACAGGTGCCCAATGCCATCTGAGATACTCTGTCAGCTCCAATACACCCCCCAACACTGGCAGAAGGGACAGGGAAGGGTCTAAGAGACCTGAACCTTTGTGGGATGGCAGCTGGAGGCCAGTCAGAACACTCACAGGGTCTAAAATGACACTAAACACCTATATTTAGGTAATATTATTCAAGTTAAGTGTGCCAGCAGAGCCTGGGGACTGATTTAGCCCAGCCAACTGTCCCTCTGAACTCCACTGACTTCACTGTATTTCCATGGGCTGTGGTGGGAGCACAGAGCTCCAGGACACACTTTTAAATGGACAGTTCTAAATTCTAAACTGAGTCTCACTTCACCCTGACTTCAATTTAAAGATGAATTTCCTTGGTCTTCTCAGACCTAAACCAGGACAAGAGGATGTGACTCCTTGTGACCCTTTAGAAAATGGGCAATACCTGGACTACATCCTTATGGCCAGAGATTCCTTCTGCTTAAGAATGAGAGAGAGGGGATAAAAGAGACTCAACTATTGCTACTCCAATGATACCAACTTCAGGATTAATGCTATGGTTACATCCAGATAATGCTTTCTATTACATTTTCTATTTAAGATGAAAAGAAGGACACAATTAATAACAATAACATTAGTCTACACTGCTTGCTATTAGGCTAAACCTATAGGAATTTTAAAATAACAACTTGAGTAAAAGGATAGTACCATTTCCCAAATGAGAAAGTGCCTTCTACCAACGTAAGCAACTGATCATAGCTCTTATTTTAGATGCACATATGCATTCCTGTATATCTGTGGAAAACATCTAATGAAACAAGACCTGCACTACCCTTTTGTTGAGAGCAGGAGTCATGTTAAATGATACTTAAGGTAGATTAACTCACGTCATATGAGTTTCATCTACTGGAGAAATGGCAACGTGACTGCACAGAGATACACACACATAAGTGATTCACAGCTACTTATTCTTACTCACCTGCATTTCATACTTCAGGGTCATGTGGAAGCACCAAGATCCCAATCCCACAGCTGAAAACAAATTAAAATTCTAGTTAAAAGTCTACATGGTAAAACTTTTGGGTACGTTAAGGTAATTGCATGAACTTTACTGGGGAAAAACATACAAACAGGGCATCTCATTCAAAGGGCAAAACCTCAATTTTCCACAGCCTTCAACTTCATTCTTTATTCACCAATGGTGTCCTTGAACTTATTTTTTTGGGGGAGTGGATGACCCCTTTCCCGCCTTGCAGTAATGTCTTACTGCCTCCTATAAAGTGGTGTAGTCTCAATGAGGATGGGTGTGGAAAGAACTCAAAATGAATGAAACATTATAATTCTCTATTTTTTTTTAATGTACATTAAGATTTATCTATCTGAATCATTCTATAACACAAAGCATCACCCAACTGCTAGTAGTCCTGAAGGCCTGTGACATTTCTGTTTATTGTCCAGTTTTAAAAGGTAGATTTTACAAGGAGCTTTTTGTCAGCTCTAGAAGCAGAAATTAAATACTACTGGAACTCAGAACTAGAAATTCAGAGTAAACAAACAAAATGCACACACTATGGATTCATTCTGTGAAACAAAATCACTGTTTTCCAAACCTTCTTCTTGGAAGCTCATCCTTCTATGTAATGATTATTTGAAATGGTTTATTTTTAAACTCTGAATTTTCTTCTGAAAGTAACTGCTGAAATACATACTTTGCCTATACAGAGCATTTTCAGTTAGACAAGGACAACGTTCCTTGGCAGCTGGATTTTTACAGTTTAGCTGGTAGAGATTTACTGCATCATTCATTACTTGGAAATGTTATCAGTTAAACACTCTCATTAACCACCAGCTCAGTTTTATTTTGCAAGAACAGGTACATTAACGTGATGTCTCATCTTCCTTCAAGAAATTACACTGTACCTCAGACTTGAGAGTCAGAGAAAGCCAAGTAATTTGCACTCAAGCCTTGATCACTGGGTAGTGATGCTGTGCTTTGCTGCAATAACCTTTTCCAGACACAAGAGCTGGATGCCACTGATGCAGAAACAGATCTCTCTAACCAACTGTGCACTTTGTGAAGGGCTCCCAAGACAGTTGATAGACACATCTGGAGATGTTTCTTCAGATGCTATTTGACTCTAACAGTGTTAGAGTACTCAGTGAAATGAAATACCCAAGCATGTCACTTTACTGAAACATCAAACTAATGCAGCTACATTTAAAATTGTATTGTCAAATACTTTAATGCCATGAATTCTCTGGGAATATTAAAAGCCTGGCTTTCTACCAGAACATAAACAACCATATGTACTTCTCTAAGTTCTTTTGCTTCTGAAAAATCTTTCCAAACAATAAGCAACAATCATTTTTCACCTTCATTGAGATCTTAATGAGAAATTCTCTGGGGTTTTTTTTTTTATCTTTACAGAATATATTACAACTGCTGCTCATTCTGAAGGGGAAAAATCCCCAAAACATTAAGATCATCATTAAAATGGCACCATCCATTATCCTGCCTGTCACTGTAATTTCAGTATCTCCATGACACAAACTGTTATGATTTGTAACAACTGTATTTTTCCATAAAATGGGCAAAATCATTGTATAAGAAGAGACAGCTGATATTAAATTAACAAATAGGACCAGTTTTTTTGTTGTTATTTGGGGTTTTTTCTGTTAATATTACTGGGGTTTGTAAATCCCAACAATCAGCTACCAAACTCCTCCCCTTCCTTCTATACAAGTAGAAGTGATTATTTCTAGATTATTTCTCCTTTCCAGTCCCTGAAAAAAAAATAATAAAAAAATCAAGAAGGCTGCAGATATTAGTGTTTCATGTCATTAACTCCACAACTACAATTCATTTATAAAAATAATTAAAAAGCCCTTTTTGCTTCTCTGTAATGACCACACTTGGAGGTTCTTTGATTATGAAATGTTACTATGCATTGGACAATGAGTCTTTAGCCATATACATCCAATCTTGACAGAGAACACAGGTCTGTACGGTATTTCAGCACATTTGGCAAGAAACTCAGGATGTTACATGGCTATAGAAATTATATGGCTAGATTATTCATCAGATAACACCCTTCCAAGGCTGCACAATGTTTCCTCAACTATTATTGTGGCACCTTTTTGAAGAGATGGTTTAAATGAAGACTGAAGAACAAAACTGACTCTTTATGGATACAGTTTCACAGAATCACAGAGAATTAGGAGTTGGAAGGGACCTTGAAACCCTAGTCCAACCCCCTGCCAGAGCAGGATCACCCAGACTAAATCACACAGGAACACATCCAGGCGGGTTTGAATGTCTCCAGAGAAGGAGACTCCACAACCTCTCTGGGCAGCCTGGCCCAGGGCTCCATCACCCTCACAGTAGAAAGATTTCTCCTCATAGTCCCATGGAACTTCCTCTGGTTCAGCTTGCACCTGCTGCCCCTTGTCCTATCACTGGCCATCCCTGAGAAGAGCCTGGCTCCATCCTCCTGACTCTTGCCTTTTATATCTGCTTTTATTTTATACCTGCTTATTGCAGAAGAACAACTTAAAAGGCTATGGTTTGTGTCACAAGAGGAAGAGCTTAAAAGTGGTTTACACCTAGACACCAAATGAACTAAGAACCAGCTTTCTCATTTGAGACACGTTACATCTTAGCACAGAACTAAGCAAAAAGCTCCATGCACCTGTGTAAAAAGGACTAAGAGGGAAACTATATTAGGAGATGATAAACTGAAGTGTACGTCACACTCTGCTTCTCTATCATCACTATATAACTGGTAAACTCCAGCAAAAAGGGACCAGTATCTAGTGCTGCACTCACTGGGCTGAGAGCTGTGATACTCAGAGTTACTTGTCTTGTAGCTTAAGGCAGGGTTAGTGTTGGGTGATGAAAATGCTGGGAAGTACCAAGTGGAAAACCATTCACACAAGAAGGATCACAAGAAAAAAAACTTAGTTTCCTCTGCTCTGCCCAGAGCAAACTTTTTGCTGCACTTAAAGTCTAACTGGTAGACTGAAGATGATCCAAGAGCTGGAGCACCTCTGCTATGGAGACAGGCTGAGAGAGTTTGGCTTGTTCAGCCTGAAAAAAAAAAAAGAGAAGGCTGCTTTAGGAGGGGGACCACTGAGCTCCTTCCAGTCCCTCAGGGGGCTCCAAGGAAAGCTGGAAACAGGCTGGTGAGGTTAACTGCTATACCTAGAGTAACATGCTCTCTTTTCCCCTGCAGTGGACACGACGTGAGGTTACTGCCAGTTGATAAAGATGATCGTGGTGATGATGTAAAAGCAACACATCTGCAAGCTTTACTTGATACAGAGGCATTTCCACTGTGCTTCAAAACCTTTAAAAGACTTCAAGGCAATATCCATTCTAGATGTAATCTGCCACTTCATACAAGATCCAGCTGCATGTAGGAGCCATATAAATTCCCATGATCTGAACTCCAGAGGGACACAAATATCCCCTGTGAATTTTCCAACAGTTTTAGGAAGAATCAGAAGTACCACATAATCAGTGATAATTCATTTTGATACAAGACTATCCATCAGCATTCAAAATTCTTATCATGAGCCTAAAACCTTTATGGAGAAAGCAGATTATTAGCATTTCAGGAACGTGGTTTGAATTTAAACTGGACAGGCACAGTATGAAAACACTTTTATGTACCTACATGTGAACTAGGTGTCAAAGCTCCCACTAAAGAGAATGGCATTATAAAGATTAATTCAGCTGACAATGTAAGGGGGTATTTTAGCATGAGCCAAATGTTTTTCGAGGCTTTACTGGCTCCAATGGGAGACAGGCCCCTCTGTACAGGTAGATACACATACATTTAGGTGTTTGAATCTGTTCCCAGACACTATAATGCAACTGTCTGCACTAGGGATTTGTCAGACCTGTCTGTGGCACGAACCCAGCCTGTTCCAACTAGCACCTTCCCCAAGCAGCTCCCAGGCACAGCCCAACAGCCTGAACAGTCCAGGGCCTGTGACTGGCAGGGAATTCATATGCAGTCACCTTGTTTTGGAGGCTAAGATGAACAGACATGGGCTGTTCCACACTACTTGGCTTCAGCACTCAGGAATGTGCCCAAGCACATTTGGTTTACTAACATCAGCATGGGCTAAGTGCCTTCTCTATGGCTATTAAGGGAATTAACTTTGACTGAAGGCCCTCAAACAACTATTTTTACAGATAGAGTTTCACTGAGGTTGAAGTTTAGTGAGTTGTTTATGAGTTCATACGGCTATATCCAACACAGAAAACTTTTTCCATCCCTTTTTTCCTCCACTTTGGCACAGCTTGAAAGACTGAAACCTATTAAACAGGGCAAAGAAATACAAAAGTAAAGCATCTAATAAAGCAACTCCATTGATTCTGCTTTTTCTTCTCTTTCAGGTACAGAAGAGTTACCCTATCTTTTTTTATTTATTTTAAAATTAAGACCTGTCTAGAATATGAACCATTTGTGAGTCACAGTACCCCAGGAAGCATGAGGAAGTGGAATGTGATAGAACAAGATACAATGCCACAGCACCCAAAACCAACTGCTTGTTCTTTGCAGTAACGACAGTCAGATCATTTATTCCACCTACTTCATGAGATGCATCATAGAACGGCTAGGGTTGGAAGGGACCTTAAAGATCATCAAGTTCCATCATGCTGAAGTAATTGCTTAAGGTTATTCTTCATCATTTATAAGTTGATTAATTAGTTCCCTGAAGTTTAAAAACTTTACGCAGTTCCTACTGAGTTCATTGACAACACGGCCTTAGAGCTGAAAGGCAGCAGAAATAAGGGCTGTATCTTAAAGAACTTGCTTTATTTGAACAGTGATTTAGAAATCCCCCTCCTTGCCCTCCCAACTTCAGATCTTAACACATATGTGAAATGAACAGAGCATCCCTAATTAAGAACGCATTTGGTTCAAAGAGGAAATAAATGTCAACAACTGAAATTGTGGGGTATAAAGTAAAGAAGCACTGAGCACAGAGTGGTATCACACAAAGGAGCTGACAATCAGCCACATGTCTGGAAGCATCCAAAAGAAACAGCTGATTTGGATCAAAATAATGACTGGAAACAACACTTCTATTCTCAAATGCTAACAGATTTCATTTTAATGTCCGCTATGACAGCTGTCTTTTAACATCTTGTAAAAACTCAGTAATGATTCAAAGTTGTTAAAACCCAACTGAATTGCCCTCCCTTCCACCCCCATCTTCATAGCAGAATTGTTGAAGAATTTCTACTTCAACAAAACAACCCTTAGACATTACTAGCTAGTTAGAAGTTCTGCTATGTAGTCTTTAAGGAAGGACAGTGCCTGAAGTAATATCAGAAGTTTGCATTAAATTCACTATTCCTTTACAGATTAAATCTATACTTCTTTACTACAAATTCAGCAAGTAGAGTGAAATTGATTAATAAATAAAATTACTGTAAGAGAAAGAATTCTCTCTGGTGCTTCCTTATAAAAAGAAACTTCAGTACACTTACTCTGTCTCTATTCCAGTATGCTTCTCATTCAATCACATGAACAGATGGAAACCCAATGCTCCTGCCACACTTCAATTACATCTTAAATTCTGTTTCTTGTTTGCAGCTTTATGTTGTAAGAGGAATAAATATTAAGAGGTTTGTGATTCCAAACCATCCCGTTTCTGTTTTTCACTGATACTATAAAGCCTTCTATATCCCTTCACATCTGTCCACTGCTGTAGAACAGTCCAGTGTTACAATCACCGAAGCAGAGACAAAACAGAAGTGGTTTTGGGAGTGACTTTTAATGTTAGGCTCCAACACAGGAGATTGAAATCAAGCCATGCAAGCACTTAGCACTTCAGACAGGAGTCACAGATGAGCAGAGCCCAGCTGGAACGCAGGACTGCCCTCTGGTCCTGCTGTCAGAGATGCAGGCTGAGCTCTCCTTGGTGAGCAACAAGAACTGTATAAAGCTGAAGTCCACAGTATGTATTGTGATCACAGGCACACTTTCTTTTTAAAATATTTTACACATGAAATATAGATATTAAACATATATATGTGTTTTTATATTTCTAAAAATATTTTATAAATATTTATTAATATATTTAGAAAATATTTTACACATTAAATATAATATATTTTTATATAATTAATATTTATTAATAATATATAACAATATAAAATATTTTACACATGAAATATAATATATATTAAACATATATGTTTAATATATGTTTAACTTTGAATCATTACTGAGTTTTTACAAGATGTTAAAAACACATATATAAAACATATATGTTTAATATATATTATATTTCATGTGTAAAATATTTTTATAAATATATAAAAACATATATATGTATTTAATATATATTATATTTCATGTGTAAAAGATTTACATATAAAATGTATAAATATTTTAAACATGAATATCAGAAATGCCTCCTCAGAGCAGTCTTGATGTGACAACCTCACATTCTGGTCAGATAGCCCATCACAAAGTGTCAATGGCAGAGGTTGCCACAACTTAGATTTACTAGAATTTTGAAGGCTGAGTCTCAAATAGTTTTTTTGGATTTTTTTCCAGTTTAGTAAGAATGGCAGTAAAGGATACTTTGAGTAAAGAACACACAAACAGTCAACTTAAATACTTACACACTGTTTCCTTCCCTGCCTTTTTAAAAGGAAACTCTGACCTTCAAGAATTCCTTCTGCCAAATATTTTATAGGGAGACAAAAATGAGTAATTACTTGAGACCATAAACAGCCTACAAACTGCTGTTTGGAAAGAGTTCAGGCAACATCTAAAGCTGTGCATTGCTGCTGCTTGTGTTTCATACATATCAGCAAAGCTGATGTAACTGAAAAATCATGAAGTTGTACCTACTATCTGTTCCAGTTTAACTGGCATCAAGAATACATTTAGCATATGGTATGTGAGTTTTGACAGTGTTTGCCTAAATACATAAGTACGCCAATTTTAAAAGCAACATCTACAATAAGCCAGTCTCTTATCACTGAGAAGACTGGGAAATATAGACTCCACAGAGACAGGAGCTAGAGCAAACATAGAAATCCCGTGAAACTAAAAAATTTTGTGCAATTTACTTTGAGACCCAACTGCCAAATCATAGACTGGTCTAGGTTGGAAGGGACCCCAAGGATCACAGAGTTCCAACCCCCTGCCACAGGCAGGGCCACCAACCTCCAGGCCTGGAGCTACACAAGGTTGCCCAGGGCCCCATCCAACCTGGCCTTGAACACCCCCAGGGATGGGGCACCCACCACCTCTCTGGGCAGCCTGTTCCAGCCCCTCACCACTCCCTCTGGAAAGAGTTTCTCCCTAATCTCTCATCCAAACCTTCCTTCCTTCAGCTTCACTCCATCCCCCTTGTCCTGCCATTGTCTGCCCTTTTAACAAGCTGATTCCCCTCCTGTTTCTCTGCTCCCTTCAGGGACTGGAAGGCTACAATGAGGTCCCCCTGCAGCCTTCTTTCTCCAGGCTGAAAATCTGAACCATATTCAAATATCCTTTTTTCCTCCTGAGGAACATGACTTCCAGTTGCACAATTAATGTTTTAAAAGGAAATTGGTTCTTTTCTGGATTTTGCTATTTTAGAAAAAACAGGCTGCCCCTAAGTTCCTCTATGCACAAACATCACATCATTCTTCCACCTTTGCAAAGCCTCCAAATACAATGGCTGTTAAGTTGCTGGGTGATACATGCCAAAAAAAGGAACTGAAAATAAATTCATGAAAGATCCTGGGCATTTCATGGATTACTGTTCCATACAAATTTCACAAAAAATAATAATATGGTGTGAAATTGTTTGGAAGTAGGACACTCACGATACCCTCTCTCAATCATCATAGGACACATTGAGCTAAGGTGCACTGAGCAGGACTTAAAAAGCCAGAAAAGAATCACTTTAAAATTCAAAAATTTAGTAAATTCTAACTACACATTTTTCAAACAAACACAAATTTGCTGTAAGCACTAATAAGTATAAACAAATTGAGGTTTACTTTTCATACACACAGAACATTTGGGTTTAACTACTTGGTTTATTAATATTTGGATATTGTTCATTGCACATCTGAGCTCTCTTTATAATGAAAGAGCAAATGAAGTTTTACACATACCTGTAAGACACAAATATGCAGCTAAATACCGTTTTTCAAGGCCATCTTTATAGGTCTGAATCGCACCATAGATTGGAGGTAGAATGAAAATCAGGTTACTCACTGTGTTCCCTGTAGGGCAGAAACCAAAACCAGAGATTTAGAATTGGGTACTAAGCATTTTAAACAAATCAAGCTGCACTCATTCATTCATTCAAGGCAGGTTCAACAGTTTTCATCCAGAAAGCTACACCTTTTTGGAAGTTATCTTCCAGTGTAACACAGTTGCCTACTTGAAAGCTAAAAATATTTTAGCTCTGGTCTTGTTTTTTATGGGTATGGATAGTAATAAAATATCAATTTAACATTGATAATATTCAATAATATTAATTAACATTGATAATATTAACATTGATAATATTGGTTTACTAAAATATCAATTTAATAAAATATCAATTTAACTAAAAAGTTTGGCTTAGATGGTGCTTACTTTCTTGTCAGGAGGCAGAAAAATAGGGTTACCCTGATTGCACATGAATTAAAACCCAATAGCTTAAGGAGATATAAGCCCCAAATAAACCTGGTAATTTAAGAAAACTGTTTTTTTTGGGGTTTTTTTCTTCTTTTCTTTAACCAGTTTGTGGAACTCTGTACTCCAGAACCCCTCAAGATAGTTTAAGGTCACTGAGTGACTTGTTCCCCAATGAAACCAGTTCAGTCTTCACTATTAGTATGCTGGTCAGCACACACACAGAGAACAAGCTGGATAGGATGCTGCATTGCAGATCACAATGTAGGACCAAAGGCTGTAAGAGGGTACGATAAGGAACAGCAAAAAGCCAGAAGCCACTGATTAGCAAGATAACCCACTAACTGTCAAAGCTTATCAAAAGCCTGAACTTCAGGAAGATACCACCGCTCTTCATCCCTCCTGCTGAAGCTGGGATGCAATGCAAAGAAATGACAGTGTCACAGAGAACAGAGAAAGCAAGAAAAAGCTAAGAGCCCAGCTCTCATACCCAGGAGCATGACAGCTCTTCCAGGAGAAGAAGAGACTGAGGGGAGACCTTATCACTGCCTACAACTACCTGACAGGAGGGTGCAGAGAGGTGGGTGATGGTCTCTTCAGCCAGGGGACAGGAGATGGGACAAGGGGAAATGGACTCAAGCTGTGCCAGGGCAGGGTCAGATCAGATGTTAGAAAAAAGTTCTTTCCAGAAAGAGTTGTGAGGGCCTGGAACAGGCTGCCCAGGGAGGGGGCTGAGTCCCCATCCCTGGATGTGTTTATCAGACGGGTAGATGAGGTACTCAGGGATATGGCTTAGCTTAGGACAGGAACAGTTGGACTTGATGATCTTAAAGGTCTTTTCCAACCTTGTGATTCTGTGAACTTCTGGGGTTTTTTAAGGCTAGTCTCCCAAGTCTGATTTAGATGTTTTCTTCAAACTGTCCTGACCTACGCAAGAGTACAATGAGATAGGGAGAAGTGGAGCATAAGGAAACGGTACATTTCCCAGCAGAAGGGATGCAGATTCAGCCTTTTAGCCTGGCCACAAATCATGATTTTGAGAATGAAAGTTATGTAATGGGAATAAAATGACATGCAATTTGGAACAAAGTGCAAATCTATTAAAAGAAAGGCAGAGCGTCACCTACATAAATTAAACTGCACTTTCACATGTCATCACTTAAATATATAAAATTGAAACTCTCATTTCTAAATATCTCCATGACAAGTACAATGTATAGGGCTATGGAAAGGCCAAAACCACCCTGATTTCTGGCAGAAAATCTCAGAGGATTTTCAACCTTTAAAACAAAGAACAAGGGTGAGCAGGTCAGGTCTGAATCACTCCCTTCAAGAAGCTTTTTTTCAGGAGTCCTACTTCCCAAGACCCATCCCACAGAAAAGTGAAAGCTACCAAACTACAATCATACAACCCCAAAGTATTACAGCACCTCTGGGAAAAAAACACCAAAAAGAAGTAATCTATACTTCATAGGTTTACAGATAATTCAACCCCAAATCTCAGAACTTGAAGCAGAAGAGCACCTAGTTAAAAGGTTAGCTCTTCTGAATTCCTATGAAGTTAATTAAAATCTCAGCTTCAGACAGTCATCTCAACCAGATAAAAATCTGATTTTTATCGGATCTTCTTTAAATCAATTATTGATTTAACATCATCTCCTGCACAACTATGAATTTCACTGTTACAACAAGCAAAGAAGAGATGTGCCAGAGATCTTACTCTTCCAGTCAGCTCTGTAGTAAGTTCTTCCATGTAAAAGAAGCCTAGCTGAAGTCAAAACAGCTCTGCAAAGACGTACAAGTTTACACCAATATAAAAGGCCTTTTTCATGCTTAAATTCTTAGTGGAATCATTAACCTTTTACCACATTCCCACAGTGTTGCAATGGGATGTGATTCACTCCCAGTGGAGACCAGCTTTGGAAGAAATCCACTAAAATTCAGTATTGACTGTTACCATGTCCTCCCACAAATTATGCTGAGATGTCATCCAGCCTCAGGAAGGAGCATAAAGGTTACATAGTCTGGAAAGTGAAGCTTCTGTTTCCTAAAGCAGTTCTCAACTACATCCGTTTTCAGGAGAAGTTATCAGACAATAGATAAATACCACTGCTCAAGGTCACTTCATTGTGAAACTGTCAGAATCTGAGGTAAAAATAAAATATAAAAATGCTGAATGAAAGAAATACCGTAATGCTTATCTGCAACTGGGAAGGCACCTGACTTTAGAAGCTGCAGTAGGATTACAGAATCACGAGGTTGGAAAAGACCTTTAAGATCATCAAAGTCCAACCATTCCTGTCCTGTGCTAAACCAGATCCCTAAGTACCTCATCTACCTGTCAAACACATCCAGGGATGGTGACTCAACCCCCTCCCTGGGCAGCCTGTTCCACAGCCCCACAACTCTTTCAGGTAAAAGCTTTTTCCTAACATCTGATCTGACCCTGCTCTGGCACAGCTTGAGCCCATTGCCCCTTGTCCCATCTCCTGTCCCCTGGCTGAAGAGACTATCACCCACCTCTCTGCACCCTCCTGTCAGGTCAGGGGAGGCGCTGAGAAGGTCTCCCCTCAGCCTCCTCTTCTCCAGGCTCAACACCCCCAGCTCCCACAGCTGCTCCTCAGAGGATTTGCCCTCCAGCCCCTTCCCCAGCCTGGTTGCCCTTCTCTGGACACGCTCCAGGACCTCAATGTCCTTCTTATGGTGAGGAGCCCAGAACTGGACCCAGCACACCAGGTGCAGCCTCACCCATGCAGAGTACAGGGGCACAATCCCCTCCCCAGACCTACTGGCCACACTATTTCTGACACAAGCCTGGATGCCATTGGCTTGCCTGGCCACCTGGGCACACTGCTGGCTCATGTTCAGCCTGCAGTCACCCAACACCCCCAGGTCCTTCTCTGCCTGACAGCTCTCCAGCCAGTCTCCTCCAAGCCTGTAGTGCTGCACGGGGTTGTTATGTCCCATGTGCATAACATAAACTTCAGATGAATGTAAGAATGCAGAAAAAAAAAAATAGATTCTTCTATAGGAATGCACAGGTTTCAGCACTTCCTGTAAAGCTATAATTATGTTAAATTATTGAAAATTTACAAGGGTTTAATCTAGGAGCATCTTGCTGAGAGAGGAAATACCATAGACCTAATCTAGCCGTAAATTCCTGCCACTCCTCTTCTGCACTTTTTGGCCCATATTATTCAGAACATTTCTAGCATGGATTAGGCAAACCCATTTGCAAAACATAGTTATGGAGAGTTGTGCAAATTTTTTTTAGGAAGGGAAATGGAGGCGGGGGAACAATGAAGTCCTCTGGCTTGCTGCTTGGAAAATGACTTCTTTCAAGAACAAAACTACAAGGCCTCTTTCAAAGTCGAGGTCCCTAGGAGTGTGTGTTTCAGAAAAGCCTAGCTAGTCTTTACAGGATTAGCCGCACACAGAATAGCTTAGGAATTCATTAAAAGGGATTTTTACTAATTCCAACAAAAGTCAGCAGCTGGATATGCAGAGAGATTTGCAAACAATCCCAAGAAAGAAGAAAAAGCTGACACAAGCATGGACTCAAACTCTAAAGTTGATTCACAGACAAGTGAAACACGTTTTGAAGGAAACAGATAGGGATGTTGAAAATGAGAAGAAAGTTGAACTGTCAAGAAAGTCTATCTTTTTCTTTTTCAACAGATTTTCATTTTATAAAACAGGAACATAGTATCATAAAATCACAGACTGGTCTGGGTTGGAAGGGACACCAAGGATCACACAGTTCCAACCCCCTGCCACAGGCAGGGCCACCAACCTCCAGGCCTGGAGCTACACAAGGTTGCCCAGGGCCCCATCCAACCTGGCCTTGAACACCTCCAGGGATGGGGCACCCACCACCTCTCTGGGCAGCCTGTTCCAGCCCCTTACCACTCTCTCTGTAAAAAACTTCCCCTTAATATCTCCTCTAACCCTTCCCTCCTTCAGCTTCACTCCATCCCCCTTGTCCTGCCATTATCTACCCTTTTTAAAAAGCTGATTCCCCTCTTGTTTCTCTGCTCCCTTCAGGGACTGGAAGGCTGCAATGAGGTCTCCTTGAAGCCTTCTCTTCTCCAGGCTGAACAAGCCCAGCTCCCTCAGCCTCCCTTCGTAGGGGAGCTTATAATGCAGCAGACCTCCTTGGGAAAAGTAAAGCAGGGAGAATTTGTGGCTGAGGCAAAAAGTATGCAAAATAATTAAAGAGGAGGTTATTGATCATGCCAGTAAGAAATACACTACATCAGAGATTAGATGAATGCATGTGGATAGACATGGGCTTAACAGCATTGTTGTATTTCAGTACTGGATTCCTTGAACAGTGGTCCTTAAAGACATCTAGGTTTTCTTTAGTGACCAAAGACTGCTTCTCAGCATTTTATCTTCAGCATGTCTTTCAACAGAAAGGAGGACTAGATAATCAGAGGAAAAAAACCTCAAAAGTGAATGAACTCATGGATTGAAATGACAGAGGTAGGATCATAGAATCCCAGAATCTCATGAGTTGGAAGGGACCCACTGGGCCCATCAAGTCCAGCTCCTGGCTCCACACAGGCCCAGACAAGTCAGAGCATGGGACTGAGAGCATTGTCCAGACACTTCTTGCCCTCAGCCCAGCTCGGGGCTGTGACCCCTTCCCTGGGGAGCCTGTGCCAGGGCCAGACCCCCTCTCAGTACAGAACCTCTTCCTGACACCCAACCTAAACCTCCCCTGTCACAGCTAATGTCACATCGTGCCAGAACAAAATTAAGTTTATGTAAAAAATCATTTTGGCAGGTTACTGCCTGTGGGAAAGGCAGCTGTTTAGGTGCTAAAATAACAACATCTACATCCTGTCCTTTACAAACAGTAAAATTTCACATGTCTTTATAAGATGCATACACACTCAGTCACCTTCAGGTCCTTAAATATCTACAAATGTTATCATAAATGAATAATGATCTGTATAAAGATTGACCACCTCAAAGCCAAAAAATATAAATTATAGTATTTACAGGCAAATATGGACACAATATACTGCTTACTGTTATACTGACAGGTTGGTACAGTAAGGGATTACACAAATTTGAAGGACCTCACTTTCATAACCTTTCCCCAAACACGTAGTTGATTCTACATTAGAAAGTCATTTCTACAGTAAGTTTGCCTGAAGAGTCAGAAGGATAAAACAAGTAAAGTTGTAAATAAGTAGAGTTGTAACAGAACATGGTCATAAAGAACTAACAGGCAGGATGTAAAACACGAGGAACACAACACCAGGAGTTAGAATATAACAAACATTTTCAGAGAGAAAAGTACTAATACTAAAAAGAAGCAAAAATTATCATGTTCAGCTTTTGACAAGATGAGCAGTGTGATTTAAACACAGGAGATCTTTTCTCCTGTTTTTGGTCACAGAAGGTTTACCAACTGCAAGGATCTTTTAAAACGTTAAACGTGGGCTCGCTCTCAAACAAAGAGACAGAATTCTCTCAGCTCTGGTTTCTACAAGGCTCAAACCCAAGAGAAATAAATGTCAGCCTCAGAGAGCAAAGAAGAAATTTTCTAGAATTAGAAAAAGTTGATTAAACATAAAAAGCTCGTTTAAAATCTGGGCTAAAACCACAACATACATCACAGGCTTTTCATAGAATCACAGACAGGTTTGGGTTGGAAGGGACCTCAAAGCCCATCAAGTTCCAAACCCCCTGCTATGGGCAAGGATACATCTCAGTAGCCCAGGGTGCCCAAAGCTCCATCCAACCTGGCCTTGAACCCTGACAGGGATCCAGGGGCAGCCCCAGCTTCTCTGGGCACCCTGTGTCCATGTCTCACAAACCTCACTGTGAAAAATCTCTTCCTTATATCTAGCCTAAATCTACCCTCTTCCAGTTTATAGCCTTTCCCCCTCATCCTGTCATTACAAGCCCTTCTAAAAATTCCCTCCCCAAGGGAGTCTCCCTTTAAGGACAACTGTACCTCACTGTACAGCACAAGATAGAGAAATGGCTGCTATGGTCTAAAATAGATGCCTAAGTCACAATAAAGTCAAAGTGTCCCTTTAAATAAAACAAACAAGCAAACAAGGTTTTGAGGCTGAAAAACATCCATTCCGCTGTCTGGTATAGCGGTGTTCTGCACACTCAATTGTAATGCCCTTTCTGGATCATGTAGCCATCATTGCATGAATAAAAATAATTATTAAAAACCCCTAAGCCTGTCCTATGGCATCATGATGCATGTAGAACTTTAATCATCTTTCTGGCTGCTTTCAGATATAAGGAATTCTGTCTTACAGCATTTCCTTCTGGAATAATCTCAAGCAGTTGTGGTACAAAATACAGCTCCTCATTACAGGGCCTACCAAATTTATAGAAATTGCAAAGCAACACACAGATTCAGGCATGTTTGAGAGCAGAACCATCGACCATAGGGATACTTCTTTCCTTAAAAGAGAAGGTTTCTCTTGGAAGGATCTCTAGGGATGTGAAACCAAAGATGAACAGAGAGAATAAAAGCAAGGGAAAAGTGTAAAAAGGGTAGTTCCCTGGCCCAGCAACACCAAGGGAGTCCTTGTTATGGTACAAATAACTTATAACGCACCTATCACAGCATTTTAGGCATCAACAAAGGAGTTAATTTGCATAAAATCCAACAACTTTCCATACAATACATGTTCTATATTATCAGTCACAAAGAACTAAGCTAGAGCCCAGAGGAGGTTTGTGTCACTGACACTTCATGACTGTTCAGAAGACCCAACTACCCAGAATCAGCTGTTTTGGCCACTAACTTCAATCTTGCAGAGTTTTCGCTTAGAGCTTATCACCAGGAGGGCAGCTTAGCAATTAGATTTTCACTTCCACCAGCCATTTTTAATATCTTCTACTTCAAAGTCTACAACAGCCGCACTTCAGAGCATCAGGAAATGAAAACTCCTGTCTCCATTTGATATTTTGGAAGGAGCTCAAGGGGAGAAAACAGAGTCATTCCAATGGGAATTTTGCCAGTACGTAATTACTAAACTCCCTACTTCCTAATGCGCATGAAAGATCAATATAAACTTCCTGTTACTCAGTGAAACAACAGTGTTAATCCAGGCTGGGAGAGCAGGAGGAATGAGGACTTAAAAAAAGGAGGAAGAGGGATGTGAGGTGTCTTTAAAACATTTATTTTTAAGTGGCAGGATTCTTTTCTTACTGTAACTCTCCCTTATGAACACTAAGCAAGCCTTGACTTTACCTGGAGATTAACTGAAGCCTCAAATTCAGCTTCACCTTGGATTAGCCACCACAGTTCTACCAGCAAATTGGCAAAAACACTCAAAGAAACAAACAGTGAAACAATTACTGAACTGGATAAACTGTGTCTGAAAGCTTCCTGAAGAGCTGTAAAAATGGGTAAAGATAAACAACAATTCAAATTAATGGGTTATTAGAGGGACTATTACATCTCCCTGGGCATTTGAAAGAAAGTCAGAAATCTGAACAGCAAGTTCATACAGATCAAAAAAGATGGGCAAAACATCACAGAAAAAACGTGATAAAGTGAAAAAGGTGATAACATGAGTATATTGCAAAGGAATGCTGCACTAATCCAGCTCTGTATAGATGTTGGCATACTATTAGCTGTAAGGGACAAATGAGGCAGGGGGCTCAGACCTAGCAAGAAGGAGTACTACAGAGGAAAAGAAAGATCTTGGGCAGACAGAAGATATATGAAAGCAATGTGGAAGCCAACAGATTCACATGGGGGAAGGAATGAAAAAAGTTGAAATTATTTTTGTTATTAAAAAAGAGCACATTGATCAGCACTAATAGACTGAATCAAGAAGGTTTAGGTAGAACATTAGAAATCATGTTCATGTGGCAACAACGACATCTTCTGAAAGAAGCAACGTGTCCTGGAATAGTTTCAAACACAACTGGACAACACCGCTGCAAGATCCACAAAGGAAAACAATCCACCACAGACAAAGAAAGGAAGCAAAGGAGGCAGGAACACAGCTGCCTCCTCACTGCTAGCACCAAGACAGATGCATACCACTAGTGTGAGCACACTGCGTTCCAGTCGCACGAGTCTCAGCTCCGGCCACAACAGACAGCCGCTTCCAGTAAGTCAAAGTGCTGGGACAAGGCCAAAAAAACTCAAGGCAGCATTGGTGCTCTGGAGCTGGTGGCCAACAGGGCGGTCTGTGTGTTTAAAGTCAGGGCACAGGGCAGTGATTTTAGATTGTCTTGGCTGTTTCTTCCTTGCTGGGCTTCCAGTTCTCCAGGATATAGAAGTGTATGCTGATACCCTTATGAAAACATTAAACCCTTTCACTCATTTATCTGTAAGTCTAAATGTAACAAAACCTAGTATAAATCTAATTCTCTCCTAGTATAAAATAGTATTTTTGATGATAGGAGAAAAATTAACATGCAAAAACACAGTGCACAGAAAATACCAGGGGCTCCATAAGACATTGGGAGAAAAGTGGTAGTTCTCCCCTCACTTTGGAGACTCTGCCCAGCTATGGTGGTTTAGGTTGGATGTTAGGAAGAGGTTCTGTACTGAGAGGGGGTCAGGCACTGGCACAGGCTCCCCAGAGAAGGGGTCACAGCTCTGAGCTGGTCTGAGTTTAAGAAGTATCTGGATGATGCGCTCAGTCCCATGCTGTGACTTGGCTGGCCCCGTGTGGAGCCAGGAGTTGGACTTGATGATCATTAAGGGCCCCTTCCAACTCATGAGATTCTATGATAATAATTTACTGGATTGGGGAGGGGTAATAAGGTAATTTTAGGGAGAAAAAAATTAATTATTAACAGCAGAATTTGATTTTTATTCCCAATGCTCATTTACGAGGGGTTCCAACATGCTGCATCAAGCAATACGTTCTGATTTATGGCCTCACACACTTTATATTCCAGCTGCAGAATTCATTCCCCTGGTATTCACTGTACTAGCTCAGCTAGTATTTTTGCAGATGGTTTTACTCTGATTACAGTATTTTGGGTTATATTTGTGTTCTTCAAAACAATCAAAAGGTAATTAAAAGAAACAGCTCTCCCCACTCCTGACTAACAAAGCACACACACAAAAGCTCAGTTCAAACCTGTAAAAAAAATGTGTGGGTGTATTTTCTAATGCACAACCCTGTCTTTGGTATGCAGGGCTTACAAAAGCACTTATTAAACCACTTCTGAATTGCCCCAGGTTATAATTTAGCTGTCCTTTTCCCTAGCCTCACCTTTCTGCAAGTGCTTTGCCACTTTGTAGTAAAGACACTAGAAAATGTGAACCTAACAGGCGGCCGTGCAAATACTGACCTTGCCTCTCATGTGCATTGTACTAAAAATGAATGAGTGAAAACTAATACCACACAAATCCAAATAACAAAGCTCCACAAAGCACAGAATCACAAGGTTGGAAAAGACCCTTAAGACCATCAAGTCCAACTGTTCCTGTCCTGTGCTAAACTATATCCCTAAGTACCTGATCTACCCCTTTTTTAAACACACCCAAGGATTGTGACTCAACCCCTCGCTGGGCAGCCTGTTCCACAGCCCCACAACTCTTTCAGGGAAGAGCTTTTCCCTCACATCTGATCTGACCCTGCCCTGGCACAGCTTGAGCCCATTTCCCCTTGTCCCATCTCCTGTCCCCTGGCTGAAGAGACCATCGCCCACCTCTCTGCAGCCTCCTGTCAGGTCAGTGGAAGTGGGGAGATGGTCTCCCCTCAGCCTCCTCTTCTCCAGCCTCAACCCCCCCAGCTCCCTCAGCTGCTCCTCAGAGGATTTTTTAATAAGAAACTGATACCTTTGCAAACCCAGAAATGTAACATTGGTGTTCTTGTGGACTTGGGAGTACTTGTGGATGAGAAGCTGAACATGAGCCACCAATGTGTATCTGCAGCCCAGAAGGCCAATCCCATTCTGCGCTGCATCACAAGGAGCGTAGCCAGTAGATCAAGAGGGATTCTGCCCTTCTGCTCCGGAATACTGTGTCCAGGTTTGGAGCTCTAAGCACAAGAGGCACATGGACCTGTTGGAGTATATCCAGGGAAGGACCATAAAAATGATCTGGAGCACCTCTCCTAAGAGGACAGGCTGAGAGTTGGGCTTGTTCAGCCTGGAGAAGAGAAGGCTCCAGGGGGCCCATCATGGTGGCCTTCCAGTCCCTGAAAGGTGTCTATAGCAAAGCTGGGGAAGAACTGTTCCCAAGGACATGGAGCGATAGGATGAGGGGTGATGGTTTTAAACTAGAAAAGGGGAGATTTAGGTTGGGCATTAGGAAGAAGTTCTTCACTATGAGGGTGGTGGATCCCTGGCCCAGGTTGCCCAGAGAGGTGGTGGAGGCCCCATCCCTGGAGACATTCAAGGTCAGGCTTGATGGGGCTCTGAGCAACCTGATCTAGTAGAGATGTCCCTGCTCACTGCAGGGGGTTGGGCTAGATGACCTTTAAAGGTCCCTTCCAACCCAATACATACATAAAATTCTACAGGATCATTGAATGTAATCAGGGACATCTGTTCTAAAGATGAAACTTAAACTTAGATCATGAAACATTCATTGCTGGGCCAAGTTTTTGCTTTTCCCCCTCAATCCAAAATATATTACTGACCTACTTAGTCTCCAAATCTGCAGCAATCCTAGTCTTCTGCATACTTCTCTTATAATCCATGCAACAAGAGGTGCTGGAATCACAAGAAAAACTGCAAAAACTGAAGCCAGGACTTTTAAACATCAAAGAGTTTCTCTAGTCACTAGATTATCCTCACCTGCCAAGATAAAAATGGATGAGTTCACCACAGTATCTCTCATTAATAAAGCTTCAAAGTAGAAAGTACACCAGAGTAAGAACTAGGGACTTTTCAGAAATAACAATCTTGTTACCAAATCTTAAAATGCTTAGCCTAATGGTGTCCTCCTCCCAGAATTCTTGAAGACTATCACAAATGAAGAAAAAGTCTCTCAAGACCCAGAACTTGGACTGATGGGTTTTTCTGAGGATGGATGACTGGTATCTTTTTCCCCAGAGGGATCTGTCTTGAAGCCTCTCACAAGTGACGTCTGAGATCCACATGAGAGGTTGCTCCTCAGAAGAGGGTTAAGAAGTCAGATTACGAAGTGTGGAGAAGCAACTATGAAATTTAATAGATAATTATGGAAGGAATTGCAAGGAAAATATTCTGAGGTGACAGGCCAGAATATAAAGATAGCCAGAACAACTAAAACAAAATGTCATTAAGTGAGTCTTTGGTTCCCACTTAAGCCAGTTTTGCTAATTATCTTATGATGGCTCTAACTATGTCTATCACACACTACTGCAGGGCATTCTGAAGGGTTAATAAACTTGTTGGGAGTTTTGAAGGGAATATTACACTAAAAATAAGTAAGTTGGCAAGAAAAGGGACAGAATCTATGCTTGGCCACTTTTCTTAGAGTGCAAGAAGCACCCTGGAGAAACTAGGTAGTGCACTGGTCCTTTAGAGTAGGTTTTACTTCCAGTCCAAGATATCCACAGTAAACTAGACTACAAGGAATAAACTTCCATCACAACTAGCTGATGTGCCATCCTGTCATACTTCATTTCCCTCCTAAAGTATGGGATGCTTCACAGAAAAGAAAGTGTCATTTCCCTGATAACCACATATCTAAGATGATAGCAAGCAGAATAATTACTTGGAAGTACACCTAGAAGGATTTTGCAAGTAAATTTAAAGTAAAAACGGTTGACATATGCAGATCATTTGAAATATCAATCTAGAAAGCTCCCTGAAAGCTAATGCTTAGAGCTGGAAAATGCAAAGTCTGAAGAGATTAGGCTGAGATGATGTAAAGTTAGAGTATTACATGCAATAAGCTCATTGCTGAAGGGCAGATTTGCTGCTGTTCTAGCTTTTACTGGAAAACAAAATAAAGCATATTTTAAATGTTATTTTAAGACAGTCTGATGATGTCAGACTGGAAGCAAACAACAGAGATGGAGAAGCTGGCTCTTCAGCCAAGCAGCCACCAATACAACATTACATTTAGTTTTCCAGAATATTGAACTCCCTTCCCAACCTTTCTTCTTCTATGCTGATGTCAACATCTTGGCTTCATATTTAGTGTCTGTACTGTCTCTGCTACACCTGTGGTTCTGTCCAGAACAGGAAGGACAGCTGTGGGAGCTGACAGTTTTGAGGTACCGGAGTACATGCAGCCCAGCATCTGTCAGTGGTCACTATAAACACAGATCTCAACTTGAGGCACTGTATGCCATCAGTATCATCTCAGAGGCTTTGGCAAGACTCTTTGAGGTACTGTAGTGACACAGGAGAGGTGAGCATTGGGGGACCCCAATATGCTCACACATGGTGTGTGGCAGAGAAAAAATGTGCATCAAGGCTCTTTTTGCAGGTATTTGTAGCTTTAGAGTAGCCTTTCTACAAACTTCAAGTCCTCTCAAGTTCCCCCTTTCTTGCTGTCAGTGTGGATGTCCAAGACTATTAAAGTCTCTCCTACTGATGACTCAAGGCCATTTTCCTGGACTTTGCCCTGCTTGGATGGTAGGACATTAAAGGTGAGATACTACATGACAAACAAAGCAGAGCACATGGGGATCATGAACCCAGTCAGCAAACACAGACCAATCCAGATACTCAGCAACCATTCAAACCCTGACTGGTGACATGACACCCCCTCTCTTAGCAGGGGTACCAGTAGAAAATCCCACTTCTAAGTATCTTCTGTTTTGCAGGACTGCCTTCAGTGAAAAAACCTAAAGTTACCCAGAACACATGACAAAAAATGTTACCTGATCTCAGAAATGTCTCTTGCACTTCCAAATACCCAACTTTATTTCTTCTACATAGATACTTCTTTTCTCTAAAGGCTTCATAACCTGCTTTTTGGAGAGCAGCGTAGCAACAGGGACCTGGGGGTCCTGCGGGACAGCAGGATGACCATGAGCCAACAATGTGCCCTTGTGGCTAAGAAGGCCAATAGCATACTGGGGGGCATCAGAAGGGGTGTGGTTAGTAGGTCAAGAGAGGTCCTTCTCCCCCTCTACTCTGCTCTGGTGAGACCACACCTGGAATATTGGATCCAGTTCTGGGCCCCTCAAGTCAAGAAAGACACAGAACTCCTTGAAAGAGCCCAGGGCAGGGCCACCAAGGTGATGGAGGGAGTGGAACACCTTCCTTATGAGGACAGGCTGAGGGAGCTGAGTCTCTTTAGCTTGGAGGAGAGGAGACTGAGGGGTGACCTCATTAATGTCTATAAATATGTAAAGGGTGAGAGTCAGGAGGATGGAGCCAGGCTCTGCTCAGGGATGGCAGCGACAGGACAAGGGGCAGAGGGTACAAGCTGGAGCACAGGAACTTCCATGGGAATATAAGGAGGAACTTTTTCCCTGGGAGGGTGATGGAGCCCTGGGACAGACTGCCCAGGGAGGTTGTGCAGTCTCCTTCCCTGGAGACATTCAAACCCCCCTGGATGCGTTCCTGTGTGATTTAGTCTGGGTGATCCTGCTCTGGCAGGGAGGTTGGACTAGATGAGCTTTCGGGGTTCGTTCCAACCCCTAACATTCTGTGAACCTTTTTGCAGTTAATATAAGAACCTCTGGCAAGAACTTTCAACAGTCACCAATGAATTCACTAACCCAAGACTTGAAGGTTGTCACTCCTAGTCTGCAACTTCTAACTCCAACTCTGTTCTTTAGCCACTGTCCAAGTGTCATTTCAAGACAACTTTCTTGATCTTGTTTCACAAATGAAAAATAGAGACAGTTCCCCATCTTCCCACAAACCTTGCCAAAAGCTATTATATAGAGGGAAAATAAAGCTTCTTATCTGTAGACAGCAAGACCAAAGGCCAAACAAATCTTGAGTATCACACAAGTCAATGTTACTGAATGATATGAAACAATTTTACTAATGATACAACAACAGTTGAAAACTGAAGACAAAAAACAACCAAGGTCTGAGCACAAATGGTGGCCCAAAGATTGACAGAGGAAACTTTCAGAGGATGGATTTGAGAGAAATGTAGAGAAAATACCATGAAGGAGGATTAAAAATTAATAATAATAATAATAATAATAAAGCCATTTGAGGGTCAGCATGGAAGAGTTTAAAGGCAAGAAAAAAATTTGAAGGTCTTGGGAAGGAATACATTTCAGAAAAGAATATAGCTTTAAAATATTTCTCTGGAGCCTATAAAGCAGAGTGAGAAGAAAAAGACAAGAAAAAAATCAATTGGGATGGACTCATCAGTTTTAACATTTGAGTACTGTGCTGATGTTAGACACTGTCCTGAAGATTATATTCTGAGGGGCCTCACAGGAAGATAAAACTTGAAGCAGCCAACAAACCCCAAACCTCTGAGTGAAAAGCAACTGTGATATCACAGATCACAAAGCCCTAGCAGTTTGTTGAGATGAATGAAAACAACATCTGCTGTATGATTTCACTGCCACGACGCGCTTCTCTGCTGCTTCCCAAGGCATCCACACAGTTCAGTTGAGCCCATTCTTCCTAGAGACTGCACTCACCAGCTCCAAAGAGGCACAGGAGATATGAAATGGCAACACTCATCTGGTTTTCACACTGCTGCTTCTAAAGAAAACCATAAACTTCCACATTGCTGCTGCTACCCACAGCTTTACATGCAGCTGGCATTACACTGTATCCATTTGCAGAAGCCAGATCTGCAGGGACAGGGTGCTATGAGTAAATGTGTGCCCCCAACTTTCTTTCTATTACTAAACTGAAGAAATAATGTTTAGCTTCTCTAATTTTCCAGGCTGTTTACTCAGGTACTGGTGAGCATGTTGCATCTAGTTAGCTTTCTCTGCTTACATGGGACATTTCCAGAGCTGTGAAATGGACTTGGGGGGAAAAAAATCCAAAACCAAAGGAAAAATCAAAAAAAAAAAAAAAGATGAAGGCATCAGTTTTCATTCATGAGCAAAATATCACCTGGAGCAACTTCTGAAGTTGGTGTGTTTTGGTTGGGTTTTTTTCCCCCTTAACTCTACAAGATTTAAAACCTGGAAAAAAATTCAATGAAAATCTGTATCCTATGGGAGGAATGCAGGGAATATGTGTAGAAATACACCCTGCAGCTCTCCTCCTGAGTGCAATAACCCACAGATCAGGATCCACCACTTGCCTGCTGCAGTCTGGGGCCAGCACAGACCTGGTATTTTCTGCCAGGAGAGCAGCACTGGAAACTCCCTCCAAAAGCAATCAAGTTTGCAATTAGAATTACACAGATACATCCCTTCTTACCTAGCAAGCCTTGTTATGTAGTTATAGAGGGAAAATACACCCATTTAACTAGAAGAGAATGCCACCCTGCGACAATAAAATCAATTCTTTGGGTCATTTTAGCTCCCTGGTGTATTGAAGGTAGTGTACAAGTAGGAGAATTAAAGGAAGTTGTTCACAAAACAAAACAGAAGTTATCTCTGTCAACACTGTGCCATACAGGCAGGTGCCACCCATGGCACTGTCAATGGGAAGCCCTGAATCGGGAAGTAAACAGGTCCTTGAATCGGAGAGCTCAAGATTGGTAGCATTACTAGACAAAGCTGGAAAAATCACTGTTAAGATGGGGTAAGTGAAAGCTCAAAGCAAGAAAAATAAACCAGCCACAAACTGGAAGCGACAAGTAGATGAATTAGCCAGAATGAAGAAAATTAAATGGGAGATATGCCAGATCCTAAATGGTACCAACTAGGGGAAGTGGTATTATTCTCTTTACTTTGCAGCCCAAAGCTGAGGTTGGCCTCTAAAAACACGTGGGACTATCCTTTCAGGATGCCCTCAACCTAAACTGAAATAACAAACAGATTACCCTGATAAAGTAGCACCCCTACATAGCAATGAAGGAAAAACTTTTATGGTCTGCACAGCAAAGTGATTATACTGGTCCATTCAACCCCCCTGTGGGATCTGGATGTATCTTCACAGGAGTAGAAGTAGCCTCCAGCTTCCTTACAGCAACTAAGTACCAAAAAGCTGATGAACAAAATACAGTCCAAGGGCTATCATCTTGGTTGTTAAGTCTACCTACTACTGATGTCATCCAAAGTGATAATGGCTCACACTTGTCATGTAAGAAAGTGCAAGAATGGGCAAATCAGGAAGAAATTCAGTGGGTATTTCATACCTCCTACTACCCTTAATCAAATGGGATAGTAGAAAGAGCTAGTGGTTTATTGAGGAAGAGCCTCAAGCCACACGAGGATCAGGGGGATACTCACCTTTCCAAAGCACTTCTTCAATTAAGTAATGGTCATGGGTCCCCTGGGAGCCCTCTGAACTGAGTGTTCTTTGCAAAAACTGAGCTTAGCGCTTCAGTTACTGGGAAGAGAATATCCAACAACGTTGGCAGGTTACAGTGATGGTTGGACTTGATCTAAAGGGTCCTTTCCAACCAAGACAATTCTATGATTCCATGTTACAGACAGGACAGCCTGTGATCTCCGATCTACCTGTACTGTGCCTCTATCTAAACCTCATGACTCACTTAACTGGGAAGTTTCTGATAATACTGGTGCAAGACAAGACTTAGTGAACAGGGGATTTTTTCTTCTAACAGGTTAACCTGCCTGGAAAACCCCACTAGCATCAGCATATTTTACTTTTTTGTCTTGCATTCCCTGCCCTTCTCAGACCACTTCGCAATCCCAACACGGTGTTCTTGTCTTGCTTAGAAGTGCAATGAGTTGAGATGACCAGGCACTCCCTAACCGCACCTGAAAGTCCTGCTGCCTGGATTGTAGCCCCATCTCATAGCATGATCTAGAAGGTACTGGAATTACCTGATGAGCTGAGTTCTTTAGGACTGCAGTGGGATGTGACCCAGTACCTCCTCCAAGTTGGGACACCTCTCAGGGTAGATTTCACGAGATACTCTGTCCCAAGTTTGTCTGTGAGCAGACTGTTTTTAATGCTGCACAGCTCTACAGGACTTCTTCTTTGATCTAATAGTACATCTGATTCCTAGATGATAGATCCTGTCCAAATTAAATTTCTTTTCCAACTGGAATTAGCAATTACAGAAAATCCAGCCTAATGGGTAGCAGCATCTTTAACAAACTCAGTATTTGCAGCAGAGGTTCAAATACTGCATAAATCCTTCCAGGGTCATAGTTTATGACCATAAAGCCGATACCTTGAAATCCTAATAGTCCAAATTCATACAAAACATACTCTGAAGTCCTGTGCCACTCAAAGAAAATGAAATGTTAAGGACAAAACTGAGGGAGAGGGACAGCTACTGGGAGTTATGTCCTGACTTTGCTCACCTCAGGTAGAGGCAGATGCTCAGCTCCACATTGACACCACACCTTTTCCTAATTCTGCCTGCCTGCTTTCCTGCCTAAAGAAGGTCAAGTCTTGCCTTCTCAAACTTAAAAGTCAAGTCTCAAACTAACATCCTGATCCTTGTCCAGCTGAACCAGTCCACACTTTTATCCCTTCTCCAGCTCTTTGGGTAAGAGAGAAGAATCAGGGCAATGTCAGGTGGAGCAGGCTGCAAGGGGAAATACCATCTTGCTCACAAAGCCAGCTAGAAGCCCTTTAACAGACACACACCCTGCACACATCATTGCTGGGTTACTCTAGGACACTGGAGTCCAAAGGAACCAAGGAGTTGTGGCTTACCAGCAAAACCAAATAAAATAATGCCCCAGGACACAACACAGCTGGGGAAGAGATATGCTGCTGGACACTATAACCTCAATTTTGAAATAAAGTTTGGAATTCCCCTCAGGAAAGCTCTGCAATATGAAGGGCAGGTTGAGTCACCAGTTGCTGGTAAGGCAAAGAACTGGAGAGTAACCTCATAAAGGCTGTGGAGGGGGCTCAAAGGGTGAGTCTCCACGCCTGCTAGTACATACTCTGCCAGTGGTCAATGGACCTTACTGCAAAGGAGATAAAGATCCCACAAATACTGACTGCACTGATCACTTAGAATGTGTCAGTTTGCAGTCATGGCTCAGATTGCCTACATAGCATATTTCTTCAAGTAAATTAAGCATCTGTGCCTGAAAACTTAATTCTAAACAGCATCCAGCAAAGTCACAGGGACTTTACCCAGAGCTTGCCTATATGGGCATATTCAGACCAGTGCTGCTCTGTTGTTGGGATTGGGTTTTATCATCACAGAATATTAGGAGTTGGAAGGGATCTTCAAAGATCGTCTAGTCCAATCCCCCTGACAGAGCAGGATCACCCAGACTAAATCACACAGGAACACATCCAGGTGGGTTTGAACGTCTCCAGAGAAGGAGACTCCACAACCTCTCTGGGCAGCCTGGCCCAGGGCTCCGTCACCCTCACAGTGAAAAAGTTTCTCCTTATATTCACATGGAACTTCCTCTGCTCCAGCTTGCACCCGCTGCCCCTTGTCCTATTGCTGCCATCCCTGAGCAGAGCCTGGCTCCATCCTCCTGACTCTCACCCTTTACATATTTATAGACATTGATGAGGTCACCCCTCAGTCTCCTCTTCTCCAAGCTAAAGCATCCCAGCTCCCTCAGCCTCTCCTCATAAGGAAGATGTTCCACTCCCTCATTGAAACGTTCTCCAAAACTTCTCTCTCCATGAGACCTTCCCTGTACTTCCACAACCACAGAATAACCAAGCACTATTAATTCATGCAGCAGCTCAGCTTCTCTGCTAATGGACCGAAATAAAATAATGCTGTAATTAATGAGGCAGGTGTAAAGAACCCCACACCTAGAAAACTCAAAGCAAAGGTAGGCAAGTTTTTACTGATAACTACTTGCAAGTAGCCTCTCTTCTAGCATTATAAATTTCATTTTGTGATACTTATTTTGAGCTAAAAGAACTCTTGGCAGTTTCTTAAACTTTTATGATCCATGAACCTTTCTAAGATCCTCTTTAGGTCTTAAACAGTCAAGCATGATAGAACTCGCATACGTTGCAAGAGAAAACAACCCTATACTGCTCAGCTGGAGACAACTCCCCAGAATTCTTTCTGAACATCTCCACAGCGATTATTAAATCTTTCTTTGGTTTAAAAAACACATCTTCCCCTCTGGTCTCTGAAAGGCTCCAGCAAATACAGAAAACGCAGTATGTAAATAACAGCTTCACAAAGACACAACAAGCCCCAGAATGAAAACATTTTTGTCTTTCAATTATGACAAGAGTCTTTTTTATCTGTGACTAAAGGCTCATTTAAAGCCATTTAAAAGTCAGTAGTGTTCCCTTACCATAATTTTACATTAATCTCCCTATTTCCAGCTCCTGTTCTGCGAATTCGTATCACGCAGCTCCTGAGCCTCTCTGCCTTAGTTTGCACATAAGCGTAATTAAATTGTACAAATGCCACTATGCTGTTACCATTTGGAGTGGCAGATGTCCAATTGTCAGCTGTACAAGCACTGAATATGAAGCACTAATTATAGAGTAATCAAACGCTTTGTTAAACCATACTTAAGAATTTTATTCTAACTCAGTAACTACAGAAGTATTAGTGGATAAACACACATGTGAGCCATTACCACAGCGGTTGTCAGATTCTAAGCATGGATGGGTATGTGATGGATACAGGGGAACTAATGGGTGGGCAAATATAAGACTTTGATGACCTTTCAAAGAAAACTCTTGGGAAAACAGAAAATTAAGGTGGTATGAGATGAGAGGTAGAGCTGCATCATGGGTTAGAGGAAAAAAAAAAGGAAGATTTTTAAAAAAAATAACGCATAAATCATTAGTTGTGGCAAAATGCACCAAAACAGTGCCACAAGATCATCTTAGATTGGTTTTGGTTGGAAAAGACCTTCCAGATCATCAAGTTCAATCGTCCATCCAGCCCTATTAGGTCCAACACTAGACCATGTCACCAAGCACAACATCTACTCTTCTTTTAAACATCTCCAGGGATGGTGATTCAACCACCTCCCTGGGCAGCCTGTGCCAGTATCTGACAACCCTTTCAGTAAAGAAATTTTTCCTAATGTCCAACCTAAACTTCCCCTGACACAACTTCAGGCTTATCACAGAAACACAGAACGTCAGGAGTTAGAAGGGACCTCAAAAGATCATCTAGTCCAACTCCTCTTCCAGAGCAGGATCATCTTGACTAAATCGCACAGGAACACATCCAGGTGGGTGTGAATGTCTCCAAAGAAGGAGACTCCACAACCTCTCTGGGCAGCCTGGCCCAGGGCTCTGTCACCCTCACAGTGAAAAAGTTTCTCCTTATATTCACATGGAACTTCCTATTCTTAAGTATATACATTTACAACCTGGGAGGGGAAATAAATTAATGCAAGGGTATTTGCAAATGACTCAAAATCACTTAAAATCATTAAAGAAATAAGAAAGCACAACAGCAGAGACCATCTATCTGGCTTGTGAGTTTACTTCCACGGTACTATTCTTTGATATCAAATTCTTTTTGTCCACAGCACAAAAAGCAAGCTGGAAGTTTTCATCCTGTAGAGCATCCCCACAGCTGAGCACTGCTCTGTACACTCCACTTGACATTACAGCCATCATCAATTAGCTGTAATATTCCTTCTTCTGACTGTACTGCCCCCTTGGTCGATGGAGCTCCCATGAGAAACCTGATGAATTTAAAGAGGAAACCTGTGATGAGGCTTCCTGCAATTAGGTCATTTAAGTTACACATTCAAATCCCTTTCAGTCTGTGAGGCTGTGACACTGTCTTCTCTTAAACAGTACTTTAGAACTCACCTGTGTCATGTCTTTAAATAGTTCAGCCAAAGCTAGGCTGTTGATCACACCCAATTAATCCCAGTGAGTGTCCCTTCACCTGCTACTTTATTATCAGAAGAAAAGGCAAAGCTCTGGAAGCCAGAGTTGGCTTTATTTTATTTTTTAGCTCATAGGGATAGTACCTTGCCCAACAGCCTCTGGCTGCTTTCCAAAGCCTGTGGCAAAGGAGGCAAAGTACAGCAGGAGGCCAGAGAGGAACAGGTGACAGTACATATGTGGCAGTCAAAATTCAGTATTAATGACATTATTCTAACTTGAAGTGCATTTTGCAAGTTGTTAAATTCCAAAGTAATGATCACCGTGCAAAACAGAGCTGTGCATCTCTGACAGCCAGGGTTTTGGGCTTTGTTTGAGCAAAGCTTAAAGAACATCCAGTATTTTTTTTGTCACTGTTCACAATGTAGAGAACGCTTGGATGGCACTCAACACTTTAATGAGATATTTCACATCTACCACCACAGGTAACAGTGATTTCAGTCTCGTCTGAAGCAAAAATAGGAAGGATTTAAGCAAGAGCAGCCAAAGTAGACAGAAACATGGGCAGATTCTCATGATTGGTTGGTAGGGGTGTGGTTTTTTCCTAAATAAGGGTCCCATAAGGAAAGCAGAGTTATAAATATTTATCAGATCTCTAAGGAAAACACAAAGAGATGGATTTAAACCTGCTAATATTTTTTTTAAAAATCTTTTCTTATATGAAGGCAGCTGAACATACTGAGACATGACCAGAAGCCAAGAAAGAAATGATTTCACCAATTCCTTGAGAAGCCCGAAGCTACATTCCAGACACTTGCTGCTGTAAATGTCAACATAAGGATATAATATCTTAAAAGCAGTCATGTTGTAGATGATGCATATTACTCATGGACAATGATAGCTCGAGGCAATATTTCACATCCCTGGAAACATCACTCAAGTTTGATGCAAACTGAAACTCAGCACCGAGTTGATAAGAGCAACAAATTCACCCCCATGACTCTCCTGAGTGGGAATTAGTACCACCAGAGAGGTCCTTTAAATTTAAATTGTTTAAATTGATACTCCTCTCTGCTTTTTCCACAAAGGAAATCTATGAATATTAGTTATATCCATTCCTCATATCCTACAAGAAAACCCCTTCTTGCATTCACTGTTATCCCTGTAGGGCACTTAAATGGACACTCACAACAAACAGAACCCCCAACACTGAACACTACATGGGCTAAACAGGCCTAAAAACATCCATCCCGCTAAAATAAGGAGTAAACTATAACATTTAATCACTTAGTGTTAAACAACAGCACTTGCATTTGACCTTGTTCTGTTTGTTTGGGTGGGAGGAGAATGGGTTTTTTTCCTTTATTATTATTATTTTG
The DNA here is from genome assembly GCA_027925045.1 of Hypotaenidia okinawae. Classification (NCBI taxonomy): domain Eukaryota; kingdom Metazoa; phylum Chordata; class Aves; order Gruiformes; family Rallidae; genus Hypotaenidia; species Hypotaenidia okinawae. The sequence continues at coordinate 213,481,541 of BSDF01000001.1, forward strand.
CTTATGTTGGTGTACAAAAGGTTGGGTAATTCACTGGGAGCTGGGCAAGATTAGTTTAAAACAAAACAAAAAACAACCCAGCATCTCTACTGCGTGTCCAAAAACTCTTGTGAAACCCCAAAGAAGGAACTACACCACCATACAACAGACTCAATCAGTGTTTTAGGGTTTAACGTAGTCAAGCTGGCAAAATAATTCTTTTCAACTGGTTTTCCATTTCAATTGGTTTAATACTCTACAGAAGGATGTACAGCAGTTAGTCATCCACCCCCAGAAGGGAGGAAAATTGGCTAGGTGCAGACTCAGGGTGAGAAAAAGCATTTTTCACTATTAAAAACAATTAGTGTTTGAGCACAGGTCACTGCATTTGGGGTACATCAGAGGATCCAAGTAGAAAGTGCTACAAAGACACGTCACCTTCACAACCCTGCATACATAGGGGCTAGCTTAGCTGCCATCATGTACACTAGCTCTTTAAAGAGTGGAGGGCAAAGAACTGTGTGTAGGCTTCTGGAACACAATGTAGCAATTTGTACTAAAATTAGCATATTAAAAACAAATTGCTAAATGGCAGAAAGATGTAATTTGCACAACAAGCTTTCAGTTTGGCTCTCCAGCCTGCAGCCTGACGAAAACATTAATACTCAATTTGGACCTGCCCCTGTCCTTCAAGCTTTGGGCCTCCAATAGCTTCTTATAAATTATTTATAATCAACATTTAATGCTAATTTTTTGAAACACCATCAGCTTAACTGAGTGACACCGAGGCAGCAGTAAGTGAGAAGCCAATTCTTATTCTTCTGTAAGGTAACACTGAATACAGGCTGTGTGTGAGTTTTAAAATCAGCAAAAATGACCACAATGAGAACTCTGAGAGATGAGAAAAATATTCTTGTACTTTCTGTTTTGTTGGCTCTCTGAATTTGAATTTTTGATAGAGCAAGGAGGCCATAAGGGCACAGCAACTGACAGCAGACCTCTGGACCACAGAGAGCCCAAATACACTCTCAGCTCTTACTCCAAAACAACTAGATTTTAAGGCAACATCTCATCTTCCAATGTTCTTAGTTTCACATTAAGTATTTTACAGAAAGCTGGAAAAGACCCCTTAGTTGTTTTATAAAAGATAGATTGCCAAGCAACTTGTCTTGGCTAAGACTGAAATGCAGTGGGTTCATATACTGAAAAAAACCCCCAAACCAACCACTGACAAACAAAACCCAAGATCATTTCCTCTGACCCTGAAAAAGGAATGACAAAATTCTTGCCAAAGAGAATTTAAACCATCTTGACATCTCCACTTAAGTTATCTACTGGTAAGATAACCCTAAAATAAAGTGGGCTTATTTATTTACTGTTTTGCTTTTTAAGCTCAGACCATTTAAATGGTCTAATTTACACACAGTCTGTTGTCCTAAACACTAAAACTAGAAGGAGGGACCAGACCTTCTGTAATTAGTCCCTTTTTTCTTCAGAACACACACCTTTCCACCTCCCACTGCTAATCTCATCCAGATCTTTCTCTTGCATAATCTAGAAGCAGATGAAAAGTATCAGTTCATAAGGCTAACAATGCAGGGATTATTTAAAAAATTTACATGCTAGTCAAATTTATTTTTACATGGGTGAAGCAACAGAGTGCTTCCTCTTCCCTATGAGGATTATCTCACAAATTACTGTTTTACCACGAGGAAAATACAAAAATACATACTGTGCAAAAGTCTCCTTCTATTTAAAGACTTTTAAGTTTGCCCTGCTTTAAGAGCATTTAATTTTGTTCCCTCTTCAGCCAGGCTGCCTCTTTCTCAGCCATAAATCTACACACCAACTTCCTTTTTCCTGCAAGTTTCTATGCTGCCTATGCTACTGTTGTTCAGTTCCTGTACTCCTTCCCATTCCCACACTCTGAAACCTCTTTCATAACTATTCATTTTGGTCCTTCACCCAAGTCAGTGTTAGTAACCAGGAGTCACAGCCTGGCATGGACACCCAGAACTTTCCATCTCCTTCATGCCAAGCTTTTCCAAAGCGCTGCTGAGGCATCCCAGCTATGCAAAAGGCCTCCTCAGATCACCCACTCCAAGGTAGGTGAGCCTTTTAACTTTAGTACTATTTTCCTAGGGTGTCAACACTTCAAAAGCAGCTGCCTATCTTATACCTCTGAAAGCTTTTTTGTAGGACAGGGTGCCTCCCAGCACATAACTGACTACTACACCCTTTACAGTCACTGCCCAGGACACAAAACCATTTAATTTTCCAACACAACATCAGCAACAGAGAGACTGTTCTTTTAGTCCACAACCCATGACCTCTTAAGCACCTGTTGGATGGCCTTATAGTTGAAGTACGTTCTTCTTCCATTAAAATACACTTTAACACATCTAGACTCCCAACTCCCTCTGAATAATGGAGTTGTGAGGTCAAAGCAACAGCTGGGTCTCTTGCAATTACTCTGAGTTATCCTAAAAATCCACCACCTGCAACAGAGCAACCTTCAAGACCCACTAAGCACCAGTTGGGGTGAAGGTGCCTCTCCTGGATGTCTTTCCCATAAAAAGTTACCCTCTCCCTGCTGTCCCTAAACAGTTTTCCTTGGGCTGACGGGCCGTGGCTGGGCAGATGCTCCCACCTCCTCTCAAGGGGAGCAGAGCCACAGACCCGTCCCCAAGCACGATTTTGGTCAAAACTACAGTCTTCACACATTCACACAGTGCCACACAACCAACAGTGTTGAGCCCCACCATGACCCACTTCACCGGGACCCCCACCACCGATGCCTCCCCAAGCCCCAGGACACCCTCCTACTGCCCTACCATCGGTTCAGACTCAGGGCAAAGGGACAAGCATGGGGGCGGGGGGCAAACAACACGGGCTGAGGAGGGGGCTACACCACCCCGCCTAAAACATAGATATGGGGGGAAGGAGAGAGGAAAACACCCATTTCCACCCCCGGAGCTGGCTGAAGGGCTGGAGCCCCGTTAGCCCGCCATTTGCCCCTCTCAGAAAAGAGGGGCCATGCAGGAAGAGGGGGGCTCCCCGCCGTGGGGCCTAGCCAGTGGGATGAGGGCACGGAAGGCTGCAGGGAAGGAAAGGGGTGATGACTGAGGCGGCCGCGGAACGCGGACCCCGGGGCCGGAGCAAGGACCGCGGGGCGGCCACTCACAGAACTCGGCGATGTAGTAGGAGACGGCGTAGTTCTCCTCGCACCACTCCAAGGTGGAGGTCGGCGGGCCCCAGTAGCCCTCCCGGTCAGCTGCCGGAGCCATCGCGGCGCCCGCTTCAGGCCAGAGCGGAGCAAGGGGGAGGAGTAAGAAAGGGCACTGGGCCCGGAGCGCGGCAGCGGCGGGCGGGGAACAGCTCTGGGCCCGCCCGGCCGGGGAGGAGCCACCGAGCCGCGGAGACAGCGGCAGGGGAAGAGAGGAGGGAAGAAGGGGGGGGCGGGCGTTGCCACAGCGACGGCCTGCGGGCGAGGGGAGGTCGGATCTGGCGTCGTCCTGGTCGTCTGAAGCGGGGGCAAAGCTTGAAAGGGAGAAAAATACCAAGGAGGAATGGGGAGGAGGCAGATTTGAGGAAAATCCGTGGAGGGGGAAAGGAGGGGAGCACTTTTGTCCCCGAAGGAAGGGCCGGCCTTGCCGAGGGGTTAGGCAGGGCAGGCCCAGCCGCGGTCACTCTCTCCTCATCCGCCCCGAAGGCCCGGGTCGCTTCGGTAGCGCCGAGGCGGTTTTCCCCCCTCCGCCTTTGGGTTTCTTTGGAGGAGGGTTTCTAAACTCGAGTGAGGCAGCACGTTTTTAGGCGACGGAGGCGAGTGTTTCTCGTAGGCTGGGAGGAGGAAGGAGGGTGGGTTTTTTTATAGCGCTGCCTACTATGCCGGGGGTTTTCTCTCATCTTGATGCCTTTTTTTAGTTTTCTCAGAGCTTACTACACATACTATGCATACACCCAGAATATTCATAGTGTTTCTCAAGCGGAGCTGGCTTCCAGAGGCAAGTAGAGGCTAAAAAGGGGGAAAAAACCCAACCCCAAGTTGAAGCCTAATAATATTGTATATTTCTCTGTGTCTCAGAAAAAGAGAGAGGCTTTGGTCAGACCCTGAGGTCGGTGCACAGTGTTTACACCTTGCTGCTCAGCAGAACTCATTACACCTGTGTATGAAAACACAAACTTATTTTCCCACATTTTTTTTCCTCTTCACCTCTCCTGTAAGCTAAAAACCTGCAGGTTAAACACGGATCTTTCCCTAGTACAAATGCTGATGTTCTTTTGTGTATACACGTGTTCTGAAGACTAAGCGACTTTCTTCAGTTCAGCTCATACATTTTTGCTTTCCATGTTAGGTAAAGATGTATTTATTGTAGAATCACCTGGGTTGGAAGAGACCCTTTAGATCATCGAGTCCAACCACAGCCTAACCCTATGCCTACTCCACATCTAGATCATGTCCTTAAGCACAACATTCACATGTCTTCTAAATACTTCCAGGGATGGTGACTCCACCTCCCTGGGCAGCCTGTTCCAATATTTGACTACCCTTTCAGTACAGAAATTCTTCCTGATTTCTAACCTAAATTTCCCCTGGTGCAATTTTAAGCCATTCCCTCTCATTCTATCACTTCTCACCCAAGAGAGGAGACCGACCCTCACCTCTCTATACCCTTGCAGATAGTTGCAGGGAGTGATAAGGTCTCCCCTCAGCCTCCTTTTCTCAAGACTAAAAAACCCCAGCTCCCTCATCTGCTCCTCATAGGACTTGTGGTCCAGACCTTTCACCAGCTTTGTTGCCCTTCTGTGGACACACTCCAGCACCTCAATGTCCTTCCTGTACTGAGTGTTAGAAATGCCAAAGGTCCTAAGAAAGGACTCAAGGTAGACACATTAGTGAAGCAGTAATTTATTATACATCCTTGCAAGAGCGGGTGACCTAACAAAGTAGGCACACCTTTGGTCAGAGTTTGTAGCATTTTTATACCATATCCCTGTTTGAAATTATTCGATTACCTCATACACCTATACATATTCATAACCTGTCCCACTTCGTATTAAAATTAGTCCCAAGAAGTCATTTCCATAAACTCCTCCCAACTGTGTCTGTGCACTGCCTCATGGTGGTGGTTGTCAGGGGGTCTTAGTGATGAAGGCTCGAAGTCTTCCTCAGGTTGAACTTTTCACCTCCTTCCCCTGGCACATCTGTGGTTGTAATTGTTCCAGATGGCACAAGTATAATTGGGATGTTTCCTTCTTATCAGTCCTGGGTCTGCTATAAATTATCTCAAAAACATTAATCACTCAAAACTAACTAGGAGTTGTTCGAGTGAAATAGAGTTGTGCTAGGTCATCTTCTGATACAACCACTATGGCACTTCAAATCATCCTGTTAGTAAGCCCCCTTTAACAAGCATAAGCCCCCCTTTGCAAGCATTTTATTAGCAAGCACCCTTTAACTCTTTTCAGTTTGCAAAAGCAACATTTCCCAGCATTTTCCACATGAGGGGCACAGAACTGGACACAGCACTTGAGGTGCAGCCTCACCAGAGCTGAATACAACAGAACTATCACTTGGGAATGATAAAATACATAGTCAAAACTTCATCAAAATCACAGTGCATTTTTAAATTCAGACCTGTCTCTCTATTATTTTCAGATACAGACTTTCAAAGTTAAGGTCTGGAAGAGTACTAAACTGATTCAGAAGCACAAAGCTGGTTGTAAACATTGAGGAATATTCTAGCCTGCTTGATGTTCTTCAGCTTTTTTGAGTTTTAATGGTTCAGTTTATATAGTAAGGAAGGTTTTAGGGCTCTAACCTGTCCCCTTATTGTAGTTAACCATTTTAAAAGTTCTTAACAGAAAGATAAATTCCAAATGTGAAATTGCAGTAGTTCAGAAATGAAAGAAAAATCAAAGCCTATTAAATATCCCATCTGCACACCAGGAGCACAAAATGGGGACAATATGAAAGTGCAAACAATTTATCTAGCATTCATTTGCAGTTAGCCTTAAATAAACAATTTAAAATACTGATGCTTGTTTCTTTTCTCATCACACATGTATTGGGCGTGAGATTTGTACCTACAATGGAAACTAAGTCAGATGTGAAACTATCTTTAAAACTGGGTAAGAGAAGTTAATGAAAGGTGGTATGGAACAGGTCTCAAAAACCATGTGGGTTGTTACCCATTCTGGATTTGTTTTCTAGATAGACAAGCCAAAATGCATAGCTAGCCCTTAATTTGAACCATTGGGGAGCTTTTATTGATGTGACACTTTTCTGTAGTATTCTCCATCGTAATGCACCTTTATTTCTGACTCATTCTGTGGTTCCCTTCTCTGCTGTTGAACTCTGGCAAACATTTTAGTCACTGCACCCAGGAGGCTGGCACTGAAGAGGCAGCCACAGATCATTAGAATACACGTTTTGGTTTTGTTTTTCTGAAGCTGTTTTGTAAAGGTAAATTCATCTTCTACAAAACCAATTTTGAGTGTTTCACCTGTTATGGTAATTTATATTAAAAGCAATACTTTTCCTTTATAACCTTGAGCTATAAAGTGTAGTGTACATTACTGTGCTGGTATAATGTAACAGCCTGAATCATTTAATGTATGTAAATGTGCCCTATCTGATAAGACAGTCAAACTTACCTATGTCCAAGTGTTGGATTTTCTTTGTCTGACCTCTATGACCTATGGAGGGTATGTCTTGATTCTGAAATACTGAACAAGTAGAGAAGCAAGCATAGAGCTCCTGAAATCCTTATTTTCTGTATTATTAAAAAAGTACTTGGCATTCCAATGGAGTCATTTCTGGTGGCCTCAGGTTGCCTCATGGCTTAACTGGAAGAACAATCCCAGGTGCCAGTATAGGTTTGGGGATGGATCTGTGTTAGAGAGCAGCACAAGGTAAAGGGACCTGGGGATCCTGGTGGACAGCAGGATGACCATGAGCCAGCAATGTGTCCTCATGGCCAAGAAGGCATCCTGGGGTGTATTACAAGAGGTGTGGCTAGTAAAGTCTAGAGAGGTTCTCCTCCCCCTCTACTCTGCCCTGGTGAGACCACACCTGGAACATTGGGTCCAGTTCTGGGCCCCTCAGCTCAAGAACAGCCGGGAACTCCTTGGAAGAGACCAGGGCAGGGCCACCAAGATGATGAAGGGAGTGGAACCCCTTCCTGATGAGGAGAGGCTGAGGGAGCTGGGCCTCTTTAGCCTGGAGAAGAGGAGACTAAGGGGTGACCTCATCAATGTCTATAAATATGTAAAGAGTGAGAGTCAGGAGGATGGAGCCAGGCTTTTCTCAGGGATGGCAGCGACAGGACAAGGGGCAACGGGTGCAAGCTGGAGTATAGGAGGTTCCATGTGAACATAAGGAAAAACTTCTTCACTGTGAGGGTGACAGAGCCCTGGGACAGACTGCCCAGAGAAATTGTGGAGTCTCCTTCTCTGGAGACATTCAAAACCCACCTGGATGCGTTCCTGTGTGATCTAGTCTAGGTAGTCCTGCTCTGGCAGGACCAGATGATCTCCAGAGGTCCCTTCCAACCCCAATCATTCTGTGATTCTGTGTGATCCTGTGGTTCTGTGATGTTAGGTGGAGTTATGTCTGTTTGTACCACTAGAGGGATATATCCTGTGTGGGGATCCAGTATTATTGGACTTTTTTGCTTAGGATTGGCAAAGGGATGCTGTTCAAAAATTGCACGTGTTTGGCTGTTTCTCTTTGTGATCCATGAAATTCAAGGAATGACACCTGCATAAGTACATTTTTTGCTATCTCTGCTCTATGCAGGCACTCTCTCTTGGCTTATGCTGCTGGTTGTTTAATTTCTGCATAAAATGAGACCTAACAAACAGATTGATTAGAACTCATTATGGCTACATATGTTGAAGAAGATTGTACATCTTCCTTCTCATCAATATACACATGCCAAGGGGGAGATAAAATCAACACAAAATCTTGAAGATGCTTTCACTCATTTCTGATAGTGTTAAAATTAAGGTATCAGCCACATAAATGAGGACTAATTTGGTGCCACAAATCGCCTGTTCAAATTTTACCTTAATTATGAACCTGTGCCTCTTCTAGGGTCTTATTTTATTGGGTCATAGTGTATACATCATCTGAGGTGTGGAATCCTGAGCCAGGGATCTCAGCTCTGAAGTCTCACATGCTCAAATTGTCATCATTGACAGCTTTCTGGTAATTGTCTAGTCTGTACTTGTTACAGAAAAAGGTCATTAACACCTCTAGATCCTGCAAGCCTGATCCTGTGTAACATGTAATTTATCCCATTGATTTCTATGCAGATAGCATGAGTAAGATGCCAAAAGCAGGATTATGTGAGGCTGAATCAGACTCTTTGTAAAGTGCCTGGAAGTTTGAGGGCTCTTTATGAGCGCTGTTGTTGGGATGATGACAATTATGCCTGGAGTAATATTGCACCTGAATGAGTGAAATAGAGAACTCTATTCTCTGGAAGGTAGAAGGATCTGATCCAAGAAACTTCCACAGACTTTAGCAGAACTGATTTCCTATTCATAGCTAGGTAAAGCAGAAATGTGTCTGCACTGGAGTTAAATGGAGTTATGCATTTGTAAAGCATCATCAAAGGTACTCAAGTCCTAGAGTCTTATAAATATTCATAAACTCTCCAATGTAATTTGACTGTTCTTAGTCATATTTTCAAGGCTATTTTATGCATTTTGGCAAATGGCTGTCATAGTGGATGACAGATTCACAGATTTCAGCTCTCTGGATGCTGTGAGCATCCAGCATCCACAGAAGGGTGTGATCCCATGGGAAGCCCCACTGGAGCAAGGTCCTGGCAGGACCTGTGGCCCTGTGGAGAGAGGAACCACCTGGATACTGTGAGCATCCAGCACAGAAGGGCTCAGATATGAATACAACAACCCAAACAATGTTACAAAGGGTTGGTGAAGGAGGGGCTGCCGAGCACAGGTATTGAGGAAAAGAGGTGCAACCAGCTGAGGAGAGGATATTCCCTTATCCAGATGATCATTCAGTCCTATATCCAGTCCTCAAAGCAGATTTTAGGGAGGCATTTTTCTTCTCCTCCCTTTTCCTAGCACAAGTTCGTCTGATCAGGTCTGATCAAGCACCATCCTCTGCTTCCAGCCCATAGAGGGTGATGGGGAGCAGAGTATCCCCTGCAGCCCCTGGAGAAAACCATGGTGAAGCAGGCTGTCCTCCTGCAGCCCATGGAGGATGATGGAGAGTAGAGATTCCCCTCCAGCCCATGGAAGACCCCATGCCAGAGCAGGTGGAGGCATCCACAGAAGGCTGTGATCCCATGAGAAGCCCCACTGGAGCAAGCTCCTGGCAAGACCTATGGTCCTATGGAGTGAGGAACACATACTGGAGCAGGTTTGCTGGCAGGACTTGTGACTCCATGGGGGACCCATGCTGGACCAGTCTGATCCTGAAGGTCAGCACCCCATGGAAGTGACCCACACTGGGAGCAGCTGGTAAAGAGCTGAAGCCCCATGGGAAAGAACTCACATTGGAGAAGTTCACAGAGGACTGTCTCCCATGGGAGGGATGCCACAGTGCAGCAGGGGCAGAGTGTGAGGAGTGCTTCCCTGAGGAGGAAGGAGCAGCAGAGTGATGAACTGACAACAACCCCCATTCCCTGTCCCCCTGTGCTGCTGGCAGGGAAGCAGGCAGAGAATTCAGGAGTGAAGTTGAAACTGAAAAGAAGGGGGAGGTGGAAGGGGGTCTTTTAAGATTTGACTTTATTTCTCATTACTGTGCTTTGCTTGTTAATAAATTAGATGAATTTTGTGTTGATGATTTCTCTCTGTCCTTATCTCAACCCATGAACCTTTCCTTGTATTTTTGTCTCTCCTGTCCAGCCGAGGAGGGGGAGCGACAGAGCAGCTTTGGGGGGCACCTGGCCTCCAGCCAACATCAGCCCACCATGGAGATGTATCCCAAAACCTTTCAAATCCAAGGCAATCCCCATCCACACCAGTTCCCCAAATCAGGATGTTTGATTTCTCATAGCTGTGGATTAAGCTGAAGCTTATCTGCTCCCACAGGTTACTACCCTGAAAGCAGACTGCAGGCGTAGGTGTCTCCAAGCACCTGCAGCTTTCAACCCGTTGTATTAGCATGAAATAAAAATCATGTCAGTTTGTGCTAATTTGCAGGACTGAAATTGGTATGGGAGGAGATCAACCTGCTGTTCAGCCATTCCTGAGGGAGAAGCAGTTGACACTGGGGAAAGTGTGGAAGGAAAGCTGGTCTTAGTAACTTTTCCAGTTATCACAGAATTGTAGGGGTTGGAATGGACCTCATTGAGTCCAACCCCCTGCCAAAGCAGGGTCCCTAGGACAGGTCACACAGGTTGGCATCCAGATGGGGCTGGAATATCTCCAGAGCAGGAGACTCCACACCCCCCAGGGCTCCCTCACCCTCACTGGGAAAAAGTTCTTCCACTTATTGGTGCGGAACTTCCTGTGCTCCAACTTGAGGCCATCGCCCCTTGTCCTGTCCCCACAGACACTGAGAAGAGGCTGGCCATTTCCCTCTGTGTCCCACACTTGAGATATTGATAACCATTGATCAGATCCCCCCTTAGTTTTCTTTTCTCCAGGCTGAACAGCCCCAGCTCACTCAGCCTTTCCTCGTAGGGGAGATGCTCCAGGCCTTTCATCATCTCCCTGTCCCTCCTCTGGACTCTCTCCAGGAGATCCCTGTCTTTTTTATACCAGGGATCCCAGAACTGGACACAACACTCCAGGTGGGGCCTGACCAGGGCAGAGCAGAGGGGGAGCCTAATCCACCCTTAGATGTGAAGCAGAGCCCTGAGCTGCAAAATATCTATAGTGAACATACACCAGCTTACCCTGAAACATCAAACAAAAATCTATGATGGGAGGGACACTTTCTGAAAGCACCAACGACGTGTGCCTCAATCTCATTGATTTTCAAAGGAAATCTAGGAATTGCTCTGCCTTTGTGCTTTGTAGGTCTTCTCATGCTTTAAAAAAAGCAAACCCAGATGCCGTGAGGATTCATTGTTTACAGCTGTAAACAGCCTTCTCCTTAGGAAAGCTGTAGCAAGCTGTCTCTTTCCGCCTGCTAATTTATCCTGAAGCTCAAGATGAAGAGACTCACATGAACCATGTAACGATATTTAAGTGTGTTACTGTCAATTCAGATCCTGCCTTAAAGGCTCACTTCACTTCTTTCAATGCTGGTGCCTTGTTCCATTTAAGATTCTTTCAGGGCAGGAGCTGAAGGCCGGGCAGGATGCCCTGGAGCCACTGGATCTCATCTAGATCCAGCGCCATAACCCATATGGCTCCCAGCTGCTTCGTGTCCAATAACACTAAATATATGTGTTTTGATAACTAAGTTGAGCTTCAGCTCCCCATGAATGGACCTGAGGAAAGGTTTGGAGGAGGACACGTGGCTGGATCTCTCTTATAACCGTCTCCTTTTGAAGGAAGGGAAGGGAGGGCACCTGCAGCTTGCAGTTGAAATGAGAATCTGTACGTGGTAGCATGGTATTACTGGTGCACAGAGCAAAGACAGTTGTACAACAAATGTATTTTCAACCCTGAAGGAAATATTTTGAGGTCTTCATGTTTTATATGACTTGACAGTGTCCAAAGCCATTGGGCAGGACTCTCCTGGTCATAGCAGCTACCTTGTGCAAACAGGTGGCCATGAATACAGAGCTTTTGGGTGTCAGCATCAGTTTACTAAGATGCTCAGCTAAATCTCCTCAAGCTTGGGCCTCCTCCTGTCCACATTCTTACTACTGAAGTTTCTGGCACCACAGATTTCAAGTGTCAGCTCCTAGTGCATATCCATCCTTCCCATTCCTACTCTTCTGGGTATACAGTCAGATGGAGAGTGAGCATTTCAATTTCAATCCAGATCATTGATCAGTGATCACCTACTGCAGGAGTGGAAGCCCCAACAGTGGAAGGGGGACTTAAGGTAGATGTTCAAGGCAAAATATTGTCAAGAACCAAGAAACTGCCTGGAAGACAGGCCAATTTTCAAGTCTCTGAGGGATAACTGAAGCTTGGAGTTGGACTTGATCCTTATGGGTCCCTTCCAATTCAGTATATTCTATGATTCTATGATTTTTTACCCTAAAAACCCAGATGGAGTAGATGTAGAAGTACTAGCTACTACCTGTGTCTAACCCTTTTCTTATAACTTTCAGTTTAGAGAAGAAAGCACCCACAAACCATGAATCGATTAATGTCTGAACCTGGAAGGTGCTATACCCCACCCAGTGCTCTACAAACCCTGTACCTATCCAATCATGCACCACTTGGCATTTGGTTTCATGGACAGGGACAGCAATTCCCTTGTATTGCCATGCTTGGAAACCTCTGCAGCAAAAGAGGGGAACTGCTAGGAGCAAGCAGAAAGTCTCAGTGGTAAGCAGGTACAGATACATTAAAATGTCAGATGCTAAAAGAATTTTTAAAAGTCAACACTTGAAACACCCTCAATTGTGCTGCACCTACAGTGGGGAAAGCAGCTGCTCTCTTCTTCCTTGATCTCTAGGAAAATGGCATATTTACCCCAAGCATATGCAAATTTTTCTACTTAGCCTGGAACTATATAAAAAAACAAATCCCAAAACGACCCTTTATTGTATTTCTCCCATTAAATGCAGGAGAGAGAAGAGGAAAGAGATCAAGTCATTATTTACTTGGCAAAAATCCTTTGCAACTTTTCTGGATATTGGTTAGTGACCAGTGAGCTAATCGACTCACACCTCAACCAAACTCTTTCCCTTAGTAAGTCATTAATAAAAAAGCCTCCTCAGACAGTTCAAATTGACTTTAGTAGCATAGCTTGGGTATTTCAGATCTACAAACTAAAAGGGGGGTAAAAGGAAACACAAGGAAATGCAGTAAAACATTTCCACTTGCAGCTTTCTTATGGGGTGACTTGTGTCCTGTGGTCATTCCCATGGTAAATGTTTGATGATCAGACTCAATAAAAAAGCTCATCAGCAGGCAGAGGAAGAAGGAAGTTTTCATAGAATCGTAGAATCACAGAATCCCAGACTGGTTTGGGCTGGAAGGGACCTCAAAGCCTACCTAACTCTAACCCCCTGCCATGGGCAGGGACACCCTCCACTAGCCCAGGGTGCCCAAAGCCCCATCCAAACTGGCCTTGAACCCTGCCAGGTATCCAGGGGCAGCCCCAGCTTCTCTGGGCACCCTGTGCCAGGGCTTTCCCACCCTCACAGTTAAGAATTTCTTCTTCATATCTAACCTCCCTCTACCCTCTTTCCATTCAAAACCATCACTCCTTGTCCTATCACTACACTTTCTGGACCTTTGGTCCCACCAGCCCTACTTTATCGGTGGCATCTGCTCCTGCAAAGTGAGTCACTTCAGGTTGTATTGCAGAATGCCATTGCTTTTGGACATAATTATTTAATTGCAATGTGAGCTACCTAATTACAACGTATGAAGCTACATAATGTGCATGAATCATGTTCTGAATTCTCTCTGCATTAAGGCATTTTGACTGACCATAGTAAGTCAATGTGATAGAACACTGAATTACTGTCCCAGGCAACCTCTCTGTACCAAGTGCTGAGTGTGGCAGTCATGGATGGTCTGAATCATTTGTTGGTTTTCTGAGTTCAAATGCCACACAGTAGGTGTGACCTAAGAGTTAGGAAACGCTAATACATGGTTTAAACTTGATGCAGAATGCTTAGCACAAGCCGTGGAGCTCCCTCTGTGAACAATGTGTGACTTCTGTGATCCACATTAATGGCTTTGTAGCGTTCTGGTAGGAACTAGAGCATGATTCTCTGGAAAGAGATACAGTGACTCTCCCTTGTTAGCTATACTTCAAAAACCAAGCCTAGATTTGTCACCTGTAAGAAAAGGACCCTTGGAAAAGCCACTGCTGTTTCCGGGACTGGACTTGCTCTCAGACCATGTCTGAACAAGACTGAGGGTATACTCTAAGACTGAAATGCCTGCATCAGTTCTGCACTCCCAAACCACGTGCCCCATCCATGGTCAGGTATGACCGATACAGCTTAGGGGACTGCTGATGCTTGAAGGGAAGGGGAATAAAATTCAGCCAGTTTCCAGCTCAGGTCAGCTTCTCTCTCATGCCAGTCTTCCCAAAGAAAGATGCAACGTGATCAGAGGTCAGTCCTGTGCAGCAGAACTTTTGATCAAAGGCCAAGCAGTGTTTCTGGAAGAATTAATTAATTTTTTTCTCTTTTTAAAATGCCATCAGAGCAAAGATGCTATCTGCCATTTAGTGCTCCTGGTGTACCAGAGCCAACCAGAATCAGTTTAACACTTACTTTCTTGTATTTCTCTTTTATAAGGAGCTTTTCTACCCACTGCTTCTATTGCCAGAGGCTCTGCACTATTCACACGACCGTCTCCATTTTTGAAGCCAACGCTCTCCGAAGGCTTTGGAGGCCAGACTGCTAATCTCTCGACAAGCAACTGTATTTCTTGACAGTGTGATTGGTGTTGGCCCATCGCCCTTAATGGCTTGGCCCTCTGACAGCTGGCAGTGATTTTTCTGACGGCTGGAGCCCCAGTCACATGCCCCCTGACAGCAGCAGAATAATATTCTCATGCCTGTGATAATGGCAAATGCATTTGGAAAGCTCATGAATAAAATTCCCTTCTCTGTCTCTTTTTATAATTCTGACATGCTTTTCTGTTGCCCAGTTTCTCTTCCCTCTTTTTTTTTCTTTTCTTTTTTTCTTTTTTCACAGTTATTTCTCCCACTCCATTATTATCCCTCCTGTTATTGGAGTGGCAGAGACAGACACTTCTAATTTCTTCCCAGCTCGAGGCTCAACACTTTTTTGAGCAATATTCCCCAGATATTGTTGGCAGGAGGCTGAGTCCTGTGTGAAACTGCCGTGCAGAGCCCCTCTTATTTTGCTCCTACCAGCTTCTGACAATGCCTCTTCCATCTTTCCATCACCCTCACTTGCCAGCTTTGATATTTATTTTCAAAACATGCCTTTGACTCTTGTGTTTTCTCAGGAAAGTTTGGGCTTGGTTCCACAAGCCTGACATACCTCCTAATTCAAAGAGCAGAGAGGAGCCTTGAGTAACAGGAGAAGGGGGAAGGGGAGAGCTGCAGTGTGAAAACCTGATTTTTATTTTTGCCTTAGCTTGTGGAAAGTGTGGTTTGCCCTCAGGTGAGCAGGACAAGGTGGCTGGGGCTTTACAGCTCAGCTATATGTCAGAGTGGGAGTTAAGGAAGCAAGAGTCCAGAGATTTTCTTAATGGGACTGATTTATTATCCTGGGGAAACTGGCTGTAGGAGGGAGGGGATTGCTGCCAGCATGCTGGAAACCTCCTGTTTCAGCAATCTGGGATGAAAGATTAATGTCTAATTCTCTAGAAGTTCTGGTAAGATAGGAAAACAGATTATCATGTTGTTTGCAGTACCCCCCTCAGCATCGATGTGCGTCATTAAACGAACAGGCCTACTTCTTTTTCAAAGGTGGGATACCACCACCCTAACCAAACAGGTATGGTTGTGTGTAATAACACCTCACCCAGCCACCCCCTTTATTCTGTGACACCTATATTACAGTTGCATTCGTTTAGCCGTGGTCAGTGGTGCTTACTGGGCCTGGCTCCAGAGAGGGCTTGCACTCATCAGTCTCGCAGTGTTTGCACTTTTCTGGCTCTGAGCCTGCCTGCAGCAGAAGTTCAAAGCTTCCACGCCGTGTTTAGGAACTGCTGAGCTGAGAAATCTGCTCCCTTGCCAGCTCCTGTGTCCTCCTCTGGATAATGTGAACAAGAGCAGGGACCTGAATGACTACACCCAACGTGGGCTGTAGCCTTCCTTCCACAGCTCTGTGCAAGTATGTGAAAAATCATAGAATGTGTTAGGTTGGAAGGGACATTTGAAGGCCATCTAGACCAACCCCCTGCAGTGAGTGGAGACATCTTTACTAGATCATGTCACTCAGAGCCCCATCAAGCCTGACCTTGAATGTCTCCAGGGATGAGGCCTCCACCACCTCTCTGGGCAACCTGGGCCAGTGGTCTACCCCTCTTATATTGAAGAACTTTTTTCTAAAATGTCCTCTAAACCTGCACTGCTCTAGTTTAAACCCATCACCCCTCATCCTATTGCTCCATGCCCTTGGGAACAGTTCTTCCCCAGCTTTCTGATAGGCACCTTTCAGGGACTGGAAGGGGCTATAAGGTCCCTCCAGAGCCTTCTCTTCTCCAGGCTGACCCAGCCCAACTCTCCCAGCCTGGCTTCACAGCAGAGCTGCTCCAGCCCTTGGATCATTTTTGTGGCTTCCTCTGGACACGCTCCAACAGGTCCATGTCCTTCTTGTGCTGAGGGCTTCAGAGCTGGACACAGCACTGCAGGTGAGGTCTCCCCAGAGCAGAGCAGAGCAGAGCAGAGCAGAGCAGAGCAGAGGGACAGAATCCCCTCTCTCAATCTGCTGTTCACAGTTGTTTTGATGCAGCCCAGGATGTGCTGTGGCTTCTGGGCTGCAGATGCTCATTGGTGACTCATGCCAGCTTCTCATCCATGAGTACCCCCAAATTCTTTTCCAGCACATCATCTCCTAACCTGTATGGATAATGGGAATTGTCCCGACCCAGGTGCAGGACCAAGAATATGGGCATCAGACTGGTCCTGAAAATGGGCTTTAACCTGACAGTCCTTGGGACTGGTTGATTTTTTTGGATGAAATACAAATATCTACAGAGTAGGTGTTTCCATCCAACCTAGTTACCACAGATGCCCATTATTGTCAGTGGACACTATAATTTAATCTTAAAGTAGAAGTCTAAAAAGAGGTCAGATTAATCATGCTGTAAGTCTGTCTCCTGGTTTTTTTTAGTTAATTATACACAGAAACTAGACTGACTAGCTTAAACAGAATTGGTTTAAGACTTCAGATGTCTTGAAATTATGTGAATACTCCCCAGATGTGCATGTTGTTCTGCCCACATGATTTTGCTTGCAGATCCAACATGTCTTTGAGACAGGAGATGATGGAAACCCTTCTGAGAAGGATCCATTGATCCTGTAGTGTTGCTTCAAGGACAGAAGGGGTGTGCAGAAAGAGCAGACTAGGCAGCTGACAAGTGGGGTCAGGTCCCAACTGAGAAGCTAGGATTTCCTCCAGGTTTCCTTAAGCCAAAGGCTGAGCATGGTCTTGTGTTTAAATAAGTGAATTTGGATGCGAACACAGGCTGCAGCTGACACCCTGAGCAGCATAGGCACAGCTATGCTGGTGAATGACAGTGACAGCTATGCTTGCATTCACTTTCCTAATATCAGGCTGAATTTGTTAGCATGACTTTTCAGTTAGTTAGCTAATCTGAGGCACCAAAAAAGACCTGGAGCTCAAGAACCACTATTCCTTTCTGAGGACATTGACACACTGATGTTACAGAGAGGTGCCACGACAACAAACCAGCTTGTCTGTGCTAATAGATCTGATTCCAGGGAAGGACATCCACATGAGTGTGTCTATGCTGGAGCTCAGGCTTTGAACATAATTTCCTACCTAAATTACCTCTCAGAGAACCTATCAGTTCCTTACTATTTACTTATTTGGTGAACTTATTTTACCAGAGGGCTCCCCTTGGTGGCAGGGAAGAACTCCTGCCCTGTCCCTGGTCATACACAGACCTTACAGCCCTTCTCCAGGACCCCTGGCAGACCCTGATTTGTCGTAGAATCAAAGTAATATTTAGGTTAGAAAAGACACAGAATCACAGAACGTCAGGAGTTGGAAGGGACCTTGAAACCCTAGTCCAACCCCCTGCCAGAGCAGGATCCCCCAGACTAAATCACACAGGAACACATCCAGGCGGGTTTGAATGTCTCCAGAGAAGGAGACTCCACAACCTCCTTGGGCAGCCTGGCCCAGGGCTCCATCACCCTCACAGTGAAAAAGTTCCTTTTCACATTCCCATGGAACTTCCTCTGCTCCAGCTGCACCCGTTGCCCCTTGTCCTGTTGCTGCCATCCCTGAGAAGAGCCTGGCTCCATCCTCCTGACTCCCACCCTTTACATACTTATAAACCCCTCAGTTACACCTCAGTCTCCTCTTCTCCAGGCTAAAGAGGCCCAGCTCCCTCAGCCTCTCCTCATAAGGAAGGTGTTCCACTCCCTTCATCACCTTGGTGGCCCTGCCCTGGACTCTTTCAAGGAGTTCTATGTCCTTCTTGAGCTATACTCCAGGTGTGGTCTCACCAGGGCAGAGTAGAGAGGAAGAAGGACCTCTCTTGACCTACTTACCACTAACTTAACTTGACCCTTATGATCATTAGACCAACCATTAACCCACCACACATTAAGTCCACCACTAAACTCTGTTGCTTAGCGCCACATCAACACGGTATTTAAATACTCCACCGCTTCCCTGGCAGCCTGGTCCAACGACTGAAAACACTTTCAGTGAAGAAATTTTTCCTAATACCCAATCTAAAATTTCCCTGGTGCAACCTGAGGCTGTTGCCTATCACTTGTTATCTGGGAAAGTGGGTTCCTGTTATAAAGGACTTCTCTTTCATACTGGGACTCCAAGTGCCTTGTCAGGAGAAAAAACATATTGCAGGAAGCCCCTGCAGCATGCATAAATGGAGTAGAGGTAATCAGACTTTGAATCCTGGCATCTTCCACATCCCAAGACATCTTCCACATCCCAAGACATCTTCCACATCCCTGCAGCCTTCATTGCTCCACGAGGCCACATTTTGTAGCCTTCATTCCTCCTGCCATTCATCACTCCTCCTGGCTTAGGTCTAGCATCAAGAAAGAGCTCTCTGGGTGGCTTATATCTTCTGTGATCATCACCCTATGGATGGAGAACAGGTCCCAGTGCACTGCAAGTGATAGCAAGGCTAACGACTGAAAACATCCCTGATGAACATCTTTTACCAGTGCAATCAGGGCAGAGGAAACCCAAAGGCCTTTCCCTGCATGAGAGTTTCTTTGCATGAAAAGTCAGCTGTTCACTGAAAGAGACAAACCCCAAAACTTTGCCTTTTCATTTAAAACTGAAATTTGCAGTGGAGAGCAGCTATTTTGCAGAGCAGCCTGTGTTAATCAATTCTCCCACATACCGTTGTTTTTAATTAAACAAGACAACTGGAGTGAATGAGGGCAGGGGCAGGCACACAGGGGAATTTGGATTGCAGATGATTGTGGGGTGATGCAGTAAACGTTGGCAGTCAGGAGCTCTCAGCCGTGAAACCTTCTATTTGACCTTGGGCACGTTCGTTGCCTCCAGCCTTTACCCCTCACCTACACAATGTGTAGGTCTCCGTTATGGGCTCTGCCTGGAACTTTACGTGGCACCTTCCCCTTGGGATTGAGCTGTGAGTTGTGTTTGTGGCAGAGATACAAATAGATCTTGCAGAAAAGCTGTAACCCTCCAACTGTTAGAAACACTTCCACGTGCGGGTAAGTAGAACACAGTCACCTCAAACCTCTCCCATAGGATAATGAGGATAAAGCACTCTGCATCAGGTTTAGATCCATTGAAGACTAATTGATCTCTAACCAGAGGTGTTTGTTTAGTCCATCTTTGCTTCAAAGCAAAGTTCCTTTGTGCTAACCCCTGGGCTTGGTGCTGGGGCCAGTCCTGTTGTCACCTCTTCATTAATGATCTGGACAAGGGGATCGAGTGCTCCCTCAGTAAGTTTGCAGATGACACCAAATTGTGTGGGAGTGTGGATCTGCTGGAAGGCAGGAAGGCTCTGCAGAGGGACCTGGATGGGCTGGGTAGATGGGCAGAGGCCAGCTGTATGGGGTTTAGCAAGATCAAGTGCTGGGGCCTGCACTCTGGTCACAGTAACCCCAGGCAGCGCTACAGGTTGGGGCAGAGCGGCTGGAGAGCTGCCTGGAGGAGAAGGACCTGGGGGTGCCAGTGGACAGATGGCTGAACATGAGCCAGCAGTGTGCCCAGGTGGCCAAGAAGGCCAACAGCATCCTGGCCTGTATCAGGAATAGTGTAACCAGCAGGAGTAGGGAAGCGATTGTTCCATTATATTCAGCTCTGGTGAGGCTGCACCTCGAGTGCTGTGTCCAGTTTTGGGCCCCTCATTACAGGAAGGATGTTGAGATGCTGGAGCGCATCCAGAGGAGGGTGATGAAGCTGGTGAAGGGTCTGGAGCACAAGTCCTGTGAGGAGCAGCTGAGGGAGCTGGGGCTTTTTAGTCTTGAGAAAAGGAGGCTAAGTTGCTCTCTTCAACTACCTGCAAGATGGTCGCAAAGATGTCGGGGTCGGTCTCTTCTCTTGGGTGACAAGCAATAGGATGAGAGGGAATGGCTTAAAATTGCACCTTGGGAGATTTAGGTTTGGCATCAGGAAGAATTTCTTCACTGAAAGGGTTATCAGATCCTGGAACAGGCTGCCCAGGGATGCGGTTGAGTGTTTTTAAAAGACAGGTAAACAAGGTTCTTAGGGATATGGTTTAGTAGAAGACAGGTATGGCTAAACTCAATCTCAAATGTCTTTTCCAACTGAGTGACTCTGTGATTCTGTAAAGGGATGTCCCATACCATATGAAGTCATGCTCGGTGTATAAATCTGGGGGAAGAAGGAAAGGAGCATGTTTGGAGTGATGCTGTTTGTCTTCCCAAGTCCCCATTACATGTGACGGAGCCCTGCTGTCCTGGGGATGGCTGAACACCTGCCTGACATGGGACGTGGGGAATGTATCCCTTGTCTTGCTTTGCTTGTGTGCATGGCTTTTGCTTTACCTATTAAATTGTCTTTATCTCAACCCATAAGTTTTCTCACTTTTACCCTTCCAATTCTCTCCCCCATCCCACCAGGGCAGAGTGAGCAAGCGGCTTCATGGGGCGGAGTTGCCAGCCAGGGTTAAACCATGACAGTTGTTGAGCAGTAAGTACAAAAGCATTGCCAATAGGAGGGTTTTGACAAGAAATGCCCTTTGTTGGGCTTATGTAGGTGGTCATATTAACAATGTGGTGTTGCTGGAGTGTTTACTGATTGTTGGACATCGCTCTGTGAATCCCAAAGACTGGGATGGATTCCTGAACGGACACTCATCATCTAAAATTACAGAACATTTCTTAGATATGTTTTCTATTTGCACTAAAGACCAGCATTTACGTCTCAGCTCAGAGTCTTACTAGGCTGGTCAATGTACAGGCAGTTCCTCCTGCCAAAAGCATGTGGCTTGACAGAAAAGACAGAGGTGAGCAGGGCAGGACATGCACAGAGATAGTGTTATCCACCTCTGCAGTACAGGGCAAGTCAAGTCATCAAAAGGCCAGAACATTTGTCTCTGATGCCCAGTCTCATCCAACCCCTGGCACATGTTCCCCATGTTTCCTATTCTGCTTCTTCAGATGTGATTTCAGGATCACAGATCACAGAATCACAAGGTTGGAAAAGACCTTTAAGATCATCAAGTTTCCTATGCTAAACCTAAGTACCTCATCTACCCCTCTGTTAAACACACACAGGGGTGGGGACTCAACCCCCTCCCTGGGCAGCCTGTTCCAGGATGGTCTGTTGATCACCATCATATGAGCCTCAGGCTCTGGAAGAGTTTTTCTCACTCAACACCTTAGTCTTAGAGGACTTGGCACCAATATCCCACATTACAGAAGGGCTGGGTGAACTGGTGAACTGGAGTTTTGCTTCCTACCATATCTCAGCTCAGCAGGGGTGGTTGAAGCAGCTCACCGGTTCCCAACTCAAGCCATGCTTGCCCTTGCCAGTTATGAGATTAAAACACCAGTAAATTCTGTAGGACTTTTCTTCCTTTATTTTTTTCCCAATAAGAGGTGCAGCAGGTTCTCATTTTCCTTTTTATTTTTTTTAACCAAGACAGTTAGAAATGTACTTAAAAATTCAGACTGAGAGTCTTCTGTACTCACATAATGCCTAGAGCTGGGACTCACCCCCTCTTCCAGCCCTGTCTCCTCACCTTCCCACAGTGTAGGACGCACAGGAGCACAGAGGAAGAAGAAAACAGTGGAAGTCTCAATAGATGATGATTTGGTGACTCATATTTGATGAATGCCTCAAAACCAGCTTTCCATGGGACTGCAGTAGTTTAACTGCTTCATCCTGCTTTTGTGTCTAAAGCAGAGAGACCACAGTCCCATCTTCTGCTTTGTGGCAGCAGCGCTTCTGGTGCCAAACGTTGTGCTTTGTTAATCCAAGTGTATCAAATGACAACTGCCTTTTACTATTTGCAGCACGTAAAAATCAATATGCCACTTATGTATCCTCTCTGACTGTCATCCCAGACACTTTCTGCTCTGCTATTACGTGCAGAAAGTTTACCTCCTTCAAGCAGAACGCTATTTTCTGCATGAATGCAAGAAACGCTCCAACATTATGGTCCCATCTAAATTATAGGTGAGAGAGAGAAAAATAAATTATGAAGGGTATTACAGGGTGAGTGGTTCATGAAAACAAGAGTACTGGTCCCCATGGACAAGGATATCCTTTCTGTTTCCACAGGCTTAAGCTTTTATTGAGAACAAAATTTTCACTGTATGGCATCCATGCACCTTTGTCTTGGAGGTGAGGTGGAACAAGTGAGGACTAGATGAGATTCGTAGGGCTATGAAGATGATGAAAGGCCTGGAGCATCTCCCCTACGAGGAAAGGCTGAGTGAGCTGGGGCTGTTCAGCCTGGAGAAAAGAAGCCTGAGAGGGGATCTGATCAATGGTTATCAATATCTCAAGTGTGGGACACAGGGGGAAATGGCCAGCCCCTTTTCAATGGTCTGTGGGGACAGGACAAGGGGCGATGGCCTCAAGTTGGAGCACAGGAAGTTCCACACCAATAAGTGGAAGAACTTTTTCCCAGTGAGGGTGAGGGAGCCCTGGGACAGGCTGCCCAGGGGGGTGTGGAGTCTCCTCTGGAGATATTCCAGCCCCATCTGGATGCTGACCTGTGTGACCTGTCCTAGGGACCCTGCTTTGGCAGGGGGGTTGGACCTGATGATCTCTGGAGGTCCCTTCCAACCCCTACAATTCTGTGATTCTGTAAGATGCAGCAAGCCAAGAATCCCTTATATAGACCTGTCCTATCTGACCTGCCCCACAGTAAACTATTTTGGGGTTGGCAAGCCAAGCTGTTGTTGAAAGCCACTATAACCTGTTGGACTGTGGTCTTAAAAATAGGATTGAGGGGAGAGATGTGTAGAAAGGGAGCAAAGGAGAACACAGAGGGCTGAGGAAATGATCAGAAATGCCCAATGGAGAACTAGCTCCTTTGAAGCAGCTAATGGCCAAAGTTACACATAGACACCAAGTTTAGATACCTAAATCATGGAATGGGAAAGTTTTGGAAGAGGAAAGCCAACACAGGTGCTAAGGGACACGCAAGAGGGCTCAGAGGAGAGGTCCCCTCTGCAGAGTGGGGAAACCCAGGTCCCTGTGCAGTGAGAGGGCAGTGGGAGGGCAGGCAGGCAATACAAAACTGGGACCACTGAGCCAGGCAGCAAGGAGCACAGTGCAAATGGCAAAGTCCCCTGATCTCTGGGATAAATATGCCACACTGAGGTCTCGCTCACATGGCACATAGAGCCTGGGTCTTCTCCCAAAGTGGAGCAGGCAGGGAGGTGGTTGCTTTCTTTCCACCCTTTGTTTACTGCCCTGGAGTGCAGAAACATCTTGGAAAGACAGAAGTTCAGCTTCTTCCCCTTCCAGAAGGGATTTCTATCTGGACATGGGCCATCTGCCTACCAACATCCAGCTGTTTCCCAGGATGGGGTGGAAGCTGTCTACCCTCCTCCCCGTGATGCCCAGCAGGTCAAAAGGAAAGATACTGCGTTGAAATAATCCAAAATCCTTGGTGAGATAGTGGGCTCTCCCAAACAAGCCTGGTCTGGCCCTCCCTGCTGTGTGGCAGAAGCCCTCATCCCCTTCTCCATCCCTTGCCCTCTCTGATGGGTAGCTGACACCCAGCTCCCCTGATTGCAGCGAAATGAGAGGTTCTTGCCTGCCTTCCCTTGCCCCGTTCCCCTGAGGAGACGAGAAGGAGCCCTTGGGGGTTTCTCCAGATGCCTTTCTCAGCTCTCAACAACCCTCCTCCTCACTCCTTGCCACGGTGAAGGTTGGGTTCGAGCCCACCCCGGCTCCGCCTAGGGTAAGGTGCCAGCAGATGGTGCTCTAAGACCCCAAATTTAGCTTATCTGCCCCATATCCCAGGGCAGGGGTACCTCTTCTCAAGTACCCTTCCTACTCAGAGCTTTCCCACCCTGGACACTGCAATTTGAGGCTTCAGCAGGGTCAAATGCTAAAGATGAAGCTTCAAAGTTGTGCATGTTATATCATCCACTCATCTCCCCAGGGCCCCACCACTAGCATCTTTCCCTGGCAGGGGGATTTTCCAGGCTATGACAAAAATGATATTAACATCTTTCATTGGAGTATATCTGTTCTGGAGAAGCTCAGCTAATTCTTTCCTCTAACTTGGTCATAAAAAGCATCCTACCAGCATATCCTTGTGCCATGTTGACTTGAGGACAGTTATTCGATGAAACAGCCCGGCTCAGAGATGTTCCCAGGAATCCTCAGGGATGGACAAAGCCATCTTCTGATAAAAAGACAAATTTCAAGGCAAGAAATAAATAAATAATGACTAAAAAGGCAGTTCAACTGATGTCAATATAGTCTGGGCTAAGGAAGAAAAAAGGCAGTGCTGGGGAGGGTGAATTATAGCTGTGCTCCATAGTTTATGGGACAAGTAGGGTCTGTGTTTACAAAGCAAGAAGATGAGTGTAAGAAAGCACTTTTAAGCTGTCAGCTATTTCTGTCCCTTGCTTGTTTAATTAGGAACTAAATATAACAGTGGTAGAGACCAGAGGGTGCAAGTACTTGATGCCTTGGTGCAAAAGCAATGGGGAAGCTCAATTTGTGCTGCTCTGCTGTTTGCTTTACAGGTGATGATTTGTGGGGAAGTGATAGCAAGAGGTGAGGGTTTGCCTGCATTACCTGGAGCATGGTGAAGGGGCTGGAGGGCAAATCCTCTGAGGAGCAGCTGAGGGAGCTGGGAATGTTTAGTCTGGAGAAGAGGAGGCTGAGGGGAGACCTTATCACAACCTACAACTACCTGAAGGGAGTTTGTAGAGAGGTGGGCGATGGTCTCTTCAGCCAGGGGACAGGAGATGGGACAAGGGGCAGTGGGCTCAAGCTGCCCCAGGGCAGGGTCAGATCAGATATTAGAAAAAAAAAATTTGCTGAAAGAGTTGTGAGGGCCTGGAACAGGCTGCCCAGGGAGGGGGTTGAGTCACCTTCCCTGGATGTGTTTATCAGACAGGTAGATGAGGTACTGAGGGATCTGGTTTAGCACAGGACAGGAACGGTTGGACTTGATATTAAAGATCTTTTCCAACCTTGTGATTCTGTGATTCTGTGGTTGCTTGGGTATTTGGGATGGGAAGCCAGACAGTGAGTTTTGTGCCCTTGCAACTTGGAAGTCGGTCTGTTCCATTGCTGCTATGAATATATCTATTATTTTGTTGGGAATCACCCAATCTCCCCACTTTGGTAAAAACTCATCCTTGCTGGAAACTAAACTGCTGTTGCTCACCCAAGAAGAGCCAGTGCTGTGTTGTTAGCTCCAAAACTCATACCTCGTTTTCATGTCCAAATCTACAGAAATCATTTCTACCCCACCAAAAATCCAGCTGTCTCTGAGATAAACCACACCAAGGGTTTAGCGCTGTGCATCCTGCTGAAACTGCAAGGGGGAATTTGGGTTAGCAGGACTTAATCACCACTGTAGTTTGGCTGTGTGACTGGAGCTAACATCCTTTTGCTCCGGAAAATTGTTGTGAAGGATTTCAGATGAACAGGAAACTACTGGGTGGGGTACAAAAAAGGGGTACAAAGATGCTGAAGGGACTAGAACGTCTCTCTTACAAAGAGAAGCTGAGGGACTTGGGACTTTTTAGCCTGGAGAAGAGAAGACTGAGGGGGGATCTTATCAATGCTGATAAATACTTGAGAAGAGGGAGTCAGGAGAATGGGGTCAGTCTTTTTTCAGTGGTGCCCAGGAACAGGACAAGAGGCAAACGGGCATAAGTGAGAGGAAGTTCCACCTAAGCGTGAGGAAGAAATTCTTTGCTGGGAGGGTGGCAGAGCCCTGGGCCAAACCACCCAGAGACGTTGGGGACTCTCCATCTCTGGAGACTTTCAAAACCTGCCTGGATGCTGTGCTGTGCGACCTGCTCAATGTTATCCTGCTCTGACAGGGGGATGGACTGCATGATCTCCAGAGGTCCCTTCCAACCTCAATCATTCTGGGATTCTGTGATTCAAAGTCTTATTCCTGAGGCTTGGAGATGGCAGCTGCCACGGTGGCTGTGGCATTGTGGGAAGAGGAAGATGCTGGGATGCTGGAAGTGCTGCTTAGGAAACTCTGCAATCCACCTGCACCTTTGCTTTTGGGGAGAGGCTGGGGGGGGGTGGGAAACCTCAAGCAATCTGATAGAAAACGGTGAAATACACCAGCAATAAGATAGCTGTCAACACTCCCTGCGGATAACCTCACGACAGCAGAATTATTTATAGACAGAAGTGTCTGAGAACTTATTTTCTTTGACACCATGGCTGTGGCACAGTAATGGATAGCTCTATGGGATGGGTTTTCAAAACCACTCAATTAGGAGCAATGAGGTGCAAAATTACATGTGCAAAGAGATGGAAATGTAGATGTTTGAGATTAAAAGGGCATTGCTGGCCTGCCAGAAAACTCCTGTTCCCAACAGGCCAGAAAAAGAGAGCTCTTTTCTAAGCACCCCAATGTAAAATTGGGAGAGGGATGGAAGGTGTTACAGGTATTTTTGAACACATGACTGTGGTATGTTGAGCCTGAAAATTAGAAATGACAAGGTTATTGCTCTGGCTGCCTCTGTGTTAAAGCCTTCTCTATGTAGGGAAATTGGTTTCCTTGGGAAACAGGAGGGGAATCAGCTTTTTAAAAGAGCAGACAATGGCAGGACAAGGGGGATGGAGTGAAGCTGAAGGAGGGAAGGGTTAGATGAGATTTTAAGGGGAAATTCTTTACAGAGAGTGGTGAGGGGCTGAAACAGGCTGCCCAGAGAGGTGGTGGATGCCCCATTCCTGGAGGTGTTCAAGACCAGGTTGGATGGGGCTCTGGGCAACCTTGTGTAGCTCCAGGCCTGGAGGTTGGTGTCCCTGCCTGTGGCAGGGGGTTGGAACTATGTGATCCTTGGGGTCCCTTCCAACCCAGAACATTCTGTGATTGAACAATTCTCTCCAGAGGAAGAAAGTTAGAAAGGACACAATTTGAAGTGGAGTTCCCAATTTGATTAATTCCTTTTGGATAAGAGTAAGGGTCACTCTTTCCAAAAGGGCATATCCATCTGAGGAGGTTGTCAAAGAGCTGATCAGAAACGACTCACTTCGAAGAGCAGCCAGCAAGCTCTCCTTGTTTTTATTCTTCCTTGCCATCACTCACATCCCAAAATAAAAAAGTATCACCAGCCTGAAAATCAGTGGTCTGCTTCTTGGGAAGGGAAACAATTTCCTCAGGGACAGAGAGGAAAATTTTATTTTGCTGCTAAACTTAATTTCTTTGTCAGACTGGACTGGTGTTTGCTGACCTTTGGGATTTTGAGGGATCCAAGCTTTCAGGTCACACCCAGTCCTTGGGAAAAATGTCCCTCCCATTCTGCTTTTTCAGATTACAGGTGAGATTTGATCCTGAGAGTGCAGCTCACTGCTTATTTCAGCTCTTCTCAAAGCTTGTGCTGGTCTTTATCCAGGATGTCTCTTTTGCTGAACTAATTTCAGAAGAAGGGAGGAAAAGTGGTACCCAGCAAACTGCTTGCTCTAGAGACAATTGCATTGTTGTGCTGCAGCAGAAGGTGACATGATTTCATAGAATAAAGGGACAACCACCTATTAAAAATGCTGTGGTTGTTATTAAGACCAAATTGCAGCTGTAACAATTCGAACAGAAAAGAGCTCTGATGCAACCAGCTGGCTCATTGGGTCACCAGGAGCATCATCTGCAGCCTGTCTTTCTCCCCTCTCTTTTACTGCTTCTCCTTCTACTTTGATTCATCTTCTTGTGTCATCTATACATGCAGAACAGAAGCATTTATTGTTATTCCTGATTGCAGAAGTTGTTACAACACCAGGGGTTGATCTGGCAAACCCAAGTGTAGATGTTTGAAACTCCAGCTGTAGAAGTCATCTGAAGTGTAACAGGCAAGGAGGAGAGGTCTGGGTGCTATGTCATACTCTTCTTGTGAGTCTTTCTGAGCTCTTGGACAGATGAGGTAGGTGGCAGCTCTGCCCTTTGAGCACTGACTGTGTGTCATGTGGTTGGTCTCCTTTTTCTGACCCTACCCAGCATCATTATGCTGCTATACACAAGCCTCGTCCATCACAGGGTGGGATTAGCCTCATTTTCCTTTACACATCTAAATGCAAATGTCTCCATTTGATTGAATCACCCTCAGCTCTCATTTGTAGTCACAGAAGAGAAATGGCCGCTGCTAAAGCAATTCCCCAAACCATTTTAGGTGCCTGCTTTAGGGTAAGTCAGATGATGTATCGTCCCTCTAAAATAAAAAGAGACAACTCCTTGCTGCCTCTGGTTGCCTATGCCAACTGTGAAGGACTGAGATACAGCCCCACTAAAAGTTCACTGAGCCTAATCAGCAGAAGGATTTTTTTTTTCCCCCAGGCATTTAAGAATGTTGATAAAGATCAGTTTAACACAACTATTGACCCCAGAAAATTGGGCAGGATTTCTCCGAAGGTCACACTCCCATGTGGTGAACCAGGAGAGCATTTTAATCCTCTGGTCTGCAGATGCCTGTGAGTCCTTGAGACCTTTCCAAAGGGCTGGTGAAAAGTGGAAACGACAGGCTTAGCCATCTCAGCTGTTGTACTAGAGTCTGTAGCTCATTTCCAGGTTGAAAACCACTGTCAGAGGACATGTCCTCTTCTGGACTGTACTGACATCTGTGCTAAAGTCATTTGCTGACATCAAACCCTGTCCCCCATGATGATTTGAACTGATGGATTTGAGCTGATGGTTCTTGCTGCCATTGCAGCTGAATAGAGCAGCCAAGACCTCACTGGAAGCAATTCCCAATTTTAATCCCCAATTTTTTCCCTTCCCTGAATTTGCTGCCTGTGCTTCATCCCCAGGGCAGACCCTCTGACTGGGGCTGTGAGTAGGAAGAGCTGTCCCCTCTGTGGATGCCCCAAGCTCCAGCCTCTGGGTTCCTACACAGAAGATGGGTTGCACCACCACATTGATCTGCATGGAGGTTGCCTGCTTGCATGCCTGCCTCCTCTCCACATTGTTGATCCCATAAAATAAGCTGTGTTCACCCATTACAGATGTGGAGTGTGTTGGTGTGGAGGGAGCACTATTCATCAAGGGTCTCCAGTCTCTCCTTGTTATGTGCAGGCTCCAATGAATCAACGTTAATGAGGCAATTTTTGGTCATTTCTACTTTGTATGAACTATAATTATTTTTCACCCTTGCAAAATAGTCCCTAATTAAACTGACAGATTTCAGCAAGGTCTTGCAAGACTAAACCTTGTTCCTCTTTCAGAGGAGCAGCATGTTCTGTGAAATCTGTTGTGACCGAGCTCTGTAAGGCACAACAGAGTTTTCAGATGCCTCCCTTTGCTGGATTTTAATAGGCTGAACAAATGCAAAGCTTAGGTGACATCAAAGATAAAGAAAGAGGCGACACGTCTCTATCTTATAGAGAAAAACCCACACCAAACAGCCACCCAACCTAATTCCTTTAAATGCCCCAGGACAACGTGATATCAAGTGTGCAGGGGAACAAGATACAACTCATTAATTCACTTGAGTCAGGAATGCTTGCTCATGAAAATGCAGCCAGGAAGCTGCTCTCTTTTTACCGCCTGAATTAAACAAGGGGCGATGTTTCCACACATCACCCGCCCTGCTCTATAAACAACCCCTGGATGCAAAGGGACCATCTGAATGCAGCATCTCCAAGCCATTGCACTGCACTTAGAGCCCTATTTCTTCTCAGTGATAGCTGTTGAACCCAAAGGAGGTCAAGAGCCTATTACTACCAGCCTTAAAGACAGCAGTGCTCTTAGAGGAGCCTGGAGGAGCCTGTGCTTTAAAGCTAAATGGCCTCGCTGTCAAACTGTAGCTGCTGTCCTTGGAGCGAGCTGTTACAACGGCTTTGGAAATGGCTGGTGCTCATTGTGTGAGCAGATTACAACAAATCAGCTGAGCCACAGCAATTTCCCGGGTCTAAACTTGTCGCCAGGCAAAAGCAATGTTACTCTTTTGAATTTAGCTCATGAGAGGGGAGGATGAGCCTAAACTGGATTGCTGCTCGTTATCTACGGGCTGGAAAGCACATGCAGGCAGCTGATGAGCTGTATCTCAAGGAGGAGTAAAGCGACCTTGTTGACCTTGTGCTCGTGCCTTCAAGCATTAGGAGTATGACATCTGTGACTGCTTGAAAATAAAAGGGGATTGAAAGTAAAAGCAAAGAAGAAGTCTAAGGCTTCTTGTAGAGGGTCCTAACTGATATGCTCTGAGACCAAAAAACATTTTAGGGGGGATATTTCTGGAAGATAGATGCCCAAAGCCAGCAGCAAGTTAACAGTGACCCTTCCCCACCACCTAGGAGCCCATCCCTTTATTCCCCATGTCCCTTTATGCCTCTCTCTGTTTGTAAGGGAAATATAATTCACGCAGGCACTGGAAAGGCAGAGGAAATCAAAGCTGAAATGTGCAGAGCTCAGTCAGTGGCATCAATGATGGTGTAAAGTGCCTGTTCAGCACAGGGCAGTGTCACGGCAGGTTGAGACATTCAATACCAGGACATGGCTGAGCTGGGGGTGCAAGTACAAGTCACGCTTGCAGACCAATGCCTATTGCAGACCATCACTGCCTCTCCCTCAGCCCATCTGAAGGGACCGCTTCCTGTACCTTTCCTTCTCCACATCTCAGCATCTCACACACCACCTTTCAGCCTTTTTATTTGATGTGCAACCACCAAAGAAAAGACAAAATGGAGAGGAAGACAACTGAAAATGTAAGAGACGTGCTGGCAAAATTGTGCTCAGAGGAGAATTACATCAGTTTGGATATAGAGCATTGATTTCTTTTTATCACCCTGCTTATTAACTACACAGGATTTGCTCCAAGGAAAAAAACAACCCAACAAAATGAGCCTAGAAGAACTGTGAGAGATAAGGGGAAGGATGTTTGCTTAAGTTATTTCTCATCTTGTAATGCTTTTAGCTCTAGAGCTTAGGTAGAGAGCCAGTTTCCATCTTCCTTTTTCAGTAATTAAAAGAAAAAAAAAAAGAGAACCTGACAGTTTCACAGACATTCTTCACACATAGAATTAATATCTTTTTATCTTTGTGAGATAATACATTGAGCTGGAGGAGTCAGATCAGAACATGAATGTCTTTGTTGTAATTCCAACACAAAGGAACATTATTTTCTGTGGTCTGTAATAAACCCAACAGTATTAAGTGACCTTGGTTTTCCTTTGCAGTATTGTGGCATGGTGCCTGAGTAGCATCATATGGCTGGATCTTCAGATGGGGTAAGCTGGTTTGTTTACCAGTAAGGTAAAAGCTAAAGTTATTGATTTAACTGGGATTCTGTTTCTCTGATGAAACAAAGAATGTCACCCATTGTTTTTGGTGAAGTTACCTTGCAGTGAGGTGGCAGAGTATCAGTGTTAGAATGAAGCCGCCCGGCACTGGGGACATGGTGAGACAATTAGTGCCATAAACAATGCAATGGCATTGGAAGGAAAAAGGAACCCATGGAAAAAGAAGCAGATTCCCCAGGTGCAGAGATTCAGGGAGACAACAGAGAGAGTCTTTGCACTGAAAATGTAGAGACCTTGAACTTACAGTCGGAGAAGAATTCCTGGTGAACAGCCTGAAGGAGACAAACCAACCCTCCCTCCTGAATTCTTTCCTTTGATTCTATGTTTATCTGTTTTCATATCAAAGACTTGACTTGGGTGTCTTCCATCTTTGCTATCACCATGGAATGAGCTTCAAATCAACCCTCTTGGAACCTGGCTTCTCAGGAAACCTTCAATAACAGGTTTTACATGTCTTCTTAAAATCCCTTTCAAAAGCATCAAAGTACCCACTAATGGCTGTGCTCTGCCTCACAAATATCTGGATCTGAGGGGACGTCTCAGATTAGTTGATTAATCTGATAAATTTAATTATTTCACTCTCATATAGACAATCAGGGCTCAGAAAAATATTGTTATAGTCCAGTGACTTTGAGCAGAGCAACTGAGCGTTGCTCCACATCTTGTGGTCTACATGTTTTTCCAAAGTCTTTGTGTCATTCCTGAGAGATTCCTGAAGCTCTCAACTTGCTGCAGCAGCTTAAATGAGCTCAAGGAATCACCTGCTGACATTCTAGATGGAGGATGCCCCATGGTTTGATGATTGTACCTTCAGATCAATAACTGCTTCACCTCACCTGGCCTGGATTCTAAGACCAGATGTCTCTGAGTGTCTACTCCAAACAAAAGGAGAAGCCTTCAAAATGATCTCCATGGATCTCTATACAGATAAGTAATGGCACCACGTACTGTTTCTGATGGCACATGGACTGTTTCCATCAGCGATGAGAACAGAGATGGGCACAGAGAGGAAACTACCCGACCTAATTGAGTTTCAGCTGCACTTTCTCATGCTTGAGGCTGTGTTATGAAAGCCCAGGCCATGGGTGTCACACAAACCATCTGAGTGCCGACCTGGCACAATGGATGGAGATGCAGCTCCTGCTTGCAACTCTGTGTGAGCCAGGAGAGCAGCTCATGTTCAGATGTCGAGCTCCTTCACAAATGGGTCCTTCAGCTACAAGGAGGGAGGAAATAGAGCAGGTGAAGCTTTTGCCATGCAACAGATGCCTGTTAAATTAATCACGGGGAGATAAGTGCTAATTACCTCATCATGCTAATGAAAATGTTAGATTTTGGTAAAGCAGTTATTTTTTCAATCAGAGAGAGTTGTGGATGCTGGTGTGGAGGACAAGACAACACAATCCGGAGAGATTTATGGGGGCTCCACATTGCAACTTCAAGAAAAATAATCTAAAACCTTTTATATTAAAAAAGCTTTTATATTAAAAAGGAATTACATTCTAACAAGAGAATAACAAGCCAAGACCTTGTATTGTCAGGTGCTCTCTGAGATTTTCAATTCAGGTCTTGCTGCTGCACTGAGTAATGGTTTTTTTGTGTTCCCTCTTATTTAGCTGGAAATTTATGACAGTTTTAAGTCCATCACACTGATTCGATCTCAGATGCACTGCAGATCTATTCCCAAAGGTCCCCAGGCCTCTTGTTAACCACAGGAGCACAGGAGTCTCCTGGTCCTTTGGTGTTTCTAAGGGGCATGTGTGCCTTCAGTGAGATTATTTAAATGCTGCTAATAACTAACACTGGTTAACAAGATTCCTCTCTCCTTTCTGTAAGCCTCATTCCTTCAGGGATCTTATGAAGGACAATTTGACCAAAAATCTGCTTCCATTTTTCAAGATTCATCAATTAATTAGTGCCAGGGTATGCTCTGGGGGCTGAAGCATCCATTCAATTATCTCTTGCTACATTGCTGGACTGGTCTGTGTCTTGGCCCACACCTCTGCTGAATTTCTGAGCAGGCTTCAAGGGATAATGTGGGGCAGGAACCATTCCTGAAGCTCCAGAGGAGCTCTGTGGAGAAGGACCTGGGGGTCCTGGTAGATGACATGAGCCAGCAGTGTGTCCTGGTGGCTGAGAGAGCCAATGGGATCCTGGGGGACATCCGGAGGAGTGTGGCCAGCAGGTCAAAGGAGGTGATCCTCCTCCTCTGCTCTGCCCTGGTCAGGCCCCACCTGGAGTGTTGTGTCCAGTTCTGGGTTCCCTGGTATAAAAAAGACAGGGATCTTCTGGAGAGAGTCCAGAGGAGGCTACAAAGATGATTAAGGGCCTGGAGCCTCTTCGCTACAAGGAAAGGCTGAGTGAGCTGGGTCTGTTCAGCCTGGAGAAAAGAAGCCTGAGAGGGGATCTGATCAATGGTTATCAATATCTCAAGTGTGGGACACAGGGGGAAATGGCCAGCCTCTTCTCAGTGTCTGTGGGGACAGGACAAGGGGCAATGGCCTCAAGTTGGAGCACAGGGAGTTCTGCACCAATAAGTGGAAGAACTTTTTCCCAGTGAGGGTGAGGGAGCCCTGGGACAGGCTGCCCAGGGCGGTGTGGAGTCTCCTGCTCTGGAGATATTCCAACCCCATCTGGATGCCTACTTGTGTGACCTGTCCTAGGGACCCTGCTTTGGCAGGGGGTTGGACTCAGTGAAGACCAGAGGTCCCTTCCAACCCCTACAATTCTGTGATTGTGTGATTTCCACTAGGCAGCTCACATCAGTAATGCTCATCCCCCAATCTCTGAGCACAGGCAGAGATGAAATGCCTGTATCACAGTCCCATTACGTTTGTATCTGTGCCATGCTCAAGAGGTTCTCTTAGACCAGCTTTCTGCTACTTTCCCCTGTGCTCCAAGCTGTCTGGGCCCACCAATGGTTAGCACAGTGCTGAGCCCTGATATAACTCTGTTCAGTGACAGGTACCGGAGCACAGCCCAGAACTGTGCTAGCACAGCTGCAATGCTTGCAGCCCCTGGAGCATGGGAGGAGAGGAGAAATCTCCCTGAAATCCTTTCCAGAGGTATGTAGGGAGATGGAGATTTCTGCACAAGGATTATTAGCAAAGTGTCAGTCAACTTCATGTTTTGTTCCATATCTAATTAGATGTATCATTTTAAAATCATAGAATCATAAAATCGTAGAACTGCCTTGTTTGGAAGGGACCTTTCAGATCACCAAGTCCAACCATCAACCTAACCTGCCAAAACCACCACTAAAGCCTGTCCCTAAGCACTGCATCTACCAGCCTTTTAAATACCTCCAGGGATGATGGCTCCATCCTGGGCAGCCTGTTCCAATGCCTAACAACCCCTAACAATACCTTCAACCCAACAACACACATGGCAGCAGGCAGCATCATCAGCAGGCTGGGACAAGAGACAGCCAAACCTGTCCACAGGCATAGCTGGGGTTACCAGGTCCTCCCTGTCTTCTGCACCTTCAGAGCACCAGCTGTTGCGTCCGTCTCGCAGCGGGTGTTGAGACCCATGTAGGGATTTGGCCTTGATGCAACAATCGTTGTCAGATAAAATTAACAGAGGTCATCTCATTCACAGGGAGGCGACTCAGCCGAGCAGAGCTGCGTGACAAGCTTTAATTAGATCCGCAATGATTGTCCTTCCAGGGAGAGTTGTTCTGTGGCTTGCTCAACACATGCAACCTTAGTGGCTGGTGGCTCCTGTGTGCTGGAGGGCAGCTCCCAAGTGCTCCCTTCCAACAGGAGTGGGAAACAAATTGGGATGGGGTTTTGGGATTGCTTTCCTTCAAACACACATTTTTGTGCACAATGGTGTGCTTGCTTTCACTTTTTCCTCCCACATATGCACAATAGCATCTTTGCACTGTATTTTATAGAATCATATAATGGTTTGGGTTGGAGGGACCTTAAAGATCATCAAGTTCCAACCTCCCTGCTATGGGCAGGGACACCTCTCACTAGGCCAGGCTGCTCAAGGCCCCATCCAACCTGGTCTTGAACACCTCCAGGGAGGGTTGCACCTCCCTGGACAACCCGTTCCAGTGCCTCACCACCCTCAGAGTGAAGAATTCCTTCCTAATATTCAATCTAAATCTCCCCACTTCCAGTTTAAAAACATTCCTCCTCATCCTATCACTCCATGCCCTTCTAAAAGGTCCCTCCCCAGATTTCTTGTAGGCCCCTTCAGGGACTGGAAGACCAGTATAAAATCTCCCCGGGGCATTTTCTTCACCAGGCTGAATAACTCCAACTCTCTCAGCCTGTCTTCACAGGAGAGGTGCTCCAGCCCTTTGATCATTTTTGTGGCCTCCTCTGGACCCGTTCCAACAGCTTCATGTCCTTCTTCTGTTGGGGACACCAGAACTGGACACAGCACTCCAGGTGGGGTCTTATGAGAGCAGAGTAGAGGGGGAGAATCACCTCCCTTGACCTGCTGGCCATGCTCCTTTTGATGCACCCCAGGATGGGGTTGGCCTTCTGGGCTGCGAGTGTGCATTGACTGCTCATGTCAAGTTTCTCACCTACCAGCACCTCTAAGTCCTTCTCTGCAGGGCTGCTCTCTAGCACATCATCTCCCAGCCTGTACTGATGACGAGGATTGCCCCAACCCTCATCATCAATACAGCCAAGAGACTTTTGGTGTCTTTCTTTTATGACACTTCAGTGTCTTACAGGTCCCCCAAATTCAACTTCATCACATGTTTGAGGTTTTTTTGTCTCACTCAGGATGAAGTCTGATGGCAGAGACGCTTGCAGACAAATGGGTTTATGAGGAAAATTCCCCCTGTGCAAAGCTCTGCTGCAGGAGACAAGTGAGGAAGCAGGATGATGTCACCACCCAGGTATGGCAGTAGGTAGCTGGAGAAGATGGGTGCAGAGGACTGCATAGGATCTTCAGTGGAGACCGAGCAATGCCTTCTGCTATAAATTGTGGTTATGTTAACAGTCCATTGAGTTACTTTGGAATATGGCCCAGGATTAGCAAAGCCATTCTTTAGAGTACATCCAACCCCAAGCAGGAAGGAAACGGTACAATATGAATGAAATGGCTCTCGGTTTACAATTCTTTCTGCTCCAGTCTCCTACAGTTTAGCTAATCACACTTCTTCTGCCTGCCCCACCCCCTCTTTCTTCCCCGGACCTGGCAGAGTTTGTATTTTGGACAAAGCTTTGTGCACGGTCCTACTGTGTCTTCACTGGTAACTTCAGTATTTTGACATCACTGCCAGCAGGACTCTTTGCTGGGCAAGACCTCTAAGCTTTGGTTGGCATGAATGAAGGGGAAGGAGAAAGCTGGCACACTCGCATTCCCACTGGGACGAGTCCTCTCCTCCACCCGGCACTGCAGAACAGCAGCTCCTTATCCCGTCAAGCCCGCAATCTCCTTCACAAGCTTCAGAGGGCTTAGTTTTGTTTAACCTTCTCTTTCCAGTTCTTAACAAACTTCCTTTGGGCTTTATTTCAAGGCAGCAGTGGTTCCCACTGGGATGCTTCCAGACAAGGAATTAATTTATTTGGATGGAGATATGAGGGGTCAGCGTGGCGAGTTTAGACAAAGCTCACATGTTGGACTGGACAGTCATCGCATCTGGCTGTAGAGAACTGAACTGTATTTCTGGAGGGAAAATCCTATGAGAAGCAGCTGAGGGAGCTGGGGTGTTTAGTCTGGAGAAGAGGAGGCTGATGGGAGACCTTATCACCACATACAACTACCTGAAGGGAGGTTGCAGAGAGGTGGGCAATGGTCTCTTCAGCCAGGGGACAGGAAATGGGACAAGGGGCAGTGGCCTCAAGCTGTGCCAGGGCAGGGTCAGATCAGATGTGAGGGAAAAGCTCTTCCCTGAAAGAGTTGTGGGGCTGTGGAACAGGCTGCCCAGGGAGGAGGTGGAGTCACCATCCCTGGCTGTGTTTAAAAAAAGGGTAGATGAGGTCCTTAGGGATATGGTTTAGCACAGGACAGGAACGGTTGGACTTGATGATCTTAAAGGTCTTTTCCAATCTTGTGATTCTGTGATTTTTTTTAGAAAGTCTCTGTGGAATAAATGGGGCAACCTGGGGGAAAATAAGTGGCAGAGGAGCAACGATCTATCTGTTCTCACACACCTTTAGCAGCAGACTTTCTTATATCTCCAGCATATCTGGCAATCAAGCTTGTATGTGACCTTGCCCGATTGTCTTGTAGCAGCTAATGCTTCCATCGGGGCCTCAGCCTTTCACTGTGCCACCTTACTGCTGCTCAACTATTACAACTCATTTGTCTGGATGATATTTTAATGAACAGAGGTGACAGATGATGCTGAAGTCTGTCTCCTTTGTCAGGTGATATGCAAAAGAGTGAGATTTCAGTGTGACAAGCTGTCAGACAGCTCTTTTGGAGGAGAACTTCAGTCCTAACCTTTACGATGTGCAGATGACAGCATCTGCCCAAAACATCAGTCTCTGAAAGAGGTGATCATACAATGAGACTCTGCACGGCTTTGCTTCCTAAATTGTTCTTTCTCTGGCCTCACACTGTGTCTGGCTATTGGCAAAACGAGAAATGAGGGAGAAGAGAGACCGGCTTGGCTGGTAGCTTTATTTCCATTCCCATCTTTGCCTGCACCTTTGTTCCACCTGGGAAAACCAGGTAGAACTGTAAAAGGTCTGGAAATTAGTGGAATCAAAAGGGAAATGGGACGAATTTTTTCCCTCACTTGTTCCAAAACTTTCAGTGCTAGGGGCAGGTTTGGAAGAAGCTGTTTCTCTGAATAGCCCCACAGTGGGACTTGAAACTGGTGATCATGGGCTTCCTTAATAGTCAGTGGAGGGAAACAGGTGCTTCTGTGATGTGGTTCACCTGCCCTGCTTCAGATACTCACCCTGGGATGAGGTGATTCATACACAGCAGTGCCTGTTCCCCTCTGGTGAGTCTGGGCTTCTAGCTTGAGTGGGGATGTCTACATGGGACAAACAAATCTCCACTTCTTGCCCTTCTGCCTCGTCCTGGCTCCTGAGCTGTGGCTAATTTTGACCCAACATGCTCAGCTCTCTCATGATATAGAGACCCTCCATACAGTAGAGTGTCTTCTCAAAGGAGTCAGTTTCATAGTGAGAGGCTCCCTGCTCGGTGTAACACAGCTCTGGGATTACACAACGGCATTAGATCAGGCTCAGAGGTGAACCCCAAGGACTTCTCTACTCTGCTCCATTGGGAGAATGCAGTTTTCCAGTTATCCTCCCTTTTTTGGGGTGGTGGAAGGCTGCTTTCTAGTATCTGTCTCACTGAAGCCCATTGGCTTCCGGATAAAATTCTGGATGCAAAGACAATTTAGAACCCAGTCTTCAATACATTGGATTTTCCTCCAAAGGAAGGAACAAGTAGTCAAACCTGAGGTTCCTAACCTATTATCACCACCCTGCACCACCCCCCCAAACTCCACACTCCCCTCCCCCCAAGGAAAACCAGGCAGAAGAATAAGCACTTAGGAGGTAGGAAAGGAGTGAGACAACAGAGCAAATGCCTCATTCCCTGGATAGCTACTGACTGTGTCAGTCTTCTGTAACATCACCCCTTGCTTAGCTAGTACTAGGCAATCTATCATTCCTTTCCTCTGGCCCAAGGAGAATAATGTGATCTCCAAGGTCAACGTAATTACCTGTTCCTTCTCATTAAAGGAATTGCCAAAGTATCCATTTAAAATCATTAGCCTCCCCACTCCTTTCATTGCAAATGATTTATGAGGAGGTTATTTATTCCCTCCTCTTTTCTCCTGAACACCTTTCTAATTGGGAGAGGCACATGGAGATCCCTCGTTCTCCAGGGTGGAATCTTATTTATTGCAAAAGGAGTAGCATGGGGAGCTGGAAAATAAAGCAAGCAGCTATTTGTTTTAAAGGAGCACAATCTATATCCTGGATGATACCAGATAAACAGCTCCATCCCCAAAAGCTGTGCTTACAGAGTGTGGGACAGAGTGAAAATCAGACGCATAGAGAAGGGTTTAAGAGATGCTGGTTCAACTCTTGGCCATGCAGGTGAGGAGATGATGAATCAAGTTCCTTAATCTCTTAGTTTCCTGCCAACAAAAAGAAAAATAATCAATAAATTTGGCCCACTGAAGCTGCTTGGAGCTCTGTGTGTGTGTCATTCCACTTGTAAAGCTGCAGGGTCTTTCTAGCAACCCAAAATAGTGAATCACACTTGCACGCTGTTATAAACCCACAGAACAGTTATGCTTGGCCAGGCTATGGGAAACACTCCATAGATCCCCATTAAATGGGAGAATTGGAAAATTTCAGCCCTGTGTGATGGTGCTGGGACCTGCCAGAAGTGAGAATAGACTTTTGTAGCAAGTGGTTGGAAACTGCAGTGCTTATGTCGTGACAGTGCAATTAGCAGCAATTTTGTCAAACAGTTCTAATGCTCTTTCATAAGAACACAGCTACACACCATGTGAGATCAGCAGACCCTGCCCTCTCCACTCTGCCCTCAGGAGGCCCCAGCTGGAGTCCTGTGTCCAGAGCTGGGGCCCCAATACAAGAAAGATGTGGGACTGTTGGAGAGGGGTCAGAGGAGCCACGGAGATGATCAGAGGGCTGGAGCACCTCCCCTATGGAGAGAGGCTGAGGGAGCTGGGCTGGTTCAGCCTGGAGAAGAGAAGGCTGTGGGGGGACCTCATTGCAGCCTTCCAGTCCCTGAAGGGAGCAGAGAAACAGGAGGGGAATCAGCTTGTTCAAAAGGGAAGAGAATGTCAGGACAAAGGGGATGGAGTGAAGGTGAAAGAAGGGAGGGTTAGATTAGATATTAGGGGGAAGTTCTTTACAGAGAGAGTGGTGAGGGGCTGGAACAGGCTGCCCAGAGAGGGGGTGGATGCCCCATCCCTGGAGGTGTTCAAGGCCAGGTTGGATGGGGCCCTGGGCAACCTTGTGTAGCTCCAGGCCTGGAGGTTGGTGGCCCTGCCTGTGTCAGGGGGTTGGAACTGTGTGATCCTTGGGGTCCCTTCCAACCCAGACCAGTCTATGATTCTATGATTCTATGACCCTGTGCCAACAGTTTTATTCATTTAAACCAAGTACAGCATGCATCTTCATTCTGCAAGCCCTCTGATAACAAGCTGTAGGAATCAACTTGATCTTTTTCCGGGTAATCCCAGGAAAAATCTTTACAGGGAGAGAGGGATAAAGAAGTTTCTGGATCCTGTGGATTCTGTCTGGTGTGATCGCTGTGTGAGGATCTCAAGAGCTAAGCAGCGTTAATTTGTTCAGCAGTTTCCCTGCCAAGCTGTTAACAAAATGCCCAGGTGGTGGAAGGATGAGTGGGGAGCTTCGTGATTTAGGGGATGGTGCCTGCACACTGCTGCCATCCCCCAAGTCATCACAAACACATGCAGGATAAATGTCAGACACATGCAGGATAAATGTAACTGTGAGAAAGAAGAGCAGCATAAAGGGACTGGACAGAAAACCAGGATTAAAATGGCCAAGTTCTGGTCTCCAGTCCAGTAGGTCTCCTGTTCCATGGGTATGAAAGGAGCAGTTTCTAGGAGCTCCATAATTGTGGTTGAGCAGAAGCTCTTGGTGTTATGTACAGCCATTAGCATGAAATCTTATAAAATAAGTTAATTAATATTAAACGAGTTGTGTCTCTCTTCTAGGTCTCAGCAGCCTGGCTTAGAAATCCAAGACCTGCCATTTCCTCTGAGTGTGTTTTGTCTGCCTGTAAATGAAGCCTGCCTTAATTCACTGACCACCAACCTCTTCCCATCACTAGTCTTTGTAATTACAGGGTTGTTCTTGCAGGGTGTCCATTGGGAATGAACAGGAGGAACTTATTCCTGCTGCTTCCCTGTGTCACACGAGGTGTTATGGGTACATCGTCATCTTAGTTCTGTGCTTTCTGCCTCAGTTTCCCCATCAGTAAAAGGAAGATAACGCTACTGCCTTTGGAGAACAGTAGGAGACAAGCACCTGGAGATAACTGCTTTTGTGGACTCCTTGAGCATGCTGGTGGGGCTTCACAGGCCGCCTTGAGCACTCTTCACTTGAGTCTTGCCTTGCACCAGAAACAAAGTGCCTGTGGCCAAAAGAAGGGGGAATCAGCTTTCCTGTTACTCAGGCCAGAGGGGTTTGGGTCTGACTTCTCTGGTGCTGTGAGGAATGTTTTCATGCACAGACATGCTTGTTCGATGGCTGTGTGCTAATTAAATCCAAAGGCTAATCATTATTTCATTGAGTTTCCTCCAGCACTGTAATTCCATCTCTGGTGTGGCAGAAAGCCCTGGACACAGAAACAGTTACAGGGAAAGTGCTTTCAGTTTTTTCCCCTCCCCTCCCCTCCCTCCCCTCTCCCCTCCCCTCCCCTCCCCTCCCCTCCTCTCCCCTCCCCTCCCCTCCCCTCCCCCCTCCCCTCCCCTCCCCTCCCCTCCTCTCCTCTCCTCTCCTCTCCTCTCCCTCTCCTCTCCTCTCCTCTCCTCTCCTCTCCTCTCCTCTCCTCTCTCCTCTCCTCTCCTCTCCTCTCCATTATTTCTTTCTTCCACTCTTTCTTTCTCTCTCTTTCTCTCTAATATAAAGGTGGTTCCATGATTCTTCTTGCTGTAATTCCTTGCTGCAGAACATGGCAGTGTGAGACAGTCACACAGGTTTGAAGGAACATCTGTCAGGTTCATCCTTTGAAGGCTGCTAGAAACCAACCCCAGCTTAGGAGCTTCTGGAGGATTCAGGGATCCAAGGAAAGTGCTCTGGGAAACAGCTCACCCTCTTCTCAGGCATTTCCAGGGACACAGTCTCAGGGCACTTTTGATCTGGCTGATAAATGCTTTTTTTTGTCCCTCCCAGCTCAGCGATGTGGCATGGTCACCCCTCAACATCTGCAGGATCCTTTTCCCCCTGCCAGCACCGAGCTGGATCAAACCCCATGGGCAGTAGGGTCACCTTGCATTAGATTCAGCCCATGGGAGGCAGGATCCATGCAGCATCACATAGGAGAGGCCTAGAAGGATCCTGTTCCCAATGGGAGCAGAGACCTGAGATAGCAGAGGAAGAGCAAGAGTCAGGAACCCTTCATACCCTGATTCTTGCAAACAGTCCCTGAGTGTGTGTGTGTGTGTGTGTGTGTGTTAATGAGCACTGCTAGGTTTTCGCTTCTCCTATAGGGATGTGTAGTGAGCAGGAGACTCTGTATCACCAATACCCAGGGCTTTTCTGAGAAACCTGAACTGAAATTGGATTTTGTGGTTCAGTGACTGAAATCACAAAGTTTTTTTAAAAAAAACCCTAGTTCTATTTGAAGCAAGGGGATCTTCCAGGGGGGTTTCAGCAAAATGATTAAAAACCTCAC
Organism: Hypotaenidia okinawae; assembly: GCA_027925045.1. NCBI lineage: Eukaryota > Metazoa > Chordata > Aves > Gruiformes > Rallidae > Hypotaenidia > Hypotaenidia okinawae. The sequence goes on from BSDF01000001.1 coordinate 213,524,527, forward strand.
CAGATAATAAAAAAACCCTGAAGTGACTTCAGGCTCTGTGTTCCCTTTCTGTCCATAATGAAACATTTTCTTTTTACTCTGGATTATTTAGCAAGTCTTAGCTTTACCTTATCTTTTTCTTCTTTTTTGTTTTTTTTTTTTTTTTCTTCTTTTTTTTTTGCCTGCTTTGAGATGCACCATAAAATATGAACAAAAAAAAAAAAGAAGAAAAAAAGAAAAAGAAAAAAAGAGAAAAAAAAGAAAAAAAAAAAAGAAAAAGAAAAAAAGAGAAAAAAAAGAAAAAAAAAAGAAAACACCACTCCTGAGTTGTGGCTACACTTCTGGGTTACACTTCTGACACTGGGATTTCTGAGCATCATCCCCAGGCAATATAGGAGGCCACAAAGAAACCTGACTTTACAGATGGTTTCAGTCCCTGTGAAATTCCCTTTTCACATCAGATGAGCTGTAGATTATTCTAGACAAATCATACTGAAAGTCCTTTTTCACAGCTAAGCAGCTGAGTTAGAGAGAGCCCTTAGAGAAATACCTCACTGCTGTGACTGCTTCAGTCTGGGACTCCCCTGGCTCTTTGGAGTTCATCTCACCTGATTTACGATGTCTCAAGTGCTTATGTTTCCATCTGGGCCAATCACCCCTGGCTGCCTTTAAATCAGCAGGGAGAAACAGCCACTTTCAAGAGTTGCTCCATCTGGCTTATTTTGGCACTTCTCCATGTGGCCAAATGATTCCCAGCCCTTCTTCTTGGTGCTTCTTGGCCATTGTCTTCCCTGGAGATGACGTCATCCAGGAGTTTGCCTTGTTTGGGTCGATTCTGGCTTTGGCCATATCCTGGTGGGGCCTGCACCCCTTTCTCCATCACAACCACTCTATTTATCTGCTCCTCCAAGGTTTGACGGCTTTTCTTCCTCCCGTTTCTGGCACGGAGGAACGTGTTGCATGATCTCATTGAGCTGCTGGAGCTCTGTATGTACAGACTCCCACTGCTGAGTGCAACTGAGTCCTTTCTTGTGTCCTCAACAAGATTTTAAACCCTGTTAGGGCAGAGGATACCTTTCTATCCTGCATCAATTTAGCACGGTCAAGACTGTGTCTTTTTAGTACTGTTGTAATATAAATACCAGGGAAAACCAAAAAACCTCTAAGTAATTCTGTGTTTCATATAAAGTTTTAAGAAAAGTGGAGGCTTATCTATCTTCCAGTAGGCTAATGGGATAAGAGCCAGGAATTTTGGAACTCTCTTCCCAGCATTGGCTGCATGCTCTTCAGCTGGGCTCTCTGCCTGTATTATGCATTTCCCCTTGATGTGCCTGACACATCATGTACCAGATGAGGCCAGATCCTTACACAGGGGATTTTAGGCTTCCTAAATTCACTGCACAATCAGAAGGCACCACAAGGTCCATCTTATCTGACCTTCAGTATACAGAAAATAGATTATATTTTTTTTGCCCAGAAATTGGATTAGAGCATCTCTTTTCATAGATACCTAATCTTTATTTCAACATAAGAAACACTGGTGACTCAGCAGCTTCCCTGATAAGCTGTTCTGATATTTAATTACCTTCATAACAGTGAGCTGGTGTCCACTTCAAAGGCTGAATTAATCTAGGGCTATCTTCCCATCACGTCTTCCTACTTCCCTTATCAGCATGGCTGAGGAACCTTCCCTTCTCTGCCTTGCTGTCAGACAGCTTCCCCCATGAATGGGCCCTCTCAGTCTTTTGATGAATAAGGTTATGCTCCTAAATCTTTATATTGACAGGTTGTGTATCTAATCCCCGTCCCTCTCCTATTTCCCAGCCCTTGTATGTGTCTGGCTGTACCACTCTGTCAACTCCTAGCAGCCCTAGCCTGTTGTGTGCTAAGGCAAGAAAATGCCCCTTATCATAGAATCATAGAATCATAGAATTGTAGGGGTTGGAAGGGACCTCAAGAGATCATCGGGTCCAACCCCCTGCCAAAGCAGGGTCCCTAGGACATTTCACTGAGATAGGCATCCAGACGGGTCTTGAATATCTCCAGAGAAGGAGACTCCACACCCCCCTGGGCAGCCTGTCCCAGGGCTCCCTCACCCTCAATGGGGAAAAGTTCTTCCCCATGTTGGTGCAGAACTTCCTGTGCTCCAACTTGCAGCCATTGCCCCTTGTCCTGTCTCCACAGACCACTGAAAAGGGGCTGGCTGATTCCCCCTGCATCCCCTGCTTAAGATAATTATAAACATTAATTAGGTCCCCCCTTAGTCTTCTCTTCTCAAGGCTGAACAGTCCCAATTTTCTCAGCCTTTCCTCATAGGGGAGATGCTCCAGGCCCTTAATCATCTTCGTAGCCCTTCTTTGGACTCTCTCCAGGAGATCCCTGTCCTTTTTATAACAGGGAGCCCAGAACTGGACACAATACTCCAGGTGGGAACCATGCAGGCCCTTTCTTCATTTTGGATGCCCAAGATCTTTTGTGGGTCTCTTCTGGCACATCAGGTTGGCTGTCTCTCACCCATCCCCAACTCACTGCAGTTCAAGGCAACCTTTCACTCTTCTGGAGGATTCTGGAAGGGTATTTGCTCTCCAGGAGGACACCCCTTTGACTCTCCCACCTTCCATGAATCCACCTATGTATCATCCCAGTACATTTCCCATCCTGCAGACCATGCCTGGACCTGCTTCCATCTGCTTCTCCACTGCTGTCTGTGTTGAGCCAGCTCCAGTAAGAAAAGGGTTATAACCCCATCCCTTTACAGCCACGTGTTAAGATCTGTCAGGAGGACAGTATTGACTGCATTTAGTGCCTGTTTTGTTAATCTAATCTAACACAGTTTAGAAGAAAAATAAAGACCAAAATACGCAGAATGCCTTGGAGGAACTACAGTGTATTAAACTGCCACAGTTGCCTTTATCAGAAGAGCCTCAGAGGCTGAAACGTGGTGGAATGCTGATGAAGGTTTTCTGCTCTGCCATCTGACTGTGTTTATAGACATATGTGCACTTGTCCAGATTACAAACTCCTAGGTGAAATACTAAATTAACTGCTCTGGTGTTTCACTAAGAATTGATGGCACTCACCCTTCTTCTTGTCCCTTTCTCCTCTGCCCATGTTGCATTGACCCAGGCCCTGTGCCAACACATTTCTCCTCCCTGAGGCCCCCCAGAACTTGTTAGATTTAATGTTAATGGCTCTTCAGGTCATTTCTTGATGGCTCCTGGCTGTGAGTTACCCAGGCCTATTGATTTGAAAGATGTCATTACAGCAGATAATTGTCCCTTGCTGCAGACAGTTAGTTTTCTGCTCCATCCACCTTGTCATGATGCCTTCTTCCAAACAGGGACTAGAGAGGTGTCTCAGGGATTTCTGAGTCAATGGTTATGATCATTCATTTTTGATCTCCATGATATTTGAAAAGTCATGGCAGTCAGGTGAAATCCCTGATGACTGGAAAAAGGGAAACATTCCATCCATTCTTAAAAAGGGTAGAAAGGGAACTACTGCCCTGTCAGCCTCACCTCTGTGCCTGGGAAGATCATGGAACAGATCCTTCTAGAAGCTATGCTAAGGCACATGCAGGGGATTGGAGACAGGCAGCATGTCTTCATCAAGGGCAAGTCCTTCCTCACCAACCTAGTATTCTTCTATGATGGAGTGACTATATCAGTGGGCAAGAGAAGGGCTACAGATGTCATCTTTCTGGACTCATGTAAGGCCACTGACACAGTCCCCCACAACATCCTTCACTCTATATTGGAGAGAAATTAATTCGATGGGTGGACTGTTCAATGGAAGAGGAATTGGTTGGATGGACTCATCCAGGGAGCAGTGGTCAATGGCTCAATGTCCAGATGGAGATCAGTGACAAGTGGTGTCCCTCAGGGGTCTGTACTGGGACCAGTACTGTTTTAATGTCTCCATCAGTGATATAGGTGGTGGGATTGAGTGCACCTTCAGCGAATTTTCTGATGACACAAAGCTGAGGTGTGCAGTTGACACACCTGAGGGACAGGATGCCATACAGAGAGACCTGGACAAGCTCAAGAACTGAACCCATATGAACCCCAGTTTCAATGAAGCCAAGTACAAGGTCTTGCACATTGGTCAGGCAATGCCCATGTATCAATACATGCTGATGAGGGGAATGAGAGCAACCCTGAGGGGAAGAACTTGGGGATGTTAGTGGATGAAAAGCTCAACACAAGCCAGCAATGTGTGCTTGCAGCCCAGAAGGCCAACTGCATCCTGGGCTGCATCCCCAACAGTGGGACCAGCAGGTGGAGAGAGGGGATTCTCAGCCCTCTGCTCTGCTCTGGTGGGACCCCCTGCAGTACTGTGTCCAGCCTCTGGGTTCCTGGTACAAGAAGGACGTGGAGCTGTTGGAGCATGTCCAGAGGAGGCCACAAAAATGATCTGAGTGAGGAAGAACCTCTCCTATGAAGACAGGCTGAGAGAGTTGGGTTTGTTCAGCCTGGAGAAGAGAAGGCTCTGGGAGGAACTTATTGTGGCCTTTCAATACTTAAAGGGGGCTTATAAGAAAAATGGAGACAAAAATTTTAGTAGGGCTTGTTATGATAGGAAAAAGAATAGTGGTTTTAAGCTAGAAGAGAGGGGAATGAGACTAGATAAAAGGAAATTTTTTTGAAACACTGGAACAGGTTGCCCAGGGAGGTGGTAGATGTCCCATCCCTGGAAACATTCAAGGTCAGGTTGGAGAGGACTCTGAGCATCCTGGTCTAGGTGAAGATGTTCCTGCTTATTGCAGGGGAAGTTGGACTAGATGACCTTTAATGGTCCCTTCCAACCCAAAACATTCTATGATTTTATGATCCTGCTGAACACATCCAGTGATCAACCTAGTCCTGTCTTTGTGCTCTTTTTCTATGTATGAAATTTTAAAAAAGATGCTGCTGAACCTCGGGCTTGGAGCCTTCAGATCCCAAGTCAGACTGACATGTCCCATGAGGGGTCTTTTGAATGAACATCTAACCTGGTTTTAAAGGAATGCACTCCCATGCTCACCTACACTTTTCTGCCAGAAAGGGGCTGACCTGAACCAGGAGCTGAATCTCAATTGCAATTCATTCTCTGTTCCCAGAAAAATCTGTCCTCATGGACAAAATACACAGGAGAAAAAGGCTTTTGCTTGACATTGGGTCAGAAAGAAGGTGGATAGTCCCTTTCTTTTCCCACTGCCATTGCCTTTAGCCATGATGGATGCTTTCTTCTTCTCTGGTGAAGTCCCATTTCTTTGCATGGATGAATTTGGTTCCTCTGCTACTTCTCTGGAGATCTAGCTGAGTTGGGTCAGTTTAGGTGTCACAGGAAATCTTCAGGTAATGACTTACATTAGCACCCAATGGTGCTAACACTAGACTTTCCTCCTGGCAGCAGAGGGTCTCTGCTGGAGATGCAGACACTCCTTCCCAACAGAGTTATCTCAAAGCCTGAAGAGGTATTGCTATTTACAGAAATAAGTGGCATCTTATCAGCCTTTTTTCCCTGTGAATGCATGCAAGTTCTGAACAGACAGGAATAATCCACGTTGCCCTGACATCCTCCTCCAGCAGTCTGATGCATTGGCCACACCACTCTGCTGCAGCGGCTGTGAAGGGCATCGATCTGCAAGCTGCCACCTGAACCAGACCCCAACTCCCCTCTGAGCCTCACTTCTTCCTCTCTTGGTCCAAAGAGATCCTGACTGGAGCTGGTATAAGCTCTGCCTCTTGACAGCAGTATTCATCTGACAGTGGGGCAAATTCTATCCAAGGTCAGCAACACTGAGCAATCTCTGTCCCTACCTCCCACCAACAGAGCATTCCCTTTATGCTGTCTGCACCCTGCTCAACCCACAGTGCACAGCAGGCACCTGGGAGAAGAGCAGATCCCACAGTTATTGTCTTGCAAAGCTGATAAAATTGCTATCTGCTGTATCCCAGGCTGTGCCTGGTGCTGGGAGGTGGTTGACAAGGAAACCAGCCTTCAGCAGGGGCTTGGCAGTTCAAATATAGCTGATATGTAGTGTCGTTGCCTGTCACTCATTAATTTCAAGACCTCGTCACTGCATCTGAGGGGGTAAGGACAAGGAGTCATCAGCTCAGGATGCAGCTATGGAAGATTTTAGTCAGAAGCTGGGGCTGTAGACTTAGAAGATTTGGGCAACCAGGGCTAGTGAAGGTGTCCCTGCCCATGGTAGGGGGTTGGAACTAGATGGACTTTGAGGTCCCTTTCAACACAAACTAATCTGGGATTCTATAATTTTATGATGGGAAGGACAAAATAAAGGCTGAAATTTGCTTCTTTAGACAGCAAAACAGTGTCTCTGTTGCTGCAGATCTGTTGGAGTAACTGAGGCATGCTCCTGCCAGAAAGGGTAGATCTAGCTGGTGCCACGCTGATGCCATGGGTGAGTTGGCTGTTGAGGCCCCTGGTTCTAGGACTCAAGCCATGATGCTGGGTGTTACCATGATGGAGCAATGCAGATGCAGCCAACAGCTCCAAGTATGCTGCTATGTCATCCCTGCTACTCCACGCTCCCAGGCTGAGGGCTGACATTCTCATGTGATTTTGACCTTCACACACCGTATGCACGTGAACAGGATCGAGGGAATGAGGGATAGGGGACATCCTCAGTGTCTGCTGTATGGGGTGGAACCAGCCCTGGAAAGATTTTCTGCTGTTGGCTCTGATGAGGAAAGCAATGGGGCAGGTACTGTGACAGGCACCTTGTTTCAAGCTCCTAGAGCTCCTTCTCTCTGCAACCCCAAGGCTACTTCTGCCTAGGACAGCTCTGGTGGAAGAGTCCAGGAAAGGACTGCTATGGGCACACAACATCTTTCTCTCTCCCTAGTTATCACAAAGATGGTTAGGAAATAGAGTGTAGATTTTTACAACCATTAGGCAAGATCTTCTATGTACTGGATCACCAAATCCTGTCAGCCTCTGGGGTTTTGTCCTCTCTTCCAACTGCTTATGAGACTAGTTCAATCTCTGGGAAGACCCATGCAGCTTTCTTCTAGGATTTCAAACACATCTTGGGTTTAAAGGAGGTAAGAGAAGAGATAAAAGTTCTTTCCAGAGAGAGTGGTGAGGGGCTGGAACAGGCTGCCCAGAGAGGTGGTAAATGCCCCATCCCTGGAGGTGTTCAAGGCCAGGATGGATGGGGCCCTGGACAACCTTGTGTAGCTCCAGGCCTGGAGGTTGGTGGCCCTGCCTGTGGCAGGGGGGTTGGAGCTCTAGGATCCTTGGGGTCCCTTCCAACCCAGACCATCCTATGAAAAGCAAATACCACAAAATGCTCATCCCTGCTTGTGCCCAGCTGCCCAGCACCTCCTTTGCCATATGAAAAGGAAATCTCTGTTCTTGGACAACCAAGTACTTTGCAAAGAAATGTTCAAATCTTGGGGATTTTTGGACATACAAAGATGTTTGGAGTCTGAACAGCTCCTCCAATTCCCAAGTCTGTAGCTATCCCCATTGCTCAGCTGGGCAGGCACACAAGCTTGCTCTGTCCATGCTAAACCAAGAGGGGTAGGGAAGTGTGGAGGGGAGAGATCGAAGCTGGTGGGACACAAGCCAGGCAGGTCCAGCTGCAGCCAAAATGCCTTGGCCAGGTGTCAGCTGAGTTTGGTGCCAAAGCAAATAAGCCTCCCAGGAGCCAGGACTTCCTTGCTTGGATGAAAAACTAAGTTAATGGTGCTTGGCAGCTCCAGAGCTCTCATGGAAACTGCATAGCTGTGCTCTGCCATGTGAAACTGCTGCTTCAGAGGGGACAACCAGCTTCTCTTCTGCAGCAGGGGAGACAGAGATCTGTGGCACTGAAATGGGGTCTTGTCCTGGGGCCCTTCTCTTCTTCTGTGGCTTGAAGAGTGCAAATGAAGGCATTTCTACCTCATCAGGCTGCTAGGGCTGTTACTGTAATGTCAGTATCCTCTTGGTGAGTCCAGGCTGGGGCCCCTGCCAGATGTGGTGCTTCTGCTCTGCTTCTCGATGCTGGCACAACACACTTTATAGCTCTGTCTTCAGTTTCAGTGAGAGGGAAGCTGCAGCAATTCCAGACACAGCTTTTCCTGCCTGAATTAGTTGCCCATGGACTGCTGGCTGGGGGATGCTTTCCACAGAGGACCTACAACTGCTTTTCTGGGTCTGCTGAAACCCAGCAAACTGTATTTGCAGAGCCACTGCAGAAAAGCACTGTTTACACCCCAAAGCAATGAAATCCAAACCTATTGTGAGCCTGGTAGCTCTTTCCCAGAACAGCACCTCTTTCCCTGGCATCAATGAGTGTCTACGCTTCTCCTGTGGAGCAGAGGCTGGCCTGCTTGTGTGTGAACACAGAAGTAGCTGATGAGCAGAAGCAGACAAGCATATACTTATGGGAAATATTTTGGGGTGGAAATGTGCCCCACTGGTGAATTCAAAACCAAATAAAAAATAGCTTCCAAAGGGAGAAGCCCACTAGACTTCCTGAAAGGTAAGACACACAGTTAGGGAAGTCTTTTACTGAAAGAGTTGTGAGGGCCTGGAACAGGCTGCCCAGGGAGGGGGCTGAGTCACCTTCCCTGGGTGAGTTTAACAGATGGGTAGATGAGATACTTAGGGATATGGTTTAGCATAGGACAGGAACAGTTCATGATCTTGAAGGTCTTTTCCCACCTTGTGATTCTGTGATTCTCACAGCAAGCAGATATGAACTAGATGGAGCCAACATGGGTTCCTAAAGCAACGCAGGAAAAAAATGCTACTTAGTGATGAGGCTTTGGGGAAACTGACTGAAACAAAGTCCTAATCTATCCATAAATCTGTGATATCCTGTCTGGACGTCTTCTCTTGTTGTAAGATCTCTGCAGAAGGATGCTTTGCAATTTAGCTGTGGAGCAGCATCAGTCTTGGGATGTTGAGGATGCTTCTGCAAGACTTTTAAGAAGCAGTGTTAAAAATATAATCACAGAGTGGTTTGGGTTGGAAGAGACCTCAAAAGCCCATCTAGTTTCAACCACTGCCATAGACAGGGACACCCTCCACTAGCCCAGGGTGCCCAGAGCCCCATCCAACCTGGTCTTGAACCCTGCCAGGAATTCAGGGGTAGCCCCAGCTTCTCTGGACACCCTGTGCCAGGGCCTCACCACCCTCCCTGGGAAGGATTTCTGCCTCACATCTAAATCTAACCTTTTAGTTTAAAGACATCACCCCTTCTCCTATTGCTGCATGCCCTTGTCACCAGTCCCTCTCCAGCTTTCCTGGAGCCCCTTTAGGTACTGGAAGGTGCTCCGAGGTTTCCCCAGAGCCTTCTCTTCTCCAGGCTGAACCACCCTGACTCCCTGAGCCTATCTTCATAGCAGAGGTGCTCCAGCCCTTGGATCATCAGGTGAATGATGTCAATTGCTCTTCCCTTTCCACCAATGCTGTAACCCCATCACAGAATTCCACCAAATTTGCCAGGCACCATCTGCCTGTGTGAAGCTGTGTTGGCTGTCACAAATCCCCTCCTTATTTTCCACGTGTATTGGAAAATCCATATCATTGTGGCACAGTTGCCACCATGGTTTACTCAGGCATTTCCCATGGGATATCAGAGAAATATGTTCTGCACCCATTCCCTTCCTGTTTACTCAAGGGGATTTTCACCTCTGCAGTCTCTAGGATTTGTATTCCAGGTGGCAACAGACAGCTGTTGGGTGGTCATTTTCTGTTTGAAGCTAAGCAATCAATTTACCACAAAAAATTTAAATGAGAGAAAAAATTCTATGAATAAATCCTCCTGGGGGAAATGCAGTTCTTATGCTGATGATTAGGATTAGTGGCAACATAGGGAAAAATCTTGCCCCTTGTGTTCATGCAAAAGAGGCTGCAGGTAAGGACCAAATAGGAATGTTTATTTTTTTCCTTGGTATATCTTACAGGACAAACTAATCCCTCTTCAGGAATTTCTTACCTTAGACAGAGGCAACAGCTTATAATGTCTGAGAGCTACCTCCAGAGATGCCCAGACCTCCCACCAAATAAATCTGTCCATTATTTCAGATTTTGTAATCACTGATCAATACCAGGCACGATGGCAGCAAGTACAGGTAAAGCAAAAAAAGAATGTAGGATACTGTACTTCAGGAATATTCTAAAGGTTATTGAGCAGCACTGATTGATTTATGCTTTAATATGAGCTCTCCAGTGTTTGATGAACACAATGAGGTTTTACGAGTGCTAGCTGATCTGTGGTAACTACATTTGTTTATTGCAATCATGAAGTCAGATACATTAGCATAAAGGCTCAGCTGAGGCTTTCACTGATGTGCTGTCCCTCACAAGAGCTGAAGATAAGGGCTTGGATCCGGTCAGTGACCAGGGCTCAGTTGAAATTGGGAAATTTTCTGAGCTGTGAAAATCATCCTGAGGGTGAGTCCAAAACAAGCTAACAGCAATCAATAGCAGAAGGGGACTTAACAGCCTGATGTGGTTGAATTAGGGACCATAGAAGATGTGTGGGGGCATGGAAGACTTACCATCCAAATTCAAGCACAGTTGAAAGAAAATCAAATGGAAGTGTTGAGGTGTTGGCTGAGTGGAGACCTTATCACTGCCTACAACTACCTGAAGGGAGGGTGTAGAGAGGTGGGTGATGGTCTCTTCAGCCAGGGGACAGGAGTTGGGACAAGGGGAAATGGGCTCAAGCTGTGCCAGGGCAGGGCCAGATCAGATGTTAGGAAAAAGCTCTTCCCTGAAAGAGTTGTCAGGGTCTGGAACAGGCTGCCCAGGGAGGGGGTTGAGTCACCATCCCTGGATGTGTTTAAAAAAGGGTGGATGAGGTGCTCAGGGATCTGGTTTTGCTTAGGATGGGAATGGTTGGACTTGATGATCTTAAAGGTCTTTTCTAACCATGTGATTCTGTGATTCTGTGATGATTCCTGTCAAGGACTTACTGACCAAGACAGGTATTGAACATATTCTGGTCCCTCAGAGATGCTTAGCACAGCATGTACCATGGGGGAAAATTTTTTTACATGGTGAAGAGCTGCACAAATGCTAGCTTTGATGGAATGGAATGGAAAGGAAGGTTAGGACAACTCTGCTGCTCTGCAGTCACAGTGACTTAAACTGCCCATGGAAACATGCTTTGGAAAAGTTATCATTCATGTGCCAAATCTCACATGGAAACTCCATCATGGAAGAGGGGCTTGAACCTAGTTTCTGGGTGAACTTCCTTGGTCTTCTGTGGGCTGAGATCCCACCATGTGCTGCCAGGATGACAGCGCTACGTGCCTCTACAAGCCCCCTAGGCACCTCCGAATCATTCCGTTACTTGCAATCTCCTCCAAAATCAGGGAGCAGCTTGATCCCACCAAAATAACATAATAACACACGACTTATCATCACACCACTTATCACCAACAACATCATTGCTGGTAAAAAACCCCCCACGATCTCTAATGTGCCAGGCTCCCATCAAAAGGGGCTCCAGGAGGAAGGAGACACGTGTTTCCTTTAACCTACAATAAAGTGAAACAGTTCAAAGAGAAGGAAAAGGAGGTTAACAATCTCTTTGAAATGTAGGTTCAAATTCCCAGCACGGCTCCAGTCAATTACCAGCAAGTGCTGTGACACACATCCACTGCTAACGAGGAAGAGGAGGGGGAGCATGTGGTGCAGAGGGCTGAGCAGTCAGTGGTGGGGGTTAAAGGACATCAGCATGGTGGTGGGAAAGTTTCCAGGGAGAAAAAAATAATTGGGGTGGGTTTTCCCTTATTTTCAGGCTGATTCATCCCCTTGGGGTGCACCTGGAGTGGAGGCTGGACCACCAGAGAGGATGGAGCAGCACATCCCCCTGCCCAAAACCCCTTGCAGCTGTCAGGGGTTTTATTTTGAAGGATGCAGAGCGCCTGGCACAGCGGGCTGCTGCCTTCTCTGGGGTGCTCCTCCGTGGCAGAATGAACCACTTTTACTTGAATGCCATTAATGAAAGGCAGCGCAGGGGTGGAGATGGGGCAGGAGGGGGGTTGGTGTTGTTCTGGCGCTGAGGGACGCGTGCACACAGGCATACAAATGCTAGGAGACAAAGGCTGTGATTAAGGGCCGGTGTCTGATGCCCTGCTTATTACAGGAAGGGATTTATCTGATGGCTTAGTTTCAGCTCCAATTTTCCACCTTTTAATCAGGTTCCCAGGTCCACTTATCCACTCAAGAGGGGAAGGAAGGGGATGTCTCAGGGGTGATGGGGCAGGAATGATGCTGTGGCTCTGCCTCTGGAAACAGGCACAGGGCAGAGGGGTTCTTTGCTCCAAAGCTTTGTAAGGAAAAGCTTTTCCAAGGATCCTGGGGCAGCTAGAAGGATTATGCCCAGCCACGCAGCATCGTTTTCTGGCATGGCAAGAGTGCATCTGCTTTTTCCAGCCTGACCAAGCCAGTGTGTGTGGAACAAATGTGCTGGAAATAAAAACCTCCTGCAAAATGGAAAACGTACAGAGGAACAGCTATTTTTAAAAGGGCCGGCACCTACTGCTGCTATGAAGTCAGTCACATAATCAGTCAGCGAGGGACTTCTGTAGGCTGACAGCTGACAGCCAGGAGAAACAGCCCCAACAGACCAGTGAGTAGGAAATGGGAGCTTTTGGGAACCAGGGGATGCATCTTTTCAAACAAAAAGGAGGTGGCCCTGTGCTGCCTCAGGCGTGAGGCAGATAGAGGAAGCAATCCTCAAAGTCTTGCCCAACATGCTGGGAAGAGGGGTGAAGTGCTGATAAGCCTCCAGGAGGCAGAGCACTGCAAACAAGTGCCAGCTCATCCACTTCTTCCCCCTCCCTAGCCCAACCTATCCTTATTGCCCAGCCTCCACTGAGGTTTTCCTGCTTCTAAAAATATTCAGCCTCTAATTAAAACGCCTGTCTTGCTTGCCAGGGCAAATGTATCTGGCTTCAGAGCTGTGCTGGTCCTGGAGACAGGCAGAGCTTGCAGCTAACCAGGCTCCATCTTTCCTGGCTGGGGTGATGTCTGACACCAGGGTTTAGTCCATCCTGAAGAAAGCTGACAGCGGCTTTAGGAAGCTGGCATGAGGACCTCCTCAAATTATCCAAGGTTGAAGCCATCATGTGCTTTTTCCTCCTCCACGGGGACATCAGTTCTGTGGTTCAGGTGTTCCAAGTCCTGTGGTGGGGAGGGATGCATGAGTGGGCTCATGCTGCCCGTGAAGGCTTGTGTGCTCCTTCCCTTCCAGAGGGCTTTGGAAAGGCTATTTAAATAATAAAAATCACTAGCAAAATGAGAGGATGGTAAGGCAAGGGGCTAAGGAGTCCTGGAGGGTCAAGGTCCAGCACAGTGCTGGAGCATTGTGTAAGTGGGGCATTCACATGGAAGTGGGAGAAGGAAGCTTCAGACCTGTTGTTCCCTGGACGGTGTCTGTCCTGTGTCAGACTGGGAGAGCGGGACACTCTCCACCACTCCAGCTAAGTGTATTGTCCCAGGGCACGAGGGATCCCATCCAGAAGGTGCCCCAGAAGGTGGTGTAGTCTAATATTCACAGAATGGAATGGTGGACATCAGAGGGGCAGTCATCTCTAAGGCCTGGTGACACCTTTTCCTCTACAGTCCATAACAGTGCTGGGAGCAGGATCTGGTCTCTCCTGGAGATGTCCAAGTCCAGGTTATGGTCTGACCAGACCTTGCAGTCCTGGAGGACAGGGCAGTTTGGAAAAGTAGATGAAGAACCAACTGCCTCTTCCAGTCAGCCTGGAGCTCAGCCTGCCTGGGTGGAAGCTGTAGTTGTTCCTTCAGGCTTGGGAGGACCCGGAACGCTGCAGCTTCTCGGGGTGGTTTCCTCACTGGGGTTGTGCTTGCATCACTTTTATACATGGCACTGAGAAATGCTTAAAATTAAATTTGCTATTTAAGAGCAGGCAAAGCCCTCCTGAGGTGTTTCTATTTATTCTTCGGTTGCAACGGCTCAGCATGCTGTTAGCCCTCCACGAAGCAGTCCCTGCTCCTCAGGGACCAGTGTTGAGTCTGGACCATGTGTATCTCACCACCAAAAGCTCTGGTCTGGCAGTGTGTGGCTTTCCATGCCATGGCATCGCTCCTGCAACCACTTACTGCCTCCCACCCCCATCGACTTGTCAAACAGCTCCCTGCATCTCCTGCTCTTCAAACCCAGCCATTCAACCCTAGCAGACTGTCCCCTACATTAGCCAGATCCACAAAGAGATCCCCAGCATCTCTGACAGGCTTTGGAGCAGATCCTGGAGTGGGAAATTTGCTCCAGATACTCTTGCACTGCTCCACTTGCCACGTGTCTGTAGTTTCCTTTGAGTCAGCCAGTGGAGCTCTCCAGCCTGTCTGCCAGGGAGGAGCGCAGCCAGGCAAACACAGTGGGACAAACCCTGCCCCCAGCCTGGAGATGCAACACGTGTGAGGCTGGTAGGATTGAGGGGAGCAAGGAGACAAGACGTGTTGCGCTTCAGACCCAGCGACAGCTGCCACCCTCCCAGCATTAGGGTGACAAATCCAAGGGATCTGGGTTTATTCTCCTCCAAATCACTTTATTATATCATGAGCAATCACAGAGCCTTACAGTGCCACAGAGGTTCTGTAAAAAAATCCAAACCAGACTAACACAGCGGCGGTGTCTGCCAGCTTTTGCTAAGACTTGTGTAGCCAGCAGCTAGCGTGAGATTACACCAGGAGATCTTGCAGTCTTCAATTGGATTGTCACATCGGGTTTGAAACTTACCACAGTGGTGCAGAAACAGTAACATCAACAGTATGTGACCCCCCCATCCCTCCTCCCCGAACCATTTCATCTACGTATAGGTTTATAAAATTAAACAACTATTTAAAAATGACATTTTTCTGCCAGCAGAAAAGTCTTCTCTTAAAAAGGCAAGATCCACTAGAAAACACCTCCCTCCCAAACGGCCCCCATCTTGCTCTGCAGTCAGGGGGCTGTCCTGTCTCCCTCAAGATCCCTGCCTCTAAACAGTCCCATTGCCTTTTTAAGAAAATGTTTCTTGTGACTGGGAAGGCTGGTAAAGAACTGAAAGGCTCAGTAGAGGGGGAAAACCCCCACCACTGAAAGGAAGGGCTAAAATCCCACCCTAAGATCCATGATTGGAAAGGAGATAGATTAAAATGTGAGAGAGGGGTCCCAGTATACAAAGTGAGGTGTTGACTCTGGCTTTTATGGGCTCAGTGGGTTTCAACCAACCCCGGGGACAGCTGCTTTGGGCAATAGGGTTTCTGTTTGCAAAGTCTTTTTGGGAATGTGAGGATGAAGCCTGACTTCCTCCCAGCACTCCCAAGGAGGGTTGTGTGATGGGGTTTTATATCTGCTTCACCTTTGCATGGATCTCCCTAAGCCAGCTTTGAACACTGAAGGTTGTCCTGATGCAAGGCTGTGTTTAGAGACCAAACTGCAGACCAGCCCATGCAGGAACCCCATCTACAACATCCCTTCCCATCCCCAGGACAGAGTGTGCCAGATTTGGACCAGGCATCAGCAGACACCTCCGCTACAGGTTGAAGTCCTCACAGAGTCAAGCTGTGCTGCCTTCCCCTGCATTCTCCTGCCTTGGAAAAGGGGATGAGAGGGGCTTTCCTCTCCTTTGCTAGCAATCCAGCAACACAGGAAAATAAAATGAATAAATCTCTGAGGACCAGACTTCTTATCAGATTTTGGTTGGCAGCCAAGGCTGTGAGAAAGAAAAAAGAGCCACAATTCTGGAAAAAAATACCCAACAAGGTATTTCCCCTGATAGGCAAAGTGTTCCAGGGTCACAGGGTTCAGTTTTAATTCCTTCTCTGGCACATTCTGGTGAGTGGTTTTGGTGCTGGAAACTGCTTCACTTGAGCCCAGCTAAGTCACAGATGTTGTGTTCAGATTGGGGATGTCAGCATGGAAACAGCTTACTCTCACATCCTCTGGGTCATCTTCTTGCTTTGATAAGGTTGTTAAGATCAGAAACCCTGTCAAAGCTTTCTTCCAAGCTTCCTCAGAAAGAGAGGAAGGATTTTTAAAATTATTTATTTTTTAAAAAGCTAGAATCATAGACTGGGCTGGGCTGGAAGGGACCCCAAGGATCACACAGTTCCAAACCCCCTGACACAGGCAGGGACACCAACCTCCAGGCCTGGAGCGACACAAGGTTGCCCAGGGCCCCATCCAACCTGGCCTTGAACACCCCCAGGGATGGGGCATCCACCACCTCTCTGGGCAGCCTGTTCCAGCCCCTCACCACTCTCTCTGTAGGCTTCATGATCTCTTCACTTTGCAAGTCAGTTCATTTGTTTCATGGGAGCCTGGCTCCTGGGTGAGATGCAGTTCCTGGCAGACCCCCTCTGCTCCCCTTGCCAGGCTGCACATCATCTCTGAGCAACAGCTTGCTAAGCTTAAAAAGACAGGAGGTTGCCAAGGTTGGACCTGAAGCCATTTAATGTGAAAGGGATCGAGATGGGAATGTAGGGAGAAAACTGGGCAAAGTTCTCACCTTACTCAACGTTCACCACACACCTATGCAAATAACATGTGAAAACTGTATTCAGGTTTGTCTGGAAATGTTTCTTCAAGACTGAAAGTGCATGACAGGGAGCAGGGTGCTGCTAATGAAGGCAACATCCAGAAGGCACTTCTTGGGGAATTAGAATTCAAAATAAAAAGAGATGATGCACAGGTTTGTAAGCAAGCAGCTGCAGAGTGGGTATGATTTGGTGTGTGCTATGGAGAGACGTAGCTTTGCTCCTACAAACGTGTCTAGGGCAAGTTTGGCTCCAGACCAGCTCTTCTGCCCCAAGACCTGCAGAGCAGCTTGGTCCTTGTCGTCCAGCATCACCGCTCTGGGGCTAACAGGCTGCATGCAGGACCTCAAAGCCTGGAGCAGAATCTGGAGCCTGCAGATGATGCAGGCCAGGGTTTGAGAGTTTATAAAATCCACAAACAATCAAGTATTGGCATATACAAATATATAAATTATTGACAGTTTTACAAAAGGCACACTGCAAGCCATCTCAGTCCGACACCTGTACAAACCCCCCCACACCCCTTCCCCACCCCTTCCTCCCCAGCTTTCATCACAAAACGTAAGGCGCTGCTGCCACGGATCCACGGCTGTCGTGGCAACTGAGGACCTCTTTTTTGGTCAGCCCAATTTGTCGATGGTACTGTCCTTCTTTGACGGTCTTAAGACACTGTATGTTCTTCCCCAAGGTGATGCTTTTGATGGAAGGCAGGTATTTCAGCACAGTCTTTGGCAAGGATGACACGCCTGTCCCGGAGAGGTTGAGCTCTTGTAGGGAGTTCAGACCAAAGACAGCCTCAGCAGTCAGTGACTTCAGGTCAGGGTTGCTGGATAAATCCAGAACTTGGAGGGCTGGTAGTTCCTTGAAGCTGTATGGAGACAAGTCTCCAAAGCCATGCAGGCTGCTGAGGGATAAATGAATCAAATCTTTCAGCCCCATGAAGTCTCCCTTCTCAATCTTGACTAGAGGGTTCCCATCCAGATTTAAGTATCGGAGAGGAATCCCTTGAAGGTTTGGCACAGATGTCAGCCTGTTTCCAGAAAGATTTATGTTCTGGATGTTGGGAATGCTCTTTTCACGGTGCCTTGTAATTGTGCTGAGCATATTATTGGATAGATCCACATTCAGGGGTTTTCCTTGACCTTTTGAAGCAAAAATGTCCAAAGCTATATCCAAAAGCTTGTTATTGCTCAAATCTATGTCACCCAGAGGAGAACTGGAGAAACAGTCCTCTGGAAGGACTTCCAGAGAATTATGACTCAGATCCAAGGACTCCAGGTACCGAAGCCTGGAGAAAGTTGTAGAGGAAATCTTGGCAATTTTGTTGTAACTCAGGTCAAGGCTCACCAAGGTGGTGTATCCAGGGCCAGTAAGCATTGATTCATTGATTGTTTCCAGTTTGTTTGATGATAGATCCAAGTAGGAGGTGTCCAGAGGGATTGGGACAGGAACAATGTGTGAGCCTATTCCACTGCAGTCCACCTTGGTCAAACTAAAGCTGTCAAAGAGACCAAAGCTCTCCACTTCACAGTGGCAGCCAGGGAAGCAGGTTTTGGTGGTAGCAAAACAAGGAAGGAGTAGCAGCAAATTGAACCAGGCTAGGAACTGCATTGTTGACCTGGAAAACAAGATGATAAGATTTAATTGCCATAGAAATTACAGTACTGAACATGTGTTAACAGTTTGGGCTGTGCAGTCTTCTCTTCTGTCTTTCCAAAGGGATAGATTTAAGTATACCCTTAACTACACCTTGTGTCTCATGTTGTGTGCCCTACTGGAGAATGGAGAAGAAAATGCTGGGTTAATGGTCTTTGGAGATACAACCAAGTTAAGACACAACTGAAAAGTAACTGTAAGAGTAGGCTGCCTACTTGTCTCCTAACAAAGCAGAGGAACCAAGGACTGGTCAGTCTAACCCAGACTCTGCTGTGGTGGGACCAGCGTCCCTTACAGGCATTGAGAGGAGAGAGCAAATTTGTTTCATGCAGAGCCTTTGGGGATTCTTTACTAATTACATTAAGTATTCTTTCTGATTAATGATGCCAGCAAGCAAGAAGATCTCACTAGCTCCAGTGGTTCTGGCCTTCCTCCATCTATGACATTTCTCTCCCTCCATCACCACAGTTGAGCGAGGAAGAGGGTTGACCTGCACTTCACTGGGTTTGCTGGACCTCTTCAGATCACATCCTAACAGCTCCTCTACACAGCTGTGGGCAGCAGCAGCTGCACAATTTCAACAGCCAGCCAGAAAAGTTTTAGCTCTTCATCTCTGGAGAGAGTAAATTGAAAGGTGCCGGCATCCTGCAGGTCAGCAGAAGCAGCAAGGGCTGTCCTCGTTGGTTCCCATTGCAGTCATGGGTGATGCCTCCTCACGCCTTGTTAAGTAAGGTTTGGAGGAGGCTGGAAACAAGGCTCCCACCAAAACAAGGAAGTAGATCTATTAGCACTGCTCTTTGGCTGCACTGCTGGCAATAGAGGCCCGTGTGCCTAGCACTCATTTAGCAAAAAAAAAAAATAAAAATTAATAAAATCAGCCCTCAGTCCCCAGGTCACTATTCTCACCTTTCCCACCGCTGCTTAAAACCACTTTATTAACTTCCTTGCAGTATCATCTTCCCCACACACCCTTTGATCTGTCTGAGGTGCCTTCCCTATAGCCCTTGCACCTTCTCAGGACCATTTCCTAGAAGTTCATACTTCGTCTTCCCTCACCCACCAGCTGGCAGAAGTTTCCCTTTTCAGCATGGTCTTCTTGGCCCTGTTCTCCTTCCCAGGAGACCAACCAGGGGACTACTTGCCAATGTGCAAAAAGAAGTGCAAAGGGGAAAAAGCATTGCAAAAGTCTTGCCCTGATCACTGATATGACTTTTCTGGCAGTAGGTCCCAGACCTCTTGCAAACAGAGAGAAGAAACCGGGACTCTGGCCAAAGAGCTTGCAACCAGAGCATTGCTCAAGGCCAACACGCAATCCTCCCGGGTCCGTTATTCTATAGAAACAACAGAAAATCGGTAAGATGAGCCCCCAGTCCCAGCCCATCTCAGTTTGTTTCTTGAGAAAACACATCTGTGTGGAGAGGGGACGCAGGGGGTAGAGGTCCTTTTTTGCAAACACGTTTCCAGATAGCCCTTTCTTAATGACATCAAGGCTGATCCCCTCTGGTTTTGTGCAGATGCCTTGCTCCCTAAACTAAATACTACTCTTTCTATTTATTTTCTTTTCATGAAGCTGTACTTGGAATGCACTGAAATGTTTTATTACAAGGAGAAATTACAGCAGTGCAAATCTCTTTGGAAACTAAAATAAAAACCCCCAAACCCCAAATGCTATATGTCTCACATCTACAGGGAAGTATGTGTGTTAATCTCAGTGCAGCCTACGGGTATTACTTCTCCCACATCCTACCCAGTGGCTATTCCTATTTGATGTCCCAACAGGAAAGCACCTCCTAACTTCTCCTTCCAAAGCCCAGCTCGTTTCCTTGTTGCATCTTGTTGGCTCCAGTGGGAGCAGGATCAGACCCCAGCAGGTCCGAAGACACATCAGAGTGAGACTTGGCTTTCTGAGCACTGGGAAGACCTTCATGGGCTTCTGCTGGGCCACCTGAAGAAAAGGAAAAGTGCAGTCTACAAACTACTAGTTTAACTGAGAGAAGATTCAAAGCCAACAGTGGGGTTTAGTATGTGGCAGCTCAAATCCCTTTTGACATGAGAATTCCCTCCCCAGCCAGCTTCAACCATGGTCCCAGAAGTGGGCAGATACAGTGACTCCCATTGCAACATCCATGGCTCCAACCAGCAAGCACAAAATACTGCGTAGCTGAAATACAGCACATGAGGCTCAGCTCAGGTATTTACACAGCATCTCTGCCTCTCATCCTCAGAGCACTACCCCAAATTCTCCCTTACTGGCTCTGCAGATGAGATGCAATTCATTGCTGCCAGTTAAAAACTCCCTTATGGAGTAGCATGAAGCATTCATTGGCTAACAAGCCACTTGGCCAGTAGCTCTGATAAAAGATAGGAGAAATAAAGGTCCCAGTCATCTTCTGGTCCAAGAAAGAGACTCCTGCATTTCCAGATAATCAACAGAAAGCTTAGTCAGGTACAGGCATGCTTCCTCATTGCACGGAGCAATTGATAGCATTCTTTGAAATGGGTAAAGAAACATGCCACAGGCATTTACAGTTCATCTGTGTACAGCGTGCATCTGAAACCACATCAAATTGCCTTTGGATGGCTGCCTACAAGCTGCTCTGTTGATAAAGGCAGGAAGCCAAGGTATCCCCTTGTAAAAGGAAGATGAGTTATCCTCCTGCAACCCTGGGGAGATTCTGGAGGAAACACCAGGGGCCAGAAACCACCAGCCCCATCACGGGTGAGAAAACAATCCACTCTAGGATTGATTTAGCCATGACCTCTTCATTTCTATGGCGTTTGTGGTGTCAAGAGATTCCAGCAATAAATTTCAGCTATCCAACATCTTGGGCAAGGGGGGACGACTTGTTATACCAACTGATTCCAACAGGAACTGCTGGGGGTGCAGCATCTCCCCCCACGTTTCAGGTGCCCAGAGTGGCTGCATGACTCTGGTCTTTGTACCTTGCTCGACCTTTCTGCATGGCAAATATCCCAAGAAAACCCCAAGGAGACCCAGTGGTGAACAGTGGAGCCAAGGTTGGACCAAGTTCCTACCAGGGTGCTAGCCTTCTCTCCCCAAGTCCCCAGTCTCTCTCTGGGCAATGCCCTGATGTCTCCTCCCTGCTCTGCTCATCCCCTGCACCATCTCATGGCAGGACCCAGGTAGATAGCTCACCCTGAGATTTCTTTGTCAAAAAAGCCCATTTAAGTCTGGTTTTAAAACTAGACTGCAGAGGAAACCCGGGCCTCAGCTGACAGTTGGGGTGGGGGAAGGGGAAGAGAAAAGCCGTTACAGCGTTGTTGCAGATTCATTCTTCTTGCTGCACTTGATTTCCTCCCTCTCCTCTTCCTTAAAGACTTCTCTCACCAGTCTTTCCAATTCCACAACTGAGACTTTGCCACCTCATTCCTACCCAAGGGAGACAAGCTAACACATCCCACCCTGGATAGAAGTCCATTGCTTGGGGACTGGTTCCACTAATTAAACAATTTTACAAGGGGGAGGTGCTTGAAAGTTCATTAAGTTCATTGTTTGATGGACTCAGGAAACAGCCCCCCTCTCATTCCCCCAATACCCTGTTCATGTTGCAACCCTTGGCCTCCCTGAACATGTAATCTGGCAAAGCATTGACTGAAATGCATCTGGAGTTAGGGCTGAAGACCCAAAGCCACCCTATGAAGCTTAAGGTATGTAAGAAAGTAGTACAGAAACCCCAGGTTGTTTCTACAGTAGGGTGAAGAGAAAGAAAAAGGGATGAAACCCAACTCAGACCAGACCCATCCTTGGAGATGGCCTATCTCTCCCTTGACCACGGTGGAGCAGTTTTCCCGCTCTCCTTGGGCTGCCTGCTCTCCATCCCACCCCTGGCTGCATCCTCCAAACCCAAGTCCCACCCAGCAGCCATTGGCACTGAGGATGACTCACTTCAGCTCACTTATCCAACAAAAAACCCCTAATCTGCTTTTTTTCCTTTTTGATGAGTCAGTTTCCCAGAAAATTGGGCTGTCCAGCCACAGGATTACCAGCTCTGATACAGGAATGAGGAAAACAGGATCCATCTTTTCAACAGCAGGGCACAATTCGAGTAGAGGTATGACTTGAATCCCTGTATGAATGTCTATGGCATGGTGGACACATCCTGGTAATTTCCAGGGGTTTTTTTTTTGGCCAATGTGCTGCTGAATGAATTCTGGATTAGCAGCCAATAGATCAGCCTCTCCAGGAAAGAGGCAAAAAGGAAGGGCTGGGGTCCACCTATCCCAAACAGAGCTGCTGCCCTAACAGAGGATAGAGAGGTTGGATTAGCAGCAGCGTTTCATCAGGAGGGAAATTTGGGGGTTGTCTTCTGTCTCTTGCATCAGCCAAATGAACAAAAAAGCAAACTTTATAGCCAAGCCCACTTGGCTGCCAACACTTGCTGGGAGCAGGGGAAAGGGAATGTTACTGGAAAGTGAAGCAAGCTGCATGGGGTGTGACAGAGGCTACAAATCCTCCAGACTGCAAAATGGGTGGACTAGATGATCTAAAGGGTCTCTTCCAACCCTTTAGATTCTATGATTCTGTAAGAGATAATCTCTCTTTAAATCCTTAGGAAGCTCAGAGAGGCAGCTGGGACGGTAGCTCTGGAGCACCAAGATGCTCCTGAGTTGCTTCTCCAACAATACAAGTTCTTCAGAGACCATTCACTCCCACTTCCCCCACCCCCACCCCAAACTCCCATTAATTAACCTGTAAAATAAGAACAATTATCTACTGAAGTGCAGCACTAGCAACAGCTACATGTTTCCAGCGTGGACAGTCTGGGGCTGAGTCCAAATGACGCCACAGATGCAATCAGAGCCTGGTCTCCCAGATCCCGCACGCCAATGTGAGCAGACAGCAAAACTGGCTCAAAGCAGCCTAAAACCAGAGGCCATTAATCCCTTAACTTGCAGGCACACCCCCTAATGTGATAAGGGTACTCTTTTATGTGTGTTCATGTGAATCCATTGAACGCAAAGGTCACCCGGGCTCTTGCTCTGCCCGCTTTAGGCCGGCTCTTCCCTGCAGAATCCTCACATGCACGCAGCCAAAAGCTGCCTTTACACCCTTTATAAAGCTCATTAAACCAATCAGTGCTTCCTCACAAAGGAGTTCTGGGGTAAGTGGGAACATGGATTTCTGATCCACTTGGGTTTTTCTGCCTTTAGCTGGTTTTGGGGGCTGACTCTTTGGGTGATGTCTTGGCTTTGTACCCAGTGTTTGTTTATACTTCTTGGAGGAATGCTAACGACAGTCCAAGAAATATCTGCTATTTAGGTTTGGGGGAGGTCGGTGGAGTTACTTGAGGTATCAGTGACAGCAGGATGGGAGCTAGGCCCTCAACTCTTCTAAATTCAGCCCCTTGGCTCTTCTAAATTCAGCCCAGTTTCCTGGAGCCCCCCACCAGGAGCCATTCCATGGGTAGATTTTGATTGTAAAGTTACCAATTTTCAAGCTGATGGGTTTATCAATGTGAAGTGCAAAGCTGCTTAGACAGCAGAGCCATCCCAAATTACCCATTGGGATATAAAGAAGGGGATGTACAATCCAATCTCCTTATCCTCACCCTATTTCCCCCACCAGTGCACACAAGCATCAGGATGGGGTGGGGGGAAACTCATGCACTGGGATGGTGGCTTTAGCCCTTATGGTTCAATGTAGAAGGATGGACACCAAGGGCTTGGACAGGACCTAAAATCACCCTACAAGTGCCTGGACACTTTTTTCTCCATCTTCCCACTCACTGAGGGAAAAGCAGGAAAAAGGGGGGATGGGGGTAGAAGTTTTCTATCCATTCCTTCCTGCTTTAAGTATTTTTAAGAGTGGGTGGTGTGATGGGGATGGGTGGGCTCAGGACAGGATTTATCCTCTCTGACGCCTGGTTTCCCAGAGATCACAGGAGGCAGCCCAGACAAGCAGATCTTGAGGCAGTGGTTTGTTTGCTCTGAAGCTTTGTCTTCGCTCCAGAGATTTCAAGAGGGGACAAAACTACCATAAACAAAGAGGAGATGCTGCTCCCAGACCTGGACAAGAACCACACTGCTCTGCATCAAGTGTACAGATAGAAGACTTGAATCTCACCAATAAAAACCATGGAGTTTGAGGTGTGTACAGGCAGAAGGTCCAAGGAAGGAAAAACCAAGGACCATTCCACATATCCCCCCATGCCTCCATTATCTCCATTTGCTTTTCTCAGCTCTGGGCACAGAGACACTGATGAACCAAAACCACAATTATTAACCAGCATCCCTCTGATGCTCTCCATCCTTCAGGGAGATTTCCATAGACATTACAGGGGACAGGATAGGAAAAAACTCCAAAAACCCCAAATTGTAAAGCATCTGAAACATTTCACAACCCCAAAGCCAAAAGCAAGCAGCCCCTCAACCCACTACACAGGCTGTAGAGAAGACACAGGGGGTTGATTCAGTGGGAACCCAGAACCTCCAAGCCCTATAGCTTCACAAAATGGGTTTGTTTTTGAACACGACATCCCTCACTCTGCTGAAACAGCCTCTGTCTATGTTTTTTTAACCTTTAAAGTTAAAAGAAATGCAAGCTACCCTTTTGTTATAAAAGAAACAGAGAGCCTTGCTAAACCAATCCTTGCTCCAACTCTTAATGTCACAAATCCCATCTGCTTTGCAAGAGGCCACAGAAAATTTATCATCCTAGTGTTTAAATGGCTGATAGTTTATTCCACTTCTGCAATCTCTCCCCTCACAGCATCCTTTGTCCCCCACAAGGAGGAAATCACGCCGTGGTGCAGTGTGTTTTGGGCTCTGACAAAAGAAGCCCTTTTGCCAGCCAAAATGGTGAGGTCCAACTCATTTGTATCCATGCATCCATGGTTGAAATATGAACAATTTCTGCTGCCCTGAGAGCTGCATGCCTCAAAAAGCCACATCTTGGAAGCAAGCAGCAGCCCAACCCCTGAGAATTTTGCCTCAAGTGGGAAAAAGCTGGTGCTACCTCCAGCATGGGCAAATTAGGAATTAAATCACAGCAGCACCGAGGTTTTGCACAAGATTTCCCCTTCCCTGCTCAGCCCAGGAAGCTGTCAGGTTAATAGCAGTTTTATTTGGGGTGGGGGAAAGAGTCCCCTGTAGCTTTTGAAAGCAATTTTGCTTGCAAGCCTCATGCTGAGCTGTGTTTGTGCCCGGAGGAGGCGTTCCCAAAAGGAAATGAAGTTTGCCAAGCCTCCGGAGCAGCTGCGGGCAGGGGAAGGCAGGCATCGGTGTGGCTTGGCACCTCCCAACAGCATCAAGGGGGGATTTGAGGGCCTTGCAGGGAGCAGAGAGGACACGCACATCCCAGCCCCACCATTGCCTCCCGGTGACATCTCAAACTGGGAGCACCGGCAGCTGCATGCTGGTTCCCAGCAGCCCAGGATGCAGTTTCAAAGATGCCTGTGAAGGATGCTTTCTCCTCCTCCGGCATCACCCCCTAAGGTGACCACACCAAATCATTCTAGCCCTGACAGCTCTCTGCTTCCAGTCCTCCTCCTTGGCTTTATAACCATGAGCATTCCCAGAAAGAAGAGATCTTGCTGTCCCAGCACTTGTGACAGAGACCTTATCTCAGCCAGGAACACAAATATTTTCTTAACAGCCTCAAACTCAGCCCAAACAGGATCTTTATCATAAACCCAGCGACACATCCCAGTACAGGAGGTCTCTGTCACAGAGCTGTTCCAGCACAAATAGGATTATAGCAAAGGGAGAGGTTTACACCTGGTTTTACACCAGCTCTAATGCATTTTGTTGCAGAGGGACCTGGTGAAGCTACCAGCAGATCCCTCTGCCCCATCCATCATCCCCGATGCCCAAGGCCTTGCCGTGATGCACGGAGGGAGGCTGCAAGTACCCAGACTTCATGCAAACCACAGCAGTAACCCAGGGAGGATGAAACCCTCCTTCTTCAGGGCTGCATCCCCCTTTACAAAAGGTAAATTTTAAAATGATGGATCACAGCTTCATCTGCCACATCGGGGTTGCACAGGCATCCCCCTCCTCTCTGACCCTTTCTGGTGTCACTCTAAGAAAGCCAACAAGCTTAGGTGAATTTTTAAAGCATAGAACACCCGATGCAGGACCTTATTTCTTAGCTGGCCAATTATTCAAAGCTGAAACGATCCTAGCAAGCTTCTCCCATAGCTTCAGCCCTTGCTGATGCTCTCCCATATACCTGATCCCAAACCCAGCCGGTCCCTGTGCTGGCTCCTGCTAGACGATACTATTTCATAGCGCTCCAGCTCCCAGAGACATGATATAATTCCAGAGGAATGCACTCCAGGACGAACACCATACACCAGGCCAATGAGAAACATTAAGAGGTGCAGCACGGGGAGAGGAAACCTCCTACCCATGGTGGACACTTGTTGGATTTAACTGTTAATAGAGCTGCTCAGCCATGCCATTGTGCCCAGCTGGGAAACGCCAGGAGCCAGGCATGTCCCTGGGGCGGTACGTAAAACATCCCATCACAGGAGGACGCAGGATGCAAGGTCCCGCTGGCAGCTGTGAGGGGAAGGCATGGTATCTATGGATGGACCCCACATCCCTGCCCTGGTTTGATTTCGAAGCAGGTCAAAGGTCTGAGCTGCAGAGCCATGCTATGTGGATGGAGATGGATGGGTTCCCCTGGAGAAGATGAGCTGGGCAGGGGGAAGGAGAGGTGAAGGGAAGGAGGGCTAATTATAATTATCTGAAAGGAGATTGTAGAGAGGTGGGCACTGGTCTCTTCAGCCAGGGCACCAACAGGGGATAGGACAAGGGGCAATGGGCTCAAGCTGTGCCAGGGCAGGGTCAGATCAGATGGGAGGGAAAAGTTCTTCCCTGAAAGAGTTGTGGGGCTGTGGAACAGGCTGCCCAGGGAGGGGGTTGAGTCCCCATCCCTGGATGTGTTTAACAGACAGGTAGATGAGGTGCTCAGGAATATGGTTTAGCACAGGACAGGAATGGTTGGACTTGATGATCTTAAAGGTCTTTTCCAACCTTGTGATTCTGAAAGAGGGAAGGAGGGAACAAGGGAAGGGGAGGAGTGGTGCCAGAGGAAGCCACCAGGAGTGAATAACTAACAGCAGCTTCATCATCCTGTACCTCCAAAGGTTTTCCAGCTTATTCTTGAAACAGAGGTGGCTGCAAGTCAGCTGTCCAAACGCTGCCTCCAGCAGTGTGCCTTGGTCACAGTTCAGCCCTGGCAGAAGGATTTTAGGAGGACTCCATACAGCTTTAGCTCTCTCAAAGGGAGCAGCTCCCAACCTCCCTTTAACAGCCCTGCAGGGATGCTGGCTTCACTAAGGGAAGGATAAGCAAAGGAGGCAACGTTAACGTGGGTTCCCCTCGATGCTGCCCCAGTTGGCCTAGAGCTTCTTTGTGGGCTTTCTCTTTATTTTTGTAGTTGGCTTTTGAGGTTTTTTTTTCTCATGCACAATGATCTCTGGGCCTCTTTGCCGCCTGTGGCTCTCAGTGTGCAGCTGCAGACCCTCCACCAAGGAGATAATAAATGCAATCCTGGCCTTATTGTTGCAAACAGCACAGCTGGAGGCTCCTGTCTCATTCCCCTCCCAGCCTTTCTTCCCCCCAGCCCCAATAATTCTTGCAATGTGACGCTGCAAACAATGAATGCAACTGAAATTTCTTGGTAGAGCATCGAGTGGGACTTCAGGATCCGTCCCCACCATGGTGAAGCACGAGCCATTCTATGCCCAGCAGGTCTCATACAAGATTTGGGAAGAGGGGATTTGGGGAGGGGAAAGGGGTCTGGGTAAAGCTGACAAAGGGTTTACCAGCAGGGCATCATCCTCACTGTGGTTCCCACCCTAGATGATGCTTCATTGCCCTGGTGATGTGGTGCTTTGCTATCTCCTCAGCTCTTTCCCTCCGCTCCCTGGCCCCAGATCCACTGGTCCCTCTTGGCTGGTGAAGAATTTTGGAGAGAAAGCTCATACAAAGTGATCCAGGAGCAGGACCCATTTCTTACCAGGGATGTTACCACGAGTCCCCATTCACGTGCCTCGGTGTCCCTCCTGAACCTTTGAAGATGACTCACCCCAAGGTCAAGAGGTGTTCATTCCCATGGGCAGGGTGATGGGGGTACCATCCCCAGGTTCCAATCCCACCAGTTTAACTGAGAATGAAGCACAAGCCACGATGCCTTGGTCTGACCCTGTGCAGGAGCCCCTGTCAACACCGCCACTGACACAACAGGTCCAGCCATATGCAACCACTGTCCTTGTACACCATGTCCAGCCCCTGCCTTGCCTGGATGCTCTGGGGACACCATCACTACTTTGTCCTCTGCAAAACGGGTAGCCAGGCTGGGGGTCAGGGAAGGGGACATGTGGGGAGGCAGAGAAGTCTCTAAGCACCTCTCAAGTCAGTGTTCACAGACTCTCCACTGCGCCTGCAGCCTTGGTGGCTGCCAACATCAGGCCTGTCTCTCCAGGGACCTCTGCCCACCCATGCCACTCACGTCCCCCGGCTCCATGTTGTCCACATCTCCATCCTGTCCTCACCTCTGTCACTTTGCTTTTGGCACAGCTATATGTCACATCTACAATGCCATGGACATGCCACAAGTCACCCAGGACACACACAACTATCTTCCTTTACCACCTCCTAACTAAATATGACCTGATTTCATTGACCAGCAGACTAAGACTTCCCCAATTACAGCATCCTCATGGATGGAGTATCTGGTGCTGGCCCCTTGCACCCTGTTCCTTCCCCCCAAAGCCAGGGGAGGGCACCATGTGAACATAGGAGATAGGAACACAAACATGGGACATTTGGGGACAGCCCAGAAGAATGATGCTCTGCACCAACGTGTGAGACTGGCCAGGTTCAGAGTTACCCTACAAGCCTTGCAATCCTTTGAGTTGGAGATCTCTCTGTCTTTGCAAGAGGTTGTAATGATCTGGTACTGGCTAAATACAGGGGCTACATCAGTGGATGGAAATGGAGCCTTTGCACTGGGATTACAGGGCTTTGGAGGAAAGGTCTCCTCCATCCTGCTGTGTGAAGCAGCCTCACTGTGATCCCTGCTACAGACATCTCATTCTCACAGATGGGAGGAAAACGGGTGATTTTGGGGTCGGGGACCAGCTCTGCCCCACTTGGGGAGCTCTGCATACATGTATCACTTCAGATGTGATGGGGGGAGGGGGTGGGGGAGGAATCACATCTGGTTTGACCCATCTGCCACAGCTTTGCCTTTAAGCCTGAAATTTTCCTGGTGAGAGCTATCTTATTCAAGGATCTATCTTATTCAAGGATATTTCTTTCCTGTTATTTCTCTCCACACCCCTGGGTTTGAGAGGCTGGGTACACCAAGGGACAGAAGAGGAATCAGCATCATGGCATCTACCGACAGCAGGGAAAAAAAGGAGCAGGAGAGGGGAAAGGGGATGGAAAAGAGAACCCACAGGTGCTGGTACTCAGATATCACAGACAGCACCTGGCCCTTTGCTCAGCCACGGCAAAGATAAAGCGTTCTTTCCCAGTTTGCCACTGCTCCAACAGGCAGGTTTCCAGCCTGGTTAATGCAAGTCAGGAATGTCCCATGCTAAGGCAGCCAGTGGGGCTGGGGTGGAAACGGAGAGGGGGAGGCCAGGGGTGATTCTTACAACACACATTTCCTTCCCCGCTGCTGCACATCGTGAATGCTTCAGGAGGGAACGATGGGAATTCCCAAGAAATAATAATAATAATAATGATAATAATAACACCACCACAAATGAAGATCTCAAAGCTTCCCCATGATGAATGGCTGAGCCATTCATACATTCGCCTCAGTAGGTCCAGGTGCCAAGTTTTAAGACAAGAAATGGCTTGCTCAGGCTGGCCTTTATCTCTTCCTGGCCCTCAACATATCAACGTTCGGAAGTTTCTTTTGATAACCTGCCAGGCAGCCAGCACTGTGGCTACCACGCACAGCCCAGGGGTGCTGGGGGTGGGGGGAGGGTCAGGAGAGCTGTTGGACAAGGATGCCTTGTCTTATCCCACTCTCTGCTTCTCCCCACCAACCAGCTGACAACCGAGGAGGAGGAGGAGGGAGAAGAGAGTGAAAGAGGATGGAAAAAAAAAAAAAAAGGCAAAAAAAAAAAGCAGTTAGGGATGGAGGGAAAACTCTAAACCTCCAGAAGACGGTGGCTCACCTTGTTTTCCCAGCTCTGTCTCACACCGGGGAGGCACACACTGCTGTTCGCTGCGGGACTGGGAGAGCGGAGGATGCTTTTTCCTATACCCCCCAAAAAAAGTTAATAATTAAAAAAATAAAACGCTTTGGCATGAGTTTGGGTTGTTTTTTTTTTTTTTAACAGCTCTTTTCTCCCACCCGTTCAATGTTCTTTTATTCCTTGCTCTCAATCTTAAAGAACAGGGGTGTGGGAGACCTTCACCCCGACCCCGCAGCCTTCCCTGCCATCCTGTCTCACCGTCAGAAGCTAATTTTCCCCCTGGGATATCAGTCACGTCCTTGTCCCCTCCAGGCATTTTGTAACTGCTCCCCACTGCCTCTGCCAGCAGCTGCTCCCAATTCATTCACAAACCAGCAGTGTCTCCCCCGCAGCAGCGTGCACCCGCTCCAGGATGCTGCCTGGCAAAAACCCAGCCACCCAACCTCCTGCCTACCCCACTCCTGAGCATCGCTCGCCCCACCGGGCACCCACCGCCTCCGCAGAGGGGACCCCAGATGGAAGCGCAGACGGGAAGGCGGCTGAGCACAGGTCAGGGCCTCACCACCATTTATAACCCGTGTGTGAAGAAGCACCTCCCATGTCCTCTCCAGGACCGGGACTGGCTGCCGTGGGTCATGAAGGGACACGGGCTGTGCCTCACGCCAGGACCGATGGCAGATACTAACCCACTTTGTCTTTGCAGCGCCTGGCTGCCGACAGCGAGTGGGCAGCCAAGTTTAAGCCGCAAATTCTCCCCAGGGGACATACCAGGCTCCCTCCGGTCCTTTCAGCATCTCCCACATCCAGCGCCCTGCTTATTCCCGGAGAGATCGACGGGGGTGTCGGTCTAACCCTGCCTTTCCACGGCGCCTCCTCTCTCCCCTGTACTCGCTCTGCTCTCTACCGCTGCAATAACGCCCCGCAGGCTGCCAGGCAAGCTTTGGAGCAGCGATCACTGCGATCTTCCAGCGCAACGCCCAGCGCTCGGCACCGGCCGCTCTCCGCAGAGCAACGGCACAGTGTCCACCCAAGACAAGTTTCCTACTGTAACTTCAGTGAATGCAGTTATTCAGGCTAAGGGCAGCTGATTTATCATGGCAGGCACCCGGGGTGGGGTGGGGTGGAACTCTTTCCCACTCAGGAGACCTGGAGGCTTCTCTCCTGGCTGCCAGGATGAACGCCGGCTCGCCGTGCTCTCCGCACGCCCGTGCTCCAGCGCCTTCCATGCCGCCGAGTTATGCTCGCTAACCGCGGGGGAAAGCGCCGGTGAGCGGAGGCGACGCCAACTTCCCCATGACACAAGCCGCCAGCTCCATCCACAAGCCACCAGCTCCATCCTCACCACCCCCACCCCCTCCTCTCCCAGCCTTCCCAAATCCCAAGCAGAGGAGTAAAGTTGACGGGGCCCTTTTGTTTCTGGCTGGCACGTGTTGCGGTTTTACTGGGCTAATAAACCCGCCGTGGTCTGCGCCTTTTAATGACTGCAGCGTTAATAACAAGTTTCCATGGGGCTGCTTAAAAGTTTACAGGGTGTGGGCGCTATCAAGGGAGCCCCGTGCTTTCTGACCTCCTGCTTATAAAGTCACAGTCACCACCAGCTTTTTATTTTTTCGTTGCTTTTATTCCTTTCCCCCTCCCCGCCCCCCCCCCCCCTTTTTCTTTTCTTTTTTCTCCAATAAGAGAACAAATAAATCCTGATCTGCTTCCTCTCCCTTCCCCACCCCACCCCTCTCCCCAAACACACCTTCCCCTCCAGCTCTAATCCACTTACAGGCATGGGAAATTCCCAGACAGGGAGCTTTGCTCTTCCCTTATCTCTGCAAACCGGAGGAGAGGACCATCCCCCCCACCTCCTCCTTCCAGACTCTTCACCCCATCCAAGCGACCCCCTTTAAGCTTTATTCCCCCCCTTCTCCCCTGCCTTTCTCCTTTCGCCCCTTACCTTGCGTGAGCTGCAAACCCCTGAGAGCCTCCCAGCACCGGAACCCGACCAAAAAAAACCTCTCTCTTCTCCCCGATCGCCGTGCTGGGAGGGGAGGGCCGGGGAAAGGAGGGAGGTGGTGTATGGGGGGGGGGAGGTTTAAGGGGAGGAGGGGAGACAGGGAGCCCTGTGTGAAATCAAAGCCCCGAAACCGGGCACGGGAGGCGGTGCGGAGCCTCCAGCTGCCGCTCGGATTACTTTGCAGCCGTGGCAATCCCAAGCACTCTGCAAACCACCATTGCACCGTGGGGGGAAGAGGGAGGGGTGGGGGAGAGGGAGAGATCCTGGCTGGAGAAGCTTCATCCCACCCTGGCTGCAGCCCTCCGGGGCGAGGGAACTGGGCTGGGGGGTGGCTCGTAAGGCACCCGCTGCACCCTAAAATTCCCTCTTTGGGAAAGGCAGGGGTGGGGGAAAAGTAGTTTACCTCCACCCCAGACATCTGTCCTCCTGTCCTTCCCCCCGCACCTGAGGGGTTTCGCAGCCGATGTCCCCCCGTACACACCCGTCCCCAGCAGCTGAGCCCCCACCTGAGGCAAACTCATCACACCAAGAAAGTTTCCCCACTCGGAGGTTGGGGGGAGGTGTGTGTGTCAGGGGGCTCCGCAGCAGACACCCCTCCCCCCAAGGGCTGAGCACCCCCGGTTCCCCAGAGAGGTGGCAGAGGGCTCAGCCCACCCCTGCGCAGCGAGCTCTCCCCCTCTCCCCCCACCCCCTCCCCAGGAATGAGAACTGTGGCGTGAGGGGGTGCTCAACACCCCGCGGTTCCGCACACCGTACCTCGGCGGCTGCCTGCCAGCCTGGGGAGGGGATGGGGGCGGCAGGGAGGGGACTCACCGGGGCCGGGGTCGGTTCCCACGGCGGGGCCGGTTCCCACGGCGGGGCGGCCGCGCAGCGCCGGTTCCCACGGCGGGGAGCGGGCGCCGCCGGGAGCCGGCAGCAGCAGCGAGGTTTGGGGCCGGGTGTCCCCTTCTTCCCTCCTCCTTCTCCCTTCTCCTCCTTCTCCTCCTCCTCCTTCTCGTCCAAGGCGTGCAGCTGGCCGGGCAAGCAGGCTGCCCCTTCCCCGCAGGAGGAGGGAGGAGGGAGCTCAACAGATGGCTGCACACAAGGGAACATCTGGGAGGAGGAGGAGGAGGAGGAGGAGGAGGAAGGAGGCAGGACTCGCGCTCGGCTGTGCCACTCCTGAGCTGGCAGATCCCCCTTAGGGGGAAAAGAGGGGGAGTCAAGCCGGCTCTGCACACACTGTCCCCCCTCCCTGCTGCTCAGCATCCCCCCTGGGTAAAATCCCTTGTCTCCCCTTTGCTGTGTAGCGGATGGCTCCGGAGTTACCCTCACAGCACGGCCTTGTTTCCAGCCCTGACCTCTGCAGCTCCGTTTATCTGCAGGAGGGGGTCCTGTTCCTAAACACTGCTTGCACCTAAGTTTTCCAGGCAGAAAGGTCAGCTCCGGCACCCCAAGCTGCAGAGCAGGATGAGGCAACACCAAGGTCTGAGCACTACCAGCAGGCAGGAGACAGCAGCTTGTAAACTGTGGGGTGCAACCCCTGAAATAGGGTAAAGAAAAAAAAAAAAGGAAAAAAAAAAAGACAAGTAGTAATCCACAGTTTGGGGGACAGAGACTGGAGCCCATCACTATAGAGTGGGCAGTCCCCGGGGCTTCTCTGAGGAAGCTGTTGGTTAGGTGTAAGGGCTCAGTGGAGTCGTGAGGCTGGTACTGGAAAAAGAATCTGGAGCCTACCCTAGTGTCGTGGTGCCGTGACACTGGCCAAGGCAAAAAGGACCTAAAGGGTCCATGAGTCACAGGGGACTCATCCCGTGGCTGGCGGCAGCTTCCCGCACTGCGCCCATCATGTGCTAGCCACCATTAGTGGCCTGTGACAGGCCTGTGCCAGGCCCCAAGCTGTGCAGTTCCTTGTTTCTTAAAACCTTTGGGTTAAGAAGGTACAGCCAGGCTCCCTGGGTTTGCTTTCAGGTGCTTTGAAATTCCCCACGTGCCCCATCCTGATGATCAAAGTTTGCTCAGACCATGACTCTCAAGCAAACGCATTGCTGGGATTTGCAGTTAGCATCTCTCTGTGATGAGGAGGTGGTGAAAAGGGGTTCTTTTACTCTGCTCAGCTGCTTTCTCTGAGCACATCATCCCCACAACCTGCCCTGAGATTTGCAGGGGGACACCCTGCTCCCCAGCCAACACAGGTCTGATGGAGGGGCTTGGGGTTCAAGGCAGGACATCATAGGGGCATCAGGACATCCCAGTGACTTCTCTCTACCCTCCACATTTCTGAATGTACCTTATCTGGCCCACTCTGCACCCACATCTCAGGACCTGCTCTTTGGGAATCACCATCAGACTCCTAGAGCTCTTCCAAGAAGGGGATAAGCAGCCCAGGGGAGACAGACAGAGGAAATCTGTGCTGAGGTTTCATCTGATCCAAGAGATTTTTTTTTTGGGAAATACCCTTACTCTGGGTTGTGATTTTCCATGTAAAGGTGGCAGTGATGTCTCCAGGCATAAACAGTCTGCTGTAAGGATCCATTCACCCAGGATTCACTGTTAGTTCTTACAGCTCTGGGGAGGGGAAGTAGCTAAGCTGGAAGCTTCTGTTTAATTTTCCATTTTGTTCATATCATTTTGTGCCTCGTGCTAGGCCTTTGCCATGTCAAAGTTGGCCCCAGTAAAGCAAAACATCAGTTTGAAGCTGGAGGAATTGGGAATTATACTCTCTCAGCTGAGATAAAGTCCACTGGTCAGCACTGCCAGGTCTGGTGATTTGAAAGGAAGAACTGAGAAACACAGTCCTGGGTTAAAGCCACTGAATTTTACTGAAGAAAGATCTTATAAATTTTGTTTTCTTTACTTGAAACATAAAAATGAGCATGCTTTGCCATAGCTGATGGTAGATAGACATAGGAAAATTGTGTGCACAGAAATGTTGTAGCTCAGATGAAAAAATAATCACCTGGGAAATGTTCTGTCTTGAACTTCTAATGATAAGAGAGATTTTAATAAAATTTCCCCAGTTTGATGGAGTTGGCCCAAGTTATGACTGGGAGAGGACTGATGATTTAATTCTGGGTGATCTGTGGGCAGGGATTACCCCTGGTGTGATGCTAACATGAAATTATCCTGGGTGTGTGCCAATCTCCCTGCAGCCATCTCCAAGTGAGATCTGCACACCTTCTGGGAGTGAGGTGTCCTTCTGGTGCTCGGTGTGTACCCTGCAGAGATGGGTGACCGAGTCATGGTCCACATCTCTGTACCATGAAAACCTCCATTGCAAGTGCCTTGGCTGGACAGTCCATAGATGGATGGTCCTTCCAGCACATCAAACCCAGATAATTATCATGGTAACACCGAGGTAATTTTCAGATGACATTCAGTCTTAAGGTCACGTTTCCCACCATTACTATTTCTATTTCTCTGCCACATGGGAGAGTGTTTTCTTAAAGATAAAACAGGGTTTCCCAGGTCTGTGTGGCCCATGGGCTGAACCTTCACATGCAAAGCCAGCCGTGCTATGTTTGGACAAATTTCACTGCCTAAATACACCATTGTGGGATGAGACATAAAAATAGATTTTCCTGAGGTCATGTAGTGCTGAATGATGCTAGGACCTCACTTGGGGTTTTAGGCACTGCTGTAGCCATGGATTATCCTCTTTTTTCTCTTTGGAGAAGTAGATTAGGGTAGTTCTGCTGAAATTACTCAATTTCAACTTTATTTTGAGGACTAGATATAATATAATTTTCCCAGCACTATGTTAAAACATCAGAAAGCTGAGCACCAGATGTCTATGCAGACCCTCAGCCCAGCTTCTTTCCCCTCTTGCTGTTTCCAGGTCCTAGGGTTCGGTCTGTACTTGTGGCCCATCTCTCCAGCTCAGCTCTGCCCCCACACAGATGGATCTTCAGTTTTCCTCTCTGCCCCTGTGTCCCTGGACAGCTTTATTCATATAATATGGTCAGCAATCTCATATACCACAGAGAGCCTAACAGGTCTGAGGACCATAGGAAGTTTTCTCCCAGATCAGTCCTTCCACGGCCATCTGAGCCTTTCTCTGACATTCTGTTCCCAGAAGAAACCAGCTCAGTTCCTTGTTTCTCAACATCTGATAACATCATGCCTGATTTGGCTTGTTAAAACCCAGACAACTTTTAAGCCAAAGGAAAGACATCTGAGTCACTCTTTCTCCTGAATAAGTTCTAATAGACACATATCAGGCAAAAGAAGTTAAAGAGTGAATGGGGATGACATAAGCTGGATTAGTAAGAGGAGCTAGTGCTGGAGTTTTGCCCCATAATCTTTGAGTCCCTCCCTGAGATCTCATTTCCCTTCCTATTCTTATGCAATCCTAGAAAAGGACATTTCTTGTGCACTGAACTGTTGGAAAAAAGCCACAAAAGCAGATGGGTGCTGTGCAATCCCCAGCTCTGACCTTCTCCTCACTGTGTCCTCCTACTTGGGTATTCACAGAATCACAGAATTGTTGGGCTTGGAAGGGACCTCCAGAGATCATCAGGTCCAACACCCCCTGCCAAAGCAGGCTCCCTAGGACAGGTCACACAGGTCGGTGTCCAGATGGGGCTGGAATATCTCCAGAGCAGGAGACTCCACACCCCCTGGGCAGCCTGTCCCAGGGCTCCCTCACCCTCACTGGGAAAAAGTTCTTCCCCATGTTGGTGTGGAACTTCCTGTGCTCCAACTTGCAGCCATCACCCCTTGTCCTGTCTCCACAGACACTGAGAAGAGGCTGGCCATTTCCCCCTGTGTCCCACACTTGAGATATTTATAAACATTAATAAGGTGCCCCCTTAGTCTTCTTTTTTCTAGGCTGAACAGCCCCAGCTCACTCAGCCTTTCCTCATAGGGGAGATGCTCCAGGCCCTTAATCATCTTCGTAGCCCTTCTTTGGACTCTCTCCAGGAGATCCCTGTCTTTTTTATCCCAGGGAGCCCAGAACTGGACACAACACTCCAGGTGGGGCCTGACCAGGGCAGAGCAGAGGGGGAGGATCCCCTCCTTTGACCTGCTGGCCACACTCCTCCTGATTCCCCCCAGGATCCCACTGGCTCTCTTAGCCCCCAGGACACACTGCTGGCTCATGGCCAACCTGTCATCTACCAGGATCCCCAGGTCCTTCTCCACAGAGCTCCTCTCTAGCAGGTCATCCCCCAGCCTGTACTGATTCAAGTGGTTATTTCTTCCCAGGTGCAAGACTCTACACTTGCTTTTATTGAACCTCATTTGGTTTCTTCCTGCAGAGGAAGGAGTCTTCCCTGTCTGCTGCGCTAGGGATTGCTCATGAACTCTCTCCTTTGTGGCTGAGATAGAGCAGATGTCTTAGGAAGTTGTCCAGGCTTGACTGCGTTTGATGGGATTTCTCAGAAGGAAGCGCCCACAGCAGCAGCCAGCATGATTGTTTGTGGAAGAGCTTGCAAGAAGTTAGGAAAAAAGGCTGCCCAAAATAATAGCAAACACCCACCACTGTTTCCCACGGGGAAAACGTGGAAGAGGTAGGTCTGCCTGTCTGCTCTGGGAATGGTTCCCATCCTTTTGGGAGCTTTGAAGTAAGTCAGGAGAAGCAGAGATGTTTTGAACTCCTGTTGAAAGCAAGACTTAAAAAAGCACCCAAAGCCAAACCACGTCCAGCTATGGCTGTGGCATTCAGGGGAGCTTGGTGGTCTTGGAAACACATGGCACTCTACTGTATGCAGCCTTGGCCAAAAATATAGGTTGTTTTGCAGGACCTTCTCCACCCTTTGTAACTGTACCAGCCACGTCTTACGGATGGAAGTCCACTCATCAGTGGCTTACTGCAGTCAACTAGCTTGGTCTGTGTTGACCAATGGATTTGTTTGGAAAAGTGTATCACCTCTTTGATACCTTCCTTGATTGAGAAACAGTTGGAAAAACACACACATTTTTGGGAAAGGAGGAGGAATCCAGGTCCTCCTGGTGGGAGCCCCATGGCATGGTTCAAGGTTCCTCTTGTTCATTCTTCCTGTCTGGCCACATGAATTTTGCTCTCCTTAGTGTCTGGTGACCCAGCTTGAGTAAGAGAGCCAGACCAGAGCCCCTTCCTCACTGTTTATCCTCTGTCCCTGCTGTCCTCTCACCCCAATTTCTCCATAGCCTGGTGGATTTGATGCTGTTTTGGCTAGTGGGATCTATGGATTTATGCTGCCTTGGGGTGAGGAGGCCTTCTTTTCTGCATTTTAGCCAAAATTCAGTAGCAGGAAGGGAGAACAGCTCCCTCCTCTTGCTAGGCAGTAGCCTGGCTCACAGACTATTGTGCAGGTGCACTGCATTTCCCATGGGACCATCTAGGTCTGATAGACTCATTCAGATCCACTGAATCCCCCCTAGATCCCTTTTCTCCATGGATGGTGGAAGAGGCCTGGGTGCTTGTGATAGTTTTATCACCGCACTGGGGCCAAGCATCTACTTTTCAGGTATTGTGGAGCCTAAATAGCCTGACCTAAGGAAGTGTGAGCTTTTGTCCATCTGGCAGAGTTAGCTGCTCCTGGCAAGGGGGTGGCTGTTTCCTAGCAAGCTGCTCACTGGACTTTTGTTTCCCTTTGATATATGTTGAGTCTCATTGCAGATATTGACTTCCTTTTGACATCAGTCAATGTTTAGCTCTTGAGTTAATAAATATTTAGATTTACTTGGACGAAATCAATGTGTCCTAAGCTCTTTCTGCCATACTTCATGCTGAAGCCCTGGGGCCAATGGATGAGAAAATCCTGTCATGCTTTCAAGACCTGTTTCTGCAGTGGTGTTTGTAGATTGAGTTTATTCTTTTCATGAAAGGTCACATCTTCAGTTGTGTTGAATGCTGTTCCGAGTCATCATTGTTCATCAGATCACACAGGAGAGGAAGGAAAGCACAGGGATTTTGGAAAAAAATTTTCTTCTAATTTTTGTTTGAACAGCTTCACATTTTCATCAGCAGATCTATCTGTAGATTGAAGGGGTGTTGGCATGTTTCTAGTGCCCTGTTGGGGTTTCCACTCAGTCCCAATGTCTTTGGGTTCTCAAATCTACTCTGCCTTGGTCAGGCCTCACCTGGAGTGTTGTGTCCAGTTCCGGGCTCCCTGGTGTAAAAAAGACAGGGATCTCCTGGAGAGAGTCCAGAGGGACACAAATATCATTAAAGGCCTGGAACATCTCCCCTATGAGGAAAGGCTGAATGAACTAGGGCTGTTCAGCCTGGAGAAAAGACGACTGAGAGGGGATCTTATTAATGTTTATAAATATTTCAAGTGTGGGACACAAGGGGACATGGGCAGCCTCTGCTCAGTGGCTGTGGGGACAGGACAAGGGACGATGGCCTCAAGTTGGAGCACAGGAAGTTCCACACCAATATGTGGAAGAACTTTTTCCCAGTGAGGGTGAGGGAGCCCTGGGACAGGCTGCCCAGGGGGTGTGGAGTCTCCTGCTCTGGAGATATTTCAGCCCCATCTGGACACTGACCTGTGTGACCTGTCCTAGGGACCCTGCTTTGGCAGGGGGGTTGGACTCAATGATTTCTGGAGGTCCCTTCCAACCCCTACAATTCTGTGATTGTGTGAAATCCTCTGAGGTTTCTTCATCTCTATTTCCCATGTAAACTGGACAGAATCTAAATCCCTTTGAGAAGGTGAAATTCTTGGAAAGTCAAAGCTGGGCTGTGTGGCCCATATTTACCCCATCAACCCATACTGAAAGAATCTGTGTGGTGCATTCAGTGACCCAGCACCCTACTTGGACGCTGCAAAAACTACTTTGGTAATCTTGTCACTAAAAAAAGGTATTGAAGCATGGCATGAGGCCCGTTATCCAGACAATCAGAGACTCAAAAAGCCTCTTGGAGAACAACCTGGAAAATAAAACACTTATTTACACTGTCAAAGTGAGAACTAAGAAGGTGAGAAGTGTGTACCATGCATGTAGACTGCAAGGACAACTCTCAAGATACAAACTCAAAGAAGAATTTCTGTGGAGAAGGACCTCTGGAGGTCTTCGGTCCAAAATCCCAAGGTATGTCCAACTTTCATGCCAGAAAGCTCTTGAACACTCATTTAACATTTTTTATTTGTTTAAGCTCCATTGATTTCCCTTCTGCAGAGGATTATGTGTTTCACCTAACACCCATGGCCTTCGGGTATGGATACAAGTACATTGTTGAAACAGGCCCTGCAGTGACATGTGTAGTGGAAAAAAAGGGAAAATAGATAATATTTAGGTATTATTCAAAATGCTGTTGTTGGAGAACACTGTTGACACACTTTTATTCCTTCCTCAACAATGAAACCTACTTCTCTAGTCTCCTGCACATTGGAATCCCGTAGCACTACCAGTTCCTCCCAGTGTCCCCTACCATTGTGGTGAGGAAAGGACAACCTACCTTACTAGTGGTAGGGCCCCAAGGTGCCAGCTGATAGACCATTTGTCAAATGATCAGTTGGCTGCTGCCTTGTAGGATGACTAAGGAATTGTCTTTCTATTAGTGGTCTCATTAACATACATTAATTTGCATTTAATTATCTTTTACCTGGTCGCTGATGTTATTGAAACTTACAGGAACTTTGTACCCCTACAGAGTGGCAAAGACCCTCTTCTGAAAGTGGGGTGATACTGGCCAACAGGCTGAAAAGTGTTGATGCTTAACAATTAGACAAAAGACCATGCAGGCATCATTTTGTTCAGGAACCAGGTTAGGAGAGAATAATAGCTCCAATTCTAATAAAAGGCAGCATTTTTTTCCTACCCTTCTGCTTTTCTCAGTCCAAGATAAAATGGTATGTAAGGGTTTGGGGTTTTCTTTTTCTCCCTTTTCATTTGAAAGATTAAATTCACCTATGCACTGAAGCCTTGGAAGTAAGCTTTTAGCCCAAAGCACAACATCATGATTCGATGAAGTTAGCCTTTGAGCAGCCAAATTTCAAAAGAAAACATTGACTTGGGGTGCTTTTGCTTGTCACTTGAGAAGATTAAGCACCATATAGTGGGAAATAAAGACAACGGGAGGCCAAATACTGTGAAAATCTTTCATC
Organism: Hypotaenidia okinawae; assembly: GCA_027925045.1. Taxonomy (NCBI): domain Eukaryota; kingdom Metazoa; phylum Chordata; class Aves; order Gruiformes; family Rallidae; genus Hypotaenidia; species Hypotaenidia okinawae. The sequence continues at coordinate 213,565,857 of BSDF01000001.1, forward strand.
TGGTGGAATTGCCTGCTGAGGGAAGCAAGGGATGCCCTTGCTGCCGATACTTTTAAAGTTAGATTAGGACAAGCATGAAAACACCTACAGCCTAAGATCTAGATCCTGTTCCTTATAATCTTAATGAAAATACTCTGACTGCATAGGGTACAGCGCAGCCTTCTCCCTTATCTGTCTGCTAATTTGACACTCTCTCCCTCCTCTGAAGCTACCTATAATGTCCATTGCTATGGCAACTGAGCATGGTATGTATCATAGCCAAGATGACATATGCATCTTTTCCTACTTTAATAGCTCCTCTGTTTAGGCTGCAGTCTTCCCTCATTGCTGAGTTCCCCAAAGGACCTACATATGTACACTGACTCCATGGGCTTACATATCACAAAATCACAGAATCACAGAACCACAGGGACCTCGAGAGATCATCAGGTCCAACCCCACTCTCAAAGCAGGCTCCCAAGTTCATATTGCACAGATAGGTGTCCAGATGGGTCTTGAATATTTACAGTGATGGAGACTCCACAACCTCTCTGGGCAGCCTGTCCCAGGGCTCCCTCACCCTCACTGGGTAAAAGTTCTTCAGCATGTTGGTGCAGAACTTCCTATGCTCTAACTTGCAGATATCACCCCTTGTCCTGTCTCCACAGACCACTGCAAAGGGGCTGGCCATTTCCCCCTGCATCCCATACTTAAGATATTTATAAACATTAATAAGGTCCCCCTTAGTCTTCTTTTCTCTAGGCTGAACAACCCCAGCTCACTCAGCCTTTCCTCACAGGGGAGATGCTCCAGGCCCTTAATCTTCTTCATAGCCCTCCTCTGGACTGTCTCCAGGAGATCCCTGTCTTTTTTATACCAGGAAGCCCAGAGCTTTTTATACCAGTGACTGGGCAGCTGCCACGCTCACCCACTGGACCACTGGCGCCGTGAAGCCTGGTGGGATGTCACTCAAACCAGCCTTGCACAGACCATAAATCCGTGATGCGCTCCTCTGAGGTTTAATCACACGTATTTTTAACTGAGTGGCAAGAAAATATTTTGAAAGAAACGATGTTCATTGAGCTTAAAGTGTAATTACCCAATAGCTAAACATGCCTAGAGAAATGGGAGTTATTGCATTCTTGGCTTTGTCAGGCAGGTCAGTCATTAAAGTTTAACAAACGAAGCCAATATTTTATCTCAGCAAGTTTGCCCCAGCAAACATTGATCCACTGGCTGTTTGTTCATGCTCCACAATACATACCCATCAATACCCAGAAGCTTTGTGTACCCAAAGATGGGGTCATAATGAAACAAGCAGACAGTTGTCAGCAATGCTTAGAAGATTTACATCATCTAACAAAGATTTAGCTGCAGAGGAAGATTGAGATTTAATGGTAAAGGCAGAAGCCAGTCTCCTCCACCATGGAAGAATGTGTGGGGTGGTATTTAGCTGCTAACATAGCCTGCTTCCACTATAGGAGTCCCTCAGCAACAAGTAGACTTTAATTCTACTGTAAGAGATAAGAGCACCAGAAGGCCTCGCTGAGATGATGGATGGATTACTATGAAACAGTTCCTTCTGCAAAGAGCTTGCTTCTCAGCAGGGACAGGCAGGCAGTGCTTTAGGTAGGAAAAGGACACGAAGAGGGAAAGACACTTTGCTAATGTCTCTGGTATCAACATGACTTCACATCAACCTTGGTGAGGGTGACCTGAAGAACAGAAGTTGAGGGAGCAGGGCCTGCTTGGCCTTGTCTCGCCAAATAGAAGCTGCACAAAGACACAGTTGCTCTACCTTTGCATGGAGATGTAAACACTGGGCATGGAAAAAAGCTAGTTGAGCTGAAAGCTGCCTTTGGAACGTGAACAACAGGTTACAATAGGGTAGAAATGTATAATAGCTGGAAATGTGATGTTTTCTGTCTCAAGTTGTGAGCCATATGTAGAATGGCCCGGAAGTTTTTGCTAATTCTTTGAGCAATATCATATATTTCATATTTCAGCCAAGAGAAGGCTCCAGGAAGACCTAAAGGGGCTCCAGAAAAGCTAGAGAGGGGCTGGTGCCAAGGCCAGGGAGGGCCAGGCCCAGGAGAACGGCCTTCATCTGCAGAAGGGCAGCTGGAGAGGGGCTGGGAGGCAGAAATCCTTCCCAGGGATGGGGGAGGCCCTGGCACAGGGTGTCCAGAGAAGCTGTGGATGCCCCTGGATCCCTGGCAGTGTTCAAGACCAGGTTGGATGGGGCTTTAGGCACCCTGGGCTGGTGAGGGGTGTCCCTGTCCATGGCAGGGGGTGGAACTAGATGGGCTTTGAGGTCCCTTCCAGCCCAAGCCAGTCTGGGATTCTGTAAGTCTAAATCTGTAGGCAAAACCATATATATTCAGTGAGTTTCCTCTCCCTCCTCTGCCTTCCTCTTCTCTTACTCTGCCCTCAAAACTCCCTGGAAGCTCACTTCCCACCTAAATCCCAGACCTTGAGTCCTGTGGTTTTCTCTGAAGCACGTTGATGACTCAGAACATGCCAGGGAGCTACAAGGAACAGAGTGGGCTCCGCAGTAGAGAAAAGCTGCATTTTCTTCTGGGGTGCCAGAGTTATCCTGAGTCAAAAAACAAAAGGTGAGGAAGATAAGGCAGCTCTGTTTTACTGGGAGGCACATTGGAGGAAACCAGCACTGTGCTTTGACTTGTAAACACCTGAAGTGTCTCTTTGCTGGGCTTGTGGGGCTTGTGCCAATTATTCCTGCTAAGGTAAAAACACATGTTTGTGTGTGCCAGCTGGATTTCCAACAGTGCTGACTTTCTCAGCAGATTATCTTTTCTCCTGAATGATACAAAGATTCTCTGCGAGCTCTGACTATAACCTCCTCCCACCAAGTGTTACTCTTATTGTCCAAACTGTTTACAGTTTTAGGCATTGTTGTGGGTGGATAAGTGAATGGCTGAGACCCAGGCTTCCCAGGGCAACCTTGCTTTTTCCAAGCCCAGGGAAATGTCATTATCCTCAAGCCCCTCTGTTGGCCAATGGCAGATGGAGGGGAGAAGAGATGCAAAAAAACCCCCTCATTTCATAGAAAAACAGGCTAAGCACACAGATTTCATAGGAGCAAGGAGAAGCTTTGTCTTACGTGGTGAGGCTATCCCAGGAGGAGGTACATATCCTGTAGTGGTTTTTTAGTTTTGTTTTTCTGCTTTTTTTGTCTTTTGAACAGCATGATGAAGTTGAAAGGCCTCAGATGGACTGAAGCTTCCTGGAGGCCCATTTTCTGATCATTCCCTGGTTGTAAATTGATTTTTTTTAACTCATTTTAAATGGAAATAGTCCATGGTATCACATGAGGCAACACTCAAGTGTGGTAGCAAAGGGTTCTGTCCCATTCTTCTTTCTGGTGTAAGCCACAGATGGGACAGCCTGGAGTTTCTTCCTACCCATGTGTCATTTCTTGGTGTCAGTAATGAGAAAAAATATCTATATTGGCACTCTTGAAGCTTTATTAAGTGATAACCAGAGCCTTGGTGATGCAGATCCACGGAGGGTGTAAATATAGGGTATCTCCTCAGGGTTCACACAGGTAGGGTACAATCAGAATGATACATTTGATTTTTTTAAACTCAAATCATGCGGATTTTTCTTGAATGTCTGTAAGTGTTAATGTTGCCCTTACATTAAGCAAGTGCCAAAGGATGGGTTAGGCAGAGACTTCTCTGAATCTTCCTATGCTCTGGAGTTTAGTCACCTCTCTGTCCACTCCCCCCAATAACCCAGGTGACTCATAGGAGCTGGAGTGCAAAATTGCTAGTGGTTGATGATCTCTTGACTAAGTCACACCAATCAAGCATTACCATATTTAGTCTTCAGCTATCTCTGGATTTCTGTCCTACCTCCAACACCTTTCAGCTCTTCCAGTGTGTTCTTTGAGTCTCCTGTTCTCTTGCCTCGAATCCTCTCCCCTTGCTTCTTTACTAATCTTAAATTTGCATCTGCTTTGGCCCAAAGACACCCATATTTTCTTCTCTTGGATACCTACTCCACTGAAGGCAAGTGATGCTGTTGCCCAGGGTGATCTCAGACTTATACAGCTCCATAAAGATACCCTTAGTCTCTGAGGCTGACGTTTTATGCAACAGCATTACCAAAGGAATAGGTTTTTAAAAAACTTCTGGAGGAAGTCTTCAGGTATGTTTGTGCTGCCTGAGAAACACTAATCTATATTTTTTTTTCCTCTTCCTGCATCCTTGTCTCTCCAATTCCTGCCCCTACTCTGTTTATTGGAAATTTGTGTTAAGAAAAATGTTTTTACTTGGAAATTTGTGTTAAGAAAAATGTTTTTACTATTTGTGTGCCCCATTATAACCAGTTCTGATGTAGTCTGCTAATTGCTTGGTGTCCTTTGTATGAGATAAGGACCTTAATGGCATAGTACCCTTTGTCATGACAGTTGCCCCAGCTTGGGCTGCTGTTACTACACTGTTTGGGAAGGTGATAAAATGTTAACAGTATCATTGATACCTACTTTTCACCCCAGCCTTCTGACTTCAAGCTGTTACTTAACTTCCTCTGCAGAGCAATTGGAATTACAATGGTCTTAGTGGGAACTTGTCTAATTTTGTTACTTTCTGTGGTGCTTCTCTTAAAATAAATAAATGAAAAAATCCTCAAAAGCACCTTTAATCGCCATCCTCACTCTTCCTACTCACACATGTCAGATCACAGACATTTGATCTAACCCACTCACATACTTTAGCTTTTTCCACCTGATGCTTCCTATGTAATTTATTTTAATAAATCAGCAGTGGTGTGATTTTCTGTCCTGTAATGTATGCCCTTTTAGTTTCACTGGTGTCAGTAACATGTGCATTATTTTAGACCAATCAATGAATACCTCCTCTTTTCCTTAGGCACTGTGTGGTCTCTAAGACTTCTGGGACATTCTGCTAAAAGGATGGAAGGGACTGTTGCTGCTATATATTCCTTCTGTTTCATCATCAGATATTGGTTTAGAGTTGACAGCTTTTTTGTCTTGCAAGCTATGCTCTCAATCTTGGTCTGGTGTGGTTGTATTCAGGTAGATGAGACTGTTCAGCCAAATACCTTTTCCATGGCTCCACCTTCTAAACAGACCAATGGCATCCTGGGGTATATGAGAAGGGGGTGGTTTGTAGGTCAAGAGAGGTCCTTCTGCCCCTCTACTCTGCCCTGGTGAGACCACACCTGGAATATTGGGTCCAGTTCTGGGCACCTCAGTTCAAGAAGGACATGAAACTCCTTGAAAGAGCCCAGCACAGGGCCACTGAGATGATGAAGGGAGTGGAACACCTTAGGACAGGCTGAGGGAGCTGGGCCTCTAGCTCGGAGGTGACTGAGGGGTGACCTCATCAATGTCTATCAATATGTAAAGGGTGAGAGTCAGGAAGATGGAGCCAGGCTCTTCTCAGGGATGGCAGCCACAGGACAAGGGGCAGCAGGTGCAAGCTGGAGCAGAGGAAGTTCCATGTGAGTATAAGGAGAAACTTTTTCACTGTGAGGGTGACAGAGCCCTGGGCCAGGCTGCCCAGAGAGGTTGTGGAGTCTCCTTCTCTGGAGACATTCAAACCCGCCTGGATGTGTTCCTGTGTGATTTAGTCTGGGTGATCCTGTTCTGTCAGGGGGGTTGGACTAGATGATCTTTCAATGTCCCTTCCAACTCCTAATGTTCTGTGATTCTGTGTTTCTCATTCACACTTGCTCTCAGGCCTCTTCTGGGTGCTCCAAGCACTGTTGTTCCCATCAAACACAATCAATTTCACGCCTTATTTTCCTGGTGCTTCTCACTACCCTGAAAAGGTTTACTTGCCTTTGGAAATTTTCCTCTGCTTTGTTTAGTGCTTTTATTTCCCCTCTCCCATAATCCTCGGCTTTGTTTGCATTTTCCCTCTAATGCTTTTGTTTTGATGTTTGTCCAGCGCCTCCTTGTTTGCTTAGGCCTCCCAATAAGTTCCCTACTGTGTTCTCTATTGCTTCCTTAAATATTTCCCATCTGGTCTCTACTGAGATTTCTTTATCATCCCAGATTAATGGCCTGAAACCCTCTCCAAGCATTACCTTCTCCGTCTCTCTCAGACACTTGCCTTTTAACTTTGAGGGATCAAATGTAGCTCCAGTGTCACCCATCTTTCCCTGGGGCTTTAATGCATTCGTCATCTTTTCAATAAGCAATTCAGGATTGCCTCTGCCCTTCAGCATCGCTATAGACTTTCACATCCAGCAGAGACCCTGTGGTGCCTTTCGCAGATAATCATGTGGCCCATCTGTTTTGGTGTGTGACCAGCCGGTGACCCCTTGTAAATCCATAAGGGACCCAAATGCCACTGGGTGATCAGACTATGCACCTCACAGCAACAACTCAACTTCTCACCTTCTCAACTCCTCCCAGAACCCACATGGCCAAGCATATTGGTGTTTCAGCTTTCATCCCCTGGGTTCCCAGCTCCCACCTTCACAATGCCTCGTAACCTGGGGGCTCGTGTCAGACGCTGTATTGATAAAATTTATATCTTCCCTTCTTTGCAACTTATTTTGGTGGGTAACAGCAAATCACAGCTAGGCAGAGATTACTGCAGGCTGCAGTAAATCACACAATGAAATACTGCTGTGATGAGCCTCTCAGGCATTAGTTACCTGTTTTTCACAGAAGTCCTTATTCCTTTTGCACATGGAAGCTGTATTACTCATCTGGGAGGGGAAAATAAAATAAGTAAAATAACCAAATTACCTGTGCCTCCCAGTGTCTCCAGTTCTGCAGCTGTGGAAACATAGCTCAGCTGTGTTGCTCACTGGCCTCAGGTGAATATGAGGTCCAGGAGCCCATCTCTGAGGCTGTGTGGTGTGTTCAGACATTGTAAAGCAATGAGCCATGAGCCAGCACTGTGCCCTCATGGCTAAGAAGGCCAATGGCATCCTGGGGTGTATTAGAAGGGGGTGGTTAGTAGGTTGAGAGAGGTTCTCCTCCCCCTCTACTGTGCCCTGGTGAGACCACACCTGGAATATTGGGTCCAGTTCTGGGCCCCTCAGTTCAAGGAGGACACAGAACTCCTTGAAAGAGTCCAGTGCAGGGTCACTGAGATGATGAAGGGAGTGGAACCCCTTCCTTATGAGAACAGGCTGAGGGAGCTGGGTCTCTTTACCTTGGAGAAGAGGAGACTGAGGGGTGACCTTTTTAATGTCTATAAATATGTAAAGGGTGGGAGTCAGGAGGATGGAGCCAGGCTCTTCTCAGGGATGGCCAGTGATAGGACAAGGGGCAGCGGGTGCAAGCTGGAGCAGAGGAAGTTCCATGTGAGTATAAGGAGAAACTTTTTCACTGTGAGGGTGATGGAGCCCTGGGCCAGGCTGCCCAGAGAGGTTGTGGAGTCTCGTTCTCTGGAGAGATTCAAACAGGCCTGGATGTGTTCCTGTGTGATTTAGTCTGGGTGATCCTGCTCTGGCAGGGGGTTGGACTAGATGAGCTTTCAAGGTCCCTTCCAACTCCTGATGTTCTGTGATTCTGTGGTTCCCCAAACTCCATGACCATTTCCATGTGTTTGGGTCATCAGTCAGATTGAATTGCAAGACTCTTCCTGCAATTATATCCTGTTTTGGATATAAGAACTGGCTATGCCTCTCTGGTTTACATGAAAACTTCACCATCATTTGCAGGACTCATCAGCATGAGTATCAGTGCCACCTTCGTATTTTGCCTTCCACAACTCTTTGGACTACTTTGACTTAAAATCTGAATTTTTCTCTGCCTACATAGACTGCCCAGTCAAGGTGAAATGAACTTCTTTAATAGAAGATGCAACTTTTCCTTCTTTTTTCTTCTTTTTTTTTTTTTTTCCTTAGACAAATTAATGTCATTTTATTCAGAAATATTTGATGTGACATTTCTGGGTCATTCCTATCTGTCACCTAAATATGGAGCTGCAAAGAGTCTGTATCCTGGCATAGGAGCAACCTGTCTTCCTGTAATTTTTAGGATATGTGGCAAGACATTTATTAACATATTCTGAAGTAGATAACACAGCAAACAGAGAGGACATAATGGGATTCAGTTTGAAATTAAGTTATCTGCATTTAGGTGTCTGCATTGGGTGTCTGTGTATGAGGTAGGCATTTAAACTCCCACAGCAGTGAATAGAAATGCTGTTGTTGCCTAAAAAAATCCATCCAGTGCTATGTGAGATGCTGGCTGGGCTTTCCTGCTGCCCTACAGCTGTCAGTCCCTTAGGGCACGAGGGCGAACAGGTCTTGTGTCATATCATCTGGCACCACATCGATGTGTCAGACAGCAGATGCCACCTCAAAAGGCAGTTGGTGTTTTCATTTGCACTGGCTGAGCCTCTAGTCAACACTGTCAATGTCCTCCTGATGCAGCTACGCAAACAAAGGTGTCGGGTTGTAGAGGCAACTGAATCCTTTTGCTTCTGTGGGGACCAAACCTCCACCAACTGTTGTGCAGTCTCAGATGTGCATGGAGATGCTTATGTTTATGTGCCTCACCAGGGTGCAACAGGGAAGTCACCTACCTCAAGGAATGATACCATCAATTCAAATTAACCCTCTTCTGTTGCCAGCTCAAAACATGCAGAGTTTGGATCAACAGTAGACACTCAATGCAGTTTTTTAGTAGCTTATTGCAGAATCTTCCCAGAAGGAGCCAAACACAAATCACCATTGCATTGCTCTCGGTTAAGTCACTTAAACCACTGCAAAGCAGTATGAGATATGGCCAGAATGGTGGTCTTTTATACTCATTTCATGGCTACAAATGAATAAGTCCAGGACAATTCCCACAACCTGCAGACAGGTTCTGTTCTTGGGATCCCAAACTGTGGGACTCAAAATGCGCAGCAAACGAGGAACAGTAGTGAACCCTAATGGCATTTCTGAACAACTGGAGCATGCCTGGAAACACTGTTCTGGAGGGAAGAGCTGAAATGTGATGAGCAGAGCAGCTTGGCCCATGTATCATCATGTTCATATAGAAAAAGTAACTTGAAACTTCTGTTTCCCAAGAGAAACACATTTAAGGGAAGTGGGGCAAACGTAGATCAGGTGTGATCTTTCTATGATGATGGAGTTTGTTAATGCCAGTGTGTATATTGCATACAACCTTCCTTCCTTAACAGCTAAAAGATAGCCCAGCACACGTGGGCCAAAACAGGGCTGGAATAGGAAAATGAAAGACAAAACCATCTACAACTGCTATTTTTTTCTTAACCAGCCAGAGACAAAGTCCCAACAATGCCTCAGAGATCTCAGGGCTGGAAGGAACTGTCATCATCTAAGCTGACCTGCTGCATCATTAAAGCAACAAAATTTCACTCATGATCAAGTCCACTGAGAGGGGACTGACTATGGCAGCACACATCTCAGGAGACCTCCAATCTTGACTCACAGCCTCTTACAGGAACAGTCAATACCCAAATAGAAATGCACACTTAGTTATGAGAGAAACTGATAGGCAGTTTTCAAAATACAGAGCTCAGAGTCTGCATTTATGAAAATCAATTAAGTGTATCAAATTGCCAAAGCTACTCTTCAGGATGCAACAACCAGTAAAACCATGGTCAGACCAGAGAGCTGCCAACGCATGATTTACTCTCCTGATGCTTTTCTTGATTGTTCTTTTCTGTTTATGCCTTTAGGGACAGCTTGAGCTTCTGAGTGACATCTTGCACAACCAAGGTATAGAAGCATTTATTGGCTTAGACTACAAGATGGTACAAACCAGATCATAGTTTGCTTAGACTTGCTCTTTGGGCCAGGTTTTCTCTGATGAAATGGTGCTTTTCTTCCAGATACATTCACATCTTGTGGCAGTGTTTTATGCAGAGATTTATTTTCTCCTCAGCTGCAGTTCACAGGCTGGACCATTCCAACAGATGCAGGAGAGAGCTGAAGATCATTGCACTTCCCATATTCAACACCCTGGCCCACAGACTCTACTACAAAGACAGGCTGAGAGAATTTGGCTTGTTCAGCCTGGAGAAGGGAAGGCTCCAGGGAGACCTCAGAGACTCTTCTAGGACCTGAAGGAACTACAGGACAACAAGGGAAGGACTGTTCCCAAGGCCATGGGGCAATAGGATGAGGGGAAATGGTTTTAAACTAGAGCAGAGCAGGTTTAGATGAGACTTTAAGAAGAAGTTCTTCCCTCTGAGGGTGGTGGATCCCTGGCACAGGTTGCCCAGAGAGGTGGTGGAGGGCCCACCCCGGAGACATTAAAGGTCAGGCTTGATGGGGCTCTGAGCGACCTGATCTAGTGGAGATGTCCCTGCTCACTGCAGGGGATGGGACTAGATGACCTTTAAAGGTCCCTTCCAACTTACTACAGTCTATGATTCTTTAAGATGCCAAATTAAATCTCAGGGAGTGTTATTGAGAGCCAAAGCATTACTGATGCTACATTGTGATGTCTGTGATGGTAAGTGGAGAGTTCATGGTTTCCTCTGGAAGTGATTTCAGTGACACTTTCCACTTCCTTTATCCACCAAAACACACAAATAGTGATAAAGCAGGAGAGGGTTTTCCAAGCTGCCTGTGGCCATCTGGATGCATGTTTCTTGGTAAAACAGACCTTGAAATACAAAGGTCACTTGGAAAATCCCTGCTTTTTTGCAGAGATGCAAAGCAAGTGGTCTGAAGTCATACAGGGAATTTCTTTGGGAATTGAGCACTTAACTCTTCCATCTCAGTCCCAGAGTCCTTAGAACTGACCCACATTTATATGCATCAAACCACTGATTCAACCCTTATTCCAGTGGCAAGTTCAGCCTATTCTGACTTGGGATCCTACTAGTTCTTATAAGACTAAAATCATTAAATGACAGTGAAGGCACATGATGGAGATGCTCTCCCCATGATACACTATGTCACCCATCCATTTATGTGGTCCCACCACCAGTGCAACATGGGGAGGGTCTCCAGGTGGTGGAAGATGAGAGGATGAGGCTACGACATGAAAAGTCTGAGAGACCAGAACTTGCTTTCCCATTTGGAAAAGCATTTTGTCTGCATTTTCTGTTGTGTAGAACTGTTAATCTGCACCAACTGCAACCCCTGCTCTAATTCCCTCCTGCCTTAGGGGCAGAGAAGGAATGAGGAAGATGGATTACAGGTTTAGAAGCAGGATATCAGCTTTCTTGTAGTCACGGAATTTAAAACTGGAGAGACATAAAATATCACCTTTCTTGACTTCCCCTGGGGCCCAGAAGATCCCATGCTTTGAGGGGAAATTATTACCTGCACCTAGGATGCTGTTGCATTTCCAAACAAGCAGATATAGCAAATATGGTTTAGAAATCGGCAAAGAAAAATCTCAACAGCGACTGAACAACTTCCTTTGTCTCTCAACCTCCCCCCAAATGCTTATACAACTGAAAATGAAATTGCACCTCTGGGCTGAGCTGCAGTCGTGCTCCTCAGAGGCCCCTTCAATCCAACTGGCAAAGGATGGAGTCTGGAAGGGCTTAGTCAGCTCGTGTTTGCAAAACACTCTGGAAATGAAAACTGCTGCGCAACACTGAGTCATGCAGCTGTGGCTATGGAAAAGTGAAGCCCATGGAGCCTAGGAACACATCTGGATCCCTTGTGGAGAGCAACTGGGACTTGTGGGTTAAGTGTAGAGTTCATATTAGCAACAATAACTCTGCATCGAGCGTTGGGGACCTCAGCAGTATGGACTGCTTGAGGGAAAGTGAGGTCTTGGGGGTGTTTGCAGGCAGAGTAGCCTGTTTGGAACTGAGTTCAGGCATGTATTCTGCTCCCCAGTACACTGGCAGAAGCATGGCTGTGCATCATGGAGGGAAGAACTGCAGAGAAGTGAAGGAGCCGGATCAGCAATACCAGGCATGTAACCAAAGGGAAACAAGATCAAATAATGTTTCCACATCAGGGACAGTCCTTATTGTCAGTCCTGGGCATGTGTATTGCCTGACTGCCATAGTAACTCTTGCTCACCCTGCCTTCTGTGCCCATCGCTGTGTTGGTGATGACTCCCATCTGGTACGTGAGGCACTGGGGGGAAAGAGACATGTGAAGACCCACTTCTCTGATGCCTCTGTTCAAGGAGTGAGGAACCACTCAGCCATTCCAGGACTTAGAGCTCACGCTAATGGGATGCTGTAGGTGCCTCTTTCAGGTATCTTTGCCATTCCTTCCAAAGGATGAGACCTAAATGTGAGATAAGTCACTGGATTTGAATCTGCCTTTTAGGGGACCTGAAGATCTGTCCCTCTGCTGCTTTTCTTCCAATTATGCAGTTACCCACTCATATATCTTTTACTCCAGTTATCCTTTTTTTATTTTCTTTTGAGAGAAAGAAAGGCCAGATGAAGGGGGGAAAATGTAAATACTTCTGTTAAAAAGCCCTTTCTCTTCTTTATTTAACTTTAGTATTATGAGCAGATCCAAGCAAGCCTCCATCTGCAATATCAATTTGGGTTGTTCCGTCCCTCTGTTTGCAGGGAGAGGTCTCTGTTAGCCAAATGATTATTCTTGGAATAATAAAAACTTGCAGTTGGAACCAAAAAGCCTGGCTGATGCAGACAATAAAACGATGGGAAGGCATACAGAAAGCAGAGATCACTTCGGCTTGCCAGGCTCAGAAATCTCCCTGTCTGTGTGGCTGGTTGCTCTCACCCCATTGGCAGATCAAACCCTTCAAAATTAACCTGTGGGATAAAAAAGGAGAGCGTGGAAGGAAAACTCTACCTGAAATAGCAGTGGTACCTCCAGGAAGAGGGGAAGGCAGGCAGTGTGCAGCCTGCAAGTAACTGCTTGTTTGAGGAGTGAGGAATTGAAACTGAACCCAGAAAGAAAATATCATACTGTTTTACTCTGAAAAGGTTGAGATCTCCTCAGTGTTGGTGTGAATAATGCAGTGAATAATATTACTGTCATGGCAGAACTGCATAAAAAAACCCAAACAACTAGGATGTCTTCAGGGTGCATTTAAGCCTCAAATTCCCTTAAACGTGGGTTTAATGCCATTCCCTGTTCAGAAAATCAATATACACAATGTGTTCAATCACCTAATCCCCAAATCCTTTTTACTCCTAAGGGTCTGAAGGGCTTTGTGAGCATTAACATGACAAATTATGACACATCAAAACATAGATACAGTTCAATACAGGGGCTACCAGCTAAAACACACTAACAACCTGTGATTTCATCATGTGTTGTCATCTCAGCTCCTCTCTAAAGCTGAGGGAGGTGACAGCTCATGAATCACATGGCGTAAGGTCCAGTTTAGCTCTGGAGCTCCAGGATGCAACCAGGACACCCTGGCTGTTGTTTAGGGATTGATGGATGAGCCTGAGAGAATTAGGCATCTGATGTGCCTGACTGTTCTTAGGCTCTGATCTTCATAAAGGAAGCAGAGAGAGGGTCTCTTAAATGTAATAATGCCCCAAGTCTCAGTGTGTGGTTAAGATTTTGATCTGAAGATGCTGTGAATCCTCATCCCAGAAAGGTGTCCAGCTCACCAAGAAAATGCTTTTATTCAGCTGCCCCTCAGCATTTTCCAAACTGGCAGGGGCAAGCTGTCCCTTCCCTCTGCTCACTCTCTTTGGAGCCAGGTGCCATCAGAGGCTGCTTGATGGTTAAGGGTTTGGAGCCGCAGGGATGCTCGCTGCCGTGCTGTGTGTCAGAGGCAGCCAACCCGCTGCAGGGCTTGGCAGAGGAGCTAGATTCCTTGGCCTGTCCCTTGACCACAAGTTCATCTTCACATACCAGAAGCAGCCACTAGACACCAAATCAGGAATAAAAAGGAAATAGTCGCATGCATTTTGATGCAAGACAAATGCAAACAAAGATGTTTTGCTTTTGAATCCACAAAATTCTGTGGTTTGCAAAGAATTCCTTGTGCTTTCCCCTAACAGTTCCTGTCCTCTTCTCCTCTTACCCCCTCCCAGCTCATGACATGCTGTACCCTGTCCTACTAGCCTTCCCTCATCATGCCCCAGAGAAGGAAGGAGGAAGAGGACAACATTTCCTCAACAAAGCCCCAGCACCCGGGTGTATACATTGGCTTTTTTTGGACATGCATGGTGATGAGCCCAGATGGGCAGGAGTTATACACTGTTCAATCCAGATCACTCCAGTCCTGGGTCCAGAACTTCTTTTACCACTGTGTGCTAGAGACAGCTAAAAGAGCTTTATCTCTTCAACTCCCTTTCCTCCCTGATGCATCACAGTACTGACACCATCCCCACCATTGTTCGCCACTTTCTCCATCCCTTGCTCATGCTTTAGGAAGAGATGGGATGATTTGAAGTAGGAATAACCACAACACCAACAGTACAGCAGAAGAAGATATTAGCTGGTATGGGAAGGTAGCTGCTAGAAGACATCTTTGGTAGTTCCCATCCCTCCATGAAGCCCTAAGTGGTGGTTAATTGAGGACCGGATCCCTCTCCAAAACCAAGCTGCAGAGCCAAGCCATGGTTACAGACAGACCCCAGCTCCCTCAGGTTGGGCACCTCAGAGCTTCCTCAGCTCTGTTTTCAAGTCTGGAACAGCCCTCTGCACACACATATGGGTCACATCTTCCCTCCACTGTTTTCTGCAAATATTATTGCTCAGTAAGAGAAAGAAAAACAAGCCAGTGTTCATCTTTCCTCATAGACTCTGCCTTGACCCCTCTTATGTACCAGTCCTTACTGTTTCCAATACTCCAAACAATGTGTGTCTTTTACTCTGACACCTCCGTGTAAACTGATACCAATCCCAGCAAGCTGTTCTCTTGCCTAAGGAGTTCAGTTTGCCAAACTGAAACTTGAGAAAGCCAGACCAGGAAGAAATAGGAAGGGCAGTGGAAATTCCCTGGAGAACAGTATCTCAGAGAAGTGTGGGAGGTCTTCAAGCACAAGCAGCTTCATCCAACCAACAGCAATGAGTTTGATTTAGGACCTAGAGAGAACCCAGCACGAATGTGTGTGATGCTGAAGACTGACACACTCTCTGTAAAACCCTCCCATACTCTGTAGATTGATTTTGCCTAGTAAAAACCTATTGAGAAGCAAAACTAAATCTTGAAATCCAAGCCCTGAACCTGACCACAGAAAGTGTTTTAGCCCTATCAACCCTTCAACAGCCTCTAGGAAGCTCACCGGGAACCTTCCCATTGCCACTGAATTTATGGGTAAGGTATTCAGTTCTCTGAGGATGGCACATATGATAGGTAGATACAGAGATGTAGGGAGGAAGGGGGTGTGGTGGGGAGGGGAACGAGCACAGGCAGTTGTGATTTCATTTGTATAAACCAGACTGAGTAATACAAGATCAAACCACTTCAGTAATCTATACAGCTCCACATGTGTAGAAGCGTTAGGACAAAGACTGGAAACTCCTCACACCAGGGTCTTGTTTTTCTTTACAGAAAATAAAGGAAAATTGTAAATTCTTAAAGTCTAAAAGGAAAGGTGTCTTCTTTGGGCAATGGAACAGATTGAAAATAAGCACCACCAAATGGTGGTGTAGTATTTTTAGCCTGAAGGAATAAAATGACCTCATGGAGCACTGGCACAGGCTCCTCAGGAAAGTGGTCACAACACTGAGCTTGACTGCCTTCAAGAAGGGTCTGGACAATGCGCTCAGTCCCATGCTCTGACTTGTCTGGACCTGTGTGGAGACAGGAGTTGGACTTGATGATCCTTACAGGTCCCTTCCAACTCAGAAGATTCTGTGATTCTATGAACCTATGAGTGAAATAAGAGGACAAATAGGAGACAAATGTCTCTTTGTTAAGATATTGCAAAGAAAGTATTGAGTTCTCACTTGCTTTTTGTATTTTGGGTGCCATGTGCTTTTTCACTAGCAAATACTAATTGATGCAGCAATAAGTACTCAAAATGCTAAACTACAGTTACCTCTTCCTTTTGATGATCATGGTTCCTCCAAATCCCATCTCAGGGGAAATTTAGGCTGGACATGAGGGAGCATTTCCATACCAAAAGGACAGTCAAACACTGGAACAGGCTTCTTGAATTGGAAGCAGACCTGAACTGGTCAGGCAGTTGGACTAGATGATCACTGGCAGTCCCTACCAACTGAAAGCGTATGGTGTTCTGTCCCATTCTGTCCTATTCCATTCCATTCCATTCCATTCCATTCCATTTCATTCCATTCCACTCACTCCACTCCCTCCACTCCACTCCACTCCACTCTATTCAGCAGCGTTTTCTGAGCAAGGAGAAAGAGCTGGTGCTGCACATGCTGTCTCTAGAGGACTTGGATTCTCTTTTAACACATTACTCAAGACAACAAGTAAAATGGCCATCAGAAGCTGCAGGAGGAGCAGGTTGTTGCATGAAAAAAAGCAAACTAAGCTGCAGATTGGGTTCTCTGGTTTCTGAGATGCAAAGCCTGCTTGTTCTTGGGTCATCAGGACACAGCTCCTGAAGCCACAGGTGGGAAGCATGCTCACCCTTGAGCAGTTTGGATGAGAGTGAGTCAGTGTATGAGCTCCTGCTTAGCACCAAGAGGGCCAGGCTGGTCTGATAGGTGGGTAGGTGCCTCCTTCAAACACACCAATCTCTTGGCATGAGCACCTCTGAAAGCTTCAGGGATCTCCAAACCTTAACAGGCACCTCAGCAGGGATGCACAGGCTGCTTTGATAGATCATCAGAAGAGTGGTGGCAGCAGGGACAGGGAGGGGATTGTCCCTCTCTGCTCTGCCCTCGTGAGGCCCCAGCTGGAGTCCTGTGTCCAGAGCTGGGGGACCCAATGCAAGAAAGATGTAGAACTGTTGGAGAGGGTTCAGAGGAGCCACGGAGATAATCAGAGGGCTGGAGCACCTCTTCTACAAAGAGAGGCTGAGGGAGCTGGGCTTGTTCAGCCTGGAGAAGAGAAGGCTGCAGGGGGACCTCATTGCAGCCTGCCAGTCCCTGAAGGGAGCAGAGAAACAGGAGGGGAATCAGCTTGTTAAAAGGGTAGATAATGGCAGGACAAGGGGGAATGGATTAAAGCTAAAGGAAGGAAGGTTTAGATGAGGTATTAGGGGGAAGGTTTTTTTACAGAGAGAGTGGTGAGGGGCTGGAACAGGCTGCCCAGAGAGGGGGTGGATGCCCCATTCCTGAAAGGGAAGGGTTCAAGGAAGGTTGAATGGGTTCAAGGCCAGGTTGGATGGGGCCCTGAGCAACCTTGTGTGGATCCAGGCCTGAGGTTGGTGGCCCTGCCTGTGGCAGGGGGTTGGAACTGTGTGATCCTTGGGGTCTCTTCCAACCCAGACCATTCTGTGATTTTATGATTCTATGATTCTAAGATGGACACTGCTCCTACCACTGCTGTGGGAAACATGGCTCCGAGTCAATGGAGCAAAGAAACAATGCATGCAGTGGGAAAATATTCAACTCAGTGGTTTTGGCTCGAGCAGAGAGCATTTCTCTCATGCCAATAGCCTTTCAGAGATGACTTTAGCCCGGACCTCCTGGCTGTATCTTAACAGGAACAGGAACTTCAGCTCTGGGAAAATGCTCTCTGGAGGAATGACAGGAAAATTCAGCCCCACTGGCAGACAGTAAGTGGGAACCAGGGTGCCTAATTCAGGTTTGAGGATCCTTGTACACCCTTTTTGTTCCTCTCTGCACAAGGCAAACCTGCTACGAGCAGACCACACTGGATACCCTGCAAATCACTTCACAAAGGAAAACCCCCTTCTGCCTCTCTCCACTAATGACATCTCTGGGAGGAGAACATTGGCTTCTGCTTGGATCAGAGATGAGCAGGACAGGTAGAGAGTAGGCATAGAGTCAAGGTCCAAAAATACTACTTTTTTTATTGGCCTGATAGCCTCTCTAATTCTCCCTGCTCCTTCTCACCCTTTGTAGGACAGTTCAATATTAAAGGTCTTGTTAATTATTCATCACAGTCTATATTTGCTTAGATAGCAGTTCACATCATGAACTCCCCTAACCTGCCCGAGCGAGCATTAGCAAGAGGCAGTACTGATTCACGGTGGCCACGATGATCTGGCACTTCTTGCTTCATCTGTAAGCACTTTCAGGATGACTTTGCAGTGTTTTGAAACATGCATGATTTTTGCTTATCATTTTTGCCTCAATGGTGATTGGCCAAGACATAGCCATCTCCCAGACAGGCACATGCAGGCTAAGCTTATATTATGGGTGTTGTATCAGTGAAACCATAGAACCATAAAATCCCAGGCTGGTTTGGGTGGGAAGGGACCTTAATGACAACCCCCACTAGCCTAGGGTGCCCAAAGCCCCATCCAGTCTGGCCTTGAACCCTGCCAGGGATCTAGGGGCAGCCCCATCTTCTCTGGGCACCCTGTGCCAGAGCCTCACCACCCTCATAGTCAAGCATTTCTTCTTCATATCTTATCTAAATCTCTCCTCCTGCAGCTGAAGGCTATTCCCCCTCATCCTGTCACTCCCTGCCCTTGTCACCAGTCCCTCTCCAGCTTTTCTGTAGCCCCTTTAGGTACTGGAAGGGGCTCTAAGGTCTCCCTGGAGCCTTCTCTTTTCTAGGTTGAAAAAGCCAAACTCTCTCAGCCTCTCTCCAGAACACAGGTGCTGCACCCCTTGGATCATCTTCATGGCATCTTCTAGACTCGTTCCAACAGGTCCATGTCCTTTTTACATTGGGAGCCCCAGATCTGGATGCAGTACTGCAGGTAGGCTCTTCTGAGAGTGGAGTAGAGGGGCAGGATCACCTGTCTTGACCTTCTGGTCACAGTGCTGGGGATGCAACCCAGGACACAGTTGGTTTTCTGGGCTGCAAGTGCACATTGCTGGGTCATGTTGAGCTTCTCATCCACCAACACCCACAAGTCCTTCTCCTCAGGGCTGCTCTCAATCCATTCTCCACCCAGCCTGTAGCTGTGCTTGGAATTGCCCTGACCCATGTGCAGGACCTTGCACTTGGCATTGTTGAACTTCATGCTGTTAATACATTCCCGCCTCTCCAGCCTGTCCAGGTCCCTCTGGATGCCATCCCTTCCCTCCAGCATGTTGACTGCACCACACAGCTTGGTGTCATCAAAAGCTTGCTGAGGGTGCACTGATCTCAGTGTCAATGTCTCTGACAGGAGTGGCTGGAATTCCTTTGTGCTGCTTTTCACCTGTTCTCCTGCTAGCACTGGCATCAGACTGGTAGGAGTGTGATGGATTGAGTTCTTGTCCCCCAACAACTTTAATTTAAAGCCCTCTTCACCAGCTTGGCAAGCCTATGACTGATTATGTTCTTCCCCTTCTCTGACAGACGGACCTCAGCAAACACAAGTTTGTGAGGCAATGATTTAAGGACAAGTTCAGGTCTTTCAGGTCCTTGTCTTCCATGCAGGATGATGAGCTGTGTGGTGAGCTGAAGGACAAGAGAAATGGAGAAGCCACAGAAAGGAGGTGGAGGGTTGGACCCGATGTTCTCTTGAGGTTCCTTCCAACACCTATGATTCTATGATTCTATGGTTCTATGATTCTATGATTCTATGGTTCTATGATTCTATGATTCTATGATTCTATGGTTCTATGATTCTATAGTTCTATGGTTCTATGGTTCTATGGTTCTATGATTCCATGACTAGGGAGACCTTGTGGACCTTTGATGCAGCTCCCTCCTGTATAGGAGGTGGGCCCCAGTGCTGCCCAGTGCATGTGTTAGGTTTGGTGTGGATTTTGAGAGACAAGCTGCATCCTGGCACTTTGCACTTAGGTTTTGAATCTGGCCTAACTCCACAGAAGTTACATAATCCCTACTTGTTTCAACAGTTTAAAGAGAAGCTACATGCCTGGTTTCAAGGGAAGCACACACCAGCAGAAAGCCAGCACAGGCAAACTGAATGAATCCAGCCCCTGATACAGCTGGCACTAGTGCACTTGAGAGGGAAACATCTGCTTTACAAGAAGGTCAAAAACAGGCTACTAGCCAGGAAAGGAATTTGGGATCATGGTAAAAATATCTCTGAAATGTCTGGACAGACCATAGATAGGAGCAGAAGAGACAGCAGAGATGAGGGTGGGTTGCATTCCTAGGGCAACACATTTTGCACTAAATGCTTGGTGAAAGCTGCTCTAGACAGCGCTGGTTAGATCCTGTGTGGAGGAGCCATTTAACATCACAGGAACATTGGTGTAACTGCACAATCAACGGTGACAGATGTCCTCCATCTTTGTCTGAGCTTGAGGGTGGAAGATGAAGGGGTGTTGGGACTGTGGGAGAGGGCATTGTCTGGAGTTAGACACAGTCAACATCTTGCTGCTGCTTTAACCAGCACTGATGGGGTGGGGGAGATTAGACTTCTGCAAGCTAACCTGAAGGTTGCCAAAATGCAGCTCCAGCCCACGGGCTGGATAGGACCCATTTGCAAATCTTTGGGTGCCACTGTACAAAAAATACATCAGTGTAGTGTCAGCCTGAGACGGATTCCATGGTTGACTCTCCTTCAAATAAATTATGCAAAAACTTTCCAAAACAGGGCAGTGGAGCAATTTGACTGAGTTGAGTAAAGGCTCTTCCTGGTGTACACCACAGCAGAATGGGGAAAGTGTGGTCTCTGTTCTTCTGGCAGAGCTGGAAGCCAGGGAAGGTCCTGCAGGTGGGGAACTCCCACCGGGACAAGGAGACAAATCATACTTGGCAGGTGTCACTTGTGTGGCTCCAGGACACATGTTGGTGCTTCCCTGAGGATTTATACCCTGTCTTCCCTGGTCAAGCAAGGTCCCTGCTGACCATCAGAGACCTGCATGGGCCATTATAGCACCGTTATTCCTTTGTCTGCCTGCAAAGCCTAACCTGCACAGCAATACTGCTTCTTTTACCCTCTATGACCCATCTGATGTGCAGAGCAGGATGGGGCAACTAGGTAGAAGAAGGAAAAGCCAACAACATGGTGCTGCAGCAGGGAGAGGAGAAGATGCCTCTTGAGTAGGCATGGTCCTCAACTTATTTCTCTGGTGGAAAACCCCACGGGGCAGCTGTGCTGCAACTTCCAGCATGTGATTATCACACCAGCCACATCTGGGCTTCATCTCCTCTGCTTCCTGACTCTATGTCAAATACAGAGGGATAAAAGCAGGTTGGTGATAGGCTGCCTGTCTCCTGGGCGGGTCGGCATCCTTTATAATGTTTGCTCAGCTGTGGCTTTTTCCACTTTGGAGGAGTTTTCCTAAAAACAGCAGTGGTGGAGGGGATGGGGAATTGTTGCCTTCTGTCCCCTCCCTGAGAAGGGTTATGCATAGTTAAAGAACCAGGTAAATAAATACAGGACTTTTTCCTGCAGATACAGGATCATAGAGTCATTTAGTTTGGAAATGGTATTTAAGATGATGAAGTCCAACCATTAACCATGTGCCTAAGCACCACACCTGCACTGCTTTTAAATACCTCCAGGGATGGGGACTCCACCACTTCTCTGAGCAGCCTGGTTCAATGATTGACAACCCTTTCAGTGAAGAAGTACTTCCTAATATCCCATCTAAACCTCCCCTGGCACAACTTGAGGCCATTTCCTCTCATCCTAACACTGCTTACTTGGGAGAAGAGACCAAACCCCACCTGGCTACAACTTCCTTTCAGGGAGTTGTAGAGAGCGTAAGATCAGGTCTGCCCTCAGCTTCTTTTTCTCTAGACTGAGCAGCTCCAGTTCCCTCAGCTGCTCCTCATCAGACTTGTGCTCTAGACCCTCCAACAGCTTCATTGTCTTTCTCTGGACACCCTCCAGCACCTTAATGTCCTTCTTGTCATCAGAGGCTTAAAACTGAACACAGCACTCAAGGTACAGCCTCAGCAGTGTTGAGGACAGGGGGACAGTCCTTGCCCTGGTCCTGCTGGCCACACCATTCCTGATACAAGCCAAGATTCTGTTGGCATCCAGACTTCAGTTGTGGTACAATGTTTTCTGCTGAGATGAAGCTCTGTCTGTCAGTGGGACAGGATCCTTCTCCCAACTCGTTGCTCTACTAACAGGAGAAGGAGTTACTGTATATTATTATAGCCAAGAAAAATATATTTTGGGGAGGACTTTAAACCTAATGATTCAAGATGAGAATCAATGCCGGTGATGTTCCTCTGGCAGGCAAAGTTCCTTATGCTGTGGGGTTGTTCCCATCCCATGTGTTACTGGAAAATGCGGGCATGGAAATATTAAAGGCAGCCCTGACCTTACAGGAAATTGCTCTAATAGCATGTTCCTATGGATATGAGAAGGGCAACCAGGCTGGTGAAGGGGCTGGAGAGCAAACCTTATGAGGAGCAGCTGAGGGAGCTGGGGGTGTTCAGCCTGGAGAAGAGGAGGCTGAGGGGAGACCTTATCACTGCCTACAGTTACCTGAAAAGAGGGTGTAGAGAGGTGGGTGTTGGTCTCTTTGCCCTAGTGACAGGTGATGGGATGAACAGGAATGGACTCAAGCTGCACCAGGGCTTGTCAGATTAGACATTAGGAAAAAGTTCTTCACTGAAAGGGTTATCAGGCTCTGGAACAGGCTGCCCAGGGAGGTGGTTGAGTTACTTCTCTAGATCTATTTAAAAGACGGGTAGATGAGGTTCTCAGGGATATGGTTTAGTAGAGAATGGGTATGGTTGGACTCGATGATCTCAAAGGTCTTTTTCAACTTAGTGATTCTGTGTGATATTTTCATTCTGATATAGAAACCCCCATCTGTTTCAGGTGAAGCATCGCACGGACAAACGGGGAGGGCTCCAGGTTTGGTTTTGTTATGTAGGTTGGGGGTGGAGTGTGCTGGTGGTATTAAGGGAAGGCAGGCCTCATGGCAGGTGTGAATAATATTTTAAAGTCTATGCCCTTTATGTGTTAGTGCTTTCATTGCTGAATGGAACAGCAAATAGCCATAATGTGGATTAGCTGTGTTTCCTCTTTCTGGGAGATGTTGCAGCAGCCTGGATTTTCAAGTGGTCAGCTCTCAGCGCTGTGACCTCTTCCAGAAATCTGTGCCCTTGTTCTGGGAGCTCTCCTGGCTCCAGACTCTGAAAACATTCCACATATGTCAGTGAATAGAGAAAAACAGAAAACATCCAGACTCAGTAACTGCAGAAACACCCAAGTCCCAAACAGAACAAAAAGAGGCTTTAAGAAACTTTACTGAGTCACACCTCCACCCCCCCAAAAAAAAAAAAGAAGAAAAAAACCTACTATTTAGAGGGGGTTGCTTCTATTTTAATTTCCTAGCTGCCTCAGACCTCCTTTTGAGGGCTTTTATGGCAGGGGGTTTGCGGTATAGCTCCCTGCCATGGTGACACAGCCAGCTCTGGTCCTCCACTCTTTGCCTGAGCAAAGCCCTCCTTGTCTGGAGAACTTTTCAGGGAAAGTTTCTTCCAACTGCTGGGCCGGGAGCGCTGCCAGAAATGCCAGCCCCTCTGGGCTCATCAGAAGAGACCTTGTACTACATTTTCCACTATACTTATCTAATCTTGGCTTGCGTCCATCTAGTGTTTGTGCAGTAATTACCTCACTAGGCAAAACAGTTCCACTGCCTAATTGTCTTCACTCTCAGGAAATTGTTCCTAATAGCCAGCTAAATTTAATCTCCCCTTCCTTGTTCAATCCACTGCAGCAAACCTGCTCAGCCCTTCTCCCTCTGCTTACGGTTTCTATACGTGAAGCGATTATAAGGCATTATCTGCTCTTGCTTCTCCAGGTATGTAAAATTACTTTCTAGGACTTGTGTGAGTCACAACCATCATCCTTAATTCATTTTCCTGGGGTTTATTTGAACTTTTTTTCTGCAATCTTGCAGACCACATTCAAAACCAAAGTGTGTTCTACTCCCAAGTGCATTGAACTCATGAATCAGGCTATCAATAAACAGCTTTTCTTTAAAAGAACAGGAATGTAAAAAGAAGAGAGGGGTTTTTAAGCTGGATCCTGAGCCTCGAGAGTTTTCTTGAAAATTTTCATTGGCTTTCAGTCATTGCTATATCCTCTGTTTTCTAAATGGAAGGTAAATGTTTGCAGATGATCAAGAAACTGGATTTTTAAATAAAATGTCATGTATTCTAGTGGAAGAGCTGGCAGTGCTGGAACAGAGCAAGCAGAGCAAGGACATAACAGTAGGAACAAGTCACACTACAAACTGAAAGGGTAGTCCTTATCCCCTTCTGGTCTCTCATGAGCTTGAATTTGCAAACATTTTTGGTGGAGTATCTTCCTTAAAAGGGACAGTAGATGTCAGGGAAATTTCCAACTTCTCAACCTGAAAGCCTTCCCAATGGCCTTGAAAACAAAAGCAAAGAAAATCCAGAATTACTAAGGTGAAAGAAGACCTGTAGATGCATCTGCTGGAGCTTAGTACTTCAGAGGTGCAAAGGTGAGGGTTAAGTGAAGCAAGGATTAGAGGGGTTCTCCTAGGGTGTGTGCTGTGCAGGAATTCGAAAGGTGAATGCTAGGGGAAGTTATCTGGGATATCAGGATGGGTTCTTATTTGAGAGCCATCAAATGAGAATTGCCACATTAGAAAGGGCAGGAGCTCTGCTCCCACAACCTGTCCTCTGAGAGAGGTGACCTTCCTGCTGCTACTGTGGAGGACTGCAAAAATTCTCATTGTTTTTCTCAGTGTTTAATAGAAACTTCCCCTTAGTCAGGGCCCTCCAGCCTTTGCACCCTAATCCTTGCCTCTGATCAGATCCTAGCTACACTGTGTCTGTACCCATTCAGGTTGCTCCCCAAGTCTGACCTTGAATTTTATTTCTCAATCTGTTGTCCTGCATGCTGTAGTCATCTTAAGAAGTCTGTTTTGAGCTGTGTCTCCATCTTCTTCTCAACAGAACAGGGTCAGGATATGGTGCCAGGCAAGTCTCTCAGTAGACACGGGGCTGAATGAAAGTCCAGTTTCCAT
Organism: Hypotaenidia okinawae; assembly: GCA_027925045.1. NCBI lineage: Eukaryota > Metazoa > Chordata > Aves > Gruiformes > Rallidae > Hypotaenidia > Hypotaenidia okinawae. Next base: position 213,590,664 of record BSDF01000001.1, read on the forward strand.
CCTGTCTTCTCCAGTGTGCCCTACCAAATGTGTCCTTTGTAATGTCTCCATGATGTAGAGTCCACATACCTCCACATACACATGTACATTCTCAACTTGTGTGCAGACAGCCTGAAAACTCCACATTGGCTCCTTACCTTCACTACATTGGTTTCTCCATCAGCTCCTTTCCAAGAGGTTTCCAATTACTAATTTCCAGCTGAGAGACATGGGAGTCTGGCCCAGCAGAGCTTCACGGTGGGAGAGAGTGGGAGGAAAAAAGTCTGTGTTTGAGCTCAGGGGATTGCACCATCCTGGTAGAACCAGTTCCTCTAATGAGTCACATCTTACTGGGATTTTAACACCTCCAGTGTTGGCAAAGCCCCCTGTCTCTCATGTTAGTGCTGTCACCAAACCCTGCTGGGGGATTTTCTTCTCCCTGGGAAAAGCTTGCAGATCATGGGAGAGCTGGGATCTACTCATGCACCTCCTCCTGCTCAAGCCATCACCAGTTGTGCGTCTGTTTCAGTACTTCTAGGTCTTCCACAGAGGACTTAATCCTGACCTTATTACCAAGGACTGTTTGCAGACACAGCTGTCTGTGCTGACCACTAAGTCAGGAGCTAAGGAGGGTTTTGCCCCGCCTTGCATTACCAATTTCCTTCAGGTCTCCAAACATTTGGCTCATCAACTTCACCTGTGTTTTTGCAGGACCTAGTACAAACCCAGTTTATGCTGAGAACTCACACCTTCCTGCAATAATGGTACTTGACATCAATAAACAAGAGGATCAAGGCCATGGGAAGGAGTGTTATGACCAACCTAAACACTGAAGGGTTGTAAGAGATGGTTGTAGATGAAAAGGGAAAGAGCCTGTGTTAAATCCTCCAAAACACAATGATGATGGAAGGACTATTTGCCCTTATGAGAGCAAACAACACACATGTCATATTGAAGCTAGGGGAGGCAGGAAACACAGAGCCCTATGGTGCCATTCCTGAATAAAGACATTTTTCAAAGGCGGGACTGGGCTTTAAAACAGAACTGTGCCTCATGACAAGACTGGCTCAGCGCGTGCTGGGATCTGCAGGGTCCCAGGGAGGAAGCAAGCTCTGATAGGATTTTTTTTTTTAATATGGAAGGGACCTCTGGTTAGTTTTCTGTGGCAAAACTATTCACAACAACAGGCACACACACACACACGCACATCACTGTGACTTTTCCCCAATGGGCAGAAATTTAGTGATCAAAATTTTGGCCCTTTAAAAACTCTTTTGAAGTCAGAGGCCAAGGTTTTGTAGCTGGTTTGTTTTTATTTTTTTTCTTCTAAAGCTCTAACTGCTGACATATGCTGCACATATGGTTTCAATGTGATCAGACTTCCGATCTGTTTTCTTTTTCTTTTTTTGACTTGACAAAGTACCTACTCACCAGCTACATTTCCACAAGGAACGGACTTTTTAATAAGATTCCCAGAAAGAAATGCACCTCTGCAGATATATTAAACAGATAATAATATCTCTCTTCAATTTCTTTTTCCTCCCTGTGAAATATGTGGGAATTTGCCCAAAGGAGGAAAGGTTTAGGTAAGATAATGCTGCACTTCCCCCAGATCCAAATACCTTCAGGAAAAATTACTCAAGGGTAATTACAAGTCTTTGCAGAAGCACTGGGAATACACAGATCACTTGATGCAGTTAGACAGTATTGGATCTGCAGTGTGGAAAATGTCTGGAGGCCCTGGTAGCAAATGAGATGCCCCTGGGTGAGACGCTGCTTGTGGGAATTCAGCCCCATCTCCCAGATAGGACTGGCAAACCACTGTGATCATGAAGAACACTGCAGACAGCACATACCCTCTCTGGATTTTCCTTTTCAATACCATTATTTGGGTTAAGGGCAAGTCTTGAACATCTTCGAGGTTGGGACCTTTGAGTCTTGAAGACCACCTGAGATCTGTGTGAATGAATAGCCAGGGACAAAGGTCCTCCTAGCTCCTTTGACTCTTCTGAAGATCTCTGTGCCAGAATAAAATCTGGTCCCATGTACATGTGTAAAGCAGCTGCCATATAGGAGTGGACTAATGCTCAGCCTCATCTTGTGTCCTGGATGGTGGATAAGCCTTGATGTCTTCAGGCACAGCTGGAGAGGTGCAGGGCACTGGTGTAGTGACAAAACTGCTGCACAGAGGCAGCCACTGGTAGTCCAAGTATATCAACATCTATGGTGCTTGTGAAGCTTTCCCAACATCATTTTGTTTCTGCACACCTCTGGTCTCTTTACACTCTTAACTTCTCACAGGTCTGCCATTTCTTCATTCATTCCCCTTAGAAACAGCTAATCCCACTGGAACCCTGTCAGCCTTCCCCGTGTGATTCTTGTGGCAATGAGTCCTCCAGGCTCATCAGCCATGAGCTAAGATCAGAAGAGCTGGTGGGAAAATGCTGCCTACCCTTTCCAGTGCATCCCCTAAGCAGCCAACCACTCCCAAAAGGAGCCTTTCCATGGGACTTGTTTTATTGTCTCTGCTCTATTTAAGTGCTGTTTTTTTCCAGTAGTGAACTTTGCGTTTACCCACATGGATAAAAAGCAGTTGTGAACTTTCTTGACCTGTTGCCTGTAGATTACAAAGTTCATCAGATGCACTATTAAACCCTGGCTGGGAAGTTTCTAGGCTGAAGTCAGCTGATAAAAGCAGAGTGCAAAATCACTGCTGTGCTCATTTTGCCAAGATAAAAATTTACTATCGGTGAGTTTGTAAACATTTGCAAAATACTTATGTAAGAGAAGAGGAAAGGTCATGAAAGTACCCAGACAGTTATGAGAGTGAAGAAAAAGTAGGTGTACAGAACATTTTGACTAGTTTACAAAGCTCTATGATAAGAAACCACGGGCGTCACCCTCGGTTCTTGGGCAAACAAATTCTTATGAAGGAAATAAAGCAATAAGTGAGTGAGATTAACTCTTCAGATTCCCAGTAAAAACAGGTCTTGTCCAATCACACTACTTCATGCAACATCAGTTGCTCTACCAGACCTACAGGCATTTTTGTACAGGGATGTATGTGCAATCCTATCTTTCCCCTCCACATATCATTTTCTCTCCCTATCTCTTGGAAATAAGCACCTTTTCCTCTTCAGCAGCATTACCTCTACCCCACAGGTACACAGAGGCCTAATTAAATGCAAGGCATCTGCTATCAAAGTCTGCTGCTCTCACTTTAATCCTACAGAAGGCTGGTGCATGCAACACCTTGCTTACTTACTCCAGCTGTATCCCATGGATAGTAAAACCCTACTTCCATTGCAATCCTGTTTTTTCTCAATTGATCTGGTGCTTCATGCCCTCTGTTTGCCCTGAGCTGTGTTCAGACAACCTGTGTTAGCCTCTGCTAATCTTTAGCCCTTGCTCCTATGACCTCAAATGATGAGATGCCAAGTGGGATTTAGATGAAAATTTCCCTAATGTCCTACTCTGGGTGAAAAGAGTAAAGAGGCAAGTTTTCAAACATGAACTGTGTGATAGTGGGGCTTACTGGGAATAGGGATACATGTCCAAGCATCCCCTGCCAGCATCTGGGTTGGGTGACCTGGCTTGGCGCACACATCTTCTCACTCAGGATGCCCATTCATTTGTTCATGAAACTAATGAAATCATTTTTTTATTTGGAAAGGAAACTAATGAAATGATATTTTTATTTGGAAAGGCACCACCCTGACCAAGGGTTTCCATGACCCGTGGTGACATCTGAGCACACCTTGCCTTGATGACGTGTGAGCACGCTAAAGGTTGGTTTGTGTTTGTTGCACCAAGCAACACCTCCCTCTTCACTTGAGAAGAGGTAAAGAAGCAGTGTTTGTTTGATAATAAAAAGGAGATGTATCCGAACTAGCAGCCAAAGTGTGTTTTATCAGCTGATTGGCACGCAAGGCCCTGCTGAGAAGCACCCATTACTTTCTACTGACTACAAGCTAATAAATGGCCAGGCCAATGGCACATGTCTGATTATCAAACGATCATATTGCAAAGGTTAAAGTGACAAGATAGCTTTCGTAAATGCAGTGTTTTGCTCAAGGCTGCAGAGCTCCAAGCAGTCTGAGGCTGCTGGGTGTTTTCTGCTAGACAGCTCTGCTGATTAAGTGCTGGGACAAGGACTTTTTCCTTTGTAAAGTTCAGGTTGAGAAGTCCTGCTTGGTTAACTGCTGTGTGTGGAGAGTTCACCACAAACCTTATCAATGGTGTTCAAACTGTGTTCCTCTCCTTTGGAAACTGAAGGGAAAATTCAGACCAAGCTTCAAATTAAAGATGAATAACGCATTTGCAATTACTGGTGCTGATACACTGAGGGCTCCTTAACCATAGGCAATGAATTGTGAACCCTCAGGGTGTCTTCTGGTGTAAAACACCATGTAGGAAAAAGATGAGGAACACTTTGGAGGGAACATTGTGAAAAAAAGTTGCATCCTTTTGAAAATCCTTAAGCCAAGATGCACCGAAAATGGGGCCTAAATGAAACATCAGAGGATATCCACACAAGTCCAGATCCTTCAGGACCCCATATCTAGAGACTCAGCAACCTGAGGAGGACAAAAAGGATTTGCCCTCTGAACAATGCAGATGTGCTGTACAGGACCCAAACTCCTTTTGAGGCCAAGAAGAGTTGTTATTTCTCGGACTTTCTGTAGCCAGCATCAGCAGTCACCACCTGCACAGGTTTGCCATATATAGGGCTGACACAAAGTGACACCATTCCCCTTCCCTTCCTGGTGTCTTTGGGACATGCCAAAGACATGGGGGTTGGACTCGACGATCTCTTGAGGTCCCTTCCAACCCCTACGATTCCGTGATTCTGTGATGCCTAGCTCCCACCAACTGTCTGTGTGAAGTGGAGAAATTCAACTTGTGAGTCCCACTTTTTGTGGGATCATAAGGATAATTTGTGCTGGAAGGCACTTCAGGAGGTACCAGTCAAACCTGCTGCTCCAATCAGGGATGGATGCATAGAATCAGAGAATCATAGAATCATTATGATTGGAAAAGATCTTCAAGATCACCTAGTGCAACCGTCCCCCTCCCATCCATATTACTCACTAAACCATGTCCCTAAGTACCTCATCCAACCTTCCCTTGAATCCCTTGAACACCGTGAGGGATGGTGACTCCACTACCTCCCTGGACAACCTGTTCCAATGCCCAACCACTCTTTCTGGGAAGAAATTTCTCCTCATTTCTAACCTGAACCTCCCCTGCCACAACTTGCAGCCATTCCCTCTTGCCCTGTCACTAGTTATCTGTGAGGAGAGGCTGACCCCCATCTCAACACAGCCTCCTTTCAGGGAGTTGTAGAGAGTGATAAGGTCTCCCTGAGAACACTTTTCTCCACACTAAAGAGTCTCAGTTCCCTCAGCTGCTCTTCATCAGACTTGTATCCCAGACCCTTTACCAGCCTGGTTGCCCTTCTCTGGACATGCCCCAAGGCCTCAATGTCCTGTAGGGAGGGGCCAAAACCTGAACACAGTATTTGAGGGGTGGCCTCACCAGAGCTGAGTACAGGGGGATGATCACCTCCCTGGTGATACAAGTCTGTAGATATACCCTGTAAGTGCCCTTTAAGTGTTCACAGCTGTCACTATTTTCACCCCAGCTAGCAGAATGAGATAGTCTGGTCTGTCAAGAATAGCCAGTGTGTGCCCTGCATACAGCCCAGAGGCATTCATGCCCTTGGGTTATGTATCTTCCCAGATTCCAGCTGGGTATCCTGCCTTCCCAGTGAGGTCAGTGGGAATGTCCCCAGGGGCAGCCCCTTTTTTTCCCTTGACTTAAGCCTTGGTCATATAGCTGGCAGGCTGCCCACAGCACAATGAAATAGGGGGGATCCAAATCTGATTTATTACCTGGGGTCCTCTCATTAGACCTGCAATTTTCAGAAGCCCTCGTGTAAGTAAAGAACAGCTTCCATAGGCTCTCAGGGGAAAAATCGTTATTTCCACAGCCCATGCAGCATCTCCCTTAAAATTTGCTCCCAATGCCTTGCAGCCCAGCAGCCAAGGTTACAGCGGATACCTTATGTCATCCTTGCCAGCTAATTATATGCTGCAAATGCAGCTAACACCCATGGTCTAACATTGCTTTAATGAAATCTCCCCAGTGGGGACTCAGAGGGGAAAATAAGAGAGAAATATAAAGGGACAGATATACACGATCTGTCTTGACGAAGTTGTTAATTTTACACTGACGACAGCAGAGCCCTGAGGTGTCAGAGTGGTCTTTGCTGACTGCTGACAGAGCCTTTATTCACAGCATTAAAATTGTGGCCTCCCTGTAGCATTCAAGGTCCCTTGGTCTTCCTACGTAGAAATGTCCTTGGAGGGGAGCATTTGCTTTCCCATGCTTCTGGCAGGTCAGGGGCTGAGGCTTCGAAAATTGCCAAGACAGACGTCACTGGGCCCAGTGAGGTCAAAGGATTCATTGTGTGAGAAAGCTCTGCTTAGGGGAGGATTTGCAAAATCAAACCCTGACTGTGATTTGTGCTGTCCCAGGTTAGCCATGTCCCTTGGATGTGAGACAGACACTTGTTGCAAAAGCAGTGGGAAGAACTTGGAGCTGTACTATGTTTCAACCCTGGCAGCTGCTGGGCATTGCCAGATGAAATTTGTGTTAAAGGGTCCAGAACATAACTTGACCTGCCTTTTTTTTTTTCCACTCTCTCAAAAAAAAAGCCAACCTGCATCCTGTGCTTTGATAAGGAACTGATGATGGTGCCCCATTACTCCTCATGACTCTTTTCATTCATGACCATCTAAGATTCCTCTCCATCCTCTGGTAGTTATAGTAGCAGCCAATCATAGACTGTGATAGGTTGGAAGGGACCTTTGAAGGCCATCTAGTCCCACCCCCCTGCAGTGAGCAGGGACATCTCCACTAGATCAGGCTGCTCAGAGCCCCATCAAGCCTGACCTTGAGTGTCTCCAGGGATGGGGCCTCCACCACCTCTCTGGGCAAGCTGTACCAATGTCTCACCACCCTCAGAGTGAAGAACTTCTTCCTAAGGTCTCATCTAAACCTGTCCAGCTATAGTTTAAAACCATCATCCCTTGTCCTATCACTCCATGCCCTTACAAACAGTCCTTCCCTTGTTGTCCTGTAGCTCCTTCAGGTACAGGAAGGGGCTCAGAGGTCTCCCCAGAGCCTTCTCTTCTCAAGGCTGAACAAGCCCAACTCTCTCAGCCTGCTGAGAGGTGCTCCAGTTCCTGTCTGAAGATCAGACACTTCCCTGGATCTTTAATGTGACACAGCAGGGAAATGAGAGGAAATGAGACCCTGTTTTCCTACACGTTCATCTCAGAAGAATTTGTTAGGCAACAGTATAACCTGCGCTTACTTCTGAACTTATCCTAGTAAATTGTAAGTGGCCCAAACAGATTTTCAGATAAAATATCAACTTTTACTTTCCAAAATAAAAAGGCTGTATGTTCCAACTGTATTTAATCACTCTTCTGTTATTTCTGTCTCTACCTTCAGCTCAGTGCACCCTTTCTCATTAGATCATCAGACCTTTCCTATGCAATCAAACATCCTTCTCAAATACAAGTTCCAAGGATATGTCCTTAAGGAAAAAAAAAGTTGCCAAGAGCATATAGAGATGCTGGATGGGCACTATAACACCTTTGTCTCCTTTGCTTCATAGGTAAGTGTGAGGTTGACCAGAGTGGATTTCAACTTGAGCCTCACACCTTTGGTTTCCCAGCAAAATGCTGTTGCTGTTCCAGCACCAGTCTCCAAGGGGCCTTCACTAACTGCTTGTACCTCTGTTCAAGTCATTAGCTGGAAACTTGGACTCAAGCCTACAAATGTGTGACCCTCCCTGTCATTGACTGCTAGGCTCTCTCTGAGCGAGTGATTTAATAATCCCCTACTAAAAACACGGAAAGACGAACGTGACTGTGAGAACATTCTGGGGACAGTGGGAGCTCAGGAAGTGCCATATTCCTGCAGAGAGGAGCCTGCACTCACAGGGAAAACCGAGCACAACAAAGCATGGCCCAGCTCCAGAGAGGTGTTGAAAAAGCAGGAGAAACCCCTCTTTTTCATGCTAAAAACCTCCGTGTTTTATCAGCGTTGGTTAAAACAATTCCTCTTCTTTAGAAACAGGGGTCTTAAAATTGCACAGCCTCTTCATGCATTTGAACAGAGAGCTCCTTTGACATATGCCTATTGGCAGCAAGCACTTTCCTTCCATATGAATGGCTTTTCCTTTTCCTTGGCGTCACTTGTACCGTCACATCGTACACAATAGTTATCCTATCGGATCTCCTTTTGATAAATCTATGTCCCATATTTAGAAAAAAAATCCTCAAATTCCCATTTATTTTGAGGGGCCAGAGTTCCTTATCATGGATTGCTTTTATATCCAGCCAGGGGAAGGGAAAAGGGGGAGATGCAGGGAAGAGTTCCTCCAGATCAGCAGTGTTGGCACAGCTGTCCTCACATGGCATGTGGTACAACACTCTGATCAGGGGAATGTCGGGTTGATTTGGCCTGAATGGCTGAGGGTGGAGAAAAGACCCAGTTTTCTTGGCTCAGCATAATCTTTTGGGTCAGTGCCCTGCACGATTATTGTTGCAATATCCTTCCAGATCAAATAATAGAATCATAGAATAACCTGAGCTGGAAGGGACCCATAAGGACCATGGAGTCCAGCTCCTGGCTCCACACAGGCCCAGACAAGTCAGAGCATGGCACTGAGCGCATCATCCAGATGCTTCTTGACCTCAGCCCAGCTTGGGGCTGTGACCACATCCCTGGGGAGCCTGTTCCAGTGCCTGACCATCCTCTCAGTAAAGAACCTCTTTCTAATATCCAACCTAAACCTCCCCTGTCATAGCTTCATACTGTTCCCTCAGGTTCTATCACTGGTCAGGTACCAAGAGGAGACCAACTTCTTGTTTACCATGTGGTTAAACAAGGCCAGGGAGCAATATGCAAATATCTAAGGCATTTCAAAACATTTAAGGTATTTCATGAATGCCAGATAGAACGGTGAAAGGCTTCCTCGCCTGTGATACGGTGCAGTTGCCCAAGGACACTGATATAGGAACATATATCATCTTAGGAGTCTGGGACAAGCCGTATACCAGCTGCTTTTTGGTTTGACTTCCCCAGCTGCAAAGAGGGGTTCACAAATTTGTTCATCTTCAGTGATAAACAAGAAAAAACATGATTGGGAAATCTTGATTCTTAAGACCATGAAATCGAAAGACTACTCCATCCAACAGTCTCAATCCATTAGGAAGATGTTTTTTGTTTCATTTTAATTAGTCTTGCCAATTTTTTTCACTGTGTTCAGATTTCTGATTTCAATACCCATCCTAAGGGTCAGAAAAATGCCTTGTTCTGGCAGTTAGTTTATGAGCATCCCTGATCCCAGGTCTTGTGAGGAAAGGTAGATTCAGAGAAAAGAGTTATTTATTGAGTTGATCTCATTTAAAATCACTGAAGTACAACAGGAGCTTTTCCAAATTGGGGGAGTAAACTTGATCTTCCTCCTGCTCTGAGTGTAAAGTTATTTTATCTGGAAACTTGCAACTTTTTGACAAAGGGGAGCAAATTACTCAAGTTCAACAATAGCTCCTTCTAAGGCAGAAAGTTCTTTGATTTACACAGTGACACTTTCAAATATATTCTGCACATATATCATTAGGTTTGTTTGAAAATGCTTTTAAAGGCTTAGGGCCAAAATCTACCCTGGTGATTTTGGTGTAAACCTGGATTAGTTTTGCAGAAGCAGTAGAATTAATTCTGTTCAAGGTTGCTGAAAGGGAGTAGTGTTTGGTTCTTGATCTATTAAATTGTTTTCTTTGCTCCAGTAAGTGCTCTAGAGACCCATTTCTCTGGATTGCGTAGAAGGATCAACTTTACAAACCACCTTCTCACACTATCACTTCACAGCTATGCTCATTTTTCCCATGCTGTGTCCTGCCACTGGGAAATCTATTTTGCTGGCCTTCAGGCATCTCACCTGAGGAGTGAGTTATCAGACCTTGATTCACAAAAAAAGGATAAGAAGGATGCTTTTTTTTTCTTTGAGGCGTGGAGTCTTTGGAGTTTTTCATCAGCAGTTCTGCAATATTATTAAACTAGACCTCTTCCTCTCACTCTGTTGTCTCCAACTGAGGGTGCCTCAGTCTTCTTCATCAGTAATGTGGTTTTGGCTCCAAGTCAAGTGTGGCTTTGGTATCGAAGTCTACAGTTCTCCTTAGGCATGTGGTTTTACCATAGCAATCTCTTCCCTCTTCATTTTTCATATGTGTAGAGACAAAGGGGAGCCAGAGATTGTAGTACTGTCCCAGGGGTCCTAGCTGAACACAAGATAAGATTTTCTTCTTCATGTGCAGACTGGCAGAAATACTTTTTCCACACTCCTTCCCTCTTGGCATGAGCAGATAGCCCTGTTGAGAAGAAAGCCAAACCATCCAAAGGAGAGTTACCACACTGTGCTGCTGCCATCTCACTGTGCATTGAGCTTGGTTCTATCTGGGTTGAATCAAACATGACTTGGAGGGGGATCTAAAAGCACATTGTGGGGGTAAAACATGAAAAATGGAGGCTGTTTACCCTAAAGAATCAGGACTAGTGAAGCAATGGGAGAAAAGTACATTCAAAGCTGCTGCATGAAGGAAGAAATATAATATACTTTTTTTCTGTGCTGGCAAGAGGCTGAGGCTAGATGTTAATTTGGACAACTTTAGATCTAAACCTTGCAAAGAGAAAACCTGGTGTGGCATCACACGACAGCTGTTCAATTTACTGCAATTTAGGTGCTTCTGGGCTTGAAATTACTGAGAATCACCAATTAAGAGGCTCTTTTGAGGTTTCTAGCAGTCCTCTGCAGTGTGGCTATGTGAGCATACAAAACGTGTCAACCAGCATCATTTCAACATGCCCATTTCTCTGCTTTAATATCCTGAGCATGTGAAAATGCTCTATTCCAAGAAAGGTTACATGCTGCTGTAGGTTAATGCCCTTTCTGTCTAGGGGCTGGGGCTTCCCCATGACTGCAATATATATGATGGGAATCTTGCCCCTGCTTGACATGCTCCCTTCCAAAAGGGGCCTACATGAAAGCTGGAGAGGGACTGTTTACAAGGGCATGCAGTGACAGGTCAAGGGAGAATGGCTTTAAACTAAAAGAGGGTAGGTTTAAGTTAGATATTAGTAAGAAATCCTTCCCAGGTAGTGTGGTGTGGTCCTGGCACAAGATGCCCAGAGAAGGTGGGGCTGCCCCTGGATCCCTGGCAGGGATCAAGGCCAGGTTGGATGGGGCTTTGGGCACCCTGGGCTAGTGGAGGGTGTCCCTGTCCATGGCAGAGGGTGGGAACTAACTGGTATTTGAGGACCCTTCCAGCCCAAACCAGTCTGGGATTCTATGATTCTCCTGCTGATTCTCAAGCATTTTTCTGCCATCAATCCTTCCCACTTCTCATCATCTTCCCTGCTCCTCTTCTTGCTCCAATAAACCAAATGCTTTTCTCCTTTGTTCTTTCCAAAAAGCCACTAATGTTTCCCTTTTCTGACACTGATGTCCCTCCTCCCAGCTGTGGTACCCACTTACTATGCCTTTTGGTGTTCACAGGCAGAAGGGGAGATGAGAATTAACTTTCCCTTCCCTGTGATCATCTCCTTTCCTGCATTTTTTTATGTATTTAATCAATGAGACTAGAGAGGCCTGACTTGGGTCTGTCCCTCAATTTAACCTTTCACTGGGGCAATTCTGCAGCTCTAGCTTGTCAATGAGGTTTTTCTTCTGGGAAAACTGAAAAGATCCGTTGCTCACAGATACAAGTTGCAAGCAAGTTGGCCAGCTACTACGAGAAATTCCTGGGATGGAAATGTGTTTTCTATCAGTTAGAACTGCCCACAGATCATTCAGAGGTGGACCTATGGAGGGAGTGAGGAGCCCCTAGTCCACATGCAACCCTGGACTGAACTGTAGCTCCAAAGGCACATACCATGAAGACAAAACGAGCATCAGCCCATTACTGTTCCCTTCCCTGGGCTGTCCCATCCCCCTTTCACAGCTTTACAAAATCCTCTTTTTCAGTTCTTTAAGGTTTTGGGTGGGTTTTTTTTAACTTTAATTAATTCAGAGGTTAGCGTAAGACCCCCAGCCTGCTGCATGGGAATGAGTCAAAGTGGTATCATACACCCAGTTCTGGAAAGTACCTTGAGGTGGAGACGAGATGGGGAGAGAGTAGATACTTCAAGTTTGTACACAAAAATATGGCTGGTGTTTTACCAACATCTGAGAGAACATGGTTGCTGCTGAGAGAAGTCCTTCACCATTCTTGGGAGAAGCTATTGAGAAGGAAGAGGGGAGGGAAAGGCAGCAACCCCTTTTCAATGTTAATAATTAAATATAAGGGTTGACTTACTGAATGAGGTCAACCACAGTGAAAAAATCTTTGCAACGCTGGTTTTGGGAACAGATGAAGTCCTGATTAGTCATGGCCAGTGAGAGTAACACTCTTAAGCACTTTGCATCTTGTCCTGAAACACCACACCAAAGGTAGCTTTGTATTACCCCCACACCACTGGGCTACAGACCAAAGGGAGCTGTAGGAACCTGTGCTAGAAAATATCCTTGATTTTGTTAGGGATGTATCATTTATCTCCTTCAGCTTTTTAATTTTTTGCTTCTCTTGCTGATATTGAGAAGGATCCAGAATTGAGGTGTCTGACATTTTGCATGAGTTTACTTAAATTCAGTTTTCCCATTTCATTTGATTAATTCTGTTTGTGTTTGTTTTATTCAGTTGGTGATGGAGTGTAGGATCATGCACGTCTGAAAGACTCTGTAATTGCATTGCCTGTCTTCTGATAGTGCAATTAATCAGGCATATTAATCATCACTGCTTTCCAATTATTGCCTCCATGTAGATATATAGCCTTGAAAATTCAAGCACAGATCTAAATCATTACAGACATATTCCTATTAATAACAGTAATAGACGTGGCGACTTCCTCCATAACCTCTGGGCAAGTAGTGGCCTTTTGTGATGAGTTATTTATGCTGGTGTCATTTGATTTGAAGACCTTGGTCATTTGCATGGTTTAATTGATGAAAGTTATTTCCTCAAAACTTGAAGTCTTACATTTTATTTATTTCCTGAGAATAACAATTTGTTTGTAGGTGCTCTGGATGGACAGTGGTTTGTGATATTTCTGTTATCTCTTTACTTCATAATGGTCTACAAGAAGGCTGTTAAAAGACTTTAAATTGCTTATTAAGAGGAGTCTTGAGTAATATATGGCTTGACTAATGTATGACCTACATGAATGGCAATGCATGGGTGGATTATAAACCTGTCAAAAGGCACTTTGGCTTTTACTTATGTTCTTTGGCAGGAAATAAATGCCATTCCTATTATCTTAAGTATGCCCATGCCTCATCTGAAGGAACTGTTAAGATTTAACGCCCAGCATTCGGCCATTGTGATACCTGAACAAGTCTTCTTTTGCTGCATCTGTGTTAGGAGGGAGAAGGGGTTCCTGAGGTGAGCGATGTCTATAGGGTAAGGAATTTATTAGGAATTCATCATTATGAAGCTGATTTTGCCAAAGAGTGTTTACTGAGAGAGACTTTGGCGTCTCTGACACCCTAAGGTCCTTCACGGTGTTGTCCCAAAGCATGAAAACTCATCGCAGTGTCACGAAGTCCCTGGTCCACTCTTGCTATAATGCTGAGTCTTTTACAGTGGGGACCATCTGTGTAAGCCTCCATGTGAAGACAATATTTTTGTCTCTGGATTCAGGACTGGACTTGACCATTGAAGGTCCATGTTGTGTTTACGTAAGTGAGTGGTTTGGAACAGGATAGTTTTCAACACAAGGGATTTCCAAAGCACCGAGCAACCGAGTCCTGGTAGATGAGACTGGAAATTGTTGTAAATATTTCATTGCACTAATTATGCAAATTACTGTATTTGCTCCGAGAGAAACTCAAGGAGACCACTCAGCTTGTTCTGGATGCACAAAGGTGTATTTAGAAAGTGAAGCCTGTTCATCACCTTTCTTGTTTCTGAACCTTTACAGACCTCCAGTAACCCATGACTGATCACAGATTATGTAGTAAAAGTTTGCCCTCAAGGACAGAAACTTGGTTCAAAGCTTTTACAGAGAGGCATAGGCATGGAAAGACCTATATTACAGCTGTCACTGGGGTACAGAAGCTTTTCCTCTCCTTGCAATCCATTCTGTTACCAACAGTTCTCATTTCCCTAATTTAATTAGCTAGCAAAAGACCATTTACATTCATTAAATAAATCACCATTCTGGTTCATTGTGAAGCTAATGATCCAGTCTCTAATTCATGTGGTTACAAGGAACTTGATAAACAAAAGTAGCTGCTGCCAGCAAGCTCCTGCCCTGGAGAAACTTGGCTTTGCCAGCTCCATCCACACGTGGAGAGCTCAGTGCCCCCCTGCCCTGTCCCTTTCATACCTGGATGTTGCAGCATTCAATGGAAGATGTGTGTGGTCCCCATTCTCTCCCTCTTCCAAGGGCATGGCATGTCCTTGCTCTGTGTAGTAAATGCCTGCTTATCTGCAGAGGGCTGGTGTTGTACAGAGGGCTGCCTGGAAAAGCTTACTATTTAGCTCAAAATTAAGTATTAAGGTTTTTGGAGCTGTTGGTTTGGACTTGGGTACTGTGAAGGGGGAGGTCTCAGACAATTTCCAGGAGTTAAGAAATATCCACCGTTCAGAATCAGCCACACAAGTGGCTGAAATGAATAGGAAGTGGACAGCTAGAGAGCTTCATGGTGTAGAATCCGGGGTGGAGGTCCAGGAGTGAGAAAAAGGGTGTAGCTATGTCTGCTGCATGGTGTAGAGCTTTGGCTCTCCATGAAGAGGACGGTGAGGGGACTGTGATCCCAGTGTTGAAATTGCACTGAACTTGATGTTGAATTTAAAGGTCACACTGGGTGGGGACTCTCCTAAGGAGGTGGGTCTTGTTTTCTCAGCACCATGGTAATGCAAGTGGTTCCTCTTGAGAAACTATGAGGATATGACCAGCATCTCATCCCTCCTACACCAGTAATGTTGGTATCATTAGAGTCACTCCAAGTTCAGACCAGAATAATCCAAGCTAACAGACAATTATGCTTCCTTTCCCTCAAGGGTAGGACTCCAGAGATGGATGAGCCTAAATGAATCACTTCCTGCCCAGTTTTTTTCAGGTGCCAGAGAGTCATACTTTGAAGTTTGAAATCCCAGCTTCATCCATCTCAGATTAATTCCCCCTGGGAGAACCAAGATGCCAGGATGGAATTTGGCTTTCTTGTCACTGCTGGGATGTTCTGCTGACAGGTCTCTAGACCTTGACCTCACTGACCCCCTTGAAGCTTTGTTATTAATTTCTTTAAATTCTAGTGAGGGAATTTTGCAGAGCAGTCTGGGGCTTTCAAACTCAGCCACATTTCTTAACAGCTTCTTCTGATGGGCTTGAGTCAACTGTTTTTGAGATAATCTAGCCAGAGGGACCCAAGTTCCTCCTACCTGTCATGGATTCCTAACTAATGTGTCTGAGCTAGACCCCTTTCCTGACTGATATAAACTGCTTCAGCCTTTACAGAGGGATTGAATTGAGTTAAGACTGAGGACTATAACCTTGGGCCTTTACTGTAGTTTAGTCACTCTCTATCTCTAAGGCAAATAATTTCTTAATGAATTCCAAATGATGAACTACACAACAGAAAGCTGCAGAAACATAAGCTTAGCTGCAGCATTGTTCCAAACCACAAAAACCTATTATCTTTTTCATATTTCCAAACCAATACCCCTGCTGTTTCCTTCTTTGGCCCATCATTAAAAACAAAGCCTATCTACATTTGTGCACAGAATAATTGGAAAGGAGAATTAGACTGAAAGGCAATGTAATAGCTTCATAAGCACTCTCAGGAAAGAGAAATCTGTGAAAACGTACAATACTGGAATAGAAAATACCTAGAAAATAGAAAAGCCACTAGTCAGAGTGTCCAAGGCTGCTTTTCTAGTGGGTAGAAAGACAAAGGCACTCGTGCAGATTGATTCCAACTACCCTAATGTATGTGTCCCAAGTGGACTGGATGAATTACCCTCTGGAAATCTCTTTCCCTTGCCTGTAGAGAGAGAATACTTAGACTAAATGCTGATCTTTTTAAAATGTGTAGAGTTGGGTGATATAAATCATACCCTGGCATCTATTCTAATAACCATCAGGGATTGCAGAAAACAAGGAGAAGTCTCCAGGTGCACTAGCTAAACAACTACCTCTGAGTCCTGCAGGTACAGAAGCCTTCCCTGGGGATCTTTCTGCTGTCTACTTCAGGACCTCAGTTTGTATGCTCAGGTCATGAGCACAGTCACTGAAGGTATAACCAGTGGAGAGAGAAAAAGAGAGAGACCTCTTGAGAGGACAATTCAGAGAGGAAACATGAGCTGGCTTGACAGTAGTTGTACTGAATAGGGCTGTCATGATAGGCATTAATCTTAGCTTGTTAGGGTGGCAGCAGTGTCTTCCTTCATGTCTGCCCACCACCACCATGATTGTCAGGGCTGCTGCCACTGAAACCAGCCAGGAATCCTGAACAGGCAAGAGCATCCCCTGAGCAAAGGTGCAATCACCTTTCAGTAATAAAGCCCAGAGTTAGCACCTTTTCTTTTTTGTAGCTTTGGCTTCAGAAACAATTTGGCTTGAAAACAGAAGGCAAAGGAAAGTGATGGTGCCAGAGCAGACTAGAAACAATTGAGGGCGTTTTTGAGCTAGGAGATGTTAAAACATGAATCCTGAAATGAAATCTTGCATGTTTTTGCCCAGCATGCCTTTGTTTTCTCTCCCCGTGACACTGCATCAGAGCAAAGCATGCTCCTTTGGGTTTAATGGGAACAATGTGTTTCTTTTTCTGAGATGGTAGGGAAAGATGTTAAGTTATTCTTACTTATTTGGATAAATGCTTGTGTTTTGTGAAGGACACCCTGGTATGTGTTTGGGTATGTGTTTGGATATGTGTGGCAAATAGGTCTGGGGAGGTCATTGTCTCCCTGGACTGGGCACTGCTGAGGTTGCACCTCGAGTGCTGGGTCCAGTTCTGGGCTCCTCAGCATCAGAAGGACACTGAGGTCCTTGAAAGAGTCCAGAGAAGGGCAACGAGGGGAAGGGACTGGAGGGCAAATCCTCTGAGGATCGGCTGAGGGAGCTGGAGGTGTTCAGCCTGGAGAAGAGGAGGCTGAGGGGAGACCTTATCACCACCTACAACTACCTGAAGGGAGGGTGTAGAGAGGTGGGTGATGGTCTCTTCATCCAGGTAACAGGAGATGGGACAAGGGGAAATGGCCTCAAGCTGTGCCAGGGCAGGGTCAGATCGGATGTGAGGGAAAAGTTCTTCCCTGAAAGAGTTGTGGGGCTGTGGGACAGGCTGCCCAGGGAGGGGGTTGAGTCCCCATCCCTGGATGTGTTTATCAGACAGGTAGATGAGGTACTTAGGGATATGGTTTAGCACAGGACAGGAACGGTTGGACTCGATGATCTTAAAGGTCTTTTCCAACCTTGTGACTCTGTGATTCTGTGATACTGCTGTTGTTTAGTATAATGAACTGGACAAAGTAGTTGGGATTTGAAATAGGGGTGATGTTGCAGCTGAAGCAAAATCTCAAAAACAAATCACAGCTGTTGATAAGGTGTGGTAAAGGCTTGAGGTTTCTCTTCCTCTAACACAGGCACAAACCCAGTGCTGGCACCATAAACATGCAAGATAGCTTGGGGCACCCAGTAGACAACCAGCTTGTCTGGGTGGCCTTCTGGTGAAGTGGAAGGGCGTTACATATTTTCCCTTCCTGTGTATTCATGTGTATTAATCAGGGAGGTGTTAACTGGAAAACACGCTCTCATGATAAGATCATGGGAAGCCACAGACACTGTTCCTCCAACACATGCACTGCCCTTGCCATGCTAAGCCTCCCTCCCCTGTGACTCCTCTGCAACTTCAGGGCTTGAGCATGCAAGTTAAGGACTAAGCCACCCCACCCTTCCACATTTCGTTACTAGGGTCAGAAATGGGACTCTGGGGACTTCCTAAGATGTGACTGTAAGATTTTAATCACATGGGAGGCTTAGGGACAGCCAGCTACCCACAGCTCACCCTGAACATGGGGACATATCCTCAAGTGTTGCACACCCATCTCACCCAGCTCCTTTTGATTCCAGCCCTGCACATGCACTCAGATCCAATCCTTGCTTCCAAAGTTAATTAACTTTCTCCCCTTAAAGAGAATTCCTGCACTGTTGCTGTTCATCATCTGGGTGCCAATCTCACCGTGCAAAGACCTATTGCGCTGTGTACTCCCGTGCAGAGCCAGGAGTGTCCCAGTGGTGTTTTCTAAAAGTCATTTTGAGTAATCATCCCTGGAGGGTCCCTTAAGCACATTCAGCTCTATAACAAGCAGCATCACCTCTGCCTCATTAGCATTCTGCAAAGCTATTCTCCCTTCTCCCTCCTGCCCTTTCTGCTTTTCACCAAAAGACAGACAGACAGAAAGTCCTTCCTCTCCTCAAAAAGCTCCACCACTGCCTCATTCGTCTTAGCACCTAAATCAGAACTGCCCATGTGCTTGCTGCACACTGCTGTTTTTCACTCTGTCCCATCCCTTTCTCCTTTGGTGCCCTTCACAGGAGCTCATTGTGTGCATCTCATCTCAGCATTAGACCCTTCTCCTCTCCAGCTCCTACCACTCATTTATCCCCACCTTACTGAATTGTTTGAATAGCCAAGACTATTTCTACACTGACTTTAGGGGGTTGAAAACATTTCCAGAGGCCTCACAGTGCTCACCCTATTCCCCTTTCTATAGACATTATTGCAAAATAAATCTGGGGCTAGAGAAGGGCAGAGATGAGGCTTAAAGGTGCACTCTCAAGCTGAGTCTTTCCAGACTTTCTTTTTGTGTAGATCTCAGAACACTCTGGTCCTCCCTCCTCTTCTGATGGGTCTCTATGAAGGGCTCTGCACTGATACTGAAGATGCTCCGGGCATGGCTGCATGCTGGGGAGGATGTGATTTACCATCTTTTTCTCATGGAACACCTGCATGAAAAGCCACTAATTGAGCCTTTAGCTTCAAGGTACTGTTGTCTCTGATGGTTTTCGTGCTCTCCTCCCTCTGCTACCTCTCAATCCTGCCGTCAGGCTGCTGCATGCCATCCCTTCTCCCCTGCCAGCACAGCTGCTCTGCTGAGAGCTGGCGTGGGGAATAGATCCAGCTTAAAAACTACATAGACAAAACAGATTTTTGAGGGTAATCAGTTGCTTCCCTGATTCTTTTTACTATACTATACCATACTCAGCCCCAGCTTTGCAGCACTACACCATGATATGGCATGAAAAACCGCTTGGGTAGGGGACAAGGACTGGGAGGTAATTGTTTAAGCTGATGTTGCTGCGAAAGAATATGTGTCATGAAACCACAGCCTGTGGTGCAAGGCCTCAGCGAAATAACAGAGGGATAGTGTCACGTTCCTTTAAATCCCCCAAGGAATTTGACTTACTGGACAGAGATCTTTTCTGCAAGGGAAAAAAAAAACCCTCAAACAAATAGCCTTTTATAAATCAGGAAATGCTTATTATCTCCTTCACCCTCTGCTCTTTCTGTGCCTCTTCCTTTCAAAGTCGGAGTCATGAGGATATACAGAAATTCAGAATGGTGCAATAAATAAATAACTGCCCTGGGGCTCAATTTTGATTGCAAATAGTTTAGAACTGCATGGGTTTGCTGAGACTTCACAAGCTTCACAGCAGAATGAAAGCCTGGCAACCTTCGTTGCTTGAGACCACTGCTGAGGGCTGTTCAAATGCTCCTTTAAAGAAAAAGAAAATCACAGCAAGGGCTGAAAACAGCAAGACCACCCCCACCCCCTCCTGCTGCTCCTTGTTTCTCAGTAGAGCACATCCCAGTGATGTTTCCTCAGGTGTTTGGATGGGTGCTTTGAAAACGTGCCAGAATCACCTTGTTGTTTGTTCTTGGTGTTAGAGCCACGGACTCCACCACCTGAAAGAAGCTCTTACCACCTGGAAAAATGGGTCTTGCACCCCACGGCATGTGGGGGAGAGAGAGGCACAGGAGTGCTCTTCATCAGCGGGAGTCTGCTGTTCACATTAGTTTCTGAGGCAGCTGAAAGGTTTAGCACTGAGACTTTTTTGGAAAACATCTTCACTTCTTCCCTGGTGTGGCTCTCCCTGGGCTATTTCTTCTGCCACTAAAAGCAGCTTGAATTCCTGAGGCATGTGGGTTGGGACCTCAGACATACTTGACTCTTTTCTGGAGGTATTTAAAGATGTGTAGACGTGGCGTTTGGGGACATTAGTGGGACATTTGGTGGTGAACTTGGTCATGTTAGCTTAATGGTTGGACTCGATGATCTTAAGGGTCCCTTCCAACCTAAATGATTCTACAGTTCTATGATTCTGCAGTTAGTGAAGGGAAAGGTGCCTCCAGGAACTGATTTGTCCTTGCTAAGATCTAAATCATATTTCAGGAGTGGCTCTGAGGTGCCCCAGGCATTGAGCAATTTGGTGCCCCACATAGACACTTTGGTCTGGTGTCAAATGCTGGGATGGGCTCTCCAGACCCAGTGGTGCTACGTTTTTTGGAGGCTGGGGCAGAGAAAGCAGAGACATGTCAGGTGAACCATAATCAGCTCACCATGGACTGTGTTTGCAACTTCTCTTCTCCCTTTTTCTTCATCTCCTACATCTGATTTCTCTATGTTCCCTTGCACTGCCCATGATCCTCCAGTTCCTTAGCGCCTCCTGCGCTGGCTCCTGGCTCCTGCTGTGTCCTGAAATTGGAAGCTCCTGGGGATGCTGCACCATCTAGTTAGGCTGGTGGCTAAATCAGGCTACAGTGCTACTGGAGTCAAGTAGTCTTATACTAGTTCTGGTGACAACCATAGCTGCATCTTCAGCCCATAGTACAAATTCTTTGCCCTCAGGCAGAAGACAGGACTTAATATCTTTTATGTGAAACAGGAATCAAGGAATATGAATATTAAGCACTGCAAGACCTTGGAAAATCATAGAATCATGGAATGGTTTGGGTTAGAAGGGACCTCAAAGCCCATCTGGTTCCATGGGCAGGGACACGCCCACCAACCCAGGGTGCCCAAAGCCTCATCCAACCCGGCCTTGAATCCTGCCAGGGATCCAGGGGCAGCCCCAGCTTCTCTGGACACCCTGTGCCAGGGCCTCCCCCTCCCCAGGAAGGATTTCTGCCTCATAGCCCCTCTCCAGCTGCCCTCCTGCAGCTGAAGGCCATTCCCTGCAGCTGAGGCCTGGCCCTCCCTGCCCTTGGCACCAGCCCCTCTCCAGCTCAGTTTCAAGGGACTGGAAGGTGCTCTAAGGTCTTCCTAGAATCTGTTCTTCTCCAAGGTGAAAATCTATTAAACATAAAGAAAGTAGCTGAGCGTCAAAAATGTATCCTTTCTAAATGTAAAAAGAAGGAACAATGTGACAAGGATGTGTCCAAGAAGCAAGAAAGGAGGCAAGACTCTTACTGCCTTGAAGCTGGGACCCATGGTGTGACCACGAGCGTGGTGCTAGAGTGAGGAACCACTGAAAGGACAAACCCATTTCCTTCCCTGCTGACTACTAAGAGGCTGCAGTAACACACATGTGGCAAGGGAACATCTGCGATTTCATCTGCTGGTTTGAGGGCAGGCTCGATCCAACATCAGTCTAATTGCGTTGCCCTGTGGTTTACTGAACCAGTCTGTTCTTGTTCCCTGTGGTGAATACTAGCTGCCTTTAATTCTTCCTTTGACATCTCTTTTGTCCTAGCTTAGGCTAAAAGGATTAACTTCTGAAACGTGCAACCTGGGTATCTCTAAAGCATCCTAAGACCTAAAACCCCAATGTTTAAGTACACTAGTTTTAATGCATCTCTGGTCTTCTTAATACCTTCAGGGGTATAAGCAGGATTTCTATTCTGTATTTATGCAGTATTTTACCCAGGGAAGTCTTAGTTCATGGCCAGGATTCCTATGTATTTCTAAAGAGATCCAAACTTGCCAGTCTGTTCTCTTTGTCTGTCTTTAACTAGCATAGTTCAGCTGCAGACCCTTCATAAAGTGGGTAGGAGCTCACTCAGCCTCACTTACTTGGTTGGAGGGGTGCCTAAACCAAGGTATAGGTCCACTGCAGCAGACTACCATGGAGAACTTCCTCTATGCAAAGGCAAAAGTGTGCCACTGGTCTCCTGGGGGACCTTGAAATCCTTCACCTCTAAGTTTACCCACTGTGACTTTTGAGGAGAGCAGTTTGGTGTAACACAGCATCCCCAGGACAGGACTGCGCTGTCAGCATGGCATCACACCCTTTCTCTGTGGCATCTTCTGAGCATCTGCTGCATGAAGCACAAAACACTCTCTGTGGGACAGACTGTGGGGGCTGGGAGCTTCCTTTCCCCCTCTTACCCAAGCTCTTCCACTTAATTTGTGTCATTTTGTTCAGATGCAGCTGGAAAGAATTAAAATGTCAGCCAGGCACAATTGCCTCCATTGAGATGAAAAGCTGCTGGAAGAAACAATGCTAACAAGCATGGCAAGGAGAAAAAGGGAAAGCCTGGTGCTGTTTAGCCAGTAATAATTAGCCCCAGAAATGGAAAGAAGCAAGACCCAGTGTGGCTCCCGTTCAGTTCAGGGGAGGTCCAGTTAGGACCAGGTTGATGAGTGCTGCTTAATTGTTGTTAATCCGTTACTGGGTGAAGTCTGGTGTCCAGGATGTGCCCATCGTGCAAAGGCGTGTGGCAAGCTGGTTGCAGAGAGCCAAGGCATGCAGAGATGCTGGTAGGATTTGTCTGTTGTGGGAGGTGGCTTGCTCAGATAGGGTGACTTGGGGACTGGTGGTTGTGTGGGTGCAAGGTTTAAGAGATCCTTTGGATGTTCATATGTTATCCAAAACGGGGTGACAGAAAGAGGAGGTTTCAATTGTTTAAGCCAAATGACTGGGTGAAGTCAGGACTCATACCACCACAGCCCAATAAACTACAGGTAAAGAATAATAGATTCAAGGAAACTGCTGAAACTCCACATGCCTTTACTAGGAGAATAAATCAGATGTAGGACTGTTGGATCAGGAACACGCAACCGCCCTGCCTTGAAGACTCAGTATTTTAACCTGTTGGATACCTTTGGAGAAATATTAAAAGATGGGACTAGAAAAGTCTTCCAAGGTTGCAACTCCTTCTGTTCCTGTGTCCTCAGCCAGAGCTCCTTATCGCGGCTGCGTTCCTGCAGGCAGTCACAGAATCACAGAACGTCAGGAGTTGGAAGGGACCTCAAAAGCTCATCTAGTCCAACCTCCCTGACGGAGCAGGATCACCCAGATTAAATCACACAGGAACACATCCAGGTGAGTTTTGAATGTCTCCAGAGCAGGAGACTCCACACCCCCCGTGGGCAGCCTGTCCCAGAGCTCCCTCACCCTCACTGTGAAAAAGTTCTTCCACATATTGGTGTGGAACTCCTTGTGCTCCAACTTGAGGCCATTTCCCCCTGTGTCTCACACTTCAGATATTGATAACCATTGATCAGATCCCCTCTTTGTCTTTTTCTCTCAAGGCTGAACAGCCAAAGCTCACCCAGCCTTTCCTCATAGGGGAGATGCTCCAGGCCTTTAATCATCTTTGTGGCCTCAAACATTTGATGTGCCTGTGAACTCCTCTGGTTTTTGCAAGTTAAAGCAGCTGGTCTAATTAATAGTATGTTCCCTCACCACAAATCTTGCTAAAGCTCAGCCTTGAGGGCTTCCAGGCATTATTTATCCCATATCATGCATGCACAGATACTGCTTCTAGAAGGAGCAAAATGGGAACTGGGCAAGACACGTTAAACACCAGAAAATGAAGGTGACAGGACACCCTGGAAATTGTTTTTGAAGTGGAACTAATATCAGAGAAAGGAAAACAGATTAAAGGAAGATGCAAACTAGCTGTACATGATTGAAATCAAGGGGTCTTAAGAATGTTTTCAGATGTTTTCTTGGCTGGATGTCTGGGAGTTGCTCCATAGCAAAGACCAAGGGAGAACATTGAAAGACTGTTGCTGACCAGTGGACAACTGCACCACATGCACCACGGAATGTGTTTCTCTTATTTTATTAAAAATCCTGGCCCTATGGCAGGCTGAGTTCATACCAAAGTACCAACACTTGAGTACCTTTGTGAGATGGGGGCTGCCCTTCTGTATCTCATCTCGTTCAGTAGGTGTGCTATGACATGACGTTTTCACAGTCCAGTGCAAACACTGGACAGAAGCAAGGTCCAGCACTTCTTACAACTGCTTGTACATACCCCATCCTTTAATCCAAGCAGCATCTTATCTCCTAGTCTGGTGGGACAGAGGGCAGTGATTTGTCTTGATTTGTGTTTTCAAGGGGGAGTCAAGGGTACTCAGACAAAGCCAATTCTTAAAGTCCAATGGTCCAGTCAGACAATTATTCCAGTTAATCCCATCTTCTCAGATAGCAACTGCTTGCTGGGAAGATGAGACTCTTCCCAGGATGCAGCCGGTGAGCTGTGCAATACCCTAAACCGTGTGAAAAATGTCTTTCTCACTCTCCTATGTAAACTTCTTATGCTCTCTGAAGCGTAACATTAGATTACCTGCATAATATTGTCTTTCTGCTTCTTTTTGTTAAGCTTTCTTTGAGCTGAGATTTCTCCAGTGAGGCATTGAAGTGAAAATCACTTCTTGATGGTCCCTATTGTAGTCACTTTCACAATAAATACCCTCTCCCCTTCCTGTTTTATTTCTTCCTTTGGAGATAAGAGGTAAAACGTGACAGTATATGGTCATGACTTCTTTGGCAGGTGCAAGACATGGTCCCAAAAGGGATGTTTCTACCATGCCTGGCACAAAATTTCAGAAGTATTTGAAATAGGAAACAGCCATGTAAGAAACCTCTTATGTAAGAGATCAAGGAGGATGCTATCTGCCATGGTGTCCTAGTTTGAATTGCACTGCAGTTTGGACACACTCAGGACTGCTCTCCTGTGCCTGCCTTGGATACCACAGAAGAGTGGACTTCTCTTGGGTTCTCCTGCTCTCCAAGGAGGGGTTGGAGTCCTCAATAAGCTACAGAATGCTGCAGCTCTTAAAAATTAAAGTGATTAAAGACAGAAACTGCTTCCTGATCTGGGCTGCAGACCTAGTTAGGAAACTGGTGTCTGACACCACTTTTACTTGTGAAACATCTGGAGAATCAGGCCTGGGACTCTACGTGAAGAAGTCGGGCTGAGCCACCACCTGAATATGAATACCAACCCCCTGAGGTTCTGTGGTGCCATTATCATCAGCTTTATGAAAAAGAATTCTTTATTCCAGATGTGGTATAATCTATGCTGGAGAAATCTGGACTTCAAATACAATTTAGGTGCCTAATTTCCTGTCCAGTTCTCATTTGTGTGCTAGAGAAACTCTCTCCCTCAATTCTTTCTCTATGGGTGGATCTCCTACATCCAGAGATGGTACATCTACATGAGCCTTTTTCTTGTCTTGCATTCACTCAATGATAGATGTGCCCTGCAAACATTACAGGAGGCAGGACAACCTGCTAAGTGTATTGATATGTCTTAATGCAGGTTTTGTCCTGATTTTAGGTATTGTTTAACAGTCTGTGGTTTGGTCCAGGAGTTGGTTCCAGGTAGCTTCAGAGAAGGGTCTCCTAAGGAAGCTGATGCTAACCCAAATCCAGCACAAGAAACAAGGACTCTGCCTGGCTTTGCCACCCCAAAAGACCATGACATTATGTCCTTCTGCTGCCAAAAGCTAGTGAGACGCCAGGAAGAAGATGCTGTTTCAAGATGGTGCCCTGTCCCTGTAGTCTGGCTCCTTCAGAGAACTGCTGTCCCTCCTTCTTGGTGCTTCCATCTGCTTCCAGCCTTCCTGAATGCCTGCAGGGGTCTTGGGAGGAGGAATTAACCCTCTGTTAGCATGGCTCTGCATCCCAGGATCCCATCAGGAGGCCAGGCAAGGAGGGCTTTGCCATGAAGGCGGTCTCTTTCCTGTCTCTGCCAAATTGCCCCAGGGTGCCTCATTAAGCCTGCTGCTCCCTCACTGCTATGAAGCTCGTTTCTTTTTTAATGCATGGGCTGACAAGCCTGGAAATATCAAACTCCGCAGCTTCGTGCCCTGCTCAGATCTGAAACGCCGTGCTTCAGAGCTAATTAGCTGGATTTCAAATCAGAAGGGCAACAGGATGCCTTCTCTGACAGCCCTGTTTCATCAGGACCTCCCAGGAAGATAGTTTTAAAGTTGGGGTTTTTTTTTTTCCTTTCCAGACTTGAAATGAAGTCACAGGAAACTTCTTTTTTTTTTTAGGGAAAGCTGGCATTAAATACTATTTTTTTTTCCTTTGCTTCACCCAATACATACTTCCTTTCAGGCAGCTAAGGATCATTTCACACCTATCAAGCACCTCTGCTTCAAGAAGCATTGGGGAGAGACATGTTTGCTTTCCTAGGAATCTCCTTGTATCACCAGTTCCTATCCCAGGAAAATCAACATCATCACAGGCAATGCCTCAGAGGAAAGCTGTGCTTTTTTTGTGTATTATGAGACAGATCCCCTCTGCAGCTGGGAGGCCACCACGATGCTCAGTCACCTGCAGGACCACAGGTTAGGGCTGGAGAGGGGATTCAGAGCATCCAACTGGATTTTCCAAATGATTTCCAACGTTCCCCATCTGAAACCTTAACATCCCACTACAGCCAGGGTATAGCTGGGGATAAGAGCACAGTTTTTGGCTCCCTGTATTGTATGTTGGCCAAAATAACATCAGTGGTGATTTTGTTCTGCTCAGCTTTATGCTGTTGGAAGAGATCTAAGTTTTAGAGGCAGGTGCTTAATGCTTTTTCCAGAGCAAGCATTCACTGTGAGGGAGCATCAAAACCTCTCCCCTTTCATAACCTGCTCTGATGTGCTGCAGAATCCCCCTAAAAGACTCTTGTGTGAATGTGAGCCCACGTGGAGTTGTTATTCCCGCCCCAGCCCATTCAGCCACTCTTCTGCCTTCATCTCTGGACCTTTAATCACCTCTGTGGTGGATGCTGGGTTCCTACCGAATACGTTGCTATTGGCAATTGGCAGTCTTGGGAGCTGGTACAATAAATCCCCACCTGAGCCCTCTGGCGCCAGCTCAGCCAGGCACTTTCTTCTTTATTTCACCCCTCCACACCCCCAATTAAAAGTAATATGTCATTAAGTTGCCTTTAAATTTGTGTTGGTGGGAATGTCAAATGCTCTCACAATACCAGCTCTTACAAAACCTGAGACAAAGAGTCCCACACGAACAGGCTGCCCTCCTTCACTTCGCTGCAAAGTTCTTCACTGCGCATAGAGCCCCAGTAAAGGAAACCTAATGAGACACTGGAGGGGCCTCCAGCAACACAGGATCTGAGACCTGAGGAGGGGAAGTGGTGGTGGTGGGCTTTTAAACCTCTGCAGCATTAGGTTTCAGGAGTTATTTAACTGAGCAGAGCTCGTATTCTCCTACAGAGAAAGCTAGCTGAGCCCTCAGGAGAAGGATTTCCAGTGCCACCCCATGCTGGGGGCCTGATGTCTCCATTTCTGCAGTGATGACTCTCACCATCATGTATCTGCAGAGCAGGGAGGGGTGCAGGTCTAGAGGAGCTGTGGGAGAGGATATTCAGCTGAAAGCTTTGAATTGTCCTACACATGCTGTCTTATTAATCCCTTGCAGTCCTCCAGCGGAAGAGGGAAGGATGATTCATTCCCCGTTTGACTGAAAAGAAACCAGAGCACAAACAGATGAAAGCATATCAGAAAGAAAACTTCTACTCTGCTCTCCTGAATTAGACCTTAATTGGTGGCCCTGGGTGTATTGATGTGGTGTGTGGAGACAGAGATGAACTCCCTCTGCCCATGCTGAGCACTCTGGACACCAGAAAGACCAGAGCAGGGCTAGGGCTGGGACACTACAGCTACATCATGCCCCTGATATTTTGACACTGCACTGCATGTCTGGCCTTTGGTTTAGGTGCCAGATCCTGGCAGAGCAGCTTTGTCCTACCTATCTCCAGCCATGCCACCGTGCTCAGCGAGGCATTGATAGTCCAATGATGACACCAGAACTTGAATCTGTGTTGAGATAATGGGATAAGCAGTCTGTTGAGGCTGCAAAAAGGATACAGGAGCAGAACACAGTCAGCTGAGGACATGAATAAGAAGGCAGCCTGTGAATAACCTTCACACCTCTTCAGGGCACCCAGCCCTTCTCTTGAGCTGCAAAGCTCTTCAGTCTCATGAGTGAGACATTGCTGCTCCACTGTAATCTGTTATGGCTGAAAGCAAATAGTGAGCAGAGAAGGTCTTGCATTCACTGACTCTGCTCCTGAGCAAATAAGCTCTGAGGAGCTAGGAGTGTCTACTGTGTGATCAGCAGGTAGGCATTCAAACTCTGTCTTTGGATTTGCACTGAAATCTCCCTCTGGAAAGGAGGTGACGTGAATAGTTTCCCACATAATGGAAGTGCTGGTGGACAACAAGACAGCAATGTGACCTCAGGGCGAAGGTCCAGTGGGACCTGAGTGCACTGAGAAGAGCGTATCCACCAGGTCAAGGAAGGTTGTCCTCCTGCTCTGCTCTGCCTTGGTGAAGTCAGATCGGGAGTTTTCTGTCCAGTGCTGGGCTGCCCAGTTCAAGACAGACAGGAAACTACTGGAGAGAGTCCAGCGGAGGGCTGCAAGGATGATGATGGGACTGGAGCATCTCTTGTATGAGGAAAGGCTGAGAGGGCTGGGCTGTTCAGCCTAGAAAAGACTGAGAAGGAATCTGATTAATGCTTATAAATATCTAAAGGGTGAATGTCCAGGGGATGGGCCAGACTCTTCTCAGTGGTGCCCAGTGATAGGACAAGGGGCAATGGACACAAACTGGAACACAGGAAGTTCTGTCTGAACATGAGGAAAAGCTTCTTTTCTACAAGGGTACCTGAGCAGTGGTCAGGCTTCTCAGAGAGGTTGTGGATCCTCTTTCTCTTCAGATATTAAAAATCTGACTAGACACTACCCTGCCCAATGTGCTCTGTGACCCTGCTTCAGTAGGGGGATTGGACTAGATAATCTCCACAAGTCCCTTCCAACCTCCACCAGTCTGGGATTCTGTGATGTGCTCATTTCTAGGAAGCAGTGATTAAAACCAAGGCATTCCCTTATCAGAAATGAAGGAAACTTCTGGTCCCACTAAGTGATGGATGTATGAGGAACGGGGAAATGCTGGTGGGACTGACTGGACCTGCCTTTGCCTGCTTTGCATTGCCAGTGTCACAGGAGTGAGCACCCTGGGGCTCATACTTTCTTTTGTGTGCTGGAAAACCAGGTTTCTGCCTTTGGAAGGGAACCAATGTGCAGCTGGACAGACACACGTGTGTGTGCTCTCATGAACCTTATGTGGAAAAGATGCTGATCCCCAGTGTCCTGCCCTGGCTGCCAGCAGCTGGGAGTTTCCCCTACCATGAGTAAAAGCTATCCCCACAGGGAAGCTGGGCCGAGGCGTGGTGTGCCGTATAACGTTACGCAGTATGATGCTACCCAGTATCTCTGCCAGAAGGCAAGAATTTCAGGACTTCTTGTGCCATCTCCTTGTTTTATGAACTACCAGAGGAACTGAATGTGCTTGGATATCACCTAAAAAAAATATGTGATTACCCCACTCTATCGGGGAGATTTGAATTGCTTCACTGGAAGGTGAGCTCCCAGCTCTGCACCAAGTCCAGAGGAAGCAGGCTGTTGAATCAGCCTTGCAGGGATGCAGACAAAACAAGCTGAGCAGTCCCTCAGTTTTTATGGGTATCATTCCAGTCCAAATCCTACTTCTAGCAATGGTCAAGACTGGTTGAATCAGAGGAAGACACGTCAGTCAATGCTCAGTGGGGAGCTGAGTGCATCATCATGTTGGACAGCACTGCACATAATGACGTTTACTTTGGGACCAGTCAGAATCATGCTCTGTCCAGAAAAATTGGATCCTCCTTCCTTCAGCTTGCAGAACTGCAGATGTTTTTAACAGATGCAACCTTTTGCAACTCGAAAAGCTAGCATCCATCCTTTAATTCACCTTCTGTATCACTTGATGACCCAGTTAACAAAGCTATCAGGAAGGATGAGTTGTCTTTGATTTTCAAATTTATTTTCTGTGGGTGACCAAGGTGTTGGAAGATGCTCACAGGGGAAGCAGGCAGGTCCTGCAAGTCAGACAGTGTCTGGCAGAAAAGTGGTTTTGCTTTCAAGGAACTGTTGGTCCTTGCTCTCTCTTGTCCCTGTTTTACAGTTACAGAAACTGACTGATTGAGAAAAGACTCAGACCTTGTCTGTTTAACAAGCTCAGACTTAATTCAGGACTACAAATGGGGTCAGATCTCTTATAAATAGATTGATTCTTGCTGGTGAAGGTTGTTTCTCCAAAAGAAGTTTTGTTTATGGACAATCTGGCTGTTACAACCATGTGAAAGCTACTGGAGGACCAGGCCTTCCTCATCCAAACTCTGAACCACCACAAACACTGTAACATATTACATGTTTTTGAAACCAACAGGCAAGTTCTGTGCTGCTTCAATGCCCCACGCTTGTTGCATTGTCTCCAGACACAAACCATGCTGTCTAGTGTTTTGTGTCTGAGTCCTTCCCAGGTACTCTGAAGTGCAAGGATGTGGTTCACTCAAGTGATGCTCATCGTCTGCCTGGTCAGAAATTTTGAACCACTTTCTAACCCAGCAAAGCTCAGCAGCAAACAATTCAGGTGCTGTATCATGAGGGGTTTGGATCCTAGGACCAAGGCTACAATGAGAGGCCAAACTCTGCCCCAGGGCACTCGGTCACTGTGAGTGTGCACTCAGGAGACCACAGTCCATCACTTGGTTTTATTTGAAAACTACCATCTGAAGTCACGACTATTTAAAGATGATATCTATTTAAAATACACACACACACACACACACACATAAAGGAGATAGAAATAGGGTCTGTGAGGAACGGGGGCTGAGCTTGAATTCTTCCTTGTCTGAACACATGGTGACTTGGCTGCTTTCCACAGATGGATCACAGCTGCTGTTCCTGGGCTGCCAGTGGCAGGGAAAGCACATCTCCCACACATGGTGGTGACGGTTCCCCTGCCATTGCAGCCCATCCCTTCAGTTTATTTGCAGGCCGTTATCAGGCTATTTATAGCTGGCACCTATTTCTAACCCTGCAGACCTACTTGCACATGAGAGGCATCACCACTTCCAGAGTTCCTGGCAAGCCAGGGATGTTTGAAGTGTGACATCTGTGAGGACAAGAGAGGAGAAATCCTGACATAACAGAGAGATGGAGAAGATAGGCAGGGCACAGGGTATCTCATGACCAGAAGGTATCTCCACCTATAAGACACCTATAGTCACTTCTGCTTCATGGGGTTTACAGTATGATCACGGTGATGGGAGACAAACCAATCCTGGGAGAATCCCCAGGGTCTTCGCTTAGTTTTAATGGGTTTTTTTATACTTCTCTCTGCTTCGTGGCTTCTGACTTCAGGCTACATTTCTCCTTTCTCCAATTTTGCAGTTTCTGGACACATTGTCATTGGCTGTTGCGGCCCTGTGGAAAGAACCTCCCTTGGCCACAGGTGCAGAAAACAGAGCCATCTTCTCACTTCAGCTACATCTGGCCTTTCTGCAAGCACTGGGCTGCCCCATGGGACTTGCTGTCTCAAGTGTGCTGCCTGCCTCCCAGCCTGAGCAGCTGGGCTCTACACCAAGCAAAGACCTGGCGATCAGCACCCAGCACTCAGTGACGGCACTGGCTGCTGTCCGAGCTTCTCCCTGCCTGTTATAGCACAACAGCTGTGAAATGCATTACTCAGGGATGTCTATCATTAGGGTCCAGCACTGCCTTCTGATGGCATCTGAACCAAAAAGGCTGATGAAAATTGAACATGCTCGCTTGAGCCAGTATATAGAAGATTCTCTCACTTTAGAGAGTTTTTCCATTCAGTTTGACTCATTTATCCTCATCCTAATTGTGGGAACCAATGGGAGGAGCTCTGGATTCCAAAGGGATCAGAGCCGAAGTGCTGTTTCCAGCAAGACATTTCTGTATGGCCAAGAGGCTTTATGTCCTGGGATTGTATAGGATCCTAAATGACAGAAGTAGGTCTTTATTGCTATGTTTAGGGATGATTATTTGTGCCTTCCTGCCTGCCATGGAAAACTAATTTACATCTCGACTAACACCAGCTGTTTGCTACTGTTGATGAGCTTCAGTCATCTGTAAGTTCTGTCAACAGCATCACATTTTATATATAGTGCATTTTCCAACATGAGCCGGCACTAAGAGCCTTTCCATCCACCTCCCTATCAGAAAACCTCCCACAGAAAGAGCAAACACCAAAAGAACCTCAAACAAATTCACCAGTTTCCCTAAATAAAACTTAACTTGAATTTTGTCTTCTGGGAGGTCCGTGCAGCTTTTGGGAAATCAGGGTGAAGTTCTTCAGGGCATTTTGTGACTCAGTGTTGGTGGTCTCCCTTACATCTCTTGATGGCCTCAGCCCCCTGTTTTGTAATGTCCTTTAGGCACACAATTAGCCTCAACAGCAGGTAACAGACAACTGATAGAGACAGGCAGCATGTTAAAGATGATATTTGCAGGTTGGTGGCCTTTTTTGATGGGGGTACATATATTTTTAGGAGGCTAGGAGGATCAGGAAAGGGTCAGCATGCATTCAGAACAAATGGTGAGGAAGAAGAGTCAGGATAGTGCCAGAACAGAAGAAAGATGGTTAACATGAACTCTCATCAAGATCACAGAGCAAGAACCAGGAGTCCAACCAGAGATTCTATCCTTGTGTTCCCTGCTCAAATCATCTATATGCTATTGGCTTCTTCTTTGCTGCCGCTTTCTATTTATTGCTGAGGATTTACAGAAGCAAAGAATAAAGGTGTATGGTGTTTTGGTTTTGTTGTTGGCTTTGGTTTTGGGTTTTCTTTATTTTTATTTGTAGTTTTTATTTTCCCTTGCAAATAGCAAATAGGCTGTGTTAACTTCATACTTGTGGATAGTTCCCATTTGTGGCTCTGCTATTTCCAGAGATAGGATATCTGTCATTCCTGGAGACATATGCCAGCTGACATTTTTCTCTTAGACCAAAATATAATTAGATTTGCACACACCAAGCACAAGGTTATTGACCACAAAAACAAAAAGACATCACACGAACTGGGGAGAAATCTGGGAGACACACCAATCCATCTAGGGACCAGCAGATAAAAAAACCTGAATAATAGATGGGCTAACATGATACTATCAGGGCCAATGTCCTGTCTGATTAAATCTACTTCATCAAACATCATCAAGGACACAATGTCCCCTTTGCCCATAGTTGGATGCATGATCACAGAATTGTAGGGGTTGGAAGGGTCCTCCAGAGATCATCAGGTCCAACCCCCTGCCAAAGCAGGGTCCCTAGGACAGGTCACACAGGTCGGTGTCCAGATGGGGCTGGAATATCTCCAGAGAAGGAGACTCCACACCCCCTGGACAGCCTGTCCCAGGGCTCCCTCACCCTCACTGGGTAAAAGTTCTTCCCCATGTTGGTGTGGAACTCCCTGTGCTCCAACTTGAGGCCATCGCCCCTTGTCCTGTCCCCACAGACACTGAAAAGGGGCTGGCCAATTCCCCCTGCATCCCACACTTAAGATAATTATAGACATTAATTAGGTCCCCCTTAGTCTTCTCTTCTCTAGGCTGAACAGCCACAGCTTATTCAGCCTCTCCTCACAGGGGAGATGCTCCAGGCCCTTTATCATCTTCATAGCCCTTCTCTGGACTCTCTCCAGGAGATCCCTGTCCTTTTTATAACAGGGAGCCCAGAACTGGACACAACACTCCAGGTGGGGCCTGACCAGGGCAGAGTAGAGGGGGAGGATCACCTCCTTTGACCTGCTGGCCACACTCCTCCGGATGCACCCCAGGATCCCATTGGCTCTCTCAGCCACCAGGACACACTGCTGGCTCATGGCCAACCTGTCATCCACCAGGACCCCCAGGTCCTTCTCCACAGAGCTCCTCTCCAGCAGGTCATCCCCCAGCCTGTACTGATAGAAACAGTTGTTCCTTCCCAGGTGCAAGACTTTACACTTGCTTTTATTGAACCTCATCTGGTTTCTCCCTGCCCAGCTCTCCAGCCTGTCCAGGTCAAGTAAGAAAAAATTATACATGACTTGTATCACATTGCTTAGTTACTCTAAGTCCTCTGCTTTTTGCATCAAGTGGTGGCAAAGCACCCCTGTACTGTGATCATCAAAATGGTTTGCAAGTACTCCAGTTTTAGGGGTTTGTTAGATATTGCCTCAGGCTGGAAAACTTGCAGGCAAGCTGTCTTTTCCAGTCTGGTGTGCTGCTGGCCAGTGGACTGAGGACATGCTAAGTGTTGGTGTGATTGGGGTTCCCTGCTGGTATGCATCCTCAAAGCTGTGCCCTGATGTTTATATTTTCATGCTTAGTGTTGGTACAGATGCTAAATATGGTCTCCCTGGAAGCCTCAGGCTGACTCTGAAAAATCAGCATGGATTCACTCAGTGGGTCTGTGACTATTGATATTGTGTGCATTGACTGCTCACAGGCTTTTTGGGGAAAAGGATCTCCTGGACACACCTGCTGTCAGTGCAAACCACAAGAAAAAAACCAACCCCACACCCCCTACCCCCCCAAATGCCCTCAATATAGTTCAGATTACAGGGAGAGAAAGGGAGTTTTAAAAATCTATCAGCAACTAAGGACTTTGCCAGCACATTTCAACTATCCTGGGGAGCCAAAGAGAGGGATCCCTCTCTCTGCCTGTGACCCAGTGACTGACAGAGTCTATGTCTGTGTTCAGCACATCTTGGACAAGACAAACTGGCAGGTAAATTGGAAGTATTGGGTGAGACAATAATTCAATTTCTCTCATCAGTTCAGTTAATGGCTTTCATTTAGAGGGTTCATGGAGGATCATTACTCTCCATTAAGCTGTCACAGGTAGACACAGACAGATGCTAAACCAGTTTCCTCAAAGCCCTCTACTAAAACCATCTACCTGGAGACAAATCCCTGAGCCTGGCTGTCAGAGGTACCTGTCAAGCACGTGGAGAGCCTGGGAAAGTCCCAGGAGCTAGCCTCAGTGAACTCCTGTCTCTGCAGGAACTCTTCAGGGTGCACAGACTGAAGATGACTTCTCATGTGCTGCAATATGAGGGTGGAGAGAAATTCAACCCAGAAGCTCATCTTTTTCACTGCATGGAACTATGAGCCTGAAAATCCTCTGATGCTGAATGTGTGTCACTGCAGGGAACAGAAGAGTCCTCTTTGTGGGTTGATACTACCTGTCCTCCCTTGGGAGATATTCTTTAATCCAGAATGTTCTTCTGGGCCATGTTGTGGGTGTTTAAACAACTTCAGAAAATTAGAAGTTCCATGATCAGAGTCCCTGGTGCTTATAAAAGCAATGGTGTCTCAGTGGAGTGGATAAGAAATTTGGGTTCCAAAGACTTGGGTCCACACTCTCTTTCTACTCCAGGGTGAGTTTGAAGAGAACACAGCTGCCTCAGGACTGAGGCATCACACACAAGCATTCTCCAAGAAAGGACTGCTTTGGGGTTTGCTTGGAAGACAAGAAAAGTTTTATCTAAGCTTTTTGAAACTGTCAGGAAAAGAAATTTGAAAAAGCTGATGCCATATTCTCAACATCATATTGAACAAGTCTTCTTGGGTGGAAATGTTGTTTCCCCTTTAAATTTCTCTGAGTTTTGCTCTAACTTAGTAAAATTACATCAAACACTTTTTAGCAAGCCCTCCTTTTCCAGTGTGTGGCCATGTCTCCTGGGTAGGACTTGTCATTCCTGTGCTATCCTGGAGCAGAAAAATGTCAAAGAGCTCCAGAAGGCCTTGTGAGGGTGTGTTGTACAAGCTCTATCAACACACTAAATACGGATGACTTGTATGAGCAGGCAAAGCCAGGGCCAGAGATCACATAATCACACAGAATCACAGAACCATAGGGGTTGGAAGGGCCCTCCAGAGATCATCGAGTCCAACCCCCCTGCCAAAGCAGCTCCCTAGGACAGGTCACACAGGTGGGTGTCCAGATGGGTCTGGAATATCTCCAGAAAAGGAGACTCCACACCCCCTGGGCAGCCTGTCCCAGGGCTCCCTCACCCTCACTGGGAAGAAGTTCTTCCCTAGATTGGTGTGGAACTCCCTGTGCTCCAACTTGAGGCCATTGCCCCTTGTCCTGTCCCCACAGACACTGAGAAGAAGCTGGCCATGTCCCCCTGTGTCCCATACGTCAGATATTTATAAATAAGATATTTAATAAGATCCCCTCTTACCATTCTTTTCTCCAGGCTGAACAGCCCCAGTCCATTCAGCCTTTCCTCATAGGGGAGATGCTCCGGGCCTTTCATCATCTTCGTAGCCCTTTTCTGGACTCTCTCCAGGAGATCCCTGTCTTTTTTATCCCAGGGAGCCCAGAACTGGACACAATACTCCAGGTGTGGCCTGACCAGGGCAGAGTAGAGGGGGAGGATTACCTCCTTTGACCTGCAGGCTTAATGAAGGGGGATTCAGGCTGGTATTGCAGATGCCAGCACTAGAATGGCCCACTTCAAATGTCTCAAAATCTTTTGTGGTTCTACAGCTGCTTGGAAAGGCTTGACAAAGAGCTTTTGGATATTGTTAAGGAATGAGACATACTGTGTGAGCACAAAGAAAGGGCTGTCTAGGGAGATGAACTGGGCTGTAGGGTCACAGAGCAGGCAAAAGTCATGACAAGGGGTGTTCTGTGCAGTATGGGCACTTAAAGAGGGCTTGAAGGATTGCTGTTAGGCAACATGCTTCTTGTGGACACCCTTCTTTCACATGACCTCCATTTCTTCTGCCTGTGTCTGATGCATGGGGTAAGGAGACCAGCAACGCAATACTCACAAGAAAGAGAGATGCAATAGGAAGATCCACCTTTAGAGGTTCACACATGATCTGCAAAATGGCTTATTGAGAGTGAAACTCACCACCATCCCTGAAGGCTGGGTTTAGTCTCTGTGACAGGTCACAGACAAGAAATTACTTCTGCCTTGGAGGTATCCACTTGCTCTATAAAAGTCAAAGTAAAGTCTTCACAGAGTATTACCTTAAAGGAGTAATAAGTTATCCACTTACTGCTGGCCAAGGCAGCTCCAAGATAATGTCCTTCCCTGTACTATTCATCTCTTGCCTTTTGCCCAAAGCCTAAATTGTCAATTCTCTGCTTTGTGCCACATTTCTCTCAGGATGGCAGGGGTTTGTTACAACAACCACAACACTGATAATGAGCAATGAGCAAAAGGAGGGTCCTCCACACACCTATAACTCCAGCTTTTTGTCCTCTGCAATGCCTTTCATATAAAAAAAAAGAAAAATAATAAAAGTCCCTTAGCCAAAAATGGAGAAGCGTGTCTTCAAATCACTGATTTTTGCCCAAAGTCAGTTAACTTGGACATACTGTTTTCCCAGTAGAGACAAGACCACATCGTATTTCTGTACTTCTTTCCCTTACTGATAGTCATTACAGTGATTGCTTACTCTAATGTGTGATGCTCAGAGCTCTGGGGTTACCAAAACCTGCCTTCCTACGGGTCCATGCCTTGTGGTTGATTCTCTAAGGTCTAGTAAGGATTGAGGTGTTGCTACAGAGTTCTCCCTTGCACAACCAGTAAGGGTTTTCTTCATTGACTACCAGGAAAAAACCTTTAAGCTTGGAATAACTAGGAGGTCTTCACCTTCCTGTCAAAAGTGATCAAAATTGGACAACATGTTTAAAAATACCTGGGGAAAAAAGAAGAGACCTGAATGGTTTGTCAAGCAAAGACACTTACAGGGAAGCAATCACAAAAGTAGCGTGATTGCATAGTATTCATCTCCCTAGGAAACTAGGGCAAACAACATTTTCATTGTTTTTTATTATGTCCTGCTGTGCATTGCCATCTTCAGTCTGCAAACATCAAACAAGTCACTGCTGTAGTAACCACATATGACATCTGATGCTAAACAGGAGGAGATAAAATCCCCAGTAACAGGGGACCTATTTCTATCTAAACTTCCCAGGCAATAACACTAGAAAACTGTTTTATGAAATGCATAAGATAATGAGAAGCTGAGAAAACATTTTCCCAAAATTCATTTCCAATCCCCTAGAACAATTGCCATCAAAGCTTGAAACTTTGCACTTTGAAACAGTGCAAAGCAAATAAAGCCTTAAATAAGGTCTGCATGATGGCCTGGATGAGTTTGAAGACGTTTACATTGAGATCTCTACCAGCATAGGTTGGAACAACAGGATCATGGCTTAAAAAATAAGACTGGGCAGATGATGTAGCCAGCAGACAGGACATTTCATGGCGCTGTCTCTAGACAGCCTCACATCAGTTCCAAGAATCACTGTGCAACCTGGAGGATCACAAGATGCTGAGCAGCATCAGAGAGGGCAGCCGCTAAAAGGGATGTCAAGGTAGCCTTCTCAAATCTGTTGGTATTAATGGTGATCACTAGAGGTGTCCCTGACAGTCATATAAAAATCTAATTCTTTTGGATAGTGCTTCATTTCCTGCCTCCAAGTCTCTTCCCTTAAAAAGAAACTAAACCAGAAAAAGGCTCTACCTTTGGAAAATGATGTCAAAGAGGCTACCTGAAGCTCCTTTGGCTCTGTCATTTCTGAAAGTCTGAAAGTCTCCATGCTACTCCCAGAGGAAGCTGAGCATCTCCTATGCAGAAAGTTATCTGGGTTATACCAGTCACATTGCTTGGACAGTGTAGCTGATCCACCAGGTCTTCAGTGTGATATGAATGTCCTGGTGGCTGAAGCAGCACCTGTAGGTGAGACAGATGGCAGACTGAATGTCCAGCCCATTCCAAAATCAGGACTCTCGGTTAGCCTCTGAAATTATAAGGTGTTATTTAACCTCAAGAAATCTGCACAGTCACCCAGGCTGGTTTTCCCTGGGTATGATTTGGCCAGCTTTGAGCTTTGTACATTCAGGAGCTTGGGCAACTCTCTCATAAGGAGATGTGTGAAGACCCTTCCTCCATCAGCTGAGGCACCAGCAGCTGAGAGTGTCTAAATTAGGCGCTATCGTTGTTGATATGCTGCAAACTAAACCCAGTGTCTTCAGGAAACCTATGGGGTCTGTCACACAGTGAGTCAAGTCATTGCAGACTCACCTAAGTAGGGCTAAGGAGATGTAGATCCTCCTCAGATAGAAACAGGTTGGGGCAAGTAATTTGCATCCATTTCATACAAAAAAAAACCAAACCCATTTGTGACAGTTGTGAAGCCTTAAAGAAATCAAAGGAACTCCCAACAGCACAAATCATCTAGAAGCATGCTGAAGGTTGAGTGTCTGTTACTGCACATGGATTATTTGGGGGCAGCAGTAAGAAAGGTATCAAACCTTAGTCCTGTGGGTGTTGCAGGCCACAGGGAACATCATGCAGTAGCGATACCAGGCTGGGAGCCCACCAGACTCAGAATACTCTTTGGCCGTTTTGCTGCAGAGAATATAATTTGTTTATTGGTTTTCCTGCTCAAAACATATGGCCATCATTAATAATAATCACTGATTATGCAAGCCTCTAATTGAACACAAGACACCTCAGTGTGCAAAACAGGATAAGAATGTGTTGGTAGACAATCTAAGAAGACAAAAGTGAGGACTGTGCCAGTGTTGTGGTTTAAGCCCAGGCAGCAACCAAGCACCAGGCAGCTGCTTGCTTACCCCTCTTCTTCCAAGGGGATGGGGAGGAGAATGGAAAAAAAACACCTCATGGTTTGAGATGAAAGATAGTTCAAAGGAAGAGAATAATAACAGTAATAGTAATAATAAATATAAACCAAATGATGCACAAATGCAACTGCTCACCATATGTGGAAGGGAAAAAATAAAACCCAAACCCAACCCAACCTGATGCCCAGTGTGTTTCCAAGCAGTGATCCCACCTCCCAGCTCGCTTCCCCAGTTATATCCAGAGCATGATGTTATATGGTCTGGAATGTCCCTTTGGCCAGTCCGGGTCAGCTGTCCTGACTGTGTTCTACCAGCATGAGAAATGCTGGGGCTGTGTTTCCACCCCTGGGACAGTCCATTCCAGGTGTATGGGATTCCCCTCCAGGTGAAAGTGAACGGTGGCCTGTACTCTGCCACCAAAGGGATCCAGAAAAATGCATTTGTGATGTCAACTGTGTCAAAGCTACCTTTGACTCCAGCTCATATTGAAGTTCTTGCATGTCCAGCTCAGCAGCACTCATCAACTTCATTCAGGCCATGACTGTCTACTGTCAGCCTCCTCTCTCCATTAAACTTTCACACTGGCCATATGGGATTGTTAAAGGGTGAGCGGGTTCTTTTGATGGTTCCCCTGGCTCTCCAGTTGGTGAATCAGCTTATGGATGGGGATCAGGGAATCTTACTTGGTGCTTTATTGCCGCTGAAGTAGCTTTGTGGTAGCAGTTGGCAGCCTTGTGGTAGTAATTGGCACCCATTGTTCTTTTCCATTCATTTGGGGGGGTGATGATCTAGAAGAGTGAACCAGAGTGTAGTTTGACTAGGCATCTGCCAATCACACCAAGATGTCATTGTGAATTGCAGCTGAAGACATGACTGCTCACTATTTCTTTCCTACCTTGTCTTGAAGTATGAACTGCCTTGTAGAGCTAGACTCATATAGGAAGCCAATAATTAACAAAATCACTGCTATATCTGCTAACCACAGATTCATCCTTCCAGGTCTTGGCAAGTCCCCTTCAGGGTCATATCTTCCAATACTAATTTTTTTGGGCAGTTTTCAGAGGTAACTGCCATGACACAGAACGGCATATATTATCTGGGGTGACAATTCTTTGGACATTGTATTAGTGAGTCATACGTTTTTATCCCAGAGAAACAAATTCCTTAATACTATAGTAGTGATTTGGACCAAAAAGATACAAGAATTAGAGAAATGAAGTAAAAATGACATGAAATATAAGAATGCTTTTTCTGGGTCAGTTGAAAACAAGTAGGAAAAGGCACCAAAGATAAAGTGAACTTTTCCTACCAGGCCTTCTCAGCTTTTACTAACAAGTGGTTCAGAAACTTCTTGAGCTAAGGCTTGAATATGGTCTTCATTTTCTACTCGTGTTTTCATGGACAAACATTTTTCATATGTCATTTAGGAGTAAATTTCCATGCACCAAGTGGAAAAGAAACATGCCATTTCCGCTTATTTTAAACCTGAAAACAGAAGCTTCTTCAGAAGTTCCTTCAGCAAGAGTGAACAATCCTCTGCTCCTCTGAAAAAATCTAACTCTAACAAGCATCCCAAGTGGATGAATTCACCTGCAATTTATCTAACTGGGATTTTGGTAACTATTCTCCTTGTTGTTATTTACATTTTTCTTTTACTTTCAAATCAGCTTCTTCCGACTTGGCAAAAGGTTCTGCTATGCTTTGTTTCCAAGGAAATACTTGGGTCAAATACAGCAAACAGAAGCTGCTGTTATTATTATTTAGCAAATAGCCCAAACCTTTGCTCTCCATCCAAGCATCCCTCAGGCTTTGAAGAGTTTGGAAATCTAATCCCACTCTGAAGCTTTGCAAACAATTCCTCTCTTTATAATGGGCCAAGCCACAAAGCCAAATCCAGTCATGCCGAACCTTCACGTTGCTCAATACTGGATGTGAGCTCCAATTGCTGCCATGTATTTCCATCTCTGTTATTCATTACTGATGTTAAGCTGTACCTCCTTCTCCCTGTATCCGTAGGAAAATGCATCAGACCAAAACTGATGAGGCTTTCTAATGTTGTCGCTGGTGTTATCGCAGAAATAGATCTATTAGGTACCTTGAGGCTTATTAGAAGCATCTGGAAAGTTATCTATCAAGGGCGTGGGCAAAGACCTCTGAGATTTCACCCTTTTCCTCTCAGAAAAGGCTCTTTTCATTTTCTTTTGCGTAAACAGCTCCAAAATAACTCTGCTGCTTCTCTAGTCAAAATATCACACACGAGGTAAACATACTCCATTTATATTAAAAATTTTGCTTGCAAACTTAGGGGTTTTGTTTTGGTTTAGTTTGTTTTTCCCTCCAGAATTGCACAATAAAAATTTAATGATCCTCTGCATATATTATAGACGTATATGGAGATCTATGCTGCCTGAAAGTTAAGCGTAAGTATTCACTTCATAACAAATTGCTGCAGAGGTTTACGCTGCCTGTAAAACAACACTCAGCATGGGGCAGTGATAGCCAGGAGTAGGCACTTATCCTTTGCTTCTCAGGGATGTGACCCTCTTTAACCAACATTAAAGAGGAAATCCAGGCGAGGGGGTGAGTTAAAAAGCATAATCAGTGCCTGGTTCCTGTGTCTGTGTGTGTTCTTGATTCTCCCTGCCTTCTTGCTGTATGACTTCTTAGTTCTTGTGGCTTTTGGACTCTTCTGTTGAAGGTTTTGAGGTTTCTATGGGCTTCTGGGAACCTGTGACATCTTGGTGGTTTTCTATTAATTGCTCTGGATTGTGTGACTTCATCTTTTCTGCAAAGGAATATTCTCTAGTTCTGGGGCCAAATAATGCTGTTCAGACAAGGTTCATATATCTTGTTTAATGCCAGAATTGAGAGGTCCCCTTTGTGCTGCCTAATGGGGACAGCCTTTGGCGAATGCTCTTCTTCAGACTTCTTGGGCCCTGCCTCATCTCTTCACTGGCATGAAACATGTCACCAACTCATGTTAACACTGAAATGGAATGGAGAACTGCAGAAATGTGATAAAGACCGTGACATGGCATGGGTAGTTCTGCTGGGATATTTATAGACCAGACCTGTTGTAGTTTTATGAGCTGGATGAACCTGGGATGTTACCCAGGGGTCCCTCCAGACAGAGGTTCCTCTGGTTTTACCTAAAGAAGTTCAGATATTTGTGGTGGCTTGACCCTGGCTGGAGGTCAGATGCCCCTCAAAGCTGATCTATCACTACTCTTATTGGCTGGGAAGGAGAGAAGAACTATAACAAAAGGCTTGTGGGTTGAGATAAAGACAGGGAGAGATCACTCACCAATTGTCTTCACGGGCAGAAAAGACTCGACTTTGGAAAATTAATTTGATTTATTAACATTCAAATCAGAGTAATGAGAAATAAAACCAAATCTTGAAACACCTCCCCACACCAATCCCTTCTTCCTGGGCTCAACTTCACTCCTGATTTCTCTACCTGCTTCTCCCCTCCAGCAGCACAGGGGGATAGGGAATGGGGATTGGGGTCAGTTCATCACATGTTGTCTCTGCTGCTCCTTCCTCTTCAGGGAAAGGCTCCTCACACCTCCCCTGCTCCAGTGCGGGGTCCCTCCCATGGCAGACAGTCCTCCATGAACTTCTTCAAAGTGAGTCCTTCCCACAGGCTGCAGTTCTTCACCAACTGCCCCAGAGTGGGTCACTTCCTCCCATGGGGTGCTGACCTTCAGGCTCAGACTGCTCCAACATAGGTTCCCCATGGGGTCACAAGTCCCCCCAGCAAACCTGCTCCAGCACAGGCTCCATGTCCTGCCAAGAGCTTGCTGCAGTGTGGGTTCCCACAGGGTCACAGCCTTCTTCACATGTCTTCACCTGCTCCAGCATGGGGTCCTCCATGGGCTGCAAGTGGAATCTCTGCTCCCCACCATCATCCTTGGGTTGCAGTGGGATAACCTGCTTCCCCTGCAGGGGAATCTCTGCTCCTGTGACTGGAGCACCTCCTGCCCCTCCTTCTGCACTGACCTTGGTGTTTGCAAAGTTATTTCTCTCACATGCTCTTGCTCTTCTGTCTGACTGCAAATGCTACCAATGTGTATTTCCCTCACTTCTTAACTCTGTTGTCCCAGAGGCACTACCACCATTGCTGACTGGCTCAGCCTTGGCCCCAGGCAGGCCCATCCTGGATATGGCTGGCATTGGCTCTATCAGACACAGGGGAAGCTTCTAGCAGCTTCTTGCAGAAGCCTCCTCTGTAGCTTGCTCCTCTCACCAAAAACCTTGCCAAGCAAACCCAATACAATATTGATGCACAGCTGAGTCTTAAAGGGACAGTAGCAGATTTTGTTATCTGTTACTTTAGAGCAAATCTAGAAAACTTATCCTGAGCTGAGGGCAAGTTTACCATCAGAGGAGACAGTTTAGATGGTCAACAGAAGACAACTTACCCTTTTGCACCCAAAGCATCACACTGTGGCACTGGTTCAGGTTTATTCTGGATGATACACAGAGT
Organism: Hypotaenidia okinawae; assembly: GCA_027925045.1. Classification (NCBI taxonomy): domain Eukaryota; kingdom Metazoa; phylum Chordata; class Aves; order Gruiformes; family Rallidae; genus Hypotaenidia; species Hypotaenidia okinawae. The sequence continues at coordinate 213,635,005 of BSDF01000001.1, forward strand.
TAAGTCATCCAGACCAGCTGCTGAAGTCAGCTGCTGAAAGCATATCTGTCAGTTATCACAGAATCACAGAACATTAGGGATTTCAAGGAACCTCAAAAGATCATCTAGTCCAAACCCCCTGCCTTATCTATGGCAACAGACTGTCAAGAGAAACAATACAGCAATGCCAGGACAGCCACCTCTCCCCCTTTTCCAGCTCTGTTCCTGCCTTCTTCCTGCATTTCCTACATCCACAGCATGCCTTCTTCTAGCTCTTAATCAAACCTGTTTTGCTGGGAAGCCTCAGCTATGGCCTGCCTTTGATACCTCCCCAAAGACCTGAAGACCTCAGCCTGATGTGTTTGGTTTTGCTCATCGCATTCACATAGCGCAGAAGTCTAAGCCAGTATTGCTGAGCTCCAGGCTGTACAGTTCATGGAGATGCCTAGTTTTGGTCATTAGTCCTCTCCCTCACCCAACTAGAGCAGTATCACTAAGCTAAGGTAGTTTAAATAGGCAGCTTTTCAATGGTGTGGTGGTGCGACCCAAAAATCTGGCTAGCAATAAACTTTACCCTCCTTCACCACTGCGCCTCGTCTTTGCTTAGTCATCACTTGAATTGGTGTCAGGGGTTCATTTCCCAGGAACAACGTGTCTCCTACCCTGGAACAAGGCTTCCTTGTGACGAGATGGATGCTGTGAACAGAGATGCCTGCCCAGCTGGAGGGTTCAGCTCCAGGGGTGAGGGCTGGATGCATCTTGTGCAGAACAGATGCTTTAATATGGTCATTTCTTCTGTTGCAAAAGCCAACTCACTGCTAAGCGTAACCCTTTCCATGTTCCTTGCTGGGACCTCTTTACCATCAGCACAGATGTCCACTCAGGGGAATTATTTACTTTTTCTCTATTTATGTATTTTTCTGCCAGACAATGAAATAAGAGGGGTTAGCCCTCCCATCCTCGACTGGATGTTTATAACAAGCCAGTTCCAGCTCTGGAAGAGCCATCTGCAGCTCTGGAGGAGTCTTGTGTATTTTACAAGACCTCAGAAATAAAGAATGCTGATAAAGATACATAAAACCCTTGTGGGAGACCATGCCCTGTGACCAAGGAGTGGTGACTACGTTTTGTGCTCTGGATAAATGCATGGTGAGAACACCAGTGAATAAAGACCTGTGTATAAACAGCAAGCAGGGGACACAAATGCATTTCCATTATCGTTTTGACTTGACTCTATCCACCCATAATTCAATGGCTCCCGTTGCCATAGCAATGGAGTGCCTTACCATTCTCATGTTTGTGGGGTTGTTTTTTTTGCAACACCCCTGTGAGTTGAGGAGGCATAGTCTACATGTGACAGATAGGGAAACAAAGCATGGCAGGAGGCTTTAATCCCCCTCTTTCAACACCTGAGTGAAATAGAGGGTTCATTTCAACACCCTTACGGCAAGGTGGGAGCCAGACATCAGGACCCCAACACTGACATGTCTTAAGTGTCTTCCTGCCCCAGGGAAGGGGGAATTGCAGGTGTAAGGTGTTTTACCAGTTAAAGGGAGCCTAAGTACAGTGCTGAGAGTCAGCAAAGCTTGGCTGGAGGGGGGTCTCTGGAACATCACAAAGCTGAATCCAAAGACAATCCCTTCTCACCACGTCCCTGATTGCTCAGATACAGCAGTGCCCACAGGTCTGTGTATACTTGGAGCTGGAGGCACCATCTCAGAGGGATTAATTTGTGGTGACATCCCTCCCATCAGCTTCATCCACTCAAGGTGGGGTGTGGTGGGAGCTTCCTTTGAAACTCCCTGTTTCTGGGCAGCTATCCCATCTCAGTCCCTTGCTGTAGAGCAGTAACCAAACACCACTTATCATGCACACACAGGGCCCTCAGATTTGAAAGGACAAGATAACACACTGTATGAGCAGAAAATTAAACTAATTCCCTCAGTGTCCAACCCTGTGCCATCCAAAACTCAGTAATTAACATTTTTACTCCTCTTTCTTTTTTTCCACAGCAGTTTTCATAAAATCTGAAGATGATCTTCCTGAAACATCACCAGACTGCTGGCAGCTGTTACTTGCAGAAAGAACCTCTCGTTTACACCCCTGGTCCTGGAAATTTAGCACTTCTGTTGGGATGTGAGGACTGTAGCTGATCACTCTCCCCGGCATGATGGCAGGCTTAGCATACTGATGCATGAGGACCTACAGGCTTTGTCATGTACTATTTGTTCTGTGTCCACAGCACAGAGAGGACTCTCCATGTCTTAGACGTCTCTCTCTGGTTTTCCTCTTTAAGGCTGTGTTTGTCTACTCTCATTTTACATCTCCCTGCTTGTACACTGCATTTCAACATTCTCTTCCTTGTGGGAGGACCCTCTCCTAACCAGTTTCTCTCACATCCTATCCTTCTCAGTCCCAATCCTCATTGATACTCTTTGGTCACTGCTATGTTGCTGGAACATGCAAAACAGAGTAATGGTATGAGGTAGCTTTTGGACATGTAGATCAACTTTCTATCTCCTCACTCTCTCCCTAGGTCCTTCCCTTCCTGACTACTGGGATGATTAATAGAATAAAACATCTCTCCTCTCTTCTCCTCTCCTTTTGCTCCTCTCCAGCAGCCACCCATGCATGGACACCTTGTAGAACTTGAGGAGCCCTGGAGTATCTGAGATGTCTGCATGATGTTGATAATTGGTATAACACAGCTTATGGGAGGCCCTAGCCATTGTTGAAGGGTCAGTAGAAGACTAGGTGTGACACCTCAGGGACCTCAGAGGGCATTACAGAAACAGGTAGGGCTGATTTGTGGGACCACACTAGGGTATTTAGTGGAATAAGATATAGTCTAGGGCATTGCAGCTCTGGCAGAGCATGGAACTTTTACCTGAGACATATCTGACACCACACTGTTGTGTTAGATGTAGAGGACATCATGTATGTCACTATATACATGGATGGGGGGCAGGGGAGCAGCATGCATGGAGCTCCAGGCTCCCTGATGGCTCCAGTAATACTAACTGCCATAGGAGTGCGGGGACCCTGTGGACATGTATATTATATCCTGGCATCAGCTGGAGGGCTGAAACCCACATCAGTGCCACTGGAGGGGATGCAACTGCCACCAGGCACAGCTGGGAGGGGGATTTTTACAGCTGAAGGTCTGTGCTGGGAGGAAAGATTTCAAAGGGTGTCAGAAAGGGAGGGGCAATCTCGATGTCCAAGGCATCTTTTGAGGACTCAGTTTCTCACTGAATGTCCATTGCTGTTCATCTAAAGAGACTACTCACCCAGTGCTCTGGTTCTGGGCCAGTCAACCACCTCAGTTTTAAAGCAGGGCCTTCACCTTCCCATCCACAATGTCTTGGCCCCACTGCTCTGGAGAGGACAACTTTCCTTCTCCTCCCTCAATGCAGCAGGATGGTGGATCAACCACAGGCTCTGCAGCTACCCAACCCAGAGCAAGGTGCTAGAGATGCAGCACACCAGGCTGGTAACACCATCCTCCCCCATGGCCACCGGGTCTAAGTATCACTTTAATCATGGCTGAGGGCATTCCTGTTCCCTGAAGGAATGAGCTGGGTGTTTTTCAGGCACCATGCTTCATTAAGTGTTTTTATAGCATCACTTTACAGCTGCAGGGTGCAGTAAGTGGGGGGCTGCAGCTCTGACTTACTCATTAGCGCAAGAACTCTTACATACATGGCTTGATGAGACCCAGTGATCTTCTGAGCAGGAAAAAAACCCCTCAGAACAACATAAAATCAGGAGTGGTTATAAGCCTGGCATTAGGGGAGTCCTCTGAACTGTCTGTCATCCTCAGACATTCACCACGAGGGAAACTTAATTAAAAGGAGGCGCTGAGAGAGGCTCACCACTCTTCTCTCCAGAGCAGCTCACTGCTTAATTGGAGAAACAAACTGTTCTCCACGGCTTAGCAGAACAGCCAAGGCTCTTCTGGATGGGAGGTTGCTGAATATGAAAAGAAAGTTTGAAGTCAAGGCAATATATTTCACCAGCACTGATTTCAGCTTGCTCTAAGGATCAAAATCCTGCTGGTGACAGTTCAGTCTGAATGATGAACTGGCAGATCAGACTTGGACTCGATAAAATATGTGGCTGGGAGAACAGAACCTCCCCCCTTCCCATGTCGTGCTCTCCTGTTTTGCTTGTAAGTGCTTGTGTCCTGCAGAAATCTCTTTCCTGGGAAAAATACCCAACCAAACAAAACCAAAAAGCCCAACCCAAAACAACCCTTTGACAGACCAGATGCTGATGCATCACATCTGACTCCCAGGGAGCGGACTTCTGTGGGGTTTGGGTGTAAGCAGGGAATTAGAAGGCAGCCCAGGGACCAAGCTAACCCCAGCCAGAGCTGCTTTCCAGCCTAACCAGTCGGGTAAGTGCGCAGTACCAGCGAGGGAGCGCTCTCTCGTGGGCTGCGTGAGGCATGAGCAGAGCATGTGTCAGCTACGCTGGCCCAGAGGTGATTAATAAAGAAAATAAAGGCTGTGGAAGAAAGACATGACATAAGCCAGGGCGGCAGTAAAGCACAACCAGATGTCCGGTCGTTTTGATCTTCTCGAAGAGCCAAGGGAGAGGGAAGAGAAATAAGCCCCCCACAGTGTCAGAGACGCTTCCAGCACCACGCTGTGCTGCTTCAGCCAGATGAGATGAAAGGCAAGGTCCAATGTGTCACATGCCACTGGATGGGGTTTGTGAACCACAGAAGTATGTAGGACAGCTAGCTGCGAGGCATAGGCATGGTGAGTTTGCTCTAACTTCACAGAATCACAGAATCACAGACTGGTGGAGGTTGGAAGGGACCTCTGGAGATCATCCAACCCAACCCACTGCTAAAGCAAGGCCACCTCAAGCACGTTCCACAGGATTGTATCCAGGAGGGTTTTTAATATCTCAAAAGAAGGAGATTCCACAACCTGACCCAGCATTCTGCCACTCACAGAGTAAAGATGTTTTTCCTCATGTATAGGTGGACCTTCCTGTGTTCCCATTTGTGCCTGTTGTGCCTTTTCACTGGGCACCACTGAGGAAAGTCTGGTTGCATCCTCTTGAGATTTACCCTTAAGATATTTATAAGCATTAACCAGACATTCGCCCAGTCTTCTCCAGGTAAAACAGCCCCAGCTCTCTCAGCTTTTCCTCAAATGAGAGATGTTCCAGTCCCATCATCATCCTCACAGCCTTGCATTGGACTATCTCCAGTTGTTCTCTGTCTGTCTTGAGCTGGGGAACCTAGCACTGGACACACAACTCCAGATGTGGCCTCAACAGGGCAGAGCAGTGGGGGAGGAGAACCTCTCTTGACCTGCTGGCCACACTCTTCTCAGTGCCCTCAATTTCCATTGGCCTCTTGATCACGAGGGCACACTGCTGGTTGTGGAGAGCTGCATGCCCACCAGCACTACTAGGCCCTTCTCCGCACCGCTGCTTCCCAGCAGGCCACCTCTAACTGTACTGGTGCCTGGCTTTATTCCTCTCCGGGTGCAGGACCCTACACTTGCCCTGGTTGAACCTCATTAGGTTCCTCTCCGCCCAACTCTCCAGCCTGACCAGGTCTCACTGAGTGGCAGTGCAGCCTTCTGATGTGTCATCCACTCCTCCCTGTTTGGTATCATCACCAAACTTGCTGAGGGTACACTCTGTGCCCTCATCTATGTCATTGTTGAATGTGTTGAGTAAGACCAGACTGAGCACTGAACTTTGGTGCACACACTGGCTACAGTACTGGTCACAGCCCTCTGGGCTCTGTCCTTCACCCAGTTCTCAACCCACCTCACTGTCCCCTCATCCAATTCACGCTTCCTAAGCTCAACCTATGAGGATGTTATGGTGTCAAAAATCAAGGTAAGCAACCACTGCTCTCCTTTCATCAACCCATCTGGTGATGCCATTATTGAAGGCTATCAGACTGGTCAGGGATTATTTCCTCCTCATGAATCCATGCTGATTACTCCCGATAACCTCCTTCTTCCCTTTCTATACCCCATAATAAAAGGGAAGTTACTCCGCTCACTTTGCACCCACATGCCCATCTCTGTGGCATCTCATGGCAGACCACCTTTCAGAAACTAGAAGAGCCACCAGAAAACGCCAGGAAAACAGCTGGATCCTTTTTCAGCCCAGCTCTAATACATGGAGCTGAGATAATATTAAAAATATTTATTCCTACAATTAAGCATATCCTTATGTAATTTACTGTATTGAGGTTCCTTCCAGTCCAGGACAACTTCTCCTTGTCCTTTCCACTCAAAGGATAATGCGGAGAGGTTGGGATAGGACCAGAACCAGAGTTCGATAGTGCTGTGGATGAGCATCTTCATCAGCTGAATACCTGATGGTATGCTCATACTACTCCTCAAGATCCTCCCTGCCAGTCAGCCAGATAGGAAACCTTTTAGCAGATCCTCAGCTAAAGAGTCTAGTGCTCAGGAAAAACAACATAAACTGCTCAGTAGGAGGTAAATCGTGGCTTGCACACATGTCTGTGGTCTTACAGGGGAAGCAGAAGTGACAAGTCTTTGCTGCACCTGCTGCAACCTCTGCTTGGTATTTCAGTCACAGTGATGCTGATCCAGATGCAGGCTTGGGAGTGTTTCGTGCTCTTTGAAACACAGGAAAAGGCAATCTGGGTTCTTTGTGTCTTACTGTATAAGACTATGTGGTCTGCTTTAGAGACAGCTGCACAATGCAAAGTGATAGAAGAAAGGAGGGAACAATTGTGTCCCTTTTCCACAGCATGAAGCCAGCAGTGCTAGTAAGGAAAGGCAAGCTGCCCTCCCCATTGCTTTGTCTCTAATAAATACATCCAAGAAGCAGGTGGTCCTAGAACCTTGGGAAGTGGTTTCTCACAAGACCTCTCTGTTTTGCTCACCTATGAGCACTGCAAGCCTCACAGAGACACTCTGACATCACTGTGAGAGGTTGAATGAGAATTGGCCTGGCCAGGATTGGGGGCTGGGCTCAAATCACATATGAGGCTTCTTGGTCTCCAATGGGGAGTGAAAGCCAGTGAAGCTGGAACCATGGAAAGTCAGGGTCAGTCCATCACAGCCAAGGGGCCCTAAGTTTAGGAAAGTTCTTTCCTGAGCCTTTCCTCAGAAGAGGGGTGGTCAGCAGGGACAGGGAGGTGATTGTCCCTCTCTACTCTGCCCTCATGAGGCCCCATCTGGAGTCCTGTGTCCAGAGCTGGGGACCCTGATACAAGGGACCTCATTGGAGCGTTCCAGTCCCTGAAGGGAGCAGAGAAACAGGAGGGGAATCTTTTAAAAGCATAGATAATGGCAGGACAAAGGGGAATGGATTGAAGCTAAAGGAGGGAAAGTTTAAATGAGATATAGGAAGAAGTTCTTTCCAGAGAGAGTGGTGAGAGGCTGGAACAGGTTGCCCAGAGAGGTGGTGGGAGCCCCATTCCTCGTACTGTTCAAGACCAAGTTGTATGGGGCCCTGGGCAACCTTGTGTAGCTCCAGGCCTGTAGGTTGGTGTCCCTGCCTGTGTCAGGGGAGGTGGAACTTTATGATCCTTGGGGTCCCTTCCAATCCAGACCAGTCTATGATTCTATGACCCACCTCTGACAAATTCCCCTGCAGCTCTCTTTATAGATCCCTGCACACATTCATGCCACCTGGTCTGGCATAATTAATAAGGTGGTTTCTAGGGTTGTTTCCCCAGATCTGGATGTTGCTCTTGCCTTTTTTCCATGGCTCTGAGCATCCAAAATTCCCATTCTGGTTTGCAGAGCCTCTCAGCAATGACTATCTGTGCCTCGTGTCTGCTACCCATCCACAGCAGCACTGGAGGTACCAGAGCAACACACAGTCAGCCTGAGAGGCTTATCATTATCGGCTTAGGAGATGTAGGTCTTCAGGGAATTTTAATCAGCAGAAACACTTTCACACCCAAAGGGACAAAGATATTATCAATTCTGTTAAATGGGCACCAGAAGAGCTGATCTGCAGCTCTTGGGACTTCTCTTCTGTTCATCCTGGACGAAATAAATTGCTATGCTGATCCCCAACTGCTAATGCTCTGTCTCTTCAGCCACAGGTGTACTTATAAAGCTAGATTTCCAGGAAGGATTTCCTTTTCCATGAGGAATATGCTGTTTGGTTTGGTTTTTTCACTGCTCTGGAAGGAACCCTTCATAGTAGCCACCTTGAAAACCTGTACCAGGACACTGCAGGCTGCTGTGATTTAAAAACGCCTGTCTGTCTTCTGGGTCAGTGCTTACTTCCTCCAGCAGTTTTGATCTGTTTTTTCCCTCCCTCCCTCTGAGGGCATGCCCTGCTGTAGGGTACCATGCGGTGCAGCAACAGATAATGGGGACTTAGCAAGGTGTTAGCCTGGATGTGCATGCTTCAGATGAAGGGATTAACATCCAGGGGCTTGTCTGGGACTCCCACAGACTCCAGGTCTGAAAGATGGCAATGTTTACACTGGGATTTATCCTGTGCCTTGTTTCTCTCAAGGTCCTAATTAAATTATAATTACTTTAAAAAAGATCCCACGGTTGTCATGAAGATAGATAAGAATGATTATTTTATTTTTGTCCCCCCTTCTGTAGTTAGTTGAATTGCAGGTATTGGTGGTTATATGATGGCTGGGTGGCAGTTGGGACCAATTGTTGCTATACTCCCAGGAGACAAAGAGAGATATTGGGGGTGTTTGTTATCTCTAGTCTGAGCTTTACCGAAGAGTTAAAGCATGTGCTTAACAGATGTGTCACTCTAGCTGGGTTGACTGAGTTTGAGCTGCACTGCAAAATAACCATCCGCAACAGCCCATGACGTTCATATCTCCCTTGGAAATAGGCACCTCGAGGGCTGACTTTACAACTGACAATTAAAGGGCACTAAAATGTAGGTGTGCTCAGAAACTGGGTACACTGACCCTCGTTAAGTTTTGTGGAAAGGAAGTAAAATCAAAATACGCCCTTCAGAGAGGGTCCTCAGAAAGGCTTTAAATAGAGTTTTTTAAAAATGCCAGTAGAAATTCATAGAGTCATAGAATCTCCTGAATTGGAAAGGACCCGTATGGATCATCAAGTCCAACTTCTGGCTCCACACAGGGCCAGCCAATTCCTACAGATCTGGCAGTCTGAAATACAGCCAGTTAGCTGCCAGTAAATTGAGCAGGGGCTTGCCCATCCCTGTGGGAACAGAGGGAATTAGTGGGAAGGCTTGGGCAGATCGTGGGCTTTCCATGGAAGAGGACTTTGCAGGGAGTCAGCAGAGCCAGACTGTAGCCAGGTGGTGACACTGCTAGAGCAGCCCACACACATGCATATTAAAAAGAAATAGCAGCAGGAGAGAAGAAGCCATCAGATTGCTCTAGGCTATTGACTGCTAAGACCTTCCACCTACTCAGGAAAGTTCATTCCTAACACATGATCCATATTCAGCCTGGAGAAAAGAAGGCTCTGGGGAGACCTTAGAACAGCCTTCCAGTCTCTGAAAGGTGCCTATAGGAAAGCTGGGGAAGAACCATTCCCAAGGGCAGGGAGAGACAGGACAAGGATTGATGGTTTTAAACTAGAAAAAGGGAGATTTAGGTTGGATATTAGGAAAAGTTCTTCACTATGAGGGTGGTGGATCCCTGGCCCAGGTTGCCCAGAGAGGTGGTGAAGGCCCCATCCCTGGAGACATTTAAGGTCAGGCTTGATGGACCTCTGAGCGACCTGATCTAGTGAAGATGTCCCTGCTCACTGCAGTCGGATTGGACTAAATGACCTCTAAAAGTCCCTTCCAACCTTACACATTCTAAGTTGCTGTGATTCTATGATTGATTAATTAGCAAATTAATAAAGTGTGCTGTGCCAGTAGAACTCTTATGCAGAAGGAGTTGGGTGTTGGGGAGCACAGATGCAGTCGGAAAATTTTTTTGGGCTGCATGGACATGCATCTTAGAGCCTGAAGTGGTTTCTTTGCTCCCACATGATCTTCTGCGTAACATCAGGCAAGTAATTCAGAAACCTTGCTTAAAAATGCTCTCCTGAGTGCTACATGATGGAATTCTACAGTTTCAAGAGAAGCAACATACTTCTTTGGTCTTGCTTCATCCCACACTAAAAAGAACAGAAAGCTTTTGGTCTAGTAGATGCATTATTTCTGCAGCCTAGGCTAGATAGTTAAACTTTGTGTGTCCTCAGCTTCTAAACTTTTAAATCATGATAATGATGCTGTTCTACCACCAAATATCAGCTAGATGTTTGGGCATCCTGGTAACAGGTGACAAAGGTATATGTTGTGGTGGGCAAGGTAAGAGGTTGAGGAAGTTATAACCCCAGTCTCGTGTGGCCTGTGCTATGGTTCAGTGTCTAGGTTAAAGTCTCTCCAGCAAACCTTTGAAAGCTCAGATGTTTAGATAAATTTGTAAAACTGGCTATTTTCTTCAAGCTATCAAAGATGCCGTAGGCTGTGAGGCAGCTATTGGGACAGAAGTTGTTCATTTTCTCTGTGGGGTTTGTAAAGCCTTGGTGTAAAGGAAATGCAACTCAGTGTTACGTTCAAGCTTTATTTCAGGATAAATGCCATTTATCAGATCTGGCAGGATCTGATGAATGCTCTAGTGAGGTTTTGTGGTTGCGGGAAAGTTTGCAACATAGCACAGGGTAAGTCATCATGCAAAACATCAGCCAACAATTCCTAAGTCCATTGACGCATTTGGAAGTCTTGTTGCCATTCGCCATGAGCAAGGTTGGCCAAAACCCATCATTCTTCATCTGCCAGAATACTCAGTGTGATATTTTGTTTTGGTTTGGTTTTTTGGCTGCACTACAATGAAAACATTTCTTTTTTTTTTTTTAAATATCCAAGGAACTACAAGCTTCCTGAACTCTACAAGCACTGGGTGGGTTTGTTGTTCCCCTCAGGTTTTCTGTTATGTCCATCAAAGAAATCATCATTGTCAGTGAGCTGCTGTGGCTGGTTTCCAGGTTTATCCACGTGGGCCAGCCTTGCAAAATGTATATCAAACTCTCATCTGCTCTTGGCTTCCATGCCGATGAGACAGACCTGCTTGATATCTTTATTTCCAGATAAAACACCTGGCAATTTCTTAGGTCTCCAGACATAGGTCCAGACATGTCTGAAGTGTTTATTTATTTTTTTTTTAAGTGTAAGATGTTTCAAGAAAAACATTTTAGACTCTTTGGACAAGTGCTTTTTCAGTTAGCACCACATGAGACATCCTACCTCTTTCAGTACCTGGCTTTAACATGCTTATTAAAAGTCCAGTCTTGCTAAGCCTCATGTAAAGAAAATGATGAACAGTAACCACTTCTTTGGCTGAATCATAACTGGATTCTAAGAGTTTTTTGAAATGTCACCTGGGAGGAGACCATTTCTCTATGTATTGTACATAATGAGCTTCTGGAGAAGAGGCTGTCAAACACTCAGGTTTTGATGCCTAAATAAATAGAAATATAAATACCTCATCTGGTGTTATAAGGCTGTTTCCTGCCAGCTCTAATACTGGCTATCCAAACTACCTGCAACATCATGTATTCCACTAATGCCAGTGCCAGAGAGTTCAGATCTCACAGGCTGAAAAATCATCTTTCAAGAAAATCACATGAATGTAGCTATTTGGGGAAAGAAGCAGACCCACTTGAACCTGACTCTACAGGACTCTTCAGGGCTGACATATAGCCACTCTGATGGAAACCAGATAATCTGGAGAAAAAGGGTTTCAGCATGCTGGAGTGCAACTTGAAAACAAGATAATGTGACATAGCAGGATACTCCATCCCCAAAAAACCCAGCCCCACCAAAAACTTGGGATATCAAACCCTTCCTTTACTGTATGGCCAAGAATCTGATATCAGAACAGGGTGACAACAAGCTTATTCAAAGTCATGGAAAGGACAAATTGGAGAGAATGAAAGGATGGAGGTTAACTAATGCCAGGCAGTGAGGCTGGAGCGATAATAGATCTTGTCAGTCTGACTTTACATAATTTTTGTGATCGAGTCACAAGTCTGGCATGTAAAGTCAAGTGGTGACATTGTCTTCTTAGACCCCTATAAGTTGTCATCCTACTGAAAGGTGATATTGAGAGAGGGAATTAGTGCTACATAGTCAGCGTGTCCATATCAAAAAGAAATAAAAAAATATTAATTGATATTTCAAAATAAAATAGCAGATGAGGAGCCTCCTTTGGTAATGTTTTCTATTGGAGACTCTGGGATCTCATTTTTTCCAGCGCTGTTCAGTAACCATATATCATTTATTGGAAGACACAGAAAAAATCATTATTCATAAAACTTGCAGATTGGTTTGGACCTTTCATTAAATGGACATATTTGAAAAGTATCCACCAAAATAAAACCAGATGGGTTTTTATCCATCTGGGAACAAAGAATTCATACCACATTCCGAAGGCAGACATTTGCATTAAGGAAAACGGAGATGGGCTTGAAAATAGTGGTGCTGCAATTGTGTTCACCTGAGCTATAGAATTAAAGTGGAGGAAAAAATCAAATAGGTGATAAAATATGCCATCACCTCTACATTGAGCATTAAGGAGTGAGGCTCGCTAATGGATATGGGTTTTAATTTAGCAAAAAAAAAAAAAGAAGGAAAATTAGAAATTAATGTCAAAAGAGAATTGCAAGGATGAAATCCTGAAAGAATGGTCTATGGCAAAAGCCTTAAGGAGCTGTTTATTTATTTTGCTCAGAGGATGACTAGGGTGTAAGCTAATTATGGTGTGCAAATGTCTACGGGGAGGTGATATTTATTGTGGTTCTTGGGTTTTTTTTGTTTCACAGGCAAAGGCGGAGTGAGAGCCAGCTGAAGGAAGTGAAGCCAGACACACTAGACATTAAGTGGGTATTTTTAATGTTGAGGGTAATTAACAGTTGGAATAATAGACGTGGGAACCTGGTAGATCCTCCAAGGCTGGAGATTTTAATTAAAGCTCAGAGGACATGAAGAAAGGCTAATGGGAACGCTGCCAGGCTGCTCTGCCTCGATTTTCTCTTTAAGCCATGGAGATATGAGACTTTTTTGCAGGGAGAGTCAGAGCAGGAGCCAAGGCTTTTCCCTGCCTCTCTCTGCAGAGGGTTTCCAGAGAAATCGGCTTTACTCAGCGAGACACCCTTCGGTATAATTCCTTACAAAACACGATTTATTTCCAGGACGCTTGAAGAGCTCCGACCATCAGCAGCTCCTGGGAGGTGTTTTGGCCAGGCTGATCTGGGAGGTCAGACCGAGAGATTAGAGCACCCTCTTCTGCTCTAAAACATGAAGGCAAAGCCATACAGCTGCGGCTCCAGCTTTCCGCGGGAGATGTGGCTGTAGGAATGTGTGCATCCCTCTCTCCACTATTCACAGGAGACTGCTGGGAATTGATCCCGTGGTGTGCAAACCAGCACAGCATCACCAAGAAACCTTCACTCTATGATGTAGTTGTTGCAGTAATGATGAGCTTAATATCTGAGAGAAAAAAACATGCTCAGGGTCTTAAACTTTAATGTTAATTCAAGACAGATTAATTACCTTAATAACTTTTTTTTCCCCTTTTTTTCCTTTTTTTTTTTGGCCTCAGGTGCATTATTTTCCTTGCTTGTTTGTTACCAAGGCAAATCATGCAATGGCAGGACCTCAGCTTGTTCTGCAAAGGTTGGGGTGTTACCCCCAGTCCTGGATACCCTGAGCACAGGACAGATGTCTCAGAGCTGTTCAGGATCACCAACTTTTCCTGTGGAGAGTGGACTCTTGTCATGGGGATTACTTGATTGCAGGAGGGTCTTTTCTTTCACTGGCAAACCAGGAGCAGAAGAAAAAGGAGAAAATGATAAAGATTTCAAACCATTTGGCTATGGAAAAATAGGAATCTTTAAGGGTCAGAATAATTATGCTAATAAAGAGAGCTCTAAGTCAATTATTTTTCAATATTTCACCTTTGGGTGCCTGAACCACATCTTTTTTCAACACAGGATATTTTAATGCTATAAACATCCCCTCGAAAGGAGTCACTAGAGCTACTCCAGGAGACTTTGAAGCTGCTGACCCTGAGTGAAATTAAACTGTGCAGTGCTGTTGTTAATACTGGAAGAACTGGGACAGCAGTGAGCATACAATGTATGGATAGAATGTAGGTATGTTTGTAAATAGATAACCCAAACTCTTAAGTTCAGTTTTAAAAAGTTGGACTTGTAGCTGCAAAAGCTTTATTTAATTTCATGCTTTGATCAAGACCTATTGTCAAAACTTAATGCACTAGTAGCTTACAAAGCACCTTTCTCAGTTTAAGCTTGATGTTAGTGTGTTGTTTAGGCACTTCCCAAATGTGAAGCTATTTGTTAATTCCTGATAACCATCTTGAGCTGTACCGGTCTTCAACGAAGCACATGTCCACCAACCTTCCTGGATCTGGGCTGTGCAAGGAAAATAATGAATGGAAGGAAACGAATGAAATGACCTGCTCTTCCCACCTCATCTGAAAGGCTTTGTGGCTTCCCATAATCATTAGTCATGAAGAGAGAACTGCTCCTCCACACACACCAAAGAGACATGTACAGTTTATATGATGTATTTGAGGTTAATACTGCTAAAGGGTTGAATTATAAATGGTTCCCTCTAGACTACAAGTGCTGGTCCTGTGACCTCAGATGAATTATTGCAAGGGGCTTCCTAGCTAGGACAGGCATGAAGACATTTGTGGTCTGGTCGGGATGATAGTTTTATTGCCAGGTCCACTGGGGAAGGAACGTGTCTGGGAGTGTGGAGGAGGCTAATGGATTGCTCAGCGGTAGGGAGAAATCTGGAGGACCCAGGGAAATAACCAAGAAAGTTTTGATACAAGTAGAATGGCATGATGGGTACAAGGAAGAAATGGGGAAAAGGGGAACGAAACACATCAGCAGGTAAAGCCCAAAAGCAAATATTCTGCTTATCCCAAACCTCCAATAGCTCTTGTCTGTACTGCTTACAGGGCAGGAGAGGAGCTATCCCCGCTGCCCTGCACAGAGACTTAAGGAGCTGTTCTGCAGGGGCAGAACCCAGGAGCTAAATCCCACTAATCCAAGGACAGAGCTTTAAGAGGCCATCCCTACAATTACTCTGATAGATATGAGTACCTCTCTGCAATGAGGCAGTTCGGAGTGAGGCAGCTTTGGAGCTCTGAGGGACCTTTATCGAGGAACTAAAGGCTTGAGAGGGATGTACCTCAAGTTGTGAAACACTGGAAGAGAAGGATGTCCCTCACCAAAAGGGACATAGGAACCTTTTGACACAGCGTGGAGCACCCCAGAGCACCCATCCATTTGTAGTGGCCCATGCAAGCAAGAAGTTGAAAGAAGTGGGCGCCCAACTGCGCTCACAGGGGAGACTGACCATACATCGCTTCTCCTTGAGGCAGGACCCAAGTCCACGGATAGCCACTGCCACTGATGACAAGCTGCTCCACTGGTGGGTGGCTCCTTCTGGAGGTCCCTCTCCATCAGGCTAGAGAACCTGTGGTTGCATTTACAGCACATGCTGCACTGCTATGCTCTGCGTTGCTTGTCTTGGTAGCTGAGGATCCAGGATAAAAATACTTCTCCGGTAATGAACAGGTAAGCTGGTGTAAGGGGGCTGCTATTTTTAGAGCACAAACCTGCTTGGTTCAGCAAATTTTCTAAGCCACGGGGTGACACTACAGATGGCAGGGAGATTGTTGTGGGTTTGTGATTTCTGTGCCTGGCTGTGAAGGGTGAGGTTGTTACTCCCCCAAAAATTCTATGGGTCCTAGTCTTTAATCAGGAAGCCAAGAGTGAGCACAAAACTTTTGCCCTGAGAGTTATTTAAGAGTTCTTTATCTAAATTCAAAATTGTAATCCTCCTTTTCATTGGTTTTGCTATTAGTTGGTTTATCCACTTCTAATTTTTCCAGGTTTAAGAGACCCCCCACCATGACTTGTCCTTGAAAAACCTCTTCAAAATCACATGTGCATACATATGTATACGTAAATACGGGTCTATATAAGCGTGTGCATATGTGTGTACACCTCTGTCTCCATGGGCTCTGATTCATCTTCAGGAACTTAAAACTGGCAAAAGCTGTTGGCTCAGTGCATTCCACCTTTTTATTTTGGTGTGGTTTGAGAATTACCCTACTAAACAACTGAAACCGGAGTGCACCCCTAAGTTGTGTTTACTGCTGCCAACAAAACAAACTCACTCTTCACTGCCTGATTTCAGGATATATTGCACAACATTCTGAAGTGTTGATAAAAGTCCTTCACTTAAGGACTATGGCAAGTTTGATGCTTGAGGGATGCTTGCCTGTGTGGTGTGGTGCAGTGCCTTCTGTGGTGCGTGTCCATGTGTCTGTGCAGGACTCTGGCACCTCGTGCACTTGCGCCTTGACAACGGTTGTGTAATTTGGGCTGACTCATCCGTACCTACATCCATAAAGCAAATACGCACACAGGAAGGCAAATGTAATCTGCTTTTCTTCCAGCAGCTGGTAATGCTCTGCCTGGCTCCCTGAAGACCTCAGCACAGATCTACCCACCTGTAAAACAATGTCATTTCTCCTACTGTGTCCCAACTGCTTGTTCTGGGTGCTGTCAAGGCACATTAGTTTGCGTCACTTCAAAACGGGAAGTTCATCCAAGACGTTTTTCCAAGGTCTCTGGTGGCTGCTGTTGGGAATAATCCTATTTTGTTCTCCAGCACATTGTTCTGTTTTTAAAATTGGACTGCTCGGACCCTGGAACTGTGACCCCTTCTTTTCCAAAGCCTTTCCCCACGTGGCTGCCAGGTTAGCAGTGGGACGAATAAGCAAAGATCCTTCTCTAAATCTTGGCCACAGGCTGGATTACGTAGTCTTGCAAGAAGAATGTGAGACGTCAAGAGCTCTGATCAGATTCATTGAGTTTGGAAAGTTTTCCTCAGCTTTCATAGGCCCTCTGAACCCTGGCTTCTGTGAGGTGGCTACACTTTTAGGGGAAAACTGGAATAAAGCTCTTTTCTCATGGATGTGTGTCAATTATAAACTGGATTCCACCATCCACCACTCTCCATTTGCAAGGACCCTGCCCTCTCCAACCCAAGTTTTGTTTACAATAATGAAATATTTTAAGTGGGCTCATGTTGGCATCATTGCTTCCAGTGAGGATATTTGGATGAATACAGCCAACAAGTTAGCAAGTGCACTCAGGAACGAGGGACTTCCCGTAGGCATCGTTACATCCATGCATAAAGGAGAAAAAGGCATAGAAGACACCTGGAATGAGATTAAAGGAGTTGGCAGCATTAGAAGTAAGTGTTTGGGTTTTTTTTTTAATTCTTATTTTCTCCAGGGTAGGATTGTGTTGTTATCCAATGGACACAGTGAAATTTTGAAGTCATTTAAGTCAAACTGAATTTTACTGCTAACATTAATGGTCACAAGGCTTCATACAAAAGAATGCTGGGCATTTTTTATGTGCTGGAAATAGGGCAAAATAGTCTTCTACAACATGAATATCTTGCGGTGGGGTGACCCTGGCTGGAGGCCAGGCACTCACCAAAGCTGCTCTATCACTCCCCTCCTCAACAGTACAGGCAGGGGAGAGAAAATATAATGAAAGGCTCATGGGTTGAGATAAGGACAGGGAGAGATCATTCATCAGTTACCACCACAGTCAAAACAGACCAATTTAGGAAAAAAATTAATCTTATTTTTTACTAAGTAAAACAGAATAGAGCAATGAGAAAAAAATATCGAAAAAAAGCTCCCCCCACCCCTCCTTCTCAGGCTCAACTTCACTACCCATTTCTCTCCCTCCTCCACACCAGTGGCACAGGGGGATGAGGAACAGGGGTTGTGGTCAGTTCATCACATGTTGTCTCTGCTGCTCCTTCCTCCTCAGGGGAGGACTCCTCACACTCTGCCCCTGCTCCAGCGTGGGGTTCCTCTCGCGGCAGACAGTCCTCCATGCACTTCTCCAATGTGTGTCCTTCCCATGGGCTGCATTCCTTGTGAAGTTCCCCAGAGTGGGTCCCTCCCATGGGGGGCAGACCTTCAGGACCAGACTGCTCCAGCCTGGTCCTCCATGGGGGCACAAGCAAACCTGCTCTGGTGTGGACTCCTCTCTCCATGGGGCCACAGGTCCTGCCAGGAACTTGCTCCAGTGGGGCACCCTTCCATGGGTGCCTTCACCTGCTCTGGTGTGGGGTCCTCCATGGTTTGCAAGGGAATCTCTGCTCCAGTGCCTGGAGCACCTCCTGCTCCTTCTTCTGCACTGACTTTGGTGTTTGCAAAGTTGTTTTTCTCACATGTTTTCATGCCTCCCTGGCAACAGAAAGCTGCCAGTAGGGTTTGGGTTTTTTTCCTTCTTAGATATGTTATTACAGAGACACTACTACTGTCTCTAATTGGCTCAGCCTTGGCCAGTGGCAGGTCTGCTTTGGAGCTTGTTGGCATGGGCGCTATCAGATGTTGGGGAAGCTTCTAGCAGCTTCTTGCAGAAGCCACCCCTGTAGCTCCCTTACTAACAAAACCTTGCCATGCAAATCCAAAACAGATTTGTTCCAGCTTCTCTAAAAAAAATAATATTTAATAGATAGGTACCTGTGATTGACCCTGTCAAGTGTAAAGAGGGTTTATAGGAAGGTATTATATTTATGATTGTTTGGATTATGGATTATTAAAATTCTCATGCTTTGATACTGTGGTGTCCTTGCTACCTGTGGTCAGTGGAAGTATCAGAAGTGAAATCCAGCATTTTATACCACAGCGTAAAGCAGTACAAGGGCCCTCGGTGATGTACAGAACATAGGAAGGAACAATCTTTTTTATCTTGGGGAAATTTGTGGAAAAAGTAATGTTTTTCTGTTTCATAGCCTTGTTAGGAAGTCTGTGATGGAGCTCTGATCCTGGGTGGAAACGTCTACAGTCAGCATTGAGGATGCACTTTGGCTAAGACTGACATTTGTGCCAAACACTATCAAGGGTAGCAAGGTGCTGTCTCACTCATTTAGGATGTCAGGCAGGGATGATGAGGATAGGGTATCACGCTCTATGTCAATGACCAGCTGGAGTGCAGGGATCTCTGCCTGGACATAGATGAGGAGCTGTTCAAGAGCCTATGGGTAAAGATAAAAAGGAGGGAAGGGACAGGGGACACTATAGTGGGGGTCTGCTACAGGCCACCCAACCAGGAAACCAAGGCAATGAGGCCCTGCATAGACAGATAGGAGCAGCCTTGCAGTCACAAGCCTTGGGCTGCAGGGGGGACTTCAACCAGAACAAGGGGAAGGCTGAAGTACTCAACAACATTTTTGCCTAGGTTTTCACTTGACAAGGGCTCCAGCCACCCCACTGAAGTCACAGAAGGCGAAGGCAGGGATTGGAAGAGTGAATAACCACATACTACAGGAGCAGATCCGGTTCAAGAACATCAAAGTAACCTGAGGGTGTGCAAGTCCATTGGACTTAATGAGATGCATCCACAGGTCCTGAGGGAACTGGGAGCTGAAGTGACTAAGACACTCTCCCTCATATCTGAGAAGCTGTAGCAGTGTGGTGAAATTCCCATTTCCTGGAAAAGGGGAAATGTAACCCCCAGATTTAAAAAGGGAAAAAACCTGAAGATCCTGGGAACTACAGTCTGGTCACTCTCACCTCTGTGCCCTACAAGAGCATGGAGCAGATCCTCCAGGAAACGATGCTCAGACACTTGGAAAATAAGGAAGTGAGTGGTGACAGCTAACATGGTTTCCTGAAGGGCAAATCATGCCTGACAAATTTGGTGGCCTTCTATGATGGGGTTACAGTGTTGGTGGATAAGGAAAGGGTGACTGATGTCATCCACCTGGACTTGTGCAAAGCATTTGACAGTGTCCCCCATGACATCCTTGTCTCTAAAGGTAAGAAATTGGGTGGATGGTGACACTCAAAGAGTTGTGACACTCAAAGGTGACACATCCAAGTGGAGACCAGTAAACAAGCGGCATTCCTCAGAGGTCAGTACTGGGGCTGACACAGTTTAACATCTTCATGGGAGACATGGATAATGGGATCAATGCACCCTCAGCAAGTTTGCTGATGACACCAAGCTGTGTGGTGCAGTCAACACACTGGAGGGAAGGGATGTCATCCAGAGGGACCTGGACAGGCTGGAGAGGTGGGTGCGTGTGAACTGCATGAAGTTCAATAAGGCCAAGGGCAAGGTCCTGCACATGGGTTGGGGCAATCCCAAGCATAGCTCTGGGCTGAGTGGAGAATACACAGAGAGCAGTCCTGAAGAGGAAGGACTTGGGGATGTTGGTAAATGACAAGCTGGACATGACTTATAAATGTGCATTGGCAGCCCAGAAAGCCAAACATGTCCTGGCCTGCATCCAAAGCAGTGTGATCAGTGGGTTGAGGGAGGGGATTCTCCCCCTCTGCTCTCATGAGACTTCCATCCCACCTGGAGTACCATGTCCAGATCTGGGGTCTGTAGAACAAGAACAATATATAGGTTTGGGAGTGAATCCAGAAGAGGCTACAAAGATGGTCAGAGAACTGGAGCGCCTCTGCTATGGAGACAGACTGAGGAAAGATGGACTTGCTCAGCCTGGAGAAGAGAAGGCTTTTCTCCAGATCTTGGAGCACCTTTGATTCCCTAAAGGAGCCTAACATTTGCTCAGAGAAGCTGTGGTTGTCCTTGATCTCAAGAAGTGTTCAAGATCAGGTTGGATGTGGCTTTGGGCAGCCTGGTCTAGTGCAGGGTGTCTTTGCCTATGGCAGGGGGTTGGAACTAGATGATCTTCCAGGTGCCTTCCAACCCAAACAAGTCTGTGATTCTGTGATTCTGTGAACTTCTATTTTTGCCAGTTCTCAAATCTATACTTGAAAACACATACACTTTGAGTGGTTTCCTCTCATCATCATCACAGCTCTCCATGTGAATTAGAAATGATGGGCTCCTTTCATAATCAATGGAGAGAACCAGTCCCTATTGAAACATGATTCATCTGATTAGGTTAAGCTCTCTGCTATGGGATGAATCATGGCCTAGAAGTACACTTTTTTTCCCTGTAAATCAGCAACCTGAAAATGCTCTTGTTCAATCCAGCTTCTACCTTTGTCAAGGATATTTTTTCTCCTAAGGAGAGACCAAAGCTACTGTAGTGCTTCTTCTCCCTCCTGGAACTCCAGTCAGGTCTCCTTTACAACTTTGTTTCCCATTACTGCCCAACTTGGTTCCTCTCACTTGCTGAATTTTGAAATGTTGTCTTGGATGAAAGATCAGGGGTGCTTCCTTTTTTGAAAGGCCAGTGAACACCATACAAGGCCTGTTAAACAGATGCACCTGTATTTCAGATCTCCCCACCAGACATGGGGACATAGGCACCATGGCATTTGACAGGCAAAGATATGGACTCTGGGATTGCCAAACATGGACCAAATGTTGAAACACAGCAAAATTCCCAATCTAAAATCTGTATATATGGTGACAAGGTGACCAGCTGGAGCTTGGGCACTGCTAAGGACTGTGAGCTCAGGGAACATGAAGGGAAAGCTCATGTCTCTCAGCTGATGGCAGCACAGGACCTGAAGTCCCATCATGTTAGCCTGTGCCTCGCTTTTGTCAAAATTTCTCTCCACTCCTCTTTCTGGAATGAGTAATGCTCACAGACTTTGCTTGATGTTGCAGACCACAAGAAGCTGAACAAAATGAGCGTGGGTCCTGACTTCCTCAGAACATCACGCTGGTGGGTGATGGTTAAGTCTGACCTGATACAGAAATTCAGAAAGCTATTTTACTGGAGGGGAGGGGGCTGTTTTGTGTGGAAAACCCCACATGGATTAACACCACTGTATTCCTTGTGTTTCAGTTATAGTGCTGTGCATGCATTCTGTTCTCCTTGGAGGGGAGGAGCAGGCCATCTTACTCACAAAAGCTCTGGAAATGGGACTAGCAGATGGAAGATACGTCTTCGTTCCATACGACACTTTACTGTACAGTCTTCCTCACCAAAACAACTCATTCAATGTCTTTGATAACAACAGCAAGCTCCGGGAAGCATATGATGCTGTGCTGACTATCACACTGGCGTCTGGAGAAAGGACTTTCTATGATGCATTCACAGAAGCAAAAAACAGTGGTGAAATAACAAGTGATCTGGAAGTCACAGAGGTAAATATTTTTTTGTCTTGGCCTTTTCTAGGAGGCAGTAATGAGACACATGCAATAGTTATAGAGAAAGTACAGATGAGAGGCAACCCAGAGCACATGCTTTTATTTTGAGAAGTAGATGGTGAAAGTGGATTGCGTTCTGCATTTGTTTGGAAAGGATATTTCTCCTGAATGTCTGTCAATTTAAGTTCAACTCCAGGATGGTGCTAGGAATTCCAGAGAAAGGGAGAGTCTCTGAGGCTCTCAGGTTCGCCTTATTACATGCTAACTGCAGTAGGCCCAAGCCTTAGGTATCTCCTACAGTGGATAAAGTCTGTGGAGCTTTTAAGGCATCAGAATAAGGTGTCCACATGCCTGAGAATGGGGGGAATGTGACAGACAAACAAAACACTGGATGATTCTAGAGGGAAATGCTTAGGGTCATTGTTGCCTCATTCTTTTCTGCACGATAGTCAGAGTTATTTTTTATCAGCACAGTGATCTAAATGTCACCAGTTGCCAATAAAAACAAGCCACTGCCAACCTTTTAAACATTTCAAGGACAACGGGGGAATCTGCAGTACTGGTGAAGACTGGCGGATTCAACTGAGCTAATCTTCAAATCACACTATAGTATTTCAAACATTTACAAGCATTTTTAAGGCATGGATGTCTACTTGAGGAGGAGATTAATCATGCCCTGAGACACCCTTTTCTTTCCCATGATTATAATGAGAGCCCAGGTTAACTATAATGAATGCAAGATTCTTCATTCCTCCTCATTTTATCACAAATGTACGGAGATAATCTCTCTCCACGTACCAACTGTGAGTGACTATATGATTGCAAAGGCCACCAAGGGTGTTTTTAGTGCAGAGTAAAGTTAGAGATTCCTAAGTCAAGTCTGGCATAGAAAGGAGAAATGTTAGGAGAAAAGGCTTTGGTACCCCGGAGAACAAGTTTCTGTGGCTCTGCTTTGGGGTTTTTACGTCTTAGGAACAAACAATGTTCTGAAAAAGAGGACTAATCCTTTGGGCATGACACTTTTCCTACTTGGGTATTGAGGCAAGCCTCTAGCTTTGATCTTCTATTTGTGGAAGATGTTTTAGCGCAGTGCTTGGAGGTAGGTGGTGATAAAACAACAGCTGAGCATCACGCTTGGTAGTCTTGGCTCTTCCCATGACAACGCAATTTTACATGGTTTTAAAAATATATTGAGAAAGTATTTTGGGAAGCAACCATAAGAAAAGACAGATATTCAAAGTCACACATATATTGGGTCAATCCAGAGCTACCTTCAGCCTAAGATTCTTCAAACTCATTACTCTGTGAGCCTTAATGCTCTGACGTCTCAGTACTTCAGTTTATATCTTAACAGCGTGGAACATCTTTTGCCACAGATCTCAAACCAGAGGTGAGCAGCAGTATATCCTGACTTCAATTTCTCCTGTAATTTTAGGTTTCTCCACTTTTTGGAACAATCTATGATGCCATTTACTTCATGGCAATGGCTATAGACAGTGCTCGGAGGAAAGGAGTTAGAAAATTAGGATCTAACATCGCTGAGCACACAAAAAACTTCAGTTTTCCTGGATTTAGTCACCGGATAGAGACAGACAACAGTGGAAGGGGGCTGAGCAACTACATGATACTGGACACAGATGGTCGTGGGAACCAACTCTTCCCAACCCACTTGGTTGACATGTCTTCAGGTTCTGTGAAGTCCCTAGGCCGGGCCATCCACTTTCCCAGTGGAGCTCCACCCAAGACAGACTCCAGCTGTTGGTTTGATCCAGATGTTCTCTGCACTGGAGGTAAGAAAAACAAAAAACCAGGATCGAATGGCATTGGATCCATGCTTCTTATTATATCATCTCTTCTCTTAGTCCAGGGGAGAGCACCCCAAAGAGAAAACCCTTAGCTCAAGAAATTAACATAAATATGACCATTTGTCACACTGTTTGTAATGGGAATCCTATACAGAGATCCCACAAGACTCCTATTGCTTGTTAGGTCAATAAGGTTGTTGCTACTGTTGTGTGCTGGGAAGAGTTTTCCACATCTGACACTCAACATCCATCTATTTTGATAGCAATCTGTATATGCCTGAGGCTCAGGCCAGCATCGAGTCCCTGTCCTTCTGAGGGACAGGGCACTAAGAGGATTTGTGTTGAAGACAGCCTAAGCGAGCTGCACAACCACAGGCACTCTCACCATCTCTCCTGATAACCCCATCTCCTTTACCCAGCCAGCTATGCAGCTTTAAGGATCATTAGAGCTCATAAAGAAAAGATTATAATCGTTACTCAAAATAATTTGAGTTCCTGTAGACAGCAGAGATGGTAATCAAAGACTAGGGGCAGAGAGATCTGTGCTCCTTCCTAGGTTTGTGAGACTGGGCACTGGATTTACTTGTTTTTAATTAGAGGCAACTGTGGGGCAGTTTTAAAGTCCGCAGGGAAGCCAAAATCTCAGGGTAGGATTCTTAGCCTCCACTTGACATATTTACTTATAATACTAAGCATTTACTCCTACTGCTTCAGGATATGACATAAACAGACAAAATTAACCACAGCTCCAGACTATCTCATTCAGCGGCTGAGAGGAACATTCCCCTTGGCTCAGCCATAGGTGGTTTAAATCAGTGATGCTCCACAGAAACTGGAGATATACTGATCTTACAGCAGCTGGAAAGCTACAGAAAAGGCAAATATAATGTTATCATATATCTAATTTTGCACTGCCACTAGGAACAGCATAGCAATTTAGCATCCCAATGAAGTCTATGGAAAAATCCTACCGATTGTTAGATCAGATTTTATGTTCACACTTTTACAAAATAATAAAGCTCTAGGAATTTGTCAGTGAATAAATAATTTATTATTATTACTAATATTTCAGAGGCTGAATTTTATAACTAGAATTTAACCCAGGCCTCAGTTTGTGTTTTATATGGAGTTAGGGTTGGATGTGGAGCTGCCAGGCTCTTGTGGTTCCCAACCCCAACTCCACCAGGAATGGGGCTGAGCAGGTGCTCTCAGTACTTGTGCACACACACACACAGACTACAGACATAGCCAGCATTCCCAAAACTTGGGACACACAAAAGGCATGATCCTGTCTTATGCATCACTTAATCAGGCTCCAAGCTTGCTACCAAATTCCATAATGCCAACTCCTGCACACACAGGAATGCATCCTCTAGTGGGTGATCCAAAGCGGTAATTACCCCACAGCCAGTTCTCAAACCCTCTGGTCTTTGCAGGAGCTGGCCTCCAGACTTCTGTCTTATGGGTTGATGGCTTCAGGACTTCTTATCTTACCTGTTTGTTAGGCTGGTGTGAAGTCTACAAACATCACAGGCAGGCAGAGAGCACACTCATTCAGGAAAAAAAGGGGTTAAGAAGAAGACTGGACAGATTGTGATGATCAGGTAGAGGGTATGGCTTGAAGAATGCACAACCTGCTTGTCTGTGACCAGCATTCCCATCCTCTCCTGTATCCCATATTTGAGCCTCCTCAACTCACCTCCATCCCTCCCTTTCCCCATTTTTCCCCTTCCTCTAAACATCCCATATGAACTTTCATTTACTCCTCCAGTCCCCTTAAAGCATTCCCTAACAAGTTTAACACAATCCCACAAGTCACCTCAAATACCTCACCTGGAGAACAGAGATGATCCAAGGGCTGGAGCACCACTCCTATGAAGACAGGCTGAGAGAGTTGAGCTTGTTCAGCCTGGAGAAGAGAAGCTCTGGGGGTCCTTAGAACAGCCTTCCAGCCCCTGAAAGGTGCCAATAGGAAAGCTGGGGAAGAACTGTTCCCAAGGGCATGGAGTGATAGGATGAGGGGAAATGCTTTTAAACTAGAAAAGGGGAGATTTAGATTGGGTATTAGGAAAAAGTTCTTCACTGTGAGGGTGGTAAATCACTGGCACAGGTTGCCCAGAGTCATGGTGGAGGCCCCATCCCTGGAGACATTCAAGGTCAGGCTTGATGGGGGTCTGAGCAACTTGATCTAGTGAAGATGTCCCTGCTCACTGCAGGGGGTGCGACTATATGACCTGGAAAGGTCCCCTTCAGCCTAACTTATTCTATGATTCTATGAATCTATGAAATATGCTCTAAGTTTGCTCTTTCCCATGAGCCCTGTATGGTAATCTTGCTTTCACTTCTGATTAGATATAAAGTTGTGGCTGAGCTTCCTCAAGGTTTTGCATTGTTCCTTCAATGCCCCATCCTTCAGTGAGATCTTTGATCTCTGGAATTGCTATTCCTTAGGGTTTGTTTACCTGAGTGTTTATTTTTCACTTCTCCTGCCCTTTTACTGTTTCTCATTCACCCCAATTAATTTTATACTCCAACCAGCTGTTGCACTCTGCTTATCACATGCTGCAATGAATTAAATTGGATTTTTATGTTTTCCAGCTGTTGAAGAATCCTCATGTCATGATGGGTAACAATGCCCATGCTTTGAGTAAAGGGCATGATCAGGCTGATACCCTTTGCTGTTCCTTGGGTTTCTGCACTGCCTTTCAAGTACCACTCTGCCTTAGAGTCGTCTAAAGTATGGTCAAGCACATGTGGGTTATAAAATGCAATGATAATAAGCATAAGAATTTTTCTGAGGGTCTTTGTCAACACATGAAGAACAAACCCTGGCCTCCAGGCCAGCTTGGTGTGGTCTTGCTCATTCCTGTATTCAAGGTGAGCACCTCCTGGAGAAAGCTGTCTGTGTCTCCATTGCATTTTGGTGGAGTAAAACTTTGGTCTACATCCACACTGTGAGGTGGAGAGATAGGTGTGAAGTATCTACTCTACAGTGCCCAGGTTTCTTCTCAGACAGAGGTATACAGGACTAGTTCCAGGCTGGAACATGAAAATAGAATGACTTCTTGTATCAAATCCTAGGATCATAGAATCCCATACTGGTTTGTGTGGGAAAGGACCTCAAAGCCCATCTAGTTCCAACCAGCCTCTACTACCCCTAAGCCCCATCCAACCTGGCCTTGAACACTGCCAGGGGCAGTGTTCTCTGGGAAAGCTGTGCTAGTCTATGTGTGAGGAGAATCATGGATCACGGCCCTGGGATGAAGCAGACGGTAAATCCAAACCCAGAAGAAAACTTTCAGCTAAACTGTTCTGTCTTATCCTGAAAAGGACACCAATTTTCAACAATTCCAGCAGCTTTCACTGGGAAGCTCTAGGTTTCAGTGCTTGCAAAAAAGCCTGTGATTTAAGTGCAAGCGTGACACAGAGTTATGAACCTTTTATCAACCCAAATTCCTTCATGCTTGTTTGTGTTTAAGGATCTCCTGATACAGACAGAATAAAATAGAAACAAACATAAGACAGAAGAGACAGAGACAGCAAACACTTCCCACTGGAATTTAGCTCTTCCACTCACGTCAGCTTTCCTCAGCTCTCTAGCAAAAACACTCAGGGGCAAAGTGTCTGTCTCCAGCACTCTCTGATGATGGCCCCATTGAGGAAAACATCAACCTTCTCCTCCTTCTCTTCTGCTCTTTTCAGCATTAGAAATCTTTAGCAGGGAATGAAAAATCCCAGATGGGCTGGTGACTCACCCTGGCCCTCAGTTTGGTACCACATGATAAAGTTTTTTCAGTGTTTCTGTTCCTGGAGAGAAGGGGGTCAAATGTTCAAAAGCTACAAACTTTGCAGAAGCTGCCTCTAAAACTTCATTCTTCCCTGCGAGTCTGGTCTGTATTTACTTGAGGAAAAAACATTTTCCCACCAACTGAGGTCTGTGGATTTGGTATAGAAAAAAACCCCAAGCATGGAAATAGATAATTAAAATAGTCACAGTCAGTCTCATGTACATAAAGACAGTAAGCATTTTTATATTCAGAATTTAATGTCACGTAAAAGTTTTCTTCTGGCATTCTCCTGGCTGAATATCCGACTTCATGGTCTAATGATCTGATACTGATATTTTTTATATTATTGCCTAAATCAAAGGGATTTTATAATTCACTGATTCTTTTCTCTGCACAGGGATTGAGCCTATTGTTGTGATTTTGGGAGTAATGCTGATGTTTGCCCTGATGCTTTGTGCTGTGGGCCTGGCTTCTCTCATCAGGTGAGAATTGCATTATGCAGTTTATTTGGTGCCACTTATAGCTTCTGTGGGAGACTTCCACTTCAACCAGGGATTTGGACCAAGCGAACACACAGCAGGTTTAACTGTGCTCTTTGCTCTCCATCCACATAGCTCTCCACTTTATTACATAATAACAGCTTGAGCACTGCAGTCATTGGTTTTGCAGTCTCAGGAGGACCCATATTACCCTTAAAGCAGCCCAGGTTTGGAAGAGCATTGCAGTCTGTTGCAGGAAGGATTAGGTGGATGATGGCTCTGAAGCATCAGGAAAGTGACTAATGATTTGAAAGTGCAAAGCCTGTCATATGAACTAATGACAAGGATCTGCTTTAAGAGAGTTGAGGTGGAGACTGAGTGGGCTGCCACATTAAAAGTGTTTTTTTCTTGAGATCATTCTTTCCTGGATTTCTGACCCTAACTTAACCATGTATCCTATGAAGCACCTAGACTGACACACTTTACTTTCTCCACATACTAATGAGAAAGAGATCACCTCTGGAGGGGGTTTAGAGCAATTAATTTAGGAAATCTCTTTATTACCAAGCTGATTCACTCCCTGTTTTGAACAGAAGTCCAGCTCCCTGGTCATTAATATTGCATATATGTTGGTCTCACCATGGGAGCAAATGAAGTAGTCTGCTGAGGAAAGGAAAGTTTCCAACAATTGCATGGGTCACACTTGTGTCCTGACTCTATATCCAAGATGGACCTGGGCCCTCATGGACTGGTTGGCCCAAGAGCTATGGGCTGCCCTTCAACAAGGACACCATGGGACAACCAAGGGAATCTGCTCCAAACTGGCCCCTGGAGTAATCTGTATCTCATTATTGACGTCTACATGGTGCATGACTGAAATTAGACTAAAATTAGAAGATGTATTTCCTCAGAAGCAATGAATTCAACAGAGCAGGCTTTCTGGATTTTCCCATCCAGCTTTGCCTCTCAAACCATCCCAAAACACGTTTCCTCTCCACCCCTGAATCATCCCTCCAAACCCAGACAATGTAAGGCCACCCAGCAAGCAACACTTCAAACAGTTCCCCCGCTTATGACACACAGCTGCTTCTGATACCTCATAACTGCAGGCACTGAGGAGGTTGCCTCCATCCACCCGCACTTTAAAGCCCTGCTCTATTCCTTGGCCACCGGACTTTACAATGACGTAAATACAAGACAATCTTTCTGCCTACTCTACTTGTAAGCTGTTCCACAAGTACCAGACTGTGCTTGGGAACGCTCAGTCAGGAGTAAAGATGTATGACCATCTGCAAGGGAAGAAAAAAAAATTCTGCATGACTCAGACAATGATTTATGTTAGGGAAGGGCATGTCTGGAACTAAATTTAAACCACAGCATGGTCTAAGTTCAAACGTGGGAGCTCTGGTCTTAGCTTGAGCTGCCAGTGAGCTGCTGCATGACCTTAAATGAGTCACTCCACTCTCCATGCTTTCCTTTTTGGCAGAGAGGTTCTTTCCTCCATGCTTGGGGGAGAGGATGTGCTTGACTAAACAAGGTTTTCAGGAAGACAGGTGAAAAGGGCGTAAGTGAGGAGATTTTAGCATGAAGCTGGGTTGGGTGGCTTGGGACGAGTGGTTAGAGAAAGATTATAAAAATCATCTCATGTGATGCCTGTGGTCATATGGCCATAGCTCCTTGTGAACTCCAAAGAGCTGCCGGTGCTTTTCTAAAATGCCTGGAGTGATACATGCAATGGAAATCATGGTGGTTATGGGTATCTGGCAAAGTGGATTCCTTCTACTGTGTAGTTAGCAAAAAACAACCTATTGCCCACGCCATCAGGAAAAGTGTGATGTGTGTGCTGATCAGACACCCACTGTAGTGTAAGTTCATTGAACAAAAAGTGTGATCCTGGGGGCAATGGGGGAGCTTTCTTTTCCCTTCCCTCTTCTTGCCTTATGAGTTGTTTACTGTCTGATATATACAGTGTGCTTCATGTGCAGTGTTAGACCTTAACATCTATTGAAACAGTGGGCTCCAAACAATGGTGCATGACTTATGCCTCTTCTGCAGGCTCCTAAAATGTTGGTGTGGTAGGTATTAGTGTCAGAGGAACCCCTGCTAAAAACTGAAAATGAAGCTCTGGAATGTTTCAGATTGGTTTGCATGAAGTGGACATGAGCCTGTTTGAAGTATCCCATGAACACACAGTTCTTGTCAGGGCACCATTTTTTGTGGTCTCTTCTGCCTTGCAAATTCAAGAGAAGGTGGGCAAATATCAGGGTGCAGTCAAGCAACAGATAGGATCTTTGCTGGTCTGATGACTCTACTCAATTTTATCTCTTGCCTGTGGCAATTCGGCAAATCTGGTAGCCTACCAAGGAGTACAGAGCATCATCCCTTGGAAAATGGGCAACAGCATCCTGTGGAGATGCCAGAAGCACATTTGTCCTGTATTACACAGTGCGTGATAGACATCCCATCTGGCTCAAGTCCTGGAAGAAGTAGATCTGAATCAGCTCAGTCTTCTTGATCTAATTACTCCTGACCAAGAGGAACAGCACTGGCTCAGCAATACTGCTTCCAAGACCTCCACTCTGCATTGCACTACACCACTCATGCCAAACTGCTCATCCCCTGTAGCTTTTCCCTCTGTACGAGCTTGCAGTGCTTACAAGGGGGGATCTTGCTGTAGGCTTAATATTGCAACATGCTTCATTATAGAGATTAATCCAGCTCATTTTGATGGTGATTTGTGCCCAGGCAGCTTTTATAAGTTACCCATGATCCAGTTTCAGGCCCTAAGAAAGGCTGGTGTGCCTGAGAGGTCTTTGCTCACCAGCCAGACTGGCTGGTCTAATAAAACCTATTATTGTCTCCTAGTGGAGAATGATTTGGGGTATGAAAAATAAACCTAAGCAAAACAAAGTATGCATTACATACATACCCAATTAGTATTTGTAAGCAGATCAACTCCAAATATCTATTTGTGATGAGTCCTTTTGAGATCATATCTTCTGTTGTCTGTGAACTTAATAACTTTTGCTGTTTGACCTGGGGTGAGTTCAGAACAAATCAGGACACCATTGCTTGTCCACTGCTTCCACCCATGCCCATCCATCCTTGCTGCCACATCATATGGTGCACTTCCGTACACTTTGGGGGACTCAGATGCAGTGCAAACTGGTTATGTACCTAAAAATGTTAACTGTGGCTCTCCAAATCTCCCAGGCATAGTATCCTGAACAGCCAGCTATTCAAGGGACCTAACAAGATAATACTGACCTTAGACGACCTTGTCTTTATCAACCCAGAGCTACATAAAAAGGTAAGTCCTCCCACTCATAAGAATAATCAGGGACAGTCAAAGGCATGTTTGCTGTGTGATATTTTCATACCCATGAAGCTCTGGGAAAGCCATACACTTCTCCATGCCTCGTTTTCCCCTGCATATCAGAAAATGTCACATATTCTAAATGGTTTTGAGTCTTGGATTAGATGCACATGCAGTGTTAGAGCTGCTCCAGTGACGTAAAATAGCACCCTTGGTTGTGTTTATTCCAACAGTCAGGGCTTGTTCTTGTTCTTGAGGTTGGATGGTGTTGCATAGTTTGTGTCCATATAACTAAACTATCTTATCCACTAAAATAAAGTGTCATCATCTGAACTGTTCCTGGCCTGTGCTAGCTCCTGCCCACAGCTGGGGATCTTCTGGGTGGGAAAGTTATTTGGCAAAGGCCAAAGCCATACCCAGGACCATGCCAATCATATGGACTGCTGTGGAGTAGTCCCTTTGCCTAAGTCACTGGCACAGAGTTCTTGTTAATGTCAGAAGAGACACTTCCCTGCATCCTGCTCAGAGAAATACCCACTTCCTCGGGTATCTCACCAAAGTCACAACATTTTCATCACCTAAAGTGCTGCTGTAGCATTTCAAGGTACTGAGCTGGGCTGGGTCAATCTTTTGAGCCTTTTAGAGGCATTTAGAGAGTGTTGAAAAGTTTGGGAGGTTTGGGAGGTTGCTAGCATGGGTGAAATGCATGGCCCAAGGCAGAGCTGTAGTGGAATATTATATCCAGATGTGTTAACTGTCTCATACCTGCATTCCTTGCCTTCCAGAGGCTGACCTTGGACAGTCTGACTGATGCAAACAGCGTCGTAGCTGACGGCAGAAGTCTGAAATCCGTAACACGCTCCTCTTCCTTGAAAAGCACAGCTGCCACCCATGAAACCTCCAATGTGGCTTTGTATGAGGTAGGTAGGGACCTCATGCAACCTTCTCCCACTACTTCAGTTCACTGAGCTGCTGGTCAAATAGAGAAAGTCTTGAACTACAGTACTCCAGGTCCCAGCATGTGAATAATGCTGGCAGACCCTGAGTGTGAGAAGAGATCACTCCCAAGCATGGACTTAGCAGTGCTTAAGATGACTCTGACACTTGGAGTCATGCTGGGTAATGGTGTTTCACATCCCTATGTAGCATTGCTAGGTTCTGGTTCCTGTTAGAGATGTCCCCACCCAGTGGTGCTGTGGGGAACCTTTCCTGCAAGACAGGGCCTTTAGGTGGTGACATCTCTAATGAAGACCTTTCCTACAAGACAGGATCCAAATACACAGATTAAAGGATATCTAATTGCCTTTTGTCTCTATAAGACTGTGTGGATTTTGAGCAGGGACAACAGCCAAGAAAATGCACCCCATCCAGCATTCTTTCTAGAAAATGCAGCCTTTTGAAAAGATGGCATGGCAATTTTTCCTGAAAAGAAGTGAAATAAAAAAGATCACTAATGCAGAAAAAGCTTTCCTTTTAATCCATTTATCATTGTTTATCAGATGCCACCTGATGAGATGTCACCCTCTAGGTATGAAGTTCTGATATGGGTGAAGGTCCTGCCTTGACCCACATTTTGAGGGTTTCCTATGGATATTCTTATTTGGATGCAATATAGAAGGAATTAACTCCCAACAACACTGAAAATCCCTTGCCACTTTCAAAGGCAAGGCTCTGGAATTCAGACCTAAGTCCTGGTGTTAGCTGTTGCTCAGAGGCTTGCTCTATCATTCACTCACCTGTATTGTGGACAGGGAGACTGGGTGTGGCTGAAAAAATTTGAGAGCAGAGCAGTTCACAATCTGCGGCAAAGCTCCACCAGCATCTTGAGGAAGGTAAGAACTGGAGATGACCAGGCACGTGGAGGGAAGGTTGGTTGGGGGACATTTGTGACTGCAGGGTGTTTTTGTTTTCCTTGTCTCCTGTTTATCCACTGAAACATGCATCATGGCTATCAACGAGTCTTGCCCAGTGAAATCTACTGGAATGGACCAGTAGATTTCACTGGGCAGGTTGGATGGGGCCCTGGGCAACCTTGTATAGATCCAGGCCTGAGGTTGGTGACCCTGCTTGTGGCAGGGGGGTTGGAGCTCTATGATCCTTGGGGTCCCTTCTAACACAGACCATTCTATGATTCTATGATTCCATGCACAACTGCATCTGACAAACTTAGTGGTGGCCAATGTGTCAGCATCAGCAGCTTGCAAAACCCCACCCTGGACCTGACGCTCCAAAGCTGGTGCAATGCTGGATGTACAGTGAGTTCTCTAAGTGGCCTTGTCCACAAGGGCAGAATGCTTTGGAGGGAATCATCCCTGCCTGTTTCAGGGCAGGATGATGCACTCGTAGCTATTTTCCTGTGTTACTTGCTGACACTGGTGTGGCACAGACACAGTAGTGCATTTCTCTGGGATTTGCTTTGTGTCTCCAGCTAAGACTCATGATGGAAGTTCACTTTCTGTAAATAGTAAACTTAATAATGTAATAGTAATAACGATTTTTCTATTATTACTATTAAATGAGAAGCAAATGCATTTGTTTTCTAAAATCAAGTCAATTTACCCGCCCCCCAGCCATTTTGTTCTAGTGAAAGATCCAATCCAGAATGTCTAAAGAAAAACAAATTCCCATTCAATGTGCATTTGTTATCTTGCTTTCTTTGACTGAATGGAAAACAAAGCTTAAAAAGAGTGTAGTGTAGTTGAAAGTAAGCAGCAAAGAAGTTGTTTGCTTCCCCATCCTTATGTGAAAGACTGTTTTGAGACACAGGCATGGTAAGGACATCTAGTGATGTAAAGAAGGTGCTGAGCAGACTTGGCCTCTTGTGATTCACTGTCTTGTTTCAGATGAAAGATCTGCGCCATGAAAATGTGAATCTGTTCCTGGGCTTTTTCTCTGACTGTGGCATCTTTGCCATAGTGACAGAGTACTGCTCCCGAGGAAGCCTGGAGGACTTGCTGAGAAATGAAGATATGAAACTGGACTGGATGTTCAAGTCCTCTCTTGTGATGGATCTTATTAAAGTAAACCCACTGCTCCTGCTGAGGTGTAACCTGCACCTGACTTTTATGTTGGCATAGTTATTTCATCCAGGACTTTGGGAATTTTATAGTTATGCAGGGAAAACACGATGTGAATGTAACCACACTTGTATTCGGGGTCTTTAATGGAGGCATCTTGTTCCTGTTTTGTTAGCACCTAAGGGAAGCACTATTTGGGGTGATGCATCTACACAGCAGCATGAGAGGTTAAAACTACGTATTGGGTTAGAACGGATCACCTAGAACAATTAATTTGGTGACAACTTCATACTTTCCAACGGTCCTTCCAGAAATGCACTGGTCATAGAACCAAACTGTAGACATCCCCTGAAGCAGTTTGGCTACACTTTTGGTCACTTTAGAAGGGCTGTCACACACTTCCAAGCTGGGAGAGGTGGTCTACAGAGGGTAGACTGCCAGAGCCATTCTTACAGACCATGATATAACTTCTGACCCTCCTTGAGGGAGCTGGGTAAGGACATCCAGCTCTTAAAGGCTTCCCTTGACCTAAGCACTAGGTACCACTTGTGTTCACCGTCTTAACCTTGTCTGAAAGTCCAACCTCTGGTGTTCAATGAGTCCTAGGGCTACACAGAGAGGCATCTGACTGTTCCCAAACCTGCCAGTCCATTCCAGTGTTACTTTAGGGTGTAGATAGCCCAATATTTGTTCCTAATCCGTTTCTGAACTTTCCCCACAGTTTCTCGGGCTGATCAGCACTGCATTTGACGTAGGGTCAATGTGGTATTCGATGCCATCCAAAGTGACAGTTTGGCTTGGTGTCACTGAATGCTGACAGAACATAATTCTTAAGGAACAGTCTCAATCTCTTCTGTGTTTCATAGGGAATTAGGTATTTGCATCACCGAGATTTTGCCCATGGACGTCTCAAGTCTCGTAACTGTGTTGTGGATGGACGGTTTGTGCTGAAGATCACTGACTATGGTTATAATGAGCTCTTAGAAGCACAGAAATTCCCATACATTCAGCCACCCCCAGAAGGTAGGTGACACAAGGGAATATTTTGTGGAAATATTTGTCCACTGACTTAACAGGTGCTTGTCTTAATGCAGTTGTGGGCCAGTAGCCACATAAATTTTTGTGCTCAATCTCATGATATCTAGTTACCAATATACAACTTGTTGTTAGAGAAAAGGATGTGCAACGCATTTTCACACTTTCTGAAAGTGAATAGCACAGTGCCATGACATTAGAAAAAAGCTTTATTGTTAGCAGTGACAGACTTTAGACAGTCATAGTTGGAGAAGGATTTAAGTGCTCCTGAAATCTGATCAATCCAGAATTTCTGTGACAGGTGGAATTCACTTCACATCCTTAGTCCATACTCCTGTGCAAAGAGCCTTGCTTTCTAAAACTATGCCATCTGGAACACAAGACGATACAGCTTTCTCTGAGACATGGCAGTCACCAAAGGCTGCCACATGACATTCCCACCACTTAGGGATAGCATCTTATGGGACCACTTTTGGAGACTCCAACAGGATTTCTTTCACTTGGCCATTGTCTTGGGGTTCCTCTGGTACCACTCTTCAGTTTTGAAATCTGCTTTCTAGTGGTTTGTAGTTTTTTGATCCCACTGTTGCAGAATTTTGTTCCTACACATTTCCAAGGTCTCAGATAGGGGAAGTGCCAGAAGACCTTCACCTCCCTTACAGGAATTATTTATATATATATATATATTTTATATATATATATATATATATATGCTGATGAAACTACTTCTATACTACATATGTGTGTATATATATATATACACACACATATATGTATGCTGATGAAACTACTTTCATCTAAGAACTACTACTGAAAATATTTTATTAGATGTTGCTTTGCAAAAAAGCAAATGCTTCAGCATGAACATTTTGTCTGACTGATACCTTTAAACAAAAATGGTCTTAAACATTTTGGTAATGGTGAGGAAAGTTCTTATGTAGATGTTGGAGGCTGGTGTTTTAGCATGTAAACTGTTGGCATAGCAATTTATTTTTTTTTAAAGGCAGAATGAAATTTGAAAAATTCAAAATTTTTGGTGAGCATGAAAGTTTAATATTTCTAACATATCACAATAGAATACTTCATAAAGTAAATAACAACATATGTTGCAACCCTTCCTCAAACAACTGAAATGCAGTGTTCATTTAAGCACTCAATTTACAATAGTCTGAGCTCAAGAAACATGGTTCTCTTGATTGTTTTCAGAATTGCTCTGGACAGCTCCTGAGTTACTGAGGGATCCGGACATGCGCAGAAAAGGCACATTCAAAGGGGATATTTACAGCTTTGCAATCATCCTACAAGAAGTGGTTGTTCGAGGCCCACCGTACTGCATGTCAGAATTCTCAGCTGAAGGTAGGCGACTATTTCAGTACACTTTTAAGGTAAAAGATCATTTAAAGATCTGGCTGAGCCCCTTGGGTAAAATATTAGTGTGGAAATTATGTCCCAGTCTCATGACCTTTCTCAGTGACAAAAGGCAGTTTTCAACAAAACATCCATAATAAACACCACTATGTGTAGTTCTGATCTTGGCCTTACTATGTCACTCATCACGATCAATGGGGTTGGAGCTCTGGATCCCACCCAAGATGCTTCAGAGCTGGCCAGCAGTCAGACCACTGCAGCACCTCCAGCTCCCAGTCCAAACTTTGACTTTTCTTCACAGCATGGATGAAATCTGATAGCAGTATTTCCCTTAGATTGAAAACTCCTTTGTTTCCCACACTTTGACCCTCTTTTATATGTAATGGAGGTTAGGAGTTTTGAGCTGGACCACTTGTTAGTGACCTATCTTGTCAGTCTGACTATCTATTTTCCCTTAATTGCTTCCTCATTGACCCCGCTTAATTATATACAAGGAGGGTTGTATCAGACATAGCAAATCAGTGAATTCTGTAAGAACTGCCAATAGTTCAAACTCCATCATCCATGCATATGTAGATCAAACACACTGCAGTCAGGGTCAGGTCACAAGTACTAGAATAGGGAGGGTGTGAGAACAATCAAAAAAGACATGATATCAGTGAAAACTCATTCTAAATGTGTTTTAAGCCAGACAGTCACCAAAGGGGGTATGGCTATTCAGTATCTGCAAGTCCAGCTCCTGGAAACATGGGGCCCTGACCTTGCTTCATGAAAAGCTGCTGCAACAGTGTAGTAACAATGATGATTATGATGTAACCTGTTCTGTAATTCAGAGCTGGACCTTTGATGTAGGCTATGATGTAATTAGAAATTGACCCCCCACCTAATCCCCGTGGGGAACCTCCAGTAAATGATGTTGTGCAATCCAGTTTCTTGACCTAATACAATTACAAATTTCATAGAATTACGGAATCTTAGAATGTGTTAAGTTGGAAGGGACCTTTAAAGGTCATGTAGTCCAACCCCCTGCAGTGAGCAGTGACATCTTCACTAGTTCAGGTTGCTCAGAGCCCCATCAAGCCTGATCTTGAGTATCTCCAGGGATGTGGCCTCCACCACCTCTCTGGGCAACCTGTGCTAGTGATCTACCACCGTCACAGTGAAGAATTTTTCCTAATATCCAACCTAAATCTCCCCTTTTCTAGTTTAAAACAGGTTTCAGGACCCTGCACTTGGCTTTGTTGAACCTCATGAGGTTCACCTGGGCCAACTTCTCCAGGCTGTCCACGTCCCTCTGAATGGCATCCCATCCCTCTGGCACATTAACCTCATCACTCAGCTTGACATCATCAGCAAGCTTGCTGAGGGTGCACTCAATCCCACTGTCAAGATCATTAATAAAGATACTAAACAGTACTCGTCCCAGCACAGACCCCTGAGGAACACCACTTGTCACAGTCTTCCATCTGGACTTGGAGCCATTGACCACCACCCTCTGGATGTGGTGTGTCCTAATCCTCATTGTGTCCTAATCCTCAAGGAGCTTTCACTCATGGCATGAACTTTAAAACCATCTGGGGAAGGCATTTCCCTTTGGCTGCCTCTGGAAATATATTGGGCGAGGTGCTTTGTTTAGTTCATGTGGTGGAGACGGGTGGGATGAGACAAAGAGCTTTAAAGTAAACTGTCAACACTGAAAAGCTTTGGGTACTCACAGTAACAGCTGTGGAAAGGAAGGCCTCCTGCCAGAAAGAAGGTGGTTTTCATTCCAGATGGCTCCATTGCACTACACAACATGAAACCTTCAAAGACAATCACTTTGTGGTTTTTGGGTGGCTTTTTAAGTGGGCAGATATAGCTCTGCCTTACCAAAGAAAAAAAAACCAAAACAGAAAAACAAAAAGCCAACCACAAAATAAAAAACCCAAAACCCAAAATAATCAACCACATTTCCTGCAGGATATTCTTACTTAGAAATATCTGAATTGAAGTCAGGGTTGGGTTCAGACATCTGACCATGCTTCAGCTGGCCAAAAACTTGCAGCTCTGCTCCTTCACTAGTTCTGTTTTACCTAGATTCAATGACTGACTTCTCAGGATCCAAAAGCCCAAGGCCAGGTTTTATCAGTCTTATTTTACCCCTGGATAAAGAATCACTTCTCAGGCATTGTTTTGAACCTAAACCTTAAAATACTTGTCATTGTCTCCATTCCCATCAATGGTTTCCAGTTAATGATGAAGGATCAGAGCTGGGTTGTCTGGGCTCAGACATAACTCTCTACTTTCTTAGAGGACCACAAATCCCAATAGAGAGAGTCAGGGGCAATCTCATTAAATATAAGCCTTCAGGCTCACACATCCATGTGTCACACCATCTTCCTCCATCCAGCCACTTTATTGCTCATAACCTGCTTCTCCAGGGACAAGAAGGCAGATGAAATTCTTATCTTTTAAACCCTTTGTGAGGCTTCTAGCAGAGGAAAGCTGAAACCCCCAGCTTCATTTGGCACAGCCATTGGGCTGTGAGTAATAACGGTGATGGCTGAAGGAATGTGCAAGGGACGAGTGAAAAGGTCTATGTCCTTTGCCCCTACCAAGACACAATGTGCTTGCCTCCATCTCACAATGTGCTTCCCAATTCATCTCTTTGTCACAGAAATCATAAAGAAAGTGAAGAAGCCCCCTCCTCTGTGCCGCCCAAACATAGCCCCTGAGTTGGCCCCTCTGGAGTGCATCCAGGTAATGAAGCAATGCTGGGGTGAAGCCCCCGAACGACGTCCAACCTTTGAGGAGGTATTTCATAAGGTCGGTGAATAGAGCAGCAGAGTAAATACATTTTTTGCTTTTGGCAGGAAACTGTGGGGTTTCATTTCTTTAAGTGAGCCCTTAAATAGTGACTGAAGAAGTCACAGAGCTTTAGTCTTGCCTTTGCTATTGGGTTATTTTACAGTTTGAGGTGTCTGGTTTACACCTTGTCCTGAACTTGATGTGCCATGGCACCACCACATGAAGTATGAAGCAGTCTGGATATGGGCTTGATGTTGTCACATTTGCAAAGTACTTGCTTGGATAGTCTCATGGAGATACAAGTTCTGTAAATTATGATAGCACCTTCAGATCAATATGCTTTTTCATCTTAAAAAGTATTTAAAAGGTTATTAATTTAAAAGGAAAATTCACCAAAGGCTGTTAAGCAAAAAGATACAACCTTTAACACATGAAGTCTTTGGGCTGCAGATTGGTGGAGGCTGGGAGCATATCCCAGGGAAATAGCAGTTTACCTAATCCCTGTATGAATAATTTTTACAGACATCTGTTACTGGTCAGTCTCACTGACAACTACTGGCAAAATAAGCTCCTTGTCTGATCCAGCAGCACAGTTCCTATGACTTATAAGGCCAAATGAAATAAACCAATATCCATCGTAACTTTAAGTTTTATGAAAATGTGAATAATTTCCCACCCATGTGATTCCACTGTTCTGTCTAAGGCAGCTTCTGAAGCCACAGATTATCCAAATGGTTCAGATGCTCAGTTTCAGGTCAAGAGGGGAAAACACAGCTTAGTGAGGAGATGCGGATGGGAGATGGCATTACATATACACGCTAGTGTGCAAAGGTGGATTTAAGACTAGTAACGCGTAAGTAGGTTGCAAGTGTTGCTAATGCCCTGAGAATTGCACCTCTGAATGCAAAGGGCTGCAAAGTACCTTAAAGACTAGTGATGGCATAAATGAGGGTGCAAATTCACAGCATGACAAGACTCTGTAACACCTCATAAAACATTGCCAACTCACAGAAGGTGGCGATTTACAGAACCCTCACTGGAAGTTCATAGAGGAGCAATGTGCCTCTGGGCAGCTTCCATGGTTAGTGATGTAAAGGTTTGCCTTTACTATTAATGTCTTGTCACTGACAAAGCCAGTCTTTAGCATTGTCCCTTAAAAAAAAAAAAAGTGCTTTTCATTCCTTTCCCAACATAGAGTGCTACAATGGTGTAATGAGATGGAGAAATAACTCTGTATTTTGATATTCCAGTTCAAAACCATCAACAAAGGGAAAAAGACCAATATAATTGACTCAATGCTCAGGATGCTCGAGCAGTATTCGAGCAACCTGGAAGATTTAATCAGGGAGCGGACTGAAGAGCTAGAGATTGAAAAACAGAAGACAGAAAAACTGCTGTCACAAATGCTCCCCCCGTAAGTACTAGTACTTCAGGTGGTAACAAGACCCGTTGGCACTCCATAGCTAGACTGGACAAAAGTTTCCCAGAACTCAGTGAGTTTGCAGAGCTGACCTCCAATTTCGGTAAGCATCTTTCAATCAAATTAAGAGACTTTCATCAATGCTTTTGATCTTTTGAGCACAGTAGAACGAGAAGTTCTGAGTTCTTGGGCATGCCCTACAATAAATGTTGGTGCCCTGTCATTTTTGCCTGTGTTTATTTCAGATCAGTGGCAGAAGCCCTCAAGACTGGTGGAACCGTCGAGCCAGAGTATTTTGACCAGGTGACCATCTACTTCAGTGACATCGTGGGCTTCACAACAATTTCAGCACTCAGTGAACCCATTGAAGTAGTTGACCTTCTGAATGATCTTTACACACTGTTTGATGCTGTTCTTGGAAACCATGATGTTTACAAGGTAAGAAATGCCTGGGCAAGAGGATCAAGCCATGCCTGGGTCAAACAGTCATGTTTTATTCTACTGCTCTTTGTCATATTTCATTTAAGTATTCATTAATGCCATGGTACTTACCAGGTGGAGACAATTGGTGATGCCTACATGGTTGCCTCAGGGCTCCCAAAACGGAATGGAAACAAACACGCAGCTGAGATAGCCAACATGTCCCTGGACATCCTCAGCTCGGTGGGAACATTCAAAATGAGACACATGCCAGAGATCCCCCTCAGGATACGAATTGGGCTGCACACAGGTAGGTACCTGAACATCAAACAACTGCTTCATTGAATGCTTTCTTGCTGCCTGCCCCAAAACAAGCACCCTTAGAAGATGCTTTGAAATCTTCTGCAGTAACAAGGGCATTAAAATGGAAACACAGACCTCAAGGAGGAAAATGGCTCAGTGTCATCTGGGGGAGAAACTGTGTATTCTGTCAAAGTCAGGAACTACATCAGAAACGTTAGTCACAAGGGTTTCGTCATAAGGGTGGCTCTTTGATGTGCCATAGGACCTTCATCAGTGTGATACGGACACTCTTTGTAACTGTGTTCTGGAATGAAAAAGCAGAGAAAAACAGACCTAAAAAGATCTAAAAAGGGCTGTGGAGATTAATTACAGGTAGGACGTAACTGGGAGAATATGTGATGCAGCTATTAAAAAAGGATGCTATAAAAAAACATGCTATAAAGAAAGCAAATGTCTCCTATACAGAAGTCATAATCTATGAAATGAACAGAAAAAGGGCTTGTTTAGAAGAAACCAAGGTGTTTTGGTTTGGGTTTTTTTATACAAAGTATAATTAAACTTTAGAACAAAACAAAACAAAACATGCAGTAGAATTGCAATCATCATATAACCAAAAGTATGATTGGGATTTTAAATGGAGGAAAACTCATCTGCTATCATAAAATCAATATTTTTGAAGAGATATGAACATTCATAATTTTATACCACAGTCATCCATTAATACATTTTTACCAGCTGTTCATCACTAGACTTTGTGCATCTTCCTCCAAAGGACTGGGTACTGCTCACTGTGGGAAACTGAATAATGAGTAAGGTTGCCAGGAGTCTGACCCAGCATTACAGGGTGGATTTTTTTATACTTCTGCCAACTGGATAATGCCCAGATTTTTGCATCTTTGGCATGCAAGTGCTTTACATAAGTCAATATTCTGGTCCCCATTGAATATGTAAGGTAACATGAACAGAGAAAAAGAAGGATCTCACCCAGAATACCCTGAAAACAGAGCCATGACTTGAGCAGAGCTAAAATCAATATTTCATCTCTCCTAGCCCATATAAGTTTTTCTTTTGGGTTACCTCTGAAAGCTCATCTTCCTCACATTTTTTGGGTTTTTTTGGCAGTTCAGGGGTCTTAGTTGCCCCTTCATAGAAATCTAAAGTGTTAAGGAATGATTGCAGCAGCACTGTGGGTTTATACTCTGGCAGAAATGAGATGAGACAATTGCCTCATCTTGTCCTGCCCAGAGCAGGAGTCTCTGGAGCATGGGCAATACATTTTCAACATGGAAAGAGGGGAATTTGGTGTGAAACATCTGTTGCTGCCTGTTGACAGCAGTTCTGCAACACATCTTCCATGCTCCCAGCCAAATATCTATCCCTAGGTGACATGTACAGGGGTAGTTAAATTTTTTCCTTGTTTTTATGAACTTTGGGTATCTGGAAAGCTGTGTTGTGTAGGGTGTGAGAGGAAGAGGGG
The DNA here is from genome assembly GCA_027925045.1 of Hypotaenidia okinawae. NCBI lineage: Eukaryota > Metazoa > Chordata > Aves > Gruiformes > Rallidae > Hypotaenidia > Hypotaenidia okinawae. The sequence continues at coordinate 213,678,323 of BSDF01000001.1, forward strand.
GAGGAATTGGTGTTTTCTTTCTAAAGACGCAGAAGCCAGATTTTGTTTTGCACAGATCTGACAACGTCATACTGTCATGGGAACAGTGAGAAATGCAAGGTCCAAAGAAAACCAGCTCTCAGAGCCACTGAGCAGACAGTAGATTTTGATTAACCCTAAACCCTCTTTCTCCTGAGGAGAGAAGCATGAAGGGGGAATCACCAACATCATGGATTCATTGAGAGACAGGAGGGCTAGGAAAGCACTTTCATTGTCTTGGGAAGGTTGGAGAATGGGTGTGATCATGACTTTGGTGGGCAAACTTCCCTCTGGAAAGGTACCCAGAAGAGCTTGTTTCCCCCTCTGACAAAGCAGGAAATGCCATTACAGCATGGGCTGCCCCTGTCCCTCCAATGGAGACCTACACTTCTGGCAACCTCTGCTGGCTCATGCCCATAGTCCACCTGTGGCAATGGATAAGGTGAGGAGGACAAGACTACCAGTGTTTGGTCTTCAGTTTCTCCCCTGCTTTAAATGCGCTCTTGAGTCTTGGCTCGCCTCTCTCAGCTTGACCGTCCAGAAAAATTCAGCTGACTCAGCTGTTTCCATGCTGGCGGTGTCTGGACAGTTGGAGAGAGTGATAGTGAGAAGGCAAGCTTTTCCATGGAGGCTGAACAGGATCTGTTTATCAGTCAGGCTCTCTGGCAGTCAGCCCCTCACTTCAATCGAGCTTATTAACCTCTGCGCACCACTGATGGCTGTAGCAGAGTCATAGCCAGCACGGCCTGTTAACTGACCCTGCAAGCCTTGGAAAAGAGCCATTTCTAAACAAACCAGTGAACCTGTGTAATTAAACAACTCAACCATAACGTTCTCATGACAGGGTCTCTGGTTTCCTCTGAAACTTGTTACTGTGGGAGATTTATGGCTGGAAGTTTTTGTTAGCCCATTGCTGAGGCTGTCTAGACAAAGAGGAACACACACAGGCAGCAAAGGCAGCAAGTGACTTAACTCTTGGATGCTTTCAACATGGAGAAATACTGTGTCCATGTCTACAATGTAGGGTTAGTTTTGAACCAGCAACTTCCTGCCACAGGAGGACAGGCTTAAAAGCAGTGATCTAGAAAGAGTACCTCACCCTAAATATCCTGCCTACCCTAGGTTTTGAGCTTTGCAGAAATTATTAGAAATGATTGACAACTAAGTGGAAAACCAAAATTCAGGCACCCACATGGATGTGTTTACAAGAGTGTTAGGGAGTCTGCTCTCATTTTGTGGTCAGTGGAGATCTGGTGGACGTTTAATTGGACCATGGAGACCTGCTCAGTGAATTTCATGGCTTAGTTGACTGTGTAGGCTTGGCCTCCACCAATTATGGTAGGCACTCAGCTACCTATGTACATGAATTGAATCAGATCCTCTTCAGTGAGGGCTGTTTTTTTGACAAGAACCACTTTTTTGTGTCCTTGCAACACCTATTACACGAGAAGCTTTGATCCTCACTGAGATTTTTGAGTGCCACCATCACGTTATCACCACAATATGAAGAGAGGTGATACAACATAAGTTAGTGATTTCTCAGGGAAAGTACTTATTGTAGCATGAATTAAAATGTCTCAAGATGAGCCTTTTTTATCCATATGCCACATTAGTGTACACATAATAGGGACCTTGACCCAGTATTATCAACAGTACCTTTCCAGAAGTGCCTATAGACCCTGAAAAAAATCCTCCAGTGGATATAGTTTGTCTCCTGAAGAGCTTGAACCAAGTTAGAGAGAGCTGATAAGGATGGGAATTTAATTACAAGAGATTCTCAGGGACAGTGTTCTATTCCAGGTTGCACAGAACATTGGCAGTAAAAAAACACACCTTTAAACCAGCTTTTCTTGGTGTCCAGCAGTCCCTGTGTGCTCTGATCGACCCAGACATGCTGTTTAAGTCCTTGTAAAATTTTTGAAATAATCATCCTCTTCTTTTAATTTTTATTCTTCAAGTAAGTGATGCTTCATCAAGCCAGAGATAAGATCTGTGTTCCCTCTCAGTTTGCATTATATCAAAACCCTGTTATCTGACTCAACAACTCTTCAGAGGTCCCAGCATCACGGCAAGAAGGGTCCTTGGACATTTCAGCTACAGAGTTTCATTGCCTTTAAGATGTATCTGAAAAACTATATGAAGGATCATTTTTATGACTAAGAAGGGTAAAATTACAGTAAAATTACATTATCCTAACCAAGTAACTGATCACTTCTAAATATAAATAATTAGGCTATTATTATAACTATAACAACATTTTAACCTACAACTTTTTATATAATATCAAAATACTTACTTTTGGGGTTTTAAAATTTATTTTTAAAGTTTGATATTTTAAATATCAAACCCAGATCCCCAGATGGCAGTTGCTGGTGCTGTTTGGCTTTCACACATTTTATCTGTATGTGTGTGCATTTTCATGTGAATCCTGCACACATATCTATCCCTGAAAAATTGGCAGTGGTTCTTCAGGAGTTACTTTGGAAGGGGGTGGATCTTGTCTAAAGAATTAAAGTGGGAAAAAAAAACAGGTTTTGGCTAGACAGGAGAGCTAATGATATCTTCCTTTCCAAGGAAGGGACACAGGGTGGTCCAGGATGTTGCCAGCGTCTCTGGACTTCCAAGGCTGATTATAAATCCTGTTTTACTGGGACACAGGGCACATCACAGGACCTGAGCTTTTCTCAGATGGACAAGGAGATCAGAGCCAACCTTTTCAAATGAGATTGAGATAGTGCTTGAGATAGCATGAACTCTGAACAACTTTATCCCAGGTGATGGTGAACTGAGGTGCTACCACACAAGATGGCATAAACCACCAATGCACAGTCCAGAACGTTTAATTTTCAACCTCTTGTCACAAGCACCAAGGCCAATGAGATATTTAAAAATCCTTCTCCTGTGTTTGAATATCAGGGGAGCGCATGGGGTTTGTTTGTTGGTGATCACATTCGTTTTTGTGGTACCTGCAGGGTTATAAAGATGATGTGTCTTTCAGGGCCTTGTGTGGCAGGTGTGGTGGGGCTTACTATGCCACGGTATTGCCTCTTTGGAGACACGGTTAACACGGCATCACGAATGGAGTCCACAGGCCTGCGTGAGTATCTGGGACAGTCCCTGGGGCAGGTGGTTGACAGACTTCCTAAGAGAAACAAAGAAATGCACATCTTTAGTTACAAACATTGGAATTGTATCAGCTCTGAAGAAAGGGGCAAGTCAAACTACATGGAGGGGAAAGTCATCAGCTTTGTCACTGTCGGTCAACTTTCAAGACTGACTTCCAGTTACAGGTTTGGATCCTGTCCACCAAAATGAGCATGAATCTCATCCTAGATTTCTCCTACATGGGTTGGATCTTGCTCTCAGTCAGTGTTGAGGACCTTTAATTCAGAGTTATTCTTGGACAGTAAAATAATGCACCTAACCTCTCATGGCCATGGCAAGGGTTGAAGCACATGTGGGCACATGTTCCAGCATGCTGGAGAGATTGAAAAGCAGACCAGAGGCAACAACGTCCTGCAACATGAAGGGCATAATTTGTGATGAGTTCATTTATCAGCAATAACAATTACACAATCAAGTGTTGGTATGCCCTAAAAAACCTGCAGGCTTCCCTTCCTTGTTGGGTTTTCATGGTATCTTTCTTAATGGGTTGATACTCATGCTATTTTCCTTGCAAGTTCTTGTCCTTTATTTTCCCAAGACTTCCAGTTATATCAACCCACTCCCCCATAGCAGTCTACACACACAGAGCTAGTTTCTGCAGCAGGTAAGACAGTACCATCTCTCAGCTGTTTCCTACTGTCCCATGGCTGGAGGCATCTAGACGTGTAACTAGAAGTGGTCAGGAAGGATCATTTACCTGTGTTTCAGTCATATGTGTACAAAGATCTGCTGTTTGCTGCTGTCCTTGGCTAAGACATGGATATGTAAACCATGGTGGATGAACTGTGGATGACACAATGGACAGCTGGAGATGATCCTGGATGGATTTTAAATTTGCTTTTGATGTTCAGGCTGCCAGTACAAGTTTATTTCCAAAGGCAACGTCTCAGACATTTTAATCTCTGATCTCTGGTCTCCCTTTTGACATTTTCAACAGCTCTAAGAAACTACCCATTATGGCTAGTTTACAAGCTACATGAACTTTGTGATATTCAATATTAAAATCTTGAGGTCTTGGCAGGCTAGAAATATGCTGCAGTATGCACGCCACATTGGAACTTTCTCACCCTTTCATACAATCCTCACATTTCTAGCTCCAGTGGTTTTGATTAGACTAATTAAGACCAACAATTAGGCTGATAATTAATTAAGGAAAATTGCCTTTCTTGTGATTATGGCTGGCTTACTTTAAGAGGCATGCATAGCATTTGGAAAACAGTGGAAAGGAGAATGTAATTTGACATCAGATTTCTAGTGGCAAGACAGATATTTGAAGATTCTCTGGGTTTAGATGCTTGAAAATACAATATTTCACCGAGACTGGGAGCACTGCTGATAGAAGAGCACTGTTACCCATGAATAGAAATATGTATAGTAATATATATTTACATCATAATATTAATATATGAAGCAATAATAAAATCCATAGTAAAAGGAACATTGTAGGTTGGTGTCTCAGGAAATGAAGATCAAAGCTGTGTGGTCATCCTCTGTATATTTGGAATGATGTTATTCTTTCTGATTATTGTGCAAAAAAAATTAATTGGTTTATCCCCCATCCCTCAAGGGAGAAGGGAATCTGAGTGACAAATTTAAAATGAAAGCTTAACAAAAGCAACAACAAAGAAAACTGTCTGGGGGGAGAGGAAATAGTTTAGAAATGTTCCTTGGCTTGTTCACACCAACAGAAAAACAACAACAAATTTCGGTCAGTTCCAGTAATGACTGTAAAACAAGTTGGGGGAGATGGAAATGCCTATTTCTTCTGTGGCAACAGATAAAAATGGCATTCTTGATTCCAGATGGCAGTTCTGCTGAAAAAATACTTAACATCTTTATTAAGATCTGGACTTCTATACATAGAGTGTTTGGTATCCTCCTGGAAGTCCTCAGTGCAGATCTCTTCTAACTCTGTGTTCTGTGCCCTACTTGGAAGAATCCATCCATCCACATCCTACTCTATGGGGAGGAGCACCACACAGCTACATGCCTGCATGCCTTGGAGTACTTTTCTTTGCCAGCACGAAGCAGTGGGGAATTTGCAGTGTGTGTGCAGCATAGTGATCCAGCTGTTTTGCTTTCCATTCCCAGCTTACAGAATTCATGTCAGCCAAAGTACAGTGGATACGCTTTGGAGTCTAAACGAAGGCTATGAAATCGTACCTAGGGGAAAAACAGAACTGAAGGTAAGAAGGCCAGGGCTGTGTGAAATGCTTCACTGGGGAATCTTCTTGATTAAAGAATTTTTATATTAAGCTCTTGTTTGGCCTTCATCCACCAGTCTTGTGCTGAATCCTTCCTAAATTGTCCCCATCAGTTGTTTCAGTACATGAGATAATTCTTGAAGGGCCGTGGGATCAAACAGTCAGCTGTGGATGCTGGATCTAAGTATTTATTTAGGACTCTGTTTAGTCCACTCATGACAGAAGCTGGTAATTTTCACAGTGTCCAAACAAGACAACACTAAATAATTCAAAACATCACTTCTCCCTTTATATAGTCAATAGGCAGATGTAGGAGATTTTCTGGAACTAAACATCACCCCAGATCCCTCAACATGCTTTCATGATAAGTAGAATCATCTCACCCAAGTTCGGATGTCTGCAAGTAGAGATCTAAGGTAATTATTCCAGATTTAGTCAATGGAAAGAAACTGATACATAGTTAGTGGAGATAAATTCTCCCTTTAGGAAGTTATTAACCTTACCTATTTTCAGGATTCAGTTTATGTGAAGATGAATGTTCCCCTAGAAGTGTCTGTTTTCCTCCACTTCTCCAGTCAAGGGTGATTGATTCTGATATAGATGCCTGCATTTCATCAGGAGCATCTCACCTTAAAAGCTAAATTATCAGTGATGGGAAAGGAAGTTATTAGTCTGATACTCAGCCCAGCAACAGTTGTAAAATCTCTTAATTAATGATACTGCCAAATAAGATTATTAGAGATGCTATAGTTTCTCGTTTCTATTAAGCAGTGTAGTTTCAGTGACCCAGATCAATGAGGTTCGTTTTTAGATGACTGTTTGAACAAGGTCTCTTCTTTCAGGATAATGAAATACACATCATCCCTGAAACATTTTGAAGGAGAGCCTAGGTTTTCCAGCCATGCTCTGTCTCTGGATATATATGAAGCTCTCAGAAACCCACTGAGGAAGTTATGTATTGAGCAGAGGGTGGTCAGAAAGCTGCTCTTTCTCTGAATTTTTGTTTTTATTTTAGGGTAAAGGAGTAGAAGACACATATTGGCTAGTTGGGAAAAAAGGCTTTCTGAAGCCCTTACCTAAACCTCCTGAAATAAAGCCAGGGTAAGTGTGGATTCATCACCATTCAACAAATTTATTAAAAGGTCTCACAGGCTGATTAGCTGTATTTCAATGGTACCAATTTGCAAAGTCTACATAGTTTTCCTTAGGTAATTTGTATTTTCAGGCGTAGTACTGCTACTCAGAAGTGTTGCAGTCTCTTTGACTCCTCTTCTCAATCACAGTTCCCAAGAAGTAGAGTGTCAACTTGCTGCTTCCTCCCTTCTAGTCCCTTGGAGATGGAGCACTAGGCAGATCCTTCCTGAACCTCCATCCTACTCTGTGTGCCTAAGGGAGACACACACTTCTATAACTCTGGTGCCATTAGTGTACAGGTGACACTCAGGTTTTTCCCTCCTTCCATCAAACTCTTGCAGAGAAAACACCGGCCTCTTTCACCACAGAAACTTTTCTTCCCTGTAGCATTGTTCATTCAAACAGAACAATGAGACTTTGTGCAGCAGCATTATGCATTTAAAGACTTAATGGTGTTGCCTCCAAGCAAGAGATGGTGAGCAAAGATTGAGCACTTGAAATTCATTAAGCCATTCTGTAGCCATGCAATGCTTGATCTTGCAAGCTGAGTACTCCCTGTTCAGCTGTCACGTGGGAAGGATGTTGTGGTCAGGACATAAAAAACAAGAGTATGATTTGTTTGACATGAAGAGTGTAGTCACCCACACTAAAGCCAGTCAACCTTGACTCCCTTTATAGTCAACAAAATGAAATACATACTCAAGGGTCTGATTTGACTGGCCTGTTTGAACATCTGTATTAGAAGTTGAATTGTTCTTGGAAGATGCCTGTTTTGCTGACTGCAAGAGGTCCTACAGTGACTAGCTCAGAGATAGATGTCTGAGAGCCAACAAGGTCTGGTTTTATTTTGACTCTGACTTCCTCTGAGAAATGTCTACGTATTTCCTCATTTCCTTGTAGGAAAATGAAGACTGATTTCAACTCCCTTTGCAGATAATGGTTAACTACTTAGGCAGTTGCATACAGGGAAGTTCATGTACTCAGAGCCCACCCAGAGGTTTCTTGGAGTATCATCGAATTAACAGTATTTTGAGCCAGAACTTTTAAGCTATTTAGGTGTCAATCAGTGTGGAAGATCAGAAGTTAGTGGAAGAAAATTTTGAGAGACAGTATTTCTTAGGCTTGGGGGCATTTCATTGATAAACCCTGATGGAAATGAGCTACTGAGTAGTATGTCTTGATATTAGTGATGTATTATTCGTGAGAAATATAAAAATTGGAGGAGCTTTGGCAGATGAACAAGGTGGGTTGTCTTACCATGCAACCAGAGGAGCACTAAGACTTCTACCTTGAGAGCAGGTTCTTCTTATCCTGGTTTTACCATCTAAAAGTCATGTGTTAAGCCTCTGCCAACTGTTGAGGTTCTTTCCATAATCCTCACAGTGCCTGTACTGTTGCCATGTGTGTCAAAGTCAGATTTATACAGGTCCAAGCAAAGCAAGCATTCGGAGAACTGTCTCATGCACAGGCTGTGCTATTGTCAATCATGATGTCCAATTTTTCCAGCCTTGTCTTTCCAGTTCAATTTTATGGCAGTTTATGAGAGGTTGTAAGTTGTTTCTCTAGGTCTATATGTCGGCCAATATGCTGGCTTGGAGACATTGCCCGGAATACTTGTGTAAGAATTTCCTCATCTGTAGGCTTTTGTGCTAAGGAAGAAGCTGCTGAACAAAGTCCTCTCCTACTCATCTTTTCACTCTCTCCTGAAGCAACTCATCTTCTCTTTAGGTCTTCCCTTTCCCACAAGACAGTCCCACACACCTGGTGAAATCTGTGGGCAGCAGCAGATTTTCTCCTCTTATTCATGAGGGACATACCCCTTAGCACTTCATTGCTGTCTTGAGGTCTGAATTCAGACCACCATAGGGAATCACACTCATTAGGTATTACAAAGCAAGGAAAGGAGATTCTTTTTAATGAATATGCTTCAGATCCATGTTTAGTAGAGGACAGGTACAGTTGGACTCAAAGGTCTTTTCCAGCCTAGTGATTCTGTGATTCTTATTCCCACGACTAGTTGTGGCCCTTGATATGTGGAGTATTTCAGGCTTTCACTGCCAACTTGCCAACTTGCTTTTATTTCCCATGATGTAAAATATCCCAACAGTCAATCAGAGATGTAAGAACAACCCTTCACAGGAGGATTTCTTGACATATGAAGGCAATTTTCCACCTCTGGTAGGCAGTCATGAGCAGATCTGTGATCAAGTGGTATAGATGTCTAAGGATAAATCAAACTTTGTTGTCCTACTGTGCTTGTAGTAGACTTGGTCCCATAGACCTGCAGAATAGTCACTGAGGTGTGTTTATGCACAAGTTAGGACTTCAGCAAAATTAAAGATGTAGAAGAACATTTAGTTATGTCATGGGGTTAATCTAAATGGTCCAGTAAACACTCCTTCTGGTGTTGCAGAAATCGCTGAGAAAATACATCTGATTGTCTAGTAATAAATAACAAGCCACCACCAAATGAATAACAAAGGAACAATTGTTGCACCCATATAATTTGAATTTAATTGATATGCATCACCATCTCAGTTTAATCCCAGTTACAGACTTGTTGGAAGTATTAGTTGGAATTCTCACTGATTGCCATTTTCTGCACTACACTTTCATACATTTACAGTTGTGGAAGGACATTCAAATAAATGTACTTTACACTTAAAACCTGCTGGGAAGCAGTGTTGAGGAGAAGGACCTGGCATTCCTGGTGGACAACAAGCTCTTCATGAGCCAGCAGTGTGCCCTCATGGTTTAGGAGGCCAGTGGGACCCAGGATGCATTGAGAAGAGTGTGGCCAGCAGGTCAAGGGAGGTTCTCCTCCCCCTCTGCCCTGGCGAGGTCATATCTAGAGTTGTGTGTCCAGTGCTGGGCTCCCCAGTTCATGAAAGACAGGGAACTACAGGAGGGTGGAGAGATACAAAGATGATTAGGGAACATCGAATATTTCTTGTATGAGAAAGGGTGGAGGTTCAGTTGTAGTGCCAGGACCCAGGAAAGGTGCATGTTTAACATCCAGATTGCAGTGGTGGCTCCTGACGCCCCCTTTTTGATGGATAACCTCCTTCTTTCTAGGTCTGACAAAATTTCAGTTTTACTTATTTTATGCAGGAGGTTTAGGTTAACTTTATATTAGAGAGAACAGGCCAGGCAGTGCAATAGGTTCCTTAGTCCTTCCTTGCTCCAAGGCAAATTTCTATACTTTCCCTGAGAGATGTTTGCCTTGTGATCAATAGTATTTCTCCTTCTTCCTTGCAACTTGTTAGGGTTTCTATTTCTGCATCTCAGGATCTTGTAGGCTGGGTATCTGTTATGCAATAGCGACAGAAGGCAAAGAATAAACCTTTCCACAAAAGCCTGTCACACAAAATAAAAGCAAGTTAGGGTGGACACAGAGAAGTTCTAACAAGATGATGAGACAGAGAAAACAAGTATGCTGAGCAGTCAAGCAGCAGTTTAGCTGTAGGCTATATATTTTTTGAGATTTCAATGCCAGATAGGTTTCAATGAAGTCTGTGAGGTTTCTTTGAGGGTACACCAGGAGATTAATTTTGGGGCTGAAGAGCAGCTATGGAAAAGGTGCAGAGTTGCTTGTTTATAAATGTGTGATATTGGAGTTGGCATCCTGTGATGCTCTGGGACACACAATACTTTGTCAGTACTGGTGGAGCACTCCCCTTTTCCAAAATAGCAGGAAGGATATGAGGTTTTACAAACATTTCTGAGGACATGGCCTAAAGGTGGATTTGGCAGGGTTAGGCTGGATGATCTTAAAAGTCTCTTTCAACTTAAGTGATTCTCTGATTCTATGATGGAGAGTTCCCAGTCTCAAGCATGATAAACCCTTGCTTTGATGGTGATGGATAGGCTCTTCCTGTGAACATCTCTTGTCCAGGTGAAAGTGATTCTATGAAATCTGGCCTGATCTGGACTAAATCATAGGTGCATTTGGCAAAGCACTAGGAAAAATGCAATACCTAATGAAATTCAGAAGAAGATGCCAATTACCATAGTGATGTTCCTTTGCAGTTCAAGGACAATGAGTGGCATAGTTGGTCTTCTGATTTTCCAAGCTTTACCATAGTGTATTCAGAAAAACTTTGGTCTGCTACTGAATACAGTGCTTTCAAGCAGCAGGAAACCTCTATCCTGTAGTTTTATCTGGAAGCTTTCCCTTTCTAAAGATATTTTTAATTAGCTATGGAAAGTTAACTGGAGGAAAAAAAAAATCAGTGAAGAAAGATACAGATTGTGGGTCCTCTTGAGGGTTTTTAAACATGAACTCAGTGCCCAGGGTACACAAAAGTTTTGAATTCTTATGATCAAACTCAGATCCCTTCTCCTGTATGAAATCATTCAGTAGGTCCAGTAGGGTTAGCAGAGCCTCTAGTCAGTCCACTACCATCCACAGTGAAAGTACAGCCTAATGTGAGAAATAACTAAATCCTGAAGATGCAAACAGGGATAGGAGGAAGTTTTTGGGCTCTTCTGTCCTCACATACATAAGGATCAATCCTAGAGAAAGCCCTGAAATCCTTGTTTGAAGATGGAATGTGTGAGAAGCAGTGAATTATACTCAAAGAACCCATCATTCCAACTTGATATGAGAAAAACCTTTTTTACAAGCCAGGAAAATAGGATGTGACCCTATTCCTCTTAGGATAACATGGCTTGTTCTCCTACCCAATGCAATGCTCTCATAGCTTTGCCTATGTTGAGGCACCCTAGCAGAGTGGGAGATGATCAACAGAGTGTTCTGGTGTTGCTAGGGATGTGTCTCTCTGGGGGGAATGAGTGACAAGATTTCCATTCAGGCTCCTATTTGAAATTTCTCATCCAATGCACTTTAAAATCAGAAATAAAAGCTTGTTCAGCAAACAGCAGTGAAAAACTTTTGTTGTCCTTACATAGCTGGAATGATACAATAGCATCACAACATTTCCAAAATGAACTTTATATAACATATAACAACAGTTACTTGGGGGAATCAAAGCATCCTCTGGCTCATTGTCTTCATCACCCAATGTCAGGACAGATGCTTTTTGCTTCACAATAAATGCTCTCTCTTAAAATTATTTCTGAATCCCTTATACAACAGAAAACTGAAACAAAATGAATATTCTGGTCATGTCTATGGAATAGTGCAGGCAGGAAAGAAGAATTTTTCTCTGAAATCTGATTGAGGGGGAAAAAAGGGAATAAAAGCCACTGACTCATCTCCCTTTAAACAAGGCTCTCTGATTTAGAATGTGATTGCTCCAGCTGCTATATTTCAACAAGATCTTTTTAAGCAATCTGAGGTTTCTGGAACAATTGGATGGAATATTAGATTAGAGAATTACTGCCAATAGCAAAAATCCCTGAATGCAGCATTCAGAAGGGAAGCAAAGGGAAGTAGTAGCATTGTTTGGCTGGAAGATGTGATTCAATGCACCACCCTTCTGTGGCTATTTCTAAGGATTTAGGGAAAGCTAGCTCTGAAACTGCTCAGGACCTGGCTGGCTTTGTGGAACATATTCTGGCTTGTGGCTGGGGCCTCAGGCGTGGCTGAGAGGTGCCCAGATGTGTCCGGATGTGCCCAGTAGTTTCTCCTGTCTCACCCAGCCAGGATGAGAGGTGAAGTGGGAGGTGAAGATCCCTTTGAAGGATGGTTTCTCAGAGGGACAGAAGAAGAGTAGCAGTCAGAACCTAGTCAGCAGGTGAGGCTGTCTAGAGTAGGTCCTGTCTGTAGAAGTTCATTTGAGGATCTCCCTGGATCTGCACACACTTGCCTTGTAAAAAGAAGCAGAGGGAAGCCCAGTGAGCAGTCTGAACTGGAGCCAGCTTGAGTCTAATAATGTTTGTATGGTGTTGCACCTGCTGCATGGGCTGGCCAGGTGAGATCTCTATCAGGTCAGGGTACATTGCCCTCCCTTGTGCCATCTAGGCAAGCTTGCTTAAAAGCTCTTTATTGAGTGACAGTACTGAAGCACAAAAGGGAAGAGTGTCAAGGAGAAACCATATCAGAGACAGCTACTGCTACTGCCTTTTTTAATCTCCTCCACTCCTCAACCAACCATTTCTACAAAGCTATCAGACACTTAAAGTATGAAAAACTGGAGTACAATGAAACATGGGTTAAAATAAAATAAACCACCTCAAAACCAAGTAGCCCTAGAGGCAATCCGGGCTGGTTTAAAGATAAAGGTGTGTGGAAAGCAATCAATGAAAGAGCTTTGGATCTGGTTGGAACAGGACCACAGATCTGAGATGTAATAAGCTGCCCTGGATACCTGTGCCTTGCAATAGGGCATGCATTGCTCCACCACATAGGTTCATGCAAAGTAGGGATGGGAGAAAGAAGGGCAGAAAAGACTCTGTTTGCATCCATGTGATTCAGTTCTCAAGGCAATTTGAGTCGCAGTTCTTCTCGCCAAAGTGTATAGAGGGGCCAAGTCATAAAAAGGTTCTATGGGTCTGAACCTTTCCTCCTGCAACTTCCCCCTGCCAGAAATTGTGCTGGCTGCCTAAAGTTCAAGCTAGGGACTCGTGTTTTCGACACTCAGAAAGAATCACAGTAACACACCACATTCAGAAAAGAGAAGGCAAATTCCTTAACGGTCCAGAGAGATGGGATGCAGGACCTCACAGATGTTCTCCTGCTGGCTTTGGAAACAACATGGTGGGAAGAGAGAACCTTGGAAAAATAACAGCTGACTTCAGACAGATGTGTTTTGCAAGAGGTTAGGATGGAGGGTGTAGAACCAGTCATCTCCAGTTTCTGAGATATTTAGTGAGATAAGGAGATGTGTCAGTGCTGTTTGAACAGATTATTAACATCATTAACATGCCAGGGATGAAGACCAAGTATTGTCAAAGTGCTATTTGATATTTGTGTGAGCAGTGTTTGGAGGTGGAGCTCAGGCAATCTAATACCGTGGTTGATACCCAAATACTTCAGGTCTTCACCTTCTATGGATCACAACCTGCTGCACTATTGTGCAGCAAAAAGCAGCAACCCCCTCCACTCCCCTGTGGGTGAAGTCCTGCTGGGTGGACTCAAAGAACAAGCCCCTCATGTTATTCACGTGGCTGAATTTTGCTACTGCTAGCATAAAGAGGCTGGAGACAAAGTATTCCTCTTCCCTCTCCAACCAGTAGGATTTCATCTTGTTAAAAGTTATTTATCTCCAAGCATAGACACATCCACCTGAGCTGGTCATATTACACACATTTTAGAGTCAATTCAGAGAACAGGCACTTCTAGGTGCAGTTTTTCTGCCCTGCAGAGGACATCTACTTTGGGATAAACCCCCACTGTGGTCCAGAAGTGCCTGCTTCCCTCCACTTCACTAGCTCAGGAGACAGCCCAAGATACTTGACTCAAACGGAGACATCTCTGTTTCACCTAGATAAATTTCACAGATTAATCCCCCCTGAGTTGTGGATTCCCAGAAGAAGCCATGCCTCATTTAGGCCATCAGGATTATATCCTCCTGGCTTTCCTGTCCTTGGGACCCAGCCATAAAGTCTCCAGCACTCATGGGAGGGTTTATAAACAAGGATCAATGTTTTTACAAAAAGGAAAGACACTCCCAGAACTGAGAGTTTAGGTAAGGCACGAAAGGACAGCTTGGTTAGATGTTGTCATGTGCAGGACAGAATTGGCACAGGAGCTGAAACCTGATTCAAGTCTCCCTTGCGAAAAGCTCTTAAAATTGTGCTAAACTTTCAGGGAAAACTGTCTGGACAGTTAAATAGAATTTCCATTTGGAAATGTGCCCATAGTATTGAGACCTTGAGAGTTTCTGAAAGCAACACCCCTGGAAGACCAGAAGGCACTGAGGCAGGAACTGAAGTAACCAAAGGCAAGATCTTCACAAGAGTTTTGTTGTGCTCTTCCTTTTGATGAACAAGGGGGAGTATCAGAGGAATAATTGCATAATTCTCCCAGGATTCACCTTGTCTAATAGGTTCAGGATATAGCCATGATAAATACCTAGTTTGGGTTCCTCAAGCAACAACATCATTTGTCTTGTCCTAGGAGAAGTGTCTAAAGGGTGCCAAGAGCCCTCTAGAAGTGCCTCCTATACAGATTACAAAAGATGCCTCTCTCAGACCAGGCACCTAACTATGGGACACTAAAATTAGTTAACCTCCCCCTTGGCAGCAAGTCAAGATGAAGCGATAAAAAATGGCAATAAATAAAAACTGAACCAGGCTCAGTATTTGTTTCCCTTTTCGCACCCGAAGACACTTTACCTTTCGCTTGGTTTCCGTTACAGTCTGTTCTTTATTGCAGATGCAACTGAATTGGTTCTTTCTCTAATGGCCTACATGTTCACTGCAGGTGTAGAGCTCATGGGTTACCCCCGGAAGAAATTGCAGAGTTCAAAAGGAGGAAAGCTGAAAAACTCCTTGGCAAAAGGGCCTAGATCTGAGGTAGTAGCTGTAGGACAGTCCCAACGTAGCTCTGCTATTTATTGTCTGCTTATGTGTTCTTTGTCTGCACTTTGCTGGGTTTAGTGTCATGCTTTTTTTCTTTTTTTCTTTTTTTTTTCTTTTCTTTTTTGGTCAAAATCTGCATTATTCTTTTAAAGTGTCTCATTCAAACAGTGCTCAGAACATCAGCAAAGCTGTCTAAAGATAAGAGTAGCCTTGTTGGGTGATTTCCTCTTGTAGCTCGGAAGGCCAATGGTATCCTGGGCTCCTTCAGGAGAGGGGTGGCAGCAGGGACAGGGAGGGGATTGTCCCTCTCTGCTCTGCTCTCAGGAGGCCCCAGCTGGAGTCCTGTGTCCAGAGCTGGGGCCCCAATACAGGAAAGATGTGGGACTGTTGGAGAGGGTTCAGAGGAGGCCACAGAGATGATTAGAGGGCTGGAGCACCTCCCCTACAAAGAGAGGCTGAGGGAGCTGGGCTTGTTCAGCCTGGAGAAGAGAAGGCTGTGGGGGGACCTCGTTGCAGCCTTCCAGTCCCTGAAGGGAGCAGAGAAACAGGAGGGGAATCAGCTTGTTAAATGGGTAGAAAATGGCAGGACAAGGGGGAATGGATTAAAGCTAAAGGAAGGAAGGTTTAGATGAGATATTAGGGGGAAGTTTTTTACAGAGAGAGTGGTGAGGTGCTGGAACAAGCTGCCCAGAGAGGTGGTGGGTGCCCTGTCCCTGGAGGTGGTCAAGGCCAGGTTGGATGGGGCCCTGGGCAGCCTTGTGTAGCTCCAAGCCTGGAGGTTGGTGTCCCTGCCTGTGGCAGGGCAGTTGGAACTCTGTGATCCTTGGGGTCCCTTCCAACCCTTGCCATTCTATCATTTCCTAGCAAACTTACAACCTGTTACAACATTCATTCCTGAATGACATACAGTAATACTATGTTCACCCGCAGTGTATTAGCAATCCACTGGATGTCGATGTGCACTGTGCCAGGAAAAGCCAAGTCCATGGTAAACATGGAGATAAAGCTGGAGTTCAAGCCTGGAAGAATCTAAATAGCCTATTGTTGCTTTCCTGTCATGCATATCTCCTAATGTAATTCCATATCTCATGACATGAAACAGGATGCAGCTCTGTTATTCATCACTGTGGTAGCTCCTGGAATGAGAAATAAATGTGGATTCAGTAGGATTTGACTGGAATTTAGAAGTTCCATGTAGTATAACAGCATGGACAGAGGTGCCTGACCGAATAGGTGTTACCAGGGCAAGGCCAGCACATAATCATGCACACACAGGATCTGATGTCCCATGAAAATACTGTACAATTGGGTTTTTTAAATAATATCTCTGAAAGCAGCAATAATAGTTCTGCTCAGTGCAGAACTATGACTTGATTACCACTTCCTTAGTAAAAGGCAGAGGTGGATGAAAGCCCAGAGTGCCTAGATACAGGCTGGTTAAAAACCCCTGAGATACACCATGTGAAGCTGATAGAGTACTCTAAGAACTAAAGCTCAATCCATTTTTCTCACAAGGATAAAACCCAGTAGAGAATTTCTGGCTGTGTTTCTCTTTCCCAGCCATAATGTTTGAACATTCAGGGGGTGTCACTAGACTGTTTTGTCTCCCTTAAGAGATTTTTATTTTTGGTCTGAGGCTCTCCTTATTCTAGATGCTGGGCAGAAATTTGTCATTTAAAAAAAAAAAAGAAGAAAAAAAAGATTTAAATATGGGACACACTGTGTAGATACCTACATAAGCATTACCATTTTGCTAAATATAAACACAGAAGTCCACCTTGATGACCTACACCTATGAGCACAAATTACTCTTCCAAGGACAGAGAAGAGGACCTCTTACTTGGTTTAGCACTGCTTGACAAAAAGCCTGAACGTGTGCTGATAGAAAAGTATTTAACACATATATCACCCACAGACATAAACTTGTGAGCTGAAGCAAGGCTGATCAGCAGTACATTATAGAGAACAGAAGTTCCTCATTAGCCTACTTGGCTCAATTCATGGGAAATAGCAGAAAAATCAATAAGGCATTTATACCTGGAGCTTTTCGACAGTCCTAGTTCAATCATTCTTATGAGCATGAAGCTTTCAATGGAGGCAATTATGTCCTCAACAGCTACTTATTCCCAGGTGCCTGCTTGGTGGCTTACTGGTGTTTCCAGCTAATATATCTTAGACGTTTATAGGAGGAATCATGCCATCAATAACCTTGGTTTTCCTTGATAGCAATAAAGGGATGCTCTGCAAGGATCTCAGATGTAGTGATGTCTAGTTCATTCACCCAGTTTGCAGTCCCATTAGCCTGGGACAGTAAACTGTTAACAGTGTCACAAGGTCCTTGCTGTGATATGATGGGGATTCCCTTCTCAGTACTTTTGGAGCGTTCATCTGTCCTGGAGTCTAGGGGAAAGGCATGACTCTGCTTCTCATGATCTGGAAGTGAATCCTTTAACTTTGAAAGACTGACTGAACTCTTTTTGCCTTGATGGATGCCTGTTTTTGAAGACAATTGATGTTTTAGTCTGGATCTTGAAAAAAAACATACAATAAAGCACGAGGAACACCAAAGTGCATCTCCAGTTACCTGGTGATAAACTTCTTGGGTATACCACCAGTGATCCTTCTACTTTCTCATACAGTAGGATATAGGGTCTTAACATGGACCTACCAACCTACCCATGAAAGTGCAAATCATTGCATCTTGCAGGCCAAGCCATAGACTAGCAAGGTGTGTCTGACCATCAGCTGAGATCGGAAAGCTCATTCAGGACAGGGTTTTTGCTAAAGATTCTCTCTGTTCTCAAAGGTGAAACCCACACCTACACAGAAACCCGTACAATTACATCTTACTCCTAGTGCCACTGCTGGCATAATAGATCATTTTGCCTCGATGATCTCTCCAAAGTTAAAACCAGAACTGCAGAAACTAAACACTCACTTCTATTGATTATTCTTTTCCCCATGAAATCTGTCTTCTTTTCTACCTTCTCCTCTGTATTAGGTGGTACTTCCCTCTTGGTATGCAGGAACATCTCACAGCAGCACACTGGTAGGCATAACTTCTTTGCCCAACACCAGGAAGTTTTTTTGGTTTTTTTTTTTTTTTAAGAAGAAGAAAAAAGGAGGCATTTATTTTCCTTCTTTCCTCAGTGGTTGCATGACATTTGCTATCATATTTATAGAAAAAGGGCATCAACTCTTTCTCATAATGTTTAATGAGTCTATTGTCAGGGTGGGTCATCCAGTGAACCCTAAGCCTCATTGGGTTGAAATATTTGTGATTTTTTTTTAAGATTCAGTAATTTGTCTTTAGATTTCTTTCCTGGGTTTTTGCCCTTAGTTGTTGTGGTGGTTGAGCCCTGGCCAAAGGCCAGACGCCCACCAAGATCAGCCCATTACTTCCCTTCTTAGTTGGACAGGGGAGAAATAATATAATTGGGCAGCTCAAGAGGCAAACTCGTTACTGACGCGGGCAAAACAGACTCAACCCAGAGTGCTGAAGAGAGAGTTATCTAATTTATTACACTACACTAAAGAGAAAACAGGTGGTGCAACCAACAATCTTGAAACAAATGCAACCAGGCAAACACTTTCCCCCCACCACTCCCTCCTCAGCAGGCTTGAGTTAGAAGTTTGCTCCCTTCTTCCCTCCCATTCACAGCCCAGGAGGGGCAGGGACTGGGGAAAATGGGGGTCTCGGTAACACCTTCCCCCCACCCCTCCGTTCTAAAGCAGACTTCCCTTTCAGCCATGACTTTGCTCCCTTCTTCCCCTCTCCTGCTCGCAGCACAGGACGGGGGGACAGGGACTAGGAGATGGGGGCTTTAGTCAGTCCCTTGCAAGATGGTTTCCTTCTCGGCCGGGATGGGGGCATCCATCCCACACAGCCTCCCCCTGCTGCACCGTAGGATCTCACCCATAAGAGCCAGTCCTCCACGAACTTTCTCCAAGGCAAATCTCTTCCCACTGGGCTTCATCTCTGCTATGGCTGGCAGCAACAAATCACAGTGTCTCTCAGTCCCAGTCCTCCACGGGGCTATGATGCCTCCTCCAGCAAACCTGTTTGGCTCATCTCTGTAGGTCGCTTGTGCTGGCAGGGGCTCATCCCAACGTAAGTCACGGAATCTTCTCTATGTCTCCACCGGCTCCACCCGGCAGGTCGGGTCTCTGCCTCCTCCATGGGTCCTTTCCTCGGGCTACTCCACGTGCTTCAGCTCGGGCTGCAGGGGCAATCTCTTTTGCCTGTGTACCTGGGCACCTCCTCCCCCAGCCTTCTAGAACTTTTGTGTCTGTCCACTGCTTACATTTATATGCAAATAGACATCCCAATGCCCTTAACAGGCCAAACTTTGCAGCCTTCCTGGCACTCTGTGTTCTGGTGCAGTCTTTCTCTCCTATATGTGATTCTCAGAGGCGCTATAAGCAGGCCTGCAGAAGACTCTAGCAGCCATTTTCTGTAGCACCTGGCCCCCTCTCTCAGTAGCCAACTATGCAAAACTGCAACAGTTGTCCTTGGTCACCCTTACCTGGTCTTGGACTCTCACAGAATGTGCAAGTGAAGGGAACTTGGCAAGTGCTGAGTTTGCAGGTCCTTGCTCCTCACTCGTTACATACAGATTTAACAGCCAGTCCTCAAGGACAGGTAACTGGACCACCAAACACCATCTTCAGATCCTTAGGTCAAGTAATAAAATACAAGTCCTTTGAATGATAACAAAAAAGCATGAGATATTCAGTGCTTCAGTACAAGGTGTGGGAGTGGTCAATCCTCCATATCTGGTTCTGGTGACAGTGCTATTATTTGACTTTGTTATAGTCCTAAATATAATTTAAAATATATGTCTATAATGTATAGTTATCTAATAGATAGTTTAAGATGGCTCATCCTGTGCTGCCATTAAGGGCAACTTCATTAAGCTGCTTGGAAGTTGTAGAGAGATGGGTGTTGGTCTCTTTGTCCAAGTGACAGGTGATGGGATGAGGGGGAATGGCCTCAAGCTGTGCCAGGGCAGGTTCAGGTTAGACATTAGGAAAACATTCCTCACTGAAAGGGTTGTCGGGCACTGGAACAGGCTGCCCAGGGAGGGGTTTGAGTCACCAACCCTGGATGTATGTGAAGGGTTGGTAAATGAGGTGTTTAGGGATATGGTTTAGTAGAGGACAGATATGGTTGGACTCAATGACCTCAAAGGTCTTTTCCAACCTAGTCATTCTGTGTGATTCTGCAATTAACAATTCTATATTAATAATCCATCACTGGTGTGAATAGTCCTCAGGCCTAATAACATTCATTCCTTTCAAGACCTCTATTTATGTTGTCAAGTCGTCACTTTTACATATATTTGTCTTCTAAAGTAGTTGCTTATTCATTTTATACAACTATGGTGTGTACAGTTTAAACCCACATTTATATGCATGTATATACACAACTTCTCAACTAACTCTTTTTAATATCTATATAATCACAGTGGTGTGGTGGTGTTGGTAGGGGTTAGAATTTAGTTCTTTTTTTGTTTACAATACTTGTAATTACGTTTTCTTCTATTACATACAGCAAATTTAATGTCATTTGAAGCTTTATGTAGGATAGGAGAGCTGCAGAGTTGTGACCTACCTAAAGACCTGACATTCATTTAGCTTCTGGCCTTCTACAAGTCCTTGGTGTTTGTTTTGTCTCTGAAAATCCCATTATCATAGAACTATGGAATCATTAGGGTTGAAAAGTTCAATTGTTAACCTTGCACTACCAAGTCCTTCACTAAACCATGTCCCTAGACACCACATCTACACATCTTTTAAATACCTCAAGGGATGGTGACTCCACCACTTCCCTGGGCAGCCTGTTCCAGTATCTGATAATCCTTGTGTTGAAGAAACTTTTGCTAATATCCAGTCTGAACCTTTCTTGGCACAACTTGAGCCCATTTGGTGTCATCCTATTGTTTCTTACTTGGGCTTCAATCTTCTTTCTAGTAGCTGTAGAGAGTGATGAGGTCTCCCTTCAGCCTCCTTTTCTCCAGGCTAATCCATCACAGTTTCCTGGGTTCTCAGAGCATCTGGAGCTTCAGGTTTCTCACTGATGGCAGTGAATGACTTCAAACCCAGAGAGATCCAGCTGATTAAGAGGGGATCTCTCTTATTACCAGCTAGAGACTTGTGATGCACTGTTAGGAATGTCCTTCCTAAGCAGCTGAAGCCCTCTGGTTGCTTTTATGTAAATGTAATTTACACCTATAATGTGGATATCCTTGGATGAAAGCTCTACATATCCCATTAAACCATGCAACAGTTCCTGTGGTTGTGTGGTCTGCTGGGATCACCACATCCCTGCAGCCCTCTACCAACAACCCTCTTTGCCTGATGCTTCTTGATAGCTTTGAGAACATCTATTATTTATTCTTTGTCTGACAAAAAAAATTATGCAAAATGAAAGGCTATTCCTTAGCAAGCAGGGTTGCTAACTTGTCCTCTCTTCTCTGTTTTACAGCTACAACTGGTCAGATGTGCTGACCAGGAAACTGAAATCTGTCCTGAGGGACACAAAGAGGACACTGACAAAAGCCACCTTTAAAGAGCTGGGGAGCATGAAGGAGGCTGAAATAAGTATCGAAGAGGATGAAATCTGAGAAGATCACAGTAAAGAACCAGTAAGATCAGGACAAACCCAGCAGAGGAACTCAAGCCCTCCTTAATTAGCTTCCACCAAATGCAGTATAACTGATGAAGCCTCTTAGCTCTTGCAGAGGGTGAACCTGAGCAGTCAGATGAATCCTGACCATCATCTCTTGTGAAACTGGGCAGAACCTCAGTGCTGTATGAGTGCATTTTTTTGTAGAGGTCCATTGGGGAGGAAAGTGATGGTGATGGTTGTGCCAGCTCTTCATCAGCATCTGTCACAAGGATGATCCCAAAGAATATTTTAGCTAGGGCTGCATGGCAGCACAAACAATGTCTGGTTGCACTTGGACCTGCATTAAACCAATAACGCCAAGTGCTAAAATTGTTTAACTGTTTTTCATTAAATAGATTTCTTTTTTGTTGTTGATGTAGGAAAATCTAGTTTCATTATAACTGGTTCAATTCAGAAGAAAATGGTTTTGACAACAGCAAAAATTTTTATTTTTTTTTTTACTCCCCCACAGGGGAAATTTTGAATCAAAATGTTTTGTTCCTGTATGTCAATTTAAGCTGAAGCATTTTCCTTCAAATTGACATTTCAGCTGCAAATGCCATTTTAATGCTATTTTCAAACTGAAATGACAGTTTTGAAATGAAACAGTTTGGTATGAATCAATATTTGTTTCCAAATGTCAAGATGTGATTCTGCTCAAAATGTCAAAATATGCCATCTTCACAATCCCAGACCTAGACTGGAAGAACATTTTGTTTTTCTTTATACACAGACATATAGCATATCTGAAACATTCTATGCTTTTTATTCCAAAGCAGGATGAGAATGGAATACCAAGACACTGGAAATCTGAGACCCAGAGAATGACATTCTGCATTTCCTTTAGCTGAATAATATTATTAACAATATTAACAAGATATGAATTTTCTTTCCTGCAGAAATAGAGCTGGGGGGTGAAAAGTACATCGCTTAAGCAGTGCAAAGCTCCAGACACATCACATTTTGTCCTTCCCAATCTCCAAGTGGTTTCAAAGGTACTTGTCTTCAAAGTAAACGTCCCACTGGGTAAAAATACCATTCCAGTGAGGGCTAGCACTTGGTCTGTAGGCACTTCTCTCAGAGCACACTTCATCAAGGTTAAATCATTCTGTTGTTGGCCACTCCTTCTTCCAGGTTTTTTACTCCTGTTCAACATCTGGCTTCTAACAAACTTCTGGGAATTGTTGCTCTCTCTTCTGTAAGGCTGAAGAGGCCAGCAGATATGGTAATTTAATTAATATTACCACCAGAAGGTGCTCGTTGAAAACACAGAGACTTTTCTCAAGCTCGGTTTGAACTTATCAGGGCAACCATCTAATCATTTAGATGATATATAGGAGTTAACAACCACATACTAATCTTTTTTTGATTATTGCAAATATCTTTACAAAATGATAGGCAAGCCAGAATCCATAAAGCTAAGGAAGATACTATTTTTCACAACTAATTCACTGTAGCAAATATAAAACAGGTGTACTGTCAGAGTAAGAGTAAGAGCTGTTTGAAGTATAAAGATCTGAGAAGTGAAAATGGATGGGAAATTTGTTAGTTTTCTTTAATAATGAGGGTTGTGGGTTTTTTTCTTGTGGCACCTGGTTTTGTGACAGGAACTGATTTTGTGATGGGAGTTGATATTCTAGGTGGGATAAGTGGGGTGTTGAAAGACATCTGTCTGATCTGGCTGATAGGATACCTGAGCTGTCAAAGAGAGCTTAGGAAGGCTTTCACCTTCTGCACTGTTGCAAATTCATTCAGGATAAATTACTATGGAAGAAACATGGGCCAGGCAATTCTGTCTAAATAGACCTCAATATGCAGTTCTGTGAAGGTAGATAATCTGGATTGATCCATGCAAATGTGAGTTTAAAATCAAATAATTTCTGTATAAGTCACATCTTTTCCATTATTTTCCTATGTTTAAAATGTTGATTGATGCCATTCTGTTACACAGTGGTGAGGGTTACTTCAGCCTGACCTTATGTCTTGGCTAAATAGAATTGCAAGTTGTGGTGGGCAGAAAGCGCATCCTCAAGTTGGATGAACCTCACTCCCACATAGATGTCATCACCGGTTCAGAGGACGTGCTGGACTCCCTAACCTTTTCCTTGGGTCTAGAAACTCCGCTACTTGGCTTGTCTAGGTGTGTAAGCCCTCTTCAGAATGCTTCTTCTCAGCACTGAGGAAAAATTGATGTAAAGGGAGAAACATATGAGCAGAAAATGTAACATTTGTGAAGCAACTTGCCCCCTGAAAAGGTTCCCATCTATCCATTTGGCTAGTAATGTGACAGTGAGCAGGAGGGACAGCAACCTTCTGTTTCTCATACATATCAGATTAAACATTTGTAAATGTATAAGGAAGGAAAAAAGCACCAAAAGAAACCCCCAAACCCTGAACAACACACCTCTTTGATCTACCACTATGCATGTATGATCCCTTTCAAAATCTACACATACCCACAGATACACATATGTGTTTCAATTTTGGGATACCCGTTTTTATTATTTCACACTTATCCTCTAAGAAATAATCTTATGAGTATGTGTTTTTGTTAGTCAAAGAAAAGACAATTTTAAGGAAAGTTTTGGTAGCCAAAACCTGATTTCTCCAGTTGAAGACCACTTAAACAAGAGGGTTTCAATCCTCCCTTCTGCACAGTTTTTGGATTCTTTCTCCAGCCTATGGTCTTCTAAAATAAACAACATTCTTTGAATTTATTTTAAAAAATAAAATAGTAAATCTGTGGGAAAGGGTAGCAGAGAAGCAAACTTCTGATCACTGACGACTTCAGTAATCCCAGGATAATTCTTATTTCTCTTTGAAGCCAGTGGTATTTTTTCCCCTCTTAATTTCAACAGGAAGAGGCCAAGGACTCATCCCTGAGTGTGATAACCTCTACTGTTAGAAAGTCATAAAATACATACTTTCCTGGCATTGTTCTGTTTAGTCAGGTTTAGGTTTATTCATGAGATTCCTTCCCATGTTAAATGCGATTACTGTATCAGGCTCCTCTTATTTTGCTCTTAAAACTAGTGTTTGGACCTTGCAATGAGGAAAATGGGGGCTGGAAAGTAGCAAATGTAAATTTTGTAGCTCTGCAGTGGACTTCCCAGGTGATCGTGGACAAGGCATCAAAAACCTACCATGTGATTGCAGGAGGTTTCACCACTAACATTATAGGGTGAATTGTGATGTAATTGTGCAAACTCACTGAGGGCTGTAGAAGATGTATTTATGTACAATATGCACCATTAGATTATAGTTCATATTTCATACAGCATTTTTAACAGTGAATTAAACCCAAATGCCAATAAAGATCCTTGGAAACTTATCCCTGCACCTGGAAGTCTTGCTCTTGCTTGCTTCTTTCTATGCATCTCAGCTTGCTGTTCTTCTGTGCAGTTTGGAGACCTATGTATATATACTCTCCATTATTCAATGACTTAGTGGCACATCTCAAAATACAAAGCCAGTAGTAGGATAGTCAGGCAAAGGAGGTATGAGAACATGCGAAAGAACCTAAGGAAGGTATGGAGCAGCTGTGGCCTGGATGCGTGTCAAAACAGCTGCAAGGAGCTATGTCTACATAGCTACAAGTTTCCCATGATAAGGGCTACTAAAGCAAGGATGGGGCAATAACAGTCAATGAAACAGATTTCTCTGGGAAATATCAAGTTGCTTCACTGGGATTGGGACTGCAGCCAGATGAAGGCAGGATAGAGCTGAGAGTAAGCCTTCTGCAGCATCATCCCTCTTTGAAACTATGTTGTCTCTGTCCTGATATCTTTGTGCAAAAACATCATCACGTCAACCTTCCCTGAAACTCTGGTTATCTGCCTTGGTATTACAGATACGTCTGTCAATGATGAGGTCAGGGACAGCCCTGCAGTCACTATAGCAGGAGCCCTCACTTCTCTGCAACCTTCTGTCCTCACACCAGCAATGGATTTGTCCCTTTGCCAGATGCATGGGAGACATTGAGGCAGCCTGCTCCCTTCTATCCATGCAACTGAGAACACGGTCTGGCAAGATCCTAGGTACAGACAGAGCCTTATGCTGCTTCACCCTCCACTCACACATGGTGTCATCAGCTGGGTGCAAGTCCATGAGCATTGCAGCTGAAGGTGGGCTAAAAGTTTCCTTCTGTTGTGGCCAAGAATCCCTGCATTCCTCTTCAGTCATGCCATGAAGTCCTAGTATGAATTTCATCACTGACTTCAACTGTATTAAAAATAATTGTTTGAATAATAGGATAGGTGGGACAAGACAGTGGAACTACAATTCTTCATCCCCATGCTGAAGCTATGTGATGCAGTGGCCTTAGATAAAGCCCTTGCAGGCAAAACTGAGCCTGATGAAGAGCTATGGGATTGATGTGTCAGCTTGAGAGGAGGGTGCTGTAAGATGTAAGGGGTGGCTGGGTTACCACACAGAGTTGGACCAGACCTCCCAAAATGCATGGAGTACCATTGCATTCAGGATGATTTCCAGACCCTGGGTCACGGCAGCTGGTGGGTGAGCAGCAGCGCACTGTGCTCCTAGACCCGTGACTGCTGAGGTCATTCACATTTCAGTATTCATCCCACACTAGGATACTCCTTCGGTCTTCTTACAGTGACCACAGGGGAGGGTTACCGAGCTGATGAAACCAGCTCCATGTTCTGCACAGTGTAAGAAGCACCTAACACTTCTCCTCTGGTGCTCATTACTTTACAGCTGTTGGTCTTAAATTTCATTCACCACCTTTTCCTCATTCACTGGAGTTCATCACAATCCTCCCCAAGCCTGACTTCCTACCTACAGATGTCAGTATCCCTTGGTTCTCCTTCCTTCCTCGACCAACATCTCTGAGCACCTCTAAATTCTGCTGAACAGTCCAGGACCTATCAGGGGACTGCGAGGACCACCCACAGAAGTTGTTGCACAACAAATCCTGATCATGCAATTCCCTTCTTGGTTTCCTGCTTCCACATCGGTTTCGATCCATGATATTTGCCCTTTGTTTTGTCATTACTTGGTGCAATACAGTCTCCTTTCCTGAATGTCAAGAAAAAAATTTATCAGCTGGTTGTCTTTTATTGGCTGCTTACATTGACACATTAAAATATTTGTTTCAAAATCATTAACTTCCCCTTTTTGTCACTGTCTCTTCTCAACTTGGAGATGTTCAGGAGCTAAACTACAGAGTACAGATTGCAACCACAGTTAAAAAATCCCTGTACAACAGACTGAAAATAAATAGATCCATTTTCCCAAAGCTAGATGTCTGAAACATTTTTCATTAACATATGCAGAGAAGTTCGGGGAAAGTCAATATAAGGCCAAGGACAAAATATGAAATATGTTATGTCTACATATCCCTGATGTTCAAATGAAAACCACAGTACGATGCACAAAAATTCCAGTTGGTCTTGAACAGAAAGCATTGGTCTTGAACAGAAGGCATTTATTAGCATCGAAGCTTTTTTTGCTATTGTTAGGATTTGCCAAGTTGCAAATGTTCTGCAGTTTTCAAATGGAAAATGGCTTGGTTTTTCTAACAGTTTGTTTGCCAGACACCTCAGCTGCCTGTCTGCTGGGCTATCTCAGTCACCAATTCCAGCCTCTCACTG
This sequence comes from Hypotaenidia okinawae, assembly GCA_027925045.1. Lineage (NCBI taxonomy): Eukaryota > Metazoa > Chordata > Aves > Gruiformes > Rallidae > Hypotaenidia > Hypotaenidia okinawae. Next base: position 213,705,553 of record BSDF01000001.1, read on the forward strand.
CGAAGCAACCCTGGAGGCAGATGTCTCAGATCCAGCCTCCACATCCAATTTCCTTCGTTAGGTTTTTTGGTTTGTTTTGTTGTTCAAAAGCTGGAATTGAAATAACATTTCAAAATACTGAAATCCTGCAGGAAACCAACTGACCTTTCTCCACGCTAGTCAGAGAACTGTGGGCAGGAAGAGAAGGCACCAAACGGACTCTGCGTGACTGAAGCTCCAGTCCTGAGGTCTTCTCTCGCCAGAAGCACTACACCATATGAACACTGCATAGCCCAGAATAATATCTGGTGGTAAGCATACTGCAATTAACTGCTTTAATAACCATGGCTTATTGAATATTTCTTCTGCTGTAGTACCAGAGGGTTTTAACCATGTATGACAGCCTGGTGGTGCAGAAACTCCCTACACCTCTCTGCATGAGAGCTTTGCTCTGGTGCATTATCGCTTTAAAGGACAAACCTGAAAAATCTGAACACTTCTGACTCTAAAGGAAGTTCAGGCTTGGCTCTGAACACTCATTTTGTGACTCAGGGCTGTTTGCAATAAGAAAGCATCACAGGAGCAGAGCATTCCTTGCCAATCCTTGTTTTGAGCCGTCTGTGAAATCTTGGCACCGAGTCCCGAGAATGCAGTGTGGAAATAAAGCTTTTGTTTAACCTACTTGTGTGGGCTCCCTGCGGAGGTGATTGTCTGCCTGGCCAAATCTGTAACTCTAGCTCCCCAAGCACCATCATCACATAGAAAGCACCGGAGGGAATAATCGCAGGTTGTTATCCAAATAAGGTGCCAAGCTTCAGGGATGTCATCGAGCTTGCTCTGGTTGCTTGCACCTGTCAGGATTGCAACACAGGACAAGAGGGAAACCTGACTCCGATACTCATGGTGGGTCCAAGTCTCAGCTCTGATCTGCAGGGTGACCCAGCGAATGCTGCTTCTTGGGCTATGAAGAGGAGGGATCAGCCTGAAAACCTTTTCTTTTCTACCTGTACTGCCAAAGTATTGTCCTGGTGACTGAACATTGGGAAGGGCTCAGACTCTCCAACACTGGTATATGTGGAACGGGACAGGAGATACAAGACCAGGTAAGGCCAGGAGACTAAGGTCTTCATTTAGGTGGGATGAACCTGCCTTGATTGACACATATGTGACCAGCCAGCAGAAGATGGGCAGGTGGAAAGGAATTGAGTGAAGAACCTCCCCAGAGGGGAGTTCTGTAGCTGTGGGGGGACAGTAGGTTTCACATCTTGAGAGGTCTCCAGCAAACCATTCCCCATATCTCAAACAACAGAAGGGCCTGAGCATTGAGAGCAACACACTTTGCATGATGCTTCTGCGGACTTAGAAAAGGAAAAGCACAAATGGATGCTTCTCAGAAAGCAATGGAGTTACCTGCATGATTAAATGACATGTACCTGACGCCCTTCCCTTGCACTGGAGCCAGCTAATAAACTGTCTTCACCTCCCAAACACCCAGACTACATGGTGGGAATATCCTCGGCCACAGACATGCCCTGAGATTGCTGGTCCCTAGAGACCACCGGCAGTAGCAATTTGATAGTTGAACCTAGCACTCAGGAACTGGTCACTGGCTCAGATGGAGTTACCATGAGTCAGAAAGGCAGACAAATACTGCCACAGTCACTGGGCAATGTGTTATAAAAGCTGGATTTGGACACTATGGACATCACCTCCATGTTGCCCATGACTATGAGTCCAGGGACATGGTGTGCTCATCCCTGTGCACAGATTCAAAATATCCATCCAAGGCAAATATGAAATCAGGTAATAAACTTTAGAAGGGATGAAGGCTGTTTCCCCAGAGGGGAAAGACTAGTTTCATTTGGAAATACTGAGTGGTGAATGAAGCTGTTGAGAGGAGAAGTTTCTCTGGTTTTCTTCCCTCTAGACTTAGACAAAACCCATCAACATGAATACAGCCTGAGAAGCTGTTACAGGCACTGTTGCTGCCCGTAACAAGCCACTCAAAGAGAAAAGGCTTGGAACCCTGTGTTTTGGCAGTGCCTCTGATATTTATGTAAGTCCTGAGAGCTGCGATGCTGAACACACCCTCACTACTTCATGCCCAGGTAGGGGACACATTTCTAGGAGGTGAGGAGAGCTGCATGGCAAATCGCCCTGCTCTTTGCAACTACAAGGGGAAATGAATGAAAATAAGATGTTGAACCATTGCTGAACTGAAAATAAACCCCACAGAGTGGCTGAAGGAAGATATCTCCTCCAAGCTGAACAAATGTATCTCCTCCAAAGGGACACCTTTCTCTCTGTGCCCTCCTGCGAACCCAGACTGGCATTGTGTAGGGAAAAGCACGTCCATGCTGCAGCAGTTATTTTTATGCTGCCCTGTATTTGCTGTAAGAACTGGTCCTGGAAAAACATTTTGCTCTTGATTTTGTACAGCTCACCCAGTTTCAATGGAGTTTATTTATAGAGAAGGAAAGGGCACATGAAGAGCTCACCGGCCTCTCCAAGCTGGAACAAATATGTAACTATACTCCTATTGTCTTTGTGCTGGATTATTTCCACTGAAGTAAATTTTAACACGATCACAATAAGGTAGAAAAATCTTCAGAATGAAAAAGACCAGCTACAGCCAATGACTAATTAACTGCTGCTCACTCTGCAACATCCAGATTCGAGGCACAATTCAGATGAAACCATTTTCTGCCATATATGTCAGTGCATTTGCATATGTGTGTAGATATGTATGTACATATACATGGGTCTATAAATGTATATGTGAATATATACATATACTTGCAAGTAGTCAGCAACCATTTGCCACCAGAGGGCAGGCAAAGTATATGTAAATCAGTTGTCCTGTGTGTTCCCTGCACTAGTCAATAAGCAAATTGTCCAGTGGCCAGAAAGGTATCACCAGTGTTTTCTTCAACCATCTCCAATGATTTTTCTATCCCGAGTCTTGACCCCTTAAGACAACATCATGTTGCACTGGCTATTATTTTTGTTTGTTTGTTTATAAATTCTCTGCTTTTTTCAAGGATGCAATGGGCTGATCTGGGAGCAGTCCACCACGGGGTAACCACAGGGAGTGCCACATGAGAAAGATGAGAAACTTCCTCAGTGATACAGCTTAAAGGGGTACAGGTATAGGTACATGTGTGTCTGGAGAAAGGGGAAGGCCAGTGAGACCTGCATGCTTCTACTTTTCAGTGGGCATAAGCCACTATCACAGAATCACAGTATCACAGAATCACAGAATCACAGTATGTTAGGTGTTGGAAGAGACCTTGAGAGATCATTTAGATCAACCTCCCTTCCTGAGCAGGATCATCTAGAGTAGGTCACACAGGAACATGTCCAGGTGGGTTTTAAATTATTCCTTTCCAATGGATATTTACTGATACACAGTAAAAGAACTGGTCCCTTCTGGAGTGTATCAAATGTTTATCAAGACTGCCATACCTGCCTACAGAAAACAATTTAGATCTAAATCTAGTGATGTTGATATGAATCAAGAAGCACTCTGGCCCTTCTCATAGTCCTGAGTCCCAGGAAAAGGTTATTTCATCTGTAGAGATGTCAGGTGTGCTAGCAGGAACATGGACCTTCTGCATATGTACAATGACCAAAGAAAAGTTTCTCTTCATAGGATTGTAAAATCACAGAATCACGCAACCCCAGACTGGTTTTGGTGGGAAGGAACCTCAAAGTCCATCTATTCTCTTCCTTTGTCATGGGCAGGGACACCCTTCACTAGCTCAGGTTGCCCAAAGCCCCATCCAACCTGCCCTTGAACCCTGCCAGAGATCCAGGGGCAGCCACAGATTCTCTGGGCACCCTGTGCCAGGGTCTTCCCACCCTCACAGTTAATAATTTCTTCCTTATATCTAATATAAATCTACCCTCTTTTAGTTTAAACCCATTCCTCTTTGTCCTATTACTTCCTGCTCATGTCACCAGTCCTCCCATCTTTCCTGTAGCCCTTTCAGGTACTGGAAGGCTGCTATAAATTCTCCCTGGAGTCTTCTCTTCTCCTTCTCTTTTCGCTCTTGCTATGGAGAGAATAGAAATAAAGAAGTCGATACCAGAAAGTAAATCATACAAAGCACACTCTTCCAACCAGGAGATGCTTATTACATGTCACAGACAGACTTTCTAGATATTATTGATCATGAGATCTGTAAGGATTGTAGTCTAAATCCCAGTGACTTTGACCTAAGGAGAAAAAGGGATGCACAATTTAAGACCAGAAGCTGAATCCAAATTTGCTTACAAAGATCTTTTGTGTACAAGAACATGCTTTATAGGGGTACAGAGGGCCTTTAGGGCAGGAATCCTGCTCAGAGCTTTACTTGGTGAGGTAATAGACCTTCGAAGCAACAACAGAATGGCAGAAACACTTCTGATGTCTGTAACACATTCAGAAATACCATCCCCAAGTGGCTTCTCCAAAAGAAACCTGAAAAGTATTTTAAATGATTGGTACATCCAACATAGGCTGGCAAGTTGTGATATACACCAGCAGGATCTATACCCACAGTGAGCAAAAAATCCAGTTCTCTGTTTCCAGACTGCAAGAAGGACTCATTTCCTTTAATTTTAAATCTGCGTCTGCCTTAGTTACTCACCACACCCTTCATGTTCACAGGAGAAAGTAGGAGCTCCTTGTGGGTGACTCGTCTGCTGGAGAATGAGATGAATCATGAACAAGAAGGGCTTCCATTTCCCTTCATGATCTGTGAAGGATATCAAGATCAGTGGTTCATTTGATAGATACCAACCTTGCAGATGTCTACATTTGATCTCAGATATCTTTTTCATCCATGACATCACGGGTTACATATTTGTGTAAGAAAAAGGCGACCGTGAGTTTACTCAGCTCTTTGATGCTGCTGCCATGGCTTCTTTCATCTGTGCTTGACAGGGGGGATGGTGACACATGTTTGAGCATAGTTATCTGTGCCTCTGTATTCTCTGCATTTCACCATTCCCGTGCACTAAACTTCATAATGGAAACACAGACTATGCAATGGACCCAAAGCTTCTGCTGAGTGCATCCCACCTCCAAAATCTAGTTGATATTCAGCATCAAGTTAAATTTCCAGTGTTTTGAACAACCAAAGAGACTGATGACCTGGACTAAAAGCATATTGTTCCCTTCAGGTCATTGCCCTATGTCTGCCCTCTCCACTGAAATAACTCTAATCCTCATCCCCCCACATCTCCCTGTGTTCTCCCTCCTTCATTATTTGATGTGGAGGTGGTGTTATATGGGCACCTTTCCCCTCCAGGAGTACATTTGGCTGTGCACAGAGACCACCATGATGTCAGCACAGCAAGGAGCATGCTCAGGGAGGGATGAAGCTAGGATTTAAGTACTTTTCCTCAATGCAAAAAAATCCAAAATACATAATTGGGGGTGGAAGTTAGATTACTCAAGAAAAGCCAACATACTGCACGGGAAGCAAAGACATTTTGGAAATAGCCCAGAATCCAGCTGTGGACTATAAAAGAAAAATGCTTTCAATAAGTGATGACGTAGTGATGGATCAAGGGGCTATGGGAAGGATCAAAGGGTTTAAGGAACATGACAAAAATAGAGCATTTTTAAGTCATTTCTTCTCTCCCTAGGATTATGATTACAACCTTCCTTTTTTTTTTTTTTCTTTTCTTTTTTTCAGTGTTTGCCTGAAAAATCGGCATGGAAGGAGGAGAAGACGGGACAGATTGTGCTCTCAACGAACTGAAAAAACCCTTTTCCACAAGAGCTGAAAATTATCAGCTTCAAGGCCTCACAGATATAATGCTGGTAATCATAGAATCACAAAATCACTGACTGGTTTGGGTGGGAAGGGACCTTAATGGCCATCCAGTTTCCACCCCTTGTCATGGGCAGGGACACCCTCCACTAGCCCAGGGTGCCCAGAGCCTCATCCAACCTGGCCTTGAAAACTGCCAGGGATCCAGGGGCAGCCCCAGCTTCTCTGGACTACCTGAATCCTTTCCCCCTCGTCTTATCACTACATTCCCTGATAAACAGTCCCTCTCCATCCTTTCTGTAGCCTCTTTAGGTACTGTAAGGCTGTAAATCCCACCACTGTATTACCCCTGCAGTAAGATAACACCTGCCCAAAGCAAACATGGTGAAGAGATGGAAAGAGAAGGGCAAATAAAAAGGAAAATTTATTATTTCGATAGTAGCAGATAGTGTAAAGTCATTTTCACAAGGTCTGTGCAGGGACTACAAATTCTGGGGGAGATATAAGCTTCCCTCCTCAATCTCCTGCACAAAAAGAAAAAAAGAAAGTAAAGAAGGAAGAAAAATGGATTATATTTCACATTTTGAATCGAGTAGAGGATCTGAAGAGAGAAACATGATCTTTAACCCCATTAGCACAGGTGACAGCGCAAACTGTTGTGCATCTTGTTTGGCACCACCTGATTCATAGATCCTCCTGCTATTGCAGCGGCAGGCAGAGATATGAGAAATATTTGCAGGAGAAACCACATCAGTCTCGTCAGGTTTGCCATTTCAAGATAAACCAGATCTGTCACATGGAGCACGGTTTCCTGAACCTGTTGATAAAGCTTGGGATGTTTCAAGCACAGGCTAGAAGATGTCCCTAGAGATGGTTGTGGGAAGCAGACAAGGCCCAGAGACACTTGAAAAATCTGGGTTGGATGCAGACTGCGTCTGACCATCAAAGCTGGCAGGGCAAGTTCAAGGCAGAAGGTCTTTGCCCTTATTTTCTCTTCTTGGCTTGCTTCCCTGGCAGCATTGCTCGTAAGATGTACCTTGAAGCCTCACTGGTAAATGGTGTAAGTCTGAGGCCCACAAAGGACCCTGAAGACAGTTTTGCCTCCCTAAAATCCAAACACAAATTCTATTTATTCTGGTTTACCCTCCAAAAATAATTATGAGACTCTCTGCAGTTCCTGTGTTATGCTTTCTCTTCACTAGGAGCTTTTCCCATGTTTTACCCATCCTTTTACTGTGTCACAGCCCCATGCACCAGCAACCTTCACATCTGGCCATCATTTCCTCACCAACTTGTCTGTAGAAGACTCTTATTGAAGAAAATCACTTCATCTAAGTCCTCTGGTGGAACCTGCTCATGCTGGGAGTTTCAACAATGTCTGCCATTCCAAGTGATGCACATCTCTCAATTACACCACAAAATTCTCAAGTTGCATGTGTTTCGCTTGTTCAGTTTTGTAACATTGCCCACCTAGGCATCAAGCAATGCCTGGGGATGTGCAGTCACCTAAGAGTGACAAGATGAGCCATCCTGAAAACCACTGCACTGTAATGGGCAGAGTTGACGCCTCTGTAGCTAGTCACATCTGGCTAGTGTGGAGTGTCCCAGGAGAGCCAGACATGCTTTTTCTACTCTGCATCTGAGATGAAATTCACACCTACTTGGGTTACTGGTAGCTTGTTTGGAGCTTGCTAAAGTATGTCTCCTTTGGCAGTTGTAAGCGGAGCTGTCACCATCTTGAGATGGTAATGTCTTCATGGCCCAAGTCCAGGTGGACCAGAGGAAGATTATGGTTGGTATTAGAGAGGACTAATTCAGGCCCAGTCTGAGAAGATGACGTGATCAGCATCTTCCTTGAGTTCAACTAGAGACACACTGCCAGAGACCTGCAGTAAGTGTGAGCTGGTACAGGAACCACAGCTGACCTGCTGACCAGGACAGCCCACCCTGTCCTAATTGCCACCAGTATCAACACCAAAGCAGACCAAGATCCTGCCATGAGAAGCATCGCCATGCTCCCAACAGCAAATTTCCCTGAACCACATCAGGAACAAAAAAAGAGTGGCTAGAGAAAAGTTCTTGGCCCTCTTGTTTCTCTGGTATTTTTTAAAAAGAACAGGCTATAGTCGGAATTGGAGGAAATGGAGCATAAATATCAAACTTTGTTTAGTCTGGGGAAATATAATTTATAATTAGAGATGGGCATCCTGTTGACATGACACAACCTATTTTAAGCATGAGGTGAGCACGTGATCAACCTCTAATCTTTTGCAAGTGATTAAAAACTGCCAGTTCATCTCTTCCTGGAGAGTTTCTTTTCTTTATTATTTTTTTCTTCTGTGTAATTTCTAAAAAGAAACCGGGCTAACGTCAGCTCAAGATGATGATGCTTATACCAGCAGTGATGTCCTGGAGCATCTCAGTAGTTGGGAGTTTTACTTTCTCTTCATGCACTTCTGCTTGTCTCCGTGCCAGAGCCTGCTCACCTCTCCCATGGAAGAGTAGGTATCCCATGAGACCTGGAGGGTTGAATCTATGGCAGGACATGGCCTTGGGTTGACTTTGTGTGACCAGTACTGACATGTGGCCCTTTTTTTGAAGTGAGATTTGCTTATTGCCACATCCTGTTGCACTAGTTTGTAGGCGTGCAGGATTTGTGCATGGCTGGTACTGGCAGAAATCAGTCCTTGTAAGCAGTTTTGAAGGCATGATGCTACATGTCTTCAGGGTGTGGCATCTCTCCTAGTGTCCTCATGTTCTTTTGTGGGGTATGCATTGGTACATCAATGCTGTCAGATAACGTGGCTCCCCACAGTCAACCACATTGTGGGTTAGCTCTCTCATGGGTGCCCTTTCCCACCAAACCGGCTTGTTCCTTCCGAACTGGATGTAGTTCTGGTGTTTACTTCAGGGCCTGCATCAGGTTTGGCTTCTTCTGGTCCACAAGGTCCTCCTGTGCTATCCCCATGGGCCAGTCCTACACTGTTTCTGCATCATTCCAGGCACTATGAAACAAGTGTAACAGTGAAACAATGGCCTCAGGTCTGTGGGAAAACTGTCCAGAGCTAGATCTCTGAGTGCTACGTACCTGGACATAGCCAGCTTGCTCTAGAGAAGGGACAGGTCTGTGCGCATCAGGCCAGGGATGACTCCCTGAGAGATACATCTTCAGTGGGAGAGACACAACTGGTGAAGCATCAGCACTCAGGTGTCACAGGGAATCAACTATAGATTGACCCAAGTATTCTGTAGCCCTCACACCAGAGATGGGGGTCTAACAAAAGCAGGATCCGTGTGAGTAATTCCTCTGCTTCCATATCAGTTTGGAAGCTATTGTCAGGAGACTTCTTATCTTTTCTGTGACAGGTCATTTTCCTATTAGTTAGCCATGTGCCACTTGGAGAATACAGTTGGACCCCTGTCTAAGCAGCAGGTCCACGGTCGTCCTCCAGGCTTGGCAGCTGTGACATCAAGTTGGCCATCAGGTTGGCCTGGCATAGTGACAGGAGGGGCTACAATAGATCCTTGTGCCTCAGTGAACTCTCTCAGTCGATCAGTTCTGGCCAAATAAGATAGTACAGAGTAAGAGGTGAGTTTCGGCTTGGGTGGGAGGTATACATCAACACATGGATGTTGAGCTCCTGCCAAAGCAAACAGTGCAGACATATTCACTAGGCGTGGTGCCAGAAGATGGAGTGATAGTGGACAGTTAGTTTAGACATTGCATAGAGGGGGCAAACACAACTTTCAGGTTTAAAATGACTCCCTGGTACTGCCCTGCGTTCTTAGGGACCACCAAGGCACCTTGAAAGTGCTGATCTGACGACATCGATAAGGTGTTGGGACTGCTGCACACAAGCAAGCTTCTCCATGGGATCTGCTTCCGTTGCCAAGACAAGTCAATGAGAGATCTTTTAGTTTTTAACTGTTAAGCCACTTGGCCTTTACTAAATACACGTGTGCAGCTACACATGTACCCCGGCGGTAGCTATCGCAGTAGTAAAATTGTTATCATTTACTTCTTCATCATTATGTACACGTTGCTATTACATTTATGATCACTCTTATATACTTATTGCAACAACATGTGCAAAATATATTTAACGAGCCACGTCCTTCACATCTGCTGACATTTTTGTCTTGAGTCTCCCAATATGCTGAAATCACTCTGACTCACAGGAGCTGGTGTGCTACAGAAAACAAACAGTAACCTGTTGCAGAGAAGCCAAAGCTGGGGGCCATCATCATCCTGTTTAGCAGAATCCATAAAGCTGCGTGGCACATGGTATAAAACGATGTGCCTTTTATCTGATTTTAATAAGCAGATCCCAGAAAGTGGGATGGAATTGATGTTGTCCAGGAGAAGGGAGTCAGCACCCCGTAATTTTGGTGAAAATCATTGCCACGTCACTGCATGTCATGGTGGAAAGCGGGGAAGACACCGGATGCTGAAGCCAAACCTCTCTTCTGAGCAGGACGTCGCTCGGTGGCAGTGCTCCTCATGCACTTAGGAAAGCAAGCAAGAGGTCTGCAGCAGTCCCCAGTGCCTGTGGGAGCTGCCTGGTGGGGTGGCCAGGGGAGGTCCAGTTCTGGGCTCCTCACAATAAGAAGGACATTGAGGTCCTGGAGTGAGTCCAGAGAAGGGCAACCAGGCTGGGGAAGGGGCTGGAGGGCAAGAGGACCAGCTGAGGGAGCTGGGGGTGTTCAGCCTGGAGAAAAGGAGGCTGAGGGGAGAACTTATCACTGCTCCTAGGGTGGCCTGCCAGGAGGGTGTAGAGAGGTGGGCAATGGTCTCTTCAGCCAGGGGACAGGAGATGGGACAAGGGGAAATGGCCTCAAGCTGTGCCAGGGCAGGGTCAGCTCAGATGTTAGGGAAAAGTTCTTCCCTGAAAGAGCTGTCAGGGCCTGGAACAGGCTGCCCAGGGAGGGGATTGAGTCACCACCCCTGGATGTGTTTATCAGATGGGTAGATGAGGTACTTAGGGATCTGGTTTAGCACAGGACAGGAACGGTTGGACTTGATGATCTTAAAGGTCTTTTCCAACCTTGTGACTCTGTGATTCTGTGAAGCCAAGGCTCAGTTTGGTCCTAAGATGCCCACTGGAAAAGAGGCATTCATTACAGATGTCCAGGTGGAAAATTCCCATCAGAGGTTTGCAGTCCTGCAAGTTACCACTTGGAGGTAGTGGACCCCTGCCCTGGTATCTAAGCAGAATAAGATGTGTATTGGTCTCCCACCAATTTACATGAGAGCAATGCTTCTGAAGTAAAATGGAGCTTCATGCCCCAGGAAAAGAAACAAAAAAATCCATCCCATCGCTGCTTTTAGAAGTCATTTATGTTATTACTTATTCAAGCGTTAAATTGATTTTACCCTTTCCCCCAAGGGTACATTTGGCTATCCCACTGCTGTGCCACAGAGACACACACCTGAGCTGTTGGGACACCATCAAATGCTCCGTGTTTTCCATATCCCCTCCAATATACCCGTTTCCTGCACACCCCATCCCATACGGGCTTGGAGCTTAGGGTCTGCAGGCAGATTTACCCCAGCCCCAGCAACTTCTGCCCCCGAGAACCTGTGGGTCCATGTGGCTGAAAGCACACGCTCACATCTGTGGGACAGGCACGGCAAACTTCAGAGGCAGGCGCACATCCCCGAAGCCCGGGGAGGGGATTTTTTGTGGTATTCACAGACTGTTTCATGTGTCGATACGAGAGGAGCGTAATTACCAGCTGAGAAACTGCAGGAAATAAGCCAAGGTTGAGTGAACGAAATGGAAAATAAAGAGAAGTGCAGAGGACACACACATTTTAAAACTATTACAGAGGTATGTATTCACGTGCTCATGGGAGCCTGGGAATATATAAGAGCTCATGACTGCGAAGGAATGAATTCAAGGACCAGTCTATGGGGAGTATTTTTTTCCCTGTGACTTCAAACTTCTCTCGGAGCTCGCAGAGTTTTAGTCAGCTGGCATGCAACAGAGGTACGACTTCCCCAAGGAAACTCTTCCTCGGCTCGTGCTGGAAAGGCTGCTGGGAGAGTCCGGGAGGCAGAAGGCTGCAAGCAGAGGCAAAACCTCCTCCTCCTCCTCCTCCTCCTCCTCCTCCTCCTCCTTCTCCAGCCACAGAGCAGGTATGTGGAGACGCGTGCGAAACAGGGAGCCTGCTGGAAAGTTGAGCGTTCGACTGCGGGAGAGACGGGGGCTCTGGTGCCTTAGAGCTGCAGCCTTTAAAAATAACACAGATGAGGAAGGTACTGTATAAATAAAATACGCTGTGTTTATGAATAGGCTGAGGAACTGGCTAAACACACTGTGTGGATGGCTCTATCCACACAGCTGTATATTTAATCCATCAGGGACTTGCACTGCAGCGAGTTAGATCCTTTACATTAAGGAGGCACCGGTTAGTTTATAACAATACTGTTGTCATATTGCCTGCTTTGCTATTATTCTCTGTGTTTACAGCGATGGAAGATGGGGAGACTTTTTTTCCTTATTTATTTTTTTAATTTTTTGTTTAGTTTTTGGTTTTGTTCCTTTCTTTCTTCACAGGACTTTAGTCTATTTATGGTGTTACTGCATTATAGCGCTCTGAACCAGGAGTGCTGCAGAGATCAGCATTGTGCGCTGATCAAATGCCCAGCTCTCTGACACTGAATCCTAATATAGCCTTGGGCAAATCACACAGTCCCTGGGTACCAGGGGCAAAATGCTGTTCAGCATCCTCTGCTTTTCTTACGATCGTCAGAGATGTCATTGGACTCTCCCTGTCAGAGCACAAGGTGTGAGATGGCAGGGTTGTTTTTCTGCTCCCAAGATCCTGACAGCTTGAATGTCACCTTGGGTGAACGATGACTTACTGATAGTGTTTTACAGCATCTGGACTGTGATCATGAGGAATTAATGTTTAGGTGGCATTTGGAATCAGTAAAGTTTTAGGGAACCCTAGTTTATATGAAAGTCACAGATAATTTTCTAAAGCTGTGGTATTTTTGGTAAAAGTGCAAATATGTTTCCCTTACACAGAAACCAAACTTTGGACTTCCACAGTAGTGGATATTTGGTTTTGTTTTATTTACTAAGGTGTAATTATTTCAACTTTAAAACCATCTTGTTACTCTAGTACACTGCTAACAAATTCGGTAATGAAAATCACAATCAGCTTTCTCTTTTCAAAGCAGATGGTTACAGCTCAGTGATTGTATCAGTGCTTGGCCTTTTACTAATACAGTGATGGATGGATTCAAAGGGGGTGTCGGTATCATCGTGCCGGTCAAACCTATCAATCGGGAATAAATTTCCTCACTTCATTTTATCTCCTGTTGGATCATATAAATTCAGTACACCTTTTCTCACACACCGACCCCACTGTCAGTAAAAGAAATACTGCTGAATTGAAACACGATTTTCCTTTCTCTTTTTGCTGCATTTAGATTAAAGATGGTGAGAAAAAAATAACTATGGTTTGGTTCCTGAATTTTAGTTTCTCCAGGAATTTCATTCTTCAGGGAGAGTATTTCACATTCAGATTGTTTAAGCTGCAAATGTGTGTCACTTTTTGTTGATGGAGGTGTTTTAACTTTCCCATCTGCTGCTGCCCCTTTGCCCAGCTCCTTGCTCACAAAGTCTCCAGGCTGGTGGGTTTCAGGCAATTCTCATTCATTTACATTTTCTCTCCTGGAGAGAGGAGTAGAAAAATAGGTGAATAATATAGGGGAAGTGTCTCATCCATCTGTATCCAACTAGTCAGAAACATTACTGTTTGGTGGGGAAGTGCTGTTGGTTGAACACCTGATAGAACACATGGAGAAAGGACAGAGAAAGAAGGAAGTCAGAAGCTCAGACAGGACAAGTCCATGTTGGGACTGCAGGAGATGTAGGAGTCCTTATTTTGATATGTGGACTTGACAGTGGAGGTGCAGGTGTCTGCATCTACCCACGAGAGACCAAGCAGAGTGCAGATGGCACAAGCAAACTAAACCAGGAGAAGATGCTCCTGGAGATGCAGGGTCTCAGGAGCTGGAGCTGTGCCTCCTTCTCAAAGGCTGTGGCTGAGGATGGCATGGGCTATTTATTTTTTAATAGCATTAATGTTGTCTCCAGCTCCCTGGTGGGATGAATCACCAGGGAGCTATTTCAGTCGAATGGGAGCAAGACTCGTCCCACTCCTGCCCTGGCAGTTCAGACCCACTTTCTAAGGCGGGAGCTTGTTTTGTTTACTTCTCTGGAGAGTTTGATTCATATGGCTTGACACAGGCCTCAACCCAAAAGCAGTGCCTTAGAAAGCAGCAGCGTTATGGATGGACAGACTCCAAAAGGTCTAGAGGCTCAAGACACATAACTGTCAAGACATACTCTTGGTTTTTTCTGAAACCCTTGGGAACCTGCAGCAGATTACAGGCTGGCTCATGAGAGCCAGGGCCTGGGATTTGATTTTCCTTCCTGCTCTGGGCTATGTTGGGAAGAGGGTTTAGAGGAGTGGAGAGGTCTGATGAGGTACCCGGCTTCGGGTGATGGGAAGTCCAGCTGATGTTGGCACAAACCGAGCAGGCTGTAGAGGACACAGGGAAATAGGGAAAGGCCTGGTTTCACAGAATCATAGGTGCAAACCCTTAGGCATGAGTAGGATTGGATAGGCCTTGCTATTTTGTGCAGGTGGGCAAAAGAGCTTGATACTCCAACCTGTCCGATGGAGACCCTTGGTCTGCAGACATGGCCACCAAGCATACACCATGTGAATGTTTCAGTAACACTTTATGGTTTAAACTGCTGGGTAACCCAAAGCACAAAAATACTGAAAATTAGAAGTCAGCCAAACACTTCAGAGTCTTTGAAACTATTTGCTGTCTGATCCCCTTTAGGAAAGGGCAAAGATGGTAAGGACAGCACTGGTTCTTCCCTGCGCGGTTGGTGTCCTTTGAGGCTGTAGTTTTAATGAAGCAAAGTTCTAGGCAGCAGAATCAGTGCATGCCCTTCCCTCCTGCTTTGGCATTTGTTTCTGTCCAGGCTCTTCTTCACAGTTCAGCTGGCACAGATGCTTGGTAAAACAGCTTGAGGAACAGAGACAGCTTTTTAAAAAGCACCACTGACAAAACCCTGCTATTTTTACCCCTGCAAATCCGAACTTCCCAAAGTGCCCTGAACATCCAGGTGTAGGAAAATATGAAGCTGCAGCCACCAAGGGCACTCACTCCTCTTTGTTACAGGCATGGTATCTGTATTCCGTCTCCAAATCAAAACAAAATATCATACTTTTCAAAAAAAGTATTTTTCTTTTCTTGAAGACCTCAAGTGTTTGAGATTTTTTTGCAAAAGTGTCTGAGCGTTGCAAGAGCTATTGCGTGGTGCTGACGAGGCAAACTTAAACCCAGAGCATCCAAAAGGCATTTAAAACTCTGAACACCACAGAGGTCCTCAGCTTTCTTGCTTACCCCAAGGGGGATTGCAGATGAAGGGCTTGTCTCTAGGGAGCGTGTCAGAGGGATTGAGTGTGAAACGGTGCTGCAGTCAGCTCTGGCCAAGAGAAGCTCAAGGAAAATGATCAAAACTAGCCTGGTGAGAGCCCGGTTGAGGAGAACCTCCCCAGTGCTGTGACATTCCCACTGTCAGAATGTTCTCCTGAAAACTAAACAGGGATTTCCCTATCCATTGCACCTAACCATGCCTTCTCCTGCTCACTTGTCCTGACGCTTCTTCATAGCAGTAATGCCTCTCATTTTTAGGGGTGCAAAGCAAACAAGATGCTAAGAGCCTTGCTCTTCTGGAGCATTATTTCAGCCATGGGAAAAGCGTGTTGCAATGGTTCAGGCTTGAGAGGTTGGGAGAAAAAGAGGGGGAAATCTCTGTAAAGGTGGGCTTTCCAGGAGCCGGATTTAATTAGCAAAAGGAAGCGAGAAGAGCAATTAGACTGCTGCTCTAGCCCTAGAGGGCAGCACAAAATTATAAATAAAAAGCTGAACTTGCAGGCAATGTGAACTCACACCAGAGAAAAGCACCCCTTTCTCACTGGGAATTTTTCCCAGCAGATCCTGTAGATTCAGCACTGTGCACTCGCTGCCAGAAACTCAGCAGCTCGTGCCTGATGTTTGGACCCCTCTGCCTTTATCAAGGTCCATAATTCCTGCCTCCAGCCATGAAGACGTCGTCAGGACGGGCTTTATATCTATCAGCAGTGAATTAGAAACCTTTACTCCTCACATTCTGCTTTCCTAGGGTTGTGGGGGGCAATTTGGGGGCAGGGGCAGGAGGCTGCATCTCTCCAGGAACATAACCCGCAGACACAAAAACCCTAAAGTAAACATGCTGCCTTGCACCACACATGCAGCTAAACAATGGCATCGGCAATGATAACTCACTTATTCCCATGAGCAAACCCACAGCCCGATCCTGACAGTATTCCTGGCAAAAATCCCCCTCGTTTCTCAACGCCTGCCCCGAGCAAGGGATTCAGGATGCCGCACAGTAGCTGACTCTGTCCGGAGCACAGCGGTGGCTAGGACCCAGCAAGAGACCGGGAGAGGAGTCGGGAGGAAGACAAGCAATATAATTTAAAGCAGACATTGTCCCAAATAAGGTTATTTCCCTGAAAATGTCTTCGTTATGAAGTTACGGGTGAGGCTCTTGGTGTCCCGAATGGGTGAATGTGAAGCTGAAGAACAATTTCATCAGTACCGGGACTGAGTTGGTTTTGAAGAGCTGGATATGCTTTTTAAAGACATGATAAGCAGTGTTTGGGGATGCAAGAAACCCTTGAAACAAGGTAAATGTGGAGTACTCACTCTTTTTAACCCTGAAGGCTCTAACATGGCAGCGAAGAGGCTTGTGTGGAAAAAAAAAGGATCAGACCCCGGGGGAGTTTGGTTTGTGCTTTTTGTTTTCTCTCGTACTTTAAAGTCTCTTTGGCACGGGAGAACATGTCTGTTAATCATCTCAGCAGCACCAAAAATTACTTTTGGGGGAAATCTGGAAAGTGCTGGCTGTTGTTAGCTACAAGCAACATCTATGAAGCAGTTTCAGGGTTTATATTGTAACAGTGATAGAGGCAAATGCTGTTCGGGAGTGGGAAGTGGGCAAACTGGGATTAAACCCTGTTTCTTCCATGGGTTCAAATGCGTTTTAGGAAAAATCACTGCTCTTCTCTGCCTTTGCCCTCTCATCTGATCAGCAGATATGCTGCCTCGTTTGGGTACCATGTATTTTTTAGGTGCTAAATTATTTGACTCAGTAAGACTTCTTGTGGGTGTTGCTCTCTGAAATCACCTGTGTTTCTCAGCGGGGGATGGTGATGGGTTTTAAGTATCGTGATGTAAAGCTGTGACACTAAATGTGGTTCAGAGTCCTACTCTGATGTATGCTGGGATTTTTATCACAGCTGCCAGTGGGAGCAAACAGGTACCAAACGCAAAGTGGCTTCAACTCTGGGAAAGCCTCTGAGCAATAAAAGCTCCTTTAGGTCAAATTGCTGCTACTGCTGCTCCCAGGCTGATTTTGTAAGCTGTGGTTACAGGCACCAGTGCCAGCAGGCAGGATCTAGTGGTGATGCTCACTGACACCAGGGCAATGGGGATCCTGTGAGCCCAGAGCTCTGCATTGCGATGGGGTGGTGGGCATCTGAGACCTGCCTAGAGGGCAGAGAGGAGGGGGTGCAGTGCTGTGTCACATTAGGTGTTTCTAAGGAGGGTCTAAAGGTTGTCCAGAGAAAAGCTAGGCAGGGAAAAGCTCCTCAGTTAGACAGCTGAACAGAAAACAGCCTCACGAAGAGAATCTCCCTAAGCAGGAAGGTTGTGATATACTGCAAGGAGTAGCTTTCCCTCCTCTGGATGCTGTCTATTTGATCTCATATTAGAAGACATCACCACGTCCTAGAGCTTCAGAGTTTGACAGCCACCTTAGAAGCAGCTTGAAGGACAGCATCCTTGCTTACCGCAGATCTGTCCTACACCACAAGCCATTAAATCGTGGGTTTGTGTTCAAATGCATCAATTTCCTAGTTGCTTTATAAGCTTACAATTCAGGGACTTTCAAAGCATGTCAAGACCCTGGATTGTGTTGGGTTTGTTATTTAAGAAGCAAGGGAACCATTCCTAGCACTCGCAGTGTGATGATAAAAGGCTTCTCAGACCGCACAGTGTCCATTAGGGTGGTGCCCTTTTGTGAGTAATATCCATGGAGATTTCATCAGCTTAATTTATTTGATTTAAACAGAAACAATTTCCGTTTGAGGGCTCTGAGTAAATCCTTGTAATCATCAGTATGTTTCTCTGATCTCTCAGTTCCAGCAAGCTAACACTCCTTAGAGGAGGCACCCATCCCTGTAATGCTGGGGAATGATGAACAAACGGGGGATGACAGAGATGGTCTGGATGGTGGTATCAGCAATTCCTCCTTCCATGGGATGCTTTCAGTGTATTATGTACAATAATTAAAAGGGTCAAGAATGAACATCCCTGGTCTTGTTTTAGATGGGGGGAATAGAGTTCTGATCCTGCAGCTGAGCCCAAAGACAAACTCCAAGATCTTTCACATTGAGGTTCCAGGTCATCATACATCTCTAGTTGTTTTCCTGAACCGGAAGGAATGTGCAGTCTGAAAATAGAGTAGCTGTGGTCTAATTCTCCCCAGTTTCTCTCTTTCTATCATTCTATCATTTCTATCTTTCTATCTTGTCTCAAGTTGGGAAGGGGAGGGATTTGGAGGTTCCCACAGTAAACCTGTTGGCATTGTCGTTCAGCAATTGCCATTGCTGCGCAGAAGCATGGCCATCAGATGCATCCCTCAAACAGTGACTAAGCGGAGGGATCTCCACCAGCTGGGAAAGATCCCCTCTCTTGTTTCCAGCCTCCTGATGCTCAGTGGGTGGAAGCCGCTGAGTAACAGTCAGTTTTTGGCAGCACGTGTGCATGGGATTGGCAAGCATTTGGAGCTTGCCAGATACGGGCTTGCTTTGGGAAAGAGCTAAAAGCAGTGCTAGCTAAGCACTGCTGTGTGGCTTCCAGCTGGGGGCTGGCGTGTGCCTCACTGGCTCTGGATGGGGGCAGGACCAGCTCAGATCTGCCTGCAAGAAGCTATAAAAAAAAGGCTGCTATAAAGAAGTGATATCTAGAGCTTATGCCAGTGGTAACCATAGCCAGAGACTCATTAGTGTCCATCTAAGAAAGTGCTGTTTGAAGGACAAATGCTTTCTCCTTTACATTTTTCTACCATTGCCCAGCAACATGCCCCCCAATGTTATTAACTCCTTTTGCATGTATTTCTATACTCTTTTTTGGAGTGCTTTCCAAACAAAGTTTCACACAAATCTGTTCCATTTGCCTCTTTGCAAGGCATCTGCTTTCAAATCTATTTAAAAGTTTGACCATACCTGGGATGTATAAAATGGAAAACTAAGACTTGGACAAAAAGTCCAGTCCATTCCTTAAGCTGGTTATATTAACTCAGGAAATCTGTATGAGTGTGTAGAAATTCTTTGGTACTCTGGGATGAGAGGAATGGAAATTATGGTGGATGGAAATGGCAACTCTTCCCAACACTTGTTATTTTTGAGTGGCATCTGTTCACTATGCTCAGGACTTGGTATCCCAAAGCTCCATCCCAGTTGAAAGTACCTGAGCTGTCTTTATGGAGAGAGTGGAAGTAACTCAGTCTTCAGTGGCTGACTATCTCCATGATGCCAGAGACACAGATACTTGAGAATCCGGACTTCATGGGGTGGCCTGGGTATCATCTAGGTAGCAGCTGAAGTCACACCAAGGCAGTCTCATGAAATGCCTTGGATCTTCCTTTGGGAATCTCTCGACTTCCCACCAGGCATGGAAATGTACATAGGTAGGTGATAAGTGACATAGGTTCAGAGATGGGTTTATTTCTTGCACTGCATGTGTGCTTCCTCTCCATGTTAGATGATGACCTGGTGCCAGCTTTCATATGCATTGGCTGCCATGTCACATTCAAAATCTAACCATAACTCCTTTCTCCCACAGAACCATGAAAGTGTACATCGTCTTCTTCCTGGCAGTGGTGAACAGAGGAACCTCTAACTATCCGCCTGCAGAGGGAATAGCCTGTGAAATGGTAAGGTTGTCTCCTTTCTAATGGTCTTTGAGATCCTGGATGAGGTTGGGACCCCCTTGTTACAGGCAACGTGCAAATAACTGTGGTGTCTGAGAAGGGAACCCAGGACCAGGCTCTGATGATGGCAGCGATGGGTTTGCTGGGTTAGTGGATGCTCAGCAGGCTGTTCTCAGGCTCTGTCCAACAGCACATAAAGGGGGGCTGGAGAGCAGAAAGAACAGTCACTATCCTCTTTTTTTTTTTTTTTTTTTAAGGGGGAGCTGCTTAAAAGCAATTTGACCTAATTTCCCCAGTACTGTACAGGACATCTGTGGCTGAGACAGTGAAAGAACTTAGACGTAAAATCAACTCTTCACAGAAAGCATCTTCTGTGAAATACATCTAAACCAGCCCTTTTGCAGAAACGGGGAGACTGGCCTCCGCTGCCCTGACACAGCATTGCTTCTGCTGGAGGTTAAAAAAGTGAAAAAGCCTCCTATTCCTGTAAAAAAATTGGTCCTTGAAATTTTGCAAGCACCTGATACACTGTTATAAATGTTACTCAAAGCTGAACTCACTTCTTTCCCTATCCAAGTGTTTCTGACTGCAACAGGCCACTTAAAAATACTTCTCTTTTTAAAAAAAAAAAAAAAAAAACACACCAAAACACATTGAGGCTGTTCAGCACAAATCCTCAAGAATTTCCAAAATAGGGAAAAAGATTAATTTCCTAGCTGTACACATCTCCCTTATGGGACTCATTCCATTCCTGCCCACCCTGCTGTATTGCTACACTTCCTGAATTCCAGAGAAATTAAGACCTAATATATAAAAAAAGATCTTGGGAAGGTGGCTGGGTAGCTCAATCCATTGGCTGGAGAGGGAAGACTAATGAAGTCATTGTAAACATCACAGCCTGAGTCCCATGTATCACAGTCAAATGAAGGCTCTGTGAAACATGCAATAATCCAAGTAGATTTGCCTCGTCCCATTTCTTGATGGGTCACAGATCAGGCGGACTGCTGGGAAGTAAACACATGCTCGTTTCCACCACTCCACCGCAAACTGTTTCCATCAAGACAACAACAGAGTCTTGGAGGATAAAGGTTGGAAGGGACCTCTGGAGATCGTCTAGTCCAACCCCCCTTCCAGAGCAGGATCACCTCAAGCAGGCTGCACAGGACAGTGTCCAGGCAGGTCTTGAATGTCTCCAGAGAAGAAGACTCCACAGCCTCTCTGGGCAGCCTGGTCCAGTGCCACCTTCACAGTAAAGAAGTTCCTCCTCAAGTTTAGGTGGAACTTCGTGTCTTCAACTTCATGCTCTTTGCCCCTTGTCCTGTCACTGGGCACCACTGAAAGACAACTGACCCCATCCTCTTGGCACCCACCCCTCAAGTATTTATTAACATTGATACCACCACTACCACCACCCCGCCAGCCCCAGTCTTCTCTTGCCTGGTCTAAAAGGTCCCAAGTCCCTCAGCCTCTCATCATGAGAGGAATGTTCCAGTCCCCTCATAATCTCTGTAGCCCTTTTTTGTACCCTCTCCAGTAGCTCCCTGTCCTTCTTGAACTGGGGAGATCAGCACTGCACACACTATTCCAGATGAGGCCTCATCAGCGCAGAGCAGAGAAGGGAGGAGAACCTCCCTTGACCTGCTGGTCACACTTTTTTTGATTCACCCCAGGATGCCATTGGCTTTCTTGGCCATGAGGGCACATTGCTGGCTTATGATCATCATGTTGTCCACCAGGACTCCCAGGGCGTTTTCCACAGAACTGTTCCCCAACAGGTCAGCCAAGGGTCTACACAATAAGGCTTGGATAAATTCAGCCCTGGCAGAAAACACAGCACAGTCAAGGGCTGGGATGCTCATCTGGTATAAATTAACAGCTCTGCATCGTTAATGGCCATGTTGCTGTTCTTCCTTTGCTGGGTGTTTGGTCCAATGGAAGGAAGAGGGTGTAAATTGAAAACCAGCTTATAGAAAGAGGGAGCTACTGGATTAGCTGATGGGCCCACTGAGAGTCCTGCTTACCTCACATGATCATTTTTCATCATAGCCTCACTGTTTTACATTACTGTCCCTGCAGTGACACCTTCAGAATAGCAAAAGCTCAGAAATGGAAACTTTAATCCCAAATTTTGTGGGAGAGGCATGAGTCAGAAGCCTGTGCCCCTCTCTGACTCAGTGCTGGTGCTCCTGCCATTTAATCCAAGTCTTGTAAAAGAAGTTTTAAGAAATAAATGGTCCCTACCAGACCCCTGACGCAGGAATGAGCTGCACTGATTATACAAGTTACTGTATATCAATGTGCTTTTAAGAGAACAAGGCACAGCTCCAGTGTCAGGAGGTTCTTCCTAAATCTTGCTGCCTTCCAATGAGAGGTGCTTTAACTAGGTCATGTTTTACCTCCAAAAGAAAGATGTTTCTGCACCTTACATGTGCATAACTGATTATAATAGGGCAGTTATCATGTGATACCTGGGCAAATGTTAAGGTTTGGCTGTGTAGCTGAGCCTCTCTGCCTGGACAGCTCTTCTAGATGGTGGGCATGGACACCGTGCAAGTCAGAGCAAAGTGGCTCCAGCCCAGACTCTTTGGTTCAAATACTCATGAGCTGACACAGGAGAAAACAATTACAGGGTTGGATCCAGTTCCTGTGTTTGTAGGGTTCTCATTGATGTGGGTGATAACTTCCACCCAGTGTTAAGCAGAGAAGAACTGGAGTCAGAATCCAAATGATGCTCAGCTTTCAAGCTGTTGGTCCATTTTTTCACCAGCACATGAATGGAAACAGACACTGAAGAGACCAAATGCTTCCCACCCTACAGTATTTCTTGCCAACAGACTTCAGACTGGTGGCAACACAGGCAGAGATGATAAAGGCAGAACCTGAGACCTGCAAAAACCTCTTTCCCAGCCTCAGGCTGCCAACTCACTTGGCTGTTCAGTGGAATGAGGGGACATACATGCAGAACAGATGCTGTTTGCTCCATCCCACTGAGATGTACTTCATCTTTTCTTCCTAGTGGTGATGAGAATGAAATTCATGCAGTTTGAACCTGGGGGAGAAAAGATGGTGCAGAACAGACTAGATATGAAATTCAGTGAGGATCAAAACAGGCAGTGAAAAGGAATGAAAGGGTTTTTTTTTAAAGAATAGGAGAGTAAATGTTATAGGAACAAATAGCAGAGAGTGGGAGGTATAGATGTTATCAGTCCCTTTTATCACTGGGAGGATTCAGTGGATGCAGATTAAAGTCCCAAACCTGCAAGATACTTGGTGAACTGGGACTGACCTCTCTCCCATCAACTTTAATGAGAACCAGCTGGCTGGCATCAAGGGGAGTTGGATCAGGACTTTGCTAAGATGCTGGGTGCCCAGAGGGAGTAGAGGGTGCTCAACACTTGTTGAGGTCTGGCTCAAAGTGTGGGAAGAAACCTGGTATCTGCCTTAGGCTACCAAGTGGCTGCTGCTCTTTCAGTCTGGAGTTTTGCATTCTTCTGGCTTCTCCCTCTTCCACAAAACGAAGAAGAGGAGATTTCCTGCTCTGTTACTTGGGCCTCGGAGCTATGCCCTACTCTGTGCACATTTTAGCTTAAAATAAGCAATTCTACAGGCTTTGCAGGAAAGAAATATTGCCAGGAAGAAGCCAGAAAATTCCCAGGTTCTCCATTTTTTTTTGTTGAGCTGCGGGAAATTTTAGTGCATTGCAGGGAATAAAGGAGGGGATTTGTGTTTCAATAGGCCATTTACTTGGGATCTATAAGGAAGATGTGTCATGAGAAGGACTGGGGAGCAGCCTGTGTATATCTAGAGTTTGGATGAGCACTCACACTTCTCTAGCACATTTTTGTGTGGTCTCCAAATCTCACATGATGCCAAAGAGATTCACAAAATGCTGACTATTGTCCCACTTCTCCTAAACAGACCTGCCACTTCATTCACCTCAAAGTTCACATGAAACAGCTGGTTTTTTTAAGGACTGTTTTTTTTCTTTCAGTGTTTCTTTAATGTCTGAAAAGCTTTGCGTCATGGAATCTGGATTCTGCTTCTCCACAGAAGTTAAAATTGAACAGGTTTTGGTTTTTTTTCCTTTTTCTTTCTCATCTTTCTGCAATAGTATATGACCCAGTCACCCGTATACACTCATAACAAGAGTTTTCCTCCAGTAAATTAAATGCTGCCTAAGCCTTTCACATTCCACTTCCTCCCGCTGCCTTATGTTCTCCTTAATAGCAAAACACAGCTTGACATTTATGCAAGGATGTTCAAGTTTCCAATGTTCCTTGTGACCACACACTCCAATTTTTGCTCTCAGCACAGATTCAGTCCTCACTGCAATTAAACAGATACATATCCAGATGATGAATTTGACTTTGACACTTGGGGTTTTTCTCCACCTTGCTGCTGAGAACTAAACTGAAAAGACATGCACGTCACAGCTTTTAATTTTTCCTCTCAAAAAATGGATTTACACAATTTTTCTGTCTTGTGTCATAGGTGGCTTGTATAAGTGGCTTCATAAGGCATGCTCCCCAAACAAGAAGGGAACTGTTTTCCTAAGAAAAGAATAAATATGGATGGTAAAAGCAGGAGGAGTTTGAAAGTTTGCACCAAAAATGTTTCAGTGGTTGGATGACCCATCTCATTAAAAATGCATTGCTTAACTAAGCCATGGATAAAGGAATCAAGTATCTGAGAATATGACTGAGAAGGAGAGAAATAAGTTTCGTGCCATAGGATCCTTACACATTGCTCCATCTCCTTACTTTGGGACCTGTGCTACTACCATAGTGGAGCTCTTCTAAGAACTGCATACTATTGCAAGTAGAGTTTGTGGAGTCTAATACAGTGATAAACAGAAAATTAAACATCAAGGGGGACAAAAAGGGAGGAAATAATGCTTGATTGCAATGGAAAGAGGGAAAACATCCTTCACTTGAGGCTGTTAAAGTGAGTCCAGGAGAAAGATATGAAAAGGAAAACAT
The DNA here is from genome assembly GCA_027925045.1 of Hypotaenidia okinawae. Classification (NCBI taxonomy): domain Eukaryota; kingdom Metazoa; phylum Chordata; class Aves; order Gruiformes; family Rallidae; genus Hypotaenidia; species Hypotaenidia okinawae. The sequence goes on from BSDF01000001.1 coordinate 213,730,348, forward strand.
TTAGTAGGTATCACATGAAGATAAATGTTTAAGTCAGAAACGTCTTTAAAATGAGATGAGTGCTGTTAGCTGCAAAGAAGTGTTAGGATTGCTCTTGCTCTCTGAATGGTCAGAGAACCTAGTGTTTCAGAAGAAGCATTTGCCTGGATGCTGAATGTTATTGTCTTTATATTTCATGCAAAGATGTTTTTCGTTTGCCATGTGACAACCCCTTTTCTCTCTTTCTCTGGCAGGCAAACTTGCAGGCATTTTGCCACAACAAAGAGCTTCACCAAATTCCTCATGAGCTGCATCAAAATGTAAACAAAATAGATCTGTCTGGAAATCTGATTCAAAGCATCCCTGAAACGTCGTTATCATTCTACACTTCCCTCCAGTGCCTGGATTTAAGCTCTAACCAGATAAGCTTCATCACGCCTGGAGTCTTTGCACACATGACAAGTTTGCTGGAAATAAATTTAGCCAACAACCACTTATATGAGCTGGCTCAGAATGGGACAGAAGGGATTGGACTTTTACCCAAGGTGGAAATACTGGACTTGTCCCACAACAGTCTCTACAATGGGATGGCTGAGTATTTCATTAAACAAGCTCCAGCACTGCGGTATCTTTCCTTGGCAGACAACAGTATTATAGCTATATCACATAAGATGTTTCAGGGATCTCCCAATCTTGTGGAGATAGATCTTCAGAGTAATATCATAATGGAAATAGAAGAAGGTGCTTTTGAGACTCTAATGAACCTTTCCAAACTCAATCTCTCCATGAATTCAATTACTTGCATCTCTGATTTCAACCTCAGGCAGCTGGAGACACTTGACCTTAGCAGGAATAGCATTGAGACTTTCCACACCACAAAGTCAGATGATGAATATAGTTTAAGATGTTTGGATCTAAGTGAAAACAAACTCCTTCACTTCCCAGTCTTCCCCCAGGTAAATAAACTGGTAACTCTGAATTTATCAAAGAATTTAATCCAGCTCACTGCTGAATCCTCTCGTAACAAAATGGACTATACGGAAAGTGAATGGCTAGATGTTTCTTTTCAACTTCTCAATCAGAAGCAAACTAGAAACAAAAGTTCTCTTTATTTATCCCAGCTTGTATATTTAGACTTAAGTTATAATGAAATCAAATCTATTCCAGATGAGTTCTTTGAATCAATGTTGTCCCTTCACACCCTTAATCTCAGTAAAAACTGTCTTCAGGAATTTTCAGTAACTTATGACAGTGCATTGATCTCCCTAACTGTCCTCGACCTGAGCTACAATGCTTTGCAGAACCTTCTCCTAGATGCTGGCCCACTGTCAAATTTGAAGGAGCTCTATGTACAAAACAACCATCTTCAAACCCTGCAATTTGATATCTTCTCAAGTCTTCCTAGCCTCAGACTGCTTAATCTACAGAGCAATAACATCACTCTTTGCAGCATGTACTCAGGATTAGCTAAGCAGAGACTCGCTGGAGAGGAAAGTGGTTGTGTATCATTTGTTGACTCTCCTAATCTTCGGTACTTGTACCTAGCTGACAACATGCTGAACGTCCTACCAGCATACACGTTCTACAAGACTTCTCTGATCGTCCTGGATCTTTCCATGAACCCAGGACTGAAAATAGAAGTTAAAGCGTTGTCAGGACTGGAAAAGTCTCTGGAATATTTGTATTTGCATGGCAATAGCCTGATAGATTTAAATATTGACTTGCCTTCTTTTAGTCACCTTAAACATTTAAACCTCTCTGAAAATCAGCTGAGCTGGCTGCCTAAGTGGTGCAGTGACTCTCCATTGGAAGTTCTGGACCTACGGAACAATAGGTTTAGTACCTTACAGAACAGCAATATTCCAGCATTAGAAAATTCCCTTAAAAACTTGTATCTCACTGGGAACCCACTCAACTGCTGTGGAAACATCTGGCTCTCATCAATGATCCAGAACAAAAATGTCGAGATCCCAAACGTGGAGCACTTAACGTGCCAGTACACTCAGAACTTCGGGTACCAGGAAGAAATGCACATTGGGAATATTAGACCAGAAGACTGTGAAAAAGAGGACCTGAAGAAAATCAATTTCCTTATTATATTAACATTTGTGTTGATTTTATCTGTGATCATCATTGGCGTGGGTTCATTCTTTTGCTTCCGCAGGCAAAATTTTAGCCATCAGTTTAAAGCATAGGAACACAAAATGCCTTGAAAACCGAAGAAATCAGGTGCTACACTGCCCATGTGTAGGAATGAAGGGTAAAATTCTCATCTTTGATTTTTAACTGTGGATTTTAAGATGGCTTGCAAGAGTCCCTCAGCTTCACCTGGGCTGCAGGGACAAAAGGAGAATTTGCAGTGTTTTGCACTTGCTTCAGTCACAGGCAGATCTGCTTAAAAAGTTTATACAGTGGTAAAAGAGGCCACTGAAAAGCCCTGCTGTTGTTTGGAGGAATGGGAAATTTAAACCAAAAGTGGAAAAAAAAGCCCTCTGAGGTCTTGAGACCTCTCCACTAAGGCTAGAGATACTTTGTGATGTCACAGAAAGTCTATGCAAATTGAACATTGTGACTGAATCACCTTCTTATGACAGTCATCGATGACATCAAATGAGTAGGAAAGCCCTTCTCAAAGTCATGTGCCTCCATGAGATCATTTGCTTTGAGCTATGAGAGCGGCTTTTTCCTAAGTGGTTAGAAGTAACAGCTCCCAAACCTTCTTAAGCTTAAATCACACAAGCCAAGGCCAGGGCAGGCCAATATACAATCTCTCAGTCCTTGAAGTTGGTTGCAAATCTCCCACGAGGTCCAAAACAATGAGGAATTAGCTAAAAATGGCAATGCCTGTTGTGCTCATGGCTGGTGCTAAGAAAATCAACAGCTATCTTCAGCGGTGGGGACCTCTTTGGATACCTCCTTTTGCTGGAAGCTGGTTGCTTGACAGCAAGATGCAAGAGGTAGATGAGGTTAATTAGTCGTGGCACTTAATACCCAAGGGGGGATGTAGGAGAAATCTCAGGTGTGCAACAGGCACATGGTATGTTACTCAGATCTGCTCAGAAGAAGGTCACAGGTCCACAGTTCAACTCAAAGGGGAGAAATTTTGCTCCTCACGTGCAATACATATTTAACTGGTTTTAATGTGAAGAAATTCATCTCTGGGGTGAAAGCTTTTTAAAAGGGAAATCTTGGAGAATGAATTTCAATCAGCTACCATTGGACAAAATGTTTATATTTCTAAGGAAAACTGTTGGGAACTCACTGCATTACAGTTGCATTTCAATGCAAAAAAAAAAAAAATTAAATTAAAAATCTCCATTTTTAAAGGTCACAGAAGCTTAGAGAGGAAAAAAGACTTGTTAAAGATACCGGTGTGAAACAATACACGTGGAATCTAGTCCTGGGCCACTATTCATACCAGGTGTCCTCTGTGTCTCCCTAAAAAGGTATTATGGTCTACAGGACAGGCTGCAAGAAAAGTTACATAGGACCTCATTCTGTGATGGGTATAACATGGTTGCTAGAAGATAGCACTGGCTTATGCTATGTCCCAGACTCTGAGAGTGAATATGGAAGTGAATAAAAAGCACACCAACAGCGGGACTCTGACCTACTAATGGGGTTCAATGGCTTTAAAAGGAGCTATATTGGGTTTTCTGATAATGCCAGGAACTGTACATTAAGGCACATAAGACAAATAGAGGTGAAACCTCTCCAGGTATATAACTCAGAGTTAAATTGCTGCTCCATTTCTGTTTCTTCCAGCTAGTGAATGTCAAATTAATACACTACAAAAAAGATGTATAGTTCTATTTTTAAAGTGGTTATGTAAGAAACTGGCTGGTAGTTTTAATTGTGGAATTTTGTACAATAAAAACACCTTTGAATTTTGTAAAAAGCACAGGGTTGTGAATATATTAAAGCACCAGATTGGAATGCTCCACAGATGAAAAGCTATGTCTTTCTATGTTTCTGTGGTGTTCAGACTCCACCTAAGAACCTTACCTTCTGGTCCTGGAACAGGGACAGCTGCTCTGTAACTTAGAGTATCACAGAATCACAGACCAGTAAGGGTTTGTAGGGACATCTGGAGAACATCCAGCCCAACTCTCCTGCTAAAGCAGCAGCACATACAGCATGTGCCACAGGACCACGTTCAGGCTGATTTTGAATATCTCTACAACCTCTCTGGGCAGCTCAGTCTCCTGAAGAGTAAAGAAGCTTTTTCTCATATTGAGGTGGACCTTCCAGCGTTCCAGTTTGTACTCATTGTCCCTTGTCCTGTCTCTGGGCACCACTGAGAAGAGTCTGGCCCCATCCTCTCAATACCCACCCTTTAGATATTTGTAAGTGTTGATGAGATCCCCTCTCAGTCTTCTCTTCTACAGACTAAACAGCCCCAGGTCTCTCAGCCTTTCCTCACACCAGAGATGCTCCAGGCCCCTCATCATTGTCATACCCTCCACTGAACATTCTCTAACAGTTTCCTGTCTGTCTTGAACTGGGGAACCCGGCACTGGACTCAAAACTCCAGATGTGGTCTCAGCAGGGCAGGGAACAGCAGAGAGGGGGAAGAGCTTCCCTCAACCTGCTGGCTATGCTCTTCTCAATGCTCACAGGTTTCATTGTCCTCTTGGCCATGAGGCTACAGTGCTGGTCATGGAGAGCTTGTTGTCCACCAGGACTCCCAGGTCCTGCTTCCCAGAGGTTAAGCTCTGAGCTGTGCTGGTGCCTGGGGTTATTCCTCCCTGGAGCGTGACCCTACACTTGCCTTGTACAACTAATGGAGAACAAGATTTGCTAAAGGTGTAGCTAAGTATTTGCACAAGTGGTCAGCAGCAATAGGGCCTGATCTAACATTTATGAAAGCCAACACTGTTCATTGGCTCAAAGTCTTGTTCTTGTAGGAGAAATTTTGCACCAGCAGCAATCCCAGAGATTAATTGGAAGCCTGATGTTGAAGTTGGTTAGCTTCTCCTCTGGTGTGAAAGCAAACTGAGCTGTGTGCCTAGGCACAGGCCAATTTACCCACACATTAAGTGTGAGCATGCATTTTGTGTTGAGCATGGCAAGATTCTATCTCCTTTCAAGAGTCAGTATTAGCTTGGCTGCCATGACTGGAATTAGTTAATAACCCAATGACAGAGCCAAACCCATTCAATTAATGGTTTTAACACTGCTTTTGTTTGGCTTTACCAAAAGGAAGTGCTTGTTATTACTAAACATCTGGGACTAATTAGACTTCCATTGACTTCCCTGGGAGCAGAAACAGCTTTCTCGAGGAATAAGCCTCAGGAGTGAAGTGCAGCATGGCTCATTTGGGTTTCTCTGTTAGCTAAATAAGCAACCAAGAAGGGAGTTAGAATCATAGAATGTGTAAGGTTGGAAGGCACCTTTGGAGGCCATCTAGTCCAACCCCCTGCAGTGAGCAGGGACATCTTCACTAGAGCAGATCACTCAGAGCCCCATCAAGCCTGACCTTAAATATCTCCAGGGATGGGGCCTCCACTACATCACTCCACTCCAGCCAATTCTCTTATTCTGGATGGGATGAGAAACCTGAGGGAAAGAAAATACGAATAAAAGAGCAAGGAGAGGGAAAACAGTGAGAAATAGGAGTTCTCTGTGCTATAATTACTCAAAACAGGGGTATACAGATTACTGCCCCAAGCCCTACCTCCCCTGACTGTTTCTGTGCCTTCACAAATTCAAAGTACCTGAACCTGATTCAAATATAGTCATTACTCACACATTGCACCTCTTTCCAACTATTAGTCCCATTGTCCTAATGGGACTAGGTTGGCATGATACAGGACGTTTTAACTGAATTTCCAACCAAAATTTGACCCTTATTCACTCCTCTTTCACCTTGCAACAGCCTCTGGTCATGTAAAGAGAGGGCATGCTACTTATTCAGGGATTATACATCGGTCCTGGGATTTTGGAAGATGTAGTAAAAAATGTGCTTTTTATGCAGCCAATTAAACTTTTTTTTCTCTTTTTTTCTTTTAAACTGTTTGATGCAACAAGTGGCTGCTGCTCTGCAGATGTTTTCACAGAGCAGGACGAAAGATCTCCTTCAAATACTTCCTATCACAGCTTGCTGTGGTTTATTCCCAAAAACTATCCTCTGCAGTGGGTTCAGGTAGATAGAAGTAATGGAAGCACTAGAAACACTCCTAGAGAGGATCCCTAAAATTTCAGCAAGCCATGACTCATGTTGGCCATCCACAGAAAGTTAAGTCTCAGTTCCCAAAGGTGTTGGCTTTTCCTGCAAAGCCAAGACAAAACAATACCCTAGCAGAGTAGCAGAGCCTCTGGCTACAGACCTCTCTGCAGGGACATTCCTCAGCCTTGAACTACCCACAGTGTATTGGTATCAAACCCACTAAGTGCCTGAGGAGCAGAGTATTTGGTCTTCTGTTCCCCTCTATTTCCCATGCCAATCAGTACCCTCTTAATCGCCTGGAGAAAAAAAAAAGCCCAAAACTACAACCTGAATCCCCTATAACTCCACAAGAGGGAAAAACCACGTCTTTCCCTGCGTGCCAAGGCGTCCTCTGGCCGTATCTACTATTTTCCATAAACAATTGCCTGTTCTGTTTGTGCCCACGTGTGCACAGGCACAGATGCACACAGGCTAGTACAAGGCATACATCGCTTTCGGGATTAGCTTTGTTTAACCTCAATTAGAACAGCCTGTACGAAACGATCTTCTGTAATAACAAACAGCCTGTGGTACTGGTGCCTGTGGATTCCTGTTTCATGCCTGTCTCCATGAAGCAATTTGATCAAGATTTTCAAAAACAATCAATGATTTATTTCAGATGCCTAAATTGGCAGCACGCATCTGGGCAATCCAGAAACAAGTCTGATTTTTCGAGAAAAACAGGTCCATCTCCTCTCAAAACAAAGGCTCTGTAGTGTGAATTATGCAAGGCCCAGAAAAAAAAAATCTGAGATTTTCCAGATGTATATATAATTATTTCACTTAACTGCTTTCTAATGATAGTTGCCTGCTCTGTCAGAGCTGTGTTGAACATCTGAAGAGCTGAAATACAGCAAGGCTACCCACCAACACCTCCTCTGCTCTGTGGTTTACTCTCAGAGGGACCAAGTTAAGTATCTTCTCACTCACAGAGAAATAATTCTCCTGCTCTTGTGGCTTAATTTGAGTGAAAGAGTGAAATTAGTTTAAGTTAATTTCACTTAATTTGAGTGAAAATTATCCCCAAGGATAGAACACAAATTAAGTCTTGGGTCTGCAGCTTTCTGACAATGGTGCAGCTATCAGCCAGACTGCTATTTGGTCTCATGGGTCATGGATTGGTGATGGTCCAAATAGATCTTGCCAAGAAAGAGGAGGAACAGGGGATGAGAGTTGTTGAGAGCCATCAGAGCGCTCTGGGTGAGAGATGGGAAAAGGAGAAAACAAAGTGTTGGTGTAATTCCCTGCAAGCAATGAGGAGCTGAAAACACTCCAGAGAAACAGGTAGTAATAGTACCTACTGAACTCTCCCCAGTCCAAGAGGTTAGAGGAGATCTGTGAAGCTTAAGTCCTTTTCCTGTAGTGGAAAAGGGAGAAGAGAGTGTAGGACGCAAATAATTAGAGGAGCAAAAATGAAGGATGATAGAAGAATTGAAAGATGGAGAGAAAATGGAGTAGAGTAGAGGGTTTTAGTAGGATTTCACTCTTTATCATGGGTAACCAAGAGGTGTGACTGGGAACTGAAGAGCATCCAAGAGTGAGGGGTGGGAAAAGCTTTGCAAAGAGGCAGTCAGAGATGAGCTGTGTGGAGCAGGGGGAGACACGGATACTTTGGCTAGGCAACATGCCAGCTACCTGCAAATATGTGGTGCATGTAAACAGAAAAGGACATCAGCAATACGAGGGGTGAAAACCAGAAGGATAAAGTAACTAGGGAAGCAGGGTGAAAATGAAATGAGGGGAAAGGGAGTGAATAAGCACAGAAGAACTTTCCAAGGGTGGCCTTTCAGGCTGTACAACATTCTTTCACAACCAAAGACACTGACGTAACATGATACTGAGCAAAATTTTGGCAAATGTAAGTCCAGAAACACTGTGAGAGTCACTCATTTCCCAAGTTATTGATCATGATTGTTCTGAAGCATTGTAGAGCCAAGTTAATGCCACAAATTCCCTCCTCCTGTCCATTTCTAACAGCCATTGCACCAAACACACATGTTTCCCAGTTCATAAGCAGTATTCTCTGTGAGGGAGCACTCTGAAAGGTGACAACAGAAGAGTTTCCTTTCTACTGTTTCTGGCTTTCCCAGAAAATGGGGTGGAGAGGGAAGCCCAGGGGTCCAGAGATGAAACTGAAGAAAGAAAGGAACCATCTTAAGGCAGGAAACCCACCAAGGAGAGGAAGGTTTGGGATAGACAACTGGCAGGATGCATGTGGTGAGGAGAACAGAAGAGGAATAAGTACAGATAAACCAGGAATTCGGAGGAACAAATTGTCTGCATGAAATCAGAAATAAATCAAAGGAAAGCTATGTGATGCTGGGAGAAGAGCTCCTTGAGAGTATCCCTGCTGAGAAGGACTTTGGGATTCTGGTAGATGAGAAACTTAACATGAGCCAGTAGTGTGCTCTTGCAGCCAATGGTATCCTGGGCTCCATCAGCAGAGGGGTGACAGCAGGGACAGGGAGGGGATTGTCCCTCTCTACTCTGCCCTCAGAAGGCCCCAGCTGGAGTCCTGTGTCCAGAGCTGGGGCCCCAGTACAGGAAAGATGTGGAACTGTTGGAGAGGGTTCAGAGGAAACCACGGAGATGATCACAGGAATGGAGCACCTCCTCTACAAGGAGAGGCTGAAGGAGCTGGGCTTGTTCAGCCTGGAGAAGAGAAGGCTGTGGGGGGACCTCATTGCAGCCTTCCAGTCCCTGAAGGGAGCAGAGAAACAGGAGGGGAATCAGCTTGTTAAAGGGCAAAGACTGGCAGGACAAGGGGAATGGATTAAAGCTAAAGGAAGGAAGGTTTAAATTAGATATTAGGGGCAAGTTCTTTACAGAGGGAGTAGTGAGGTGCTGGAACAGGCTGTCCAGAGAGGTTGTGGTGGGTGCCCCATCCCTGGAGGTGTTCAAGGCCAGGTTGGATGAGGCCCTGGGCAACCTTGTGTAGCTCCAGGCCTGGAGGTTGGTGGCCCTGGCTGTGGCAGGGGGTTGGAGCTCTGTGATCCTTGGGGTCCCTTCCAACCCAGACCAGTCTATGATTCTATGCTTTAATACTTCTGTATGTGAGCTTATGGGATAGAGCCTCCACTGTATGTGTGGATGACACCAAATGGAGCAATAGTTGATATGTTGGCACAGGGCTGCTATTCAGAGGCACCTTTCACATTAGAGCACTTGTCCCACAGAAATGTCATGATATTCAGTGAAGACAGGACAAGGTCATGCAACACTCATGCCTAGGGACCTAGGTCTGAGTGAATGACGAGTCATCCATGAATCAACACCGTGCCCTAGTGACAATGATACCCAGCTGCATTCTGAGCCATCTTTGCAAAAGCTTCGTTAGAATGTCAGGAAATTCCCCTCCATTTGGCACATCTGGACACTGTGTCCAGCTATGGGCCTCCCAGTGCAAGAGAAAGACTGACAGACTGGAGTGACTCCAGCAGAGGCCACCAAGTCACTCAAGGGGCTGGAGCATATGATAACTGGGAAAGAGATGGAGGGAACTAGGCTTGTTCAGCCTGGAAAGAAGGGAAAGTCTTGTGGAGGGAATCTTTTGTCAGTACTGGAAGGGAAGTTACAAAGACCACAGCAACAGTTCCTCCCAGTTCAAGGACAAGATGCAACCTCTGAGAGTTGCAACAGGAGAAGTTCAGATGGAACATAAGGAAAAAAATTCTTCATAATGAGAGAGGTCAAGCTCTGCAAAAATCCTTGGAGACTTTCAAAACTCATCAGGGCAAGGCCCTGAGCAACCGCTTCTGACATTGAAGTTGTCCCTGCTTTGATCATGAAGCTGGGCTGCAGCTCTCTAGAGGCCCCTTCCAACTTGAACTATTCTCTGAGACTTTTCAAAATTAGAACAACAGGTCATACACTTAAATACAGAGTAGAGTGGCAAAGAAACTTTGGAGGCTGTTAATGGTATCTACCCCCTGTACTGAAGATGTGGAAGGGACTTGGCAGTAGATGTGTCTGGAGAGATGGCAGAATTGGTTGATAACATCAGATGTGGGCAGAGTTAGTCAGGTTGCTGAAGTCTGAGCTCACTTAATTTTTGGTTTGGGTTTGTGGTTTGTTTTTTTTTTTTCTTTTTTATAGCTTAAATTTAAAAACAACCTTTGCAAAATTTTCCATTCAAATTCTGAAAAATGAGGCTGGGAACATGTTCACTTTGTAAGGCCAGAGCTTCAGTTTGAATTCAGTTAATCCTACTATAGCAAGCACATTCTCATACAATAAAAAACCCACAAATAATCATTGCAACATTCAATTTGCTTTTATTATCTTTGTTCTAGAGAAGATGAGGAAATGTTTCAATTGGCCAATGCTAAATAACATCCTCCCCCCAGTTACTATTAAAGCAAATAAAAGCAAACAAAATAAAAGGAAGCATTAGCCTCTTGAAAATACAGCTTTTTTTCATGTTTCAGCATATCAAGTAGTGCAAAGACATAGGAATAAAATAAAATAAAATAAATAAAAAATAATAAAATGAAATACAATAAAATACAATAATAAAATAAAATGTAGTAAGACTTTTGTTCAAAAATGTTTTTTATTGTAAAACTTTCTTCCACCATGAGTACTTACATAATAATTGGTCCTTTTTAAATAATATTTATGTGTTTTAAAACGCCACTGCCTTTCCCTTTAAAGTGGTGCAACAAAAAGTTCTGGCACGTGTTGTAGATAGAAGAGTTTCAAAATCCTGGCTTCGTTAATTGTTGCTTACTCTTGGATAAAGCTCTTTATAACAGACCTTAGCAGATGTTTCTTTCCTTACATATGTGATTCAAGACTGTATGTTTCCTCTAATATGTCCCTCATGCTTCACCACAGACATCAGGCAAGTTGCTGAACTGGATCCATCATCCCTAAATCAAGATCCTTTCCTGTTTGGGAAGAACGAAAGTCTAGAAGAGGGTTTGGGTGCTTTCATTGCCACTCTTGGTATTTTAAGTCCAAAATCTAAATCTCTAGAATCTTTGTTCAGCTGCTGATTCTTCCATCTGATGCCTAAAGTCTGTAGAGGACTATGTTTGATGTTGAAATTCCCTGTAGATTTAACAGCCTGCTGCTCAGCATATTCAGAAATGCCAGAGACATCACAAAACCATTAATATCTCTGCAGCCCTCAATGGGGCTCTCAAGTTGGACATCCCTCTGCCAAGTCTCCTAAGCAGATAAATATTGCTGAAGCATCGTTGCTAGATAAAGCTCTGTACAAAGTGTAGCTGGAAATAGAGCTGCCATGATAACTGCATGCCTAGATGGACAGTTCACTTCTCTGCCCTACCCAGACAGGTGTTTCCTACTCCTCAAACAGTGCCTTCATTGCCAGTCCAAGGATTGTGCTAGGTAGACCCTAACAATTTATCAATTTATCAAGTTTTGTCTCAATTTATAGAATTCTGTAGCCCTTAAGGAGCACTTAAGTAATCTGTGGAGGAGGGAACTGTGCCCTCAAGACAACAACTTGGTCATTGAGACTAAATGCAGAGGCAAAGAGTCTGAATGAGGCACTTGGGAAGTACCATGCTCCCACGTTTCTTGATGTACTAATTAAAGCAAAAGTCTTCCTGCAGAGGAAAAAATTGAGCCACAGCCTGCATTTTGCTCTAAATACTATGCTATAGGAGAAAAGAGAATAACCATGCAACATCCATGTGTTTCATGAGGAAGTTCTAGGGATGTAGTAGCCAGTGATGTCTATCTCTATACCCCAGATTAGGGCACTAAAGTCACAGAGGGAAGTTAAAATGCAGGTACCATCATGAAGAGTTATGACATCGAAGTTCCTTGACAGGCATCTAAATTCCCCTAAGGCTTCTATAACTACATGGATGGAGGTCTTCTGGGAAACTCACAGTTCCAGGGTTCAGAGGAGGGCCACAAGGATTATTAGAGGGCTGGAGCAGCTCCCCTATGAGGAGAGGCTGAGGGAGCTGGGCTTGTTCAGTCTGGAGAAGAGAAGGCTGTGGGGGGACCTCATTGCAGCCTTCCAGTCCCTGAAGGGAGCAGAGAAACAGGAGGGGAATCAGCTTGTTAAAGGGCAGAGACTGGCAGGACAAGGGGGATGGATTAAAGCTAAAGGAAGGAAGGTTTAGATGAGATCTTAGGGGGAAGTTTTTTTACAGAGAGAGTAGTGAGGTGCTGGAACAGGCTGCCCAGAGAGGGGGTGGATGCCCTGTCCCTGGAGGTGTTCAAGGTCCTGGGCAACGTTGTGTGGCTCCAGGCCTGGAGGTTGGTGGCCCTGCCTGTGGCAGGGGATTGGAGCTCTATGATCCTTAGGGTCCCTTCCAACCCAGACCAGTCTATGATTCTATGATTCCACTACATAGTGAGCTGAATCTCTCTAAAGCCTCTATCACTTGTAGTGACTAAATCTCCACTAGTTGCAAAAGGAGCATCAACCAACAACTCACATGGTGATGTCTACATCTAGACACTTTAAGTATCTCAGAACCAGACAGTCATTTAGGTTGGAAAGCACTTTTAAGATCAAGTCCAACATTAACCCAGCACTGCCAAGTCCATCACTAAACCATGACATCTGCATGGCTTTTAAATACCTACAGGGATGGGGACTCCACCACATCCCTGGACAGCCAGTCCAATGATTGACAACCCTTTCAGTGAAAAAAATTTTCCTAACATCCCACCTAAACCTCCCCTGGTGCAACTTAAGGCCATTTCCTCTTGTCCTGTCACTTGGTATCTGGGAGAAGAGACCAACCCCCACCTCACCACACCCTTCTTTCAGGTAGCTGTAGAGAGCAACAAGGTCTCCTCCAGGCAAAACAACCCCAGTTCCCTCAGCTGCTTCTAGTCACACTTGTGCTCCAGCCCCTTCCCCACTCTGTTGCCCTTCTCTAGACATGCTCCAGCATCTCAATGTCTTTCTTGTAGTGAGGGCCCCAAACTTGAGTGTAGCACTTGAGGGATGGTCTCACCAGTGCCAAGTACAGGGGGATGAGCCCTGCCCAGGTTCTGCTGGCCACACTATTAACCCAGAGCTTAATCTTAACCCATGGCTAAAGACTAGAGTCAATTGCCTAAACATAAATAACTAGTTCAGTCTATGGCAAGAAACTCATGCCATTTGGCACCCTTCTGGTACATCAATACAGAGTTTGCAGGAGTGATACAGGAGAGCAAGGAACCCTAGATGTTCTTGAGTATCAGCTGGAGGCCAGGCAGAATACACCAGGGTATCTCGAAGGCAGCTGAACACCAGTTTGTGGGCACCCTGCCAAACATACTGCTGGATAAGAAGTCAACATTTGTTCAAAAACAGGTGCTCTGTGTCTTTTGCTTTGACTGGTTGATACGTGAGATCTGCTCTCTTAAGTCTAAGGTCAGTTTGCCCTATTAAACAGCAATCAAAATGAGAAATCAAGACCAGCTTTCCACCAGGAAGGTTTTTCACAACTCTCTGCCTGTGCACATCCAATGTCATGTTATCTGTTTTCCTTCTTTTCCCACAGTGTAATTACTTTTCCAGCCTCCTGCTTCCTTAGGCTGCTCACAACGAGGCTTTTGAGTAGATGCAATAGAAGTGCAATGACATTACATGTTTGCACACTACACAATATGTCACTTCATTCAGTTTTCATCAGACACTTCCTACTGCTCCAGCAGACCTCTGGGCTCATCCACACAAGCATTCTCACATGCCTTCTAGCAGAGTACCTCAGTTAAACAAACCACTTACTGTGGTCTGTGGAGCAATGCTTTCAGCATTTCATGGCCCAAATGTTGGTGTGTTTTTTTCTGACCACTTCTTATTTCACAACTTATGGGATAAGGTTTAACAATGCCAAGTGCAGAGTGTTGCACATGGGACATAACAACCCCATGCAGCGATACAGGCTTGGGGAGACTGGCTGGAGAGCTGACAGGCAGAGAAGGACCTGGGGGTGTTGGGTGACTGCAGACTGAACATGAGCCAGCAGTGTGCCCAGGTGGACAGGCAGGCAAATAGAATCCTGGCTTATATCAGAAATAGCTGGCCAGTAGTTTTGGGGAGGTGATTGTGCCCCTCTACTCAGCATTGATAAGGCTACACCTCTAGTGCTGGGTCCAGTTCTGGGCTCCTCACAATAAGAAGGACATTGAGGTCCTGGAGTGAGTCCAGAGAAGGGCAACCAGGCTGGGGAAGGGGCTGGAGGGCAAGAGGACCAGCTGAGGGAGCTGGGGGTGTTCAGCCTGGAGAAAAGGAGGCTGAGGGGAGAACTTATCACTGCTCCTAGGGTGGCCTGCCAGGAGGGTGTAGAGAGGTGGGTGATGGTCTCTTCAGCCAGGGGACAGGAGATGGGACAAGGGGAAATGGCCTCAAGCTGTGCCAGGGCAGGGTCAGCTCAGATGTTAGGGAAAAGTTCTTCCCTGAAAGAGCTGTCAGGGCCTGGAACAGGCTGCCCAGGGAGGGGATTGAGTCACCTTCCCTGGATGTGTTTATCAGATGGGTAGATGAGGTACTCAGGGATCTGGTTTAGCACAGGACAGGAACGGTTGGACTTGATGATCTTAAAGGTCTTTTCCAACCTTGTGACTCTGTGATTCTGTGAAGCCAAGGCTCAGTTTGGTCCTAAGATGCCCACTGGAAAAGAGGCATTCATTACAGATGTCCAGGTGGAAAATTCCCATCAGAGGTTTGCAGTCCTGCAAGTTACCACTTGGAGGTAGTGGACCCCTGCCCTGGTATCTAAGCAGAATAAGATGGGCAATGTGTATTGGTCTCCCACCAATTTACATGAGAGCAATGCTTCTGAAGTAAAATGGAGCTTCAGGCCCCAGGAAAAGAAACAAAAAAAATCCATCCCATCACTGCTTACAACTACCTGACAGGAGGGTGCAGAGAGGTGAGTGATGGTCTCTTCAGCCAAGTAACAGGAGATAGGACAAGGGGCAATGGCCTCAAGCTGTGCCAGGGCAGGGTCAGCTCAGATGTTAGGAAAAAATTTTTCACTGAAAGAGCTGTCAGGGCCTGGAACAGGCTGCCCAGGGAGGGGTTGAGTCACCGCCCAGGGATGTGCTTAACAGACAGGTAAGTGAGGTACTTAGGGATATGGTTTAGCACAGGACAGGAACGGTTGGACTTGATGATCTTAAAGGTCTTTTCCAACCTTGTGATTCTGTGATTCTGTAACTTGGCTGTTGGGATTTTGGTCTTGCACAAGAGTTGCTATGGGAATAAAGTTTTATCTCAGAGAAAGACTGTGATTTATTTGGATCAAATCATCTTGGATCTTAGCTGAGTAGGTATCCATAACTTTCCTCCCACAGTTATAATAAAAAGCTTTTTTCAGTTAATAAAGCCCTAGAAGACATAGCTAAACCATAGTTTATCATGCAAACATCCAAAACTCCCTTGCTTTTCCACTGCACTGTTTCAGATGTCCCTACAAATTAGAAATAAAAACAGACCATACTATCAGCATTGGGCAACTTACAGCAATCATTTTCCTGATTAAGTCAGCGCAGTTTTTGAAGATGTCTCAGCTATGAGTGAAAGAGATCAAGTTGCAATCTCTTCACCAGCCAACCCTCACAACTTATCTCCCTCTGTTTCTCTGTTTGTGATGTAGTTTAAACTGTCTTCATGTTTTGCTTGACAAATGGGTCAGGCCAAGACTACACCCAGTATCATTTGCACCCCGATTAAGGACAGTTTATTAGGTCACGAGACTCAACTCTTTGGCAGCTGCTCCTATCCCGCTTCTGCTGTCTTGCTCTGCAGAGCTCCCAAATGCTCTCCTCAAGATCCCTGGTACTTTCTCTCAAGAATGAGGTTACAAAACCTGGCAAAGTTTTCCAGCCAGGCACCGTGAGAGAGTTCAGAGGGGATGCAGCAGCAACTGGGAAAGGTGTGAAAAATGGGACCTCTGCAGAAAGGTTATGAGAATCAGTTTGCAGTGGAAGGGGGAGAATTAAAGCATATAAACAGAAAGGGATGTTTTAAACATTCTGAATCAGCAGGGAAGAAGGAAGAAACACATAGAAAATGTAAGTCAAATGTTGGGTGGATGTTTACAGTCTCAGTGGTGGCATGGATGTAAATGCATGTTGGGATCAATCTTGAACCTGGGGGACTCAGCAGAGCCTCCTGGAAGAGGCTTTATACATGGGAAAGAGAGCAGACACTTTCCCATCAGTTTGGGCTTACAGATGTTGGCATACAAATTATTCTGGACTTCTGAGACAAGTCTAATTAACCTAGAGGTTTTTCAGATCAGACTGAGTGCCTGCATCTTTATGCTGCAAATGAAAAATCTGTTTGTTTCTGTTTCTGTTGGACCATTTAATCAGCATGTCCAAGCTCCTGCTTGGGAGAAACCCTTAAGTGAGATATCCTCATTCATAGAATCATAGAATCATAGAATGGCATGGGTTGGAAGGGACCCGAAGGATCATAGAGCTCCAACCCCCCTGCCACAGGCAGGGCCACCAACCTCCAGGCCTGGAGCTACACAAGGTTGCCCAAGGCCCCATCCAACCTGGCCTTGAACACCTCCAGGGATGGGGTATCCACCACCTCTCTGGGCAGCTTGTTCCAGCCTCTCACCATTCTCTCTGTAAAGAACTTCCCCCTAAGATCTCATCTAAACTTTCCCTCCTTTAGCTTTAATCCATTCCCCTTTGTCCTGCCATTTTCTACCCTTTTAAAAAGCTGATTCCCCTCCTGTTTCTCTGCTCCCTTCAGGGACTGGAAGGCTGAAATGAGGTCCCCCCGCAGCCTTCTCTTCTCTAGGCTTCATTCACACCAGCAATGATACTGCTGCTGTTAGCATTCACATTTCATTCTAAAAATGGTACTAACAACGTGTATGGGACTGGTGATGTAACCAGGTGATGCTCAGCAGCTGTGATGCATCCAGCAACTTTATGGACTGTGTTCAAAGTACAACTTGGGTGAAAGACAGTGACGCTTTCAAAAGTGAGGTTCTGTACTTCATTCTTTTAATTCATTTCTTGTTTATTCATGCCCAGCTGTTCTGTCTACTCCATCCTGACCACTGTTGCCTTCTCCCTCTGTTCTTCACTGGGTTCCTCTCTTCTGTTCCAAGCTGTCTGTCCCAAACAGGACATAAACCCAATTAAGTTTGATCCTAAGCTGAACTTTTGAACTATATTATGTTCAAGTGAACTGGAGGTTAGGTCAAGGTGATTCATGCACCCATGTTTCATTAAGAGATGAGGTCCCTTTGCTTTGTGTATTGTTCCTAAAATAGTTAAAATTTAGAAATAGTATTATTGATTAGAAAAAAAAATCTGCATTTCAATGCACAAAATATTCTAATATCAGCCAAGTCTGTTCCCTAAAGGATGCAGGCAGGCATGAATTATGGGCTGGCACTGTGTCAAAAATGCAGCTATTGTTCTCAAAAACAGGATGCAGACCAAGGGGAAATGGTGTCTAGTCTTGAGTGTTCATAGTATAGGCATACCCCACCACACACACTAACTGAAAAGGTAGAAGGTCACATTTTCATGGGAGAATGACATTTATTTCTTTATTTATTTATTCTAAAAAAATTAATTTTATATCTGTTGATTTCTACCAAGATCTGGATCACCAAGCATTGATAATAGTATTTATTTTATCCTTAAGCTTGTGGAGAATGTTATCTGTAGCATACCCTGAAGACTTCACTGATATACACATGGAAATTAAGCCACATTTTTTAAATTTTGGGTTTTTTAACCTGAACATAAATGAAATTCACTTAAAAATCAATGAGCTCTGGATCTAGGTGGAGAAAGAACATCAATACTTTTGCATTCCTCGGATGAGCACTTGTCCCCATTATGGTCACACTAAGAGTCCTGCAGGGATCAGGACTGCCCTACACTAGGTGTGTATCAAAAAATGTTTGTCTGGCCCAATAAAAAATGGGTGGAGAGAAGAGAATCACAACCTGGCTCCTTCCACGGACAGGGAGGACCTGCACAAGTCCCTCTAAGCACACAGAGGAAGTACTCAAGGTGACTCGATTTGGAGTATCCTTATCCAGTAAATACCTGCTTGCACATAGCTATCACTTTGCAGTCTGTGTTGACAATTCACATACCATTTTTGCAACAAAATACATTTTGCATTGGCCTAAGGTGAAAATGTGCATGAAGGAGGGGCTCTGCACTAATCCCAAGGCATATACACCTTTGCTTTATTTCCTTGCAACATCCATTCCCCATCTCTCCAGGTTTCCTGGGCTAAAAGCTAAACTTGAGGCTTCCAGTTTATCAACCAGACCAATTGGCTCCTCGGCCAAAGCTGGGCTGAATGGGGCTTCCCTATATTGTTCTACAGGATAGATGGTTACCCTCCTCATACTCTTCAGTTGAGAAAACCCATCTGTGGCTTCCAAAAGGGAGCTAGACCCCTAGGATGTTATTGGAGAGAGAGAGAACCTTTTCCTGGTTTAGAAATACTCAGGTAACATATAAGAGCAGCTCTGTAGGTAAATGGAGGGAAGAAGAGAGGGATGGAGGAGTGAAAACAACCCCAGGGTGCTAGGAAACAGACTTGATGCTGCTTGAGGATGGTCTTGGATACAGCGGTAGGGAATAAATCATGCTTTTCCCAGACCCAGGCTACTCAGTGCTACTGTTTTCCTTTCATTCAGTAACATGTGTCACAGATCATGTCTTTATAACTCAACCCTATATCAAGCTATGAGTACATTCCTCCATTTAGGAAAGAGCCCCCCGAGGAGGGTTGCTCCAGACAAGGAAGGAAAATTCTTGTGGGGAAAAGCATTGGACAACTCTCTCCAGCAGCTCAGATTTTCTCTTTGGCCTCCCCAAGGGTATGTCTCCACGGACGGGTGCAGACAGATGTATATTTGCTCCACCCAAGTGCTGAGCTGGTCGGCCAGAAGCCAGCTCTGGCTGGGATCTGCATGGCTTTATGTGCCTGAGCTCACAGCTTCCACCAAGGAGTTTTCATGGGCTCACAGATACAGGGTGTCTCATGCCATACCAGTATCCCTCTACGCTGACAAGCCCAAAGTGAAGTCAAAGTCTGAAGAGCCAGGAGGTGACGTAGCTGTCCTGCAGCGCTCCCTACTATTAAATTAGGAAATCACCTAATCAGACTAGAACCAGCCAACCCCTCAGTCGCTAGCAGCGATGCCTCAGTAGCCAGATAGAACACACTGATGTTTATGGCTGCTTTTATCCAACACAGAGAAAACCCAGAAAGGGCAGCATAGTGTGCTGGCATGGCTCCCCATGTCTGATTTGGCGAACAGTCAGGTTACTCTAACTATCTTTGGACTAACCCTAACCCTAAACCCACAATAACTAAGCCCAGGCTACTTGCCTTGCAGAGTCTGTGAGAAGGCATGAGCATCTGTTCAGCCACCGTGGGTTGAATCACATTCTAGGCATGCCTTGTGCTCACTGGGAAGCTGTAGCAAGTTGAGGAAGAGTCTATCTTGGTCTGTGTGTCTGCATTAATCTTTGGTTTTGGCTTGTGTTATGTTCACAACCTGGTCTGATGGGCAGGTGGGATGCGAGGGATGAGTCTTTGCTATATAGCATGCATGATTAGTCAAAGCTAGCAGCCCCTTTTGTCTTTAGGTTGCTGGAGAAAAATGTGGCTTTTGCAGGATAGTATCACTCCAGTGAAGAATTAGGTTTGGTGCCTGTGGATGAAGGAGCAAGTAATGGTAGAGCCAGTTTTGCAGTCAATTCACACTGATCAGTAAGCGTCCTGCCTAAGGACTGCACTGGGTGTAGCCCATTCCTTCCAAGTGAGAAAGAGCCACCCAGACCTTGCCGGGCTTTTTTTTGCCTCTGCAGTATTGTGGTTACACTCCAGCAAAGTGAAGAAGTAGGTGGGAGCAGACCACAGCCCTCTGCTCATTATGTCCTGGAGAGGGGAGATAGGCTAGGAGGGGTATAGAGAATCTGTACAGCAGCCCAGAGGAGGGTTTTTTGATTGATTCAGCAATGTTACTCATGCAGACACTTTGGCTGCATGCTCCTAACCAGGGTTGTTTAACAGATAAGCAATTCCCTGATTATCAGCTGTAGAAGCAATAGTCGATTTAGCGAGCCAGATACTACATTTTTCTCACAGTGGGAAGATTTTTCCCATTTGTGAGGCTTAGAAAATAGCCAAAGTGGCATGAGAAATCAGTCGGGGTGTGGAGATAGGTCATGCAAGGTAAAAGACATTCTCTTCCTTGGGTACTTTCAGGTCTCACTTGCAAAATGCCAGGGATAATCTGGCCAGTCTGGGGTGCAGGTGTCTGCAAGGTGCAGGACAGAGGGTTTCATTGGTTTTTATCTGTTGCCCCTGTTTTTATAGCACCCAGTTATCACTGGAGATTGAAGGTAATACAAGCAGCCTTCCTTCTGGCATAGCTTCCCTTCAGCTGTGTCCCTGCTCTCTATCCAGGTGGCTCTTGCCAGTCACAGAGCTAATGGGATCTGTTGTTCAGTTTTCCCATAAATTCTGGCTTGAATCACAGTTCACATGGATTATATCATGGGGAGGGCAGAGGTCTGGAGGAGAACAAGTAGCTGTCATCACCAGGTAATAATAGAAATCACAGCAAATATATCATTGTTATTTGTTGATTTACATAAATTAATTATCAGTGTTTGAATATCTAAGTCCCTTTCATCTGAGGCTGGCCAAATCACCATGCTCCTATGTGATTATTGGGCTCTTGTAAAGCATTGAAACTGAGCCTTGGAGGAGTTAACTGAGTGTAGAAGTGTAGGTGGAAATTAAATGCAGAAGCTGTGACTCACAGTCACTTGCTCGTATCCCTGTATTGTTTGCATTGCTTCTACTGTTTGCAGAGCTCCAATTGCTGAAAACTGGCAGCTTTAGCCACCCCAGTAGAAATAAACAATCTAGAATTAACATCAGAGAAATACTCTAAAGACTAACCAATATATAGAAACAACACTTGCCCGACATCCAGAGTATGAACCATTATGCATGTTGGAGAGGTTGCTCTTCACAATAAGCTTAATTGATGGCATAACCAAAAAAAGGCCACTTGAGGTTTTGGTTGTGTTTCCAAACAGAAGGTGGCAAGATTCCAGCCAGGGCACCACTGCCAAGTCAGACGGGAAATTTGAGACCCCATTAAGGAAGCTAAAGGAGCACCAAGGGAACTACAAATTAAAACCAGACAATAGGACACTGTTCATGCAGAAGGAAAAATAACACTCCTTGTACATACACAGTGTTTACTTAACATCTCTTAAGCCACTCGTGCTGCTATGGCATGAAAATACATGACAAATTGTTACGGGGCCCAAGGAATACAGCCCATTCAACCTGCAATGGAAAAGTCCAGTTTCAAAAAATTATCAACATGAACTCCAGCTGCAGAATGTAGCTTTCATCAGGGCAACCATGGTTATAATATAAATGGGTTTTGAACAAAACATGATAACATTTGAGTTGCAGATGGCCTTCATTGACCATCTTCCATATGGGTAAAATATCAGTTTGAAAAGTTACCATGGAAATGAAGAGAAATACCAGCCTCAGTCATCAGGCCTACTGACTGTGCTCAACTGAACATGCAAATATGATACCAGAACCACATATGTGTCTACATCTTACATCATTCAGCAAAATCTAGGGGTCACTGTGAATTATTCCACCCAGTTGGAACAAGGGGAAGCAGACTGGGGCTTTGATCACACAGCCTTGCTGACTCAAGAGGCCTTACTGCACAGACATGTGGTTTTTAGAAAGTTGAAAAGATTTCATTCCTTTTTCTAAAAAAAAAAAATTCAAAGGGATTTGAATCCATTATCTCTATTCCAGGGAAGTTCTTTTTTTTTTTTCCTAGGGAAAGAGATATTAATATGAAGCTGTTCCTCATCTTCTATTTCATTAATAGCATGTTAGAAAGAATTTCTTCACAATGAGGGTGGTGAGGCCCTGGCACAGGTTGCCCATGGAGATGGTGGATGCCCCCTCCCTGGAGATGTTCAAGGCCAGGTTGTCTGGGGCCTTGAGCACCCTGGGCTAGGGAGAGGTGTCCCTGCCCATGGCAGGTGGGTTGAAACTTGATGGTTTTTAAGGCCCCTTCCAGCCCTGATCATTCTGTTATTCTATGAAACCTTGTCATGATTTCCACTTATTTTTGGTCCAAATACATCAAATTGTATAGCTCAACCCAACGGATCCAATTAACCACGCTAACAGAAAACGGCTTGAAAATTTAATTTCAAGTAGATCCAACTTGTTTAGTTTCTTGTTTGGTAACTGTACCAGCAACATGTGTGATGGGTTTAACCTTCACCACCCATAGCTCCACCAACTCCATTCTAGACAGAGGGAGTCACCCTTTAGAGCAGCACACACAGCCTTAGCCAGGCCCAGGAACTGTTCATTTGCTAGTAAGCTGCCACTTATGTCTTTCATTTTCCTTAAAAAGGTCACTGTAAATTTATAGCTGAAAGCAATTATGCAGTAGTCCCAAAGAAATACAAAGCAGATGGCTTCAAGAAGCAGAAAAAGAGCAGAGCTGACTGACACCTCCACAGCGCAAACAACTTTGATCCGTATTTCAAAGACTGAACTGAGAGTGGATCTGAGCTTACAAACTTGGTTTGTGCCTCTTTCTTAAAGGAGTTATCCAAAACATTGTATTTGGCGCTTTTTTTCTTATAAACCATGAAAAAAAAAATGCAAATTACTCACTGTTCCTTGTAATTTCTCCCCTGTATTTGTCCTATAGTCTTTCTTTAGAAATGTTTGTTCCCACTTTTGACTCTGAGCAGATATGTCTTCAATATTTCACTGAATGGCTTCAGATATTGGTGAGGTCTAATCACAGTTCAAGAAAGCAGGACAGAATTCTGCCCAAAAATGTGCATGAGGAGCTATCGTTAAGGCATAATGTTAGGAACTGGACTTGATGATCCTTACGGGTCCCTTCCAACTCAGTATATTCTATGATTCTAGTTTGGGGATTCCAGTCACCATTTCACACTTGAAATATTTCATTGACTTCTCTTGCATTACCTGAGATTGGAAGGAGATCTGGGACCCACATAAGTCCGGGTAAAGCTTAAGTACAACTGGTTGAGCACATCTAAAGCTCTAAGAGTCAGCGTTGAAAGGATCTAGTATAAGTTATTGCATCATTGCTATTGGAAAATGTGCAGTTTAGTCTCAGAATTTCCAGAACATGTAGACAGCATTCTGACACCAAGAGATATTACAAACATGTGTTTGGGCTTTGACAGAAAACGGGAAAATTATCAGAAAAAAAAGTTCTTTGGAAAATTATTTTGATTCTCAAGATTATACTTCCCATTACAGCGAAGTGTTGCCTGTTTCACGATGTGTTGAGCTGGGAAAAACATCAAAAAGGAAAAAACTTCATAGATCATTAATGAGTGTAATAACAGCAAAAGTAATGATGCACTGACACTGGTAATTAGAAACATCGCCAAGCGTAATAAAATGGACTACCATCAAAGGAATTTTATATTAGAAAAGTATGTAGATTACAAAGGGAGACTGTTAATGATATATAGAAATTGCATAATAATATAATGATTAACAGTCATATGAAATCCTGTCTCAGACACGTAATTCCCTTATTTGTGTAATGGTTGTCCTCATATTCCTTTCCACAATATTTACTTTCCTACTTTCTGATGCACTTTGCAAGATCAGTGACATAACTTTGAGGTTTTGGACTGTATGCCACATTTCAGCACACAACTGTTCTTGAAAAATGCTGTAAAAAGGGGTGCGGTTTGACCTGAGAGCCCTGAAAGAATTAGAATGGGTCATTTGCATCACTGAGACTGAGAAAACAATCACAATAATTTCTTGGATTATTTGTTTATGTAGAAATTAGGGGGATTTGGGATTTTTTCCCAATTTCATTTCTTTTTACCAGAACTCAGAAATGGGTTTTGTATGTAGAGAATTCAACCTACTTCAATAGTCCCTTTAAATGTCCATTAAAGGTTATGATGCGATAGAAGCAGCACTTAGAGTCTTGCACACCTAGAAAATACCTTGGTATCAACTGCAAATGACAGAAACACTCTTCTTGCTGCCATCAGAGTGGAGTGCTGAATTTTTAAGATGTTCTTTATCCACCAGGCCCTGATGGAAACTTAATAGCAGCAGGTAGGAGAGAAAATTGATAGTCTTCCGGTCATTTAGCTCTTCCCATTTGGTAAAATGGGAAGCTTAGTAAAAATTTTCATGTGAACTTTGAATCAAATTGTACATTTAAGGAGGTCAGATTGTTACTTGCACATAGTTTTGTTATATATAGCTAATCTCTTCAACCTAAGATGTACAGGCTTACATATTTCAGAAACATGCTTTAAGTGTCTATTAATTCTTCATTTTAGTATAGACTACCTTCTCTTTTTTGTTTTAGTTTGGTTTTGGGTTGGTTTTTTTTTGCTGTTGTTGTTGATGGGCTTTGTTTTTAACCTGGTATCAGTTTGATTTGGAACCTGAACACTTTCAAGGTTGCCTCATGAAAATCTTGTTTCAGATCTGGTCTCTGAATCCTGGTCCGTCTGATGGTGGTCGTGTTCACCCCATCTCACTCCACTCCAGTTAAGGCTGGGCAGATAATTTGAGGTGTTTGCCTATAGCTAACAGACAGAAGCACCTCAAGAGGAATCACATCAACAAAAATTTATTTTACATATTTTTGGGGCAGGAAGGATGTTCTTTAAAGATTCTTGTCCCTCTCCATGGTCAAAAGTACAAGAGTAACTTAAAGCAGGTACGTAACTTTTCAGAAGCTGAAATAAAAAGTATCAGATCCAATCATTAACACTTCCTCAACTACTGTAGGATTAGGCCATCTCTGTGTGTCTTTTATAATGAAGTTAGCACAGTACTTGGTCTTTCCCTTTTGTTAGAAACAGATGAGACAAACACTTGCTAAGGAAGGTCCACGGGTGCTTGGACCTGTGATCACCCAAGGAGATTGCATGAGGACACAGGTGACATCTCCAGGACCATCCCAACATGAATATAAGATTATATAGAATAAAGATCAGTTGCTGAACCAGACTCTTCTGTAATCAGTGTCTAACAGTACTTCTTTCTCTCCACTGGGAAAAAAGGCAGCTCAGACACAAACATCTATATTACATATATCTATATTTAATCTGGCAGATCCCACTGATATGGTTCAAATAGAAAACACATCTTGTGCAAGTTAGTCTCAAATATTTGCAGTTGTGATAGTGGATATCTCCTACTTACTAGAAAAGTAGAAATATCTCCAAAGCCATTGCAATTCATATGATGTTTATTAGAAGTAAAGACTCTCTGATATCTGTTGCTGAGTGATAAAGTGCGAGGTTGAAGAGCGTCCTCACAGTTCACTTTCTGGTTGTCTAAAGACCAGATGTTTCAGCAAGAAGATGATGAACATTGAGTAGGTGGAAGGTTTGAGAATAGGGTGATAACATAAACCTGAAAATAACACATTCTCCAGAATCTTAGGTGACTATAAATCACGGTGGTCTCCTTCAAACTGCAGCAGGAGCCAAATTCCATGTGCCTCCTCCATCAAAATGGAAATTTATAACAGTGGGAATAGTTAGGGGATGGCTTTGAATGGGCAGGAGTTAATCGACTAGTGGGGTGAAAGGAAATGTATTTGCAATTCAAGGGAGCATAAATTAAAAACTTAACTGAAGATCACCTTCTGCCATGTTGCGGCAATGAAATTAAATGGATAAATGCAGCAGATCATAGTCAAAGCAAATCAAAGAATTAGTCTTTGAAGAAGGAAAACATTTATCCCTATGTGTATGGAGAAGGAGTTAAACCCCTGGTTGCCCATTCATCAAAATGTCAAACCAGAGATTAACGTGGAGATCCTCTTTTCTCTCTGTCCTCTGTAGCATTATGCATAATGGGCCTCTCCAACAGGAGCAAGCACTGGACAGATCAGGCTTTTCAAAAAAATGGGTGACCATTCTCTCAGTTGCAGGTGGATGGTACCTCTTGGGTTACAAATCAGCCATTTCTGGGAACAGCACTGTACACACCAGTGTATTCAACAGAACTATAGCCCCTATCCATTCTGTGTCTGATGTGATGTCAGTGTTACTCTGTACCTGGAAGTTGGCAACTTGACATATATTTTTTCTAAGAAGCTCAAAACCCCATACCAGTGGTAAAATTCTGGCATCAGTGAGGGCAAGGGTTTTGCTTTGAATGTGGCAAAAATTTTCCTCCAACATCTGAACTTCTCCCTCATTCCAGATATTTTTGATCCAGATTTAAGGGTTGTAGCTGGAAATTTATTTAGGGCTGGTTGGCCAGAGTCCTCAGGCAGTATCCTCCAGCAGTGCTCATGTCCCATAGCAGCAGTAATATTGTCAGCCAACAACAAAATGATGTGACAAGATGAATTTTTCATGGAGGCTGGCTTCACAGACCATAGATTATTTTCCTTTAGAGATATGAAAGATATAAACAGGATCAAAGCTTCCTTCTTGCAAACGTTTACATATGTCCTACACTTAATTTATCAGAGTGGGCTAATTGACATCAGACACTTGTGTATATAAAGTTAAATATGTGTATAAATACTATCAGTACGAGGGGTCGAAAAGTAAAAGAAAGCCCTTAGGCAAACAGTTATATATAATCAAGTGGGTGGTTAATAAGTTGTGGCTTCTCAGCTCATCTCTGGTACTGGGCTTGTGCATGTTCATCCAAATGCAAGAGTACAGCTCTGGTTTGACATGAGCGGTGGGGGAGAGATTTAAGCACAAGCATTTCACTGCACAGCAGAGGTAAACTAAGAGCAGGAACATGCACTGTGACAGCAGTTCAACAGAGAGGAGGATTTTGGTAAAGGTCAGCACAGATGTGCTGCCAACCTTTGAGCCACCTGTCTTCAAACCCACTTTTCAAAGGTCATTCCTGCAAGTGATAGGAGGGGTCATGCAGGGGATCAGGAAGAGTTTCCATGCAGCAGGGAGCTGCACAAATCTTGCTATAATCACAGGATAATGGGGGTTGGCAGGGACCTCTGGAGATCATCCAGTCCAACCCCCCTGCCAGAGCAGGATCGCCTAGAGCAGGCTGCACAGGACAGCGTCCAGGCAGGAAGGGCTTGAATGCTTCTGGATATGGAGACTCCCCAGGCTCTCCGGGCAGCCTGGCCCAGGGCTCTGCCACCCTCCCAGGAAAGAAGTTCCTCCTCAGGTTTAGCTGAAAGTTCCTATATTCCATTTTGTGCCCACTGACTCTTGTCCTGTCCTGGGGCACCACTGAAAGAAGACTGACCCCATCCTCCTGACCCTCACTCCTCATGTATTTATAAGTCTTCTCTAGTCCCAAGTCCCTCAGCCTCTCTTCATAAGAGATGTTCTAGTCCCCTCATCATCTCCATAATCCTTTTTCATGCCCTCTCCAGTAGCTCCTTGTCCTTCTTGACCAGGGGAGCCCAGCACTGCACACCATATTCCAGTTGAGGCCCCACCAGTGCAGAGCAGAGTGGCAGGAGATGCACCCTCGACCCACTGGACATACTTTTCTTGATACACCTCAGGAGTTTTGGGAGAAGTCCTGTAACCCTGTAAAGATAAATCTTTATCTCAACCCTCTCTCTCTCTATAGGAGCAGCACTCAGAAGAGCTGTGCAGGCAAAGCAATTATTGACATTGCTCAGAAGCATTCATGCCACACACAGCGGTTCTTTACTAGCAGGAAAACCTAAAAAAAAAAAAAAAAAAAATTAAGAACTTTTTCCCCTATAAATCACTTTTTTGTTGCCTCCTTGCAGTGCCAAAATTGAGAAATGGAGTGTAAATGATCGGATCTGACTGCAGGACATGTTACAAGAACACATCAGCTTGTCTGCGTCTCCTTCGCCTGTATGAATAAAGCCAGTTTGCTTCAGAAATGAAGAGTGAAGCCACGTGGATTTTTATAAGGCAGCCGATCACGGGGAGGAAGGAGGCCTGCGTTACTCAGCGGTTTGTTGATACGAGAGGTGTACGTGGTGACATAGCGGCTTTCTGTGATTTCCTATAAAAGGCCTGGAAGGACATAAACCCAATAAACAAGTCTGATGGCACTCCAGGTCTGACAGCGTGCTGAATAAACCTGAGTCATGTGAATTACAATAGCTCGCTCGTCAGAAGCATGGGAGCGCCCTGGGAGAAAGGAAATTAAATACAGTTCTTGGCATGGCCGAGGAGCGCACAGCGGTCCGTGTCAGGATCAATCTTTGTAGAACAGCATTGGAAAGGACAGGGGATTTAAAAAGAAATATTGCTCTAAAGTGTTTATTCTGGGTCTTGGGAAGGGCTTACCCTGGTCTGAACCGCACAAGGGGGTGTGATGCTCTTGAGCATCTGGTCTCTTGGTTTAGATTTATACTCAGGCTTGGCAGGATCAGTTCTCTGATCCTGACGTCCTTCCTCAAAGCTACAAAATCATGAATGGCTGAGCACCCCCAAAACCCCAACAAACTGAGTTCAGCACCCCAACATAGAGCTCAGCACCCCACAGAGTTCAGGACCAAACCAAAATCTTAAGAAACTGCCAAATGTGAAGTGGGAACTTGCTCTCTCTGATTGATCATTCTTAGCAAAAACTTTGCTTCAGGAGCTAAACGGTTCTAGTGAGGAGGGTAAAATTTCCTGTGCAAGCATGAATTCATCAAAGTGTGTAACCTCCAGGAAGAGGTTGGTACTTTGCCCCTGAATTGAAAAGAACAGGATTTCCTCTTCTTTCAGCAGTTTCATAACGATAAAGCTTGAAAGATCTTAGTTCCAATCCTGATTTCTTCTCCTCTTATCAAACAATTCCTTTCACCCTGTCTGTGTTCTCAGCCTCCATCTGTCTTACCAACACAGGGTGTGAGATTTTCAGAGAAAGTCTTATTGAATGTCTGAACAGCGCCTGGAGGCAAACGGTGGTTTTGCTATAGATGCAGTGAAACCAGAGCTCAACCTGGTGATTAATTTTTACCTGTTCATTAAAGATTCAAGGGCTGGATTGTCCAGCAAGAGGCTGCAGATTAAATCCTATGCCTTGAATCACAAATGCTCCCAATGGTGCTCACTGCCTATCTATTTTTACTGTTTGCTACCAAAATAAGATGCTCAAATCTAAAACAAGGATATGAACTTAATTCAAATTCAGGCTTGTTAGTTCTTGTGCTCAGATTTGGATAAATCACAAAGCCTCCATAACTGAAAGCTGAGGTATTTTTAACCAAAATATTCCAGCAGTTATTTTTTACGAGCTGGGATGAATGAACACTCCTTCGCCTGTGACCTTGGACCAGTCAGTTGTGGTCAGACCTAGAAAGGCACTTAGAAACCCAGGTGACTATTGCTTCAGGGGACTGAGGTATGGGATTCCTTCTGTGCATGTGGTCCATAGCCCCTCTTCTCTTTATTTTGTAAAATAACAAACAACTTTCTCCTCGGTTCAGTGGTCTGTTGTGCTGGCATCTGGAGCGACGATAATGTTTTGCTCAATGCTGCAGTAAAGATTGGCTGTATATTTACAAATCCTCCTCCTCCCACGCCTCTGGTAGAGTTTCCTGAATAGAGTATAGATTAACTATATTGCAGAAGAAACTGACAGCAAGGCTGCTATTGCATGCTTCGTTAAACGCTGTAAAGCCACAACATATTTTAATCAGAATAAAAGCAAGCTGTTGCCCCGGATAAATATTTTTTCTCTTAAAAATAATTTTGATTAGTCACATCTTGGATATATGAGTGTGAGATAGTTATCTTTGTCAGATTGCAAGTGATATTATGAGCTATCTTAATATTTGAAAAGTGACTCACAAGCCCTGTTCCTCATCTTTGAACCCTTGACATTGTTCAGAAGGCCAACACTGTCCCTTTGGCAAGCATCACTGGGCTGTACATCACTCATTTTCAATGAAAGAAAGCCTGCAGATGCCCAGCGGAGTGACACAGGTCTTCTGAATCAGCAACAAGTTATCTTTCCATAGGGCCCAAAGCACCACAGCAAGTTGCATCAGACGTGGCAGCATGCAATGCCTCTCCTGTGCACAGTAGTTTCTTACAGCTCAGTGTCATAACCCCACTCCTTAAGGGTCTGGAGGCATTGGCAAAACATCATCCACAGCTCCAGGACTGGGAACATCTTCCTCATAGAAGAGGAATGAAATACAGAGCATTCTCAGGGGCGAGGATGGGACAAGCTGCCCATAACCCACCCTTCCCCCCTCCAAAACATTGCAAGTCTCTACGATTCCAAGTACAACACACATTTCTGACCTCCCTCCTCTAAAATAAGTGCAGTACACTAAAAAAACACAACAATCCTTCCAAAACAAAACAGACCACTGCATCTCCTTCTCCCCCAGAGACAATGAGAGAACAAGCACATGATACATTAGTCACAGACTGCAAGATCAGAGGAGACCACGGTGATCCTCTTGTCTGACTTCTTGCGTAAGAGGCCATCAGGCTTCTGGCAGTTAATTCATGCTTGAAATGGAGAAAAATGCACTGTGGTGATTTGGAGAACTGCTAGCAATGGAAATTCAGCCACATTCTCTACTCCAAGCTATTCCAATCGCTTGTTACATGCCTTTATTTTACATCTTGGTTTGCCTACCTCCAGTCTTTAGGTTTCCTTCTACTTTTGTCTCCAAAAAGACTGAAAAGTCTCCTAAATCATCTTCCAAAGCAAGTACTGTGAGAATCTGATAAGACACAATTTTTTCCCTCCAGTTTTAGCAGCTGCACAGTCTGAACACCTTGTGACTTTTGCTGCAGGGCAATTTTTTCAACACCTTAATTATCCAAGCTGGGTTGTTTGGGTTTTTTTGTTCTTTTTTTAAAGAGACACTGAAAATTAGTACCTCATTCTGGAGACACTGATATTGGAATGGAAACAGAATAAAGCTTACTGTTCCCCCATTTATGCTTTCTGAGATTATATTTATTCAAGGTG
This sequence comes from Hypotaenidia okinawae, assembly GCA_027925045.1. Taxonomy (NCBI): domain Eukaryota; kingdom Metazoa; phylum Chordata; class Aves; order Gruiformes; family Rallidae; genus Hypotaenidia; species Hypotaenidia okinawae. Next base: position 213,761,478 of record BSDF01000001.1, read on the forward strand.
ATTACATATATTATTATATATTATATATCCTATTAATTTTATATATTATATATTTTATTAATTTTCAAGTGATTATATTCATTTAAGTAGCAATCTCCCAAGTCTCTTCCAGCCTTGCTTATTTCCATAATCTTCATCTTGTAAGGGCGCCTTTCAGTTTTGATCCTGTATATATGATTTTTTTTCTGATGTTCTCATTTTCCCTTTTATCCTTTGCCTTTTCCTAGTTTATGTCATAATCAATAGCTGATTATGATGTTTAGGCTTTGATAGGATTATCAGAATGCATGGGGTCAAGAACATCTCTCTCCAAGACCTGGAGTTCACTAGCAGAATGTGGAAAGGATTTCTTCTATTAAGCTTGCTTTTTTATGAATATTATCTCTGGAAACTGATGCTACTCTACAAATACAGTCTGAGATTCTTTGTTTAACTGTGTGTTACATGGAACTTAAGTGCTGTCTGGCATTATTACCTCTTCACATCAAACATGCATCAAGAGGACCTAATTTCAGTCTGGAATAGATCACCACTTCAAGCATGACACATTTCCTTCTCTGGGCAAAAGCTGAATGGTTTGCTCACAGTCCCTTCTTTGCACAAGGACTGGACCCAGTCCTGAGGATTTTCTTACCCACAAAGAAGGCACTCCTGCTCTTCTGCTGGCCATGCAGGGATCCTGGAAATTATACAGTGCTGTCCCTTCATTCCCTGCTGGTTCTGGATCTCTCCACAACTAGACAGGAGTTTATGTGGTGATCTGAAACTGAGCATGAGCCTGAGGTTGCCTAAACAAGAATTGTTTTCTGGAAAGTGGAAGATGTTACTTACCAAGGGTGTGTGTTCCCAGGGGCATATGCATCATGGGATGCTACTGCAGGCTTCTGAGAAAAGCCATCAGAACATAGCCCCCATAGCCCTACTGATAACTTTGGTTCACACTGCCCCAGGCAGGGACACAACTTTAGCACATCAGTGGTGGGAGGACACAGTCTTGTTGATGCATAATCCCCTCCCTCCTCTGAGGCTGCGGCCACTTGGTAGCAGAAAGATCCCTAAAGCAGGTAGGTGATTTCTAAGGTCCCAGATCCACCATCACTGCTCTTTCAGCCATGCCAGTAGCTGTTAGCACAACCCAAAGCCCAACAGCAACCTTCCCCTCTGCTGTAGGACTTGTCTCAGCTATTCCACACACACAGCTTTATCAACCCACAGCTTTCTTTAACAAGTTTATCAAGTTCAGCTCACTTTTTTACCGTGAGGGTGACAGAGCCCTGGGACAAACAGCCCAGAGAGGTTGTGGAGTCTCCTTCTCTGGGGACATTCAAACCCTGCAACTCAGAAGGCCAATGGTATCCTGGGCTCCATCAGCAGAGGGGTGACCAGTAGGGAGGGGATTGTCCCTCTCTACTCTGCCCTCGTCAGGCCCCAGCTGGAGTCCTGTGTCCAGAGCTGGGGGACCCAATGCAAGAAAGATGTAGAACTGTTGGAGAGGGGTCAGAGGAGGGCCACAAGGATGATCAGAGGGCTGAAGCAGCTCCCCTAAGAGGAGAGGCTGAGGGAGCTGGGCTTGTTCAGCCTGGAGAAGAGAAGGCTGCGGGGGGACCTCATTGCAGCCTTCCAGTCCCTGAAGGGAGCAGAGAAACAGGACGGGAATCAACTTTTTAAAAGGGTAGAAAATGGCAGGACAAGGGAGGATAGATTAAAACTAAAGGAAGGAAGGGTTAGATGAGATATTAGGGGGAAGTTGTTTCCAGAGAGAGTGGTGAGGTGCTGGAACAGGCTGCCCAGAGAGGTGGTGGGTGCCCCATCCCTGGAGGTGTTCAAGGTCAGGTTGGATGGGGCCCAGGGCAACCTTGTGTAGCTCCAGGCCTGGAGGTTGGTGGCCCTGCCTGTGGCAGGGGGTTGGAACTCTCTGATCCTTGGTGTCCCTTCCAACCCAGACCGGTCTGTGATTCTATGAAACCCCTCCTTGATGCTTTCCTGTGTGATTTAGTCTGGGTGATCCTGCTCTGGGAGGGGCAGGATGAGCTTTCTAGATGAGCTTTCGAGGTCCCTTCCAAGTCCTAACATTCTGTGATTCTGTGATTAAGACTAACAGCATTGATAGAAGCAAGCAAAATTAAGGAGTGTGTTAAATACAGGAACCTTATATTCCTCACAAGCTTATTTCCAGCAAATGTTGCCCACAGATCTTTCCCCAAGTTATTACAAACACCATGCTTCCTTTTGATCCCAAGCCACTAGAGGTTTTCGTATGAGTTTGCTTACCACAAAGCTCTCTTGCACACACATAGCTTTGACCTCAAAACCAACCCACCAGTTTGGTCACTGAAGATACAACTAATGTCAGCCCCTTCAAGTAGAAAAATCACATAGGAATGTCCCAAAACAAAGAGATTTATACTCTGAGTCTGGGGTCTGTCTCAGCAATGAAGCAGAACAGATCCCCAGTTACCAGCCTCCCTGAAATGTGCTTGGGGGAAAAAAAAAGTTTAATTTGAGAACAATGTCACAGCTTTCCAAAAAAAAAGGACAAACTTTGTTAAAAAAAATGTGCTCTGAGTGCAATTAGTGGCATGCTGCTCTTTGCATTCCTCAGTGGCTATAAATTAGTTAACTGAGGATCTGGCACACATGTGTGTGCATATAAATAATGCAGGCAGATAGCTGAGTTCTGATAAAATTTAAAGGCAGCTCCCAGCTGAAAAAGAAAAATAATTGCAGGGAGCATGAAAGGTGGCTCTGAGGGTCTAGTATCTGAATTGCTTCAATGAGCCTAAGTGGAGGCAGTGGATTTGTATTTGGAAACCAGACAGTTGTAAAACCAGATTCAGAATATTTAATTATTCTTAGATTTAGATCCTAATTTTCCTCATTACAAGGAGAGACACCTCAGAAACATGCAGGTCAGATTTTAATCTCATTTATACCAGTTCATCCCCAAAGCGGTCAGATGGACCCTCCAGAAGCTCCTCCATGGGCTTGCTAAGAATGGAAGTGCTGAGCATAACTGACCCTTGCAGCCCTGATTCATCTGCCCATTCAATTCCTTGAAATCATAGGCACCACGCCTAATGACAAGAGGAAGACCATTGTGTAGTGCCCTTCCTCAAATCTACTTGTCTTTGCTAACACAGCTTGTTCTCCTCTGTTTCTTGTAAGATGGTGGGTTCCTGTGGAATTTATACTTAGAAAACACTCACTACCAGACCACAGACTTCCCTGGAAATGCCAGGAACTGAAGTTCCTACAGGATTTCACCTTTGAATCATTGCCTTACTTTTTATGAGTGCTTTATTAGTTGTGATATGCAATGGTTGAAATCAACCAGGTCACCTCTACCTTGCTTTGTGCCTCTGCATACTCATCCAAGGGGATGAGGCTTACAGGCTGCAGGAAAGGGCAGGTATCTGCTTATGGTCTGGTGATGATTTCTGTCCAATCTTTCTCAATCACACTAGTAAAATCAAGTCTGATTCACAAGTTATAACACCAGTTTGGTTTTTTTCAGCATGTTTGCCTGTATGATGCAGGCAACAGGCTCCTCTGGGCAAGTTTCTATTTGTGCAAAAGAGTATTTGTAAGAAAAACATTCAATTTTGACTTAAACATGGCCCTGATTAAACATGTTATAATAGATATGTTTATTCCTGTTTTTTCCTGCATGCTGTTAATAATGTGTACTTTAATTAGTGCTATCACTGATTTAGGAAAAAAAAAAGGGGGGGGCTAATAAGGAATGTTCAGATCTGAGATTATAACTTACAGTTTGTTCCTCCTGGGGAAAACATGCTGCTAGCTCATGATCTGGGCCAAAAATGTTTATCCTGTTTGAAACACTGGGGAATTAAAGAATTTCAGAAGGCAAGGACACACTGGACCATCTCATCCTTGAGTCTGTGGTGACCTTCCTCCGAGGCTGGGAGCAAGGATCAGAAGGGGTTCACAATTCCCCTTTCTTGATTTATGAATGCGATTCCCCACATAAGATGCTTGACTTGCATCTTAGCAGCTATTCACAGAAATACTGCATATCCCATACATTTATCTACCCTAGCAGTCATTCCTAGGTCAGTGTGAGCCATCCGGTGTATTGAAGTCACCAGGACAGAGGAATGCAGAGGATTTTCTGCTGTTTTCATTAGCTTCAACCATTTCCTTAGTACTTTATAACAATTATTTCATCTGGAGGCAAACATGCTATAATTCTAACTACTCTGATAGGGTAAAAAAAAATTAATAAATCTGCTGCAGTGAAGTTTACAGAACAAGGGGAGGATATCCCTTTGAAAGGCTGGAGCACCCAGGGACAGGGCTGGCAAACAAAGCTTCCATGTTGTTGTGTCAGAAGAGCCTGAGGTGTTCTGTTGCCTTTGCTCAAAACAGAGATTTAATCCCCCTTCTCACATTCAGACTAAACCACTGGACAGTTCTGGGCAGGGCTGTTGCAGTACTGCCTCCTTGTTGTTCCCTTCATTCCTGGCCTCAAAGCTTCCTGCTAAAACTCTGTCAAATTCTGCCAGAATTTAAGATGACCTTGGAGATGAACAAAATAATTTTGTTTGGGGCTTAAACTTACTGATTATATTCATTTTCCCACTTTGGTGCAGGAGACTTGGACTCTAGTTTTCAGTATTTGGTCTAAAGGACAGACCACCAAAAACCACATCTAGCCTTGAATGGCCTTTCAACAGATGACATAACATACACTATTATATTTGCTGATCATCCTATCTCCTCTCACTCCACAATATTCTTATTAACTTGTCTCACCAGTCTGCTATGTCATTTGCAATCCTGTTGAAGGAAAGATTGTCACCGCTTTCATCTTTCTACCACACCTAGTGCAGCAGGATCCCATTTCAGTGTGGCTCTATGCAACGTGGTGGCTGATGCTACTGCCAGCAGGTTACACACACACGCATGCACACGTCACAGGGCCTGTGACCTTCTGTCCTCTCTGCCATTTAAAGGCTGAAAAAGATCAGGAACAGTATGTGTGGGGGAGGAATTGAGAGCATGGAGACTGCACGCAAAGAGTTTACATTAAAGCCCACAAATATTGTTTAAAAGAAATATCATAGTTGGGGGAGGTTTTATCTCTGCTTTGAACTGTGGGGGCCAATGGTATTTCCCCTTCACATTCCATATTCTCTGGGGATTACTGGGATTTTCTGCCAGACCCAAGGCCATCTCAGCTTCATTTCCCAAAGAGCAAATACGTCATGTGAATTGCAGTTGCCCAACAATGCTACTCTGAAAGCTCTTTTGGATGGAAAAAAAAAGAAAGGGGTTGTGTCTTTTCACCAGATGAGTTCCTGCTCTTATCTGTTGGAGATCATGAGCTTGGAAGCACTTCACCTGCTTAGTCTCTGCCAGGAAACCTCCCAGCAGGCATTTTGAAGGCAAAGTTCCCAGCAGAGGACTATTGCCATGAGAGGAAATAAAATCACTGGTGTATTTATTGTTACTATCACATCCTGTTCTTGTTTGAGTTTTGATTTGCTGCTAAAATTTCTCATTTCACTGTGAATTTCACTGTTTTTTTAACTTGTAGGATTTTTCTTTTAGCACGCAGGAAGGTTGTTACCCTGTTAAGCCTCAAGAAATCAGAAGATTCAAGGTTTAAATAATCAAACTATCAAGGTTTAAACACTAAATTCCACCAAAAGACTAAGCATCCAGTTGTTATTTCTGGCACCAACATAATGCTAAAACCCTTCAATGAGCTGCTTGCTAACCCTGAAAATCCCTAAAATACCTTTTGTCTGTGTTCCCATCAGCAGCACTCCTTAGTGGCCTACAATAGTCTTCTGGTGGTATTAAACAGACTGCCTAAGTCTTGGAATCAGTCTTTCCATTCCCAGCTTACTCCTAAAATCCAATGGAACTCATAAAACAGATGCTTCCCTGCCTCCTCTTCAGGCTCAGGTCTGGTCAAGACACACGGATGTTGCCCAGTCCCACAAAACTGGGTGCAACTGGGTGCTGGGGTGTCCTTTAGCTTGTGTGAAGCATCCATTCTTATTTTGGGGAAGGACCTTTGTCTTCCAGCCATGTGAGAGATAGGAGAGACTTTGCATGTTAAATCTGCCATGAAATCTTTAAGACCATCTTAAGTTAAAAGGGACAACCTTCAACATATTGCATGAGAAAGGGTCTAGGTAAGGCAAGAAGAAAGATTATGAATCCTGAGAAGTGCCTTCCATCAGATCAGCACTGGGTGGACTAGTCCTCCTCAGAGTCTGAAAATAAAGCTTTATTCTCCCACAGACATTTTCTGTTTGCTATCTCAGGTAGCTCTCTGCTCAGCAGCATTAACCTTGTCCTTGCTGCACAACATCTTATGGTAAATCCAAATCCAGCATGAGCTTCCCATCAGAGGACAGACACCTAAAACACCACTACAGTGAGCAATCCTCCCTGTGAGTTTGACCCTGGAGAAGACTACTTACTGCTGCTACTAAAATAGCACCCAGAAAACAGGTCCCTCAGGGTAGGCAAGGTAAAATAAACTGAAAACAAGTCCTAAAAAGTCTTTTCCCAAAGCGATTACAACTTAATAAGTTAACATGTGAAGGCAAGAAGCAGGTTTCCCAAGGTTGCCAAACAGACGAAAAAGTCAGGGAGAGGACCCTGGCTCCCAGCTGCCAGGCTGGGGCTCTCTTCCATGTTTTATCATGACTCTCTCTCATGATTCAGCATCTTATCTGATAACGTACTGCTCATTTAATCCTCACTCCCGGCATCCTAAAAATGCATCCAGTTTCCCAAAAGCCAGGCTAATGTTTTCTTTTGGGCCTCATCCCATTTGTGCTATTTCCTCTGGGCAAAGCTCAGCAAATAATCCCTGGCTTCCTTTTATGTTCACAGGCTTCGCATCTCAGCTGACTCCTGTCCTATGAACCTCCTCAGTCATCTCCGTGCCAAGCTTTAAGTATCAAACTCCTTAATCCTTTCTCACACATCTCTAGATATCCAGGAACAACGTTCCCAGAAATGAATGACACTTTCATGTGGAGACCCACCACAGCTGTGGAGCACGCCCATATCAGCTTGGGAAATGGGTGTTAATGGAGCTCTGCTTAAAATGTCTTCATCTGCTCCCACCATGGGCCACATTAAGCATGAAGAACACGTGAAAAGCCTTCTTTCAGCTGTCTTTCAGAGGCTGGAACAGACTGAGGACTTTTGGACAAACTTCTCTTGAAGTTTTGAGCAGATTTTAGAGGTATTTCATATTAGTAGTGACATAAAGGTTGTACTTCTGCCTTCAGGTATGGTCACTGTAATTCAAGATAATGGTTGTAATTGCTTAAAACAGAGTATGTCCTTCAGGTAGAGTGAACAAAAATTGAAAGGCTAATTGGGAATCACTACATGGAGAGGAGAGGAGAGGAGAGGAGAGGAGAGGAGAGGAGAGGAGAGGAGAGGAGAGGAGAGGAGAGGAGAGGAGAGGAGAGGAGAGGAGAGGAGAGGAGAGGAGAGGAGAGGAGAGGAGAGTCTGTTTCTCTCCATTGACCATAAAGTGTACCTGGACAATCAGAACTCCTGGAGATGCCTCTACTACATCAAAATTAGGGGTGATTAATCTCACCTAAAATGCTGCAGCAGCATCAAAAAGAGCAGTCTGCTTCTGACGAGCAGTGTGATAACTATTGGTAACCAGAGAGCAGAACGCTAACCTTAAACCAGAGCTGTAAATAGGTTTTTAAAACCCAGCTTTTGGTTCACTTTGACTGGCAAGGTCTTATTACAGGTTATTGGATAATTGAGAGAGGAGGTTTCAGAATCCTGACATGAACTGTAAAATTTATTCATTTAAAAATTATCACTGAAAATGTAGTTTGGAATTTTCAACCTCCTAATTAAGTTGTGTGCACTCAGGGAACTTAAAAGATACCATATGAAATATATGTAAAAAAACCCACCCCAAAACCAACCAACCAAACCCTAAAAACCCCGAACAGAAGAAGAGGCCAGTACAGACCCAAATGAACAGTACAGAAATGACCGAACACCCAGCAGCAGCTCCCAGCTGAGAGGTCAATGAAGTTATGAACAGTGTGATGAGACTGGTGGAAATTTAATTAATTTTTAACTAAGGATGTCAGTGTGATTAAAATGTATTTAAATTTCAGAACTGGAGCCACAAGAGGAGAAGCTGGTAACTCTTGCCACAGAATGAAAATTTTTAGTGAAACTTTTCTTACAAAGAATAATGAAGCCTCAGAAGTTTCAACTGATTATGGAACAATATTTCAATGAAGCAAGGATTGATTTGTAACAGCTATATTTGATATGAGTGCATAGTTCCTGTTAGAAATGGCTAAATCCTCTTTTGGCAACACTTTGATAGAAGTCTCCATATTTTTTACAACTCTGGATGAGTTAAATTAGAGTCTCCTAAGAGTCAGACAGTGAACATCTGGTTTTCATCACTGAGATCTAAAGTGTGTGTTTGCATGTGGGCAAAATAACTTCATTACTATCCTCCCCCTTTGCAGCTTGTCTTGTATCTCTGCTTTGAGACCAGGAAAAAAATTTAAAAGAAAAAATTTAAAATGTCACATGTCCTGTGATCTCAACAGTTCACTGGGAACAAGACCTCAGTTTCTCACTCTGAAAAAAACCCATCCTAACAGAATCAGCAAGGAGTAAAGACAAGATAGTCATGAAATTAGTCATAGCTGTGCATGTTCTATCCCCAAAAGATGTCAAGTTTGGATTGTATTTTCCAGATGAAGATCTGTTTCAGAGGGTTAAAAAAAAAATAATAATCCTAGCTGAACTAAGACTGTCCCCTTCTCCCAGACTCTCCAGCTGTATTCAGCTAAGTAGGTCTCAGAGGCCCCCAGGCTGGCTGGGCTGTTTTCTAGTAGACGCCCCTTTGCTTCAGATGTTTATCAGCTTTATCAGGAGGAGAGTCTGTGAACTTAGTGCTTGGGAAAAACCAAAACCAAACCCACCAAGTTTCAAGTTTCAGAAAGTTTGACAGAAATGTCCAGACATGGCTGACAACAAAAGTGAGGAAGGACAATCAAATCAGAAGACAGAATGGAAATAAACACTGGCAAGAAGGGGCTGCTGGTGGCACATATGACTTATGTGCATGGATAGCATATATACTTTATTTCACTGATTCTGAATTCAACTGATACATGTAAAGTTAGTTGGACAAATTCCAACTGTCCAGGTCACCAACCCCACTGTTAAAATCACCTTCTTCAGGGTTTATCTCTGTAGGTGGGATGTTTGAGTGGCGGTGGGCTTAACCTTTCTCCAAGCCTGCCCTGGGTCTAGCCCAGGCAACTGAATTCAAAAGGCTGTCTTCACATCTCAACGTTCAACTCAGCCAAGAGACGTTGTTTTGCATAAAGACAGGAATGGGACACAAAGTCCAAATGTCTTAACACCACTTATTATCCCATTTATTATGTCCTGAGAAACTGACTGAAGAAAATGGGGGTATTTATGGAAAATCAACTGCGTATTGCTTTTCTCTCTGCTTTGCCTACTCTATGTTGAGTCAGGTCATGGCTCAAGGCTAGGATACCAGGAGCACTGAGACATGCTCTCCAAGTGTGAGCTGATGACCATGAGTGCATTTAACGTGACAATTTCTTATGAAGAACCTATGACCTTTCCCTTAATCACAGAATCACAGAATGCTTTGGTTTGGAAAGGACCTCAAAGATCATCTAGTTCCAACCCCCTGCCATGGGCAGGTACACCCTCACTAGACCCAAAGCCCCATCTAGCCTGACTTTAAATGCCTTCAGGGATGAGGCTTCCACAGCCTGTCTGGGAAACCTGTTCCAGTAGCTTACCACCCTCATAATAAAGAATTTCTTCCTAACATCTAACCTAAATCTACCCTCTTCGAGATTGAAGCCATCGCCCCTTGTCCTATCACTACACTCCCTGGTGAACAGTCCCTCTCCCAATTTCCTGTAGGATGCCTTTAAACACTGGCATGCAGCAATTAGATCACCCTGGAGCCTTCTCTTCTCCAGGCCAAACCAGCCCAACTCTCACAGCCTGTCTTCAGTTCCTTGATCATTTTCATGGCCCTCCTCTGGACTTCCTCTACATCTTCCTGTCCTGGGAACCCCAGAGTTGGACACAGTACTCCAGGTGGGGTCTTACCAGAGCAGAGCAGAGGGGCAGAATCCCCTCCCTTGACCTGCTGGCCACACTGTTCTTGATGCAGCCCAGGACACAGGTGGCCTTCTGAGCTGCCAGCGCACACTGCTGCCTCATGTTGAGCTTGTCGTCCATCAGCACCCCCAAGCCCTTCTCCTTAGCACTGCTCTCATTCCATCCTCTGCTGAGCCTGTAGCTGTGCTTGGGAGACCTTGTGCTTAGCCTTGATGAACTTCATGCTGTTCACATGGTCCCACCTCTCCATCCTGTCAAGGTTCCTCTGGATGCCATCCCTTCCCTCCAGCATGTCAACCACACCACACAGCTTGGTGTCATCAGCAAACTTTCTGAGGGTGCACTCAATCCCACTGTCCATGTCACTGACAAAGATACTGAACAGTGCCAGTCCCAGTACTGACCCCTGAGGAACACCAGACCAGGTCTCCCCAGACCTCCACATAGACATTGAGCCTTTGACCACAACTCTTTGAGCGAGACCATGCAGCCAGTTCCTTATCCACTGAGTGGTGCATCCATCAAATCCACATCTCTTCAATTTAGAGATAAGGATGTCGTGCTGGACTGTGTTGAATGCCTTGCACAAGTCCAGGAAGATGATGTCTGTCATCTTTCCCTTGTCTACCATCTCTGTTACTCCATCATAAAAGGCCACCAGACGTATCAGGCATGACTGACCCTTACTGAAGCCATGTTGTGGCTGCCACCAATCATCTCCTTGTTCTCCATGTGCCTGAGCATAACCTCCAGGAGGATCTGGAGGTCTCAACTCTGTGGAGACCTTTCCACCTCTCCATACCAAGGATTTCTAATAGGCAACCAAGCTGCCTCTGATGGGGAGTTCCCAGTCTCAGCACAATAAATCCTTGCTTTGATTGTGACAGATAGGTTCTTCCTGCAAACAACATCTCCTGTCCAGGAGTTTAAAGCTTGTGGCTTCTGAAATTAGCATTTCCTACCAGGACTTTGACACTCTTGGGACCATCTCCACTACATGAATAAAGCAATCTCACCATCAGTCTGCTCAGGGGTCTGTGTCCTTTGGATATTTTCATTGGAGAAGAAAGGTCATTTGTGAGGACAACCCTGAAGTAGCACTTCACTTTTTCAATAGCATATATTCATTATTGATCTCTTTGCCAGCCAGGAGTACCTAAAATCCAGCAGATAACCATCATTGCTTTGGCCTTCAGTTCTGTGGAGATACATATGTTTCCAATTCATTTGCCTCAAATCATAGAATATTTTTCTGAATATGTGTCATGGTATGCATAGCTATCAGTCTTGCTTCTCCTACCACACCCATAGGGTGATCAGCTAACTCCATGAGAATATGCAGAGGAAGAGGGAAAAAGGATAAATCCAGTTTCTGAGCAAGGGGATATCTTTCTCTTAAAGGAGTTCTGATGCCTGGAAAGTAAGACCTTTAGCTGTCCCAGAGACCACAGTAGTGAAAAATAACGTGGTGAAAATAACACCCTCCTTTTCCTCTCTTCTGACCAGGACAATGGCAAGAATGAGTGTTTTTAGAGACAAAAATCTATCAGATAATTAACTATCTGCCAATTGCCAGGACTGACTACCATTGTCACTGCGCTCAGCCACCCAGTCTGTCTCTGTTTGCTCAGGTCCTGGTGCAGGGAGATAAGCAAAGCAAAACTAGGACTTGAACCACCAACAAAGGTAATGGTATTAACTAAGCAACAAACTGATGACTTCTACCACATCCACAACACAAGCCTTTGACAGTCAGGTGGTGAAACCAAATCTGGTACCATACCATCCTCCCAGTCCAAGATCCAAGAGGCATTTCCCCCACTATCAAAATATATTCCTTCAAACCAACTGCATGAGAAAAACTCTGTCCTTGTGGGTGACAGATTGAGAACCTGGCAGAGCTCTCCTCAGCGTGGGTGAGGTCCCATTTCTGTTGTTGTCACTGCTGTTTGGGTTTTCTTTGTGAAATGAAGCCGATCTTCCCTACACAGCAACAGCATCTGACAGCATTTATCTGCAGTTGCTTATGTTAAACCGACAGCTCACCCTACACGCCTCTTCAAGACAAAAATGTGGAGGGAGTAAACTATCTTTACTGATTTAAAACAATTTTCTGTTGACCTGCCCAACCTTTCTGGCTCCATTAATTGAGTATTTTTCATTTCTCCTTTAACTCAGTTTGAATCCTAGGAATTTCTGCAGGCTTCACTGGTTGAGGCATTTTAGCTAACAACTACTTTTTTTTTCTGTGCCCCTGTGTGAGGTCAGACTTGCTCAGAGAATTACAGGCAGAGGCTCAGTTATTCTGAAGTTGTCTCATTCATCCCTGTGGGATTTTGGATAAGAAACCCTTCTCAGTACAGTTTATGAAACTCCCAGGCTCTACAGTTTTCCAGGCAGCCACGAGCTACCCAGCTATGCCCAAATCTGCTCAAATAACAGTGATGTGATTTTTACAGCCAGAGTGGCAATAAAATATCTGGAAGAGTTTTATGAATTTTTTTCACGCTTGTTGGTTTGGTTTTTTTTTCAGGGCACAGCTCCTTGCAGTTCAGCAAAGAGGGGAATCTTTACTTTGCTCAATCCTTCAGGTGCCTAAAAATATTGTGAGGCATTTAGGATTTGGTTCAGCATGCATTGCCTTTGGCAGTCGCTGTGAGGGGAAAAAGTTACATATTTTTCCAGTATTCAGCCTATCTAATAGGGCTTGCTGGCATTGCTATTTCAAAGATGTGTGTCCCACCTATTCCACTCCCTGCACACCCTTACGCAGCAGCTTGTGATGCTGAAATAGGTCTGTTGCTCTAGGCTTGGGCCACCTTCAAATTTCTTACCATTATTATTGTTTTGGTTTAGAGGGCAATTTTATTTTCCAGAAAAACAAACTAATGTAATAACTACCATCAAGATTTGTGTCGGTACCAAAGTGCTGTATGCCACATCAGATCATTTCCTTTCACTTGTGGTAAATACGCTGTACTAAAATAAACTTGGGTGCTCCTCTGCCTCAAAGAAGACACTCTGCTGTTTCAGTGTCTCTACAGCAGCACCATTTATGTCTATGGTGAAGTCACGGGTAGAAGAATGTCACACTAAATGACAGTTAGAAAGATGATGTAAGGGAGATCATAGAATCATAGAATCATAGGGGTTGGAAGGGACCTCCAGAGCTCATCAGGTCCAATCCCCCTGCCAAAGCAGGCTCCCTAGGACAGGTCATACAGGTCAGTGTCCAAATGGGTCCGGAATCTCTCCAGAGAAGGAGACTCCACACCCCCTGGGCAGCCTGTCCCAGGGCTCCCTCACCCTCACTGGGGAAAAAGTTCTTCCCCATGTTGGTGTGGAACTTCCTGTGCCCCAACTTGCAGCCATTGCCCCTTGTCCTGTCCCCACAGACACTGAAAAGGGGCTGGCCATGTCCCCCTGCATCCCATACTTAAGATATTTATAAACATTAATAAGATCCCCTCTTAGTCTTCTCTTCTCAAGGCTGAACAGTCCCAGCTCACTCAGCCTTTCCTCATGGGGAGATGCTTCATCTCCCTCCAGAGGTTTGCAGAATCAAACTCCTGGCATGCCAGCATATAGAGACAGTAACATAGAGCAAAACTCTTGTTAATCCAAATGTTTCCCCAAAGGACTGAGTAGATCTCTAGGAAACAAACACCAAGAAACCAGACAGACCACATCACCTTCTACTCATTTTTTCCCAAGAACTCACCCTGGTGTGTACACGCTGCAAGAGCCCTTTCACTTTTCAGCTGTGTCCAACAGAGCTACCCAGAGCTTCTCCGTTTTTATCACAGACCTGACATTGTGCATTCCGATTGATGAACATCTGGGTGCAATCACAAACCTTTTCCCCACGGGATGCAGATCATGAATCAGCAGGCTGAAAAGAAGTCCAGCCCATCAAAACTGCCAGGTCTACACCAATACACTATCTTCTTTCATCCTCTGTCACCAATTAATCTTAATTTCTATCATCCAGACTTTGTCTCTGTGGACATGACATTAAAACATAGGTTGCTATTTTCTGCCAAGGATAAAGAATCATTTCATTTCTTACACTTGGCAAGTCCAACCAGGGAGGCTAACCACATCAGAATAGAAGCCTAATGCAAGAAATCATGCAAGAATTTGAAGTATCTAGGGGCACAGCTTAGTAACAAGTGTGTGAGAATGGAAACTCTGGTAGCATGAACACAGCTTCAGATCACATGAGGCTTCCATGAGAGTCCTCCTTTTCTCTTGGGGCACAGGAACCAGCCTCCCTTTGTTACACTGTCCTAATAGGATGTAAGACCTTCTCTGTATCACACTTGTGTTGGAAGGGTGACCATATGAATCATCAGAAGGGGATGAGGTGAGGTGATGAAAGACAATATGCAGGAAAATAACCACATCATGTGTATATTTTGTGCCATGGCTATAAACACATGTCTTCAGACATCAGGTCTTACAGAATTTATCTGGGGGGTGTAACAATACAAACCTAAATGTTTACTGTACTGAACAAAACTATGTCAAAGATGAGCTTAAACCCTCATCTCTGGCTTTTCCAACCTTATTCTTTTCCAGAGCTCTTTGGCTCTGTTCAGGCCTGAGTTCAATCCAGAAGAACCAGTCACACAGTCTTCCAACACTGGTTCATCAAGCTTTGCACCTTCAAACACCCCTCTAATGCCCTGATGCACCACCCAGAGCATTTAACACCTTTGTGGTTTCATCCCGTTGCCACACTGCAATGTCTACGTTATTTCAGATACCTTAGATGGAAACACATGAGTTACAGAGTGGTTTGGGTTGGAAAGAACTTTAAAGATCAGGTAGTTTCCACCCCCTGCCATGGGCAGGGACACCCTGCACTAGCCCAGGTTGCCCAAAGCCACATCCAACCTGGCCTTGAACCCTGCCAGGGATGCAGGGGCAGCCACAGCTTCTCTAGGCACCCTGTGCCAGGGCCTCACCCCACCTTCAGCTTAAAGCTGTTCCCCCTTGTCCTCACTCCCTGCCCATGTAACCAGTTTGCCCTTGTAATCAGCTTTCCTGGAGTCTCCTTTAGGAACTGGAAGGCTGCTCAGAAGTCTCCCCACAGCCTTTTCTTCTCCAGGCTGAACCAGCCCAGCTCTCCCAGCCTGTCTCCAGAGCAGAGGTGCTCCAGCCCTCAGATCATCTCTGTGGCCTCCTCTGGACTCGCTCCAACAGCTCTGTGTCCTTCTTGTCCTGGGGACCCCTGAGCTGAAAACAGCACTACATGGGGTCTCCCCAGCATGGAGCAGAGGGGCAGAATCCTCCCCCAAGACCTGCTGGTCACACTGCTGGGGACACAGCCCAAGACATGGTTGGTATTTAGGGATCATTAGGTCTTGGAGCCACAGTGTCCAGAGCAGTCAAGAGTGTATAAATTCAATGCAAACTGTTGACTCTAGAGAGTGATAACCATAAGCAGTGAATATCAGCCTTATACCACATCTCAGTCACTGTCTCTCTGGCTTAGTGGCGTAGAAAGAATGCACTTTCTATTAATTATAGAGGGAGCCTAGAGTGACGTGCTTGTAACGTAGAAAGCAGAGCTCATTGCCTATATTTAGGTAGGATGAATCCAGGCCCTTCTAAAATGTTTACAGTGCCTTTTATTTGCAGCTTGAGCCGGAAGATAGCAATTATACATATCCCAGATGGAGAAAGATGTTTAAAGGGAAGTTCAGTTATACCAGGAACCCTGCTGCTTGCTTCTTCTGTTTAGTTGTTTGTTCATTTCTCCTACAGAAGGAGCAGGAAATCTTTAGGGACTGGCTTTCCCCCTCTGCTGTTTCCAAGAAAATGCACCTCTCTGATGTGTTTTAATCTTGCAAAACCTGGGCCTGCCCTTGTTCCAAGTAAGTAGCAAGCTCACAGGATCAGATCCCTATCTGGGCGTAAACCTCTGCACTTCAAAGAAATTCCCTTGATTTGCAGACCACAATCCTCAAGGTCTTCACAGGAGGCGGGACCCCATGCTGCTGACCTTGGTCAGTAAATTACTTAATTAAAAACAGTCATTAAATAATCTTTAGCTTAATGTTTATTTCTCTGGGCTGATCTGTTTACACTGCCTGTTGCTGCTGTGCAACATGCCAGAGCAATAGGAGGATACAGCAAGGCTGATCCTGCAACATGGTGGATCCCAGCGCCCCTGGTGCTGCTGGAAGCCTTGCTTGTGTTTGCTCTCATGAAAAAGTGCAGTATAATGCTTAGATGGGGAGAGGAACGCCAAAAAACCCCAAATCCTGCAGAACATCAAGGCTGAAACCTCTGGTGAGCAGAGTCTTCTGTTGTCCTCCCTCCTTCCCAGTGAGCAAGTTTTATTCCAAGTCTTGGATTCAAACCAAAAAGACCATGGTCTCTTCTAATGTGAGGTTATGCAGGTGATTCCATCTGTCAAAGAAAAGCTGAGCTCACCTTCAGCTTTTCCCTCAGCTGGAGTTTTTTAGGGACCCTCTCTGTGCAGTCTGTTTTTACAACACTGTCTTGAAGCCCCCGGATTACATTTTCTATTGGGTTTATTAAGAAGGGTCTGTTTTGCCAGACAGCTACTGCAATCTGCTGCACATAGGTGACAATTCACAAGGACAAGCTGTCCTAGGAAACAGCCCAAAACCCAATCCTGACCATGCTTCTCCCACAGTGAAGAGAGTGCATTCCCACCCCAGAGTCTGGAGGTGCCATGCTGTGAGGTCCTTAGCATAAATTATGCAGTCTCATATTCTCAGACAACTCCATTTCTGAGCTCTCCAGGAGAAATGACTTGCAGTGGACTCCTTGGTATGGCCCCTGACATTAACTGCTCAGGATTGGGCCCAGGTCCCCCAGGGTATCTCATCCAAAACTCAGCTCTCTGCTCCAAATTCACTGTCCCAGAAGCAACCACACATCTCTCCAAGTCATTCTTCATCTCTGAACAGGGGTATGTCAGGCAGATGGTGTCCTTAGCACGTGCAAACTCAAATTTCTTCTTCTTTCCCCAAAATGGTTTCCCCATATATTTGCAATGTTAAATCCCAACCTCCCCCCACAAAGGCATCCCTTCAACCTTCTTGTTACACTCTGGAGGAGAAATACTTTGTTCATTCTCCCCCATATTGACAAATCTTTGTCAATCTTAAGACATAATGGGATTATTGATATGTGCTTTTATATATATATTTCGGAAGAGGCATTTAAAATGCTTTTTGAGATGTCATTCTGCCAGGGATGAGTTCTCAAACGTTGAAGCTATTCTTTCAGGAAGGTCATGCTGTCATAACAAACATTTCACCAAAATAGAAACAATACCCTGGGAATCTGAACGTCAGAGTGGAAAGTCAGCTTCCTGGCAGATATTTGTAAAGTGCTTTGAAGATGTGAAGAATGACATTGCTGCTAAGAAGTATTTATTCCCTTTTATTGTACTATGGTGTTGATGAGCTTAAGTTCTTTTTTGGTGTGTAATATGAGGCGACGTCTTCTCCACACTTGGGGATTAAAAAAAAAAACCCCACAACAAAACCAAAACCCAACGAGAAAAGCTCTGTGATATCTCTGCTATCAGAAGAAATATAAACAGTGCTGATTTATGTATAGATTTTTCCATGGCTCTCACCACTGTGGTATCTGAACAGCTTTACAAACATTTAACAGCTACAACGATTTTGTGAAACAGTGAAGCATTGTTTATATTTTGCACAGAGGAAATTAGAGCCATAGAATTAATTAAGCAACACAAAGTGAAACAGCAGATTTGATACTGAATGCTGATCTCTCCAATACCAGAAAATTTCCCTGCTGAAAAATACTCCAAAGCTTGGGGGGTGGGGGGCCCTTTATACAGAAGCCATTTAGCATGGGTTTTTGGCCTGAATTGCACAGTCCAGATAAGATTATCTCAAAGGTTCCAGCTAGCCCCAAAGCCTCAGAAATTATTAACTTTCTCTAATTCCCTTGTATTTGGGTGTAAGCCATTTTGTCTATGTATAATCCCTTAAAAGAAGGCTTTCGCTGGTCGTGAGTACATGTTTGTGTCTTTCCCATGTCTCAGCAGTGTTGTGTTCCCACCACCCTACAAATGATCATCTGAGAATGCACAGGGGGGAAAGGGGGGGCGTGGTGTCAAAAATAGTGAGAGTCATTATCAATAAAAGCCCACAGCAAGAAAAATGTAAGTTTGATCTCACAAGGCTTTTAGGCACTGAAGGCTATCAACCAAGAGCCACGTCTCAGTAGGAAACTGGGCTTTATCATTTCTCCTGTTTGCAGGACTCCTGGGGTTTTGAAGAGTTTGAGATGTACATTTTACATGGCGAATCATTTATCCATTGGAAAGGTAATTGTCAGTCCATGCATTGGAGGTCATGGAGTACAGGAGAGGTGCCTGAGGACTGATGGAAAGACAGTGTCACTCTGGTATTCAAAAAGGGCTAGAAGGAGGACCAGCAAACTGCAGGCCATGCAGTCTCACCTCCATCCCTGGAAAGGTGATGGAACAGCTCATTCTGAGTGTCATCAATAAGCATGTGGAGGAAAAGAAGGCTGTCAGGAGTGGTCAACATGGATTCATCAAGGGGAAATCATTCTTGACCAATCTGACAGCCTTCTATGATGGCACAACGGGTGGATGAGGGGAGAGGGGTGAATGTTGTCTGCCTTGACTTCAGGGCGGCTTTTGACACCGTCTCCCATAACACCCCCATAGGTTGAGCTTAGGAAATGTGGGATTGATGAGAGGGCAGTGGGCTGGGTTGAGAACTGGCTGAAGGGCAGACCCCAGAGGGCTGTGATCACTGGCATAGAGTCCAGCTGGAGGTCTGTAGCCAGTGGTGTGCCCCAAGGGTCACAGAATCACAGAATCACAGAATTATCAAGGTTGGAAAAGACCTAGAAGATCATCCAGTCCAACCATTCACCTATTACTACTAGCTCCCACTAAACCATATCCCTCAATACAACATCCAGTCTTTCCTTGAACACCCCCAGGGTTGGTGACTCCACCACCTCCCTGGGCAGTGCATTCCAGTGCCTGACTACCCTTTCCGAGAAGTAGTGCTTCCTAATGTCCAGCCTGAATCTCCCCTGGCGCAGCTTGATACCATTCCCTCTAGTTCTGTCACTGCCTACACGGGAGAAGAGGCCGACCCCCAGCTCACCACAACCTCCCTTCAGGAAGTTATAGAGAGCTATAAGGTCTCCCCTGAGCCTCCTCTTCTCCAGGCTGAACAATCCCAGCTCCCTCAGACGCTCCTCGTAAGGCCTGTGTTCCAGATCCCTCACCAGCTTAGTAGCCCTCCTCTGAACGCGCTCCAGGGCCTCAATGTCTTTCCTGTAGTGAGGGGCCCAAAACTGAACACAGTACTCGAGATGCGGCCTCACAAGTGCTGAGTACAGGGGGACAATTACCTCCCTGCTCCTACTAGTAACACTATTTTTGATGCAAGCCAGGATGCCGTTGGCCTTCTTGGCCACCCGCGCACACTGTCGGCTCATGTTCAGCCGTGCATCAATCAGTACCCCCAGGTCCATTTCCTCCACACAGTCCTCCAGCCACTCCGCCCCAAGCCTATAGCGCTGCCTGGGGTTGTTGTGGCCAAAGTGCAGGACTCGGCATTTGCTCTTGTTGAACCTCATGCCATTGGCTTCAGCCCAGCTCATTTCATGGTCACTCTGTCCAAGGCAGCCCCCAACCTTCACATCTCCTACCAGACCTTCCCTGTTCACGAACAGCAGGTCTAGCGGGGCAGTTCCTCTTGTGGGCTCTCTGACCAGCTGCATCAGGAATGCATCCTCTGTGCACTCCAAAAACCTCCTAGACTGCTTCTTCTGTGCTGTGCTGTACTCCCAGCATATGTCAGGGAAGTTGAAGTCCCCCATGAGGACAAGGGCTGATGACCGTGCAGCTCGTGCCAGCTGCTTGTAGAACACCTCATCTGTCTCTTCATCCTGGTTTGGCGGTCTATAACAGACGCCCACCAGGATGTCTGCCTTGTCAGCCCTTCCTCTGATCTTTACCCATAGGGATTCAATGTTATCATCCCTAGTCACAATCTCAGTGGCAGAAAAGGATTCCCTAACGTATAGAGCCACACCACCACCCCTCCTTCCTTGCCTGTCTCTCCTGAAGAGTTTGTAGCCATCCATTGCAGCACTCCAGTCATGGGAGCAATCCCACCATGTTTCTGTTATGGCAACCAGGTCATAGTTTGCCTGCCGCATTATGGCTTCCAACTCTTCTTGCTTGTTGCCCATGCTGCGTGCGTTAGTGTAGACGCACCTCAGCTGAGCCCCTTGCCTCTCTCCTAATCCCAATACCACTTCCCCAGGCCGATCTCTAGCAGACCTGGCTTTATCCCCTTCCCCCTTCCTATCTAGTTTAAAGCCCTTTCTACAAGTCCTGCCAGCTCCTGGGCAAGTATCCGTTTCCCTTTCGGAGACAGGCAATTCCCATCAGCTGTCCTCAGGCCAGGTGCCGAGTAGACCGCCCCGTGATCAAAGAATCCAAAATTTTTGCAGTGCTGGGTCTTATTCATCATATTCATCAGTGACCTGATGGGGACAGAGTGTACCCTCAGCAACTTTGCTGATGATACCAAACAGGGAGGAGTGGATGACACATCAGGAGGCTGCACTGCCATTCAGTGAGACCTGATCAGGTTGGAGAGTTGGGCAGAGAGGAACCTAATGAAGTTCAACAAGGGCAAGTGTAGGGTCCTGCACACAAGGAGGAATAACCCCAGGAAACAGTACAGGTTAGGGGTTGACCTGCTGGGAAGCAGTGCTGCAGAGAAGGACCTGGAAGTCCATGAGCAGCAGTGTGCCCTCATAGCCAAGAAGGCCAATGGGACCTGGAGGCATGGAGAAGAGTGTGGCCAGCAGGGCGAGGGAGGTTCTCCTCCCCTCTCTACTCTGCCCTGGTGAGGCCAGTAGGGACTGGAGCATCTCTCATGTGAGGAAAGGCTGAGAGAGCTGGGGCTGTTTAGCCTGCAAAAGACAGAGAGGGGTGGATGTCAAGGAGATGGGACCGGACTCTTCTCAGTGGTGCCCAGTGACAGGACAATGGGCAACGGGCACAAACTGGAACACAGGAAGTTTCATCTCAACATGAGAAAGACTTCTTCACTATGTGGGTGCCCAAGCACTGAGACAGGATGCCCATAGAGGCTGGCGAGTCTCCTTCTCTGGAGATGTTCTAAACCTGCCTGGATATGATCCTTTGAACCATGCTTTAGGTGATCCTCCTTTAGCAAGAGGGCTGGACTAGATGATCTCCAGAGGTCCCTTTGATGTCCTACCATTCTGTGATTCTGCGGGTTTTAGTATTGGTGGACCATGACAGCAGAATCTGGCTGTAGAGGAGAGGCCATCTGACTTGCAGTCAAGATTCAGCCTAATTATTCATTCAGTAGGCAGATTTGGGCCTGGTTTATGTTTTTCACCTCTTGGTGTTTCTTCCAGCTACTTTGAGACAGCCCTCAAGCAGCCAGAGCTTTGCTTCCTTGGGGTTGTACACCCCACATAATCCAGCTATACACTGGGCTTTATGTCAGGATGGGGGGTAGCCATACCCTTGTATCTTCTGAGGTTAATGAGAAGACCCATGCCTCTTAGGAGATGGTTCAGTCCTCCCCATGTCTTAACAATGTCCACTCCACTGCTCTGGGGCAATTTGCACCCTACAAAGTTCAAAGAGTAGCCATGGTGCAGGAAAATATTATCAGACTCTTGATGTGATTTGAATTGTGTTTTTTAAGGCAATTCAAGTCAAGTTACACTTTAAGGAAGCAGTTCCTGTGACTATGGTAAATAAAGCTTATAGCTCCAAACTCAACTGGAAATGAGTTATCCATATTGTACACACTGGAGAGAGGATAGGAATGATAAATTGCCCTGGATCTCTGGATATAGGCCAAACCCTAAAATAATGTTTTTGCTTCTTTTGCTAGAAAAATAAAAGTAATAACCTGTAAACATACCTAGAATGAGCTTTACCAGCTCTATATAGGTGATGATGTCTTCTGGGGAGAACAGAGAGGGGAGCAGCTCTTTTATCCAGTGTTCCCATTGTTAGTTATCTGTTTACATAGTGGCTATCATCAGATGGGCTCTTGTTTTCAGCTATTATTCACTCTCTGCAAAGCAGGATGAGATGACCATAACTTGGTGTCTCCTAACAAGCTGGTCCCAGCTGTTCCCCATACAAGAGTGGATGAGAAGAGACAGAGAAATAGCTTTGGATGACTGGGAGTAATTTTTTTGCTGGTTTGTTTTTCTGAGACTTTTAAGAAGCTTTCAGGTTTAGGAGGGCTAAAACAAGATTTTTCTTTTTTTTTTTTTTTTTATTTTAATCCTACTTAACAGGAAGACAATTTGCTTGGTCTGTAAGTCAGGACATGGTAGGAGGTTCTTAACCACTGGAGCAACCCACGCAAAGTGTCTATTTCCACACTTAGGAAATGGCTATAATTGAACTCTTCCCAGAGATGTAATTAAGAAACGATCAAGCTCCCTGCCTGACAGTAAAAGTTTTCTTTGTGATTTGCCTGGAGGGCCTTGGTTCTAATAGTCATAAAGGGGATAAGGTTTCTTCTGATGCATGGAAAGAAAAGGAGGATTAAGTCCTGGGCAGGACAGAAAAGCATGACTTAAGAAGTGCTATGCCTCAGCTTCAGTTCACTAGAGCCATGTAATGACTCTAGTCCCAATACCTGCTTGTCTCACCGTGCCAGATGTTGTTAGCAGAGGAGTTTCCTGGGGAAGAAGACCCTTAACGCTCCCCTTCTCTAAGCCATCCCTGCTGCCTGACCACTGCCAGAGGCAGGAAAATGCAATAAGGGGGCTGTCAGGTATCACATACACTTGGATTTCTACTAAAGGAAACCACCACAAACCTGGATTGGATCTATCTGGTTACCCACCAAGTTTACCTTCTTCTCTTCCTTGAAACTATAGACCCACAGATGACTACAGAGACACTGTGTACTTTTAACATTGCCTTCACATCCCAGCTGACAGAAGTCAAAGAAAATCCTCACTTTTTTTTTTTTTTTTTTTCCCCAGGTTGGATGAATGAATCTAATCTTGTATTAATTTCATATTTGAAGGCTACAGATCCATTAATGCAAACCATGGGCCTTCCAAGCTCTTGCTTGCAGCCCCTGGCTCTGATATAATAACCTTCAATATGCTCCTTAATTTCCCTGTATTCATCTGCTGCTACTTCAAAATCTATTATCTCTTGTAGAAAAATTTTATGAGTCATCCTTTGGTATGAATAATTTCATTTTGCATTGCACAGAGATGACTAGAGATGAAAACTCTGGAGGGATACTTTACCGACTGACATGTAAAGGGGACAGTAAGTTCAGTGAGAAAAACACAGAACAATGTGCATTCCTCGTCAACGTTGCATGCTTCCCTGTACCAAGACAGGGTTTGAAAATGTGTTCTCATTGCCCATGAGGAATAAAGCTGATTTTACAGTCAGGAATTAATTTTCCTCTTAACACAGAAGAAAAAGCTTGAAGTCAGTAGGAGACTTCAAAGGCATATGGCTGGTCCTTGATTAAAAATACCCTAAAAGAAGTAAATGAATAGTAGTTCTAGAACGCTATTGACTACAACAGGAACAGATATACAGTTTGCCATGAACATCCATTTTTACATACTTTAGGAGGGATAATGTACTCATTAAGAAATCCAGGACCTGTAGTTTTTTCATCTGGGTGCCAATAACACTGTGGCAGTGGAGGGAGTTCACCAGTGTGGTGAAGTCATCCCTGTTATTGCCAGTGTAAATGTGTAATGATTTTGATGAAGTTTCAGTGGAAACACTGGAGGTTTGTGGTGCCGCAGTGTGTGCAGGAAGTTTAGGCCCCAGTTCCCAACCTGGGTCATGGAAGGAAGACTCTTTATAGCCCATGATAAAGAGGGTACCAGGCAGGAGCTAGGACTAAACTAGGTCTGCCCCTCTTATTAGAGCAGGGAAGAGATGAGAAACAGGATCTCAAATACAGTCTGTACCATGCAGTATATCCACAAATCATCTTTAAAAGGGAGTGAAAAGTGAGGACACCTAGTTATTAGGAATCCTAAAAAGGAAAGTAACTGAAAATTTGTAGAGCTGTTGAGGGGAAAAAGTCAAAGGCAGTAAATGCTACATCTCAACGTAAACAACCTTTTTTTCCTACAAAGAGAAGGTCCCTGAACCATGCTTTGACACTCAGTAAGAAGATGTTGGTCTTATAAGAGTGAGCTCTGCAAAAATGTCAATGTAACACTCAGCTGTGGCTAAAAAACATTTAGGAAAAGCTATTATGGGGAAGCCATTACTTGGGAAGGGATAGAAAACTGCAGGATGATGTCACTTGAGAAACCACAGACTACCCAAATCTTCAAAGCTCTTTTGCTCTCTGAGGTTTACTCCTCAACAAGAATATAGCAGAATTAGAAAATATTTTAAAGGGTTGGAGGTATAACCGGGTTTTCCACAAGTGTAGAAAAAGAATAAAACAATAAGACTGTTCAACCTCAGAAGAAATTATACAAGAAAGTGACAATGAATATCTACACCATGGCATAGAGAATAATTATTTATTTTTTCTAGTAATGGCAGAATAATGGTCACCAAATGATGTTATGGGGCAGTGGGCTTAGGAAAAAACCACAAGATTCTGTTTTTTCACAAAGTCTGGAGCACCGTTATGGACCTCCTTGTCAGCAGCTATCATGACTCCTAAGCTTCCATCCCAAAAGGGATAAACTCAGAACTCTTATGCCCTTCTATGCTTGTAAAAAAGCTTGTAAAAGGTCTCTGACCAACTCCAAGCCAGCAGAATTGTCTGACTAGTGACCCTAAACTCCACTTTCTTCCACCACATTTATCTCTTGCAAACTCAGAATCATCAAATCATAGAATGCATTAGGTTGGAAGGGACCTTTGAAGGTCATCTAGTCCAAACCCCCTGCAGTGAGCAGGGACATATTCACTAGAACAGGTTGCTCAGAGCCCCATCAAGCCTAACCTTGAATATCTCCAAGGATGGGGCCTCCACCACCTCTCTGGGCAACCTCTGCCAATGTCTCACCACCCTCAGAGTGAAGAACTTCTTCCTAATGTTTCATCCAATCCTGTCCAGCTATAGTTTAAAACCATTGCCCCTTATCCTATCAATCCATGCCCTTACAAACGGTCCTTCCTAGCTTTCCTGTAGGTCCCTTCAGCTACTGGAAGGGGCTCTAAAGTCTCTGTGGAGCCTTCTCTTCTCCAGGCTGAACCACCCCAACTGTCTCAGCCTGTCTTTGTAGGAGAGGTGCTCCTCATGGCCTCCTTTGGACCCATTCCAAAACGTTCATGTCTTTTTTGTGTTGAGGGCTCCAGAGCTGGACACAGCACTGCAGGTGAGGTCTCCCCAGAGCAGATCAGAGGGGCAGAATCCCCTCTCTCTATCTGCTGGCCACACTTCTGATGCAGCCCAGGATGCCGTTGGCCTTCTGGGCTGCAAGTGCACATTGCTGTCACATGCACAGCTTTTAATCCCCAAGTCCTTTTCCACGGGACTGCTCTCCATCACATCATCCCCCTGACTCCACTGATAGTGAGGACTGTCCTGACCCAAGTGCAGGCAGGAACTTGTACTTGTCCTTGTTGAACTTCATGAGGTGAGCGTAGGCCCAACTCTCTACCTTGTCCAGGAAAACTCAAATGCTTCCCAGGAAGGTTGGAGATCTGATTGAACCCAAAGCACTCCTTCAGTCACTGTTGGCATGAAGAGCTCATATCTCTGCAGAACAGTCAAGGCGTGGGAGATTCTCATGTTGCAGAAGAGCACAGTCCCAGACCCAGTTAAGCTGTCTGGCCAAAAATCTTACAAGGCGGGATGGCGCAGAAAGGAATTTGGTCCCAGTTTCCCAAGTTTTGATCCCAGGCCTTGCTGTCTGCAGCTCTGTGATACATCTGCGGTGCTCTGCAAGTAATTAATGCCAATTCTGCACTAAATTGAATCCAGGAGTGACTGAACAATGAAGATTCAGCCAGGAAATGCCTATTCATTGACCTTCCAATCCACTTGTGTATAAAACCTAGAGCAGGCAGTGAAAACTGATTCTGCTTCAACCCTTCTTACTCTGTGTCATCGCTGGTCATTGTCCTCTTGCTCTAAGTTAATATTCATCTCTGCTGCCCAGAAGATTTCTGGTTGTTTACATATTGAAATATTCTCCCTTTTATCCCTTGCAGTGGCTTAATGTCTCATTCCCTCTTGGCTTCACTGCATTTCTGAGTCAAACTTTCTCTATATGGGGTCATTCAAATATGAAACAACTCTGACCAAGGCAGCTGCTGCCTTGTCAGCTTTCATTTCTACACACGATGACTAACACTTCAGTTTATGAGTTTGGTGGATTTTCATACTCTACCCTGGCACTTGGATCACTGGTGTGGGATTTGCAGCATATAAAGTTCTCAACATATCGGTCCCATTAAGACTTCATCTGCAACTGATGCCATCTCTGGATGTGGCTCTCCTCCCAGCCACCTGATTTAATTCATGTCACTGACTTCTGTTAACATGCCCTTGGTTTACCCTGAGCAAATGTCTGGGACTCAGATCACACTCTCCAGTCCTTGTGTGGGAACAGGCTACTGTCTATCCTCTGGGATCTCCCCCAACCCCACCCTTTCTCCTTTTATATCCTACAGTCATCTCTGGAGCTGCCAAAAGATCATATTTTTCTGTGGTCTGGGAATGTCAATAATGGCTCCCCAGAAATACTCATCATGGAGTGTACAAAAGTTGGTTTTAGGAAGAAAACCCCTCCTTCTGCCAGTGACTCTGCAGACCATACTCATAAATACTTGAGGAGTGGGTGTTAAGAGGATGGGGTGGTGCCCAGTGACAGGACAAGAGGCGATGGGCACAAACTTGTATATAGGAAGTTCCACCTAAACATGAGGAGGAGTTTCTTTACGGGGAGGGTGGCAGAGCCCTGGGACAGGCTGCCCAGAGAGGTTGTGGAGTCTCCTTCTCTGGAGACATTCAAGACCTGCCTGGATGCTGTCCTGTGCAGCCTGTTCTAGGTGATCCTGCTCTGGCAATGGGGTTGGACTAGATGATCTACAGAGTTCCCTTCCAACCCCTACCACTCTGTGATGCTGTGACCCTCACACATGGTGAAAGCTTCAAGATAAAAGAAGACGCAAAATTTACATCCAGATATCTATCAGGGCAAGAATGTTCCTTAGAAGTCTGAATGGGAAAGATTACGATGATATGGGGGTCACCCAGCCAAACCCTTCACAAAGCACCTTTCCTCTGACAGCTCTCTAAGGGCTTTTGGCATTCACTTACAGACTCTCCTGTCAACATCATCAGTTGCATTACCAGAGATGCAAGGAGGTAAAGGGAGTTGTCCCTTTCCCAGATCATCCTATGTATACCAACCAAATGGGGAATGGGTTGTCACCTCCAGTTTACAGATGAAAAGCTGAGCATGTTTAATCTGGCATAACAGCACCCAAATCCTATCAAAACCAGCAAGACCTGTGCAGCTGTGTACCTCTGAGGACTTCAGGATCTACTTTTAAAACAGTTTGGTGACAGTTGTAGAATATTGCCTTTTTTGGCCCTGCCAAACCCTCAGGTCTTTGGGGTACATGTTACCTCCTTCCCAGAGAGATTATATGCAGAGAAGAGATGCAGGGAAATGGAGCTCTGCCTTCACTAGCCAGGTTGGAAAAAGGGAACATGCCTCCAGCACACGTAGTCGAGACGTGACCACCTTCTTGTCCAGCACTAGTCTGTGTATCCTTGCTGATAGATTCATTTGACCAATATTTCTGTTCAGACAGCATTTTCCATCCCACGATAGTAAGGAGCTTTCTAGCTTGTGTCCTAAGGAAGAGCAATTGGAGCTTTGGATTCATGGGGGATTGAAGTCAAATCTCTTCTTCACATCCAGTGGAGCAAGAATGAGATCCTGGGTCATCCATCTGCATGAAGAAGGACCTGTGAGATCATGGACATTGTCACCTGGCTGTCTCTTGTGCAGGATGTCTAGATAAAAACTCTGTGCGATCAGGTAGCAGGAGGGACCAACCTAAGACTCGCCATTATGGCGTTGGCATAAAGGTTAATCAAATAATTGGCTGCAGAAGATGCTAAGAAGTTGGTGCCAGCTAGCAGAAACACAGCACCCCCAGGTCTAGACAGTGGTTGAGCAGCAGTTCTGTCTGCTGTGTCCACCACAACAGTGACAGACAGTTACTAATATATTTATTTATATTTAGTTCGGATCTGGCAAAGCTTCTTAGCCAAGATCATAGATGAGTGTGTGGCAGAGCTGGGAACAAAATCTGAGTTTCAGTCTAGTGATGAACCACATTCATATATTTCTTGTGTTATCTGCTCCCGCTTTTCATGAACTCTACTGTATTTTCATACCTAATATGTTCCTGATCAGAAAGAAAAAAACACCCCCTTTCAAATGCATATTACAATGAACAAAAAGCAGATTCATGGTCCTTAAAGCCCTTCCTGTTCTAAGTCTCTGTGAAATATGTTCTTTGGGTGTTCATTACTTAGAAAGATTGGAAGATGGGAATTTTAAGTACAGCAATAAATCTATTCAGTTAAACCATGGTACTGGGGATTTCATCCAAGCAGGACTTCATGCCATTAGATTACAGGAAAAGTTTTCTCAGACATGAGGAACAAGTCAGTACTTCATGGGCTCCTGGCTGTGAATATGCTGATCCCTCACTCAATGTGTTTCCACTTCTGGAGAACAAGAAAGTGATCTGGAAGCACTGCAGCCTGGGCACCAAAGGACTGTGGGATGCCTGGGGAGTTGTATCTGGCTAGGGGCCAAAAAATGCTCTAAATTAAACAGGGTTGGCCATGGGAAGTTAGTAAGCAGAAAGAATCACAGAATCACAGAATGGCATGGGTTGGAAGGGACACCAAGGATCATAGAGCTCCAACCCCCTGCCACAGCCAGGGCCACCAACCTCCAGGCCTGGAGCTACACAAGGTTGCCCTGGGCCCCATCCAACCTGACCTTGAACACCTCCAGGGATGGGGCACCCACCACCTCTCTGGGCAGCCTGTTCCAGCACCTCACCACTCTCTCTGGAAACAACTTCCCCCTAATATCTAATCTAACCCTTCCTTCCTTTAGTTTTAATCTATCCTCCCTTGTCCTGCCATTTTCTACCCTTTTAAAAAGTTGATTCCCGTCCTGTTTCTCTGCTCCCTTCAGGGACTGGAAGGCTGCAATGAGGTCCTCCCGCAGCCTTCTCTTCTCCAGGCTGAACAAGCCCAGCTCCCCCAGCCTCTCCTCATAGGGGAGCTGCTTCAGCCCTCTGATCATCCTTGTGGCCCTCCTCTGACCCCTCTCCAACAGTTCTACATCTTTCTTGCATTGGGTCCCCCAGCTCTGGACACAGGACTCCAGCTGGGGCCTCCTGAGGGCAGAGCAGAGAGGGACAATCCCCTCCCTGTCCCTGCTGCCACCCCTCTGCTGATGGAGCCCAGGATACCATTGGCGTTCCGAGCTGCAAGAGCACACTGCTGGCTCACGTTAAGTTTCTCATCCACCAGAACAAGAAAAGAAACTCAAGCAAAACAGGGAGCAACACAGATACCGGGAGAACCTGAATTATATGGCCAGCATAATGAAGATCTCCTCTCTTTTGGTGGTGGTTCAAGACTGGAGTCTGGACCTTACACACTGCCCACTATCCTGAGCCTGGAAGTATTGTATCC
Organism: Hypotaenidia okinawae; assembly: GCA_027925045.1. NCBI lineage: Eukaryota > Metazoa > Chordata > Aves > Gruiformes > Rallidae > Hypotaenidia > Hypotaenidia okinawae. The sequence goes on from BSDF01000001.1 coordinate 213,791,414, forward strand.
TTACAAAGAGCCACACACTTGGTTACTTGGTTGTCGAAGTTTTGCATAGTTGGCTACTGAGAGAGGGCCAGAGCTTGCAGAAAATGGCTGCTAGAGTCTTCTGCAGGCCTGCTTATAGCGCCTCTGAGAATCACATATAGGAGAGAAAGACTGCACCAGAACACGGAGTGCCAGGAAGGCTGCAAAGTTTGGCCCGTTAAGGGCATTGGGATGTCTGTTTGCATATAAATGTAAGCAGTTGACAAACAAAAAATGCAGGCAAGCCTGGGGGAGGAGGCGCCCAGGTACCCAGGCGAGATTGCCCCTGCAGCCCGAGCTGAAGCAAGTGGAGTAGCCAGAGGAGAGGACCCATGGAGGAGGCAGAGACCCGACCTGCCCAGTGGAGAGGCTCGGCTCCACGCTGGATGGGGCCGGTGGAGACATAGAGAAGATGCCGTGACTGATGTTGGGATGAGCCCCTGCCAGCACAAGCGACCTACAGAGATGAGCCAAACAGGTTTGCTGGAGGAGGCATCATAGCCCCGTGGAGGACTGGGACTGAGAGACACTGTGATTTGTTGCTGCCTGCCAGAGCAGAGATGAAGCCCGGTGGGAAGAGATTTGCCTTGGAGACAGTTCGTGGAGGACTGGCTCTTGTGGGTGAGATCCTAGGGTGCAGCAGGGGGAGGCTGTGTGGGATGGATGCCCCCATCCTGGCCGAGAAGGGAACCATCTTGCAAGGGACTGACTAAAGCCCCCATCTCCTAGTCCCTGTCCCCCCGTCCTGTGCTGCGAGCAGGAGAGGGGAAGAAGGGAGCAAAATCATCGCTGAAAGGGAAGTCTGCTTTAGAATGGAGGGGTGGGGGGAAGGTGTTACCCAGACCCCCATTTTCCCCAGTCCCTGCCCCTCCTGGGCTGCGACCGGGAGGGAAGAAGGGAGCAAACTTCTAACTAAAGCCTGCTAAGGAGGGAGTGGTGGGGGAAAGTGTTTGCCTGGTTGCATTTGTTTCAAGATTGTTGGTTGCCCTCCTGACTGGTTCTTTTTCACTGTTTTCTCTTTAGTTTAGTGTAATAAATTAGATAACTTTCTCTTCAGCACTCTGGGTTGAGTCTGTTTTGCCTGCGTCATTAACGAGTTTGCCTCTTGAGCTGCCCAATTATATTATTTCTCCCCTGTCCAACTAAGAAGGGGAGTAATGGACTGATTTTGGTGGGCGTCTGGCCTGTGGCCAGGGCTCAACCACCACATTGGCGAATGTTCAATCTAAACACCTTCTGACAGTCGTACAGATATTAATGCAATTTTTTTATCGCTACCTTGGTGGCTGTCAGCATTTTGACTGTTGCCTTTGCTGCCCCTCCGTGAGGAATAAGCAACATGACTTCCCGCCAGGCCTTCTTCAAATCCCTCCTTGCCCCAGGAAGGAAACTTAACTTCAGACAAAGATCAGTAACCAGCAAACACAGCTCTCTTCTCTCCCAAGCCTCCATGTCTCTGCAGAAATACCGACTTGGAAGCACAAAGTGTGCACGCTGCTGCCACTTCATGCCTTTGCAGGTTCCCTTCTTGGGGAATCACAGACTGCACTCCTACTTGCCCAAACCTGTTTGCTGTGTGAACTCAGACAACCTTTTGAGTTCTCCAGCAAGAAAACCTCCTCACAAACCCTTTGCTCTCTCTCTCCTCCTTATTCTTTCTCTTCAACTCCTGGCATTTTCCCTCTGTGCTATTTCAGCCACTTTGCTCTGTCTTTCCGGCTGGGTGGGGCTAAGCTATAAAAGGGATCTGACTATCTTCCCTAGTCTCTTGGCACACAGCCTTGAGCTACACACAGCTCAGCTAAATCATTCCATGCATTCCTTTCTCTCCCAGGGAAGAGCCTATTTCATTACAAAGAGTTTCTTCACCGTGCCCTCCCGAGACAGAAAATTCTCCGCTTTGCAGCTGCCTTGACACATAGGTCTTGGGATGAGCTTATCTCAAGCATCTTGTGTGCAGGAAAATTCCATGGCAGCATCAAATAATAAACAGATCTCAAAAAAGTGTGCAATATGCAAGCAGCCAAGGAAACAGCCAAGAAAACACTAGAGAGATACGTTCCTAGAGAGACGTTTTCTATCCTGATCTTCCTCCTGTTACCATCATGCTGCTAAAAAAACATGGGTTGAGCCAGCTGCTCAATTATCAGCATTTTCTTAAACCAGAAGACTGAGAGGGGATCTGATCAATGATTATAAATATCTGAAGTGTGGGAAACAGAGAGAAATAGACAGCCTGTTTTCAGTGGTCTGTGGAGACAGGACAAGGGGCAATGGCTTCAAGTTGGAGTGTATTGACATCAAGTAAAGTGTATTGACATCTAGTTCTATCTCCCAGAAGGTTTCCATGTGAAAACTTCGAGTCTCTTATTGCTGCCCATTTCCAACACCAGGCTGGATATCCAACATGCAAGACTGCTTAAATTTCCAGGATCCAGCAGCTCACAGCCCGGCTGTTTTCTCAACAAAAGTAGTGAGAATATCTCAGATCTGCCTAATCATTTGGACTGACAAACAGCATTCTTCAGCATCTGGTCTCAATGTGGGCATAGGTCCATTCTAAGAGTTACAGATCTCCTTTATAGAAGATTACCATGTGTGGTTATTCACTTGCACATCATATTTTTCTTGTGTTCAGAGCAGCAACTGAATGAATTGTGGAGTGAACACACATCATCTCTGTGGTCTACGGAGATGGTTTGCTGGGGATGTGGAAAAGCCAGTACAGCATCATGCCTTTATGAACCTCTGTGTTTCAAATTTCAGACCACTGGATAAATATTTGGCTTACGCTGTGGGCAGCTTCTGGAATGTGGCTGTGAACTGTGCAAAGATATGAATACATGGTCAGTGGGTCAGGGTGAAAGGGCACAAATGGTCTTATAACCAGAGAAATAACTTCTTGTAAAAGGTTTGCATTGTGCATTGACTGTGCTGGATGGTCCCCAGCGGATGCCCCAGAGGAAATGGCTTTTCTTTAGCGGTTGGAAAAGTGTCTGCACAATCTGGGCTGTGGGTGATGGCCTCAATAGGAAGATGGTGCTGGGATTTTCAATGAGAACCTCAAACCAGGAGGGAATATTTGATATGCTTTCTGATCATCTACTCCAGGGCTGGTAGAGTGCATCCTGTTTGAAGAGTCTATTGTGAGTAAGCTCAAAACTTCCACTTGAAACACAGGGGATTTCACATGAGCCTCTCTGCTTTGCTAAATCTGATAAACTGAGCACGTACTTGGTGTTTTGGTGACTTCAGTGAGAAAAAACTTCTGGGGGTCCACTCAAGTGGTGACTAAGTAATTACAGACATACCAATCCAGATGCTTATTTCTATAGTTTTTTGCCAAATGTCACTGTCATATTTCTTGCTGCTGGCTCTATCTCCATTTTTTTTACTAATGGACCAACTGCCATCTCTGATGTACTCGGAATATCAATTAAGAATTCACAGTCTATTGTTTGAAGAAAGCAGCACCACAGAATTATCTCACCAATACACAAAAAATTTAATATTCTGTATCATGCAACAAAATGGTTTGCTTATATAAAACAAGTCAGAAAAATGGATGAGCTATTGGGACACTCTCCAAGTGCCTGGTTTTGTAGCTCTTGTTTCTGAGACAGTGTTTGTGAGGGAACTGGAGTGCCAGGTAGTGCAGGATCTGTTTTTATCAGCGGTATTTATCTTGTCACATCATTTATCACCATCTCACGGTTAATATTCTTACTTTCATAGGAGCAGACATTTAAAATGAATTAAAGAAGTGATAGAAAACCACACAGGAACATGACAACCTAATTCGGCATTGGATATCATGCTTAGCACAGAAGCACTTGCTAAATGGTTGTTCTGATGTTCACAGGTCATGGTGTGAAATGGCAGCAAAAGAGGAGATGGCAACTTCTGCCTAACAGCAAAAGGGATTGGTATGAACATTAGAGGAAGCCTGTTACTAGAGTGAAACCTTATACTGCATCTTTGGGTCAGGGCTGTTTTAGGAATGGATGGGAGATGTCCACTACATACATTGGAGGATGGCAGATGAGATGTTTCCAGCTGGTTGCATGTTTTGTAAAGCAAGTCACAGCTCAGACTTCACTTTGCACTTTCTCTTCTTGGTGATGGCCTGTGCCACTGCTGATCTAAGTCACCAAATAGGTACATCATCCAGACTGTGGGCTGTGAGAATGAACCAAGAAATATTTGTCCCTTTTTTGAACCCAGATTAGAAGAACGTATTTGGAATGGCTGAGCAAGCATTAGCATGGGGCACACATGTTATTAATTCCCATTTATTAGGATGCCATTTAGTTTAGTTAAGGGGCTGAGGCCCATGTAAGAGGCTGCTCATTGTGTGGTCTGACACTGCTTGCTAGAGAAGGGAGATGCCTACAGCCTGGTCTCCAGGCTGCAGCTTCCTGAGTCAGCAGCATCACAGGAACTGGAGGAGCAAGAAAATGCATAAACATGGAACCTGCATTCTGCATCAGAAAATCTCCAAAAACCTGGGACAAAAAATCCTTGGGAAATACCCTTTACAGGACAAACACCAAAAGAGGCCCCGAGGGCACCTAGCAGCACAGAATATGGTACCCAACACACAGTAGTGAGAACAACACTCCCAGCAACCTTGCTATGTATGAGGTTCTGCAAACAAAGGAGCAAAATTATCTCTCTCTCCACCACCCCAGGACTGCAGCCAAAAGGCATAAAAGTCTTATATTCCATTAAAGGAAAAAGAGATTTTTAAGGCTGTAAAAAAACATTAGGTCAAGATGACCTGAAAGCCTGGAAGATATCAGCATCTTCCCACAGTGTCTTCTTTAGCTTCAAACTTTCTCTTGAGTTTTTTACATCTAGGCTATAGGTAATTTGCAGATACTTTCTGTTACATTTGCTCATGCTATGGCCATCCTCACCATCCTCACAGGTACAACGTTCTCAACATATTGGTGCTTCAGTTATTGCCACTTCATAGAATCATAGAATGGTCTGGGTTGGAAGGGATCACAGAGTTCCAACCCCTGCCACAGACAGGGACACCAACCTCCAGGCCTGGAGCTACACAAGGTTGCCATGGGCCCCATCCAACCTGGCCTTGAACACCTCCAGGGATGGGGCATCCACCACCTCTCTGGGCATCCTGTTCCAGCCCCTCACCACTCTCTCTGTGAAAACCTTCCCCCTAATATCTAATCTAAACCTTCCCTCCTGTAGTTTTAATCCATTCCCCCTTGTCCTGCCATTATCTACCCTTTTAACAAGCTGATTCCCCTCCTGTTTCTCTGCTCCCTTCAGGGACTGGAAGGCTGAAATGACTTCCTTTATTCTCATGACAAATACAAAACAAAGATTTCTTCCCACTCATTATTTCATTTCAAATCACTTTAACCACCTTTATATACCAACATGGGCTTCTCTTTTTTTTAGCTCATAATCAAAACTGAGCTGGTTTTCTTACCTCTCACCTCAAACATAACTTTTCAAGTCATTTTTGCTTGTCTTTTTTGTTTTGGATCTAAAAGTTCAGATCCCACCTACAATTGATTTGCTATGCCCTCAACATCTAAGTGAACCATGGACCTGGAAGACATGGTTCAGTTCCTTGATCTGTCCTTCTTGCAAGATTTTTGCTCTGTACTTCACTTCCCATGCAGTGTAGAGAAGAATAATCCTCTTTGCCCGTTATTTTTGCCCACTTATGTCAGTGATACCTGTTTAATCCATGTTTGGATGCTTCCAGGTGACAGGAGATGGGACAAGGGGAAATGGCACAAAGCTGCACCAGGGCAGATTCAGATTAGATGTTAGGAAAAAAAAATTCACTGAAAGAGTTATCAGGGCCTGGAACAGGCTGCCCAGGGAGGGGATTGAGTCACCACCCCTGGATGTGTTTAACAGATGGGTAGGTGAGGTGCTCAGGGATATGGTTTAGCACAGGACAGGAATGATTGGACTCAATGATCTTAAAGGTCTTTTCCAGCCTTGTAATTCTGTGACTGGGGAACATCTCACACAGCAAAGCATCTTCAGACATTATCAGGACCTAAACAAAAAAATGACATTTTTGGGAAAATAAATTCCAGATTATTAGTGAGGAATTCCCAATGGTGTGAGCTATTTGGGTGCAGAAATGCCTTCAGGTTATGGCAGGTAAAATGTAGTAAAAAGTGGAGGCCTATTCTTGCTGTCGCATGGGGCTAGAGCAGAGGACACCAGACTCATGAGGTCCTTCGCTCTGAAATTCACTGAAGAAATCAAGATCCCCTAAGCAACAGAAAAAGATATTGCTGATAGAAGTCTGGACATGCTGCAGATGTGTAAGCGTTTTTCATACCCTCGCCAACTACTCAACAGGAACGGTTAGTAATTCTGAGCCTGGGGATATTTTGGGACTATGTGTCTTTGTACTTTTTTTTACTTACATAATTTTTTTTTCCACTCATAATCTGATCATCTTCATGTTCTGGGGAAAAAAAAAAAAGAAAAAAAGAAAAAAAAAGCTCTGGTGCAAACAATTATTGCCCCACACAGTCAATATTGTTTTCATTTACTCCATTACAGTGCAGACAAATCGGAAAAGAGGTTTTAGTCATGAATCTAACGCCACATGAAGGGAAATTCCTGGGGAGTGAATGAGCACAACAGTATCTCAATGTCTTTATTTTTTTCCTTTTCTTCCTTTTTTTCTGAGCACTCTACAAGCAAATGTCTGATAATCCTTTTTTAATGATTTGTCATCATTGTAGTCTGAGGTCAGCACCTCACATGCAGCAATCCTCTGGGCAGAATTAGCGTGTATTGACTTTGCCTTTCCAGTGTCATGATGAGGTGTTATTACTGCTGGGAGTAGAAAAAGGACAAGATTTCACCACCACCCCACCCTGCTTCAGTACTGGTAGGACACGGTTCAAAACCTCCTGATGCAGTCATTCCCTTTCAGCTTGACAGGTTCCTGATTGGGGTGGTTTAATGATCCCCACAAATTGTTCTGAGAAACACAGCAGGAAGTAAGTTGTCATTAGTGAAATGTGGATAGCCCAGTGCCCAACCTTTGGTCTTAATTTCTGCAGCTCAACTAGTGGAAAGACAGCAAAATGTCCTTAACCAGATCCTCTGGGGAAAGCTGAGGGCATGTTAACGAAGAAAACGTGAAAAATGGAGCTTCCTAAATATCTCTCCATTTGAAATGATTAAGATGGAAATCATATTCTGTGATTCTGTGATTCAGAGTACAAATAACACCAGAACCTCTTAGATGTATGCTCCTATGGTTTTGTATTTCATTAGAAGTGTGACCAGCAGGTTGAGGGAGGGGGTTCTGCCCTCTCCCTCAACTCCACCCTCAGAAGAGCCCCTCCCTCCCCATAGTACTGCATCCAGGTCTGGGGTCAGGAAGAACAGTACAAGGACATGGAGCCATTAGAGGCTGAGTCCAGAGGAGACCACGAGGGTGCCTGGAGCACCTCTGCTCTGGAGACAGGCTGAGAGAGTTGGGGTTGTTGAGCCTGGAGAAGAGAAGGCTCTGGGAAGCAGCCTTCCAGTACCTGAAAGGACCTACAGGAAAGCTGGAGAGGAGCTGGCTACTTGGGTACAGAGTGACAGGACAAGGGGTAATGGGTTTAAAGTGAAAGAGGAGAGATTGTAGTAGGTAGAAGGAAAAAAACCTTCACCATGAGGGTGATAAGACATTGGAAAGTGATGAGGAACTCCTCTCTGCCAGTGCAAATTGTGGCTGCCTCTGGATCCCTGGCAGGGTTCAAGGCCAGACTGGATGGGGCTTTGGGCACCCTGGGTTAGTGGAGGGTGTCCCTGTCCATGGCAGGGGTTGGAACTAGGTGGGCTTTGAGATCCCTTCCAACCCAAACTATTCTATGTTTCTATCCTTGTGACTTTAAGCATTACCAGAAATTAATTAATTAACACTACCTAACATATTGCATACACCTTTTGAACACAGACCTTATCTGGGGAGAAAGTGACCCTGTTTTCAAGATGGGAAAGAGAGGCATGGACAATACCTGGATCAGTCTGGCCGAAAGCATCCTAGGGTCTGAGTCACCCTGGGCTCTCCTTGTAACCAAAGGGGAGACACTCCTGGGATACGATTCATCTTCTTGGGAAACAGACACCTAAAACAAATCAGATGAATTGCAAGCTAAAAGTCCCCAATTCTCATTACTGACAGTAAAAAGAGTCATGGGTGACTCGATCACATATAGACATCGACACAACATACAGCTAAAGCCATGTGAGAGGAACTGCATCTTCCCTGTCTTGCTGAAGACCTGGCAGACATTTAGCTATTGCAGCAAAGCCTGGAGTTTGTTTCAAAATTACATTTTTGGGAAGGGGAAGGAGAGAAGGGGAGAAAAGGAAAAGGAAAAGGAAAAAAAAAAGAAAAAGAAAAAGAAAAAGAAAAAGAAAAAGAAAAAGAAAAAAAGAAAAAGAAAAAGAAAAAGAAAAAGAAAAAGAAAAAGAAAAAGAAAAAGAAAAAGAAAAAGAAAAAGAAAAGAAAAAGAAAAGAAAAAGAAAAGAAAAAGAAAAAACAGTGAAGAAAGAAAGCAAGGCGAAAAGAAAAAAGAAAAGAAAAGAAAAGAAAAGAAAAGAAAAGAAAAGAAAAGAAAAGAAAAGAAAAGAAAAGAAAAGAAAAGAAAAGAAAAGAAAAGAAAAGAAAAGAAAAGAAAAGAAAAGAAAAGAAAAGAAAAGAAAAGAAAAGAAAAGAAAAGAAAAGAAAAGAAAAGAAAAGAAAAGAAAAGAAAAGAAAAGAAAAGAAAAGAAAAGAAAAGAAAAGAAAAGAAAAGAAAAGAAAAGAAAAGAAAAGAAAAGAAAAGAAAAGAAAAGAAAAGAAAAAGAAAAGAAAAGAAAAGAAAAGAAAAGAAAAGAAAAGAAAAGAAAAGAAAAGAAAAGAAAAGAAAAGAAAAGAAAAGAAAAGAAAAGAAAAGAAAAGAAAAGAAAAGAAAAGAAAAGAAAAGAAAAGAAAAGAAAAGAAAAGAAAAGAAAAGAAAAGAAAAGAAAAGAAAAGAAAAGAAAAAGAGCCTGGTACTCTGTTCTGAGGTCTGACTGCTTTATCTGACTCAGACACTGTTATTTGTCATTTTTAAATCTCTGTAGCAACAGGATGTCAATACATTGTGGACTACAGGATATGTGGCAACTTTCTGCTGCAATAGGATTGCCAGCCACAATGAAAACTCCGGGGGACCTATGGGAGATCAGGCTCATGCTTTGTGTACCAGGCATGCAGGCAATGTGAGTGCCTTCACATCCCACAATATGTTGCACAAAGCATGGAAGTTTGAAACATCACAAGTGGAAAACCTGACCCAAAATATCCTGGAATTTATCCTTTGTATTGCTTTTCCCACAGTTACTGCTGCACTTCTGAGTTCAAAACAGCCGTGAAGCAGCTGGAGTGCTCCTGGCAGAAGGAATGGGAATCTGACAAATCCCCATGGATCCAAAACTTGCGACAAATGGGATCAACTCCACAGAATGAACCCAAACCACACCCAGGTCTACCAGCACTACAAGCTGTGGGTTTGGGGAGAAAGTCAGTGGTAAGAAAATGGTATTATCATCTGGAGGTGGTTCACTGGCCTGTGTGTGGTGGTCTCAGGACATTTCAATGGTGACCAAGAGTCTACAAGAAAAGTCATCACCCCAGTCGATGCTCATCAGGGGCAGCTTGCATAAGCAAGGATAAGAACTGCTTGGACCTGTACTGGTATCATTATCTCAGAGACTGCTGTTTCCTTGTCATGGGGAGGCTCCAGCAGACACAGCATGAAGAGATGAAGGAATCTGAAATGTCTCTAGATTGAAACTCCCCCTCAGCCCCCCACCCCCTGCCCCAAAGCTTGAAATGGCAGAGTGGTGCCTTCAGCTGAAATAAGAAGGTGGAAAAGACTTTTCCTCACCCTGGTATGAGCTCTGTTCTTTGCTGGGATGGCCCTGGATGGGTTCAGACCAGGGTGGAGAGCGATGCTCAAATGCTCCTTGATTTCTTATACTACAATTTCTAAGGACTCTATACCAAGCCCTACATTATGGGCATGCAAAAGTCATTTAACATAATCCTCTTTTATTACTGTTTGTTACCTGTGCTGGAGGTGTCTTTGCATCAAATTTATGGTCAAACTCCTTGGTAAACCTACACTCCACTGTAACGGATCACAACCACCGTGCCTGTCTTTCATAAGCCCCTGAAGCATTGGGGTTTGATTCAGTAATTATTTACAGTCTTTAGTTCAGACACTCAGTTTTACTGTCAAATTTTCAGGCAAATGACTCAAAACTGGTTGACTACCACCATTTTTCTGAGAACAGTGATCTCATTCAGGGAAGTGTCAAGAAGTTTTCTGTTAATGGAAAGCAGAGGTCCTTAGCACCTTTGAAATACCAGACTTGAGGCTTCTAAATATAGGTGTTAAAGCCTAATTTAAGAACATGGTGTAAAAATGTCAGTCTGGCAAATTCTGTGGTTTAACTTTTATTCCCCTTGCATATCTACAGAACGTAAAAGCCCTGGTGTGATGAAATACCAAATACTTGTGATTTTGAACCAAGCAGTGCATTTCAGTAGGGTTGAGGCATTTACTCAAACTAGGTCTAACATATTGTCCCATTACATTTGGGTGAGTCTTCTTCCAAATTTATTTTCTCTTAATCATTAATTTAAGTAGCTATTTTAAGTAAAAAGTCCTATGAATTCCTTCATGATGCAAAAGTATGTTTTTACTTTTCTTGTGCAATAAAGCTGGAGTAAATAAATAGGTACACATACATACACATCCCTTATGCCAGTTTCCAAAAGCAGAGAACAGTATTTTTGTAAGATGTCATCGAACCGAGACATCTGATGAACTTTCACTGAATTACATGAATTTGCATTCTTGGTTTAGTCTAACAGCCTGTATTTTTGTTGGGCAATATTCGAAAGAGCTATGGGATCGTCTGGGACAAAAAAGAAACCCACACACGAATTGAATCTCTTCAGAGTTTGCCCCCCTTCTAAACACCAGCTTATCACACAAGGGAGCATTTAACTCAAGACATAGGCTTTGAACTCTAGTCCATGCTTTTTTCCTGTATGGGAGCAACAAATTGAAAGAAACAGCTAACTTACCAGTTGTTTATTGAAAACTCATTAAAAAATGTTTCAGTTGTCATTTATTTCTAGCCAAATTATTCTCTTATACGGTCACATTATCAGTAGGAAGTTGAGGGGGGAGGGAAAGATTCTTCTGATGCATAAATTTAATTATCTCACTTTAGGATCAGCTATACATTGTAACAACCATTTTTAAAAATAACCGTGACTTTTATTGCTGCTTTGAGTTTTCAACAGATACCTGCTGAGTTTCTGAGCATGTGTATTATCTTCAGCAAGATGACATGTTTTCCCAGGCTTAGATATTTTAAGACAATTTAAGACACGATTTACAATTTACATCACTTTTTCCAAACAACCCGTCCCATGGAAAGTCCCCAGCTGTGAAGGTTTAACAAAAAAAGTGATGAACTGGTATTTGGCAACAAACCCAACAGACCATTTTAAAAATTAAACTCAAAATAAAAGAGGGGTGGAGGAATGCGTGGTTTAAAACCAGCTTCTATTGTCCCCTCCCTGTAAGCCCACAATCTCGCTGCACAGTGAGTTACATCCTTAAAAGAAACCTTACTTGGTAACAGTCATGTATACAAAAGGACCACACCACACATCATGGACACAGTGATGTATCTTGGGCTGGACCCAGAGCAGGCTGGAGGTGATGGAAAGACTGTGCTTGCCTCTAAGTCATCCCAAGATGCACAGCTCATTGCAGAGCACCTCCTGACTCACAAGAGCTCCCAAGGAGAATGCAGATCCCATCTCTGCTCTTCTCACCAACATAAAGTTGAGTGAAAGTTGCTGATCATCCTCTCCAAGGTATCCGATGGTATTTCCTGGGGTATCTGAAGGCTCCTCAGAGCAAACCCAAACAGACTTCTGGGGCTATCAACTGCAGACATGTGCAGCAGGATCTGCTGTGATTACAGAATGACAAACTGGTAGGGGTTGGAACATCATCTAGTCCAACGCCACTGCTAAACCAGGATCACTTTAGAGCACATTGCACAGGATTGTGTCCAGGTGGCTTTTTATTTTCTTCAGAGAAGGAGACTCTACAACCTCTCTGGGCAGCCTGTCCCAGGGAAGTGAAGAAGACTTCATCCTCAAAGTGATGAAGTTTTTCCCCATGTTGAGATGGAACTTCCCCTGGTCCATTTTGTGCCCGTTGCTGTCCAATTTGGACACCAGTGATTGAACATGATGTTGGGCCAGCTGATATGTCCTGTAGCTGCCTCCTATCCCTTCCCTCCACAGGACCTGGACCCAGCTATTATCCCAAAACACTGCTGAGATCCCTTGTCTATTGCCAAGAGGTGGGAACATGTGTTGTGGTCCAGTAGAAGCTCAGAGTTGGGATCAAACCAAAGGTTGCATCAAGTCCTGCGGAGTTGTCTTTCCACCCACAGCCATACAAATAACACATTATCTCCAAGGAGTTACAGCAGCATCAGAACAGCAAGCAACAACAGAGCGTCCACCAACTGAAGCATGACAAAAATTTCTAAGAAATGGGAAAAGCAGGCAAAAATCTATTTGCAAGTTGTTTGAGTTTGTGCAACAAATGTTGTCTGGCTGGGCTTTGAGAAGTCTTTGCCAACCTGAGGTGAAAGTGTCTGCGAGTCAATGGTTTGCTTAGGTGACTGGGTCTCTTCTGGCCTTGCGGTGGGAGTGCAGCCCAGGAAAACGTAGTAAGAGGGAACAATTTTGAGAAAGCAAAGACTTGCACAAGACAATTTCTTTTGGCAGTGATAATTTCTTAGGAATACTCGTTGCAGACACATCCCAGATGTCCAGCCTCCTCAGGGCTTTTGAAGGAAGATAGCAGGAGACCTCTGCCTAAGGAGAAGCACACAGCTCAGGGCACCACAGTGTCATTTCTTCTTTAAAGCTCTGTCAGCTCCTGTTAGGCTCTGATCTTTATTGACTACCAGGCAACTCCTAGACAGCAGCTCTGGGGGTTTTTTTATGTTCAGTTTCAGCCAAATTTACAACAGCAGCTGAAGAAACTTGATCTCTGAACAAAGCTTGATGTGAATCCATCCCATGCTGGAGACTGCAAACATCCCTTCAGGGTGTTAGGATTGGAGAGTTTAAGTGTTCCTTGCCTTCAGGCTTGTAACCCTGAGAGCTTCAAAAGCAGTTAATTGGGCGTGGTGCTGCAATATTGTACTTTAGGCCCTTTTTTGTGAACAAGGACCCCGGCTCCACCAGACACAGACAGGAGACATCCTCAAACCAGGTTTGAGAACGGGTGCTGATAAAAGCAATTAAAACGAAAGCTGCTTTGAGAATGCAAAGGTCACTAGGTAGGAGTGAAAGCAGAAGACGGTGGCAGGCTAGAGCAGAGGAAATGAAGAAATGGAAGCAGCTTATGCAACGGAGACCTTGCTGCTGGAGGAAACATCTCATCATACCTCTGACTGGCATCACTCGTCTCGGAGCAGAGCTGCAGCGGCGGCAGCAGGTTTGGAGAGTTTTTCCCCTACAGATCTGCTGTTGGGGTATGGGGGGAGTGTCACACCAACTCTGACCTGCTCAGAATCACACAGAGCTCTGCCCGCACACGAAGGCGGGGTATGTCTAGCCCTTCTCAGAAACAACTACCACTAATTAGGGGAAGACAGCTTGAAATCCTGTGATTCCCTCTCAGGCTGCAAGTCCTTGAAGCTAATTATAGCTGAGATGACCCTGAAAACATCTGGGCTATCAAAAACTGTATCTGCCACAGAGATGCTGATGCAGCAGAGAGGCTGATGCTGCCTCAGAGAATGTGGCCAACACAGGACTCGGGCAACTGAGTTATGGGACAGTTCTGGCTACAAAGAAACTCATGTCTTTTTTAAACAGTGTTGAATTTAGCAGCTGTCCCAGACAAACCCACCAGAAAAGCAGGTCAGTGGGCTTTCATCGTCTTACAGATTAAGACACAAATCCACAGCAGCTTTTGCTCGTCACAAGCCCTGTCTTTGCCAAATCCTTGCCCTGCCACTCCATTCCTCCTCCCAGGCTGCAGAGCAGCGCTGCTTACACACCATCCAGCTTCACAATTGTCAACTGCACTCCAGTGATGGGTGAAGTGACACTTGAGTATTGCATGTTGGGGACAGTGCTTTAAGATTTTGCTCCTCCATCACCTCCATGAGAAGAGGATGGCATGGGGCTTGCAGCAGCCATGGGCTCCTGATGTCGCTGCAAGGATGCACTCAGACCCCACCACCTCTGGAAAGACACTTTGTGGCACCAATGTGTGCAAGGTAGGGACATTCCCAGGGGCTGATGTGGAGGCAGATTTTGTGTGCACACTGATTAACGGCCTGGAAACCACCGTCAGAGGTGAAACTAGGAGGTGCTCCGTAGCCTGCCAAGGCAGCAACTCAACCGCAGTTCTCACAAGGGCACCTTGAAGTGCTGTCAGGACTTGAGTAGGGACAGCTAAGAAATGGTACCAACCCCTTTTACCGCACAGGGCCCAGGCATGGCAGAAACCATGTTGTTTTGATATATTTTTGGGTCAGATGATACTGAAATCCAGTTCCTCTGGGCCCCTCTCAAGCCTTCTTCTTCTTAAAGGTAAATGAAGGGGAGTTTGTAGAGTGAAACTCAGCAAATTGCATACAGACACAGAACCTGAGGCTACTTTGAGAAAGGACAAAAATAATTGTGTTGACCAGCAACTCCTACACATTATTCCCACACACCAGATAAGATCTGTCTCTCAACTTAAAAGACTGTGACATTTACAAACCACCATGCAGTGTAGGCTTCTTGATAAATAATTATTCAACGGCAATTTCCCAGCTATTCCAGGTCAAAAATAAGCACTCAGAAAGAGAGAAAAAGACACTTGTGAGACGTTATGAGATGGGACTGAAGGGCTGGAGAGAAGTCAGTCAATGCACAAGCATAATTGGGTGCACAGACTTCCATGTCATTTACCAATTACCAAGATTAATCCTTTGTGCAAAAATAATCTGTACCTTTGCTCTGCCTTGTGCAGCAGGAGATAGTCAGGCATCGCATTGAGCAGACACCCAAAGCCTGGCTTTCACTAGTCACAACGATGCTCTGAGCAGTTCTTGAGTACACTAGGATTGCTCTGGGAAGGAAAACTCCAGGGTCACCAAGATTTCGGTAAATGTTGAGGAACCTTGTGTTGCACTGGGCTGCCAGTGCAGTAGAGGAAAAAATCAATCTGCTCAGTCATTAGTGAAGCAGTTGTATCTATCCACATACCCACACTGGATCGTGCATGGGAAAGTGCTGTATTGATTGCCTTTCTTACAGACTTGATTGGGAGTCATCAGAGCAGTAATTATCCTCAATGCTTTGCTGTGTTTACTCCAGAAAAAAACTTTCATTCCCACGGAGTTGTACTGGTGTGAATATGGGGAACAGGGGAAAGAGCAACCACCAGTCTGGGAAAGAAAGCATAAAGCACTGAGTTTGGATATTAATGTAATGATTAACAGTTTACTTACCCTGTGCATAAATTTCACTGGTGTGCTGTGCATAGAATCATAAACTTGTAGAACAGTTTGGGTCGGAAGGGATCGTAAAGATCATCAAATCCAACTCCCTTGCCATAGGCAGGAACATCTTCAATTATATCAGATTGTTTGGAGCCTCATCCAACCTGACCTTGAGTACTTCCAGGGATGGATCATCTACTGCATCTTTGTAGACAACTTGTGTCAGTGTTTCACCACCCTCAGCATAAAAAATTTCTTCCTTATATGAGATCTGAATCATAGAATCATTTAGGTTGGAAAAGACCTTTAAGATCATTAAGTCCAACCGACTGTTAACCCAGCATTCCCAAAGCCATCACTAAACCATGTGCCTAAGCACCATTTCTACATGTCTTTAAATACCTCCAGGGATGGTGACTCAAACACTTCCCTGGGCAGCCTGGTCCAATGCTTGACAGTCCTTTTGATGAAGGAATGTTTCCTAATATCCAACCTAAACCTCCCCTGGCACAACTTGAGGCCATTTCCTCTTGTCCTATCACTTGCTACTTGGAAGAAGAGACCAGCCCTCACCTAGCTATACCCTCCTTTCAGGTAGTTGTAGAGAGTGATGAGGTCTCTCCCCAGCATCCTCTTCTCCAGGATAAACCACCACAGTTAACTCAGCTGCTCCCATCAGACTTGTGCTCCAAACCCTTTTCCACTCCATTGCCCTTCTCTGAACACACTCCAGCACCTCAATATCTTTCCTGTAGTGAGGAGCCCAAATTAAACAGAGTATTTGAAGTCCTATCTATTTTTTTTTAGTTTAAGAGGCAAATTTACCCTCTTTTAGTTTAAAACCATTACCCCTTGTCCTAGCCCTAGGACCTACTAAAAAGTCTGTCCCCATGTTTAAGGTATGATACATCACTGACTGTATCTTTCTGCTGCTTAACCAGAACCCTGAAGCAATTTTTTCCCCGTTTATATCACTGAATCATAGACTGGTCTTTCCTAACAGCTCCAATACACTGACGAATACAATTAGCAGTCATACTTTATTATTCCAACCCACTTATTCCACTCAGCCAGAGCAGAAATTCACTTCCCTCTCAAAAAAGCCAACAATTTTTTACTATTATTTTGTTTCAGGATCTAAACACTCTTCAGTTTATATCAGTAAGTCAATGCCTTCCAGCTGTGAACCACCGATTGGCAGCTTCCCTCCTTTTCAGCATCACTGTGAAAAGCTTAAAAACACCGTGCTAAGCAAATGGTCCTCTTGCTATTATCTTTCAACATTTTTGCCTTCACTCTGAATTTCATTGCAGACAAGAGATGCCAGCTACAGCCTGAAGTCCCTGAGGAAGGTCCCTCCACTGTTGTGAAGGAGGAAAGAGCATAAACTTCATATAATCATGTGGAGATAACAAGTATTGTGAGTTCTCCTGAGGACCTCACAGGTTTTGGATAAGGAAACATGTTCCCCAAAACAGGGTTGGATTCAAGGGTGGAGTGAGAGGCGGGCATGAACTAGGCATAGATGAAAGCATGGAGTTGATATAATGCAGCCTAGGAGAGAGCTAGGTTTGGGTCTGTATTGAATGTAATTCCATGGGGTATAAATAGTGGAAATTTCACAAGGTCAGAGATGCAGGCTGAGCTTACTTACATCTGGGCTGGGCTGGGAAGCAAAACTTGGGTTTAAATAAACAACTTAAATCTATGGAGTTGGTCATTGCAACTCTGAGGTCATTGGTCCTGATTCTGAACACAGTGATATCCCCTTTTGCTATAGGACAGATTCAGGGATGCTTTTAGCTAGATATTAACTTCAACAGACCTATGGAGAGAGTTCTGCCTGCCCATCATAAAGGTTATAATGCTCCAAAACCTAACTGTAGAGACACATATTCCTCTACATGTGCAGTTCCTGCTAAATCACAGATTTACAGATGGGCTGAGGTCTCAGGAGGATTTTTTAAAGCTTTATTACTTTATTAGTTCTGTTTATCTTTCTGTTCCATGATGACGGCCTTTACTCATAAACTCAGGGTTTCACCTGTGTTTAGTTAAATACTATGAGGTAGAATACTTGCAACACAATCACTGTCTTGCCAAAGGAGTCAAGCATCATGCTGGAAATTAAATTCTCCAAATTCAGTGGCCATTTGATTCCCAGTGAATCTATTGGAAATGTTAAAGATGCTGGCAGCAACAAAAGAAAACAGAAAACAGCTTTTTATTTTTGTTCTGCCAAGATCTCAGCTGAAAGTTTGTTAAGAGATCTCCCAGTCCACCTCCTTTCATTACAAACTAGCTGACTCTCAATTACTTTTCCTTTTCTTAAAATAAGCTGCAGATGCAACCAGCAAATCATGTTATGTATTTTTCTCTGTTTGTCTGTTTGTTTGTTTTCTTGTTTGTTTGTTTGTCTTTCTTGAGTGTCTAATAATCCATTTAAAAGACTGAAAGGGAGTATTACTGGACTAGTTTCAACTTCTCTTTGCAAAGAGAAGCAATAACAAAACAAAACAAAACAAAAAAAAAACCCTCAACAAATCTCCACTTAAAATGTTACATCTGAGAAAACTATTGGCATCACTTTCTGTTCTGAGATGAATCTTCATCCATTCTCCAGTAAGACTTTTAGCCAAAGTCTGTATTGGCCAAGCACAGTGTCTTCAGGAAGGTCAAGCCCTTAACCTCCAGTTCTTCTTTCACTGGCAGCCTGGAGCCTGAATATTCTGGGACAGATGTTCAGCACTGTGGATCACTAATAAGGGACCTGCTTGCTTTTTCCAGCATTAATCTGGAAGATAATGTTCAAACCTCTTTTTGCTGCATGAGGGATTTTTCAGTTTAGCTTTTAACTAAGAGAACTGTTACCTGCTTTCTTGCTGTTAGTGAAATAAAGCAAATGGAATTTCTTTTCTCATGAAAAAGAAAAGAGGACTGGTCTTATATAGTGGTCTTTATTAAAGAGCACATAGTGACAACAGAATGTTCAAGGCAAGTGGAAAGCTCTATCACCTTCATCAAGGAGACACTGACAGCAGCAATTTGTGCTCCACAACTTGGGCTTTCATCCAGTTGCTGCTCTGTGTAGCTTGTACAGGTGCACTGAGGTTGTATTTCTAATAATCTCCTTGACATCAAAAAGCAAAAGATCTTAAATATTCAGTGAAATGGGGATCCAACAGAAGATTACACCTACTTAATCACTGGATGTCCAAGCTTGGTTCCCAAACCCACACTTGGAAAACAGCATGGTAGGGGCAGGTATTTTGTCAGAAGATCACCTATTATGGTATGCTGAAATGGTTGGAGATGGTCATCAGTGGAACAGAAAAACAGTAGGATCAGGGAGCACTTCTCAGCTCCTGAGTGTGTGTTGGAAGGAGACCCAGCTGCACCCTTCCACCTACTCATCCCTGTGCGGGGTTCCTCAGGAAGACAATCTGGGCGTATGTACAAGGAGGGAACAAAAGCACATTCCACATTTGATTGAGGTGGTTGGCTCCAAGTTTAGATGCTTCAGTAGACAATCAACTCAGAAGTAAGGGATCCTCTGCATTTAGTGTAACTTTAATTCCCTATTAAGTTTCTGAAATAAGCTTACATCTTCAGCTTTTCAAGAACGTTAGATGAATTTGCAAAAGGTTTTTGGTTTCTGTCCTGCACTTGGGCACCCAACTTCCACCTGGGCTGTATCCAACACACCTGAGTCTTACCAGGAGTTTCATCTCCTGTTTGTACTAACACCAACAGGAATTAGATCTGCATTCTACTAGAAGGGTACTTGGGCGATACAAGAGGTGTGGTGCATGATCTTCAGGAAAACAGCTTGGGAGGATCTTGTAACACTCTTCTGGGCACCCAAGCTGTCCATACACAGAACCAGCAGTGTCTGAAAGGGCACACACCACTCCCATCTCTGCCATGGCACTCAAGCCAAGTTTTCCAAGAGACGGGTGTGCTTACAGCATATGAGTGTAGACCATGATTTCACCCTGCCGAGGGCTTCTTTCCCACACCCTGCCTTCCTTCCCAAGCATGGCAGAAAACACCCTTATCCCAGCCTCTCCTTGCACTTACAGCTCCTACAACTAATGAGGCCAAAAGGAGAGTTGAGGAAGGGGTCTAACTGCAGTCCTGGTGTAGAAGGCACAGGTGGGAGGGAAGGAGAGAGGGAGAACAGGAGATATCTGAGCACTTCTTACAGGTCTGCTATTTGCTTGTTGAAATGGTGTTGCATCTGGATTGCCTTCAGCAGTTCACTATCACACCACAGTTAGACTTTCTCATTCTCCCCTATGTGAAAGGCATAGCAGAGCTCTTCAAGCACCACCCAGTGAACTGAACAGAAAAGCATCTGAGGCACTAATGGTGCTCATTTGCTCTCAACACTCTTGAGCTAGCTCACACTTTCCCCAAATTAAAAACCTAGAAAATGAACACAAGGAGGCCAGGTG
Source organism: Hypotaenidia okinawae (assembly GCA_027925045.1). NCBI lineage: Eukaryota > Metazoa > Chordata > Aves > Gruiformes > Rallidae > Hypotaenidia > Hypotaenidia okinawae. The sequence goes on from BSDF01000001.1 coordinate 213,811,474, forward strand.
GATAACACATACTTGCTGCTGTAAATCCTATAAGATAAGCCTTTCCCAATTAGTCTGGATGTCTGGCAAACACAAATTTACTCATAAGAATATGTTTGAAATTAATAATATGTGTGTTTACCTTGTCTGCACAGGAAAAAAAGCCCTAGACCAAGAGCACATGTGAACCTCTTTAACCAAATTACTATCAGTCTCACTGTATCTAGTTTGGTTGGGCTTGTTTTCTAGAATTTTTAATTATAATTCTTACATTGCAAAGGTGTAAACCCATTCCTTTGCTGTCTCACCAAGTTCTGAGAGGCTGCAGAAAACCACAGTCACTGGAAGATAACTAAGCAGAGTCTGAGAAAAAGCACAAGATGTTCAGACACTACCTTTTGGTGACAAATAGCCTTCAGTAGCATGGACATGGGCTATCCCATGCCAATTGGCCTCAGTGCAGAAGAAAAATCATGGGCAAGTTAATTTGCTAGTGTAGACATAGACTTGGAGAAATAATAACTTGAGGCACACTCAGGAACAGAAATAACTGGGGCTCTTGGGTGGGACAGTTCTTGTGCAACTTCAACCCAAAAGAAAGAGAAGCTCCAAATTGATTTTCTGAGTCTAACAGAAAAAAACCCAAAGCAACTTGTACCTTTAGCAAACAGACTCACAGAAATCATAGAATCCCAGACTGGTTTGAGTGGGAAGGGACCTTAAAACCTATTTAGTTCCCACCCCCTGCCAGAGGCAGGGACACCGTCCATCCACATGCCAATTTGTTTAGCTGTTTGGGTTGAATGAATGATTAAAAGGTATTGAGATATTGCTTACAGCTTCTAAGGTCAAACACAATGAACATAGCAAGATCCATCAACACCACAATTCTTTTGCTGCACAAACACCCCTTTTGGCTACTTCAGAGATTCAGCCTGGTTGCACAAGCCAACAGCAAAGGAGCTGAAGGAGCAGCGTTGACACATGTCAAACAATTTTATTTTCTACAAACCAAGCCACCTGCATGGATGTAGAATGATACTACTCCACGTATCATGAGCACAACCTGTTCCAAACAATGCCAGTGAGACAGTGGCAAAGGCAGAAAACACAGTTAGGATTTGAGTCCTAACCTGTACCCCTGTGTCTCCAGCAAAGAAAACCAAAAAGCCCAATGAAAAAGCAAAGAAACAAACAAACCCCCCCCCCAAAAAAAAACAAAGGAAGCATTTCCGATAACTTCTGCCTGGAAATGTGGCTGCAGGGGATGTGGATAATTGATAACAACATAGACACAAAGCAGACACTCTGTCACAGTGTTTGTTGGCAAGAATTGTCCAGCAACTCAATCCAAGCTGCTGAAGGGAGAGTGAGATGGGAAGGGAGCCTGAAGATGTTGTACAGAGGAATTTCTATCACATGCTACGCTTCACATGTGGTGGCTTTCCCCCTCCTCCCCCCCCCACCTACTCACACAGTAGGTTTGCAACTGTAATCTGTTTATTTTTATTGGGAAGCACAAGTAGGTAAATATGTGCTTTGAGCTGATATTTTAGGCAGGGAGGTTTAATTATGTCTGTGTGATAATTGTTGTTATGTTTCTGGGTATTATTGATTTTGGACTTGCTCCTGCACAACCCCACGCACCAGAAGAGGAGAAGAAGTTGTTTGGCTGCTATCACAAACACTCACTGCTACTACTGTACAAACTGATCAGGGTGAGGGTTTTTCCCAACCTGGTTCTTTGCTAAAAAAAAAAAAAAAAAAAGTTGGAGCCATTGGAAGCTGCTAAATAGGTCTTGGGAAAGAAACCTCTCGTTGGTCTGTAGGATGAGTAGAGGAGAGACTATGGCCAGGCATGTTGTCCCTACTCTACACTGGTAAAACACAGCCACCAAGATGTTTAAGTAAGACACAGACTGATCCTCTACTCTTGCTCTGTATTTGCTTCATGTGGATGACAGGGTGGCCATGAGCCAGCAGTGTGCCTCAGTGGCTGAGAGAGCCAATGGGATCCTGGGGTGCATCCAGAGGAGTGTGGCCAGCAGGTCAAAGGAGGTGATCCTCCCCCTCTACTCTGCCCTGGTCAGGCCCCACCTGGAGTATTGTGTCCAGTTCTGGGCTCCCTAGTATAAAAAGGACAGGGATCTCCTGGAGAGAGTCCAAAGAAGGGCTACGAAGATGATAAAGGGCCTGGAGCATCTCCCTTATGAGGAAAGGCTGAGAAGATTGGGACTGTTCAGCCTTGAGAAGAGAAGACTAAGGGGGGACCTAATTAATGTTTACAATTATCTTAAGCAGGGGATGCAGGGGGAATCAGCCAGCCCCTTTTCAGTGGTCTGTGGAGACAGGACAAGGGGCAATGGCTGCAAGTTGGAGCACAGGAAGTTCCACACCAACATGGGGAAGAACTTTTTCACAGTGAGGGTGACAGAGCCCTGGAATAGGCTGCCCAGGGAGGTGGTGGAGTCTCCTTCTCTGGAGAGATTCAAGACCCGTCTGGATGCCTATCTGAGTGAAATGTCCTAGGGACCCTGCTTTGGCAGGGGGTTGGACCCGATGATCTCTCGAGGTCCCTTCCAACCCCTACAATACTGTGATTCTATGATTCTATGATTCTTTTGCCACAAGTGTTGATATCAGCTGTATCAGCACAGAAACTGGCCATGAACTTAACTCACCCTGCTAAATCTGTTGATGACTCCTGTCTCGCTGCCTCCAACAAGTCAGTGAGGTTGCTCAGGGCTCAGGTCAGTAAGAAATGGAGCCTTTCTGCTTCCATGGTAAATCTGTAATCCCTCAAGTAGTTGTGTAAGCACTTACTTGGTCATGGCCCTAGTCACCCCAAATCCCACAAGCAGCATGAGATTCCTCAGTCCTGTACAGATAAATCCTAGGACATCCTTGCACAGGGAACTTTGCTGATGAAAACTTTTTAACCTGGTAAATTTGCAATGAAATTGTGGTCTTTATGTAAATCTCTCCTGACTATCTATTTCACTGAGACTTCTAAGGTCAAAAACCTCTGAGGATAAATACCTGGGGCTTTTTTTGAAACACTCAAGTTCTGTTCCAAACTTGATCTACATGGTTTGGGCAACATCATAAAAATAAAACACAGTATAAATAATGCTGAAAACCTCAAAGCAGATAGGCAAACATATTACAAAGCATGGTAACATTACATCATTTTGCTTAAAAGCAAGAACAGAACGGCATACCAGAGTTCAGTCTTCAAATGACCCAGGACAATTTAGACTAGCTGAAGACCTGTCTTAATATCAGCCAAAGCTTTATCTCACTCCATTTATGTTCTCAATTGTAAATCAAGCAAATTAATCTCTTCCACCCCAAGCAAACAAACTCCCCTAATCACCTTGCCATGACAATACATATTTGTAGCATTGCAGATGCTCAGGGACATCTTATAAACAGGATGTAAGTGAACATCTATTAAAAAATTAACCAGATTACTGCAGTTGCTAAATATTATTACGAGTTTCATAATATTACGTGCTTTATGACCAACATATAAACCAGCAGCTGCTGTTAAAGGAGTTTGTTTTTCCACTCGCAATAAAATTTTGGCTTGTGGAAGGGTGTTATTTTGCTACCCCCATTCTTTTTCTGGGAATTGTTGCACTAAGCACAGAAAAAAAATAGGAAAAAAAATTACTTCCTAACTTTTTTCCATGGGTTTCTTTATTTTTGTCTTTAATCCACCCACTTACTCCCCCTTCAATTGCTGATAGCTCTTCTCTGATACTTTTGTGCTGCTGGAGATGTGCTGCTCATTGTGTGTGCATTTGTGTGGCTTAACTAGGGATTTTATGTCCCAGATCCTGTGTGCGGGTAGGTGTCCCAAACCAATTTCTGAATCTGTATTGTGATGCTAATTTTCTTTTCAGGTTCTTGACTAAATTACAGCAGCGTGAAGGTGGAGCATGCTTTTTGACACACATAACTGTATCCAAGAAAGAAAGCTCCACTTGGTCCTGACAGAAGAAAGATGACAACCCACCTAGCATCAGCTACCAGGGAGGAAAATCTAGACCAGGACATGACTTTCCTGTATCACTGAAGCACCCTGAAGGTCTAGTGAAGGATCTGCTTGACTCACAATGTATAAAGCAAGGGGAAACATATGAAGCACAAGGAAGCACTGAGCACAACCAGCAAGGGTCATGCCCAATGAAAGTCATCAAGGTTTCTGCTTGCATTGATAATGTAGGTCTATCTGCAGGTGTCTGTAGGGCATTTTATCAAGACACAGAATGGGAAAGCGGACATGTTTTTGAAAGCCTCATAGATAAGCAATGATAGCCACATCCATTCAGAAGCAGTTGGTTTTCCACACTGGGTGTGAGAAGACAGAAGGAACAAGGTCTGTAACAGAAGAGAGATGGAGTAGATGTCCCTGAATCTTTTCCTATAAACCTTTCTGCAAGGGCTTCTCTATCTCTAGTCTTATTCTGTGTATTGGTGTTGAACTGAATCCTAGTTTTGGTCCTCTGTGTTTCCTTCTATCCACCTTCTCTCCCAACATATTTCTTCTGTGCTTCTCCTGTCGTACAGCCATGATGCTGAACCTCGGCACTGGGCTCCAGCCTCCCTTCCTCTTCTGTCCTGACACTATAGATGGGGACCTCCCCCACCAGGACCTGAATTTGAAACGCACTTGTTTCCAGAAATTAAAACATTTTCCACATGGCACCTCTCCACCTTCTGTTGACTCCCAGTCCTTTGACTCATTTTCCTCCTCTCTCGTCTTTGCTGCAGCACACCACTTGCCCTTTTCTTTCATTCCCAAGTCCACACTTCTCTTCTGGAGACCAAGGCTCACACACTGTGCAATCACACACTTGAAGTTATAAACACATCAGTCCTTAGACTTCTTTTCTACGTGTGCTGCCCCCCAACCTTCATAACTTGAGTTGTTCCCACCAGGACCAATATCTAGACCACTATTTCACAGTCCACTGGCTTATCTCTATTTTCTCATCTAATTTATTTTACTTTTTTTTTTGTCTCTTCACATTCTTGGCCTTGTGCCTTTGCCCCTTCTCCATGTTCATCTGTCAAACGTCCTCTTTTCTTCAAAGCGCTGCTTAAAATTCAGCTCTCCAAGCAGCACTCCTGTTTTCTAATCACTGGTAACCCCAGATAATCCTTAGGATGAAATATTTTCTCATGTTCTGCCATGTGTTTGATTACTTTAGATTTCAAAGTCTCCTAGACAGGGAGTATGTCTTATCTGTAATCTATAAAATACTGCTCATGTCCATGCTGCGCTACAAATGTTATCTAACAAATGGAATTCACTCCACTGTATTTATTATCAGCTACAAAAGGATGAGGAGGACCAGCTCAGATGTGAAGTTAACCGTTTAAAGCCTAAAACAAAGAACCCAACAGCATGAAGAGATTGATTTTGAAGTGTGGGTTTGCTCTGCACTGTAATTATTTACAGCTACATTTGAGCCAACAGCTGGGTTTTGTTTCATTGCTTCCATCCAGGAGGAATCTACTTTGAAGCACGGGCTTAGATTTGTGAGTAAGCATCTCACACTGCTTTGCACTAAAAGCAATCACTGTGCTAAGAGTTAAGGTCTTGACAACCACAGGACCATGCTCAGGACCCTGTTTGAGTTCTTGGGAGAGTTTTAACACATGAAGTCATGCTACCAGGAGTATGGGTTCTGCTGTAAGTCAGGACAGGAGGGAATGAGATAGGAAAGAAAAAAGTGACTATTGAAAATGAAGAATAATCCAGGATGACCTTCAGATCCCTTACAGTCACTGAAGTGGTACCTACTGGCCTTCCACACAGCGAGAAGGTGATTTAGGAATTGAGGGAAAGGCAGCTTATATTAGACCCCCATTGAAGGGTGCTCCAGCTCTAAAATCTGCATCACTGTAAACATACTCAGCGTTTTCCCAGTTGGAAAATAGTTTAACAGAGCAGAACATACGGCAGTAGCTGTCCTATCTTGCATGCAAAGTCAGCACCTAGACTACTTTTCCCTGTTAAGTAACAACATGTCTCTTTTCCTGGGGGGCATCAGGAGGAGTGTGGTCAGCAGGTCAAAGGAGGGGATCCTCCCCCTCTACTCTGCCCTGGTCAGGCCCCACCTGGAGTGTCTGGGCTCCCTGGGATAAAAAGGACAGGGATCTCCTGGAGAGAGGCCAGAGGAGGGCTACGAAGATGATTAAGGGCCTGGAGCATCTCCCCTGTGAGGAAAGGCTGAGTGAGCCGGGGCTGTTCAGCCTGGAGAAAAGAAGACTGAGGGGGGACCTTAGTAATGTTTATAAATACCTTAAGTATGGGATGCAGGGGGAAATGGCCAGCCCCTTTTCAGTGTCTGTGGGGACAGGACAAGGGACGATGGCTGCAAGTTGGAGCACAGGGAGTTCTGCACCAACATGAGGAAGAACTTTTACCCAGTGAGGGTGAGGGAGCCCTGGGACAGGCTGCCCAGGGGTGTGGTGGAGTCTCCTTCTTTGGAGATATTCAAGACTTGTCTGGATGCCTATCTGTGCAATATGAGCTAGGGACCCTGCTTTGGCAGGGGGTTGGACCCGATGATCTCTCGAGGTCCCTTCCAACCCCTACAATTCTGTGATTCTGTGATTCCTAACATCCCAACATTCCACTAAAGTGAAGAATGATTCTGGATGACCCACTGCCTTTGCAAGGGTAGCCTTGATGCTGGGGCCAGGAGAAAGGGAAAAGAAAGTCATCAGCAGCTAATAAAGCCTAGTTACGGTGAGTGTTCCCCAGGGCATCCCAGCATCATCGGCTGCTGAGACACGCAAAGGATGGTGGTTCAGGTGAGATGCAAGGAGTTGCTGCCATGAAGTTTCAGTGCACTTAAGCAATCATTAGCTGATGTACACCACTCAAGAGATAAATATATATGTAGATGCATACATTTATATACATAAATACATACCAATTGCTGGAAGCGCTGCAAAATTGGTTTCTAGCTCATGGCACTGAAAAAAAGACCATATTTTCCTATAGTGTATTCATGTGCAAAATAAAATTTAAGGCAAAACCTTCTCATTTGAAAAATACCTCTGTATGGTAATATTTGTATTGTTGTAGCTATGACTTCTATGGATTCTTCACCCTAATTTACAATCTTGTCCCTGAATTAGGTAATAAAAATATATAGAGAGATAATCCTTATATACATATAAAGAACATATAACCCAGTAGCAAAATAAAGCTAAAAATAATGAGCACTGCTCATTATCAACAGCATAAGCTTCCTCCAAGGAGCAGATGGTGCGGGGAAAGCCCTGTAAGAGGACACCAGTTGTGTTTTATTGTTCTGGCATCACCCAGGGACATTACAGGGAAGAGTGGAACTGTGCTGGAAGAGCGTGATGATTTGCCAATTAAAAGCTGCCAATTAGAGGGAGAAGTTGCAGGGCCCTGTGGGGAGATGCTGAGGGAGGATACCGGATGAGCAGAAGCTCAGGATGGCAAACTGGCCCGAGGAAAGACACAGCGGTTGGTTGATTGGATGAGGAGGGCTGGAGACTGGAGGGGAGGCTTCTGAAGATGCATTTATCTATAATTTAATTAATTTTTAAAAAATGTATTTAGCCCTAAATCCACACAGTATCCAAGCAACTTGGGATCACAAATGGATTTTATCCTTACGCCACCCTGTGGAGTAGGGAGATGGCCAAGTGCTTCGGGAGCCAAGGCAGAGAGCAGAGCAAGTGATTTATTGGCCTGGGGTCACAGAGAACATCTAACCCAGACGATGTGAGCCCTAGTTCAGCATGTTCACCACAAAGGCATGCTTTCCCTGAAGGGGGAAGCTGGTCAGCAACCTGCTGACATTTATTTGAGAAAAAAAGGCCTGAGGATATGAAAAACACTAATAGAGAGGAAAGAAAAACTTCACACACACTAAAACAAGTATTGTAGAATCAGAACGCTTTGGGAGGGAAAGGATCTCAAAGCCCATGTAGTCCAAACTCCTGCCATGGGCAGGGACACCCCCCACCAGCCCAAGGTGCCCAAAGCCCCATCCAACCTGGCCTTGAACCTTGCCGGGGGGCCAGGGGCAGCCACAGCTTCTCTGGGCACCCTGTGCCAGGACCTCCTCCCTCCCCAGGAAGGATTTCTGCCTCCCAGCTCCTCTCCAGCTTCTCTCCTGCAGCTGAAGGCCATTCTCCTGGGCCTGGCCCTCCCTGCCCTTGGCACCAGCCCCTCTTCAGCTCTCCTGGAGCCCCTGGAGGGATGGGAAGGGACTCAGTGCTCTCCCCAGAAGCAGCCTTCTCTTCTCCAGGCTGAGCCAGCCCAGGTCTCCCAGCCTTGCTCCAGAGTAGAGGGGCTCCAACCCTTGCATCATCTCCATGGCCTCCTCAAGACTCGCTCCCACAGCTCCGTGTACTTCTTTGTCCTGGACATAGCACTACAGGGGAGTCTCTCCAGTGCAGAGCAGAGGGGTAGAATTCCCTCCCTCAACATGCTGGTCCCGCTGCTGGGGATGCAGCCCAGGACACAGTTGGCTTTCTGAGCTGCCAGCACACATTGCCAGCTCATATTGAGTTTCTCATCCCACAATGCCCCCAAGCCCTTCTCCTCAGGGCTGCCCTCCATTCATTCTCTGCCCAGCCTCTAGTTGTGTCTGGGATTGCCCTGACTCTTGTTGACCTTGCCCTGGTTGTTGTTGAACTTGTGCACAGTCCCACAGTCCCACCTCTCCAGACTGTCCAGGTCCCTCTGGATGCCATCCCTTCCCTCCAGAGTGTCAACCGTACCACACAGCTTGGTGTTGTCAGTAGACATGCTGAGGGTACATCCATCCTCCTGTCCATGTCACCAACAAAGATGTTAAACACTTCTCATCCCAGTACAGACCCCTTAGGAACACCACTCATCACTGGTCTCCACTTGGACATGGAGCTGTTGACCACAACTCTTTGAGTCCAGCCAGTTCTTTATGCACTGAGTGGTCCACCTGTCAAATCCATGTCTCTCCAATTTAGAGACAAGGATGTTGTGTGGGTCACCGTCGAATGCTTTGCACAAGTACCCGTAGATGACATCAATTGCTCTTCCCTTATCCACCAAAGCTGTAACCCCATCGTAGAAGGCCACTAAATTTTTCAGGGTCAATTTGCCCTTTGTGAAGCCATGTTGACTGTCACAATCACCTTATTTTCCACATGCCTGAGCATAGTTTCTTGGAGGAAAACTATGATCTTGCTGGGCACATTGGTGAGACTGACCAGCCTGTACTTCCCTGTATCTTCCTTTTTTCCTGTTTAAAAAAAGAGGGTTACATTTCACCCTTCCAGTCAGTGGGAACTTCACCGGACTGCTACAACTTCTCAGAAATGAAGGGGAATGACTTAACCACTTCATACACCAGTTCCCACAGGACCTGCAGATGCATCTCATCAATTCCCAGATTTGTTCGACCTCATGTTCCTTCAGTGTTCTCAAACCTGATCTGGTCCTGCAGCGGGTAGCTCTTCATTCTCCTAGTCCCTGCTTTTGTCATCTGTGTCCTGGGCAGTGTGACCAGAGCCCTTGCCAGTGATGACTGTGGCCAAAAAAATGTCATTGAGTACCTCAGTCTTCTCCATATTCTGGGTAGCCAGGTCTCCCACTTCCTTCCAAAGAGGGCCCACATTCTCCCTCATCTTCCTTTTATCGCTGACATACCTATGGAAGCTTTTCTTGCTGCCCTTAATGTCCCTTACCTGATTTAATTTTATCAGGGCTTTAGCTTTCCTAACCTGATCCCTGGCTGCTCGGACAGCTCCTCTGTATCCCTCACAGGCTGCCTGTCCTTGCTCCCACCTTCCTTTTTGTGTTTGAGTTTGTCGGAAGCTCCTTGTTTATCCATGCAGGTGTCCATGTGTTTTTTCCTGACTTCCTCTCTGTTGGGATGCATGACTCCTGAGCTTGGTGGGGGTGATCCCTGAATACCAACCAACTTTCTTGGGCCCCTCCTCCCTCCAGGGCTTTGTCCTGTGGTACTCTACCAAGCAGGTCCCTGAAGAGGCAAAATCTGCTCTCCTGAACCATGAATGGGATCTGCAGACTGGGGCTGTGTGTGCCAAGGGCTTCTTTCAGACTGTGTGCTCAGTGAATCTTTTGCTGGCACTGTCATCAAACTGGTAGGAATGGAATGGATTGAGGTTCTTCTCCCCCATTTATTATCACCTTTTTATTATACAAATTTTCCACTGGGAAAAAAACCCAAACTTGATTCTATGACCACATGCTGGAGCAAAGCTCAGTGCATTGCACCGTTAGATCAGCTCTACGAGAGGATGGGTCATGATGATGGGTGAGACTCTGATCCACAAAGGCCATTCATGATTTTTTCTTTTTCCATAGGCTGCCTGAAAAGTCATTCTGCATCCTTTCTGACCTGGAAAATGCAGGTTTCACAGCTGTGCATCCCACCATCTGAACAGCCTGGTGAATGTAATGCATTTTCCCCAACACTGTAGCACTTCCTTGAGGTTTTTAGACTGGATGCTTAGTACTGATGTAAAATTGACCATAGCTGGCTGATCTCATAGTTGGGAGAGCTTTTGCTTTAGCAAAAGACTTTTGTGCTTAACAGCTCTCCAATGAAAGTCCACCTGAAAAAACAGAGTATGGGAAATGCATCATCTATGGAAGCATCAGAATTCATCTGCGTCTGCTACTGGTGTTCATCCACGTTTCTCCATGAATAGGAACTTTAAATTTGCCTCTTCCACCAGCGTTTTACATTACCCTCTCAAATGTAAGCTGGATGGCAACCACAGAAATTTAATACACACCAGGACATGAACCATGTCATCTCCATGACTCACAGCAAATTTGTGTTTGGTTCCCTATAGGACTCCCCATGTTTTAACCCTGCCCAGGAGACTTCATGAGGGTTCCCACCACCTGTCCTTGGAGGCCATTAGAATATAAGAGAAAGTGCTTTGGATTAAATATCAGAAAATATTATCTTTGCTCAGTTCCATTTCTCAAAAAAACCCCTGTGATGTTCAGCAGAAGAGCTGCCATCCTAAGCAAAGTTAACTTGCTGTATACAGTCATGAAATTAATTATAATTTCCCTGCTCTCATTCCCTCCAGCCCTCATTTCTCTTACATACACTGCCTTCAGTGGCTAACATAAGCACTTTATTCCATTACAGGAAGCTACCATCCTTCCTCCATCTCACAGAACCAGTAACAGGATTTTCCACAAACATTTTAACCAGTGAACTCAATCCCGTTGCAGTTTCTTCAAACGTGGCTTTTGGAGAACTGTCTGTTTAAGATGCTTCTGAAAAGAATAATAATGGGGTTTTGATTCCTATGCACATCGCTTATAAAGTGTCACCCTCAAAGAGTTGCAAAAGAAAATACAAAGAATTAAACTGGACCTTCACCAGGACCCTTTTTCTGTTCGCTCCTGAATACCACTTCAAATGTCAAGGCATGAACTGCAAAATAAGAAATTAAATGCAGATTGGTAAAAAGCATCATTTCTCTCTCCCAGCTGAGCCTGGGAAAGAAGAGAAGAATTCATATTTACAATGTCATGGCACATCGCATGACCAGATTAAATAATTTTGGGGGTTTCTGGCAGTAATTTGATTTTTTTTTTTCTTGGAGCCATTTCCCTTGTCAAGCAATTATGAAAGAGACCAGCCTGCCACTGAGCTCAAACTGCAACATTAAAAAAGTGATTAAGTATTATTGTTCTTCACGGGAAGCTGTGTTTACAGCGGGATGCTGTTTGTGGTGTTCCGGCTGGGGTTCACCGTGAAACATCTGCACAGGACTGTTTACGCTCCCGCGACACACGAGCGGGTTTGCAGCATGGCTGCAGAGCCTTGGCTTCATTCCTAGAGAGCTTCATGCAGGTGGCGTCCGATAAAGACACCTGACCCTTTGATTTGTCTCTTGCGTCAGTAAGTATACGTTCCTGGGGTGGGAGAGGAGTGTGAATCATAGGTTTAGCTCAAACCTCACGTACGTTTTCTGCCAGCTCAGTCCTTCAGCATCCACCAAAGAGAAAAAAACAAACATTATGGGCTTATGTTTCAGAAACGAAGCATCCAATTAAACAACTCAGTCTTTCCCAAAACAGCAGCTTTTCTCCACTCCAATTATAATCAAGTTCTATTATTTTGAAAAAAAAATAAAAAAAATAACCCCAAACAATTTTGTTTGGTTTTTTGTTTTTAAAGAAATAAGAGAGTCTCAGTAGCTGAACCTAAAACCAAATGGAAGTTGAAGCAGTGGCACAGAAACCCATGGAAATCCAAAGTAACGGTGGCCTTGAGTTTCTTGGTTTAACCCATTCATGCTACGTGTGGCCCATGAGCTCCTCGCTGCCATGGAGATTAGAAATTTCAAGGACTCCTTGCTTTTTTATGACTGCAAGCCAGAAGTATCCTGCATAGTTTATAAGAAAATAGAAAATAACCTGAAGGCAATAGAAAACTAAGATTGTGTGTTAATACAAGACCATAGGGGAGAGGAAGCAGGAGCAAGTCCCAGAGCTCCTTTCTCAGGCATCCTCCTTGGTGAGAAGATAGATCAGCACAAGGCACTAGAATTAAGAGGAAATTTTTACAAAAATGAATGTTCTGTGGAAGAACAGGATGAATTTAAGCAAACGAAATGGAAATGTCACTGTCACAAGCTTGGAGGAACAAGACCGTAGCCAAGACACCAAGCTCAGCAAGGAGCGTGTTGTGTCAACACACAGCTAGGCTGGGTCCCTGCCAAACCAGCCAGAAGGTATCTACACCAAGCTCTCTTGGGTTGGATTATTTATGTTTTGGTATTAAAATCTGACAAATAAACCTAACAATATTCTTGGCAAGACTCCAACGGCAGCAAAAGTGAGTGTTACGTTAACATAAGTCACTACTTACTACACTGCAATAGGCAACAACTCTGTCCAAGGGAAGCAGAAGAGGAGTCCACTGGACAAGCCACACCAGGCAGTGTGAACTGTAGGAGCGAGACTGCCCTGCTTCATCAGGCTTCTTGCAGTGGCTTGGTAGCAACGAGGGAGGGACAGTCAACAACAAAGAGTATGATGAGCAGGATGGGTGAAAAATAATGGAGGTCTTCATAGAATAGGACAGTGGAACTGATTACACAGTTGATGCCACCACACCTCTCGTTGGCATGACTGGCAACCTGAAGTTTGCAAGCTCTTGAGTCACGTCACCTCCTGAGTTCACCAAACCTAGGCTCCACAAGAGGTCCTCTTTTCCTTCCTGCTTCTCAACGGCCCCATGGGGTTCATATACCTGTGGGGGTGCTCGTGTGACTCTCCAAAGACAACGCTCACGTGCAAAAAACATCAACATCTTGCTTTGTGCCATGAAGTCAGAATGCCACACTTACTCCTCCCAAACTTCTCATGCCACAACAGGCCTCTTCTCTGTGGCAGTCTCCAGGGCATGGGAATCCAGATCTTCCAGACCTAGAGTGAGGAAGTGGTCCCATGTATTTCCACAGCTGTCCTAACCAAAATAAGGAATATTCTCCCCCTCTACTCTGCCCTGGTGAGACCGCATCTGGAATATTGTGTCCAGTTCTGGGGCCCTCAGTTCAAGAAGGACAGGGAACTCCTTGAAAGAGCCCAGCACAGGGCCACTGGGGTGATTGAGGGAGTGGAACCCCTTCCTGATGAGGAGAGCCTGGGGGAACTGGGCCTCTTTAGCTTGGAGGAGACTGAGGGGTGACCTTAGTATTGTCTATTAATATGTTATGGGTGAGAGTCAGGAGGCTGGAGCCAGGCTCTTCTCAGGGATGGCAGTGACAGGACAAGGGGCAGCGGGTGAAAGATGGACCATAGGAGGTTCCATGTGAACATAAGGAAAAACTTTTTCACTGCGAGGGTGACAGAGCCCTGGGCCAGGCTGCCCAGAGAGGTTGTGGAGTCTCCTTCTCTGGAGACATTCAAAGCCACCTGGATGCATTCCTGTGTGATTTAGTCTGGGTGATCCTGCTCTGGCAGGGGGGTTGGACTGGATGATCTTTCGAGATCCCTTCCAACTCCTAACGTTCTGTGATTCTGTGATTTCTGGTGATTTCCAAGGGGAATTTCACTTAGCTTTGACCTGAATCCACACACAGACACACACCTGCTCAGTACTTTACAGACATGCTGCTAAGATCTGTGCTGCAGAGATTAGTGTAGCATGACCACAGAGTCCAGGGGAAAAAAAAGGGAAAGGAAAACCATTGAGTCCTTTGGCAACCACACAAAGGACATCCTTTCCTTCAGACCCAAGAACGGGGTTATGATTTGCCATGAAAACAAACCTCACTCTCATAAGGAAGTTGTCAGACAGCAGAAGTGATTTTTCAGTAGCTTTAAGAACAAAGTGGGGAATTTATTTTCTAGGGATTGAAGGTGAGGGAACAGGGTGCTTAGTCCATCTTGGTCAGGAACTTGGTAACTGTTTACTTTGAGACCCTGTGCAAGTTTGTAAACCAGCGTGGCACTGCCAAATCAAACATCTGGGTAACAAACCAGGCCTGTGTCTCACTGTAACGGGAGCTGCAGCTCTCAGTAGGGGATCTTGGTAGCTCCTCTCCAGTAGTCCTGCCAGAATTGGCACACCATTGTTTCCCATGTCCCACTCACCAGCTGTAGATGCCACATACATCCAAGGCATGCAATTTCCCAGATCAGAATGTGACTAAAGCTCCAAGCCCAGAGCTTGTGTCTTCCTGCACCCTGACTGAGAGAACTGAAACGATCCAGGTTACGTTTCCCTTACTACCCCATTCCCCAATCCCAGTTTATTTTAGTTTAAATTTCCTATTTTATTTCCAACCATGGCCACGATAAACTTCCATAAAGCGCCTGTGCTAACCTTAACCCAACAGATATCTTTCAGATACATTCAGCGTGGCTGACCAGACCATGCCATTGCTCACTGAGCCTGTACACTAACATCACTCTCACTTTACAATGATTATGTGTAGTGAAGCCACTTGATAACAACCATTTATAATAAAGTCTTAGGCTGTGCTGCCCATACTCAGCCAGCTCTGGTCTGCAGCATCTTCCTGGGTTCTTCATCCTTTGATTACCTCCAGAGCCTCCAGGAGAGCTGGAGAGAGGCTGGTGCCAAGGGCAGGGGGGCCAGGCCCAGGAGAATGGCCTTCAGGTCCAGGAGGGCAACTGGAGAGGAGCTGGGAGGCAGAAATCCTTCCTGGGGAGGGGGAGGCCCTGGCACAGGGTGCCCGGAGAAGCTGTGGCTGCCCCTGGCTCCCTGGCAGGGTTCAAGGCCAGGTTGGATGGGGCTTTGGGCACCCTGGGCTGGTGGGGGGTGTCCCTACCCATGGCAGGGGGTGGAACTAGATGGTCTTTGAGGTCCCTTCCCACCCAAATCAGTCTGTGATTCTGAGATGCTTTGGCAGGTCTTTATTGTTATTTTGGTCTCTTCAGTCCCATCGATTACAGGAGAACTCAGGAGAACTCGTCCATCCCTCAGGACAAGTTCAGAGGGAGGTACTAAAGCAGTATCAGCAAACAAGTGTGTTTGTGTGTCCTCAAAGGCAAAGCCAGCCAGGCTCCCTCCTGACCAAAATCAGGGGATTCAATCAGCTGCTTCAAGGGAAGCCAGCTCCCCAGTTGGTCTTGTGCGTTGTACATTTACACAGTAGTTTTTGAGAAAAAAAAATCATAGATCAGAGCTTAAACCCTGCCACAGTCACCCATGGACCTATATTGTATATTTTCCTGCAAAAAGAGGAGGCTGTGCTAAGAGGAATTGCATCCAGCCATAGATTGATGTAGTTGAGGGGAAAAAAAAACCAAACCAAAACCACTACATTTTTGAGCATCCAAATCCTCCTCTGGCCCTGTTTTCAGTATGAAGAAATACTAGAAAGTGGGAGTTCAGTACAGGGCTTTGTTAGCGCCTTGCGTCACCGCAGCCCAAATGTGGCTGCAGGGAGAACGCAGAGAGTCGAAGTCCAGAGAGGAAAACAAATATCCCTATTTCTGGGAACGCTGCAGCTACAAGACTTTGTTCTCACTAAACTCGTGCTACTTCCTACTTCTTGTGGTTTGTTCTCATGCTGTTTTTAACCTCTTCTCAAACCCATACAGTATTTCTCTTTCGTGGCCAAAACAAACCAAGGAAAAAACAGAAAACACTGCACATATGAAAAACAATTGAACAGAAACCTTTTCATTCCCAAAAGGATTTTGGCCACAATTTAGGTCAACTCCTTTTTTTTTTTTTTTTTTTCCTTCTTTTTTTCCCTAATGAGTTCACATGTTGCTATTTTAACTTACTACAAAAGCAGCACCGCAGTGAGGAGTAGGTAGCTCTTTTCCAGTTAAATAACAATATTTGCCTGGGGAGGGCAGGGGGAATCAGATAAATTTCTAGCTAGGCAGTCTGTTTTAAAAGTGGTTTTTCTTATCTTATTACTACACCCTCACATGAAAATAAAAAAGGGCCAGATGGGATGAGAAGGGATTTGAGAACATGTAAAACCGATGTGTTTTTCTAAGGCAAATATTTTCTAAGAGCTATTGAAGCAGCACTTCTTTTTCTTGACCCTTCACTCTGGGTTTTCACTTCAGCGGCAGCAGGATCCTGTTCCACGCACACTCCAAAGACCCTTCATGCTCAGTTCTTGCTAGGCTGGGATGTCCCTTAAGAATAGTTAAATTCCCCAGGGCAGAATGCTTGCAGGAGACCACAGAACTGGCTAAGCATCAGAAGAGAGATGGCAATGTGGGACACTTCTTCCTCCCGTTGCAGACTGCTGAAATAACTTATTATTCAAATAACCACTGAATAACTTCTACATTTTGATCTAAAAACAACCCAACTGAGTGAAGATGAACTGACCACGTTCCCAGTGGCAGCAGTAAGACACGTCCACGACGGTAGCTGGAAATAACTTGCTTTTTATTTTTTCCTTCCTGTGACCACCCTTCTCAGCAGATGCTAACAGGAGAAGGGCTGAAAGCTGATGAAAGGAGAGAAGGTCCCAAAGGTGTGACTACAGAGGGAAGAGCGTCTTCTCCAGCCACCTGCCAGGACAAAGAGAAAGGCAATCACAACAGAAACATCTCACTTTTGGCTTGGGATCAGTAATGCTTTACACAGTCCCAGCCTCCAAAAAGGCGCTCCCCCTCCCTTGTGGTGCCCCGATGTGGCTGTTTATACTACAGGCTCTGCTTCTGCTGCTTATTTCAAAACAAACCTTTTGCCATTTCCTGACCAGAAAAGTTGTGCTTCTAATACTGTGCTAGAGACTTTGAAAGTCAAGAGAGTGCTGCTTTCCACTATAAATAGCCCAGGCTTGCTATGACATCTGACTGTGACATTTACTTCAAACGAAGAAAAATAATCTTGAGAGGAAACAAACAAACAAAAAAAGAAACAAAGAATAAAATAAATTAAAAAAAAATAGAACATAATAGTCCCTATATCTCTGGGAGAAATTAATCTCTGGGTAACTTCAAAACTCTTTTCCAGTCTTTGGGACACGTAGGCACCCCATACAAAGTGCCTGATCTGACTCTGGAGGCAGCAGATCTTTTCCATGTGATACACGACAGGAAAATATTATTCCAGCCTTTCTGGGTATAATTTCAAACTATTTCCTGGTATTATTTTCCTGCTCCCAAAAGCCCACGGGTATCATCCCTCCAAGCTGCCTTGACTATGGTTATATCTGCATTTATTTCCCAGAGCCCTGAAAGTAGCAGAATTTTGCATTGATTGGAGTTGAAATCCTCCCACCCCTCAGGTCAGAAGCTGAACACCCCAAGACAAGCATCACGTTTGGGGTCAGGCTGTTGAAAACTTAAAGCAGAAGTGATTCCTCGAAGTATTTTCTGTCATTGGTTTTGTAACCATCCAGGTTTCTAGGCATAAGGCTGAACGGGGATCCCCTCCATGTGTTTAAATACCTGATGGGAGTGAAGGAACATGAAGCAAGGCTTTTCTCAGTGGTAACCAAGGAAAGGGTAAAGATGATGGGCATAAACTCAAAACCATGAGATTCCACTTAAGAACTAGGAAAAAGAATTTTAAAATGAAATGAATGTGCAGGTGGTCCAACACTGCAACAGGTTGTTGAGTTTCCATCACAGGAGTTTTCCAAAACCCCAGCTGGACATGGTCCTGAGCAGCCTGCCCCAGCTGACCCTGCTCTGAGCAGTGGGGTTGGACCAGATGACCTCCAGAGATTCATGCCCAACTCACCAACCACATGAGTGCACGAAGAATCTTTCCCAGCCCTTTGCTATTCAGGTCCTGAGCACCAAGAAGTCTCTTGCAAGGATGGGATGGAGGCCTTCCCATTCTCTCCCTGGAAATTATCTAAGTTACACACAGAGCTTTATTTACTCTGGTCTGGTGAGACCTCACCTGGAATACTGTGTCCAACTCTGGAGCCCTCAGAACAAAAAGGACCTATTGGAGTGTGTCCAGAGGAGGCCACAAAAAATGATCAGAGGGCTGGAGGACCTCTCCTATGAAGACAGGCTGAGAGAGTTGGGCTTGTTCAGCCTGGAGAAGAGAAGGCTCCAGGAGGACCTTATAACAGCCTTCCAGTACCTGAAAGGTGCCTATAAGAAAGCTGGGGAAGAACTGTTCCCAAGAGCATGAAGCGATAGGACAAGGGGTGATGGGTTTAAACTCAAAAAGGGGAGTTTTAGGTTGGGGATTAGGGAAAAGTTCTTCCCTCTGAGGGTGGTGGCCCAGGTTGCCCAGAGAGGTGGTGGAGGCCCCATCCCTGGAGACATCCAAGGTCAGGCTTGATGGGGCTTTGAGCAACCTGATCTAGTGAAGATGTCCCTGCTCACTGCAGGGGGTTGGACTACATGACCTCTAAATGTCCCTTCCAACCTTACACATTCTAGGTTTCTATGAGAATGGGAGATTGAAGAGCAGACAGCAGGTTTGAACTAAAGGGGAAAATGGCTTTCTGGGAACAAAGAGAATTAGGAAAACAGCCCTGAAACAGACTCCACGAAAAGATACCCTGCACATTGCTTGGCTTTGCTGTTAAAAGAAGGCTGCAACATCAAAGAGTAACTTGACAGTTAAGGATTAGCTAGTCTGCAGGAAAAGCCTGGCCTGACCAAACATCCAGCTCAAGTGGTTTTATGCTTACAGAGACAGTCAGCAGCCACGGTGACAGCTATAGGGCAGCTGTGACAGATTCACTGTCATCTCTAGAGACAGCCAGACCATTATGAATTCCATACGTATTATCTTTAAAAAAGCAGCATCCTTAACAGCAATAAAAACCTCTGCAAAGAGACTTCCAGAGTCTTTAGTTAGCCTCTGGTACAGATTGATGCAAAGAAAGTCCCCAAGTAGTGTACGCTACGAGCCTCTGGCCAGTTCTGGGTGACAGCTATGAGAAGATGGATTTCTTACCGTAGAAGCCAGCAATTCCTGAAGAGCCTTTGCTGTAATAAGTTAGGCTTTCATGCTAAGAATTTTAAAGGTTTTAGGAAAAGCTGCATCATGGAGAATTCATGGTAGGTAGTTTGGGCATTTGAACAACACAATTTGATGATCTTTGGAGGTTCCTTCCAACTCACACAAGTCTGTGGAGCCTGAGTCCCAGGCACAGCCCATGAGAGACTGACTGATGTGCCTACCACTCTCTGAAGCGTTCAGTGACAACTCAAAGAACTCAAGGCCCTCATTACCCACTTCCACTTAGGTGATACAAGTATCTTTTCTTCATGACAAAATCCATTCAAATAAAGGCAGCTACAGAAACTGGGACCCCAGAAAATTTCCAAGCAGCTAAAACTTGGAGAGGTGGAAAGCTGAGAAAAACATCAAGATGTTACCAAAAGAAATTATTTTTCCAAAAAGCTGCCATGTACTGGGCAAAACCAAAATTGTACAAAGTTCTGAGTAGCAACCTGATCCGGAGTGGTATTTATTGCATTCCAAAAACAATCCAAGGATCTTAATAATGGTTATAAATATCCCAAGTGTGGGATACAGGGGGACATGGCCAGCCTCTTCTCAGTGTCTGTGGAGACAGGACAAGGGGCGATGGCCTCAAGTTGGAGCACAGGGAGTTCCACCCCAATCTGGGGAAGAACTTCTTCCCAGTGAGGGTGAGGGAGCCCTGGGACAGGCTGCCCAGGGGGTGTGGAGTCTTCTTCTCTGGAGATATTCAAGACCTGTCTGGACGCCTATCTGAGTGAAATGTCCTAGGGAGCCTGCTTTGACAGGGGGTTGGACCCCATGATCTCTGGAGGTCCCTTCCAAACCCTCTGATTCTGTGATTCTGTTACTCTTCAGTCCCCAATGCTTAAAAGCCTCTTAATATCTTTCCTGCCACAAATACTTCAAAGACCCTTTTCTCCACAAATGATGAACAAGGTCCCAGGTATTCATCTTCCTCTTTACAACACTCCAACAATTTTTCACCCACATTGGGTAAAATAGAACCAAAACCACTGCAACCCACCCGAGAGCACCGATCACCTCCACTTGAAAGCCACAGCTCTGTGGCTTGAAAGCCATAGAGGCTTTCAAGGTCCCACCAAGTACTATTTTATTTTTTATGTAGTTTAAAGCTTTAAGATACCAGTGCAACCATCTGGGTTCATTGCCACTACGTAAGGTATGAGGTCACTGGATTTCAACCCACACCCTCTGTGGACGTTGGAGGGAAAAGACTCCAAATGACAGAGAAAGTGACACTCCTTGGAAACCCTAATCATCCTCAATATTCCATTGACTCTTCCATAGAGTCACTGAATCTTTAAGGTTGGAAAAGACCTCCAAGATCCAAATCCAACCATCTGTCCAATACCACCATCTCAACTAAACCATGTCCTGAAGTGCCACGTCTCCATGTTTTTGAACTTTCCCAGTTTCCATTCCTGTGCCTCTATGAAAATATCCTTAATGAGAATTTCTTTTCCATAAGAACCCACAAATACATATTAAGGCACTTCTTTCCTAACTTTGTCTTTGATAAATGATGTTAAACTCTAAATCTGTTAATTGAATTTCTGCTGGAAGAAACCAGATTTCACAGATTTATCTGGGTGGACTTTGGGTCAGGGGACTAAGCCCCATTGCAAGGAAGGAAATCTTGCACAGGTGAAGAAGTTAGGAACTGTTCTTCATGGTTTACATCAGGCATAGGGAAAGAATCACAGAATGATGGGGATTGGAAGGGACTGAAAAATCATCTAGTTCAACCCCCTGCCAGAGCAGGATCACCTAGATTAGATCAGAGTGTCCAGTTCTGGGCTCCTCACCATAAGAAGGACATAAGAGGTGCTGGAGCCAGGCTGGGGAAGGGGCTGGAGGGCAAATCCTCTGAGGAGCAGCTGAGGGAGCTGGGGGTGTTGACCCTGGAGAAGAGGAGGCTGAGGGGAGACCTTATCACTGTCTACAGTTACCTGACAGGAGGGTGCAGAGAGGTGGGCAATGGTCTCTTCAGCCAGGGGACAGGAGATGGGACAAGGGGAAATGGGCTCAAGCTGTGCCAGGGCAGGGTCAAATTAGATGTTAGGAAGAAATTTTTTACTGAAAGAGTTGTGAGGGCCTGGAACAGGCTGCCCAGGGAGGGGGTTAAACACCATCCCTGGATGTGTTTAACAGATGGGTAGATGAGGTACTCAGGGATCTGGTTTAGCACAGGACAGGAACAGTTGGACTTGATGATCTTAAAGGTCTTTTCCAACCTTGTGATTCTGTAACACAAGAACATGTTCAGGTGGTTTTTGATTATCTCCAGAGGAGACTCCACAACCTCTCTGGGCAGCCTGTCCCAGGGCTCTGCCACCCTCACAGTGAAAAAGTTTTTCCTTATGTTCACATGGAACCTCCTGTGCTCCAGCTGCACCCGCTGCCCCTTGTCCTGTCATTGGGTGTTACTGAGAAGAGCCTGGCTCCATCTTCCTGACACTCACCCTTTACATATTTAGAATCACAGAATGGTTTTGGTTGGAAAGGACCTTCAAGGTCATCGAGTCCAACAATCTATCCAGCCCTGCTAGGTCCAACACTAGACCATGTCACCAAGTATATCTACTTTTCTTTTAAACACCTCCAGGGCTGGTGACTCACTCACCTCCCTGGGCAGCCTGTGCCAGTATCTGACAACCCTCTTAGGAAAGAAACTTTTCCTAATATCCAACCTAAACATCCTCTGATGCAACGTATTTATAGGCATTGACGAGGTCACCCCTCAGTCTCCTCTTTTCCAGGCTAAAGAGACACAGCTCCCTCAGCCTTTCCTCCTAAGGAAGATGTTCCACTCCATCACCTCAGTGGCCCTGTGCTGGGCTCTTTCAAGCAGTTCCTTGTCCTTCTTGAACTGAGGGGCCCAGAACTGGACCCAGTATTCCAGATGTGATCTCACCAGGAGAGCCAGTCCCAAGCCCAGCACAGACTCAAAGGTGATACACATACTTTTTCTCCCATACAGGCAAACCCAGAAACAGCACCATTTTTCTCATTCATTATCTTAAATTATGATCTTTTTCTCTGCCAAGCTGAAACCATCTGCCTTTGCAGCAAACCTATGGGGATGCATAACCACCTTCATCCTCGAGACCCTCAGACCGCAGGAACTATTTATACACTAGAGAGGAAAAAAAAAACCCAACAACAAGAAACAACACATAATTTCCCTGGCTTTTGATGCATTTTTTTCAAGTTCAGTTTTGGTTTTTTTAAATCTATTTAGTCATGCATTCTGTTCAAAGGGTCCTCCACGTGTAAGATGACACAACAGCAAGCTGCTTCTGCTCTTCTATTTTACCCTGAAATTTCAAAAGCTCTTTTCATCAGTGGGAGAAGGTCTGAGGACTTTCACCTCGAGGGTTAAGTCTTTCTGGAAAGCACATAGTCCTCTACTGTCGCACACATTTTAAAGTCACATAACTTGTCCCTTGCTTCAGTACTTCCCCTCACTTCATTTCACTATCCCAGCATCCTTTCTTGAACACTCACATATTATCATGGTGCCCAAGCACCTGTGCTGAAATGCTGAAACGCTGAAATACTGAATTCAAAGTGACTCTTTAATGCCGTTTTCCTTGCTCTCCAATTCATCCACAGCTTCCTGCTCAGTTAACAAGCTCCAATTATTACCTGCCAATTCCCAGCACTGAAGAATATCAGCACTGCTCCTCATCTTCCTTCTACTCTAAGGAGGGACATCAAAGTTATTTCAGGAAAGATGATGTAGCTGATTAGGGAGAAGGGATATGCAAATGTTATCTTACACACTATTTTTAGCGGCTCAGTGGCATTTCAAGGCGGGGAGGAGTGGATACACGGCTGCAGGAGGATTAAGTAAGCACCCCAGGGATAGGTATGAAAATCTGCCCATCAACAGGGCAGGATAAGGAACAGGAAGTGCTGCCTGGAGTTCCTGAGAAGGGGGAAAAGGCCAAAGGCTCTGAGCATGTCTACTTACAGCTGTCCTCAAAAACCAAGGAAAAAGGAAAAAAATTCAACACCTCCACCCTAATTTTTAGCATTTCAAGAATGTATTGATTACGAGTCCTTTTTCTAAAATTTCTTCCATGACCCCCAGATACTCCCACCAGGTACTTCAACTTGCCAACTGAAAGCAATTACCTCACGGAGCCATTACCTACCGGCTTTCGTGGTTTCAAGACGTGTACTGTCTTCAAGGAACTGTCAGGTAGCTCAGTGTAGCTGTATGTATCTTTGCTGTTACATCATCGCTAAAGATGCAAAATACTGGAATAAACTGGACCAGAACTCAAGGAATTAGTGTCAAATACCTTCCAGTCCCTGAAAGGTGCCTGTAGGAAAGCTGGGGAAGAACTGTTCCCAGGGGCATGGAGTGATAGGATGAGGGGTGGTGGTTTTAAACTAGAAAAGGGGAGATTTAGGTTGGGTATTATAAAAAAGTTCTTCACTATGAGGGTGGTGGATCCCTGGCACAGGCTGCCCAGAGAGTTGGTGGACTCTCCATCCCTGGAGACATTCAAGGTCAGGCTTGCTGAGGTTCTAACCAATCTGCTCTATGAAGATGTGCCTGCTCACTGCAGAGGGTGGGACTAGATGACCTTTAAAGGTCCCTTCCAACCTTACACATTCTATGATTCTTTGAACTCACCTTATGCCATTTCTTGGTATCCCTTTTTGACTGTAGAGAGCATAGACATCCACCGAAACCGTAACATAAAGGCAAAGTTCTCTGGCAAAAGGACCTAAGAAAAATCTTGCTCTACTTCACATTCTCATGTCCTTTCAGTCCTAAACACATCAGAGACATTTGGAATACTGCAAGACCCCAGGTGACAGTGAAAATTTGATGTGGGATGGAAGAACCGCCTATCATGGGCTTTGGTGTATGGAAAACACTACACCTTACGCTGGCATCTGCAAAGCACAATGCTGTCAAATCCCACCAGCAGTAAAAATTTGTATTAAAGAGCTTTTTCCTCATTCTTTAGTAACAGGGAACTTTCAGGGCTTGGATTGTCACTATTGTGGGTCGTGGTTATTTCTACCAAAACAAGAGTAGCAGCTGCCAAGCAACTACCATAAGTTGAATGGCACACTGGTAGGTTCTGCGTTTGGGGTCTTTTTGACTAGAGGAAGCAATATGGTATGTTTCATTTCATATATATTATTCTCTTCCATCCTGAGCACTAAGTATGGCAGAAACCAAACCAAATCTATTCCAACATAAAGGTAACACAAGGTTTCCCACCCCACTACTCCACCATTTACATGTTGGAATTTCTCCATCACAATAAACTATGTTATTTTAGAATTAATGCTGATGGAAATTAAAACAGAAGGGGTTAAGATAAAAAAAAAAAGCAGTATATGAAAGGTGCAAGGCCTTAATTTAGAGGAGAACTGAGGTTAGATGAAAAACCAAGAGCACCATCTAGGGGTTACTGAAGTTCTTACACGGGGAGTACTCGGGACACATAAGCAAGGTTTTAGGGTTTGTATTTTTAGTCTTGACTTACTCTAGTTGGGATTTAATCTGAACTACAGGTAAAATCAGGGCTTTAAAAAAAAAAAAGACTGACGCAAAAAGCTGTATTAGACTTTGGATGAAATCTACTTACAGTAGTACTTTCAGCACCAAAAAGTGGGCAGTTAGGCTGATAGATGTATATACAATGAAATGATATGTCAAAGTCTTAAAATGCTCAGTTATTTATAATGAAATCTATACAAAACAGTTAAAAACGTGTTTTTCTATATACATTTGGAGAAAAAAAGAAAAAAAGAAAAAAAGTATTGTCTTCATTAGCAGAATGTATTAAAACTGGTTCTCTTATCCCAACCGAACCCAAACCTCTCTCTGTGGCTTGTAACCATCACAAAACCCCACAGTATTGCTTCGACAAGCCGAGTCGTAAGGCTGATTTTCTGAAACCTACTGCTGTATACCAATTTTAAGTTTAAGCTTCCAAAAACTGTTGCTTTAAAAACAGCATGTAAGAGTAAAATACAGGGTTTTTTTGTTGGGTTTTTTTTTTTTAAAAGCCTTAGCTCACTTCTAAATCCGGAGGTTCAACTTTGAAAGATGTTGAACCAGTTATCCCCAATTTTGACAAAAAACTGATTTATAGCAAAATACATCTTTTCCCCCTCCTCACCCTGCCCCAACCCTGTTTGTATGAGGATTAGCACACCTGCCTGTTTCACAGGAACTTTTTCAACAACTTGGCCTCAACTTTACATTTTATATTTAAATAAATAATCAAAGGTTAACTAAAGTACATGAGCATTTCCTAGGCTTATGGCACAAAGAAATGCCTCAATACACCGTTACCCTACTTCTCATAAAGCATGAAAACAAAAAATCCACTAGCAAATCCACTTTGCTACCAGTTAAGTGATTTTTGCTTCTTTCCAAACATTCACCAACAAGAATTATAAAAAAATAAACTATATTTTTTTTAGGCTTATGAAAAAATCTTAACTCTAAGTGAGCACAAGTGCAAGAAAGCGAACCAATTCCAAAATTCCTGGGGCTTTTCCAGCACTGTCAGAGACACTTTTTTTTTTTTCTCTCACATGCTATTTAAAAATACAAATATTTATTAAACATTCTCTTTTTTTTCTTTTTATCTTTTTTTTTTTTTTTTTGTTTTTGCTCAACAGCTAACAAAAAGACACAGCAAAGTAACGATCCCTTTTTCACTGAAATCTCAGTATCTGGGCAAGGGTTTCAATAGCACGAGCTGTAGAATTCACTGCAGATTTGCTTTTTGAACAGGAGTACATTCCACTGTCACAGGTTTACTGAAATCTCAGTAGCTACACCATTTTTTCCTCCTTTTTTTTTTTCCTCCTTTTTTTGAAACAATTTTTTAAGATGCAGCTTTTGCAATACCGTCTTGTTAAACACACTGATGCTTCAAGGGTCCAATGAACAACTCTAACAGGCAAAAGTGCTCTAAGACATCACAAAACAAGGGCATCTTGGATACTCAAAATCCCAAGATATTTTAAAGTGCACTCCAGTGTCCCAATTCCTTAGGATTGTTCAGCAGAACTTCGAGAGGGGCTGGGCTCAGTGCCGTCCTCAGTGCTACTGTCCACATCTTGCTCCATTGCTGTCTCCTCATCGTCGAGGCGCTGACTGGTGAAGTTGTTGAGCTCCAGGAGCCCGCTGGGTTCCACTACCACATTGGAGCTGGAGTGACAAGGTATGGAATAGTGAGGGATAGTCTGAAAGAAAGAGCAGAATTAAGTCTTAACAGGCAGTTTTCACAGGGAAAGACATCCGTGCAAGCGCAGGCATTCATGGAAAAGGGATGTTCTCTTTCCAAGAGCAAGGTTTCCCCTAGCTGAAGCCCACTGCATGTTACAGTAGAATCATAGACTGGTCTGGGTTGGAAGGGACCACAAGGATCACAGAGTTCCAACCCCCCTGCCACAGGTAGGGAAATTACATGAGCTAAAGCTTTAGGCACCCTCTTGCTGTGTTAGGTTGTGAAAGATAAAATCTGAATCAATTTGCTCTTAGGGAACTGATCTTGGACCTTGACCCCTCACTCAACGTCTGTGACAGCATAACCAAGCAGCTGAAGAAACAATGCCCACCATTCCTCAAACACAAAGCAGAGAGAATACTAATTCCAGTCTTATCTTTTCCTTATTTTTTTCATACAAGAAACTCAGCTATAAGGAGGAGTTAAGTTTTTGGATAAAACACAAGCTCTGGCCCTGCTCAGAGCTGCAGCATCAGAGGCTGAGGAAACACAACGGGTCTAAGCTATTTATTTCCATTTGTATTTTCTTAAGTTATAGAAACTATATGTACAGTTTTTATGCAGCTGAAATTTAGGGCAGTATTTTACTTTTGAAACAAAGATACTCACAAGGATAAACAACACAAATTCTGAAAATATACAGGTTGGAAGCAATATAGAAAGCTACCTTTGTCTATTTAGAGAAACAAGGACTAAAAATGAATATAAAAGCGATTTCTACAAAAGCAAAGTTAGCAGCAATGAAGATTTTTACAAAGTAGTGTGAAAAACTTGTAAGCTCTATATGCAGATTATTTCCCACATCAGAAGCATTTTCACCATAACACAAATACAATACATGAAAAAACATTACACTGTGCCAACCTGTCTACAAGGATTCACATTATACCTTTACAAGCCCTCGGATTACCTAACCCACTTCCTCAGTTGGCATTATGGCCACATATATTACATCACAGAACACCATATTTAAGACAACAGAATTAATTAAAATCTCAACCATCAGTTAGGCAATGCTCAAGGTATTTAGTCTGAAGATCAATAGCAATTTTATCTCAGAAGTCAAAAGACTGGCTCTAAGTGTCCTTCAAATTTTCTTCTGACTCCTGAACCTTCCCAGCAAGCAGAACCCCACTACTTTATTTTTCCCTGTTATTTTATACTCAGAGGCAATATTAATAGGTATCACAAAAAAATCTGGACCATAGCTCCATAGTAAGTGTTGAAGGTCATGCTTTTAAGCATTTCAAATAAACGTACTTTGTAAAATTAGATGAGCTTGATTTGTTTCTTAAAAGAAAGGAAGATGCTGAGGACACTGTGAATGATACGGTGCTGGAGAAATTCGAGCTCAACTTAAGAATTACACACTGTGAAGTAGCAATCCATCACAAGCACAAGAGCAGAAAAAGAACTTAAAACTGGGGAAAACAAAAATACTGGAATATCGTTCAGTTGCTATCATCACATTAGACAAGAGTTTGCTCTGCTCAACCTTTGCTTTATTTGCTCTGGTCTTCTCTTACCTGGATAACAATTTCTGATGAGCTCTCTTCAGCTTTCTTTTGTGATATATTCTGAATGTGTATAAACTGGTTTGTTGCAGGCGTTCCTTGCGCATCGAGTTTCCTCTCTGTTAAAGCAGGACCAACAGCAGGAGGACTTGAACTGGATTCCGTACACGTCTGTTGCTGGGGGATGGAAGTTGGCGTCATCCCTACCGCAGTCACCCTCGGCACCTGGGTACAAGGTGACGACTCTGCTTCGCTAGCGAGTTTACTAGTGGAGGACATGGCCTTGTTTGGGGAATCCACTATCGTACGTTCTATGTTTGTATCAATCTGAGCTTCCACCATAGACACTCTCAAAATATCCGCTACTGCTGTCTTCGCGGATGCCTGCGTGGGAAATAGGCTGGTAACTGGCAATGCCAGTCTGGGCACAGAACTGCCACCTGCTACCTTTGAAACAGAAGGAGGCTGACGCCCCTCAAAAGTTATCTTTGTAACAGTGGATCCTTGCGTTATAATTGGATGCTGCACCTGAAAATCAAATTTTTGTTGTGCATGTTACAGCTACATTATTTAGTATTTATTTATTATTAATATTATTGAAGAATCTAATCAATATTTCCAAGGACAGTATGGCACAAATAACATACTCGCTATCAGGAAGACAGTTGAAACTCAGTGTTTTAACAAAGGAATTAGCAATGATATGGTAACAGTTAATCGAAGCCTAGGGAAAAAGCAGCTTTTTAGGCTGCTAGATAAGGATTGTAGCAGTATAATACCACAGCAGCCTCCTTTTCCTTTGGGATTTACATCCCCATGTGATGTTTGTTAACCTGCTTGTTTTTACATTACTCCTGAAAGGGCCCAAAAAAAAAATATTTTTTAAAAAAATTTATTCTTTTCTGATGTTAAAAAAATATTTCTCCACGTTCCTCAGTCTTTTACATTTTGCCCTCCCCAGGAAAATCAGATCTCTCCTGTACATAAAAGTCATATAGCTTCAGGAAGATGCAAACTACAAAGGAAGACGTACAATGGAGAACCTTAGGAGACTGCAGTGTATTCATTCATCTTTATTTTCACAGAAATAAAGTGTGCTACGGGAACGGAAATTAATAACGTGGCCTATCTAAAAATTAAAAGAAAATAATTAGGGACAAATTCCATGCACCAGTGGTGGCAGAAATTCCTAAAAACTGTCCAACAAAACATGTTTTGTGAGCTCTATGTATTATTTTTTTTCCCCTTTTAACATGTGCTTCTCTTTCCTAGTGGCAACCTTCTGATGGGGTCATTAATACCAGCGGAATGAGGAGTTCTCTCTTGCCAGGACAAAACACTGCTACAGCAACACGGTTGGTGGTTTTTTTGGGGGTTTTTTGTTTGGTTTTTTTTTTCCTTGAACAGCGATGTGTATTTTGCATGCTATCAATATTCCGTTACCTGGCTTGCTGGCTGTTTCTCTGAAGAGGCAGGTAGCTGCATTTGACTCTGGGGGGTTGGGGTTGCACGTAGATTTTTTGTGCCGTTGGTGCCTGTTGCAATTTGGGCAGCTGCTGCGTGGTTTTTACTGCAAGCACCTGTACTACAGTTTGCTGTGGCTGTGCCACTAAGGTAGGGAGTTGCCTTTCTTTGGCCATCATGTGGTGTGGGGGGTGCTGTGCATCTGGTTTGGTCTGTGCTTGCTCTTGCTGCAGAGGGGTTAGCTTTTGATGTCTTATAGAAAGCTGGGGCATTTGTGGGAGTTTGTGCTGGATTTGATCAGCCTGCAGGTGGATTGTCTGCTTCTGCTTAGTCTGGAAACACTGCAGAGTTTTCACTTGCAGTTGAGTCTGTTCCAGCTGTGGCTGACTCAGTTTTTGCTGTTTTTGTGCCTGCGATTGTGTCAGGGCAGATCTGTAAAACAGGCCGGTCTGAGGATCTAAGGTGTCCATCTCTTCCACTTCTCCTTCCTCAGTTCCAAGTTGTTCGCTGTGTTTGGTAAATGCAGTGTGACTGCTTAAGGCCTTAGTAAGAAGAAATTAGAGCAAGTTAGTAAAGGAAATATAAATTGTAAGAATGCACTATCTAAAAATATTTCAACTGGACTGCCTGAACTTGTTTTAACATTACAGACCCACAACTCAAGTATAAAAAGATACCCTTACACAGAGTTTCCACAATATGTAAGCAATCAATAGCTGTTCTTATCATGTTTAAAAGCAGTACATCTCTATGTGATGGCATTACTTGCATAACTAATCCTCAGAGGAGATTAGCTACCTCACGTGTGTCAGACTAAGGTTGAAAACCCCCAAGGTTGCATGGCAGTTGGATATGAAGCAGCAGAGATCAGCAGGTGGCTGAACCAGTATCTCCTCATTAAAGCCAGAGTCTCTCTGCACAATAAATTCTTATTCTGCCTCTTGAGAGCCTAGTCATCTCCATGATTTCTTCTGCAGCTCCCCATATTCCTACAGTCCACCCTATTTTGGCAGAGATCCTCTCCTCCTTCCTTCCTCAAAATTTTAATGCAATTTTTCCTGGGCATTGCACAAACTGTGATTTTGCAAGGAATCTGAGGAAGAGATCTATGCTTTGCACATCATGGTATAAATGCATTAATAAATCACCTTAGTAAGATGAAGCAACATACTCAAACAGCTGTAAAAATATGTTGCCTGCAGTGGGTTTATAACCCTAACCCAGTACTGTCTTGGTCCACAGCTGGAGTTCTCCAAGTTAAAGCCCTGCAGAGTTGAGCTGGCCTCAAACAAAGGCAGTGGAGTGGCTTGAGTGGGATTCCACTACAAGCTACACTGTGTGTTTGACGGGTTTGGGATCCTTGCAGTGCTGATCTAAATATGATTTTACTTTTTGATTCTATGACACTGAGTTGGGTGGGAGGGTTGATCTGCTGGAGGGTAGGAAGGCTCTGCAGAGGGATCTGGGCAGGCTGGATCAATGGGCCAAGGTTCAACAAGGCTCAGTGCTGGGTCCTGCCCTTGGGTCACAACCACCACCCCACCACCCCACCCCCGAAGCGCTACAGGCTGGAGGCAGAGTGGCTGGAAAGCTACCTGACAGAAAAGGACGTGGGGGTGTTGTTTGACTCCCAGCTGAATGTAAGTCAGCAGTGTGCCCAGGTGGCCAAGTCAGCCAACAGCATCCTGGCTGGTGTCAGCAGTGGTGTGGCCAGCAGGACCAAGACAGGGACCAACTCATGTCCTGGGCACTGGGGAGGCTGCACCTTGAGTGCTGGGTCCAGGTTTGTGCCCCTCACTACCATAAGGACACTGAGGTGCTGGAGCATGTCCAGAGAAGGGCAGTGGAGCACAGAAGGTTCTGGAGCACAAGTCTGATGGGAGAGGCCGAAGGAACTGGGGTGGTTCAACCTGGAGCAGAGAAGGCTGAGGGCAGACCTGATCATTCTCTACAACTGCCTGGATGGAGGATGTAGCTGTTGGGGGTGGGGGGGCGAGGTGTGTGTGTTGGTCTCTTCTTCCAAGTAACCAGGAAGAGAGGAAATGATCTCAAGTCGTGCTGGGGTGGGGGTTAGGTTCAATATTAGGGAAATATTTCCTCACCAAAAGGGCTGTCAAACACTTGTCCAGGTTGCCCAGGGAAACTGTGGGAGTCCCCATCCCTGGAGGTACTTAAAAGCCATGTAGTTGTGGTGCTTAGGGACAGGGTTTAGTGGTGGACTTGACACTGCTGGGTTAACAGTTAGAATCGATGATCATAGAGGTGTTTTCTAACCTAAACAATTGAGTGACTATTCACAAACTAAAAACCTCAAATGAAAAAGATGCTGTGCACTCTGTGTACTGACTGGATTCTGATTCAATCCTCTCCCCTCTAACACCAACAGAATCTAAAGACCCTAGGCCATTGCAGTACAACACAGAGAAGAAAGCAGCTTGTTGCTGCTGAAGAGATGACACACAGACAGCATGTACTCACCTAGAAAGCACAGTCTTTTCCACAGTGGCTGTCAACACCTCTTACTTAATAGTCTCAAGTAATCTCATTAACTGCTATTTTTTTCTCCCACCACCCTCACCACTGAAACAGGCAATATTAAAATTCAGTGATTAATTTTCCCTTCCATATCATATTTTCAAGCCCATGTCCTATATAATTCACCCAACCTACAGCTGTTTAAAGACTGTTGGGAAAAGAAAGGGTACAACCTGCTGCATGATATGGGTAATTGCTCCTGTGGAGGACGCAGGGATAGATTTCACCACGACAGAAGTCTGCGTTGCCGTCTGCGACTGAGCCACATGCTGCAGGAGAGTCCTCTGAGGCTGGGATGACTGCTGGTGGGGCTGGGACCGATGGCTGACTGAAAGTAAAGAGGTCAGTGGCACTTCTCCAGAACTAACTGCAGTAACTTCAACTATTCACTTTGCACTTAAGCTTCAACTGAAAGCATGTATGAGTGAAATAAAGATCTGAGTAAGAAAAACATCTTTTACTCTATGTTAACTTTAACCTTAAAGTATAGATCTGTTCTGAGAAGCCTCTTAAAGTAGTTAACTCGGGGGTTTTTGGCTTTCTTTCTGTTTCTGAAGTAATCACACTCCGGACAAACCTCCTCTGCTCTACCTCTCCCAACACACCAACTTTGCAAGCAGATTTCCAGTTGGGTTCCTTGTACCACACCAGCATAACAGTGTAGATAGAGCACAAGTTACTCTGTGGTTTTTGCACTGTTAGAAGCACCTGCACAATCAACTGCAATTGAGAACAGCAAGCCCTTCTCAATGAATTTCTACCACTGATAAACAGCAAGAAACATTCTCCAGAACACAGGATAAATCTGTAAGATTAGCAATTAGAAAATGTTTGGGTATTACAAAAGCAAGTGATGTTGATTAGAATTATGCAGCAAAACCCAGAGGCCTTGTCATGGGTGATTTTTTAGAACAGGCCCATGTGTTACGGAGCTACGGTGATGGCTCTGTAATTAAAGACTGGATTGACAGAGAAATTATCTCCTGATGAGAAAATAAACCCACCAC
This sequence comes from Hypotaenidia okinawae, assembly GCA_027925045.1. Taxonomy (NCBI): domain Eukaryota; kingdom Metazoa; phylum Chordata; class Aves; order Gruiformes; family Rallidae; genus Hypotaenidia; species Hypotaenidia okinawae. The sequence goes on from BSDF01000001.1 coordinate 213,844,722, forward strand.
AAACCATTCTACACTGCAGTCATTGATAAAACATGAGTTTCAATTACTTTCCTCTCCATAGTAGGATGTAAATATTTGCTTAACATTTTAGTCACAGAATAATTAATAACTGAAGGAGAACAAGCAAAGTTTAAATTCTGTTGTAACATAAAGTTAAAAACTCTTTAGTGACCTTCCTAAATGTTTAAAGAAATGTCATATTTTTAATTAATATGATAACTTTACTTTCCCACTCCAAGAAAGGAGAGTTGGATTATATCAATACCAGCCTGCATGCTGTGCCAGATCAGTCATGGATATCCCCCTCCCCAACAGTTCCTGCACAATTGAAAGCTTCATTTAGAAATAAAGTTTCTAACCTATATGGTTGTGTAGATACTCTTCTGAATGTGACCCAATACAGTGTTGTCTTCCTGAGTCTGCAGATAGACAAAAAAAATGGTGACACAAAGATGTGTGAACCGCTCCCTCCATCTCACGAGGAAGCACAGGCTGAATCCCAGCTCCCCTATAGACTAAAGTGAGCCTAAATCCTTTGATCTAGGCACATGCAGGAGATTTCATGACAGATTAGAGACCATTTACTATGTTACTGCTGAATTTTTAGCAGAAAAAAATATAGCTACGTGGATTACTGATGAATCTTGAGAAGGAGAAATTAAAAGAAAAGCTCATATTACCTGCATTCCCTGGCAGTGTTCACAGAAACTGGGGCAAGGGACAAAAATCTAAGAGCAAAATAACCAGTTTTGTGCTGTAGCAGAATGCTGCTCTTCAACCCACAGCAGCCTGCATTTCACTGGTAGATTGCTGTATATCCAAAGTTTGTAAAAATCCCAGTATTTCAAAACAGTAATCACAGCTCAAGGAAATCTTTGACTTCCATACTTTCTATGGCTTCTAAGATGCAGAAAAGGACTTCAGTCTACAAAGACACTGACTATTAATTCCTATTTTCCCTGCAAAGGGTCTTACTTTAAATCAGCTTTTACAGTAAGACCCAGCAGAAACTGGAACTTTGAACTGAAGCCCAAATGCACAGTATCTGTGTCAGTGAAGATTACTGTTAATTGGAGATCACTTTAACACTATTGTAATTTTGAGCTTGTTTTAAAAAAGATCCAAGGGAGCAAAGATTCAATACTGAAGCCATGTATAGTAAGATTTTAAAAAAGAATAACAATAACATCCCACCCAGCTCCAATTTTACATAACTTAAATTATACAAGGGATGGAAGCAAGGGGAGGAGGTATGGAGCAGGTAAATGGAAAATTAAAATACCAGATTGGACACTTAACACTACAAAACACTGGTGTTATAGATATGTACTTGTACAATTTAATACAATTAAGTTTTATTCCTCTGTTCTAATGTGGGTTTTTCAACACGATTTGGAAAATGAAAGCAAAATAAAGTAGGGAGAACAATAATGTGGAGTTAAGAAAACAGCTAATTGGATCTTCTCACGTATGGGAAGCAGCTCACACCTACTGTTCTGGGGTAGTAGGGAGCATCAGAGAGATAAGGCAATCAAGGACTTACACAAAACAAACAGAGAGGAGGAGGAAAGAATTTTAAAAAGTTCAAGAGCTGAATCCCAACTGTAATTTCAACTTGTGTCATTCATGTGTTTAAAAAGCACAATTTTATCAGTTCAAACCCTTCTAGCAAATGAAGAAACTGGGGACTGCATTAGCAAGCTAAATGCACATCTGGCTTAAAAACCCACTTTGTCCTCCTAAGAATGTAACATTTTTGAGTTAGTTTAACCAACATTTGGGTTAAACTAACTCAGTCTTGACCCCTCTCGTTAGGTACAAGAAGTAGTAGACCGTTCCTCTAACTTCATTTTCTACTTTTTCCTTACAAAACATTTTCCTTAAAGACAAGCAGGACAGCCTACATGAGATCAGGGAAGAGAAAATCTGTTTAACTAGAATGTCTTGAAGCAACAACATTCTGTTTCAGTTAGAAACATTCTCCACTACGCCCCAGAAAAGCAGATGCAATCTGTCCCCTGCACAGGGTCTGAAGAGTGGAAGAAAAGACTCATTTCCTCCACAGCAAATTATAGTGAAAACATAAGAACGAAAACACATTAAGACAACTCCCAAATTAAGTCCTCAGACTTCAACCACAAACCCACCACCACGCTACCAGAGTCACTTACCAGTTGTGATGTATTCAGCAACTAATTCAGACTCTACTACAGCGATTGAAGGACTTTCTGGAGAATGCTTCTTTTCTTGGGTCATCTGGATTGGGACAGCCATTTGGCTCAAGTCAATTGTAGGCTGCCTTGGCTTTGATTCTAACTTTTCCTTCACTGCTTTGGAAGGAAAGAAAAAAAATAAACCTCTGATATATAAACCTCCAAAATAAGATAAACATCCAACATAAATGTAAAAGTTTGATTAAATAGATAATAAGCATTATGTAATAGATTTAAACTGCCACAGGAGAAGATAGAAATGAAGCTGATTCAAGATAAGTGCTCCTGAATCACAAAACTTATTACTAACTGCTGCTTAAGCAAGCAATAACCTTTGAAGTTATCCTACAAAACCACGTGTGTTTGCACACCTGTTGTCTGCTGAAGTTCCAGCAAAGCTTTTATGGTGGAAGTAGCTGACTGAGATTCACTGGATACATCCTGGTAAATTATTGTAGGGCTTGTGTCCACAGCGATTTCATGTTCTGACCAATCTTGACTTCTTGAAGCAATCACATGGACTACGGGCTGAGAGTCTGTTTATAAAAGAACAAAGGCACATCAAGTCAACACAGAAAACATTTTGGGTTGGAGGTCTCTTGTTCCAACTTCTTGTTTTAAAAGCAAGGCTGTTGCATCTCCAAAGCTTTTTAAAATTTATTGAGAATCACAGTGCAGACCAACAGTTACAGAGTTACAAAGAAAGGGGGACTGAAAGGCACATAAGCACACGCCTTCCACTGAGGGCATTTGTTCTCATCTGATTCAGTGCTACACCCTATCATTACATTGATGAGGCCACACATTGAGTGCTGGGTCCAGTTCTGGGCTCCTCACCATAAGAAGGACACTGAGGTCCTGGAGTGAGTCCAGAGAAGGGCAACCAGGCTGGGGAAGGGGCTGGAGGGCAAATCCTCTGAGGAGCGGCTGAGGGAGCTGGGGGTGTTCAGCCTGGAGGAGGCCGAGCGGAGACCATATCACCACCTACAACTACCTGACAGGAGGTTGTAGAGAGGTTGGTGATGGTCTCTTCAGCCAGGGGACAGGAGATGGGACAAGGGGAAATGGCCTCAAGCTGTGCCAGGGTAGGTTTAGATTAGATATTAGAAAAAAATTCTTTCCTGAAAGAGTTGTCAGGGCCTGGAACAGGCTGCTCAGGGAGGGGGTTGAGTCACTTTCCCTGGATGTGTTTAAAAAAAGGTTAGATGAGGTACTTAGGGAACTTAGGTACTTAGGTTTAGCTTAGGATGGGAATGGTTGGACTTGATGATCTTAAAGGTCTTTTCCAACCTTGTGATTCTGTGATACTCCTAACCAATTTATGCCCTATTATTTATCCACCACCACCACACAGCTGCAACTATATCATGGCTTGAAGCCACGGCAGCATCCCCATCAAGACTGCATGTCTGATGTATGTCATTGTGCACATATATTTACCCATAAAAGGTCCAAAATTTATGTTGGTTACACAACAGCTTTCTGTCATGCAATGAAGAGATTCAGGAAAGTGTGCAACAGAGCATAGGCTGTCAACACCTCCCTAAAACTGCTACACTGCCTGCCTCTAGCAGAGTCCCCCAAAAGAGGGAACAGGTTGCAGGCCACAAGCATTATAACAGCAAGTCAGAGCCCAGGAAGAAACAGTTATCTCTACTTTTCACATAGGAAATCAAGTAAATAGATAAATAAAGCCATAAAGGAAGTGAATAATGACACTCTGCCAACAAACTGGGTGGAAACCTGTGCTAAAAGAAGACACTGAGTTACACAAAACTAGCTAGTGTGGTTGGGAGACAGTCCATTTGTATTTTGCACAATGTGAATACACACCTTGGGAGCTCTGGGAGGACTCTGTAGAAGAAGAGCTGCTATCAGTGTAGGTTTGTGGTTCTTCTTTCACTTCTGGGAGAGATGAGTTTCCTGTCTCTGTTACCCTTGATGCCTGCTGTAATGTTTCGGTCACCAACTGCCTTGTCTGTTCACTCACAACTGTAGCTTGAAATGTCACTGGCTTTGGTTTTATGAGAACCTAATCAGAAAGGCAAGCTCTGTATATAGTAAGAGAACTCAAGAAAATAGATTTGAGCAAAGTACAGGGTGTTATTCAAATAGATCAATCTACAAGACCTACATAACATTCATAATTCACCTGTAAATTCAGTGGCCCTGAAAATTAAACTACTGAAAAGTAACTATGAAAATACATGAGAACTTACTTCTCACTCAGTAATCTGGAGTACTTAACATAGTAAGCTACTAAACAGCAATTTTTCAGGGCTGGATAAAATTATCGTGTGACAAGAGAAAGCTACGCAAGTGAGCTGGAACATGCACTGCACTGGTAAGGACAAGCACCTCTCTTCCACAGCCCACAATTAATACAGCCTTGAATGATTAAGACAGACAAAATATTCTATCTGGTAAGAGTTCAGGTTTTTTAAACACTAAGGGAGACAAGAGAAAAAGCCAAAACTGAAAGCACCCAGAAATAAGCCAGATTCTCTGTATTCAGCCCCACCAACTACAGGAGGTTGCAGGGACAAACCAAAAAGTACGTTAATCAGAAGGCAACTTGAATAAAGCCTCAGATTTGATGGATGATTTTATGTCCAGATCCCAACTCCTTCCTTATCATCATCTAGCTGCAAGCCTTAAACAGGCATCTAGAGACACAACCAGGCAGTTTCAGCTATGTAAAAGGCTTATAGTAAATCCTTTTAGCTTGCTCTAGGCCTCCAGAAACAGCTAGCAAACGTAAACGCCATGGTCAAGAAATCAAAATCAAAGGCCACTTCATTACACCCTTAGTCTCACTCCCCACAAATATTAATCCTACAACAAAGAGCAAAATTATTTACTTCCCATTAAAATGTAGGGGTACATTTCAAGAAAGAAATGGGTCCTCACTGTACCTGCGTTTTCCCTTGCTGACCATAAACAATTTTAGTTGGGATGATTTTGGTGGCTGGCTGGACCGTGGACCCTATTCCTTTTGGCTGTGTAACAATCATTTTTGTGATGGGTCTCGTGGCAGTGATGATAGCAGGTTTTGCTCCTGCTGGCACTGCCTGAATAGTTTTTTCCCCCTGTAGAGAAGTCAAAGTTTACAGGTTAACTTAGTGAAATCCCTCAGAGACACTCACTTCTCTAAAAAAAATACATAGGTGAGACTGTGCACCACGAAATCAACCTGCAACTAGATTTACTGGATATAAAACCAACATTCAAGGACAAAACCCAAGAAACCCTATGGCTTTGAATGGAAAAGCTACCAAAATCCCCTTTTCCATTACTTTACCTTTGAACAGCGCCAAAGAGGTGGAAAAAAAGCACTATCTAAAAGACATTGACAAGGTTTTTGAAGTTGCTTCTAAGAAACCATGTAAGTAGGAAACTTCCTCAAGTCCTTCATAAATGTTTTTTTAAAATCACTTATTTCTATTCATACTAACTTGGGCAAGGCATCTAAAAATTTTGAACTGAGATTCTAAAATAAAATTATTTAAACATAGATCTTTGTATTATCCTCATGATCTTTTATCATCATTAATTACGTATGGACTTTTTTGTTTTAAAACTTAAAAGTTCACTTAAAAGGAAAAAAAAAGCAGATTCACAGCTGTTTCACAGGAAACATTCCACTGTGGAATAGTGCTTAAGAAGAGCACAGACATTGAGTATGTTTTCTTTTTTTAAGCACTGCACAGTAACAAACCAAATGAGGAACATCAGCTACCAGTTCTCACAGAGTTCCTACCAACTCTCATCAAGTGGCTGGAAATCCCAAGCCCCATACTTAGCCTCAAAAATATCACATTCTGGTGGTTCCTACTGTTTAACATTATAAAGATTGCTGCTTGTGTGAAAATACAGCTGTAAGGTTTGTAAATTATCAAAGTTCATTTAAAAAAAAAATCCTAAAAGATTTTTTTTAAAAATTAAACAAAACAACTCAGTTTTGCTACTCAAGTAGATTAAGTCATAAAGATGACAACCACCCCAGGGAGGTGGTTGAGTCACCATCCCTGGATGTGTTTAAAAAAAGGATAGATCAGGTACTTAGGGATCTGGTTTAGCATAGGACAGGAATGGTTGGACTTGATGATCTTAAATGTCTTTTCCAACCTTGTGATTCTGTGACATGATTAATGCATTAAATCTCACTGTTCTATCTAGGAAGATAGAGCCCATTCATAATATTTACCAGCACTACAAAGTAAATCCAGCTGAAGTCAGAAACTTGATTTTGTTTATAATATACACCTGGTTATCCAAAAAAATAATTCCACACCATACAATAGTAAGGTACAGGATGTTACAGCATTACATGCCACATAACCTGAAAGGCAGCATCCCTCCTGTGAAGGGGCAGTTTATTTCTGCCCTTTACATCCAAAAATAAACTGTTGGAGATGCAAGTTTAAAACACAGGACTCTGATTTTCACTAGAGCAAAACCAGGGTGAGTTGCTAATAATTTTCTTCCACTTAATTCCTTCAGCATTACAAAATTATTTAACCATGAAAAAAAGACAAGCCTAAAAGTTTTTGTTTTCCTTTGAGGACATTCCCAGCCTGTTTTAAGCATCTTTCATACCCTGCAATACATACTTCTCAAACATCCCCGCCATTAAGGCATGCTGTGTCTGTTAAGGAGCTCATGCACAGTCTGTTTTCTAATAGAGACTTTAGCAGAATGAATGCAGCAGCCACCACACAGCGCTTGGCTATTGATTAGATACTTGAAGATCTTACTTACCCCAGCATTCAACAACGTTGTGACAACATTTTTGCCTGGAAGCCCTTGAATTGTAGTTCCTTTTCCAGTAGTTTTTTGCACAACAATCACATTAGGTTTGGATGTCATTGGAATTGTAGTGATTTTAGTTGTAGTTCCTACATTTTTTGTGGGAAAAGAAATAATGTGCAGTTTAGCACATGTACATTTCCCTCCTCTGTACAAGCTGCTGAGCTATACAGGAATTGTTGTATTTAAATCTGACAGCACAACAGAAGAATAAAAGTAGGCAGCATCTAGAAAGTGACTCAACTCAACATACAAGATTAGATTCCCACTCAATAAATCTTTCACCTACAGTAAGTACAGGCATGCCCAGGACAGAGTAATTTATTCTACATTAGGACAGTCAGCCCCTTCTCACAGATTACAGGGCTAATACAGCTTTCAGGCTAACGTCTAACTCTTCAAAGGCTAGAATTAGGGGTGGGGATAAGGACACCACTAATACTCAACTCAAGGTCCTAATTGCACAGACAAATATTCTTCTACAGATAACTTCTGTAGAAGAATCTACGTACCAAGAATGTATCTCCGGTCAGAGAAATACCGGCTCTCTCTGGCACTGAACTGTTGTAATACAAGTGACCAGTAGTGGATTGAAAGAAGGAAAAGAGAAAAAATATGCTATTGTTTTACAATCAGTTCTTAAAAGTTGAGTTTAGGAGCGTAGGGTTTTTTGTTCACTCTCTGAAGAGCTGTGGTGGCTGTGTCTGCTATTTTTTCCACCCAGTATTTAATTAGTTCCATTCCCCCTATCAGGTTTTTATTTACCTGCATTGACAAGTAACTGGTCAGGCTACAAGAGCAGATACACCAATATGGAAGTCATCAGTGTTATCAGACCACCGTTTCAATATCTACTTAGGTGGCTTTTTACCAACACCTTTCCCTTTCTCCTTGAAGAAAGAACCACCTAGTCACAACAGAGCTGCAAGCCCAAGGGTTCCCTTCACTACCTCCTACCCACTAGTCACACCTGCAGATATTTCACTACTGACTTCAAATTAGTAATTATACTACTTCTGGGAAAGGGAAGACATGCTGAGGCAAGGCAGTAATCTTCCTAATTCTAGAGACTTCCAAGGTATCTAAAGACTTAGCTAAAAAAAAACCAACCTAAAACAAACCCCAAAACCAACTCCCCCCCAAAAAAAAACCCACCCACCAAAAACCAACAACAAAAGCAGTAGGTGTCCTTTCTTTTCCAAACTTGTTTCAAGTTATTACCCTGATCAGGACCAGCCAAGAGTTTCCCTGCATTCCCTGGTGCTCAGAATACTACTTATATTTGTGTATATACTCCCTCAATGTAGAAATCTTCTTAACAATTCATCACACCCACAACATGCTGAAGTTACTTGTTCCCCAAGAAGCTATAGTATCAGCCCTAAAGATCATTTTGTAGGAAATCCTGATTTGAAAACCTGAGGTACCTCTACCAGACTACACTCCAGTGTGGGTTTACTGGGGGACCTGTTGATACATTCCAGTGACAGGAGCTGTGGCTGGTGGCACGTCACGTCTTTGCTAAGAACCAACAACTTAAAGATACTACTAGGTCAGACAGACATACCCAGCAGATCTTGCTTACATGTGGACCTAGCTAGGAAATGCAGCTGACTGACCTCCTCTGCATTAGCACTATTAAGAGTCCAAAACAGATACTAAGAAACCATCACTGGTGTGGAGTGTGCTTAATTCTGGTCTTAAAGAGACCCTATATTTAGAGGCTGTACTGGCAGAGAGCACCAAGGCTGGTCAGCAGATGAACAAATCTAAGCAGCAGAGTCTGGGAGGAAAAAATTAAGTTAGAACATGGGGTAAGAGAAAGAAAGGCTGACACTAAAAGGAACAAGATAAGGTGGAGCCTGCAAAGCTAAATTTATCATAGTAGTAGTTCTCCTCCCCCAGATCTCTCTCCTTTCCAGGCTTCCCTCACATTAGAGGTTTCCTTCTTAAATATGAGAACTACTGCAATCCTTAAGAACACTTAACCTCCATAACTTCTACCCGTATTCTTCTTCAGCTACTTTTCTTCTGAATTAACTTCTCCAATAAAGTTCCTAATAATTATCTGAGAACATTGCTCACAGAGAAGCCCCAAATCATTACAGCGAGTCCAAAGTTACTTTTGAAACAAGTCTTAATATCAAAGTAATTGTATGCCTACCAGAAACAATATTACTGCTGATAATCTTCCCTCCCAGTGTGGCCAGTGATTTTGGTACTACGGTAATGATACTACCACTTGTAGTTTTCACATACGTAGCAGCCCCTGGAGTTCCAGCCATCCGAGCTCCTATAGAGGGGCTAACTGTTGGCCGTGTGTATGTTGCTTGAGTTCCTGTTTTAATGAGAGAACAAGACAATTCACTGTTAGAACATGATCCTCTACAAGGTATCTGTAGATTAAACAAAAAGTTATTTTAGAAGAAAAGCATGAGATTTTATTCAGAGACCCCACACTGAAATTTATTACCAACCTTTACAATTCTCCCAATAGTTTTTAAAGCTGCAGAGCAGAAGTCAAGCACATACCAAATTTAATATATGAGTTTTCTGTATTATTTTACAAAGCATTTCATGACTGCCATATTTTAATTGACATCCTTGTACCTGAGATTGTAATTTTCAGTAGTTGCTTAGATTGTATCTGTATGTTTGACACCTGCTCCCTTCAAAACCCAGGTGACACTATCAGAACTGATCCCTTCCTCTACTGTAAGACACCTACACTCTCACTTCTGTATGACAAATTCTTTATAAAAAGACCACTCCAAATAACTGGTGTGAAGATCAGCCTATGAGAAAAATATAATTTGTAATGATAATGCTATTTTAGCATTCAGCAGTACAGAAGAAACTTCCTGATGTGGTATAAATGCTGTTTTTTCCTACCTAAATGCTGTTAATAAGTCAATGCTGTTTTTTCCTACCTATTCCTTCCCAGAAAGGAAAGGGAACTGAATCCATAAAAGAAATTTGCTCAAAATAATAATAGAAGCCAAGAGCTACACAAACACTGACATTCCATTCTGCTTGTACTGCGACAGAGTGCACTACAAACCTTAATTGCTAAAGATTATTACAGGGCAAACCAGTTTGCTGTAACAAGCAAGCCACATGTTCAAATCAGAGAGAGCACAATGCAGGTTTTACCAATTAAATGAACTGCAAAACTGCTAGGTTTTTTCAAACATCCTTAAGAAGGTTTTTGCACAGTACTTCAAAAGCTAAGAAAAAGTGTATTAACCATTAATTTATGCTAATATTCCCAACCCAGGAAAAGAGTTTTCTGAAGGCTAGGGTAAGTTTTCCTCATGCAAGTTCACCATCTGAACAGTCTGTGTTGTTTCTGATCTTTAATCAGTAAGAAAACATCAATACAATTAGATCCCCAGAAAAACACTGGGAATTTAAAATTCAATTTAACAGCCTTTTTATAAATTCACTGCAGGACTATGAGCAAGTCTTTTCAATTCCACATACATAAAATAGGATAACGCTGACCTGTCTGCTTGAGGTACCTAAAAAGTTAAATTAATGTAAATCATGTAATATAAGGTGCTACTGAAGTGCAAAGTATAAGTTGCAAGAAAACTTCCTTTAAAATAAACCCAGTGGGAAAGGAATGGTCATGTTTTACTGATTCAAAAAGACTCTAAGAGGAATAAAAAAAACCTCAGTGCAAAAATCCTAATCTAGAAGACTCTGAACATGCTGTTGCACTCACTGTTCACAAGAGACAATTGTGTTTTTAACCCTAATAAACCATGTTTGGTTGCCTGTTTCTCTGGGTTTACCCTCCCTTCCCTTCTCAGAAATGAAACTTACCAGTGGGAGTAGTGACCAGTTTAGTTGTCATGATAGTCCCATTACTGCTAACCACCATTATAGGTGAATTGCTACTGCTGGGCAAGGTCGCTGTAACTGGTTTGGGAAGGATTTTACTGGGCTGCACCTGTTGAGTGATTATTTTAACACCTAGGAAAGGAGAAAGGTCACTGTTAAAATACAGGCACGAAAAGTTACTTTCTGAAATGCTTTCTCAGACCAAGCCCTAGTAGGCAAGTAGCCTTACAAGGCTTCTACTCTGAGCCCATGTATTCTTGATCCTGAAATGAATTATTACTTCTTTTTTCCCGTTTGGGCTTTTATTTTTTTGCCTGGGCTGTTGGTTTTGGGGTTTCCTTTTTTGCTGTTTTGTAAATAACAAGACAGTCATCATCTTTGCCTTTCATGTGCCTGTCACAACTCTCAGCTGCTCCCACTGAGGCATGGGATTCCATCCCATCATTGATTTGTTGGAGCAATTTTTAACCTTCTCTGTTCCATGATTCAAAAGAATAGAGCATTTCCCAGGAACCAATAGGTTACAACCAATACTGAATTGGTTCATACACCATGAAGCATCTAAAAGTGAAATAGGTCCTCATCAACCTAGTTCATAAATTCTAATGAGTCTTAATTAGCTTAGTTGAATTACACCCCTCTGAATAAGTTAAAAAAGGGTTTCTGCATGGATTATTAGTGGGTGTAAGGAAGCAACTCTGACAGTGGCCAGGGAAGGCTACTTTAAGCCACATGCTCTCTTTCCTCTTGATTTACTGGTTATCTTGAAGCTACAAAAAAATTGGGCTGGAACAAGCTATGAATAGAACCAGCAAAAACAAGGGACTAGGACACATTAAGACAGGAAGGATTCTGCTCCCTCTCTCTCATGTAGCACAGGACCTCTCCAAGACTCACTTCTTGCTCGCAAACAGAGAGATTCATGTCATCTGGTAAAGATCTATGTCCAGGATGTTTGATTCTTGAATTCTGTTCCATGATGACATAAATGCATAATGTTGGTCAAATGCCACAGAACACCCAACCTGAAATATTCCCACCTAAATGTAGGCACTTCTATTCGTACACAAATATTTCGAGGTGAACAATTCTAGCTACTTGGGATGTGAAACATCCTCCAGAGATGTCTTTTTCTTTCTATACTGACTATAAAGACAGTATGGATCAAGTAAGCTCCAAGCTGAAATAATCACAGAATCACAAGTTTGGAAAAGACCTTTAAGATCATAGAGTCCAACTGCTCCTGTCCTGTGCTAAACCATATCCCTAAGTACCTCATTTACCCTTTTTTAAACACATCCAGGGATGGTCAACCCTTTCCCTGGGCAGCCTGTTCCAGGCCCTGACAACTCTTTCAGGAAAGAACTTTTCCATAACATCTGATCTGACCCTGCTCTGGTGCAGCTTGAGGCCCTTGTCCTATCACTTGTCCCCTGGCTGAAGAGACCATCGCCCACCTCTCTACAACCTCCTGTCAAGTCAGTGTAGGCAGTGACAAGGTCTCCCCTCAGCCTCCTCTCCTCCAGGCTGAACACCTCCAGCTCCCTCAGCTGCTCCTCATATGATTTGCCCTTCAGCCCCTATGAAGCTAGGAAAGATATATTGAAGCTTCTGCATCATCCAGACACAAAACAGTATGAAAAGCAAAGTCTCTGTGATAACTGACTCACATTTTCCAGAAAGAATAGGCATTTTCAAATAGACTTTTAACTAAAAAGCACACTGAGCCTAAACCCAACGTAGAAGGCAAAGAGCGAAGCTCTTATTGATCAAATACTGTTCAGTGCCTGGAGGAGGGAGGTTTCATCAGTATATATTGTTTGTTCTGAGGCAGTAGTCTGATAATCCCAAAAGAAGTTTGTCAAAGGACAGGATTAGGGCTGTTTATTTATTCATTCTATGATCTGTTTTAAATTTTTGCTCTAAATTGTATAAATATAAAATAGCAATTTTAATGGCATTATTAATATAAAACATGGACATAAAAATACTTTGCACTTTTATAGCACTTCTTCCTTGCAAATCTGGTAATTGTGCAAGCATTAGTTCTTACTACATCTCAGAGAGATAACTATATTCTACATCAGAATAAATCCATGATAGAAAGATTAAACGACTTGCCCAAAGTCAACTGAATGAATCATTGTTACAAAAACAATCTATTCCAAATTCCAGTCTCAGATCTAATTGTATTTGTTTTGACAAGTACCTCAAAAGTAGTTTTTGATTTCTCTACTCAAAAAAAGAATCAAAGCATGGATTAACTTCTTTTTCAGTTGAACACCTCTTGGATCTTCAGAAACTGGTGTCTTCCAGACTGCCATTCATGTTACTTTTTGAGGATACTTACATACCTTTCAACCTCTAAAGATAAAGCATTTCTTCCTAAAGCATGGTCTGTAATACCTGAACCAAACAGGAAGAGTGACAGAACCATATTCCACAATTACTGTTAGCTGAAAACATGAAGACATCCTTCACTATCTACTCATATCCAGGTTCCACACCAAATCTTGTACTCAAACAATTTCAGAGAATCATAGAATATAATGAGTTCGAAGGGACTCATGAGGATTATCAAGCCCAACTCCTAACATTATGTCTTAATGATAGCTCCCCACGCACATTTTGGGACAGAATTCTGCCCTGGTTTCATGAATTGTGGTTAGACCTCACCAATATGACCCAAGATTAACTCCAACTACCTGATTCCTGTTTGATCTGAATGGTGGGCTTGATACCAGGTGGCAACTGAGATTGCTGTGGCTGCTGTTGAGCTACAGTAGTCTGCACCAGCTGTTGTTGCTGCTGCTGCTGTTGTTGTTGTTGCTGCTGCTGCTGCTGTTGGGCCTGTTGTATTTGGTGCAGCTGCTGTTTGGGGGACTGCTGATGCTGTTTGGGAAACTGTGCTAAGATCTGAGTTGGATTTCCAACCAAACCTTTTGGGGAAGGTAGTCTGGTAGAGGCAACCTTAATGGCCGATGTAGACACACCTGTGAAAGAGTAAATGGTTTAAGACTAAACAGTGCAACACAACAGAAAAATACCACAATTTATTAAATACTTTTGGATTTAAACTGTCCTAACTACTGAAATATGCAGAGATATGAGTAAGGAAAAGCTCCCACCCAGCAAAAGCATCTTGTTCAGAGCCAAGGGAGCTTTACACAGATTTTTCAACGTGGCAGCAGCTAATGGAAAGGCTATGATACCAGTCTGCTTCCTGCACCTCTGGTAGTACAAACAATACACAAATCTTTTCAAAGCCTGATCTTCAAGCATCAAAAAAGCAAAGTATCTACAGTTTGAAAATTATGACTACAAAAAGCTAGCATATGAGGGTGACAAATACCAAACCCATCAACATTAGAAGGGACTACCTGTTAGTAGTCAATGTTATTTTAAAAGAATAAATCAAGTGATGCAACATCATCTAGAAACTGGAACACTTTTTTGTGCTGATGGGCTAGGTGATCTTGCAGGTAATAAAGTTAATAAAATAAATTTGCAGTATGATAGAAAGCTCCCAAATAACATTAATATTTATATCTGTAACTCCCTTACACAGTAGTCACAACATTTCCAGTAAAATTTGGCTTCATCTGTAGTTCTAAACTGCACATGCATAAGTACCAGAAAAGACTAACATTAAGTTGGTGTCTCATGAAGGCAGGTTTTAACCAAGCCCCAGCTGTAGTGAAAAATGGAAAGAAAATCTCCTCTCTTATTTCTCCACATTTACACATGGCAATGATCATCATAAGCTACAATTCTGGCAACCTAAATAAGCAACCCTTTTCTCACTGCATCATCTAAGAAAGTTTCTCAACTGCCTTGGTCAGCTGTTTTCATTCAGAAATATAACTTACTTCCTAGTTGGAGTGATTATCAGTTTATATCACAAAATGTTTCACCAGCATCTTTGCAGTGACACAGTCTTGGGGAAGTGGGGGAAGGGAAGTGAAGTTAAGAGGTATTCCACCTCATGTTTTAGTATTGCAGCTTCTACCATGATCAAACCCAACCAAAATCCACAGTTCAAACAATATGAATTTCTGCTTTGTAGATCAATATCCTCAGGACCTGATTAACAGAAGCACTATGGAAGGCAAAATACCTCCTCAGCCTTGATTTGGATGCCCAACTTTTCGCAGAATGGAACAAGAATGTAAATATGAAAGGGAAAAATTGCTGTGTGACACTTGTCAGGCAGAGTATTTTTCAACTGCTGGTCACTGAGGCCCTTTCATTCATTCACAGCTTCCCTTCCCAGTGGTTAGGTGGTGGCTGCTGTGTTCAATCAGTAAAGTTAGCATATGTAGCTGGAATTAGAAATCGGAAACCTAGGAATTATAACCCAGGCTCACTCATGTCTTAATTTTTAAGGACTTAAACTGAGATGCTGATAAAACGCACATGTAAAAAGATGTAAGCTCTTCTCTATCTTTCAGAATGGTCATCATGATTAGTTAACATAACAAATACCCTAAAGACTGGCAATGTCAAGCATATGCTGTATTTATTTGATGTCAACTTTGCATGTTTTTGTAAATAAGGCTTCAAGAGAAGCAATCACCTTCAAATGGAGGCAACCCTTTCTCCTGCATCAGAGTTCTTAAATCTAATCATTTTCAGGCTGTACTGTTTTAATGCTGCAAGTAAAAGCTTTCAAATTAAAAGCTATAGCATACCATCTCTCCACGTTCTCTTCAAAAAGACCATCTGCACATTAACTGAAGTAAAGCATGAAGGAGTTCAACTAGAACTTTTGAGGAACATGCTTAATTAGTTTCACTTTCCACACCTCCTGTGCTTTACTCAACACACATAAACGTAAGTGCACTTCCCCAGTGCTGTTCTCAAAAAAGTCAGTCAAATTCATCACCAAATGTTATTGCCATACCTTGTGCTACTGTTGACATAACCACTGATGGTGTGGATGACACTACAGCAGTCACAGCAATAGTACTGGCGGTACAGGAGGGAGTGGAACAGCTGCTGCTGCTGCTGCTACTGACCAAAGAGGACTGAGAAGCAGTTATAACCACCGGTTGCTTTTGAGTAGTTGAGGCAATGACTGACGTTGGGACAAGTTTCGTAACTGCTGCATAGTTGTGGGACTTGGAAAGGATGTTGGGTACAAAAGTTGAGCTTGGAGAGGTGGTTACTATTATCACCTGAAAGAAGAAAGAGAAGAAGAAATTCATGTGTTCTTTGGATTTGTTTAAAAGCATAACGTTTCAGCATCTTATCTGCTACATGAATTTAATCTTAGGGATACATGTTCATTAAGACCATTTAAACGTCATAGTAACATTTACTGATGACAACAAAAAAAATCAATTAGTTCAAAAAACAGTGATAAACACTTCCTTAAAATTAGGCAGGCTTTTTTTTTTTTTTGAGGAAAACAATTACTATCTAATTAAAGTAGAATTGCCTTCATGCATGAAGATAAACAGACAGGAATGAACTGCTTAGCTTCATTAAACTGGGCCAGGAAGCCTGAAACCCATTTAAAATGTAACTGAAGGTATTTCAGGCAAGTTTTAAACACTCTTCTCCCAAACCCACCATCAAGAAATGGCAATGAAAGAATAGATGATATTTTCTATTTCTCTTAAACAATTAACGAGCAGTTGCTGAGTCAGTAATGGGAAATAGTTTTGATCCACAAGGCTGTAAACAATATTTCATCAGTGAAAAATCTGGTTTAAGCTTAGAACAATTCCTGCTTTAATTAGTGCTCTCAGTAACAAGAAATTCTTTCTCTGTCCATTTGTCTAAAGACAATAAAACATTACCCCTAGCACAAGTTACAATTACAACACCACAAATCTGATTTGACATGGAAAAAACATAGAATTCATTACAACATTTTAAGAGGTCTGCTCTTACACAACTGACCTAGAAAACTAAGCATTTCTTAAGTACTGAATATGGGGACTGTTTAAATAATGGCATTCCTTTTCTTCTGCTTATATATATATTTCCTTGTACTTATAAACACAGTGAAAATAGAAACAGGCAGCACAGAAATACAAATATTTTCAGTTCACCATGCAAGAACCTTGAGGGTTTTTTTTTAAAGATGCAACTGTCCCAATAAAAACTTCATTTATTAAAAAACTCAAAAATTAAAACTGAAATGATTTGATGTAACAAAAGCCCATTAAAAAATGGCACAGAAGTTGTAAAGAAAACCTGGGTCAGCTCAAATCAAAAAGCCTCACATTACTACCCAAGAACTACTGAAACCTTGTCTGACAAAGAAAAAAAAATATGATAATGGCACCAGAAGTAGGCTCATATGACAGATCAAGCAATTCAGAATTTATAATAAATATTTTTTGAAAGATAACCACATGGATGGAGTAAACCCAACAAATTTCACCACCATGGCTGTCTCTCCTTTCCCCCCAGTTCTTAGTTTTATGGTTTCCACTAGCTAAGCCTTGATCTGAGGGAAGACCTTCCTCTCCCCATGAGCTACACCAGGGAGATCCCAACTGAACAATGCTTGAAAGGAAGGCTTTAAGTGAACAATGCTTGAAGGAAAGGTTTACACATCTGATGCTCCGCCACATTATCACATTCTCCAGGGAGGACGTTTTCCTCTGCATCTCCCTTTATTTTTGCCTTCTGCCTTGGTTTAATCAAAACACCCTTCTGAATTTGCTCTCAGACTATGACCAGGCAGACGAGCTGAATACAACACAGCTTGATGCTGGTGCAAGGGTTGCAGGTGAAAAGATGCTTCAGTGCACCTCCAGAGTTTTATTCTGTTTCTTCAATAGTCAGTTAACACTAGAAACACTTCCCAAGTGTTTCAATTTTAAGGCCAGCACCATTCCACCTAGGAAAACTAATTTAGAAATACAATCAAAAGACAGCTTGCAGTTAAAAAGGGCAGAGTACTCAAACTAAGCTTCCTCTATAATCCATAGAGCAAGTTCAGCATCTTCAGTACAGATACATAGGATGACTTTGGGCAAAATGACAACTCCTGAACACTGCTGCTGTTCGTTCAAAGGCAGCAACAAAACCATCAGCACAAGATTATCACTTAATAACACTTCATTTATTTAATCACACTAGGTAAAAAATATTTTGCAAAGTTTTATAGTTCAACAATGGTCCTGTTTTATTTCTTTGGAAATTAACACATCAGAAAAAAGCCTGGTGATTTTCCTGTATGAGGTGTACCCAGAAAACAGAATTTGGGGGTAAAAAAATTTGAAAGTATGGAAGCTTAAATTACAAAATTATATTTTTGAGGTACTATTTCCTCATGTATGTTGAGACAATCAAAATAATGTCATCACGGGTACCAAAAACTGCATCTCATCTTTTACAGCAGAAAAACTGCCTGATTGAAAAAAATAAAATAAAAAAGGCAGTTTGGTTTATTTTGTTGTTACTGAGTTTAATTGTTAAGGTAAAAACTAGTTCCTAACATAACACTGAAATTGGTCCTGTCAGCTCTATTTTGAGAGACATCAAAACCAAGTCCCTGAAGAAATAAAGGCATTAAATGCCAGGAGCTCCACTAGCTAGATCCCTTCTGTGTCCTAGACAGAGGGCTTTATAATAAGAGAATTCAGAAATTGGAGCTGTGACATTATTAGTTGTTACGACAAATCTTCCTCCAACCTACGAAAATGTCAAAACAATTCAGGGAGCTGGCATGCAGGAATGAAGACTTTCATTCATCTCCAATAACTTCACTCCTATCCAACTGCACTTGTTTAAAACAGTACATTTCCAATTTGAGTCTTAACAAGCCTGACATTTCATTTAAAACTACTAAAAGGGATTTCTCCCACCAAAATGATCTGGTTACATATTTCAGCATATCTAAATCCAACAAAAGAGGGCAGTGTGACAAGCTTGGATCCAAACACTACTACAGCTCCCTAATGAAACAAGGGATGATTTTCCTAACGTTGGGGATTAGTAAGAGAGGAAAAAAGACTGTGGAAAGCAAACCCTACAATTTCCATGCCAGAACAAGCAGGGACACAACTGCAGGGAGGCAGTCCATTCTCTTCCTTCTGGAGATTAAGACACCTTTAACTACTATGATATATAACACTCAATAAACTTGCCATTTAAGGCAAAAAAAAAAAAATTAGGCTCATCTCTTGTGCAGGAAGAAAAGAGCAATGGGATGGGTCAGTTAAGCTCTATCCTACCAGCAGATTTGCTGTGTTGAATGTAGGATATTTTATTTGATGGTTGACACTCACTCACAAACTCTATGCATGTCTTCAGGGATAAAAATCTGATTAAGGACACTGTTAAAGAACAGTGAATCAAATGGAAGCATCAAAGAGCTCTGAAGTGGGAAAAGGCCAGAAAGCAAATTCCTTATTGCACACTACTTCAGTTAATCTTCCTTGGTTTTAAAGGTTCCAAAAAAAGCAGGACATGGGAACTCTGCTAATCCAAAGAAAGAGTCGTAAAACAATTAAGAAGACGAACAGAACAAATACTCTGTGAAGGTCTGAGCTCAGCAGTCAAACTCTCACAGTTGGAAAAAAAATGCTTGTTAGTGGCCAGCCTACCATCAGTCTCTATCAAGGCCAAATTAATTCCACAGATACCTCCCCTCCCAACAAGTCTGCCTTAATTAATAACTGTACCAAGAATGAATTTGGTCTGAGCCATTAATCCTTTTTTTAAGAACAAAAAGTAGACACATCTGAAATGCTTCCTAAGGCATGGGAAAATAGTCATGCTGTATATCAGGCACAGAAAATCTGAGTCCAATACAAAGTTTTGAGGTAGAAAACCTTTTCCACACACTGGATTCTGGTGAAAGCTGGGCACAATCAGCTGAACTAACACAACTGATTTTGACCACCGTAACGCTGTTATGTAAAATGAGACATGGCACACTAGTACTGAAAGGAAAATAAAGCCCCCCAGTCTTTGATCAGCTCTGAGAATAAGCTTTATAGCCCCCAAAAGTAGTAGTGTCTAGATAAAAGGCTTGGCATGGGAAAGCCCATGCCACCTCTCCTGGAATTCGACTACTGCAAAGAATAATTACAAATAAGGAAAATAGAAATAAGAAAGATTACCTTTGACCAATAGTTGTTACCATCTGAAGGCTGTTCAGTGGCCTATGTGATCCAGTTCTCAGTGGACTAGTGTCCATATCACAAAACCCAACACCACAAATGGTACTAACTGGCAACCTTGTTGGCAGTCTCACCAGAGAGGCCAAGAATTGAATGAGCATGGAGACTGAATCCCCTCTCATCCCTAGAAGTGGTCCCTTCAGGTCAGGGTTGAGGCACATTGGTGGGGCAGTCTGGGGGAAGCTTGCACTCCCGCTGCCTGTGCTGTACCTGTTCTGTGGATAAAAAGAGGGCTTCAGTCTCCACGGCTGTCAATCCAGGTCCTTTCACACACAGGTGAACTAAATTCATACAAGAGTTTGGTTTTTCTCTTTGTTCGTTTTAAAAGAGGGATTACCTTATCCCAAGTGCAATCCTTAAAAAAACAGCTAGACAGTTCACAGAAAGGAAGAGTCAAACATCACATCTTATTCATTGATACAACCAGAATAAAGGAACATTTGGCAGCTTCCCCCGCATACCTTCTGTGTTGTTGTGTTTGTTGTCTGCGTTGAGGGCTTAGTGAAGGTTATTTTCACAGGCGACATGTGTGGTGGTAAGGAGTTGGCAATGCTCTGCATTATATTACTCATCTTGGGGCTGCCACTTACAGGCACTGTGATAGTTTTAGTGACAGGAGTCACCGCCTTAGGGACTTCTTTCAGGAGAACAGGGGAAGAACTGGAAGAATTCGTTCGCCGTCTTTTGCGAGGCTTTTCATCATCATCTGAGCAGCTGACACCTGGAAAAGAAGTGCTTTTGCTAAATTATATTTTCCCCATCTGCAGCTCTCAGTGCTTTACAACATACTACGAGCTTGCTTGTACCCACTTACAAAGAAGATAAAAAGAAATAGAGGATAAATTACACCTTATGGTCACAACCACCAACCTGTATCACATCACAGATGGTCTTAGTCCTTGACGTAGACCCCACAGTGCCATAAAGCAAAGAAACAAGACCCAAAAAAAGATAGGCTACTCCGTTACCGTGTGACTTCATTCAGTTTAAGAGACTTAAGAACCTAAGAGTCAATGCAGGGATTTTATTCTGTCTCCAGAAGTTTGACTAATGAGACTGTGCACTCAAGGGAGTTGGAGTAACATCACGCACATTTCAGAATAAAACCTTGCACTACACTGTTCCTTTTGTTGCTCTTTTTTTCTGAGCAACTGGAAGTTTATCCTCCTGTAGCCATCGCTACACCTTTATACCTGCCTTCACACTATGTTCATCACCACAGCACCCTTCTCCCTTTCACCTCAATGCAGCATCCTGAGATCCTTTTTTTCCCTTGGGACATACTTTAACTATGAAGGTCAAACCTCACTTTATCAGCTTCTGCCACCTGTTTGGTGCCTTTGATGCAACAGATACAAACTGGCACCTAACACACAATCATGGAAAATGAAAGAAGTCTGGCCTCAAAGGAGTTCATTCTTCCTCAGGATATTCTACTGCACACACAGACAAAAATATCTGCTGCAATATTCAGCTGAGCAAAAGATAACAGCACGATCTTAAATACATATGAACCTTTCCAAAGTTGGCAGTAGGTTTCTAAATTGAATATGTTATGGAAAGACATAATTTAATAACCTTGGAAATCTCTTACAGGTATTGGGTAGCATTTCTGTTTGCCAAATTAGCTGGCATTAAACAGTTTATAAAACCAGAGATAAGCCAAAAAGACACGATCCCCACTATGCAGAGGAAGACTGAAGATCTTGTTCTCTATGCCTGGGGCTTAAAGGCGCAAAACGCTGTCACAGCAAAAAGCAGTCTTGCTGATAACCCAAGCAAACTCGGTTGGGTTGGGCAGTCATTCACTAATTAGGGTCAAGATCTAATTAGGGTCAATCTCTAATTAAAATAATTAAATATTCTGGCATTTGGAAAGGGAAGACGCAGGAACTAACATGGACAAGAAAGCGCCTGGTAGCACAGCAAGTGATTTCTGAACAACTGGATTCCCTCTCATTTGCAGGTACACTTCAGAAGGCTGACAGCCGTATCCACGCAGAGATGGGAAGCTGAACTAGGGATGAGAAGCAAAGGTTCTATTTTTAAGTTCGCTTTGAAGTCCTAAAAACCAGTTTTAGATGGCTGCAGCAGTACAGATGGAGCATGGATCTACGAGTCTGGATTTCAAAGCTCTAATCAGCAATGTACTTTGTGGCCCTGAACAAGCTGAGCAGAGATTTCCATCTATAAAGCAGAGATTTGGTTATGTGACTTGAAGGTCAATTGTGAACAGGCTTCTAAAGCGTTCCTGTGAGTGCCTTATGCAAATCTGTAGGTGTGAGATCACTAATCACACTGAAAACACACAGGAATTTCAGAATCTCAGAATCCATTTGAATCAAAAAAGCTGGATCTTGCTAAGACAGAATCATAGAATGGTTTGGGTTGGAAGGGACCCCAAGGATCACAGAGTTCCAACCCCCCTGCCACAGCCAGGGCCACCAACCTCCAGGCCTGCATCTACACAAGGTTGCCCAGGGCCCCATCCAACCTGGCCTTGAACACCCCCATGGATGGGGCATCCACCACCTCTCTGGGCAGCCCGTTCCAGCCCCTCACCACTCCCTCTGTAAAAAACTTCCCCCTAATATCTAATCTAAACCTTCCCTCCTTTAGCTTCAAGGGATGTTAGGACACAGCTGTTACTTTGGTGGGTCACCAAGAAATACCAAAGCAAAAGCTGGTTTTTGTGGTCCTCACCCACAAAAAAAGCCCACCAAACACAACAGAAGAAAGATTAAACTAACAGAACACTATTTTACATTAAGCACATCTCATTTCTTGTCCTGTTTCCACCACTGAGCTTCTGCAAGAATGTGATTCCATAACTTCATGTTAGAAATCACATTTCCACAAAGTTTTCCATGGGCATTTAGCTAAAAGGTAACACAGCCCAACCAGAACTCACACTTGACAAGCAAGGAAGCAGAGGCATGGAGAGGTTAATGGCTCAATCAGACTGTGACTTGGATGAGGTCACACAACAGACGATGATAACTCAGGCCTCCCGAGTTTGCTCTTAAGCAGGGCTGTTAACACTAAAGTGGCTGACATTCTGAAAAACATATGATTTCTTAAAAAAAAAAAAACCCAAAACAAAACCCAAGCAGCATGCAATGTGAGGAAAAAAATGAAATTAGGGGTGGATGGATAAAAACAAGAACCTCTCATCCCTCCGTCGTGTGTCTAGGCCGGTTTTATGCTCATTACCATGTACTGATTCACTAGAGATCTAAATTTAATGTTTAAGACATTAAAAAAATTTCCACCCTGAATCTTTAAATTAATGCTGTATGATGGTAGTTTTCAGGTGACATTACATTTACGTATAATGTGACGTTTCTAACTAGCTAGAAGAATATAGAAACTGGCACATAAAGATTAAAATATTTATTTTAACTATTACAGGCATCTTTGGCATGCATAAAAATAGCACTGTTAATCTTTGTCACCTGCATTTTGATAAGCACCAAATAAGTACAGAAGGAAACTGTTTTAATTATTAAATAAAACTACCTTTGATGAGCTGGGCATACATATGAAGATGTATCCTGCTTATTAGCCATAAAAGATGGGGGAGGAGAGACAAGACAAAAAAAAAAACCCTGTTTCTAGATGTTATGCCTTGGATTTCTAAATTTAAATACAAAATGGGTATCTGGTGGGATTTTGTATGGCGTTTTCACACTTGCCCAGGAATTCAAGCCACACTTAGGTTTGCTTCCAAATAAATGAGGAAACAGCCAGGTGTTTAAATAAAAATGCTTGCTAAACTACTGTGTTCTAAAAAAAAAAAACAAACCCCACCACTCTAGGTCAAATGCAGAAGTGGAAAAGAGGGACCCTTCTTATCTTAGGAAATAACTACCATGCATCACTTTAGCAGAAGGAAGAGCGATGACTTCTGCAGAAGCAACCAGGAAAGCCACCTTAAAGACAAGTTCTGAACAAGCTGGATTAGAAATCCACTGATATACAGCAATTCCTGCATTTCATTTTCAAAACACTCCTCAGTCCTGTTGTCCTTGCCATTACTGCTCCCTGCAGCATTTTACAACAAGCAGATTTACCCTGAACACAATTTCTCTGAAAACGGGAAGCAATAAATTCATTCTTTAGACTAAAGACTTGCCCAAGGTCAGAGTGTTTAACTCAGCCCATGCTTCAGCCACAAGACTGTCCCTTTCTTTCCCTTTTGTTAACCAGTTGCTGGGATCACTTACTTTTGACGTAAACAGTACTTCCACTTGGCAAGACGACTACATTGGAGGCTGGACTGGCGGGTCTGGGGGACTTCACTGTTGCTACACTGCCACTTGGAACAGGGGTAGATGTTGGGGTTGAAGTGGTACTTGTGTAGGAATAGCAAACCACCACTGAAGAGGAGAAAAGACACCTTCCATATAACTGAAGTGCAGAATCCCATTATTCTATCACTGTTTTAACAATTGAAATGGAAGCCAAAGACTTATTGGGTCATTATCCACATCTTTGCCTCTGCAATCCTGTTATGGTTGAATACTTCCCAGCTTGACCACAGCATGGCCACAGAATTAATGGCCTTCAACGACAACACAGAAATCTAACCTCCCCTCCTCCCTCCCCAGAAATCTGTGCTGCTGTTTCTAGAATTTTTATTTCTATTAATCTGATGGTTTACTTGATAATTTGTTACATTGAATGTTAGCATCAATGCAATATTTCAATCTTTTTTGCTTTCTAGAAAATAATGTATCTAGACTGGTAACTGACAGAAAACAGCTAGTGGCTCTCCTCAACAGTACATCAGTTGAAGAGACCAATATTCCTTCTGTAACAAAGAACAGATTTTGCTAATCAGCTTTTTAGAACTATTGCTTATAAATTATGGTTCCATGATCCAGTATTTGTCATAAAAATCAGAACAAACCAGCCTATTTTAAGAAGTGTTACACATTCTCTAGTGCATAAGGCATAATGTGAGCCTGTTCAGCCAAGTTAGATGGAATGGCATTATTTAAAAGGCATAGGGAAAGCAGAAAGTTAACTTGGTATGTTTAATCTGAAATAAATTTAAAAAAAAAAAAAAAAAGAAAAAAAATGTTCTTGATTTTCACCAAAATCTGCTTACATTCTTGAAGTGTTCTGAAACATCTTTCATCACTTGAAGAACTGCACAAAATCTTAAGGCACTGGTCCAAGTTTTTATAGTTTACAGAGCTCAACAAGTTAACCAGTGAATTTTCCCCCTCATTTCCTGGCAGTTCTGGGAGGTAGGGGTTATTTCAGTCACTAGCGTGCTCACTAACACAAAGCTGTCAGATTAACACTGCAGATGCTGCAAAGGCATCTTTGAAAAGAACCTAACACAACTTTTTCATATATATTTCTATGAATACTGTTCAGTAAGACTCAGATTATGTTATTAAAATCTAATCCTTAGTATGTAAGACCACAATTTATACTGTGACGTTATTTCTATATTCCCACAGACAGGAGTAGAACCCCAGCTTTCTCTCACCTTCTTTGTTTCCAGTTTCTGCAGGAACTGGAAGAGATGCATTGTGCTGAACAGCTGCATTGGCAACAGCATTAGCAGTGACAGTAAAAGCTGTTTGTGGAACAAGCCGTGGCATCAGCGGCACCAGTCGACGACCTTCTATAGACCATTCGGAAGAGCTGTTTGGTCCAGACATACTGAACAGAAATGCACATTTAGTACGTGTTCTGACAGGTTTCCAAAATACTCAGTACTCACTTAAGTGCCTTTTTTTCAACAGTTAAAAGTCTAAAAGTCAGTTTCTAAAGACATCTTCAACATCCTTCATTTCATGAGAAAGCCCTTATGCTTTTCCCACCTGAGGCAGAAATCCTCCCATACAAAATTTAAGACTTACTATGTCTTTTACTGTTTTGTTTTACAGAGCCTTTAAAGGGCCAGAGGTCTGTAGATGTTACCCTTCACCAGGCTGGGGAAGGGGCTGGAGGGCAAAACATATGAGGAGCAGCTGAGGAAGCTGGGATGTTTAGTCTGGAGAAGAGGAGGGTGAAAGGAGACCTTATCACTGCCTACAACTACCTGAAGGGAGACTGTAGAGAGGTGGGCGATGGTCTCTTCTGCCAGGGGACGGGAGATGGGACAAGGGGAAATGACCTCAAGCTGCGCCAGGGCAGGGTCAGATTAGATATTAGAAAAAAATTCTTTACTGAAAGAGTTGTTGGGGCCTGGAACAGGCTGCCCAGGGATGTGGTTGAGTCACCTTCCCTGGATGTGTTTAAAAAAAGGGTAGATGAGGTACTTAGGGATATGGTTTAGCATAGGACAGGAATGGTTGGACTCGATCTTAAAGGTCTTTTCCATCCTTGTGATTCTGTGATCCTGTCATGTTCAAAATCCCATCATTAGATTCAGGTAGGTGGTACACTCCCAACTTCTGCATGAAGAAAATACCTAGGTATCCAATAGATTTCATAAAAGTCTACTGAAATTGATTACATTACAGGGAAAAACCTCATCTTCTCATGGAAATCTTTTTTTTACCTGAACATAAAAGTTTCTGAAACTTATTATAGCTCCAAACAGGGTATGAGAACACAAAATAATTTAAATACACCCTGTGCATCTTCCTCAACTACAACCAGCCTAACACTCCCGCTTAACCTTAGTACTCAGACACAGACTAGAACAGATCCCAAAACTGCTGTTCTTATCTAGATGGAGAAATGTTTATTAATGTTTTACATGAGTCGTTTGTCAAATCGGCAAAACCAAAATGGCAAATTAATTTTCAATGTTGTTCCGTTTTTAAACAAATCAACCCACTTAATGTATTAATATATTCTGAAAAAACATCTTTTCACGTGAACTACTGCAAGCAAGTTGCAGCAAAAGCTACCATAAATTAGTCTGTAAAATGCAGAGGATCTGCTCTGTTGTTAAATCCTGATACGCTTCAGCGTTCTTCATACATATTCATAAAGCAGGAGCAGAGCTGCATCAGCTGAGGTAAAAGCTACATGTCTAAAATCAAAAGTAAGCCTACAAATGTCACACATAGCAAAGTTAGCAGAGTCCTGTTTTCTAATGAGTATTATTTAACCAAAATACTGTATTAACAACTATCACTCACAGAGAATTTACCACAGGAAAAATAAAGAGATACAGTACGTCACAACTGCGTCTTGTGTGGATTACAGTATCTCATCTATTTGAAGTCCAACACCTCAGGACAAACTTTAGGCTTATCCTGTTAAATGCTAAAACCAGAACTACTACTACTTAAAAAGAAAATTTGTTTCATGAAATTAATCCTGATTGGACAATTAAAAGCTTATTTTTCATTATTTTTATCCCCTTTTCTTAAAGGATTGTAAGGAAGGTGGTGGTTCTTCTATGGTAAATAGTATATTTCTGGCTTTATAAACTTGTGCATTAAAGCACTGAAGTGTTAAAAGTCCTCCTGCAGCACCACAGAGGGTATGCTGATTTTGGTCAGTATGATGTCAAACAATTGCTAACTCAAATGGCCTATTTGTACCATTTTCTTTTTTTCTCCCAGTTATACTTAAACTTCAATTCATGGCAAACTTAAAATCACCAGCTGTAATACAGAAAAAAAAAAAAAAAAAAAAAAAAAGAGACACTCAGGATCCAGCTCTGTTTAAAAACAGTTCTTAACAATAAGACTGTCCAGGATTTATCAGACATATGTAAGCGCTTGCCTTCTTGCTCCTCTCCACGTGTCAAAACCATGTGGGGCTTGTGAAAGCAAATCAAGGAGCCACCAGACAGGATGATGCCAGCACAGCAGCCGCATCAAGCAGGGAACGGTGGACACTGATGTCATCACTGAGCTTGCTGCAGTTTTGGTGGTTTTTTTTTCACTCTGACCATTTTTTCCCCTCTGTGCTGATATACCGTTTTCCACTAATCTCAGCCACCTCTTCCCTCCCTTTGTCTTTCTATGTAGTTAAGTCCCTCTTAATATAACCTTTCCAAATAGATTTAAATAATAACACAGCAAACATGTTCAGCCTGCTTATGGATTCCTCTGTTTTCTCTACTCTGTTTCTTCTGGTCTCTCTTTCAGAAAGCTCTTAAAGACAAAAGACTGTTTCTTATGCTGTACAGCAAAGGGCACACCCTCAGATTCCAAATGTAACAGTACTAAATAACTGCTTCTAGTTCCCCAGCGTAAGTCCAACACAGTAATTCCTTCATCCCTACGCTGTTTTGACTACTGTTTTTTTAAAGTGTCATCAGTCTTTGAAGCTCTAGTATTCAGTTAAGGCATAATGGATTTTCCAAGGGGTACCTTTGGAAATCGGGTAGAAAATGACCTCTAACTTACTTGTGTGCAATAGTTGTCAGTCGCTCATCATTCACTGCTCTCCGAACTTCAGCTCGATGGCGTTCCGTTGAAATACTATGAAAATAAAATAGCAGCATGTTTTAGTCACAGAGAGACATGAATGTTTATCTAAAACTTCTAGCTAAAATGAAACTTAAGAATAATCCACTCAGACAAGAGGGAACAGGCATTTACATTTAAGGGACTGTGACTTCTATCATGGTGAGAAAGAATTAATGTATTATCAAGATACTAATGAAGAATAGAGTGTTACTGTTCACAGAGTACCCCTGCAAAACACTTAGAATCAAACCTCCTAATGAGAGTGATAGATTTAAAGCACAAAGTAGAAAAAAATTGCACACACCATGCAGCATCCTTTCATGATATAACTCAGACCCGAAGACCTCAAGGTCCTACCTTGATGATACTCCAAGCTAGCACGCACTAATGAGCTAGTTGTAATGATTCTGACACTGGGTTATCTCCCCAAAACCCCAACAAAACAGTAAAGCTCCAACCACAGAAGTACAGTTGTTTTCCTTATTAAAAACTCAAAGCAGAATAGGAAGCAAGCCTCCAACAAGATAGAAAGATACTTTTGATTTCCTTTGTGATGTTAGTGATAGAAAAAGCATGTGATGCTGTAAAAGAAAACAGGTCAGTGGTTCTTATTTTTAAAAGGTCAGCATTACCTGAGCACTTTAGAGAGTTCTCCAAGAAGATCCTTCTTCTCTTTTGTAAGGTCTCCCTGTGCACGTAAGGCACTGATGACACCTGCATACGCCTCCAGTTCTGAAGAATCAGAGCAAATGATATTTCTATTTAATGCTCACAGCAAAGGAAAAATGTTATTTCCAGTATTACTGACAGTATTCTATTAATTTTCAAAAATCATTAAAAGGAACATGTCTTTCAATTATTTAGTGCTTTTCAAGAGAGATTGATGGTTTAGACCTCTCTCAGTCAATTACTCTGCAGCGTACAGCTTTTCTATGAAACAACTGTATCATCACAGAGGATTATTGAGTTTATAAATCCAACCAAATATTTCAAGCTCTCTCTGAGCCGACAGTTCAGGCAGAAAGCTCGAAGTAACAGGCCCCAAATTTGGAGAGCAGCTCACAATTCACTAGAAGCAGGCAAAAAATCATCAAAACATACCGTTATTAAAAGTTTCATGGAAAAATCTTGGCTTGAGAAAGAAAGGAACTCTCAGAAGAGCAACTGATTTTTCTGAAATGCTTTTCTACAATTTGCATGGGAAATATCAGCTCCACTTTGTTAAATACAAAGTCACCATCATCTTTCATGCCCATTTACTTGATACTTACAAGCACTCCGTTCCGAAAAGAAGGCGACACACTGAATTAAACCTGCTCAGCACAAAAGAAACAATCCAGCTATTCTTAAACATAGACACCACAAAGATGACCTCATAGAAACACCACTCTGATTTACTGTAAATTTTATAATTCCAGGTGACCTATGGAAAAATCACACCATTGGTGTTTTCAGTCCTTTTTTCAAGAAATGCCCTTCATTTGGCTACTCCATTTTAGCAGCCAACTAACTAATTTTAGAACCAACCCAAGGCATCCCGCTTAGCAAGAAGTCAGGATAAAAGGGGAAGGCAAAACCCTAAAGCCTCTGAAGACTGCTGCAAAAGAAAAGACTGGTTCTGTTCTGCAAATCTTTTGGATTAGGACTTCCCTTAGATTCCACCTTCTACATAGGGTGGAAGCAGAGGCAGGCAGTCTTACAAGAATGTAAAGAAACCGTCCGGTCAAGTTCCCACTGACTGGAAAAGGGGAAATATAACCCCATTTTAAAACAGGAAAAAAAGGAAGATCCAGGAAATGACAGGCTGGTTGGTCTCACCTCTGCATCCCATAAGACCATGGAGCAGATCCTCTAGGAAAACTTTGCTCAGGCACATGGAAAATAAGGTGATTGGTGACAGCCAGCACGGCTTCATGAAGGGCAAATCGTGCCTGACAAATCTGGTGGCCTTCTACAACTGCACTGCAGCACTGGTGGGTAAGGGAAAACAAACTCATCTACCTGGACTTGGGCAAAGCATTTGATGTCATCCTGCACAACATCCTTGTCTCTAAACTGGAGAGACATGGATTTGATGGATGGACCACTCAGCGGATAAGGGATTAGCTGGATGGTCTCACTCAAAGAGTTGTGGTCAATGGCTCC
Source organism: Hypotaenidia okinawae (assembly GCA_027925045.1). NCBI lineage: Eukaryota > Metazoa > Chordata > Aves > Gruiformes > Rallidae > Hypotaenidia > Hypotaenidia okinawae. The sequence goes on from BSDF01000001.1 coordinate 213,875,277, forward strand.
ACATCCAAGTGGGGACCTGCGATGATTGGTGTTCCTAAGGGGTCTACACTGAGACCAGAACTGTTTAACATCTTTTTTGGTGACACAGGCAATGGGATGGATGCACACTCAGCATGTTTGCTGATGACACCAAGCTATGTCATATACTCTATGTCATGTGGTCAACATGATAGGGAAGGGGTGGCATCCAGAGGGACTTTGACAGGCTGGAGAGATGGGAATGCGTGAACTGCATGCAATTCAGCAAGGGAAAGATCCTGCACACAGGCAATCCCAAGCACAACTACAGGCTGGGTGGAGAATGGATGGAAAGCAGCCCTGAGGAGAAGGACTTGGGGTTGCTGGGGTAAAAGCAGCTCGACATGACCCAGCAATGTGCACTGGCAGCCCAGAAAGTCACCTGTGTCCTGGGCTGCATCCCCAGCAGTGGGACCAGCAGGACTTGGGAGGGGGTAGGGGATTCTGCCCCTCTGATCCCCTCTGGCAGAGAGATCCCCCCTTGCAGCACTGTCTCCAGCTCGGGGGTCCTCAGGACAAGGAGGACATGGAGATGATCCGAGGGCTGGAGCCCCTCTGCTCTGGAGACAGGCTGAGACAGCTGGGCTAGCTCAGCCTGGAGAAGAGAAGGCTGCTGCTGGGGAGAGCTCTGAGCCCCTTCCCGTCCCTCGAGGGGCTCCAAGAGAGCTGGAGAGGGGCTGGTGCCAAGGGCAGGGGGGCCAGGCCCAGGGGATTGGCCTTCAGCTGCAGAAGGGCAGCTGGAGGGGAGCTGGGAAGGAAAAATCCTTCCTGGGGAGGGGGAGGCCCTGGCACAGGGTGCCCAGAGAAGTTGGGGCTGCCCCTGGATCCCTGGTAGTGTTCAAGGCCAGGTTGGATGGGGCTTTAAGCACCCTGAGCTGGTGAGGGTGTACCTGCCTATGGCAGGGGATGGGAATTAGATGGGCTTTGAGGTCCTTTCCCACCCAAACCAGTCTGGGGTTCTGTGATTCTGTTATTCTAAAGAGCTAATTCAGAAATCAAATCAATGAGTTGTACTGAAAAGATATCCTGCTCTCCTGTCCTGATTAAGCAGATACAGCACAAAGCGCTTTGGTTAACTATGCACCCTGCACAGGGATGCTGGGTGACCTACAGAAGCATTTACAGCTTCAGTTAGAAAACATTTGCTAATTAACAGAATGGTTATTACTAATATCAACATTTATTTAGACAACCATATTTCAGTATTTAAGCTACTAATTATGTTCCTCTGTTAACGACAAAGTAATTCTTAGATACAACCTTGTAATTCTTTAGCAAGGGTAGATTTTTTTGCTTTTCTGTCTGCATTTTTAATAGAGGTTGTCTACAGACAGGCTTTAGAAATGCACATTCTGACCTTTGGGAAGGTAGTCAAGACTACAAAATCGGTGCAAGTAGTTTCCTCACCTTTCTGTCTACATAGCTAACTGGTGCACTCTTTTTAACATCAAACAAAAATGACTGAAACAGGTTTTGTGAATAAACATCATTATTCCAAGCATAAGGTGCTACCACCACCCCATTATTCATCTGTGAGCCACCAACAATGCAGAATAACACTATTGCACACCTCAGGATGCATTCCACCCCTTACAGAGCACCCCGCTATTGTGAACAGCCAACCAGTTGACATTGGACTGAGAGCTGGAAAAGCAGGACGCTATAAAGCTGGGGGAATATTGCTGGGTATGATGGTTGGGCAGCTCTTTGCTCACACCACCCGTGCTCCTTCCTTCCCTCTCCAGTCTTGTGTTGCGTCTATTTAAACTGAAAGCTGCTCTACCCAGAGGAGACAGGGCTGCTACAGGCTCTGATGCTCTGCTGCGCTGGCAGGGCCCCCTTGTGGGAACACAGCTTATGTCAGAAAAGAAAATAAAATACAGATATTTTTTATTTCCTCCCCCTCCCACCTCCCGTCAGCCTAGGTTATGTCATTGAAGGAGGTGTAGCCGCAGTTCTGTTTGGCTCAGCTGCACCAGCCTGGTTCTGCCAGCACACCACTGTCAGCTGGGCTGGAAGTTGTTGGTTGGTTTTGGGGTTGGTTTTTTTTTTTTTTCTTTTTTTCCATGCTTCTAGCCAGCAGAGCTACGTTAACAAAATTTAGTAGCATAGATCTGGTCCAAATCTTCTGTCATCCTGTGCTTTCCCCTGGTTTTCCTACTTCTCACTTAAGCCCTAGGCCTGTCACTGTAATGGATGCACAGCTTAGCTGCAATGTCGTGTGCGACATCTGTGTCAATGGCTGTTCCAACAGGATGCAAATCCCTGATTGCCAAGAAATTAAATTTTAAAAAAAAGGGCAGAGAGGGAAAAATAAATTCTCAACTTTGGAAAACGAAGTACAAGAACCTTGGCACAGTTAAGAAGTATGGCACATCATCTTTTAACGTTCAACTGTAATGAGAACAGGAAAAGCTGTGATTTGACTGTCACAGGAAGTTTGAGGGAGCCTCAACTTTCTTCCTGACATCATCTCTTAGGTTATGCTCCTCAGAAAGAGGCCTGAAAAGAAATCTAAGGGTATCCCTTACCCTCCCTCCTAATACTACGCATCCCTAAACTGGCAAAATAATCCTTAACTAAACAAAACAATAATTCTGCTCCAGGAACTGAAAAACAACTGTGCAAAATCAGATCCAGGGACTAACAAAGGATTCACTCTCCTGTGGTGACCAGAAGCAAACATGAGTAAAGCACAAATAATTCTATTACCTTCCAAAATACAAAAGCAGGTCTCCCTGTACACATGTATTTACAAGGGCAGAGTGCAAGAAAACCTCCCAGCATGTTATCTGTTGGGCAAGGATCTCAGATATTGAAATACATTTGAAACAATGCAAAAAGTCCCTGCTGTTATGACAATTAAAAAGAGAACATTGTTTTCACCCTTCTCTGATAATCTGTGTAACTGCAAATCACAAACTATCACAATTTTTTTCTCCTGTTTCAAGTCTTTAGGACAGTACCTTTAATACTTGAACTCAGTCCCACCATGTCAATTAAACCAAGGTTCCATTAGTTTTTGGGGGACAGAAAGGTGTTTAATAAAGCACTGAAAGAGAAACCAAGATCCTCCTCTCACAGCTTCCTGTTGTACGTTAACAGTCCTAAAAAGAACAGCAATGCAGCCCTGCAACATTAAGGCAGAGATAGACCAGGACGTCCACAAGAGATTCTACCACAGCAAAACGATTCTGCTCCATTCATTTTGCTCAGGCAGAGAGCATCTGCCAAACATCATTTTAAGCCAGGGCTGTCAAACCAATGACACATACAAAATTCAGGAAATGACTCGTAAGTTGCCTGTAGACGTATTAAAAGTATTTCATGGAAGCAGCTGGCAGACAAATCATAGAAGCTCGAACATACAGACCCACAAATTGTATCTTACTGTACCCAGTTTGCGAAGGATCCTCTTGCATTCATCCCTGCTGAGGTCCAGAAGAGTTGGCCACACCACAGGCATCTTTCCCTTGTGTCTGCGCTCCCACAGAGCTCAGCCTCCCTGAAAACAAAAAGGAACACAAACGCAGTAAGTGCCAGTCCATCGTCTATCGATTCCTCTAGCCGATTAACGCAAACTCTCCTCAGCCTGCTCGCAACTCCAAGCGACACATTCGCTCCCAGCTCTGCTCCAGCCTTTGTAATGGCATGCTTTGCCATGCAGGAATTCAGCAGTTTCACATGGGCAGGGACTTCCGACGTTCTCTCGCTCACATCCATCGCTCAAGCCTTTTCTTTTTTTTTTTTTTTTTAAAACCGAGTTTCCGATCTCCTTTTTTTTTTCTCAATCCCAGACGCTCTCCGAATTGATGAAGTCCCCTCCCTCTCTTTATGCACAGAGCACCTATTATAAGAACTCTTCCAGCTAACCGCACGCCCCCCCTTCTTCCCCCCCCCCCCCCCGGGGAATGCATTTAGCATTAGCCTATTATATGACAGAATGGCAAAAAACACCGTGAAAATTTGCTTTCCGCGTACCAACACCAATTCCCCCCACGCCAGAACCGCCCCCCCACCCCTAACACGGGAACACCCCCTCGCCCGATCGCATCTCGGCGAGATTCCGGGGGTGGCGAGAATGAGCGCGCACCTCTCCCCGTTGCAAAGGAGGATAATAAAGGGAAAAAAGAGGAGCCGGAGGAGAGCGGGGTGAGCCGGCTTGTGCCGGCCCGCGGCCGCGCCGCGCTCCCCGGGCAAGGAACGGCACAGCGGGGGGAGGTGGGGGTGGGCACCGGGAACAAAAGCCCCGGCGCCGTCGCACCTTCTAAAGCGGGGCTAGTAGGAGGGACGATTTCCTACAAGGGCGGCCGGAGGCAGCCGCCACCCGGGGACTCCCCGACCCTCGTCGCGGGAGGACGAGAGGAAAGGGAAGGGGGTCGGCGGCACCAGCAGCGCTGGGTCTCCGTCGGGCTTGGGGGCGGCCGCCCCCCGGGGCCCCTGCCGGCAGAAGGGAGAGAGAAAGAGGGATAGAGGAGGCGGCGGCCTCTGCATCCCCTCGCTGGCATAAGGGGCAGCGCGGCGGCCTGCAGGAGCGGGGGGACGAGGCGCTGCCCGCGGGCCCGGGCCCATGAGGGGGTGGCGGGTCCCCGCCGTCCGGGGAAAGGGGAGCTGCCCCTCTCCCCGAAGGGAAGAGCCTCAGGCAAGGCAGAGGAAACGCGGGCGGCGCTGCCGGGATGCGGGACCCACCTGCCCGGCCGTGCCTGGCACATCGAAAGGCTCCTCGGCGGCACAGCCCCTCCTCCCCCCGGTGCCGCTCTCGGGTTTGTTTAGTGGCGGTGGCGGCGGCGGCGCTTCCCCGGGCCAAGATGGCGGTGAAACACACTGCGCATGCGCGGGGGCCGCAGAGCACGCCGGAAGTTGTAGTCTCCTCTTTCCAGACACCACCCTCTGCGAACGAGGAGATGGAAGGACTGGGCGCCAACATGGCGCGGAGGGGAGCGCGTCACGCATGCGCGGCGGTGAAGGGCACTGCTGGGAGTTATAGTCTTTTTCGGCGTTCGTCGACGCGGTGGCGAGCGCCTCCGGCCGTCCCGCCATGGCCCGGCGGCTGGGTACAGGCAGCGAGAGGAGACAAAATACCTTCCCTCGTCCTCCGCTGGCGCTGGAGGACCGCCCCGCACCGCCCCAGTGTAACAACTGCAGCGTGGTTTAACCGCGTCCCACGGAGCCCGAAGCTTTGGGCATCTGCGTCCGGCCGCGGGCCCTGCGAAGAAACCCGGCAGGGTTGACAGCAGCCCTGACGTCATTTTGCCGTTTCCAGTTCTCTTGACTTAAAAGCATCACCCGTGACATAGGGCTGCCGTCAGCCACGTTTCCCTGTGCAAACAGCAAGGTCATAAAATCACACTCACAGAATAATAGGGGTTGGAAGGGACCTCCAGAGATCATCAGGTCCAACCCCCTGCCAAAGTAGGGTCCCTAGGACAGGTCACACAGGTCGGTGTCCAGACAGGGCTGGAATATCTCCAGAGCAGGAGACTCCACACCCCCCTGGGCAGCCTGGCCCAGGGCTCCCTCACTCTCACTGGGTAAAAGTTCTTCCCCAGATTGGTGGGGAACTTCCTGTGCTCCAACTTGAGGCCATCGCCCCTTGTCCTGTCCTTGCAGCCCACTGAGAAGATGCTGGCCATTTCCCCCTGCATCCCATACTTAAGCTATTGATAACCATTGATCAGATCCCCTCTCAGGCTTCTTTTCTCCAGGCTGAACAGCCCCAGTTCATTCAGCCTTTCCTCATAGGAGAGATTCTCCAGGTCTTTTTAATCATCTTTGTAGCCCTCATATCCACACCCAAAAGCCACACTCCCAACTGCTTCAGGGCATGCCTGCTCTCTGCAATTGGGAGCCCCAGGCCTGGCTGATGCCTTGCACATAAAGGGCCTTGAAAAGTCCTCAGGGCCAATGAGGAATGGGAAAGGAAAATTCTCTGGAGCAGAGATGAAGCCTAAGTGCAACGCACCTGTTTGCGGCTGTGTGTGGTGTTGAGAAAAAGCAGGGGGAAAAAACCTCACCCCTAAAATCTGATTCATGGACCTGTCTGTAAGGCTGGAACATCCTCCCAAAAGCCCCTTTGGCATGAGATTTCCATCTCACAGGGCTCCATTCTTGCCGCAAGCCCTTGTTTTCCATGCTTCATCTTGCACACTTCCTGATTTTTTGGAAAGCAAACAGGCGCCCTGGGGACAGACAGTCCTGATGGAGAGATGGCCAGAGCTCCTCCTTACTCTGCTCTCTCCCAGAAAATCTTATTCCATAGTTTGCTTCCAAAATGCCAGGAAACATCTGGGTGTTTGCCGAGGGGAGGTCGAGGCGGGTGGACAGCATGTGCCAAATCCCAATGCCTACTTCCAGAACTCCAAGCACCGTTATTTCTACCTGAACTCCAGATAAAAATGTTTCTTCCCCACGATCACCAATGAACATTTTCCCACTTGCAATTTCCCATTGCTCCTCACAGCAGTATAATGCTCATGCAGCTGGAAAACAGTGATGCAGAACAGTAAAAGACAGCTAGAACAATTCTCCTTCCTTATTAATACCTTCCAATACAAGAACCAGCTGAAGGCAAGTAGCATCATCTCTGCTGATATTACCTCATAAAATTAAGGAAGGCACAGACCAGCATAGTGCCTGAAGTTGAATTTTCCCTTTGCAGGTTGGAGATACCGCCCCAGATTTGTCTGAAAATGTGGGTTTTAGTTGGATTCCTCTGGTTGACAGAAAGAGACAGCGCTGCCTTGGTGCTGAGTGGAATAAAATAACCTTTTCTGAGGTTTATTCATCTGTTTTCACTGTGTTGCTCTTGCAGAGTATCAGGTTTGGTGTGTCTGAGTTGTTTTAAACAGCTGGCTCTTAACCTTGTGGAATAAATAATTCTATGAGCAAATAAAAAGTACCAAAGTTTTAAATAACATTTACGAATAAGGTGTAGATTTTGCCTAAACATTTCCTTCCACTCTGCACGTTTATTAAGGCACTCTGTTCCTGGTCTCCAGTGAAATCTGTCCTAACAATGCAGCCCACAGAGTGCACAAACATGTTTTCTCAGCTCTGCTCAGCAGCTATATTCATTATACTTAATTAGATTAATTTGGTGGTGGTTTCAGATTATTTTTCTTTTTAATTATTTTTTTTTAAATGTGGATGAAACTAGCTAGCAGGATCAGAAGCTATTATAGGCAAGGCCGACACACACCAACACTCATGTAGATGTGTATGTATGTACTCAAGAAAATGGTACATGCTTCTTTTCCTTCGGCACACAGAGGAGAGAGATAAAATTGAGCCAGTTACAGATAAAGTGTCTGCAGCTGCCATGGCTGCATTTCTACAGATGCTGTTAAGATGATTTTCAAGAACACTTTGGACTTTAGGTAAGGATGAAGGCTCAGACTTGGAAATACGTGTCCAGGCCCAATGCTGTTTGTAGATATGGCAGCACTGTTGTCATTTCCTTCAGGGTAAACCAGAGTAAATTCTCTACTCCCTAGAAAAAGGGGAGGGCTGAGATACCACAGGAAGAGAAAGAGAACAAAACAAACCCAAAACACATAAATACTTAGTCCTGAAAAGCATCAGCAACCTGAACTGACGCCAGAGGTCAGCAGCGGTGAGAACTGGAAGAGGGTGCCCAGGGAAGCAGTGGATGACCCCTCCCTGGAGGTGTTCAAGGCCAAATTGGATGGGGCCCTGAGCAGCCTGGTCTGGTGACCCCCCATGGCAGGGGGCTTGGAACTTGATGATCTTTAAGGTCCCTTCAAACCCAAACCATTTTTTGATTCTATGATCAACGGGGATGGATTCACCAAAGCTGTCCCTTCATCAAGCGATAAGTGCCAGCAGATGCTGCAGAGCTACCCTAGCCGGTCCCAGGAGCAGCACGGATCTTTCCAGAAGACTAAATTCAAGTTATCTGGACTCAGAATGACCGCAGGCAGCCAGCTTGGATCTGCTAGCCTAACCTGAGGTGGTCAATTGCAGGAGACTGAGACTTAACAATACTTCTTCATGTCTGATGAAGAGAATGCCAAGAGTATTCCAGTCATATACTAACCAAAAATGAAAATAAAAGGCACAGAATACAGAAAAATGGCTAAATGTCCTGCAGGAGGACTTTCCTCTGTAAATTCCTTTGAAACAAATTGATTCACTGTAAATAAAGAAAGAAAATGCAGAATGTGAAAATGCCAGCGTTTTTTTCTAGCCTTAGCTGCCTTCCAGACGTTAATCACTTTCTTAGTTCTCATTACCTACATCCTTGGGCTCTGAGTCATCAGTTAAGGAGGCTGAAAATTACAGAGCACTTTCTGACTGTTCAGAAAGCAAAACAACAGAGTAAGTCACCGAGAGCAGCAATATTTCATCCTTTCCTAAGAAGGCAAGAGCTCAACAGTGTAAAAAAAACAAGGTAAAAGTTGTTTGTAACAATCCGTTTTATTTTGCAGTCAAGGAAAGCTAAGAACTCACCTAATTAAACCAGCTTCAAGCAGGAAATCACTGAATTTTTGTAGCTTGGTGATATTTAGGCTGTTTCCGTAGCTCCACGTGAGCTAACAGTATCTTGGTGTTAGTTTTCCTGAAACACAGAGATGAAACTGGGACTCATCAGGACCTGCAGTATTCTTCATCTGATGGTGACCCAGCAAACAGCCATACATAAGCTGTATCACCTCTCCTGTGCCTCTGTTTCCCACTAAATAATGCATTTTTTAAAAAGCATAATAAAGCATTAAAAATAACCCAAGTAATGACAGTGAAGTTACAAAAGCCACACATTATTATACTTATCAGCATACTTCTGGGCATTGGCTGGCCCTGTGCGCAGCCAAGAGTTGGACTTGATGATCCTTATGGGTCCCTTCCAACTCAGGAGATTCTAGGATTCTGTGATTCTTTTTAAGTGTTTGCTCAATTATATGCATTTCAGCCAAATTTGTTCCTCCTTCCAGTAAGGGAAAGAAATACAGTGACCACCGAGCATTCCTATTTTGTATTACATTCTGTACAACCTGACATCCTCAGATTCCCCTTCTATTTAAATAATAGGATTCTCATAAATTAACAAGCACTGGTATCATTAATTCAACTTCCTGGGCATTTACATCTTGGCCACACTTCCTTCAATCCCTTAAGACAATGGAAGGGGGCAGACAATGAGCTGTAGCAGGGAAGCATCAGTGATGAGATGGCTCAAGGGAGGAGCAGTGGTTTTCAGTGGAGAAGGCGATTTGTATGCAGCCCGGGTCTCCCCAGGACAAAGCTCTGCTTCTCGGCTCTTGGTGGCTCATAGGAAACGAGCACAGCAGCTTCCCTGCAGTCCTTGCAGGATTATGAACTGCATTCTCCATTGGCATCACTACAGCTGGATACAGGCTCTGAAATAATCCTGATTTCCTTTTTTTGTTTCCTTCAGAGCAGGTAGAAGAGACACACACGGGCTTGGGGCTAGGTGGGAACCCAGCGCAGCTCCTGTAGCTGCTTCTTTTCCACCACAAACAGTGAATTTTCAGCTTCACACTGGTAATTTCAAAATTAAAACTGGAAAATCAAGAGGAAAAAATGGTTTGTATCAGCCTGCCAGCAACTGAGAAAAGACTTAAGAAACCCACTGTGCTTTCGTGCTAAGATGAATGTAGGTAATTTAAATTTTAGGGAATTTAAAGATGGTTTCAAGTATCTTCAGTGTCTCACATGAGAGAGAAACAGCCTCAATTCTAGTAAAAGTTAAATTATTTCTTGGTGTTAGAAATGCCAAATAGTCCTAAGAAAGGACTCGAGGTAGGCACGTTAGTGAAGCAGTAATTAATTTATTATACGGTCTTGCAAGAGCGGGTGACCCCAAAAGTAGGCACACCTTGGGCAGAGTTTGTTACATTTTTATACCTTATTCCCATGTGAAATCCCACTCCCCTGTTTGACTATGGATTAGTTATTTTGAAAGTTTACTGGCATCAATCAAGGCGCCTCATTTACAATAGTATGTCTGGCAGATTCATGTTTCCCTTAGTGAGGTCCTGTTTCCCCTTAGTGAGGAAAATTAGTATGTATGGACTTATATAACACTTAAATATCCCTTTTTGTCTGGGACAGTTGCTTACTGGCAGGTACTTGCCTTTATCTTAACTTTCCCAGTAACTGACAAAGGCCTATGGTAGATGGTATCAAGACTCCATACCGTTGATGTGGTAATTTGTCAGTTTTGAGCCGCATTTCTTTTGAGTTCCAACCCATGGCCTCAGTCACCTTTAACAGTCAGTTTTAACTCTTTCCAAGGATTATCTTTTAGCAACAGTATGCTTATCCTAAAATTCCTTACAAAGAATTCCTAATGAGGCAACCTTAATTCCCAAGTCAGAAAAGTATACAATACAAAATATACAATACAAAATTTCAATCTGCAAAAGCAACAATTCAGCATTTTCCACACTTGGTCTTTTTGTTTTGTTTCCAAGTTAAATGGCTGGTGGAGTTTCCTCTTCCCTTTAAGAGGTTATTCAGTGACTCCCTGCGCTTTCCTGACATAAGTATCTCTATTTTAATTTCATTCTGTCGGCCTCAGACCACTCCTAAACTCTATTTTCCCCCTCAAACGTTTTCCTGTCACATTTTTTTTCTCTCCCAGCTAAGATAAGAGCAGAAGCCTCAGCAAACGTTTAGGGGCTGGCAGCTCGCCAGAGAAGCCTTTTATATACAGCCTTGTCAGATGCAGGGATTGTCGCCCAGGACTATTTGTATTTAAATCCACAAAGATATTTCAACTGCTTCCACTGGAGATAGCTTTGTATTGCCAGTTAACAGAGAAACACCCCCCTCCACCCCCCATTGCAAGTAATACATATTACATTCAACATACCTATTTATTTTACAAATTCTAAGAGCTTCAGTACTGAAAGCACCTAAATTCAGCAAGGCTTAAATCCATCTGAATGCCAGTGTGCATCGAGTGGAGCACTTACTTAAACACCTCTCTACACTGAGGGAAAACCATGATTATATAACCTCAGATAATGTGGAAAAAAAAACCCTAGACCAAAAAAACCCCCCAAAACCCCCTTCATTGTGGTGTTCTGCAGTATGTGAAAGAGTGAATTGAAGTTGGTACCCTCTGCAATCGAGGGAGGCAGAACACAGAATCCCAGAATTACAAGGTTGGAAAAGACCTTTAAGATCATCATGTCCAACTGTTCCTGTCCTGCGCTAAACCATATCCCTAAGTACCTCATCCACCCATCTGTTAAACACATCCAGGGATGGGGACTCAATCCCCTCCCTGGGCAGCCTGTTCCAGGCCCCAACACCTCTTTCAGAGAAAATTTTTTTCCTAATATCTGATCTGACCCTGCCCTGGGGCAGCTTGAGCCCATTTCCCCTTGTCCTATCTCCTGTCCCCTGGCTGAAGAGACCATCACCCACCTCTCTGCACCCTCCTGTCAGGTAGTTGTAGGTGGTGAGAAGGTGTCCCCTCAGCCTCCTCTTCTCCAGGTTCAACACCCCCAGCTCCCTCAGCTGCTCCTCAGAGGATTTGCCCTCCAGCCCCTTCCCCAGCCTGGTTGCCCTTCTCTGCACTCGCTCCAGGACCTCCATGTCCTTCTGATAGTGAGGAGCCCAGAACTGGACCCAGCACTCGAGGTGCATCCTCACCAGTGCCCAGTCCAGGGGCACAATTCCCTCCCCAGACCTACTGGCCACATTATTTCTGATACAAGCCAGGATGCCGTTGGCCTTCCTGGCCACCTGGGCACACTGCTGACCCGTGTTCAGCCTGCAGTCACCCAACACCCCCAGGTCCTTCTGCTTGTTAGCTCTCCAGCCAGTCTCCCCCAGCCTGTAGCGCTGCTTGGGGTTGTTATGTCCCATGTGCAGCACTCTACACTTGGCATTATTAAAACTCAAAGCAAAAGCAAGTGGGAATAAAGCGAATTCTTATCTCTCTGTTATGCAATCTGTGTCCATATCTATGGTCACATATGCTCAGTACAGATCATCAGTAACCCTATCATACTTCTGCAATTCAAAGAATGCATGTCAGATGAGTATTTAGCAGGGTTCAGCCACACTAGGACCTGATTTCTGGTGTATTTTGGGGAAGGCCTTCATTTTCTCCCTGGAGTTGGCTTTTAATCCATGAACAGACTGAATATTGCTTCCAAGTTCCAAGTCCACTCAGCAGCGAATGACTTCCTCATGAATTTGTCTAAATATTTTAATAAGGCCAGATTTGTATATATAAAAAAATGTCATGGAAGCAAGTGAATGTATCATCTATAAAGGGTCTATTCGTTTACTCTAGGCAGCTCCATAGACACCAGGATGCATAGTTAACGATGGTAATTACCCAATAGCTAATTAGGTATTTGCTTATCTGGACTATCACCAACCTCATTTTCCTAACAATATGATGAACTCTTTATCCCCAACTGTACTGGAAGGATCCCATCCAATTGTTGTGCCCTGAATCCAATAAATGATCCTGGAAGACCTTGCAAATGGAAGCTTAAACAAACATACAGTAGCATTGGAAGGTGAAGAGAGTGATGGAGAAGGAAAGCAAGTTGGTTCTGAGTTTGCAAACTACAATCCACAACACCTCTGTCACTTCACAGTCTTCACTGAAACCTTGGGAAAAGTTCATGTACTTTTTTCAGAGGTTGGTGGTCATCAAGGCTTGTGCAGAGAAACCAGTCACTCCTGAGTTGGGGCCAGCAAATAGTGAAAATACAAGTGTGTAAGGTTGGAAAGGACATTTAGAGGTCATCTAGTCCAACCCCCCGCAGTGAGCAGGGACATCTTCACTAGATCAGGTCACTCAGAGCCCCTGATCTTGAATGTCTCCACTATGTTTCTCGGTGACCTGTGCCAGTGATCCACCACCCTCACAGTGAAGAACTTTTTCCTAATATTCAACCTAAATCTCCCCTTTTCTTGTTTAAAACCATCACCCCTCGTCCTGTCCCTCTATGCCCTCAGGAACAGTTCTTCCCCAGCTTCCTACAGGCACCTTTCAGGGACTGGAAGGGGCTCTAAGGTCCCCCTGGAGCCTTCTCTTCTCCAGGCTGACCCAGGTCAACTCTCTCAGCCTGGCTTCACAGCAGAGCTGCTCCAGCCCTCGCATCATTTTTGTGTCCCTCCTCTGGATGTGCTCCAACAGGTCCATGTCCTTCTTGTGCTGAGGGCTCCAGAGCTGGACACAGCACTGCAGGTGAGGTCTCCCCAGAGCAGAGCAGAGGGGCAGAATCCCCTCTCCCCATCTGCTGGCCTCTCTTCCTGTGATGCAGCCCAGGATGGGGTTGGCCTTCTGGGCTGCAGATGCACGTTGGTGGCTCATGTCCAGCTTCTCACCCACGAGTACTCCCAAGATGACTCTGACTGCTTAATTTTAACTCTTTCAGAGTGATATAAACTCTTTCTGCTCCCATGTGTTGCCCACAGAGCGGCATGGTAGGCTGTAATCATCTGCTTGGGTTGGCTGAACCTTTCAGAAACTACAGCAGCCAGGGCTGGACTTGGAGAAGTTGCTTTTAACTTAGAAGTCTGCCCCAGCATGCAGAGAGGAAAGTAGCTGTGGGCCAAAATACAGACTGTGATGGGTAAATCGCTTAGTACAGGTCATTTGAAAAGCTATGCCTGTGCACAAAACCACCTCATTTGGGGACACAATGCCCTTGCATAGAAGTATGGTGCTGCAATGCCCATGGCCCTCTGCATTTCCTCATTTTGAAGACCTGAGACAAAACCTCTGAAAATCAGCATTTTTTGAATCAGAATGAAAAATAATTAATTCCAGCAAAATAGGGCAAGTGCAATAGGAATTGGGTCTGATAACACTCAAATGTCATCACAGACACTGCTAACTTACTTGCCAAAATCTACGTGTGAGGGGGAGCCAGGATGCTGTGTTGCTCTGATTTAGGGTTGGAGTTAAGCCGCACACTTGCCACCAGCACTGCGTACTTCAGCAAGCACTCACACGGTCTGCAGGACCCATCTCATACCCACATGCAGCACTTAGTTATACTCCCCACCTCTGCCTCCCAGTTTTCCAGACCTGTAGGCAAGCCCTGGACATAAGCATCTTCTTTTTCATCCTGCCATTGCTGATTTCATCACATCTCAAAGGGAGCATTGGTACACAAAAATATCTCTATGGGATTAAACTGAACTTCTTACAGACAGATTATCCCAACAACAGTGCAGCTGCAACACTTGCAAGAGAATAAAATAGTAGTAAGAGTCATGAAAGCACCTCAGACTTGAAATGTAGTATTGCAAACAAACTTTTAATAGCAGGGAAACTGCAGGAATATACAGCTATACTTAAACAGAACAATCAGAAAATAAAGGCATCCAGACTTTCACCCTGGGAAAGAGACTCCAGAGGTACATTAAAGTTCATCTCCAGAAGTACATTAAATAGGTTATTTTACAAGCACTTTTATATGACAGAGAATCCTGGATTTAAAATAAAGCTGACCTTAAAGACACAGTAAGGGAAAAATAAAAAAACAATTAAAAAAATCCACATGAACAGAAACAGTTCCTTTAAGAATAATTTACACATTATCTGCATAACATTACCTATACAGTCTATAATCCCTACTCAATGTCAATAGTACGTCACTTGGAAATATACTGTCAACAGTACTTGAGTAATCTAGAAGATGATTTAATACACAGTATCACTAGCATAGGGATTACATATCTACACCTTGCAGCCTACTCTGCAGGGAGAAAAGGGGTTTTGGTGATTTCTGAAGCAAATTTTTGGACTTTCCAACTAAACAGTAAACCATTTTTCTTCAAAAATATTTGGTTTCTAGTAATATTCTTGGGTTTTGAAAATAGTTTATTTATTTTCCAATATACAGGAATCATTTTAGATTCCCCTCTGATTAAAAAAACCCCAAAACATCATCCAGTAGACTTCCTTCCATTCATTTCATTAGGAAAGCTCATATGGAAATACACACACATTTAGGAGACTGCAGCCGTAACATGCTTGTATAGTGATTCAAAGGATGCAATTATCAACGGAAGTTTGAGACAGAAATAGCAATTCAGAAACACACACTGTGGTTAATTTGTTTTAAATACTGCCATTTATTATAATGTTCTGGTTTTGCTTGTTCAAAAGCAAAACTCGCCAGGAGTAGTTTGAGCACGTAGGCACTTTTGCTTGGTGAATCAACTTGGAGGAGTAAAGGCCCTTCCACCTTGGGCAGAAGATACAATTTTCATATTATTTAATGAAGAAGTATTTTTTCCCTACTTAAACAGGTTTTAATTGTTTTAAAATTCAAAGTAACATTACACAATCATGGTCTTAAACTACTACTGCGATTGATCCTGCTGTGTTGCCTTATGTCAACCTGAGCAAATCAGATGGCAGTTATCTGAGTTATATCTAACCTAAAGGTAAGTGAGTCTGTCTTAAATGAGTGTATTGTTGTCTCCCTTCTACGGTTCACCTTATATGAATGTTGGCAATTTACCAGTAAAGCTAAAGCAGTCAAGTGCAGCTAAACTTATCTTTAGCATCAGTTTAAATGACGCCTCAAAACTACTTCAAATGAATAAACCTAGCTAAATTCCCAAGTTAGTACTCTGGCAAAGAATTAAAACCAAATTAATTGATGTTATGGAAATTATCCCAATGGAATATGCTTTGAGATTCCCAATTTGAAGGGAACTTGATGGCAAGGCTCACATAAAAGATAGCTTTTGTCCTACAAAACAAGAAAATCTTACAAGTTTTGAAGCCAGCTAAAAGGTATCAGGAAGTTTAGGAGGGTGTAGAGAGGTGGGGGTTGGTCTCTTTTACCAGGTAACAAGAGACAATAGGAGAGGAAATGGCTTCAAATCCCACCAGGGGAGATTTATGTTTGGTATCAGGAAGAATTTCTGTACTGAAAGGACTGTCAAGTATTGGAACAGGCTGCCCAGGGAGGTGGTGGAGCCACCATCCCTGGAGGGGTTTAAAAGGTGTGTAGATGTTGTGCTTGGGGACATGGTCTAGAGGTGGACTAGGCAGGTTAGGCTGTGGTTGGACTCTATGATCTTAAAGGTCTCTTCCAACCCAGGTGATTCTGAGATTCTAAATCTATTTCTTATCCTTTACACGTTTTCTTGAAAAGACACAGACCTTTGTTGGAAATGTCAGTGGTTCTAGGAAAGGACTCACAGTAGACATACTAGTGAAGCAGCAATTTATTATACATTCTTGCAAGAGCAGGTGTCCTAGCAAAGTAGGCAACAGCTGTGGTCAGTTTTCAGCATTTTATACCCTACTCCCATCCAGAACCCCTCCCGTTTGCCTATGGATTAGGTATTTTCAAGGTTTACAGGCTCAACCAAGGCACCTTCTTCACAACAGTACATAACACAATACACATTGCATGTCTGGCAGGTTCCTGCTTCCCCTTGGTGAAGAAAATAATATTCAGAGTTTATTGAGCAAAATGTGGCTTCTTTCCAAGTTACTGTTCATCTTACATAGCTCTTACCCGCTGCCTATCTTTGTATTACCTGAGCCCACTGAAGCTGAATGGGGACCCTCAGGCTTGCCTTTATCTTACTGCTAGGCAGCTGAGCCATTCTCCCTTATCTTATGCCTTGATTGACAATTGTCCTTCATCTTCCTTTTACCTGTAAGACTTAGCTTTAGGCCCCAGCCTCCTGCAAGACCTGGAAAACGACTCCTGATGGTGCAGCCTGAGTCCCCCACTCCCCAAGTCAGCATAGAGAAATACTACCCCCTCATTCCAGTTTGCAACAGCAGCATTTCCCAGCATTTTCCACGCTTTGGCCATCACCTGTATTTGAATCATGCTCCCAAAAGCTCCACAGACCTCCAGTTCAGGACGCTTTTTATGTGATTTTGCAGATACATGAAAGATGTATCAGGGAAGTGAAGGTTGGGGGCAGCTTAGGACAAAGCAACCATGAAATGGTCAAGTTCAAGATCCTGAGTGGAAGAAGCAAGCCAGAAAGTAGGATAGCTACCCTGAATTTTGGAAGAGCTAACTTTGATCTCCTCCACAACCTAATAGGGGCTATCCTGTAGGCTATGCTGTTTGAAGGAACGGGAGCCTGAGCGAGCTGGCTAGCATTCAAACAGCACTTCTTCCAAGCACAGGACCGGTGCATCCCTTTGAGCAAGAAATTGGGAAGGAGAGGCAGAAGACCTGCATGGATGAGCAGGGAGCTAATGAGTAAACTCAAAGGGAAGCAGAAGGTCTGTGAATTGTGGAAAAAGGGTCTGGGCAACCGGGAAGAATATAGGAATGTCAGGGCCTGAAGCCCACTTGGAAATGAAGCTGGCAAGGGACATAAAGGATAATAAAAAGGGTTTTTTTAGATATGTGAACAGTAAGAGGATGACCAGGGATAATGTAGGTCCCTTGCTGAATGAGGTGGGTGTCCTGGTAACGGGGGATGCTGAGAAGGTGGAGATACTGAATGCCTTCTTTGCTTTGGTCTTCACCTCAAATGAAAAGCTTCCCTCTGTTTGAGGTGGGGGTGGTCCAGGAGCATCTCAAAGGGATTAATGCATATAAATTCATGGGCCCAGATGGGATGCATCCACGTGTGCTGAGGGAGCTGGCAGAAGTGATTGCTGAGCCGCTCTCTATCATCTTCGATAGGTCGCATCTACTGCCTCAGACTACAAGCAAGGCCACACTTGCAAATTAATAATTTTCTTCTTCCAATTTCCCACTTTTCTGTGCCCTGTTCCTTTTTTTTCCCAAGCTCTGCTGCATTTTTACCCATGACAGGCCTCAACAGATTTACACATGCTGCTTTTTAATTGCCTAAAGCAGTCAGGGTTCTATCTTCATCATCCATCTGGGCTGCAGAGCAGCGGTTTCACGGGAACTGTAGGGTTTGGAAGGGACCTCCAGACATCATCGGGTCCAACCCCCTGCCAAAGCAGGGTCCCTAGGACAGGTCGCACAGATCGGCATGCAGACGGGTCTTGAGTATCTCCAGATGAGCCTCCACACCCCCCTGGGCAGCCTGTCCCAGGGCTCCCTCACCGTCACCGAGAAAATTCTTCCTCATATTGGTGCAGAACCTCCTGTGCTCCAACTTGAGGCCATTTCTTCTCCCCCAAAAAACCCATGAACAGGAGAAAATAGACAAGGAACAAAAGCTGACAGCCTCGCTGTACGCCCTCATCTCCTCCCTAAGGGGAATGTGTCCCCAAGGCCCTGCCCGCACAGGCCAGGCCCAGGGTCAGGCAACGCACAGGCGATGACAAGCCCGCGCTCCCCGACCTCCGCGCCACTACGCGTGCTCAGCGTCACCGGGCAAGAAATGTTCCCTCTCCCCCCCCCCCCGCCCCTCATCCCGCCGTGCGCAGGCGTGCCGCCGGCCGCGCGCAGCCGGGTAAGCCCGATCCCCGCCTGCGCACGGTTCATCCGGGCCTTGCCGGCGCGGCGCAGCGCATGGGCACTCTCTATCCAACGGCCGGGGCGCGATGCATTGTGGGGAGGAGGCGGCCCCTAAGTTCCGGCGGAGGGTGGCGGTGAATCCTCCCGGCCGCTCACAGCAGTGTAGAGCCGCTTCCCCCCGCTACCCCTCCTCCCTCCATCCCTCCCCCCCCCCCCCCGTCCTCCTCCTCCACCCCACACACACACACCCCCCTCCCCGCTCCCTCTGGCCCGCGGATTTAAAGGGGCAGCGGCGCCAATCCGGGGGACCATGCCGAACTTCTGCGCGGCTCCTAACTGCACCCGCAAGAGCACCCAGTCCGACCTGGCCTTCTTCCGCTTCCCCCGGGACCCGGTCAGGTGAGACCCCGGACGGCCGGGCGCTACAGCGGCATGCCAGCCCGCGATGGAGAGGGGCGGGTCGGAGGGAGGCGGCGGTCCGCAGGCCGCTCGCCTGTTCCCCTCAGGCCCCGCCGGCCCGTCAGCTCTCCGCTCCTCCTGAGTAGACACCGCAGCGGGGAGGCGCCTCCTTCCCTCCCTTTCCTCCCACCCCTCGCAACCCTTCTCCGCGCCTCCTCACCTAGGCGGAGGGGAGGGGGCTGCCGCGGGATAGGACGGGGAGGGGGTGTGAGGGGTCGGTGGGGCTGGTGGCCGCCTGGAGCTGCGGGCTGTCCCGGCGGAGGCCGCGCGCGCTCTGTGGCGCCGGGGGGGCGGGGCTCCGCGGGACCCTCCGGCCTGCGGCGGGGAGGCGGGAGAGCAGCCGCGCATGCGCCGGCGCGGCGCGAGGGGTGCCGGCGAGAGCGGTGGGCGCGGGCCATGGTGCTGGGTGCGAGTGAGGGACCGGCTGTGCGGGCAGCGGGGGCTCGGGTGCGGGAGTGACTGGCTATGAGGGTGTGAGGGGGGAACATGCTGTGGGGCGTGCGGGAGATCCTGACTGGAAGGGGGCTGAAGGGGGAGCTGGCTGTGCGGGGCATCCTGGCTGTGAGGGACTGAGGGTGTGAGAGAGTTCCTGGCAGTGAGGGGGCTGGGGGACTGAGGGATGAACTGTCCGTGGGGAGTGGGGGGACCCTGGCTGGGAGGGGGCAGTGAGGGGGTGCAGGGGCTGAGGGACTAACTGGCTGTGGGGAGAGGGGAGATCCTGGCTGAGGGTGTGAGGAAGTGGAGCACCTGGCTGTGAGGGGGCTGGGGGGGCCGAGGGGGGAAGTGCCTGAGGGTGTGAGTGAGATCCTGGCTGGGGAGGGAGCTGGGGGGAACTGTCTGGGGAGTGTGGGAGATCCTGGCTGTGAAGGAACTGGGGGGCTGAGGGACAAATTGGCTATGGGGAAGATCCGGGCTGTGCAGGGACTGAGGGGGAACTGGTATGGGGGAGATCCTGGCTGTGAGGGGCTGAGGGTTTGAGGGGGTGCCTGGCTGTGAGGGGAGTGGGACTGACAGAGGAATTGGCTGTGGGGTGAGCGGGCGATTGAGAGAATGGGGGGCTGCCTGGCTGTGAGGGTTTGCCTGTCTTGAGGGCTGTGTGAGGGGGTGCACGTCTGTTAGAGGCGTTCAGCACTGTTATAGATGTGGGGCATGTAGGAGCAATGGGATGAGGCAGGGCAGCCCATGGGGAGCCTGCACAGGGTCAGCTCTGTTTCTGATGGTGGAAGTCTCTCAGTCATATTTGTGTATGAAGGTGATGCGGAGTTGGACACTGGACAGGGGTGTGATAAATAGGACACTGGTGTGACGGTTAGCTGTCACAGGATTGCAAGGATGATGGTGACAAACCATCATGAGCAACAGCAGAAGTGATGGGGTATTCAAGTTCCCAGTGGCTGGAAAGCGGAGGTGACACACTGGTAGAGTGAGAGGCCATGGAAAATAGTGAGACAAGTAAATCATGTGCTTAGACATGAAGCTCATCTTTAAAACTAGATAAAGCTCTTAAAAATTGTTTGACGTCACTTGCTTCTTACAACTTTGAAAGGTGCATAAGCAATAGAGCAATGTCATTTCTCCCTCTCCTAACAGGAGGTAATTAAGGCTGAAATTTTTGGTGATTTATACATGATGCTTGCTTCCTCCCTTGAAGCTGCTTGACCCGATTTTTGGAAAATTTCAAAACCAAAAGGTATTGTGGGTACATAGGTTTTTCTAAGAAAACAGTTCCCTGTAAGTGATTTTAATTGAAGGTAAAAATCTCACGTAGGCAGTTGTTCCGTAAAGTACACCTGCTTAAAGGTGTGTTTTCAGATATGTGAACATCAGGAGGTTCCACAAGGACAAGAGCTAGGTCTTGCACCTGAATCAGGGCAATCCTTGTCCTCAATACAAAGTGGGAGATAATGTGATGGAGAGCAGCCCTGCAGAGAAGGACTTGGGAGTGCTGGTGGATGAGAAGCTCGACATGAGCAGGCAATGCGTGCTTGCAGCCCAGAAGGCCAACCCCATCCTGGGCTGGAACATGGCCAGCAGGTGGAGGGAGGTGATTCTCCTCCTCTACTCTGCTCTCATGAGACCCCACCTGCAGTGCTGTGTCCAGTTCTGGAGTCCCCAACATAAGAAGGAGATGGAACTGTTGGAATGAGTCCAGAGGAGGCTGCAAAGATGGTTGGCAGGCTGCGAGAGTTGTGATTGTACAGTCTGGAGACAGTCTGAGAGCATTGGGGTTATTCAGCCTGGAGAAGAGAAGGCTCTGGGGAGATCTTAAAGTGACCTTCCAGGACTTGAATGGGCCTACAAGAGATCTGGGGGGGACTTTTTAGAAGGGTATGGAGTGATAGGATGAGGGGGAATGGTTTTAAATTGGAAGGGGGTAGATTTGGTTTGGATATTAGGAAGAAATTTTCCAATATGAAGGTGGTGAGGCCCTGGCACAGGTTGCCCAGGGAGGTGTTCAAGGCCAGGTTGGATGGGGCCTTGGGCAGTCTGGTCTAGTGAGAGGTGTCCATGCCCATGGCAGGGGGGTTGGAACTTGATCTTTAAGGTCCCTCCAACCCAAACCATTCTGTGATTCTTTATGTCCTCAAGCTCTCCTCGTCGAATGCAATTCCTGGTGTTAAAGTTGGGATAACAAGACCTCTTTCTGATGCCCATGCACTGCAGGGTGTTCTAGTATGGCTCATATTACCTGTGTTTATGCTTGTAATGAAAACTCAATTTGACATAATGGATTGCCTACTCTTAACCTTCATTTGTGTGATCCACTCCTAGCGCTGTCTCTTTCCACCCCCTGAGAGCCACAGGTTCTTACACAGCTCCATTCAGCTTATAATATTTCTACCTATATACATTTTGAATTGACATTTTCCACGGTAGCAACACTTGTATAGTTACTTGTAACAAGTGTACTGTTAATTAAATTATGTGCTACCATTAAAGAATGTTTAAAAAATATATTTCAGAATTAGAATACTACTACTTCTAACCACCATTTGTGGTATCATGGAATCCTAGAATGTACAGAGTCAGAAGGGACCCATAAGGATCATTGAATCATAGAGTTACAAGGTTGGAAAAGACCTTTGAGATCATGGAGTCCAACCATTCCTCTCCTATGCTAAACCATATCCCTGAGTACGTGATCTACCTGTCTGTTAAACACATCCAGGGATCAAGGCCAACTCTTGGCTCCACACAGGCCCAGAGAAGTGTAGAAATAAAAACTTTTTTAACAAAACCAAGGCCTGAAAGCTATAAAGAGTTGGAATAACAAAGAATTATGGATGTCTCTTTTGCAAACGTTGAAGTGGATCACAGAAATGGCTTTCGGAAGCACGTGCCGGCTTAACATTTCTACAGTGTGTGAGTAAACATGCTTTCTGAGTGCATGACTACTTCATAATCCTCTTGAAGTCGTTCAGGCTGATAGGATTAATGTTTCTGTAAAAGAATATTAGAACATAGAATTAAAATTTACCCTCCAGGATGATACAGACCTTTCTACCATCCGAAGGAAGGACAAGCTATACCTAAACTGTTTCTAGCATCTTTGTTGTGCTCTTAAAAACACATAGTGATAAAGATGGCACTTCTTTAAGTTTTCTACAGGTTTCTCCCCTCCCCATATCCTCTACCTTTCTAAGTTAATCCTAGGTTAAAATATCCAAAGCTGATTACATATTCTATTTTAACAGCAGCATTTAAAGATTAATAAATCCATGCAACCTGCTGGCTTTGTAGAGTGGAGGATGCTAGTGGCTTATTCTCTTGTTTGGAGTTGTAAATGATGATGTGTTGATTGCAGTGCTTGCTGTCATAGAAACCTCATAATGTTAAAGGTCAGACTGGTCTGGTGAACAAAATACTTCATGCCAAAAGTGTGTTCTTTGCACTTGGCAGCTTACAGTGAGGGAGCTGAGTATAACAGCATTAGAATACATCTTTAAAAATAAAAACTTTCAGAAAAATCATTGATGAGAAATCCATAGTTCGAGGTAAATTGTCCCTGCTTTCAGGTTTTCCACAGTAACATAATTGCCTTTACGTTTTCCCAGTTCAGTGCTAAGCAGTTCCAGTCTGATCTTTGGAGCACCAGCAAGTCTGTGAGAGCTAACCAGTTAGTTAAGACTACCTTTGTTTATCGTCCCTACCCAAGAAAATGAGAAGGGGTGCACAGATTAGGTTTTGAAAAGGAACCAGCTGCATTTAATGGATGGCACATAGTCTTTCCACATCAAACATTAATGTAACTACCCTCTGCTACTCCAATAAGGATACGTAGTTTACACTTTTATACAGTTTAGGCAGTGATCCCTACAGTAAGATCTGTCTGCTTAACCCTCATGACCCTTCTGACTGTTCACCCTGGTGGTTTGAGTTAAGGCGAGGTTGTGAGTGTTCAGAACAAAATAACTTCCAAAGCAGAGATGCTGTTCTGCTGCAGCTGAGGTACCATGCATGGTTTACACTCTGCACCTCCATAAAGTGCCGTTTGAGTTTCCATGAGATGTCAGCAGATCTCTGAAAATGTAAAGTTTGTGGTTTCATAAAAGCTAATGAGTGATACCTAAGAAGTCTTGTAAGATACTGCATTGAAATGGCTTTTAATTTGTGCCAAGTGTTTTGCAACTAAATCACTTGTGCAACTGTGTGCCGTGTGCATTACTTGAATACTAAAAGAAACTGGATAAAATTTTACATGCAATTCTAAAACCTTTTTAAATGCTGCTTGGATAATACTGTACAGGGCTGAGGTGGAGGATTTCAAAGGCCTGATCTCATTTTTCTTTGCTCTTCTAATTCTCTAAGAGCATCCCTTTTGGAGCCAAACTCATAGCAAAACTCAAGGGCTGAATTTAGACTCAGATGGAGTTTGTATGTTTGAGTCCAGTCATGTCATCTCCAGTGTCTTTCTGTAGCTACCTGAGAGAATGTCACCACTCCAGCCTTTTCCAGTAGAGTTTCCTAGGTGTCCAGACCTCCAGTTACTGAAGTTTTCCAATGGGGTGAGGACCTTAGCAGCCGTGGCTGATCATAGAATCCCAGACTGGTTTGGGTGGGAAGGGACCTCAAAGACCATCTAGTTCCAACTCCTACCATGGGCAGGAACACCCTCCACTAGCCCAGGGTGCCCAAATCCCCATCCAACCTGGCCTTGAACCCTGCCAGGGAGCCAGGGGCAGCCACAGCTTCTCTGGGCACCCTGTGCCAGGGCCTCCTCCCTCCCTGGGAAGGGTTTCTGCCTCTGAGCTTCTCTCCAGCTGCCCTCCTGCAGCTGAAGGCTATTCCCATGGACCTCCTCCATGATCTTGTGGAGAGACAGGTGAGACCAACTGACCTCCAGTTCCCCAGATCTTCCCTTTTCCTCTTTTTAAATGTGAGGGTTATGTTTCCCCTTTGCAGTCAGTGGGAACTTCCCAGACTGCCACAGCTTCTCAGAGATGAAGGAGAGTGGCTTAGCTACTTCATCCACCAGTTCCCTCGGGGCCTGTGGATGCATCTCACCAGGTCCCATGGACTTGTGCACCCTCAGGCTCCTTCAGTGTTCTCAAACCTGATGTCCTCCTGCAGTGGATGGTTCTTCATTCTCCTAGTGGTGGTGCCCATTCTCCCAGGCCTTTGCCTTCCGTGCCTGGAGCCCTTGCTGATGAAGATTGTGGAAAAAAAATTGAGTATTTCAGCCTTCTCTGTATCTGGGGAAACTGGAGGGGGCTCACATTCCCCCCATGTCTTTCTTTTATAGAATCTTTTCTCTTCTTGACCCAAATCTAATTCTGTCATGGCTTAAGCTCTCCGAACCCGATCCCTGGTTGCTTGGACACTTCCTCTGTATTCCTCACAGGCTGCCTGTCCTTGCTCACACCCTCTCTAGGCTTCCTGTTTGTGTTTGAGTTTGTCTGGAAACTCCTTGTTCATTCATACAGGTCTCCAGAGTTTTTTTCCTGATTTCTACTTGGGATGCATCACTCCTGAGCTTGGAGAAGGTGATCCCTGAATAGTAACCAGCTGTTTTGTGTCCCTCTTCTCTCCAGGGCTTTATCCTGTGGTACTCTACCAAGCAGGTCCCTGAAGAGGCCAAAGTCTGCTCTCCTGAACCATGAATGGGATCTGCACACTGGGGCTGTGTGTGCCAAGGGCTTCTTTCAGACTGTGCTCAGACAGTGGTGACACCAGCACAAAAGGCAGTGGCCACAGCCACTTCTATGTAACTGCAGAAGTAGTTAGGAAGGGAATGGAATGTTGAGTGGGCTCATGGTTTATCCCCCACCAACATATAAGCCTTATGCAGCCACTTGCTCCCTTCTTGCCCTGGCAGTATGGGGAGGATAAACAGAAGAGTGTGAGTGAGTGAACTCATGGGTTGAGATAAAAACAGTTTAATAGGATATACAAAAAAAGGGAAGGTAATAACAAACTAATGTTATATGCACAAAACATTTGATGAACAGCATGATTTCACTGCATCCGAAGCTGCTCAAGACCCCCCTGCTGCCACGCAAGACCCCCCCAAACCACTCAGCCTCTCAGCTCACACACCTGAACAAAGCAAAACAAGGAATTAATTCACCCATTCCTATCAGCAAGCAGGTGTTCAGCCATCATCCCAAAGTTCATGCAGCCCAAGACCTCCTGCTGCCACACCAGACCCCCAAACGCCACTCAGCCCACCCCCTGCTACATACAGAACATGACATATGGTATTGGACTATCCCTTTGGCTAGTTCGGGTCACCTGTCTTGGCTGTGTCCCCTCCCAGCTTCTTGGGTGTCCCTCACCTCATTAGCAGGCTAGTGTGAGAAGCTGAAAAGTCTTTGACTGCTTGGCAAGCAGCTAAGCACATCAGTGGGTTATCAGCAGTATTCTCATCCAAAAGCACAGCACTACACCAGCTACTAGAATGAATATTAACTGTAACCCTGTGAAAACCAGGATAAATGGTTAATTTAATCTGTGTGAGATTCGTTTTCTGAGTAAGACCCCTCTGAAGAGCTCATGGTATCTTTTGCCATTGCTCATAGCTCAAGTCTCCAGCATTTGCTAGTATCTACTTGTTCTCTGCTTGGTAGAGGTGAAAGGATTCAGGCTGATGTTTGTCTGTCCTTTACATCTGTGTACCAGTTCTAAATGCAACACCACTGCCACCGAGTTGTCCCTGTTTGACTGCCAGGAGGTGATTCAGAGGGGGTTACTACAATGGGAGCAGCTCTGACTCTGCTCCCTGGCAGTCTTCCTCAGCTTCCCCAAGTCACTGAGAGAGACAGGTAAGACCAAGTATCCTGTCTCTTGCTCCAGATACCCTTCTGGACTGAAACCCTCTGCAGTGGCTATAGGGCAGCTGCTCAGCCTCTGTGACAGCCCCATGCGATCCACTTTAACGAGTGCCCTAGCAATCAGCACCCACTCATAAAGCATGCGAGTCATATTTGATATAATCTGCATGCTAAAGGTCTCCCATGGAAAAAGCCAGTGTTTATACCATGTGGTTAATTGAAGAACACTCTCCTGTTCTCTTTTTGGAATGATTGCACTATCCAGGCAACAGTATAAGACCTGTGGTGTCAAAAAACTGAGCAAGAAACAGTATTTTTTTATTATTAATTCTTAAGGATACTATTTTCATATCTCTGAGACCAATATTAGAAATGATTCCTGTTCTGTGCCACTTGCTGCCAACCTTATTTTGGTATTTTGCATGAACAAAAAATAAAGACACACAAATGGGTTCAGAGATCAAAATCTGAGATTCCCCCTTTCATCTCTGCAGTTGCCCTTTATTCCACTCTGTTAAAGTAGATGGTGAATCCACTCAGAGCTGTGGGTTTCCTCGTTGGGGCTGCCCACCAAAACATCTGTCAAGACTGCCTTCATTACTAAACCGTTGAATAATTAGTAATTATTTTTCTCCCTCCTTTCTCCTCTGTACAGAACAATTCTGTGATTGCAGTCAAAAATAATAAACTAATTGCTCTCTCATAACTTGTCGCTGTTTTTGTGTGGGGACCCATCTTCTTTTAATTTAGGAATACAAAAGGTGATTTAAAACCTTCTGGGTTTATGTGGACCGAGTAATTTTTTTCTCTTTATGAGTTTCAACAATCATAGAACCACAGAATGGTCTGGGTTGGAAGGGACCCCAAGGATCACACAGTTCCAACCCCCTGACACAGGCAGGGCCACCAACCTCCAGGCCTGGAGCTACACAAGGTTGCCCAGGGCCCCAGCCAACCTGGCCTTGAACACCCCCAGGGATGGGGCATCCACCACCTCTCTGGGCAGCCTGTTCCAGCACCTCACCACTCTTTCTGTAAAAACCTTTCCTCTAATATCTAATCTAAATCTTCCCTCCTTCAACTTCACTCCATCCCCCTTGTCCTGCCAGTCTCTGCCCTTTAACAAGCTGATTCCCCTCCTGTTTCTCTGCTCCCTTCAGGGACTGGAAGGCTGCAATGAGGTCCCTCCACAGCCTTCTCTAGGCTGAACAAGCCCAGCTCCCTCAGCCTCTCTTCATAGAGGAGGTGCTCCAGCCCTCTGGTCATCTTTGTGGCCCTCCTCAGCAATGATTGGTTTGTGGTGAGATCTGCCCTGCTTTGTCCTTCTGGAATAGCAGGGTCTTCATGTAACTTCTCTGTGTAGGTTCCCAGAACTTTTATCAGCATTGCCAATATGTATGGATCCAACAAAGAACAACACAAAATAAAACAATGCTTTAAAATGTGAGTCCATATTGAAAATTATGTAGCAAAGTGATGGATTGTGAAGTAAAATAAGCCACTGAGTTTGTAGTCAGATGTCCTCCTCCTTTTTGCTGCAGAATTATTGTGATATTGCTGTAACTCTTTATGATGCAATCGTCTGGGGTTTTTGAGTTTGTCTGGGGAAGGATTTATCCTAGGAGGATTGGGACCTTGTATAACCTCTATACAGTTAGAATAAGGAACAAGTCATCAGTCATGTTCACGTGAAGGTTTTGGTCACCTCTAGTGTATGTTTTCAACTCTGTTTACTTCTGTGCTATTGTAGATTAGTGGCTCTGTGATAAGGTGTAAGCAAGTGCATTAAATAGTGATGCTTCAGATGATTATTTTTACAGAAAGGGAATTAATTATTTTAAAAAAGAAACCCTTTTAAATACAGAGATATCCATAGCTGCTGGAGTCTTGTTGATTTATACATATATTTTTACTTTACAAATAAAATAGAAAATGAGTTTTATTGCAGTCTGTGCAGTCAGTCTATGCCTGTTGATGATCATAGTAAAGTTCATAGTAAGAAAGTGTCTTCATAGATGCATAGAAATATAAGCTAATTCATTTACATCAATTGCTGCAAGTGGTTTACTTACCAGAAGAAAGAGCCTCTCACTTAACTAAAAGGAGCCCTGTTAGTAGGGGAAATGTTTCTTTCCCTTTGTGTTGTATCTCAGAGAAATAATACAAAGCAGAAGTAAATGGTGTAAAAAATACACATCTAAAGAAAGCTTTCTTCCAGCAGGTGAGCACTGTCTGTAGAATAGATTGCTGGCTTATTTTTATATTTCACTTTTCACAAATCTACTGTAGACCCACCAGTGTCTGCAACAAAGAATAATGCTGTAGTTTGGAGGGAGGCAGAGGAGACTTTGAAATCTCTCTAACTTTTGTCTACAGGCATCTCTTTCTTTTGAAACTTTTCTCTTTTAAGATTAAATCTTAGGGATTTAGTGACATGGCTTTGTGAGCAGCAGCGTTACTGTCTGGGGTGTGTGTGTGTGTGTGAGACAAAGCCAAGAATGTATAAATTAAGGGAGAAGTTTCCTGAATTTGATGTGATGATGTTAAGTGGTGAGCAAAAGGAGAAAAACAATCTTATTAAAAAACCTGATGGTACATTAGAAAGGAAGGTGTACAGACCTTCCCGTAGCCCTGCATAAAGGACAGGGCTCACTGCATTCTGATTTTGAATATGGTTTTCAATTGTTTTCTCTTAAAACTAGCTAATTCTTTTTGCTTACATGCAGATGTCAAAGATGGGTAGAGAACTGTCGAAGGGCAGATTTAGAAGATAAAACTCCTGATCAACTCAACAAGCATTACAGATTGTGTGCTAAACATTTTGAGACTTCTATGATATGTAGAAGTGTAAGTAAAGCCAACCTTTGTTTACTGCATCTTGCAAAATGTGACTTAACCTTTTTCATCATAATGCTGCAGTTTTATTCTTTGATCCCCTGGGTAAGTGGTTTCTGAGAAAATTAATCTCTTAGTCTTAATTGAGATCGTTGTCATGGTCCAGGGCACCGCACAGTCTTTCAGGTGTTGGCACAAAGGATGAGGTGGCAGTGAGCAGTTGGGGAAGAGGAGAGTGGAGCTGCCTCTGCTGGTTTAATATGTTTATGGAAAGCACTGATCTTCATTGCAGTTTTTTCCTCATGCAAAGCAGTGCTTATTTTGTTTGTTGTCACTAGGTGTTGCAACATGATACAAATTTTTTGGGTGTAAGAATGTAAGTTTGCATACCTTGTAATTACTTAAAGTCATTAATGTGCTGTTACTGAAGTGTGTATGTGGTGTAATTCAGTTAAATTATGCTCTGTTATGGCCAAGACATTTAAACATCCTTTGCATCTGGCAAGCTTTTGGTTCCTGTTATATTTTATCCAGCTAAAATCATGGCACTGCTTCCTGTTAATGAAACGATAGCTTTCAATCCTCCTTGTTAACATAATGCTGATTTTAACAGCTTACATAACAGTAGGTGACTGTAGTTAGTGGTAGATTTGGGGGTTTATATCCAGTTTTAATTTCCAGGTTGAATTTTGATACAAAAACAATAAGTCCTTTAGTTACAAAGGACAATTAAAACCCCCAGGTCAGACAGCTCCTGGTGGTATGACACATGACAGGGTCTCTGATTAGCCAGCATCCCAGGTGCAAACAAAGCAATACTGGAAGTAATTCTGAATCCAAATGATTGAAGAAACTGGATTTTTAAAAATGTATTTCAATCTAATGATGGGCATTGATGTCATCAGTTAAGATTTTGTATGAATCAGCCAGTTTAGACAGCATAAGTTTACAGTATATCCAAATGGAAAATTTTACTTAAAATATTTTTATTTAACTGCTGGAAACATTTACATGATCATCCAGAAGTCTCCCTTCTGCTCATAAATTGTCCTTCAAGATGATCTTTCACAGTAGCGTTTTGTGGAATTCATAGGTCTGCATAAAGATGCAGTTAAATATTTTCACAATGAAAATGCTGATGTGATTGTTTCTGGAGTTGTGAGATAAGGGATAAAACCCAAAGCACAACAGTAACAAAATGTTTCCTTTCTGATGCATAAATGTTGTTTTGTGTTTTTTAATCTAGAATATTTGATTTTTAAAAAATCATAATATTACATTAAATTAAAATTATTGCATCTGGAGCCTTTGATGTGAAGATAATAGGGAAGAAAAAGTATCTGTGGCTTGGCTTGCAGTTTTTAGTTTCACTCTTCTCATTTTCAGTGTTCTCTTGGTAATTCTGAAATGTGAATTGCACAGCATAGCTTTCTGTTTGTTTTGAAAAATCAGAAAAGGAAAATAAAAATCTGAAATTTGAGGGGGGCGGGGGGGGGGAGGTTGCATACACACAGTGAGAAGTTCCCAAAGAACTCTGTAATCTAGATGTCTGTCTTCTTGCAGAGCCCTTACAGGACAGTCTTACGGGATAATGCTGTGCCAACTATATTTGACCTTACCAGTCACTTGAACAACCCCCACAGCAGACACAGGAAAAGGATAAAAGAGCTGGTAAGTAATCATGTCAGATTTTATTTTTTTTTAATAAAGGCAAGTGAGTTCATGTGAAACTTTTATATGAAAGTGTCAAATAGTATATTGTCCTTGAGCATTTGCATTTTCTGTACTGCCTATTCTAGAATCTTTTTGTTGATGATAAGCTAAATGCCCAAATACTATGCTGATACAAATTTTTACCTGCTAAAGAAAGTTAAATGAAATAATCTGGAAAATGAAATGTGTTACCTACAGCTGATTCTGACTTCCAAAGAAAAAGCATGGCTTCCTTTTGCTTGTCACAGTGCTAGTGGACTGCAGCTTGTGAATGGTACCCTGAAATTCTTGCTACATACTGATGGTGATCTTTGGTTCACCTGCTTAATTTTTTAAGTATGCACCAATTTAGACACACTTCTTTTAGCTTATTGTTCTGAAAAGATGATCTGTGTATTAAAACTGAGATCAAGAATCTTTTTGTGGAATTGCATCTTGATGATACCTCTTTTGTGCCATTTATGGAACAGGTGTCTCTAGGTCTCTGTGATTATGAGTATTGTGACAGGAATTCAACTCTGCTTTTATGTTGGAAAATTACAGTTTCTAAATATTTCTTTGTGAGTTTTAGTCTGTTTATTAACTGAAAATAGAGACAGTTCTGTCTACTGACAGTGCATGTTCACATTGAAGCACTATTTAATGGAATCTATTTATTAATAATTATAAAATAAATATCAAACAAACTCCTAATTTAAGTATGGGAACCTTGGCAGTGGTAGCAAACTATTCTCATGTAGCTTGTAGATACATGTCATGGCAGCAATAAAGTACTTGAGGAAACCACATTCCCTTGGACCTTCTAGCATCTGTTCTAGAATATTAATGTTCTTAATGATCTCACTACAATATTTATATCTGATCTTGATGTGTTTTAGTATTTTAAGGTCATGTGCTAGACCTCATCATCCATATATGTTCTTTTTTTTTAAAGAGTGAAGATGAAATAAGGACACTGAAGCAACAAAAGAGTAAGTGGCCACAATAACTGAGTTCATAAAAACTTTGCTTACTAAGGCTGACAACGTAGTGCAGGACACACAGCTCTAAGTTCATATCTATCAGGAGGTTAACTGAGTTGTTGCTTGATTCAAACAGCCAGTCTAGACTCTTTCCAAAATGCTCATTCACTTTTAAATGGGAAACATTCTTCTCTGGGCTCTAGTAACTTAAAGGTAGTGGGAATAGTTAAGGCAAAGCAAATGTTATGTTTTATTCACGTTACCTTGACACTGACAGTATTTTATGTTTTGTAGTTGAGGAAGCTTTTGAACGGGAGCAAGCAACTCAAGAACTGAATGAAAGCAATGAACAAAATACTGTCTCGGAGGAAGGAGGGGAGGAACAAGAGGAAGAAGCTGCCCCCTTAACACTGGAGGAAAGAGAAAACAAAGATTACCTTAAATCTTTGTTTGAAATTTTGATCCTAATGGGTAAACAAAATATCCCTTTGGATGGCCATAATGTTGATGAACTCCCAGAAGGTATTTTTACTTCAGATAACTTTCAGGCTCTGCTGGAATATAGAATAAACGCTGGAGATGAAGTTCTGAGGAAACGTTTTGAGATGACTGCAGTCAATCTTGAGTACTGTTCAAAAACTCAGCAGAAGCAAATGCTTGAGATCTGTGAAAGCTGCGTTAGAGAAGAGACACTGAGGGAAGTAAGAGACTCGCACTTCTTTTCTATTGTCACAGATGAAGTAGTAGACATAGCAGGAGAGGAACATTTGCCAGTATTGGTGAGATTTGTTGATGAATCTCATAATCTGAGAGAAGAATTCATAGGGTTTTTACCCTATGAGGCCGATCCTGAAATTTTAGCTGTTAAGTTCCACACGACTATTACTGAAAAGTGGGGTCTGAATATGGAGTACTGTCGAGGTCAAGCCTACATTGTCTCCAGTGGGTTTGCTTCTAAAATGAAAGTTGTGGCTACAAGACTGTTGGAAAAGTATCCACAAGCTGTGTATACGCTGTGTTCTTCTTGTGCCTTAAATGTTTGGCTGGCAAAATCCGTTCCTGTTGTTGGTGTTTCCATTGCATTAGGAACAATTGAAGAAGTTTGCTGTCTTTTTAATCAGTCTCCACAATTACTAGCAGAACTGGAAAATACAATTTCTGTTCTTTATGAGAACAACAAGGAGAAGGGTAATGAGCTGAAGGAGATCTGCCGTTCTCAGTGGACTGGCAGGCATGATACCTTCGAGGTTTTAGTGGACCTCATGCAAGCGTTGGTACTGTGCTTGGATGCAGTAAGCAGTGACTCATCCATCAGGTGGAACAACTTCATTGTGGGTCGAGCATTTGTGCTTTCAAGTGCATTAACAGATTTTGACTTCATTGTTACTATTGTAATTCTGAAAAATGTCCTGTCTTTTACGAGGGCATTTGGGAAGAATCTCCAGGGACAGACATCAGATGTGTTCTTTGCTGCTAGCAGCCTAACAGCAGTGTTACATTCTCTGAATGAAGTGATGGAGAATATCGAAGTTTACCATGAATTTTGGTTTGAGGAAGCGACGAATTTGGCTACAAAACTGGATGTACAAATTAAACTCCCAGGAAAATTTCGCAGGGCACAACAGGGGAGCTTGGACTCTGAGGTGACGTCAGAAAACTACTACAAAGAAATCCTTAGCGTCCCCACTGTGGAGCATATTATTCAAGAATTAAAAGACATTTTCTCAGAACAGCATTTAAAAGCTCTTAAGTGTTTATCATTGGTGCCCTCAGTCATGGGGCAGCTCAAATTCAATACATCTGAGGAACATCACGCCGATATGTACAAAAACGACTTGCCTAATCCAGACACACTTTCTGCTGAGCTTCATTGTTGGAGAATCAAGTGGAAGCACAGAGGAAAAGACATTGAACTTCCAGCTACTATTTATGAAGCACTTCACTTGCCTGACATTAAGTTTTTCCCTAATGTTTATGTGTTGCTTAAAGTCTTGTGCATACTTCCAGTGATGAAGGTGGAGAATGAAAAATACGAAATAGGACGAAAGCGCTTGAAGGCGTACCTGAAAAACACCCTGACAGAGCAAAGGTCAAGCAACCTAGCTTTGCTGAACATAAACTTTGATATAAAACATGACTTAGATTTAATGGTGGACACTTACATTAAACTCTATCCAGAGAAAGTGGAATTTCAAGAAGACTTTATTCCCTCAAACAATTCTGAAGTCACAGAAGATGCTTAATTTTTTTTAAGCTCTAACCAGTCTGTTGGAACAATTTTTTCTTAGCTAAGTTTCAGTGCTGACAGGGAAAAAAAAAAGAAATCTGTGAAATCTAAAAAACAATCACTGCAATTGTATTTCCATTTTAGGTCTTAGACTGAAGAAGCTGTTGTCAAGTGACCCAAATTATGTCTTGTTAGTCTGCATTAAATATGTTACATGAACAAAATCAAGCCTTGAAAGTAAGCTCGTGCTCTTGGCAGAGGTGCTTTCTATGTCTGACTGACTTAAACTAGGTGCTCGTTTACTTTATTGCATCTTGGAAAAAATACATTGTGATTGTAGGTCCAATGGGGCTGTTACATATTTGCTCATGAATTAGGAAAAGAAAAAAAAACCACACACACCTCAAAATGTTAGAAAAGTATATGACCACTTCAGTTCTGTTACTTAGGATTTGATTCTTTTTGAAAATCCATAAGAAAAGGCTTTATTAAAAAAAAATAAAAGTCTTTGTCTATTTAATTGGCATTTTAGAGAGTGGATTCAGCTATTGCATGATCCTCATGCTGTGGACTGTTCTCAGTGTAAAGTGGCTGTAGTGGGATAGAGGTACGTTTAGGGTTTCATTGGAAAAGTCAGCCTCTTTAATCTCTCGATGACTGTTTACATTCCTCTGTGTGAGACACAAAACCTTTGGGTTTGTTTTGATTTGTGGTTTTTTTCTTTAGGCTTTTAACAGGCATGACAGGAGTACCAGAATTCCTAAAAAAAACACTAAAAACTTAACATTTATTCCAGGAGTGTTTAAATCTGTTCGTTCTGTCCCGACTGTGAGACAAACCCTTGTGTCTTATCTGTTTTATTTGCAAACTCACCCAGGAGAGATTAAGAGTTTGTTGTTTGTCTAGAAGTACGATTGAAAATATTGCTGTTATTTTTGGCAAGAACAAAGCATTTTTGTACAGTTTATTGCAATTTAAAATAAAATGTGAATTGCTTTTTATATAGTATTGGATTTCTTAGTAAAGCTGTGCCCTTTCAACAGTGTGTATTCTTATGTAAGGTACCTCTTAGTTTTTGGCAGTATTTTCTCCTTTGTTTTTGGAATTCTGGAGCATGGCATTGTCTTGAGACACAGGAAACTTTGTGTAATAGCACTTTCGATCTGTATGTTCTGCTGAAGGTTTTCTGGAGTGTTTTGAGACAGCACACAACACAGTGCTTTTAATTCTGGAAGTTCTGTCCTGACTGAAACAGGTGGAAAGAGATTTTTTGGTTGAAATGGTTGAAGACTTAAGGTTTGCATGCCAGTTTTACAACTTGATTACACTTGTCCTTGTATGTACTTTCCAGTTGCAGTGGGAAAGGCCCCCAGCAACAGAAAATTGAACAATTGTAGAGACTGACAAATACAGTTCATAATGTTTTAATGCAGCCAAACAATAAGAATAAATTTGATAAAGAAAACCCACAAACCACTGCCTTTACTAAGTAAGCTTAAAGTGGGTATCTTAAGAAATGCTTTTTCAGGAGCTTTTATTTACATTGGAGTAGTAAAAATTACCCTTAAAAATGTACTATCCTTCTTTTTTCCCCCACTCCTATTTGTATATGCTTTCTAGCATGCTTTCATGTCAATTATTGCCTCAATCAGTACATGTTTTAGCTAATAGCTTGCTCTGTTCCCCATAATATATGCAAGTAGCCTAAATCTATGTTAATGCTATAAAAAAAGGCATTTTTAAATTAGAAGTCATACAGAAAATTGTCTTTTTTTTTTTAAAGAAGATCTCAATTAGGACTTTAATAAAATAATAATAAAAGGTCTTTCCCCTCCAGGGAATGTCTGTGAGTTCTCCTGATAACAACAACGCTGTGAGCTGGTTGCAACCTCTGAGATTGTGAGCCCAAGTTTGGATGAGCCCAGGCTTAACAGGCGTAAGCAGAGAGGGAAAACTGATACCCAGTGCACATAATTGGCCAAAAAAAGCTGAAGATGGTGTAAATGAGATCTTTTTGGCTGATGTAGTGAGACAAATTGAAGAAGGGAAATGCAGTAAAACACTCCTTTAGCTACTGAAGTGTCCTCCGGAGCTCAGCTGAGACATGCAGTCGTGACTAGCCTTGGTAATTAGCTGGCTCCAAGAGGCTCGGATGCTTGGTGTGCTCTGTTTGCCTTGCACAGAGATGCTTAGATTGTCTGTAATCAATCGCAGGCTGCTTATTTAGCCTGTTTGCATTGTCCTCCTGCTGCAGAACGCCTCATTTTTTAGACACATCAAGGCATCACTTAGGATGTCACAGGTCTCTTAATAGCCATGGCTCAGCACGATGCTGAGGAGCGAAGGAATAGCAGGTTGCAATGGTAGGTACCTACCCCCTTCATGTAAGACATCAGCATGGAGGAAAAACATTTACTGGTAGCTCCCATCTTCTTTCTTGGGGGTGCAGGGAAGGGATGCAACTGAAGTCAGATCCCATAACAATTTGAAAGAGAACACTATTGCTAGAAAGGTCAGACACTGACAGAGAAGTGTCTGAAAATGGGATAACTAATAATTTATTTATAATATAAATAAAAATATATTTCTAAATATATATTCATATTTTTATTAACTTTTTTAAATGTTGAGGTTTTTCTTTCATAATCTTGAGGCAGAAGGAATTGCCATCTTAAATACCCTGCCAATTCAGGGCTGTATTTGCAGCAGCAAAATTAAAACCACCAGATTTATACAATCACTTTGACTTAAAAGTTACTGGGCAAAGATTACTTGGCTCAATTAAATAAGTAGGTACTCATAAAGTAAATAAGGTGTTTACCTTGCTTTGACCTGGCTTTTTTGGCACATTCTATGTACTGAAGCAGTGTGTCTGTTTATTTTAAGTATCACTG
Source organism: Hypotaenidia okinawae (assembly GCA_027925045.1). NCBI lineage: Eukaryota > Metazoa > Chordata > Aves > Gruiformes > Rallidae > Hypotaenidia > Hypotaenidia okinawae. Next base: position 213,912,048 of record BSDF01000001.1, read on the forward strand.
TTAAGAAATTAATGTATTTCAGTGACAAGTGGATTTTCCTTAGCTGCTCAGCTGATGGTGTTTCGTGAAAGCAATTCTTGTCTTAAGAAAATAGGAACTCTTCTTTCCTTTTCCCATGTGCAGAGTTCCTGTTAGAAATCACTGTTACCTCTTTGAAAAGTAGCATGTAGTGTTCTACCTCCCCTGGCGTTACTCCTGTCTCTGCCTCTCTGCCTGCCAAGGTTCTGCTGTAAAGAAGCAGAGGACCAGAACCACTTAATGATTCTGGATGCAGCTATCCTGTTTTCCCCCTGCACTCTCCTGCAAATCTCAGAGTTGCCAGAAACATCCCAGTTCCTCCAATAAGATGAAAATAAATCTCTCTACTGGCTCTGTTCCAAGAAACGGTTGCTAACCTAGAATAACAATAGGTGCTATCCCAAAGCAGGCTTAACATGCAATAATTTCCAGACCTCTAATGTTCCCAATTTCCCTAAGGAGAACAGTTCTTACAAAGAATAGCAGGCTCCCCAGTGCTTTGCCTATGTAGAAGTAGTGAGGCATCAGCAAAAAAATAAGAGTGGGAAGTTGTAGGCAGATCTATAGTGATTTCAAAATGCATGTAGGTTCGTTAGGAGTTTTCTTTGCAAAATAACACTGTGAATCAAATAGAATTCAGTATGCATGTTCCAAAACATAATAATTGTTTAGCTATTGCCACAGTTGTCTTTTTTTTTTCATTTTCATGTAGCAAAGGCCACTATAAGGTCCCCTTGGAGCCTTCTCTTTTCCAGGCTGAACCAGCCCAACTCTCTCAGCCTGGCTTCATAGGAGAGGTGCTCCAGCCCTCTGATCATTTTTATGGCCCTCCTCTGCATGTGTTCCAATAGTTCTATGTCCTTGTGCTGAGGGCTCCAAAGCTGGACACAGTATTCCAGAGGGATGTCTCACCAAAGCAGAGTAGAGGGGCAGAATCCCCTCTCTCGACACATGAGAGAGCCAGTCAAGGGCAGGGGTTGGTTGGTAGTGATGCTCCAAGCCTGTATGCTATATAAGCCCAGATGCTGTCCTGGTCTTCTCCTCCATCCTCAGTGATCACAAGGCTGAGCAGACACAGGCTGGAGGGCTTTGTGCTGCTGACAGAAGGGTTCCCTCACAGAAAGCATGGAAGATGCAGGCAGCCAGCCAACTGTAAGGCACGCTTGACCTCCTTCCTAAACCGTTGGACTTAACGAGTTGAAGGTGAATCATCTGTTTTATTAAATCAGAGGCCACTTCAAGGACTGCAGCCCAATTATGCTGCATGTTGTACATATCCTGGAAAGAGTATTCATGGAGAAATAGGAGCCATATGGGCAGATCCTTAGTGGTGAGCACGTCCTGCCGAAGAACAGCCTTGGGTATGTGCCTGTAGAGATCAGGCTTAGCAACACTTGGGCCTTAGCTCCTAATTTATAGTATCAAACAGCTCTCATGTAGGTGGTACAGTATAAAGTGGACGGCACTGTGACACATATTTCCCCCAAGGAGTGAAGCTTGCTGCCATTGCCTTGGTGTGAGGCTCTGTGCTCCAGGAATGAACAAGAATATCACGGTCTGGCCCAAATTCCTCCCTGGAGGAAAGAGACAGATGATATCATTGCTGGAGTTGTTTGGACATCATAAAGGTACTTACTGAAATGAGAAAAATATGGTTTTAATTCCTTTTTTTTAAATAATAAAAAAGTAATGGCACGTGACGAGTGCCAGGAACCTCACGGAGAAAGGAGGCTTTGCACCCCGGAGAACTTCTTAGCCTCATGAATAAGCACTTCTAAGTCACTTCTTGGTTCATTTTTTGTGGGTAGATGGATGTATATTAAGTATGTGAAGCCAGATGAAGTTACTTGCTTGCCTTGCAGATGTCAACTTTGCTGAACAATGTTTTGATTAAGAAGAAACGTGCCCACAGCGAAAGGCACATGCTTGTTTCTGGGAGGCTTTGTCCACGCTGTACACAGCTCCTCCTGAACCTTGTACCCTGCCATCCAAGCATGCAACTGTTAAATTAAGAGAAGACATGAGCCTGAAGTCTAATTATTAGATAGTTTCCACTCTGAAAAGATTCAGTGGAAGTTCACAACGGGGTGCTGACTTTAAGACTTCAAGTTCACCATGCAAAACTGCAGCTTCCAAATCGAATGTCACAGAATCACAAAATCACAGAATTGTAGGGGTTGGAAGGGACCTCCAGAGCTCATCGGGTCCAACCCCGCTGCCAAAGCAGCTCCCTAGGACAGGTCACACAGGTCAGTGTCCAGGTGGGGTTGGAATATCTCCAGAGAAGGAGACTCCACACCCCAAAGGGCAGCCTGTCCCAGGGCTCCCTCACCCTCACCGGGAAGAAGTTCTTCCACATGTTGGTGTGGAACTCCCTGTGCTCCAACTTGAGGCCATCGCCCCTTGTCCTGTCTCCAAGACATAAGACAGGGTACCCTGTTCAGTGTCTGCAGAGACGGCAGAAAGCTTGAAGGAATTACTGCTTGGCAGGTGAGCAGACCTCTCTCTGTTGAGCTGTTCTTACGAATTTCAGTCCTGTAAGTGTGTCATTGTTGCAGAAGATGTGTTTATTGAGAAACCTGTGGCTTCAGGGTGGGTTTTGGCATGCAGAAAGGCACCCTTCTGTGTTGTTATAAAAGCTGGATTTGGAAAGTGCTTGTAATACGTACAATTTGACATCAGGTATTCCTATACTTTCCAGGCTATTTCATGTTCTTACTGTAACAACGGGGACGATGGAACGGACTCGCAATGCTAATCCTGGCTCTTTGCACCTTTCAGGTGGGACAGTGCAGCTGAAGCATGGATGCAGTTGCCCATCTGAGAGTGCGGCCTTTGCTCCTGGGAAACTAAGGGCAAAAAAACCCCCAAGCTGATGCAGCCATTTTCTGCTCTATTTGCTTCTCCAAGGTATACATAAACTGCTGCACACCTTCCTGCTACACGGTCCTTACAAGTCTCACCACTCTTCCAGGTGACAGGAGATGGGACAAGGGGAAATGGCACAAAGCTGTGCCCGGGCAGGTTCAGATTAGAGGTTAGGAAAAAATTTTTCACTGAAAGAGTTGTCAGGACCTGGAACAGGCTGCCCAGGGAGGGGGTTGAGTCACCTTCCCTGGGTGTGTTTTAAAAAAGGGTAGATGAGGTACTTAGGGATCTGGTTTAGCATAGGACAGGAATGGCTGGACTTGATGATCTTAAAGGTCTTTTCCAACCTTGTGATTCTGTGATTCTCCCAGCACTGTTATGGAGAGAGCTGCAAGGAGGACAGGTCTGGGAATTATTTTTCAGTACCTGTATGGCCTATAGTTTTTTGCCTAACTTGCTGTCCTCTATGGTCATGCTTTTATGGGTGCAAGCTGAAGCATAAGAAGTTTCATGTAAACATAAAGAAAACTTTTTCACTGTGAGGGTGGCAGAGCCCTGGGACAGGCTTCCCAGAGAGGTTGTGGAGTCTCCTTCTCTGGAGACATTCAAACCCTGCCTGGACATGTTCTTGTGTGACCTAACCTGTGTTGATCCTGCTCTGGCAGAGGGTTGGACTAGATGACCTTTAAAGGTCCCTTCCACCCCTCATTATTCTGTGATTCATTTCAAAGCTCAGTGTTCTTGGATGCCTCAGCTGGAGATGCACTGAAAAGCTGTGATTTTTTAGAAACTGTTTAGCATCACTCCTCTCTATGGAAAGGAGCTTTAAGGCAGTGTTAAGCCAGGCAGACACAGTTAAAGGCACTAAAATGCACAGATTTTGAAAATCTCAGTCTAGGAACAAAGTTCAGTGTCTGAGTGGAGCACTGTGGCTGTATTGTTTAGTTATGGTGGGTTTATATTGCGTTCCCCAGGTGGCTATCAGTAGATCCCGTGACAATGAAATCTTCCTAAGCAATTTTAAAATTTGTGCTCCAGAGAAGGAGACTCCACACCCCCCTGGGCAGCCTGTCCCAGGGCTCCCTCACCCTCACTGGGAAGTTCTTCCCCAGATTGGTGTGGAACTTCCTGTGCTCCAACTTGAGGGCATTGCCCCTTGTCCTGTCCCCACAGACCATAGAAAAGATACTGGCCATTTCCCCCTGTGTCTCACCCTTCAGATATTGATAACCACTGATCAGATCCTCTCTCAGTCTTGTTTTTTCAAGGCTGAACAGCCCCAGCTCACTCAGCCTTTCCTCACAGGGGAGATGCTCCAGGTCCTTTATCATCTTCGTGTCCCTCCTCTGGACTCTCTCCAGGAGATCCCTGTCTTTTTTATCCCAGGGAGCCCAGAACTGGACACTATACTCCAGGTGGGGCCTGACCAGGGCAGAGTAGGATCACAACTGTAGAAAATCAGCAAGTTCCTGTTTTTGCTTTTCTTCAAATACCAGGATTCTTCAAACACTAAAAAAAGATTTGCATGTTCCTTTTGTAACCTTGGCTATGCAGGGAGCCCAGCCAAGGGAACTACCCTTAGAGTCTTCAGAGGAAAAGGTGACCTTGAAACAGCTCAAGCTAATGAAAACAAGTCTCTCAGCTTTTATGATTGTAAATAGCATAACCCCCAAGGGCTGATTTACTATTTATCAGCTGCTACAGTCAGGATCTAGTTGGAACAGCAACTTACTCTGCTTACTTCTTGGGTTGACCAGCTTGTTGGTGGTACAGTCATTGCCTGTAATTCAAATTAAATACCCAGAAAGTCATGACTTGCAGCATTTTTACTGCTTCTTTTGTCACAGATTAGAAGTGTTATGTGATCTGATGGTCACACAGGCAGCAAACCACAGCATGTTGCTTAGCAGAATTGGTTCTAGCAGTGAGGATTTGGGTTAGATACCAGCCTGTATGGATCCAAACTTCGCTGTTGGATCAGCTGGTACGGATCCACATGCTTTTGCACTCCTTTATCCTTTCTGCATTGACTCTCAGCTTTATAAAATGCTGATTAATATCATCATGTTCCATTCCATACCACTCTGCATGAATGGTATGTCATGCATGCATTAATGTCACAGAATCATTAAGGCTGGAAAAGACCTCCAAGATCATCTAGTCCAACTATCCCCCTACCACCTGTATTACTCACTAAACCATATCCCTAAGTACCTCATCCAACCTTTCCTTGAATACCCTGAGGGAGATTGACCCCACTACCTCCCTGGGCACCCTGTTCCAATGCCTGACAACCCTTTCATTCCAATGCCCGGAATGTCATGCAGGACTCTCTGGTCTTTGTAGGCAAACTTCACCCCATGTTCTGCCTGTGCTCCATGCAAACTGGGACCCAGGAACCTGCAGCTGAAAGCAGGACCAATGCACCCTCCTGCAGATGGGCAGATGGCTCCAGGATTCCTGGTTGGCTAGGGAGACAGGTGGACACTTTCATATGCAAAAGACCACATAGATATAATCAAGTATATGCATGTGACATCCATTTCTCTAGCCCAGGAGATTGTCAGATTCACTGTGATGAAAGACATCAGAAGCAAGACAAATGATACGTAAAGAGAAGGAGTTGCAGGAGTGAGTTAGTTGGGGGTAAATGGGCGTACAGTCCATGAAATTCATGCAATCCAAGAAGACAGCCCCTCCTAACATCAATATCCATTTGTATTCACACCTTGACAGCAGCCAAGGAAGGATCACCAGCAGAGAAATAATCACAGACACTCATTCCATGTGTTTTTGGTTATCTAGGTACCTTCTCCTATAACAGCACCTCTCTCTCTTGAGGTGAGAGCAGTTTATGAAGGGTTCTACTTCACGTGTCCTCGTCACACTGACACTCACACCCCAAGACTGAACATCTCTGCAGGAAAGAAGGTGGGAATAGGTTGGAGACAGGAGCATGAGTGTGGGGAACAAGCGTAGGTGGGTAACATCCTTTCAAAACATTAAACATCCACAGCTGACTTAGAAACCTACCTCCAGCATTTATCTAATTAACAACAATAAAAAATTATTACATTTCTTCATTTCCAACAAATCAGTATTTCCTGAGGTATTGTGATACTTACCCTGAGCTGAGCAGAGCTCTGCTAGGATTTTCATTTACAGACAGCTTGGTGATATCTTATTTCATGCAAGATGTGTTAGGTCAGATAAAAATGTGTCTTGCATTCCTTTGCTTGTCCCAGAGCTGCTGCACAGTAGATATTTCAGTGTGCTAAAGGCATAAAGACTTACAAGTACACACTTTTAGATTTTTTTTCTTTTTTTAAAGAATATTTAAATATATCATAGCCTTTACAGAGTAACCACTTCTCCTGGGCTGAGACAAATTTGAGAACAGAGCTGCAACATAAAAAAAGACATCTTCTAAAAAGTTGTACTCTGACGTGAAGAATAATTTTATAATTTTTTAATCCTCTCAGTACTATATTGATGGCAAATTAATACAGCCTTGTGGGGTATTCAGCCTTGAGAAGAGAAAACTAAGAGGGGATCTTAATAATTTTTATAAATATCTGAAGTGTGGGATGCAGGGGGAAATGGCCAGCATCTTCTCAGTGGGCTGCAAGGACAGGACAAGGGGCGATGGCCTCAAGTTGGAGCACAGGGAGTTCCACACCAACATGTGGAAGAACTTCTTCCAGGTGAGGGTGAGGGAGCCCTGGGACAGGCTGCCCAGGGGGTGTAGAGTCTCCTTCTCTGGAGGTATTCAAGACCTGTCTGGACACTGACCTGTGTGACCTGTCCTAGGGAGCCTGCTTTGACAGGGGGTTGGACCCGATGATCTCTGGAGATCCCTTCCAACCCCTATGATTCTGTGATTCTGCAATTCTGTATATATTTCATCTTAGAAGCAGAGTTTCACTCATCCTGAATGAACCCTTCAGGAAAACAGAGCAACTCAAAGATCATTTTCCCAGTTTACAGAAAGTTTCAGTTGAAAAACTTGGCTTAATGCTGTATAAAATTGTATGTCTGCACCACCCCAACATGCATAATTTTGATAATAAAGACAAATCTTCCTTTTGTTTCAGTTTTCAGTTCATTAGCTTGCTCATCTAATTAGAGTGAGTGCATAGCTAAGCAGCAAGCACGCCTTTAGTCTAGGGTTGTGGGGATTTTTTTGCTTACTTTTATAGATAAGTAACAAGTGTTATCACAGCAAGGTGAGGGGAAGAACTTCTCTGGTATTTGAACAACATAGCATTCCTTTTCCACATGGAATAAAAATATGTGCTGTATTAGAGAGGGTCACCTTAGACCTGACATAGAATCACAGAATTATAGGGGCTGGAAGGGACCTCAAGAGATCATTAGGTCCAACCCCCAAGCATCCTTCTTTTTCTTCCCATATTGAAAAAAAGGGAAAAAAAGGAAAAAAGAAAAAAGAAAAAAAAAAAAAGATAAAGGAAAAAAGTATATTAGGAAAAAATCTAGCAGTAACAGTTTCTCACTAGGAATGCAATGTGGGCAAATAAAATGGTTTCCACACAGGTGAGATCCAAGCTAAAGGGAAAATGATTGTGCATGTGCACATTTCCCGGAGTCCTTGAAATGGGTGTGTTTCAGATCAGACTTTCCAGATGCTGCAGTTAAATCTTGAGAAGTTGTCCTGGAAAGTTATCCCCTGATTATGATTCAGTACAAGCTCAGCAGAACTCGTGGTTTTTTCTGTGCTCTCAGCACTTTGCTGGACTTGTGTCTAACATGTAAAAATCTTAGAATCACAGAATCATAGGGGTTGGAAGGGACCTCCAGAGCTCATCGGATCCAACCCCCTGCCAAAGCAGGGTCCCTACGACAGGTCACACAGGGCGGTGTCCAGATGGGGCTGGAATCTCTCCAGAGGAGGAGACTCCACACCCCCTGGGCAGCCTGTCCCAGGGCTCCCTCACCCTCACTGGGTAAAAGTTCCTCCGCATGTTGGTGCAGAACTTCCTGTGCTGTAACTTGTGGCCATTTCTAGCCCCCCCAAACCTCCATAAAACAGGAGAAAATAGACAAGGAACAGAAGCTGACGGCCTCACTGTACACCCTCGTCTCCTCTCTAAGGGGAATGTGTCTCCAAGGCCCCCCATACACATGGCACTGCCTGCACAAGCCAGGCCCAGGGTCAGGGACAGGCACTGGCACTGGCCAGGCCCCAGCACGGCACAGGCACTAGCACTGGCCAAGCACCATCATGGCACTGGCATGGCACAGGCCCAGGCAGGGCACTAGCACTGGCCAGGCACAGGCACAGCACAGGCACTAACACAGGCCAAGTGAGAAGAGGCTGGCCATTTCCCCGTGTCCCACACTTGAGATATTTATAACCACTGATCAGATCCCCTCTCAGTCTTGTTTTTTCAAGGCTGAACAGCCCCAGTTGATTCAGCCTTTCCTCATAGGGGAGATAATGATGTTCATGTGTTTGTTGTGTGATGTTATTTCATTCCCACTTCTTAACACACGATTCCTCTCAAGCATTTGGCTAACCCTGAGCATGCAAACTCACACTGGGATGTAGGGACTCATTCAAATTAATCTCTCATTGTGTAACAAAGGACAGTTTAGTGCTCAAAAGCAGTCATTCCTACAAGTATTTGAGGAGGGCACCTCTTTTTGCAGCAACCTCTGAAGTTCTCCAGACAGTACACAAGTGTCTTGGAGGCCAAAGAGAGCGGTGATGTGTTCAACAGCTCTAGCTCTTCCTTAGGTTTATTCACTTTTAGGAATAAACTGTGCCCATATCCCATTGTGTATGAAAAATTACTGGTGATCCCCTTTGTTCTTTTCAAAGTGTTGTTCGGTCACTGTGATCACACAGAATGAGGGTGGGAAATGGGAAAGGAGAGGGTGAATGCTGATGTGACCTCATCTGCTCCCTCATCTGCCACTAACATGCAGAGCTTGTCTCTGGTGAAGGAGGAGAAGTTCACCAAGAGGGTACCAGCTCCCTCCATTGAATCCCAGAATGGTTTGGGTTAGCAAGGACCTCAAAGCCCACCCAGTCACACCCCCTGCCATGGTCAAGGACACCCTCTGCAAACCCAGGGTGCCTAAAGCCCCATCCAACCTGGCCTTGAACACTTCCAAGGATGGGGCTACAACGCTCTTGGACTGTTGTGGAGATGCCTCCCATCCTCCTTGACTCTGTCTCCCTAGTAAGAGGTCCTTCAGGTCTCAGGAATGAGTGAAAATCCTATCTTCAGCTGCATATACATCCACCTCAAGAACATATGACATCATGTGGTAGGTGGTGAGGTGCTGGAACAGGCTGCCCAGAGAGGTGGTGGATGCCCCATCCCTGGGGGTGTTCAAGGCCAGGTTGGATGGGGCCCTGGGCAACCTTGTGTAGCTCCAGGCCTGGAGGTTGGTGGCCCTGCCTGTGGCAGGGGGTTGGAACTCTGTGATCCTTGTGGTCCCTTCCAACCCAGACCAGTCTATGGTTCTATGATTCTATGTGATAGATATGGTAGAAACTGGCATGTTCGGGCCTGTGCAAAGCATGAGTGATTGCTGTTAAACTGCCACTGCAGGAGATGTCTTCTAGAAGTGGAGCCCTCAGCTGGGCAGGATGCCACCACCTGCCTGCACCATTGCAGTGTGGGAGAACAGACCCAGCACTGTGCTGCTGGTGTAGGAGAGGATGCACCACGGGAGAAGGACATGCAAGGACTAAAGGACTCAATGCCATAAGCACTCCATGCTATTCCTCCCAGGCTTTTCCCCCACTGCCTTCTCAACAGCAGTTAGGTGTTTTAAGCATGGGATTTGGTCACAAGGAACTTCTGCAGAGCCATCCCCTGCCTTTTTATCCCCTAAACCACCAGGATCACAATTTATGTCTGACTTTTTCCACAGCGCACTCCAGCAGAGTTGCTTTGATCCTGCCCAGTGGAAGGATGATCCACAGACCTCAAAATTTGTTTGCTCAGATGTGTGTCCCTCTTTTTTTTTTTTTTCTTTGTTTAGGGAAAAAGATCAATCCAGTGAATTATTTCCACAACAGTTTTTACTTGTCTCCAACTTCAGCTTTATTGTGGTGCTGATGATGATCCCTTTATTTTCCTTCTACGGGGTGGTTGTGACAGGTTGGAGCACCTAATTTGTACAAGGAGACAGCCCAGAAAATAAGGGAAATGCAACAGCTGGAGAAATCCAGCTCCAAAGGCTGGAATGGTTTCCTCATGCAGACTTCTCCAAATCACAGCTAAGAAAGGGGCACGGCTCGCTGAGAAAATCTGTGCCCTGTAAAATAAAAGGATTAGGAAACGACTTTATAGCTTGTGAGATTTATGGTTTCAGAACAAACGGCTGTAGTTCACTTGGTCTGCAGCTATTAAGGAGGCCAAAACAAACTGCTCTAAAGCTTTGGTTCAAACAGAAGGCTCAGATCCCTCCTTTGCGTGGGTCTTAGTGAATGATGGGAATACTGGAAGGAGCCTTGTGTGTCCGGCAGCACCTCTAAGCTACCACTTTATGCTGCCTTAATGCAGTGATATTGAAAGGTAAATGTGTTCCAAATGTCCCAACATGGTGGAAATGTCAACCTGGAAACCCAGTGAAGGAGCAGAGATTTAAAAAGAATCTATCATGGGAAGGAGGGCAGCAGAAACGTGTGAGGGGGCTTTTTTCTGTCCCTTGGAGAAATGCTAACACAAGGCCTTGCATCACCTCGCTCTGCTAAAGACATGAGTTGAAGAGGATTGTGGATTAGCAGAGCCAAAGGAGCTTCATGGCATCTTGAGTTGTGCCTCCAAGGGGAGCTTACCTGTGTGGATCCTCTGATGCCTGATAAAGGGTGAGTCCCCACCCAGCTGTTTCCTGTAGTGATGGGAACCTAGGGGCCTCTGTCTCTTGTACCTCTGCAGGACCTGTCTTCCTTCCCTGTATTTGTATGAAATTGGCCAGTTGGTTCAAAGGTAGTAGTGGAAGGCTTGATAAGCTCACTAAAACACCCTGGCACAATTACAAGGCTTTAAACATTATTTTTCTTTCAGAAACTGGACTAAAAATACCAAATCAGAGAACAGCATGTGTAAGAGTACACAGAACAGTTAACACCTTTTCTGTCTGGCAACTTAGTACATGCTAGCAGACAAATGGTAATTAACTTACTCTCTTTCTGTTGAAAAATCATGTGTATTAGGGATTCTTTTTGCTTTTTAAGCATGATTCTTAGACTTGGATAACATACTAAAGGTGAATAAACTTAATTATTCTCAATAAGCAGCTCAAATTGAATTTATTCTGATGGATTCTGTCTTCCAGCCCAGACACATTAAGGACTTGCTGTAGTGTGACCAGAGCGATTCCGGTGTAGGGGTGTTTGTCGCCGCCTGATCGCTTCAGATTCATTGTTGACACTTGGGAGCCCAAAAGGACTCCCAGGCTGCTGACAGCATTTATCAAGCCCAGCTGCCGAGGAAGGATGCTGATTGTAGGCAGCCCATAATATGTCACGGAGAAAACATTTCCTTCTTCTATGCTTTCCAAGTCACTGAGGGCCTTCTGTGCAAACAGAGACAACACTAAATTCCTGCTTGGCAGCCTCCAGCATGGAGCTACAGAGTCGTCTGCCTACCACAGAGAGCCACCTGCATTTAAATACATTCACCTTCTCTGCATCAGTCTAAATGTGCTCAAGAGCCGTAGGGATGTGCAAGGCAAGCCGGAAAGGGGAGCATCTGTCACTGGCAAGTGTGTCCAGATTTCCTAATGAGCCTGGTGATCGCAGATGCTTCAGGTTTAAGCTGATTAATTGCAGCCCCTGCTCAAAAGGCTTTCTAGGAGTACGTTCGTGGCCAGTGTCTTAGAAATCGGGCGCTGCTCTTCTTTCTTCTGACTTCAGATTTCCGAGTACTTCAGCCATTCTGACAAATGGTGGCACTGAGAGACCATCAAGGGGGCTTAAGAACTGTAATAACTTTGTTTACTGGCCTAGAAATGAGAATAAAGTTCTCCCCTACCTTTCAGGAAGTGATTGTGTGCTTCGGTGCTTATATCTAAATATTTAGACAAATGGTCTGATTTTGAAGGTTTGTCCTGAATCTCCCATGCAGCTAGCCTGGCTTTTTGGACTGGCTTTTTATATTATTTAACAGTGGAAAGCAATAATTTGGGAGCTGGAATTGATGCCAAGGAGCCTTGTAAAACCGATGAGTCTTCCACTCTCTGGCCAAGCAGTTCCGTGCACCTCGTGGGCTGACACTGTGAGAGCAAGTCCGTAATGATGATGAGAAGAGAAAGAAGAGGTTTTTGGAAACAGCAGCCAAGTCTGTCCTGAGGAAGTATTTAGAGCTCAGTCTGGGGTGGATTTGAGGTCTTCAGGCTTGCACCAAAATGAAGTATCAAGTGACAAGAGCCACATTCACTGGTTCCTATGTTACAGCAACAGTACAGAGGAAAAAAGATCTTCCTGATTCTATGAGCTGGTTACTTTTAGTCCACATGTTCCCCATTCTCAAATTGGACACCCACTGGACAACTCCATTGCTTGGTTTGGTTTGTTATTTTTCTTCTGGAAATGATGGACATCATTGGTTTGTAGCATCAGCTACATTGCCATTCTGTGTAAATCAGCAGCTCCAGTATCATGCTGCACACTGGCCAGATCCAGCGCCACAGGGAAAAGTGCAAAAAAAGACTTTAGGATGTATTTACGGTGAGATGCCTGAAGGAAAAGCTTTCTCCTGGCCCCTTCCTTCTCTCTAGTAGCTTGAGGATCAGCTACACACTAATCTGTAGGTATTTATAGCCTCCCTTAAGATAATATTACTGATTACAGTTCTGGATAATATTTTTATACTTATACAGCTAATCTTTCCTTTGGAGGGTACTGGAGGGATGGACCCATCTACTACCCTGAAATAGTCCAGGTTGTGGATTTGTGCCCGTTACCCAGCATGGTTGGCCATGCTCTCCAACAGTTTCCAAGGAGAGTACAGCCCGTGGGTCGTTTTCAGCAAGCAGCATGTGTTTTGGTGATTTTTTGGGTGCATGGATGCCAGATATGCTGTGCAAATGGTCTTCCAGGCCAGATAACAGTCCCTGAATCATCTCATTTACTAGAAGAGCTGTAGCCACTAGTATTAATGTGACTCTGAACTGCAGAGAGACTGGTTGTCCTCCTGTTCTTGAGTTACTGCCTGCCTACAGAGAAGAAGTGGTGGAGTTGGCAGGCTTGGAGACAAGGACTTGATGGGGAAAGCAGGAACCTTCAGTGTGGAATAAGGTTGTTTTCAACTGGGTGAGTAATTAACACCAGAACAGGTCACTAGAAGGTAGGGTGGACTCTTCATCACGTGAAAGCTTCAGAATCAAATTAGATATTTTTTCTGTAAGTTGATGCTCCAGCTGGGTGCAGGTATACTACTGGAGGCAGGAGGGCTGTTATCTCCCTCTAGTAATAGCCCTTCCTCAAGGTGTGTGGTGCATTCTTAGCATTAGATTGCCTTAGGAGAGGGTGTTTCAAGGACCCAAAAGGCTACTCGTGAGCTTTTGGAATAGAATCAGAGGAAATGAAGCAGCTGTCTACCTTGCTGGGTATCTTGGAGGGTCTCTTGGAAGACCCTTCTGTTGTGGAGTTGCTGTGCTGGTTTTGGCTGAGATAGGGTTAATTTTCTCTACAGTAGCTAGTATGGGGCTGGGCTTTGGATTTGTGCTGAAAACAATGTTGATAACACAGGGATGTTTTTGTTGTTGCTGAGCAGTGCTTACACAGAGACCTTTTCTGCTCTTCACTGCAACAGCGAGTAGGCTGGGAGGGGATACAGCAGGGTAGCTGACCTCAAGTGACCGAAGGGATGTCCCATGCCATATGACAACAACAGCCTCTTCCAGAGGTGAACATCCTCCCCAGATTAATTTTGGGTGGTACCCCCTTGTCCCTCTGAGATATGTGGTCCTCACTTTTCAGCAAAGCCAACGCTTGGCAGACTTTTTTTTTGATGTTTCCTCTTCTTCAGTTGTGCTTGGAGGTAGAGGAGACTTTCTCTACTGGATGTGACAAGTCAAAAAGAGAGGGGGAGGAATGACAGTGAAAGGACCAAGGTATTCAACACAGCACCATATGAGCGCAGCTGAAAGGCATCAGATGATTTAAAAACAGTCTTCATCATTTGTTTCATGGATTTGACGTGGACACTACTGGTAAAAGTGGTGATTTTCTTTGAAACGTAGGAATCATTGCCAAAAGAAACGTCATTAACAAAAAAAGAAGAAGAAAAACAACCGCTACCAAAAAATCACTACCAAAGTTGAAAGGGTGACTCAAAAAACCCCCTTGTCCTGCCTTTTATTTTCCATTGAATCTTCTAAACCTTTTAATGTTTCGCAGGTGGTATGGAATCACATCAAATATCTGGTCCCAGCTGCTTCAGAGATCCTTAACTGCCTCTTTGGCCCAACCAGTGGATGATGAGGTGTTTCAGTGTCTCACTGTTTCACTTTGCAATGCCTAATTGGCTTCAGAGCCCAAATTTGGTTTTCCAAACTGATTTACTCATGTAGGAGCCCGCAGTTTACTGGTTTTCAGTAAGCTAAAGTATTTAATGCTGCAAAGTGGGTCAGGGCAGGACCGCACACATAGCTGGGTACCACAGCCCAAGTGATGAACAGAGATTTGTTAAGTGGGCTGCTAAGTCACTTGCTTTAGCTCTTGATTGCTTATGATCACGTCCTCACACTCCAACATTCCTGTGAGTCTTTTAGGTGTTGTGGCACTGAATGCTGCTAAATACTCATTAAAATCTGGGCCACGGTCTTCTCTTGCTTGAGCAGCTGTCTTGCTGTTAGAATCATAGAATCATCAAGGTTGGAAAAGACCTTCAAGAGCATCAAGTCCAACAACCAGCCCTACACCACCATAACCACTAAACCATCTCCTGAAGCGCCACGTCTACCTGTTTGTTGAACACCCCCAGGGATGGCAATTCCACCACCTCCCTGGGCAGCCTGTTCCAATACTTCACCACTCTTTCAGTGAAGACATTTTTCCTAATATCCAATCTGTTGCAGCCATGACCTCCTGTCATTAGCCAGATGCCTTATGTGAAACCTGAAAACTCACAGAAACACAGAATCACAGAGTTGTAGGGGTTGGAAGGAACCTCCAGAGCTCATCAGGTCCAACCCCCTGCCAAAGCAGGCTCCCTAGGACAGGTCACACAGGTCAGTGTCCAGACAGAGCTGGAATCTCTCCAGAGAAGGAGACTCCACACCCCCCTGGGCAGCCTGTCCCAGGGCTCCCTCACCCTCACTGTGAAAAAGTTCTGCATATTGGTGTGGAACTTCCTGTGCCCCAACTTGAGGCCATCGCCCCTTGTCCTGTCCCCACAGCCCACTGAGAAGAGGCTGGTCATTTCCCCCTGTGTCTCACCCTCCAGATATTGATATGCATTGATCAGATCCTCTCTCAGGCTTCTTTTCCTCCAGGCTGAACAGTCCCAGTTCACTCAGGCTTTAAGCCATTATAAAAGCAAAAATTTCTACCTAGACTGGCAGTCTAGTCTTCACATCTTTTATTTACAGTGTTACGTTTATTCCGTTGTCTGTGACTGTAGAATAAATGCAGTGAGGACTGCAGGCTTTAATGAAGATTATCCAGATTTTCACTGCAGGCAAATTACCTGCTCCACTAAGAAACATTTGCCATTGCTTTGTTGCAATCTTAAAAGTTGGGGGTTTTGGTGGTTTCTTTTTTTTTTTTTTTTTTAAAGCTGCCAAACCTGAATCGTGGCTGGTTTGTGTCCAGCAAAGAACAGACTTGGGCGAAATGGAACAGCCGCACAAAGATGTTCAGCATACTAGGTAATGGGAGTCTTTAAACAAAACTCAGTGCCCTCAAAGCCAAGATCTGTAAAGCTCTTAACAAAAAACATATTTGTGTAAAACAGATGGAAAAAAGAAAATCCTGTTCTGAGCTGTATAACAAGATCACGTCAATCAGCCCGGCAGCGATGGCAAACGGAAACCTTCCCACATGAACAAAGAACATAACCAGAACCAGACACGATACTGGTATCTCCACCCTCCAAAAAAGCAAGAGAGAGTCAGGGTGAACCACGTCCTGGGAGGCTGAGGACAGGCAGGAAGCACAGTAGTTACAAAGGTGTTTTATCTCCATAAAGCTAGGCTTTGGGAGATTTAGGGAAGCATCGTTCCAATGCATTTTTTCCACAGATCAGTTAAAAATACAGCCTCGAGCTCCCGACCTGTCTTTTTTATGTGTCCTAGAGCACCAGCCATAATCGCGCTGCGTGTAAGATGAAGCAGAGCACTCCGGCGTATTCCCCTGGGTATTCTTCTGTCGTGTCATATTATTCCCCCGTTATTTTTGCCACTAGATGTCTCTGCTGACTTCACAGTGCACGGGCTGAGGCGCTTTCCCTGGTGGAGAGGCCACGGTGGAAATCAAGCTGTGACAAATCCTGCTTGTGACTTTCCGTCTGAGGGATTTTGTTTCTGAGTGATAGCATCTTCTGTTTAATGCGAAGGTAAGAGACTGAGAGGTTTCTCACCAACATCTCCCTTTTTTTTTCTGTGCCAGAATGGGAATAAGACACTTCACTGAATCACAGAATCACAAGGTTGGAAAAGACCTTTAAAATCATCAAGTCCAACCATTCCTGTCCTGTGCTAAACCATATCCCTGAGTACCTCATCTACCCATCTGATAAACACATCCAGGGATGGGGACTCAACCCCCTCCCTGGGCAGCCTGTTCCAGGCCCTCACAACTCTTTCAAAGTTACTATAATCCATCAGTGGTCTCAAGATGTACCAGGGAAGGTTTAGATTGGATGTTAGGGGAGATTTCTTCACTGAAAGAGTGGTCAAGCATTGGGCCGGGCTGCCCAGACAGGTGGTGGAATCATCATCCCTGGAGAGGTTCAAAAAAACATGTAGACATGGCACTCCAAGACATGGTTTAGTTGACATGGTGGTATTGGACAGACAGTTGGACTTGATGATCTTAAATATTTCCTCCCTTAAAGATTCTGTGGTTCTATGATCACTGCTCCTATCCAGAGCATTTGTCTACTGTAACATTTTGATTCTCAGCCCCTTCCTATCTCTCTGTTGGTCTCTTTGCTCATTTCCAAGGTGTTTGTTCCTCCTGAATCTCATACACAGCTATGAGTGCTGTGGGCTAAGAGCAGCAGTGCCTTGAAAGCACCCTTTGGCCAGCATGAAGAACTGAGGGATGTTGTGTAGAGCTCAGGGTGTCTGAGCAAGGAGGCATCATTTCGATAGGTGCTAAGGACAGACATGAGAATGATGGAAGTCATTAGGGATAATAGGAGGCAACATCAGGTGCAGATGTTGCCTCCAAGCTCCTGTACTCCAAGATGTGAGGTGGCTTGTGGATGGAAACCACGTTGGTGCCTAAGCTGTGCAGTCCAAGAGACTGGAAGAAAAATTGAGACAGTGTAGCTGTGTCTCCTCTGGAAAAGAACTGGTTGTCTTCTGCTGGCTCAGAGCAAAGACGAAGGGCTTAGAGCATCCTATGGCTGTGGCTGCAAGATTGTCCCCAGTGACTGACAGGCTGCACTGAGAGTTGAGGAACAGTCATGAAATGGAGGTGCTGGAGGCTGTAGAAACTTTGATACTAAAGCTCTTAAGATGTAAAGGGTACCCAGCTTAGAGGTTAAGCAGTGTGAGCCCGAGGTGGGAGCTATGGCCCCAGCAGATTACTCCTTGTGGAGACTGAGCCCTGGCCACAGGCCAGACGCCCACCAAAATCAGTCTGTTACTCCCCTTCTTAGTTGGACAGGGGAGAAATAATATAATTGGGCAGCTCAAGAGGCAAACTCGTTAATGACGCGGGCAAAACAGACTCAACCCAGAGTGCTGAAGAGAGAGTTATCTAATTTATTACACTAAACTAAAGAGAAAACAGTGAAAAAGAACCAGTCAGGAGGGCAACCAACAATCTTGAAACAAATGCAACCAGGCAAACACTTTCCCCCACCACTCCCTCCTTAGCAGGCTTTAGTTAGAAGTTTGCTCCCTTCTTCCCTCCCAGTCGCAGCCCAGGAGGGGCAGGGACTGGGGAAATGGGGGTGTGGGTAACACCTTCCCCCCACCCCTCCATTCTAAAGCAGACTTCCCTTTCAGCCATGATTTTGCTCCCTTCTTCCCCTCTCCTGCTCACAGCACAGGATGGGGGGCAGGGACTAGGAGATGGGGGCGTTAGTCAGTCCCTTGCAAGATGGTTTCCTTCTCGGCCGGGATGGGGGGAATTATTCCACACACCCTCCCCCTGCTGCACCCTAGGATCTCACCCACAAGAGCCAGTCCTCCAGGAACTTTCTCCAAGGCAAATCTCTTCCCACCGGGCTTCATCTCTGCTCTGGCAGGCAGCAACAAATCACAGTGTCTCTCAGTCCCAGTCCTCCACGGGGCTATGATGCCTCCTCCAGCAAACCTGTTTGGCTCATCTCTGTAGGTCGCTTGTGCTGGCAGGGGCTCATCCCACCGTAAGTCACGGCATCTTCTCTATGTCTCCACCGGCTCCATCCAGCGTGGAGCCGAGCCTCTCCACTGGGCAGGTCGGGTCTCTGCCTCCTCCATGGGTCCTTTCCTCTGGCTACCCCACATGCTTCTGGTCAGGCTGCAAGGGCAATCTCTTTCGCCTGGGTACCTGGGCGCCCTCCCCCAGCCTTCCAGGCCTTTTGTGTCTGTCAACTGCTTACATTTATATGCAAATCTTCCTGGCACTCTGTGTTCTGGTGGAGTCTTTGTCTCCTATATGTGATTCTCAGAGGCGCTATAAGCAGGCTTGCAGAAGATTCTAGCAGCCATTTTCTGCAGCCCCTGGCCCTCTCTCTCTCTCTCAGTACCCAACTATGCAAAACTGTGACACTCCTGTGGCCCTTCATGCTACAGCAGTGCTGTGCTGGAGGTTTCTGATTGCCCAAGCAAGAGCAAACCCAACATTTACAGTGGTGGTTTGCACGTGTGGCTTTAGCAGTCCTAGGGCTGCAGTAGAAACTGGTGACATTTGCCTGAGATTTAAAACCTGGTCCCAGATGGCTTTTTGCCACTGATGTTCACTACAGAGACTAGTCCCTGCCCTAACAGACCTTCTCCCTTCTTGGATAGACATGAACGTACCCGGGATGGGTTTCATGGGGGTTATGATCTCTTCACCATTATGATGAATAGACAAACTCAGCAAGGCTTTTAAAAAAAACTTCATCACTCTTCCTTTTTGCAGCTCACCGCTCCGTTTCCATTCGTGCTTGATAAAACCATGAAGCTTTCAACACCAAATGACACCTTCCCAATTTCAACGTGTTCCCACGACAGTTCAGGGCAGTGTCCAAGTGCAAGGAAATTCCAGGGATGCTCAGTGGCATATCTCAAGGGAGGAGCTTGGAGGGATATATCAGAGGGTTCATGTTTTAACAGGCTGCCCTCAAGATAGTGGTGAGAATATGAGAGTTTTCTCTCCTTTCCATTATTTAGCTCTGTATCTTATTAGCAATTATCAGAAGGGAAGTGCTGCACGGGATAGGTGGGGCTTTGACAAACATCTGTACAATATAAATTCTGTGGCTGGCAAATATGGTCAATGTGTCTTATGAACTCACACAGCAGATGGTTCAGGCTGAGTTTAAAACCAGTAACCACAGGAAGAGAAGGTGGGATCCAGATCTCAGGCTGATCCCCAAATCTCATATGGCATGTCCAAATAACAGACCTTAGAATGGCAGGACATGTGGCTCTCTCCTGCTCCCACTAATCACAGAATCCAAACTGGTGGGGATTGGAAAAGACCTCTGGAGATCATCTAGTCCAACCCCCTGCTTCAGGAGGATCACCATGAGCACGTTGTATCATGTCCGGGCAGGTTTTGAATATCTCCAGAGAAGGAGACTTCACAACCTCTCTGGGCAGCCTGTCCCACTGCTTGGGCACCTTCAAAGTGAAGAAGTTTTTCCTTATATTGAGATGGACCTTCCTGTGTTCCAGTTTGTGCCCATCGCCCCTTGTCCTGTCCCTGGGCACCACTGAGAAGAGTCTGGCCCCATCAGTGTTGATGAGGTCCCCTCTCGGTCTTCTCCAGACTAAACAGCCCCAGCTCTCTCAGCCTTTCCTCACATGAGAGGAGCTTCAGGCCCCTCATCATCCTCATACCCTCCACTGGACTCCAGAAGTTCCCTGCTTTTCTCAAACTGGGGAGCCCAGCACTGGACACAGAATTGCAGATATGGCTTCACCAGAGCCGAGTAGAGGGGGAGGAAAACCTCCCTTGACCTGCTGGCCATGTTCTTCTCAGTGCCCCAAGTCCCATCAGTCTCTTGGACACAAGGGCACTCTGCTGGTCCTTCTCCTCAGCGCTGTTTCCCAGCAGGTCACCCCTAACTGTACTGGTTCCTGGGGTTATTCCTCCAGGAGGGCAGGACCCTACACTTGCCCTGGCTGAACCTCATAAGATTCCTCTCCGCCCAACTCTCCAGCCTGTCCAGGTCTTGCTGAATGGCAGTGCAGCCTTCTGATGTGCTGGCCACTCCTCCCTGTTTGGTATCATCAGGAGACTTGCTAATGGCACACTCTGTCTCCTTGTCCAGGTCATCGATGGACACGCTGAACAAGCCCAGCCCCAGCACTGACCCTTGGTGCACACAAGGGCTACAGACCTCCAGCTGGGCTCTGTGCTGCTGATCACAACCCTCTGGGCTCTGCCCTTCAGCCAGTTCTCAACTCACCCCACTGTCCCCTCATCCAACCCACACTTCCTAAGCATATGGAAAGTGGAAAAGCTAAGCCTAAAACTGATGCATGTTTTGATGTAAATTCCTTTTCCCCTCCCCTCATTTATTCTATTTACTTTATTTTTTATGTTTGGGGTTGGCAGCGATCCTTGGCATAGTACTGAGCTCTGTCTGAATTGCCAAAGGATGTTTTCCCACTCTGTGGGTAAGTAACCCATTTAACACTCCCCTTCATCAGTCTGACCATCTTAAAGCAGAAAATATCAACACTGAGCACTGGAATAGGCTGCCCAGGGGGTGTAGAGTCTCCTTCTCTGGAGATATTCAAGACCTGTCTTGGTGCCAACCTGTGTGACCTGTCCTAGGGAGCCTGCTTTGGCAGGGGGGTTGGACCTGATGATCTCTGGAGGTCCCTTCCAACCCCTACGGTTCTGTGATTCTGTGACCAAAAGGGGTGGTGACATTTAAATGCTTGACAAGCCCTGGGGTACAAAGATGACAGTGAACTGTATGAGTTCCTGCAGCACACTGAAGAAGAAAATGAGAAATGTTATGTATCCAGATCATGATCCAGCATGGAAATTATTTCCAGGAATCAAATAGTCAAAGCTCATACAAAAAAATCCCTGCCTTAAACTTGTGTTTGTATCCGCTGAATGAATGGCATTATCTGTGATTTGTCACAGAGAACTAATAATGACTGTAGTAGTTGAAAGAAGTTACATGGGGACTTCTTCCTCTGTTTGAAGGCTGGGTGAGTCTAGTTTCACCTACCTTAATTATCTGGTTTGATCTAATTCATCATCTGACTCATTGACTTTCATTCAATGGTTCTTAGAACATGCTCCAAAGCCTTCAGTGCCTGGACTACTACAGCCATAGATAGAAACAGGATGTTACAGGCTGGCTGATCAAAACTGGCTGATTACTTCCCTAAATCAGGGCTAGAGCCCTAAATCAGGGCTAGACCTGGAACCCAAAGAGGGACATGATTCTCTCATTTTCTAGTATCTATCATCTTATCCATCCAGTAGCTGCTATCTCTTCCACTGACTCTAGGCAGATGTGGAATGGGCTTTGGGCAGGGTGGTGAAAAGCTGGTTTGTGGACAGTACCAGCTGCATGGAAAAGGCCATCAATATAACGTAAAGGGAAAAATAGGTGGGACTGAGGTTTTTTGGTTGTTTGGGGTTGGTTGTTTGGGTTTTTTTAAACATCTTCCGTCTCCTCCTCATAAATAATATATCTGAGTAGGTTTTCATTTGTCATTTTTCATTTCAGTCTTGGTCTCCCTTTGCCCCCAGGTGATCTCCTGAGCTGAATCCAAACCCTTGATCTTCACTGATGGGATGGTAATGTTGGACCTCACTGGACTGCCTGCCTGCCTGCCTGATGAATTTGTGGCACAGTTGCTCTGCCAAGCAAAGAAAACTCTCTTGACTACATCCATACTAATAACCAGCACATGTCTCAGTGGGCCATACAGCTCAAGTTTTAGCATGGTCCTTGGATGAGTTTTAACAAAGACCTTGCAGTCCCAAACAGTCCTTAGTTGCACTGGCCAGATAGCCTTCCCGGTGACAAGGATGGATGGGAACAATCTGCTCTGGAAAGCAATAGAGATTAGTGATAAAGCTATGGATCCTTCCATCTCATATGGCCATCAGGCCAAGAAATGGGCCTCAGCAACACTCATTTTGCTGGCATAAAGACAGCTGAGATACCTAAGCTCCTGCTCTGAAGATGTTCCGGTAAAATGAGCCACATAGGTCACAGCACTTCAGCTTTTTATGGGTTTGTTCCGTACTGTCCCTTCCTGGATATGAAGTGCATTTGGAAGCTTAATCCTAAAGCTGGCAGGGGAAAAGATGAGGACTGAGAAGAATGGGTTTTATTGGATCACTTTTACTTGGGGCTGATGTCTTCAGCTTTCCAAGGACACCTTGCATCTCATCGCTCTGCTGAAGCATGAAGTCAAGGAGTTTGGCAGCAGCTGAGCAATCAGTCACTCCTCTCTGCTTTAAAACTCCCCTGATTCTTCATTCCAGTAAGAACCATTGAATTCAAAGATCGTATCAAGGGTGGATGCTGAAGGCAAGGACACAGAAAAGATTCTGAGTAAAGTTTAACGAGCAGCTTCTCAAATGGCTCGAGATAAGTCCCCTTGGCCATATGGCAGTTGTTTCCCCAACTCATCCCTCCTTCCCCTTGTAAACTGTTGGTGCAGAGGGACAGATACATCTTGTGCTTTGTAAGTGTTGTCTTCTAGTTCTGTATTGCATTTTGTGTCAAACCAGAGATGAGATTTCCAAACTGCAGGTAAACCACATCTTTTAATAAATTGGCCAGATGGTAAGAACTTGTTGTGTGGTGATTCCTGGGACAGCACTTCCAAACCAAGCAGGTAAAAACCCTTTCCCTAAGCTCAATCCTCTTTCTGTAAGTGCAGCTTTCACCTCCAGGCAGCAGTAACACTGCAGCAGAGCCCAGCATCCATCTCCCACCCAACAGCACTGCTGGCTAAAGGCAGGTAAGTGCCAGAAGAAATAAGGTGATAGGGAAGACGAGGCAGAACAATAACAATAATGGCTCTAAGCCCACTGCTGCAAAATGCATCTTCTCCCTGAAACCTTTTATCACAGAATCACAAAGCTGGAAAAGACCTTTAAGATCATCAAGGCCTACCGTTCCTGCCCTATGCTAAGCCTTATCCCTAAGTACCTCATCTACCCGTATTTTAAACACATCCAGGGATGGTGACTCAACCCCCTCCCTGGGCAGCCTGTTTCAGGCCCTCACAACTCTTTCAGTAAAATTTTTTTCCTAACATCTGATCTGACCCTGCCCTGGCACAGCTTGAGCCCATTGCCCCTTGTCCCATCTCCTGTCCCCTAGCTGAAGAGACCATTGCCCACCTCTCTGCACCCTCCTGTCAGGTAGTTGTAGGCAGTGATAAGGTGTCCTCTCAGCCTCCTCTTCTCCAGGCTGAGCATCCCCAGCTCCCCAGCATTATGAACAGATGCTGGGGGAAAAAGTTTTAAAAATAATAGCTGTATCTAGATGTAGGATGCATCAGATCTCTTATCATTATTACATCACCCTTTCTTATACTGTTTGCACTTTATGTGTGTTTTACAGTGCCAGGAACTACCCATGCCAAGAGTCAGTGATGCATGGACACACAGTCTGTGTGACATTATTGTAAATTAATGGTGGTCTTTATCTTATGTTGCTGCAGACAAGGACTGGTGCTGGATCAATGAGGCAAAGGGAAGTCATCCATAGAAATGCAATCTGCCTGGGTGAACACGGATAAGGAGAGGACAGCAGGAGTGCTGAAGAGGACCAACTGTGCATCACAAATTAGACATGAGGGGAAGAAGCCAGTGAGATGTTCAGACAATCTCTCCTTGTGCCGTTAGGATGGAGTTAAACTCAAGGACTCGGCAAGGTGTTTGGTTGCAGAAGCAGCTGAAGGATGAAGGCAAGCAGAAAAAGGTGGAGGTGCTCATCACTGAGGGCAAGAGGATGCAGACAGGGCATGTGTACATTGGGATTTGGGCCAACTTTAGAAAACTAAGGGCTTCAAGTATAAATAGTTGACTGGGTCCTCACTGGGAAGCACTGAGGTGTTTCCAGAGGGTGGTTGTAGGGCCCTGTTAGATGGCCAGCTCGGGGTGGGCTTGCTTAACCCCGATGACACTCTGCTCTCCTTTTTCCTGTGGGAGAGCCCTAAGTGACTATCTATCTTGTGCTGGACTTAAGTTGGTGAAAACTCCCCCCACTACAACCTCCTAGGGAGGAAGACCCAGGAAATCTCAGGCACGAATGCCCAAGTGACAGCTTGTAAGAGACACGGCCAATAATCAGCAAGGAGTGTGAGAAGGGTGAGAACAGGAGGCTAAAAGAAGGGCTGCCTGGGGTGCCAAGCAGGAGAGATTATTTCAAGTGGATCAAAGGAAAGGGAAGCAGGGCATGATAATTTGGGGCAGCCCTTCTCCAGGATGGGATCTTCCGGGCTCCAAGCTCACATCTGCAGGGAAGTAGAAAGAGCCACAGGGACAGGGTCTCAAAGCAGGTCTGGGTGAAGGAGTGATGCATGTGCTCTAAGGAGCTGTGTCTCAGAGCAGGCAAGGGACATCTGTATCAAAACACATCACCTCCAGCTCCTACTTTGCTGTTGTTTCAGAAGGAATAGTAGCTCATTTGGAGGCTGTTGGGACTATTGTCAAAGTAATCCGTGGAGCATTTCGCTTTGGGAAAGGAGGTGGCATCACTACAGTGGGTCAGGCTGCTGGGGCTTTTCTCGGTGGGGCCTGTGGAGAGGTGCTTTGGTGCATAGGCGAGTCTCACCGTGCGGGGACTTCCCACGTCTGAACTCCTTGGGTCTGGGGACCATGAGATGGCGCAGTTACCCTGGGTATCAGATCACATCTGGCTGCACGCTGGACAGGTATCTTCCCAAAATGCGTGTCCGCTCCCCCTCCCCCCCATCACCCCTGCATAACTACAACCATGTGTTAAGGGGCTGCTGCTTTATTTAGTATATAGCTACATCACCTAACCCCTCGGGATTTTTTTGTTTGTCTTCCCAGGGAATCAGTGGGGTTCTGAGGGACAAGAAGGAGCTATCAAGCATGTTGCACTCTCTGTTAGCAAGTGTGCCCCTTGCAGGGATCCCTTTCCTCTCCTTTTCTAGCACAGGGCTTTAAAAAAATAAACTAAAGGTGAAGGCATTTTATGTTTCCCCCCGCCCCGCCCCCCATCCTCCCAGAAAGCATTACAAGGACATTGCTTGTTTTCATAGCAGGGCAGCAGGATGCAAACCAACAGACACAGACCACATGGCAGAGGGTGTTGGTGGTGGCTTCCCTCCCTCCGCACGCCCTGTCTCCAAGGGTGGGAAGAAAAGATCTGAGAGTTATGTCCTGTTTGCAGATAGTATCAGGTGCTGTCTGGTTTTGGCTCCTTTTTGGGCTTGTGAGAGGGTTGTAGCTCCGATTCCCTGGCTGATTCCCAGAGAGGGAGCCTGCATGTAATCTCCTTCAGGATTCCCATCAGTTTGGACTGGATCTGGGTTTTTTTCCTGCTTCTCCTTTCCAGTGGTTGGGTGGTTTTGCTGTGTGCTCACACATTATGGAATCCCAGAACCACAGCATGATGGGGGTTGGCAGGGACCTCTGGAGATCATCTAGTCCAACCCCCCTGCCAGAGCAGGATCACCTCAAGCAGACTGCACAGGACAGTGTCCCCAGAGATCATAGGATTTGAATGTCTCTAGAGATGGAAGGAAGACTCCCCAACCTCCCTGTGCAGCCTGTCCTAGGGCTCTGTCACCCTCCCAAGAAATAAGTTCTTCCTCAGGGTTAAGTGGAACTTCATCTAGTCCAGTTTGTTCCCATCAGCTCTTGTCCTCTACCTGGGTACCACTGAAAAAAGGCTGACCCCATACTCCTGGCAGCCACCCCTCCAGTGTTTATCAGCATTGATACTATCTCCCCCTCAGTCTTCTCTTCTCTGGGCTAAAAAGTCCCAAGTCCCTCAGCCTCTCTTCATAAGAGATGTTCTAGTCCCCTCATCATCTCCATAGCCCTTTTCTGTACCCTCTCCAGTAGCTCCCTGTCCTTCCTGACCTGGGGAGCCCAGCACTGCACACAATATTATATATAAGGCCTCACCAGGGCAGAGCAGAGGGAGCCCCAGAGCTGATGCCTTTCATTGGAAAATCTGCATCTGCTCATGAACTGGGACACTCAGCCTCATAGAGAGAGGACAACACGAGTCCTCTGTTTCAACATGAGGTCCATATTGTGAATAAAAATGCTTTGGGATACAAAGAGCATTTCCTCTCTGGGTACTGTGTTTGCTCATGCAATGGCCAAAACTTCATTCAACCTAGAGTTTGCCTTCAAAAGCTATGGTGAAGTTGAGGCAGATAGATCTTCTTCCACACCATGGCCATAATGTGCACCCAGTGTTACACACACGAGTGCAGTACAGTGCTGTATAAACATCCATGTGGGACACACGCCCCGTCTGTCAGTAGGTTTTGGTATTTATTCCCTTGAGCATTGCTGATCCCGAGCATGATACTGTGTGAACTCACCCTCCTGCTCCACAGGCACATTTCACGATGTCTATAAATGCTCTCCCAGCACGTCAGGCCCTGATTCTTATCACCTGTACACTTGAGAGATCAAAACAGCCGTAGAAAGGCTTCTCCAGACTCTACTGCAAGTGCCTCCACCACCCGCCTGCTCCTGCCACATTCCAGCATAAGAGAGGATCTCCGCAGACCGGCACCATCCCCTCCCTTGGTCAAAAGGCTGGCCAGAAAGCCCAGTGGGTGCAGGTGTTGCCTTTGGTTCCAAGGATAGAGGGGAAAAGTGCCCCATGTAGAGCAAGGAGCAGAGAGGATGCTTGTTTGGACATACCCGCCTCTCCTGAAGTGTTTTTTGTCTTCCAAGCTCAGTACAGTATCCACCATATTCCTCCCCAAGCAGGGCCATTATTTTGGCAAGGGTTAGACAGAAAAGCCCTTTAGTGGCATGGCTTCACCCTATAAGCATTGCGCAGGAGTGGCCAAGCTGTGAGCCTGGCTTTCCTCTGGACACCTCAAGAGCCCAACTAAACTCCCACGAGATCTGGATCTCCCTCCAGGAGTGCCCTCCTCCATCCATTTGGTATCCAAGGTTCCTGAATGAACACTCTTCAATGTGTAAATAGTTACACTTTGTGTTTTCTTTGCCTCTCACCTTCCCTCAGCAGTTCTCATGATGCTGGTTCCCAGACCAGCTACACAAACCTACTGGGTCTTCCACTTGGGTGGGCTCAGACGTGGAGACGTTGCCTTCAGTTTCATCCCTGGCCTTGGAGCAGTGTGTTGGGATGAAGGATATGGGGCAACTGCAACATCAGTGACCTGGCCACCCTTGGCACCTTCAGTTGGGTCACACAGGAGCATTCCCCAAACATCCAGAGGGATCTTGACAGGCTGGAAAGGTGGGCCCAGGTGAACCTAATGAAGTTCAACACTGCCAAGTGTCAGGTGTTGCGCTTGGGCTGGAGGAATCCCAGACATATTTACAGTCTGGGAGAAGAGCTCCTTGAGAGTAGCCCAGCTGAGAAGGACTTGGGGATTCTGGTAGATGAGAAACTTCCCATGAGCCAGCAGTGGCTCTTGCAGCTCCAAAGGGTGATGGGATCCTGGGCTCCATCAGCAGAGGGGTGGCAGCAGGGACAGGGAGGGGATTGTCCCTCTCTACTCTGCCCTCAGGAGGCCCCAGCTGGAGTCCTGTGTCCAGAGGTGGGGCCCCAACACAAGAAAGATGTGGGACTGTTGGAGAGGGGTCAGAGGAGCCACGGAGATGATCAGAGGGCTGGAGCAGCTCCCCTAAGAGGAGAGGCTGAGGGAGCTGGGCTGGGTCAGCCTGGAGAAGAGAAGGCTGTGGGGGGACCTCATTGCAGCCTTCCAGTCCCTGAAGGGAGCAGAGAAACAGGAGGGGAATCAGCTTGTTAAAGGGCAGAGCCTGGCAGGACAAGGGGGATGGATTAAAGCTAAAGGAAGGAAGGTTCAGATTAGATATTAGGGGCAAGTTCTTTACAGAGAGAGTAGTGAGGGGCTGGAACAGGTTGCCCAGAGAGGTGGTGGGTGCCCCATCCCTGGAGGTGTTCAAGGCCAGGTTGGATGGGGCCCTGGGCAACCTTGTGTAGCTCCAGGCCTGGAGGTTGGTGGCCCTGCCTGTGGCAGGGGGTTGGAGCTCTGTGATCCTTGGGGTCCCTTCCAACCCAGACCATTCTATGATTCTATGATTCTATGATAATGCCCGACCCAGGCACTGCATCTGCTTTTACTGTTGGCTCCTGGTAGCCAGCCGAGCCCCGCGAACCTACACATTCCTCCTTGCTTACACACCACAAGCTTTATTTGTTTTAATCAAAGGGCCCCCCGATAATTATTAACATATTTAATTATTTTGACTTTGAATCATTTGGCTTGGGCATGGAGTGATCACAAGGATTGCTTTAAGTACAAAGACGCAGCCCTGGAGCGTTTGTACCACCAAGCAATCACCCTTCACAGATGGAACTCCCATTGTCGCCTGCCCTGCGGCCTGCCTTTCCTCCCAGTTTGAGCTGCTTTTTGCTTTGCTGGGAAGGGCTGGCCCCAAAAGGAGCAAAACTGGGCACATTCAGACAATGTGCAGGACTCAGGCTCTGTGCACTAAGGTTGTTAACTCCGGGACAAGAGTTGGCAGGGAA
The DNA here is from genome assembly GCA_027925045.1 of Hypotaenidia okinawae. Classification (NCBI taxonomy): domain Eukaryota; kingdom Metazoa; phylum Chordata; class Aves; order Gruiformes; family Rallidae; genus Hypotaenidia; species Hypotaenidia okinawae. The sequence continues at coordinate 213,940,964 of BSDF01000001.1, forward strand.
TGATGTTCATCCAAGCTGTGCTCCAGCCCTGCACCTCATGGGGGGTGTTAGTCCACCAGTTCTCCCCCCAGATTGCACCCTCCTCACCCCCAGGCTCACCGGTGAGTTGCGTGGCCGCGCACCAGCAATCAGAGCACACTGCAATTAGTGGTGTTTGTCTGAGGAAACTCATAACTCTGCACTTCCACATGATTTATGAGGTTCCCCAGCCTGGGCTGGCCCATGAGCTGCAATTGTTCCCATCCCCAGCAGTTCACAGCAAGGCTACCCGGGGCGATCCAAATGGTTTTCCTCCTCCCGTGTCCATCGGTGCTTTGCTGTCCTTGAAGAATCTCCCCCACCCCATGAGCCCCCGAGGTCTGGGGGGTTTGAGTGGGGACCAGACCCATGTGTCCAGGGTGCCTTTGCATGGGGTGCACCCATGCTATCCTGAGCGAGCTTGGTTCTTGCTCCTGCCTGTGTTCCACAGTACTTTCTCCCCCCAAAATAAGTCAGGACACTGCAGTTGTGGTTCCCACAGGAATGCCTTCATCCTGAGCATCCAACATCCAGGAGAATTGGTTGCCCAGCAGGCAAGAATTATTTCAATTCTCTATCACACCAGTGATGTGGGATTGCATTAGCCAACTCTTTAGATGCAGGAAAACTGAGGGAGATTCTCAAGGATGCACAAAGGAGGCCTTGGCAGAGCTGGGGATTCTGCAAAAGTCTTCAGACACCTTGAAGAAGATGTTGACCTTTGTTGAAATCTGTATTTAAAAATACTTTTTGGTTAAATACATATATAAATATTTATACAGAGAAGGAGAGGAAGAGGTGGAAAGAAATAAGCTTCACAAACCAAAAAAAGAAAAAACCTGAACAATTTTAAACAAATCAAATCTTTTAATAAAAACCAGAACACTGATGCTACTTTAAAAGGGCGTAAGATAAGGGCTGGTGTCTGCTTTCCCTGGAGGAAAAAGATTGGAAAGTAGTGATCAGGCTGCTCCTCCTAAAGTTGGGCTCCTGCTTTTATTTTTCTGTGGCCTAAAGCATTTTATCAGCATTTTATCTCTAGGAGTAGCAGCACATCCTTTGTCTCGGCTGTTTTCACTGAAGACTCCAGGGAGCAGAGCGGGTAACCAGCACGTAAAGGCTTGTCCCCTCCAAAACCCATTTCTCCTCTTGTCAAGCCTTTGTGTGGGCATCAATCACCCCAAGGTCCTTTTATTTTTGGTGTAAAGTCTGTGTGTGTGTCCAAGCAGCCACACCAAAGCCATGCCTGTGAGACCCTGTAGCCCCCCACCCCATACTTGGTGAAGGGGTTGTAAAAAGGTGTGTTTGGAGTTGATTTTTGCTCCTGTGTCTTAAGCACAGCCTGGACCCTTTGATGGCCATCCAGCACCTCTTGCCAAGCACCATCCCAGCCTCACGCCAGCTTTCCTGGGGGTCTTTAGCAGCTACAGTCCTGCTTGCTTTGGACACCGCAGAGAAGAATCAAATGCGTAAGTGTGAGGTGAACTCCTGAGCCTGGCTCCATCTTTAACCAGTGTGGGGAATAGCAGGGTTTGGAAACACGTGATTGCAAAGTAATAAGGACTCCTCTTGTTTAGAGTTGCTACAAGCTGAGCTGGGTGATAAATGGGAGAGCAGTGCCCAGCTCCACTTGCAGGTGTTGCCAGGCACTTCCCAAAGTGGCAGATGGCAGCAGCTGGAAAGTGCCATGTGAGGCTGGAGCACCCAGAGGCCCAGAAGCATCAGGAAGAGTCATCTCTCCTGTTTGGTCCAGCTGCAGCAGCTAAGCATCATCTCCAGACATGTCAGGATCTCAGAATCTCTGCATTACTTGAGACAGGGTCATTTTTGATCTCGGAAGCATAGGATGTGTTAGGTTGGAACGGACCTTTGAAGGCCTTCTAGTCCAACCCCCTGCAGTGAGCAGGGACATCTTCAGTAGATCAGGTTTCTCAGAGCCCCATCAAGCCTGACCTTGAATGTCTCCAGGGATGGGGCCTCCACCACCTCTCTGGGTAACCTGGGCCAGTCTTTCACCACCCTCAGAGTGAAGAACTTCTTCCTAAGGTCTCATCTAAACCTGCCCTGCTCTAGTTTAAAACCACTGACCCTCATCCTATCACTCCATGCCCTTACAAACAATCCTTCCCAGCTTTCCTGTAGGTCCCTTCAGTTAATGAAAAGGCCTCTGAGGTCTTCCCAGAGCCTTCTGAGAGGTGCTGCAGACCTCGGATCATCCTCGTGACCTCCTCTGGACCCACTCCAACGTGTCCATATACTTCTGGTGCTGAGGGCTCCAAAGCTGGACACAGCACTGCAGGTGAGGTCTCCCCAGAGCAGAGCAGAGGGGCAGAATCCTCTCTCTTGATCTGCTGGCCACACTTCTTTTAATGTTGCCCAGGATATAGTTGGCCTTCTGGGCTGCGAGTGCACATTGTTGGCTCATGTCCAGTTTCTCATCCATCGGTGCCCCAAGTCCTTCTCCCCAGGGCTGCTCTCCATCACACCCAGATGGGCTGAGTTTATTCCCAGCTTGCACAAACAGCCATGATCACAAAATGAAACGAAAGACCATGAGTGGTGACTCACTGGTGCTACTGCTCCAAACAGACCTCTGCCATCAGAGCATCCTCCCCTCCCCATTCCCTCTGCAAAGCACCAGACAAAGCTCCTTTATTGCAAGGCCAGTGCAGGGAGGGGAAAACCAGGGACATTAAAGCTGAGACTATATTAAGCCACGACAAACCACAAAAATAAGTGCCTGCAATCCCAGCAGCGCTAAACCTGTCTGCTGATTTCCCCTCTGAAACCAATCTCGACCTAACCCTGGGGTGGGAAAACGCCTGTTAGTCGTAACCACCCCATCATGAAAACACAAAGCGAGGCATTTATCTGAGCACTTGATTGCACAGCTCAGCTCAGGCGTTGCAATTTGCTCCGCTCTGAGAAATAACAAAGCCAAGACACTGCAGGTGACAGTCAGGCCAAGAAGTCTGCAAGTTTCATTCCCTACAAGTGAGTTTTGGCACAGTAGCTACTTCACACCCAATTAATTACTTCAGCACCAGATTATACTTGCAGGCTCCAATAGAAGTGATAATAGGAACCAATTAAATTAATTTATATTTACTTTGTAAGCATATTTTCCTTTGGTAAATCTTTGCTTTAGTTTGACAGATTGGACTTTGGCATTTTGTTTTTGTTAAGAGATACAGCCCTAAACCCAGAGGAACAAATCCAAACCTGTAAAACCAAGAAGTCCTTCCCTTTCAGGTTCAAAACCCTGTAGGACATGGAGTTAAAAAAGAAAGAAAGAAAAAGAAGAAAAAAGAGAAAAAGAAGAATGTATACACGTGCCCAGACTAATAAAAACATACTGTGAAATATGCGGGGAGGTGCCAGGGTGTCTTGCTGGAAGAACATGAGCATGAGCTGTGTTGGAGGCGGTGGTTGGCAAGATGTCCATGCCAGAGCTTGAAACTAAGATAAGCCTTCATGGCTCACAAAAACAGCTCGCACAGGAGAGGGCTGTGTTCCGCTGTCACCTGCTGACAGGGAACCTGCTAAGTGCAACTGGTTGAAGTGGGATCTTTTTGTGCCATTCATGCCGTTGTATTTCATTATAAGCCTGGAATGGTTAAATGCTTTTGTGTCTTAATAGCATATGAACGCCTGCTCCTTCTGCACCCAATTTGGATGTCTCTGCAGCACATTCGTCCAGGAATAGCTAATGTGGCTTTTGTGAACTCCACATAGGATGACTCAGAAGTGAATGATTTATAACCCATTGAATTATTTCATCCACATCGTGGGGAACAGTCCTAATAAAGGATAGTACCAGGCAGCTAAAGAGTGTCCTGCCAGAGACAGAAACAGACACAAAACCAGACCTGTGCCCCAGCATGTGATGCTGCATGTTTATATCCCCTGTTAGCCTTCCTTATTCCACCAGCAGCCCTTTTTTCCCCCCTTTCCATCTCTGCCGCTGTCTCCACAGCCTCTGAGGTTCATGAAGGGAAAACTTTCTTGTCAGCCCCGTGAAACCATTCCTGAGATTTTTAAGGCACCAGGTATCCTTTTGCCTGCTCTCTTCCTTCTCTCTTGAACATCTATTACAAGGAATTGCAGATCTAGCAAAATCATCCTTGGAAAAACAAACCTGGGGACCTACCAGAGCTCTGTACTGTTGCAGGACAGGCTGATCTGGTGCTTTCCCACAAGCTTCAAGGATCAGACTGAGAATTGCAGTATGAACGCTGTTGTTCCTTGTTGAAAACCTCCATCATTGACGTTGATAGAGTCTTGGTGGCTTCCATTCATGGTGTCATATTATGGACAACAAAGATGACAGTGTGGCCCTTTGTTGTGAGATCAGGAGAGAAATTTCCTTGTGCCAGTGATGGTGGGCATGATGGTGGGCTGGACATGTACAGGATTGGAGCAAATACATGTCCTCATGGACCCTCACTTTTTCTACATGGAGAGAAGCTGGGCTGAAAACTCTACTTTCCTCTGAGCTGGCAGCAATGGGGACACAGTGAGGAAAACCTGCCCCTTTCCATGAGGGATGAAACGTTTACTAAAGTTACCAAAGGGGCTTTGGGGACAATTTAATGTCTTTGGAAAGCTTCTGAGCTCCTTCTGGGTTATAGGAATATGCTACTTCCAATGTTGCTGTTTTCTTAGCCTAGCATAGCATGTGGATTTTACAGCTGTAGAGTTTCTACTCATTTTTCACCCTGTGGATGGTGATTTATGTCTTCTGGAACAAAGGTTAAACCCTCTTCCTCTCCTTGTTAGTACTGATTCACGCACTTCACACATATTGGTGCTGTCACACTCAGAAGAGTTCATTGGCCAAGGTCTCATAAAAGCCAATCTTCTCTTAATTTGGCATCTCCCTAAGTCTGGGAGATGTGTTCTATATCATCTCAGCAGACCCACGCAACAGAAGTCTTCAGTGCAATGCAGTGGAGTAGGATCAAAAATAAAACATGTAGGATAATGCAAGTACTCCCATCTCCTTCAACATATATGAGTAGGCAATACTATCAGGCTGCCACAAAGTGCTGGGTAAGTCCCTGTTTGCTCATGCAAAGGTATGTTGTCCACTCAACAGCATGCTTGTGTGACAATTGACATGAATCACAGAATCTCCTAAGTTGGAAGGGACCCCTAAGGATCATTGAGTCCAAGCCCTGGCTCCACACAGGCCCAGCCCAGTCAGAGCAGGGCACTGAGCGCATCGGCCAGACGCTTCTTGCCCTCAGCCCAGCTCAGGGCTGTGACCACTTCCCTGGGGAGCCTGTGCCAGTGCTCAACCCTCGTCCCAGAACAGAACCTCTTCCTAATATCCAGCCTAAACCTCCCCTGGCAGCATCACGTCATTCCCTTGGGTTCCAGCCCTGGTCACCAAAGAGAGGAGATCAGCACCTGCCCATTACACCCCCTTGTCAGGAAACCATAGACCCCATGAGGTCTCCCCTCAGCCTCCTCTTCTTCAGGCTGAACAAACCAAGGGACTTCAGCCTCTCCTTGTAAGCCTTCCCCTCCAGACCCTTCCCATCCTCCCTGACCTCCTCTGGACACTCTCCAGTATTTTTATGTCCCTCTTATACTGTGGCACCCAAAACTGCACCCAGGACTCGAGGTGAGGCCGCAGCAGCGCAGTGCACAGTGGCACAATCCCCTCGCTGTACCAGCTGGCCATGCTGGGCTTCATGTACCCCCACATGCATTCAGCAGGTTGGCAACCTTGTTTGTCCCCTTCCAACTCTTCTGCCAAAAACCCCCCAATCAACGAAGTAATGACATTGTGCCACAGGAAGGACATGCTGCATGCTTTCAGTCCAGACTTCCCCAAACCTATTTTAGCTAATTTCCCTTTTCTGAGTCAGCCTTTTCCCTTTTTAATGCTCAGCTTGCTTTCTGCTGGTGGCAGCAATGAAGAACCGTCTCTGTGGCATTAATCGTTTCATTGCCTCGGGGCTAGGATGTAGGTGGGATCATTTCTGAGAGCCAGAGGTTGGTTCCGAGCTGAAGGCACCAGTACTGATTTGTGCATCCCATGACCCATCCGCCGGTGACCCATGATGGATGAAGCTGCTGCGGGTGGTCAGTGTCCTGAAGCTAGAGGAAGGCTCCAACACACGGCTCTTTGTCCACAGTGAGACACTTAACTGCTTTACCACCACACCCCATGAGCCATTGTTATACTTGGCTTATTCTTCCACCAGATGCAGGTTTTCTGTTTAAAAGGAGAACTTAAAAATGAAAACTATGCGAGGAGAGATTTATGGGCTGTGTTACCGCTGGGCCAGGCAGCAAGGGCTTTAAGAACTGGAGTCAGTTTGCACAAATATTCAAGGTTCTGCTTTTTACCCTCCGTGAACTCCATCAGACTGACTGAGGATAGCCTCTGTGCTGTCCTGTCTACTGCAGTTAAATTTAGACATCCTTCAGAGCAAGAGATGAGACCTGGCCAGGCTGCGTGAGAAGAACACCAGAAGGGAAACTGTGTAAGCCACCATTTCTGGACCACGCTCATGGTCAGCCATGAAGACATCACATTATTCTTTCTGTGTCTTCTCCAGGCCTTCCTCATCCTTACTGGAAACCTCTCCCGAGCCCTGAATATGTCCCTGCTTCTTCCTCTGGTTCCCCCTGCAAAGCTACTTTCTGCCTTAATAATTTTAGGAGAGGAGATGATGTTATCAAAAAACATGAACATTTTAGCACTGTCAAAGGCCCACACCAGACTGAGAAATGAGACTCTTGGTTTGTTTGAATTCTTGCCTCATCACCCCTCACCCTTCTCTCTGCTTACGTCCCTCATGTGCATTGACAGCATTAATAAAAACTGAGTTTGTGAGTTGTCCAAGCTATTGCTATGTCAACCTATTCTGAAAGACCACCCTCCCCCCTCAAAAAAAGTGAAAAGTCAGAAAAAGGTTTCCAAAGCCTAGGAAAAACGAGTCTCATGCTAGATCTCCACCTGCTTCACTTAACAAGGGAAGGTCAAGAGGAGGCTCAAGAGGGGTAGAAGTTTGTCCTCCAGAGAAAACACCCAGAGGCAACAGAGCCTTGTAGTCTATCAGAAGTCTAGGGCCGGAACCTAAAAGCAGACATATTTCATTTCAAAATGAGGCCCAGTGCTTTAACAGTGGGAATGATTAAGTGTTGAGACAAAATACCAATGAAAGTAGTAGATTCTTCCTCTTCAGATATTTTCAAATTGTGAGCAGATGCCTGCTGGAACAGAGGTTTTAGCAAAGCACAAGTTATTGGGTTCCTTATTGGAGTATGCAATTTTATGGTCCATATTATATGGAGCTCAGAATAGATGATCTTATGGCCCACAGTGACTTTAAAATCTAAGAAACAGGTAGTTCTGGATCGAAAGGAGCCAGGTTTCCTTTGGATTTGTGTCTTGAGGCTGACTGACTCGGCTGCCTAAGAAGACACAAAATCCGATTGAAGCTTTTCTCATTTAACAGCCGTGCTGTTGAAAATGCAGACTCTATTTCCAAGTTGAGCTTGTCTGGCTTCAGTGTGGTTATGGTCTACCTCTCTGTGCTTGACTGGCTAGCAAGCTGTGCTCAGGCGGATACCAAGTGAAGCGTCTTTGGTCACTAATCTCCTTCAAGTGTGGTTGATCTTGGCCAATGGAGTTGGATGCTGTTACAGAGGGAACAGACAGCCATGAGCACGCACACAAGCTTACAATCTGACAGAGAGAAGATTGCAATAGCTTCATTTCTCCAGGCTAAAAATAGAGAATAGTGAAGGTTAACATTAAATGAAAGGAAAATTAATCTCTTCAGATGGAGGTTGATGCATGTGAGGACATCTTTAGTCAAAGCAGTTGACTCTGATAGCAGGGAACTGAGCCAGATGACCCTGATGATCTTGTCATGTCCTTTGGGGCTATAGTTATATATATTCATGTCAGCCCGACTTATTTATTCTTGGATTTGTAAAATGTGAGAGTCATTCTGTGCAGAAATCTGGTCCCTACTCAATTTTCATGAGAGGTTGGCAGCTCACCCTCTAAAAATAAAAGCTCAAGCGGTGTTCACTGTCCACATCATCTGAGCCAGTTAGGATTCAATTAAGAGCATTTCTGGGCTGTATTTTAGGAGTTAGTGTCTGTCAAGATTTTACCTTGAGGTTCTTGGGTTAAACCTTCCTGTCTCGGTGTCGTGCTGTGTGGAATAGCTTTTCTCTTTGAAGGAATCCATCTCCCTGTCTTTCCCCCACCACCCTCCCACAGACACAAGGGTGAGCTGATTTTTGGTATGTAGTAATAACAATTTGTCAGGATGCCAAGTTCAAAGCCTCTAACCCACTGCCAATGCGAAGCCCAAGAGTGAGGTCACGACTAATCTCAGACTTCTGACCTCCCAGTCACACTCACCATTACTGGATCAGAGGAGAGAAGTAGAAGGGCTTATTTTGAAAGGTTTTAGATTTCAGGTGAGGTCAACAAAAGATTTGCCCAGATGGAAGAAATCAAGAGGATAATATGGGGCATATTAGGGAAGATGAAAGGCACCATGTAAAGCAATCTCCTCCTTAGCCTGGAAAGGAAAGCCTAACTACCAGGGTAACCTTCTGGTAATGGTAAATAAGCCCGACCCACCAGAAAATATAGCAGAAACCAGGCATTGTCCTGGAGAAAGCAATGCAAGCTTAGAGATTCAGAGTGACACTGCTGGGATCTTTGAAGGCTCCTAAAAGGTGTAGGCTTCAATCTCTTAATCCAGTGGGATTTAGGTGCCTAGACACCTTGAAAATCTAATGAAGCATCTTCCTGCATTTTGAGGAGCATGCATAGCTCGGTAACCCCAGCCTGGGGGCTTGATTTGCTGCAAATATCTACCTGAACATTTTGAAAAATAAGCACCGTGTGGAAACAAAGTATTTGGGGACTCTGCCTACAAGAACCAGAACATTCATGCAGCATCCAGCTCCACTTCCAGCCCATTAGCCACCTAGCAGACCTGGTATCTCCAGGTCATTCTGCAGACATGTGTTCCCAGCTGTACAGGGAGTCTGACAGACTTGGGAAGAAAAACCAGATTTCCTGACTTCCAGCTCTGAGCCAGAAATGAAATGGAAAAAGGACCAAGAAAACAGATTCCAATTTCTGGAACCACCTTTTAAACCAATGTTTCTGATGAACCAGATTTTTCTTTGGAGGTAGGCCAGGAAATCCCACAGAGATGTGACTGGGGTCATGGGAGATGGGCAGAGTTCCCCCTCTCCCATGTTTCTCTTTACCCCTCTATGTTTTATCTTGCAGCTTCTCTCCCACATGGATTCTAATGCCCATTTCTCATGCCCTGGAGGAGTTGGAACACTACTGACTCCACTGCTGGGGATAAACCACTTGCCTGGAAGTGGGTTGTGTTGGCATTTAAGTCTATAAATTCATCTGCCAACAAGATTACATCAATAGAAGACTGTGTGCTGGGCTAGAAGGACGAATTACACAGAAAAGAACCCAATACTCCCATTATAAGAATAAAACAGAAGTCTTTTTAATCCAAGGTAACGGAGGTGTGAGCATTGCTGGACACACAGATCTCAGGGCCACTTGGACAGACATCTCAGTCCTAAAGGGCATTTGTTCCTCTTTCCAATGCACTCTGAAAGGACTTGTACAAAGGATCCCATTTTCCATTCCTTGGACACTCTTGTTAGTGCTTTGGACACAGACAAGTGAGGGGAGTCTCTGCGCACATGGTCTTATCTGGGTTTAGCTGGGCCATCTTCAGCTCAGAGCAGATGACTGCATTTCGTGGGATTACCATATATGTGTTGCATTTATTACTACAAACAGAAATGTTACAGGCATAAATCAAATTAAAGTTGAGACTTTTCCATACAAGTTCAAATGTGCATCACAGCCAGCATCACAATTAACTCAATTGTTTGCTGGAGTTTTCGCTGGCCCAGGCTAGAAACTAAATCAAATTTTGTTACAGACAAAATAGGACATGCAAAGACTGCAGACATCTCCCAGCTCATCCCTATGAAACCTGCTTTTAGCACCTCTTCCCCTGACTTCTTATGGAGCAGCCCCCAGACAGGAGAAGGGTGCGATGCTTCTGGCATGAAAATAGTCATCTGTCAGCAAGGATCATGGCAGGTGGAGTTGAGTACAACTCCTACGGTGACAGAGGGGCTCTCCTGGGTAGATGAGCCTACCACATCCAAGGCAGACAACCACTGCACCTACACCAGCAAGGTAAGCAATGTGTTTGCTATTGCAATCCAAACAATCCAAAAATAACAACAGTATGTGTCCAAAAATAACAACAATAGCACTGTGAGCACAGAGCAGTTCACAGGAGGGAAGGAGTACTCGAGGTAGAGATTTTTGACTCCTGTTTTACTCATCTTACTGGATTTCAGTGGGAATACTGGCAGGATGAGGAATGGTTTGTCATCAGAAGCAGCCTGAAGTCCTGGATCATCATGGGGCAGATGCACACTCCATCGAGCCACCACTCCTTGGGCTCATTAGGTAGCGATAGTCACTAAAGAAGTGAATCCAAATCTTTTGGGAAAAGTTTATCCTTGTCTATCACCCTTGGTGTTCAAGGCCAGGTTGGATGGGGCCCTGGGCAACCTTGTGTAGCTCCAGGCCTGGAGGTTGGTGGCCCTGCCTGTGGCCGGGGGTTGGAACTCTGTGATCCTTGGAGTCCTTTCCAACCCAGACCAGTCTGTGATTCTGTGATCATACACTCATGGCATCCTTCTGCATGTAAATTCACATTGCCATTAGGTAACAGCAACTGGTGTTGACTCTCTCTTCCTGTTGCCAAGTTGTTCCTTGCTAAAATATTGTCACCTTCAAAACGCTAATCATAACTTAATCATGAGAGAGACAGGGGAAAAGTCCAATTACAGACCATTAATATAAGGATGTATTCTAACAAAAATCCTTGCCCAGGGCAAAACCAGTAGGAGATTTTCCCCTGAAGCTATCACCAAAATCTTCAGTATATTTTTTTTCCTTTTCCTTTCCTTTCTGCTTTGATCAGTGAAACCATTTACAATATTAATGTTTTATTTACCATTTTCCTTCACATTTGCTCAGATGAAGAGGTATGATCCCCTCCATTACAGCTGTGTATTCCTGGATTGATTCTGCTTAGGAAATAGTTCAAACTGGTTTTTAGAAAGGCAAGCAGAGAGGGATTTAGGTTTTCCCATTAAGAAAAGAAGTGTGAGTTACTGAGTTTCTATAAATTAGCCCCATTTGACTGGAGCAGAACAGAGTGGAAATCAGCGCCTATCAATTTTCTTCTTCTTGAGATGTAATGGAGGATGGAAATGACAAAATAAATATAAGAAAGATCTGATATGATACAAGAGAGATAGTGACAGAATTAATTCTCAGTCATGATAATTATTATGCAAACAGCTTCAACACTATGAAAAAATAGACTTCCATTTATTCTACTAATTTTTCAAGTTCCCAAAATGTTAAGGAAAGTAAGTGAACCACAGCTGCCGTTATTCAACCAGTTTCTCTCCATGGGAAATCTCGAGCTCTTCAATCACCTTCCTCAAACAACAGCAAAATCACATTTCTCCACCTGAGAATAAAAGAGCTGGACTTCAGAAAGGCCACCTCCCCAGCTCCAAAAAGCTCCATTTTTAAAACATAAAATGCAGGTTGATGTTTAAAATGAAAATGCTTTGAGTGATATTACTAACCCCAGATTGCTCCATAGATAATCAGAGTGGGAAGGACTGAGAAATATATGCAACCCTGCGTCACTGTCTGCCTCCCCTCCCCGTGACGGCTCAATTTGTAAAGGCAAAATTACTCATCCCATAGCAGTATGTTTGGCATGAGTGAGAGGAACTCGCGCTTCTGTAACCAAATGCCCTGGAGAGGAGCAGGAGCTTTGGGAAGGCTCAGCAGAGCGATTTTTGCTTGGCTTCACTTTGGCACCCATCTCCATCTCCCGCTGAGCCCACATTTAATGGAGCAAATAAAAATTCAAACTGTTTCATACTCATTTCAAAGGAAGTGAGTTTTCACAGCTCCCAGGTCGTTTCTAACAAGCTGTGCCTTCAGCTAGGTCGCTTCTGCTTCTGGCACAACCGCTGTCAGCTCTTCTACCAAAAACCGGTAGCCCATGACTGATGGTGTATAAAATGAAAAGTTCTTTGCTCTTTTTTCTTGGTTTTCCTGGATGAATGCAAAGCTTGCTGTAGGTCCCTTTGTTCTTGGCCAGAATGGAAATTAATCATTTTTAAAATGAAAGGCAGGATTTGAAAGACCCTCCTTTGAGATGAGCTCAGGTGGTTGCAGCATGGTCTGCAGGAGTGGTGGGCAAACAATCTCATTGTTTTCTCATGGCTATTAGCTCTCATTGTATGATGCAGACCTAGGGACTGGTCACACTGAATCCCAGCCAGGCTGAAATCAGCGTTTTCACCAACTGAATATCAAGGCGCATCTGCTGAGGGTCAGCATTCAGCACTGCCACCCTGCATTTCACAGCACAAAAATTAATCTGGAGATCCAATCAATACGTCTCGTGATCCTGACAGCATTGCAATACCATGCTTTGGCCATCCAAACCTGAATGTAAACATGCCAAAGCACCCAGGACCCAGACCTCCTCCACCGCTGATGCTCCTGAAAATGTCACGCTGACAATGCAGGTCCTGGTGGAGCCTGTTGTGACTGACACAGCTCCAAGGAACCTCAAAAGGTATTTTGTAACTGTGGTCCACAGATCCTTCTAGACCTCTTGCTGTTGCCTGGTTGGACTTAGTTTCAACCTAAGGGCAGAGCAGCTGGAATTAGCTTGTTGTTGAACAATGTTTTCTGTCATTGCTGTGCATCTGCATTACTTAGGTTCAATGTCACCAGATGAAATCCTTCCAAAATAGTGTGGCCAGTAGGACCAGGGAGGGGATTGTGCCCCTGTACTTGGCATTGGTGAGGCCGCACCTCGAGCGCTGGGTCCAGTTCTGGGCTCCTCACCATAAGAAGGACATGGAGGTCCTTGAACAAGGACCTTCCAGAGAAGGGCAACCAGGCTGGAGAAGGGGCTGGAGGGCAAATCCTCTGAGGAGAAGCTGAGGGAGCTGGGGGTGTTGAGCCTGGAGAAGAGGAGGCTGAGGGGAGACCTTATCACTGTCTACCCTGACCTGACAGGAGGGTGCAGAGAGGTGGGCACTGGTCTCTTCAGCCAGGGGACAGGAGCTGGGACAAGGGGCAATGAGCTCAAGCTGTGCCAGGGCAGGGTCAGATCAGCTGGGAGGGAAAAGTTCTTCCCTGAAAGAGCTGTCAGGACCTGGAACAGGCTGCCCAGGGAGGGGGCTGAGTCCCCACCCCTGCGTGTGTTTAACAGATGGGGAAATGAGGCACTTAGGGATCTGGTTTAGCACAGGACAGGAACGGTTGGACTTGATGATCTTAAAGGTCTTTTCCAACCTTGTGATTCTGTGATTCCTTTCTTTTTTCATGTTCCCTACAAGGAGTTGATGGACTGATGTACTTGGCCAGTTTGGTGATGATATTAATGGAATGGAATGGACTGTTTCAGTTGGTAGGGACCTGCTATGATAAATCTATTCCAACTGCCTGACCAATTCAGGGCTAACCAAAAGTTAAAGCACATTGTTAAGGGCTGTGTCCAAATGCCTTTTAAACACTGGAAGGTTTGGGCACTGTCTTGTTATTTCTTACCCTGGGGTTTGTGGAAGGAAAAAGCTATAATAAACCTCAATTCTCCTCCTGCTCATCTTTGGGATTTTTTTATACAATGCTAAGCTCCATCCCATGCTGGGATGGAACTGGTTCATGGGAAGTTTTGGACTTTGTCCCAAAGAGTGATTCAACCTTTCCAATCCCAGACCAAGCAGCTGCAGTCTTCCATGCCAGCACCATTATCTCCCCAAACTGAACCTCCTGTCCAAAACAACCAGCAACACAGACCAAAGGAACTCCCTGATGAAAACCTAGTGTTAAAACAAAAAACCCAACTCCCCAAACTGTGAAACTTCAGTGGATCTTCATCCTTTAAAAGCAGGGACAGGAGTGGCAAACTTTTTAAACACTTTCCCATACACAAAGGTCAAACTCTTTTATGGCCTATGGCTATTATGAAAGTCAAATATTGTGAAGCTGATCTATACAAGTGCTGCCATTTAATCACAGTTTAAGATCTTCCCAGCCTTCAGTATTGTGGTGGTGATACCAAGGTATTCAGGTTGGCTGGGTCCTCAGCTCTTGAGCTGTCCCAGACTTGGGTGTTATGGTCACAGAGAGTTCAGAGGTTAATGGTGCAGATACAAGGCAGGAGCTTGTGTGGGAATACAGTGAAATCTGAAAATTATTGTACATATTTGGGGTTCACATCGTGCCTGGCCACATACAGGCCTATTTAATGCCCTCACAGACCAGAGTCTGCTGCAAAAGGACTGGCGTGACTCAAGGTTTGCAGTTGGCTAACTGAGGTGTAAGCCTGGAAGCAGTGGTCTAATCTTTCACATTTTGGGTGTCAGTGACCTTGAAAAATGTGAAGTAACAGCAGAGACCAGCCATTGCAGGTTTTTATGTTAATACGTGGAAAATAAAAGCAATACAGGAGGAGTAAAATTATTGCTCCAAAACTGACTACCTCCTCTAAAGTGCTGGCTGAGCGCATACATCCACAGGCTGCAGTGCCAACTCCTTCCTCTCACACAGCTGTATTTCCCTTTGACTTTGCTCCCAGGTGTAAATCACCTGGAGTCAGACTCAGAGCTGGTGTCAGCTATCAGCCTGGTGCTTGGTTTCAGCCCAGCTCATGGAAGTTTACCATAAATAAAGACAGAATGGCATAGGGAAGCAGCAGGTGGACGGCATTTCTTCCCCAGAACCTTGGCAACTACCTGGGACCCCTGTGAGAAGGTCTTCAAGTATTGTTGAAACCTCCCCCCACTACTTCTGACGACAATAATTTAATTAAGTGACTAGCCTGGAGAATATTGGAAGACACACATTTGAGATAGCCATGAGTAAAGGTAATTTAAAACCCAATTAAAAGGCATTAGGTTTCTGGTTTTTGGTGGTTGTTTTGTTTTGTGCCAGTTTCAGGTTGGATGGGAAGAAAGAAGAAACCCAGTGGTTTGAGTCTGGGAGTGTGGAAGGTGTTCGATGAGTTTCTTTTCTAGTCTCTCTCTTCTCCATAACACTTTTTTTTTTCACTAAGAAATAAAAGTGAGAAACCACAACTCACTTCCCCATCAAGCCATCACATTCTCCACGTCCCACAGGTGATAAACTCCCCCTTTTCCCATGGGAGATAACCATCTTACCACCCTCTTCTTTCAATTACCGAACAGCTTGCACGTAACTATTTTTTTCCCCTTTCAGTCAGTTAGCACATCTAGCTTAACCCTGAGCACTTGCTAGGGAAGTGTAACCACCACAGCATTTGTTGTTTCTATTTCAGACCTGCAGAAAGCCTAGTGTGATGGAAACCTTTTCTACTGATGTAATAAGAAATGTTCTCCCTGCCACACACCTTGCCTAGCAAGAGACATCCTTACAGCAGAGCAGGGTGTGAAGACTTCTGTCCTGCTTTGTGCCTCAAATGGAGTAGCAGATGTAGCCCATCACTACAGAGGTGTCACCTGCAGGGTTATCATGACTGCCTATATCTGGGTGTCATGATTATGCCCTCTGCCCCATCAACCTGTCCATCCTGTCCAAAGCCCTGTGGTTCTGCCAGCTCTGTTGCTGCTATTCAATAGTCTGTGAGCTACTGAAGGAGGATTTATCTGAGAGCCTGAGGCTAACCTGAATGATGTCCACCACAGGAAGGAAGGGATCTGAGGCTTAGAATCATAGAATCATAGAATGGTCTGGGTTGGAAGGGACCCCAAAGATCATAGAGTTCCAACCCCCCCGCCACAGGCAGGGCCACCAACCTCCAGGCTTGGGTGGTATCCTCCAAAATTATCTTTAGTTGGCCTTTCTGGCACTGGGACCTTTGATTCTTTGCAGGGTACAGAGGAAAATCTGCAGCTTTGAGAAGATGAGAATGCAGAAGACACAACTAAACCCAGTAACAAACATATCCAGGACCAAGGGTCTGTGCTATTTGACCCACATTTGACATACTCTCTTCAGCAGTGGTCACCACCAAATACTCCCAAGGAATGCGTGAAAAACCTCATACCTATGGGACTCACCCACTCCACTAAGACCCAGCAAACCTGAGATGGTTTCTTGCTCCCAGGCAAGAAGAGCTCTGCCTATTTCAAAACCTTGCTGATGTCTTTGAGGAGACAGATACTCACCCCTGAACTTTCCTGAGATCTTGAAATTAGACAACAGAAAGGAGAAAGAGATGCAGAATTTAAATGTTTGGAATATCTGTGGAAAATTCCTGCCCTTGGGCTGGTGCTCAGAGACAGGTCTCTGGTGTTACTTGTCAAATTTTTACTTGAGTTTTGAAATGTGTTGTTAGCCTCTTCTGGAGGTTTTTAGTTGTTAGAGATGGATTGGGGAAGAGGGCCCACAGAAATGGTCTGTGCTGGTAAAGAATGGGATGAGGCAGCCAACCATGAGAAAGGGGTGAGGAGGACCTGAGGAGAAGAGAGCAGAGAAAGAGGAGGAATAGCTCTCCTGGATGGTTGAGATGTTGGAGATTCGCAAGCAGACCGTGTAGGCTTGTTTAAAGTCCCCCAGGGTCCCTGCTGCTGTGTGGAAAAGTGATGGGTGGGTCCAGGTCACTGTGTCAGCAGTTCACAGCACAGCCTGACAGACCTGCGGGTGTTGTGAGGATGGCATGGCGCATCCCAACTATTGCAAACCATGCATGAGAGGTGCATGGTTTAGAAGAAGACATGGACCTGTTTCTATGAATTTAGCACTTGTAGCCCTAGAGCCTTTCTTCACCCAGGACCAGCAGCACCCAGTAACCCAGTAACTTCATCTACTCCGCAAGCCAGAGACCTCCTGCCTGCTGGAGCTGGAGGGATGTGCTGAAGGGGAAGGGAGGGATGCTGTCGCCATCTCCCTGGAGTGCCAGAGGCTCTGCAGCGAATGCTGTTAAGGGAAGGTTGGTGATGGCAGTGGCTTTCTGACCCACCAGCAAGAGGATGGGAGGTGTGTTTCCCATCAGACACCACTGTGATCATATAACCCCTTTGAGTAAAGACATGCAGGTTGATAATCTTTAATTTACGCTGCAAGACTAACGCTCGGATCACAACATCCTGCAGAGAGTCATTTATTTCACAGGGAGAAGCAGCATACTGCAGAGGAGAGGATGGGAGAGAAGGCATCAGGCCTGCATGGCGTTGAAAGCCAACAGTGGATGCAAGGAAGTTAAAGAAGAGGCTAAACTCATTTCCTAGCAGTAGCCCAGGGATAGGAGAACTGAATAGCTGTGAGATGATGGCTTTGCCAGCCGCAGGTTTGCATTGTTATAACTCTTCTGCTGTTGAACATTCTGGTGTTACAGGTAGTTGACACAGATGTAAAAGTTATCGGTGGAAACCCCCCAACCCTTTTTCTCTTTTTCAGACTTTTCCTTTTGGCCCTTCAAGGGGTTGAGGGTTGGTTTTTTTTTTTGCCTTGTTCTGTTTATTCAGCCAGCTTCAGTGTTGGATGTATTTGAGTTTCTTGCCACAAATGCCTCCCTGTTTAAATGTCAAGACTGCCTATTTAGGAGATTATCAGTCTCAGGAAGAAATTAAACATGGTGTAATAATATGCCTTGACCCTGGAACATTCTTGCCGTGGTAGTGGATGTTTTTTGCAGATAATGAGAGCATCAGAAATTAAAATAATTAGTTTTTGCCTTACAAAGAAAATCAGTTTCTGAAGGGAGGCAAATCTTCATTCTCCAGTACAAATCTGATGTAAAACTCCAATTGCTTTTTTACAGGGAATGTTGATTTCTTTTTAATGTGTCATGATGTTTTTCCTTTGAGTGTGGCAGGATGATTTCTGAACACAGAGACCAAAAATTTAAATACTTGAGCTTTCTTTTCAGAAGAAAAAAGAGCAGAACATTCAAATAGAAGCAAACAAAAAAGCGTAGCTTTTCTTTTTTTCCATTCAAAAGACATTTTTAATCCCCCCAAAAGGTCTGATGAGGCAATATTTGTCCATGTCTGCTCTGGGGGCTTAAGTCAATATTTGCTGGAAGTTAGAAAGAGATTCCTGCTATTGATCCACGTTTGCTTATTCTGGATTTTCTTGCAGTTTTCCTGACACATTTGCCTCTTGCCAGAGTCTCAGGCAGGACATGGGATTGCTCAGGGGTCTGGTTCAAACTTGGCAGCCCCCCTCGCTTAAGCACACTTTGCACGGCACAGACAGGAGGCCAAAACAGGGTTCTGCTAGGGTAAGGTGGATTGAAATGCAAAGGAGAGCTCTGGTTGTGCCTGGCTGAGAGCAGAGCTCCATCCGTTCAGCTCTTGGGTGACAGGTAAAGTCTTGCCCTCTCTTGATTCATGGCAGGTCTGCTGTTTGGTCCCAATGTCTAGACTGGGCAATGCATCTCTCCATCTGCATGCTCCCATGTCTACAAACCATAACATCAAGGCAATCATTTATAAGCAGTTGCCAGGAAGGAGTTCCACACTTCCAACACCCTGGTCCATGGACTATTTCTTTCACCTGCCATGCTTTTTTGGCACCATCTTTTTCCATCCTGTTGGTGCTTAGGGGCTTCAGAGCAGAAACACAAGTGTAATCACAAGAGTTAGAAAAGAAACAGGTTGAGCCCACTTTGCTGAGCTCACCGCAGAGGACAGGCATGAGGCACCTGCATGGAAAGTCTTCTGAGAAAAATATCCATTGCTTATGCTCCATACCTAATACTCTTCATCTGGAGAAAGTTAAATAAATCCCAACCCTCCTCCAAACACAAAAATGTATTTAGCAGTTTAGCAGAAGGTCAAAATTAATTTCTCTGTGAGGAAATAATGCGTCCCATACATGTGAGAGATTTACTTCCCATAGTCTGTGTGCTAGTTGAACTGTGCTGAGCTGTGGGCTGGAGTTTGTTCCTGTGACTGCATGTAGCAAATATGGACAGACCCACATTAAAACATGTTCATGAGGTTGTTTTGGTTCCTCCAACCAGACTGGAGAGAAAGTTCCTACTCCGCAAACCGAGAAGACAGGTAATTGGTAAGAAGGAGGTGTGGGAAGTAGAATCTGGCCTTAGTATGGAGAGATGAGCTTAGGCCAAGTTTTGAGCCCAAGCAGATGAGGGAACGTGTCCACCACATTGAGACATGCAGAATTCATTAGGGTTCTACAGTTGAACAACTGTAAACTTAGAATCCATATGCCATGTAGCAATGAAATACTCAATTTGACCTGGAAACCCAGAGAAAACCTTGGAATTGGGGACCTTGACAAGAAATAACAGCTCAATCTGGGTGTTTAGGGTCAGGGGAATGTAGTGCAGAAATGGGGAAGGTCCTCAGGTTGGAGTCACAAATGTGTAAGCACATGACAAGCACCTTCTCCCTCTCTGGTTGCATTCAGGACAGTTCAGTGCTATCCAAATCAGACTATGTGCCCTCTTTGGTTAATCTCTGTAAATCTGTGGTGGACTTAGAATGTAAAGCTCTAAACTGTCTCAGAAGACCCAAGTCATGCATGATCTTCATTTCTGTGCCTCTTGACAACCCCAATATAAAACAGGACTTGTTTCCTTTAAGATTTGCATAAGGGAGGAAGATATGATGAGGCATGGTGCAAAGATGTCAGGTAGACACAAAAAACAAGGATGAGTCTAAGAAAAGATGTGTGTGAAGAAAGGTAGGCGGGAATTAAGGCAAAGGTCTGCAAAAAAGAAGGCTAGATTGAGCCCTTCATCTGAGGATGCATCTCTGAAATATGTCCAGTTTGGCAAGCCTGGGGAACATCTTCATTATTATCACCGTCTTGAAGCATGTCTTGAATCTTGCTTCAATAACTGTCTTTGGAGACAATATGTAAGGTTTTCCCATGGGATGAATGACACTGGGACGTTGGGGTCTGGCAGTGTCCACCTAGCCCTGCAAGTGGAGTCACACCCACAGGACCAGAGGAATGTTTAGGGTGGGATGCCTGGCCATAGAACAAATTTGGAGCAGAGGTAGGAAGAGCAAGGAGCTCCTGTGAGGGTGGTATATGCCTCATCAACACTTAACCCAGGAAGAAAATAAGACTTAGAAAAACTCAGAAAGACTTTACTAAGGATTGTAAAATGGCAGGACCCCACTATCCCAAAAGCAATGACTGACCTCATGACTGTCCCACTAACTCCTGGTGACACCAACAAGCTGTGAATTGCTTCAGAGGGAGAGCTTGCTATCCTCCCGCTCCAACATGAAGGCCGAATCTTCAGACAGGGTAAATCTACGTGACATCACAGCACAGAAGACATCAAGAGCTATAAAGCATCTGGGAGGTAGGCTCAAGTTTCCCAGCAGTGAGAACTGGAAAAAAACAAGGAGAATTTTGATCTGTTTGTCTTGCTGAGGCAGAATTGTTCCTGACAGTGTATTTTCTCTTGCTCTACACTGTCTTATTTTAAAAGCAATGGGATGTTCCCCAAGGTGCGTTTGGGGGGATTCTTTTCAGGTTGCATTGTCAAGGCTTTTGAAACAAACATAGTAGAGTCAATGGCAGGGAAACCAATCAAGCTCCTTAGATGTGGAAACACAAGGTTGGACTCCCTGTGAATGGATCCTTTCAAGGAGCAATATTTTGCCCTAGAAGAAAATCCTGATTCATCCTCATAGCACTGCTGAGTTTGAAACTAATGATTTTCCCTAGATTTTTGGTTATGGTCCAGCTGTCCCATGCTGGTTATGGTCCAGCTGTCCCGTGTCTCCTTCTCGGTTTCTTTCCATTACAGCTTGACACTGAGTGCTCTAGGGTCAAGGCTGCAGTAGGAAAGACTCACTTTATTGTTTTTTAGCATAATAAGCATAGATGTTCCCATCAACATGATTCCACCCACTAATGCTAACCCTGCTTGGGCATGCAGTGGTGGCCATGAAAAGCCCCTGGAGTCAGTGGAGAGAGGAGATTTCTTCTCTAAATGGAAATCTATGCCACAGATCTATGGCATTCATGTCAAAATCTGTGCCAAGCTATGTTGCCTTTGGGGCAGTGGGGATTTCAGCCTTTAGTCCTTGCTGTTTGCACTGTTTGGGCAGCTGGATCCAGGTCTTACTGGGGTGGAGAAGGGGGTCTTGCGATGGTTCACATTGACTGAGAGAGCATTGGGCCAGCAGAGGTATGGGGAAGCCAACAAAAAAGACCTTCCCAAAACCCAGAAGTTGTCTTAGGATGTCTACAAATGAAAACATGATGGGCAAAACCTGTCCCTCCTGTCAGTGTGCCAACAAAAGGGAAAAACAGAGGGATATGGAAGGACTCTGGATTTAGCAACATCATATTAATCAACAGTCAATTTCAGCCTCCTGTAGCCTCCTCAATTCTGAAACACTCAAAAGTGTTTCTCATGCACAAATGTCACTTTATTCATCGATAAAGGCAACTTTCTTATCCATGGTATAGGGCACAGCAAATCTTAGGAGCAGACTGAAACATGACAAAGAAAGCTTGACAGCAGGAATTGGAGGAAGCAAAAATGTATCTCCCCCTGGAAATGCTCTGAAGGACAAATCTGAGACTGACTTTCGAAGAGCAACATGAGCCCACAGTCTGCACTGGGGCTGCTTTTCAAACCTTAACAAGAGAAGGCTTGGAAACCTTGAGAAGGCAAGCCCTGTGTCGAAATGGAAATGGGAAATTGTGGCACAACTGTGGCTGAAATACGCTGATATATTTTTCAGACTAAGCAGGGTGGATCATGTGGAGAAGCAGACACATTTTTGGATACATGTCAGCTCCTGAAAGGCTTATGACAGTTCTTTGCAGCCCAGTTTTCTTTCAAAGGCTTGCATTAGAAAGTTATAATGGAAGGCATAATTCTAGATCGGTGAGTTCCTGCTCCTCATGTGAATATATTACTTTGTGTGTCCTCTACTCTTGTGGATATATGACTGCTTTTTTTTGTTGTTGTTTTTTTAATGTTGCTTTGGAACCAGTTTCCACTGAAATTGCATGAGTGTGTCTGAAATGATCTTTTGGGGCCAGAAGATCTGTGGCTAAAAGCCCTCTCTGCAGGCAACAGCAAGCAGTTGTGCTGGTGATTGAATGTGTAACACATGGGCATGCTCATTTCTAGCCTGGGGTATTTGCTGCATCAGCTAAACACTGGCCTGTTGGCATGATTCAGAGCTGAAGTCTTGGCTGCTGCCAGGGACCGTAGCAGAGTCCTGGTGAAATCCAAAACGGGGTAATGAGAATTTTGTAAGCCATAAATGTGGGCCCAATGTGATGGACCAGCTGTGGTTTTCTGAACCCCAATGTGCAGATACATGCCAGCGGGGCACCAAATGATCCCCTACACCAAGTATCATAGAATCACAGAATCATAGGAGTTGGAAGGGACCTCCAGAGATCAACAGGTCCAACTCCCCTGCCAAAGCAGGCTCCCCAGGACAGGTCACACAGGTCCATGTCCAGTCGGGGCTGGAATATCTCCAGAGAAGGAGACTCCACACCCCCTGGGCAGCCTGTCCCAGGGCTCCCTCACCCTCACTGGGTAAAAGTTCTTCCCTGGATTGGTGTGGAACTTCCTGTGCTCCAACTTGCAGCCATTACCCCTTGTCCTGTCCCCACAGACACTGAAAAGGAGCTGACTATTTCCCCCTGCATCCCATAATTAAGATATTTATAAACATTAATAAGGTCCCCCTTAGTCTTCTTTTCTCCAGGCTGAACTGGAGAAAAGAAGCTCACTCAGCCTTTCCTCATAGGGGAGATGTTCCAGGCCCTTCATCATCTTCGTAGCCCTTCTTTGGACTCTCTCCAGGAGATCCCTGTCTTTTTTATCCCAGGGAGCCCAGAACTGGACACAACACTCCAGGAGGGGCCTGACCAGGGCAGAGCAGAGGGGGAGGATCCCCTCCTTTGACCTGCTGGCCACACTCCTCCTAATGCACCCCAGGAAAATGTGTCAAACTCATGCGTCCTGCTTGGGATGGTACATCAGCCTGATCCAGGTCTTCTGTCCATTAACTGATTTATCCAGAATTTTGGAAAGGGGATCTATCCTGTCCCCTTTCACAGCATCGCAACACTCAGCTCCTCTCCACAGTCCTGATCCCCTCTGTGCTCCATCACTTCTCCAGATCATTCATTATGGACGTCTTCCCAAGCCTGGGGAGTCATCACCACCCCTTGAGCCCTTGGCACATCCCCTGGGGGTCTCCTGGCACCTTCTGATGGTTAAAATGTTTCCTCCATTCCCTTTGTTTCCAATCAAAGGGTTAACTGGGTTTCAGGGCATGGTTTCGATGTGGTGCATGAAGTAGCCAGGGGGTCAGTGTTTGCAACTTGAATGTTTTAGCTATTGTATTTGATGAACAAAGCATGAGGCAGGCATGGTGGGACTTAGACACAGAAGGTTCATTGCTGACTTTGCCAAACTGAGCATTACTGCCTTCCAGCTTTATCATACCTGTTCTAACTCTAAGTGCATGTTTGTCTTCCCATTCCCCTTTTTGCCTCTCTTCTTCCCTCTTCTCCCTTCTCCCTTTCCCTTTTCCTCCCCACAATAAATTAAAGGCAAAATGGAGAGATGGAGCAGAAGCAGGGCTTTGTTCCCAAAAAGGATGGAGGTGATGGGATGGACCTTTCTGTCTCTGAAGAAGGCCAGGGCAGGGAAGTGTCTATTCTTGAAGAGGACACACTGGGGTTCCTGTTCAGGGCACTTGAAGCAAGCGTAGATTGATGGTAATTCTCAAGGCTCAGACAGACAAGCTCTGCTTAACTTAGACCTCTGGATGGAAGTACTGCCCTGCTTGGTGGAAACCCCTATGTGCTCCAGAGCCAGGCTGGACTGTGAGCATGAGGCCTAGTTGGGGATTCTCCAGCCTCATCATGAGCTAAATAAAGCTAAATAAAGTCATGGTGAAGCCTTGAGGCATGGATCATCTAATTCCAGGCCAGGAGAGGAGGTGAGTCGGCCTCCATTCACCTGGGTGTTTTGTGTGTGCCCCACAGCTCCTTCAGCTTTCTAATAATTGATGTCATGGGTGGAAGAGGCAGGTCCAGAGCCCCAAGAACCTGGTGTCTGTGCTGGGAAGAGAGTTTTCTGGCTCCTGTGGCTTTTCAAATGGAAGAGCATGACAACCTAAGATGCTTCAAATTATAGGTACTCATTTTTTGGCTAGGGTGTAAAGGAAGGTGGACTCCCATCCATCCCCTTTGCCAATCTCTTAGCTCTCTTACCCAGGAAGCACTGATCAGCTCTAAATCAAGATAGTCAAAGGGCAATGGGGCCAGTTTTAAAATTAGACCTGTAAGAAGCCCTTATCTCCAGCTAGGCTTTATCAGCTGGGTAGGCAAGCCTTATCCCACCCTGTAATCCCCTCTTCTGGAGGCTCTTGAACACCAGCAACAACAAAAATGCACTGTGTTGAAATCATTGCCTGAGGAAATGTGAAATATCACACGCAGGCTCCCCCCCCGCCCCCAAGTCCCCCATCCTCAGCCACGGTCATGTTTCATCTGCAGATAATTGCTCTCTTTGCAGCAGTTGCTTTGGAGAAACCAAAGCATCTTTGCCCAGCTCACTGTCTGCAGGGCACAGGGAGATTATCCTGCTGGTAGCCCCCATCAAAGAGCTTGTTAATGTCACCGAGGAGGTTTTCTGCTGTAATAATGCTGGTGGTGTTTCAAGTCCGGCCGTATCCCATTCTTAGGTGCTGGAAGTGTTTGATGTGGTGCCAGACACAAACTAAAATGTATGCTGCAAAGGGAAGGATAAATCCTTCTCTGACATGAGGGTCCTGAGTGGAAACCTCAGACCCAAATGGACTGTAAAAACAATGGATTGAAGTGTTATGCCAGGCCATCAGGCATCTGAATAAAATCCTGAAATCAAACAGCGACCTCCCCCTTACTCCATCCACCTTCTCTTGGGGTACTTCTAGTTTTGCATCATGAACCCTGAACGACTTCTGCTACCTAGGGTATTACATACATCCCATGGACTTTCTTCAGCTCCCGAAGCTGGTGAAAACCAGCCCATTCACAAGCTTGTCTGAGGACTTTTAATTTAACTCTCTCCAGCATCTCCTCTTTCAGATGCTCAGTCTGGGTCAGCAGCCCAGAGGCTGTGAGGGCTGAGAGCTGAGAGCTGCCTGACTTGCCCATGTGAAGGTTTCCACCTCTCTCCCCTGTAACACAGGGTGGTGGAACAGTTGTTTGCTTACACACAGCAGCTCCAGGATTCAGTAACTTGAACTAACACGCTTCCTTACAGCCTCTTCGCATTCACACTCCCTCTGCTTCTATATTTTTAATGAGCTCTTGACATTTTTACTCTTCCCCTCTCTGCTGCGGCAGCATGTCTGCGATCCACAGCCCGCACACTCTGCAGCTACTGGGACCAATTTCCAGGTGTCCCACAGATAAAGCAGCCTAAGAGCGGTAGGATCCACATCCATAGACCCTCTCCTGGCCCAGCAGAGCCTGTGTCTTGTAAAGCACGTTGTACACTTTCAGGGCCTTCATAAACAGCAGCCAGTCACTGCCAGAGAGGCTGGGATGAGAAATCTTTCTCCCCTCCTGCTTCCTTCTCCTCCGTGTTGCAATCTGATTGATAAAACAGGGAAGATGCAAGGGTACACATTTACTCCACAATCTGTCTTAATCACCTTGAATGACAGGTGGATCGGCTTGCACTTTTTTTCCCCCTCCTTTTTTAAGAGGGTCTCACTATATTCTGCTTCTCCCCCATTGTTTGCAACTTGTTTTTTGCCAAGAAGACTCAGATATGTCTCCTCCAGGCTTCATGGGTAATCACCTCATCAAAACCCCAAGGAGGGGAGGGAGGAGAGGAGAGGGAACAAGCCCATTCTGTCTACTGTAAACAGCTCCATCAGCATCCAGTGTTCAAAGACTTACTGTGGTCTCATGTAGATGTAGTCTGGTCTCCTCAAGCTCCCTCTGCAGACAAGAGGCTCCTCCAGCAGCTCAGAGCACAGCCTCAGCAATGCTGATACCTGCGTTTACTGACAGCTTTTGGGGATATCCTGCCAGACGGGGTCCATAAAGCTGGGCTTCCATCTGTGGCTCACGGTCCTGCCAACAAGTCAGTCCCTGTTTGTCCATTCATTTACCCAGACTGAAATCCCTCTTCACCCCCTGCTCCCCTGTGCCACAGGGGACGAGCAGCAAGAAGGGAAGCAAAGAAAAACTCTGTGTGCAATGTAACCAGCACAGTTTTAATGGGAGGTGTGGAAAAGGTCCTCGATGTCCTGCTGACACATGTCTGCCTGATGTCAATTGGCTGCTGCCAGCTCCTGAGAGCCTTCTGACTTCCACCTCTGGAAGACAGTCAGTGATGCTGGAGGGTCCAGCAGTGCAGAGAAGAGGTTATCTCCTTGCAGAAGCTTTTGGTGTTGGAAGAAACCCCAGAGAACTCCAAGATATTGTAGTTTCAAGTTTTTCTGAGTGTATTCAAAAAGGATGGGACCTGAGCTGAGGTGTGCTGGCAGCAGGGAAAGGAGGGATATTCTTGTACACAGATATGCAATGGAGAGGCATCCTGCTTGACCCACCCAGGGTCTGGGGAGGGTGGTCTGCACCCATGTCCTGCTATACCCTAATATATATGCTTTGGCAGTTATGCCAGCTGGAATTTACGCAACACAGATGGAGTCTGAATTACTCCAGCAGTGGGAAGCCACAAGTCACAACACTTGGCACAGTGGGTACATACTTGCAGCACTAAAGTCCCCACAGAGAGAGGAATGGGCTGCCAGCTGCCTGTTGCAGCCTCTTTGCTCCTAGGAGCCCTGTATAATTTGAATGCAAATTCCCTGCAGATGAGGTGACACTTTGCTTTTCATAGGGAGGCTGATGAAAGATCTACTAGGGCATGTGGACAGAGACAGGAGCCTGGCCCACCCAGCTCAGCGGGAGATGCAGGACGGGCTGGCTTTGTGGCTGAGGGCAGCTTGTTTGCAGAGGGGAGCGATGCTGGCATCCCCTTCAAACGGATTCCACTCGCTCCAGCCTTTTCTTAATACCCGCTTTGAGCTCCAAAGAAGTTAAAAATCTTTGGGCGCTCTATCTGAACTGACACAGAGCTGGCTGCCAGCTCCCAGGAGCAAAGGGGGATGCTCAGACAGTGCGGGTTTGTTTCCTTTCAAGGATGTGTGCCTGGATCACACCCAAGCGAGACAAAACCAAATATGCAAAGTGCATCAGGACAGGAATGAAAGCAGCTTTGACATTGGGTCAGGGCTTTCTCCACACTGGATGGTCCAAAGATCTAAGGCGTCCTTCAAATTAGCTTGCAAGCAGCACTGCAGTCCACGAAGCCCCTCCACTCCCAGCCCAAATATTTGATCACTCTGGCTCTCCCAAGCTATCCTATTCACACACTGCCAGCTAATTTGGACAAAAGGCTCTGTGAAATTTTAACAGGAAAAAAATAATTCAGAGGTTCTTGAGCTTTCTGCTGAGGAGTTTGAGCTGAGAATTTACTGTGACTGGAAGGGAGAAGACTTGGAGAAATGCACATCCTCATCCTGAAACATGGATTATGCAGGACTAGCTAAGAGTTTTTAAAGTCACAGCAGTGGGGGTGGAGTGCTGGACAAAAGGAGTTGCAGAGCAGCTTGGACACAGCAGTGTGAGGGATTCCCACTGTACTCTGACTCCCCTTCAGTGTTTAGACCGAGGCATTAGGAAGGCATAAAACCCAGCACAACTCACTCCAGCCACCCCATGCAGCAGAAGTAACAGCTCACAGGCTCTTAGCAACCTGCTGTACCCATGGTCTGGTGGTGCACACCCTTTCCAAGGCCAGTAGCACTGGGAGCATCAGCAGGGCCACTGGTGGGAAGGACACTGGTGGGAGGAAGAAATGGACCTACAGACATGTCAAGGCTGATGTGTAGTCACTGCAGATACCTCTGAGTGGGTGGAAGACATGCAGTATGCAGCATAGCAGAGCTGGACCTTTTTGTCATCACCTATGACATGGCCAAATCTTTCTCTTACACACTGAACATAGTGGGTTTCTCCTGTCTCCTGTTCCATAGCCCTCTTGGGTCAAGTTATGCCCCAAGCTATTTGCAGGTTGAAGGGTAGATGAGGCACACAGCTCTCCTCTGTGCTGGCAAGTCATGCAAAACCAGGGATGGAGGTGGGCTGGACTTTGTGCCTTGCTTTAGATATCTCATTGACTATTCGGTTGGAGGGGGTGTGTGAAAGGCATCACATAAATCAGGAATCCTTCCAATATCAGCAAGTCTACCTCCCCTTCCCTCTCCACTGGAAGTAATAGCCCAGTGAGATGCAAATGAAACCTTTACTTAAAGCTGATGGCTTTGTTGTGTCCTACAGAAGCCCTGAAGCAGCAGATTTCATAACTGGAAATCAGCAGGGCCTGTAGATGGAATTGTTCTGGAAATGCTAGCCAGAGGGGAAAGGCTGCCTGTGCTGCTGATAAATATGCCATCTGTAAGGGTGTAAATTGTCGCTTTAAGGCATGGCGCTGGAGAAAGCTTGTAACACCCTTAAATGCATGTACCAGTTGTCCTTTCCCAAGGGCAAATCAGTTAATAGTTATGGGAAGCTGTTTGCCTCTGCTGTGGCTGTGCTCCCTGGCTCTGCCTCAGATGGTGGTCTTGGGGTGAAGAATCAAATTAATTTCTGGTGAGGTTTCCCCAGGTTATATCCCACTTCTTATGCTTCAAGTGTGATCTTCAGTGTGTGACTTGTGTGTGAAGAGAGGAGAAGAAGGGCTCCTGCGTCCTTTAGAAAGAAAGGTTTATTACTTTTCTCTGTCATGGATCTTGAGTGTGGTCCTGGGCACCTAAATCTTCAGAGATTCACCAGTTCCCAGTGTCTGTGTCTATGCTACAAACCTTAGATGGCAAAGATACGGCTTTCTGAGACATAGAAGTACAACCTGTGATTTGGAAAAGAGTTGGTGAACACACAGATAAGCGGGTCTACTGGCAGAGCTGGATGGGTGGAGACAGAGAGGCTGTGGGTGGTCTGGAAGAGCATCTTCTCCCGCCAGCACAGCTACTGGAAGAGACCGTCTCATGGGTGGGATTTGCTGATATGATATTTATAGGGTAGAAATAAAGGCAGCCTACCCAAGTGGGAGAACATCCTTGTCAACATGGGTGACTGGCTGATGTTATTAAAAGACAATGCTTGACTGACTTCACCTGCCAGTGATGTATGGGGAATCCTAAACTGTTGGCTGCATCCATGCCTCCTCCCCCTTTCTGCACCAAAACCCATCTCCCCGTGCAAGGCATGCAGGATGGGTCTTCCACTCTTTGCTGATATCTTTGTCCAGTCTGCAGCAACTGCTTCCCTGCTTGTTTTACCAACCTCTGTAATAACACCCAGCTATTCCACTGGGTTTGCAACACCTCTGGCATTAGCAACACCTGAAAAGACAGTCCTGCTTTGGCTGTTTCCTCCTTCCCAGGGCTCAAATGAGCAGGTTCTATAAGCCCCAGGTTGACCCTCCAGCATCTCCCAGCCCTGAAGAATGGGAAGCGCAAGGGGACAGCACAGGGTGGGGGGAAAGCTGATCTCTTACATGGAAATGCAAGATTTGCCCCGCTCTTCCATCCACCCCTCAGGGTGGGTACAGCCTGACTCAGTGTATGAAGAGGAGACACAGGGAATAAAAGGAAGTGGGATGCTATCAGAGCTGGCCCAGGGAGTACGTTCTGGTCTGCCAAGCCTGGTAAGCAGTGACATCATTTCCATTAGTCAGCTTGGTGAAGCTACCATTCATCAGGCACCTTGCTGGGAAAGAGGTGTGTTCCTTTGCAAGAAGCAGCTGAAGGGAATGGGTGTGCTGTAATCATAAACAATATAAACTACCATGCATGTATCTTTATGATCTATATCTGATACAAATGCTGACTGTCTCCAAGGTAGTAAAACAACTCCCACAGGGGAAATAATAGCAATCATCTTACATTACCTGCAGCCAATGTTTCTGTTAAAGTTTAATATTTAAGGAACGGTGTAAAGTAGGTGGTTACACATAATTTTTACACTTATAAATGATGCTTCTAAATGTTAATCAGTCAATCCTTGGCACTCCAAAAAGTCTAATTGAGAGGTAAATAAGGAGAAATATTTTTATAGCTCTAGAGAGGAGCCACAGAGGTTGTAATTAATTTTAGCAAAGGGTCTGGGACTCAAGTGCGTGATGCTTATATCACAAGATATCATCACAGTCATGGGCTTGTGATGTGTAGGTAGACACCTGTGGACCTATATTTAAAGTAAGCAAGATGCTAATGGTGTGACTGCACCATGATGTGCAGATGTGGGTCTGACATGAAAAAATAACAGAGGTTTTAGCAAATGGGTAATTTTCAGACATGTATATCTGTTCATACCTACATGTGGTTGGAGATAGACCTTATTGTTTCCCACATCCCACTAGGAATACCTGAAACTGCCCTTTGTAAGCAGGTCTATAAAGTTCAGGAGAGAACAGACTTTCCCTTGCACAGAAGCTTGGATGCAATGTCAGAGCCATGACTGTAGTGGAAACACAGAAGCAAAACCTGACTTGAAGAAACAAGTAAGTGCAACTGATTTGGAGTCCTTGAGTCAAATTAATTTCATATGCAATCCTCTTGAAAACAACCAAGAACGGCTGAGAGCCATTCTGCCCATAACAGATGTTGGGATCTTGTTACTAGTAGTCAAATCTTTCTGCTGTTGATTGGTCTGAGCCCAGTGCTTGTGGGTCAGATGCTGCTCAAGGTCTTCTCCTGTCACTCGTGGCTGGGGGAAAAGGAAAAAGCTGTGGAGGTCATGTGTGCTTGGAAGACACAACCCAAAAGTGCCTGACCACTATCACAGGCTCTGGATTACTTGTTCATGGATCAGCAGGGAAGTGCTGTAGAAGGGGAAGCAACATCTAACAGATCAACTGGACATTGTCCAAGTTGGTTGAAAGATAGATATAAATGGTTCTATATCTTGCTTTTCAAAGCAGGTATTGAAAAGAAAGACAAGGGTTGGAAGAGAAGGCTTTACTCTTGTGGTTAAACATGTTTTTTTCTAAAAAAAGAAAGATTTCCCCCAAAAGAGGAAAGCTTTATTAATTAGGGCCCAATTGGAAGCAACTAGTTTGCACTGGCAAGCTGCTACTCCCAGAAAGAGCTGGACTGACTTCTCTACAATCACTCACATGAGTAAGCACTGCAAAAACACAGTTTGGCCTGGAAGGAGCTAATAAGAGCACAGATAAAATCTTATTTTGAAAGCAGCAGAAAAGGACACGTGATTTATATCTCTGCTGGTGACTTCATATGTTTTGCAGAGGTTTTCCAAAATGTATCGGAATTCATAATTCATTTTTACAATGCATTAAATTAAAATAATAAATGTCAGGAAGTTTTTTGAGAGAAAGAAAACTCTCTAAGCAGCGCTGAGGGATCAAAAGAGATTTTGACAGGGAGAGACTCCTGTTGACTTGAAGGGCTTTGGATCGGGCTTGAGATTGGCAAGGAGATGGACAACAGTTAATAAAAGCGTGCCTGTTCGACATGCTGGAGCTTGGGAAAGCTGGAGCAGATTGGGAGCTGACTGTGGCATCTCGGCGCAAGTCACAGGGAGCTGCGTGCTGGCTGGAGCCTTGCTACCACGCATGGTGGGAGCCCGTTGTTCATCTAAATGGCAGCAGCCACGGATGAGTCAAGACAAAGGAAGTGAGAGTGGAGGCAGAGGAGAGAGGGGGGATTAGGGGATTGAAGGAAAAACAATGTTCAGGGGGAGAAACCATTCCAAAACCTACATTTATCCAAGGACTGTTGCATTAAAAAGCTGTATATCATCTCTGGAGTTACTCATTTCCTTCATGTTGGAAGAGTTATTATCTCTGTGTGTTTTTATTCTTTTCCTTAATACAGGAATATATCACATGCTTCTCAGCTGAGGTAGCATTTCAGTTTTTCATGCACATTAAGAAAAGCACAGGACAGAGCCAAGCAGGTAGTTCTACTCACCTTGTCCATAGCACAGAAGCTTCAGACATTTACAGGACTTGTGAGCCATCCTGGGCTATGTTGTCTCTGACGGTACCTACAAGAGATGTGTTTTGCTGCAAAATGCCCATCGTAGTTTGTAGGTAAGTAATGTTCCTGTTGGACCAGGGCTGATGGGCATTTGCACCCTTTCAGAATCTAACCTTGCTTGTCCTACAGCAGTCACTGTCAAAACACTTCATAACCAAGAAAAAACCCGACACACATATCTGCTAAATGGATTGCCTCATTAGGCATGATACTAGCTGTATCCTGTTTGGAGGACTCAACCTTTCATCAGACTCAAGCCTTCTTTGAAGATAACCATTCCTTTATCTCTTCTGTGTGTGTGATGTACCCAGTTAAATGCAAGAACTTCTATAGCTGCCCTGTGTCCCCTTACGCGTGGTCAACAGGCCACCTCAACATAACCTCTACCGCAACACAAGCGAGGAAGCATTGCTGTGGTCCAGCCACCAAGCACACTTAGCCTTTGGGAAAGGTCAGTTTCAGCCCTGGCCCCACAGCTCCCTGTGATGCCTGTGTGTCTCAAGACCTCTGCATCCTCTCATGCAGGGGAACAGAAGTACAAATTTCCATATATATATATATATGTGTGTGTGTATATATATATATATATGTATGACGGTTTACATACTTTGGTTTGCACTTTTCCATGAAGCTGTCATTTTGTCTGAGTCCCTAAGATGGAAGGCAGTTGCTGGGCAGATAGAAGGACTGGGTTTAAACGTGAGCTTTGGCTCTATTAGCTTTATAATTTTCCTGGAAAAAAAGGTTTGTGGCTGGTGTACAGTGGGAAGAAGAAAAAATTTGGAGAATCAGAGAACATGCTGGAGGGAACCTCCTGGAGGTGTGTGACTCTGGTGTAAGACCCACACAAAGCAGGTCCAACACATCAGGCTGCTTGAGGCTGGACCTGCTTCTGTGTATCACCATCTGCCTGGTGCTGAGGAGCCCAGACTGGACCCAGTGCCTGAGTAGAGGGGAAAAATCACGTATCTCAGTCTGCTGGTTGCCCCCTTAACTAATCAAGCCCTCAGTGTGATCATTCTGTGCTGCAAGGGCACAACGCTGGCTCATCTCATGGGCACCCCCAGGTCTATACATCTGGCCCCACCCTGTGCTTCACATTTCTCTACATTGAACTTCATGAGGTTCCTGATCATTTATGTATGCAGCTTATTTCTTGGAAAACATCCGTGTTCTCCAGCACATGAACCATCCCCCCAGCTGGGTATCCTCTGCAGCCTTGCAAAGAGGGCAGCCTCTCTCAATGCCCAAGAACCAGTTGGGCTTAATGATGACAGTCTTTGGAAACGATCTCCATGTTGTACTTGATCAGCTGGCCACCACAACCTTAATGGTATAGAGGACTCCACACAGTTTCAAGATGTCATCCAACCTGGTGCAATATCTAAAAGCCCA
The DNA here is from genome assembly GCA_027925045.1 of Hypotaenidia okinawae. NCBI lineage: Eukaryota > Metazoa > Chordata > Aves > Gruiformes > Rallidae > Hypotaenidia > Hypotaenidia okinawae. The sequence goes on from BSDF01000001.1 coordinate 213,974,558, forward strand.
CGTGGAGCTTTAATATCTTGGTGATTTATGGCTGAGATTGAAACTTTCTCCAAACTGTTGCTCCATTTGTATAAACCTTTCAGGCTGATGGACGACTCTGCAAATAAAGTCTCTGACTTTTATTTAGACTCAGTGGAAATTGAGTTGTTCACAAGCGACCCTACATCTCCCCTGCGAGTGGTGAAAAATCGCAGTCATGGAGCGTGGATTGGTACAGATTTGAGGGCTCAGCTCGTAGATCTGAATCAAAGATACTAAGATTTTCCAGGGGAGAACAGTCATATGTGGATGATAAAAGTGAGCATGTTTAATGCACTGAGAGCATACCTTCTTACTGCATTTGCTCAGAGTGTCTGTTTATGATGAACGTAAAGCAGGCCCGGTGGCAGAGTTCAGACAAGGGAGTTCCCATTTATGCGCTGGGATTTCATGTCTTACATGGCCTGCTAGGCTTTTGAAAAGGCAAAGCGTAAAAAAAAAGTGCCTACTCTTTGAAAAGCATGTCACTGTATCAATTTTCCTGTTTTAAACCATTGGAAAAAAAGATGATTTTAAAAATATTACTTGTACTACATTAAATCTCAGGAAGAGCAGATACAACCTCATTTATATTTCCTGCTGAGCAAGCAAATACAGTTTGCTTTGGACTGAATAGCCCAAGACGGTGGCATTAATAATTTCTGAGAACTCATCAGCACAATCTCTTGCTTAAGCTCATGGATGAAGCCTGTGGCAGAGATGGAGTTGCAGTCAGAGTTGCTTCTGGCAGGAAAACCAAGACCAGATCATCCGGGTGGTGGTTGCCTTTGAAGTGTGAAGGATAAGCAGAGAGCTGTAAAAAGGTTTCTGAGAAGGAACCACAGGGCCAGTGCTCCCTTGGTGCCCGAAACCTCCTGCTCTTGATGTTCCTGGAGAGAGAAAAATGGACAGAGATGACATTTCCTAGTTTTTGAGGGCTGGCTTTGTAGCCTGGCCCATCGTTTTCTGGAAGAAGTTAATAGTCATCTCTGAGACCCAGATGCGTGGTTAAAATAATATTTATTTGCTTTCATTAAATATTTGGTTATGAGAAGCTAGAAATAAACTGGTGTTTATAAAGATGTTATGGGAAGGTTAGTCCATATCTTCCCCTGAAAATGCTTGTGCTAGCTCTAGTTGGAGACAGGTTTCTGGACTTTACCTCCATAGTGAGTCAGTGTTGTGGTTTTGCTTCCCTTTTGCGTCGTTTAATGCATGCACTGCTGAGCTGTAAATATCTCATCGTCTTTAATATGTCTCTGCATTGTCTAGTGAGGTGGGACAGTGATGTATCTCCCTTCCAAGAGAAGGGCACAGGGAGAATATGATTATGCCCATAGCTTCATCATTTGACTGAGTCACTGATGACATAAAAAAAAACCCCAAAATGTAAATCTTATGAATTCTGGGTCAATTTTATGAAAACCTTCCAAAGTTTGTATTCCATGACATGTGAGACCCTTAGGGTGGTCTCTGAAGAGTGCAGGTGTGAAGATCTGCTTGAGTTTGCATGTCCTGGACATTACAGAAGGACAGTGCTCTCTGCAGTGGTCCTCTGCACTGCTGCACATGGTCCCTTCCTGGTGAGACAAAACCTCCTTTTGAGACAAACCAGAGAGAGCCAGGACACCAGAGAGGCTTTAGGGCTCAAGGACCTGAGCAGTTGGACCCAAATGCAGCCTTTGGAGGAGTGGAGAGAGATTTCCCCAGCCCCCCTCCATATGTTCTCCTCCAGAGTAATAAGCTTTGCTAGAGTTGGCTGTAATTCACTGGTGGATGGGATGATTTTCTGTCTATGTCAGTTTAAGTTGCTAAAGCTCTGTAGGATTGAAGGCACCGTAGATATGTGAACTGTTATTATTAGTAGTAATAATTTATCACATAGTTCCCCTCTTATTTCAGACACAGACTTTTATCATCTCTTCCACCTTCTCAACCCTTGGAACAATTTTCCATTTGTCAGGAAGAAATGGGAGATGAAGCTGCTCTTCCCCATGCTGCAACTTCAGGGCATCCCAGAAGTGGATGGGAACTGAAATAAATCTCCCCCCATCCAAAGGCCTGAATCCCACTCTCTCCTTAATAATAAAGAGATTTACCCCAAGCCTTTCTCAATAAAACTCTGAGTGTGCATGTATGTCGTAGGTCGAAGGAAAATGTATTTGAAACTTGAATGCGGAGGGAGAAGTAAAACCTTGTAAGTTTGCCTCAGATAATTTGTAATCCCAACACCAGCTGTCTAACCTCACCGATTTATCACATCCTGATCCAACTGATTTTGGGTTCGGGGTTTCCAAAAATACGCAGGTTTTCACTGTGCCTTGGGTAAAGGGTAGGGAAGGCTATGTGGAAAGCTGGTCCATCGGTAGGTATTAAAGACAGTATTGTAAGTGCAGCCTCAAGCTGAGAAAGTCTGTCAGTATGGATGGGGAAGGACCCCTGATTTCCAATACCCTTTTCCTCAGCATGGGCCAATGTCAGAAGTGAGTTAGTGGGACAGATGGCCCTTTTGATCTGTCCCAGTAAAGTCATGACTGGATTATTATTCTCATGGGTGTTTGTTACAAGTAACACAGAGACCTGGGACAGGCTGCCCAGGGGGTGTGGAGTCTCCTTCTCTGGAGAGATTCAAGACTCATCTGGATGCCGACCTGTGTCACCTGTCCTAGGGACCCTGCTTTGGCAGGGGGGTTGGACTCAATGATCTCTGGAGGTCCCTTCCAACCCCTACGATTTTATGAATCTGTGAACACCACACCCAAGGAACTTCACAGCTGTAAAGTCAAGATATAGGAAACATCAGTATAAAACCTCCCCATTTTATCATCATATTTTGCTTGATCAAGCTTCAGTTGATGTAAGAATAATTCATCCAGAGGCTCAGCTTCCACACAGACAATTTTAACCAGATTGATTAAAGATGGACCTTTGTTAGAAACTTCTGTTTTCAGAAATCTGCAGTGGAAGAAGGAAGGGGAAGTGCAGCAGCACTAAGCATGCTCATGATTGATTTTTCAGCCTGTTTTCTGAACGAAATGAGATTTGTTTGATCATGCGGTGTGTGGGTATGCTTATGTCCCTCTGCAGAGCATTGAAACCCCTGGTTATTTTGTCCAGCCCTGGCAGGGCAAAAGAGAGCTTTAAGAGATTAAATTTCTGCAAATTCTGGAAAAACTGATAGAAAGGAGAGAATCCACCAGTATCTGCCATGAAGGAACGACATGACTTCAACTGTATTGCTGGACCCCAAGTAATCGATGTTACAAAAGCTATTTTGGATATCCTGGTGATGGGAAAACTTTCAGCCAGAGCTTGGGGCTTATGAGACATGCAATAACTCAACACCCGCTTCCAGTGGCTACACACGTCCTGCAGCTCACGTGACAGCTCCTTTTATCAGTGCAGCAGCTCCGAGGAATGAGATTTCCATCGTGCCCATCTTCAGTTACCTTTGGGTGAATCTGGGCCAGGCCTGGGCTCCTGGCCATGGGAATGATTTGCAATAGTAGCTGAGGGAAATGGCATTTGCTGTCAGCCCCCACTTCTTTCCCTATTGCCCTGAAGCCAAGTCAACGTTTCCTGGTCCCCGCCATGTCCCCGCCCTCCCTGCTTGGCTGTCTCCAAGGATAGCTGCTGGATTTGAAAGCTTGGTCTCTCTTCTTCTTGAGGAAGCTCTAAACAATCTGATCTAGTTAAAGGTGTCACTGCTTACTGCAGGGGAGTTGGGCTAGATGACCTTTAAAGGTCCCTTTTATCCTAACACATTCTATGATTCTATGATTCCCTTTTTTGGAGACACTTGGGTTTTGATTTCATGCCCAGACATCCATCCCAGTGGCATCTGTCCCATGTGCATGGCAGCCCATGCTCCAGCTTCTTATTTAAGTAAGTACATCATGCACACAGGAGAGGGCTGGATATCAGACATGTGGTAGACTTGGCAGGGTTTTCTCTGTAGGCATCAATGGAGGGTAGTTACCTGCTGAAAACCAGGGAAAAATCAGCCTCTGTAACCCAGGATGGGGGCTTGCAAGGGCTGCCCCCTCCCAGAAGGGAGGCTGCATTATTTCACAGGAAGAGCTGGACAACAGACCAGAAAAAAAGAGGGTCTCTGGATCACAGTCCACATTGCACTATCCAATACCAAAGGATAATCCGAGGTAGTGGGAGAAAAAAGGAGAGGAGAGAAGAGAAGAAGGGAGATGCTGGCATCATCAGTGGCCGCCTGCTCTCAATTTACTCCTGAGGAGTCCTCTGATAAAATCAGTGGAGGCCGTGCACGCTTTACTGGGAGCTTCCAAAGTGTTTATGGGATGATTTGTGCAGAATGGTTATGCTGGAAGCAGTTTAGGGAAGGTATGCTGTTACTAGAGGATTTATTTATTTTTTTTAAGCTTCACTTGGACACTTCTTACCATTATATGCCAGCAAGGAATGCACCCCAGCAGCTGTTAGCTATTTATCGGAGTCCACAATGGAGTAAAAAGGGAGGAGGCAGCAGGGACCAGTTCAGCAGCTTGGAGACCTCTTCCTTGGATTTTCCCCCAGCTTCTCTGCAGAGCTGTGTTGAGTCCTCATAACTTCCTGCCCCACACAGACATCACAGGAGAAGAGCAAAGGTCTGGAGAGCACGCGTGGAGTCAAGACCCACGTGTGAGCTGATAACTCTCAAACCCAAGACTGCAGACTCAGTAAGTCATCACTGCACAGTTTACACTCTTTGTATTTTCATGCTCATCTTTTCTTACGAATAAATTTGTTGCTTTGGACATTACCTCATTCTGAGCTGTCTCCTGAATGAGAAATGGAGAGAGATGACAGATTTATGCCAATGAGAGACGGTAATTTCTAGTATAACTCTGCATCACGCAGTCCTGGTGCAAGCTGCCACAAAAGCCTTTCTTCTGCTCCATATATATCTCTGTGTAGAGTTTTCTAAATATGATTATGAGTCTAACCCTTGAGTATGGCTTGTGTCCAAACTACAGGGTGTAAAACTGCTTGGTAAACCCAGCAGGACTCGAGGGGTTGCAAGCCATCAGCAAAGGATCTCTTGATGCTGCCACACGGCCCGTGAAAGGGAACTGAGGAAGGCAAACCCATTGTGAAGGTGCAACTTGCTGCACGGGGGTCCACATACAGGATGGACCCCTATGCAGAAAGTTGCACCTTCACAATGGGTTTGCGTTTTCGGTGCAAGGAGGAGGCCAGATGGCGAAGGTCAACCTCAGAGCTTGCTACACCCTGCAGCCCTGCAAAGCCTCACTCAGCAGAGGCAGCTTTTAAAATGCCTTCCTCTTTCTGATGAAAGATTCTGCGGTGTCTCTCAACGCAGCGTTTGAAATCTCACTCATCTCTCTTCCCCCTCCTCGATGATCCCTCATTCAAGCTGTCACGGTTTAACAGCCCTGTGCCACTATATTATCAACATATACAGTAACTCGCATGTGACCTTTGCTCTTTCTAGCACTGCAGAGCCAGGAAAGCTGCAGGGAAAGGGAACAGGATCGCATTCTGGTTCATGCATCAGCCACAAAACCATCTGCTGGTGTGGAGCACAGGAGTTTTATTAGCCGTGTGATATAGCAAGCAGAAAGGGCTCTGCTATGTTGCCATATGCCCGGGAACAGGATAAAACCTTTTCCTTCCCTCAGAGGAATTTAAGCAAGCTCCATCAGGCTCCCTGTACTGAATTTCATTCCTCTTCTTCCTTCTGCTGCAGGACCACTGACAAGCTCTTTCACCCCAGAAGACCCATGTCCCACTGGGAAACCAGAAGGAACCATATGCAAAACCTCGATGAAAAGTTTTAGGTGAAGTCCTGGCCCCACTGAAGGCAACAAGAATTTCACCACTGCTTCCTGTGGAGCCATGATTTCCTTCTTTTACTTCAGTAAGCCCTGCTGCTTTAGTGCACAAGCAGGACTTTTATTTTCCCTGGGGCCTTTATCCTCCATGATGACGAAGAACAGAGCTGCAGAAGGGATGCCAAGCCAAGAGGCAGGTACTCTGCCATTTCAAATCCCTAGTGCCATGCATTTTACAACTCCCCCTTTACCTAATCTTTATTGCTAATGAGGCTTATTACAGTACCAGCTAGGGCACAGATGAGTGGGAAGAGCAGTGCCACTGGACCAAAGAGAAACCCCTCACAGACAGACTTAAAACAGGATAGTCAAGTGAAAGGTAGGAGAAAGGCATTGTGTTGGCCTCTTCCCTGTTTTTTTCCTCCCCTGCCTTGTAGCTCTTGCTGATGTTTTCAGGAGCTTCAGTTCATGGTTGGCTCTTGCCTCTGCTCCTTCCCCTGTTGCTGTATCTCTGGTGGTGCAGTGGTACACAAGTGTCTTCTGAAAGGTTGGTTTAAGCATCGGAAATGCACAGGCACTGTGATTGAGACTGGTAGAAGCAAGAAAAGATGACTAGGTGCTAAGCACCCTTTTGGAGGTGCCTAATCCAGGCTACATGCAAATCTGACCCTTTCTATTTGCCTCTTCTTGCCTATTGCTGCTCTCCTCTACTCCTCACTGTGGTGTCTCAGAGCACCCAGGCTGCACAGGGTTGTTGCACCCCATGATCAACCTCCAGCCCCATAAAGCACCAAATTCAGCATCATCTTTTCAGCGCTCTCTTATTTTCCCACTCTCCACCCCTGACCTGTATCTGCTGTTCCACAGGGCTGTAAAGTTTGCTGAAACATGAGGTTTTTATAGACCTTTGCACGACCTTTTCCAACTTGGTTTCCCAGAAGCACTAAGCCTCACCTAGAGTTTTAGTCTCAGTTATCCCAACAAAGGAAGCAAATTGTTCTGCATCAGGAGGTGCTGAGGCAACAGCAGAGATGTGGGTGGACACACACTGACTCCTATGCCATATCATGTACAATAGTTGGGAAGGGAGTTTAAAACAGCGTTGGTGGGGTAATTGAAGCCAGGCCTCTGTCAAATTTTTCAGCTCTTCTCAGACTTTTTCAACATTTATTTTTTTTTTTTTTAGCCTTCCAAAGGTGTCAGATGCTGTTCTGGACCTGGATTGTGGAAAGCCAAGAGAACAGAACGACTGCAAGGCCACTGTGTTGGCCACTCAACAGCCCCAGAAGGTTCATCTGGAGCCAACCACAGCAAGTCCAGGCAGATGCTCTTCCTAGAAACAAGGTACCCTTTGAAATGGGTTGTTTCACCACATGAAATGCAGGTCCCTTGCAGGAAAAAGCAGAGGGAAAGGACAAGTTCATGTACTGGCATTAGTGCTGTAAGGAAAGTAGGCATCAGTCCTACTTTTTTGTGGTGGAGGTGATAGAGAAATACATCCCACCAAGAACTGGTGAAGTGACTTCATCTGTCTGCTGAGGGAAGCCACCACATCTCCAGTTCACCATCAGGTTGGGGCAGGATGCTATGGAGTGGCATTGAGGAAGCTAGCTCTCCGCCAGGACCACCACATGCTTTCTGGAGACCAAGCCTTTTTAGATACCCATCAATAAAATGGTGAGTCTTTGTCACGGGACAGAAACACAAGATTGTGTTCAGAACAAAATTTCTATGAATTCTTCTTGATGTATAGAATGCATTTCAAATGTAGAAGGGGCAGTTAAAATCATATCTTTTTGATGTCCTGCAAGACATATGTTCTCAGGTGGTTTTTTTAACTGATTCTTGCTTCAAGGCCATCACTGTGTCTGAAACATTTCTGCTAAAAAGACATACGTCCATCCTCACTAGGACTGACCTTCAATCTTCTCCAACATAAAGAGACTGGGCTCTCTCAGCACATTTTCCCATTTTTATAGTAATTCATTTTTTCTTCAATTAACCTTCTCCAGATTTGCAACCTCTACTTTGACTTGCATTGCTTATGTGTCTCCTCCTTCCCCTGTTTGGAATTTGAGGTTCACAGGAATACTTAGATTCTCATGTTCAACAAATACCCACCATGATCTCCAAGACTCTGCTGGAATTGCTGACTTCCCAAGAGGGCAATCCTGTCCCCCACCCCCTTTGGTATATCAGGCTCGGATATTTACTTTCTAAACATGCAATCTTATATTCAGTCATGTGAAAGTACCAGTAGTTTGCTTGTGTTCAACATAACAACCGCAATGAATTGCCTTCTGTTAGCCACCTGTCTTTATACCCTGTGCTTATACATTAAAAAAAAAAAATCATGTTTTTTCTTATCCATAAATAAAAATGTTATATAATGTATGGCCACAGACAAATTGATCTGGAGTTCAACTGTGAAAGGTATTGGCTCAAAAGTGTATGTAGGCATTTATATACCCATCTTAGACCTGTCTGACCCTTTTATTTCTTTTAAATTTATATTTACCTTTCATTTTTGCCTATCAAAAGTCAAGTGAGGTTGGCTTGATGTGATGTATTTTCTGTGTGTATCCTTTTTTTCAATGCTGTCCTTGACACCACCATACTTTCCGTGACTGGAGTTAGGGTGACAGCCCAAAGTTACTCAGGTTAATTTGTTTCTCTGTTCCAGAGGAACTTTTTCTGTTCCCTGGATGCAAGTTATATCTCAAACTCAACAGCACATATTGATCCTTGGTTAGTTGTTTTGTAACTCAGGGATGATGGTTATAAAGATATTCAAGTGGAGACCAGCAACGAGTGGCATTCATCAGGGGTTGGCATTGGAACTGGCACTGTTTAACATCTTTGCTGGCTACACAAACAGTGGGATCGATGCACCCTCAGCAGGTTTGCAGATGACACCAAGCTGTGTGGTGTGGTCGACATGCTGGAGGGAAGGGATGGCATCCAGAGGGATCTGGACAGGCTGGAGAGGTGGGACCATGTGAACCACATGAAGTTCAAAAAGAGCCAGGTCCTACATAAAGGTCAGGGCAATCCCAAGCACAGTGACGAGCTGAACAGAAAATGGATGGAGAGTAGTCCTGAGGAGAAGGACCTGGGGGTTTGGGGGATGAGAATCAAAACGTGACCCAGCAATATGTACTTGTAGCCCAGAAAGCCCACTGTGTCCTGGGCTGCATCCCCAGCAGTGGGACTGGCAGGGCTGGGAAAGGGGGATTCTGCCCCTCTGCTCCGCTCTGGGACAGACATCCCCCGGCAGAGCTGCCTACAGCTCAGGGGTCCCCAGGACAAGGAGGACATGGAGCTGTTGGAGCAAGTCTTGGGGAAGCCACAGAGATAATTCAATGGCTGGAACCTCTCTGCTCTGGAGCCAACCTGGGAGAACTGAGCTGGCTCAGCCTGGAGAAGAGAAGACTGCTTCTGGGGAGAGCTCTGAGCCCCTTCCAGTCCCACGAGAGGCTTCAGGAGAGTTGGATAGGGGCTGGTGCCATGGGAAGGAATGGCCAGGCCCAGGCCCAGGGGAACGGCCTTCAGCTGCAGGAGGGCAGCTGGAGAGGAGCTGGGAGGCAGAAATCCTTCCTGGGGACGGGAGAGGTCCTGGCACAGGGTGCCCAGAGAAGTTGGGGCTGCCCCTGGATCCCTGGCAGGGTTCAATGCCAGGATGGATAGGGCTTTGGGCACCCTGGGCTAGTGAAGGGTGTCCCTGCCCATAGCAGGGGAGTTGGAACTAGATGGGCTTTGAGGTCCTTCCAACCCAAACCATTCTGTGATTCTATGATCTAATATCTAAGTATCTGATTTTACTAGCTATTCTTTGCATGCATTTTTCAGCTGTAATGGAAAGTGTTTAATCATCATCCTGTAATATAGATCTGTTTACCTCAAAACTGGAATACAAATGTTTCCTGAAAACTTTTACCACTTCTGATCTATTGTTAGGACAGATCTGTCCTGTCCTAACAGGGCTTTTTGATTTTGTTGCATTAAAGCCTCCTACTTACAGTCCCATGTTTGGTCTCCTTCTGTTCCCTCCCTGAGGCATTTATCTTCCCTAGAAATCTTCACAATTTCTAGTTTCTAATTCTTACTCTTAAGCTTCCCCGTTTATTACATATTGGAGTTTTATTATTCCTTTCCTATCTGCATTCACTTCCCTTGTAAAGCAGCTTTTTTAAACCCTAGTTTACTCCTTTCTTTAAGCTGTGGGCTTATGGGGTTATTTTTTTAATTATGTATAGTAAAAATATTCATTAACAGTTTCCAATTTTCATTTACATTTTAAAATTCTCTTTGCTGGCCAGTTTTTCATCTGCTTTTTGAATCAATGGAATATACCCATGAAAAGTTTTCAAACTTTCTTTCCTTCCCTTTATTAAAAGGAAAAACAAAGAAGAGAAACCTGAGATTTGTATCTAATCCCACGACTCCAAGGTCTGGGGTTTTTAAAACATGTAATAAAGGTCCAGATAAAAATCACAAGAATTGGCAACGCTTTAGTATTGCATTTGTCTGACTGCATTCCCTGGCCAGTACCTAATAACATATTATCATAATTTTTTTAATAGATGAAAATAATGATTTCACCACAATTTTGAAGGGCAAAATCCAGAGAAAGCATGTGTCTGTTACGTGAGCATTTACAGTAATAGTGAAGATGGTCTCCGAGCTTGCCGTGATGTCTCTAGGAGGTGGTGCTGACACTTATCACCTGTGAAAACCCAAGCAGTTTAAATTCAGGCCAAATTAAAAATACTGGCCTTACATTCCTTGGCTGGTGACTCACCATTTGTGGCACCAACATCCAAGCAGAATATGAGGATTAGTATATTCACTCCATAGATCAGATATGTATGGAGTCTGATGGCTTTTTGCTTCCCAAGAAACAAAGGCTTTGAGAAGGACGTGCTCTGGTGTAGGTCTGGATGCTGATGGCAATATCTCTGTGGCATGTCATCTTCAGGCTATTAATTATGTGTAAACCAGCAATAATCCACTGGTGCTTCTAATGTCTCTACTCGAGATAGGACTTTTACTTTCCAAACCCATCGTCTTGCTTCTCAAAGACTGAAAGTTTTATGATCATTCTAGGGAGAAAGGGAAGGGCAGGGAAGGGGAAAGGACAGGGCAAGGAAAGGAGAGGAAAGGAGAGGACAGGGCAAGGAAAGGAGAGGAAAGGAGAGGAAAGGAGAGGAAAGGAGAGGAAAGGAAAGGAAAGGAAAGGAAAGGAAAGGAAAGGAAAGGAAAGGAAAGGAAAGGAAAGGAAAGGAAAGGAAAGGAAAGGAAAGGAAAGGAAAGGAAAGGAAAGGAAAGGAAAGGAAAGGAAAGGAAAGGAAAGGAAAGGAAAGGAAAGGAAAGGAAAGGAAAGGAAAGGAAAGGAAAGGAAAGGAAAGGAAATTGAGGAGAGGAGAGGGGAGGAGAGATTACTAGATGGAAATAACTTAGGATCTAGCTAATGGTCCCCTCATGCTAGAATTGATTTCTTGTGGGGTTTCTTTCTTTCCTTTTTGGCTTTTCAAAATGCAGAATGACAGTTGAAGCAATTTTCTTCCGACATGCCTTTGCCTCCTGCCCTGAGCCCGAGAGACATCTGTAAAAGGAAGGCGCAAACTGCCGTGACAGGATGGATAGCTGCGATTTACCAGCTGGTCCCCAAGGCCACAGAGCACCAGGTCTGCAGCTAACACCGTTCAAGAGACGCTTTGTATACTCTAGCATATGGACAGTCCCATCATGGAGAAATGAAAGTTCCCTCTGGGCCAAAAGAAGTGCAAGAGGAAAGATGAGAATGATACACATGTCTCATTTACCTTCAGGAGCAATATCTTGTGGATCTTCATATTTAGTGCTTGGGAAAGTGTGAGGCATGGGTAAGAACGCATCTGGAATGTCTCCTCCAGGACTGGCTGACCATGTCCATGAATGAGTCATTCAAGCTAAGCAGGTGCAGGGAAGTGCCAGGACATGGACAGGAGGATGGAGACCTTGTCATTCAAGGAGAGGCCGCTGAGCTTGGATGTTTTTAGCTCGCCACAAACTGCATCCGAGAGGGGAAATGAATGGTTTTACACATGAAAGGTAAAAAATAGCCAGGAGCAAAAAGAAACACTAGAGTGAAAGAAAAAAAAAATGTTGGCACAAGAACAAGTAGGTTTTAATTGGCCTGGAGTAAATTTAGTCTGGAAATGAGATGAAGTTTCCTAAGGATCAGATCAGCAATGTTCTGGAACAGGCATCCAGGGCCTGTGAAAGCGGCCTGCTCATATGATGAATCGGTTTAGCTGTGGTGGTGACTGTGAGAACAGGGAGCATGGATCAGTGAGCCAGCAGACTCCCATCCTGTGCACCCATGTTTCTAGGGAGATAGTGGAGACATAGTCTCCAAGAATAAACTTTCATCCACAGGTTTGGTAGTGCATGTGAGGCACCAGCAGACGATTTACAGATGAAGAAATACTCCACCAACAGGGATTGTTTTATTCCATCTTCCTTGTAGGCTTGCATGATCTCTCTGCTGCTCTAGAAATGTCTTTTATGCCTGATATGGCTGTCTGTGACCCAGCTGTCTGTTCATCCCTGCTCAACCAGCTGCGATACATATCTTCTGGGAAAGAGAACAAGATCAGGAAAATCACCACTGTGGACAGCTAAACTGGAGCTATGATAAATTGATTTTCTGTTCTTCATGACTCAGACCTGCAAAGGGAACCTTGGACCTGATGTGACCTGGACAGCCATAGCAGGGTCTAATGACAACATCAGCAATGGTGTAAATGTCCCTGTGTCCTTACCTATTCCAGAATTACCAAGATTAGAGGGACATGTGATTTAAACTTGTATTTTAGCTGCTCCAGAGTTTTCTGAGGGCTAGGCAAACGCAACCTCTTGCTTTGAGTCCATCTCAATCTGACATGTTTGCCCACATTACAAAATCCCAAGGAACTGGATCCAGAAGCCCTAATCTATGCTGAGGAGGGGCTTTGATTTGTGTCTTTATGGTGCCACCTGGCACCTCTCAGATAACCTCCTGTAAGGCTGTTGTCTCCTTTCATCATGGCCCAGGCTGCATGACTCATCATTAGAGGGGCAGCCAAGTGACCTTCCCAGCTGCTTGGAGGAATGTCAACCTGAAGTGTTGCTCCTTTGTTCCCCATTAAGGGTTGGACAGGAATGTTTTTGTGGTAAACATGAACCAACAGATAATAATGACAGGTTGTGAGCTGCTCTGCTCCCAGGTCCTTTGCATATCCTGGGCTTTCAGGTTGTTGAGTCACAAGTAGGCAATGTGATGCCATGAAGCAGCACCAAGCTGACCAGTGCCAGATCAGTAACCTTCCTGCTGTGCTCACTGCTGAGTACACATGTGGCCCAGATGTCTCGGCACATGAGTGGTGTGCAGTCCAGATGATGGGCTAGAACATGGGAGGGAAAGTGGTCCTCTGGCTGAACTTGGTTACTTCCCATGAAAAACTTCAACCAACACAATGTTGACTAAGACAATGAATAGGTGCTCTGCTGTTAGATTTCCACTCCTCCTTTCTCAGGAGGGAAACACCAGAAACGTCCCCAGGTGACACTTCTCCACCATCAGGAAGGAAAAACCCACACTCTGGGCAAAAGCTGTAACAAAACTACAACAGAAGCTGTAACACCAGCATAAATATGAGAAGGATCCATTTGCCTTTCTCCAAGGAACCTGGAGATGCATTTTGCATAACAGCCTATGTGTTTTCTGTGCCTGTATCCCACAGACACTGGTGGGATGTAGCCCTACATCTCATGGAAGCTGTGCAGTTTGTTCTCCTGGGGAGACACCACAGTTTGCCTTCCTGACACATGGCTGTTTCATTAGGACATTCCCCCTGCTTTGCATTGAGGCCAACAAATCCAAGTTCCTCAGCGAAGTTTGGTCCAGGCTACTGTCTGCAAGGGCTAAAAAGGTGCCAAAAGTCATTCCCAGGGAGCATAGGGGACAGAAGATGATTTGAACAGAAGCTGACATGCTGTAGTAACATGAAATCTCCATCAAGGTATCACTGTCTGATCTCTACAGTCAGCGTTCAAACCACCCTTCCCTTTGCTGGCCTTTCCCCATCAGGATGCAGGACCTGGGTGAGACTACTGGACCTGGACACTTATCTCAGCAACCCACCTCGTCTCTGTCAACCAGGTGGGCTTGAATTCCTCCAGAGCTGTTGAGCAAGGAAGTTTTGCCTCTGATTTATCCAGACTTCATACAGAAGAGAGATGTGAAGGATTCTGGTTTTTAGTGACTATTGCTGTGCCTCCGTGTGTCTTTGAAGTAACCCAAACTCAGCGAGCTTCTCTTGCTGGCGTCTGACTGAGAGGTCTACAGAACTGTTTCCAGAGTTTATCCTGCACAGTCTGGAGTGGCAGGTTCCTGGAAAAGCCATTGGAAAACAAACCTGCTCTGGTGCCTACTATAAAATTTGGTTCTGTTCCGATTAACTCTGAATTCTAGACATTCAAAACCGAGGTGAATGGTTTAAAAGCCATTTATCTGCACAGCGATGAAAGGACAAAATTCCTTGGCAAGGCTGGAAGCTCCTTTTCATATCTCGTATACTTTAACTACCACATTTACAATGCCTGTAGTACCTTATTTTTTTTACATTCTGTACTTGCTATTTTCCACTTCTCCAGCCGACACAGCACAGAAACCAACCGCTGCCTTCATAAGGGAGGTGAGATGTCAGTACTGATTTGGAGATTTACTCTTTGAGTGAGCAACATCCATCCTGGTATTTCTTCATCCCCCTCCATACTACACACATGGATAGGTACTCACACGCTGTCTACATCTTCATTTCAGCTCTTATTGAACCATATCTGGGTTTTACTGGGGAGCCACTGGCCAGAGATACACCTAATGTGACACAACTGGCTTTTAAAATACTGTTGCTTTAATGCCGACTGGGCTGATGTTATCACGTAGGACATGAAATTAAAGCCAGCCCCGGCACTGAGGAGCTTGCTTAGCTGTAGACTGCTGGCTTTTCAAACGGAAGAGATTGCAATACAAAACAGCCTTTGCACTGAACACCAAGGACTCAGATGTTTCTTTCTGGAAGTTTGTTTCTTCTGGATCCTGAAGAAAAGGAAAAAGTAAAGGCAGAGGAAAGAAGGAGGTTGAATGAGAGAGCTGAGTACCAGGAATGAAATGATTTTGCTCTCCAAATTATGCAATAAATGGAGCCAGAAATGACTATGTAGTTTCTTTTTCAGCTCCTTTTCCAGGACTGTGTGTGCTAACGGGCAGCAGCCACCCACTATGGGCTCAGCAGCTGTCTGATCAGAGACAAGAGGATTGCACCCTGATCAGTGTGTTGGAGAACCTCCTATCCAAGGCATGAATATAGGAGGTGTGGGAAAACTTCTTGCAGGTTTGAGAACGGCCCATTGCTAACCTCTCTCCCATCCCTCTCATAAGAGAAGAGTTCATCTATAATTGGGATGCTCTGATGGGTCTTGCTGTTCAATCTCTAAGCCTCAGTTTCCCCACTTATGAAATCATCTATTTAAAGAAATTCTATGGGGCTTTTGGGTTTTGTTGATGTTGTGGTTTAACCCCAGCCAGCAACTCAGGCCCACAAACACGCTTGCTCACTCACCCCAGTGGGTTGGGGGAGAGAATCAGAAGAGTAGAAGTGGGAAACGTAGGTTGAAATAAAGACAGTTAAATAGGTAAAGCAAAAGACAAGGAATTCGTTCACCACTTCCCATCTAGCATCAGATAAGACAGGGGCAACAAAAGAAAACAAGTAATTTGAGTGTGAAACTAGTGAACAACATCTACTCTAACCTGGTGAAGCCACATCTGGAGTTGGGTCCAGTGCTGGGCTCCTCCATTCAGGACAGACAGATAACCACTGGAGATGAGGGGCCCTGGAGCATCTCTGGTGTAAAGAAAGGCTGAGAGAGCTGGGGCTGTTTAGTCTGGAGAAGAGAAGACTGAGAGGGGATCTGATCAGTACTTATCTAAAGGGTGAGTGTCAAGAGGATGGCGCCAGACACTTCTCAGTGGTGCTCAGTGACAGGACAAGAGGCAGGGAGCACTAACTAGAACATGGGAAGGTCCATCTGAACATGAGGAAGCACTTCTTTCCTGGGAGGGTGGCAGAGCCCTGGGCCAGGCTGCCCAGAGAAGTTGGGGAATCTCCCTCCATCTCTGGAGACATTCAAACCCCATGATCTGAGACGCTGTCCTGTGCAGCCTGCTCAAGGTGATCCTGCTCTGGCAGGGGAGTTGGACTAGATGATCTCCAGAGGTCCCTGCCAACCCCAACCAGTCTGTGAATCTGTGAATTTGCTAATCTCTGACTACCTGGAGGGCTTTGCCAGGGTGTATTCTCCTGTGACTAATAAAGTTGTTGCTCTCATAGGGCCACATTTCCATTTGGGAAAGTTCTAATTTGGGTTTTACTTCTGCACTCAGTCTTCCAGAGGGGACAGGAGCAGAGAGGAGATTCTGATTCTTGAGGAGAATTAACTTCGTGCTGAAATGTATAAGAAATCCTAACAGCACAGCTTTTTCTCTGACTGACCACACTTGATATTTTGCAGTAAAGCACAAGATGTTCCTACATAAATATTTCCCTCAGGTAATAGGATGATCAGACTCTGAGACCACAGAGAGCCAATTATTCCCCAAAGCTGTGTGATTATTTTATTTGTGGATTTAAAAACAATAGCAAGAATTTATAAGCTCTGCACTGCTCTCTGCAGAACCGCCTCAAATCCTGCCCAAGTCTACTGTCACCAAACATAATGAACAGGATAAAGCTGGAAACCTTTAAAAATAAAGGGCCACTCCTGGAAACTTAACCCTCTGCCCAAGAGCTGTGTGGACTGTTGAATGCCACCCCTCTTTAATCTCTCTGCAAAAGGTTCTTCAAACAAACCACACCTATGTCCCAGAAAGTAAATCAAGAAATATTGAGTTTTGATCTGGTTTTGGGTATGGTTCTTGGCATTGGATGAAAGTCCCTGTGAGAAAAGTCTCCTGAAAGGACAACGAGGAACCTGTCTGAGTGTGCAGAGTCGTATCTGCTCTGGACCAGATTGGCTCCAGGTCAGCCACAGCAGTGGGATGGTTGCTGTTATAAACAATTGATTTTAATCATCTTGCTTGGTGTTGTGGCTCAATGAACCATGCCAACCTCTTTAGGTGTTGCATATGTGCCTGTGCAAATGGGGGATAGCGAGTTTGCTCACTGTTTTCCATGTCCTTTGTGGGGTGACCCCAGATAGCAGGGAGAAAGTAGGCAGCATGTCTCTAGTGCAGAGTGCTGCCATGTGGGACTCCTTGATTGATGTCTCCCACATGAATTTCGATCTCTTTTTCAGTAGATCCAGAATGCATGAGGGTAGAGATGGCATTGAAAGATATTATAAGTATCTCAAAGTGTGGGACACAAGGGGAAATAGCCAGCCCCTTTTCAGTGGTCTGTGGGGACAGGACAAGGGGCAATGGCTGCAAGTTGGAGCATAGGAAGTTCCGCACCAACATGTGGAAAAACTTTTTCCCAGTGAGGGTGAGGGAGCCCTGGGACAGGCTGCCCAGGGGGTGTGGAGTCTCCTTCTCTGGAGATATTCCAGCCTCATCTGGACACTGACCTGTGTGACCTGTCCTAGGGAGCCTGCTTTGTCAGGGGAGTTGGACTCAATGATCTCTGGAGGTCCCTCCCCATCACAAAGATAATATGCCCTCCAAGCGCACCCTGGATGTATGTCTGCTACAGCAGCGTCTGTCCTGGTTTGGACATCAGGGAGGAGAAGGGTGGTGGGGAGCAGCCTGCAGCTATCAGGAGAACATCACCACCTCCTCCTTCACCCTGGAGTAATGCAGAGATCCTGCTCATTGACCCCAGAGAAATGCACAGTGTGTGCATTTATGGCTGCTTCCTGAAATGCGTGGGTTAAAAAGTGTCAGATGCACTGGAAGAGGTTTGTTTTTAATTGCTACAGGGCTCCTCATATAAACTTCTCTTTTTTCCCTTTTTTCTAACTAGTACATCACGTAAAACTGCCTTAAAACATATCCCTCAAACAACATTCGATGTCACCTTGACATTTCCAATGTGGGTTTTTCAGACAGCTTTTTAAGAATTAAAGGTAAACTTCCAAGAAAACTTGCATGTAAAAATAGCTCAGATAAACCTCAAAAAAAATGTTTGACAAATATAGAGTGACCAAGGCAGTAAAATGAATACATGGGAGTGAACATAAAGGGGTTTTATTTTCCTTAATTCCAGTTGAACAGCCCATTATGTCTTTTCCTGGAGCCTGCAGACTTGAAAACCAGTCACAGGCTGAACTGAAGTGGTTGGGATATGCGATCTATAAACATTAGGGGAGCTGAAGCATGAAAGCAGACGATGTGAGGTTGGTTTTATGATACTGATGCTATCTCCTTTTCTTTCAGGATTGCCTGGAGTTACGAGATGGAGCCTGCTGGATTGTATAAATGTTACATAGTTGAGTGAGTGTATGAAAGAGGAGTCAGTCTCCAGAGCACGTGGGGCATCGGCTGCTGTTCATCCTGGGACTGCAGACCTGCGAAACGAGCGCAAGGGGAGCTTTTCTTTTGGAAAGATCCAGCCATTGGGATGATATTTGCCATGTGTGGATTTAAAGCCCTCATTAAGGTCTCACTGTGGTCAATAGGAGCTTTATCATAGACGGCAGTGAAAGTCAGACCCTAAATCACCGGTTCCCTTTAACTAGGGACACACAGGCTGTTTTCCTATCACTGCCTTAGGGAAGCACACCCCTGAAGCACCTGTGCAGTTCAGCTGATGGTCCTCTGGGCATCAAGGGATACACGACCTGGGTACCCACAAAAAGCAGTGGCAAGTGCCATCATTATGGAGAATGCCAAGGAGCTTCATGGC
The DNA here is from genome assembly GCA_027925045.1 of Hypotaenidia okinawae. Taxonomy (NCBI): domain Eukaryota; kingdom Metazoa; phylum Chordata; class Aves; order Gruiformes; family Rallidae; genus Hypotaenidia; species Hypotaenidia okinawae. The sequence goes on from BSDF01000001.1 coordinate 213,993,312, forward strand.
AGTGGAAACAGATGATGGGTCCACGTCAATCAGCAGGGTCGTGCTGATTTCCAGCAGCTCTGGATTTGGCTCTGATAGCAGCCAGATCTCTTCATCTCTAGGTGACTGACTGTTGTCACCATTCCTGGATGCTTGGATCTGAATCTTCTGCTGGGTCCATGGCAAGCACTGAAGGCATCCTGTGACCCAGTGTTTGCTGTTGTCTCCATTGCTGTTGTTGGAGTGAGTCCTGAGGAGGCCATGGAGATGATCCAAGGGCTGGAGCACCTCTGCTCTGGAGCCAGGCTGGGAGAGCTGGGCTGGCTCAGCCTGGAGAAGAGAAGGTTGCTTCTGGGGAGAGCTCCAAGCCCCTTCCAGTCCCTCAAGGGGCTCCAGGAGAGCTGGAGAGGGGCTGATGCCAAGGGCAGGGAGGGCCAGGCCCAGAGGAACGGCCTTCAGCTGCAGGAAGGCACCTGGAGAGGAGCTGGGAGGCAGAAATCCTTCCCAGGGAGAGGGGAGGCCCTGGCACAGGGTGCCCAGAGAAGCTGGGGCTGCCCCTGGCTCCCTGGCAGGGTTCAAGGCCAGATTGGATGGGGCTTTGGGCACCCTGGGCTAGTGGAGGGTGTCCCTGCCGATGGCAGGGGGTGGAACTAGATGGGCTTTGAGGTCCCTCCCAACCCAAACCAGTCTGGGATTCTGTGATTCTATGATTTTCAGTGTTGCCATTATGATATTGCTGGAGTGAGGTGCTGCTGTCTTAGGCAAAGAAGATAAGTCAGCCAGAGAGCTGAGTATGTGGGAAGCATTCAAGAAAATGATGGACAGGCATGCCTCTCACTGCAGGTGCACATGTGTGCACTTCCCTAATTTTCCTCTGATGACCACCTCCAGTCACTCCACTACCATCCTTAAATGACCTCCTCTTTTTTCAGAGCTTCACTTCCCCACTTTTCTCTTATTACTGCTGTTCCACACCTTGTGTCAAGCTTTGAATGGACTTCTTCACTGTCACTGTGTCCAATGCAACGCCCAACATCCTCCCTAACTACTTCTGGGCTAGTTTAGCTTGCAGAAGAGAAGGCTCAGAGCCTTCCAATACCTGAAAAGTGCCTGCAGGAAAGCTGGGGATGAACTGTTCCCAAGGGCATGGTGCAATAGGATGAGGGGTGATGGGTTTAAACTAGAAAAGGGGAGATTTAGGTTGGTTATTAGGAAAAAGTTCTTCACTATGAGGGTGGTAGATCACTGGAACAGGTTGCTCAGAAAAGTTGTGGAAGCCCCATCTCTGGAGATATTCAAGGTCAGGCTTGGTGGGGCTCTGGGCAACCTCATCTAGTGAAGATGTCCCTGCTCACTGAAGGGGAGGTGGACTAGATGACCTTTAAAGGTTTGACTTTTCCAACCTTACACATTCTATGATTCTATCTCTGAGACTTGTTGGCCTGGAGCTCTGGGAGAGTGATTTTTCCCCCGTATCTTCTGCTGTTCATGCAGTGATCTCCCCCTTCCCATGTTCCATGTCCTCTCACCTAATTCAACTCCCTTCTGCGCGTTAAGCTTCCTCCAGAAGACTCAGCACTGCTAACCCCTCATCAGTTAAATGCCCTCTCTGTCCCAGCAACAAGTAAGTGTGGAAGGATAGATTAAAATCATGCTAAATGAATACCTGATGTGGGCTTCCCAGAGTGCCTCTTCTCATAAAACCAGAGAGCTTGGCTGCTGAACTCTTTGGGGTAGGGTCTGTCTTATATTTATATCCTGTAAATTTTCAAATCCATTGCTGGTGCTAACAAATAAATAGTAATGATTAATCGCTGGTCACTTTGGGTCCGGTCCAGCTTTGATTACATCAGTGGGAACCTTTCCATCTGCTGTGTGGGAGTTGGATCAGACCTACAATCCATCTTCTTCTTAGTTCAGCGATGTCCTTGAATGGATTTTATCTTGTCTGGTTTAAGGTGTTTGCAGTCAGGCAGCTTTCCCCTTGTTTTTGTGAAGCTAGTATAAAAATGACATATCAAATCTGGAGATGTGCCTACCAGAGACCTCCAGAACCTGATGTTTAGAATCAGGGGGATCATCATGTTTCACATTTTCATTCACTCCAAGAATTTTGGCAGCTGGTGAAACGCTGCAGCCTATGAAATAAAACCTCCCCATAACAAGGGCGGAAAAACTCAAATAGCTTAAAACCAGCCAGGGCAAGGCTCTCATGAGATGGCACTGCAGCTCAGAGAAGGTTGACAGAAGGGAAGGTGCCCATGTGTCCTGTCAATGTGGTTATCTACCTTCTAATCCCATGAGGGTTGCCAATAAAGGAGCTGGGATGTGAGACCTGATAAGGTGATTTAGGTAGCATCAAAACCACAACACTCATCCATTTATTTACAGCAGAAAATACAGGAAAAACAACTCCAGGCACTGGTGGCTCTCAGCTGATGCAGCTCAAACAACAAAAAAATTACTAAAGATACAATCAGGTGGCAGAGTTTACATCCATGCCTCCTGAGCATCTCAGGCCTTCTGCCATTTGGTTCAAGGAGAGCATCCTTGATTCTTAAAAGGAAAATATAGTAATGAATCCAGCAGGCAACTGAAAAATAAATCATGGTTTTACATGCATGGAGGAGATCCAGAACATCATCCAATCCTCTGAGGCACTTCTTCCCCTCTGGTAACAAGGCAAAAGGGTTCCCTCTGTAACAAGATACACTCTCCATCACCACCCCAGCAATGAAGCAACATCTCACGTTCTGCCAGACACCTGGCCAACTCCTTCCACCTCTGACCCCTTGATGAACACCCCTATCTTCTGTAAGAAATACTTTCTGAGATTTTCACATGGGGCAGTGCTATTCCTCATTGAATATTAATCCTGCTGCTGCAGGAAATGTCTGTAAACTATATCCTTCCCTAAAATGGATCAACTGCCTGGGAAAGTGCAGGAACAGCTCATGAGCTAGCCTCAAATGTCTATATGTAAGAGATAGGATGTGAAATATTTGCTATCTCCACCGGTTTTAGGAAGGTTCTATCTATCTTAATATGCTCATATGCCTTATATTGGCATCAAAATGTTCCTTCAGCATTAAAAGTCTCATTGGATCTCCCATGTGAAGCGGAATGCAAGGTATTATCATCACTATGTGGAGCAGGCACTGATTAATACAGATATTATCTTGACAAAAATATATCAGCTTGCACAGAGTGGATGTCCTGGTCATAGCAGGCAATGCTGTCATTAAACCAGATTTGACAAGGGCTACTTTTATCCTTGCACCATGCAAAGCTGATGCAGAGCACTGATGGTGTCAGTCCTCCAATTTGGAAGTATTTTTCTGATTGGGACCTCAGCCTGGAGTGATGGAGGTAATCCCTCAGTGGCTGTTCAGTGCACAAATCCACAGTGCTCCAGGAACAGACATTCCTGTGTGCCACAACTTCTGGTCCCTGCCAGAGAGGCTTCCCAAAATAGATGTTGTTCCTGTTAAGAACTCCTCAAAGAATCTGTCAGTTCCTGCTTACCAAAATCATGCAAACAGCAAGGCTAAACCACATAAACAAAGAGAGGGATGCTTTTTTTCATGAGTAGTCCTCTTAAGTGGCCATGCAGTAAACTTGCAATTTGGATTCCAGGGTGTCAGATACTGGGAAAGCAGCGATGGCTGCCCAACAGGAATGGGAGCAGCTCCCAGCCAGAGCTCTTGCAGCAGAAATGTGCCTGCCCTCTGCAGTGTTTCACTGCCAGCAGTCTTCAGGCAGCATTGGGAAACGCTGTGCTGCTTTACCTCCCAGGTTCAGCTTCATCTTTCTTCAAAATCATACAATCAGGGAATAGTTTGTGTTGGAAGGGACCTCTTGGAGGCCATCCAGTTCAGCCTCCCCCTCACAGAGACCTCTGGAGGTCATCCAGGCCAACCTCCTCCTCAGAGCAGGTCTAATTAGACCTAGTTTCTCGGGGACTTGACCAGGCAGGTTTTGAAGACATTGTAGGATGGAGATTCAATTGGGAGCAACCCATCTTCTAGATAGGTCCATTCATGGGGACCATTCTGGATCTGTCCAGGCAGTTCAAGGTAAAGAAAAGATGTTTTGTAGGCAGATGCTGTGATTTCTGGGCCTGAAAGTCCTGGGGGGTGTGTGTTGCTAAGATCAGGTCCAAGAGTGACCAACACTGGTTCTCACCAAGGCTAAAAAGCATTCCACTTCCCCAGGTTTTTCAGCACGTGCAGCTGTGGCAGAAGGTTTTTAATGGTCTTATAACCCCTTTTTGATGGTAAATTAAGGCAGATTCTAGATCAGTCAAGGCATTTGCCCCTCCCATATTTGTCTTACTTACTCAAGAGTCCCAGACATACAGAATCACAGAATCATAGGGGTTGGAAGGGACCTCGAGAAATCATCGGGTCCAACCCCCTGCCAAAGCAGGCTCCATAGGACATACCATATCAGCTCATGTTGGTGGACAAGTCAGATGATGGATCAGCTTTTCTAGAGTGCTTTTTTTACCCTGGTTCTTCTCTGGTGCAACAAAACCATCTTCTGGTGCTTGCAGAATGAAAGAACCAGCCAAAGACCTGAGGGTTGTTAAGGAAATCCCTTCCCTCAGCCTGAAGATGACTTTTCATCAAGAAAGAGGAAATATTTTATCAGGGGGTTCTTCTATAAACACTTCACAGTTGCAGGCACTGAACAACCCTTTGCATATCTCCCTGAGTGAGAAAGGGTACCAACACAGGGATTTTCTCATCTCTCCCTACCTCTGAAGACAAGACAATTCCATCCCACACCTTTTGCTTGCCTTCTGAGCAACTGAAGAGCAATTCTGCACTATGGTGCATCTTGATGAAGGGAATACCTTCATGTCACCCTCTTCCTGGAGAAGAGGAGGCTCAGGGAGACCTTATAGCTCTCTATAACTTCCTGAAGGGAGGTTGTAGTGAGCTGGGGGTCGGCCTCTTCTCCCGTGTAGGCAGTGACAGAACTAGAGGGAATGGTATCAAGCTGCGCCAGGGGAGATTCAGGCTGGACATTAGGAAGCACTACTTCTCGGAAAGGGTAGTCAGGCACTGGAATGCACTGCCCAGGGAGGTGGTGGAGTCACCAACCCTGGGGGTGTTCAAGGAAAGACTGGATGTTGTATTGAGGGATATGGTTTAGTGGGAGCTAGTAGTAATAGGTGAATGGTTGGACTGGATGATCTTCTAGGTCTTTTCCAACCTTGATAATTCTGTGATTCTGTGATTCCTTAGGAGAAATTGCTGTCATTAGCCCAGCAGCTGAGCCAGGTGTTCGGAAAGGAGATTGGCTCCAGACAGGATGTAAAATAGTATTTTACCCTGCAATAGATGAGTGCCAACGCATTTCCCGGTGTATTTCCTTTTTGCTCTGAAACTGTGCAGTCCAGTCCATGGAAAACATTTTTTTTGCTGCTTCTCACATCTGCCAGAGAGGCTGTTTGCACAGATTTTCCATTGCTTTGTTTTCGTTCCTCCTGAAATGATACATGGTAAAGCTTCGGGATCAGCCGCGTGTTTTGCTTGAGACTCAACATGCTCATTAACTAATTGTGCTGGCATGGAGAAACCCGAAAGATAACAAAAAGCAGCCTGGATCCTGCTTGGATGGAAACAGGAAATATTATCACGCAGAAGGGGAATTTTCAGGACAGCTCAGCTCCTCTCCCCTCTCGTGAGTCGGTGTCGGAGCAGGAACTCAGAAATGATTGCTGTGCTCTTCTCAGGCCACGATGTGTCTTTAGACCAAGCTGAAAGGCAACCTCTTGCCAGGATGCAGTAAGCACAAGGGGGGTTGAATGCTGGCAGGTGCTGTGGAGAAGGGGAAAAGGGTCTGCAGAAAAAGTCCTAGGATGGAAAAGAAATAGGATTTCAGGCGTCGTGAAGAGAAATTGGCTTAGCAAAGTGGGGATGAGCTTAAATCTCACTGCTTGTTTTCCATGCAGCTGGTGCCTGCAGCAGGAGCACGGTTTTAGGGGTAGGGCAACAAGAGGCTCTCTGGGGGATGTGGAGCCACCTGGTTTCTAACCATGCTTTGGCAAAAGACAGCGGCATCTGGTCCTTGTCAAATTGAGTCCTGCATCACATTGTTAGGTCTACTTGGATGATCAGGATCTGTCCAAAATCTCTAAGGAAATGTATCAGTGGAAAACAGTTCAGACTGGAGAAAACTGAGTTAATTTTGATGGTCTGCCTTACTTGTTTCCTTTCTTCATCATATGCTCTCATCCTCCTTTCTCTGTGGGATTGCCTGAGCTGTGTAGAGCCTGCAGGTCAAGTCGTGAGAGTTGGGCAGAGAATGATACTTCACTGTTGGAGAGGATTCTTTTGGCTCTACCCATGATCTTGAATGGAAACCAAAATTTTTAGAACTTGACTCCAACACCCAAGTCAGGAACCTTAGGGTGCCATGCCCAGCTCTGCCCTGGATCCAGCAGCTTTGTGCCAACCCATCTTCAAGACCTTCCAAGAGCTGGCAGCTTGGGAAGTGGTGGGCAACCCATAAAGTGAGGATTTCAGAAGACCAGATCAGAAGCCATTCTGAGGTGTCAACTCCCCAGAAGCTCACCTTGCCCACCAAGTAGGAAAGTTAACAGGAAACCAGGCTCAGGCCTCATTCCTGGGACAATTCATGCCAAGTTGAATGTCCATCCACAAAACAGTGTGATTAGCCTTGAGAAGAGGAGGCTGAGAGGAGACATAATTGCTGTCTACAATGACCTGACAGGAGGGTGTAGAGAGGTGGGTGATGGTCTCCTCAGCCAGGGGACAGGAGCTGGGACAAGGGGCAATGGGCTCAAGCTGTGCCAGGGCAGGGTCAGCTCAGATGTTAGGAAAAAAAAAATTCACTGAAAGATTTGTCAGGGCCTGGAACAGGCTGCCCAGGGAGGGGGTCGAGTCACTGACCCTGGGTGTGTTTAACAGATGGGCAGATGAGGTACTTAGGGATATGGTTTAGCATAGGATGGGAATGGTTGGACTTGATGATCTTTAAAGGTCTTTTCCAACCTTGTGATTCTGTGGTTCATCTGTTTACCTGTTTGTTCCATCTCTATACTGTGTCAGTTTCCCCTGTCCATTGCAGATACACACACACATCCTGGGATGCTGAGGACTTTCATGAAACTTTAGAATCACGAATGCTACATGTGACCTAGATGTCATCTTGTACCTTCCTTGTTGGACACACAATATCACCACTGAAAACACAAAGGTTTCCCCTCCCTTAGTCAATGGTCCAGGCCAGAAGTTTCCTCCTCAGAGTTTTCTTTAAACATACCCTCTGGCTGTGGCACAAAACATCATTTGAAAAGGAAATTTTGCTGAGATGGACCTGTCCTTGCAAATCCAGGGCTGCTATATAGACCTTTATAAAAACTAAAAGCACTGCAGGGGAAAAATAATAAAAAAACCTTATAAATAAAATGCCTTCTTCAAAGCTTCTTTATCTCCAGGCAATTTTCTTCACAATAGGAGATTATCTGAGGCTTTCTGCTTGGAGAAACAAATAAAGGACCATTTTAAAGGATCTGGAACCCATTATCAAGGTGTAAGGTATTAAATCTTTGTGATCAGGACAAAAATAGGAAGAAAACCCAGACATTAAACAAACAAAGCTTGCCACCCTGTGAGACAAATGTGAGTGCTAAGAGGGGCAGAAACATTTCAGGCAAACTGAGGGTTGATTTTCAAACTATTCTGGGGAAATAATGGAGATAGGCAAGAATGAACCAAGCTTTCAGTTCAGATGAGTTTTAGCTGAAGAGCTAAAAGAACTCAGGGCCAGATTTTGGGGAATCCAGGGTGATGGATGAAGTAGAAATCATGCCAGACAAAAAGTTTGATGTAGTTTGAGGTGCCAGACAATGAGTTTTGTGTGCTTTCAACACACAACTAGGACAATGTTTATATGGATATTCCTCCTAGCAGTGGTGGCAGCTCACTGCTCTAGTTTATAGCTGTGTTGGTCTTGCTGTCAGGGCAGCTGTTTCAGAGGTAACGTGGGTTCAGCTGAGGGTTTATCTGGACTTGGTATCCTTTGGGCTTGAAACAGTACACAACTTCACCCAATGACTCTGGTGCCACCAGCTCTATCAGTGATGGTTCATGCAGTGTGTGGTTCATTATAGGCAGGTCTAGTTGAGGCAGAGATGAAAAATACCTCATTACTAAGTGAACAAGGAATGAACTGGTGGGATTCACAGCACCTTTGTCTTGAATTGAACTTAAGGATGAGCCATACTACATGTCTGAAAAATCTTCATTCCAGACACAAATGTTTCTGGAGTATATGGACCTCCCTCTCTATTAGTCTTGCTCTTCAATTTTTGTTAATCAAGGATGACTGCAAACAAGACTCCAGACTCTGCAAGAACCCCCATGCTCCTGATGCTACAGCTTTAACACTATTCTTGTGGACATTGTCACAATTTCCACATCAACCACCTGCAATGACATAGTGGATTATGACTTCAGAAGAATAATTAGCAATAGCAGACAAACTCCCAAAGGAACCATTTGATTTTCTTGAGCCATAAAAGACCAGTCTCAAGAGGACTAAGAAGGAAGAAGCAGCAGAAAATGTAACATGGATGCAGATTTGCTTTGAAAACAAGTATCTTTTTTTGTTCTGACAGGATATGCAGTTCTTAATTTCCTGCACTCAAGTGTTTTTGGAATATTGATGATCACAAATGAATCACTGAGACCAACCCATGAAGCATAGAATGAGATGAGACCTCTTGGGTTAAAGACCCCAGTTCCCTGCTATCATACTTAATCATGTTATTTAAATACATTCAGAAAATGATCAGGTCCATCTGAAAGCATATTCATTTCTCACACAGCACTTATTTCTTTGGAAAACTGTTCTGGATCCTCCCACATCTGAACATAAGAAATACTCTACTTTCTAATCTCACTTCATTTGTCAACAGGTTATGGCCATCTGTGCTTGTACCAAGGTCTCCTCTCGTTTAAATAGTGCTTCTGCTTGCCTGCTGCTTTACAGATGGTTTGGGGTTTTTTTACAGGCCTATGGAAGCCAAATTTCTCACAATCTTCTTTCACAAGGTGCCTAAAATAAAATCAGCAATGCCTGACAGTCAGTGTCACATAAAATGAAATCAGATTAGTGGTGTTCCATTGCTATTATTGAATGAATGTCTGACCAAAACCTCTACATCTGATCAGTCTTGAATTTTAAGGCAAGTTGGATCTAGCTCTCAATTCATTACCTGGCCTTTTCTGACTAATAACCTCACATCTTGACAAAACCCCTGTTTGCCAAAGACCCAGAAATAACCAAAAATGGGCTCCTGCAGGAAACATGAAATGCAGTGGGACTCGGGGAGAGATTAACATTACAGTTCCACTAGCACTTTAAATTGTCTGAAGCCAACTCTTCCATGAGAATACCTAATTCTTTTCCAACCCTGATGTAAGTTCCCACCCTCCAATCTCTCTTTGGACCAGCATAGACATTTTGTACAGTGAATCGCTGTGAGAGACTGATCAAGGCTCAAACAAGAAACACTGGTGCAGATTAGTTGGGAAGAGAAAGAAGAGATGCTTCTGATCACAGATTCACAGACTGTTAAGAGTTGGAAGGGACCTCAAAAGTTCATTTAGTCCAACCCCCTACCAGAGCAGGATCACCTAGACTAAATCACACAGACTAAATCTACCTCACATGCCTTAGGATGGGATGAAACGTCTTCTGAAGTGTCTACTTTCATTAACTAGGGAGTGGCCCAGGGATGGTTCAAACATCCACCCCTTACAACTCTCACCAGGGGAAATGGTTATCCTTCCACCTCTCTGGGATCTCGTTGGGGGTCTTTCAAAGTTCTTTCATGGTTTGACTCCCAGATGAAGTCACCTATTGAATGAACCCTGAGCTATGAAGAAGTCTGCCACCAGTGTTAATGCCCCTTTCCATGATCTAAACAACACAAAGAAAACAATGCCAAATATGTACTGAACCAAGCTATCGCAGAAGATGCATAATTTAGTAATGAAGTGAAGTACAGAGGGCTCCTGTCAACTGTTTCCAACACCTCTGAAAATTAGGCACCATATGCCCCAAAAGTGAGGCACATCAACTCAGCTGTCATTTTGGAACACATTGGCCTACAGCCCAACATCTACACACTTTAGATTGACCAGCCCGGCCAAAATCATCTAGCAAACCAGGGATTGGCATCATAAATGTATATTCATGATATATTACAACAGCAAAGAGTACAGAGCAGATAAGTAAGAAACAAGAGAGCGTCACAGGATGGGACAATATATCCAGGGTCTGCCTAAGAAACCAAGAGTGACGTGTAGTTATTATAGCTGGAGTTCTTCCTTGGGCTAGTGAGATTTCTTGCCATCTGGGAGAAGTTTGAAAGAGAGCAGGAAGAGGCTTGATGAATGTTGTGTGGGGGAGTGTTGCATGAAAGAGCGTTCAATATCAGGATCAAGCCAAGCAAACAAAGAGAGCAGTCAAAAGAGAGAGAGAGAGGGAGCGAAAGGGAGGAGGTTGTGTGGGAGAAGAGGGGAGAGGCCCGATTTCAGCATGAAAGAGGTCCCTTCAACCATGACAGTCCTCATCACTCTGCGTGTGGGAGGCAAAGAGACCTTCACAGCTCTTGCACTTCTGTGAGGACCATGGTGCTGCAAAAGCTTTAGGCTGTCACCACAAAAGAGGGGCCATCTGCCTCTCACCAGCCCTTGCTGTGTCCCCACCTGTTTTTATAGAGGAGGCTGTCCATGAGGAAAGGTGCATGAAGCCTGCTCTGCTAGAAAGAGAGCTGCTGAGGTGGCTCTACTGGCAGATGCAACCATCATTTCAAGAGAGCAAGAGGAGATCTTATGACATTTGAGGGGGATGTTCAGGTCACCACTGGAAAAATGGTTTCCATGCTGGAATAGACTGCACAGCTGCCAGGAGTAGCTGCAAGCAAGACTGAAAACATCATTGTGGGAAGGGTTTGGTTGGCTGGTCTGTGTGACCTGAGTGAAGGGAGAGAGGAGTCGTCACCTGCAAAGCTCAATGTACTATGAAATACAGGGAAAAACTATCCCTGATTTTTACCCTTATTTTATCTCTCTGAAGAGTCATCACCACCACACCATCTCCTACAGGGATTCCCAGCCTTCTGCAAATGCCCTTCACAGCTGCTGCCGCCTTCTTTCTCCCTCCAAGCATTTCTTCCCATTCATCAATTTTCTCTCTGCTGTTGTGTCCCTCTTCATCCCCTGGGCTTTTCCCACCTCTTCATCACTGTGCTGCCATATCCAGCAGGACCAGAACAGATCCCAAGCTGAGAAGCCTGCTGCTTTGTCTGTGATGTTAGTCCTGTCAGTGAGTCCTGGGAGCTGCAGCTCTTCAACAGGGTGGTTCTCAAACTTCAAAACGCTTCTATCAGTTACCATGAAGCACCAAACTCGACTGAAATAATTCTTCAATGCACTTCTACAGACCAGATACTGTGGCCTGGTAAGCCTGAATTTGGGAACTGCTGTTCTGTGATTTAACCCTCATGTTCCTTCCTTGGCCAGTTTTATTGCCTTCTATGAAACCTCTCCCCAGTTCTGCAGAAGTATTTTGTGTATGAGGCTCTGGCTGTAATAGGGTTTCCTAGAGGTGCTGCAAAGTACTCCAGCATAAGCAGTGATTGATAGAAAATGCAAATGCACACTTCAGTGCCTTTAAGCCTGTGATAGTTGTTCTATTGTTATCACGGATGCAACGCAGCTACTCTGATTGAGTTGTATTTCTCCCTCCCATTGTCCTGTCTTTGTGCCAATGCACCTAAAAAAAAAAGTGGTGGGGAACCTGTAGCAATAGATCCTTAGAGATGATGAGAGCTGGGCTGGTGAGTTCAGTTCCTGGTGAGTCAATGCAATGGTGGGTATTAAAAGCAACAGCTTGAAAAACCAGGCAACTACTGCAAGACTGCACAGTGGGGTATAAAAATCAGTATTTCCATGTTTAGAGTTGCTGGTCTAGATGTTTTCTATCAGCTATGTGCAGAAAGAGTCTTGCAGGCAACAGGGACTACGGCCTCATTCAGTGCTGCGGATCTGAATCTATTCTTAAATCTTCCTCGACTTAAATGGCTCCTTGCTTCCAGGAATGCATGATAAGATGTGCATTTTGTTAGCCCCGTGTGTGCATATGCACCCCTGGACAAGAGGGCATATATAAAAGAAATATAAAAGACTCACAGCTGTGAAAAGGATCTGGACAAACTCAGGTCTCAGCATCGAGCTAGAATAACTCGTGTAGCTGTCGCTGCAGTCCTTTCCATCACAGACTCTCAAAGCATTTAAAGGTGATCATGAATATCTTCTACCTCTTCTAAAATGATAGCCTCAAAAGGGTGGGACTGAGTCCAGCCTAATTCTGTGAAACTTTACCAGAAAAAATCTACATTTCCTCTCTCCTGCCAGGTGCTTTCAAACCCTGTGCTTGTGTACTGCTCTATTTTATTTATCTGCTGGCCAGTCATGGATAGAAAGATTTCACTCCAGCTTTGCACTGCTCAGTGCCTGATCTAATCCTCATGCCCTCCCTTCTGTGATTTATGGGAGCGGACCAGCCCTGCAACCTTCCCCTTTTAATGCTGCACCTGCACATCACAGCTATCAGCATTAGGTGCTTTCCTGCAATAACTCACAAGATCTCTTTCCCAGGCAGCCATGCCTTTCCGTTAGCAGATATTTCCCCTTCTGCTCCTTGGCTCTTTGGCTCATTTTTTCTCCTCAGCCTTTCCCCAGATGCAGAAGTCCTGCAGTAACAGGCTGCACTGTGTTTGTGCTGGGCTCAGCTGCCTAATGCAGCATTGCATTTGGCTTTGCTGTTCTCCTTCCAGTTAGCTGCACCATTGCTGTTAAGAAAAAATAATCCCAGACCTGAATTGCATTGTACAAACCCAAGGAAACTCCAGCTCTACATAAAAATCTCAGGGATGCCAGAGTCTCAATATGACTGGTCAATTATGCATCTAAAGAGCCTGGTTTTGCCATCCGCTACAAGAGTCCACGATGTCCCAACAACTCCCTAACTGAGGCAGCCTATGACCCAGGGAGAATTTGGCCCCAAAAGGCATGACATTCCATTTCCCAGGTGGAGACTCTGATTTTCCTTTATATTAGAAAGCTGGAGCAGCAGGCAGTCATTGGTATGACCCACCTAGATATGTTCTTGAGCGACGTAATCTAGGTGATCCTGCTCTGGCAGGACTAGGTCATAGAATAGAATCACAGAATGGTTTGGGTTGGAAAAGACCTTCAAGATCATCAAGTCCAACCATACCTGTCTTCTGAGGTCCCTTCCAACCCCTAACATTATGTGATTCTGTGACTCGTAGGGAGTCATACCTAAATATCTCAGGCCTGGGGAAGGGTACTGGTATGAGAAATAGCTTTATTTTACAAGAAAACAATCAAAGAAGAGCTGAGAACTGCTCTCCGCTAACATCCATCCCAGCTATCTTCATATCGAGGTGGCTACCTAAGTAGGAGAGCTTCAAAGAAAATTGCCCATATCCAGCCACCATACCATGGATACAGAGTGCCAGGAACCACATGCTCTCTGCTTTTTAGAGAGAAAGAAGTATCTTAGGGTTTGGCAATGAGATTAGGTGTTCAGTAAAACACCAACCAACCATTGCATCTTCACAAAAATACAGGCTGGGTGAAGATCCTCAAGGAAGGTGGAAACAGCTGGGGTGACTTCTTCATCTGGGAAACCTCCACAGCATCATTCCTTGAAGCTCATGGTCAGGCTCAGATTCAGCCATTAGGTCACCTAGAGAATTAGGCAGCTCCCCACCATCTTCCACAATGCGCTGTAACATCCTTTACGGTCTGATGAAGCCACACTTCAGATCTGAGCTTTGCATACTTCCAGATGGAGTCAAACAGACCTTGTCATGTGCTTTCCCATCATAGGAAACTCTGTATAGATGTAAAATTACCTTACAACAGAGATATGAAAAGGGAGGCATCGATTCACACTGGCAGAGGACTTATCTCAAAGCTGTGCATCCAAAGCAAGTGGGTAGAAGGCAAGAAAGTCAACATATGGAAATTGTAGTCATTTAAAGTAGTTTTAAAGGTAAAGCATGTTTTTCTCCCCCAAGAAAAAATGTAGCAGCATGGTTCAGACACCTACTATGCGATTAGAAAGGATCTAAAATAGTCTCTGCATGTCAGTCATTCATTATTGCTAATATATTTTATTGCACCTCCAAAATCAACAATGCACTGCTCTTGCCTGACCCAACTATTTTTTTCCCTGTCTGCTCTGTTGGCATCTTTAGTAAAAGATATTGCTTGAAAAAGGAAATTTGATGTCATAAATTCTGGTTTCATCACTTTTGGAAGTAGGTATAGACAGAGACCCCCTAGTCAGCCTTCAGCATGATGTAGGCTAGTGATTTTCATCCAGGTACGTTTCCAGAAACCTTCAAGATGGCCCTCCTTAGGAAGCTTGTACTCTCAGGAGAGGTAACTCTACAGGAGTTATCCTCTCCTGTTGAATTCTTCGAAGAATGCATTCAACTTTGAGCACAGTCCATTGACATCAAAGGGGTGTTTGGACTTTGGGAAGCGAGTGTTGATAAAGCTCATTGGCCCCCCTGCCCCCACAAACTTCCCAAGTGACAACTATTGCTTCTTCCATCCTAAGCTCCATTGAAGGTTAAATTAGAAAGGGATTTCATTCAACACTGGGTTGCTCATTCAAGCCCTCTGGCTTGCTTGATTCACCCTCCAACAGATACCAACAACCTTTATGCCTTTCTGGAGAAGTCCTTCTCAAGTTGCTGCCATCCCCAAAAGCTTCATATCCCTGTGCATCATCTCACTTTCCTCTTTGGAGAAGCACTTGAGCCCAGAACTTCCCCTGGATACTTTTTAGCAGGTTTCACCCCAGCTGGAAGTTAAAATGGATCAGACTGGGCACTGCTGATTTACCTCAAGCTGAAGCAGAGCAGAGTCCATCCTGTTGATTCATGTTGCACCCTGGCCAGTCCCAGGCTGTTCTCTTCATGACGTAGATCCCTTCAGATAGACAGTGGCAGCAGCCACAGGCTCTTTGCTTTCTGAACATTGAAAAGAAAGGTAGCCCAGCATTTCATCATTAAACCTGCTTGGCATCAGGTCAGATTGACACGTGTGGTCAGAGTGCACTGATGGAACCTCCCAAAACTCGTCTGTAATGATCCCTCCATCTCTGTCCCATAGGCTGCACCACATGCAGATCCCACAAGACGAAGTGGACCCACACTCAAGTCCTAGGATGAGGCAGACCATAGGGTTTATTCCTCCTTTAGATGTGATTCAAAACCCACGGAGGCTAGCCGGGGCCTTTATACTGAATCAGGCCCTCTGCCTGATACACTACAAGTGATTCAGTTCCTGCAAGGACTGAGTAAACCAGGCCAAGGGAGCTGGATTCAACTACTGGTTCTGCCATCTGCCTTCTCAGTAGGTTTCAGGCCTCTGTTTCTCCTCTTAACTCTTGTCTCTTTGGAGTGAGGAAGGATCTGGTCCCTTGGGGGACCAGAGCAACATCAGCCTCCACTGGGACAATGAGATGCTGGTGCACCACATACATATTTCAAAACAAAATACAGTGGACTCAAGTATGGGAAGGTCCCAGCTCTCCTTGGTTGATCACAGTAAAGTAGCTTCATCGCTTGATTCAGGAAGAGGAAGGGTGGTTCAATGAACATATAACAGGATGAACACATGTGATAGTACTGACCATTTTCTGCATTTCTTGGCTGAAGAATGTCTAGTTACTAATATCCAAAGGATCTGTCTCCCAAGGACTCCTCTCAAACTCATAGCCATGGTTTGAGTCCATAACATCATCTGACGAGGAGTTCTGCCCACTTCAGGAACTTCTTCTGGTCCCATGCTGCTCTTGGGCCCACTCATGACTGGTGAAGGACACTGGTGAAGTTGCTGTGTCAGCCTGCCTACTGTTGTAGACTTTGCAGTGATTACCCCAGGTAAGCTTCGTAGCCAAGTGAGCATGCTGTGCGGAGTTCAAACTTGGCGTATCCTAATATGCAACACTTGGGTCTTCAAACACTTTTATAAGCTGGTGCCTCGCTCCCTTTTCCCTGTAAAATGTCAGCCAGGCCCATGGCTGCAGCCTGGCTCTGGCTTGAAGCGACGCAGATCATAGCCTGGAAGTTGAAAAACACCTCAGAAGAAAAAAGACTCTCAGATTGTCTGCCAGTGCTTCGTGCAATGAAATGCAGTTCAGCTCATAAAACGTCAAAGGTATGTCAGTGTGAAGAGTGGGGGGAAAAAAGGAGAAAAGTTGGAAAAGAGGTTTTGATAGCAGCCAGGAAAATGCAGCTCCTGCTTAATCTTTCTTTGTTCCTCCTGGGCTTGAAGCTTTCCTTCAGTGGAGTAAAAAAAAGAGAATAAGGGTTAAAATGGAGTGGGAGCAAACAAGTCTCCGCTGGCTTCGTATCAAGGAATCGTAGGCATCAAGTGCTGAAGTCCTTGCAACTCTTTTAACACCATTCCCCACATGCTATCTCTGAAATTCCTTCATCTCTCCTCTTGCAGCAGCCAGGACAGCAGCTGCCTGCTGTGCTCAGCTGTCTGGCAGGTAGGATCATGTTTGCTCTGGCTTACACGGCAGCAGGAGACAGTAGTTGTTTTGAGTTTCATGGACCTCTCCTCTCAGCTCTGGGGGCATTTCTAGGGACCCTAAAGTTTGACTTAAGGGTTACAGGGCAGGAGAGCTAAAGGTAAGTGAAAGATGGGTCCCTCAGACCCACACAGTTAAATGAGGAGCAGTCTTGTGAGCTGGAGCAGAAGTGGCTGCAGCTTGTCCTTCTGCCTTGTTCCTCAGAGCATCACGCAGAGGATGGACACACTGAGCTATATTTGAACCTGGAAACCATCTCCTGTGGAGTTTCCAAGACCAACACTTCTCAGAGATGCTTTCCTTTTCCCCTGCCTCCAACCAGCATCACGCTCAGTGTCTGGCCCTTAGTGACATCCCATCAAGGGTGGCATCCCCTGATCACTGCCACCCAACCCGGCCTGCAAGGGGCCAGCGAAGAAGTTTTTCTTCCCTTCCTGCCACCTGAACACAAGGCACATCCGCTCGGCGTGGGACCAGCAAGGCTTCTCCCAGCACTACATCCCCATCAGTTGCTCATTCTCTGGGGGCCTCTGCCTGGCTCTGCTCCACCAATGTTCTCTGTGTCATACCAAAACAATCAGCCAGCACCAGCGAGTATGTCTATCGAGATCAGCGAGCTGTGGGTCAAGAGTGCACCCCAGGAGAACGTGGTGTAAATAACTGACTCCATCTGCTCTGGGTCAGAACAGCTCTAACTCATCAGAGGGAACCAAAGAGCCTCCACGGGTGGTGAAGGGGCCTTCTGCATCCATCCAGGGAGCTGGCACTGGAAGAAGCCAAACAAGCTCTCAGTGTTTATGCTGTCAGGCTTCGAGGTATTCATCTTCATCTCGAAACACATTCCTCACAGAACACTTCTGTGCTTCAAACTGTATCATCGGGAGAGCTAAGGAAATAAAAATTAGGAGGATGATGGTGAGCCATCCTGCCTTGCATACAGCAGCAACCACTCCCATGCCCGGGATGTCTCCTGAGAGGCAGAGGGACTCCGCATAGTGCTGGTTTGTTTTCATCCTGCCGTGGGCATCTGAAATAAAGGATTATAACCCTGGCAATGACAGCTTGCTGCCATGTGGGGAAGGCGAAGGGAAGCAAAGGCATTGCTGCAAAGCCAAGCTGGAAATTTTACTCCTTGGGTCCTCTCCAGTGGGGTCAGAATCTTGGAGCAATAAACAGTCAACAGAGAAAATGGAAATCGATAAATTGATGGTGTTTGGGACATGTTATATCAGACAGAGATCTAAGAAGGACCATCCCCAGATTGTCACAACGTCTCTCCTCCAAAAAGTAAGCACAAGCAAAGTCAGAACCCTAACAGCCCGTTGCAAATGGAGGTCCATCTCCTCATCCTTCCCCCCGTTACTGGGCCAAAATCAAACCTCCAAGCTGACTTCAGCTTTGAAATCCAGGCTTGGTTTTGTCTTTTCAGTGTCCACACATTTTCAAGAGGGGTTTGGCATTTGGATGCCACCACTGTCTGAGGTTTGTCCAAAGAGGGATTCCAGTAGGGCCCTGGGACAATAGTGAGTTCAGCCCACCCATCATGTCTCTCAGGTTTGTCCCAAGATGAGTCTCTTCTAAAATTAAGGTACTATGAAATAGAAGCAAATTATGTGAATTTAGCCCCAGACACTGAATTTATTCTCATGCAGTGCTCCTTTTGTCCCACAGACAATATTTCTTTCATCCCTCAGGCTAGCCAGACTCCATGCTCAACATTTTCACCTCTTTTTTTTTTTTCCTGTTAATACAAGTTTTTTGCTCTCATTTTAGCCTCTGAAAACAGCTTTTCTCTTGCAGCAGTGATGTTTACAGCCCTTTCTACCCAGAACCACCACAGCATTTTAAACGCTCTCACTGTGGCAAAGGAAGCAAAACTTTGATTATGCATAGGGAAAGACAAAATCACAGAGTCACAAGGTTGGAAAAGACCTTTAAAGATCATCAAGTCCAACCGTTCCTGTCCTGTGCTAAACCATATCCCTAAGTACCTCATCTGCCTGTCTGTTAAACACACCCAGGGTCAGTGACTCAACCCCCTCCCTGGGCAGCCTGTTCCAGGCCCTGACAACTCTTTCAGTAATTTTTTTTTCCTAACATCTGAGCTGACCCTGCCCTGGCACAGCTTGAGCCCATTGCCCCTTGGCCCAGCTCCTGTCCCCTGGCTGAAGAGACCAGCGCCCACCTCTCTGCACCCTCCTGGCAGGGCAGGGGAGGCGCTGAGAAGGTCTCCCCTCAGCCTCCTCTTCTCCAGGCTCAACACCCCCAGCTCCCTCAGCTGCTCCTCAGAGGATTTGCCCTCCAGCCCCTTCCCCAGCCTGGTTGCCCTTCTCTGGACTCACTCCAGGACCTCAGTGTCCTTCTGATGCTGAGGAGCCCAGAACTGGACCCAGCACTCGAGGTGCAGCCTCACCAGTGCCCAATCCAGGGGCACAATCCCCTCCCCAGACCTACTGGCCACACTATTGCTGACACAAGCCAGGATGCCTTTGGCCTTCATGGATACCTGGTCACACTGCTGACTCATATTCAGCCAGCAGTCACCCAACACCCCTAGGTCCTTCTCCACCTGACAGCTCTCCAGCCAGTCTGCCCCAGCCTGTAGCGCTGCCTGGGGTTGTTAAACACACTAGTGTGAAAAAAATACCCATGAATTCCCACAAAGACTCCTGTCCATCCTGGGTCCTCTTCTCTTTTGCAGTTTGGATGGAGCCCTTGGGAGCTGATGGAGCACCGACTGGACCTACAGCCTTGTCAACTGGTGGACAGGAGGGGAACCACAGGCATTTCCAAGCTATCATCATACATGGCACTCTTTTACCTGAAAGGTATCCCCCTGCCTGGGAGAAGGAAAAGCACTTGCATGGCTTGATGGCATTATGCTCATATGGTCACCTGAAAGGCAACAAACTGAGAACCTCAGGAAGCCACCCGAAGAGGGTTTATAAAGACAATTGGAAAAGACACCAGATAACAGGAAAATTAAAAAAAATATGAGAAGGCAAGGAATCTTGTATAGGAGGATGGAGCTTTTAGGAGTTTTCTTGTGTCTTGTGTCTTTCTTGTTTCTTGTGTCTTTCTTGTTTCTTGTGTCTTCAAGAGAGTGTGAGTCAAAGGGAGATGATGACCTTGCTCTCTACCCCTTTGTCTGGGGTGCTGGATGCTACCAGCTCCAGCAGAGAGGGTAGAGAAGAAATTATATATGATGTAGACTTTACTGGATCTACAACTCTGGTAGAAATCACATTTCTCTGGGCAGCTCATTCAATCCAAAGCCCGAATGATGGGTAATTCAGACAGGGAAATGTCCATGAAACTCAGACCTCCTCCAGTCCTTGTCTCAGACAGCAAGACAGTGCTGAAGGACTTGGAAAGATGTCCCAGGATCTGCCACATTACCTCTTGTTCAGAGCTACAGTTTTCAATGTCCCTGGCCATGCATATGGGATCCCATCAGGCTGGCTCTGAGCCTGGTGATGTGGGGTGGGGAAGCCAGGCTGTGGCACTGAGCTGAGACACAGCCTTAGGAGATGGGAAACACAGACAGACAGTCCAAGTGTGTAAAGCTCACACTTGGCATGTGAGACCAGAGAGAGTGCAGGAAAGTGCCAGAAAAATCACATGGTTGGAGATGTAGCCTGGGTTGTTGTCAGTGGTATGATCCCAAACATCCCTGTGGATTTTAGGTTTGGGGAAGGGTGCTTCATTCCTTCACCTTCTTGGTCCCAAACAGGGTCAGTGGGACCTGGTAGGGATGTGTCTGCAAGGCTGGAAGTTCAATCCCCAAATATTTATGCTGCAGATCCCAGAGACTGACTGCTTCACAGCACTCACCACGATCTGTTGTGCATAAAGCTGAGAAGGTCTCGTTTTTCTGTCTCACTTGGGACTTGCATTTTGGTCTTGATGGAGCAATAACTGGGCAAGACCCCGAGAAGTCACAGATATATTATTGCCTGCTGAGTTTCTCCTCCTAAAAGTGCAAGCAAACCGTAAGTCAAGTTTTCATCTTGTTTGTTCTCAAGCCCAAAAAAATAAGCAGGACAGTACAACTCATGCAGACGGCAGCTCCTGAAATGCATAAATCTTCACCTCATTTCAAACACAACTTTTAGGGGATATTGTTTCTACTTCAAGGCTTTGCTACTTCTCTTGTCCCCTCCCACCTACCAGCTATAAAAACCTTTTTATATTTGCTCTTTCTTATCCTGTGGTTGATCTCCTCGGACCCTGCAGGCTTTAAAGGTTTGGGTTTTTTTTTTTCCAGCAGGGAATAAAGCATTGGGAATTTGAGGTGTGAGACCACACCTGGTCTGCAAACAGCTGGAGTGGTGAGCATCGCCCTCTCCCCTTCTTCTCCCCTGGACAGCTTCTCTCTATGCCTCTCTGCCAAAAGTACACTGGGGATGCGATGCGTTAGCCACGGATGCTCTGTCTCCTCCAGTGCACTCAGCCATGCTCCTCACAGCCACCAGGATCCAAGCAGACCAGCTTTATGCAGGGGAAGACTGGACATCCCCCTTCTTGTTTCATATGACTCACCTTGGTGAGGGGCTTCTCACACATGAGGGAGTCCATAAGAGCCTGTTGGCTTTGGCCAGTGTTGAAAGAGCTATGGCCCATCACTCTTCTGGTGTCCATTTGAGAAATGGGGATTATGTTTCTCTAGTGCTTTGTTTTAAAAGAAATGGCAGAAAGTGATTTAGCTTCTTAGAAATATATTGATGCCAACATAATCCCTCTACCTGCACCCTGGTTCCCTGGAGACACCATCTCCAGATGATCTGAAGCCCCTTTCTCCCCACTGCCCAGGGCCTGCCATTGTGAGATGTAGAAGAGAAGAGGTGTACACTTCTGTGCCTCTCCCCCATTCCCTCTGTATGGAGCTGTGAGCACAGCTGGAAACAATGCAGGCGAGCGTGTGAGCTCATGAGAAGTTTCCATGGAAGCCATGGCATTAAAACCTCCAGCCTTTGATGGCGATATCATCCCTGAGCCCTTGCAGCTTTGTTGGGAGTGTAATGAAATCAGAATGGAGTGGCAGCCCATACACGGAGAAGGAATTTGAGACATTAAGCCAAGGCTGGATTAAGGATAAATGGGTCCCAGATCTACCCAAATATTGCCCCACCAGAAAGGAAACTTCCCAGCCTCCCAAGACTTTCTCCTTCCCCCAGAGAGAAGTGGAATCACCAAAACTGCAAAGTGAGGAGCTTCATTCCTGAATGGCAGGATGGAATTATGGTCTTGCTCAGAGGGTTGTTTTAGATTGCCTGATGGTCAGATCTGCCAGGTCTCCTCCAACTCCATGTCCCCCCACTGTCTGAAGGAGTAGTCTGCAGAGAGTCCCATGGATGATCCCAAAAGGCAGTAAGGAAATGGCTGCCCATGTCTAGGGGGAAGAAGACATGTTGAATTAGTAAGCCATCCCCCAAAGAATAATGCTGTTGGCTTTTTCTTTTCTTTCTTTCTCTTCATCTTCCAATTGGTTCTACAGCTTGTGACTACTCTCCAGGTAAAACCTACTGCTTGGTGTTTTCACAAAGCATTTTCCCTCCCCACCAGTGATGTTTCAGGATACAGTCTTTGTTCCTGCAAGAGATTGTAGCTCTGTATGTGTGTGAGCAATGGAGCGCATGAATTGCCCTTGCCTGCAGAAGGAGGATGAGATAAAAGGCACACCTGCAGACTTGTGGTACAGGCATCATGGAGCCCTGAGAAAGTTTGGATCAGGCTTCTCTGCAGCTGTCAGCTGCCTCTGTGATTGACTATACCTACAGTTTTGCTATGAATAGCCTGGCATGCTGGGAAAGTCCTGAGTTGCATCTGAATGTACTGGACCGGGTTTGAGTCACACTGCAAATTCTGGTCCCGTTTGGTGGCTTAGCCATTGGGTTGCAGGCAGGTCATTAGTGAACTCTCTGATGCAACGTGTTGTAACACAATTTCCATCCCTTTCTTCTCTTTTTTTTTTTGGGGGGGATAGAGGTAAAAGATTCCAGGGCTTTTCTCTTTTGCTGCCACAAAATTAATTTTCTATGTTAAAAAAAGAAGAAGAAAAAAAAAGACCCAATGTCTCCTTCTGGGGGAAGGGAAGGCACTGGTAATCACTTGCAGAGCAGTGAATCAGCAGCAAAGAACAATAGGTCCCAGGCAGAGCAGTGTAAAACAAATGAAGTTCAGCCTACAATAGCCCAGAGGCTTGGAAATAAATGATAGAGTCAATCTGAGAGAGATCTCACCACTAAAAATGAACATCTGACTCTGGCTGCTTGAAAAAAAACTTGCCATCCTTGCAAAAACTGGGAGCTCTGGTGGTTGCACCTCCCAGGATCCCATCCTTGGTCCAGGGTGGCCTGGAGAGAGGTTGTGTGCTTGGCATGGGGGTCTTGTGCTGCTCCCATGCCAGCTGCCACAGTCCCCATGGCATCAATCCCCAGACCCATGGGGCTTTGTGAGCCGTGGTGGTCCCTGGACCCCCATGGATGGCTGAGCCACGCGAGCACCAGGAGGCATCGCTGAAATCTGGCCTCTCCCTCCTAGGTTTTCATATTTGGTCTCATTTCATGGCAGCATGTGGTTTTGTTTTTGATTGTTTATTATGTTGTCTTGTGTGCTCTGTGTCAGCAAAAGGAGCTGGGTCTACAGCTGATAGATGTAGTCCCACAATGCAAGAGAAATATCTCCTTTTTTCTCTTCTTTCTTTTTATTTTTTATTTATAAAAAGAGAGATCTAATTACTTTTAAACTTTATTTGTATGTTATGCAATCTTCCCATTGGCATCATTAAAGACAGAGCCTCAAACAACTTTTAGCTCTATTTTAAACACAGCATTTTCTTGGGAAAGCAAAGATGAGCCAATTCCATCAAGGACACATCAGCTCTAATGATAGTAAAGAGGGTAGATTTCAATGGTAAAGAACAAGAATATTTTTCTCTTCACTAGCACCTTCC
Source organism: Hypotaenidia okinawae (assembly GCA_027925045.1). Lineage (NCBI taxonomy): Eukaryota > Metazoa > Chordata > Aves > Gruiformes > Rallidae > Hypotaenidia > Hypotaenidia okinawae. The sequence continues at coordinate 214,016,935 of BSDF01000001.1, forward strand.
ACATGGAGACAGCCCCATTACACACAGATCCAACCCCTGCCCCCCACCAAATTTTCAAAATAGCCTTATTCCCCTTTTAAAAGTGAAAAACTGAAGGGAGAAAAGTCAATATTCACAGAATCACAGAACCTCAGAGCGTTAGGAGTTGGAAGGGACCTCAAAAGCTCATCTAGTCCAACCCCCTGCCAGAGCAGGATCACCCAGACTGAATCACACAGGAACACATCCAGGCAGGTTTGAATGTCTCCAGAGAAGCCTCTCTGGGCAGCCTGTTCCAGTGCTCCATCATCCTCACAGTGAAAAAGTTTCTCCTTACATCCTTACATCCACATGGAACTTCCTGTACTCCTGCTGCCCCTGGTCCTATCCCTGCCATCCCTGAGAAGAGCCTGGCTCCATCCTCTTGACTCTTGGCCTTTAAATATTTATAAATATTAATAAGGTCATCCCTCAGTCTCCTCTTCTCCAGGCTAAAGAGATGCAGCTCCCTCAGCCCCTCCTCATGAGGAATGTGTTCCACTCCATCATCTCAGTGTCCCTGTGCTGGACTCTTTCAAGGAGTTCTATGTCCTTCTTGAGCTGAGAGGCCCAGAACTGGACCTGATATTCCAGGTGTGGTCTCACCAGAACAGAGTGGAGACAGAGAAGAACCTCTCTTGACCTACTAACCACCCCCTTCTAATACACCCCAGGATGCCATTGGACACAAGGGCATATTGCTGCTGATGTTCATTATGCTGTTCCCCCAGGACACCCAGGTCCCTCTTACCTACTCTGCTCTCCAACAGTTCCATCCCCAACCTATACTGGTACCTGGGGTTGTTCTTCCCTAGATGTCAGACCCAACACTTGCCCTTGTTGGGCAAAATTTGTTTAAATTTCTATAAGTGCAAGTGGCAAAAGAGACTTGAGAAATCCAGAATCAGATCTGAAGGGAGTGCAGGAACCTGGAGCAGTGGTCCTTTGCGCTTCCTCCTTTCACTGCTCTGGACTGTCTCAGAGGCTTCCATCCCATGGGGCTGTCTGTCCTCAGACCCAAAGCTATCACTGCAATATATATATATATATATATATACATATATATATATTTTTGTTTGTCACAGTATTTCTGTCCCAGCCCAGAAGCTCCATGAATAGTGAGGTGTGTTCAGCCTCAGTGCTGGAAGGCATTGATGGGGGCTGGAGGGTCTTGCCTTCACTAGATGTGGCTTCACGTCGCACCCTGAGAATATCCAGAAGAGCGACATTTCATCCACGAAAATAAAAGCAAAATTAATGACCCCCACTCACATTAATTTTGGAAAGAAATCCATGTACACCCAAACCCTCTGAGAATGCTCTGTTTTCCATCTAGCTCCTCATCCAGTCATAACTGACTAAACTACTTTATATGCCCTTGGATGCTGGCCCAGAAAATGTGTGGTTTCTTAAAATATATATGTATACACTACTTTAATACCAGCCAATACCTTCTGAAATGTAGGTGGCCAGAAAGACATTGGCTGATCTTTTCCTATTACATATTTTAAAAATGAGTTGACATTCGTGTATAAATTCTGCATAAGCTTCATGGAGTTTTAGTAGCGATATTGAAAGGGAATGTCAACAACCGCTTAGCTGCTAATATGGGCTGGAGATAATAACCAAGGTAGCTGGGCAAATTGTATTTCCAGGAAATTTTGTCAGTTACACAAAAATGGAACAGCTTGGAAAAAAATAATAACCTTGATTTCTTTTCATGAAAGAAGTAGGTGCTGTGAGGTCGAAAGGAAATTTGAAAATGGATGTATAGGGCCCTAATTTACTTTAATATTTCCTGTGTAAAGTCTTAAAGTTAAAGATTGATTTTTCCAATAAACATTACAAGCGTAATGACCTGGAGGTACAATCACAGATCACGTACCAGATGGAGAGTGATGGAAAAAGAGCTACTGCTGTTAGAATATGTTTTGTGTTCCTTTCTTCTTGTGGAAACCTGCAGTTGCTTGAAAGAAAAGGATCGGGCTCTGAAGCGTGCAGTAAGAAACACTCCACTTGCTAATGTATGAGTAAAGATGGAAGAATTTGGCCCAGAAACAAACTCTCTTAGGAAAAAGCACTTATATCAAATTTAATTGAAATTTCAAGGGGATTTCCGATACACAAATTGCATTTATAATTTGGTCTGAGCATCATAAATAAAGTGATCATAAAGTTTTAGTCAAAACTTTGCATTTTCCCAACTGTAGGAAGTGCAGTTTTCACTGAAACGAAAACTTCTTTCAGATTCCTGACTTCAGCACAAGCCCAAGTTAAAACTGGCCAGGCGCACTCAGACGATGTCCAGGGCCTGTGTATCCACACCTTCGCTGAATGGATGGCTTTGACCCTTTTTATGCTCCATTTTTCCTCAGGCAAGCATTGTTTTCATACAAGAAAACATTAAGGACTCTTAAAAAAGCTTGATTTCAAAGGAAATTGTGTGGTTTTTCTTTAACTCGCTTCTTGGTGGGTTTGACTTTATTTTTTCCTCCCTCCTGGTGTATTTTTAATGTGTGTTTTGCACGTTCAGATTTCAGGGGGAAGGTGGAAGTTACCAAAAGCAAAGACTGTCCTTCCAGAGCAGGAAAGCAAGTTATTGCTTGCTTCCAGTTTCCACCCTAAACACTGAGATCCTGTTTCCTGGCTGTCTTCTCCATTTAGGACCAAGAAATTTTTTGATGGGGCAACAAAACTAAGGGCAGAAAATAGCCAGGTATTTGGGGCAAAGCCACCACTCAACAGACCAGAATCGCCATTTTGATAACTCCATGCTCCCTTGATGACTAGAGGGGACACAAGAGGAGATAGCTGGCTTCTTCTCAGTGGTCTGTGGGGACGGGACAAGGGGCGATGGCCTCAAGTTGGAGCACAGGGTGTTCCACACCAATCTGGGGAAGAACTTCTTCCCAGTGAGGGTGAGGGAGCCCTGGGACAGGCTGCCCAGGGGGTGTGGAGTCTCCTTCTCTGGAGGTATTCAAGACCTGTCTGGACACCGACCTGTGTGACCTGTCCTAGGGATCCTGCTTTGGCAGGGGCTTGGACCCGATGATCTCTGGAGGTCCCTTCCAATTCCTATGATTCTGTGATCTCGCCTGGCTTTCACTGGGAGAAGTGCATACAATCACATCTCCCCCTCATCTCATCCCACCCTCCCCAGCATGGAATAAAGATCAATGGTAGGTGTTGGAGAACCAAAGATTATGAACCTCATTGCGAGGGGAAGGACACAGTGGGAAAAGCAGTGAAAATGGATATTGTTCCCAGCGAGCTTAGAGAATATGTAAAACGCAACAATGGAACCCGACTCCTTCTGAAAATCTCCAAAGCACTTAAAAATGGGAATCCAGTCTCTCGCCCCCTCTCCGCCCCACATACTCTGAAGTCTATAACAATAGAAACACTGTTCCTACGGGTTCCCCTACAAATGACCCCTGGAAAGCATCAAATGCTTCCTGTAGGCTTCTGCCATCATCCCTTCCCCAGCAATATCTGCATCTGCTTCCAGATCCGTAATCACATTTCCTTAATTGAGCTGTGAAGTAGGATTTACATGACTCCATTTAGATTTCGTCGCTTGCCAATAAGGAGATAGTTATTTCAAATTAGACATGAGGAACATGAGATTCCGATCTAGGGGAGAATCTAATATCTAATAACATGTGCCTGGCTATAGGTGATAATTCAAGATGAGCTTATGGAGCCCCTGTAATTACACTTTCTATGTGTGCTTTGTTGTGGTTACCAGGTAACTGCAAAGTGATTACATGAATATTTATGCTTCGCAGGTTAGACACTGCTGATACACAGGATTAGCATTGCTTTTTCCCCTCCTTGTAATGCTCTGTGCTAGTATCTGGGACTCATATCAGGGTGAAGGCGCCTCACAGGAGAAAAAAACACCACTAATACCATGCTCCTTATCTCAGGCATCACTATTTTTTTTCCCCTGAAGCATAGCACTTGCATTTTGAAATACAAATCAGTCTTTCCTTCCTCCGTGGTGCATCCAGGACAGGTTCAAGTCAGGTTGGGACTCTTGATTGCCATTCATAGAAGCTGTGCAACGCACCACAGAGGGTCATTTCTGCCAGTCATAGAATCATAGAATCATAGAATGGTCTGGGTTGGAATGGACCCCAAGGATCATAGAGTTCCAACCCCCTGCCACAGGCAGGGCCATCAACCTCCAGGCCTGGAGCTACACAAGGTTGCCCAGGGCCCCATCCAACCTGGCCTTGAACATCCCCAGGGATGGGGCACCCACCCCCTCTCTGGGCAGCCTGTTCCAGCCTCTCACCACTCTCTCTTTAAAAAACTTCCCCCTAATATCTCATCTAAACCTTCCCTCCTTTAGCTTTAATCCATTCCCCCTTGTCCTGCCAGTCTCTGCCCTTTTAACAAGCTGATTCCCCTCCTGTTCCTCTGCTTCCTTCAGGGACTGGAAGGCTGCAAAGAGGTCCCCCCACAGCCTTCTCAATCCTACGGGACTTTGTGTATGTGCATGTGTGCGTGTACACATGGATGTAGATGTGGCTCAGCCAGATGCTGTTGGAAAACATAAATACAAAAAAGGGTTATGGATACAGGAGCAAATCACTGAGGTGAGAGTGTGAAGTTGCAGTGTGTCATACTGCCCACATCTGTGCACTTACCCTGTGGTAAGCGTGAGGTAATGGGAGGTGAAATCATCCCGCCTTAATTAGAGGGAGCAGAGCTGGCTCACGTTTGCCATGGCACAGGAGGATGTGTGCCGTGCTGACCCTCAGACCAGCTCACACCCTCGTTGAATCCATCATGACTGCTCTACAGGCCCCCAACCAACATCAGTGTGGAGCCACATCCTTGGATGGCTGCACAAATTTGTGTGTAATATGGACTTTTTGTGTGTCTGGATGGTTTGCTCCTCACTCTAGATGGCACAATGAGGACAGTTTGGAGAAGGGAGGGGTTTTTTTGGGGGGGGGACCATCTGCCTGCCATTGAATGGCCTCAAGTGGTAGCTGGGATGTAGATCTTGAGAGCCAGGATGTGATGTCCTAGGGCTGTCACTTCCCTCCCATCTATTCTCATCAGGCAATGTGACCCAAAACAGCCACCTTACCCCATCACCTGCGGGTTTTCCTCCACACACCCCTTCTCTTGGGAACATGTGAGTCTGTGCTGCAAGAATGACCATTGCCAAAGCCTCAGCTGTTGGCCTGCCCTATGCCTCCCATCCCCATCACTAGTCATCATCTAGCAATAATCACAGCAGGCAGGAGAGGACGGGCAGAAAGGACAAGGGGTGATGGTTTAAAGGTAAAAGAGGGGAGATTCAGACTAGATATAAGGAAGAAATTCTTTACAATGAGAGTGGTGAAACATTGGCACATGTTGTCCAGAGAGGTTGTAGATGCCCCGTCCCTGGAAGTGTTCAAGGCCAAGCTGGACAGGGTGCTGAGCAGCCTGATCTAGTTGCAGATGTCCCTGCTCACTGCAGGGGGGTTGGACTTTAAAGGTCCCTTCCAGCCCAAACTACTCTATGGCTCTACAGAAGCAATCTGTTGATAATGAGGAACTGATTGATAATGAGCAGCCCCCATTGATAATGAGGAACCAGCCTTTGGCCCCCAAAGCCTACATCTATAAGGGTCTATGCAATAATGTATAAGACTAAAGAGCCCTAAAATCATAGAATCATAGAATCTTTAAGGTTGGAAAAGACCTCTAAAATCAAGTCCAACCATCTGTCCAATACCACCATGAAATGGAGCAGCTTGTTTCCAACTGTCTACTGGGAAAGGGTTCGGTTGCAGAAGAGCCCTTGCTTCCTCACACAAGGGAAAGCCAAAAGAGAGCACTGCTAGATGGGAACCAGTGGTTTGAGGATTTGTGGTATAAATAACACATCTACCAGCTAATCTGGTCTCCTCTTCGCTGTAGGTGGTTCCCAAGTATTATGTGAGCTCAGTGAGAAACACTATTAGTCATGGACTTTATTTTCTTCCCAGCATCCTTTCACTGAATCTGACCAAGCTCCCTTAGTTCAGGAGGAACGATCCATCTGTGCTCCCAGGTCAGAAGAGAGGGAACGGTGATCAAAACAAACCTGGGCCAGCAAACACCCTCAGACCTGACGCTGTAGCAACAGAACCCATAAAGGTATTACACGGGGTGTCATGCACTTCCACGTTGTTATGATAACCCAGGTTTCATCTCTCCAAGCTTAGGCAGGGACTTGGTGGCCACTGATTTCAGAAATGACTTATTTTGCCAGCATTTGTGAGCTGGCTGCTGTTTGCATGTGGAAAGGGGGTCTGCTTGCAAAGCGAGCAACGGGGCAGGTCACTTGGGATCTGATTTATTTCTGAGGGCTCTGCGTGGAGCTTTCAGAGCACAGAAACCTGAACCAGAGAAAGAGGAAATTATTTGAAGGGAGCCTGCTTTTAAGTAGAAAAGAAATCATTTGCCAGGCGCTTCAGATACTGTTGATGTTCTCAAATTTAGCGTTTCATAGCAGCAAGGCTGTGAGCGGGAGCCATCTCTTTGATCTGTATCTGCACACAGTGGGGTGGGGGTCCATGAACTACAAGGAAACATAATGTGCTGTCATTCTCAAATGAAAACACGCCAGCTAATTAAATTGAGGCCCGGTGACCAAGTGGCTGGCCTGCAATCTTGGAAATCTCTACACTGTGCAGCTCTATAGCTTCAAGTAAGTCACTTAACCTCTGTGCTTCCCAGTCCCCCTCCCCATAGCCTCCCTGCCTACTGATGAAAAATTAACCATGATTTACACAGAGCTGTGTGAACATGTTTTCCTCATCCTTCAGGGCTCAGACTCCGATATTAATCAGACCTACACCCCCTGACATAGCATATGGTTGGCCTCCACATGTCCTCAAGTCAGCCAGGCTGCTGTCTGGGCTGGATGCTCCTGGGGTCTCTGCTGGTCATCGTGGAGTCAAAGGTTTGGAGACCCAGAAGTTGGAGGATGTGGGTCAAGCAGGGAGTGTGGTCCCACGAGACCATGGAAAACACTTAATCTCTCGTTCTTCAACTCCCACACTGTGATGGGCCAGCCAGAACTTCCTCAAATGACGTCTTGACTTGGCCAGGATCTTCATATAAGAAATATTTACACCACTGAGCATTAGCCTAGCTCATCCTGGATGTATCAGATTGACAGCGCATGCATATCTGGCCAGCTGATAGCCAGCAATCCTCTGGAAGCCATGGCTTTAGGTGGGCTGCTGAACGTCTGGAAATGCAGCAGATCATTTTTAAAAGTGGTAGATCATTGTTAAAGAAGTAATATCTTGCTCATGAACTCAACAAACTACCTCAGCAAGCAGGAGAGTAAGAGATTATCCCCAAAGCATTAAAATGATGGATTAGGAGGGAGACAACAGACATCAAGTAAAGCAGAGCAGTAGATCCGGTTAAAAGCAGTAGCTGAGCATGCAGTTCACGAAGGAGGGTGTCCAATGCTGTTTCTCACCATTGCAGTAGTACCACCTCATTGGTAAAAGGTGAGCATACCACTAAAGATCACCCAGGTTCCAGGCTTTGGAAATGCCCTTTCACCCATGGGAATGTTTCCCTGTTGGATAGAGAACTGGAGTTTCACCATGGGAGAAAGTTCTCCACAAGCTGTGGTCAATTCTGGAGTGCGAGGTCAGAGGTCAATGACCGTGACAGTGAACAGACATCTCTAAAATGCTCTGTGTTCAAATCACAGGTTTTCAGGTGCTGGTATTTTCCTCTTTTGTTTCCAGCAGCATCGGGGAAAACCAAGACACAAAACTTATAAATGAC